>CM059427.1:49900441-52399816 GCA_030390025.1 Squalus acanthias
CCCCCGCCTGGTTTGGGGGCGATGTGGAGTGGGGAGGCCCAGGGACTGTTGGAGCGGCGGATGATGCCGAGCTGTTCCATGGTGGCAAACTCGGTCCGCGCGATCTCCAGTTTGGCCGGGTCCAGCCTGCGGGCGTGGGCGTACACTGGGGGGCCTGTGGTGGAGATGAAGTGTTCCACCCCGTGTTTGGCGGCCTCCACGGAGAAGGTCGGATTGGTAAGGGCCGGGAATTCGGCCAGGAGTGCCGAGTAGTCATCCGTGGCCCGGGCGTGGCACTGTGACGCCATGTCGGCGGGTTGACGGGGGGCCATGGCGCCCAGGATGGGGGACATGGTGTTCATGTCTACGAGGCGGTGACGAGGGATGTCTACCAGTAGGCCGTGGGCGCACAGGAAATCTGCGCCGATGAGAGGGGAGAGCACCTTGGCAGTGATGAACTCCCATCGGTAGCGGCGACCAGCGAGGTCGAGGGTGACTGTCCGGGTGCCGTACGTCCGGATTTCCGATCCATTAGCAGCAGCCAGCGCCGGTCCTTGTTCGCCCTTTTGGATGTCGAGGGAGGAGGCCGGGATGATGCTGTGCTGAGCTCCAGTGTCGCACAGGAACCGGCGGCCGGTTTTGTCATCCGTGATGTACAGCAGGGAGCCTGCGTGGCCCACGGCCATCGCGGGGGCTGGTACGGGGGAAGACTTGAAAGAGCAGGGAGGTGTGCACCATTGTGCCCTGGCGCCGAACCGTGCATGGTAGTAACAGTGGCCCGGGTTAGTGGGGCGCGAAGGCCCTGTGGGCCTGGTGGCTGGTCCTTGTGGCTGCGTGGTGGCCGGTGAGGGGCGCGCCCAGGCATTGGCTGCCAGGTCCGGAGTGACGTCGCGGCAGGAGTGAGCGGACAGCAGCTTGTCGGCCTCATCGGCCAGGGCTTCCAGGTTCGTGAGGCCGGACGCCACGATCGCTGGGTGGATGCTGAGAGGGAGCTGGCGGATGAACAGCGTGCGGAAGAGGGATCCGGGTGGACTCTCGTCGGTGAGGGAGAGCATGTGGGAGAGGAGGTCTGACGGTGAGGCATCACCGAGGCCTGGAAGGTCGAGGAGGTGGCAGTTTCGCTGATATGCCAAGGCCGTAAATTTTTTAAGGAGCGCTGCCTTAAGATATGCATACTTGCCTTCCTCTGGTGGGTTCTGCAGCGCTGTCCAAACCTTCGAAACTGTGGCGCTACCGAGTGATGTGACGAGGTAGTCGTACTGCGTCCCATCTGTGGTGATGTTTCGCAGCTGGAAGCGGGATTCAGCTTGGAGAAACCAGGCTTCGGGCTGGTTTTCCCAAAACTCCGGCAGTTTGTGTCCGCCATTGCAGTGCTCGGAATACGTTCTGAGCGTCGGGGTCACCAATGTTGAGGCTGCCGCGAAACACAAATTAAGACTGAATCCATGTGTGGGAAACAAAAGCTTTTTAATACAACTGCATGGTCCAAAATGGCTGAAAACTGCTCCCAGAATTCTCTGGAAAAATCCTGAGGCCCCGCCCACTCCTTTTCTCCTGCCTTAAAGGCAAGGTGCCTTAAAGGCAAGGTGCTCAATATATTGTCCACAGACGGAAAAGTGGATAATGCCCGTTTAGGTGGCGATCCGCCACAGTATCAGTAATGGTGACCATGAAACTATCGGATTGTCGTAAAAACCCATCTGGTTCACTAATGTCCTTTAGGAAGGAAATCTGCCATCCTTACCTGCTCTGGTCTATATGTGACTCCAGACCCACAGCAATGTGGTTGACTCTTAACTGCCCTCTGAAATGGCCTAGCCACTCAGTTGTAAAAAACCGCTACGAGAAACAACAACCAGACGGACCACCCGGCGTCGACCTTTGCAAAAGACAAAGCTGAAGCGTTTGCAACCATCTTCAGCCAGAAGTGCAGAGTGGATGATCCATAGTGACCTCCTCCTGAGGTCCCCACCACCAGAGAAGCCAGTCTTCAGCCAATTCGATTCACTCCACATGATATCAAGAAATGGCTGAACGCACTGGATACAGCAAAGGCTGTGGGCCCCGACAACATCCCAGCTGTCATGCTGAACATTTGTGCTCCAGAACTAGCCGTGCCTCTAGCCAAGCTGTTCCAGTACAGCTATCTATCCGACAATGTGGAGAACTGACCAAGTATGTCCTGTTCACAAAAAGCAGGACAAATCCAATCCGGCCAATTACCGCCCCATCAGTCTACTCTCAATCATCAGCAAAGTGATGGAAGGTGTCCTCGGCAGTGCTATCAAGCAGTACTTAATAACCTGCTCACTGATGCCCAGTTTGGGTTCCGCCAGGACCACTCGGCTCCCGACCTCATTACAGCCTTGGTCCAAACATGGACAAAAGAGCTGAATTCCAGAGGTGAGGTGAGAGTGACTGCCCTTGACATCAAGGCAGCATTTGAACGAGTGTGGCATCAAGGAGCCCTAGTAAAACTGAAGTCATTGGGGGGAAAACTCTCCACTGACTGGAGTCATACCTAGCACAAAGGGTGGTGGTTGGAGGTCAATCATCATCGCTGCAGGAGTTCCTCAGGGCAGTGTCCTAGGCCCAACTATCTTCAGCTGCTTTATCAATGACCTTCCCTCCGTCAGAAGTGGGGATGTTTGCTGATGACTGCACAGTGTTCAGTGCCATTCACAACTCCTCAGACAATTAAGCAGTCCATGCCCACATACAGCAAGACCTGGACGACATTCAGGCTTGAGCTGATAAGTGGCAGGTAACATTTGCGCCACACATGTGCCAGGCAATGACTATCTACAACAAGCGAGCGTCTAACCACTGCCCCTTGACATTCAACGGCATTACCATCGCCGAATCCCCCACCATCAATATCCTGGGGGTCACCATTGACCAGAAACTAAACTGGACCAGCCACATAAATACTGTGGCAACAAGAGCAGGTCAGAGGCTGGGTATTCTGCAGCGAGTGTCTCACCTCCTGATTCTCCAAAGCCTTTCCACCATCTACAAGGCACAAGTCAGGAGTGTGATGGAATACTCTCCACTTGCCTGGATGAGTGCAGCTCCAACAACACTCAAGAAGCTCGACACCATCCAAGACAAAGCAGCCCGCTTGATTGGCACCCCATCCACCACCTTAAACATGCACTCCCCCCACCACCGGCGTACCGTGGCTGCAGTGTGTACCATCTACAAGATGTACTGCAGCAACTCGCCAAGGCTTCTTCAGCAGCACCTCCCAAACCAGTGACCTCTACCACCTAGAAGGACAAGGGCAGCAGGCGCATGGGAACACCACCACCTCCAAGTTCCCCTCCAAGTCACACACCATCCTGACTTGGAAGTATATCGCCGATCCTTCATCGTCGCTGGGTCAAAATCCTGGAACTCCCTCCCTAACAGCACTGTGGGAGTACCTTCACCACACAGACTGCAGCGGTTCAAGAAGGCGGTTCACCACCACCTTCTCAAGGGCAATTAGGGATGGACAATAAATGCTGGCCTTGCCAGCAACGCCCACACCCCATGAATGAATTTTTTTTTTAAATTACATTTAGTTCCTCATGTTTGTTGAAATGAAGTTTGGGGTAGCACCACTCTTTGCTCGTGATCAGGTATGAGCGTCTCTGTCTGTAAACTCAGAGGGAGGCGTGCCAGCAGGCAGGTTGGAGCCTCCGCCAATGGATATTTATGCACCACTCCTCCATTCACTCTTCAGTTCCTCCTCTTCCTCCTCCAGAAATATGGTGATGAGAGGTATTCCCATAGGGAACCCCATTGTGAACCCTCCTACGTGCTGTTAACTGTTCCAAAAAGTGCCAATTCAAATAAACTATGCACATGGGGTAAAGGAGAAATGTTTCCTGCAGGGAACAATCAAAATAACTAACCAAATGGCCTGTCAACGATATAATTTGAAATTCCCATAGAGCTCCTTGAGCTCAAATAAACCAAAAATAAAAAATAAAGTATGGATAATGTCAGAAATTCAAACCTGCAGGCAGCAATGACAGTCAGCCTCTAATAGTCCTGCATATGAACTTTACTTTCCTTGCCAGTTAAATTTTGTTTCCTTACTTTGGCCAAGATAAGCTGGTCCTGGCAAAGGAATGTTTGCTTTATACAGACTTTCAAAGTATTAGGTTCAATTGCAGTGGGAATGATGTGAAATCCAACGTAAGTTGTCTTTCCCTCATTAAATGCTCATTTGCATTCTCCCAGCGACTAAGCAGGGGACGCTATGGTGGCATGCCCCAACATCCAGCAGACACTTAACCATGATGAAGTCGTGGCAGATTTCTGCCATAAAATGGTCCTACCCAAAAATCACCCCATCCATCTCAGAATCCACTAAGAGCAATACTGATTTTTGGGGTCATGAAGTACAAGCCCGGGGTTTTTAAGAGAGGCTGAGGCCCTCAAGTAGCAACTTTAATGGAGGTATTAAAAGGCACAAAAAGCTATTTAATGGATAAATTCAATCATGTTTGTGAAATATGTAGTTGTTTTGAATTTATTTTGTTTTAAATCTTATTCAGAAATTAAACATTTCAGTTACTTTACTGAGAATAAAAATGGTGAGCAAAAGCTTTTCAAAATAACAATTTGAATGATTTAGTTGGTTCATCAACAACCATGATGGCAAAATGTTTACATTGGAAGCTTCCACGATAAATATTGACGAAGTGTTGCAGGAAGTAATGTTTATGGACTGGAATTGCAGGATGTTTAAGAATAATATATAGATTGCACAATGATAGGCTATTGCCACATCACACATCAATCATTCTTACTGAGAACGTTTGTATAACACATGAAAACCACAACTGCATAAGCGCCATTGCTTTCTCATCACTAGTTTATTCTGGGAAAACAGTCTATTATAATTTCATTGTTCCACATTCCACTAGGTGCTGCTTTTGGAATGCTAGTTTGTGCGTGTATGTATGTGTTTGTGTGTACGTTCCAAATGCATATTGTCTCAGATTTACCATCTCCAAGCACAGATCTTGTTCTGTTGCAAAACTTGAATTAGCATTTTACTTAATAATAATAATTTACCTTTTAATCTGTTGCAACTACTATCCAATGTACAGGTGTGCACTTCAAACATGTTCTGCTTTCAGTAAAGTTGTAAATTACTAATACAGGAAACTCTTTATTAACCGGCACCGACGGGACCGGCGTGGTGCCGGTTAATCAAAAAGTCCGGATAACGGAGAGTTATATCTCCCAACGTACGAGAGCCCCGTACACATTGACATGCGCCTGCATTCGGAGCTCCATCTCCCCGGGGACCACCAGCTGACCATCTGTCGTGTCCGCTGCCTACCCGGGCTGCACATTCCCCTCCCAATCTACACGTTCCGATACAAGGCAAACACCTCGGGGTTTTTTTTAAAGTTAATTTTAAACGAGAGATGAAGGAAAACCCCGGTTACCTACACAAGAATTTTGCCGGTTAAGAGAGATTTCCGGATATTTGGGTGCCGGTTAATAAAGAGTTTCCTGTACATGAAAATAATATAAGAATTACTGCAACATTATAAATCATTGTGAAACATATGTTCATGATAATGTGAAATACTATAAACTTTTAAAACAAATTAAATCTCATTTTTAAACTTAAACAGTCTACCAATAGAGTTGTTCCACCTCCATTACAAGCTGGAAGTCTTGCAAAATTAATTATTGAGCCTGTGGAGTTGTACGGTTATGATTTTGTGAAATTGCCATCCTCATTGATTAATGTAGTGGCATAGCATGGCTTAATTATAGTTTTACTGAAGTTCCACAATCTTATCAATACGTTTTAAAACTATTTTACCAACAAAAAATTAGCTGGTTGGGTTTATATCTTAAAAATCTGTGTAAGTGCCCTAGATCTGTGCTGCTGATCCTGCCAAAGTTTACAGAGTCCCGTGATTTGCATGGGCATGGCAGGTTGGAGGTGCATTTGAGGTACATTCCCATCCAAGACACCAGAAAGTCCAGCATAAGTACCAGGGCCAGGGGGGCTGTCGATTTCCCCTCCAAAGTCATTTTAAGGTGACCCTGCTGCTCCTTACAAAGGGGGCTCCCTTAATTTTTTTTTAAATTGTCGGGTAAATCTTCAGGGATTTGGGCTACAATACTGGTCTCGACCCGCAAGTGGGCTCCACACCTGCCATGGCGGCAGCCAGTACATCTGTTTTCACCAGGTGTACTGCTGCCAAGGATACACCGAACCCATTAAAGGCCGAGGTCGCAGAGACTCTTAAGGTAGGGAGACCCACCTCATCCACACACGTTATGTCAATGGCCTTATTTGGGTCAAGTGGCACACAAATACCATCAGAACAAAAACTCTGAGCAGGTAAACGTTTATAGGATACTTTTAAATCCACATACATACAGAACGTCAGGTTGTGAGATTACTTGTAAAATAATATGTTATTTTTTAACACGCTGATCTTTAAATACATAATTCTATTGGAATGCAGTGAAACGATACATTTGCAACCAACGACAGCAAACATTCCTTTCACTTTCCTTGTCTTTTAATTACAAAGCTAGCTTTGTGATTGTTAAGTTGACATTGAGCCCACGCAAAGTTTCAGTATCATTCAGTGGCACTGGATTCAGTCGTGTCTGTGTGTGTTTGTGCCTTTAACCGTTGACTGTGTGGTATGAATTATTTGATGGGGCCTTGTGACTTGTGGATTATTATCATGCACCATTCATTTCACCTAATATTTATTCAACTAATATATATAAGGTTATGAACATTCTGGAAAAAAAACCTGTGGGAAAAAAACATAATTCTTGCCTGCCTTTTTTACCAGTCACATGCTATAGTTTGACAATAATTATTTACATTATAGTTGCTGAGTAACTACAGAAGATCTAAACCAAATGACAAAAGATATCAACAGCAGCTAACCTTAAAGAGCAAATTGGGCTGGTAGCAGAAATACACATTCCATGCTAGTTATTTAAGTTATACGTACTTGCCACTCTGTTCCACAGGCAATTGGGATATTTATTTATCATTGGCACTACCCAAAATCCTCCTCTCATACAGTAAATCTAATTAGGTTCCTTGTTCCCTAGAAGGCTTTGTCCGCCTTAACAGATATTCTTGCTGTTTGTAGCATTGGCTGTGATATGAAAGAAATGTCTTTTTCACTTGAAACAAAAAACTTTGCTGCAAAAATGAATAATGGGACACTTGTCTTTCCACGATCAGGGGCCTTTTTTCTGTTTTTTGGTGTTAAATGTAAGGTTGGGGGGCAATCTCTCTCACTCTGGGATCAGGGTGCAGTTCCCTCTCACCTCGGGTAAAGGGGGTGTGTGAGTGAATGAGTGCAAGAGAATGAGTGCGTGTATGAGCTTCCGTGTGAATGAGTGAACATGAGAGTGGGTGAGAGAGAATGGGTGTGAGACTGAGTGAAAGTGAATGAGTGTGAGATTAAGTGAATATGAGAGTAAAAAAGGTGAGTTACTGAGTGAGGAAGTGAGCGAGTGAATCAGTCAGTAAGATAGTGAGAGAGAGTGAAGGAAAGTGTGATTGGGTAAAAGACTGTGAGGGATTGAGAGAGTGAGACTGAGTGAGAGAGTAAGTGTAAATGACAGTAAAGGGTTGAGTGTAAGAGGGTGAGTTACTGAGTGAGAGTGAATGAATATGAGAGAGTTTGAGCGACTGAGCGAATAATAGGGTGCGTGATTGTGAGTCAGTGAGTGAACATGAGAGAGTGTGTGTCAGTGACTGAACGTAAGAAAATTAATACGAGTCAGTGAGTTAGTGATAATGAGAGTCATGATCCAGGGGACATGCAGCAGCCTGCTGTGAGCTCCGACCACAGCGTCACCTTCTCACCTACCCCACTCACCCTCCTGCAGTCATGGCTGAAGTGGGGAAAGGAGAAGATGAAAATCAGTTCTTAAAAACTGTGCATACCACTTGACTACTCAGATATTATACAAGACTTCACTGCAGCTAAAGCATGACAGCTAGTTTTTGAGTTGTCATATGGCTCACAGACAGAAATAGCATTGGCATTTCAAGACCTTTATAAGCATTTCAATTGATTTGATCTTGTGTTATCTATTGCTTATCATTTTGTCCACTATTTTTAATATTACCGATTGTAAATATGCCTTTTCATGATCGTACGTGTGCAGATTTGACTCCAGATTAAGTAGGTAGTATTTAGTATCAGTGTCGAGTAAAATGTAGGGGCCCCAAGTCAAACCTTTGCACTGGGCCCCCGCAAGACTAATGCTACCCCTGCAGGTACTGCACTAAAGTAACAGTGCTACAGTGTTGTAACCTTATCTTTGGCCTGCACTCCCTTCGAGTGCAGCTCCCAGTGGAGTCACAGGAGTGTCCAGATTGTGGCACCCCAATGCCAACTATGGACCCCAGCTTCAGAAGTGAGTGCTATAAAGCAGTTTGTGCTCATCTCCAGCAGTTTCACCAGATCAGTTCATACTTTGCAGCAGCAGACCTGCAATTTTGAAACAGTCTGACAATACCCCATACAGCCAGCCTGAACCCAACTGGCCTTGTTGCTACTTTTTAATCATAATTTGTTGTATATTTTAATTAACTTTATACATTCTCATCTACTACTTTTATCCTATTGTCCTTTTTAACTGGAGAGCCTCTGTTTATTTAAGGACCACTGTCATTGAAATTGACAAGAGTCAAATCTATGCTGGAGGCCGATTGATTGGGTGTCTATTGCCTATAGTTGGCCATCCATAGTCATTAAAGAGCTGCAGACTAACAATCTAAGAAAAGCAAGACGACCTTTCTTATCAGCAAGATTAAGTAGGTAGTATTTAGTATTTAGTATCAGCAAGTTTGCAAGGTGCTGTCGCATTTAGAAACAGCAAAGGCTATGGGCCTCGACAACATCCCAGCTGTAGTGCTGAAGACTTGTGCCCCAGAACTAGCCGCGTCTCTAGCCAAGCTGTTCCAGTACAGCTACAACACTGGCATCTATCCGACAAAGTGGAAGATTGCCCAGGTATGTCCTGTCCACAACAAACAGGACAAATCCAATCCGGCCAATTACCGCCCCATCAGCCTACTCCCAATCATCAGCAAAGTGATGGAAGGTGTCGTCGACAGTGCTATCAAGCGGCACTTACTCACCAATAATCTGCTTACCGATGCTAAGTTTGGGTTCCACCAGGACCACTCGGCTCCAGACCTCATTACAGCCTTGGTCCAAACATGGACAAAAGAGCTGAATTCCAGAGATGAGGTGAGAGTGACTGCCCTGGATATCAAGGCAGCATTTGACCGAGTGTGGCATCAAGGAGCCCTACTAAAATTGAAGTCAATGGGAATCAGGGGGAAAACTCTCCACTGGCTGGAGTCATACCTAGCACAAAGGAAGATGTTGTGCTTATTGGAGGCCAATCATCTCAGCCCCAGGATATCGCTGTAGGAGTTCCTCAGGGCAGTGTCCTAGGCCCAGCCATCTTCAGCTGCTTCATCAATGACCTTCCTCCATCATAAGGTCAGAAATGGGGATTTTCGCTGATGATTATACAGTGTTCAGTTCCATTCACAACTCCTCAGCTAATGAAGCAGTCCATGCCCGCATGGAGCAAGACCTGGACGACATACAGGCTTGGGCTGATAAGTAACATTCGTGCCACACAAGTGCCAGGCAATGACCACCTGCAACAAGAGAGAGTCTAGCCACCTTCCCTTGACATTCAATGGCATTACTATCATTGAATCCCCCATCAATATCCTGGGAGTCACCATTGACTAGTAACTTAACTGGGCCAGCCACATAAATACTGTGGCTACAAGAGCAGGTCAGAGGCTGGGTATTCTGTGGTGAGTGACTCACCTCCTGACTCCCCAAAGCCTTTCCACCATTTACAAGGCACAAGTCAGGAGTGTGATGGAATAATCTCCACTTGCCTGGATGAGTGCAGCTCCAACAACACTCAAGAGGCTTGACAGCATCCAGGAGAAAACAGCCTGTTTGATTGGCACCCCATCCACCACCTTAAACATTCACTCCCTCCACCACCGGCGCACCGTGGCACCATCTGAAAGATGCACTGCAGCAACTCGCCAAGGCTTCTTCGACAGCACCTCCCAAACCCGCGACCTCTACCACCTAGAAGGACAAGGGCAGCAGGAGCATGGGAACACCACCACCTGCAAGTTCCCCTCCAAGCCACACACCATCCTGACTTGGAAATATATCGCCGTTCCTTCATCGTCGCTGGGTCAAAATCCTGGAACTCCCTCCCTATCAGCACTGTGGGAGTACCATCACCACACAGACTGCAGCGGTTCAAGAAGGCGGCTCACCACCACCTTCTCAAGGGCAACTCGGGTGAGCAATAAATGCTGGCCTTGCCATTGCCGCCCACATTCCGTGAATGAATTAAAGAGCTGCAGACTTACAATCTAAGAAAATTAAGACTACCTTTTTATCAAATGGAAAAAGCACTTAGAGCTATTCAAGCTCAGGTAACCTCTGTCATTTGGTTAATTGAGTGAATATTTAATATTAGCGCACACAGCTGTTGCAGAAGTAGTGAGACCAGAGTGCACCTTAATAGCAAGTGGTGACAAAGAGAGGATGGTGTTAAAGGGGGTGTGTGATCAAAAGCAGGGGGAGAAAGAAACAACAGAGAACTAGTGTACAAAATTTATTTTTCCAACTACACCCCTGCTTAAAAATGCCAGAACCAATGTGTTACAGAGAAAGATGGAATCAGCTGATCACAGAGGAAGACAGAATTGTTCCCAGACATAGAAGAACTTCTACCAAACCGAAAAGGTCATACGACTATCTTAAATCAAACGAATTGACCTCTGCTACCTTTGACATGATCAGCTACACCATCCTCCTCAAATGCCTCTCCTCAATTGTCCAGCTGAGTGGCACTGCCTTTGCTTGGTTCCACCATGACCTATCCAATTGTAGATAGCACGGCTTCTCTTCCTACCCCTGCACCATTACCTCTGGAGTCTCCCGAGGATCAACTTGGTTCCCTTCTGTTCCTCATCTGCTCCTCGTTGACATCATCTGAAGATACGGTGTCAGGTTCCACATGTATGCTGACGACACCCACCTCTACCTCTCCACGACCACTCTCGACCCCTCCACTGCCTCTGTGTTCGCAGCCTGCTTGTCCAACATCCAGTCCTGGATGAGCTGCAATTGCCTCCACTTAAACATTGGGAAGATCGAAGCCATCATCTTCAGCTCCCACCACAAATTCCATACCCTCACCACCGATTCCATTCTCCTTCTCGACCACTGTATCAGGTTGAACCAGACTGTTCATTAAAATTAATGGGTTACCATCAGTGTTACGATCAGAAATTCTGGGGGCTGAAATTCAACTTTGGGAGGAATGTAAAACAGGTGGTAGCGGATCGGCCACTTGTTATACAACATGCCTGATTCTCTTTTCCATTCAGCTGATCTACTACCACCCATTTTGCACCTTCACTGGAGTTAAATTGTACTCCCGCTGAGCTTAAATGTCGAGAGCCTTTAGAAAGAAGGCAAAATAACTCCTCATTTCAGTGAAGAGGAAAGTCAAAATATGTTTTAGGCTAACAATTTATGATGATGAGCTAGCAGAAAAAGAATTCTTATGGTTTGCATAATTTAAGAAGTTATGTTTGTAAGTATTCACCATTCATGTTTGATTTTAGGGTGGTTTAGAAAGTTGACAACTGTATTGCCCCTTTTTCTGTCTATCTGTTTGTGTGCAGATGACAAATAATTGAATACTGCTTTTTAAGGCTGCAAGACTTGATATGAAAAAGTCCATGTTTCTCCTATTAGAGCCAGATGGAGATTCCCAATGCTGGCAGTTCCCACATTGCCAGCCTTCCAGAGATCCAGCATATTATTGGCAACAGTATGCCTGCTGAAAACTAGATGTACCAAACCACCAAATAGTGGAAGTAGGGTCTGCCTGGGGGCCCAGGCCAAGGATCAAGGCCAAAGAATCAGATATGAAATTCTGGGCCACATATATTTTCTTTCTGGGGAGTAAGAGGCCTGGGATCCCCCAGCACCAACACCACTTATTGTAATTTATAACCTCTAGGAGTAGGCAGGCATCCTAGATGCGCCCCCAGTGCCACAGGCACCCGCTATTGCCATGTAAATAAAGAATCCTCCCCTGACCCCGCAAACTTTGGCAGGACAGTGGTAGAAGTCCCGGGTGGGCAGATCCCAGCACTTATCCCAGAATAAGTCCCCCCGCACATTTTCAGCCACATTGTGGCCAGGCTGCAAAAGATATAGGGGTAAAAATTCACCGGGGTGCTAATTTTAGCGGCCTGAAAAAATTAGTGCCCCCGCGGCCGATTTTCCCATGCAGCTGGCATCCCGCGGGGGGGCTTCACGGGGGCCGGGGACAGCAACGGGGGCAGGTGCTGGCAGGCGGCCAGCAACAAAAATGACCCCCCGCCACCTCCCCTTTAACTAACGCCGCCCCGGCCGCAGGTAGGGCCCCCTGACCCCGGCGGACATAGCATCCGGCGGTAAGTTGGGGGGCGCCACCCAATATTACAGCCGGGGCTGTATTTCACGGGAGGTGTTAGCAGCGCCGCGCCCAGGCACTAGTTGATTTGGGCCCCATTAGCGCCCTCTTAGGGCACTAACGGGAGGCGCAAATCAACCGAATTTAGCCCCCATATATGGACTAGAAATTCATTATAGCCCAGGAATGGGCGGTATCATTAGAAAAGTTGGAGAAATAGCGCCAGGCGCTAATGCTTTAGACTGCATGCAAAATTCATTCTCAATGCTCAAAGAAATGATTGGAGCGCTAATTCAAGTCTTTAAGCCCAAGCTCATTGGCATTACACTCAAAGGGTGGACCAATATCAGGTGCAGTTTAATCACAAGTCATGATTGCCACAGGCTTTCTCCAGTTCTTAACGGGGAGGTTCATTGATGCTGCAGAACCTCGTTCTTAGCATTGCTGGCTGAGCAGCTTCCTCAGCAAGCAAAAGCAGGACAAGGAGAAGGAGCCGATGACTGAAGCAGCTGTACACATGGCAGATCCACGCCTCAGGGAGAGAGCCTGCAGATTCTGCAATCAAGCATTGGAGGTGTTGGTGTTCGCTGTGGAGAGTTGGAGGGTGGTGCTCTACCCGTCAAGTGGCAGGAGGCCCTCACCGCAAGTCTTCCGAACCATGTGGAGGGAAGTAGCGCAGCACGTCCCGGGCAGCACTGTGGTCCCCAGCACTCGCACACAGTGTAGGAAGAAATTTTACGACCTCACTCGGGTGGTCAGGGTGAGTGAATGCTTCAACAAATGCTACATACCACCATCTGTAACACAATCTTCACACACTGACCAAACCACAACACCCCCAGCACTCACCCACCAACAATCTCTACCTTCCAGCACTCACACCCACATCTCACATCTTGCACACAATTACAGCTATTCAACTATGGCAGGAACATCACCCAAGCACATTGCTCCACACTCACTCACACACTTTCCTTTCTCTTGCAGGCCAAGGTGGCTCATAACAGGAGTGAGCAGGAGCACACAGGCGAGAGACAAGCCGACAGCCAACTACTGTCTGAGCTGGAGACTCGAGTGCTGCAGATATTGGGTGCCTGGTGGTGGGCGACGTGGCCACCGGCGATATTGACCCCCTTGGAGACAACAACGGTATGTTCATCCCTACTCCTTCTTCTCACATCCCATTTCCCCTTCACCCCACAAGCATTTCGTACTTTCCAGCTAATCATGCTGTCTCCATGCATTTCTCCCTTCCTGCCCCCCTCCCCTCACCTTAACCCGTCTCTTGTGCCTTTATGCTTTCAGTTAATCAGCAAGCACCTGAGCAGCCTGTCCCTGAGGGCACCGTAGAGAGTGAGGCGGGAGAAGAGGAGGAGGAAGAACACACCGCGTCACTGTATGTCTCACCCACAGGCACCAGCTCAGATACTGGCACTGCGCGTTCTTTAGAGGCTAGTATAGTAGCGGGGTCTGCACAGGGTGAGGCATCGGGGACGAGTGGGCTGCAGCAAGGCCAAGGGGAAAGGGTAGCTCGGGGGCCAGCTCCCTGGAGGGCGAGTTCATGCGCAAGTTCTGCTGCACAGGGCTCAGATGAGGACCTCGATGGGGAGGCTTTTAGAAGAAGGGTGATGGGCATGCACACAGAGATGATAGGTGCAATGGCAAGGGTGCCCGAGAGCCTCTCGGCACTGGTAAGGAGTGTGGAGGAGTCCACCTCCAACATTGCACAAGGCTCTGCTCACACCATGGAGCAGATCATTTCCAGTCTGCAAAGGATGGTAGACTCCCAGAGAGACCGTGGTGACCCAGACCTGATGCCGCGTGTGATGGGCGATCTGGCAGCTTCCATTGCAGCACAGGTGGAAGCGACGCAACATCTTAGTGCTGTAATGCAGTCAATGATTGGTGGCATCCAATCTCAGACTGCTCTCATGCAATCTCAACTTGATGCCACGCAAGCTCTGACTGCTGCCATCGTGGCTGGGTCTACCACCATCGACCGGGGCTTTCACTGTGCCACAGCAGGCCAGCAATCTGTGCTGCAACAGATTGCTAGGGATGTTGAGGTGCTGCCCTGGGGGAGTGGCAGTGGGTCAGGGGAGCAGGAACCTGCTGTCCTCTCTCAGGATGACATCATTCCTGCTCCCACCACTGCCACTCCGCCATTGCCCTTGTTGCTGCCTGTCATCCAGCCAGCCCAGACTGTTGCCACCCATGCTGAGGTGGTGCAAGCTACAGCTGGGCCTTCCAGGCCCAGAGCTGGTCAAGGGCGACCTGCAAGGCCATCTGAAGTCTCCCACACGGACACTCAGCAGCCTTCCACCAGCCCTGCTGCAGCCACTGGGCCAACACTTCGTAGGAGCACTAAAGTAGGCAAAGGCACAGTAACGAGAGACACTGAGGGATTGCACAAGGGTGAATAGTTTATATTTTTGTTGTAAATATGTGTTCACTGATTGTTGATAAATTTATTAATTCAGTTTGGATTCTTTTGTGGTGTGTCTCATTTCAGCTTTGCACTGTGATATGGCCTGCAACAGGGATGGAATGATGAGGCTGTGGTGAGCAATGGGGATCTGGGGTTTGATTCATTTGAACCACAGTCTGATGAGGGGATCACAGACCCCCCTTCCGGAAGGGCGATTGAGTGGCTGCCTCCTCCCTCACTCCTGTTCCTCCTCCTCCTCCTCGTCCTCCTCATCTTCCTCTTCCTCCTCGTCCTCCTCCTCCTCCTCTCCCTCTTCCTACTCCTGATGTGGTCCCGCAATCCCTGCTGGCAAGGGCTGGGCCCTCATGATGGCCAAGTTGTGGAGCATGCAGCAGACCACCATGAAATGGGACACCTGCTCAGCCGAGTACTGGAGGGCTCTTCCCGAGCAGTCCTCCGATGGTCTGCTCGATGATGTTCCTGGTGGCAGCATGGCTCTCATTATATGAGTGCTGGGTAGGAGTGTTGGGGTTGCGGAGGGGAGTCATGAGCCAGTTGGAGAGCGGATAGCCCTTGTCTCCGACCCGCCAGCCGCAAGCTTGACGTGGTGGCTGGAAGAGTGCTGGCGCAGGATGAAGGTATCATGGCTACTGCCAGGATAGCAGGCATTGACATTGAAAATTCGCTGTGTGTGGTCGCACACCAACTGCACATTAAGTGAGTGGTAGCCTTTGCGGATACGGAAGATGTCAGGATTGTTATGCGGTGCCCGCAAAGACACCCTGCACCACGGGGAATCCCACTATCCTGGCAAAACCACATGCACGCTCGTCCTGCTTCTCTCTGGTGATGGGGAAGGAAATATAGTCCCTTCTCCTACTGTAGAGAGCCTCTGGGACCTCCCGGATGCAGCGATGGATGGTGAACTGTGAGATGTTAGCTATGTCTGCTGTTGCAGACTGGAAGGATCCGCTGGTGAAGAAATTGAGGGCGACGGTAAATTTGACTGTCACTGAGAGAGCCGTGGTCACCCTGATCTGAGGCTGGAGGTCTGGTTGCAGGAGGTGGCAGAGTTCTGTGACCACCTCCTTGGTGAAGCGGAGCCTTCTAATACACTGCTCCTCGCTTAATTGGAGGTAGGAGAAGTGCTTTCGGAATACCCTCGGAGGGTAAGGCCTCCTGTTGAGAGTCCTGATGGCCCTCCTCCTCCCTCTGGTCACATGTTCCAGTCTTTCTCGTTGCCTCCGCTCCCTCCGCCGTAGGTCCTGGAGGGTGAGATCGACTGCCAGTACAGCCCCCATTAATGTAACCAAGTGTAGCAGTTTGAATTTTTTAAGAATAAATGCAGCTACTTTTTAGATGCCACAACACTCCTCATACAAAATAACATTGAAATTACTGAATTAAACTGTTGCACTATGTGAAACTGACAAGAAACCCCTGAAACTCCACTAACCTACAGCTGCGACTCATTACTGATGATCCCTTTAAATAACGTCCCTGGAGCCGGCTTCCTGCCGCTTCACGCCAGCTCTCCCTGTTGCTGTTTACTCCAGGTGCTAAGGTAGGTGGCGACAATCAATTTCACAGATCGGGCACTCTGTGAGCGTTGCACACTCACTGACGTCATGATCCACCTGGCGTTGAGGCTCCCAGCGATAACTGTTACCAGTGGCGCTGTGGGGGGGGGCGGGATTTGGCATGCGGCGTTGGATTTGCCTCGCCCAGCAATAATGCTCTTGCGCCCCGTTAGCAGCATCTGCTGGCGCTAACGTACCGAATTTTCCCCCCTAATAGCCTCGTAGTAATATCTACATGAATGGAAACTTGGTATTAGTCAAGGAAAAAATTAGATTTCCTAAATAAATGCAAGTTCTTTCTTTTTTTTCTTGAAAGAATTCTAAAATTGCTTTGCTGAATCACATTTATGAATACAGCTTAAAAGCATCCTGCATATATACACCTGAATATGTAAACTACACCTACAGTGGAAAAGATCTCACTCCAATCCATCTTTGTCTTCACATGAATTTAAAGTTAATGTAGGCAATGCATTTACTTATTACCCTACTCAGCTCCCAGAACCCCTTATAAAATATGAATGGCATTAATTAGAGGAGATTATTATTATTCATATGGTAATGTGTAAATTATACTTTTCAGTACAATGTCTTATAAGTGTTGACTTTTGTGTATTTTCCAACTGAAGATCCATTACATTAGGACTGACAATGTATTTTTTGTGTTGTTACTGTTTCCATATATTTTACACAAAAAGTTTTTTTTAAATAGTTGCTTCAGTTTTGAAATTATTTACAAATAGGCACATGACACAGAAAACATTAAAATGACGTATTTTGAGGAGATCAAACACATTCATTTTTGCACAGTCAATTTGCCCCTGGGGTTACCATTAATAACGTAAAAGCAATAATAGAGCTATTTAATTATTAATTCAACATTCTGCTTTAGGTGTTGTTCATATCTTCACTCTCATCCATTAGAGAATAGTGTGAAGTAGTGGAAGGATTTGCAGGCTGATTAATAGTCTGACAAGCCATAACATGAGCACTCCTTCCATGGCCATAATGCTCTTGACAGCTGCCATTAGGGTGGTTAGTCATATATGGCAGATGGGGTTTATGGGCTCCCACAACCCATAGAATGAGGAGGGGCCACCCACTCGACATGCGTATCTCACTGGATGTCATCCCAGAATTCAGAGCCAGACCTCCTGTCTACTCACAAGGATTGTCTGGAGCAGGCTACAAACCCTGCACCCTCTGTCGCAGAGGCAGGAATGCTACCATTAAGCCAAAGGCTTAATGCACAGAAATAAATTTGTCTTTTATTCAATGATCAGTTCTGCTGAAAAGCATGACATACATCAGCGCACAAGACAGAAGCAGTCTACTTAGCGAGATTGTTGCTGTGCATAAACCTCTGCCAGCTTTCTTATATTACTGTGCAAGCACGAAGGTTTATTTATTAGTGTATACCAAAAGAAACATATACTTTGATCTTTTTAATTCTGAGCCTTAGTAGTAAATTATGACATAGAAATAGGGGGTTTCGCGCCGGCCGTTAAGGCCCGTTTTGATGAAAAAATGGCGGCCGACTCGCTTCTGCCCACTTCCGGCGGGACCTGCAGTGGCCTCCATTTTTGGCAGGTTGGCAGCGTTGTTGTTGTCAGCGCTCGCTGGAGAAATGGAAATGAGGAAGATCGTGCCGTCAATGAGTGTGCAACGCTCATTTGACGCACGATCTGCCATTTCCAACATCGCCACTCCACTTACCGCCCTCTCTTAATCTCGACCAGCTGACCAAGTGTTCAGCAGCAGGAAGGAGCCCCCAGCAGCGCTACTTCAGGAGATCATCAACAACAACTTGCAGCTGACATGGTTTCTCAGTTTGACTGGCTCTGGCTAAGTTTCTGCAACTCTTGCAGCTTTCTAAACTTGTTTCAAGTTGCTGCGGTTACAGGGAGTGTTGCCGCAAGTGGAGAACACCTTGATTCTCATTTAAAGGCATCTGCACACACCATGGGGTCTCTCCTTGCGGACCCCCTCACGTTCGAGTATCTTTTGGAGAGGGAGCGGAAGCAGCGAAGAAGAGGAGAAGATGCTTGCTGAGCGAGTAGGAGGAGGGGCAGGAGGGCTCTCAACAGGAGGCCTTACCCACCTAGGGTGTTTCTAGAGCACTTCTCTTACCTCCACTTAAGCGAGGAGCAGTGCATTAGGAGGCTCCGCTTCACCAAGGAGGTGGTCACAGAACTCTGCAAGAGAAAGGGAAGTGTGTCAGTGAGTGTCGTGCAATGTGTTTGGGTGATGTGCCTGCCATAGTTGAATAGCTCTCAGTGTGCAATGTGTGAGATGTGGGTATGAGTGTTGCAGCAGTGGTAAGGTTGTGAGGGTGAAGTGAAGCCTGATTGTGAGGTATGAGTGGTGATAGCTAGAGATTGTTGGTAGGTGAGTGATGGGGGTGTGGTGCATTGAGCAGTGTGTGAGGCTTGTGGTGCAGATATTTGCTGAAGCCTTCACTCACCTTGACCTGCTGTGTGAGGTCATTAAACTTTTTCGACACCAGATCCAGGTCCTTGGGACCACACTGCTGGCCATGACGGAGTCAGCTACCTCCTCCCACAGCCTTCTGCAAATGGCCTTGCATGGCCTCCTGCCACCCTGCGGGTACAGGACAGCCAGCCTTCCTTGCACGACCAGGACCAAGGCCTCCAGTGTAGCATCTGAAAACCTTCTTGCTTGCTCCCTTGGTTGCTGTGCAATGACTTGCTCTACAATGACAATGAGGTGCTTCTGAAACAAAGCACCTCCCCTTTAAGTAGTGCAGAGAGCCTAGCCCAAACATTCTGGCCATTAGACTGCACTCAATATTGGCCCCCGCTGTTGAGCGCTAAGCCAATCAGCAGCGCGTTTAGCGCTGAGATCAGGCTCCAATCATTATAATGAGCAGGCAGCACGAATTTTGCATGCTGCCTGCACCACCTTGAACAGGCGCCGGCAAATAGCACTGGCCTCTGACGCAGCCAGTTTTTGGGCCATATCCAATTTCTAGGCCAAAGCCTTTAACATTTAGACCTGAATGCACCCACAGTGAACAACTGTTAGATATGTTAATGTTTAACAGAGGAATCCCTTTCTTAAGGATCCCTGGACTATCTGAAAAGTACAGCTGCAAAAAGTATGAAAAATTAGCTTTAAAAGCTGCCCTTGTATGAAATAACTCTGTTTACGAGAGACATTCCATTGATTCCAGTGAGCAGCACAGGTGTTGGGACATAAGACTAGTTACTGAAACATCACATGTTTCAGTTCCCATGTCTGAGAAATGATAACTCCAATTTGGATGCCAGCCAAAAGCAAGTTAATTTTTAACTAACTTTTTGAAATTAAAAGATGTTCCATAAGAACATAAAAAATAGGAGGAGGAGTAGGCCATATGACCCATCGAGCCTGCTCTGCCATTCAATACGATCATGGCTGAACTTCTACATCAACTCCACTTTCCCGCCCTATCCCATATCCCTTGATTCCCTTAGTGCCCAAAAATCTATCGATCTCAGTCTTGAATATACTCATCGACTGAGCATCCACAGCCCTCTGGGGTAGAGAATTCCAAAGATTCACAACCCTCTGAGTAAAGAAATTTCTCCTCATCTCAGTCTTAAATGGCTGACCCCTTATCCTGAGACCGTGACCCCCTAGTTCCAGACTCTCCAGCCAGGGGAAACAGCCTCTCAGCATCTACCCTATCAAGCCCTCTAAGAATTTTATACTTTTCAATGAGATCACCTCTCATTCTTCTAAACTCCAGAGAATATAGGCGCATTTCACTCAATCTCTGCTCATAGGACAGCCCTCTCATCCCATGAATCAATCTAGTGAACCTTCGTTGCACCCCCTCTAAGGCAAGTATATCCTTCCTTAGGTAAGGAGACCAAAACTGTACACAGTACTCCAGGTGTGGTCTCACCAAAGCCCTATATAATTGCAGCAAGACTTCCATATTCTTATACACCAATCCCCTTGCAATAAAGGCTAACATACCATTTGTTTGCTCTCCTGCATGTTAATTTTCTGTGATTCATGTACAAGGACTGGGTGACCACTTTGCGGAACACCTCCATTCAGTCCGCAAGCGTGACCCCGTGCTTCCGGTTGCCTGTCACTATAATTCTCCGCTCCACTCCTACTCTGACCTCTCTGTCCTCAGTCTCTTACACTGTTCCAATGAAGCTCAATGTAAGCTTAAGGAACAGCACCTCATCTTTCGATTAGGCACTTTACAGCCTTCTGGACTCAACATCGAGGTCAACAATTTCAGACCATAACCTCTGCCCCCATTTATTTCAGGTGGCAGCTGTTGATGATTCTGATATACCCACTAACAACTGTTCTGTGCAGGAAATGTGTAGGAAAAGGTGTAAGGCTGGAAGAGGTTGCAAACGTATGGTAGCGTGAAGCAATGGAGTGATTTCAAGCAAAGATGAGGATCTTAAATTTAATGCATTGAACGATTGGGAGCCACTGTAAATCAGTGAGAATGGAGTGGTAGGCAAATGGTAGCTAAGGAGAGATGATAGCAAGGTGTGTTTACATTTAAGGTGAATTGTCAACACCTGCCTTTACCCAACCACCAGTGTCTACAGACCAAGGTACAGCCAGCTAGACATGTCTGATGAGAACAGTCTTTATCACTTATTTTGCACCAGGGAGCCAGTCACCGAATTATGCCATCTACTTGAAGGTTCCGTGACAAGAATGGCTCTGGCAGTACTGTCAAGATGGCCACACAATTGGACTTTTATGCTTCTTCATTCATTCAAGCAAATGTTGTAATCTCTGGATTACTCCCGGTGCCACGTGCTAGTGAGTATAGGAATAGGAAGATAGAGCAGATGAATGCGTCGCTAAAGAGTTGGTGCAGGAGGGAGGGCTTTAGTTTCCTGGATCACTGGGTCTGTTTCTGGGGAAGGTGGGAACTGTACAAGTCGGACGGGTTGCACCTGAACCAGAATGGGACCAACATCCTTGCGGGGAGGTTTGCTAGTACTGTTGGGGGGGGGGGGTTTAAACTAACTTGGCAGGGGGATGGGATACGGAGTGGAGCTATAGTAGGGGGTGATGCACAGCCAAATATAGAGGAAAAAACAAGTCAGTCTGGAAGGCAGAGCAAATATGTAACGGCACAAGGGAGTATGGCAAGGCTGGATGGCATTTATTTTAATGCAAGGAGTCTTGCAAGTAAGGCAGATGAATTGAAGGTGTTGATGAACACATGGCAGTATGATATTGTTGCTATCACAGAGACATGGTTGAGGGAGGGTCAGGACTGGCAGCTCAATATTCCGGGGTATAGAATCTTCAGGCGAGACAGAGAGGGGTGTAAAAGAGGAGGGGGTGTCGCAATATTAATCAAGGAGTCAATTACTGCAGTAAGGAGGGATGATATCTTAGCAGGTTCCTCTAATGAGGCCATATGGGTAGAACTTAAAAACAAAAAGGGGGCAAGCACTTTGCTGGGAGTGTACTATAGGCCCCCAAACAGTCAAGGAGATAGAGGAACAGATATGTAGGCAAATCTCAGAGAAGTGTAGAAATAATAGGGTAATAATAGTAGGGGATTTCAACTTCCCCAATATTAACTGGGATAGTCAGAGTGTGAAAGGCTTAGAGGGTGCGGAATTCTTAAAGTGCATCCAGGAGAGCTTTTTGAGCCAGCATGTAGAAAGTCCTACAAGAGAGGGGGTGGTACTGGATCTAATTCTAGGGAATGCAGCCGGGCAAGTGGTAGAAGTGTCAGTAGGAGAGCATTTTGGTGACAGTGACCATAATTCACTGAGATTTAAGGTAGTCATGGAAAAGGACAAAGATAGACCAGAAATAAAGATTCTAAATTGGGGGAAGGACGATTTTAATATGATAAGGCAAGATCTGGCCAAAGTGGACTGGGATCAGCTATTGTAGGAAAATCCACATCAGAGCAGTGGGAGTCATTCAGAAATGAAAGAGAGAGAGTACAGCGCCAACATGTTCCCGTAAAGGTCAAGGGTAGGACCAACAAGTCCAGGGAACCCTGGATGTCAAGGAATATACAAGAATGGATTACGGAAAAAAGGGAGGCTTTTGGCAGATACAAAGGACTAAAAACAGTGGAAGCCCTAGAGGAGTATAGAAAGTGCAGGGAGGGGTACTTAAAAAAGAAATTAGGAGAGCGAAGAGGGGGCATGAAAAAACACTGGCGGGCAAAATAAAGGAAAATCTCAAGGTGTTTTATAAGTATATTAAGGGCAAGAGGATAACCAGGGAAAGAGTAGGGCCCATTAGGGACCAAAGTGGCAATCTGTGTGTAGAGCCGGAAGATGTAGGTGAAGTTTTAAATGAACATTTTGCATCTGTGTTCACTATGGAGAAGGACGATATAGGCATAGAAATCAGGCAGGGTGATTGTGATATACTTGAACAAACTAGCATTGAGAGGGAGGAGGTACTAGCGGTTTTAGCGGGCTTAAAAGTGGATAAATCCCCAGGCCGAGATGAGATGTATCCCAGGCTGCTGTGTGAGGCAAGGGAGGGGATTGCAGGGGCTCTGACACAAATTTTCAGAACCTCTCTGGCCACAGGGGAGGTCATGATGCGGAGATGCCGGTGTTGGACTGGGGTGGACAAAATTGAGAGGTCGCACAACACCAGGTTATAGTCCAACAGTTTTATTTGAAATCACAAGCTTTCGGAGCTATCGATCGCCCCTTCCTCAGGTGAGGTGCCAGAGGACTGGAGGACAGCTAACGTTGTATCATTATTCAAGAAGGGTAGTAGGGATAAACCAGGGAATTACAGGCCAGTGAGCCTAACATCAGTGGTAGGGAAATTATTGGAAAAAATTCTGAGGGACAGAATTAGTCTCCACTTGGAGAGGCAAGGATTAATCAAGGATAGTCAGCATGGCTTTGTCAGGAGGAGATCATGTCTAACCAATTTGATAGAATTTTTCGAGGGGGTGACTAGGTGTGTGGATGAGGGTAGTGCAGTTGATGTAGTCTACATGGACTTCAGTAAGGCTTTTGACAAAGTCCCACATGGGAGACTGGTCAAGAAGGTAAAAGCCCATGGGATCCAGGGCAATTTGGCACATTGGATCCAAAATTGGCTTAGTGGCAGGAGGCAGAGGGTGATGGTTGAAGGTTGTTTTTGTGACTGGAAGCGTGTGTCCAGTGGTGTACCGCAGGGATCGGTGCTGGGTCCCTTGCTGTTTCTAGTGTACATTAATGATTTAGATATGAATGTAGGAGGTATGATCAGTAAGTTCGCAGATGACACAAAAATTGGTGGAGTGGTAAATAGCGAGGAGGGAAGCCTCAGGCGACAGGACGATATAGACGAGTTGGTCAGATGGGCAGAACAGTGGCAAATGGAATTTAACTCTGAAAAGTGTGAGGTGATGCATTTTGGGAGGACTAACAAGGCAAAGGAATACACAATGAATGGTAGGACCCTAGGAAGGACAGAGGATCAGAGGGCCCTTGGTGTGCATGTACATAGATCCCTGAAGACAGCAGGACAGGTAGATAAGGTGGTTAAGAAGGCATATGGGATACTTGCCTTCATTAGCTGAGGCATAGAATATAAGAGCAGGGAGGTTATGATGGAGCTGTACAAAACGCTAGTTAGGCCACAGTTGGAATACTGTGTGCAGTTCTGGTTGCCACACTATAGGAAGGATGTGATTGCATTGGAGAGGGTGCAGAGGAGATTCACCAGGATGTTACCTGGGCTGGAGCGTTTCAGCTATGAAGAGAGACTGGACAGGCTGGGGTTGTTTTCCTTAGAGCAGAGAAGGCTGAGGGGGGACCTGATTGAGGTGTACAAAATTATGAGGGGCATAGATAGGGTAGATAGAAAGGAACTTTTCCCCTTAGTAGAGGGGTCAATAACCAGGGGGCATAGTTTCAAGGTAAGGGACAGGAGGTTTAGAGGGGATTTGAGGAAAAACTTTTTCACCCAGAGGGTGGTTGGAATCTGGAACTCACTGCCTGAAAGGGTGATAGAGGCAGGAACCCTCACAACATTCAAAAAGCATTTAGATGAGCACTTGAAACGCCATAGCATACAAGGCTACAGACCAAGTGCTGGAAAATGGGATTAGAATAGACAGGGCTTGATGGCCAGCGCAGACACGATGGGCCGAAGGGCCTTTTTCTGTGCTGTATAACTCTATGGGGGAAAAATTAGGTCGCGCCCCGTTTGGGGCGCAAATATCATCTGGACGCAAAAATTAGCACCTGGCGCTAATTATCGCCACTGACTGGAAACTTCACTTTTACCGCCCCGGGAGGTGAGTGGAGCGCTAAATCAGGCGCTGCACACCTGTCTTAAGGCGCAAAGGCCGAGCAGTGAGGCGCTAACTCAGCGCGCGAGCGCAGCGCAGGTGCTGCCAGTTAGCGAGGGAACACAGACACACTGGCGCCGGCCAGTTCTTAAAGGGGGGGGGGCCAACTTGCTCCCCAGCCACACCCTGCTCATTGCAGCCTTGAATCTCGGCCTGGAGAGACCTGTGAATCCATTTTGCTGCCAAGGATGGAGAGGGTGAGAGAACGAGCTCAGCGCTTCACCGAGCGGGCCTTGGATGCTCTGGTTGGCGCGGTGGAGCGCAGAAGATCTATACTCTTCCCTGAGAGTGGCAGGAGGCCTTTGCCACACGAGTACAGAAGAGTGTGGAGGGAGGTGGCTCAGAGCGTCTCCTCCAGGAGCATGGTGCCCAGGACCCATGTTCAATGCCGCAAAATGTTCAACGACCTCACTCGGGTCGTCAGGGTGAGTGGCTTTTTCTCAATACCTCTCCATCCCTCCATCTCAACCTCACTCTATGGCCAGAGGGTCTTAAAACCCCAATGCACAACACTCATCCAACACCTATGGCCCTTTCATGAAACACACACACACATTCCACACTTTGCATACAGTAAGGGCTATTCACCTATGGGAGGCACATCAGGCAAGACCATGGCTGCATACAGTAAGGGCTATTCACCTATGGGAGGCACATCAGGCAAGACCATGGCTGTATATTTACTCAGATGCTGTCCTTTTTCTTGCAGGCCAAGCTGGCGCATAATAGGAGACAGCAGCAACGGACAGGTGGAGGGCGGCCTCAGCTGCAACCCCTCAGCGATCTTGAGGAGCGCGTCCACAGGATTGTGGCAAGCCGGGTGATCGGTCCCGTCGCCACTGGAGACGCCGACCCCGTTCTGGACAGCAATGGTAAGGTCATCACCTTTTTGTCCTCTCTCCTTCCACTTGTCCCTCACAACACCAGCCTTTGACACTTTCAATCCAACTTGCTAACTCGCTGCACTTATTCCTCCCTTACTGCCACCCTGTCCTCACGCTAAAGCCACTCTTGTACCTCCCTGCTTTCAGATGGTGATTCACCAGCTGAGGAGACGGGCCCTGAAGCTGCCAGTGGGAGTGAAGCTGCAGCCGAGGAGGAAGAGGAAGCCGGAGCATCAGTGCCACCCTCTCCCGAGGAAGCCCATGCCCACACTGGGAACGCGCCTTCCCTGGAGGGGAGCAGGGGGGAAGGGTCTGATGAGGGTGAAGCTCCAGGACCCAGCAGGCTGCAGCAACGCCATGGGGGTAGGGAAGAACGGGGGCCTTCTCCCCAGAGGGAGAGTATGCCAGTGACTCCTACTGCAATGGACGCAGAGGAGGAGCGGCTGATCGCAGAAATGAACACCCAGGCGGTGGGCATGCACACTGAGCTCATGGGTGCAGTGGGAAGGGTGCCCGAATGCATTGAGTCACTGGCAAGGAGTGTGGAGCACTTCGCTGTAGCACAGGCGGATGCCACACTAAAGCTTAGTGCTGCAATTCAGTTACTGACTGCCGTGATCCCATCTCTGACTGCTCTCATGCAGACTCAGATTGAGGCCACGCGAGCACTGACTGCTGCCAACCTCGATGGTTCGTTCACATGTCCCCGGGGCTCTCACCGCGCCGCAGCAGGCCAGCAATCTGTGCTCCAGCAGATTGCTCCGGATGCTGAAGTGCTGCCCCGTGGGAGTGCCAGTGTGTCGGTCGAGCAGGGAGTTGCTGTCCTCTCTCACGATGACAGCATTCCTGCTGCCAACACTGTCACTTCTCCACTGCACTTGCCACCGCCTGTAGGACAGACTGCTGCCGCCCATGCAGAGTTGGTGCAGTCTGCAGCCGGGCCCTCCAGGCCCAGAACTGGTCGAGGCCGTCCTTCAGGGGCATCTGCAGTGTCAGGGTCTGACAATCAGCAGCCTTCCACCAGCCTTGCTGCAGCCACTGAGGTCCCATTACGGAGGAGCAGTAGGGTTAGAAGGGGGGAAGTGCGCAAGGGAAGGAGATCACCCTCGAAGGGCAAAAAGTAGGAGGTGTGACAAAATGCTGGTCATTTTTTTATTAAAGGCCGAGGTTCGTGGTCCAACTTTTGTCTAGTGTTTTGGACATTATCTCCAGATTGTGAGAACCAGTTATGTTAATGACTGTTTTTTTGTGTTTATTTCTATGAGTTTGTCATGAGGAAATGTTTGTAAAATAAATAAGTTTTTGTATTCAAAATATACATGTTTGGTGTTTGGAATCATTGGTGCCTTGGTCGGCTTAGGGGTTGCGTGCTGGGTTCATTGATGTTGTTAGCAATGGCAGAAGCCATTTCCACAGCAGGGGCCCTAGAAGCGGCTTGCTATCAGCCGTTGACGGACGGCCCTTGCAGTTTCACCATTGTGGGCCGCCCTCCCGCCTTGATGCTGCTGATGATCATCCTCCTCGTCCTCTTCCTCCTCTTCCTCCTCCTCCTCTGGTGGTGCTCCAAGGCCTGGTGGCATTGGCTGGGTCCTGACGATTGCCATGTTATGCAACATGCAGCACACAACTACGAAGTTGGATACTCGCTCAGGCGAGTACTGCAGGGCTCCTCCAGAATGGTCGAGACAGCGGAACCGTTGCTTCAGCACGCCGATTGTGCGCTCAATGATGTTCCTGGTAGCTTGATGGCTCTCGTTGTACCGCAGCTCAGCAGGGGTGTTGGGCGTACGGAGCGGTGTCATCAGCCAGGTGCTCAATGGATACCCCTTGTCCCCGAGAAGCCAACCAACTGGCTGATGCGGTGCCTCAAAAAGTTCTGCCACAGTAGTCTGGCACAGGATGAAAGCATCGTGGCAGCTGCCAGGATAGTGGGCATTGACAGCAAGTATCAGCTGTCTGTGGTCACAGACCAACTGAACATTCAAGGAATGGAACCCCTTTCTGTTCCGGAAATCCTCGGCATTCTCATGTGGAGCACGCAAAGCCACATGCGTGCAGTCAATGGCGCCCTGCACCATGGGAAGCCCGCTATCCTCGCAAAGCCCAGAGCGCGGTCACGCTGCTTGTCTAGGGTCATGGGGAAAGAGATGAACTCTCGTCTCCTTTTAAAGAGGACATTTGTGACCTGCCGGATGCAGCAATGCACCGCGAACTGGGAGATATTGGCGAGGTCCCCAGCAGCAGCTTGAAATGAGCCAGTAGCATAGAAGTTGAGAGCCACTGTGACCTTCACTGCCACCGACAGAGACGTCCTGGACCTCAGTTGAGGCTGCAGATCTGGCTGCAGCAGGTGGCAGAGCTCAGTGACCACCTCCTTGCTGAATCGCAGCCTTCGCAAACACAGCTCCTCAGACATATGAATGTAGGAGAGCTGTTCACGATATACCCTGGGAGGGTAAGCTCTCCTGTACAGACGCCTGTTGGCCCTCCTCCGTCTGGCCATCATTGCCACTCTCTCTCTGCGTCTCTGTGTCCTCCGATTCAGCTGGAGCAGGACGACGCCCCCATTCAGTGCAGCCCCCATAGTCTCTTTGCAAGCAAAGTTATGAAGGACAGCAACCAAAGTACCAGCGAAGTTAGGATCAGTAGGCAAAACTACCTCACAAAGCGTTGACTCAATGCAGAAGTCTCTCTTTCTCTCTCTCCGAATCTCTCTCTCTCTCAGAACAAGTGGTGCAAAAATGTCAACCACAGAAAAAGACAGGAAGAGGCCCCCTTTAAATAGCGCCCCCCCCAGCCCCACAGCGATTGATAGCGTTCCAGTCTTCCGGTCGTTGGATGCGCCAGGCGGTAAGGCAGGGGGCGCCACTCAATTTCCGCTCCGGGGCACCACAAGGGCGTTGCACCATGGAATGACGTCACAATCTGCGCGCGCAGGTGGTCGCGGCGGTAAAGTTTAGCGCCGCCGCACAATGTCTAGTTAAGTTCCCGAGTGGCGCAAACAACGCTGCGCCCGGGCGCTAGCGGCTTTGCGCCCCATTAGCGCCCTCTTAAGGCGCTAACGGGAGGCGCAACCAACTGAATTTTTCCCCCTATGACTCTATGACAAATTTCTCAATTAGCAATGCACAGTGTACAGAACAGGTGCTCGGGCAAACTCCTTCATCACTTTCCCCAGTACTTTTCCCATATTTACATAATTTTTCAAGTGTTAGCCTTGGCTCAGTGGTAGCTGTCTCACCTCTGACACAGACGGTTGTGGGTTCAGGTCCCAGTCCAGAGTCTGACATTTCAGTGCAGTCCCGAGGGAGTGCTGCAGTGTTAGCGGTGCCATCTTTCGGTTGAGACATTAAACGGAGGCCCCTCATGTGGGCGTTAAAAATCACATGGCCCAATTCGAAGAAGAGCAGGGGAGTTCTCCTGGTGTCCTGGCCAACCTATTCCCTCAACCAACACTTAAAAACACATGATCTGGTAATTTATTTCATTGCTGTTTTTGCGACCTTGCTGTGTGCAAATTGACTGCCACATTTCTTACATTACAACAGTGACTACACTTCAAAAGTACTTCATTGGCTGTAAAGTGCTTTGAGATTGCGGTCATGAAAGGCGCTATATAAATGCAAGTCTTGCTTTTTTACATAGCAGGTTTCCCCAATGTATAAGCCTTGATTCCTAATCCCACAGCCTTTTTGAAAAGAAAAGAGTTAATTCCAAGAATGTACAGCTGGTCTGCAACCTTTTGCACAAATTATGCATACGCATCATCAGTCATGACACCTTCATTTTACATCAATCTGTGGTGCCACCATTAATTAACAGACTAGAAAGGCTTTATGGATGGCTCCTTGGAAACCAAGGATATTTGCTCCAGCCCTGACTCATTACTCCCTTGAGATAGTCATGAACAAAAGCTGAGCAATATAATGACATTTATCTGGCCACGAGGATCATGGTGGAACAAGCCATCAGAATGTTAAAGAAAGGCTCTCGGCGCAAAATTGGGATCAGTAGCACCCAGGCTACAGGTGCCGTTTGGGTACCAGAATGACATTGGATGCACGCGTGCACACTTGTGGGGCACTTGTGATGCCAGTGGTACCATTTAGGAGCTCAACGCTCCAGCTAACACCCTCGCTTAAGCTCGCACAGCTGAACATGCATTCAGCAGCAGGAAGGACACCCCCACCAGTGCTATTTAAAGGAATCATCAACTACTTACACGTTAGTTGCTGGTTGATTTCTTCTGGTTGTTGCTACGATTCTACAAGTATTTGGTGCTTTCTATAGTTGTTTCAAGTTGAAAAGTCTACAGGGAGTGGTGTGGCAGGTGCTGAAGGACTTAGTCCTGACTTCAAGGCTTCTGCACAAACCACTTACTGCCAGACATGGGTGCACTAGTAGGCAGTCCCCTTGGAATACAGCATGATTTGGAGAATGAACAGAGGCCACGCAGAGCAGGACAAGCTGCTGAAGAGGGAGGAGGGAGAGAAAGGCTCTCAGCAGGAGGCCATATCCAACCAAGGTGTTCAGGGAGCAACTATCCTATGAACCTCAGCGAGGAACAATGTGTGAGATGTCTGCGCTTCAGTAAGGACGTCCTCACTGAAGTCTGCCACCTGCAGCAGCCATAACTAAAACCTCAGAGCAGGGCAAGGACCGCATTGCCAGCAGCTGTTAAGGTGACCGTGGCCGTGAACTTCTTTGCGTCTGGCTCCTTCCAGGTTGGAGCTGGAGAGATATGCAAGGTCTCACAGTTTGCCGTCCACGGTTGCATAAGGGAGGTCACTGAGGCTCTCGATTCAAAGAGAGCTCACTACATTTCATTCTCTCTTGCCAGAGACAAGCAGGTGGAGCGAGCACACGACTTCGCTGGGATTGCAGGCCTCCCCATGGTGTAGGGTGCCGTTGACTGCACGGATATTGGTTTGTGGGTGCCACATGACAACTCTGCCCTATACCAGAACTGAAAGGTATTCCACTCCCTCAACGTCCAGCTGGTGTTGGGGGAGGCATAGGCAACGCATCATGCAGGTCAATGGTGGTATCCTGGCAGCAGTCATGATGCCTTCATTCTGCGACAGTTCGCTGTGCAGCTGCATTTGAGCCACCATGGCAAACCAAAGCATGGCTACTAGGCGACAAGGGCTATCCGCCGACGACATAGCTCATGACTCCGGTGCGCAACCCACACACACGTGCACAGCATGCATACGATGAAAGCTGTGCTCCCACACGAAATGTGATAGAGCAGACCATTGGCGTGTTGAAACAATGCTTGGACCACTCTGGAGGAGCCCTGCAGTACTCGGCAGAGCGGGTGTCAAGATTCCTGGTGGTTTACTGCATGCTGCACAACCTCGCCATCATGAGGACACAGCCCTTGCCACCAGCTATACAGCGAGCAGCTAAGGAGCAGGAGGAGGAGGAGGAGGAAGAGGAGCAGGAGGAAGAGGAAGAGGAGAAAGAGGAAGGGAGGAGGCAACCTAGACAGCCCCTTTCTGACGGGCTGTCTATGAAGCACTCATCCGAGTGCAATACCAGTAACCGCAGCCCCAATTCCACATTCACCAACAGTTCCACACCTTACCTTCCCTCTGCCACTGACCATCATGGCCACAATGCAAAAATAAAAGCCACCACAAAATGAACATTCCAAACCAAATTTATAAATCAAATCATGCCATATTGCATACAAAAGTCAATAATCACCCTTGTGCATTCCCTTAGTGCCTGTCTTCCACGTGCCTTTGCCTGTCCTAGTTCTCCTATGCAGTGCAACCCAGTGACTGCAATATGGCTGATGGAAGGCTGCTGACTTTCAGTGGAGGAAACTGCAGATGGCCTTGGAGGACAACCTCAAGCAGCTCTGGGCCTAGAAGACTCGGCTACGGACTGCACCATCTCGGCATGGGCGGCAGCAGTCTGGGCTAGCTGGCTGACAGGTAACAGCAAGGGCACTGGTGGAGTGGCAGGGGTGGGAGGATGAATGTTGTCTTCCTGACAGCAGGTTCGTGCTGTTGGAGGAGAGATTACTGGACTGCTGTGACACCCTACAAGCCCCTTTGCCCACAGTTAACCCACAGTCATGATGACAGCAGTCTGAGCTTCCACTGCAGCACTCAGACGTTGGGTGGCTGCTGCTTGTGCTGCAATGGAAGCTGCGACATCAGCCATCAGATGTCATATCATGGTTGGATCCACAAGTGTGAGAGTGGAGTTGGCCATCACTTCCATGCTGGAAAGGATGGGCTCCAAGCTCTGCGCAAAGCCCTGTGCCAAGTTGATGCTGGACTCCCCCATGCCCCTTGACATTGACGCAGGATTTCTGGCAGGCTTCCCAATGCACCAAGCATTTCATTGTGCATACCCATCAGCCTTCTTCAGTAGCCTGCTCCATCGAAGTTGTCATCTGAATCCTCTGCAGCTGAACCCGTCTGTGACCTCGCCCTCCAGCCAGTTGGCACCTGCGCTATCATTGCCCCCTGCCCTGGCTGCAGACCATTCAGGCCCAGTGTCTCACCATGTGCAGATCCCGCCTCTAACCTATCCTCTAAGATACGCGCAGTGTCCAATATCTGAGCTGATGGCTGTGAGTGTGAAATCAAGTGTCTTCATCATCACTCTCTTCTTGGTGTTCCTCCACTGCCTGGCCAGGTTGCCCCTCTTGGGTGTCTGAAAGAAAAAAGGCTTCAGCGTAAGGTTATGGTGTTGGGGGGTGGGCGGGGGCAAGTAAGAGGTGCATGCTTACACCATCTGCAGCTTGTAAATCAGAAGAGATTGTGGGATGAGGGGTAAGTAGGATGTGAGAAGGAGGATTGTGTATGAAGATATCGTCATCTTCAATGGTTTCAGCCACAGCCTCAGCAATGGCCATCCCAATAATGGCAAGCACCATCTCCTCCATGGGGTTAGGACATGCAGCCGCGCATGTCCCCCTCTTGTTAGCTCCTGCTGCCTCCAGTTATGCACCACCTTGTCCTGCAAGAGAGAGGAAAGTGTGTCAGTGAGTGTCATGCAATCTGTTTGGCAGATGTGGCTGTCATGGTTGAGTAGCTGGCAGTGTGTGCAAGCTGTGAGATGTGGGTGTGAGGCTTGCAGCAGTGCTAAGTGTGTGAGGGTGAAATGAAGCTTATGAATGCTAGGGGAAAAATTAGTTAGCGACCACAATTCAAGTGCTTCACTTCCTTCTTAGAGCGCTAACCCCGAATATCGGGGTGGTGCGTTCTGCAGCGCTACGTACTGGGCCACGTAGCATTGCCGTATGGACGGCTCTTCCCCTCATTAAAGGGGAGGGCCCAAGCCCATAACTCTACGGGGCCCTACCTGGACCACCGGGGAGCGGGCTGCCGGGCCAGCAGCTGTAGGGGGTGGTGGTTTGTGTCAGCTTTACCTCTGACTTCTGAGCGGTTCGAATCGCTCCCACTCCCTTGGTTCTAGACCTTGGACTTATTTGGGGGTTGTGATACAAAAGTGCAGCAGACAACTGAGTTTGATGAAAGAACTTCAATCTTTATTAAAAGGTAAGACACAAATAATAACACTCTTAACACTCTAAAGCTGGGGAACACTTCGGTACAAGCGAGGGAAATGACAGTAGAACAATACTTCACCCCTCCCAACCCCACTTTACTAGCTAAGTTAGGTTTTGAAGGACATGGGATAATGCTCACCAATCCTTTGACAGTTGGGCTAAATTGCGGTTTTGGGGTTCGCTGTTTATGGCGGTTAATGTCATACCCCGTACGCGGTAGAGGACTTCACCTGAGTCTCTGGTCAGTCTTCGCGAGTCCGCTGATGCGGTAGGATGTCGTTTCGGATTTATCGGGCGAGTACCCAATTTCTTTGGTTTAGCAGTAGGGTTTAGAGTCTTTGGGGAAAATCTTACCCAGGGGTAAGTCAGGAGTAGTTTGTAGTGTGGAAACTTTGCGGTTCTTCGGGTTTTCTTCCCTGGAGTTGGTCTTTGTTGGTCGCGGTGGCCTGCTATTACCCAGTCAGTTGGGGGTAATACGCGGTTGTTGGTTTCGTGAGGCCTTTGGTTTCCGCGATGGCTTTAGGCCTTGTTTAGTGTGTCGGTCGACCTCGTGGAGCCGTCGGTGACTTGTTGCTGCTTGTTGCTCCGGGTGACTGTGTTGGGACCGTTGTTGGAGGTCCGTCGAGGTGGTATCTTCACGAACTGTGTCTGAGTGGTGAGCGATGCCGACTCGCTTCCAGCTCGGGTTTTCTTCTTCCTGGTTTCTTCTTCTTCTGGTGACCACCGGTTGCGACTGACTGCTCGACTGACCTTGAACTGCTTAGCGGGCCTTCAATTATACTAAATTGAAGTGGGCTTATTTACCCGCCAAATCTACTCAGTTCATTGCCTGGTTTTTGGCGGGCTCGTAAATCGGTAACGACTTACTAGCACGTTAACTGGGTTTTTAACAGGCCTTCAATCTCACCCATTGAACATGGTCTTATCTACCCACCAAATCTACTCAGTTCATTGTCTGATTTTTGGCGGGCCTGTTACCAGTATCTGCTCTGTAAGTGTCAAATGGGTTTTGGGATGGTTTGCATCCTGTCGATCTCCTTGGCTGATCACTGGTGATTGGTTTTGTGTTTTGGGTTTCTAGGCTGGACTCGGTCTTTTCTATAGCCTGGTCCTGAGTGATTTGTATTATGCATGTTTTCTGATGGGCCCTGTAATCGGTTTGATGAGGCCTGTTATTTTGGGTGGGACTGTCTTCTCCCAGGGTCTATTGTCAAAATGTTAATGCCTGCTGGGGCTTGAGTAGGGTCATCCTGGTTCCCCAGACAGTGCAATTAACTGCAATAACCAAAATTGCTTTTACAGAGGTCGACCCCACCTTCCTTCACAGCCTTTTCTCCCTTTACAGGTCCAGACATGTTTTTAAAATGCCAAAACTTGGTTTTTGGTCTTAAATTCCTTATGTTAGGCCCAAATGCATTTTTATCACTCTGAGGTAGTTCCAAAGTCCCTTTTCCTTAGGTTTTGGGGCTCTGTAAATTTTGGAAACCTTACACAGCCCAGCACTCAAGAGGAGTGCCGGGCTGTCAGATGGGTGTTTTTTTGACTGAAAGGCTGTTTCCAGTGGGGTTCCGCAGGGCTCAGTACTAGGTCCCTTGCTTTTTGTGGTATATATCGATGATCTAGACTTGAATATAGGGGGTATGATTAAGAAGTTTGCAGATGATACTAAAATCGGCTGTGTGGTTGATACTGAAGAAGGAATCTGTAGACTGCAGGAAGATATCAATAAATTGGTCAGGTGGGCAGAACAGTGGCAAATGGAATTCAATCCAGAGAAGTGTGAGGTAATGCATTTGGGGAGGGCTAACAAGGAAAGGGAATACACATTAAATGGTAGGACATTGAGTAGTGTAGAGGAACAAAGGGACCTTGGAGTGCATGTCCACAGATCCCTGAAGGTAGCAGGCCAGGTAGGTAAGGTGGTTAAGAAGGCATACGGAATGCTTGCCTTTATTAGCCGTGGCACAGAATACAAGAGCAGGGGGGTTATGCTTCAACTGTATAAAACACTAGTTAGGCCTCAGCTAGAGTACTGCGTGCAGTTCTGGTCATCACATTACAGGAAAGATGTGATTGCACTAGAGAGGGTACAGAGGAGATTTACAAGGATGTTGCCGGGAGTAGAGAATCTTAGCTATGAGGAAAGACTGGATAGGCTGGGTTTGTTTTCCTTGGAACAGAGGAGGCTGAGGGGAGACCTTATTGAGGTGCATAAAATTATGAGGGGCCTAGATAAAGTGGATAGAAAGGACCTATTTCCCTTAGCAGAGGGGTCAAAAACCAGGGGGCACCGGTTTAAAGTAATTGGTGGAAGGTTTCGAGGGGATTTGAGGGAAATTTCTTCACCCAGAGGGTTGTGGGGGTCTGGAACTCACTGCCTGAAAGGGTGGTAGAGGCAAAAACCGTAACCACATTTAAAAAGTACTTGGATGTGCACTTGGGATGCTGTAACCAGCAAGGCTACAGACCAAGAGCTGGGAAGTGGGATTAGGCTGGATAGCTCTTTGTTGGCCGGCACGGACACGATGGGCCGAAATGGCCTCCTCCCGTGCTGTAACTTTCTATGATTCTATGATTCTATGATTGCGGCACAGACCCCGCGTTGAAAGACGCAACGGGCCGCAACAAGTAAGTCGGCCAAATTTTTTTCCCCGCCCGCCACCTCCCCTTTACTTATCACCCTCCTTCCGCTCGGTTCCCGCCCCCTGAATCGGTCACTGTCATCGCCCGCCGCAGATTCAGGGGGCACGGGCCAATTTTGCAGAAGGGGTGAAAACGGAGAGCTGCATACAGTGATGACATCATCATCGCCTGCGCAGCGGAGCGTGGCGCTACCAGTTACTGCCGCCGCTAAACTCCCGCTGAATTTAACAGGAGTCGTTAGCGGCGCTGCGCCCTGGCGAAAAGTTGTTTGCGCCCCGTTAGCGCCCCCCGGAGGCACTAACGGGAGGCGCAAATGCACTGAATTTCTAACCCAATACTTCAGCTGAGGCCTAACCAGAGTTTTATAAAGGTTTAGCATAACTTGCTTGCTGTTGTTCTCTATGCTCTATTTATGAAGCCAAGGGTCTCATTGGCTTTTTTAACAGCCTTCTCAGCTTGTCTGGCCACCTTCAAAGATTTGTGTGCAAACACCCCCAGGTCTCTCTGTTCCTGCACCCACTTTAAAATTGTATCATTTAGTTTATTTTGCCTCTCCTCATTCTTCCTACTGAAATGTATCACTTCACACTTCTCTGCGTTAAATTTCACCTGCCATGTGTCTGCCCATTTCACCCATCTGTCTATATCCTCCTAAAGTATCTTACTATCCTCCTCATTGTTTAGTACATTTCTGAGTTTCGTGCCATCTGCGAACTTTGAAATGGTGCCCTGTATACCCAAGTCCAGGTCATTAATATATATCAAAAAGAGCAGTGGTCCTAATACTGACCCCTGGGGAACACCACTGTATACTTCCCTCCAGTCTGAAAAACAACCGTTCACCACTATCTGCTTTCTGTCCCTTAGCCAGTTTCGTATCGACGCTGACACTGCCCCTGTAAACCATACTATCCTCATCAACCCTCTCAGTTACTGCATCAAAGAACTCAATCAAGTTAGTCAAACATCATTTGCCTTTAAAAAATCCATGCTGACTTTCACTTATTAGTCCATACTTTTCCAAGTGCCAATTAATTTTGTCCTGAATTATTGTCTCTAAAAGTTTCCCCACCACTGACGTTAGACTGACTGGCCTGTAACTGCCAGGTTTATCCCTCTCCCTGTTTTTGAACAGGGGTGTAATATTTGCAATCCTCCAGTCAGCTGGCTCCTCTCCTATATCTAAGAAAAAAGAAAGACTTGCATTTCTATAGCGCCTTTCACGACCACCGGACGTCCCAAAGCACTTTTCAGCCAATGAAGTACTTTTTGACGTGTAGTCACTGTTGTAATGTAGGAAACGTAGCAGCCAATTTGTGCACAGCAAGATCCCACAATCAGCAATGTGATAATGACCAGATAATCTGTTGTTAGTGATGTTGTTGAGGGATAAATATTGGCTAGGACACAGTGCTTCCGATGAATGAGAGAGCAGATGGCATTTGGGATCAACAACCACATCATTACAGACAGCTCGCAGCCCCTGTGACCGGCCAAAGTTCCAATAAGAAACATGACCAAATTCGTAATGTTGAAATAAACATTTATTATTCTGCATAACTCTGTCTTATTAAACACAACCAATAACAAACAAACACAACAATTTATGAACAAACAGAACTGGTTCTTAGCACACGGAAGTACTTCTTACCAAACTGAACAATATATTTACAAACACATTCAACTTTGGTACACACATCCCCCCATTTGCTCTAAAAAATGTATTTACTGGGCCTTCCTCAATGATCTCCCTCCCCTTTGCAATTCCCCCCTCCCAACCCTACTGCTCCTCCGTAATGTGGCCCCAGTGGCTGCAGCAAGGCTGGTGGAAGGCTGCTGAATCTCGGAGCCAGAGACTGCAGATGGCGTTGCAGGATGCCCTCGACCAGCTCTGGGCCTGGAGGGCCCGGCTGCAGACTGCACCAACTCTGCATGGGCGGCAGCAGTCTGGGATGGCTGGATTACAGGCTGCGGCAAGTGCAATGGCCGAGTGGCGGTGGTGGGAGCAGGAATGCTGCCATTCTGAGGGAGGACAACACCTTCCTGCTCAACCAACACACTGCCACTCCCCCGGAGCAGAACCACAGCTTCCGGAGCAATCGGCTCGAGCACAGATTGCTGGCCTGCTGCGGCACCGTGAGATCCCCGGTGGACAGTGGTCGACCCAGCAACGATGGCAGCAGTCAGTGCTTGCGTGGCATCAATCTAAGACTGCATCAGAGCAGTCTGAGATTGAATGGCACCAACCAATGACTCGATTACAGCACTAAGCCGTTGCGTTGCTTCGGCTTGGGCTGCAGTAGATACTGCCACCTCACCTATTACACGCAGCATGGGGTCTGGGTCCCTTCGGTCTCACTGCAAGTCAACGATCCTCTGCAAAGTGGTAAGGATGGGCTCGAGAGTTTGCACACAAATGGCAGCAGTGCTGGCGGCGGACTCCTCCACGCTCCTAGCCAGTACATCCATGCTCTCGGGCACCCTTACCATTGCACCCATGAGCTCAGTATGCATGCTCATTGCCTGTGTGTTCATCGCCTCGACATCAAGGTCCTCATCTGAGTCCTGTGCAGCAGAACTCGTGCGCGCACTCACCCCCGAGATTCCCTTTCCCCATGGCATTGCTGCAGCCCGCTGGGTCCCGGAGCTTCACCCACATCAGAGCCAATTCCTCCGCTCCCCTCCAGCGACCGCGTGGCCCCAGTATCCGATGTCTCGCCCTCGGGAGACGCAGGCAGTGAGGCTCCGGCTTGGTGTTCCTCCTCCTCTCCCGCGTCGCTGCCACTGGGAGGCTGAGGGACAGGCTGCTTTCAGATGGTGGCTCACTATCTGAAAGCAGGAAGGCACAAGAGTGGGTTTAACGTGAGGGGAGGGGGGCAGGAAGGGAGCAAGGAATGGAGACAGTACACTTAGATGGAAAGTGGGAAGGGCTCGTGTTGTGAGGGGGAAGTGGTATGAGAGAGGAGGGAGAGGTGATGAACATACCGTTGCTGTCCCCAAGGGGGTCGACCTCTCCAACTGCCACAGCGCCCATGACATGGCTCGCGATGATGCTGTGCACTCGCTCCTCCAGCTGTGTGAGGGGGTGCAGCTCCACCTGACCTCCTCCCGTGCATAGCTGCTCCCTCCTGTTATGAGCAAGCTTGGCCTGCAAGAAAAAGGACAGCATGTGAGTGACTGTGCTTTGGCAGATGTGCCTTCCATAGTTGAATAGCCGTTAATGTCTGCAAAGTGTGAGATATGGATGTGACTTTTAGTAGATGGGCATAGTTGATGGGTGAATGTTGGGGATTTGGCAGTTTATACCGTGTGTGCACAGAGTGAGGTTGAGATGGTGGGATGTCGAGGTATTTCAAGCATCTACTCACCCTGACCATCCAAGTGAGGTTGTTGAACTTCTTGCGGCACTGGGTGTGAGTCCTTTGGCCCACGCTTCTGGATGAGACGTACTGGGCCACCTCCCTCCACATCCTTGTGAACTCCCGGGGCAATGGCCTCCTGCCAGTGTCTGGGAACAGCACGGCCCGTCAGCGATTCCAGAGCCACAACCAGAGCCTCCAATGCCTTGTCGCTGAACCGGCGAGCTCTCTCCCTGGGCCTCTGAGCAGCCATGAGATTCCTGGTTGAAGAATTGCACCTCCTTGCAGGCCCAGGTCACAAGCAGCAATGATCAGGGTGAGGCTGTGCTGCATGATTGAACCTCCCCTTCAAGAACAGGAAGGTGCCAGTCTGTCTGAGTACTTGTAATTGACAGCGCCGGAGCTTGAGTAGCGCTCTGAGGTAGCGCCCCGTTCCCCACGTTAACACCCTAAGAGGAGTGTGTAGCACTTGATTTAGCGCTCCAATCAACTCCAGGGGCGCTGGAGATGAATTTTGCAGTCGCCAGTGCTAATTTGCGCCGGGTGCGAAAGTTTGCGGCCGGCCAATGTTAGCGCCCCAAAATGGTCGTTACCTAATTTTTCCCCCTATATCTTTAGTCATCCAGGAAGCTCTAGCTTTGGAAGCCCTTCCTTTCCCCCTTATGAAAAGGTGTCTGTTCTGTACTTGAACCCTATCTGCTCTTTATTGACCTTCCATTGTTCAATTACTGTTTTGCCGACCAATTTTTGATTCTAGTCCCGCTGGGCCAGATCCCTTTTCTACTCACTGAAATTAGTCCTCCTTTAGTTTGGTATTTTTATGGTTGATTGTGCCTTGTCCTTTTCCATAACTATTCTAAACTGTTCCCCAAATACTCGCCCACTGAAACATGCTCTACTTACCCCACTTCATTCCCCAGAACTAGATCCAGCACTGCTTCCTTTCTCATTAGGCTGGAAACACACTGATTAAGAAAGTTCTCTTGTACATTTCTCAGGAATTCCTCCCACTTTTTGCCTTTTACATTGTAGTTATCCCAGTCTATATTAGGTCAATTGAAGACCCCATTATCACTTACTCTATAGTTCTTGCATCTCTCTGTAATTTGCCTGAAAATTTGCTCCTCTATCTCCTTCCCACTATTTGGTGGCCTATAGTATATACACCCAATACCGCAACAGCGCCTCCATTCTTCCTTAATTCTAACCAAATAGGTTCTGTTTGACCCCTCAACTACATCATCCCTTTCCAGTGCTAGAATAGTTTCTTTGATCAATACTGGCACCCCCTCCCCCAACCCCTCCAGCTCCTTTTATTCCTTCCCTATCTTTTGTGATTATCTTGTAACCAGGAATATAAAGCTCCCAATTCTCCCCTTCTTTGAACCAGGTCTCTGTTATTGCCACTGTATTGTAGTCCCATGTGGCAACTTGTGCCTGCAGTTCCACTCTCTGTTTTCCTGCATAAAGTATCTATATTCTTATATTCCAATCCACATTTTAGGAAATTATCTAGAGCTGTTCATACCTCTCTCTGTACTCTTAATTTTAATTAAACACTTAATAAATGTAACATTTGTTTCTTGAATTTTGAAGTGTGAACATGTGTTGAATATGCCACTTTAAGTATTTAGGACACAAGTTTGCTTTTTTTTTAACCAGTAGAAAACTATCGTAATTAAAATACTTTCCTTGCTTGCGCTTTCAGTTACAAGTGCGTATGTTGTCTCTGCTTCTATATTGTACTTTGCACTTTAACGATTGGTTTCCAGTTAGTGAAAGTTTACTTGAGCTGTGATTGGCTACTGCACTAGTATACCTCTCAAAGGAAGGTGGGATTAAATAGAGCGAGCCATTGGTCTGCATCCAGAGAGCAACAGTCACACAGTGTCTGATTTTATAGTTGAACTGCTTGCTGTACAAGAATGAAGATAGACTTACACAGCCACATCCTGCCCAAGGAATGGCCCAATCTGAAGCAGGTAACACTATCGTGTATTGTTTTCTATTTTTGAGAAATATTGAACAGTAGAGATCATGTTGAACAACAGGGTAAACAAAATCCTGAAAGTAAAGAGACATAAATACATAAAGAAAGTAAAGCACTGAGAGACCTCTATATGAAACCTAGAGGCACCTAAAATGTGTAGATAAACACGGAATAGACTTTGGGCGAACCTGAGTTTAACTGTTAGTATCACTGGTAGTGACAAAGCATAGGTAACAGATGGATAGAACCACTCTTGGGTTAAATAAAGATTCTCAATCTGGTAATGATTTGCTCAAATCAGATAATAGCGAGGCAATATAATGGCAGTGTGCACTGAAACTTAACCAAATTTGATGTAGTAGTATTTGTGTGTGAGAGTGAGAGAGAGAAAAAATAGTATTGTGCAGGTAATAGGAGTTTATCATAATGTTGAATCCACATGAGAGTGAAACAGGATAATGCAGAAGATATTGGCTGAAATTGAGACAAGGCCAAAGTTCTAGAAGTATGCATTGACATTGTGCTGAAAGCAGGGAATGATATCAAACAGTCAAGATTCACTGCACTCCAAAGAGAACGGCCAATTATTGAATATGCAATCAAGAACACTTGAACAATGCACATGCACAATGATGTTAACACCTATATTCACAATTCAAAATGCATCTTTGAGCACACTGCAGCTGATTTTCCATTCCTGATCTTCACAAACATATTGATGTCGATATTAACCTTCCCCTCCACAACCCCCCAACAATAGGCGGGAAGGATCGGGGGTTAAAAATGTTAAATCATGTAACGTGACCCCAACCCGTCACATGCATGCCTAGCGCCATTTTTACGGCAATGGGTTGTGTGGGGTGTCTGTGTCCCACTCTCGAGAGGCAGGGCAATTAATTAGAATATTTAAATCAGGCTCCCACAGTGCAGTTGGGAGCCTGTATTAAATTTAGCGCTGGCCGCCTAGGTTTCCCAGGACTCAGGAAACCCGGCAGCTAAATGGAGACAGGCCAACCGGATCAAGCAGGTAAGTGCTTTTTATAGCACAGGTTGTGAGGCAGGAAGAGCAGGAGTGCTCCCCCCGGCATCTCAAGCAAACCTTCCGCTGATCGCGGCCTCTCCTCGCTGCCAGGATCGGCCGACTGCCCCTCTCCAAACCCGTGACCTTTGGCTCCCTCCCTTCCGATTGCCGTGCTACGAGCCCCCCACCACCACCGCCCCCCCTCCCCTCCACCATGCCCCGAACTTTCCCTCCCTCCTCACCTCCGTGCTCTGAGCACCCTCACCGTGCCCCAAGCTTCTCCGATTGCCGGGGACTGTCCCCAATCGTCCACGACTGCGGCTTTCTATCGTTTTCTTTCCCGCCCGGCAGCCAGCCAACCTGTCAATCTGGCCGGCTTCTGGGCAGGAAGCAGAAAAAAAATGATAATGAAGTCCTGCTGTTAAATTCAGCAGGACCGCCACATTCCTGGGATTTCCGGGATCCCCTACCCCTCGGCAACCGTGCTCTCCCATTCCCTCACGCCTCCCCGTAAATATCGGAGCCATTGAGTGCACAGGGAGCACTTAATTTTATCCAACAGAAGCCAAGGTAGACCATTTGTTTTTTCACAGTCTAGTTTATATCTCTTAGCTGTCGGTAATCTCTGTGTATAGATAAGAAATATATTTATTCAGGTCTTATCTGTACACTTTCACGCTTTCCCTCAACAATTATGTCAAAAATGTGTCATTAAGCTTCCAATTCTATGGAGTTAAAAATCTAAACAAAACAGGTACTAAAATTTTGCATGAGAAAAAGCTATTTAAAAAAAATAGAACACACAGATTCTAACTTGCTTGTTTACTTACTGGCATTTCTAATGTTCACATTATCAATAATGCTTGCTATTAATATGCTTCAAAGCATAGATTTATATTGCCACGGTATTTGAATGTTAATTTGACAGCCCACAAGACCCAATACAAAAAATGTTTTTTTTTATATAAGTAGCCACAAAAACAAAAAAAATCCATAATATTTATTAAAAGACATCGAACATTCTTTAGCTACAGGTAGAATTGTCATGGAATGTCTTTTGACATTCAACATTCCACAATGGAAATATCACTTTTTGATATCATATGTAAATACTCTGTTAGCCTCCCCTAATGTCATAAGTAGTTTAACCATTGGGAACAAGGATTAATTTCACCACCTGCTGATAAAAATACGAATACATTTAAAATGAGAGAAGGTGACTCAGCAAGTCTGCACAAAATCAATATCCCATCAATGATTGCAGAATTCCTGAACAGTGCGTGTTGTTCAGTTTTTGAGGAATTCAGTCCTTCACCTCTGAAATGCATATTAACTCCGTGGGGGAAAGTCAAGCCCATTCAGTTGAGATATCGGCGGTGTGGCCACGACACCCACCCAAGGCCACAGTGAGGAGGCCTGAACCAGTTTCAGCTTCAGACCTCATTTAAATTTTCCGGCGAGCTGTGGGCACCAAACTCAACGGTGTGGTGCCATGGAAAATCAGTCGGCTTTTGCATGTAGCCAGCCAGTAGGTTGGATGCCAAATAGAATGAGAGAGAGATTTATATAGATATATATAATGACCAGTGGTGCAAACCTTGATCCCTAGGAAACACCACTGTTTGCATTTCTTCAGCCTGAAAAACATCCATCGACAATTAATCTGTGGTTTCTATCCTTTAACCAACTTTCTATCAATGTTGCCGCATTCCATTAATACCTGTGCATTAACTTGAACACATAATCTAGAATCATAGAATCATAGAATGGTTACAGCACAGAAGGAGGCCATTCGGCCTGTCGAGCCCATGCCGGCTCTCTGCAAGAGCACTTCAGCTAGTCCCAGTCCCCCGCCCTTTCCCCGTAGCCCTGCAAATTTCTTTCTTTCAGGTACTTATCCAATTCCCTTTTGAAAGTCACGATTGAGTCTGCCTCCACCACCCTTTCAGGCTGTGCATTCCAGATCCCAACCACTCGCTGCATAAAAATGTTTTTCCTCATGTCGCCTTTGGTTCTTCTGCCAGTCACCTTGAATCTGTGTCCTCTAGTTCTTGACCCTTCTGCCAATGGGAACAGTTTCTCTCTATCTACTCTGTCTAGACCCCTCATGATTTTGAATACCTCTATCAAATCTCCTCTCAACCTTTTCTGTTCTAAGGAGAACAACACCAGCTTCCCAGCTTATCCACATAACTGAAGTCCCTCATTCCTGGAATCATTCTCGTAAATCTTTTCTGCACCCTCTCTAAGGCCTTCACATCCTTCCTAAAGTGCAGTGCCCAGAATTGGACACAATACTCCAGTTGAGGCCGAACCAGTGTTTTATAAAGGTTCATCATAACTTCCTTGCTTTTGTATTCTATTTATGAAGCCCAGTATCCCGTATGCTTTTTTAACCACTTTCTCAACCTGCCCTGCCACATTCAATTTGTGCACATATACCCCAGGTCTCTCTGTTCATGCACCCCCTTTAGAATTGTACCCTTTAGTTTATATTGCCTCTCCTCGTTCTTCCTACCAAAATGTAGCTCTTCACACTTTTCTGCGTTAAAATTCATCTGCCATGTGTCCGCTCATTTTACCAGCCTGTCTACGTCCTGTTGAAGTCTATCACTATGCTTCTCACTGTTCACCATACCTCCAAGTTTTGTGTCATCTGCAAATTTTGAAATTGTGCCCTGTACACCCAAGTCCAAGTCATTAATATATATCAAGAAAAGCAGTGGTCCTAGTACCCACCCCTGGGGAACACCACTGTGTACCTTCCTCCGGTCCGAAAAACAACCGTTCACCACTACTCTCTGTTTCCTGTCACTTAGCCAATTTCATATCCATGCTGCCACTGTCCCTTTTATTCCATGGGTTTCAACTTTGCTGGCAAGTCTATTATATGGCATTTTATCAAACGCCTTTTGGAAGTCCATATACACCACGTCAACCGCATTGCCCTCATCAACCCTCTCTGTTACCTCATCAAAAAACTCGATCAAGTTAGTTAAACACAATTTGCCTTTAACAAATCCATGCTGACTTTCCTTAATTAATCCACACTTGTCCAAGTGACTATTAACTTTGTCCCTGATTATAGTTTCTAAACGCTTCCCCACTACCAAGGTTAAGCTGACTGGTCTGTAGTTGCTGGATTTATCCTTACACCTTTTTTTGAACAAGGGTGTAACATTTACAATTCTCCAGTTCTCTGGCACTACCCCCGTGTCCAAGGAGGATTGGAAGATTATGGAGAGTACTTACGTGATTTCTTCCTTAACCTCCCTCAGCATCCTAGGATGCATCCCATCCAGTCCTGGTGACTTATCAACTTTAAATGCCGCCAGCCTTTCTAATACCTCCTCTTTATCAATTTTTATCTCATCAGTATCTCCACTACCTCCTCTTTCACTATGACTTTGGCAGCATCTTCTTCCTTGGTGCAGACAGATGCAAAGTACTCATTTAATACATCAGCCATGCCCTCTGCCTCCATGCGTAGGTCTCCTTTTTGGTCCCTAATCAGCCCCACCCCTCCTCTTGCTACCTGTTTATTATTTATATGCCTATAGAAGACTTTTGAATTCCCTTTTATGTTAGCTGCCAATCTATTCTCATACTCTCTTTGCCCCTCTTATTTTCCTTTTCAGTTCCCCTCTTAATTTTCTATATTTAGCCTGATTCTCACTTGTATTCCCAACCTGACATCTGTCATACGCGCTATTTTTCTGCTTCTTCTTACTCTCTATCTGTTTCGTCATCCAGGGAGCTCTGGCTTTAGTTACCCTACTTTCCCCCTTGTGGGAATGTACCTTGACTGTACCCAAACTATCTCCTCTTTATAGGCAGCCCATTGTTCGATTACAGTTTTGCCTGCCAATCTTTGATTCCAATTTATCCGGGCCAGATCCGTTCTCAACCCACTGAAATTTGCCTTCCTCCAATTAAGTATTTTTATCCTAGATTGCTCCCTGTCCTTTTCCATAGTTAATCTAAACCTTATGATACTATGATCACTTTTCCCTAAATGTTCCCCTACTGTCACTTGCTCCACTTGACCCACCTGATTCCCCAGAACCAGATCCAGCAATGCCTCCTTCCTCGTTGGGCTGGAAACGTACTGATCAAGAAAGTTCTCCTGAAAACACTTCAGAAATTCTTCCCATCTCTGCCCTTTACACTATTATTATCCCAGTCTATATTAGGATAATTGAAGTCCCCCATTATTACTACTCTATAGTTCTTGCACCTCTCTGTAATTTCCCTGCAAATTTGCTCCTCTATATCTTTCCCACTAGTTAGTGGCCTATAGAATACACCTAGTAGTGTAATGGCACCTCTATTATTTCTTAACTCTAACAAAATAGATTCTGACTTTGACCCCTCCAGGCCATCCTCTCTCTCCAGCACTAATCTAGGCTGACACTTCAGTGCAGTACTGAGGGATGCTGCAATGTAAAAGATGCCGTGTTTTGGATGAGATGTTAAACCAAAATCCTTGTTAGGAGGAAGTAAAAAAAATCCCATGGCACTAATGTAAGAAGAACAAGAGAGTTCTCTCAAATAAAAACAGAAAATGCTGAAAACACTCAGCAGGTCACGCAGCGTCTGCGGTGAAAGAAACAGAGTTAATGGCCCTGATATTTACAGGGACGATGTGCAGGAGTGCGATAGAGTGGGGGATAATGGGACAAGTAAAGAAACAAAAGATGGTCCAGAGGAGGTGTAAATGCTTACAACAAAATAGCAGAGTGCGAGGGAAATATGAAGAATCTGGCAAAGAGGAAAATGCTCCCATGGCCCGGGAATGTGGCGGAGAAAGGTGGGTAGACCCCAGGGGTGCTGACCACTCTGCTGGCCATATTCTGATGGGGGATCCCCACCCCAAGCACCAGCGCACACCTCCTCCACTCCCATTGGCTCTGCTGCAGCAATCCTCTATTACCAGCTCCTGCTGTCCTTGAGAAAATGGGGCCGGTGGTTAAGATCTAAAGTTGTGAAACTCAATGTTGAGGCAGGAAGGCTGTAAAGTGGCTGTAATTGCCATGTTTGCCTACAAAACAGCAGTTAACAACAGTAAACTACACTTCAAGGGTAATTAATTAGCTGTAAAGCACTTTGGGGCATTCTAAGGATGTGAAAGATGCTATATTAATGCAAGTTATTTCTATCTATACGTGTACAATTAACAACACTTTTCCTTTTTGCCAGAAATATGGATATGAAGGTTGGGTTCAACTTCACCATCACTGCAAGGTATGGTTATTCAAATTCTAAAGTGCAAAGGATAGTTGATTTTAAGTCAATTAAAGGTTTGAAAAAGGCAAAATAAAGAAATGTAGCTTGACTTTGGTTCACTCTGTAATGTCTATAATAGTGTTAAAACAAATTCGATTGTGCTTTCTTATTTAATTGTCATAATGTTCTGTGTAATTTTTTACTTATATTTCTCAATTGTCTTGCCGTTCTGTATGATACTGCTGACTGCTGCCATTTTTCTGCCTCTATCAAGAAGGTGTTAAAGAGTCTGGTCTACAGATTTCGCCATGACTACCACTAATGTTGCTCCATGGCTAGCCAGCAGTTAGTAAATTCAGCTGGAGATAAAGCTCCAATGGAAATCCGCACAGAGTGCATTTTGAGTAGGCACAGGACAGCCAGCCAGACAATTTCTCCATTCCTGATCACCCAAATCCTATTAGCGATAGTACTCTATAGACTATTAACTTTTAAATTAAAATGTGCTGTTTATAAAAAGGGTGAAGCAAAAATGATGAAAGATGGCAACGTTTTCAGAGTGGTACAAGAAAACTGCTGGGATCCACAAGTACGGATTCAAGAAATGGATCAATCAGGTAAATGGAGATCCATTATGCTGATAAATTCTTCAAACTCATCCATCTAGATGATAAACAGTGGTTCAGTCGTCAAACTGTATCTTTAGGGTTTATTGTGAATACTATTTTAAAGGGTGCTGAATTGGGAATAGAAGCTATGACATTCTCTAGAAGACAGCTCTCCAGCTCAATAACCATTCCAAATTTACAGTCTTACTAGTCTGTTATTACTGCAGGTAAGATACTTGCTTCCGATCTCTGGAATTCAAGTTTTAGTGCTCCCTAACACTGAAACCTATTAAATGATGGATGAGTTTATAATTTCTCAGTTAGTCCACCAGCAGGTACATGCTGCAGGAGTGGGGGGTGGGGGGGTTAGGAAGTGTCTAGTCATGATGTTCCAGCCTGTCATTTTCGTATGTTCGTATATTTGTATTCCACCAAATACTTTGATAGTAGGGGATTAGTACCACCCAAGAGGGGCCCAGGTTTGTTCCTTGAAATGTTTTGTTAATTAGCTGATCTTGCCTGAGGCAGTGTTCCTAAGATAAGTAAGGAAAAAAATGAGCCAGAGTTTTTACTCCAAATTTCTATCTGGTGACCCTGCTGGAATATCAGTGTATACAAATGTTGAATGAGGGTAAGATGAGCTCACCTGTGGCAGCCTCAGGATTGAACATCCTGCTGACATTTAATGTATAGCATCACACGTGAATGATGGCCACTTAGGCAAGGAACCAAGGGACTGCATAAGTCTTCATCTTAGGGAAACAAGTGGTAAGGGAACAAAATTAAACCAGAATGAGGCCAAAAGTAGTATTAGATTAAAACTAGTATTAGTTTAAAAGAAGAGGCTCATAATGTTATGACGAATAATAGTAAGCCTGGGGATTGGGAGAGCTTTAGAAATCAGATGACCAAAACATTGATAAAAAGGGAGAAAATAGAATATGGGAGTAAAATAGCAAGAAATACAAAAACAGGTTGTAAGAGCTTCGACAAATATGTAAAAAGGAATAGAGTAGCGAAAGTAAGCATTGGTCCCTTAGAGGCTGAGACAAGAGAAATTATAATGGGGGAATAGGAAATGGCAGAGACTTTAAACAAATATTTTGTATCTGTCTTCACAGTAGGAGACACAAAAAGCATACCAAAAATAATGGGGAACCAAGGGGCTAATAAGAGTGAGGAACTTAAAGTAATTAATATCAGTAGAGAAAAAGTACTAGAGAAACTAATGAGACTAAAAGCCATCAAATCCCCTGATGGCCGACATCCTAGGGTTCTAAAAGAGGTGGCTGCAGAGATAATAGATGCATTGGTTTTGATCTTCCAAAATTTCATAGATTCTAGAATGTTCCCAGCAGATTGGAAGGTAGCAAATGTAACCCCGCTATTCAAGAAAGGAGGGAAGGAGAAAACAGGGAACCACAAGCCAGTTAGCCTGACATCAGTTGTCGGGAAAATGCTAGAATCCATTATTAAGGAAGTGGTAACAGGGCACCTAGAAAATCATAATATAATTAGGCAGAGTCAATATGGTTTTATGAAACGGAAATCGTATTTAACAAATTTATTAGAGTTTTTTGAGGATGTAACTAGACGGGTAGATAAGGGGGAACCAGTGGATGTAGTATATTTGGATTTCCAAAAGGCATTTGATAAGGTGCCACATAAAAGTTTGCTACGCAAGGTAAGGGCTTATGTGGTTGGGGGTAATATATAAGCATAGATAGAGGATTGGTTAACGGGCAGAAAACAAAGAGTAGGGATAAACAGGTCATTTTCCGGTTGGCAGGCTGTAACTAGTGGGGTGCCGCAAGGATCAGTACTTGGTCTCAGCTATTTACAATCTATATTAATGACTTAGATGAAGGAATCGAGTGCAATGTAGCCAAGTTTGCTGACGATACAAAGTTAGGTGGGAAAGTGAGCTGTGAGGAGGACACAAAGAGCTTGTAAAGGGATATAGACAGGTTAAGTGTGTGGACAATAAGGTGGCAGATGGATAATAATGTGGGGAAATGTGAGGTTATTCACTTAGGTAGGAAGAATAGAAAAACTGAATTTTTTTTAAATGGTGAGAATCTATTAAATATTGGTGTTCAGGGATATTTAGGTATCCTCGTACAGGAAACACAGAAAGTTAGCATGCAGGTACAGCAAGCAATTAAGAAGGCAAATGGCATGTTGGCCTTTATTGCAAGGGGGTTGGAGTACAAGAGTAAGGAAGTCTTACTACAATTGTGCAGGACTTTGGTGAGACCACACCTGGAGTACTGTGCACAGTTTTGGTCTCCTTATCTGAGAAAGGACATATATGCCTTAGAGGCGGTGCAACGAAGGCTCACTAGATTGATCCCTGATATGAGAGGGTTGTCCTATGAGGAGAGATTGAGTAGATTGGGCCTATACTCTCTGGAGTTTAGAAGAATGAGAGGTGATCTCATTGAAATATATAAGATTCTGAGGGGGATTGACAGGGTAGATGCTGAGAGGTTGTTTCCTTTGGCAGGAGTGTCTAGAACTAGGGGACATAGTCTCAGGATAAGGGGTCGGCCATTTAAGACTGAGATGAGGAGGAATTTCTTCACTCAGAGGGTTGTGAATCTTCGGCATTCTCTACCCGAAAGGGCTGTGGATGCTCAGTCGTTGAGTATATTCAAGGCTGAGATAGATAGATTTCTGGACTCGAGGGGAATCAAGGAATATGGGGATGGAGGGAAAGTGGAGTTGAGGTCGAAGATCAGCCATGATCTTATTGAATTGCAGAGCAGGCGCGAAGGCCCGTATGGCCTACTCCTGTTCCTTATGAAAATCCTTGGGGCCGACTTTCTAGTTATATGTGCCAGCATAGACCAACCAGTGACCTCTGCTCCTGACACAATCAGGTTATGCAGGGTCAGAGGGAGGTCACCTTATTTAAATATTGCCAACAGGCATCCATAAAACTGCCTCAGGCTAGATCAGCTAATTAACAAAACATTTCTAGGAGCAAACCTGGGCCAATCTTGTCTGTACTAACCCCCTACTATCAAAGTATTCTGTGGAATATGAATATCCATACCATGAATCTTAGGTGTCCACCTGACCAGGAAGGTCAGTACTTGTGGTGGAGTCTGGCCACTCCTGACAGGTACCGAGCACCCCAAATAGTGACTTCTGCAAAACCCCTGCAGTCCCCTTTAGAAGGGGCTGTGAAATACAAAAACCTCTCACCTTTTCTTCAGGGGTCAAGCCCATGACCTCGGACTAGATTCCCAGTTAGGCCCACTTGTGCCCCTCCAACAGCTGAGGTATTTCTTCATTCGTCCACTGTAACAGTCACCACTCTTCTGCCAAGAAAACGCCCAGCCTGGATACTCCCTTCCTCCCAGCCATACCTCCTCTGATGCAGGTGACCCTGTTGGGCATCAACTAAGGTTCTGCCCAAAACTAAGCTCCCACAGAAACTGGCGAAGAAGGCCAAGGCCTGGCATATCTGGTCCCAGCCTTACTCCTGGCCCTTCCACCACAGGAATTACGACAGGACAGCACCGGAAGGCCCATGGAAATTTAGGGCCAATATAAAAAGCTTTCAACGTAATCTAACCTGCTAGAGATAATTCTGCATGAACACTAGAGTAAACATAAAATATTGTCTTTATTTATTGAATCAAATTTGACTTGAAAAGGTAGATAAAAGTATTTTGAGGTAAAATCTTCACAGAGCATCAGACATGGAAGGGGTAGAGTCCATGGTAGGGTAGACTGAATACAGCCTGTGAAAGGGGCAGACTTGATGGATTGAATGGTCATTTCTCATTCCAGGCATCTTTCTCATGTTCTTATTTAATTTATAAAGAAAGATATATAATTTTCCAATTATTTACCTTGTCATTTATATCTAGATCTTATATAACACCAATAAATTGTACTTTTTTAATACATTTCACTCTGACAAAGTTATATTTTCTGAGTAGTCTCTGATGGAGACCAACCCATAATATGCCCCCACAAACAATTCCTACTTTGTTAGTGTGTTGACTGTTGCGTATTAAAAAATATCCTGCAAAGTATTGATCTTTATTCCCAATGTACCACTGTCTGCTCTGCACACTTAGCCTGATACTAAGGCTATTTTTGATTTCAGTTCCCAAGCACAGTAAAAGAACAAGAGAATCCTTAAGAATAATCCTATAATTGTAGGCAAGATCATCCAGCAATCGTTTGACAGGTGTCTCGTCTTCAAGAAAAATATTTGGTAAACCCTTTTACAAATCTGATGGAATAAGAATGACAAATCAACATGCATCATCGAATCACTGGCACACGATGTTATCGTAATAAAAGTGTCCCATCATCCTTCATGTTCTTCCTCTCGAAGCTAAAACAAAAGTTTGCCAAATAAATTTTAATGGAGACGTTGGCTCTTTACATTTGCAGCACTGTTGGATTGTTGTGAGATGTGTCAATAATGCATTTATTATTTAAATTGTTTTGCAGGATAGTTGAATTCAGCTGAAATTACAGTAGATAGACCTGTAACACTGGAGTAGTTGCCACTTGTGGTGACTTCATAATCAAAAAAATAATGGACTACATGTGGAAACATAAAATTGAATTGAAATAGAAATAAAGAAACATTTTTATAAGTAAAATCATTTTATTTTACAGGTGTAACTATGCAGGCTCTTTCAACTGTTCCTGTTATGTTCAATTACTGGGTAAGTTTGTGTACCCGAAGGAAATATGTGAGTACAGCAGTTCTGGTTACATAGATTAATATCTATTTGTCTTCTGTTCCTGCAAAGGAAAGTACCTCATAACAAATTGGACTTATTTCCTACATGGCAGTGTTCACGGTAGGGCTTTCTCTGAATGTTATCCCTTGTCAAACCAATACTTCTGACAGTAATAAAAATTAAAATGTAGACACCATAAAGTGTCATGTCATATATAAAGGGAAGGCCTGTTTGGAACTCTACGTAAAAAATAACAAGAAATGCATACTGTAGGAAATTAAATGTGATGCAAGGCATGTTATAATCAAGTCTTCAGGGCCTCTAATACAGCTATGATAAATTATATTGTATGATACAGAATAAATTCACTGATCCTCCACTCCCAGCAGGGAAGCCACACTTAAAAGTAGCACGAGTCGGACAAAGTGCTACAACACTGTAGTGCCGATATGTCGTGGTATCACAGCAAAAAAAGTCTCCCTCTCTGCTTCCTCACTTTTTGTTGATACTCTCCATTTTTCTTTGTCTATCTTATTTATTATATTGCTCTCCACCTTCATTTCTGTTCTCTCTTATTTTCCTTTGTCACGTCTGTTTCTCTCACTTTCTTCATTCATTTCTGTTTCTCTCTTCTCCTTCACTTTTGTCTTGCTCTCCTCTTTCACTTCTGTCTCTTTGCTCTCCTTCTTCCCTTTGATGTTTCTCTTTGCCCTCAACTTCTGTTTCTTACTGCGTACCTCACTTTTATCTCTCTCTTCTCTATTTGTGCGACTTCTCACTTTTGTCCACCCCAGTCCAACACTGGCATCTCCGCATCATTCTCTATTTTTGTTTCTCACCTCCCTCGCTTTGGTCTCTGTCTCTTAATTCGCTTTAAGAAAGAACTTGCAGTTACATAATGCCTTTCATGACCTCAGTATGTAGCAAGCCCAACAAGGGAGGGGGCGGTTCTGGACTTAGTTTTAGGGAATGAAGCTGGGCAGGTAGAAGGCGTATCAGTGGGGGAGCATTTTGGTGCTAGTGACCATAATTCAGTTAGATTTAAGGTAGTTATGGAAAAGAACAAGGATAGACCAGGAATAAAAATTCTAAATTGGAGAAAAGCAAATTTTGCTAAGCTCAGAGGGGATTTAGCCATAGTGAACTGGAAACAGCTACTTGAAGGTAAATCAGTGTCAGAGCAGTGGGAGGCATTCAAGGAGGAGATCCGGAGGGTTCAGACCAAATATGTGCCCTTAAAGAAAAAAGGTGGGACTAACAAATCTAGAGCCCCCTGGCTGTCTAGGGACATACAGGGTTGGATAAAGAAAAAAAGGGAGGCATATGACAGATACCGAGGGCTAAATACTGCAGAATCTTTAGAGTACAGAAAGTGCAGGGGTGCAATTAAAAAGGATATTAGGGAAGCGAAGAGGGAGCATGAAAAATTCTTGGCAAGTAAAATCAAGGAAAACCCAAAGATGTTTTATAAATATATTAAGAGTAAGAGTATATAAAGAAAGGATAGGGCCCATTAGAGATCATGAGGGTAATCTGTGTGTAGAGGCGGGAGACGTCGGTAGGGTTCTTAATGAATACTTTGCGTCTGTTTTCACAAAGGAGAGGGGCGAAGCAGACATTGCTGTCAGGGAGGAGTGTGAAATATTAGATGAAATAAACATAGTGAGAGAGGAAGTATTAAGGGGTTTAGCAGCTTTAAAAGTGGATAAATCCCCAGGCCTGGATGAAATGTATCCCAGGCTGTTAAGCGAAGCAAAAGAGGAAATAGCAGAGGCCCTGACCATCATTTTCCAATCCTCTCTGGCTTCAGGTGCGGTGCCGGAGGACTGAAGGACTGCTAATGTGGTACCCTTGTTTAAAAAGGGAGAAAAGGATAGACCGAGTAATTACAGGCCAGTCAGCCTAACCTCGGTGGTGGGAAAATTATTGGAAAGAATTCTGAAGGACAAGATAAATCTTCATTTAGAAAGACACGGATTAATCAAGGATAGTCAGCATGGATTTGTTAAGGGAAGGTCGTGTCTGACAAACTTGATTGAATTTTTTGAGGAGTTAACAAGGAGGGTAGATGAGGGTAGTATGTTTGATGTAGTGTATATGGACTTTAGCAAGGCTTTTGATAAGGTTCCACATGGCAGACTGGTTACGAAGTTAAAAGCCCATGGGATCCAGGGCAAAGTGTCAAGTTGGATTCAATACTGGCTCGGAGGCAGGAAGCAGAGGGTAATGGTTGATGGGTGTTTTTGTGACTGGAAGGCTGTTTCCAGTGGGGTTGCGCAGGGCTCAGTACTAGGTCCCTTGCTTTTTGTGGTATATATCAATGATCTAGACTTGAATATAGGGGGTATGATTAAGAAGTTTGCAGATGATACTAAAATCGGCTGTGTGGTTGATACTGAAGAAGGAAGCTGTAGACTGCAGAAAGATATCAATAAATTGGTCAGGTGGGCAGAACAGTGACAAATGGAATTCAATCCAGAGAAGTGTGAGGTAATGCATTTGGGGAGGGCTAACAAGGAAAGGGAATACACATTAAATGCTAGGACACTGAGTAGTGTAGAGGAACAAAGGGACCTTGGAGTGCATGTCCACAGATCCCTGAAGGTAGCAGGCCAGGTAGATAAGGTGGTTAAGAAGGCATACGGAATGCTTGCCTTTATTAGCCGTGGCATAGAATACAAGAGCAGGGGGGGTTATGCTTCAACTGTATAAAACACTAGTTCGGCCTCAGCTAGAGTACTGCGTGCAGTTCTGGTCACCACATTACAGGAAAGATGTGATTGCCCTAGAGAGGGTACAGAGGAGATTTACAAGGATGTTGCCAGGGGTAGAGAATCTTAGCTATGAGGAAAGACTGGATAGGCTGGGTTTGTTTTCCTTGGAACAGAGGAGGCTGAGGGGAGACCTTATTGAGGTGCATAAAATTATGAGGGGCCTAGATAAAGTGGATAGAAAGGACCTATTTCCCTTAGAAGAGGGGTCAAAAACCAGGGGGCACCGATTTAAAGTAATTGGTGGAAGGTTTAGAGGGGATTTGAGGGGAAATTTCTTCACCCAGAGGTTTGTGGGGGTCTGGAACGCACTGTCTGACAGGGTGGTAGAGGCAGGAACCCTCACCACATTTAAAAAGTACTTGGATGTGCACTTGGGATGCTGTAACCTGCAGGGCTACGGACCTAGAGCTGGGAAGTGGGATTAGACCGGTGCGGACACGATGTGCTGAAATGGCCTCCTTCCGTGCTGTAACTTTCTATGATTCTATGATTCTAGGATGTCCTAAAGGATTTCACAGCCAATGAAGTGTAGTCCATGTTGTAATGTAGGGAAACTTTGGTCTTTAGCGCCTTCCTGTGGTCTCTGTTCCTACTCACTTTGTTCTGTCTCTCTATCATCACTTATTTCTCAGTCTCCTAATTCACTTTTATCCATTTCTCCCTCACTGTTCTCTTTCTCTGCACTTTTCTCCTTTTGCTGCTTCAGTAGTTTTTCTTTCACGCTGCAGCATGGGGAAGATGAGGGAGCCAAAAGGGTCTCTGAATCAGATAAGAAAGCAGGACTTTAAAATAGAGAGGGAACGGGATGGTTCCAATAAAGCACTAGAAAGGAATGATTCAAACAAAAAGCAGACTGTAAAAAAAAAGCACCAGAGAGACAGACTTCAAACAAAAAGCACCAGAAGAAAGAAGCATGATAGAGTCCAGCCAGTTGGGCAGGACTGTCCTGACAACAACAACAACAACAACAACAGTGACTTGCATTTATATAGTGCCTTTAATGTAGTAAAACGTCCCAAGGCACTTCACAGGAGCGTTTATCAAACAAAATTTGACACCGAGCCACATAAGGAGATATTAGGACAGGTGACAAAAAGCTTGGTCAAAGAGGTAGGTTTTAAGGAGTGTCTTAAAGGAGAAGAGAGTGATAGAGAGGCGGAGAGGTTTAGGGAGAGAATTTCAGAGATTAGGGCCTAGGTAGCTGAAGGCACAGCCACCAAAGGTGGAGTGATTAAAATTGGGGATGCGCAAGAGGCCAGAATTGGAGAGCACAGAGATCACGGAGGGTTGTAGGGTTGGAGGAGGTTACATAGGGAGGGGTGAGGCCATGGACTGACTTGAAAACAAGGATGAGAATTTTTAAATCGAGGCATTTCTGGATCGGGAGCCAATGTAAGTCAGTGAGCACAGGGGTGATGGGCGAACAGGACTTAGTGCAAGTTAGGATACGGGCAGCAGAGTTTTGGATTACCTCAAGTTGACGGAGAGTGCAAGGTGGGAGGCCGGCCAGGAGAGCATTGGAATAGTCGAGTCTATAGGTAACAAAGGCATGGATGAGGTTTTCAGCGGCAGATAAGCTGAGGCAGGTGCGATTGTATAGGACAAAGGAGCAACCCACTACCTGACCATCCCAGGCAGTGGGTTGCTCCGGTGTCCTGTTCAATCATTACCGATTAGAATCAGTGATCATTTAATACATAGAATTTACAGCACAGAAACAGGCCATTTGGCCCAACATGTCTATGCCGGCATTTATGGTCCACACAAGCCCCCTCCCACTGTACTTCATCTCACCCTATCAACATATTCTTCTATTCCTTCCTCCCTCATGTACTTAACTAGCTTCCCCTTAAATGCATCTATGCTATTCACCTCAACCACTCCATGTGATAGCGAGTTCCACATTCTCACCACTCTCTGAGTAAAGAAGTTTCTCCTGAATTCCTTATGGATTTATTAGTGACTATCTTACATTTATGGCACCACAAGTGGAAATATCTTCTCTACATCTATCCTATCGAAACCCTTCATAATTTTAAAGACCTCTATCAGGTCACCTCTCAATGTTCACTTTTCTAGAGAAAAAAGCTCCAGCCTGGTTCAGTCATTCTCGATAGTTGTTATAACATATCATATGTAAATTGTAAAGGTCCTGTGTTACTTTCATCAAGCAGCCTGTCTAATTGAATAAATGTGTATTTAATGCTGTGATTCCTAATAAAAAGTAACTGCAGGATTGGTGAAATAATTTTAGATTTATCAAATCAAAGATTTGGCAATTTAGACACCCCAACAAACAATGTAGCACAATGTATTTGTACACATTTTATTACAATAGTATAAAAATATATGTATTTGTCCTCAGCATTTGTGAAACATCATGGCTTCTCTTATTTTAACTTTCACAGAGAATAATTCAACAGAATTATCAAATTACATTCTCTTAGAAAACTCTGCCACTATGTGTTAAATGTCAGACTGTTATTTTTGTTTTTTTTGGCAGGCAAAACCCAAGGACACTCTGGACCTGTGCCATATTTTGAATGATGACCTTGCAGCCACAGTGCGTAAACACCCAAAGAGATTCACTGGTCTTGGTACACTGCCCATGCAGGACCCAGAACTTGCTGTTCAGGAAATGCATCGTTGCGTGAAACAGTTAGGATTTCCTGGAATACAAATTGGCTCCCATATCAATGATTGGGATCTGAATTGCCCAGAACTTTACCCAGTGTATGCTGTAAGCATGAACATATTTTCAAATTATTTACACGTTGTCAGGTTTCTGAAATAAAATGTTGAAAGTGCCATATGCAGAATTAATTTCAAATATATGAGCAATAAATGCATAGAGGGGGAAAAACTGAGTTTAATAAATGCATTGCACTACTTTATAGATTCATGACCTTGCTAACTATTTGTTAACAAAAGTTGATTCTAATGCCACCACCTGTGGTAATATATTGGCATCATTTACAAAACAAAACTTTCCTCCACTCACCAATTTTAGTAAAAAACTAGATGTGAGTAAAATTGTTGTTTCCCATTTTATAGTCACATCTATTTCACTAGAATTACAGAATTGAGGAAAATATACTGCAAATGCATTCAATGGTCTCTGCTTTTGATCATCTACTTTAGTAAAGTATATCTTGAGAGAAAAGCTCGAGTTTCAGTTCAGAGATGTAAAATTTGTAGCTGCAGCTCAGGCTGGAGGCAAGATATACTCCTGAGGGAGAGAAAAATCAGAGAACAAGTTAACTTACACCACTCTCAAATACCTCTTAACCAGCTCAATACAGACATAATGAGGTCTGGCAAAATTCAAATTTCCATGAGTTTATGCCTTGATTTAATAAGCATGGCAGATGTGGACACATATTTCACTTAATCTACAATTGAAGTGGAGAGCAAAATAAAGTACCTCTGCATCTAGTGCTAACCAATATCTTAAATATAAGCTACTGGAATGGCTTCATAGAAGTGGAACACTGTTTCCTACATTGCAACAGTGACTACACTTCAAAAGTACTTCATTGGTTGTAAAGCGCTTTGGGACATCCTGAGGTCGTGAAAGGCGCTATATAAATGCAAGTCGTTCTTTTCTTTAATAAGCACAGAAAATGCTGGAAACACTCAGCAGGTCAGGCAGCATCCGTGGAAAGAGAAACAGAGTTAACGTACAGACCTGAAACGTTAACTCTGTTTCTCTCTCCATGGATGCTGCCTGACCTGCTGAGTGTTTCCAGTATTTTCTGTTGTTATTTCAGATTTCCAGCATCCACAGTATTTTGCTATTGTGTCATTCTTTTCTTTCTTTGCTGCAGCGATCATGTTGGACTTGGCAGGGTATAAAATTGTATGTCAGGTGCATAAGTAAAAGGTATGTGCCAGAACATTGGTCCGGAATTTGTGGTCGCCGTCCACCTCAAAAAAAGCTGCCCACAAAGATCTCTGTGGCATGAATTTTAGTTCTCCCGACCTTTGTTTGAATCTGGTGCCAAATCAAGCGAATCCTAAGTGTCCCGCAACAGTGATGTCATCAAGCTGGCTAAGCAGCGAATCGCATTGGAGCATTCTCACAGACAGCAAACTAGGAAGTAAAATGCACAGATTCTAATTTACTTTTTATAAGCTTTACAGAGAGCAAAATAAAGATTGGGACATACACATATGATTAAGATAGAAGCTGAAATACCATAAACAAACTTTAAAAAAAAATTATATTAAAAACTTGTAATTCTTAATCCTATTAATGGAAAATTTTGACATTCCACAAATATAAAATTAGTTTTTCAGGGCCAGAAGGGATGTTCAGCAGTCAGTACGCTGTTAAAAATCCAGTTACACCTCTTTCAACATGGCTTAAAGTTTTAGGGTGGTTTTAACAGCGATATTCCATCGTAAAAGGGGAAGTTTTCATCCTTATATGTGATTTCAACTGATTGCCGGCTCTGGGACGTGCCACAGCGCAACCTGTGGCGTAGCAGGGAATGTTTGACCGCAACTTCCGGATTTCCACGTTTATCTGCGCATGCGCTAAATCTTGAAGTTGCAGTCAGTTTCAGAGGGGTAATGATGGCGAACGCTGACAGTTTTGCCGCCAATACCAGCACAAAATCCAGGCCAATGTTTCTTTCCTAAGATGAAATGAAATGGTAGTGCAGCATAGTGATGCAGCAGACTGATGTTCCAGTGGTCCCCAAATTGGTAGAACACAGGTTCATGTATGTGATTTTTGCACTCAACAACTTTCCAAATTTAGTCATGCCATGCGAAAGAATGGAGGAAATGAAATGTCACCTAAGTTACTCTCATGCACCTCATAGCAGCCAGATTAAGAATGGCATGAGAACTGCCTGTCAGTGAGTTTAATCCAGTGATTAGCTGAGCCATACAGATCGACAAGGTCTTAGGTTCAGTCCCCAGTCTGTGCTGAGTTAGGTGATCACAGCCGGAGTGACAGTGGGAATGCTGCGTTGGCCTCAAGCCCCTGGGTTAGGAAAGAGGAAAACAGCCAGACTTTGCCCCCTGAGCTGGTAATACCTGCTGGAAGTGTGCATGTTCAATAAGGACAGGGTCAAGTTCAACAGTGATGCCCCCATGTGCTTGAATAGTGTACTGATATTCACTGTTAAGACTCACACATGAAGATTGGCTACTTGAGCCATGTATTGGAGAGCAACGAAGAAGGTACCCAGCAAAGAGGGGGAAGGGAGGGGGAAAACAGAACAAAGAATGACATTAGCAGCCTAGAAGATGGTATGCCTATATGAGAAATGTGAAAATAAATTTGATATGGGTCAAAAAAGTTTGTTTTTTTAAGTGCAGATTTATTGATGAAACTATGCTTTTTTTTACATCTTCTCAGTTAATTAATGGTGCTGACATTTCAACCAGCACATCGATAAATTAGAGCTGGCCAGCTGTCTCCTGATCAGCTAGTTATGTGTATAATGTAAAGTTTCCTATCATTGTCACTACTGAGGAGACACATTGGAGGCAAATCTTCTGTTCACACTATGCTGTTTCCCAAAATATAGTTAGGAATTATTACTGGGCAAACAGTATCAGATTGCCAAGTGAACAATTTTGCCCTATACATGGAATTGATTAAATGGCCAAATTATGTATCATTGTTTGAGATTTCATTATTAATTGCGAGACTCAGCACTTCTCATTGCTTTACTTTTAAGGCTGCAGAAAAGTTAAAATGTGCCATATTTGTACACCCTTGGGATATGAAGACGGATGGGAGGATGTCCAAGTACTGGCTTCCATGGCTTGTAGGTTAGTATTAATACAGAGATCTGCACAGGAGCCCCAGCATATTGCACCACAGGTTAAGGTTCAAGCCTGTAATCCTCCATGAGCTGAGCTCCTAATCTCAAGCATGCTACTGTGGAGAGCTCCAAGGATTGGCCAGGTACTTCCCCAAGGAGAGGGAGGGAAAATTAGAGGGAGGGTCATGCAGGCCACACTCAGATTATATGTGGCACAGGAATACTCAGGAAATGGAGGAAAAAGGAGTCTCACTTTCAACAACAATATATGTTAGCTGATCCTCCATGGTATTGATCATAGTCAAAAATAAGAAAATAAATGATGGGGTGAAATTCATCTTGGATGGTAGTGCAAAATAGGTTATTGCGCATCGGCAGACCGTTTCACACTCTGCCCGATAATCTTGTAAAGAAAATCGGACGGAGTGTAAAGCGAATTGCTGAGGCGCTACCGCTCGTTTTGCGCTACTCCCGGACCTTGAACTCTCCTGCTCCATTCCTGGCAGTGGCAAAACCACCAACAAACTAGCTGCTGCATGATGGCTTGTTCCTGACCTCTCTTTGTCTCTCATTCAAAATCATGTGCAGAGCCGCCTTGACACTTGGATTACATTTAATGGAATTTTACCAAAAAAAGAGAAACAAAAATCGAACTGCTATCAATTATTATTTTCTCATTCTGTAATCTTCCCACACTGAGCACATTCAGAATCTCAAAACAGTAGCTCAAGGTTCGTTAACTTTCAGCAGGATTGGAGATCACATTCAGCTCTTTGCTTCAAGAAAATTGCCCGAAAAAGTTGTAAAAGGGATTGTGTCTTGAAGAGTGAGACTAGAATCAATTACTTTATTTTCTCAAGTAAAAGCAAAACTCTGTTAAGTTAAGCCCCAGATATCTACAAGCATTAGCCGGGATTTTCTGCTTTGGTGGTTTCTCAACTTGAAGTCGGCAGAGCAGCCATTGCTGATCCCAGTGAATTTTCCAGGGTTAACCTAATTAGAATCATTTTGGCAGGCTCCCAGTAGGATTCCCACTTGTCAGGGGGAAAACACAACCTCCTTAAAGTGCCTGCCTCAGCTCCGTGGTAGCACTCTGGCCTCTGAGTCAGAAGGTTGTGGGATCAAGCCCCACTCCAGAGCCTGAAGCACATCATCTGGCTGATGCTCCAGTGCAGGACTGCATTGTTCAGAAGAGCTGTCTTTTGGATGAGACATTAAACCGAGGCCCCATCTGCCCTCTCGGGTGAACATAAAAGATCCCATAGTGCTTTTCAAAGAAGAGCAGATAAGTCCTCTCGGTGTCCTGGCCAATGTTTATCCCTAACCAACATCACAAAAAAGTTATCTTGTTATTTAACGCATTGCTGTTAGTGGGATGTTGCTGTTCATAAATTGGCTGCTGCATTTCCCTACATTACAACAGCATTGTAGATAGTAATACGCTTCAAAAAAATAAGTACTTCGTTAGCTGTGAAGCACTTTGGGACGTTCTGAGGTTGTGAAAGGCACTATACGAATGCAAGTTATTTCTTTCTCTCAAACGCTGCCTAAAGGAAAAATACTGATTAAGTCCTCCTTTTGGCATGGGTACCAACAGGTCAGATGTTGCAAGTGTGCATGCTACCGTACTCTCCTGGCTTCCATCTTTTTCTTCTCCATGCACTGATCATCTTCTTTCTCAAAGCACAGTAACAATGGAATCACAGAGGAAACTCCATTATTTCACTATGCACAGCTCCCTTTAAGCCCTCAGCAAGTTTCAGAAAACTTTTATCTGTTAATGATCAGAACTGTAGCTTCAAAGTAGTGGAAGTGACTCCCAGCCAAATCAATGTTGCAGAATTGCATTTCTGTGTGGCTTTTCACCTTCTCTGTCTCTTCCCACCTGCGGGGCACCACACAGGCTGAGTATCACTAACTTTAAGTGGTGGTTATTTTATGGGGTGGTAAATGGGTGGAAACGCAGGGAAATCTCGGGGGCACTTGGCCACACCCCTCTTGCTTCTTTAAAGGCTGTGGGATGTGATTCCAAGGGGTAGATTAAGATCATAGGAGGGAAATTGCAGCAAACATTTTTAGGGGCAGACTTTCAGTGGAAGGCCTCCCCACTCCATTTAACTCGCCAGACTGCCTGTACACCACCTGAAATGGGCAGTTATTTTAAGGAAAATTCAGGCAAATGTATTGTTACATAAAATATATACAGGAGTATTGTAGCTAGTAATACACATGCTGATATTTTCCAAACAATGCAAAGACCTTTCTCATTTGCTATGGAAATGTTTCATACAAAAGATACCCCATGGCTATTGAAGTGATGCAATACTTTATGAGTGAAATAGACCACATAAAACTCCAGTGCTGATATTTGAAATTGTGTTTTCTTCGCTTTGGCCCCTCATCTGTATGAATAAAGTATCATGTCTGTAGCCATGGCATGGAAACTTATACAACTGAAGTGCTGAGAGATGTCACTCAACACTATTACAAATTAAGTCTTCGAGATGGAATTTGCTCCCACAACAAAAGCAAAGAAGCTGACTTGGTCCCATGATACAGTCTGATGAGTGTATTGATGTGGTGTGTTACTAAGATTTGTATTTGTGGTATCACACCCAGCACAAGGCTACTTTATTTTTAGAAAAATCAATATTGTTATATTGTACTCAGCAGATTGAGTGGAAAGGTGATGAACACTATTGTGAAAGCAATGCCCGTGTGCATACAGAATGAATGTCCACAGGCTAAGGATTTGTCTAAATATAGTATTAAAGGTGAATCCACTTCACAAGCAAACCTTGTAAAACAGAAAACTATTCAAAGCACTTCTTTGAACCAAATAAACAAACTGGAAGTATTAGAAACTTATTTACAAGTCACTAATGTTAAATCAGACTCATGGAGCTACAACGGAGCCTTCTTTTGGCCTGGACTTTCTACATTAATGCCTATATTACCCAAATTGAAACAGTTCTATATTATTTACCGTTGCCCTCGTTGCTCATCTCATGATTTTAAAACATGGGCACTGTCATTGCATGTAGAAGGCACTGCTATCTCTACTGTAAAGTTATACCCAGCCTGCTGATCAGGAAGAGTAATTACAATGCTGACATCAGGCTGCCAAAATAACTGGAAATTGTGTTACAAATGTTCTATTATTGAGGAATTATTTAATGAGAAAACAGACATTGCAATAAACAATTTGAAAAATGGTTATGGAGAAATCAATGGTAGATACTATCCCACCGTCCTGCGTGAAGCAGGAAGAGTCAGTATTTTACAATAATAGCTGGAAAACAAACAAAATGGGAAGGCCGCAGCAGATCAGATCCTCAAATTGTGCTGAAGTAGCTGATCTTAGCTAGGGAAGCTCTAGGGGGTTGTACAATTGACTCCAGTGCCCCTGAATCAGGAAGCAGAAAATAATCTGCCAGAGCGCCAACTATTATTCATTATTGATGGAATTGCAGGCACTGGATAAGCATAGGATAGGTCTTAGTTGCGATGTCCCCCATGCCTGCCAACACTCACCATCAAGGCTTATGCATGAATAACAGTTATGTGACAGTAACCAACACCCATGCAATTGTATCCTAGCAAGGAATCAACCCCTTCAGGGGAGAGGGAGCAGAGAAAATTGGCAGATAAAAAAGACAAAATTAAAACACTCAGGTTATCACATAAAATGATTGCCAAAGCAAATGTCATATATATTTCATTTTAGAAGGAAAAAGCGATGCACTGCAATAGCCTTTATCTGTTGAATAAAGATGAATAAAATGTTTTATTTTTCCCAAAATTCAATTCAATTTAATTCAGCCTCCCCAGATGGCAAAAACGCCATAAACTTAGAAAGGAAAGGTGTGATTAGGGTACAAATTTCAGCACCCATTTTATAGATTGAGCAACCTGCAATGTGGAACTATTTATTAATTTCATTATTCTTTAGGTATGCCTGCTGAAACAACCACAGCAATGTGTAGCATGCTGTTTGGTGGAATCTTTGAAAAATTTCCCAAATTGAAAGTCTGTTTTGCCCATGGAGGTAAGAACTACACTTTAGAATGTCAAAGAAAAACCCAATGGGGGTGAAATTGGTCAATGCCAGTAGCGCAAAACGGGCTGAAAGCGAATCGTCAGCCCGTTTCACACCATGCCAGGTTTCATTTTCCATTCATGTCAATGGGCTGCCAATTTGCGATGAGCCCATTTTGCACTACTGGCATTAACTAATTTCATCCCCCAATGACATTCAGTTGCTATATTTTAATGTTTTTAAAAATCTGTTTTCAGGATTTGGGCAACACTGGCAAGGCCATATATCTTGCCCATCCCTAGTTGCCCTGAGAAGGTGGTGGTGGGCCTTTTTCTTGAGCGATTATTTGTATAATTGAGTATACAAAAAATCACTCAAGTTAGCCACTTCAGAAGGGAATGAGAGTCAACCATATGTAGAAAGGGCATAACCAATGTGATTACAGCCCTCTGGCAACATAAAGTACCATTATCTGGGCGGGTGGAGAGGAATATGGGATGGGACCCATAATTCCTTGTTCTTCTCCCACAGGACAGAGAGCACCGTATAAATCATTGACATCCATCCCTTTCTGCTAATTACCTCATCCCCAGGACCTGGGGTGAGGTCAGCAGTAGGGTTGACTTTTTTTTAACAGTGGAAGTCCTACCATGCTGTAACCCTGGTGGTGCAGCAGCACAACCGGAATGTTCAGGCTCATATCTCTCAACATCTGCCAGTTATAACCACGAGTCATACCAATAAATGCACTGTTAAAATTACAAACAGAAATGAAAAGAGATTTTTTTTCCCTTTACACTACAACTGTAGTGTTGGTATGAAGCAGCAAATACAGCCTGAATCTGGAGTCAGGGCCTAATCTTACATCAGAGATAAGTGGAATGAGAATCCTTGGATGAGGCCATCTCACTCCACTTTGCTTTGAAGTCAGTTCAGGCCTTAACACCCGATTTACTATACACAAGTTTAGTGTTGGAGTGAAGCCAAAACCACTTTACATTGACACTGAACCTGTCTGAATGCACCGACATGGCAAAACAACAGGGTGCAGCTAAAGAAAACTTTAACAAGGATAGATGCCTCACAAACTTCACTTTGGCAGTAACTGCGGACACAGAAAGACTTGGTAAAATTGTACTGGTTTGACCCAACACAGATTTCCCATAACTTAATGTGTGCTCCAACGATCTTAGTTGACACCAAGAGACCAAGTTCCAGGCTGGAACAATTTCTGTTAGACGATGTTCAATAAAGCAGGAGAGTGGTTGTGAAACCTTATTGCATATATTCCAAGTGGTCTTATAAGAGCCCATTTTTAAATGTGTGCTATCAACCAGAAGCCTCACCCACTGGCTGCACATATTGGGAAACGGCAGGTGCACTACCCACAATTTCCTGTCCATGAAAATGAATGAATGGAAAACCGTCGGGAGCACACCTGTGATTTCCTGATATGCACAGCAAGCAGGCCAGCCTCCCTGCCTGTAACTGGTATTTATAAAATCGGCCCTATAGATTCAGGTCTTGTATGTAACTTGGATGTGTCCTACAGATGGTCAAGGATGAATTTCTGATGTGTACCAAGTCCTTAACTTCAATTGAGTCCGTTTGTATAAATAGAACATCCACGCAGACAGCTACAAAAATTAAAACTAACTAAACTGGTAAAATCAATATTTTTCCATAAATTTGTTGCATTTCCTGGTTTCTTTTTGTGAGTCTAATATTTTCAAGGTGGAAAAGTTGTTACATTTGTGCAAGCCAGTTGGAAGCTACATGCAGATTCATTACTGTATCAAATGATAGGAATTGTGACCAAACTAATATAAGTTTGGTCACTAAATATTTATTTTTTCAACATTTCAGTTATGCATTGGCACCATGAAGACTGGCTACTTCAATTAATCATTTGATAGCATCTTAGCATCAAAGTCAAAACTAAAACATAATTCTATTTTAGTAAAATAACATGCTATGAATTAAAAATGCTTGTTCTGTGCGTGCCTGTCAATCTATTTTATAATAGTTATCACTAAAAATGTATACAATCATTTTGCAGACATTTTAAAAGCAGCAAGAGTACATCAATATTAAAACAGTTATATTTTTGTACAACTGTAAAAAAAAAGCAAGAAAGTTGTCTTACTATTTTTCCTCTTTAGGTGGCGCTTTCCCTTATACCATTGGTAGGATTGAACATGGATTTAACGTCCGTCCTGATTTGTGTGCCATAGACAACAAGACAAACCCTCGAAAGTACCTGGGCCATTTTTACACGGATTCGTTAGTACATGATCCACTTGCACTAAAGCTGTTGGTGGAGGTGATCGGGAAAGTGAGTTGGACACTTTTATCACATTTTCCCATATAACTTTGTCAGTAAATGTGATATCTTTGATTTCACAGATCACAGCCCTAACGGAAGGTTAATCTGTACACTGAATAACAAATAACAATGTGTTAAAATGTCTTACCTGTAAAAAATGTTTATAGCTGATCACAATAAATGTTACTATGTTTAGGACAAGGTGATGCTGGGGACAGATTATCCTTTCCCACTGGGAGAATTGAAACCAGGAAAACTTATTGAATCTATGGAAGAATTCAACAATGAACTTAAAGTAAGAGTAATGTTAAGATCTACATAATTCAACATTTTGCGTGTGTATTATTATGATATTGCATGTCTGCATCAATGATGATTAGTCCATGCTAACCATAATGGCATCACAGACCAATCAGATAATTGGAAAAGAGAAACTAGTTTTTGGCCATCATGATAATTCCCTGTTCTCCTCTCTGTTAATCTTCCACCCTGGGCATTTTATTCACCCGACTCAGGCTCTGTTCACTCCTGAACCTCTAATCTGCTCTCTCCAAGCCCATCCTGGATGCTCCTTTCCTCACATTAGCTTTAGGAGTGGCCTCTCACTCTATACAGGTCCCACTCTGTCCGCTCTCCACTCGCCTGGCTCCACTTCCCAAATTGGGACCATAGCAGGGTGCTGCTGCAGACTGGAAGCTCGAGTTTTAGGTAGGCAGACAGGCATAACAAATCAACTGATAAGCCAACCACAGCCTTTGTCATTGAATTTATAGAGTGCTTTATCGTGTCTTTCAGAAATGGATCAAAATGTTTCACATACAATTATTTTGAAGTTCAGGGACTATTTTATGTAGGTAAACCCAACAGTAATTTTGCACACAGCAAGATCCCACAAATAGAAATTGAATGAATGACTAGTTAATCTGTTTTGGTTGTGTTTGAGAAAGTCTACAACTCAGGAGAACTCCCTGCTGTTATTCAAATAGTGCTATAGAATCTTCAACAATCACCTGAAACACCAGGATAATCAGGCAGGGCCTTGGTTTAAAAGATAGCACATTTGACAATGTAGCAGTCCCTCAGTACTGCACTAAAGTGTCAGCCTAGATTATGTTCGCAAATCTGGAGTGGGATTTGAACCCACCACCTTCCAATCAGAGGAGAGTGATACCAACTGAGCCAAGCTGAAGCACTGGGGGGAATGTTAACCCCAAAAAACTGATGGGCTGGGGTCGGGTGGGAGGTTAAAGGGTTAAAAAACTGAATCCCGCCCCAACCCGCCTCCAACACACCCACTTCCGGTTTTAACAGAGGCGGGACGGGGGCGCGGGCAGCCAACCCGCTCCCAGGAGGCGGGTCATCCATTTAAATATTATAATCAGGTTGGTGTGCCTCAGATTAAAAAATCATTACAAATTTAACTCAGACCTCGGGGAATGCGCCAGTTAAAGTAAGGTGAGGACTACTTAACTCCTGGATCCAGCGTCCCTACATCACCCATCCCCCGTGATCGAGGATCCCCCACGAGGCCTCCAATCCCCTCCACGAGGCCTCCGAACCCACACCACCCCGGGCCTCCGATCACCTTCCCAAACTCCACCCCCACCCCCCCCAACCGATGCTCCTCCAGCTGGCCACGATGCTCCGGCCCCGATCCTTCCCCCACCCCCCGCCCCCTCCCCCCGCCGCAGCCAGCCAGCCTCTCCATCTAGTTGGCTGCGGGTGGGAAACAGGTTTGAAATGCAAATCAGGCCCTGCCACTAAATTCGGCAGGGCCCACGGGAAACCCGTTCTCCTGGGCTTCCCGACCACTTTAACAACATAGGAATTAGGAGCAGGAGTAGGCCATAAGGCCCCTCGAGCCTGCTCTGCCATTCAATAAGATCATGGCTGATCTTCGACCTCAACTTCACTTTCCCGCCCGATCTCCATCTCCTTGATTCCCCTAGAGTCCAAAAATCTATCCGTCTGAGCCTTGAATATACTCAACAATCATCATCCACAGCCCTCTGGGGTAGAAAATTCCAAAGATTCACAACCCTCTGAGTGAAGAAATTCATCCTCATCTCAGTCTTAAATGGCCAACCCCTTATCCTGAGACTATGCCCCCTAGTTCTAAACTCTCCAGCCAGGGGAAACAACCTCTCAGCAGCTACCTTGTCAATCCCCTTCAGAATCTTATATGTTTCAATGAGATCACCTCTCATTCTTCTAAACTCCAGAGAGTATACCCAAACTACTCAATCTCTTCTCATAGGACAACCCTTTCATCCCAGGGATCAATCTAGTGAACCTTCGTTGCACCACCTCTAAGGCAGGTATGTCCTTCGTCAGATAAGGAGACCAAAACTGTGCACAGTACTCCAGGTGTGGTCTCACCAAAGCCCTGTACAATTGTAGTAAGACTTCCTTACTCTTGTACTCCAACCCCCTTGCAATAAAGGCCAACATGCCATTTGCCTTCCTAATTGCTTGCTGTACCTACATACTAATTTTCTGTGTTTCCTGTACAAGGACACCTAAATCTCTCTGAACAACAACATTTTTTTAATTCATTCCTGGGATGTGGGCATCGCTGGCAAAGCCAGCATTCATTGCCCATCCCTAATTGCACTTGCAAAGGTGGTGGTGAGCTGCCTTCTTGAACCACTGTAGTCCATGTGGTGAAAGTACTCCCATAGTGCTGTTAGGGAGGGAGTTCCAGGATATTGACCCAGTGACGATGAAGGAACGGTGATATATTTCCAAGTCAGGATGGTGTGTAACTTGTAGGGGAACTTGCAGGTGATGGTGTTCCCATGCGCCTGCTGCCCTTGTCCTTCTAGGTGGTAGAGGTCGCGGGTTTGGGAGGTGCTGTTAAAGAAGCCTTGCGAGTTGCTGCAGTGCATCTTGTAGATGGTACACACTGCAGACATGGTGCGCCAATGGTGGAGGGAGTGAATGTTTAAGCTGGTGAATGGGGTGCCAATCAAACAGGTTGCTTTGCCCTGGATGGTGTTGAGCTTCTTGAGTGTTGTTGGAGCTGCACTCATCGAGGCAAATGGAGAGTATTCCATCACACTCCTGACTTGTGCCTTGTAGATGGTGGAAAGGCTTTTGGGAGTCAGGAGGTGAGACACTCGCCGCAAAATACCCAGCCTCTGAACTGCTCTTGTAGCCACAGTATTTATATGCCTGATCCAGTTAAGTTTCTGGTCAATGGTGACCCCCAGGATGTTGATGGTGGGGGATTCGGTGATGGTAATGTCAAGCTGTGGCAGTTAGACTCACTCTTATTGGAGATAATCATTGTCTGGCACTTGTGTGGCACAAATGTTACTTGCCACTTATGAGCCCACGCCTGGATGTCGTCCAGGTCTTGTTGCATGCGACCATGGACTGCTTCATTATCTGAGGAGTTGCGAATGGAACTAAACACTCTGCAATGATCAGCGAACATCCCCACTTCTGACCTTATGATAGCGGGAAAGTCATTGATAAAGCAGCTGTAGATGGTTGGGTCGAGGACACTGCCCTGAGGATCTCCTGCAGCGATGTCCTGAGGCTGAGATGAATGACCTTCAACAACCACAACCAGCTTCCTTTGTGCTAGGTATGACTCCAGCCAGTGGAGAGTTTTCCCTGATTCCCATTGACTTCAATTTTACTAGGGCTCTTTGATGCCACACTCGGTCAAATGCTGCCTTGATGTCAGGGGCAGTCACTCTCACCTCACCTTTGGAATTCAGCTCTTTTGTCCATGTTTGGACCAAGGCTGTAATGAGGTTTTGAGCCGCGTGGTCCTGGCGGAACCTAAACTGAGCATCGGTGAGCAGGTTATTGGTGAGTAAGTGTTGCTTTATAGCACTGTCGACGACACCTTTCATCACTTTGCTGATGATTAAAGGTAGGCTGATGGGGCGGTCATTGGCTGGATTGGATTTGTCCTGCTTTTTGTGGACAGGACATACCTGGGCAGTTTTCCACATTGTCGGGTAGATGCCAGTGTTGTAGCTGTACTGGAACAGCTTGGCTAGAGGCGCGGCTAGTTCTGGAGCACAAATCTTCAGCACGACGGCCGGGATGTTGTCGAGGCCCATAGCCTTTGCTGTATCCAGTGTGCTCAGCTGTTTCTTGATATCACGTGGAGTGAATCGAATTGGCTGAAGGCTGGCTTCTGTGATGGTGGGGACCTCAGGAGGAGGCCGATATGGATCATCCACTTGGCACTTCTGGCTGAAGATGGTTGCAAACGCTTCAGCCTTTTCATTTGCACTTGCGTGCTGGGCTCCGCCATCATTGAGGATGGGGATGTTCATGGAGCCTCCTCCTCCCATTAGTTGTTTAATTGTCCACCACCCTTCACAACTGGATGTGGCAGGACTGCTGAGCTTTGATCTGATCCGTTGGTTGTGGGATCGCTTAGCTCTGGCTATAGCATGTTGCTTCTGCTGTTTAGCATGCATGTAGTCCTGTGTTGCAGCTTCCCCAGGTTGGCACCTCATTTTTAGGTACAACTTGTGTGGTAACACAATACAGCTTCCTGTGACTCGAACTTTATTGCATCACTTCCTGTGATTAGTCCAGGATAAATACTGGACTGATCAGTTGGATCCTGGAGAGGCATAGAGTAAGACCTCTTTTGTATGTAGCACCTTTTTAGTTGATTAAAGCTTACTTTAAGTTCACCACGCATAAGGCTCATTCTTACGACAATTTAATCAACTTTGAAAAACTTCGCACTCAAACTTTTTGGACGAACTCGGAACTAAGGATCCAGGGAATCACCCATCATGGAAAACATCCTTAAACCATTGCATCTTGACTTGGACCCAAACACCCCAGCAGCCGGTAAGGTGTGGAAACACTGGTATCGCACGTTTGACAATTTTCTTGAATACTGCAAGGCTGATGATGACTCAAAGTTGCGGATACTCATCAACTGTGTCACCCCGAATGTATTTCAGTATGTGGAGGAATGGGACAGTTACGAGGAGGCAATTCGGACGCTTAAGAGACTATATACTAAGACACCGAATGAGGTCTATGCCAGACATCTACTAGCTACAGCCCAACAAGGGCCGGAGGAATCCATTGATAAATTCCTCCAAGAGCTTCGCAGACTTAGTATGGACTGTAACTTTCAGGCGGCCTCAGCTGAGCTGTACCGTGAAGAAATGATCCGTGATGCTTTCATCTGCGGGCTTGCCTCCCCATTTATACGCCAGCGTCTACTGGAAAGTAAGACACTTGAGCTTCAGAGAGCTTATGACATGGCTTGCTCTCTAGATCTGGCAAAAAGAAATGCAGACCTTTATACAGTGCCCAGACCTCGGTCTACTGCCTTAACTACAGTCAGGCAATTTAAGAGGCCACAGGTGAACTCTATTAGGGAGGTCTTTATCCCTGACGATCAATCTGATGACTTCACTGATGAAGAGGATGATGACCCCACTGTGGCAGCCTCTTGGCAATCTAAGAAATGCTTCTTTTGTGGTGATGAGTTTCACCCTCGGAAATTCTGCCCTGCTCGCAATGCGTTTTGCAGTCATTGCAACAAAAAGGGTCATTTTGCAAAGGTTTGCCTATCTAGAGCCTCTACGAGGGCTTATCAAGCTAAGTTCCTACCGAACTGCCCCGGTAAGGGCCTATCAAGATGTTCCGGCTAACATCTATCGTGCTTCCTCTCGGGTTTCCTCTCGAAGAAACACACCTAGAGTTTCAGCCACTCTTTGTGCAACGACACCAATTACAGCTGCTTGTCCTCAGAACCTATTCCATGCAGCTACAAAAGCATCAATTAATGGACATACTTTAGATGCCTTAATTGACTCAGGTAGCACTGATAGTTTCATTAGGGAGCAGATTGTTGCAGAGTTAAAGCTACATGTTTTCCCATCGGACCAGGCAGTTGCGATGGCTCAGTCATCACTTAATACCAGAATTTCTGGCTTTTGTATGGTTGAAATAACACTTAATGGTCACAGGTATCCCTCCACCCGGCTTTCGGTGCTCAAGGATTTATGTAGTGATCTTATCTTAGGGCTGGATTTTCAAAAGCAGCATAAGAAGCTCACCATTGAGTTCGGCGGATCCAAACCTGAACTCACTATTTCTAATATACGACCTCGATTACCGTTCTGTGCATTGTCAGCAGCTTCACTGGATGAGCCCTCACTGTTTACCAATATCCCTCCTCGATGCAAACCGATTATAACAAAGTCACGACGTTTCAGTCAGGAAGACCAGTCTTTTATTGCGGCTGAGATTTCTCGGCTTTTAGCAGAGGATATCATCGAGCCTTGTTCGTCGCCATGGCGCGCCCAGGTCGTTATTGTTAAGAACCCTCTACAACCTCACAAGAAACGGCTGTGCATTGACTATTCACAGACCATCAATCAATATACGGACTTGGACGCATACCCATTGCCGCGCATCGATGATATGGTTAATAAACTGGCTGAGTACACGGTGTTCTCAACATATGATCTGAAAAGTGCCTATCATCAGGTACCCTTGAAGGTCTCAGACAAGCAGTATACGGCCTTTGAAGCCAATGGACGGCTGTATCAATTTCGTCGCCTCCCCTTTGGGGTCACTAATGGAGTGGCTGTCTTCCAGCGAGCAATGGATGACCTGGTCAAACAGGAAGACTTGAAGGATACGTTTCCTTATCTGGACAATATTACTGTCGCAGGTCGCAATCAGCGGGAACATGACGCCAATCTCCAACGATTTTGGGATGCACTCCAGCACCGTAATTTGACATTAAATGCGGCTAAATCCATTGAGTCACAACCAACCATCAACATCCTTGGCTATTGTGTGGGCAATGGCATCATTAAACCTGACCCTGAAAGGCTTCGCCCACTCCAAGAACTCCCGCCACCTAAGAATCCGGCCTCCTTGCGCCGGGCCCTCGGCCTGTTTGCATACTATGCTAAATGGATTCCTAACTTCTCGGACCGAATCCAACCTCTACTGAAGGCCAGCACATTCCCACTAGACACAGCGGCTGTTGCAGCCTTTAACCTCCTGAAAAAACAGTTGGAGAAAGCGGCTCTTCACTCCATCGATGAGAGTCTTCCTTTTGTTGTGGAGTGTGATGCCTCGGAGGTGGCGATCTCGGCCACTCTGAATCAGGAAGGTCGTCCGGTGGCATTTTTGTCCAGGACTTTTCAAGGGGCTGAGCTACATTATCCTCCAGTCGAGAAAGAAGCTACAGCCATCATAGAGGCAGTACGGAAGTGGAGTCATCTCCTAGCTCGCCAGCACTTTACCTTAATCACGGACCAGCGATCGGTCGCCTTCATGCTCGATAATCGAAAACGGACCAAAATTAAAAATAATAAAATCCAGCTTTGGCGGCTGGAATTGGCCTCTTTTGGTTACACCATCCACTATCGACCTGGCAAGGAGAATGTGGCTCCGGATACCCTCACACGAGCATTCTGCTCCGCCATGGCACCCTCTACGCTCGTAGACATCCATGATGGGTTGTGTCATCCGGGCGTTACTCGCATGCTACACTTCGTGCGGTCCCGAAATCTCCCATTCTCTACCGGGGATGTAAAGAAGATGTGCTCGGACTGCAGAGTCTGTGCGGAACTGAAACCTCAGTTTTTCCGCCCCTCGGGTGGTATACTCATACATGCGACCCAGCCAATGCAACGGCTTAGCATCGATTTTAAGGGGCCGTTGCCCTCTTCAACTCGCAACACTTATCTGTTGACCATGGTCGATGAGTATTCCCGTTTTCCGTTTGCCTTTCCCTGCCCCAATATGCTGACGACCACGGTTATCAGCTGCCTTGAGCAGGTTTTTGCTTTCTGTGGCATGGCATCCTATGTTCATTCGGATCGGGGCCCTTCTTTTATGTCAGGAGAACTCAAGGCCTATCTCTCGGAACGGGGTATTGCTGCCAGCAGAACGACGCCTTATCATCCGGTCGGGAATGGGCAAGTCGAGCGTTTTAACGCTATCATCTGGAATGCGGTACGTCTGGCTTTGAGATCTCGGGGCCTACCCAACCAGCAATGGGAAGCAGTACTTCCAGACGCATTACACTCCACACGGTCCCTCCTTTCGACCGCCACAAATACGACGCCTCATGAGCGGTTCTTCCGATTTCAGCGTCGCTCATCCTATGGGATATCTCTCCCGTCGTGGCTGACTACACCGGGACCAGTGCTATTCCGAAGATATGTCCGGGCGTCTAAGAATGACCCCCTGGTAGATGAAGTTGAGCTCACTGACATCAACCCTACCTACGCCTATATTCGGTATCCTGATGGTCGGGAATCTACCGTGTCATTGCGGGATCTGGCTCCCTGCCCGCCGAAACATAGAGGGACACCAGGGGATGATATTGTACCAGGCACATCTCTGGGCTTGCCAGGTGCCTCTCATCACGATCTGGATCTGATGCCGGCTGGTACCTCACTCCAGCGTGCCGACCTGGGGCAGACTGACTATGAGCCCGTCGGGGCTCGCACGCGCAGCCACGATCCACCCCGTACCGTACGCTCGGAAACGGATCTGCCACAGCCCTGCCCGACACCCGTTCGGGCACCAGTACACAGTCAGGATAAGCTCCTGTGACTCGAACTTTATTGCATCACTTCCTGTGATTAGTCCAGGATAAATACTGGACTGATCAGTTGGATCCTGGAGAGGCATAGAGTAAGACCTCTTTTGTATGTAGCACCTTTTTAGTTGATTAAAGCTTACTTTAAGTTCGCCACGCGTAAGGCTCATTCTTACGACAACTTGTGCTGCTCCTGGAATGCTCTTCTGCACTCCTTATTGAACCAGGGTTGGTTCCCTGGCTTGATGGTAATGGTAGAGCGAGGAATATGCCGACCCATAAGGTTACAGATTGCGGTGGAATACAATTCTGCTGCTGCTGATGGCCCACAGCGCCTCATGGATGCCCACAAGGACTGTTCAGTGGTCACTGCTACCAATGCTATCATGGACAGATGCATCTGCGACAGGTAGATTGGTGAGGATGAGGTAAAGTAGGTTTTTCCCTCATGTTGGTTCTCTCACCAGGTCCAATCTGGCAGCTATGTCCTTTAGGACTCTGCCAGCTTGGTGCTACCGAGCCACTCTTGATGATGGACATTGAAGTCCCCCACCCAGATTACATTCTGTGCCCCTGCTACCATCAGTGCTTCTTCCAAGTGGTGTTCAACATGCAGGAGTACTGATTCATCAGCTGAGGGAGGGCGGTAGGTGATAACCAGCAGGAGGTTTCCTTGCCCATGCTTGACCTGAAGCCATGAGACTTCATGGGGTCCGGAGTCAATGTTGAGGACTCCCAGGGCCACTCCCTCCTGACTGTATACCACTGTGCCACCGCCGTTGGGACAGGACATACCCAGGGATGGTGATGGAGGAGTCTGGGACATTGGCTGAAAGGAATGATTCTGTGAATATGGCTATGTCAGGGTGTTGCTTGGCTAGTCTGTGGGACAGCTCTCCTAATTTTGGCACAAGTCCCCAGATGTTAGTGAGGAGGACATTGCAGGGTCGACTAGGCTGAGTGTGCCATTGTCATGTTTGAAGCCGATGCCTAGGTCGATGCCGGATGGTCCATCCGTTTTTTGTTGTTTTTCATAGCGGTTTGTTACAACTGAGTAGCTTGCTAGGCCATTTCAGAGGGCAGACCACATTGCTGTTGGTCTAGAGTCACATATAGGCCAGACCTTAGTGAACCAGATGGGTTCTTAATGACAATATGATAGTTTCATGGTCACCATTACTGATACCAGCTTTTTATTCCAGATGTATTTAATTAAAGTTAAATTCCCCAGCTGCTGTGGTGGGATTTGAACTTACGTCTCTGGCTCATTATTCCAGGCCTTTGGATTACTAGTCCAGTAACATAACCACTATGCTGCCGTTTCCTCAATTTAATAGTTTCTCACCATTTATAAAATATTCTGTTTTTCTATTCTTCCTACCAAAGTGAATAACCGCACATTTCCCCACGTTATACTCCATCTGCCACCTTATTGCCCACTCACTTAACCTGTCTATATCTCTTTGCAGGCTCTTTATGTCCTCCTCACAGCTTACTTTCTCACCTAGCATTGTATCGTCAGCAAACTTGGATACATTGCATTTGGTCCCTTCATCTAAGTCATTAATATAGATTGTATATATGTGAGAAGTCGCACAACACCAGGTTATAGTCCAACAGCTTTATTTGAAATCACAAGCTTTCGGAGCGCTGCTCCTTCGTCAGGTGAAGGAGCAGCGCTCCGAAAGCTTGTGATTTCAAATAAAGCTGTTGGACTATAACCTGGTGTTGTGCGACTTCTCACATTTGTCCACCCCAGTCCAACACCGGCATCTCCACATCATAGATTGTATATAGCTGAGGCCCAAGCACTGACCTTGTGGCACCCCACTAGTTACAGCCTGCCAATCCGAAAATGACCTGTTTATCCCTACTCTCTGTTTTCTGTCCATTAACCAATCTTCTATCCATGCTAATATATATATTACCCCCAACTCCATGAGCCCTTATCTTATGTAGCAACCTTCTATGTGGCACCCCATCGAATGTCTTTTGGAAATCCAAATATACTACATTCACTGGTTACCCTTTATCTACCCTGCTAGTTACATCCTCAAAAAACTCTGATAAATTTGTTAAACACAATTTCCTTTTTACAAAACCATGTTGACTCTGCCTAACCATATTATGATTTTCTAAGTGCACTGTTACCACTTCGTTAATAATGGATTTCTAGCCCTCCCGGCCTCCATATTAAAATTCAGGCCACTACTTCTGAAAATTAGAGTGGAGAAGCAGCAGGATTAATACTTGGGAAATTAACTGATTTTCCATCCCTGCTATTGACTGAGTTAAGGAACCCTATTAAAACTCACACTTTTGGTCTGCAGCAATGTTCCAATGTCCATCCAACTGAGATGCCCACATTGCTCTTTTAGCTCTCAAACACAAAGTGGGAAATTTTAAACCCCCCCCCAAGGTTTGGGGGCAGGTGGGTAATTAAAATCATTGCTTTTTGTATCACAACCGCAACCCGGCTCCAATGCACCCACTTCCGGGTTTAACAGAGGCGTGTTTGGATGCCGACTCGCCTCAGTCAGGAACTTAATTAGTGCAGGTGGGCAGGTAGTTATCGCAGCAATTAATGTCCTTAAGACATTAACTCATAGAATCATAGAAATTTACGGCACAGAAGGAGGGCATTTGGCCCATCGTGTCTGTAACTGCCGAAAAAGACATCCTTTTAAATTAAATTTCACTGACCATTAAATTTAAGTTTTCCAGCACCGGTTTCCCGGGGCTCGGGAAACCCGGCAGCTGAAGTGCTTCCCCCCCGGCCCCCCAAACTATCCTGTAAACCACCCCGCAATCCGACCCCCTCAACCTGCCGACCCTACCCCTGCGATCAGACCACCAATGTCCGATCTCTGATGTTCAACTCACCTCTCGATCTCCGATGCCCAACTCCCCCCAACCTCCGATGTCCAACTCACCTCCCTACCTTCGATGCCCAACTCCCACCCCCCCCATGTCTGTCTCAACTCCACTCCACTACCCTGCTGCCTACCCGCCAGACAGCCTCTCAATCTAGCTGGCTGCGACTGGGAAAACGATTTCTCGGCTGCTAAATATCCCCACCACCCTGTTCCCTTCCCGTCTCGCAGTTATTATCGGGGCCAAAGAAGCTCCTGATTCTTCCCTTCTCCCCACCTTTTGCCTCCTTTCCACCTTTGCTCCTTGGGCCCTGCACACTCTGTTCCCTCCTTGTTGCAGTTTCAGATGTTGGATGCCTGTGCACTCCTTCGTTCCTGTGTTTGGGTCCCAGGCCTTTCCCCACTTACTCTCTTCCAAATCTCAGACCCTGCAGCCTCTCACTCCAGGACCCAGATCCTTCACAAGTTCATGACCCTAGTTTTTCTTTCCTGCTTTTGTTGCAGCAGTTCCTGGACCTCCTTGTAGCAGTCAGGTCCATTGCCCCAGCTCCACTACATCAACCGGAAGATCATCCAACCTGGGGTAGAAGGCTCCAAAAATATGAGTCATATACTTCCACAAATAAACAAACTGACCCACAAGAAAAACACTGAAAAATTCAGCTCCCATAAACCCAATCTTAAAATTCAGTTTCCTATGTGATCCAAATAAAAGTTAAATATGTCCCCCTTCAAACACTGGCTGAGTACATACAGTTGCATTCGTTGGAAGGAAATTTTGAATGAAGCCTTTTTAAGATGTCAGTATACCAAGAGTTTCAGATAAAGTTGCTGCTGCAGCTTGTGCCCTGCTACAGAATGGCATATATAGGAAACATTGAATAGGCTGTTGTAAGGTAGTCTGAACGTTTGGTTTTGGATACACGGCACCTTTCCAGGCCAAACCCTGGCACCTCTGCCTCACCCAGTCCCTCCCAGCCCAGGCCACAACCATGCTTCTCCTTCCTGACCCGAGTCCCCTCTCCCCACACCCTTTCAGCCTAGGCCCTAACTTCTAGCTACTCCTATACCTTTGTGTGTTACAGAGCCTCACAAATAGCCTCTTCCTGACCAACCCCAGGCTTTCCTCACCACCAACCAGATTCTTCCCTTTGCCTCCTTTCTGCTTCAGCCCCTTGGGCCCTGCACCAATCTGTTTCATTTCTGTATATTTTGGTTCTCATTTCGCCACCTAACTTTTTTTTTAAATAAGATACAAATTAAGTAAATAAATAAAGGAAATAAACTTACAGAAGTGAGAGGAGGCAAAGGAAAAGACAAGCTTACAAAAAAAGCATGACAGAAAGTGTGAGGAAAAGATTGTAGACAAGCAGGGAGGTACAGAGAAAGTGTGTAAAAGACAAATAGAGAGAGGGAAATAGAAAGAATTGTTTTTATTTTTGTCCGTGATTACCACTGTAGAGTATGATTATAAAATTGTTACCTTATTTTAAAGTCAAGGAAAAATATCCTGTCTACATATTGTCAATGCTGGAATTCTTTCAGATATTTCATAAAATGGTTTCACTTGTTTTACAGGATAAGCTCCTCGCCAAAAATGCACTGGAGTTTCTTGGCCTTGAAAAGAAACAGTTTGATTGATGCAATAGCTATTTAATATACTTCATTGTTCCTCAATTAAGAAATGCCTGTACTATTTGGGACACAGCTGGGTCTGGAACTTGATTGATAAACATCTTCCCAAAGGCAAATCTGTACTTCAGCTTATTATCATGGGATAAATTGACTACTGTTTTGAAATTAACACTTACACTGTTTATTGTAACAGTTTACAGTGACACAGCTCTGGCTTGTATTAAGTTGACCAACAGAAGCAGCCCTCCTAAATCCTTAAATCTTCCAACATTAATTGCAAATGCTTAATAATAGTTCACTGCAAATAAGAAATAAGACAGCAAAACATCAGTAAGAACAAGAATTACATTAAACATCGTACATCTGCATGCACTTCTTGTCTGCATCAGTTGGCTTTCTGTTGTCACACTTTTTTGTTAACTTTTTCCCGTTATAATTTCCTATGTCCACATTTATAATAAAAACTGCCTGTGTAAACTTGTTTCATCTTTTGGATGAGACGTTAAACCATGGCCCCATCTGCCCTCTCAGGTGGACTTAAAAGATACCATGGCACTAGTTTGAAGAAGAGCAGGGTAGTTCTCCCCAGTGTCCTAACCAATATTTATCCCTCAACAACATCACTAAAACAGATTATCTGGTCATTATCACATTGCTGTTTGTGGGACCTTGTTGTGTGCAAATTGGCTGCAGCATTTCCTTCATTACAAGTGACTACACTTCAAATGTACTTCATTGGCTGTAAAGCGCTTTGGGATGTTCTGAGGTATTGAAAGGCGCTATATAAATGCAAGTTCTTTCTTTTTTTAACTGCATCCTCCTGCCAATGGTGGTGCTGTAGCACTTCAGTTTTGCATTCCCCAGCTCCTCAATCTGTACTGAAGAAAAACTCCTACGCTCCCAACAAATTCTACTTCTCTGCTTCCCGATATAAAGTACACATGTTTAAACTTAGAAAAGTTTATTATGAATAATCTCACACTTTAATCGCCTCCTAACCTGTCTCTTCACAAAGAGTCATTTCCTTAAATATTATGAAGTTGTGATGATTGAATAGTAATAAAATATTTTGCAATGTATTGTAGAGGGGATTTGTAGATAGACTGAGGACAAAACAGCAGGGGTAGAAACCAACTTCAGGAAACCCAAAATACAGGCAATTTCACTCAGCACAACATTAGCCTTTCAGAAGTACTTTTAGGCTGTTACTTGTAATTAACAATATTAATTTTAAAGCAATCATTTTAAAGTGATGTGATTCCAGATGCACATTGACATATGTCCAGCAGTGTTACTCAGGGGTCAGGTGCCAATCTGACTCCCAAGCACACCGAAGCTTTTAAGTGTGAGAGTCTCCATGCCAACTTGAAGGTAGTGAAACACCTCTTAGGCTTTGCACTGGCCATAGCATAATTCCAGTCTGGAGTGAAGCTATGCTTTAAAAGTGCCTAGGCAGTCTTTTAGGCAATCTGGAACTTTTAAACTCAATATAAACTGTTTTTAATATTATGCTAGAAATACATTAAAATACATAGAAGTTACAACACGGAAACAGATTATTCGGCACAACCAGTTTGTGGTGGTGTTTACCCTCCATACGAGCAAATAGTTCTAATCACATTTACCTACCCTGTTCCCATATTCCTCCAACCCCTTCTCCTTTGTCCACCAATCCAATCTAATCTTGAATGTTGACATAGTTGCTGCCTCAACCACTAATCTTGGAAATGAATTCCACAGACTCCAACTCTGTGTAAAGACGTTACTGCTGCCCCCTATTCTAAATCTCTTACATTTAATCATGTACCTATGGCCCCTCGTTCTTGACCCTTCAACTACTGGAAACTGTCTGCTTCTATCTACCCTGTCCCATCCTTTCATAATTTTAAACACTTTTATCGTATCGTCTTTCTTTGTATTTGTATTTCCTTATATCAGCAAGCATCCTAATGAATCTGCATTGTACCCTCTCTAAAGCCTCAATTTCCTTCCTAGAGTGTGAGTCCTGTTCTCATAACATTAGCCAGCAGCAGAATCCCACACATGCATCCAGGCACACTGCACTAAATTCTTTGTCACTGAGCTCAATGAATGCTACGGTGAGTTCCCCTGGCAGTGTAACTCGGGTCTCCCGGCTGTGCAACATATTATATAGATACTGGTCAGTACAAATCATCTGCATTATAATAGCTGTTGTCAACATTCAAGATTAGATTAGCTTGTGATTTAACACTTTAGCAAATGCTTTAAGTCATTTCCAAAGCTGACAATTGAATACTTGGTTTTAATTATTCTCATGGCAAATAGCAGAGATGTTCTGTATTACACTATTTAACATTTAATCAAGTCACAAGTTTTAAAGTAAACCTACTGACAAAAAACATGAGAAGTATTAAAAAGTATTTATTTAATATATTTGCCCAGAATATATTATAATGAATAAATATATATTATTAAGTATAAACATTCTACCTTTATTTTATAATTGTTGTGCACTATTATTCATGACTTGCATGTGTGTTCACAACATTCCTTTTCCATTCTCCAACCATGCTAAAACCGCATTCATATTTTTAAATATGCTGTGTGCCACATTAGCACAACCGTAGCACTTGTGAATAGAACTATTACACAGATGTACATCTGAGTTACTGTACCAATGGAAACAGAATCCATTTTAAAAGAAAATATATATATTTTCAATTGGAATAGGCAATAATACTGTTAGTCAGTTCTGCATGTACATTAATATTCTGTTTTGCAGTCAAACAGTAAAAGAAAGTTGTATGAGGAGCTCCGTCCCTTCGGGGTATCTGTATAGGAATGAAAACAATAATACAATAAGATGTCAATTCCAAGTAGCAATTTTGGTCTTACAGTCTGACATTCCAACTGTGGAATCATCCCTCTCGTTATATATTCCTACCAGCTTTTTGCATTAAAATTATCAACAGGAGGAATTTCACCCCCAAGTTATCCCATCCTGTAATGTATTCCCCCATTTGTATTCAAAACCAACTCTTTTACTAAAATTAGTGACAAAGAGTTTCATCCCTAGTTTTCAGAAGTTCTTTTTCGTATGTATTTCACATTTAATTTAAACTTTCAAATTCTCATTGCTTCAGATAAAAAGTATTTACTAATTAACTCAAATGAGAACTTGCCAATATTTTCCTTCATGTATTTTGTTTTGTGAACCATGAGTCAGTAGCAAATTGTGCAGTTTAATTGTTTATGCTTTCAACTGAAATAGGACAGATCAACTGAAACCTGTCCATGCTTGTGTTATTTCAATAGAAATGTGAATAAAAGATTTACATTTTGAAATATTTGTATTCTTTTTATATTGCTGTGTCTGTGCACTTTGAAAACACCATCTCATTGTGGATAGGGAGGTGCCAATACAACAAACTGAATAAGAGCTATTTTCATTAATAACTATGTGGTTTTGTGCACTAGCTTTTGTTTTTCTATTCATAACTGTAATCTAATTCATCCCCAATACCATCCCTGCCTAACACATTGAGGGAGCACCATCACCACAAGGACTGCTAGCGATTCAAGAAGGAGGCCCACCACCACCTACTCAAGGCAAGTAGGAATGGGCAATAAATGTGGCCTTGGCAGAGTTGCCGACATTGCAAGAACAAATAAAGGGGGGTAGAGTTTACGCTTTGGGCACAATTGGCGATTCCGGCGCAAATTTTGCCCAAAATTGAGCCCATTTTGAAAAGTGTTTCTCCCCCCCACCCCCCGAGTTTCTGCTCAAACTCATTTGCATATCAGCGAATGGAAAATCTGCCATGAACCAGCCCAATCGGGCAGCGTTTTAAAACATAATTTTTAAAAAATTTGCTTTAAAAAAAATTCCTTGATATATTTAAGAATGGTAACTTGGTAAAGTTTGATTAATACAGCTGAAAATGGATTTATCACCAAAAAATAAGCATTTTAAATTACAGTGTCAATCCACCTGTGAGTAACCTGATTTTAAATTACTGAAATTAACTTTTAAAAAACATATAAAACTATTTTCTAGTTAGAATCAATTACAGTAGTCAGTTCCTTAATAAATTAAAAAAAAATTCAAAACCTTTCAAAACTTATCTGTTAGTGTTCTTGCGCCCAAAAGATCCAGCTGAATTTTTGGAGCTCCCTCAAAGGCCTGCAAACGAGCGCAATTAGTGGAAACTCCCAACGGTGATTAATTTTCCATGGTCAGTTTTGTGGGCGGGGCCTGATTCTAGCGGGATTTTTTTAAACGAGCGCAAAAGATCTCAGAAACTCGATTTGCACTGAACGCAATTTACACTTAAAATCCCATTATCATTTGCACCAGTTACTCCAATATCGGGCAAATTGCGTCGAAAAAAACAGCGCAATCAAGCGGAAACCTTTTTGAAAATTGAAATTGGGGCAATTTGTTTGGGGATGAATATAGTAGCATGGTTAACGGACAGAAAACAGAGAGTAGGGATAAACAGATCTTTTTCAGGTTGGCAGGCTGTTACTAGTGGGGTGCCGCAAGGATCAGTGTTGAGGCCTCAGCTATTTACAATCTATATTAATGACCTAGATGAAGGGACCGAGTGTAATGTATCCAAGTTTGCTGATGATACAAAGCTAGGTGGGATATAGATAGACTAAGTGAGTGGGCAGTAAGGTGGCAGATGGAGTATAATATAGGGAAATGTGAGGTTATTCACTTTGGTAGGAAGAATAGAAAAACAGAATTTTTTTAAATGGGGAGAAACTTTCAAATGTTGGTGTTCAGAGAGATTTGGGTGTCCTCGTGCAAGAAACACAGAAAGCTATCATGCAGGTACAGCATGCAATAAGGAAAGCAAATGGCATGTTGGCCTTTATTGCAAGGGGGTTGGAGTATAAGAGTAAGGAAGTCTTGCTACAATTGTACAGGGCCTTGGTGAGACCACACCTGGAGTACTGTGCACATCCTAAGGAAGGATATACTTGCCTTGGAGGCGGTGCAATGGTCACTAGACTGATTCCTGGGATGAGAGGGCTGTCCTATGATGAGAGATTGTGTAGACTGGGCCTATTGTCTCTGGAGTTTAGAAGAATGAGAGTTGATCTCATTGAAACATACAAGATTCTGAAGGGGATTGAAAGGATAGATGCTGAGAGGTTGTTTCCCCTGGCTGGAGTGTCTGGAACTAGGGAGCATAGTCTCAGGATAAGGGGAAGGCCATTTAAGACTGAGACTTGGAAAACAGTGACAGGATCGGACAAAGTCAACATGGATTTACAAAAGGTAAATCATACCTGACTAATCTGACTAATCTACTGGAATTTTTTGAGGATATAACTGGTAGAATAGATAAGGGAGAACCAGTGGATGTGATGTATTTGGACTTTCAGAAGGCTTTCGATAAGGTCCCGCATAAGAGATTAGCGTGCAAAGTTAAAGCACATGGGATTGGGGGTAAGGTACTGATTTGGACAGAGAACTGGTTGGCAGACAGGAAGCAAAGAGTTGGAATAAACGGGTCTTTTTCCAATTGGCAGGCAGTGGCTAGTGGGGTACAGCAGGGATCGGTGCTAGGACCCCAGCTATTCACAATATATATTAATGATCTAGACGAGGGAACTAGATGTAATATCTCTAAGTTTGCAGACGACACAAAGCTGGGTGGGCGTGTGTGCTGTGAGGAGGATGTAGAGAAACTCCAGTATGATTTGGACAGGTTGGGTGATTGGGCAGATGCAGTATAATGTGGATAAATGCGAGGTTATCCACTTTGGTGGCAAAAACAGGAAGACAGATTATTATCTGAACGGCAATAGATTGGGAAAAGGGGAAGTGTAACGAGATCTTGGAGTCCTTGTGCACCAGTCGCTGAAGGTAAGCATGCAGGTGCAGCAGGCGGTTAAGAAGGCAAATGGTATGTTGTCCTTCATAGCGAGAGGATTCGAGTACAGGAGCAAGGATGTCTTGCTGCAGTTGTACAAGGCCTTGGTGAGACCACACCTTGAGTATTGTGTGCAGTTTTGGTCGCCTTATCTGAGGAAGGATGTTCTTGCCATGGAGGGAGTGCAGCGAAGATTTACCAGACTGATACCTGGGATGGCAGGAATGACGTATGAAGAGAGATTGGGTCGATTAGGCTTATATTCGCTAGAGTTTCGAAGAATGAGAGGGGATCTCATTGAAACTTATAAAATTCTAACAGGACTAGACAGACTAGATGCAGGAAGGATGTTCCCGATGGCGGGGGAGTCCAGAACCAGAGGTCACAGTCTAAGGAAAAGGGGTAAGCCATTTAGGACTGAGATGAGGAGGAATTTCTTCACCCAGAAAGTGGTGAACCTGTGCAATTCTCTACCACAGAAGGCAGTTGAGGCCAATTTATTAAATATATTCAAGAAGGAGACAGATAGATTTCTTAAGGCTAAAGGGATCAAGGGATATGGGGAGAAAGCAGGGACAGGGTACTGAATTTGGATGATCAGCCATGATCTCATTAAATGGCGGAGCAGGCTCGAGGGGCTGAATGGCCTACTCCTGCTCCTATCTTCTATGCTTCTATGAGGAGGAATTTCTTCACTCAAAGGGTTGTGAATCTTTGGAATTCTCTGCCCCAGAGTGCTGTAAATGCTGAGTCTTTGAGTATATTCAAGGCTGAGATAGATAGATTTTTGGACTCTAGGGGAATCAAGGGATATGGATATCGGGCGGGAAAGTGGAGTTGAGGTTGATGATCAGCCATGATCTTATTGAATGGCAGAGCAGGCTCGAGGGGCCGTATGGCCTACTCCTGCTCTTATTTCCTATGTTCTTATGAATCAGAAAAGGGCACATTCAATGGAACCATCTCAACAACCTTAAAGAAATGAAAGTAAGACTTGGTCTGTGGGTTTTCCTGCTGACTCAGTGAGTTTACACATCTGAATATTAACCATAGAGCCCAGGAAAATCCAAGGTTAAATCCTGGGTCTGTACTGATTTAACTGATCAGCTGGAGTTCCAGTCTAGTTCAGATGAAGTCGTCTCTCTCTATTGGTTGTAAGGGTCTAAATGAAATGACTAAGGCTCTCACCTTTGTTCTTAGCAGGTAAAGGTCCACAACACAAAACTATCCACAATTCAGCACAAAATGGGACAGATTAGGCAGATTATAGTGATAGTTGGTGTTGCATATAGGAAATTTCACACTGATGTTTTAGTTGTGTAGTTAAGGCATGTCATTGGGTCTGAGTAAAGAGAAATTTTGCTCAAATGTTATTTTCAGTAACCCCCACCATTCCTCTGGTAGAATGGTATTTTTTGCAACCTCATATCTAAGGGCCACAGGTTTCAGTCCACAGCCACTGCAGACTAAGCCTCCAAACTTAAGTCTCAACAAAGATCACCAAGGTACTGTACCTGGGCAGTGATGATGACAATGACAATGAGGAAGAGGATATTGAAGACAAGGCTGCACAGGAATCCCAGGAGCAAGATCCTGTCTCATGTTCCTCTGCCACAACCCCCTCAATCTCACCCATGCCACTTGCTTTTTCACTCACACACTAGCTCAGATAGTTTCACCCTGTGGAATATTGATAGTGTAGGTGAGGATGTGGCATCAGGTGATTCACAGAGCACGAGGGGACCTGAAAAGTGGGCAGCATTGAAGATGTGCCACATTCCCAGTGGAAACTGAGGAGAACGCTGCTCGTGGCTTCAGAGGCATGGGGCCTAGGCTTTGTCTCAGAAATGCATTGCAATTCTTCTTCCTTTTCTTTTCCTATAGGTTCTTCCCAAGGCGATGTCAGGGCAAGCGGCACCACAGGCCCTGGCACATCACAGCAGTTGGCTGGATTGCAGAGTAATAACCTGCCTGAACAGTCCAAACAAGCTGACCATTGCTTTAGAATCCCTATGGTGTGCTCAACAGTAACTCATGTGATGTATTGGGCTTCATTGGGTTTGTGCTTTGCTGGTGTGTTGGGGTTTCTAATTTGAGCCATGATGCATGGCTGCAAAGGGCAGCACTGGTCCCCCAACAGCCATCCATTCCCCAGACAACAACAACAGCATTTATATAGCACATTTAAGGTAGAAAAACATCCCAAGGTCATGGGTGATCTTTGGATAAAAGGCATTAACATCTGTGGACATAAACCACTTGAATATTTATGGAGTGGTATCCTGTCCTGTTGATATATGCATTGGAGTTGACATATGGAGCTCTGTTGGCTATTTCAGTTCCATCTATAAAACCGTGGACTCTTGGTAAGCCTGCCAGTTGATAAAAATTTAATGCCCACTCCAGTTGGTAACTCCTTTTCACAGGGAAATTATAAAGGGGTTTCATCTGGCATTATTAGTCACTTGTTTTATACAGGCATGAAGTATAAAATGGCTTATCTGGCAGATGTCTCCTACAATAGCCTGGAAGGATCCTGTTGCATAGAAGCCTAATATCTGTTATCCAGGTAGGACATATGATGCCTTTATTATACAGTAGTCCACAGTGCTTGCATTATTTTAAGGTCCTGAAAGAATGAATGGATAGCTGTTGGGAGACCAGGGACTGGAGGAAAAGCAATGGCTGGTATGCCCAGCGGCACAAATGTGGCCCACCTAGGATTTGGGCCTGGTTTATATAAACCTGTACCACTGAAGAAATGTTTTTATTTTGTGAATTTTCTCAATTGCCTTATAACAAGGGCCAAAGGGCCACACTGTGGCATGTTTTCGGAGAGGGACCCCGGAACCACCGAACTCCCCCCCTCCCAACAAATGCGGCAACCTCTATTGAATTTTGCAGCCTCCCCAAGCTGGCAAGCATCCATGATGCGGCCCTAGTAGTGCAGGCAACTGTCAGCATTATTTAAATGAGGGAACCTCCCCTTGACCCTAGAATGTCTGGTGGGGACAGCGGTGAAGGTTCCCAATGGGCCAATCCTGGCACTTATGCTGGGATAAAAGGCCCACAAATTTCAGCCCCACTGTCTCATTTCTCCATGAACAATTGTGTTTATAGATCAAGTCACAATTAGTAATCTTTTGGCCCAAAATCATCATGTATCAACAACACAGTGAAACTTGTGCCTTTGTTGACACCCACCACTGCCAAAGAAATTGATCCAAACTCAATGGCCCAGATTTTGCGGTGGGTAATGATGGCGAACTGTCAGCGTTCGCCGTCATTACCCCTCTGAAACTGACCGCAACTTCAAGATTTAGCGCATGCACATCTAAACGGGAAATCCTGAAGTTGTGCTCAGTCATTCGCTGCTCCGAGACAGATTGCGTTGTGGATCCACCCCCCCATAGCCGGCAATCAGTGTAATCAGTGAAATTAGTGGAACTGACGAAAACTTGGGCTTTTCTACGCTAATATCTGTGTTTGCTACCTTCCAATCAGTGGGAACCATTCTAGAATCTATGGAATTTTGGAAAATGACAACCAATGCATCCACGATCTCTATAGCTGCCTCTTTCAAAACCCTAGGATGTAGGCCATCAGGTCCAGGGGATTTATTGGCTTTCAGTCCCATTAATTTCGCCAGTACTATTTTTTTACTAATACTAATTTCTTTCAGTTCCTCATTCCCTTGGTTCTCCACTATTTCCAGGAAGTTTTTTGCGTCTTCTTCTGTGAAGACAGACACAAAGTATTTGTTTAATTTCTCTGCCATTTCCTTATTCCCCATTATAATTTCTCCTGTCTCAGCCTGTAAGGGACCCACATTTACTTTCGTTAATCTTTTCCTTTTTACATACCTATAGAAGCTTTTACTGTCTGTTTTTATGTCTCTCGCTAGTTTATTCTCATATTCTATTTTCTCTTTCTTTATCCATTTTTTGGTCCTTTGCTGAATTCTAAAATCCTCCCAATCCTCAGGCTTACTACTCTTTTTGACAACATTATAAGCCTCTTCCTTTGATCTAATACTATCTTTAACTTCTCTTGTTAGCCACGGTTGCACCACTTTTCCTGTGGGGTTTTTGTGCCTTAAAGGAATGTATATTTGTTGTAAATTATTAGATTTAAGACCCTAGTTTCAGATTTAACTAAATCACTTTGAAACTTAATATACAATTTATCATATTGTGGTCACTCTTCCCTAAAGGCCCCTTTACAACAAGGTTATTAATTAACCCTTTCTCGTTGCACAATACTAGATCTAAAATAGCCTGTTCCCTAGTTGGTTCCTCAACATACTGATCTAGAAAACTATCTTGTATACATTCCATGAATTCGTCCTCCACACTATTACTGCAAATTTGGTTTGCCCAGTCTATATGTAGATTAAGGTCCCCCATGATTACTGTATTACCCTTGTTACATGCGCCTCTAATTTCCTGATTTATACTCTGCCCTACATTACAACTACTGTTTGGGGCCTATTAAACCACTCCCACCAATGTTTTCTGCCCCTTGCTGGTTCTTAGCTCCACCCAAACTGATTCAACTTCTTGATTTTCGGAGCTAAGATCCTTTCTCTCTGCTGTCTTTATCCCATCCTTTATTATCAGGGCTACCCCTCCTCCTTTTCCATTTTGCCTATCTCTTCTAAAAGTTAAGTATCCTGGAATATTTAGTTCCCAACCTTGGCCACATTGCAACCACGTCTCTGTAATGGCTATTAGATCAAACCTATTCATTTCTATCTGCGCTATTAATTCATCTATGTTGTTGCGATAGCTTCGCGCATTCAGATATAGTGCCTTTAGCTTTGACTTATTTCTATTTTTCCCTGATGTCACCTTAGTCACTGATGCCTTATTACCTTTGTTCCTCTCTGTTCATTCCTGACCCACTCTGCTTATTTTTACCCAAAACTCTACTCTGCTCTAGAGCCTTGACATTTCTCTCGCTGCTTTTAAATTTACTCTTTGCTGAATCCTCCCCCCCCACCGTCCCCTTCATTAGTTTAAAGCCCTGTCTACTGCCCTAGTTATTCGGTTCGCCAGGACACTGGTCCCAGCCCGGTTTAAGTGGAGCCCATCCCAACAGAACAGCTCCATCTTTCCCCAGTACTGGTGCCAGAGTCCCATGAACTGAAACCCCTTCCTCCCACACCACTCTTTGAGCCATGCATTTAAACCTCTAATCTGTTTGTCCCTATGCCACTTTGCGTGTTGCTCAGGTAACAATCCAGAGATTCTTACCTTTGAGGTTCTGCTTTTTAATTTGGATCCTAACTCTTCAAACTCCCTCAGCAGAACCTCATTCCTAGTTCTACCTATGTCGTTGGTTCCTACGTGGACCATGACAACTAGATCCTCCCCTTCCACTCCAAGTTCTTCTCCAGTCACGAGGAGATGTCTTTAACCCTGGCACCGGGCAGGCAACACAACCTTCGGAACTCTCGGTCGCAGCTGCAGATAACAGTATCTATCCCCCTGACTATACTGTCCCCTACCACAGCTATATTCCCTTTCACTCCCCCCACTTGAATGGGCTCCTGCACCATGGTGCCATGGTCAGCTTGCTCATCCATCCTGCAGGCTTTTCCCTCATCCACACAAGCAGCAAGAACCTCATACCTGTTGGACAAGGACAAAGGCTGAGGCTTCTCCATCACTGCACCTGGGGTCCCCTTACTTGAAGTACAAGTAAATTGCTGTTTCACCTGGAAGGAGTGTTTGGGGCCCTGGATGGTAGGAAGGGAGGAGGTAAAAGGGCAGGTGTTGTATCTCCTGCATGGACCAGGGTGTCACGGAGGGAGCAATCCCTTCGGAATGCTGAAAGAGGGGGGGGAAGGGAAAGGTGTGTTTGGTGGTGGGACCACACTGGAGGTGGCGGAAATGGCGGAGGATGATCCAATGAATGTGGAGGCTGGTGGGGTGAAAGAAATATCATGAACAAATTTTAACATTTTTAAAAAAGTTTAAAAAAAAATTGAAATTTTTATCATAATGGAGAAATTTGACACTCCACAAAAAAAAATAGTTTTTCAGGGCCGGAACGTTTGTTTAGCAGTTAATACACTGTTAAAACCCCAGTTACACCTATTCCAACAAGGCTTAACATTTAATGAGGTATTTAACATAACCCACTATTTAAGAAAGGAGGGAGAGAGAAAACGGGGAACTATAGACCAGTTAGCCTGACATCAGTAGTACGGAAAATGCTAGAATCTATTATTAAGGACATGGTAACAGGGCACTTAGAAAATAATAATAGGATTGGGCAGAGTCAACACGGATTTATGAAAGGGAAATCGTGTTTGACGAATCTGTTAGAGTTTTTTGAGATTGTAACTAGCAGAATAGATAAGGGGAAGCAGTGGATGTGGTGTATTTGGATTTTCAGAAGGAATTCGATAAGGTGCCACACAAGAGGTTATTAAACAAAATGAGATCTCATGGGATTGGGGGTAATATACTAGCATGGATTGAGGATTGGTTAACGGACAGAAAAGAGAGAGTAGGAATAAATGGGTCATTTTCGGGTTGGCAGGCTGTAACGAGTGGGGTACCGCAAGGATCAGTGCTTGGGCCTCAGCTATTCACAATCTATATCAATGATTTGGATGAGGGGACCAAATGTAATATATTCAAGTTTGCTGATGATACAAAGCTGGGTGGGAATGTAAGTTGGGAGGAGGATGCAAAGAGGCTTCAAGTGGATTTAGATAACCTAAGTGAATGGCCAAGAACATGGCAAATGGAATATAATGTGGAGAAATGTGAAGTTATCCACTTTGGTAGGAAAAATAGAAAAGCAGAGTATTTTTTAAATGTGAGAGATTGGGAAATGTTTTTCAGAGGGACCTGGATGTCCTTGTACACGAATCACTGAAAGTTAACATGCAGGTACAGCAAACAATTAGGAAAGCAAATGGTATGTTGGCCTTTATTACAAGAGGATTTGAGTATAAGAGTAAAGGCATCTTACTGCAATTTTATAGGGCGCTGGTGAGGCCACACCTGGAGTATTGTGTATAGTTTTGGTCTCCTTACCTAAGGAAGGATATACTTGCCATAGAGAAAGTGCAACAAAGGTTCACCAGACTGATTCCTGGGATGGGGGGATTGTCCTATGAGGAGAGATTGAGTAGACTAGGCCTATATTCTCTAGAGTTTAGAAGAATGAGAGGTGATCTCATTGAAACATACAAAGTTCTTACAGGGCTTGACAGGGTAGATGCAGGGAGGATGTTTCCCCTGGCTGGGGAGTCTAGAACCAGGGGTCACAGACTCAGAATAAGGGGTCGGCCATTTAGAACTGAGATGAGGAGAAATTTCTTTACTCAGGGTGGTGAATCTTTGGAATTCTCTATCCCAGAGGGCTGTGGAGCCTCAGTCGTTAAGTATATTCAAGACAGAGATCGATAGATTTTTGGATATTAAGGGAATCAAGGGATATGGGGATAGTGCAGGAAAGTGGAGTTAAGGTAGAAGATCAGCCATGATCTTATTGAATGGCAGAGCAGGCTCGAAGGGCCAAATGGCCTACTCCTGCTCTTATTTCTTTTAAAAAAAATTCGTTTATGGGATCTGGGTGTCGCTGGCAAGGCCAGCATTTATTGTCCATCCCTAGTTGCCCTTGAGAAGGTGGTGGTGAGCCGCCTTCTTGAACCGCTGCAGTCCGTGTGGTGATGGTACTCCCACAGTGTTGCTAGGTAGAGAGTTCCAGGATTTTGACCCAGCGACGATGAAGGATCGGCGATATACTTCTAAGTCAGGATGGTGTGTGACTTGGAGGGGAACTTGGAGGCGATGGTGTTCCCATGCGCCTGCTGCCCTTGTCCTTCTAGGTGGAAGAGGTCGCGGGTTTGGGAGGTGCTGCTAAAGAAGCCTTGGCAAGTTGCTGTTCTTGCAATTTAGTATACTGTATTCGCTGCTCATGGTGCGGTCTCCTCTACATTAGGGAGACTAAACGCAGATTGGGTGACTGCTTTACGGACCACCTCCGTTCAGATTGCAAGCGTGACCCTGAGCTTCCGGTCGCCTGTTACTTTAATTCTCCGCTCCACTCTAACTCTGACCTCGTCCTGTTACACTGTTCCAACGAAGCTCAACATAAGGTCGAGGAACAGCACCTCATCTTTCTATTAGGCACTTTACAGCCTTCTGGACTCAACACCGAGTTCAACAAGTTCAGACCATAACTATTGCCCATATTTTTTCACATGGCAGCTGTTGATTATTCTGCTATACCCATTTACACCTCTTCTAGACCCATCTTTTGTTCCTTTACTTGTCCCATTACCATCTCCTTTTGCTTTGCACAATCATACGTTTTGTCATTTAATTACTCCTGCCTTCCACCCTATCACAGACCATTCTGACCTCACTGTCCTCGGCCGCTTACACTGTTCCAACGAAGTTCAACGTAAGCTCGAGGAACAGCACCTTTCGTTCTTTCCTCCCCTCCCCCTGTTCCCTGCCCCTGTACTTGCTTAAAATCTGTTACATCTTGAACTATTTCCAGTTCTGACAAAAGGTCATCGACCTGAAACGTTAACTCGGTTTCTCTCTCCACAGACGCTGCCTGACCTGCTGAGTATTTCCAGCATTTTCTGTTTTTATTTAAGCATACATCCTTGCATCCTTGCATTATAAATAGAGGCATGGAGTACAAAAGCAAAGAAGTTATAGTAAAGCATTATAAATCACTAGTTACTCCTCAGCTGGAGTATTGTGTCCAATTCTGGACACCACACTTTAAGAAGTATGTCAAGGCGTTGAAGAGAGTGCAGAGGAGATTTACTAGAAAGATACCAGGGACAAGCGACTTCAGTAATGCCGCGATACTGGAGAAACTGGGATTGTTCTCTTTAGAGCAGAGACGGTTAAGGGGAGATTTAATAAGATATTCAAAATTATGAGGGGTTTTGATAGAGAAAATAAGGAGAAACTGTTGCTTCTGGCAGGAGGGTTGGTAACTAGAGGACACAGATTTAAGATAATTGGCAAAAGAACCAGAGGGGAGATGAGGAGAATTTTTTTACGCACCAATTTGTTATGATTTGGAATGCATTACCTGAAAGTGTGGTGGAAGCAGATTCAATAGTAACTTTCAAAATGGAAAGAGCAGGGAAGCGGGACTAATTGGATAGCTCTTTCATAAAGCCAGTACAGTCACGATGGGCTGAATCACCTCCTTCTGTGAAGGAATGTGGATTCCCTGTAGTTCTTCAAAAGGGATCTGGAAAACTTCCTAAGAGAGAACATTTCCAGTTATAGTGGGTAAATCTGTGTCATAACTGGAAATAGAAGGATTTTCAGTTATTACATTCTCCTGGAGCTTTGCCATATTATTTCCCAAAGTTTTTCCTTAATTGATCTTTTTTTTCCTCTTTTCTTTGTGTGACTTGGGGGGACTGAGTAAATGGTGTGTGTGCTGCACCAGGTTGGGATGGGGTGGACTTGATGGGCTGAATTGTCTTCTTCCTTCTTTTTATATTTTCATGAGGCTAGGGAAAAAAATTAAGAGGAAATGCTGATAGAGAACGAAAGAGATAAATTACCACAAAAAGGAGAAAGAAATAAAGATGGAATCAGAGAAACAGATGTAGGAGTAATAACTGAAACAGTAGAACACAGAAAAAAGAAACAAAGAAAAATATAAAGAAAAAAAGATAAAAGATAAGAAAATGAAAATGTACTGAAATTGCAATTTTAAAAGGACAGCATCTTTAACAAAATGTAGATTTGAAGGGGATTCAGCTGATTATTATATGAGGCAAAAAATCTAAAGAATTTGTTTGTGGTCCTGATCATTGGAGGTGGGATGTGTTCGTATAGTGGGTTAGCAAGTATAGTTGGCAGCATGTGACGGAGAACTATTCCATTGCAGTTTGCCTTTGAGGTGAAGGCTATTCTAATGTAGTTGCAATAAAAACAGAAAATGCTGGAAATACTCAGCTAAAACTATATAAAACATTAGTTCAGCCTCAGCTGGAGTATTGTGTTCAATTCTGGGCACCATACTTTAGGAAGGAAGTGAAGGCTTTGGAGAGGGCACAGAAGAGATTTACTAGAATGGTTCCAGGGATGAGGGATTACAGTTACGGGGATAGACTAGAGAAGTTGGGGTTGTTCTCCTCGGAGCAGAGAAGGCTAAGAGGAGATTTGATAGAGGTGTTTAAAATCATTAAAGATTTAGATAGAGTAAATAAAGAGAAACTGTTTCCAATGGCTGAAGGGTCGATAACGAGAGAGCACAGATTTAAGGTGATTAGAAACATAGAAACATAGAAACTAGGAGCAGGAGTAGGCCATTCGGCCCGTCGAGCCTGCTCCACCATTCAATACGATCATGGCTGATCATCCAAATCCAGTACCCTGTCCCTGCTTTCTCATACTGAATCCCCATCGAGCCTCCACTGACACATATCCCACCCTATCCCCGTAACCCCACGTATTTAATTCCCCCTAACATATCCCTTCCTATCCTATCCCCGTAACCCCACATATTTAATCCCCCCCTAACACTAAGGGTCAATTTATCATAGCCAAATCAACCTAACCCACACATTTTTGGATTGGCAAAAGAACCAGAGGCGACATATGGAAAAACTTTTTTACAGAACAAGTGGTTAGAATTTGGAATGCACTGCCTGATAGGGTGGTGGAAACATATTCAATAGTAGCCTTCAAAAGGGAATTGGATAAATAGTTGAAGGAGAAAAAAATTGCAGGAATATGGAAAAAGAGCGGGGAAGTGGGACTAACTGGATTGCTCTTCGAAAGAGCCGGCACAGACTCAATGGGCCGAATGGCCTCCTTCTGTGCTGTACTATTCTATGATTGTAGATCGGGCAGCATCTGTGGAGAGAGAAACAGCATTAACATTACAGGTCGATGACCTTACATCCCAACTCCAATGATCAGGCCCACAACCAATTCCTTTAGACATTGTACCTTCTATAATAATGTAGTTGCATGTGTGTAAGATTGAATTATCAACTACAATAATGTACACTAAGTAATTTATTTTCACTTTAAATTAATTATACCAGTTGCATACGCTTTAAGATAATCGCACTAAAGAATTAACATAAAAGTAACCCATAGGTTTATTTTAATCAGAGTCCTTTATTCTCCCAATTAGGCATTTTACAGCCTTCTGGACTCAACATCGAGTTCAACAATTTCAGACCATAACGTCTGCCCCTATTTTTTCAGATGACAGCTGTTGATGATTCCGCCATTCCCATTTTCACCTCCTCTAGACTCATCTTTTGTTTATTTAATTGTCCATTACCATCTCCTTTTGCTTTGCACAGTCATACCTTTTGTCATTCAATCACTCCTGTCATCCACCCTAGCGCAGACCATTCCTTTTGTTCTTTCCTCTCCTTCCCCCTTCTTTCCAAGCCCTCCTGTTTCTTTCCCTGGCCCCCTTCCTTTCCCCTTCCCCTCTTCCTTAAAACCTGTTACATCGTCCACTTTTTCCAGTTCTGACGAAAGATCATCGACCTGAAACGTTAACTCTGTTTTTCTATCGCGCCGCAGACGCTGCTTGACCTGTTGAGTCTTTCCAGCATTTTCTGTGTTGAAATCCTTTAAGCTGCTGCCCTTTGAGCTGGCTGACTACAAGTCCCGGCATGCAGTGCCAGGCGACCTTCCTGTGACGCCAGAATGGACTGACGGCCTGACTTCCGGTGATTGTGCGCGCAGACGCAGGCAGGCGGCGGCAGCAGCACGCGTGCGCGGTGCGGGCAGTGGGGTCGGGTAAATGGCAGCTTCAGCCGCATCGCCGAAATGGTACTTCACCCGGGAGCAGCTGGAGAGCACGCCGTCGCGGCGCTGCGGCATCGACACCGACAAGGAGCTCTCGTACCGGCAGCAGGCCGCCAACCTGGTCCAGGACATGGGGCAGCGGCTCAACGTGTATCCTTTCCCCGTCGAAGAGATTAAAAAAAAAATTCTAGAAATGTCGGCGGGGGGAAGGGAGCGTGAGGCCTGACATGGCGGCGCCTGGCGGGCCCGGCCGAGGGGCCGGGGCAGTGAGTAAAAGTGGCCGAGCGGGTGCGGGTGCATCTCCCTCCTCCTCTCTCCCACCCCGGGGGTCCGTTTGCTGGAGAATTCATCAGCGTTAAGACGGTTAGCGACGCGGCGAAAGCTCAGGCTCAGAGGCCTAGGCTCAGGGCCCAACGCGCTTTTGCGGTCGGCGTTTTGGCGGCACCTGGCATCCCGCCGGGGAAACGAATGTTTTCGTGGCGGCGAAGCGGTGGGGGTTAGGTTAAGATTTTTTTTGGGGGTGGGAAATTGCCTCCCGAGTGCAAAATGGTCCCTTTTTCTCCACTCTTCAACTCGATCATTGGAAAAATTGCGTGGAGGGCCCCGCAGGCTGGAACTGGAACAGGTGGTGCAACAGGGCACAAAAGACAACATGGCTGCCGGGACCAGACCGGCAATAATGCTGCTCACCGCGCCACACTTTAAAGTGATCTAACCTCATGGCTCCGAGGAAGCATCCGCGCGAGTTCAGTTATGCCTGTATGTTTGCAGACTCGTTGATAATGTAAAGTGGGAATTCATGCAGAGTTGTACCGTGAGGGTTATGATTGTGTATCTGGTGGGAAGGAGAGGGAAGTAATTGTTTCCTGGGACACTTAGAGGATGGATACTCGGTGAGAGCGATCAAAATTAAGTGACCCATCAATTGGCTGTTCAGATGTCATATACGGAACATAGTTTGTGCTTATCTGAGCTTTTTGAGTTTCTTACTCGAATCTGCCTAAAGGTGTAGATTTGTTATTGTAATTTAGAACGTGAAGGGCTATTGTGGGATTGTAACAAAGACCCTGAGGGCCTCTGCATTAGTGACGCACATCAGGCAGTATTACGTTATTTTTAAATGAATTGGCGGAGCATTTAGCAGAATGGAAAAAATATTGTTCTACTAATCATGCGATGCCACCTATCCTTCGCTCTTGTATCGCTATTACCCATGAGAGAAAAATGTAAAATATAACTGCTGCAGAGATATGAGATGATTTAGCATGGTAGAATGATACAGCACAGAAGGAGGCCATTTGGCCCATCATTCCGGTGCCGGCTCTTTGGTAGAGCTATTCAGTTAATCCCACTAATACAAAAGCAAGATACTGCGGATGCTGGAAATCTGAAATAAAAACAGAAAATGCTGGAAATACTCAGCAGGTCAGGCAGCATCTGTGGAGAGAGAAACAGAGTTAACGTTTCAGGTCGATGACTGTTAATCTGTGAGTAATGTTTCATAATATTGGCCAAAGCGATCTGTAGCTAAGTAAAGGCTGGCTCTGTTTTCATCTAAAGCAGCATATTTAAAAACAAATTACTTAGAGTATATTTCAATAATATTTAATTGTAACATTTAATTTTAGTGACATGGTTATTAACAATGGTCAGGTCAGCAGGGATTGCAAATCCTAACGTAGTTCCTGCCAAATTTTGATGAAGACAAGATTATGATGTGTGTTCTGATGTCCCTTTGCTTTCATACAGTGCTAGAATTTGTATATCAGCATAATATGCTTTCCATAAATTGATTTTGAAACTTTGAGCTGACTTGCCCATTTCAAGATTTGAATACTTAAGTTTATTCCCCATTCCTGCCTGAGCTCAGTGCTACAAGAGCAACTCAAGGGGTACAGATTGTGGGGGTCTCCTTTATCATAATGCATTCTCATTGCTGCACAACTGCAGGTAATTTTTTTTTAAATGGGGTATATCATAATGCTGTAATGACTAAGATTATAATTGAGTGGCACTATACAGTCTCTTTCTGATGGCTTTCTCTTCCTGTTCCTTTAAATAGAGATTTCTGTCCAATCCAAAGACCTGGATTGTTTCATAGGAAGGCTCTTAATGTCCAACATGTGTCTTGCTAACCACTCCCCAGCTAAGAATTAATTATTGGCCCGTAATTTGTGGTCAGCGGCAAAGCAAAGGCGTTCGCCACTGGCCCTGAAGTAAGCTTCCCATAAAGATCTCGTGGTCTCTCTGGTGAGAAGTTCGGTTTTTCCGACGCGTAATTGAAATTAACGCAAGTTAATGGGGATTCCCAGCGACGAGCTGCTGTGATGTGAAAAAGCTGTCTTAAGCAGCCAATCAAAACGCAGAATTCTCAAGACAGCAAACCCGGAAGTGAGAAGTCGCACAACACCAGGTTATAGTACAACAGTTTTATTTAAAATTACGAGCTTACGGTACCTCTACCTGACGAAGGGACAGCAGCTCCGAAAGCTCGTCATTTTAAATAAAACTGTTGGACTATAACCTGGTGTTGTGCGACTTCTCATTTTTGTCCACCCCAGTCCAACACCGGCATCTCTGCGTCATGACCAACCTGGAAGTGGGGTAAGCTGCTTTGATTCTAACTTTTTAAAAATGTTAGAGAGAGCAAAACAGATTGGGGCTCTCAAATGGGGAAAAGGCAAACCTGAAATAAAGATGAACAAACTTTAAAAAAAAATCAAACTTTCTCAAAAGTTTTTAAAAAAAATATTTTTTATTAAATGATAAATTTGACACTACCCAAAATTAAAATTAGATTTTCAGGGCCATAACCTTTGTTTAGCAGTCAATACACTGTTAAAACACCAGTTATGTCTAATCCAAAGGGTCTAACTTTTAATGGGGTATTTAACAGCGGTCGGTATTGCTGTGGAAGGTACAGCAGAAGGTTTTTGTCAGTTTCCATGATTTGACAGATTACACTGATTGTCGGGTTTGGGGGCATGGTGGGGCACTGCGCAGCCTGTGGAGGAGCAGTGAATGATGGACTGCAACTTCAAGATTTCCGCGTTAGGATATTTCAAAGGGGTAATAACAGCGAACGCTGTTCATTTGCTGCTGACCGCAATTCCGGGCTAATGTCATGTGCTGGTCAGTTTCCACGGGAGCTTATTTCATTGCCACTGAACTAATCAATTACGTATATTAGAATCATAATGGGGGTGGTGGGCCTGCGTGGATCCACTACATAAATTATCTAAAAGGGAACTTTATAATGGTAGTGTGGGTTAGCGACCCAGGCCTCCCAGAGTAAGTTTGTTGATTGAGCTTTTTACATTCCAGAGAAATTGGCCGAATAAATCTGAGACTACCACAATCATGCTGGGGTATTTCCTTTAGGATTGTAAACAGTGAAATTTAAAGAGATGGTGTAAAATTCAAGTTCAGGCGTGCAAAACGGTTCCTTTCTGTTGATTTGCACCTGTGATGAAGCTGAGTTTTTCTGATCTAAAATTCTTTATTTTCCATTGAATTATATTTTTTTTATCAATGCCTCATTTTGATTAAATTTTAAGCAAAGTTTTAACATGCTTTTTTAATGTCTCTAGGGTACACTTTCCTTGACACACATTTTAGCTCTCAATTGACTATCAACACTGCAATTGTTTATATGCACAGATTTTATATGCAACATTCTTTCACAAGGTTTCATAGAAATGTAAGTGGTATTTATTTAATTTTTTTTTACTGCTGAGCAGAATGAGGTAGCACTATTGGTTAATGAATTGTAGGCCTGATATTGAAAGATCTAATGACAACATTGGAAATTTTTGAGTCCGATATCTCTGGTTAATTGCATCTTTAGTTTTGCAACTAATACTTTGACTTTGTAGTTTGTCACTTTTAAAAATATTAGAGTCTTGTGTTATCTAGCAATAATAATTACTAGTATATGCTTCTAGTATGCTCCTGTGGAGTATATTTTACTCTGAACAATGAAATAGTTTTGTCATGACTTCAAATTTATAGTGTACACTCCACAAATCATAAAATCTTAGTTTGTAACAGTTGGGCACCATATGCATGCAAGGAGTGAATTTTGGTGTTGCAGGAAACTTTTGTTTATCTGGCACCCAAATATCCGGAATTCTCGCTTAACCGGCAAAAATCATCCTCCGAAAACTCCTCTCAAATAACCGGCAATGTTGTCGAGTCTCCGCGAACGCCGAGTACTCCGAAAACTCCTCTCAAATAACCGGCAATGTTGCCGAGTCCGAGTCCGCGAACGCCGATTTAGTCAGTAGGGGTAGTTTTCAAAAGTACCCAAATACTGTATACTGCACATTTCTTGATTTATTTATTTTTCTTTGTTAAAAATAGCCTTGGTAGATATAACTCTCCGTTATCCGGTACTTTCGATAAACCGGCACCACGCCGGTCCCGTCGGTGCCGGTTAATAGAGTTTCCTGTACTTAAGTACCAATTTTTTTTTTTTAAATTTTTTTTTAAAGTGCTCACTTTTCCATGTGTTTCGTTTGCAAGTAATGAGTATAGTATATCGTGAGTCAACAAAATTGGGAGTAAATTCCTGAGCTTTGAGCCCTTTGCAGGCTCATAGTTTACAAAATTAAGAGCAGTATATGGATGAGTGAATGCTTTTAAAAGTAGGCACATGCTTTTAAAAGACAACATGTGCCTACTGCACAGTGCATCCACACAGCAAAAGCTGCTTATACAAGCTTTTTACAAGTTGCCACCACCAAACACCCATTTGTGTATGTTAGAGTATATTTTTAGTTTTTTTTTAATTAACAGATCAGTATGGTCTGTCAGTTTATGGTCATGCAACATGCATTTTAGTCCTGTGGATTAATCATAGTGTTGTGAATAAGTTTACATATCCTGGTTGCTGCCAAGTATACACATTCAGCAGAGTTGCTCCTGTGCTTGGCACAGTTTTATGCGTTAAAGATTGATCATGTCGTATTTGTAATACATTCTGGTCTTCTGACTAGCTGAAAAAAATGGTCTTTCAAATGGACAGATAACCAGAAGGACGGTAAAAATCATCTTTTTAAAAAAAAAAGAGAATAGGCAGAAACAATTAAAATACTAAGAATGGTGTCAGGAAACCGGATAAGAATTTGTTTTTATCTTTTAAGTATTTTGGTTAAATGCAAGAAAAGTGAATGCCAATAACCTTTTTGTAATTTGTGTACAAGAGTCACTAATTCATAAGTAATTTGTTCTGTGAAGCGCTATGAGACATTTCAGTGTGATATGGTCTATAAATGCAAGTATTTTATTATTAAAATTGCTATTTATTTCAATGCTTGAGCTGAAAACCTAATGGCTCAGGGAGACAGGAAATTACCTGGTGCCAGTGTGTAAATATGTTGGCAGAATCCAATATTTATATCTTAAGCTGCACCTGAAACCAAATAGGCAGACTTTACCCCATTTTATGTAAACATGCAAGTACTCTGCCATCAGATGGGGAAAAATTACTTGAGGTTCCTTGGAGATTGGGGCTATGTTGACCAGATGGCCGTTCCCATCACCATTTGTATATAAGGAATCCTTTATGAACCACAGCGCGCACTGATTTTTCTCCAATTGTCAATGGCATTTCACTTCATTCTGCAGAAAAGTTTCTGAAGTTTGTGTATTTTTGATATACTAAGTACTCTTTCCACCTGAAGCATCTTTCTTTGTTTTCATGTTCAAAGTTGATTGGTCAAGATGAGTTATTTTTCACCCTGGTTAAGTTGTCTTTGACACCTGGATTCAAGATCTGCAATCTTTGTGGATCTGTCCTTGGATTGTCATAACATTTGTCTGCATTTCAATCAGTGCAACACAATTTCCAGAGTTGTGCAGCCTATTGTAAACTTGGCAACAGGATCTGGCATAAGTACCAGATTTGCTGGAAGGAAATCCTTCGGATCAAAATGGCTTCCCTTGATGATTCTTGAAGAGGTGACATTGAATTCCAGTTCACTGAAGAAATATACAGTCAGCGAGAAAGAGAATTTATGTTCAAGAACAGACCACAATGTTACCTGTTCGAGTCTCATTCTTCACTGACTCAGTTGGTGGGAATGCATTAGGGTCTACCCATGTTCCTACATTTCTTGTCACCAAGTTACCCAACTTCTAGGCTATACAGTTGCTGTGTAGCTGTCTGCCACAAAACCAAAGATTAATGTATTGGAGTTGATGTGCTTGAACAGCACAATTATCAGTTGATCCAGATGCTGCCATAGCTTGTGTAGCGATTGATTGGCATTGGCTTTAAGTTAGCAATGCAAATGACTTGTATACCTATAGCAATGTCCTTTTAATGGGGCAAGAATATGAGGTTCCTCATTTTATGTACTGGTTCCTCATCATCATCAGTTTACCTGTAATACCTTTATTTGGTCCAAGTCCCAGAGAAGTCTGCCACAAGTAGAGATTCTATCATGGCTTTTGTGGATCTTGCTGCATTCCACGTGTTCCACTCCCAGTACTTATGTGGACATCTACCAGAATGGTTTGAGAGAACTTGGGTGTTACACAGGCCTGACAAACTGTCCAGAGACCCACTACCTACTGAAGAAGTCTTATTGTTCAACTGTCCTGGACTTCTGTGCTGCAGTCCATCTTCTGATTAAGTATTATAAATCATCCTTTCAGGACAAACCCGTTACTTTCCCAGTGAGAGTTGAAAGAACTGCACAATTGCAATAAAAGGAACATTCTAAATGAGATTGGTATCTTACACTTCAGAACCTCCCTCAAGGTTTGAAGCAATAACTTTCTCAGGACAGTTTCTTGTCAAGAAACTTTCGGTCCTGGGGTTGATGAGCAAACTTTTATCATGATATTGGTGAAAGACTGTTTAATGCCATTGGAACTATTTTGAACAGTGGTGCTATGATTCCCTTTGATTCAGAGGCCACCAATCAGACAGGAGGTAGTTGATCCCTGAAGAGGATGGTCTTGAGACAAATATATTGAGCAGATTGTGGCTGTACATGCCCTGTCTATCACCAGGATGACCTCACGGCACGAGCTGCCCATGTGCAAGGAGCAAGAGCACAAATCTTTGCTCAGCCACATTCTTCTTGGCACAAGTAGACTTGAGCTCCAAATCTTCGTTAGCTCTATTCTCCTGTGATCAGATCAGCAGCATATTAGGGAGAGTTTGTATAGATGATACCACCTAATGAGATATGCAAACAAGCAGGATGTGACTTATTCCTGACTTTTGTCTCGCTACCATGCAGATATGGCAATTGTGTCACAACTTCAGTCCTTTCTGCTCAACAGCTTGAAGGCGTGCAGAATGTCGCTGTGGATGCTCTGAGGAGGGACAGTTCGGCTGCACCAACAGACACACTATCAGGAGACAGCTCAGCTCTTTTGACAGGTGGGGTTTTCCAGCAAGGGATATTATGACTACATTTCAGACGAGAAGCTGACTATTTTGTTGCAGGCGTGGATAGTTCAGGTATAGAATTTGATGGCAAACCTCATTTGCCTCTTATATTACACCCAAGATCATTCATGTTTGGAGAAAGTAAAAGGCAGTCGTCTTAGAACCCCAGGCTTGCCAAGAAATCCTTGGATGTGGCTGAGTGCCAGTTGACCCTTTCAGATCACATACATATGGGATCTGTTAAAACAGGGAAAAAGCCAAATTTGGCATTGTTTTTAGCATGCTATACTTGAGAGCTTGTCTCTTGAGAAGGCCAGCTTAATTGTGCAAGATGTTTTTCCCTCAGTGGTGGATACCTTTATAACCATTGAAAGTTTCTGCTTCAAAAATCTATAGTGCCAAATGAAAATGGTTTGTATTTTGGAATTGTGATGGAAATGTATTTAGGGTGTGAATTCTAGCTGCAGTTAAAGCTTACTCAGGATCTAGCACCCAGGTTATTAGAATACATGCATCAACAGACACGTATGACAAACACTCAATCTCCACATAAAATTTCCCTTCCCTTTCTGCTCCCAAATTGTGTTTACTCTAAGCTTTGGAGTTTATTTTGTTTGTTTCAACTTGGTCTACAATTGATAAATGGTCTTGTCTGCAATTGGTAAGTGAAGGGTGGTTCAGAATGTGGCTCTTGTGTACAGTGGTTGGGATGTGGGGTGGCTTCCTTAGTTAGGCGATCCCTGCTTAGTACCAAATCCTGATGGAAAGAACTTGCATTATATAGTGTTATGTCCTTGGGATGTCTCTTGAGTGCTTCACAGTTGTTAAGTAGGCAAATGCGACAGCCAATGCACACAAAAGTCCCACAAACAGCAAATGAGATGAATAACTGGTCAATACTTTGTGTCGTGTTGGTTGAGGGAGCAGTGTTGGCCAGGGCACCAGGAGAACTCTATTTTTTGAATAGCGGGATCTTCTGGTGCTCTGGCCAGCATTTGAATGTGACTTTAAACTGAAGCCCCGCCTACCAGAACAGGTATGTGAGGCCTCGGTGTAACACCTCATCTGAAAACAGTACTTTGTTTGTCATGCCTTAGTCAAGAAACTCTATTGGGGCTTCTTGGCAAAAACTTTTGTACATTTAATGTCCTAAGTTCTACTTTTGCCCTTGTTTCGATAGATTGTAGGGATTGTGAAGATTGAATTACATTCAAGTGAAGAAATAGAATAGAAACTAATGAATTTACTAAAGATATAGCATTTAACTTTATTAAAACCTAATGTAAATAAGACCATTATGACTGGAAACTGTAACAGCATGGAAAAATTGTTTTTCTCTTCATTGACTAAAAAGCCATAATGTATTGTGCATAAGAATCCAGAATACAAGTACAAGAAGGAAGCACAACACTAAATATGACTAGGGGTTTCTGTTTTTGTACCTTGGATTATATATTTTTTGAGACCATCTGCTATGCCAGTTACATTAATGCTGGGACTCGTTTTCAATTTATTTTGGCTTGTAATTTAGGGTGGGGGAAATAGATAGCATTTATGAAGCCATATGAGAAAACTTCAGAAATTGGATTAAAAGTAGAACCTAGGACATTGCTTAAATGTACAAATGCTTTGTCTGAAATGTGCCACTAGGGTATTTAATGCTTGGTGCCTGAATTTTCAGCAAGCTTGAGAAGGGACTTTTCCAGCCCAGAGAACATGCATCAATTTTAACCAGTACAAACTGACTGGAATAAAGGATAAAGCAGCCAGAGTGTCTCTCTGCTCTTCGGGTAGGGGTAAATACATTGTTACTTTTATTCACAAGCTTAGTAATTAACTACTTCAGTCTGAACTGCAGATCCTGATGGATATTAATATAAATATGATTTTAGATGATGGATTAGCTTTTATGGGGAAAGGAATTCCGGTAAATCCATTGTAAAGAAACATTGGCAAATTGAATGGTAGAGTGCATTTAATGTTGTCTGCTTCCAGGATAGAACTAGACAGCCACTTCTTAAACTGGATTGAGCTTTCTTCTGACGTCTCCAATGAAGGCAAATACCTGACGTGCATATTAATCATTATTTAATTTTACAGCTGTGCTGAAAGCCACGTTGAAGATCTAGGTCTTCAGAACCCCACAGCCACTTTCTGCACTACTTTGGTATACTTTTGGTTTGTGGAGGTGGAGTAAATGAGAATATTAAGTTGAGTAACATAGGTAGTTATACTCCTGTGAAGAAGCTCCACCTCCATATGTAAAACTTCCTCCCAGCTTATTCCTTACATTTTCTGACCTGGCATAGCTTAAAAAATGTGTAACTTTGCCACTGGATAGATGATTTTAAAATTGACTTGGGTACATTGGTAAATGTCTGAACTTCATACTCCTCCATACCTCTTAGGAATGCAAGATCAGTATTAGTAGGAGTGTGGCGTTTGTTCACTTATGTTAAAACAGTTTGGTTTACCTACTATCACAAATTACAAGACTTTCTTCAAAACATTCAGCACGTGTTCAAGGTACGGCTGATAAAGCAAAGTTTAAATGCATTGGGCTGACGTGTTGCATCGAGATTGAATTTTATTTAATATGACAGCAAAAGATCTTTTGCAAGTTTAAATTGGCATCAATATAGATGTTGGATCAATCTTGAGTATTGAGACTCCGTTATGATGTCATCATCTAGAAAAGCAGTGCAGGAATTGAAATAACTTTGCGCTCTTACTTGCCTGTAACTTAATGGTGTTCAAAATTTATGCTCCAAGACAACATGGGTTCTTTTTTTTCCAAATACCACTAGGTGCTGCATATCACAAGATAATAGCAAGCTGTAAAACTGCGCTAGGTGAAAATATAAACTCACTACCATATTATATACTATCTTGGATTTGGGAGCAATGCTATCTATTAACCTATACTTTTCAAATTTGTGTTTGATTTGAGAGCAGTCAAATTTTAAGCATAGTTGATGGAAGTGCACAGTAATGTTTAGGTAGTTAGCTAATGTAATAAGATTGAATCAAAATTTTGCTGATGTTTTTTGATAGATACTAATTAGTATTTTTATTCAAGCATTTAACATTGTTGAAAATTCTTAACAGATAATTTCACCTGCTGCTTTGTTCTTGGCTGCAAAAGTAGAGGAACAGCCGCGTAAACTTGAGCATGTTATAAAGGTGGTACATGCCTGCTTGAACCCTCAAGAACCGCCACTAGATGTTAAGAGTGATGTAAGTTGTAAATAATATGGCAAAGTGACATTTAGGATATGAATGTAATATTTAAAAAAATTGGGTTTTTAATGAGCAAACCATATTTGAGCTGCAAATTTTGAGTATAAAAGTAATCCAACTGAGTACAAGTCCAATTTTTCATTTATTTAGCTAAATAATAAAGAAAAAGAAATCTAACGTAACTTTGCAAAACAACTATTCACCATATCTATTTGTTATGCCAAAGGGGCTGCTGCTTGAGGGAAAATATTCATAAAGGTGTGAGCTTATTTGTTGAGTTGCTATGCAAATTAGTTTCTAATACATGTTCTTTAAACTTCAGGCATATCTTCAACAGGCCCAAGACCTGGTCATACTTGAAAGTATAATACTGCAAACCTTGGGTAAGTTGGAGTAAGGGCTAGATTACAGCGACAAAATGTGTTTTAAAGGACAAGGCATTTAACTTCATAGGTGCTTAGGCAATATAGACTAGTCTGTTGAAATGTTTTACACTCGAACATATTCTCAATCATAGTTTTGCATGTTATTTCCTGTTTTCTGAATTGCATGTTGTCATTGAAAGTTAGGCTTCATTCAGTAATGATCTCTACACTTAGTGATTGATGTAGGCATTTTTTTGTTCTTGGTTTCTGGATGACTCAGCTGCATTTATTGCCCATCCCTAGTTGCCCTGCAATGGTGGTGGTGGACCTTCCTCTTGAACAATTGCAGTTTCTGTGTCGCTGGTGCTCCCATTATGGTGTTGGGGAATTCCAGGAATTTGGTCTAGAGAGGATGAAAGAATGGTAGTGTATGATCAAGTTAGGATAGTGTGAGACTTAGAAATGACATTCCCATGATCTTGCAGCTGTTGTCCTTGTTGGTAGAGGTCAAGGGGCTTGGTGGTACTGTCAAAGTAAGTTTGGTGAGTTATTATAGCGCATATATCCTGTGTCAAGACCACAGTAATTTTGGTTGATTTGTTCTGTGCCCATCCGGATTAAATGGCTGCTTTTATTCTCAACAGTATTTCAGTTTAATTGCCTTTGATTAAGCTTCCAGAGTAGGATGAAACCAAGGAATGAATACTTTAAGTGACTACTTCTTGTATGCTATCTCAACAGGAATAGTGTATGGCATAGAGATGGAGGGAAACTGATTGTTTTATTGTTAATGGGTCTCCTGTGGTGTTTCCCACAGTAAGTGGAATAATGTATTGTTTTACAATAGGAGTGTTCTACCATGTGGTGCACAATATTATTCTGGTAAAGTGCACTTGTATTTAATGAGGCTTATCCCTTTAAGGCCACAGAGACTAATTGTTGTATTAGATCCTTAAGTCAACGAGAGATTATTTGTTGGCAAAGGAAACTTGGAAATTTTCAGATGCTTGTAAATTTCTTGCTCTAAGTCAGAAGATACCAGCATGGATTGGGAAGTGTCCTTTTTTTCCTTAATACTTCTGACCTTTAAAGTGTCCTCGTCATCTCTGCCCCAATCTCTCTTTGCTTGTCTCTTTCCTAACTTCTTGTTTGCATTTGTTAGAGAGATGGTGGGAAAGAAGATGCTTGGGGTTGGAAACTGCATCTCCAGGCATCAAGTGCATGGCAAATATGGCCTACAGGACTTGGCTGCTCGCTTCCAATCCCTCACCTTGTCTTGCCTTCCATGATGCCCCTTGTTCCTGTCGCATGCTGTACTACTCATTTTCACATTCCTGCCACTAGCTCCTGATCCTATCACCCCATTGCTGACAGGCTTGTTCCCTTTGAACAGGTAGTACAAATGCATGTATTCTGGACACTGCCTCTCTCCACTGTTACCTCCCATCCCAATTCTTGCTGAGGGTGGATGGCAAGAGATGTGAGGCATGTTGACTGTCACTCTTACAGTGAAGTCCCTATTACCTGTGTTCACCTGCTTCCATCATCCTATTCACTCTGGTGCCCTTCATTCCTGCATCTCTTACCACATCAGAGTACCTCCTGAGCCCAGTAACATTGGTTCTCAATTAGTTCCAATTCCCTCCTGTGTTGCCCTAACCCACTGCTAATCTTCTGATTTGTGCCCTACAAAGATTTTAAAATATTTGGAATTTAAATTGAAGGATTTTATCCATAATGCAATTCTGAAAAAAAAATCCCACTGCTGCTATTCAAGAAGCATCGAAGCCTGTTGAACAAAGCTTGGCAAGTCGCCCAGTCATTGGTGTAGCAACTTATAACTAATTATAACTTCTTGCAGCCAGAAGTCAAACTGGGTGTCCTAATTATCCCCATGGCCAGGGTACTTGGGTGGATATATATATATTTTTGGGGGATGAAGTTCTATTTTCTATTTCTACTTTGTTGTTGAGCTTTTATGATAACTAGTTTTTACTGCTTAAATCCTCTCCTATTTTTCTTTTCTCATTTTGACTGGTCTTTATTTTTCTGGCTCCTATCAGTTTAGACCACAGCACTCATTCACCCACACCGTGTGTATGGAACTGACAACTTATCGATGGGGTGAATCCTTGACGAGCCAAGTGTGTTGATCCTTCAACAAGAGAATTTTCTGCTCTAACTAAAATTACACTTTTTCCCTTTAGTGTTGTATTTTCCCTGCACTGCTTTTCAGTTCATTCAGCTGCCACACACAAGCCAGATTTGCTTTCATCTATGGGGAGGAAATGTATGAGGGTGAACAGTCTGATCCTTTTAATAAATTTGTGACCTTCAGCATTGTTTTTGCTTAGGTGCTTCTTCCAGTTTTTGTAGGCTGTGATTACACCCATTGCTGTTTGTGGGATCTTTGTGTAAAATGACTACTGCATTTGTCTGTAGAAGTCAGTGCATTTCAGAGAAAGTAATTCATTGTACGTGAAATGCTTAATCAATGATACGGTGGTATATCAATGCAAGTCTTTGTTTTTATTTCTCAGTTAACAGTATTGAGCTCTTATACACAGAGGAAAACCATTTATTTAGTGGTTGTTTTCTACACTACCATAATTGCTGTTTGTAGTGTTTTTTTTGGATCATCCTTCAGTTTTGAAGCTTGCAAGTATTGGCCTATTTTCAGCAGAATGGTTCTGCTGGACTAGATTTTGGGAACCTGGCTTCAAATATTTAAAGGATCCTTCCGATTGACATATGCTTGCATTGTCTTCACTGCACAACTTTCAGAAATACAAAGTTTGTTCTGAACTCAGCAAAGGGACTTAGCTTTCTCTTATTTTTCTCCACTCTTCTATCAAAGGCACTGACTCCTTTTTGTGGGTAGTCTGCGCTGGCATTGGTCACCAACCAGTAATTTCCCCAAGTCGCCATTATTCACAGTGAGTTTCTGGCTATTCTACTGCATGGGACATAAGTCAAGTCTCGCCCTGTTCTCATCCAAAGTTAATTTCCAGTATGGGTAGCTAGAGAGTGGACAGGAACAGGAGCCTTGGTTTTCTTTCCCCTGTCCAACCAAAGGCCAATTGTAAAATAGCAATGCCTTAAGGCATTCCATCGGAAACATTTTAAGCATGTTAATTCATTTGGAGTTGAAAGATGTGTCTGTTGTCACTTGGACAAATGTGAAGGTGACTGCTTCGACTGACAACCAGTGTCTCTACCTACGTTGACAGAAAAGGATTCCACACATTCAGTGTGCAACTGATTTGCAGATAACTGCACCACGTTATGCAGATGAATACCTAAAGAAGCAACAGCAGTCTGAAGAGGATAAGAACATAAGAAATAGGAGCAGGAGTAGGCCATTTGGCTCCTCGAGCCTGCGCCGTCCACCATTCAATAAGCTGATCTTCTACCTCAACTGCATTATCCCCATATCCCTTGATTCCCTTAATATCCAAAAATCTTATCGATCTCTTGAATATACTCAACGACTGAGCTTCCACAGCCCTCTGGGGTAGAGAATTCCAAAGATTCACCACCCTCCTGAGTGAAAAGTTCTCCTCATCTCAGTCGTAAATGGCTGACCCCTTATTCTGAGACTGTGACCCCTGGTTCTAGACTCCCCAGCCAGGGGAAACATCCTCCCTGTATCTACCCTGTCAAGCCTTGTAAGAATTTTGTATGTTTTTCAATGAGATCACCCCTCATTCTTCTAAACTCTAGAGAATATAGGCCTAGTCTACTCAATCTGTCCTCCTAGGACAATCCTCCCATCCCAGGAATCAGTCTAGTGAACCTTCATTGCACTCCCTCTATGGCAAGTATATCCTTCCTTGGGTAAGGAGACCAAAACTGTACACAGTACTCCAGGTGTGGCCTCACCAGGGCCCTATATAATTGCAGTAAGACATCTTTACTCTTGTACTCAAATCCTCTTGTAATAAAGGCCAACATACAATTTGCTTTCCTAATTGCTTGCTGTACCTGCACGTTAACTTTCAGTGATTCTTGTACAAGGACACCCAGGTCCCTCTGAACACCACCATTTCCCAATCTCTCACATTTAAAAATTACTCTGCTTTTCTATTTTTCCCACCAAAGTGGATAACTTCACATTTCTCCACATTATATTCCATTTGCCACGTTGGGAATAATCCACTTCTGGTTGCAAGGATTGTTCTTGCAACTTTTGTACATCTGAGTTCCACAGTATTAACAGGCCTGACTACATCTTTTCTCCCTTCACATAGCAAATATGTCGTGATCTGAAGATCTTTCTCTGTACACATCTCAAGTTCACATTCATGCAACTTGATGAAAGCAAATTCCAAGCCTTTGGAAGAATCTCTCTTTCAACGATAGTGAACACATAATATGATTATCATTAAAACTGAGTGCAGCTAGTGTTCCTGTAGAGTGTGGAGGATTACCTGCCTGATGGAGTCTTCATCCTTCAGACGATGTGCATTTTACGCTTATCATTTTTTTTCGTAAAAGGGATGTGGGCATCACTTGTAAGGCCGATATTTATTGCCCATCCTTAATTGCCCTTGAGAAGGTAGTGGTGGGCCTTCTTGAACCGCTACAGTAGTGAAGATGCTCCCACAATGCTATTAGGCAGGTAGTATCATGATCTCAGCCCATAAGCCCAGCCTGGGTATCGTTTGGGGGAGCTGTCCGTGTTTAGTAGCTTTGAATGAGAATGAATTAGTGCAATGTTGCAAGTCCTGTGTCTTGATACGGTGCACGAGTGGGACCATGTGCAACATTGCTAGTCTGCAAAATTATGCTACTTTCATGTGTGCAGCATATTTACCCAGAGCCCATCAAGCTAGATCGTATTCCCACAGTGTGTAGAGGATGCATGTCATTCAAAGAATGAATACTATACTGTAGACTTTTTTCTGATTTGCTTTACTTTAATATCCTTCTTTTTAAAAAAAATTGTAAATGTTTAATTTTAATCAGACTGTCTATTTACAGTTCAGTTGTCTGCTGTTTCTGCAGACCTGTGATTTTTTTTTTTCCCCCCCCCCATATCGTTTAAAAAAAAAAAAAAATATATATATATATATATATATATATATATATAAATAAATAATTTCCTAGTGTGTGGTATTGTCTTTGAAAATGAATTGGGGTTAATTGAAGTTACTTAACTTTACAGGTTTTGAGATTACTATAGAACACCCTCATACTGATGTGGTGAAATGTACCCAGTTAGTGAGAGGTAAGTGTCTTTGTTTATATAGTACAGGTATACGTATAGAACTTCAGTTGTGTCCAATAAAGTATACTGAACATTGGTTATACCCACTGAATTTAGTGTGCAATACCTAAATATACTTGACGTTTATCCGTAGATTTTCCTTTTTAGCTAATTCTGTTTTATTTTTATTACAGCAAGCAAGGATTTGGCACAGACATCCTATTTCATGGCTACCAACAGGTTGTTATCCTGACCCTCTTTGTTGCACAGTTTCAGGCACACTATTGCTTCCCTTACTGCAGGGCCCCCTAACACGTGTCTCAAGCCCTTGTTGCAGCAGAGAAATGTCCCTTCATCTGCTGTGATGGTACCTCTCTGTTTGCAGTGCGGTGTACTGTACGAGGGTGTTTTGGGCACTGAGGGGTTAAATGCACAATGAGAAGTGTAGTGGTGCTCTCTGGTTACATTAACTCGATTCTGAGTGCATAACTCTAAAAATTGGTAGCCTGAATAGCAACTAAAGATTACAAAGAGATAAACTTAACCTAGAATTCACAAGCATCATGGTAAGTATGAAAGCATTTAACATTTTTACACTTCTCGTTGAATTGCAGAATTTCATTTTTCCAAAATTACTTGATTATTGCTAACAACATTTTGATGTTTTCAGATTAAAACATTACAGCTCATTTTAAGAACTGCAAGTTGTTGGGTTGTACTTCCAGTTTCAATGGAAATTATTCAGTGGCCCCTTAAAACTAACAGGAGGTACTAAATGTGGGTAATAATGTTGGAGGTTAGATCATTGCAAAAATTTGTTGAAGTTTCATTTTAATTAGCTGTACGGCATATTTATAAGGAATAGGGCTCAAACATTTTGTTCAATTTTATTACCTAAATTGAGATTATATTGCTGGTGCCGAGTGCAGCTATGCCACCGGATAGCAAATCCATTGGTAGTAACAACTTGCAAAACACACTGAAGTTGCGGAAAATATTGGATTGAAAAAACGTAGAAACGACAACAGATCCTGTAATTTGCTGCTGTCTGTAAGGATTGGATTTTATGCATACCCACATTCAAAGAAAAGTATAAACAACCAATGCACATTGGTTTAATTAAAATCACATCTCCATTGAATTAATGTCTGAACTTACAAAAATATTTGAGCTTAAGCGTTTTCCTTACCAGATAGCTGTTCCAAACTTCAACGGGTGTTTGCAGATGATGAAAGGAATTGGTACATTTCTGGCTGGGCAAACCTCTAAAGATAATATACTTCCAATGAAAAAATGTTGCTAAGCTTAATATAGTTTATCACCATTATTAAATGTTTTGATTTCTTTATGGACAAACGTTTTTGTCTTGCAAACATGCTGAAAGGGGTTTCTTATTAAAGTTTGAGAACTGCCTAGTAAGGAACATGGTGGATAGTAGCTTGACAAGAATTTTTCATTAAGCCAATGTGTAATGGTGTATATACTGCCTCCATTGATGGACATGTGTATTTGCAACATGTTCTTCCAAGCTCTATCTGAAGTAAACCCATTTTCAGCTTTGTGCTGGAAGTGTGACCCACCTTCTGCAGATATTGATGTCTTTTTTTTTTACTCGGCAACTAAATAGCTTCCTGTTTTTTTTGTCTCTTGTATTTTTTTCCATGATCCACCGATCATCAATATTCTCCACTACAGTTTGCACCTGACAACATTTTGCTTGCAGTACAAACCTACCGTGATAGCATGCGTGTGTATTCATCTGGCTTGCAAGTGGTCCAACTGGGAGATACCTGTATCCACAGATGGGAAACACTGGTGGGAATATGTGGATCCATCTGTGACTCTGGAATTACTTGATGGTTAGTTGTAAATTTGTAGGGAATTTGTAGCTAAAACTAGATTTGCAGACTTTATTTTGTAGAGCAGTGCAGTAAATTTCTAATGTGCTGTGTTTGAGTGTGCTGAGCTGCCACAACCCTTGATAATGCACACTGCATATTTCTCCCTTCCCCGCCCTAATCATTCTTAATAGTGGTGGGTGGAAATCTATATCCTGTGACTTGTGTTGCCAGAGTGGCTCAGGAGGACCACCTAAAATGGCAAGCTTACATGGGGCTGCGAGCAGAGCACAGAAACTATCTCCTTAAAACTTTTGTTTTATTTTAGAGAATGGGAAGTATTTTGTACAGAAAACCATCCTAAAAAATGACATTTCCCTCGATTATACACATCACTTTTCCAGCACTTCCACGCGTTGGTGTGAAATTCAAAAAGCAGCCTTGTGGAAAACTTCCCAAAATTGCATTAATCTCCTGGTTGACTGACAATTGTATGGTGCCATCTTAACTGAATGTCTCCTCCTAGATATTCCACAAGCACTCCATGATTAATGGCAAACTTATAAAATGGGACAAGTTGAAGCTATTTTCAAAATGTAGTCTTCCAAAAAAAAAAAATTGGGTTCAGTTGCTGGTATATTAAAAGCCCCATTTAAAACATTTGATTTCAGTAAAAGATACAGTGGCATGTCTAACTAGGTTCCTGTTATCTGACACTTAAGTTATTTAGCTGGAAAATATTAAAGTTGTGAACATTAGTCAGAAAGCTTTTACAAAAGTAACTGTACCCACCATGGAAAAATTTAAGAATGTTATTGTGGTAAGTTTTCTGCATTTTATATTTATAGATCTATAAATTACTGCTGTCAGGAAAAAAAATTTTTTTTATGGCCTAACCTTTATTTTGAATTTTACTTGCAGAATTAACGCATGAATTTCTGCAAATACTAGAGAAAACTCCAAGCAGATTGAAGAGGATACGAAACTGGCGGGTAAAACTTAGTTTGCATTGTTGATTTAATTTGAGTCTCATTTTCAATTACTGTTGTAAATATTAGCTTCATTTTGGTTTCCTTCCTTTTATAGGCTAATCAAGCTGCAAAGAAACCAAAAATAGATGGTCAGATAGCTGATAATGTTCTTCCTGGTTCATCTGGGCCCCATGAATCTACGTGTTCTGTTGGTGATCCTGCTTCAAGTGCAAATTTTCCTAAATCAAATTCCACAACTGCTCTACCTGCATCATTGAACTCTGGTAGTATTTCAATTCCAGCGCATGTCCCTGAAATGATGGCTACCACATCATTCAGTTCTACCTCCCAACAAGACTGGCCTCAGCATCCACACCAGAACATGGAGCAAGCTCATTCTCACAAACAAGATATGTCCTTATCTGTCAACAAAAATGACATGATCTGCATTCAGCAGTCAACTTCTGGACAGTTAGCTCAAAGCCACCATCGATCTGAAAAAGGTTCAGGGCATTCATCTAGTAAACACGAACATCTTAAATCTGGTAATGGCAAACATCACGGATTCCCCCTTCCATCCGTACCAGCTCCTCAAAAATTAGCTTTGGACAGATATAGAGAGAAATTTGCTGCAGAACTTGCAGTACAGAAACGCAAACTAGAAACACTGGAGTCTGATGTGAAAGAACAATATGCCTCTGCTGCTCAAGCCCTGGTAGAACAACAGAAAAAGCGTGTGCCAGCGCAGCAGCAAATTCAGCATAATAGTAATGCTGTGACTTCACCAATTAAAATGAAAATCCCAATTTCATCAGAAAAATCAGAGAGGCATGCAGCAGATAAAAAGGAAAAGGGTTTGCTTAAATTACGGATACCCATCCCACCCACAGAAAAGGCTTCTAAGGATGAGCTAAAAATGAAAATTAAAGTTCCCTCCTCTGAAAGACACAGCTCCTCGGATGAGGGCAGTGGCAAGAGCAAGCACACAAGTCCACATGCAGGCAAGGAGCATAAGGAGAAACGCAAGGACCATTCTTCCCACCATCATCACTATAGTAGCAGCCACAAGCATTCGCATAGCAGCAGTAGTGGGAGTAGTAGACACGGTATTGATGGATCGAAAGGAGGAACTTTGCGGAGTCCCGTAGGTCTGAGCGGTGATGGCAGTTCCACTGGCTCCAGCTCTTCACGCAAGAGGGTGCACGCCAGTGATACTTCTCTCAACCACCATCCCAAAATGAGCAAAACCTCCAAGACTGCAGGTACTTCATCTAGCTCTTCTTCCTCTTCCTCTTCTTCTTCCTCCTCTGTGAAGCAGTATATATACCCTTACAACTTAATTCTTAACCTTCCCTCCTCCCCTCCTCCCACTGTCACATACCAGGTGGGCTATGGACAACTCAGCACCCTCATGAAACTGGATAGGAAACCTACAGAGGCCAACGGTCACAACGCCAATCCAGAATACAATGCAAACAGCCAGCACATGGACTACAAAGATACTTACGATATGCTGGAGTCACTCTTAAGTGCCCAAGGAGTGAACATGTAGCCGTAATTCGCAGCCTGTGTTTGAAGTTGGAATTCTACTCCCTCTTAATCCAGCTGTGACAAAAGTCATTGCTGCCACTGCTTCCATCAGATCTGAGCGCTGCTTCCCTATTCTCCACTTTCAAAAGGAGATTAGCGTAAGCATAATCAGAGGTGAATGTTGAAAGGGTTGTGCTCTACACATAGTATTATAATTACAAATACTGTAACTTCTAGCATGAAATGTGCATATTTAATTTTGCCGATATTTCAGCAATTGAAAATTAAAGATGGCAGACTGCTGCTTGTGAAGGTTTAACGCCTAATGTGTTGTGCACACCGATAATGTGGCAGTTTATGTTGGTTTTGCAATGTCAAAGCCCATGTTCATATTGCCACATGTTTTAAAGGAGTGCAATTTTTTTTTCAAATTTCATTTGTCCTTTTTATTGTATGGTGATTTTGCATGTTTCTAGGACAAAAGGGATGTAAAATGGACATTAGAGACAACTGTATTAGTTTACCAGAAAGTGGAGAAAAATGTACATACATTTTTGTATGTTTAGATGTACTATGAATACTCAGGTTTGGAGCTGCTTGTAAGTATAAAAAGTTTAAAAAAAGAGAGGTTTACATATGACTGACTTTGCTATAAAGTGCATTTAACAATTTTCATGGCTTGTTGAAGTAATTTGCCCAGGCACCGTGCTGTTTCTTGATTACATTGGGTTATTAATGTAACATTTAAAAAAAATTGTCAAGGCTCATGTAGGAGAGAAGTTAAGTCACGAGTGTAATAGCTGTATTTTTTTAGGTTAGCTCTTCTATAAATATTACTTTAAATACATCTTAATACTCTACAGGGATCAAAGTGTCAATCAGCATCTTAACTTTCCAGCTTCTGTATGCTTGGATTATAAAGTAAAAGGAACAAGTTACTGTTAATGATGTGATTTTTTTTCCAGGCATATATAGGTTTGCAGTCAACTACACAAGCAAGAACACCTTAAAAAGGTATTATCTGACCTTTATGGCTGATATTGCACCAAAATAGTACTGTTGAAAATTATAATATACATCTTAATTATTGTAGTTACAGAAAAACACTAATTATTTTGTGTGTGGGGGGCAACACAAGAATAACCTGAGAGATAATCTAGTGTTCCTAATGACTGAACAGAGTGGTTTGGGTCTTAACTATTTGAGACTAAAGCACTTTTCGAGCCATAATAGTAATGTAAACAAATTGCTGTCAGTGGTCAGATATTACCTTTTTAACATTGAAAATTTCTTAGTTGAATTCATCAATAAATGTGATAGTTATTCACGTTGTTTCCTGTAGTCTTTCTTTGCTCTGTCATGAACACACTGTTGTGCTGCATCATTCAAATAGTAAAACTACATATATAGGAGCTTTGAAAAGTATTTTAATAAGCATAGTGCAGTGGTTAATATTTTTTTTAAACTACTGTTTAGCTACAAGTTTTCTAGTAAAATTTTATACAAATTGAAACATTTTATATTCCCACTTCCTTATCACGCGCACCTTTTTGAATTATTTCTAAGCCAAGGGGTTCAGGGAGGTATCTGCTAATACTGCTCTTTAGCTACTTGCTAGTTGCTGCATGAGCACTTTGGTTGGCACATTCCTTTTTGCTATGGGGAAGCACAATTTTGCCATGTAAAGATTTTCATAAGGATCTGTGGCCCACTGCTTCACATTATACAAGTATTTAACATCCTGTGCCACAGTGGAATTATCCTTGGATGAAGTAAATATTCCTAAAATTATAATTTAGAACTTCCAACTTTTATCACATTTCAGTTTTTGTTTACTGTTATTTTGTAATAACTTTTATATGTCCATCAATATGATATTTTAACTTTTTTTGGTATTGCAACCCCATTTCCTGCTTCAAGTTGAACTGCTTTGCTATATATTTTGATACTGCAGTATTAGCCGTTAACTGAATATTCTAGCAGTGAGTGGTACAAAGGATCTCAGTTATAATTTGCACTGACTTCACAAACCATGTTACAACAAGAGTTTATTGTATTACTTTAACTTTATTTCCTTTCCTTCTCCCCTACAGGCTCTAGTGTGTATGCTTTAGCCTGTCTTGCGGTATTATATTTTCAGATAGTTATGCCACATTGACTTCAAAAACCCAGACAAATATAATGCACAAAAGCTGTTGCTGTCTTCAAACTAGAATAATATCTGAACATTACTTTTTAAATTGTTTCATGTTAAATCTTACTGGCTCTGCCCTATTGCTAGTCAAATAAACTTGCACTTGCATTCAGACATTCACTTGGGATATTTTAGACTTGGTTTCTTCCTTGTATTGGCTGCAACTGACGCTTCCCAATATTAAAACTCGTCCCTGTCAATTTCAGATCTTCATGTGAAACAAAATCTCTTGGTAAAGGAAGTTGAACATTAATGTAAAGGGTAGCTCTGGATATTGCAGTGTAATGTACCACCTAATACAAGAATACTCATGCATACCTACATTCCCCCCACCATGGAAAATTTAACAAATTAAGCCCTCACTTATTTTGTACCAATATCCATTCAACGTAGTAACCAAAAGATTTTTGTCACTTTTTTAGGTGTATGTCAGTTTATTTGAGAGTCAATGTCATAAAACAGCTGTGCAACTAATTATGGTTCCCATCTTGGGTTTATAGCTGTCTACTTTGTTATTTGCTGCTTCCATTTTAATTTTATCTTTTTTTTTTATGGTACCCATTTTAGATTGTCTAATCTCCATGTTTTTAAGTCGACTTTCTCACCAGTTGTGATGCAAGCTGTCGATACAACACACAGTCCTGGGTTTTGCTTTTTTATTACTGATCATATTCTAAATTTTCTGTTATGCTGCACTTGGTTTATGTGCATCATTCATAATGGAAAAAATGTGTTTAAGCCAATAAAACAAATGCAAGCAATTATGGGTTCATACTGACAATGTAGGTTTGTGCTGGTCGAAGGGTTCATTCAAAAGTATCCTCTGATAATGACCTATTGTGACATCAGAGGATTAGTGGTTACTGAGACTCTTAGCATCAATGTGACCTGTATCTCTGAAGTTGCAATTTTATTTGCTCTTACTCTACTAGTAGTCCAAAGCACTTTCTATAGTGACCGCCTTCTAACAAATAGCACACAATCTCATTTACTTACAATTCAGCAAACACTTGGTGTTGCATTTTGCCACCAGCATGTGTTCACGTGTTTTTTCAGTGTGTTAGTACTTTGCAATTTTTTTTTCTGGGTGCACAAAATGCAGCTAAGTGCCAACGCTAGAATACCAGTAATGAAGGCATACTTAATTTTCAGACCATTTGTGTACATTTTCACATTATCCATCACATAGACACTCCATCTGTGCCGCCAAATGGACTGCCATGCAGCAATGCACAAGTGTGGCTTGTCCATAACCAGTATTACAAATATTTGCTGAGCTGGTATGCTTTTTATTTACAGATTAAATGTTTTGTGTGTGGATTTTAGGCTGCCTAATTTTTAGGTTTTATTTCTTTCCTGAATTTAGATCATAATGTATTGAAATCAACTGCAAGAAAACATCTTTTGGGTCAAAAATAAACCACAATCAGAAAACTTTGAGTTTGATCAGCAAAACAATTTTGGAAGGAGCAAACGATACTTTCATAAATATTTACAGCTGCCTTCGCAAAGTATAATAAAAGGAGTTGGAGTGCATCATAGCTGTATCCTCAGTACCAGTTCCCCGATGAAACTTTCTGCATCTCTCTGACGCAGGCAACCGGAGGTGAGCTTTGTCAGTGCTGTCGTTGGTACAGAGAGAATATCAAATGCTCCTATGCCTAATGGAAGTGACTACATGGTCACCCTGGATCTGCACAATGCTGAAGTATTTTGCAATTCATTTTTGGGGGAGTAATTTTTGGGTTTAGCCTTTAAATCAGAAGGTTTAGTTTTTTTTACTACTGATTCTATTCATGATTGTATCTTTTGATGTCAACAGTTGCAGCGCTAAGAATTTGAAATTAATTTTCAGTTTTGTGATTACAAAGTCTGGAAAAATTGTTTTCAACAAGCACAGCTGTTTGACATGAATGGCCTGCTCAGTAGATGAGGTGTCTGTGGCCTCACCATGGGATGATTTTAGCCAGACATTTTTAATAATGGTGCAACAATTGATTAGTTCTTACAATCTCAGTGTAGTTGGTAACCTGATGCAGCATGTAGTCTGATATCCTTCTCTTAAAATAAATAAATAATAAACCATGAACAGAATGGGTGAATCTTAGAGGAATTGCTTTCTTACTAATTTGATTGCTGTATGGATGGCAATGTGTGGAAGCTCTTCTGATGAGCATTAGAGACTAATTCATGGCCTGTAATTTGTGGACAGTGGCAAAGCGAAGGCACTCGCTGCTGACCTCGATGAACGTTGCCCACAGATCTCGCGATCTCTGTGGCGAGAACTTTACCTTTCTCGACGTGCAATTGATTGTAGCACTGTATAATGAGAATCCACAGTGAAGAGCTGCAGTAACATCAACAAGCTGTCTAAACAGCCAATCACATTGAAGAATTCTCAGACAGCAAACCAAGAAAAGAAAAACACTGAATTATCTGCACTTTTTAAAAATATTAGCAAAATAAAAATGAGGACAAACACTGGGGTTAAGATAGTTGAAATATGAACAATCTTTCAAAAAATATATATATTTAAAACAATTGTAATTCTAATAATGGAGAAATCTGACACTCCACAAATATAAAAAATAATTTTTCAGGGTCAGAGCGGTTGTTTAGTAGTCAATACGCTGTTAAAACCCCAGTTACACCTATTCCAACACGGCTTAACATTTAATAGAATATTTAAAAGCGATAACTTGAGCTTTTCTGCGCTTTCATCAGTTCCACTGATTTCACGGATTGTCGGCAATGGGGGAGGAGGGGTCCACAGCACAGCCTGTGTCAGAGCAGTGAATGACTGACCACAACTTAAGGATTTCCACGTTTAGATGTACATGCGCTAAATCCTGAAGTTGCGGTCAGTTTCAGGGGTAATGATGGCGAACGCTGACAGTTCGCCGTCATTACCCACTGCAAAATTTGAGCCCATCTACTGTCTCAATTTCTCTTCCCTATGCCATCTTGACCCAAAATTAACTATAATTGAACCATGAAAGGGTTAGTTCACTTCTTTCAAGATCTGATTATAGAATGAATCATTTAAATTGTTGGGTTCTTACACAGAAACAATAGGCTTTATTTGTAGCCTGCAAGAAGTGAATTTAGTAAGCTGAAGTATCTTGCCTGTACCACTTTCAGTTCATAAATTAGTTTTGACTAAAATCCTTTAAGCTTTTGGGATAGCACGCCCATAACTTAATAGGTTGCTAGTGCATTCTCAATTCTCATACTGCGAACATAAAATCTGTGGTCTATCTTCATAGAAATAATGTGCTTCGATTGCCCTTGCTGATGTACTGTGTTGCTTTATACTGACTCCCCAGGTAGAAACTGGGATCCATTATATGATGCTTGCTGTGTACATATATGCATGTGTTTAAAATATCTGCAAAGCATCAAATAGAGTTGAGATAAGTACAACAGTTCAGTTTTACTCCATGATGATGCCAATAAATAGTTTTGTGCAATGCCACACTTAAACTTTTCTTTGTCTAATAATCATTTTACTGATCCACTTTTCCTTGAGCTATTTTCTCATGCTGGCCTAATGTCAATTCTGGCAACCATAGTGAGAGGTCTTTTAATTGTTTTTATTTGGGTTAGCTGATTTTTTTTCATTGAAGAGAAACTGCTTTCTGTAGAACCAATTTGCTTCTAATTAAAAAGGCTGGGCACATCAGTGCCTTCAGTGAAAGGCCATACACCATCTTACAGCTGCTAAACATCACTCTGTCTTTGAACATGTGTACATGAGTGACCAATATAACTTTGTACTGTTAACTACACAAATGCAAGTGCAACATTTGCCAAATAAAACTCAAATATTTACATTTGGAAGTCTAATCATATTTATCATGTATGGGGGAAAAAATAACGACCCTCCCAATTATAAGCAATTTTCTTGCCTGCAATGTCTCACTCATTTACAGGAATGTTTTGATCCCATGGACTTCAACACAGACCTTTTTGCCTCATATTTTGCACTTTTCTAGGGTCTCGACAACAAACCAAAGACAGGCTTAATGTTTGCAGTTATTTTTTTAGATCTTGGCTGTCTGTTCTATAGCTCATTATGCATCCAAAGGCAAAGAATGGGCATAAACCTTCTAATTCAGTGTGTTAAATTGATTCAAGTATTGTATGTAGCATTAAATCCCATATAAAGATTCTGGATCATACTAATCTTTATAGGGGAGCAGTGCTTCTGCATAATTCACAGGTGAATTGTATTAAAAGAACATAGTCTTCTAAGATTAGGATTTTTCTCAACCCCATGAATAATGTCAACATGAATTGTGCTGTTTTTCACCCAGCTTATATTTCTTGGGCTGCTTGTTTAATCTTTAGTGCTTTGAGATAGTATGTGTGGTGAGGTAATGTTTGGTAAAAGTCAGTTACTTGCTGACTGGTAGAATTGTAATTTTTTAAAATCTCATCGCACTTCTGAGAACTTCTATTTAAGTCTGTAATTGTATTTAAAAGCTTTATGTACTGCAATTAATTTTTTCAACCCCAATTGCCACTTTGTAACTTAAAATGCTTCACCAGTATGTCTCCTTGTCAAAAAATCAAATTGCACATTTTGAAAATGCACTTTTAAAATTCTGAACCATTCAATGCACTGCCCATCTAAAAAAAAATCTTTGATTTTCACCTAAATTGATAAGGAAATGTTGGTGGTGGAAGCTAGAGGCAAATTCTTGGTAGATTTAAAGATCTAAAATTTGTAGAAATGTCAAAAGACTTCAATGACTTAGGCTCAGATCAGATGCACAATGCAAGTAGCATAATGGTAACTTTCCGTCTATTTAGCAAGTTGGCATTGATGAAAGGTCATCGACCTGAAACGTTAACTCTGTTTCTCTCTCCACAGATGCTGCCTGACCTGAGTATTTCCAGCATTTTCTGTTTTTATATCTAATTAGGGAGAGTATTTGAAGAGTGCACGAAATATCCAACACTTCTAGTTTACTAATTACATCCTGACAAGAATTTATTTCCTGAAGATGTAGCATATCTTAATGGGTTTGGGAGAACTTCATAAACTTACTCCTACAGTGCCAATATTAAATTTATTAAACTCATATTCTCCCACCGCACTTTGATTTATCATTTTTAAAGGGACCTGTGTCCTCAAATAATTGCAGTGTTTCAAGTTAAAAATGCAAGTGTATTCTTAAGAACTAGCATGCAAAAAGAGTTACACGGTAAGTTAGATCATGGGTGCATGCCAGCCTTTACTAGAATAAGCCTGCAGTTTTTCTACACAAATCTGCATCTCAACAAAGATTTGACATACAACTAGAAATTGCTGGGCTACCAATTCCTTTAATGTTTGGTTATTCAGTGGTCTTATTCTCATTAAAATGTCCTAGCCATGCATTCTAAATAAATCAATTTCTGCCAATAATCATTCTCATATTATTTAGAAACTACCCTGAATAGGAACTCAACAACTGCATCAAACTACAGTCAAGCTCATGTAATCTTCAACAAACTATAGTTACACCACAACTGGTATCTATATTCCACATTGTTAAAATTTGTTCTAATCTTCTTGCCAATTTTCCCGCAACAATTCCAATCACTTAATAGCCCATAAATTCTTGGAAAGAAAGACTTGCATTTATATAGTGCTTTTTGCGACCTCAGGACATCCCAAAGTGCTTTACTGCCAATTAAGTATTTTTGAAGTGTAGTCACTGTTGTAATGTAAGGAAACTTGGCAGCCAATTTGAACACCGCATGGTCCCACAAACAGCAATGTGATAATGGCCAGATTAATTTTTTTTAGGTGTTTGAGGGTTAAATATTAGCCAGGATACCAGAAGAACTCCCCTGCTCTTCAAAATCGTGCCATTAGAACCGTTTACATCTACCTGAGGGTAGACAGGGCCTTGGTTTAGCAGCACCTCTGACAGTGCAGCACTCCCTCAGTACTACACTGAAGTGTCACTCTAGATTTTGTGCTCCAAGTCTCTGGAGTGGAACTTGAACCCACAGCCTTCTGACTGGCGAGAGTGCTACCACTGAACCACAGCTGACACAGCACATTAATGACTATGTAAAGTTCTTGATATACTTCCCACAACACTGCTCAAAACAAACATCAGAGCTTAACAAAAAACTGACCCTTTGATAGTGATGTCATAAACATTGTATTAAAGTTAAAGAATGTGTTTTGATGGCACTCCTGGTTGCTCAGCTGGTTAAGGCTGATTGAGCTGTACAGGTTAGCAGTATGTCAGGCTCAGTTCTGTGCTGAATTTATTAATCCAAGTGGCAGCCAGAGGATGCTGCAATTGGCCTCAGCACTCTTGGTTGGAGAGAAAAATCAGCAGGGTTCCAAATAGCCTGCCTGTTCTTTGTCAACTCACTTGGCCAAGCACCAGAAGGCTGCTGGAACCTGTGCAGCCATACTTGAGCAAGGATTTAACGCTTTCTGAAGAGGTGGAGGTGAGCAAAGACAATTGTTGGAAAAAGAGGGGAAAGGGGATTCTGTAAATTTGTATCTTAATCCTAATGTTCTTTTTTTCAACCAAAACTACAGCTGTCTGCTCCCCTCCCTCTCGGTCACATCACTGCAATGTGATCATTCCATGACGATAATTGCAGTGATGAACTGCCACTTCATTTTTGTGGCTGTCAAGTATTTCCTATTTCAAAAAATCCAGACCATTTTTGTCTCTTTTAAATTTTTTTAGTACCATGATGCAGACAGTAACTTGTAAATTTTGGTTGGGAGAGGGAGCAGATAGGATTTTTCTTTTTATAAACATGATGGGTACTTAATATGTTTTCAATGCGAATATTGCCAAAGGGATCATATTTCCTAATAATTCTGCAATTTAAATAATTAACTCAATAAATTTTTGAACAAAATTGTCTGACATTAAATGTAACGCACAATTCAAAAGTTAGGTTTAGTGCAATCTTTTGTTTGAAAAATGTATAAAACAGCTTTTTACATACTATATAAATAACAATTAAGTAGTTAGTTTAGAATGTGTAGATATGATTCTACAGAGAAAATACATAATTTCACCGGTTGTTACTTTTTCTTGTTACTGTTGAATATTTTCATGACGCCCAGTGGTTCCTTCTTTGAAACTATTGTTGCTTGTAATTCTGTTTCTGCTACAATTTTGTCTTCCTGGAATGGCTTTCTTTTGTTTCTTTGCGATAAATGGATGTCTCAGGAGCTGTTTTGCTGAAGGGCGTTCATGCTGGTCACTGGATTCAAGAGAATTTTTAAAAAAATAATTTTTTTGATATGTTGTTACACTATATTAGACAAAGATACATGTATTCATATTGACCATTGCACGAGTGACTTGGCTACGAAATAATTTACTGAGATTGTTTCAATGGAGGCAAGAATGACCAGTGACTTAGAGAAATTTGTTTCACCTAGTTTTAACATTTAGCACGTTCATGAAATCATATTGCAAGTTTTTAATAAAATATGCAGCATCAAATATTAATGGCCCAGAATTTGCAGTCAGCAACAAAGCAAAGCCGTTCGCCGCTGGCCCTGAAGTAAACTTCACACAAAGATTTCGCAATCTGTCGAGAATTTTGGGTTTTCCGATGCATTATTCAAATCAATGGAAGTTAATGGGGATTCCCAGCGAAGAGCTGCTGTGATGTCAACAAGCTGTCTAAGCAGCCAATCAAAATGCAGAAGTCTCAACGAACCAGGAAGTGGGTAAGCTCCTAAAATTCTAACTTTTTAAGAAATAGGAGCAGGAGTAGGCCATTTGGCCCTTTGAGCCTGCTCTGCCATTCAGTAAGAGCATGGCTGATCTTCTACCTCATCTCCACTTTCCTGCACTAACCCCATATCCCCTGATTCCCTTAATATTCAAAAATCAATCGATCTCCGTCTTGAATATACTCAATGACTGAGCCGCCACAGCCCTCTGGGGTAGAGAATTCCAAAGATTCACCACCCTCCTGAGTGAAGAAATTTCTCCTTATCTCAGTCCTAAATGGCCGACCCCTTTTTAAAAATGTTAGAGAGCAAAGCAAAGATTGGGGCTCTCAAGTGCGGAAAATGCAAACCTGAAATAAATAGTCATAGAGTTATACAGCACAGAAAGAGGCCCATCGTGTCCGCGCCGGCCATCAAGCCCTGTCTATTTTAATCCCATTTTCCAGCACTTGGTCCGTAGCCTTGTATGCTATGGCGTTTCAAGTGCTCATCTAAATGCTTCTTGAATGTTGAGGGTTCCTGCCTCTACCACCCTTTCAGGCAGTGAGTTCCAGATTCCAACCACCCTCTGGGTGAAAAAGTTTTTCCTCAAATCCCCTCTAAACCTCCTGCCCCTTACCTTGAAACTATGCCCCCTGGTTATTGACCCCTCTACTAAGGGGAAAAGTTCCTTTCTATCTACCCTATCTATGCCCCTCATAATTTTGTACCCTCAATCAGGTCCCCCCTCAGCTTTCTCTGCTCTAAGGAAAACAACCCCAGCCTGTCCGCTCTCTCTTCATAGCTGAAAATCTGCAGCCCAGGTAACATCCTGGTGAATCTCCTCTGCACCCTCTCCAATGCAATCACATCCTTCCTATATTGTGGCAACCAGAACTGCACACAGTATTCCAGCTGTGGCCTAACTAGCGTTTTGTGCAGCTCCATCATAACCTCCCTGCTCTTATATTCTATGCCTCGGCTAATGAAGGCAAGTATCCTATATGCCTTTTTAACCACCTTATCTACCTGTCCTGCTGCCTTCAGGGATCCATGTACATGCACACCAAGGGTCCTCTGTCCTTCCTAGGGTCCTACCATTCATTGTGTATTCCCTTGCCTTGTTAGTCCTCCCAAAATGCATTACCTCACACTTTTCAGGGTTAAATTCCATTTGTCACTGTTCTGCCCATCTGACCAACCTGTCTATCATCCTGTAGCCTGAGGCTTCCCTCCTTGCTATTTACCACCCCACCAATTTTCGTGTCATCTGCGAGCTAACTGATCATACCTCCTACATTCATATCTAAATCATTAATGTACACTACAAACAGCAAGATGAAGATCAACAAATGTTTTTTTTTTAAATGAAGTTTCTTTAAAATTTAAATTTTTATCAAAATAGATAAATTTGACTGCACAAAATTAAAATTGGTTTTTCAGGGCCATAACCTTTGTTTAGCAATCAACATGCTGTTAAAATCCCAGTTACACCTAATCCAACAATGACATTCATATTACAAGAATCCATGACTATTTGTATTTGAATTCAGTCAGATAGATTTTAAAGAGGAATTTGTGGGCTTAATGAATTTCAAAGCGTGAAAAATTGCAACTTTTTAAAAACTTTAACTTCTGACGGGGTGATGGTTGAACCTTTTCTCATCAGCAGGGGTTATTGCCCAGCACTTGCATCAAGTAAATGTTACCTGCACTTGTCAGCCCAAGCATAAATATTGTCCAGCTCCTGCTATAGGCCGGCATAGACTGCAGCATTAGTGGTGAAATAATAAATGCTTTAAAATAATCAGTCAACAACCCTACTTCTGGCAAAAGGAAGATCGTTGAAGAAGCAGTTGGAAATAGTTGGGCTGAGGCTACTGCCCTGAGGAATTCCTGCAGTGACATGCTGGGGCTACATTGATTGGCCTCCAACGACCATGACTGTCTTGCTCTGGTATAACATAGCCACTGGAAAATTTTCCCTTTGATCTTCATTGACCTTAATTTTGCTAGGGCCTCTTGGTGCCATGCACATTAGAATGCTGTCTTGTTATCAAGGGCAGTTGCTCTTGCCTTTCTGGCATTCAGCTCTTCTGCTCATGTCTGGAGCAAGGGGCTGATGACATCTGTACTCATTTCCTGTCCATCAGTTGGCAAATTTTTGTTACTATGCAAATATCTTGCAGCTGGCATTAAATATTTATAAATAACAGAATCAAAACTCAGACTAAGAAGCCCAATGTACAGCACACAATGCTTTACAAAAAATTCTTTGATAGTAATGAATCAGAATTTAGTCACTCCGAATGGGTAAAGCCACCAATTTAAAAATCAGAACTGAACCAATAAAATTGTTCAAAAATTCTCTTTCAAACCTTTTCATCTGCCAATTTTCCTTCTCAAAAGCTGAAATGTCCAGGGTTCAATATAAGCTTTCATACCTAATAAATGTAGGAATATTGTGCTTCACATAAGTAGATTAAACTTGCCTATAGCATTTGCATATGTCCAAACACATTTATAATGGCCTGGATTTTGTGGACAGTAGCGAACAAATGGCGCTTGCCGTTTGTTACACTTACAGCTGCCCACAGACATTTTGTGGGCTTTTGAGCAGCAACCTATGGTCGTGCATCTGAAACATTGTGACGCCCTCTACAGTGAATCTGGGACCTGAGAACAGGGCAAGCAACAGTCTCTTCAACCAACCAGCTTGAAGAATCCTTACAACAACAACAACTACTTTATTTATATAGCGCCTTTAACATAGTAAAAAGTCCCAAGGCACTTCACAGGAATGTCATAAAACATAATTTGACACCAAGTCACAAAAGGAGAAATTAGGGCAGATGACCAAAAGCTCGGTCAAAGAGGTAGGTTTTAAGGAGCATCTTAAAGGAGGAAAGAGGTTTTGGGAGGGCATTCCAGAGCTTAGGGCCAAGGCAGCTGAAGGCACGGCCACCAATGGTTGAGCAATTAAAATCAGGAATTTTATCAACAGGCCAGAATTAGAGGAGTGCAGATATCTCGGTTGTGGTGGGGAGGGGGGGTGGGGGCAGTGCTGGAGGAGATTCAGCAATAGGAAGGGGCGAGGCCATGGAGGGATGAAAATTTTAAAAATTCAGGCATTGCTTAACTGGGAGCCATGGGGTGATGGGTGAATGGGACTTGGTGCGAGAAGGACACAGGCAGCAGAGTTTTGGATGACTTCCACGTTTACGTAGGGTAGAACGCGGGAGGCCAGCCAGGAGCGTGTTGGAATAGTCAAGTTGAGAGGTAACAAAGGCATGGATGAGGGTTTCAGCAGCAGGTGAGCTGATGCAGGAGATGGGCAATGTTACGGAGGTGGAAATAAGTGATCTTAGTTATGGCGCAGATATGTGGTCGGAAGCTCATTTCAGGGTCAAATATAACAAGATTGCGAACAGTTTGGTTCAGCCTCAGACAGGTACTAGGGAGAGGGATGGAGTCGGTGGCTAGGGAATGGAGTTTGTGGTGGGGACTGAAGAAAATAGCTTCGGTCTTCCCAATATTTAATTGGAGGAAATTTCTGCTCATCCAGTACTGGATGTCGGACAAGCAGTCTGACAATTTGGAGACATTGAAGGGGTCAAGAGAACTGATGGTGAGGTGGAGCTGGGTGTCATCACTGTACAGGTGGAAACTGACGCTGTGTTTTCGGATAATGTCGCCGAGGGGCAGCATGTAGATGAGAAATAGGAGGGGCCCGAGGATAGATCCTTGGGAGACGCCAGAGGTAACGATCGAGAGAAGCCATTGCAGGCAATTCTCTGGCTAGGTAAGAATTGAACCAGATGAGTGCAGTCCCACCCAGCTGGACGCTGGTGGAGAGGCGTCGATGGAGGATGGAGTCAGCTGTATCAAAGGCTGCAGACAGGTTGAGAAGGACGAGGAGGGATAGTTTACCTTTGTCACAGTCACATAGGATGTAATTTGTGATAATAGCCATTTTGGTACTGTGGCAGGGGCAGAAACCTGATTGGAGGGATTCAAACATGGCGCTCCAGGAAAGATGGGCACGGATTTGGGAGGTGACAACGCATTCAAGGCATGCAAAGTATAAACCAGGAAGTGTAAGTTAGAATATTAAATTCAATGTAAAATCAGGTACAGAAAACAAAATAAAGTGAGGGAAAGAAAGATGGGATTAGGAGAGAGCTAAAAGAGACGACGAAAAAGTAATAAAATTTAATTTTTATAACATCTCTCAACAGTTAAAATCTGAAAAAATGAGACTCCACAGTTGTGAAAGTAAATTTTCAGTGCCAGAGAGGTTGTTTAGAAACATTGAAAAATAGGAGCAGGAGTAGGCCCTTCGAACCTGCTCCGCCATTCAATATGATCATGGTTGATCCTCTATCTCAATACCATATTCCCGCTCTCCCCATACCCCTTGATGCCTTTTGTGTCTAGAAATCTATCTATTTCCTTCTTAAATATATTCAGTGACTTGGCCTCCACAGCCTTCTGTGGTAGAGAATTCCACAGGTTCACCACCCTCTGAGTGAAGAAATTTCTCCTCATCTCATGCTTGATAATTAAGACTTATCACGCCATTAAAAATTAACTTACACTTGAACGGACATGCCCTAACCTTTTCTCTGTGTTTAGTGGGTAAGTACCGCAACTTCACGCCCGAACATTCATGTGTTTGAACGCTCAATGTCTCGGTGAGATACAGGTGTAGCAAAGCTTGTGAAGAAGCCGGGCAAATCGGACAGAAACTTCCTGATTTCCGTGTCTTAACTTTGCATGTGTGGATGCTAGAAGTTGCTGTCTGATTTGCGCCTTAATAACGGTGAGCGTTGGTAGCCTCACCGTTATTCCTACCGCAAAAGCTAGGCCAATGAAAACTGCCTGTGTAAACAGTTCAGGCTGTAATTACACCCTCTCACCAATGGTGGCACTGTGGTTTGTTTTGCATCTCCCAGCTCCTCACTCTGCATTGTAGAGGCACCCCCATGCTTCAACCAGCTCCATTTCTCTGCCTACCAAATTGCTATAGGTTTTGCTATTTAACTATAAGTAATAAGTAAACTAATATATAAAAAAGTGTGATTTTTGAAATGGAGACTGAATCACAACTGCATCCAACGCCACTCCCGCCTCAGGCTTCAATGGAATAAAAATTGGACAAATTCTATAATGGGCGGGCAACCCGCTCCGCCACATTACCACCCAGGCGCTGAATTTAAAAATTACCTCCCACTTTGCAACACCACAGGAGATTGATTAGTATTTTAAAAATACACTTACCTTGTTAGACAAGTCTGTACAAAGTCTCTTGCATTCTCAGAAAACTGCTCATGCAGGGTAGGCATCAGACCGCGATGTGCTCCAATATAAAACATGGCTGCCATTTTGTCCATATGAGCCAAAGGTGGTTTTCCAGATGCCATTTCAAACACCGTACAGCCTATACTCCAAATGTCAGATTTCTTGCCATGTCCAGTCTCATTAATCACTTCAGGTGCCATCCAGTAAGGAGTTCCATGCATTGATTTAAACATTTCACTGTGCGTATCACTCATATTCACACATGTCATGCGTTTGGCACATCCAAAGTCAATGAGTTTTATCACACCATTAGGCATAAGCATAACATTGTTTCCTTTTATATCTCTGTGAATCACCCTGTTATCATGTAAATAGTCCACTCCTTTTAAAACTTGTTTAGTATATGTACAAAAAACAGGCTCTGGCAATGGCCCAAATCGGCTGATGACACCAGCAATGGAGCCACCAGGAACAAACTCCATGAAAATGTTGACAACATTGGCTTCTAGGTTTGTACCTAGAAAACTCACAATGTTGACATGTTTTAGGTTTTTTAGTAGCTCTATTTCCTCTTCCAATTTCTGATATTCCTTTTCTGCTGCAATTTGATTTGTTGCATCCAAAGCAACCTGTTTAACAGCAATTAATTGTCCGTGACTGGTTAGACCACAGTACACCTAAACAAATTGAAAATAAAAATGACTATAAGTACACTGCATTTATTACGTACTCTTGGAAGGACAGAATGAAAATACATTTGCCTACAATACCAATTTTATCTTATGTAAATTCTTAAAGTTATAAAGTAAGCCTGAAGGACCAAAACTGCATTTTTGTTACAACTAGGCATCTCAAATGAGTTCAACAATTTTTACAATCCGGATGATTGGGTGGTTTTACTACATTTTTCTTCCCTAATCATTTCTGATTCTTTTTTCATACAAAATACTGGAATCCCTATAAACAAGGGAGCATTTTAAAGCAATAATTTAGTCAATTTCTGTAACAAAGCAGACGAAAATGCTACAATTTACTACATTATTGACTGTTACCATTTGATCTTTGAAGTCAACAGCAATTTACTGTTACTCACTGTGCCATAGGCTCCTTTGCCAAGCACATTGCCTTTGGTCCATATAATGGCATCCTCACAACTGGAGCTACACTCCGACTTTATGGAGTTACCAAGTGAACTGCTAGGCCTGCTAGAAGTCTTGAATAGTTTTGTAACTGTATATTCAGCACTCTGTTGGGAACAAAATAGCCATGTTTATGAGCTTTTCTAAATAATGTGTTTTCTTTTTTCCTCCAGCACAATTTAGTGTATTGTAAGTTTATTACTGCCATTGTGCTAAAGATCAGTGTAAAACTTTTAAAAATCATTTACCTGAAGGTTTTTTTCATTTATCATTTGTCCATTTACATTTTGAGACAAATTGTCCTTATTATTGTAATCTTCCTTTTGTTGGACATGTTTGGCCATTTGTATTGTGTAATCACAAGTATTATTTTCTTCTAACAACAATGCTGATGCCAGACAACTGAGCAGCTCATCTGTAAGATTGTCCTGACCACATTCAAAACGATATGCTGGGGTCATTGTTTCCGCTGTCCACATGTTAATCAGTGGTTGAGCTGGAAAACCTGTTTGATCCAAATCTGGACCTGAATTAGCTTTTACTCTAGAAGAAGTGTTATCTTGATCTTCAACAGTACATAAGGCAGTAGATTCTGCTTCATCGTCCACAACATCCCAGTTAAGTCTATTAGACAAAACAGTTGTAGACTCATGTGCATCAGTAGTCCCTTGGCATTCTACAAATTCACTTCTTTTATCTGTTTCTTCATCAGCTTTATCTTTCTTACTCAGATGCTGTTGTAACTCAAAGAAATCAGCAGCAAAACAATCTGTGTTCTTGGTCTTTGGGAGCATTGAGGGCTTACACTGGTCAGTCACATTATCTCCCAGATCGCCTCCATTAACACAAATACTAGATGATTCCTTACATATATTTTCTTGACCATCTGAAGTGACAGATTTGACTGAAGTTTGCACAAGTGAGACTTCCATAATGGTTGACAAATACTGGTTGTCTAGGTGAGCCTCATAATCTGGTAATGGATGAGGGGACTTAGAGCCACCTGAGAGATGGCCACTATCTGAATCTTCCTGGCTATCTAAGTCGCGGAATAAGACCTCATTCCTGAAAGTTTTTATGTGCCAATCGTGGCCAGAAATTATCGCAATATTTTCTTGTTCTTCATCACTATTGAACAAAGAGGTGTTTTTCCCTCCATTTTGTAATACATCTATGTTCTTTTTTTTTGCATTTGTGTAAATTTTCTTATGTTTAGAATTCAGGTTATTTTTTGTATTCTTTGCACTGTTTTTTTCAATTGCTCGATTTGATTTTGAATTCTTACATACCGATTGTCTTCTAGGTGGCGCAGAATGAATAACTCTGTGATTAGTTTCACATGTTGTGGACTCTCGCATGAGACAATACACTGGAGTGCCAAACATTTCATAAATTCCTGGGCCTTTGTCAGTTGGATTTATTTCCTGAAACATATCACTATACTTTAATGCTGAGAAATCATTAGTAGAATGTGATCTTGGAACGCGCAGAAGTGGTGATTTGTTAAGACTATTTGAATTTCTGTTGATACACGGAAGAGCTTGTTCATTAGAAAGTGACCCATTTTTCAAGACGCATTTAATTCCACCTTGTGTTTTTGTTTGTACTTCTGATGAAACTTGGTGTAGATCAGGATTCTCCAGTGAAGGGAGGCATGGACCTTTTTTACATTTTAGAAAATGAGCAGTTGATGGCACATGTGTACTTTTCCTCAACCAACTTTGTGTTGGAATGGGGAGGCACTGTAATGACTTGGAACTAGATTTGTTTCTTTCTAGAGCGGAGTTATTCCTTTGATTGACACAATTAATCTTGCTCATTTTCTTTATCTCTTTTTTTTTCCATGCTAAAAAATTGAAGTTGTGGTTGACATTGTGAGACAAACCATAACTGGTATCTTTCATTTTAACAGGAGTCTTTTTTGAAAAATGCTGTGCTTTGGTAGGTGATTGCTTTGCCACTGTGACATACACAACAGGATTACTTGTTGGTTCAGTTTTCATATCCTTATGTGCTATGTTTTCTTCTTTTACATAAGTGGCATATTTTGTCCTGACAATCTGTTTCGGTACAGCTGCACTTTGTGCAAAATACTCTGCTAAATTTTGAGCAGTGCCTTTGTGATTTATACTTTCTCTTGCTTTGTCTCCTTGAAACAGATTATCACTTGGTCTGATCTCTTGTCTGCATGGAAGAGCCTCATTGGCTGGTATTTTGGTGTTGTGTGCATTCTGCAAATTTGTGTTTTGATTTGGACCCACAGCTGCAGACTTAAGAACATCTGCAATCATATTTTCTTTAACAAGGGGCAATGATTTGCTAGTCTGTAAATTACGCTCTCTACATAGAATTGTATCCAATAATATAATATCATCTTTGCGATAACTAGCATTTAATACTTCTTCAATTGTTAAGTTTGTTCCTGCAATATCAGGTTCTTCACATTTGTATTTGTTTTTATCTGATCCAACTGAAGTACATTCTGTATTATTTTCTAAAGGGATCATGTGAGTGACATCCTTTGCACACAAATATTTAGCCATTTCTTGACCTAGAAGCTCTTCATTGTTGTTTTTTGTACCAGCAGCTACACAGTCCACACATTTACTGAGAGGCATAGGAGGAGGTAAACTTAACAATTTGTCACTATTCTCAATGTCAAATCCTGTTTCTTTTGGCTGTACATTTAAGTACTGTGTTTCGTGGCTCTGTGAGTGTTTAGGACTCTCATCCATATTGAAGGAGCTTTGGTTGCATGATGCACTGTCACTAGAGTGTTCATTTGAAGTTTTTTGTCTGTGGGACTGTGCTAAGGATTGTCTATTCAGTCTCTTTCTCCTTGTGATTGATTCATGTGCCGATAAAGAATAATGTGGGCATTGTTTTGAAGGCAATGTTATAGCAGTGGTACTGGAGATATCACTTTCATTTTGTTTATCAGTGATTCTTTTACCCTCTTTTGGAAGAAGTCGCAGAGGCGCTGGAGACCTTACAATGCTGGTGCTCAGTTGTGGTAAAGAAATCTGTAATTTTCAAAAGTTTAAGATTTAGATTTCATCTGAAGTCATGCATGTCTTTTAGGGCCACATTTTATCATGGTTTTCTTATTATGTTTAAAGCAGAAGTGACATCACATATTCAATGCTTTGTTAATGCCCTTTTCAGTTATAAGAGAACAACCAATAACATTGCATATAAAAGAATTGCTGATATAGTTATGCAAAGGGCTGTGATTTTGTCATGGAAGATAGCAATGAAAATAATAGATAAATCATAGTAAGAATGTTAAGAGCCAGTGAAATCATAGTAAAAATCATGAACATCAACCAATGTCGTGTGGATTGTTCTTGCTGGTGCTGCTAGTAGTCTTGGGGCATTGTATCTGGGGCTAGACAGACATGATTTTTTTTCTGGGGTTTATGTTCACCACTGAATATTACATTTAAGCCTTGGCAGGCTGAGTGCATGGAGATACTGCTGTGTTTTGGCGGGGGCGGGGTGGTGGGGTGGGGGGGGGGGGGGGGGGGGAGTGTCCCAGCTGGTAGTCTTCAAAAAGTTCTCTTGTTCAGCAGCCTTGGGTGAATCTTGGAGGGTTGCTTTAAATGGGGAGGGGGAGTAAATTACTGCTGAGACCAAGGTCAGCAATTTTATTCAGGTCCCAGATGGGGGTGGGTTGTCAAGGGTCAGAAGCTCCAGGTTCACCTGCTGCCCAAGAAAAGTAAAAGGGGAACAGAAGAAGCATGGACAGGAAGGGAGAGTGTGAAAATTATGGTATCTATGACTCCCTTGATGCCAATAACAAAGTTATAACCTTAGTTATGTGCAACTGACATTTAAGAAGAAAATAAATTTGGAATCGCACAATACCTTGAGAGTGTTGCTGCTGCTACTCCCTAAATCTGCTGGCACTTGCTTTTTTAAATCTTTTAAACAACAATGAAAAAAAATCGCATATGAAATCAGAAATATTGTATCAAGCTCTCTAGTTCAAATAAAGCTGCAATTTAACAACGCTTTAAGTAAAATCACAACATTGTAAATCTATTTGAATTGTCTTTGCAGTAAAAGGTTAGTCATTAATCTGTCTGAAAATCATATTTTAGAACTTCATAACTATAGCACTTTTTGTTAAGATTAGCTGAGTTTTAATTTCTAATATCAATTGAGATAAACATTTTAAAAATGTTGATCGTGAATACACAATATATATGCATATTCAATGTTTTATTTTGCAGTAATCGCTTATTGATCATCGCCTCATAAAAGTGCAGTGATTATGTCACAACTGTGTATCCTTCAGTATGAGTGTCATCGCACATCAATATTTCACTGCTGCCAAAACTAAACAAAGGCACCCAACTGTTAGGTAGCCTTACCTTGGTAAATTTTCTTCAGGCCTGCCAACTTCTTGTATATTTTGTGCACCTCTAAATGTTGGAGACAGCATTCTCTCTGGCAGCCACTTCCTCCCAGGGATTCTGCACAGCTTTTCTCTGGGGAATGTGCCCTAGAGTGGCAAACAGTGTAGCCCTCCTCGTACCTACCACACAGCAGTAACTCCACTCTTGCATCAATGAACCTGGCAGTTGTTCTGCTTCAGTGCTCCATAACAAATCAGGAAACTCAGTTTTGTTGCACAGAAGTTTTTTCAGTACTAGTCTGCTTCCCTTTTAAATGGCTGTTCCAACTCTTTAAATAGCTGTATTATCACTCAGAAATTCTGATCAGGTGCAAGTGAGCTCCCAGAGGCTGCCCACTGAGTGGACAGGTGGGTAAGAGGTTACATTGCAAAGCAGAAATTGAGGTTGGAACAGCCATGTGCAGTAAGTTGAAAGATGTTCTACTGATCATTATTCCTGCCCTGGGATGCAAGAATCAGAATTTCTACAATACAGTGATTTTGTTTTTAACTTTAGGAATGGTTAGATGACCACAATGGTCTTTTCTAACCCTGTATGTTCCCAAAATGAATACAAGTTGTTCTAGCTTTGTACTCACAATTTAGACATTACTGGAACACCTGATGTGATTGCTGCTTTGTAATCACTTCCAGCTATCCATTATTCTCTACATATTTTCTAACATCTCTGCAAAATAGTACTGTACTAAGAAAGAGAATGAGAAAAAACATGGAAGTCTGCTTACTTTGCTGAATATGAGTTTTTGTGTCTTGTGAGGAATCCAGGTGTACTTCAGTATTACTGATATTTGGCTCAGATTGTGAGCCCTGCATTCCACTGATAACTTTAATACTGGGCACATTTTTAACCACCTTGTTCCTTCTGGTGGATGAATTTAATGAAGAGGGCATCCTTAGCTTCATAGGAGCCAGCAGTATTTCATCAGGGAGTGATGAATGATGTAACTTTTCTTTATTAAGACCTTTCCAAGGAATTGTCAATGCAGTATCTGGTCTGTGGAAGATATCATAAATTACTTTACACTGGCCAGATTTTGCGGTCAGTGGCGAGGTGATGGTGCTCGCCTCTGACCTCGAAGAAAGCTGCCCTCAAAGATCTAGCAATCACTGTGGCATCGATTTCACCTCTCCCAACGTTAATTTGAATCTGACACCAAGTCTAGGGGATCTCCAGTGTCCAGCAACAGTGATGTCATTAAGCTAGCTAAGCAACCAATCACATTGAAGAATTCCCACAGACAGCAAACCAAGAAGTAAAATTTTCTTTCACTTTTTAATCATTTTACAGAAAGCAAAATAAAGATTGGGACATACACATGGGATTAAGGTAGAAGCTGAAATATAAACAAACTTTTAAAGAAAAATATATATATATTATAAAAACCATGGAATTTTTATCATAATGGAAACATTTGACATTCCACAAATATAAAATTAGTTTTTCAGGGCCAGAATGGTTATTCAGCAGACAGTACACGGTTAAAAACCCAGTTACACCTCTTTCAACAAGGCTTAACTTTTTCAGGGGTTTTTAACAGCGATATTTCAGCGTAAAAGGGGAAGTTTTCGTCAGTTCAGTGATTTTAATTGATTGCGCAGCCTGTGGAGAAGCATAGGATCACTGACAGCAACTTCTGGATTTCCACATTTATCTGCGTATGTGCGGACTCCAGAAGTTGCTGTTAGTTTCAGAGGCGTAATGAGTATGAACGCTGACAGTTTCGCCATCATTACTACTCTTGTACCTAATATCCTTGAACCTGAGTTAACTTTACTCACAGCTTTTAAATGTATCTCACATGACTACATAAAAACCGCAAGGGAATCAATAATTGAAAGTGCATCAAACATAAGACTCATCTGTGCACTGATAATTTGTTCTTGTTTTCTACTACATGAGTTTAACTTTCGGGCTTTTCTATGTATTATTGTAAACGTGAGGTGAAAAAGACAAGGAATTCATTTTTTTTTTAGAAAAATTGCACATACCAGCACTGTGCATTGTGTGTTGATGCATGCACAATTTCAAAAACCTTTCAGCAGCTCCATTTACCAACAGTGACAAGAGGAGCTCAATTCTATGCCATTACAGCCATTTGCAATGGCAGAGAGACAGTACAAAGGGGTGAGATTCAAGTAGAATGGCAGCTACCTTGTTTTGTTTTGCTGCATAAATATGGTTGATGAGCCTTTATAATGGGGAAACATTTGGCTTTATAGCAGTCAGGATAAATGAAATCCAGAAAAATATTGGGTTATGTTATTATTATGAATAGAATAAATTTTTGATGTTTATGATTCCAAATGAGAGCTAAGCTAGTTCATTTTTTTCTGGAAATTCATTTCCCATTTGCAACCACAAGCCAGGTATAACAAAATGTTTTTTTTTTAAATTGGGCACTGAATTAACTTGTGTGCATAATTACATTACCAAAGGTGTGCTCTTACAATTTATTTAAAATTGATTTCAAAGTACAGGCAATACAAAATTTGGGATTGCAAAACATGGAATTTCTCTATGCGCTATTTTATCTAATGCATTAACACATTTAACCCCAAATAAATCTTGGAATTTTATGCATGGGTGAATTCCATGATACTGTTCCTAGCAGTAAACAGTGCTCGTAGGGAGTGTGGGTCGTAGAATCGGCGCTACAATATTGTAGCCCCAACTCTGTCCCTTGATCCCTTTGAGCACGGCTCCCTCACTAAATTAGCCCATCGTTCTTTTGTTATCTGCCAGGTTACATAACTTAGGTACGTTGCGGTAGATTTTTGTCTTCGCCGACTGGGCAGTAATCTGGCAGAACAGATCGTCCGCCCTTTAAAGAACAATTTGATTTTCATTCCATTGATTTCAAAGACCATTAGTCTATTGATAGCATCTATTGGTGCTCCCTATGATATCTGACTTAAAAATGTCTGTTAATCCAAGATATAGAGGAGATTTTTCCATTTTTTTCCCTAACAACAGCTGTATCAGCTGAAGCAAATATAATGGCTGCCTATGTACACACTCATGATGCGGAGATGCCGGTGTTGGACTGGGGTGGACAAAAATGAGAAGTCGCACAACACCAGGTTATAGTCCAACAGTTTTATTTAAAATTACGAGCTTTCGGAGCTGCTGCTCCTTCGTCAGGTAGAGGTGTACACACTGGCTGCCATTTTTCTGACTACAGACAGTCTGAGTGCTCAGCCCACTTGTACTGGCAAATTATATGATTTCCCACTGGCTGGCTTGTAAAAGCCTCCTCAGCTATTAGGTAAAAATCATGGCTATGAAATGAAAGTCATGGCTGTCCAGTTGTTATGTGTTGTTACTGGTGCTGTGAAGTCTGGCTCCCAATGTAATTGGGGGCAGATTTCACAGCACTGGAATCCCCAACATATTAGAGATCCATGTGTAATAGAAGTGGTTTGTAATAAAAGGGGGTATAAGCTAAAATGAGGCTGACATTCAAATTTCTCTCTATTTTGAAAGCCAGCAATTCATTCCTGCAACTATCAGACAATAAAGAATATTTTAGAAAAGTTGCTGCTAAACGTGATTATAACTCTTTTTGGTCTAATTGCAGCTATCGCCATTATGTTTTGATTGATTCACATGGATCATATTTTCATTTTAAGCCACAAATACGTTCAAAGCCTTAAGTTTTAAAATCTACAGCATATCCGCTAAAATCAGTTGTCTTATTGTACTTACCGACTTATTTCTAACTCTTTGTAAACACAAATCATCTCTTGTAATGTTTTTTTTCCAGTGTTCAAATAAAGAAGAATTTGCTGACCTATTAAAGAGATTTTAAAATAAGATTATACAACATTACATATACTAGTGCAACTCAATCTACTGTCTATATAATAGAAAATAAAAGTGTAATGAAATGTCATTATTGGATGATGTCAATAGGTCATGATGTGAATATTTATTAATGAATAGTTATTCAATGGGCTGGATTTTGCTCTCAGCAGCGAACGAATGGCACCAGATGTTCGTTACACTTGCACTTGCCCATAGACTTTCTATGGGGTTTTGCACTGGAACCTATTAAAAATTAGTGTCATCCGTAGCTCAGTTGGTAGCCTCTGAGTCAGGAGGTTGTGTGTTCAAGTCCCACTCCAGAGACTTGAGCACAAAAATCTAGGCCAACACTCCAGTGTAGTACTGAGGGAGTGCTGCACTGTCAGAGGTGCCATCTTTTGGATGAGACAATAAACTGAGGCCCTGCCTGCTCTCTCAGGTGGACATTAAAGATCCCATGGCACTATTTCAAAGAAGAACAGGGGAATTTCCCCATGGGTCCTGGCCAATATTTATCCCTCAATCAACATCACAAAAACAGATTATTTGGTCATTATCACATTGCTGTTTGTGGGACCTTGCTGTGCGGAATTTGGCTGCCGTGTTTCCTATATTACAACAGTGACTGCACTTCAAAAGTACTTCATTGGTTGTAAAGTGCTTTGGGACATCCTGAGGTCATGAAAGGCATTATATAAATGCAAATTTTTTTTTCAAAAAGCGCAGCACCCTCTACAGAGCATCTGCAACCTGTGTGAACAGAGCAAGCAACTGTATATCTACTTAACCAATCAGACTGAAGAATCGTTACTGAGCAGCGCAGAGTGTCACTAAGAATATTGAATTCAATGTCAAATCAGGTACAGAAAGCTAAAGGGAAAGAAAGATTGGATTAAGGGAGAGATAAGAGGCAGAAAGTAAAAGTAAAAAAATAACTTTAAAAAAATCTCCAACAATAGTTAAAATCTGAAGGAATGAGGTTACCACACCGTTAAGAGCATACTTACACTGGAATGGACAAGCCCTACCTTTTTCTGGTGAGTTTAGTTTGTATATATCTGGTAAGTACAGCAACTTCACGCTGTTCAATGTATTTGAATGGTGAGTCAGACAGCGAGATGCCGTTTTCATGCAGCTTTTGGAGGAGCAGGGCATCCCGGACAGCAACTTCCTGATGTACGTGTTTAACTATGCATGTGCGGTCGTCGGAAGTTACTGTCTGATTTCCACATAAATAACAGTGAGGGCTGTTGGCCTCACCCTTATTTCCACTGCAAAATACGGCCCAATGCCTTCCCTCTCGGTATTACTATTTATAGATGTTTTCAGCACTTTTCATGTTTTACAGAATTAAAAATAAGTTTTTAATATTCACTTAAGTAAAGGTGCCATTGGTACACAGCACATACCAGTAATCTGATCATTCACAGGATCATTTCCAAAAGCCCAGCGGCTATAGCAATTTTCTGCATTTCGGGATGCCTTGAGACCTATAGTATTTAACGGATTTAATGATAACACTAACAGTATACAATGGTGCTTAAGTTCAGTATTCTCCTGTTTTCTCATCTTGCAAGCCCCTGGCCATTCTTTTCTAGCAAGCAGGACAGAATTGCTGGAGGGCAGATTTTCTGATTAGCTACACCAAACTAATGGGTGTAAAGTGGTCTTAACCAATTGGAAAAATGGGTAATGACCCATTATGTTCATTTAGCATCACATTCAACTTTCCAGTCAAGCTTTGTACTAGTGGCAGAAGCATCTGCCAGTATGAAATTAATTAAATTGAAATTAGGCCCAATAACATCATTAAACCAGTATAGTGCTCAATCATCTACCTGCCCATATAAAATTATAAGAGTGTTGTTTACAGAAATGGATTTAGAAAACTCTATAGTAAAATCTGTAGCAGCATTTTGAAGCTATTTCTCGGCCATTTTTTTTCCTGTTTCCATTTATTCATGCCAAGTGTTCTGGCTCTGACATTTGTTAGTACATCCATGATACTGGAACATTGCTTTCACAATGGAAATCGCCCTTTACGTGTGTTCTTTGCAGGAAGAGGAAGAGGCGCAATGAAGAATACCAAGCTGGACAGGTTGCACCAGAGCCAGACTACACCCACTTGCTGTGCCCTCTCACCCACACTTACAGACTGAGGTGCGCCTACCTGGCAATGACCATGTGGAACTAGATAGACAAGCTATGGATCAGCAGATAACCACAAGCAGAACTGTGCTATTTACTGCAAGGGCACTTGCAGCTAACATGCACCACACGGCTGGCACTCCCTGCCTTCTCTGCCTTCTTCCAGGGATTCTGCAATGCTTTCCTATGGGAAGGCTGCCTGGGAGGGGGAAAAAGGACGACTAACCTCTCTACCATCTCACTCAGAACCACCTCCACTTTGCCAGCCAAGAAACAGAGGGTTCAAGTGTTGTACTACTACATCACTTAGCCACCGACTCTGTTTGTTGACTCTACATTTACTGTTCTAGCCACTGGCTTTGCTAACCATTTTATTTTTAATCCAAATGATTTATGAAAAGGCTAAAATATAAATTAAAGACATTAGCAGCCTTTGGAAAGGCTACCGACATTTTATGTCCCCATATGCAACTAACTTTAAGTGGCTGCATCCATTTAAATGTACCTATCATCTTTATAAACATTCCAAATTATTTGGTTCCCCTCTCTTATGCAATATATGCAACCATTAATCCAGCTAAAAACTGATGTATAACTAACCTTTCACAAATTTTGTTGGTTTCAATGTTTTTCTATATAGAGCATACAATGTATCAAAATCAGGGCAATATTGTCACAGTATTATTTGGTATGTTTAAAGGTGTGCAGCTGACATCACATTTTGAGGTCAAATACCTAGATATAGGGCACTGAAGTCATGGAAATCATGTTAGAAATCCTACAGTATTGCATTTAGGTGTTAGCCTTAGCTCAGTGATAGTACTCTTGCCTCTGAACCAGAAAGTCATGAACTCAAGCCCCACTCCAGAGACTTGAGCACATAATCTAGCTTGACACTTCAGTACAAGACTGAGGGAGGGCTGCACTGTCAGAGGTGCTGTCTCTTGGATGAGATGTTAAACCCTTAGATTTAACCTCAGGTATATATAAAACATCCCATGGTACTATTTGAACAAGAGCAGCAGAGGTCTCCAGGTATCTTGGCCAACATTTATTCCTCAACCAACACCTCAAACAGATTATCTGGTCATTTCTCTCATTGCTGTTTGTCAAACTTTGCTATGCACATATTGACTGCCACGTTTCCCTACATTACAATTATGACTGAACTTCAAGAGTACTGGCTGTAAAGCATTTTGTGAAAGTTGTTTCTTAGCAACTTAGAATTATTTTCTGCAAAGGAATACTTTATACAGGCATACTTGGCAGGCTTCTAGGAGAGGTACCTTCAAAGTAATGTAGAAAATAGCTAACTGTTTGCAGTTGATGCTGGAAAGGTTGCCTCTAAGTCTGGGAATCATTACTTTGCGTGCAGCAATCTTGAAGTTGCACTTCACTTTATATTACCAGCTTCAAACCTCTAAGTTCTCAGCTAACAATTTACTCAATACTTATTCCTTCATAAAAACAATTTTTCACCATGAAACATACGAATTTGAATTACATTTTGATTTAATGTTATGCAACATTATTAATAAACCTGAGGTACTCTACAGGGCCAGGCAAATTTAATTAGAATTAATGAGAGTTTATATTGCTTTTACAAGTAAAGCAAATCTTTCCGAGATAAAATGACAATCATAAATAACAAAAATTAAAACCAATAAGGTCATGTGTCCCTGATTTTTCTTTTAATAATGTACAGAGCTGGAATTATCCTTTAAACAGCATTTATTCCAACTGCTTTTTAAGGACAATTGGTGTTTTGGGGGCAGTGTCTGCTTGTTTGGGGATGAAAACCAGCACCAGTCCTGGTTCCTCCTCTCAGCACCACTACCAGATCCTAGCTCCTGCTGCTCCTCCAAGAGATTGAATGTTGCTTCACGCTGTAGACAGGAGCTCTCATTAGATTAGGATTTCCTGCTTCCTGAAGGCAGCAGCATTCAATTCCCTGCAGTAGCAGCAGAATGCAAAAGTCGGGAGTAGCGCTGATTGGGGGACAAGGTCAAGGGCAGAAATAGAGTACCAATGTTAATTGGGTGGGGCAAGTAAAGTGCCAGCATCAACTGGGTAGAAGAGGAAAAGATCCAGTGTGAATTGGAATGTGAGGAGGGAGAAAAAGAGTGCTTCTATGAACTGGGGAGCCATATGTCATTATATCACTGTTGCAACCACATAAGTACTTTTAAAACTTTAAAAATCCAACTTAGCAACAAAGAATATAACACACGTTCACAATTTATCTGCAGGAAATAAACAAAGTCTCCATAATTTTCGCCATAACCTCCTGCTATACAAATGGAGCTTTAAATTCTAATGACTGAACTGCAATTTCATTGTGACTTCAGTGTCACAGCCTACACTCAGGACTGTTTTGTGTTGTCAGTTTTTTTTGAAGCTGTTGGTCAGCTTTTGTGAGTTTTGCAGGTTAGCATGTACAAGAGAGTACGATTATAACAAATAAACTTTCATCGAACAGTAGCCAATAGCATTATTAAAAAAAATTCACTTCCCTAAAAGAATAAGATCATAAACATGCATAAACTTAAATACAATTTTGGACAGGACTGCTGTGCACATAAAAATCATGTCAACTAATGCATTGATAGGGTGACCTTTAGCAACTTGTTCTCAAACAGTAGGCATTTCAGTCTCAGTAATATAGTAGTATTGGGGGGAAGATTCCCATTCAAGATTCCCAGAGTTCAAATTCCTCTCTCAATGGTCATTCAAGCTCAATTTATCTCAACAGAAGAGTTTCATTAACTCTTGTCTAAGCTTGAAAATTTAATTTAAAAATACATTTTACCCCACCAGAGTATTTCTTCTATTGGCTGATAAAGGAGCAACATTTATGCTAGCCATGGGGAAAATGCTATGGTCCAGAGTACTCAACCTTCCCAGTAATAGAGGCAGTGTGACAAAGTTACAGCAAGTGGGAATCTAACAGAAATAAGGGGGAAACTTTTTAAAGATGTTCTCTAAGAACTGAAAAATTCCATTTTTTCCTTAATGCTCCCCAACCCACTCCAGTTCTTGGCAGGACATTCAGAACGAGAGAAGATATCTTTTGTGTCCGAAATGTAACAAACACATATTACTCCAGTGGACAGAGTGGGACTGTCTGTTCTGCACTTCAATACAATGCTTCTAATAAGGCACATTCATTCACACTTAATAATGGAATCTTTATAAGACATATGTTTGCAACAGCAAGCTTTCACTATATATTTTAAAAAGGAGAACCATCTTCATGAAAAAGGAATTGGCAAACCTTTGTTTACAAATGCACAATGCAATGATAAATTGTGTTCCAGCACATAACCTCACCACTTGCATATGACTTTCGTATGAAAAAAAATTGCATTGGCTCTTCTCAAGTATTAAAAGATTTGCCCAACAACTTTTACCATGAAAACAGTGCTCCTTTAAATGATTCAAATAGAAAAAGACAATGATGGTCTTAAAAAAAGTTGTAAATTCTCACCCTAAACAATAACAGCTTGTACCTGTTTTGATCTGTGGCACCTGGATGAGGTTTGCATACTTGAGACTGGAAGCAAACACATCCTTATTCTCTGCCTCTGTATATAATCTGCAGTACTGTTCTGCCAACGGCTTCTCACAAAGCTTGCATGTTAAGCAACTCCTGCCTTTATTGTGCATTCAGGTTCCCTGCAGCATAAGTAGTATATAGCTAGTCTGTATTCGCAGGTACAATAGATCACAGAGAGGTGCTTACATGTCCAAAGCATACCTGCCCTGATGTTATCTTGCATCTTTAGGAAGAGAACAACAATGCCCTATTCTAAAGAAGGAAATATGATATTAAGAGTGCACTATCCATTCATACATGGCTATTAAAATTACAGTAGTATTATACAAAGAACCCATTATTGGTGTGCTGAAATGTTTATAGGAAGTCATTGAATGAGGGACTTTTAATAATGAAACTATATCCTCCGTCTTCCTGGTTAAAATAATTAAAACCCAAGGTATAATATAACAGTACCTTGTTTTAGACTTTGAAATTCTGTATTTGTTCCACCGCATTGTTTGACCGAAGTGCTGCTTTTTTCAGAAGCTAAAGCCGTATTTCTGCTCATCAAACAGTTTGTGGTTTGCGAGTCCTCATTGGACACCTGGAGGCCAGAAAATCACATGAAAATTGTAAGTCATTCAGCACGCCAGATACTAAGGCGGAGAAATTCGGTACCCTAGCGCCTCCGGGGTGCGCTAACAGGGCGCTACCGGCTTTGCGACTGGGCGCGGCAATAGTACCGACGCCCGCAAAATTGACGTGGAGGTTTGCAGCAGCAGTAACCACCAGCGCGACGATCTCCTGCGCCCAGAGATCATGACGTCATTGCCATGCGCATCGCCCCAGTAGCGCCCCGGACCCGAACTTCGGATCCACCCCGTGCAGCATCACTGGGCGACAACACCGACAGCTGCAGGAGGCATTGTTCGGGAGGCCGGGCGCTTCTGCGGCGCAAATAAATGGGGATGTTGGCGCGGGTAGGAGAAAAATGTTAACAATGTTGATAATGATTTTTTTTGATTCCTCCTGAGCTGTGATCGATCAGCCCGGCACTCTGCAGGAGTGCATGGGGCTGATCGAGCCAAATCGCAGCTGCCGTCGGGGACCAGCTAACTGGTCCCAATGCAGAGCCTGCAGCGATGGCCCTTCCCTTTAAGGGAGGGAAGGAGCCTTGGATCTCGGCAGCGCTGCACGGGACATTGTGCAGCGCTGCACCACTACCGCCCCGCCTGCATCTTTTAGCACTCCAGGAAGGAATCGGAGCGCTTGATTTAACGCTCCACTTCCTTCCTGGAGCGCAAACACCGAATTTTGCAAAAGCTGGGACTCATTAGCACCTGGCGCTAAGTTTCCCAGCTTTCAAAAGTTAGCACCCCAAACGGGACGATACTGAATTTCTCCCCCTCCGGCTCTTAGAATACTCTCTAAAGTGAATATTAATTAGTTATTTTAACTAAACTTAAATAATACCACACGGATTATTTCTTCACAGTAAACTTTTTAATCAGTGCTATTACTGATTTTCTCAAACTTGTATTCACTCAAAACATTTTAATGACAATGGCCCTGAATTTGTGGTCAGATGCGTACCAGAAGAATATGCCTCCGAACTGGAAAAAAAAAATCCGAACGTACCTGGTGCTTCCGGAGCTTCAGACTCTTTGGGTCCTGGGCCTGCAGGTGTACGCCTGCATAAAGGCCCACGGATCCCGGGGTGCATGCGGTTCACAAGCATCCCTGGGATCACGTGGGCCAGGCCGACCAATCAAAAAGGGGGATTCCTATGACGCATATGGGGATTCCTTTTACGTACAGAATCCCCATACGCATATTAGAAATCCCCAAATAAATAAGAATTCACACCACTTAAATAAAAATAAATGTTTCCATGTTCAAAATTAATTAAAAGACCCTTTAATTAAGCATTTAAAATAAAAATGTAACATTTAAAAAAAAAAATTTAAACATTTTAAAATGGGCCAAAATTTACCTAAACTAATTTTAAATGTATGTGAATGTTTAAATCATTTAAAAAAAATTATTTTAACATTTATTTTAACCCTTACGCTGGTAAAAGTAGGCCTTCCTAAGGGTTTCGTGGGCATTCGCTGGGCAGCGGTTGGGCAAATAGCCATACTCTGTGCCAGCGAAAGTGATTATGTAGCAGATGCGAAGGATTTGTCCAAGCGAAACTTGACATCGCAAGTTCCGGGTTTTCACGCATGCACAGTGCATGCGGAAGCCCAGAATTTGCGGGGCCATTCTGAGCACTTACAACGGTGTACGCACGTCATCAGCCCCATAAAATCCGGGCCAATAATTATGCAGTTAATCAAGGTTTTTTTAACCTTTTGTGAATCAGCAATTTCTGTTTATTTTACTATGCTGTAAGGTTGGAAATAATGGCCCAGAATTTGCTGGAGTGGGGCAGCATTACTTAGACATTTACCCTCACCCATCAGCTCAAAATATTATTGCGCTGGAAGTGCGAGCTCATAACAAGGCGGCGATGTCAACGGGGCATCTAGGACTTTGGCGAATGACAGAACCAACAGTCTATCTCTGTAACCAATGAGATTTAAGGATTGAGAAAGAAACAGAGGAGCGACAGAGAAGGAAATAGTGTGAATTAGCGTCAAATCAGGTACAGTAAACGAAATAAAGAAAGGGAAATAAAAATTGGATAAAGAGAGAAAGAAAAAAGAGACAGAGAAAAAGTATTTTCCTTTAAAAGTCTCTAACAACAATTTACTTCCTGTAGGAATGAGAATCCACAGTTTAAATTGTTCCCTTTCTGGGCCAGAGAGGTTGGGTGACATTGCAAGAACATAAATCTCCTCAAAAAGGTAGTAGGGGTTAAAGGTGGGAAATGGTGTTCCACAAGGATCGGTGCTAGGACCATTGCTGTTTACCATATTCATGAATGATTTGGACTCGGGAATCAGCAGTACAATTTCAAAATTTGCGGATGACATAGATAAATGTGAGGTGGTACATTTTGGTAGGAAGAATAAGGAGGCCACATATTCCTTGGAAAATAAATGTCTAAATGGGGTAGAAGAACAGAGGAATCTGGGAGTACAGATACACAAAACACTAAAAATAGCAACACAGGTCAATGAGACCATAAAAAAAAAAGCACTGGGGTTCATTTCTAGAGAGATAGAATTGAAGAGCAGAGAAGTTATGTTAAACTTGTATAGAAACTTGGTTAGACCACACTTCGAGTACTGTGAACAGTTCTGGTCTCCATATTATAAAAATGATATAGAGGCACTAAATAAGGTGCAAAATGATTTACTAGAATGATACCAGAACTGAGAGGTTATACCTATCAGGAAAGAATTAACAGGCTAGGGCTCTTTTCCCGAGAAGAGAGAAGACTGAGGGTTGACCTGATAAAGGTCTTTAAGATTATGAAGTGTTTTGATAGGGTAGACGTAGAGAAGATGTTTCCACTTGCAGGGGAAACCAGAACTCGGGGGCCATAAATATAAGATAGTCACTAATAAATCCAATAGGGAATTCAGGAGAAACTTCTTCACCAAGAGAGTGGTTAGAATGTAGAATTCGCTATGACAAGGAATAGTTGAGGCGACTAGCATAGATGAATTTAAGGGGAAGCTAGATAAACACATGAGGGAGAAAGGAATAGAAAGATATGTTAATGGGGTTAGATGAAGAAGGGTGGGAGGAGGCTCATGTGGAGCAAAAACACTGGCATGGACCTGTTGGGCCATATGGACTGTTTCTGTGCTGTAAATACTATGCAATACTATGTAAAAAGGTACTTATGCTGTTAAGTACCAACCCTAACTTTATGAGGCGAGTTTAATGTGCAAATACAGCAATTTCTTGTAACACACACGGGGAGGGGGGGTTGGGGATGAGCTACCAATTCCGCGAGTCATTAAGTTGCTGAACGATTTACACATTGATAACAGCTTGCGCAATTAAACTCGCCGTTATTATGGCCGCAAATTTTGGCCCATTAAATTTTGGTAGACAGCAATCGAGGAATACTTTTGGAAATCCATATGGATTAAAAGACTGTAGGGAAACTTGGTAATGAATGATAAAGGGAAAGAGAGACAGATTCAGCAAAACTCTATGAACATTATACAATCCCAATATTGACCCAGACTCAGCCACAAATAGAAAGCTAAACAGCAGGAAGAAGTGCTGGAAAGGATGGCCATGGAAGTGATCATGCAACATCCCCTCAGAAATGTTTCAAAAGGAGTAGCATACCTTACGAAATATTTTTAACAAGGTGTACGAAATCGTGGATTGAAAGAAATACTAGTCTGTTATGGGTTCCCTAGATCAGCAGTTTGTCTAAGTTGATGACACAGAAGGATTCCAGCCATGTCAGAAAAGGAGTTGTACAGAGAGCTGAATTACGAGGTCAGAACACAAAAACAGGCCTTTGAGTGGTTATAGCTAGGCCTGATAAGGGATGCAGCAAGGAGCTGTAGGATAAACAAGCTGTCTACGAGAGGGCAAAAAGACCTTTAGAACAGAGATAAGGAGGAAAATGACCACATGAGGCTGGGCGGGGGCTGTCAGAGGTACCCTCTCCCTTGTAATTGGACAATGGGATAGGTAAAAATGATTGACGCCAGGTATCCACCAGTCCATCGAAATAAGGTGTAAAAACAGGCGACCGAGAGAGGAAAACAGGCAGTTAGGGACGAAGGCTTCCCTGAGGTGGCTATGGCCTAACACCTTGGTCAAGTTTAGCCTCTGAGGTAGATCAATGCTGGCTGACGGCCTAACACCTCCAACAGCTCGAGGGACGACCCAACGGAAGTGACCGCTGCAGCAGACTGCAGGAATCCACCCAATCTGAGACCACCGTACTGCCTCTCCGTCCGTCCGGTCGTTTCATTCCATTCCAGGGCCGTAGATCGCCCTCATCTGTCACGGGTTGTATGTCTACTGTATCTGTTTCAATTGCATGGAATAGTATCTGATTATGCTTAAACTGTAGCTCTCTAATAAAAAGCCTTACAACTCCTAAGACCCTTTGGGTAATCTGTGTGTGACCTGTGATCCAAATCTTACAAAGGTTTGTGAAGAGGAAATGCTACCAGTCATGGAGAAAAGTCTGAATCATACCAGTAAGAACAAGGGAAGAGCACTGCAAGTATTGGGACATTAGTTTACTGTAATTATTCAGCAAGCTCTTCGTGCAAGTACCTCTGAATTGTATCAAACCATTAGCAGGGGGTAAATTAAGGGAACAGCAAACAGGATTTAGAGTTGATCAGACATTTACACTCAAACAAGTCATTGAAGTGAAATGGCAGTACATCCAACCATTATTTGGGTGGTTAGCCTTTATCAGCCTAACCAAAGCATATGATTTGGTTTGCAGAGAAAGCATATGGTGGCTCCTTGAACGCTATGGTATTGGCTTACCATCGAAGATCATGCAAGGATTACGTAGCTACGTAAAGTATGAAAGTGAGTGGTTCAACATTAGGATAGAGTCACCTAAGAGTGTGATATATCCTCAACAATGTTTGCCATCTTCATGGACTACATCATGATAAAAATTATAGAAAACAACAATAAACTGGGGATAGTAAGAGAACATTTGTAACAAATGCAATTGGCAGATTACACACTACTACTCTTTGACAGATGACATACTGAACCTCTAGCATCCTATCCTGCAGTATACATGCCTGCACAGCTCCCTAAACACACAGTAACTGACTAGCGCAACCCTCAAACATGCTCCACCAGTTTGGCACCAGCACACCTGTACCTCTCGCAGACCATCTCTGCAATGACACTTGACACACAGTGATCAACTGCAAGCCTCACCTATATTCTCTCTCAGTTTTACACAAGAAGTTACCGCACAATGCCCACCAGAGGCAAACCACCAGGGGGGTATTATCTATTCTGAGAGAGGAAAGCTTGAGCCTCCACCTTTCTGAAGACCCAGATGAAAGAGGATGATGAGGACAAAGCAGAAGACCAGGGCTGTATTCTTTTATCCTTCCCTGAAAGCACACCATCCTCAAGAACCCCAAACCCCTCCATCTTATCCCACCGTCACTGAGCTCACCTGTTCCAGGCACAAGCACAGAGACTGGAACTGGAGGGGCTAGGGGGTGGAAGGGGGGTGAAGTAGCTCGTTAGCCAGAGTCAAGAAAGCTCACAAAGTACAGAGGATCCAGAAAAGTGGCAAGTGGAGGAGGTTGTAGCCACTTCACAGAGGCTGACTAGAAGGCAACCAAAGACCTCAGAATTCTGGCACCAAGATTTCATGGGCACTCACCTCAAAAGACACATGTATCAGCAACATCAGAGGTAAGTGATTGCTCTAGGGATGATCTACCGTGATTTGTGGCATCTCACAGGTCCGCTGCAGAGTCCACACCTCTGATTGGCGGAGCAGGCTCGAGGGGCCGAATGGCCTACTCTTGCTCCTATTTCTTATGTAACATCATGGAGGCGCTGTCTGGCCTGCAAAAACCTATACAGCAAGTGGCATCTGCATTAAGGTCTACAGTAGATCACTCAGTAAAAGACGGACAGTAGGGGGTCTCCACCTCCATGGAAGCATGGAGTGAAGCTGTGGCAGCATTAGGAGATGATGTGGAGATGCCGGCGTTGGACTGGGGTGGACAAAAATGAGAAGTCGCACAACACCAGGTTATAGTCCAACAGATTTATTTAATTTTACAAGCTTTCGGAGCAGTTCGCTCCTTCGTCAGGTAAGTTTAGCAGTGAGAGAATCTCCCAGAATTCACAATTTAAACACAGACAAAATATATTCAAATCTTTCCCACATCAAAGAGCATAGCCAAGACAATGAGATGTGTCCCAGGGGGTCCAACGTGTCAAACCACCTGCTGGCTGCATATCCTGTCAATCTGTGTAGGTTCTTGTGTTAGCCTTTTTTTAAAAAAAAACACCTGGGAAGACCGGCCATGATGTCAAGTCACGTTCTGTATCGTGACATGAACCCGATATCGCGATTGAGGCCATCCTCATGAGTGCGGAACTTGGCTATCAGTTTCTGCTCTATGATTTTGCGCTGTCGTGTATTTCGAAGGCCGCCTTGGAGAACGCTTACCCGCATATCCGAGGCTGAATGCCCCTGGCTGCTGAAGTGTTCCCCGACTGGGAGGCAACCCTCCTGCCTGGCGATTGTTGCGCGGTGTCCGTTCATACGTTGTCTCAGTGTCTGCATGGTCTCGCCGATGTACCCCTTGCTAAGGCCATCCCCACGCCTCCACTACTCGCCTTCAAGCAGCCGCCTAACCTCAAAAGTACCATCGTTCGCAGCAGATTACCCATCTTTCAGGCGAACAGCAACCAAGACACCACACAACCCTGCCACGGCAACCTCTGCAAGACATGCCAAATCATGGACACAGATACCATCATCACACGTGAGGACACTACCCACCAGGTACACGGTACATACTCATGTGACTCGGCCAACGTTGTCTACCTGATACGTTGCAGTAAAGGATGCTCCAGAGCACAGAAGACGAACACGGGACACAACCAACAGAGTACCCTACGTCGTCCAGTACTTCCCCGGAGCGGAAAAACTACGCCATGTTCTTCGCAGCCTTCAACATGTCATCGATGATGACGAACACCTTGCTAAGGCCATCCCCACGCCTCCACTACTCGCCTTCAAGCAGCCGCCTAACCTCAAAAGTACCATCGTTCGCAGCAGATTACCCATCTTTCAGGCGAACAGCAACCAAGACACCACACAACCCTGCCACGGCAACCTCTGCAAGACATGCCAAATCATGGACACAGATACCATCATCACACGTGAGGACACTACCCACCAGGTACACGGTACATACTCATGTGACTCGGCCAACGTTGTCTACCTGATACGTTGCAGTAAAGGATGCTCCAGAGCATGGTACATCGGCGAGACCATGCAGACACTGAGACAACGTATGAACGGACACCGCGCAACAATCGCCAGGCAGGAGGGTTGCCTCCCAGTCGGGGAACACTTCAGCAGCCAGGGGCATTCAGCCTCGGATATGCGGGTAAGCGTTCTCCAAGGCGGCCTTCGAAATACACGACAGCGCAAAATCATAGAGCAGAAACTGATAGCCAAGTTCCGCACTCATGAGGAGGGCCTCAATCACGATATCGGGTTCATGTCACGATACAGAACGTGACTTGACATCATGGCCGGTCTTCCCAGGTGTTTTTTTTAAAAAAAGGCTAACACAAGAACCTACACAGATTGACAGGATATGCAGCCAGCAGGTGGTTTGACACGTTGGACCCCCTGGGACACATCTCATTGTCTTGGCTATGCTCTTTGATGTGGGAAAGATTTGAATATATTTTGTCTGTGTTTAAATTGTGAATTCTGGGAGATTCTCTCACTGCTAAACTTACCTGACGAAGGAGCGAACTGCTCCGAAAGCTTGTAAAATTAAATAAATCTGTTGGACTATAACCTGGTGTTGTGCGACTTCTCAGCATTAGGAGAAATATTGGAGGGCACCTTTAATCGTGCCTTCTAGTCCTTGGGTAATTCAGTGACACTGGGCTTCCAGGATTTAGCGGCTCCCATCACACCAGCCATTCAGCTGATGATTGGGGCCACAGACCCAGTGCCAATTTGAAGGGTGGTGGTTGCAGTCCAAGTGCATGATGATGCCCTCTCTCAGGACAGCAACACATGCCAGGACTCCAGCCTTCACGCTCAGAGTACTATGCCAGTAGAATTCAGCATGTGAGACCAGGCTGCCCAGAGCTCCCTCCAGAGATGCAGTCATCAGCTATTTCATGCCAGGTTTCAGCTGCCATGAGTCGAGAGCCACCTCAGTCCCATGACCCTTTAGTATCAGGAGCCCACGACTCCCTACCTGCCTGGCCCTCAGGGCATTGTTAGGTGCTGCACTAGAATAGATAATGGGAAGCCACGTCAAGGCACCAGGCATATGCATGGTAGTAGGAAACAATAGGTTGACTGTTTGGTTGTATCTGATCAAGTTCAAAGTGCACTTACTTTGCTTGTATTTATCCATGGAAGCTGCTTTGTACATTGCTATTGTCATATGATGGTTGACTGTGCACTTATTCAGTTCTGAATTACTGGTGGAGGCCTGTTTATTTTTAGCTATTTCTGTATTAAGTTTCAATATGCACTTATTCTGTTCTATGGAGGCTGGTTTATATTTTGCCATTGATGTATTCAGGTTGAATGTTATGCTTTGTTATTCATGGAGGCTTGTTTGTCTTTTGCCATTCTTTTTCTATTAAAGTTGAATGAACACTTATTCTCTGATTTGTTAATCATGGAGATCATAGTCATGCTGGAAAGGGTGCACTCACTTGTTGCAGACTTATTCATGCAGGTCATGACAATTGGCATAGTCATATTAGGGAAAAAAAGGCTGATGAGTTGTCATGTGCTTGGGTGCGCATTGGTTTCAGACAATCTTTATCGGCAAGTGAGAGAGAAAGTGAGCAAGCTATGTTCTGTAGATGGAAGCAATCGGGTTCTGAAGATCTCTGTAGCGAGCTACCCTTTGACACTCTGTAACAGGATGCATCAAGTGATGGCACATCTGAGCAGACGTCATCTATGGGCTCCAGAGCCTGCAGCTCAGGACTTTCTGGTGCAACAGTCTCCTCGCCTGGTATGTCCCTTTTTGTAATGCAAAATTTTAAAGTGCACAGCAGGCCACATTATTCTTGCCACCCTCTCTGGCACGTGCTGAAGACACCCCTGGCTTGTCCAGGCATCAGAATCAGCCTTTCAGAAGCCCTATGGTCCTCTCCACCACCTGTCTGGTCACTGCACAGGCTCTATCGTAACACACCTCTGTTTCATCGCAGGTCACATGGAATGGTGTCATAAGCTAGGGCGTCACGAGTGGTTGTGGTTGTTGGATGCCAATCATTTCAGCCCCAGGACATTGCTGCAGGTGTTCCTCAGGGCAGTGTCCCAGGCACAACCATTTTTAGCTGCTTCATCAATGACCTTCCCTCCATCATAAGGTCAGAAGTGGGGATGTTCACTGATGATTGCACAGTGTTCAGTTCCATTCGCAGCTCCGCAGACAATGAAGCAGTCCATGCCCACATGCAACAAGACCTGGACAACATTCAGGCTTGTGCTGATAAGTGGCAAGTAAAATTCACGCCACACAAGTATATCGCCATTCCTTCATCGTTGCTGGGTCAAAATCCTGGAACTCCCTCCCTAACAGCACTGTGGGAGTACCTTCACACGGACTGCAGCGGTTCATGAAGGTGGCTCACCACCACCTTCTCAAGGGCAACTAGGGATGGGCAATAAATGCTGGCCTTGCCAGCGACGCCCACATCCCATGAACAAATTTTTAAAAAGTGCCAGGCAATGACTATCTCTACCTTCCTGTTGATGTATTGCAGTGGGTTCCAAGTTGGTGCCTTCTGAGCCACATGGGTGCTATCGATAGCCTCCTACACCGTACGGAAGCCAGCAAGCCTGTAAAATTGAACGCCTCTGTCTCTCTGCTCCATGTGGCTCATGCCACAGTTGTTGAAGTCAGGTGCTGGCAAAAAGTATGCTAATGTAAAAGGAAGAAGACCATGGGAATGCAATAAATCAGATGGTACATGATGACTAAGAGAGATCAGGAACACCGTTTGACCAAATGAAAGAGCAGGGAGAATGCACAAGACAGGAGTAAATGATGAGCTGCTATGAATGCCTCCTTTTACTATATGGTGGAGCAAAAGTGGTATAAATAAAGTTACAGCACTGTACCAAACTACATGAGAGCAAAATCCAATTCCAGTTAATGCCTGACAGGAAACTCTTCTAAGTAGCCCCTGCTTGTCTATAACTCTGTGTCACAGTGTTTGTAATAATGTTGGATAAATTGAGGTTAAGAAAATATTAAATTATGAAAGTATCTTTCTTTATATAAAGTAGGATCAAGTTGCTGGAATAAGACAACATCACTTTTAATAATATCAGCCTGAAAGAGTTTATTTGTGCACAAATGAATAAAACTTCTAAATTCTGACAACTGAAAGGAATGTTATTTAAATAATCCCCAAAGGCAATGAAGAGTATTTGATTATTATAGTCAAACCTGGTTTATTACCTGGCTTCTGTGATTGCTGGCAACCATCTGTTTATAGGCGCTGACCATTACTGCCATTAGACAAAGACCAGCTGCACCTGGCTCTCAGTAGACTCATTGGCCCAGAAATTAGACTTCGATGGTTGCTGCGGGGGTAAGGATCCGGCGCGATCTTACCTACTGCGCCTGCCTTTATGGTTCGGGCCCACACGAACTTCTGGTCCTGGGCCTCTCTCTGGTGCCGGCGCGCAGTGTGTGCATGTCCCAGAGGCGCAGTTAGTTCGATGCGACCTCTGGGATCACGTGGGACATGGAGAGCCAATGGCAGCACACCATCTTTCATTCATAGATTTGACAGGACGAGCTGTCAAAACTATGAATACAAATTGCCCCCAAAAGAACAGCTAAACCTCAAATAAATAAAAAAAAAAAAATCACATGAATAAAATAACTATAGTTAAATAAATTAACCACTTTAAACAAAAATTAAAATTTTTGAAAAAATTTAAATTCTTTTTAAAAGTTATAAAAATAAACTTACCTTTCTTTAAAGTCTCTAAAAAAGATAAACCTGTTGAAAAAAATTTAAAATAATACTTAATTAACTACTTACCTTGTTAAAAGGGGGTCTTACGCCTCCTTTCTTCATGTGTAAAATCTTCCATACTTACCTTTGCGTTGAAACCTGAAAAAAAACCTAAGTGCGCTGCGTGCGCACAGCCTGTAGTGCGCACACGGTTCACTTAGGAACCGCCCCCTTAGCAATATCGGAAGTGCCGATTTCCCGCGCATGCGCAGTGCATGCAGGAAACCGGCACTTCGGGACTGAATACGGGAGAGTACACAGTTCGTACTCTCCCGTATTCGGCCGAATTTTTGGGCCAATATCAAAACTATAGCCTTTGTAAGGTCAGCTGATAAAAGGAGCAACCTGATTCAAGAGCTACAGTTTCATAAGTTAGTAAAGTATTCCTTTATTTATCATTCTTTTAAGTGCAGCTAAATGCTGGGTGTACTTATCTCTGGATACTTTTTTCCAAAAGATTTGTTTATATTATGTTCAGTAGATTAATCCAAACAATATGAGATTTATAGGAGAAGGAAAGTCCAGAGGGAGTACTTTTATTTCAAAGTATTTCCTTACTGTCTATTGAAAAATACAGCTCTAAAAATATTAATTGACGTTTTAAACATCAATCTGGATGTATAGTCACGGCCCCCTACTCGTACTGCCTTTGAGAGGGTACAGAGGCAAGCAACTCAGATGATCTGCAGTATTAGGAATTTCAATTCTGAAGGAAGATTAAGGAAATTGGTTTGCTCTCTGTGGAAAAAGAGACTTCAAAAAGTTTAAATTCATGGGGCCGATTTTGTTAATGGGGGCGCGTTGAAGGTGGAACTGCTGCTTGGCAGGTCGATGTCCCGCCTCTATCGATTTGTGGCCAACCCACGCTATTTTCCCTTGATTGACCTTGCTAAGCCCGCCTAGCGGGCTTAGCAGGCCAATTAAGGGAAAGCCGGTTGCCGAGAATGTCAACGTATGACGTTTCATCTGTCAAATATTTTTGACAGATGAATTGTCATCGTTTGACAGCTCTGTGAAGCTGTCAAACAGTGACATTCACTGTAGTTTGATGAGGTCTTGAATTCAAGACCTCATCAAACTTCTTTCTTTTACAGAAATGAAATGGTTGTTGCATCTGAGAATGCAACGGTCATCTGTCATCTACAACACGAAGGTCCGAGACTCTTCGCATACACACCGACTGAAGCCTGCAGGAAGAAACAAAGGTAAATACACTTTTACTAACACTTTGCACTTACCTCAGATACGCACCTCTACACTCTTGCACCCATCACTTACCTTCACAGCAGACTTTTGCACCCCCCCGACCACCGCAGACCCAGTATTCGCCTCGCTGACCTGGCGGGTTTTGGAGCCCGCACTTGTGAGGGCAAAAAGGGGATAATCCTATTTTCTGCCCGTTAACTACCTGTTAACAGGCAGTTAATAGGCTTTAATCCCTTCCCGCCCCCAAATTCTGCCATTTTCCCGGCAGTCCCACCTCCATACCCACCTCCCCAGGGCTGGCAAAATCGTCCCCCTGGTTTCAAGATTGTGAAGGGAACTGACAAAAATCCAGGCAAATTATTTACCATGGTGAGTTCAAACATCAGGACACTCAAGTTAAATATTAAGAAATTCCGAGGAAGAAGAGATATCAGGTGGAACTTTTTCCCACCCATAAGGTAATAGATCCATGGAATAAGTCAACAGGGAAGGTCATTGGAATAGGTTCAAGAGACAATTAGATGCATTTTCGGAAAGATAAGCAATTGAAGAAGGAGACCGGAAGGAGCGGACCTGGAGCGAGAGCGGAGCAGTTAAAAGGAGCGGCAGCAACTCAACAGAGGCAGTTTTTGAAAAAGTGACGTCAGAGTAAAAAGAGTGACATCGGCACAAGGGAAGAAGCTGATTGGTGAGTAGCTGGTGAGTGTATTTTTTTTGAGTTTATAAGTTTATTTCTGCTAAGTTAGTTAATAGCCTATTAAATAGAGGGAAAGAGCTGATTGGTGAGTAGCTGGGGAGTGTTTTTTGTTAAGTTTTAAGTTTATTTCTGCTGGGTTAGTTCTTAGTCTATTAAATCGAGGCAGGGCAGCTCAGTCCCGTGGAGTGCACATCCTGTGCCATGTGGGAAGTCCTGGACGCTTCGCATAGCCTGGACGACCGCATGTGCGGGAAGTGCCGCCAGCTACAGCAACACGAGCTCCGGGTTTTGGAGCTTGATCGGCGGCTGATGTCACTGCGGTGCATCCGCGAGGCTGAGAGTTACATGGATAGCGCATTTCTAGAGGTGGTCACCCCACAGCTGAAGAATATGCAGGCAGAGAGGGAATGGGTGACCACCAGACAGAAGAGGAGGACCAGGCAGGTAGTGCAGGAGTCCCCGGAGTACATCATGCTCTCCAACCAGTATTCTGTTCTGAGTACTGGTGGGGGCGATGGTTACTCTGGGGAGTGCAGCCAGAGTCAAGTCCACGGCACCACGGGTGGCTCAGCTGCACAGGGGGGGAGGAAAAAGAGTGGAAGAGCAATAGTGGTAGGGGATTCGATAGTTAGGAGAGCAGACAGGTGTTTCTGCGGCCATAGACGTGACTCCAGGATGGTGTGTTGCCTCCCTGGTGCCAGGGTCAAGGATGTCACTGGAATGGAAACGTGGCTTAAAAACGGTGACCACACTTTAGGAAGGATGTGAAGGCCCTTGAGAGGGTGCAGAGGAGATTTACCAGAATGGTTCCGGGGATGGGGGATCTTAGCTACAAGGACAGGTTGGAGAAGCTGGATTTGTTTTCATTAGAGCAAAGGAGGTTGAGGGGTGATTTGATAGAGGTGTACAAGATTATGACGGGTTTGGATAGGCTAGATGGGGAAAGGCTGTTCCCACTAGTTGATGGTCTTCTCTTAGGCAGTCCCTCGGAACCGAGATGACTTGCTTCCACACTAAAAATGAGTTCTCAGGTGACTGATGAGTCCAATGTGGGACCGACAGTCTCTGTCACAGGTGGGGCAGATGGTGGTTAAAGGGACGGGTGGGTGGGTTGCTTGGGTTGACGTGCGCTCCTTCCGCTGTTTGCGCTTGGCTTCTGCTTGCTCCTGGCGAAGAGACTCGAGGTGTTCGGCGCCTTCCCGGATACTTCTCCTCCACTTTGTGCGGTCTTGGGCCAGGGATTCCCAGGTGTTGGTGGGGATGTTGCACTTTTTCAAGGAGGCTTTGAGGATGTCCTTGAAGCATTTCCTCTGCCCACCTGGGGCTCTCTTGCCGTGTTGGAGCTCCGAGTAGAGCGCTTGTTTTGGGAGTCTCGTATCGGGGATGCGGACGATGTGGCCCGTCCATCGGAGCTGATCGAGCGTGGTCAAAGCTTCGATGCTGGGGATGTTGGCCTGAGCGAGAACACTGATGTTGGTGCGCCTATCCTGCCAATGGATTTGCAGGATCTTGCGGGTATCACTACTGCTCTGTAGACCATGAGCTTGGTGCTGGGCTTGAGGTCCTGATCTTCAAACACACTCTTCCTCAGGCGACCGAAGGCTGCACCGGCACACTGAAGGCAGTGTTGGACTTCGTCATCGATGTCTGCCCTTGTTGACAGTAGGCTCCTGAGGTATGGAAAGTGGTCCACGTTGTCCAAGGCCTCGTCATGGATTTTGATAATCGGGGAGCAGTACTGTGTGGCAGGGGCAGGTTGGTAGAGGGCCTTTGTCTTACGGATGTTTAGTGTAAGGCCCATGCTCTCGTACGCTTCAGTGAAGGTGTTGACAATGGTTTGGAGTTCGACCTCAGAGTGTGCGCAGACGCAAGCGTCATCTGCATAATGTAATTCGATGACAGAGGATGGGACGACCTTGGATCTGGGCTGGAGGCGACGGAGGTTGAACAGTTTCCCATTTGTTCTGTAGATTAGCTCCACTCCAGCGGGGAGCTTACTGAGGGTGAGATGGAGCATTGCAGCAAGTAAGATCAAGAAGATTGTTGGTGCGATGACACAGCCTTGCTTGACCCCGGTCCGTACGTGAATTGGGTCTGTGGTGGATCCATTAGTCAGGATCATGGCTTGCATGTCGTCGTGAAGCAGGTGGAGGATGGTGACAAACTTTTGAGGGCAGCCGAATTTGAGGAGGACACTCCATAATCCCTCACGGTTGATGGTGTCGACGGCCTTTGTGAGGTCAAAGAAGGCCATGTACAGCGGTTGGTGCTGTTCCCTGCATTTCTCTTGTAGTTGACGCGTGGTGAAGATCATGTCCATTGTGCCCCTTAGTGGGCGGAATCCACATTGCGACTCTGGGAGGAGCTCTTCAGCCACTGGGAGAAGGCGATTGAGGAGGATTCTTGCGATGACTTTCCCTGTGGCAGACAGCAGGGAGACTCCTCTGTAATTAGCACAATCGGACTTGTCACCTTACTTGAAGATGGTCACGATTACGGCGTCTCTGTGATCTCCTGGCATGCTCTCCTCCTTCCAAATAAGAGAAATTAGTTCATGAATTCGCGCCAATAGTGCTTCTCCGCCATGTTTTAGTGCCTCGGCGGGGATTCCATCTGCTCCTGAGGCCTTGTTGTTCTTCAGTTGTCAGATGGCCTTTTCAACCTCATGCCGGGCTGGGGTTGTGCTGAGGTGGTGGCGGGTAGCATGCTGCGTGATGGAGTTGAGGACACTCGCGTTAAGGAGATCTTCGAAGTGCATCTTCCAGCGGGCACTGACTGCCTCTCTGTCCTCGATGAGTACCTCTCCATTCTTGGCCGCAGTGGGGTAGGACCTTGGGTGCTTGGGCCGTAGATGGTCTTGACTGCGCTAAAGAATCCACGCACGTCATGGTTGTCGGCTAGCTGCTGGATCTCCTGTGCTTTCTCCACCCACCATCTGTTCTTTAGGTTGCGAGTTTTTTGTTGGACCTCGGCCTTCAGGCATCTGTAGAGCTGCTTCCTTGCTCTCGAGTTCTGTTGCTGTTTCCAGATCAGAATGCCTTGCGCTTGCGGCTTATTAGCTCCTGGATCTCCTGGTTGTTCTCGTCGAACCAGTCTTGGTGTTTCCTGGTTGAGTGACTGAGCATCTCTTCACAGGTGCTGATTATGGAGGCCTTGAGTGCAGACCAGGCGCTGTGGACACTCTGTGTCACTGAATCACTGGTACAAGGACTAGGGGACACAGATTTAAGGTTTTGGGCAAGAGATACAGGGGGGATGTGAGGATAGACTTTTTTGCACAGCGAGTGGTGATGACCTGGAATTCGCTGCAGATGGAAGTGGTGGAAGCGGAGACACTCAATGTTTTCACGGGGAGACTGGATAGGCACTTGAGGGAAATAAACATGCAGGGCTACGAGGATAGAGCGGGGGAATGGGACTGACTGGATTGCTCTACAGAGAGCTGGCACGGACTCGATGGGCCAAATGGCCTCCTTCTGTGCTGTAATGACTCTATGACTCTATGAAGGATATGATAAGATGCATAATCATGCAAAGCTTCAGATACCTTCCATTGGTGTAGGGCCTACTTTCACAATATAAATGTCAAATTAAAAATTTAAAAATAAAAAATCATCCACAAACATGTAATATTAGTTTATGTAAATTTTGGCCTGGATTAAAATACTTGTAATTATTTTTCAAAAAATTATTTTTTATTGTAAATGCTTCAATAAAGGGGCTTTTAATTAAATGTGAAAATGGGAACATTTATTTTTATTAGAATTGTGTAGATTGGTAAATGATTTGGGGATTCCATTGCTTGTCATTAGGGGTTTCCGTTCGGAAATGACAGCAATGAAATCCTCCTTTCTGATAGGAAGACCTGGCCCACGTGATCCCAGGGACGCTTCCGAACCGCCTACGTCCCTGGGATCCATGAGCCTTTACTCAGGCATACGCCTGCAGACCCAGGACCCGAAGTCTCTACAGCCCGGGAGCCAGCAGGTAGGTTCGTATTTTTTTTCCGGTCGGAGACGTACTCCGGAGGTACACCTCCAACCACAAATTCCGGCCCAATGTCTATGCTTCAGTGCAGCCCTCTTCTTTTACTGCCACTGCACCACAAGGGTTCCCTACACCCACTCTGTGAGGCTCAAAGAATCTTTCCATCAGTGTTATGCTGATGCTTCCAAATCTTGCCAATCTATCAATACAATAACTCTGTCTCTACATCTAAGCACAAACCTCCTCATTTTTATATTTTATAATTTATACTCAAAGCTAGTATTCTTAGAAATACTATCTGTGCCATGCATTAAGCCATACAGGCAGAAGAAGATTACACAACTGAACGTGTGGTTGCACGAGTGAGAACATAAGAAATAAGAGCAGGAGTAGGCCATACGGCCCCTCGAGCCTGCTCCGCCATTCAATAAGATCATGGCTGATCATCGACCTCAACTCCACTTTCCCGCCCGATCTCCATATCCCTTGAGTCCAAAAATCTATCTATCTCAGCCTTGAATGTACTCAAAGACTCAGCATTCACAGCCCTCTGGGGCAGAGAATTCCAGCGAATTCCAAAGAGTGAGGTAGGGTTTTAAGTTTGTCGGGCATTGGGAACAGTTTTGGAACAGCAGGTACTGATGGAGTGGAAAAATAGATAGATATAGAGGAGCAGATATCTATATATATATTTTAAAGCAATTGGAAAATGCCACAAAAAGGGTAAAAGAGATTCTGGATTTTATATATAGGGGCATTGCATATAAAAGCAAAGAGGTGATGATGAATCTGTACAAGACGTTGGTTGAAGTACTGTATGCAGTTTTGGGCACACTCTATTCTAGAAAGGATGTTGGAGCTATGGCGAAGAATAAAATAGATTTAATAGAATGATACCGAGGATGAGAGGCTGACAAGACTTTGGACAAAATTAGGACTGTATTCACTAGAGTAGCGAAGTTTAAGGGCAATCTAATAGAAAGGTTCAAAGTTTTGAAAGGGTTTTTTCACCAAGTCTTCCATGCCAGCAATGGCAGGCTCCCTAATATGAATGGTATGAGTCAAACTTAAATGCTGTGCTGTAGTACCATATGATTTGAACTGCAGTAATATCAGGTTGTATTTCATTGCATGTTGTAGGGAAATACCTGCACATTATAAAATGTTTGATAAGCTCATCCATCCCTCTATTATTTCTTCGATTACATCACCAGAAAAAAAGTCCCAAAACCTTTGTTTATAGAGTAATTATAAGTTTCAGGTAATCAACATCACTGGAGCTTAAAAGAAACCCTTTATGTTAAGTAGAACACATTTTTATTTCTTTTGTTCAGAATTGACTCCTGTTTCAACAGGAAGATGAAACACATCATGTTACCTGTGAACTGCAGATGCTCAAATCATTGTTTATCCAGTTCTTTTCTCCATTTGCAAGAAAGCTGTCTAAAAAAGGTGATTCTGTATGAGGAGAGCAGTCAAAGATATCCTCTGCTTTCATGGCTACAAAAACAATCAAAGGACAAATATAAAGATTTTTTTTTAAGCGGTTATTTTGTTAAAACCAAGTTTGGGCAGAACCTCCTCAAAATGTTTTTGTTTTGATTTAAGAGCTGTGGGCCCAGTTTAATTTTTGTTAGCACCTGCAGAGCTTGTTAGATGCTCCTGGTCCTATTGCTGTCAATCATTTGCATTCAGCCATACACCTCTTAAAATATAACATCTTATTTTTAACCATTTAGGAGTCCATTGAATATTCTAAATATGTTGTGGCTATAGTTGCAACCATTGCCATTATGATAATAAATTTAATATGATCTATTACTCAATTAGGGTCAATTAGATTGGATCCTTAAATGTCTCTCATTTGGGTTGGTTTTGAGCATATGAACTTAGGAACAGGTGTAGGCTATTTAGACCCTCGAGCTTATCCGCCATTCAATGAGATCATGACTGATCTGTGACCTAACTCCATATACCCACCTTTGCTCCATATCCCTTAATACTTTTGGTTAACAAAAATCTATGACTCTCAGATTTAAAATTAACAATAGACCGAGCATCAGTTGCCGTTTGCGGAAGAGTGTTCCAAACTTCTACCATCCTTTGCATGTAGAAGTGTTTCCTAACTTCACTCCTGAAAGGCCTGGCTCTAATTTTTAGATTATGCCCCCTAGTCCTAGAATCCCCAACTCAGAAATAGTTTCTTTCTATCTACTCTATCTGTTCCCCATAATATCTTGAAAACATCGATCAAATCACCTCTTAACCTTCTAAATTACAGGGAATACAACCCTAGTTTGTGTAATCTCTCCTCGTAATTTAACCCTTGGAGTCCAGGTATAGTCTGGTAAATCTGCACTGCACTCCCTCCAAGGCCAATATATCCTTCCGAAGGTGTGGTGCCCAGAACTGCTCACAGTACTCCAGGTGTGGTCTAACCAGGGCTTTGTATAGCTGCAGCATAACTTCTACCCCCTTGTATTCTAGTCCTCTAGATATAAAGGCCAGCATTCCATTAGCCTTTTTGATTATTTTCTGTATCTGTTCATTACATTTTAATGATTTATGTACATGGACCCCCAAGTCTCTTTGGACCGCCACTGTTTCTAGTTTTTCACCATTTAGAAAGTACTCTGTTCTATCCTTTTTAGGTCCAAAGTGGATGAACTCACATTTGCCAACACTGAAATCCATTTGCCACAGATTTGCCCATTCGCTTAATCTATTAATATCTCTTTGTAATTTTATGCTTCCATCTACATTGCTTACAATGCCGCCTATCTTTGTCATGATGATGCGACAGCTCCGAAAGCTTGTAATTTTAAATAAATCTGTTGGACTATAACCTGGTGTTGTGCGACTTCTCATTTTTGCCTATCTTTGTGTCATCGGCAAACTCGTATATCTGGTTTTCTATCCCATTATCTAAGTCGTTAATAAATACGGTGAATAGTTGAGGCCCCAACACAGATCCCTGCGGGACACCACTAGTCACATCCTGCCTATTAGAGTACCCACCCATTATCCCTACTCTCTGTTTCCTGCCGCTCAGCCAATTTCCTAACCAGGTCAATAATTTGCCTTCAATTCCATGAGCTTCAACTTATGCTAACAGTCTCTTATGAGAGACTTTATCAAATGCCTTCTGGAAGTCCACATAAATAACATCCATAGACATTCCCCTGTCCACTACTTTAGTTATCTCTACAAAAATTCAATCAGGTTTGTCAGGCATGACCTCCCTTTCACAAATCCATGCTGGCTCTCTCTGATCAGCTCAAAATTTTCAAGGTGTTCAGTCACCCTATCCTTAATTATAGACTCTAGTAATTTCCCAACAACAGATGTTAGGCTAACTGATTTATAATTCCCTGGTTTCCCTCTCTCACCTTTCTTAAATAGCGAAGTGACATGTGCAATTTTCCAATCTAAAGGAACGGTTTCCAAATCGATAGAACTTTGGAAGATTATAGTTAGGGCATCTGCAGTGTTCTCAACTACTTCCTTTAAAACCCTGGGATGGAAACCATCTGGTCCTGGGGATTTGTCATTCTTTAGTGCCATTATTTTCTTCATTACTGTTATTTTGCTTATGTTAATTTTGGTGAGTCCCTGTCCTTGATTCAATATTAGCTTCCTTGGGATGTTCAACATGTCTGCCATTTCCTTATTTTCATTTACAATATCACCGTGATCAGTTTTCAAGGGGCCCACATTGCTCCTGACCACGTTTTTCCTAATATATTTGTAAAAACATTTGTGTTGATTTTGATATCACTTGCAAGTTTCTTTTCATACTCCCTTTTTGTAGCTCTTACAATCAACTTTTTGTTGTTCTTTGTATCTCTCCCAGTTACCAGGATCCGTGCTAGTTTTGGCATTTTTGTATGCTTTTTCTTTTAGTTTTATGTTGTCCCTTACCTCTTTAGTCATCCATAGCTTTTTTTTGGCAAGTAGCGCTCTTGCCCCTTAGGGGTATAAACTGGTTCTGTATCACATTAAATTCTTTTTGAACACTTCCCACTGATCTTCTGTCATTTTACCGATTAACTGATTTGCCTAGTTTACTGTGGACAGTCTCTGTCTCATCGCGTTGAAGTCAGCCTTACCTAAATCTAGAACTTTAGTAGCTGTTTCACGTTTCTCTCTTTCAAACATTACGTTGAACTCGATCATATTATGATTGCTATTAGATAAATGTTCATGCATCGTTAGGCTGTTAACTAAATCTGGCTCATTACTCATTACTAAATCTAGTATGGCCTGCCCCCTTATTGCTTCTAGGACATATTGTTGCAGAAAACTATCCTGAACACACTCAAGAAATTCATAAGCTTTCTGACATGAGCTAGTCTGCTTATTCCAATCTATATGAAAGTTAAAATCCCTCATTAAAACCACTCTGCCTTTATTACATGTTTGTCCAATCTCTACATTCTACAAAAGCAAAATACTGCGGATGCTGGAAATCTGAAATAAAAACAGAAAATGCTGGAAATACTCAGCAGGTCAGGCAGCATCTGTAGAGAGAGATGGGAGGCAAGAGAGATTAAGAGACAAAAGGGATGATGGCGCAAGGCAAAAGGAGATGGTAATGGGACAAGTTAAGAAACGAAAGATGAGTCTAGATGAAGTGTAAATGGCAATGGCAGAATCATCAACAGTGTGAAAGAAAATAGGGGCAGAGGTTATGGTCTGAACTTGTTGAACTCAATGTTGAGTCCAGAAGGCTGTAAAGTGCCTAATCGAAAGATGAGGTGCTGTTCCTCGAGCTTACGTTGAGCTTCATTGGAACAGTGTAAGAGGCCGAGGACGGAGAAGTCAGAGTGGGAGTGGAGCAGAGAATTAAAGTGACAGGCGACCAGAAGCTCGGGGTCACCCTTATGGACTGAATGGAGGTGTTCTGCAATGTAAGGTTTCCAAAATTTGCAGATCCCCAAAACCTAAGGAAAAAGGACTTTGGAACTACCTCAGAGTGATAAAAATGCATTTGAGCCTAACCTAAGGAATATAAGACCAAAACCCAAGTTTTGGCATTTTAAAAACATGTCTGGGCCTGTAAAGGAACAAAAGGTGGCACCAACCTCTGTAAAAGCAGTTTTTGGGTATTGCAGTTAATTGCAATGTCTGGGGAACCGGGATGACCTCACTCAAAGCCCCAGCAAGCATTAATATTTTGACAATAGACCCTAGGAGAAGACAGTCCCACCCAAAACAACAGGTCCCATCAAACCGATTACAGGGTCCATCAGAAAACATGCATAATACAAATCACTCAGGACTAGGCTACAGAAAAGACTGAGTCCAGCCTAGAAACCCAAAATACGAAACCAATCACCAGTGATCAGCCAAGGAGATTGACAGGATGGAGCTATCCTGAAACCACTTCACACATTTACAAACTAGTTAACACGCTAGTAAAGTCGTTACTGTTAACGAGGCCTCAAATTGAAAGGCTGTTTTCTCAAGAAGCCAGTTCAACAGTAAAACAGTTCAAGTTCAACAGAAGGCAGTTCTGCAGTTGAAAGCCTGTTTTCAGCAGAAGTGAGGGCTGGAGTTACAGAGTTCAGGAGAAGCAAAGAGAAGTCAGTTCTCCAGCACAACAGTTACAGTTCTGCAAGAAGGCAGTTTCCACAGTTCTGCAAGAAGGCAGTTCCACAGCTCGGAAGAAGACAGTTTAAACAGAGGCAGAGTTCAACAGAAAGCAGTTCAACAAAGAAGGCCAACTGCTCCAGAAGCAAGCCGACACGCAAGAAGAAACCAGAGCGACCGCCTCAGTGACCATCGGACACCTCGCGGCAACAAGGGCCTTACGAAACTTTTACTCAAAAGACTCTAAACCCTAACTCTCAACTGTCAAGGATTCGTTTGGTGAGCATTATCCCTGGTTCTCTGGAGTCCAACTTAGCTAGTGAAGTGGGATTGGGAGGGGTGAAGTATTCTTTTAATGTTATTTCCCTCGCTTGTACCGAAGTGTTCCCCACCTTTAGAGTGTTAAGAGTGTTTGTGTTGTGTTCTACTTTCTTGAATAAAGATCAAAGTTCTTGCATCAAACTCAGTTGTCTGCTGCACCTTTTTATCACAACCCCCCAAATAAGTCCAGGGTCTAGAACCAAGGGAGTGGGAGCGATTCGAACCGCTCAGAAGTCAGAGGTGAAGCTGACACAAAACCACCACCCCCTACAGCAAAGCGGCCACCCAATCTGCGTTTGGTCTCCCCAACATTAACTCTGTTTCTCTCTCTACAGATGCTGCCTGACCTGCTGAGTATTTCCAGCATTTTCTGTTTTTATTCTACATTCTACCACTTCACAGCTCCTACCAGGGGCCTATACACAACTCCCACTACAGTCTTAAATCCTTTTCTATTTCTTAATTCTACCCATAAAGTCTCCACTGCCTGCTTACCTCTCATCATTATTTAAATGGTTTCATCCTTAATCACTAAGGCTACTTCTCCCTGTCTACCATTTTCCCTATCTTTCCTGTAGACCTTATAACCTCGTATATTTAGTTCCCAGTTCTGACTGTCTTGTAGCCATGACTCAGTAATGGCTACCATGTTATACCCACCAAGTTGAATTTGCACCTGCAATTCATTCAGTTTGTTCCTTATACTCCCTGCATTTGTATAAAGAACGCTTATTTGGGCCACACACCCTAACCTGGCCTTCTGCTCTAATGTTTTACTCTCACATTTCATATTTCTCTCTCCTGGTTTAATTACATTACATCTTTTAGTTTTCCCTTTGCCTGTAGTGCCTAAAGCACAATTTCTGACTATTACTCTACTATAAGAACATAAGAACATAAGAAACAGGAGCAAGAGTAGGCCAATCGGCCCCTCGAGCCTGCTCCGCCATTCAATAAGATCATGGCTGATCCAATCTTGGCCTCAACACCACTTCCCCACTCTCTCCCCATACCCCTTGACTCCCTTGTAGCTCAAATGTCTGTCAATCTCCGCCTTGAATATATTCAATGACCCAGCCTCCACAGCTCTCTGGGGTAGAGAATTCCAAAGATTCACGACCCTCTGAGAGAAGAAATTCCTCCTCATCTCCATCTTAAATGGGCGACCCCTTATTCTGAAACTATGCCCCCAAGTTCTAGATACCCCCACTAGGGGAAACATCCTCTCAACATCCACTCTGTCAATCCCCCTCAGAATCTTATATGTTTCAATAAGATCACCTCTCATTTTTCTAAACTCCAGTGAGTATAGGCCCAACCTGCTCAACCTTTCATCATACATCAACCCCTTCATCCCGGGAATCAACCTAGTGAACCTTCTCTGCACTGCCTCCAATGCAAGTATATCCTTCCTTAAATATGGAGACCAAAACTGTATGCAGTACTCCAGGTGCAGTCTCACCAGCGCCCTGTAAAGTTGCATCAAAACTTCCCTACTTTTGTACTCCATACACCTTGCAATAAAGGCCAACATTCCATTAGCCTTCCTAATTACTTGTTGTACCTGCATGCTAACTTTTTGTGTTTCATGTACTAGGACCCCCAGATCCCTTTTGTACCGCAGCATTTTGTAGTCTCACTCCATTTATATAATAATTTGCTTTTTCATTCTTCCTTCCAAAGTGGATAATCTCACATTTTCCCACATTATACTCCATCTGCCAAATTTTTGCCCACTCACTTAACCTATCTATATCCTTTTGCAGACTCTTTGTGTCCTCCTCACAGCTTGCTAACCCACCTATCTTTGTATCATCAGCAAATTTGGCTACAGTACACTCGGTCCCTTCATCCAAGTCATTAATATAGATTGTAAATAGTTGAGGCCCCAGCACTGATCCCTGTGGCACCCCACTAGTTACTGATTGCCAACCGGAAAATGACCCATTTATCCCGACTCTCTGTTTTCTGTTAGTTAGCCAATCCCCTATCCATGCCAATATATTACCCCCAACCCCATGCGCTCTTATCTTGTGCAGTAACCTTTTATGTGGCACCTCATCGAATGCCTTCTGGAAATCCAAATACACTACATCTACTGGTTCCCCTTTATCCACCCTGTTTATTACATCCTCAAAGAACTCAAGCAAATTTGTCAAACACCATTTCCCTTTCATAAAATCATGTTGACTCTGTTTGATTGTCTTATGAGTTTCTAAATGTCCTGCTATTACCTCCTCAATAATGGATTCCAGCATTTTCCCAATGACAACTGGCCTATAGTTTCCTGCTTTCTGTCTCCCTCCTTTCTTGAATAGTGGCATTACATTTGTGGTTTTCCAATCCACTGGGACCTCTCCAGAATCCAGGGAATTTTGGTAGATTACAACCAACGCATCCACTATCTCTGCAGCCACTTCTTTTAAGACCCTAGGATGCAGGCCATCAGGTCCAGGGGACTTGTCGGCCTTTAGCCCTGTTAGTTTGCCTAGTACTTTTTCTCTAGTGATCGAGATTATTTTAAGTTCCTCCCTCCCTATAGCCCCTTGATTATCTATTATTATTGTGATGTTTTTAGTGTCTTCGACCGTGAAGACCGATCTAAAATAATTGTTTAGAGTCTCTGCCATTTCTCTATTTCCCATTATTAATTTCCCAGTCTCATTCTCTAAGGGACCAACGCTTACTTTAGCTACTCGCTTCCTTTTTATATACCTGTAGAAGCTCTTACTGTCTGTTTTTATATTATTTGCTAGTTTACTCTCATACTCTATCTTCTCTCTCTTTATAATTTTTTTAGTTATCCTTTGCTGATTTCTAAAAATTTCCAAATCCTCTGGCCTACCACTAATCTTCACAACATTGTATGCCTTTTCTTTCAATTTGATACCATCCTTAACTTCTTTAGTTAGCCACGGATGGTTCATCCTTCTCATAGAGTTTTTCTTTCTCACTGGAATATACCTTTGCTGAGAGTTATGAAATATCCCCTTAAATGTCTGCCACTGCTGATCTACCATCTTACCCCTTAATCTATTTTCCCAGTCCACTTTAGTCAACTCTGTCTTCATACCCTTGTAATTGCCTTTATTTAAGTTTAGGACACTAGTTTCAGACCCAAGTTTCTCACCCTCAAACTGAATTTGAAATTCTACCATGCTATGATCACTCTTTCCTAGGGGATCCTTTACTATGAGTTCATTAATTAATCCTGTCTCATTACACATTACCAGATCTAAAATAACCTGCTCCCTGGTTGGTTCCTCAATGTATTGCTCTAAGAAACCATCCCAAATACACGCTATGAACTCGTCCTCAAGGCTACCCTTGCCAATTTGATTTGTCCAATCTATATGATGATTAAAATCGCCCATGATTATTGCAGTACCTTTCTTACAAGCCCCCATTATTTCTTGATTTATACTCTGTCCTACAATATAGCTACTGTTAGGGGGCCTATATACTACTCCCACCAGTGACTTCTTACCCTTACTATTTCTTATCTCCACCCAAACTGATTCTACATCTTGAGCTTCTGAGCCAATATCATTCCTCACCACTGCAGTGATCTCATCCTTTATGAACAGAGCTACCCCACCTCCTTTTCCTTTCTGCCTATCCTTCTGAAATGTCAAATATCCCTGAATATTCAGTTCCCAGCCTTGGTCACCTTGTAATGGCTATCAGATCATACCCATTTATTTTTATTTGTGCCGTCAACTCATCTATCTTGTTACGAATGCTGTGTGCATTCAGATAAAGAGCCTTTCATTTTATCTTATCATTTTTCCTTACTCTGACTCTATTTTCTGGTGCACTCTTATGCTTTTACGCTCTGCCCCTTCCTGATACATTCTGGTTATCGTTACCCCTGTCGTTGCCCTACACTATTGCCTACTCCTTTCTCTTTGCCTTCCTAAATACCCCTTCATCTGAACCCCTATCTTCTATTTCCAGCTTAGCTTTTCTCCCTTCTGATTCTACCCTCAGGTTCCCAACCCCCTGCCAAGCTAGTTTAAACCCTCCCCAACAGCACGAGCAAAACCCCCCGCGAGGATATTGGTCCCATTCCCTTTCGTTTGTTTTAGAACTATTATTTACTAGTTTAAAGTCCTTGTGACCGCCCTATTTATCCTTTCCACTAGGACCCTGGTCCCAGCCTGGTTCAGGTGAAGCCCGTCCCAACGGTGCAGTTCCTCCCTGTCCCAATACTGGTGCCTGTGCCCCATGAAATGGAACCCCTCTTTCCCACACCACTCCTTGTGCCACGTGTTCACTTCCCTAATCCGCTTATCCCTACACCAATTTGGACGTGGCTCAGGTAATAATCCAGAGATTATAACCCTTGAGGTCCTGTTCTTTACTTTAGCTCTAGCTCCTGGTACTCTCCACACTACTCTTTCCTATGTTGTTGGTCCTAACATGGACCACAACAATTGTATCCTCCCGTCCCTCTCCAATATCCTTTCAAGCCAGTTCGAGATGCCCCTCACCCTGGCACCAGGTAGGCAACATACCATGTGGGACTCTTGATCCTGATTACAAAGGATGCTATCTGTCCCCCTAATTATTGAATCCCCTACATTACTCTTCCCCTCCTCCTCCTCCCACCTTTGGACAACCTCCTGCTCCAAGGTGCAATGGTCAGCATTCTGTCTGTCCTTCAGACAGTCTTTATCCTTATCCTCACAGGTAGCAAGTACATTGTGCCTGTTCGATAGGATCAGTTTCTGCAGATCCTCGTTCTCTATCTCACCTGCGTCCCCTTACTCTGTACACGATCGGTCACACTAACCCCATTCTGATCCTGCACCTCTCTATGAGGTGTGACCTTGGTCTGGAGCAAACCATCCAGATACTCCTCGCCCTCTCTTAGGTGTTGGAATGTCTCCAACTCGCACTCCAGCTCAATAACTCTGAGCCGGAGAAATTCGAGACGGAGACATCTACTTCAGACGTGTTTGCTCGGGACAGTCTTGCTGTCCACAAGATCCCATATACTGCAGTCCAGACACACAACCTGCTCTGCCATATCTTAGTCTATATTATTTATATCTACTTTTTAGTCTGTTGTAAGTTTTTTTTTTACACACTAACGTGCACTAAGCACCAATCTGGCATAAAAGGAAATCTAAAAAGGTGACTCAACCGTGGATAACAGGGGAAATTAGAGACAGCATAAAATCCAAAGATAGGGCGTATAAAATAGCCAAAAAAAGCGCCAGAGCGGAAGATTGGGAACAGTTTAAGATAGAGCAAAGGAGGACAAAGGGCTTAATCAAGAGGGGCAAAATAGCTTACCAAAGCAAGCTGGCGGAAAATATAAAAACTAACTCCAAAAGCTTTTATAAGTATATCAAGAGGAAAAGACTGGTGAAAACCAAAGTTGGTCCATTGCAGTCAGATACGGGGGAATATATAACGGGAAATAAGGAAATGACAGACCAACTAAATGCATACTTTGGGTCAGTCTTTACGAAGGAAGACACAAAAAACCTCCCTGGGATATCGGGAAAAATAGGGACATTGGCAAAGGAGGAACTGACGCAAATCAATATCTCTAAGGATATGGTGTTAAGGAAGCTAAAGGGATTGAAGGCGGACAAATCCCCAGGGCCTGATAACATGCATCCTAGGGTACTGAAGGAGGTGGCCCTAGAGATAGCGGATGCACTAAGTATGATTTTTCAGAATTCATTAGACTCGGGAACAGTGCCCATGGATTGGAGGGTAGCTAACGTTACCCCACTATTCAAAAAGGGGGGTAGGGAAAAAGCAGGTAATTACAGACCTGTAAGCCTTACATCAGTTGTGGGCAAAATGCTGGAGTCCATCATTAAGGATGAAATAGCGGAGCACTTAGCAAATGGGGACAGGATAGGACAGAGTCAACATGGATTTACAAAGGGTAAATCGTGCTTGACTAATCTATTGGAATTTTTTGAGGGAGTAACTGGTAAAATAGATGGGGGAGAGCCAGTAGATGTGGTGTACCTAGACTTCCAAAAGGCCTTCGACAAGGTCCCACATAAAAGATTAGCATGGAAAATTGAAGCTCATGGGATAAAGGGGAAAGTATTGACGTGGATAGAGAACTGGCTGTCAGATAGAAAACAGAGAGTTGGAATAAACGGCTCATTTTCTGAATGGCAGGCAGTAACAAGTGGGGTACCACAGGGATCTGTCCTGGGTCCCCAGCTGTTCACAATTTACATTAATGACCTGGATCAGGGAGTCGGATGCAGCATTTCCAAATTTGCAGACGACACTAAACTAGGAGGGGGGGTGGGCTCAGAGGAGGAGACCAGGAAGCTCCAGAGCGATTTGGACAGACTGGGTGATTGGGCGGTTAAATGGCAGATGCACTATAATGTGGACAAGTGCGAAGTTATCCACCTTGGGTGCAGGAACGGGAGGGCAAATTATTATTTAAATGGCAATAAATTGGGAGAGGGGGAAGTACAGAGAGACCTGGGTGTTCTTGTACACCAGTCACTGAAGGCGAGAATGCAGGTGCAACAGGCGGTCAAGAAGGCAAACGGTATGCTGGCCTTCATAGCAAAAGGGTTGGAATACAGGAACAGGGATACCTTGCTGCAGCTGTACAGGGCACTGGTGAGACCACACCTCGAGTACTGTGTACAGTTTTGGTCGCCTCATCTGAGGAAAGATGTTCTTGCCATGGAGGGGGTGCAGCGGCGATTCACCAGGCTGATACCAGGAATGGCGGGATTGACCTATGAGGAGAGACTATGTAGTTTAGGGATGTACACACTGGAGTTTAGAAGATTGAGAGGGGACCTCATAGAAGTGTATAAAATTCTGACAGGTCTAGACAGACTAGATGCAGAAGGAATGTTTCCCTTGGCGGGTGAGAACAGAACTAGAGGACATAATTTAAGGATAAGGGCTAAACCATTTAGGACAGAAATGAGGGGGAATTTCTTCACTCAGAGGGTGGTGAACCTGTGGAACTCATTGCCACAGAGGGCAGTGTACGCCAGCTCATTAAATATATTTAAGAGGGAATTAGATATATTTCTACAGGCAAAAGGGGTTAAGGGTTACGGAGAGAAGGCGGGGACGGGATACTGAATTGGAGGATCAGCCATGATCTCATTAAATGGCGGAGCGGGCTCGAAGGGCCGGATGGCCTACTCCTGCTCCTATCTTCTATGTATCTATGTAAAACACTGGACAAAATTTTAAATACTTCCTGCATCAAACTTACACGAACCACTACAAGTAGTAAAGGCAAAAAACAACATCTCCTTCCCCCTCTGCACTGAATTCCCACTCTCAGCAAATTTCCAACTTTACACTCTGTTTAGTTGCTCTGTTTATAACAACTTTGTCATCCACAAATAGAAAATATACAGATCCTTGCTCACTTAGATGGCAAGCAACTAAAAATGAAGTGCTAGGCACAGCATCCAAAGTTTCTTACAGCCAGATCGTAGGATATGACAGATCTTGATGAGCTTTCTTTCAGACTAAAAGAAATGGGAATATTCGACCGCAAGGATAAAATATATTGATTTGTTATTTTTTACATTCTTAATGAAGGGAGCACTGCATATTGAAAGTGCCATCCCGAACCCTCTCCCCAGAGTGACATTTTTGTTTAAATTTAAACTCGCTAGGCATACCTGAATAAAACAATGACAATAATCAAAATTTAAATTCTTCCAAATTTAGAAACTGCCTTTCCTCCAAAATTACTGAATAATGTTACAGATGTTTCTAATTTAAATTAATTTATCTCGACTAATAGATTTCAAAGCTTTTTTGGTTCAGGTCCTTTACTTCCAATATTCCCAGATGTAGCACCTTGTATGCACTGACAGGGCCGTTAGTTATCATTGTCTAAATTATTTCACCTTTCTTTCCTGCAAAGTATATTCGAAGGAAATATAACCTTTGAAAGCCATCATTCAAATGGAAACAAGCAGGTTTACCTTGTAGTGATAGATGATTTGGTAATACATCAGTCAGATGATTTCCTACTGTGCTTTTCACTTGGGCTGCATATTGTAAAACTGACCTCCTGTTTGAATTGCAAAGATTCAAATCTCTATAAAGCACAACATAATATTACACAATGTCAATAGGAATATGATAGGAACTTACATTTTTTATGCATATTTATAAAAGTGGAGGAGTTTGTAGATATTATAAAAGTGGAGGAGGTTAAAGGGAAAATCTATATTTTTCAAATCTTTATTTTTTTGGGGAAAAGTTTTGAGGTGCATGCATTATGTAATGTGCTGCTGCTGCTGGTGTCACAGCATCCTGATCTTCCATCTCGCTTTGCTGGCGAGCTGCCTTTTACTGTCCACAGCTCGCCAGCTCGATGATAATGAGGCCCGAGGCCCAATATAGGATGCGCCTCGAGCCTCACCATTCAGGTGCAGGGATCTTTCTCTGTGCCTCCAAAAATGGGCATGCTCGAATTTCATGTCTGGATTTAGGGCAAATACATAGTAAACCAGGAGAAACTGTATAAACATTTTACAATGTTAAAACTAAAAAAAAAGTAAATTCCTGTGTCCATAAAATAATGCAAAAATTGATAATCTAACATAAAAGTGAACCCAGTTCTGACAAAATGTCTCTACCTGAAACAAGAACTCGTCCTTTCTTTTTTCAGGTGTTGATGGACTTGCTATGTATTGCCAGTATTTTTTTTTAATTTCAATTTTTTTTGTTTTTTACTTGTGTTAATCGAATATTATGCAGGTATTGTTAATGTCCAATTAAAGGATTTAAAATGCTGAAAGAATCAATGCTTATAGTATAAGGGTGACAGAGAAAAAATTGATACAATTGGAGATGTAAAGATCTGATGGGACTATAAATCAATAGAAGCAGGAGGGAGAAAAAGTGAACAACATGCTGTAGACAGAGCTAAGCGATCCCACAATCAATGGATCAGATCAAAGCTCTGCAGTCCTGCCACATCCAGTTGCGAATGGTGGTGGACTATTAAACAACTAACGTGAGGAGGAGGCTCCATGAATATCCCCATCCTCAATGATGGTGGCGCCCAGCACGTGAGTGCAGAAGACAAGGCTGAAGCGTTTGCACCAAACTTCAGCCAGAAGTGCCGAGTGGACGATCCATCATGGCCTCCTCCTGAGGTCCCCACCATCACAGAAGCCATTCTTCAGCCAATTCGATTCACTCCACGTGATATCAAGAAACGGCTGAGCGCACTGGATACAGCAAAGGCAATGGGCCCCGACAACATCCCGGCTGCTGTGCTGAAGACTTGTGCTCCAGAACTAGTCGCGCCTCTAGCCAAGCTGTTCCAGTACAGCTACAACACTGGCATCTATCCGACAATGTGGAAAACTGCCCAGGTATGTTCTGTCCACAAAAAGCAGGACAAAGGCAATCCGGCCAATTACCGCCCCATCAGTCTACTCTCAATCATCAGCAAAGTGATGGAAGGTGTCCTCGACAGTGCTATCAAGTAACACTTACTCACCAATAACCTGCTCACTGATGCCCAGTTTGGATTCCGCCAAGACCACTCGGCTCCCGACCTCATTAGAGCCTTGGTCCAAACATGGATAAAGGAGCTGAATTCCAGAGGTGAGGTGAGAGTGACTGCCCTTGACATCAAGGCAGCATTTGACCGAGTGTGGCATCAAGGAGCCCTAGTAAAACTAAAGTCAATGGGAATCCAGGGGAAAACTCTCCACTGGCTGGAGTCATACCTAGCACAAAGGAAGATAGTTGTGGTGTTTGAAGGTCAATCATCACAGCCCCAGGACATCGCTGCAGGAGTTCCTCAGGGTAGTGTCCTAGGCCCAACCATCTTCAGCTGCTTCATCAATGACCTTCCCTCCATCATAAGGTCAGAAACGGGGATGTTCGCTGATGACTGCACAGTTTTCAGTGCCATTCACAACTCCTCAGATAATGAAGCAGTCCATGCCCGCATGCAGCAAGACCTGGACGACGTTCAGGCTTGGGCTGATAAGTGGCAGGTAACATTTGCGCCACACAAGTGCCAGGCAATGACTATCTCCAACTAACCACCGCCCCTTGACATTCAACAGCATTACCATTGCCAAATCCCCTACCATCAACATCCTGGGGGTCACCATTGACCAGAAACTTAACTGGACCAGCCACATAAATACTGTGGCAACAAGAACAGGTCAGAAGCTAGGTATTCTGTGGCGAGTGTCTCACCTCCTGACTCCCCAAAGCCTTTCCACCATCTACAAGGCACAAGTAAGAAGTGTGATGGAATACTCCCCACTTGCCTGGATGAGTGCAGCTCCAACAACACTCAAGAAGCTCAACACCATCCAGGACAAAGCAGCCCGCTGGATTGGCACCCCATCCACTACCTTAAACATTCACTCCCTCCACCACCGGCATACCGTGGCTGCAGTGTGTACCATCTACAAGATGCACTGCAGCAACTCGCCAAGGCTTCTTTGGCAGCACCTCCCAAACCCGCGACCTCTTCCACCTAGAAGGACAAGGGCAGCAGGTGCATGGGAACACCGCCACTTCCACGTTCCCCTCCAAGTCACACACCATCCTGACTTAGAAGTATATCGCTGATCCTTCATCATCGCTGGGTCAAAATCCTGGAACTCCCTCCCTAACAGCACTATGGGAGTACCTTCACCACATGAGCTGCAGCGGTTCAAGAAGGCAGCTCACCACCACCTTCTCAGGGGCAATTAGGATGGGCAATAAATGCTGGCTTTGCCAGCGATGCCCACATCCCATAAACGAATTAAAAAAAACATGAATACTGAGCACCTGAACTGAGATTCGATTTGCTCATACTTGCCACTGATGAGGAATTTGGAAGGGCACTTATTACCAGGTCTAACAGCTTGTGGTAGCAGGTCTAACAGCATGTGTGTGCTGCTGTTTTAGTCCTGGTCCTTTAGTAAAGCTGAATGCATATTTTCAGCATGTTTCAATTCACTGGGCTAGAAATTGCGGTCGGAGGCGTACCTTAGGAGTACGCCTCCGACCCACGAAACAATTACGAAAGTACCTCCTGGCACCCTGGCTGTGAAAAGTTGCAGTCTCAGGCCTCGAGACAGAGGGCAGCGTAATGGCCCACGGAACCCAGGGACACAGGCGGTTCGGAAGCATACCTGGGATCACGTGGGCCCAGTCCTCCAAACAATAAGCAGAATTCCATTTCAATCATTTACGAAGGGAATCCCCTAATGATATGCAATGGAATCCCCAAATCTAATAATTATACAATGTACAGAATTGGAATTTTATTCACAATTACCTTCATTGCACCAACTTTAATAAAAAAATTAAAAATGTTGATAATTTTATATATCATTAAAACTGTAATCCGGGCCAATATTTGCATAAACTCATTTAATACAGTGTATGTACATAATTTAGGATATTAAAATGTTTAATTTAAGCCTTAGATATCCCCTTACGCTGATGCAAGCAGGCCCTGGACCTGCTTGCATCAACCATGTATTACGTGGATTTTGTTGGCTAGTCGCTGGGCAAATAGCCCAACTCTGTGCCACGATTGCTTTTTCGGGGCCCCCGCAGATGGCCTGTCAACGTGTACGCTGACAGACCACAAGTTCCAGATTTCGCGCATGCCCAAGCACATGCAGAAATCCTGAACTTTTGGGGCATTTGAAAGGGAATATGATGGCGTACTGAGAGTACGCTGTCATACACACCACAATTTCAGGGCCAGCAAATTGACTGCTGGTGCAACAACTCCCCTCTCCACTCCAACCTCCTTGGAATAATAAATGTGCCACTAATGTAAATACTTTACAAGTTGTTAAATCAGATCTTTCCAAACCATTATAGACTTTATGCAAGTGTGTTTATGTTCATATTTTGCAATTTTAGTCAACATTTGTAAAGGGAACTGAAAATGGTTCAAATATAGCCTAGATGCAGTTTTTAATATTGCTCAAAAGATAACAGAGATCAGTAGATTATTTTAAGACTTTATGCATCCAACCATTTTATAACCATATGATAAACAATGTATAACACCAAAATGTAATAAACCATGTACAAGCAGAACAAAGGATTAAATGTTGTAAAATAAAATAAAATACACAAATAATAATCAAGAATCATTAGTAATTCTCTCCCTCATATCTAGCAACTTACTTGTCATCTGTGATAGTCAATTTGGTTCTTTAAGCATTGATACATGATTGATCTTTAAAAATTTCACTGTTTTATTCAGTCTTGCTTTTGATGTGGCTACAGTTCATTAACTGGCAGTTTGGCTTCATTGAATGTTCAAAGCAATGCAATTGTGGCTGGGCCAGCTTACTTTTAACTCCTGTCTGAAAGTCATCAACAGTTTATAAGCAATTCAAATTGATCTGGACTCAATAACAAACCAAAAGAACTTAGTTTAGATGCCCTACAGTTTGAAGACCAGACATTCTCCATTGTATTAAATTCAAACTTACTCGTTATGTTTAAGAAGTTCTTGAACAATCTCCACTGGTCTGTATTCTGCTGGTGTAAGATCCCCCAGTTTTTCCAACATGTCCACATCTTGTACAGTTAACATAAGGGAAGTCAGGCCATCAAGATTGTTGCAATTTACATCCAAAGACCCTTCTTCTGACTGGAGGAACATGTTAATAGGAAAATATTACCATATATTAAAGAACTTACTTACCCATGGATTTTAACTGTTAGGATTATAAACAGTTACATTTCTTGACTTCCCATATCCTCTCTCCTGCAATCTTCATAAAGCCCATCCTTTCCAAGCTCTCCCTTACAAACAGATCTACAATGGTTTGCTCACAGGTGAGCTGTTTCATGTGTGGACAGCAATCACCTACTCCATTCTGCCATCTTCAAATATATATAAGTTTTCTATTTTAGCATAAGCGCAGTGGGACAAAAATTGTTTCCCCCTCAATTTTTGTTAATATTCCATTTTAGAGGGATAGTAATCCTCAGAGGAGTGCCAAACCTAGATGAACAGTCCATTAGTGGTTTCTAACAACATTATTTATGTCTTAGTTGGCAACTCTAACAAAGGGTCATTGCAGTGATAGAAAGGAGGGACTAAATGAATGTAATCAGCAGGTGGACTCATTGTGGTTAGAATTAAGGAAAAGGAAAGGATTCAACTACTGCAAGTATTTTACAGACCAATCGACTGTGATGACTTAACAAAGGAATATACATATATGTATGATGTGGAGATGCTGGCGTTGGACTGGGGTGGACAAAAATGAGAAGTCGCACAACACCAGGTTATAGTCCAACAGATTTATTTAATTTTACAAGCTTTCGAAGCAGTTCGCTCCTTCGTCAGGTAAGTTAGCAATGAGAGAATCTCCCAGAATTCACAATTTAAACCCAGACAAAATCTATTCACATTATTCACTACAACAAAGAGCACAGCCAAGACAATGAGATGTGTCCCAGGGGGTCCAACGTGTCAAACCACCTGCTGGCTGCATATCCTGTCAATTTGTGTTTTTGTGTGTGTAGATGGTGGAAGCCTGTAAGAAGCAAAATGTGGTAATAATGGGAAACTTTAACTTACATATAAATTGAAGAGAAATAGCAGCACCAATAGGAAAGAGAATAGATTTATTGAATGTATTCAAGAAAATTTCCCGAAAGCAGCATCTCTTAAAACCAACAAGGAAGCAGGTGATACTTGACACAGTTACACGTAATGAACCAAAAATAGTTAACAGTCTGGTAGTAAAGGTCCTTTGAAAGGCAAAAGAGGTACTTCTGGAGTGCTGCAACAATGGTCTACAAGAGTGATCAGGATGATTGATAAACAAATGAAGAAGGCTTAAGTAAGGGCAAAGAACAGTGTTGAGACTAAAGACTAGGGAAATACAGAAAGCCACATAAGGAGACCAATAAAGTAATAAAGAAGGCAAAGAAGGAGGATCAGAAAAACATTTGCAGATGGTATTAACAGTAAAAGCAAAAGCTTTTGTAAGTACGGTACAGTACTCTGGTAAGACCACACCTTGAGTATTATGTCCAGATCCAGTCATCGATAAACAAAGAGACATTGGGAGTGATTATCAACTGCTGCCCATCCAGCCAGCAGTTGAAAATTGAAAAAAGAAAAATCGCTCACCTATTGGCCACTCAAGGCTTGCCGACATGATTTTCAGGTGGGCCTTGAAATGGGTGGCTTGCACTTCCACCCAAAACAGGCGGGAGCCTTATTAAAATATTCAAATTAGGCCAACACCATTTTCGTGTATCAATTTTGTGTACCCATTGGCTCTAGACATTGAGCAGTCTAACCAGCGGTTCTTAAAGGAAGCATCATCAAAAGGTTTTTACAGTGATTTTTGTGGAACTGAGGGGAGCATTAATGTACCTCCTGGCCTCACGGAACTCTTCAGGCCACTGCTAGCCACTAAGTGGTCCCCTTCCCAAAATACCTCCAACCCCTGCCCCCCCCCCGCCAACTTTGGGGCCTGACTTCTGAATTGACTTCACAGAGGAGCCGACGGATTCCACGCCCACCGCCCCAGCAGAAAGCTGCATATGTGCACTTGCTGAGCATTGACGGCCTGCCCACAATATTTAGATGAGACCCGACCATGAAAATGTGGAGTGCAGAGAACAGCCAAGACGCTGATCACTAATGTCAAAGGACTGAGTTATAAGTAAAGACTGGAGAAACTTGGGGGGAGAAATTCCCCTAGAGGGCCATTCGGGGCGCTATGTCAAAAATGTTTGAAAAGTTAGCGCCAGGCGCTATCCTTTTCAAACATTTGAGAAATTCCCATTTTTTGCTCCAAGAGGCGTGGCGCTGCCGCGTTGCAGGGGCTCTTCCCTCAATTAAAGGGAAGGGCTCCCTGCTGCGAGCTCTGCATTTTTTTTTGGCATCTGCTGGAGCACTGGGGTGCGGGAGTGCCGCATGATCAGCCGATCACGGCACTCAGCCCACATCCGGTGCTCAGAAAATGTTTTTTTAAAATCAGCGATTTTTTTCATATCAGCCAGCCACCGCGCCTTTAAATGGCGCCCCGCGAGCGGCCGGCCTCACTGTTTGCGACCCCTGCAGCAGTTGGTAACATCGCCCGGCGCTGCTGCGCGGCGCGAGGGGGAATTTTTCTCCCGAGGCGCTACGCCCAGAGATGATGTCATGATCTCCAGGCGCAGAAGATCGGGACGATACCCGGTAGTGCTGCCGCTAACCTCCCAAAACTACAGAAACATATGCCATCAAGGCCATAGGCTCAGAGATAGCTTGGTAAGAAAGATAATTGTGCGACTCCCTAACTGAAAAATAATACAAAGCTCTTTGTACTAAGAGACTGAGAAGTTAAGGGAGTAAATTTGTCGCATGGCATGTCAGGATTCCACAGTTATCAGCACCCTGAAGTCTTCAGGGGCACTGTTGAGGTGATTAACACCAAAAAGAAGGGAACTCTTCTGACTCCTGTTACTCAAATTGGTCAAATGAATGAAAGGTGCTCTTAATACTTGGGGGAGCTCTTGCTTCTTGTTTTGTTTTAATTCTTTAGTAGTCTTTATCTAGTGTGTGTTGAAGAGTATCTCTGTACAAGACAGAAAGAAATAGATTACCGAAGTCAGACTTTACATCTATACTAGCCAGTTACAGGTAGATATATGTGTGTCACTTAGGTGTACAAGTTTTCCTGAGATCAAGGCAGATAAGATTAAAACTAGCTAGTCCAGATATAGTTACCAGCGTGTAAGGTGGCTTTATCCAGGCACAGAGGAATGGATAACACCTTTACACAAGATGTTCATCACCCAACGTTTGAGAAGCCAACACTATCATCCCACAGGAAGGCGAGATAACCAACTCAACTACGCAGCTCCTTTGGGTAAGGTCATACACAGCTAACTGCCAGCACATAGATGCTAATCTATCCAATAAACTGGCTATCTAATGCTGTTAACTTGTCAACTATCTAAGAAGTATAATCCTAAATTAATCTCACTAATATATATCAATCTCAGACACTGGCCTCAACTATAAATTGATAATCAGTAAACCAGCTAACGCTGAGTTACAGTGACACAACTGAACTACCTTTAGAACCTCTATTAGTCATTTGTTAGTAACCCTATCTACTAATTATTTGCATTCTCAATATTTAAGTTTAGGTGCTGCTAATTATGATTCTGAAGTTAATAAACAATTATTAGTGCATGACTTGTCTGGATCATTTGTCAAGAAAGGGTTAATTCATTCACTCAGCAGTGTGTGCGTAACCTAATTGAAAGTTGGTAAGATAATGTGAACAATTTGCCTGCTCAACTTTATCAAACCTCTTTGTAATTTGATTAGGTTATTTTGAAATCTCACTTCTAACAAGGATAAGCCTAACTTTCTTAACATTTCCTCATAACTAATACCATCTGTATTACTGAGCGACTTCAAATGGAAGGCATAGATTCTTGACATAATCTTCAAAACTTGTTCCTAGCATGTTGCTAAAATGCATCTTTGGTTATCAGCCATTTTGTTTCTTTTGTTTCTAAATGTATTTATCAGGAATTCTGAGTTCTACTTTCAAAGAATCTTAAGCATTCATCTTGCTGTTACAGAGTACGAGGGCTGGATTTTATGAATGGAGGCGAGTTGGAGGCGGGACTGCTGCTTGTCATGTCAATGTCCCGCCTCCATCCTTGCCTGATCAATCAGAGGGATTTTCCCCGGATTGAGTTTGTTAAGCCTGCCCTGCGGGCTCAGCAGGCCAATTAGGGAGGAAGTCACTGACAGATCACGTCAACATCAGACGTGCTATCTGTCAAGAATTCTTGAAAGAAGTTTTTGTGGTGAGGACTCATCAAACCTTTCAACTTTGTAAATTTCACATGTCTGTAAGATCGGAGGATCCAACAGCCATTATGTGAAATTGACTAGGAGAATATCGGTTCTCCCCATCCAGCACGGCTAAAGGCTGTAGAAGGAAAACAAGGTAAGTGAACACTTTTTTAAACTTATCACTCACCTTACATACTTACCACTCCACACTTGCACCCATCACTCACCTCTACACCTTACTTCCAGGCGCCTCCGACCGCCGCAGACCTCCTCCACGTCTCCTCCAACCCGGCGGGGTTCTCCGAGGTTGGGAAGCCTTCACCTGTGAAGGTAAAATGGCACTAATCCTTTTTTCTGCCTGTTAACTACCTGTTAACAAGCAGTTAAAAGGATTAAGTGCCTTTCCCGCCTCCAGGAGACGGGACCTGAAGCTGCACATCTTCCCGCCTCCTGGCAAAAGGGCACGGAGGTGGGATGGGGTTTGTCATCCGCCCCCACTTTCTCCGAATTTACCGGCTGTCCCGCCTCCATGCTTGGAAAATCCAGCCCCATGAGTAGACTTACAGTTTGTATGTATACATGCAGACTAAACCTTACCAATGAAACATGTCAGTATGGAAACAATTAGTCAATTGAAGTGCTAGCATACTATGCTGGCACACACCACAGTCATTTGGTAACACTCGAACAGTCGTGGGTTCAAGCCCCTCTCCAGAGACTTGAGCACATAATCCAGCTGACATTTCTGTGCAATATTGAGGGAATGTTGCATTGCTGGAGGTGGGGTCTTTTAGATGAGATGTTAAATTGTGGTGCTGTCTGGCTGTACAGGAGGTTGTAAAAGATCCCATTGCACATTGAGCAGGGGAGTTCTCCCAGTGTCCTGGCCAACATTTATCCCTTTACCAACAGTACCATAAAACAGATTAACTGGTCATTTATCTCACTGCGGTTTATAGGACCTTGCTGTGTGCAAATTGGCTGCCCCATTTGCCTACAAAACAACAGCGACTACACTTCAGAAGTAATTAATTGTCTGCAAAATACCTGGTGACAGCTCGAACATGAAAGGCACTCTATGCAAGTTCCATATATTTTTTCTAAATGCACACGTATTTTGCAAACTGCGATAGACATTTGGGGTATGGTAGTGTAGTGGTTATGTATGTTCGTGGACTCATAATCTAGAGGCCTGGACTTATAATGCAGATAATGTAAGTCATATCCCCACTATGGCAGTTTGAGAATTGTTTAAAAAAATCTGGAAATAAAATGTTGGTATCAGTAAAGGTGGCCATGAAGCTGTCGGATTCACTAATATCCTTTAAGGAAGGAAACCTGCCGTCCTTACCCAGTCTGACCTATATGTGACTCTAGTGTAACACCAACGTGATTGACTTATAACTGCCCTCTGAATTTGCCTAGCAAGCCACTCAGTTGTATCAAACTGCTACCAGCAGTTCAAGACAAAGGCACTTCAAGAAGCAGGCGCACCACCATCTTCTCTGGATGGCTAAGGATTCACATTACAAGCCCACATCCCGAGAATGAAATTAAAAAACTGCAATAGACATGCAGTGTTCACTCGGCTGTTATCACTTGAATTAAGTAGAAAACAAATACAAAGCGGCGATGTCCAACTGAAAATTGACACTAAGCCCAATTCATTTTTTTAATCTACTCCAATTAAATATTGGGAAGACCGAAGCCATTGTTTTCAGTCTCTGCCACAAACTCCGTTCCCTAGCCACTGACTCCATCCCTCTCCCTAACATCTGTCTGAGGTTGAACCACACTGTTCGCAACCTTGGTGTCATATTTGACCCTGAAATGAGCTTCCGATCACATATCCACAGCATAACTAACAACGCCTACTTCCACCTCACTAACATCACCCGTCTCCGCCCTTGCCTCAGCTCATTCGCTGCTGAAACCCTCATCCATGCTTTTGTTACCTCTAGACTTGACTATTCCAATGCACTCCTGGCTGGCCTCCCACATTCTACCGTCCATAAACTTGAGGTCATCCAAAACTCGGCTGCCCGTGTACTAACTCGCACCAAGTCCTGTTCACCCATCACCCCTGTGCTCGCTGACCTACATTGGCTCCCGGTTAAGCAGTGCCTTGATTTCAAAATTCTCATCCTTGTTTCCAAATCCCTCCATGGCCTCACCCCTCCCTATCTCTGAAATCACCTCCAGCCCCACAATCCCCCGAGATATCTGCGCTCCTCTAATTCTGCCCTCTTGAGCATCCCTGATTATAATCGCTCAACCTTCGTGACCGTGCCTTTTGTTGCCTAGGCCCTAAGCTCTGGAATTCCCTGCCTAAACCTCTCTGCCTCTCTACCTTTCTTTCCTCTTTTAAGACGCTCCTTAAAACCTACCTCTTTGACCAAGCTTTTGGTCACCTGCCCTAATTTCTCCTTATGTGGCTCGGTGTCAAATTTTTTGTCTTATAATACTCCTGTGAAGCGCCTTGGGACGTTTTATTGTGTTAAAAGTGCTATATAAATACACATTGTTGTTGTTGTTGCAGCAGTCAGTAGATGGTGTTTGACTTGTAGTTATTCCACTCAAGCCTTGACCATTTTGCCTGCCTCTCTCTAATTACATTAATTGCAACTGGGTTCCACTGCCATTGTTTGCTCCCTTCACTTCCACAATACTTTTACTCATATTACAACAGCGACCAGCACCTGTTGGAGTTGATGGAGATCGCCCAGCCAGGAAGCCTATAACAGACACCTCTTGGGAAAGCTGGTTCTGGTTACAGCAGACAGCAGGATTCCCTGGACAACAGAATTAGCCACATGTATAGCTGTCTCACTGTTGTGATTACAAAGAGTGATAGAAACCCCTTTCTTCAAAAGCAAGCACACAACCTGTAGAACAGTTATAAAGTTTCTATTATGCTTATCACAAAAATAAAAAGCAGACTCTCTAGCTTAGACCTGAATGATATGATAAACCCTTTACTTTATGTGCCAGTGGGAAATCTGTTTAAATTTTACAGGTCATTTTACTTCATTGTGAAATTATTACTCATCAACCAGCTGCTGTGGTGTCTATTGATTTATTTTTAACCTTTTTCTTTCTTTCATTGTGCTTTCTTTCTCTCTCTGACAATAACAAAAATTGTGACCAAGCTCGTTCCACAATATTTACTTTTAAAATAAATATTTTTAAGCATGTGCTATGTACTTGAAAAGAGGACTTTGCTTGAGTACTAGAGTTCAACTAGAGTTGCCATAGCAACAAATATTCTTTAGTTGATAGTTTAGCCTGCATTTTCCTCAGTTGCATGATCGTTAGTGAAGTGTGATGGGGTGGGACCTCCACCAGCTTGATGACACTAGCACCGACCTCACCATGTTCTCTGGGGTCAGCTTAATTTAAATAAAATAATTTAAATATAGCACCTTTAACATAATAAAACGTCTCAACAAAGTAAAACCCAAGCATTGGAAATGCCTCTCACTGGAAGTTCCCCTGTTTGGGGGTGGGAAATTGTATGCTGCTACAGGACTGAAAAGGCTGCAGCAGCTTAAAGAGTCAAGCATTACTATCACAATTTTTGGCTGCAAGAAATGTAGTTAAGTGTCAGAGAGGACTGTTGTAGGACACAGAACCCTCTGACTTGTGAATACTGAGGTTGAAGTGCTGCCTCAGGAAGTCAGTCTTAGGAGTGAAACACTCCTTATAAATGATAGAAGGGGGACCCCAAGGAGCATGCAGCAGATAATTGGAAGGAGGGGCCCAGGGCTGTGAGTGCCAATTCACCATTCGGCATATGGCTACACAATGTCACAAAAAGTTTAATAACAATACCAGGTCAGAGGGGCGAATCACACCCTTCAAGAATGCACTTTACTAAACATGTCTGCCACTTGCAATTTCCCCACTCATTGTGTTAAAGTGTCTCTATCGCTTACCATCAATGGCCATGAGGTGCCCTTTACATACTCAGCTCTCACCTGCAAATGTTCCTGCACTCCTTACTTGCATTCACTCCACAAGCAGCTGCATCCCCACAAAATGTTTCACATGGAATGTCATTGCTTGCTGGAGTCATACACCCATTATGTTCTGCATGCTGCAACTTGGGTTTTACTCCATGTCATAAGAACAAAAAGTCAATTTTACTTTTTGCAATTTTTAGGAGAAAGCAGTCCATAACAGCAAGGAGAGAACTGTGACCTCTCACCCCTATAAGAAGGGTGTTGGAGATGGCAAAGTGTGAGAGCACGTAACAACTGAGGGTTTCTTATGCCATTCTGGTTCTAGTCCTATTGTACCCTGCATTGACTGTCAGTGAAACAGGTGGCTAAGCTACTCATTGGATAAACTTACTGGAGTCAATTCCACACTCCACTAGTTGGAGAGAGTACATTGGGGGAAATCGTGGGTGCACAACTCGTGACTTTCTGCTTATTAAAATAAATGAATGGAAAAATCACAAGCTATATACAGTACCAGCATTTCCTGCAATGTGCTCCCTGCAGTGTCACTTCCCAGAGAAGAATTGGCCTTTCTGAGCCATCAGGAGAGTAACTCTCATTTCTCTTATGGAAAGAAACTTCAATCTATACATTAGTAAGGTGCAAATTTGTTAAAGTCATAAAAAAAGGAAAGGTTAACTTAGGCTGGAAAAAAAGTGTTAGTAAAACTATGATACAATTATGGTTCTTACCTCTTTATAACCCTTCTGAGCTGCTCCAATGTGAGATATGTCAGGGTGCTCTAAATTGATGTTCATAGGTGCTGTTTCAATCGTCAGCATTTGACCCTGTACTATAGTTTCCAGGTTGCTTTCTGATGCAGTAACCAAGAAGTCAAGCATTGGATTCATTTCGTCCATTTTTCATTGTTCCCTATCAAAATTGTAAAAAGATCAAATTTAAAAAACAGCGCTGGGGGAGAAATTCAGTATCGCCCCATTTGGGGCGCAATTATCGGCCGGGCGCAAAGATTAGCGCCTGGCGCTAATTATCGCCACCGACTGCAAACTTGACTTTTATCGCCCCTGGAGGGGATTGGAGCGCTAAATCAGGCGCTTCACACCTGTCTTAAGGCGCAAAGGCCGAGGAGCGAGGCGCTACCTCAGAGCGCTGGCGAAGCTCATGTGATGTCAGTCAGCAATGGAACACACACACAATGGCACGAGCCAGTTCTTAAAGGGGATGGTTAATCTTGCTTTCCATCCACATCCTGCTCATTGCAGCCTTGAATCTCGGCCTGGAGAGACCTGCACATCAAATCTGCTGGAAAGAACAATGGAGAGTACCAGGCAAAGAGCTCAGAGTGCAGCCCATACAGTCTCTTCTAAATCGATATAAGGAATGGCAAATCAAAATGAACCTGCAAAGTGCTGCTCAGTACCCAAAACTCCTTCACACAACGTTGAATCTCTCCAGAAGTCTCTCTCTCTCTCTCTCAGAATGCGTGGTTCAAAAATGGCACCAACAATAAAAGGCAGGAAGCGGTCACCTTTAAATAGCGCTCCCCCAGTCCCTTCATGACTGCAAAACGCTCCCCTCAACCTGTCGTTGCTAGCGTCAGGCGGTAAGGCAGGGGGCGCCACTCAATATCCGCTCCGGGGCGATACCGGGGCATTGCGCACTCGACTGACGTCACGATCTGCCGGTGCAGGAGATCGTGGCGGTAGTGTTTAGCGCCGCCGCAAAATGTCTAGTTAATTTCGTGAGCGGCGCAAACTTCGCCGCGCCTGGGCGCTAGATGCTTTGCGCCCCATTAGCGCCCTCTTAAGGCGCTAACGGGAGGCGCAACCAACTGAATTTTTCCCCCAGCTTGTCTTATCTTGTAATAAAATTGCAGTGGAATGAAATTAAACTTCATGTGTGAAAACCTTAGTGAAACCTCATACAATAAACCATTTCAAATCTTTTAGGGGACATTGTCTATTCCCCTTTTTTCATTTCAAGTGGATATAAAAGAAAACATCTCATGGGTATTAAAAAAAAACACAGCAGCAGTGATCTCGGGGCTGAAATCCTTCAAGAAGCAAAAATAGAAGAATGCCTGTTCATGATTAATGGCCTGCTAAGACAATTGCCTTCTCAGAACTTGCACAGTGAGTATAGGAACTGTGGAACAGTGTTTGCAATACTGTAAGTTGCAGAAAGAGAAATAAAAAGAAAATCGAACACTGGAAATCATAAAAATGAAAAAATACATGAATGGGGAAATTACTTAATTCACTAATACTCAGGATAGAAACCTAAGTGGTGATAAGATGAGAGGGTCTGGTTTGTATGTATCAGTATTACTTGAGGGTCAGTACTGAGGCAAAAGGAACTTGATATTTTTCATTAGTGACAACAGTGAGTTAGGAGCAGCCCGGAGGGGAGGAGGAGAGAGAGAATGAAAGCTGGGGAAGTTATTAGACTCTATAATTAAAGACAGTGACTGAACACTTAGAGAAATTCGAGCTGATTAGAGAGAGCCAACATGAATTTGTATGGGTAGGTCATGTCTAATGAACCTAATTGATTTTTTTGAGGAAGTAACTAAAGTAATAGACATGGGGAAATGTCTATGGATGTAGTTTATATGGACTTCCAGAATGCATTTGATAAGGTTCCACATAAGAGATTGTTAGCTAAAATTAAAGATCATGGAATTGAAAGCAAATTATTGACCTAGTTAGGAGATTGGTTAGGGATAATGGGTATGTACTCAAATTGGAAGGAAGTGACTAGTGGTGCCCCACAATGATGGGCCGAAAATTGATCCCGGGACGCGAGAGTACGCACTGCGTACTCTCGCGTATTCCCACTCCAATTGCCGGTTTTCTGCATGCCCTGCGCATGCGCTGAAAACCGGCAATTGCTCTTCTGAAAAGGGGGCGGGGCCTGGGTGCATCGCGTGCGCGCTACAGGCTGCGCGCACGCTGTGCACTTCATGCTTTGGACGCGCAGGTAAGTAGGGAAGAATTTGGAAATGTAAAAAGGAGGAGTAAGACCCGCTTTTAAGAAGGTAAGTAGTGAATTAAGTATTTTTTTGAATTTTTTTTTACAGGTATATCTTTTTTATAGACTTTAAAGACAGGTAAGTTTATTTTTATAACTTTTTAAAAGATTTTAAATTTTTTCAAAAATTTAATTTTTTATTTAAAATGGTTAATTTAATTAACTATACTTATTTTATTAATGTGATGGTTTTTTTTTAAAATTTAATTGAGGTTTAGCTGTTATTTTGGGGGGGTGTAAGATTCATAACTTATGAATGGAAGATGGTGTGCTGCCATTGGCTCTAACTGAGTCACGTGATCCCACAGCTCGCACGAATTCACTACGCCGCTGGGATACGCAAGCCCAGCACAGCTGATGTCTGGAACATCAATTTCGTGCGAGCTGGATCAGAAAAAGCATAAGCGAGGTGAGACATCGCGGGGAAGGCTTACCCCCGCGGGAACAGAGCGAGATCAATTTCTGGGCCGATATGTGTTGGGGATTCAACTATTCACTATATTTATTAATGACTTAGATAATGCAATAGAGAGCCATATATCCAAGTTTGCCAATGACACAAAGATTGATGGCATAATAAGTAGTGTAGACGGGAGCATAAAATTACAAAGAGACATTGATAGATTAAGTGAGTGGGCAAAACTGTGGTAGATGGATTTCAACGCAGGTAAGTGTGAAGTCATCTATTGTGGACTAAAAAAGGATAGATCCGAGTATTTTTAATAAGCTAGGAACAGTGGAGGTCCAAAGAGATTATGGGGTCCATGTACACAGATCACTAAAATGTAGTAGTCAGGTACAAAAAATAATCAAAGAGGCCTTTTGACTCACCGGTGGCAGCAGCGAGAGCGGCCCTGGGTGGATACTGAGCGCAGAGACCGAGGATTTAAAGAGCGGGGAGAGAGAGAGCGGTCCAGACTCACCGGCGACAGCAACGAGAGCGGCCCTGGGTGGATACTGAGCGCAGAGACCGAAGATTTAAGGAGCGGGGAGAGAGAGAAGTAAAAAGTAATCGAAGTGTGACATCACCAGAAAGCAGATAAATGATTGGTTGGTGAGTATTTCTCTCTTTCTCGCTTTTTTCCAAACTTAAATTTTGTGGTTTATAGTTTCTAGGGTCTCTGTTGTGTAGCGGGGAGTGCTAGTAAACAAGGGCCCTTGAGTATATCATTTAATTGTAGTGTAATTAGTGGTATTGATTTGATTTAATTTAATTTGAATTAATTAAAGGGTAAGTCATGGCAGCACAGCTCGGCCCCGTGGCATGCTCCTCCTGCACTATGTGGGAAATCAGGGACACTTCCTGCATCCCTGACGACCATGTGTGCGGGAAGTTTATCCAGCTGCAGCTACTGGCAGACCGCATTGCAGCGCTGGAGCTGTGAATGGATACATACTAGAGCATTTGCGATGCTGAGGACATCGTGGATAGCACGTTTAAGGAGTTGGTCACACCACAGGTAAAGGCTGCACAGGCAGGAAGGGAATGGGTGACCGCCAGGCAGAGTAGTAGGCGCAGGTAGGTAGTGCAGGAGTCCCCTGTGGCCATCCCCCTCTCAAACAGATATACCGCTTTGGATATTGTTGGGGGAGATGGCTTATCGGGGGAAGGCAGCAGTAGCCAACTTCCTGTCACCATGGGTGGTTCTGCTGCACAGGACGGGAGGAAAAAGAACGGGAGAGCTATAGTGATAGAGGACTCAATTGTAAGGGGAATAGATAGGCGTTTCTGCGGCCGCAAACGAGACTCCAGGATGATATGTTGCCTCCCTGGTGCAAGGGTCAAGGATGTCTCAGAGCGGCTGCAGGGCATTCTGGAGGGGGAGGGTGAACAGCCAGCTGTCGTGGTGCATATAGGTATCAACGATATAGATAAAAAATGGGATGAGGTCCTAAAAGCTGAATATAGGGAGTTAGGAGGTAAATTAAAAAATAGGATCTCAAAGGTAGTAATCTCAGGATTGCTACCAGTGCCACGTGCTAGTCAGAGTAGAAATAGAAGGATATTTCAGATGAATACATGGCTAGAGGAATGGTGCAAGGGGGACGGATTCAAATTCCTGGGACATTGGAACCGGTTCTGGGGGAGGTGGGACCAGTACAAACTGGACGGTTTGCACCTGGGCAGGACCGGGACCGATGTCCTAGGAGGAGTGTTTGCTAGTGCTGTTGGGGAGGGTTTAAACTAAAATGGCAGGGGGTTGGGAACCTGTGCAGGGAGACAGAGGAAACAAAAGACAGGAAGGAGAAAAGCAAAAGTGGAAGGCAGAGAAATCAAATGTGTAAATCAAACAGGGCCACAGTAAATAATAATTCTAAAAAGAATTAAAAGTGTTAAAAAAACAAGCCTGAAGGCTTTGTGTCTTAATGCGAGGAGCATTTGTAATAAGGTGGATGAATTAGCTATCCAAATAGATGTAAACGGATATGATATAATTGGCTCCAGGGTGACCAAGGCTGGGAATTCAACATCCAGGGGTATTCAATATCCAGGAAGGACAGGCAAAAAGGAAAAGGAGGTGGGGTACCATTGCTGGTTGAAGAGGAGATTAACACAATAGTAAGGAAGGATATTAGCTCTGATGATGTAGAATCTGTATGGGTAGAGCTGAGAAATACCAAGGGGCAGAAAACGTTAGTTGGAGTTGTATACAGACCCCCAAACAGTAATGCTGAGGCTGGGGATGGCATTAAACAGGAAATTAGAGATGCGTGCAATAAGGGCACAGCAGCTATCATGGGTGACTTTAATCTACATATAGATTGGGCTAACCAAATTAGTAACAATACTGTGGAGGAGGAATTCCTAGAGTGTATACGGGATGGTTTCCTGGACCAATATGTCGAGGAACCAACTAGAGATCAGGCCATCTTAGACTGGGTATTATGTAATGAGAAAGGGTTGATTAGCAATCTTGTTGTGCGAGGCCCCTTGGGGAGGAGCGATCATAATATGATAGAATTCTTCATTAAGATGGAGAGTGAAGTAGTTGACTCAGAGACTAGGGTCCTGAATTTAAATAAAGGAAACTACGATGGTATGAGGCGCGAGTTGGCTAGGACTGATTGGGGTACGTTACTTAAAGGGTTGACGGTGGATAGGTAATGGCAAACATTTAAAGATCACATGGATGAACTACAGAATTTGTTCATCCCTGTCTGGCATAAAAATAAAACAAAAAAGGTGGCGCAACCGTGGCTAACAAGGGAAATTAAGGATAGCATAAGATCCAAGGAGAGGACATATAAATTGGCCAGAAAAAGCAGCAAACCTGAGGATTGGGAGCAGTTTAGGATTCAGCAAAGGAGGACAAAAGGATTAATTAAGAGGGGGGAAAATAGAATATGAGAGTAAGCTTGCAGGGAACATAAAAACTGACTGTAAAAGCTTCTATAGATATGTGAAGAGAAAAAGATTGGTGAAGTCAAGCGTAGGTCCCTTGCAGTCAGAATCAGGGGACTTTATAATGGGGAACAAAGAAATGGCTGACCAATTAAATACATACTTTGGTTCTGTCTTCACAAAGGAGGACACAAATAACCTCCCAGAGATGTCGGGGAACATAGGGTCTAATGAGAGGGAGGAACTGAATGAAATCAGTATTTGTAGGGAAATGGTGTTAGGGAAATTGACGGGATTGAAGGCCGATAAATCCCCAGGGCCTGATAATCTACATCCTAGGGTACTTAAGGAAGTGGCCCGAGAAATAGTAGATGCATTGCTGGTCATCTTCCAAAATTCTATAGACTCTGGAACAGTTCCCATGGATTGAAGGGTAGCTAATGTAACCCCACTATTTAAAAAAGGTGGTAGAGAGAAAACAGGGAATTATAGACCGGTAAACCTGACATCGGTAGTGGGGAAAATACTAGAGTCCATTATAAAAGATGTAATAGCAGAGCACTTGGAAAACAGTAACAGGATCGGACAAAGTCAACATGGATTTACAAAAGGTAAATCGTGCTTGATTGATCTACTGGAATTTTTTGAGGATGTAACTGGTAGAATAGATAAGGGAGAACCAGTGGATGTGGTGTATTTGGACTTTCAGAAGGCTTTCGATAAGGTCCCGCAGAAGAGATTAGCGTGTAAAGTTAAAGCACATGGGATTGGGGGTAAGGTACTGACTTGGATAGAGAACTGGTTGGCAGACAGAAAGCAAAGAGTTGGAATAAACGGGTCTTTTTCCGAGTGGCAGGCAGTGACTAGTGGGGTACCGCAGGGATCGGTGCTAGGACCCCAGCTATTCACAATATATATTAATGATCTAGACGAGGGAACTAGATGTAATGGGGGAAAAATTCAGTAACGCCCCGTTTGGGACGCGATTATCGGCCGTGCGCAAAGTTTAGCGCCTGGCGCTAATTATCGCCTCTGACTGTAAATATGGCTTTTATTGCCCCTGGAGTTGATTGGAGCGCTAAATCAGGCGCTACACACCTGTCTTAAGGCGCAAAGGCCGAGGAGGGAGGCGCTAACTCAGAGCGCGGGCGCAGCGCAGGTGCTGTCAGTTAGCGATGGAACACAGACACACTGGTGCCGGCCAGTTCTTAAAGGGAAGGCTCGATCTTGCTCTCCAGCCACACCCTGCTCATTGGAGCCTTGAATCTCGGCCTGGAGAGACCTGTGGCTAAATCTTGCAGCCAAGGACTATGGAGAGGGCCAGGGAGCGAGCACAGCGCTACAGCGAGCAGGCCTTGGAGGCTCTGGTTGGCGCGGTGGAGTGCAGAAGATCAATACTGTACCCAGAGAGTGGCAGGAGGCCTTTGCCGTGCGAGTACAGAAGAGTGTGGAGGGAGGTGGCTCAGAGCGTCTCCTCTAGGAGCATGGTGCCCAGGACCCATATACAATGTAGAAAAAAGTTCAACGACCTCACTCGGGTTGTCAGGGTGAGTGGCTTTTTTTCGATACCTCTCCATCCCTCCATCTCAATCTCACTCTATGGCCACAGGGTCTTAAAACCCCAATGCCCAACACTCATCCAACACTTATGGCCCTCTCATGAAACACACATGCACATTCCACACTTTGCATACAGTAATGGCTATTCACCTATGGGAGGCACATCAGGCAAGACCATGGCTGCATACAGTAAGGGCTATTCACCTATGGGAGGCACATCAGGCAAGACCATGGCTGTATATTTATTCAGACGCCGTCCTTTTTCTTGCAGGCCAAGCTATCTCATAATAGGAGACAGCAGCAACGGACGGGTGGAGGGCGGCTTCAGCTGCAACCCCGCAGCGATCTTGAGGCGCGCGTCCAGAGGATTGTGGCAAGCCGGGTGATCGGTCCCGTCACCACTGGAGACGCCGACCCCGTTCTGGACAGCAATGGTAAGGTCATCACCTTTTTGTCCTCTCTCCTTCCACTTGTCCTTCATAACACCAGCCTTTGACACTTTCAATCCAACTTACTAAATCGCTGCACTCATTCCTCCCTTACTGCCACCCTGTCCTCATGCTAAAGCCACTCTTGTACCTCCCTGCTTTCAGATGGTGATTCACCAGCTGAGGAGACGGGCCCTCAAGCTGCCAGTGGGAGTGAAGCTGCAGGCGAGGAGGTAGATGAAGCCGGAGCATCAGCGCCACCCTCTCCCGAGGAAGCCCATGCCCACACTGGGAACATGCCTTCCCTGGAGGGGAGCAGGGGGGAAGGGTCTGATGAGGGTGAAGCTCCGGGACCCAGCGGGCTGCAGCAACGCAATGGGGGTAGGGAAGCTCGGGGGCCTTCTCCCCGGAGAGAGAGTATGCCAGCGAGTCCTACTGCACTGGACGCAGAGGCGGAGCGGCTCATCGCTGAAATGAACACCCAGATGGTGGACATGCACACTGAGCTCATGGGTGCAGTGGGAAGGGTGCCCGAATGCATTGAATCACTGGCAAGGAGTGTGGAGCACTTCGCTGTAGCACAGGCAGATGCCACGCAAATGTTTAGTGCTGCAATTCAGTCACTGGCTGCCATGACCCAATCTCTGACTGCTCTCATGCAGACTCAGATTGAGGACACGCGAGCACTGACTGCTGCCATCCTCACTGGTTCGGACACATTTCCCCGGGGCTCTCACCGCGCCGCAGCAGGCCAGCAATCTGTGCTCCAGCAGATTGCTCCGGATGCTGAAGTGCTGCCCCGTGGGAGTGCCAGTGTGTCGGTCGAGCAGGGAGTTGCTGTCCTCTCTCAAGATGACAGCATTCCTGCTGTCACCACTGTCACTTCTCCACTGCACTTGCCACTGCCTATAGGACAGACTGCTGCCGCCCATGCAGAGTTGGTGCAGTCTGCAGCCGGGCCCTCCAGGCCCAGAGCTGGTCGAGGCCATCCTTCAAGGGCATCTGCAGTCTCAGGTTCTGACAATCAGCAGCCTTCCAACAGCCTTGCTGCAGCCACTGGGGTCCCATTACGGAGGAGCAGTAGGGTGGGAAGGGGGGAAGTGCGCAAGGGAAGGAGATCACCCTCGAAGGGCAAAAAGTAGGAGGTGTGACAAAATGTTGGTCGGTTTTTAAAAAAGGCCGAGGTTCGTGGTCAAACTTTTGTTTAGTGTTTTGGACATTATCTCCAGGTTGTGAGAACCAGTTATGTTAATGACTGTTTTTTTGTGTTTCTTTCTATTAGTTTGTCATGAGGAAATAACACACACAGAGTTTGTAAAATAAATAAGTTTTTGTATTCAAAATGTACATGTTTGGTCTTTGGAATCATTGCTGCCTTGGCCGGCTTAGGGATTGCGGGTTGGTTTCATTCATGTTGTTCTCAATGGCAGAAGCCATTTCCTTAGCAGGGGCCTTGAAGCGGCTTGCTATCAGACGTTGACGGACGGCCCTTCCAGTTTCAACATTGTGGGCCTCCCTCCCGCCTTGGTGCTGCTGATGATCATCCTCCTCCTCTTCCTCCTCCTCTTCCTCCTCCTCCTCTGGTGGTGCTCCAAGGCCTGGTGGAATTGGCTGGGTCCTGAGGATTGCCAGGTTATGCAGCATGCAGCACACAACTACGAAGAGGGAGACTCACTCAGGCGAGTACTGCAGGGCTCCTCCTGAGTGGTCCAGACAGCGGAACCGTTGCTTGAGCACACCGATTGTGTGCTCAACGATGTTCCTGGTAGCGAGATGGCTCTCGTTGTACCGCAGCTCAGCAGGGGTGTTGGGCGTATGGAGCGGTGTCATCAGCCAGGTGCACAGTGGATATCCCTTGTCCCCGAGAAGCCAACCACCTGGGTGATGCAGTGCCTGGAAAAGTTCTACCACAGTAGTCTGGCACAGGATGAATGCATCATGGCTGCTGCCAGGATAATGGGCATTGACAGCGAGTATCAGCTGTCTGTGGTCACAGACCAACTGCACGTTTAAGGAATGGAACCCCTTTCGGTTGCGGAAATCCTCTGCATTCTCATGCGGAGCATGCTAAGCCACATGCGTGGTGTCAATGGCGCCCTGCACCATGGGGAAGCCCGCTATCCTCGCAAAGCCCATTGCGCGTTCATGCTGCTTGGCCGGGGTCATGGGGAAAGAGATGTACTCTCGTCTCCTTTTATAGAGGGCGTTTGTGACCTGACGGATGCAGCAATGGACCGCGAACTGGGAGATATTGGCGATGTCCCCAGTAGCTGATTGAAATGAGCCAGTGGCATAAAAGTTCAGAGCCACTGTGATCTTCACTGCCACTGACAGAGACGTCCTGGTCCTCAGTTGAGGCTGCAGATCTGGCTGCAGCAGGTGGCAGAGCTCAGTGACCACCTCCTTGCTGAAGCGCAGCCTTCGCAAACACTGCTCCTCAGACATATTAATGTAGGAGAATTGTTGGCAAAATACCCTGGGAGGGTAAAGTCTCCTGTACAGAGGCCTGTTGGCCCTCCTCCGTCTGGCCATGATTGCCACTCTCTCTCTGCGTCTCTGTGGCCTCCGATTCTGCTGGCGCAGGACGACGCCCCCAATCAGTGCAGCCCCCAAAGTCTCTTGGCAATCAAAGTTATGAAGGTCAAAAACCAAAGTACCTGCAAAGTTATGCTCAGTAGCCAAAACTACTTCACACAGCGTTGACTCAATGCAGAAGTCTCTCTTTCTCTCTCTCAGAATCTTTCTCTCTCTCTCAGAACGAGTGGTGCAAAAATGTCTACCACAGAAAAAGCCAGGAAGAGGCCCCCTTTAAATAGCGCCCCCCCAGCCCCACAGCAACTGGGAAGCGTTCCAGTCTACCTGTCGTTGGTTGCGCCAGGCGGAAAGGATGGGGGCGCCACTCAATTTCCTTTCCGGGGCGCCACAAGGGCGTTGCACGCTCGAATGACGTCAAGATCTGCGTGCGCAGGAGATCGGGGCAGTATTGTTTAGCGCCGCCGCAAAATGTCCGGTCAATTTTGTGAGAGGCGCAGATATCGCCGCGCCCGGGCGCTAGTTGCTTTGTGCCCCATTAGCGCCCTCTTAAGGTGCTAACGGGAGGCGCAAACCAACTGAATTTTTCCCCCAATATCTCCAAGTTTGCAGATGACACAAAGCTGGGTGGACGTGTATGCTGTGAGGAGGATGCCGAGAAACTCCAGTATGATTTGGACACTTTGGGTGATTGGGCAGATGCATGGCAGATGCAGTATAATGTGGATAAATGTGAGGTTATCCACTTTGGTGGCAAAAACAGGAAGGCAGATTATTATCTGAATGGCAATAGATTGGGAGAAGGGGAAGTGCAACGAGACCTGGGTGTCCTTGTGCACCAGTCGCTGAAGGTAAGCATGCAGGTGCAGCAGGCGGTTAAGAAGGCAAATGGTATGTTGGCCTTCATAGTGAGAGGATTCGAGTACAGGAGCAAGGATGTCTTGCTGCAGTTGTACAGGGCCTTGGTGAGACCACACCTTGAGTATTGTGTGCAGTTTTGGTCGCCTTATCTGAGGAAGGATGTTCTTGCCATGGAGGGAGTGCAGCGAAGATTCACCAGACTGATACCTGGGATGGCAGGAATGACGTATGAGGAGAGATTGGGTCGATTGGGCTTATATTCGCTGGAGTTTAGAAGAATGAGAGGGGATCTCATTGAAACTTATAAAATTCTAACAGGACTAGACAGACTAGATGCAGGAAGGATGTTCCCAATGGCGGGGGTGTCCAGAACCAGGGGTCACAGTCTAAAGATAAGGGGTAAGCTATTTAGGACAGAGATGAGGAGGAATTTCTTCACCCAGAGAGTGGTAAACCTGTGGAATTCTCTACCACAAAAGGCAGTTGAGGCCAATTCATTAAATATATTCAAGAAGGAGTTAGATATATTTCTTAAGGCTAAAGGGATCAAGGGATATGGGGAGAAAGCAGGGACAGGGTACTGAATTTGGATGATCAGCCATGATCTCATTAAATGGCGGAGCAGGCTCGAGGGGCCGAATGGCCTACTCCTGCTCCTATCTTCTATGTTTCTATATCTAGAGGGCTAGAATATAAAGGGGAAGAAGTTTTTCTATAGCAATACAAAGCCCTGGTTAGATCACATCTCGAATACTGTGTACAGTTTTGGGCATCACACCTTAGAAAGGATATATTGACCTTGGAAGGAGTGCAGCGCAGATTCACCAGAATGTTACCAAGGCTCCAAGGGTTAGATTATGAGGAGAGCTTACATAAACTGGCCTTTATTGCAAGGGGGTTGGAGTACAAGGAAATCTTGCTACAATTGTACAGGGCTTTGGTGAGACCACACCTGGAGTACTGTGCACAGTTTTGGTTTCTTTATCTGAGGAAGGACATACTTGCCTTAGAAACGGTGCAACGAAGGTTCACTAGATTGATTCCTGGGATGAGAGGTTGTCTTATGAGGAGAGACTGAGTAGATTGGGCCTATACTCCCTGGAGTTTAGAAGAATGAGAGGTGATCTCATTGAAACATACAAGATTCTGAAGGAGATTGACAGGGTAGATGCTGAGAGGTTGCTTCCCCTGGCTGGAGAGTCTAGAACTAGGGGGATAGTCTCAGGATAAGGGGTTGGCCATTTAAGACTGAGATGAGGAGGAATTTCTTCACTCAGAGGGTTGTGAATCTTTGGAATTCTCTACCCCAAAGGGCTGTGGATGCTGAGTCATTGAGTATATTCAAGGCTGAGATAGATAGATTTTTGGACTCGGCGGGAATCAAGGGATATGGGGATCGGGCAGGAAAGTGGAGTTGAGGTCGAAGATCAGCCATGATCTTACTGAATGGCGGAGCAGGCTCGAAGGGCTGTATGGCCTACTCCTGCACCTATTTTTTATGTTCTTAAGGGGTGAATTTATTGAGGTTTTTAGGATTTTGAAAAGAATTCATAGGGTAGACAGAGAGAAACTTTTTCCACAGGGGACATAAAGTTAGAAAATATTTTTGCACACAAAAGGTGGTAGAAGTGTGGAACTCTTTCCCACAAAAAGTAGTAGATACTAGCTCAATTAAAAATTTTAAATCGGAGATCGATAGATTTTTGCTAGCCAAGGATATTAAGGGATATGGAGCCAAGGCGGGTGGATGGAGTTAGGATATAGATTAGCCATGATCTTACTGAATGTCAGAATAGGCTCAAGGGACTGAATGGCCTACTCCTGTTCCTATGTTCCTATGAAAGGGGTGGGGGGAAAAAAGTCAAAAAAGGGGAAGGGTGGATGGATGGATGGCAATGAAGAGGAGAGTCAGAAGAAAAGGAAGCAAAATGAATAGCACTGAAGGGAGAGGAAATGAACAGATGGTGCTTTGGCAGGAAGAGGGGGTAAGCTGGGACCCGCGCTATGGAGCTGGGGAAGGAAAGACTGAGCCAGCATTAACTGAGAGAGAGTGGCGAGTGCCTGAAGGGCCAGCCTGAATGAGGAGAATCATGCCAACTTGAATGGGAGAAGAATAGGGCCAGCTTGAAAGGAGGGGGTGGAAGAAGACTACCAGCCTGAATTGGGTTGGAAGAGAGAGAAGAAATTTTTAAAAAATTAACCAGTATGCATCATTTTTAATGTAAAAATTCATTTTTTTTCTGGAGCCCATGCTCCCAGACTATCCTAGAAATTGACTGCCAATTTTGTGTCTTTAACATTTGGATTTCCTCTTCTGGCTTTCATCTACTTGTGTTTTTCTTTCCAATATAAGTGAAGAAATGTGAGTATCCTACAGCTCAAGTTACAAAGCCTGTGCTACTACTTGTTTTCACATACAAGAGGCTTATAATCAGGGCTGTTATTTAATTGTCAGCTTTGGAGAATTATGTAAGTTTTTTTTTTAAGTTGCTAGTCAGATTTTAATAGTATTCTATATTGGCAAGTATGCTTCTTGGGATTGACGACATCAAAGTCAGGAGCAAAGAGCGAGGGCTTTTTTCCTCCTGGTGCCAGTGTGCAACAGCTTTGTGAGCAATTCAGTTGGTGATGCTGAAATAAATAGTTGGTCCTGAAGGCCTAATGGTTATAGGTTCAGTTCACTTCTTTGCAAGGAAGCTTTCTCTTTGGCTGGTAAGCAGTGCAGCATTCCACCTCTACAATTTAGGGATACTGTAGTGTCGTGGTTATATTACTGGAATAGTTATCCAGAGGCCTAGACTAATATTCAAGAAAACGTGAGTTCAAATCGCAACACTTGAGAATTTGAATTCAGTTTTAAAAATATGAAAATAAAAAGCTGGTATCAGCAAAAGAAAAGTGACCATGAAGCTGTTGGATTATTGTTAAAAACCCAACACATTCACTAGTGTCCTTTAGGGAAAGAAACTTGCCATCCTTACCTGGTCTGGCCTATATGTGACTCCAGTGTCACACCAATGTGGTTGATTCTTAACCGCCCTCTGAAGTGGCCCAACATGCCACTCAGTTGTATCAAACTGCTCTGGGGCAATTAGGGATGGGGCAATAAATGCTGACCTTGTCACCATTTCCCACATCCTGAGAATTAATGAAAAAATTACCCATTTCTACAATTGCCATACATTCCACTATAAAACGCTATAATTTGCACCAAATGAAGTGTCAAAAATGAACATTTTCCAGAATTCATATCACGTGCCGTATAGTCATTGCTAAAACTGACAGTGAATAATAAATAAGTAGTTATCGAACTCTTAGTAAGAGTCCCAGCACCCCCAGCTGGTAGGAATTCGCTTGGATTACGATTTGTTTCTGCTAGCTCTGATTTATAATAAGCCTTTCAAGGTTAGTATCTCAAAACATGATTAATATAATAAATAACCATAATCGTTAAATCTTATAAATCAATCCATTGACCTTATTCATAGTTTCCTGGTGTGTGCAGTCACAGTCTTACCTTTGACAATCCTTTCATGTCAAAACCAAAGTGGAAGCCAAGGGACCTTCTGATTACTTGCGGAGATCGACGAACTTGTAAGGAGATTTAAATTATAACATTAACGAAGATATTAGCTGTACCGTTGGGCTTGAGATAACGCTGCTGGAAAGTGCAAAGGCCCTATTTCAGCATTTGGAAGGCACGCTGCGGCGCTGTGTCCCAAGGACTCGGTGTTGCTCCGTCTGCAGGTTTATAGTTTACAGCCTGGTTGCCGGTAGCAACAGTCGGACTCGCTGAAACTAAGGAAGAGCTTTCACCGAGCAACCGAACAAATAACTTCCCAGAGAAAACCACCGCCATAAGGATCTTATAAAGAGATTCATTCAAAAGGTCCAATTTTAGCCATTTCGTGGAAACTGACTAAGACGCTTACATTTGTTTGCAATGTTGCAGTTACGTGTGAAGTACAATACTGGTGTTTAAGCGAATTGACAGTATCGGTTTATCTGCACTTTCCAAGAAAAAAGGCAAATAGATTTTTCCAACAGCAAATGCTGTTATCTGTAGTTTACTTTTGGTGATAATTACACAAAATACGGAACTTGAATACATGGATTTTCAGAAGGCATTTGACAAAATACCACATAGAAGGCTGGTAAACAAAATAGAGGCTCATGGAATAGGTGGGTCAGTGGCAGCTTGGATAAGGAATTGGCTTAAGGACAAAAAACAGCGAGTTGTGGTAAATGGCTGTTTTTCAGACTGGAGGATGGTAGACAGCGGTGTTCCCCAAGGGTTAGTGCTGGGGCCACTGCTTTTTTTGATATATATAAATGACCTGGATATTGGAATACAGAGTAAAATTTCTAAATTTGCCGATGACACCAAACTTGGGGGTGTGGCAAACAGTGATGATACCAATCGACTGCAACAGGACATAGAAGGGCTAGCAGAATGGGCAGACAAGTAGCAGATGGAATTTAATACAGAGAAGTATGAGGTAATACATTTTGGCAGAAGGAACAGGGAGAGGCAATATACACTTAATGGCACAGTTTTAAAGCGTGTGCAGGGACAGAGGGACCGGGGAGTTAATGTGCATAGGTCCCTGAAGGTGGCAGGACATATTGAGAGAGTGGTTAACAAAGCATATGGGATCTTGGGCTTCATAAATAGAGGTATTGAGTACAAAAGTAGAGAAGTTATACTGAACCTTTATAAAGCCCTGGTTAGGCCACAACTGGAGTATTGAGTCCAGTTCTGGTCACCACACTTTAGGAAGGATGTGAAGGTCCTTGAGAGGGTGCAGAGGAGATTTACCAGCATGGTTCCGGGGATGGGGGATCTTAGCTACAAGGACAGGTTGGAGAAGCTGGATTTGTTTTCATTAGAGCAAAGGAGGTTGAGGGGTGATTTGATAGAGGTGTACAAGATTATGACGGGTTTGGATAGGCTAGACGGGGAAAGGTTGTTCCCACTAGTTGATGGTACAAGGACTAGGGGACACAGATTTAAGGTTTTGGGCAAGAGATATGGGGGGGATGTGAGGAAAAACTTTTTTACGCAGCGAGTGGTGAGGACCTGGAACTCGCTGCCGATGGAAGTGGTGGAAGCGGAGACACTCATGGCTCGATTTTGCCATTGGGGTCGGGCTGGGGCATGTCAAGTGGTTTTCGTGTCAGGACCCCGACTCCGATGTCAAGTGGGGAAAAAGTGCGATTTTCCCCTAATTGGGCAATTGATTTCCAGCGTGTGGGAACCCCTGGCCCAATTAGTCTTTCCATCCTGAAAGTCGCCTCCGATGATGTCATCAGTGCTGCTGGATTTAAGGCCTGCAAGCAGCCTTGCTTCTTCTGGAGACTGGAAATGCTTTGGACATTGTATGAAGGACTTTATTTACCGACCATGTCCACCAGCAAGCAAAAGTGTGCACCTCGCTTTGATGAGCCCTCCCTCCAAGCTCTGGTGCAGGGAGCAAGATCTAATAAGGCGGTGCTCTTCCCTTCCTCAGGGAGAAAAAAGCCACCACAACAGGCTAAAGCTGTGTGGCTGCAAGTGGCCCAGGAGGTCAATGCCATCTCTATGTGCCGCAGAACCTGGCTGCAGTGCAGGAAGAGGTTTCATGATCTTCTCCGCACAGGAAAAGTGAGTATGACTTTCTCATCACCCTCAATCTCATCCCCATCGCCTCTCCTCACCAGCACTCTGCTTTGCCAACCTCTTCCTCCACATCCCACGTGACACTGACATCCCTGCACCCTTACCCATTCCCTCTCTCTCTATGGTCACATTCACTTAACTATTCGACCATGCAGCCCTCACACTCCCTATCACTGTGACACAATGACAACAACTTACAACACACAGGGAGGGCCCTTTGTCTCCTTCTAAGCATCTATGCTATGGATTCTCTACATTCACTCCTTCATTCTCACTCAAACTCCACTTGTGTCCCTCATTGCATGAAAAGAGAGCCCGCAATAAGAGGGAAAGAGCGAGGACAGGAGGAGGGCCACCCTCAGTAGCCCAGCTCACCACCTCGGAGGAGGCGGCCCTGGAAATTGCCGGGATCGAGGAGGATTCCCAAGTGGGGGACGGACAGGCGGGTGCATCACAGCAAGCTGGTGACAGAATAGTTTGGCATCACTCTCATTGACATTGCATGAGTGACTGATAATGATTCTGATGCTCTAACAGATTGACTTATGATCATCTGCACAATTCAATGTGCATGCAACCTTTACCTTACATCTCTAACTCTTTCCTTTACTCCCCCACAGGACCATCGAGAGACCCCGTCCCCACTGTCCAGGAGGAAGAGCCTGAGCTTCCAGACTCCTCAGAGGAAGCTGCAACCTCTGAGGGCACTCCGTCAGCAGAATTAAGCGCACCCTGCACCAGCGCAGACACTCACACCTTGGTGGGACCTTTGGGACATAGAGTAGAGTTGTCACCTGGTGTATCACAGCTCACAAGTGAGCATCAGCAGATGGTGGAGACAGGGACAGCAGTGGAGAGTCCTCGTCGCAGTGGAGAGGACACTCCCAGCTCGGCTCCGCTGCATGTCGACCCTGTGCCTCCGGGTCCATCCAGGAGAGCAGTGCTCGAACTCCAAGAACAGGTGCAGGAGTCTCTGGCAGGTTTTGTCTCCAGGGTCGCTGTGAGTGTGGAGCGAATGGAGGAGTCCATCGCTAACATGAGCAGAGCCTTTGTGGAGGCGTTGGCGCATGAACGCATCACCACGGAAAGGATGGCAACCTCCTTGGAAAGGATGGCTACCTCCATGGTAAGGCTGGCTACCGTAGAGGAGAGGATGGCTACGGTAGAGGAGAGGATGGCTACGGCCATGGAGGAACTTAGTCGCCAGGGTATGGAAAACATGGTAATTGTTCAGAATAGACTGACATCTCTTGAGGAACGATGGTCAGCTATTGAGCAAACAAACCAGACCTTCATGCAAGTCCTCTGGAGGACTTCCAGTGCAGAAATAGGTCCTCATGGCCCCGCTGCAGTGCAGCAAGGTGCTGTCCAGCCACTTGCTAGCTCTGAAGTGGGGCTGACCCATGAGAGGGATGTTGGTGGAATACAACAAGGAAGTGGGGGCTCCTCTCCAAGCGCTCACACAACCATGCCACTGCAGAGCCCTCGGTCAGAGCCCCACCAGAGTCCCCACCCAACTGAGATCGGCGTCTCAACCCCTGCACAGCCGCAGGAGCAGCAGACTGTTGCCCTCACAGGTTCGCAACCCCAGAAGACGCCCGCCAAAGGTGTCGAGACAGGAGCAGCAAGAAAGTGAGCAAGGGGCCTCCACATCTGCTGAAGCCACAGGGGAAGCACCACGTAGGAGCACGCGTAAGAGGAAGATAATGCACAAGTAGTCACAAGGGTAGTCACTTGGGTGTAATGTGTTTAATTTTGAAAATCCATCAGTTGCTTATTGTCATAAAAAATTCTGACGGTAAACTGTTGCAGTTGTGGCGTGTGTCATTTCGCTAATGGGACTTCCATATTGAGGGCTTAGGGCGACTTGCAATTGTCAGTATGGTGGTCAGAGTGATAGGAATCCGCAGGTTCTTGGCCATTGTCGATGGTCTGATAAGAAGGTGCGAGGCAAAAGTGTTTGATTGTGCAGGCTAAGCAAATCTGGCCAAGTTGAGTGCATCCCTTGCATCCCGGGCAGCAATGTGGTCGTGCGCTGGTGCCTTCTGGCCTGTGCAGCTTCAGGTGAGTGAGCAGCAGCTTGACACTCCTGTTGTTGCTGCTGCTGTTGGTGGTGCTGTTGTTCATGGTTCTGCTGCTGCCACGGCTGGTCTTCGTCCAAATCTGATGTCCAGGAGGAAAGGAAATAAATGGTTCCCATGCTTCTGGTATATGCCTCAGTTGAGGAAGTGCTCAGTCAAGGTGGTGAGAGGGGTTTCCCAGGAGGTCACACTGGAGATGGGTGTCAGGCTCCAAACTTCCACAACAATGGATATGCCTGCTAAAAGTTCCCCCAGACCTGAGACAACAAAGTTCTGCCACCTGCAAATGATGATTGCTGAAAACTCTTTTTTAATGGTGGAGCTGCAGCTGTTAGTAAGCAGTCCACTTGTGAGGCCGCCAGGATCCACTGGCGTGTTCCAGAGGAGACGTGCAGGACGTGGGAAAAGTGGGAAAATCAGAAAGGCCTCTCAAAATGGGATTATAGAGGCACTTAACTGGTTGTTAAGGGCCTTAAGTGCCTATCCCGCCTCTTGGAGGCGGGATGGAAACGGGGTCAGAAAACACGCATTTGGGAAAATTGCTCGGAGGTGGGATGGAGGCAGGATCGGGCCCGGCCGCCATTTTTTGCGATTTTACCACCTCACACGCCTCCAATCCCGCCTCCTCGGGCCTGGCAAAATCGAGCCCTCAATGTTTTCAAGGGGAGACTGAATAGGCACTTGAGGGAAATAAACTTGCAGGGCTACGGGGATAGAGCGGGGGAATGGGACTGACTGGATTGCTCTACAGAGAGCCGGCACGGACTCGATGGGCCGAATGGCCTCCTTCTGTGCCATAATGACTCTATGACTCTATGATTTAACCGTCTTAAAACTTCTAGTATTGCTCCTTAAAATTACCAATGTCCTATTTTGCTGTACAATGCTAGTCATTATAATATATAATAGGAAAGACCAATAAAGTGAAAAAGAAAAATTCTATAAGCTCGAGAGGAAATGATTGGTCAATAAGTGAAAATATATTTTTATAATATTAAACTCCCTATTTTCCCATACACAGTCACTGCTTAATATTATTGAAGTTGTTGTCACTGTTCAGTGGAGCAATTTTCAAAAGTACTTTTTGTATGAAACCCAGTTTAGTGTAATCACCTGTCTATTATGAATTTGGTTGCTGTGATCAGCATTGAAAAATTTACATCAAACACAATATGATAGCTGTTTTGGGTTATTTTCTACCGTTCTTACGCTAAATATTTCAGCTTTCCTATTAAACTATTCTCATAGGTGAGCTTTGACAGTGTGCCCAGGATACCAGAACAATTTTCTTTAGATGCTTTTAGCTACTAGGTATATTCTGTGCCTTTCAAGAAGTGGTAGATATAGCAAAGGCTATGGGGTCTGACAACATCCCGGCTGTCGTGCTGAAGACTTGTGCTCCAGAACTAGCCGTGCCTCTAACCAAGCTGTTCCAGTACAGCTACAACACTGGCATCTACCCGACAATGTGGAAAACTGCCCAGGTATGTCCTGTCCACAAAAAGCAGCACAAATCCAATCCGGCCAATTACCGCCCCATCAGTCTACTCTCAATTATCAGCAAAGTGATGGAAGGTGTCATCGACAGTGCTATCAAGCGACACTTACTCACCATTAACCCGCTAACCGATGCTCAGTTTGGGTTCCGCTAGGACCACTCGGCTCCCGACCTCATTACAGCCTTGGTCCAAACATGGTCAAAAGAGCTGAATTCCAGAGGTGAGGTGAGAGTGACTGCCCTTGACATCAATGCAGCATTTGAACGAGTGTGGCATCAAGGAGCCCTAGTAAAATTGAAGTCAATGGGAATTGGGGAAAACTCTCCACTGTTTGGAGTCATACCTAGCACAAAGGAAGATGGATGTGGTTGTTGGAGGTCAATCATCACAGCTCCAGAACATTGCTGTAGGAGTTCCTCAGGGTAGTGTCCTAGGCCCAACCATCTTCAGCTGCTTCATCAATGACCTTCCCTCCAACATAAGGTCAGAAATGGGGATGTTCGCTGATGATTGCACAGTGTTCAGTTCCATTCGTAACTCCTCAGATAATGAAGCAGTCCATGCCCAAATGCACCAAGATCTGGACGACATTCAGGCTTGGGCTGATAAGTGGCAAGTAACATTCACACCACACAAGTGCCAGGCAATGACTTATCCCCAACAAGCGAGAGTCTAACCACTTCCCCTTGACATTCTATGGCATTACCATTGCCGAATCCCCGCTATCAACATCCTGGGGGTCACCATTGACCAGAAACTTAACTGGACCAGCCACATAAATACTGTGGCAACAAGCACAGGTCAGAGGCTAGGTATTCTGTGGCGAGTGTCTCACCTCCTGACTCCCCAAAGCCTTTCCACCATCTACAAAGCACAAGTAAGGAGTGTGATGGATTACTCTCCACTTGCCTAGATGAGTGCAGCTCCAACAACACTCAAGAAGCTCGACACCATCCAGGACAAAGCACCCCGCTTGATTGGCACCCCATCCACCACCTTAAACATTCACTCCCTCCACCACTGGCGCACCGTGGCTGCAGTGTGTACCATCTACAAGATGCACTGCAGCAACTCGCAAGATTTCTTTGACAGCACCTCCCAAACCCACGACCTCTAGTACCTAGAAGGACAAGGGCAGCAGGCTCATGGGAACACCATCACCTGCAAGTTCCCCTCTGTAAGCGGTTTTGATCCTAGCCCAATTGCTAGACGGGCGGTTCGAATCGCCCCCGCCTTACGAAAGTTCTATACCCAGGAATTATTATTCAGAGTGTAAATGGAATAAGTCACGGACAGGAATGCTTTGGTGTAAAATCGTACTTATATTTATTTGGTCTAACATACACTGGCTAAAACATGCACTACTAAACGAAACCACTGTCTCTGTGGAGAATAAGATCCAGGTTACAAACAACATACATACAGGACACAACTGGGGACTATAACATGCAGTAATTCCCTTGTTGCTATGGTGGACTCTTAACTCCACCCCTACCAACGAATTACCCAGTCGCATAAGCCCCTTCGCCTGGCTGAACCAAATGAAGCTTCCACCCAAAAGACTTCACTTCTGAGAAAATATCCGGCTTGGGACACTCGAGACCATGCTTACCACCACACACAGTCGGTCTCGATCGCTCCGCTCAGCGGCTTCTTCCTCTGGTACTTCTTCTTGTTAGGTTGATCTTGGTGGAGCGAGAGCGAGAGAGAGAGAGAATGGTGGGAAAGGACCTATCTTTATAGGAGTCTTGCTACCCCTATCTTTCCCGCCAATCTTTAAAATCCTTTTGTTTCTAAGCACTCCTGTGCTTAGTCAGTGATGGGCCATCATCAGACCCATGTGTATTCCATGATTGGACTAATGGCCCTAAGTCTGGGACATATTTCGGTCTTTGTGTTGGGAAAAACTGGCTCCTCTTCGGCTGGCTAGGCTAGTGGGTTCATTGTTCTGCTTCTCTTCTGAGATGGAGGTGAGAAGTGCTTTTGCATATTAGAGTGGCTTTCTAATAGGTTCAAATTCAACGGGTGCCTCAGGGTCCTCAGCCCCTTCGTCTATGGCCCCCCCTTCCTTTTTCCAGGACTGTCGGGCGAACCCATACATTTTAGATGACTGACAGTTCTTTTGTCACAGCCAACTGCCATGCGTTCTCTGGAGTTTTAACAAACCAGTTTTTCACGTATCTGCACAGGGTGATCCCATTACAGGGAAAATACCCTCAGAAAAATCCCATAAAGTCCACAAAATATTCTCGACTGAGTCCATTCTTCAAACAGAGACTTTGCGATCTCTTCAGTCCCCCGTTTGATGCTTTTCTTTCCACAAAGCATCACTCGACGAGAGAGCAAAAGCCAAAGTCTCCCACAAGTGATGCTGTTTCCCTGATTTTACATTTTAAACCCCAGAACTGTACCCCTTGTCATAGTTCCCTTCTACCGAGTCAAAACATCAGCGAAATGGCTTCTTAACACATTCAAACAGCTGGGTTCCAATTCCCACCGACAAACTTCAAGTCAAAATACAGAACATTAATAAGATCCACAGGACGTTACCAAACAGTCACCGCGCACATCACACAGTACAGCATTGACAGGTGGTAACACATGACACAAATGCAACCGCGCACATCGCGCAATACAGAGTGTAAAACTATAACCAGAATACAATACACTTGCTTACAGAACTTTGGTACATTACAAGTTTTGGCAGGGAGAAACCATCATCAACATAAATCAATTACACCTTTCCGGATCGATCTAACACCCCTTGCCACCGCGCTCGGAGCATCTGGCTCCGTCGCCTGCAGCTGGTGTAAAACAAGTAGCTTACAAGCAACAATTGTATGATAACTAATGCATGGGAACAGATGCGGATCCAGGGAGGAATCTCTATACTCAGACCGATGTCCCACCATGGTGGCGAGACAATCCCCTTGATCTCCTCCCCCACTTCTACTGTCTTTTGCTCTAAAGTGTAAAAATGTTTCTGGGAGAGCGCAACGGTCTTTATTAACTCAGTGAGGTGTTCCGGCAGAAAAGGAATCGAGTACCTGAAATGCTCCACATAGTCCTGGAGACGCGTGAAGGTGTTGTTTACAGTGAGATGAATGGTCGAGGGTTCGGGGATGGGAGTAATTCGCTCTTGTGCCATTTGAACCTCAGCCTTGGGTTTGAAGCAAACACTGCTCTCGCTCACCGGACACCACATGTCCTGGCTGTACCGGTAGCGGAGCGCACTTGTGGTGACACAGTATGTCCCACTCCCTACGTATGCTACCTGTGGAGGTACGTGATCTGGTGCCATCACTTCCATGGTGCAATTGATAGGTTCCGCGCCTGCAGAAGCAAACCCACATTCTGGTCGCGCAAAAGCATTCAATTGCTGGGGATACAGTATTACGCTGGGATGACCCGCCCATTACCAGCATCCTCACTACAATTCCCATCACTGTATGATTGGACCGCCCGCAATCTACAGGGACAGGGTAGGCTTCAGAGGCTAAACGAAGCTGGCACGGGCTCAACGAATTGCTATACGGGTGCAGCGCGGCGAGATGCTTGTTGCTTTGTCATGAAGGGACGCGACCTTGCCTCAGGTCCTCCAGGTTACTGCGGCCCTCGCCCAGCAACCGTGCTCCATACAACACACACACCTCATTCCGTGCAGCCTGCTCCGAGGCGTTCCTGTCCTCCCGTATCAAATCATTAACAGTTTTAGCATGCCTCTCCAGCTCTGCAATGACCTCCTTTAAATGAACGGTCATTGCCTGGTCCTCATGAAGCTCTGAACCCACCACTGTATTCTCTTCCCCTAGAATCTTACGCAGTTGGTTCTTTAACCCAGTAATCTGCATCTGGAGTTGTGCATCATCCATACTATTAACAATACCCATTCCTGTACTGAACGCTGTGGCTACATCGTTCCAGGTCCCTCTTCTCTGCCTCCCACACTATCCCCAACATTCAGATTATAAAGCTGTTCTTTCTCTACATTTCCATAGTCCAGTTCATAAAATTCCTGAAACATCGCTTTTAACAGAGCTTCATAAAGCTTCTCCGTCTTCCTTGGACACCACACAGGCAGATGGACTTCAGTCAGGTTCAGGATCACGGATGCCACGGCGTAGTGCACGTTCTGAAACAACACTTTGTCAGTAGGGATTAACACCAACCCATTCCCTGGACCCCTGGTGGTGGTGGGACACCCATCTACAGTCGTCTGTACCGTCAGGGCTCTGGGCGGGGGCTTCCTGGTGTATGAGATGAGCTCTGTGGCATTGATGGTGTTCGGGGGTTTTGGGATCACACAGGAGTCCACACTCCGATCCCAAGCGATCCCACCCCGGCGTCCTGCCATCGCCTGCTAAACGCGATCGACACACCCGCTGGGCAGATCTTTTCCGACCCCCACATACACACATAAATCCCTTCCTCGGATTCCCACCACTTATCCCAACACACATTCACTCCTCTCTGAGAACCCGTGATCGTCTGGTACGTGTCATTACTTAGTCTTTCCCAGTCAGCTGTCTGGTCCCCTGTATCCGTGCTCAGTTTCCTGAGCCACCACCACCTTCCCAGTGGAATGTGTCCCCTATAGCTAAGGCACACCCGTTTACCCTCTGTTACTCTAACCCGGGAGGTGGTAACCCCTATTCTCGGGCATGGGATGGACACTTCACCATAGGTGAACTTGTCATGGCTGGAATACCGGGTGGAATTCGACCCCAGCCATCCAGGCCATCTTCCCTTGTGGAGATAGACGCTCGCCCCATCCTTCGAGCCACCTCCAGTGGTCACGGTCGGTCCGTCTCTGCCGGTGCAGCCGAAGACAACCGATTCCTCGGTGTCGCCCCTGTGACTCGTGCTAGCTTCAATCATGACGATCAGGACAACCATGGCTGACTTCATCTTGTTCTTAGGCGTTCCCTGAAAACACACAGAATGCAACGTTGTCCTTGGGTGATGCCTCACCTTTCCAGACGCAGCTACACATGATTACATTTGGTCTAATATACATGTAAATCCAAACTATACAGACAAGCTAAGGCAACAGACAGGAGAGAAAGAAGTTATGTACAGCACCACCCGTCTCCGGGTGGCCACACTAGGTCTCCTCAACCCTGGGCCTCTTACGACTCCGGCTTCCTTCGTTCACTGGTGTTTAAGGAGGCGTCCACGGCACCCTCAGCCGTGGGATCCTGGCACTCCTTCTCACTCCTGCCCCCACAGGCGGAATGACTGGTCCCTCTGTGGGCTCCTCACAGTCCCAGATTATGGGCTGGAGACCCACACCTGTAGCGCAACTCACCACTCCCTGCTGTTTCCTCCTCTTATCAGCTCTTTCCCCAGGGTTGAAAAGCTTGCACTGATTGATATGGAACCACTTAGTGTGTCGGGGCATTTTGACCACATATACCATCGGACTTGCCCTATCCACGATACTGTACGGTCCCATGTATAGCGGTTCAAAAGTCCCTACCCGGCGAAGTTTCTAACCATTACTTGATCTCCGACTTTCCACTCGTGGTGCCTCTGAGGCTCAAGCAATAAATGATTTCTACGTTGTTGCTTCCCCATGTTACTGGCAGCCTGCCAGTGGATCTGTCTGAGATGCTGAAGCAAATTCTTAACAAACCTGCCCCGGTTCACCTCTCTCAACTGACCTTCCGTGAGAACCGGGGCCAGTACATGGCTGGGCGTTCTCATGACCCTGCCAGTCACGAGCTCATGTGGGGAATACCCTGTGCTTCTAGACGGGCTGGCTCGGACCCCCATCAGAACTAACGGCAAGACCTCCGCCCATTTTCTAGGCGAGTCTCCTGTCTCCTTCCGTAACCTTTCCTTGATGGTCCTATTCATCCGCTCCACAATCCCCAATGACTGCGGGTTGTGTGCGACGTGCCATTTACCCTCTACACCTAGCATCTTCAGAGTCGCCTGCATGACTGCCCCTGTGAAGTGACTCCCCTGATTGGACTCCACATACTGTGGTAGCCCCCACCTAGAGAACACTTCTCTCACTAGAATCCTTGCAGTCCCCAAAGCTGTGGCTGTTCGGCGTGGGAAGGCTTCTAACCATTTGGAGAACACATCTACCAGGACCAGGCAGTACTTGTAACCCCCCTGTGCGGTGGGCAGCGGTCCGATATAATCGACCTGTATGGACTGCCATGGTCCCTCCACTCTCCTAGTGTGTCCCATGGATACCTTCCTTTTCTGGGGGTCAGGGTTGTTTGCAGCACACACCAAGCAATCCGCGCAGAAGTCGCGGACGTCCTCCCTCAGTTGCGGCCACCACCCTGCCTGTTCTACCCGTTGCCAGGTGGTCTCCGGCCCGGGGTGCCCCGCTCCTGGACCCTCGTGGGCCAACTGAAGGAATTCTCTCCGGTGCTGCTGCGGAACTACCCACTGTTCCCCTCTGAAAACCATCCCTTCCTTTACCGTAATACCTGCCACTCTGTATGGACCCTCTACCTTATCTCCCTTAGCCAGCGACTCCAGAACAGTCTTTAGGGCGGGATCCCGTGCCTGGACCATCTTTAGGTCTGGGGCCAATGCTACCCCTGCACTCCCTTGGGTCCCACCTCTGTCTCTGATCGCTGTTACCAGACTCGACCCATATGGATCCCAAAATGTGCCCGTTCGAGCACCCTCTTTGGCCAGCACGTCAGCCTGCTGATTGCCCTCCGCACGGGGTTCTGTCTTAGAATGGGCCTTGACTTTGTGGATATAGAAATCCCCCTAGGTTCCTATCGATGTTATGATCTGTTGCAACAATGGCTTAGTTGCTAGGGGTTTCCCGTCTGCAGATGTGAACCCGCGACGAGACCAAATGGCTAAATATTCTGTACACGAATTGCAAGTGAACATGCTGTCCGAGCAAATCATGTAGGGTGTAGGGAACTCTTCGGGGTGGGTAACCACATACACCACCACTGACAGTTCAGCGTGCTGGGTGCTCATGGTGCTTGGGAGTTTAATGGCCTTGGCAATGCCTGTCTTTGGGTCAAAAATCCCGCATCCAGTGAGTCGCTCCCCGGCCACCACTGTACTGGACCCGTCTACATAGATCTCGTGGCCCGTGGGATGGATCCCAGCCCGAAACCCTATGTCTACATCCCATACCCCTTCAACAGAACATTTGTGGGCCACCCCTGGGTAGATCAAATTTGCGGTGAGCTTGGGCTCACAGAGGCCTTTCACACTCAAATTCGTCTGAGAGAGCAATAAAGTCCAGCGAGCAATGCGTGCACTGCTCACCGTGCCGTCCTTTATCCTCCCATCCAGAAGCATCTGAGTGGGCGTCTGATGGGTTAAGAGAGTTAACGGGGACGTCCCCGTGAAGATTTGTGATCTCCTAACAGCCCAATGTGTGGCAAGCAGGTGCCTCTTACAATTGGAGTAGCCCCTCTCTACATCTGTGAGGATTCTTGATGAGCATACCACAGGCCTCAGCTTGCCATGCCGCTCCTGGAGCAGCACTGCTCTCAAACTGTCTCCATGTGGCAGCTACCTCCAAAAAGAACTCCTTTCCCCCATCAATCGCTCCTAAAGCCGGTGCGGTCTGCAGATCTCTCTTCAGACGACTAAAAGCTGCCATGCAGTCCTCATCCCACTCTCTTGTGGAGGAGCCGGAGTAGAGGAGCTGCCGTAGCGGCATAGTCCTCTATGAAATCCCTGCAGTACCCTGTGAGCCCCAGGAAGGATCTTACCCCCGCTACCGTGGTCGGGGCAGGTAGCTCCTGTACCGCTTTCCTCCTCGCCTCATCGATGGCCCTCTCCCCAGCACGCACGGTCAGCCCGAGGAATTTTACTTCCTGCTGGCCGATCTGTGCTTTCTTGGGATTAACCTTGAACTCAGCTTCCTTTAACAGACTAAGCAGCTCAGCCAGCAGTGGGCCATGCTCCTCCCCCTCGTTGGAGAACAAAAGCAGGTCGTCCACGTACTGCACAAGCCGCTGCGGTCTGCTGAACCTTTTTAAACAGTTGGCCATACATTGGTGGAAAATAGAAGGACTGTTATGAAACCCTTGGGGAAGGCAGGTTCATGTGTACTGCTGACCCTTGAAAGTGAATGCGAACTTATACTGGTCCTCCCTTTTGAGAGGGATAGACCAGAATCCGTTCGAAATGTCCAGCACCGTGAATGTTTTCGCGGATTCTGGGATACTCCTGATCAGGTCGGCTACGGCTGCGACGGTGGGGGCACAGGCTGGGATGTTCTTGTTAAGAACCCGATAGTCCACAGTGGCTCTCCACGAATTGTCCGGTTTCCTAACCGGCCAAATCGGAGAGTTCTCATGGGTCGCTATGGGTCTCAACACACCCTGCTCAACCAGTGATCCCAATGTCATCTCTAAATCTGCCTCTGCCTCTCTGGGGAAGTTGTACTGTTTCTGTGGTCGGGCCATGAGGTCTCCTTCTACTCCGACCTCCACCCCTATTACCCTCCCACAGTCGTGCTTGTGTGTAGCGAATGCCGCGAGGTTGGCTCGCACATCCGCTATGTACTCCGCCGGGGTAGAAGTGACCAAAAGTTCAAGGTCATAACTACCCTTGGGCTTCATCGTACACACAGTTCCCTTGCCTTGCTTCCCTGGTATAACTACCACCGCCTTCTCCTTTCCCGTGCATACTGCCCCCCAAAGACAGTGATTCCGGAAATCCACCAATATCTTGTGGGTCAGTATGAAGTCTGCCCCCAAAATGCCTATTCCCTCCTGCTCCCACCGCATCAGGACACATTTCCACTCCGTATAGAGTGTACCCAGATCGATGGCTAGCGGGATGGAGAAAGACCCAGCCTGTTCGTTCCCGGTGAACCCTACTAAGTTATATGGGACCCCGTTCGATAGAGGTGATGTGGTCGGGTTATCCGCATAGACAATGGTGCTTGAAGCTCCAGTGTCCAGCAGATGGGTCCCTTGCACCTTCTCCACCCCCATCTTCACGCATGGTCTCTTCCAAGCATCATAACTTAGTGGGCACAGGTAAACGGGCTGAGAAGCCCCTAGTCATGGAACGGAATTGTTCGGGGCGGATGGGAGTACGCTGCCCGCTGCCGCGTCCACCCTACCCTGCCCTGCCGGAAAGACTGCGCGGAGAGCAGCCACTAATACCGCGAACAGATCAGTGCTGCTTCCTGCCACAGCTGCGGCTTTCTGCACTGGCGCTGGAGGATCCCCTTTCCTGCTCCTTTTGTCAGATACTGGGCAGTCTTTCCTCCAGTGCCCTTTACTCCCGCACCCATAACAACCCTGCTTCTTCTCTGAGCTACCCCCTTCCTGGCGCCACTCTCTTCTAATGTTGCCTCCACTAGGCTTTAACTCGTGTACTCTGCCTTTTGGTTTGTCATTCTCACCCCTACCATTCTTAAAAGAGAGAGTTAACTGCCGGATTACACTTTCTTCTGTGGTCTGGGGATCCCTGGAATCGAACCACCCCTCTGCTTTGGCCTTGATTCTGGGCAGGCTGTTCGCCACCAGGGTCCTCAGCCAATGAGCCCTAGGCTCCCCCTGCAGCTGCGCCCGGTCGGGCACCCCTGCACAGGCACTCCGTTAGATGGGCCAAAGCCTGTCCGCGAAAGCCTGCGGTGCCTCCCCAGCTGACTGCTGTGTCCTTTCCACTCAGGAGAAGGGACTTCCATCATTGAGGCCTATAGCCTCTAGGATGTCATCCTTTATCCCCTCTAACGTACCCCGCCCCCTCTTGCTACCCGCTGAGAGCGACTGGTACAACCTACTATCCAGGGAAAATAAAAGTAATTTGGCTGTCTCAGCTTCGTTACAATTATTGATCCCCCCCACCTGCTCCACATCCGTAAAATGGACAGATGGGTCCCCTTTGCTGGTCAGTTTGGTCAGGTTAGAGACCATTGCCTGCAGCTGGGGGGTCGTATACGGGACCACGAAGTCACTCTGCAGTGGTCCTTGCGCTTGACCGTCTACGGGCGCACCGTATTTCCGCTGCCGGACAGGGCACATGGGCCCTGGTCCCGACACTTCGGGCGGTGGTCAAGCGTCCTCCTCTGCCTTACAGTCCTCCTTATCTCCCTCCTGCTCTTCCTCATCTACCCGGGCCATTCCCGGAGCTACCAAGCAGACCATCCCTTTGGCCTTAGATAGAGCATTGGTCAAATTCCGGATCTGCTCCTGGCAAGGACCATGATTTAGCCAGTGTATGTTAGACCAAATAAATATAAGTATGATTTTTCACTGAAGCATTCCTGTCCCTCCAGCGCTGGCTACTCTGTATGCCACCTGAATATCCTTCAACTGCTCTCCCAGCACCTTTACCTCACTCGACAAGCAAGCGTTCTCCTCCCTAACCACCCTCTCATTCCCCTTTGCCTCAGTAACCTGGCATTGAAGGAACTCCTTATGGTTACGGAAGGTTTCCTCCTGGCTTATTCTTCCCTGCTTCTCATCCCTTAGCTCCGTGCATAACCTGCTCCCTACTACAGCCCTTGCGTCTGACTGTGCCTCGGAATCCCTGAGCTCTGCCTCTAACTTAGCAACCTGCTTATCTAGCAGTTGGACTTGTCTTTGTAGACAGATGAACCATATTGCCTTTTCAATGTTGCGCCTATGCTCCTTGCCCTCCGTCCATTCTGCCGCTGCGTCCACCGGACGCTCAGCACGCAACAAGCCTAGCACCCACTTCTTAGTGATGTTAACCTTCTTAAACACATATGAAGAAATCCTTTCCTCCATTTGGGATCTTTCGCCAGAAGCGCTGTCCATGACTGATTTACACTCCTTTAACCCAGGTCCTGCCCCGCGGTCACCAAGAGATGTAAGCGGTTTTGATCCTAGCCCAATTGCTAGACGGACGGTTCGAGTCGCCCCCGCCTGAGGAAAGTTCTATACCCGGGAATTATTATTCAGAGTGTAAATGGAATGAGTCACGGACAGGAATGCTTCAGTGAAAAATCATACTTATATTTATTTGGTCTAACATACACTGGCTAAAACATGCACTACTAAACAAAACCACTGTCTCTGTGGAGAATAAGATCCAGGTTACAAACAACATACATACAGGACACAACTGGGGACTGTAACATGCAGTAATTCCCTTGTTGCTATGGTGGACTCTAACTCCACCCCTACCAACGAATTACCCAGTCGCATAAGCCCCTTCGCCTGGCTGAACCAAACGAAGCTTCCACCCAAAAAGACTTCACTTCTGAGAAAATATCCGGCTTGGGACACTCGAGACCATGCTTACCACCACACACAGTCGGTCTTGATCGCGCCGCTCAGCGGCTTCTTCCTCTGGTACTTCTTCTTGTTAGGTCGATCTTGGTGGAGCGAGAGCGAGAGAGAGAGAGCATGGTGGGAAAGGATCTATCTTTATAGGAGTCTTGCTAGCCCTATCTATCCCGCCAATCTTTAAAATCCTTTTGTTTCTAAGCACTCCGGTGCTTAGTCAGTGATGGGCCATCATCAGACCCATGTGTATTCCGTGATTGGACTAATGGCCCTAAGTCTAAGTTTAATGCCTCATCTGAAAGACAATTCCTCCAACAATACAACAGTCCCTCAGTACTGCACTGAAATATCAGTCTAAAGTTTGTGCTCAAGTGGAATTTGAACCCACAGCCTTCTAACTCTCAGGCAAGAATGCTACCAACGAAGCCAAGATAACATTACAATATAGTACAAGTTAGACTATACTAACTCCTTGGATAAGGAAAATAATAAATGGTTCAGAATCTCTAGACTAAACTACATATTTTATAATTAACTTGTATATACAGTTACTTTTTAAAAATATTCTTATCAACTATGCAAGCTAACTTATCTTACTAGTCTGCAAAAAATTCAGACCAACACTGTCTCTAATTTAAATAGCCCAAGCTAATTAAATGCCCATAAAAGAGTTGGTGGGGTTTCTGGGATTTGAATAACTGTCAGCTAAATTCAAAAGGAGCTGCCAGTCATGCATAGCACTCGGGGTGGATTAATGCATGGGCCTATGGGACCCTTGCCCAGGGGCTCCAGACAAATATGGGGTCCCTGATAAAACTCACTATAATGCAGAAAAACTGCATACAAACAGCTGGATCAATTTCATTTAGCATAGTATATTGTGATATGATTTGTTTTATTAATGCAGTGTGTAAACATTCTATGGTCCTATTTTTTCATGCATTTTACTACACATTTGTGTTTTAAAGCATCAGTGGTGGTGCGGGGCGCAGGGTTGAAGAAGGCCTAGAATATTTTTGGTGCCCCAAGAATTCTTAATCCAGCTCTGCATAGGATCTTTCAGTTTGAATTGTATGGCTTTGCTCCTTTCCCTAGCCAACAGCGTCAGAGACAACTAAACAGAAACTTTACAGTGTTCCTACTGAGTTCAGTTGGGGGCATGATTCTGAACGCAACTGGCTTTAAACACCTTGGGGTAGAAATTAGGTCGCGCCCCATTTGGGGCGCAAATATCGTCCGGACGCAAATATTAGCGCCTGGCGATAATTATCGGCACTGACAGGAAACTTCACTTTTACCGCCCCGGGAGGTGAGTGGAGCGCTAAAGCAGGCGCTGCACACCTCTCTTAAGGCGCAAAGGCCGAGCAGTGAGGCGCTAACTCGGAGCGCTGGCGAAGCTCATGTAATGTCAGTCAGCAATGGAACACACACACAATGGCACGGGCCAGTTCTTAAAGGGGATGGTTAATCTTGCTTTCCATCCACATCCTGTTCATTGCTGCCTTGAATCTCGGCCTGGAGAGACCTGCACATCAAATGTGCTGGAAAGAACAATGGAGAGTACCAGGCAAAGAGCTCAGAGTGCAGCTCCCACAGTCTCTGCTAAATCGATACAAGGAATGGCAAATCAAAATGAACCTGCAAAGTGCTGCTCAGTCCCCAAAACTCCTTCACACAACGTTGAATCTCTCCAGAAGTCTCTCCCTCTCTCTCTGTTCAAAAATGCCACCAACAATAAAAGACAGGAAGAGGCCCCCTTTAAATAGCGCCCCCCCCAGCCCCACAGCGACTGATAGCTTTCCAGTCTTCTGGTCGTTGGAAGCGCCAGGCGGTAAGGCAGGGGGCGCCACTCAATTTCCGCTACGGGGCGCCACAAGGGCGTTGCACCATGGAATGACGTCACAATCTGCGCGCGCAGGTGGTCGCAGCGGTAAGTTTTAGCGCCGCCGCACAATCTCAAGTTAAGTTCTCGAGCGGCGCAAACATCGCTGCACCCGGGCGTTAGCGGCTTTGCGCCCCATTAGCGCCCTCTTAAGGCGCTAACGGGAGGCGCAACCAAGTGAATTTTTACCCCCTTATGTATTGTGATTGAATTAAAGGGGCTACTATGAACCTAAAATTGAGACAAAATTCAAAATTTTTGTCTCAATGGCTTCATTGTTCTTATACTTTTTATGGTACATTTGTGTATTTTGGAAAAGTTACAGTGAAGGAAATACAGGGGGAAATTATGTTGTCTTCAAGAGAAATTTCCCTTCCCCTCCACATAACAGGACATGCTGATGTGGAACATTTTTATCAAAGTATTACAACACTAAAATTATCTGTTTGGGATTTGATCATTTATTTTATGTACTAATAAATTACCTGTGATATTGCAAATGTTCAGTTAATTAATATAATTGTTTTTATATATATATATACACAAGATGGCGATGGAGACTTCAGAAACTCTCTCCACAGCTTACATTGCAGCTGAATGGTTACCAAATAGTGGCTCAGTTAACTTTGCCAAATAGATATATTCATTTCACAATATTTGATTATTCCAATTTTCTCTTCTTGCAGTGAGACAGTTCCAGGTTTGGTACAACACCATTAATAAATAACTTATTTGCTCACAAAATAGTGGATTATATTTGAATCACGGATTTATGTATGTATATATGTACAAAAGGGACAATAGAACTATCAAGTGAAGCCCAGATTGATACCATTGTCTTTCCATGAGTCTTCTAAAGATAGCTGATAATTCTAAGATTTTTTTTAACACCAGTGAAAGATTGTTGTTGACTGTTGTGACAGAGGTGGCTCCTAGAACACAGGAACTCCATCTTCATCCCTGGGTTATAAGAATAGCAATCGACAGCTCCGAAAGCTTGTGATTTCAAATAAAACTGTTGGACTATAACCTGGTGTTGTGCGACCTCTCAATTTTATAAAAATACCTCCAATGATGTAGTCTTGGCATGGCCTCAATGCATGACTCAGGAGTATACTTGCCCTAACCAAATCCCATGTATTGAGAACCTATTCTCCAATCATTCTTTGGATGGTTCACGCCATTCATCCTTTTTCAATTTACCTTGGGGTCAAAGGCACAAGTAATTTTCTATTGCTGAACCAAGTATGTTAATGCTTATGCCATGGGGGACTGGGAGATACACAGAAGCAGATAAAACAGCCTTACCCTAATAACCAACCCTACCCTAAGGGGGATACACTGGTCAGAAGTAGCTCCATCTAATAAAGGTACACGCCATCCTAGCTTGTGAATAACTGAAATCTTTTGTACTGGCTTGTGAACAACTGAAATCTTTCTGGCAAATGTGGTTGTGAAATCCCTGCTTACATAGTTGAAGGCAACACGCTTTTGGTAGAAGGCTGGTTTGGATAGCAGTGATATGCTCTTCCTGAGTGGACCCATTGAGTGAGTTGAAGGTCTGATCATGGATATCCTTGAAAGGCACTCCGGTGGGGACTTTGATGCCTTGATGCTCTGATCTCTGGATTGTGAACAGGAAAGGTCTCTCTGCTTATTTTCCTCCCTCGTGAGATAAAGCATTCAGCTGCTGTAAAGTGCTCCATCTTGTGGCGCATTTACAAACCACAAAAATTCACCCAGAGATGGTAGGCAACTTTGAAAGTCTGTTGAGCCTAAGCCCTCTGAGCAAGAATTCAACATTTGACTGCTAGCTACCAGTGGTCATAGATTTTTGTTGTGTAAGCATATCAAGGGCTATGGAACAAAGTTAGGTAAATAGAGTTGATGTGCAGATTAGCCACGATCTAACAGAATGGTGAAACAGGCTCGAGAGGCTGAATGCCTACTCCTGTTCCTATATTTCTATAAGCTGTTCAGTTAAAAGAATTCAACATTTGACTGCATTAATGCACATGCCACAGAGTTGAGGATGGAGTTTTGATTCCCTACTGAGTTGCACTGCATGGGAGTGAGGTGTCATTCAGAGACCAAGTAACAACAGCACATGGGCGAGCAAACTAAGACCAGAAATGTATCCTCTATGCTTATTAGCTGGCTTACACACTGGCTGATGTGGTACATTTTAAATGCATTTTGATCTCAGTTTGCTGGCCCCTCTGTGGTAGTTGTAGCATGACTGGAGTCATTGGGCTGGATTTTCAATGACCCGTGGAGTCGGGTTTGGAGGCGTATGGGGGGTTAAAGTTGCAGATTCGGGATCCCGACCCCATCCCGCCTCCATGCCAGTTTCGCTGGCGGCGGGTACCCGACCTGTGCTGAGACCCGACTCCTCGAGGCGGGAAGGGATTAGTGACAATTAACTGCCTGTTTAGGCTAGAGGGGCCGAATGGCCTACTCCTGCTCCTATATTCTATGCTGATATATTAATCTTACTTTTCTGCTGCTCCAGCCATTGGCAGCCGTGCCTTCAGCTGCCGAGGCCCTAAGCTCTGGAATTCCCTTCCTCAACCTCTCTCCTCTCCTTGCTCCTTTAAGACACTCCTTAAAACCTACCTCTCACCTGCCCTAATATCTCCTTACAAAAGCAAAATACCGCGGATGCTGGAAATCTGAAATAGAAACAGAAAATGCTGGAAATGCTCAGCGGGTCAGGCAGCATCTGTGGAGAGAGAAATAGAGGTCAAGTTTCAGGTCGATGACTAAGGTCTGACGAAAGGTCATCAACCTGAAACGTTAGCTGTTTCTCTCTCTCTCCACCGATGCTGCCTGACCTGCTGAGTCAGCATTTTCTGTTTTTATTTCTAAAATCTCCCTATGTGGCTAGGTGTCAAATGTTGTTTGATAACGCTCCTATGAAGCGACATGGGACGTTTTACGACGTTAAAGGCGCTATATAAATACAAGTTGTTGGTCCTTAGCCCCAGTGCGGGATCGGCAGCAGGAAGCAGGCTCTGCTACCCACAATACCCCGCAGACAGACAAACAAACAAACACATTTCAAGATGGCGGCGGACAGCGACGTGAGGATTTTTGCTTTTTCTGAAGATATACTGTTTGTCTTTGCGATTGGTTTGCTTACAGATTTTTCTCAACACACCTCTCTTTTCTTTCTCTTTTTTTAAATTCCGACAGCCAGAGTCGGAAGTGTTTGAAATCACGGACTTTACAACGGCGTCAGAGTGGGAGAGGTAGGAGTGAGTGGATGAGGGAGTGAGGGGAAGCCGTTGCTGCCCCAGCCTGTGGCCGTTTGTCGTTGGAAGTCGCTGATGTCGCGCGTGTCGGAGCACGAGCCCTCCCTTCCACGAGCCCGCGCAATCGCTTTCGGTGCTGACAACATCGCCACAATTTTGTGACGCCTGGGAGGAGCAGACACATACCGATGCAAACTAATCGTTCTTGTGCTAACTATGTATTTGCTCAGATTAAATACTTAACGGAGATCCTCTTTTGTGCGCAGACAGCATATTTTATATTTTCCGTGGGTGGTTTTTGCAAGTTTAGATTCTTTAGGAATCACGATCGGTTATGACAATTTTCCAAACATTCTTATTTGCTACTAGAGGAATCTTAAGGACACTTTTTTTGAAGTTGTGAGGTCGATTACTCAATGTCCAAGGCAGCTTGCTGTTGAAGTCGTTCAACATTTCACAATTTGTTGCACATAGAATTATAGTTTGCCTACTAAGTTGCCCTTGCAGTTTATGAAGTAGCTAGCTACTCATTGTGATACACTTACAAATTAAATAAGCTATACATAATTTCTGCTGCTTAATGTTAGAAGCAAAAATGAGCCATGAAATGTAATGTATCTATAGAAATGCCTGGGAGCTGGTGTCTGGAAAATATTTTTCTTTCTCCCAATTTGAAGCAATCTCAGACAATTTGCAGTAGAAGATCAGAAGTTTGCACCATTATTATAGATCATTACTCTTGGAGTATAGCAGTTTCCACTTTTTTGTAATTTGTTTCTAGTCTGGAATATACAAAACTACAGGAGCATACCAGATTGCATGGTTTGTTATTATATGAAGTTCAATGATTGGGTTGCAATGTTTGAAGAAACAAACATCAATCACGATTTTACGCAACTTATAAAAAGTAGTGAACAGTGAATTTATAATATTGATGAATGTGTATTCAGTTGTAATGAACCTTACAAATAGCATGCGTTTGAGAACTGCAGTATCTTTACTGTACTAATCTTGAAAAGAATAGAATAACCCGTAACCCACGTGTGCTGCAGAGCAGTAATACATTGAGAAGTTGAGATGACATGAATTCCATGACCGTGTTAGATAGCAGACCCGCAATCAAATCATGGAATAAGACAGATTGTATATATTTTGACAAGAAGTTTATTTACTGAAAAACTAGTGTGGCTCAGCAGTTGAGTGAAATTGTGTGTAAAAGCCTAAACGTTTAGTTGTCCGACACATTGGTTCAAAAAGACGCTGGTATGGTTTAGCATGGGGAGGGGGAGAAAGAGAGAGTCCTCCAATGGCTGGTTTGCAGCATCATTGGGGTGTTGTTCGCCTTTCAATTCTGGAGAAAAGATAGAGCAATTTGATGCTGTTACCTCCTTGGGTGCCAATGTGACCATTTACTTTTTGGGAGCCATTCCCTAATTAGTGGCTAAGTTGAAAACTAATTGAGAGTCAACCCAACTGTGACGGGCAGATACAAGTGACAGGCCACGCTAGAACTCAAAACTTATAAGTCTACTCCTTGTATCTCAAAGTTGCTTTTTTCACTAAAGAAATTTTAAATGATCTAGGAATGAGAATTAAGCAGAAAAGTTGGAATTTAGTGTTCAAAAAAATGTTTGCCTCATCAGATTGTTCAGCTTAAGTAGACTTAATTTCTAGTTGAGACTAAAAGAAATGTATAAAAAACAAAATTAGTATTGGAAGAGAACGTTTGATACAAGAGGAAAATAATATTATTGAGGAAAGAACCATGTTAAATGCAGAAAGTTGAGTACATGTGATAAAGGTGAAGCAGTATTATTAAAGGGTTCAATTATGTTCTTTGAGTTTACCGAGATGTATGGAAGAATGCTGTTTAGTGTAAAAAAAATTCTGCTATTTTTGTTTTTATTGCTGAGACCAATTGAGTTTGAATTGCAGCTTTTATTAGTATCGGGGCTTCCAGTAGTTATTTATGCAGATTTAAAACTTGTGTTAGAAAAGCCATTGTGTCTGTGCAATTAAAATTTCTGCTCTTTGGAAATTCCACGATAGTTTGTCCTTCTTGTAAAGAATAGTTGGATAAATGATTTATTTTGTAAATGAAGGTTCCAAAATTATAATGTACTACAAGAGGCAAAAATATATAGTGTGATGCATTAAATATATAGAAAGACAATGCTGCTGCTTTGAATAGATTGGGAGATTCTTGACTATCCAGTACCTTGGGACAATCTAGAGAAATTGGAAGTATAACAAGTTTTCTCCACGAGGAATTGATCCTTATCCTTGGAATACAGTAAATTATACTGTTTTCTTAATTTGTTTCCAGTCTGGAATCTATAAAACCGTCTGTATAATGCCAGATGGCATGGTTGGTTTTTGTGTAAATGTAAAGTTCGAGATTTGGTTTCAAAGTTACATGCTGTACCGTAATGTAACGAAGGTTTTATTTTAGGATTAATGGCAGTTATTTCAAGTACTTTAAAATCATCCTGCATTTTCATATCTCTAGATTTGTGTCAAAAATTGAAGAAGTGCTGAACGATTGGAAACTGATTGGAAGCACTGCAAGCAAATCTTTGGAAAAGGTCTGTTTTAATTAAATTTTATGTTGCATCTCCATAGTTAAGTAACATACAAAATTGTCTGCCCTTTCATCTTTTGTGAAGAAATTGTGTCAAAGATAAAGAAAATGGATTGGATTAAAGGCAATATAAATACTTTGCAAGTGAGTTGATATTTTCTCCACGAATATTTATATTTGATTTATTTATGGCAGTTTATAAAATACTTGTACGAAACCTCCCAGCATGACTAATACAGTGAGAAAGGATGTTTCAGCATCGGAATATTCTGTCGCTGGCCAGTGGCTACATTCTTTGGTCCATGTCCAGTGGATAATATTAATTTCAACCCCTGGTACTACAGTTTTTGGCAGGAACCTATTGTAAACTTGCTTTTAAACTCATTGTGTTGTTTCTTTATATATCTATTTAAAATTACAGTTCTGTAAAGCTACTTGTTGCACTTTGTGAATTTACAGGGTGAATTAACTTCTGGAGTATGGGAAGAGAAGTCTGATGAGATTTCTTTTGCAGACTATAAATTCAGTATAACGCATCATTATCTCAAACAAGAATCTTTAGCTGATAAAGAAGTAAAAGAAGATTCGGAAGAAGGTATGACTTGCTACCTGTGTTGGCTGTGTGTGTTTAAATTGACATTAAAGGGGAAGTAAAGTATTTGAGTTGTATAATGTATTTCTGAAGGTTTTGAGTTGGAATAAACTTGATCAGTTTTTGAATATTTTTGTGGAAGTAGAGCCTTTAGGATCCCAAACACTTCTTAAAAGTTTGTGAGGGATGTGGATCTTGTAAATTGGTCTCCTTCACAATCATATTCAATTAATTAAAAATATTTATGATTGTACATTGCGAAAGGAATTTGTTTCTTCTGTAGAGAAATTCTGTTTTGTGTTCTTATAAAAGCCCCATTTTTTAAAAGGCAATTCTATTTTAACAGATGCTCTTCCTGAAGCAATGCAGGATTTGCTGTCCATGAACAATGATTTTCCACCCAGAGCTCACTGTCTTGTCAGATGGTAGGCATGTTCTCTTATGTTATTTATTGTTCATGTGCAATTGAACTGACTGTGTGTGTGTGCACCTTCCTCTTTTCAAATGGTTAAACAAATTATTTAAATTGATTACATGGATTTTGATGTAAAGATTTCCAAAATAGATTTATAGGAATTACATTTATAAAGTGTGTTGGTTTCACCTACTGGTATTGAAATGTTCTGTAGTACATCAGTACTGATTATTATGTTTACATTTTAAAATAATGTTTATATTCTCCTACTTCGATCTCTCTGCGCCACACACCATTCCCTGCCTGAGCAAGTGGGAAGGCAGCCTTCTCCCAGGCCTTTCCCTATGTTGCTCTTCATCCAGCTGTTTGGAGGTTTGAGAGAGCAGTTTGGCAGTGACAGTACTACTTTGCTGGAAATTATGAGGACAGGTAGCATAAACTTGGCTTGTATTCCCCTGAGTATAGAAGGTTGAGGGGTGATCTAATTGTTGTGCTTTAAATGATAAAAGGATTTGATAAGAGAATTTGTTTCTTCTGGTGGGGGAATCCAGAACAACAAGGCATAATCTTAAAATTGGAGCCAGGCCATTCAAGAATGAAATCATGAAGCACTTCTTCACATAAAGGGTAGTAGAAATCTGGAACACTCTCCCCGAAAAGGCTGTGGATGGTGAGTCAATTAAAGCTTTCAAGACTGAGATCGATAGATTTTTGTTGGGTAAGGGTATTAAGAGATATGGGTCAGAGGTGGGTAGATGGGGTTGAAGTGCAGATTGTCTGTGATCTGGTTGGGTGGTGGAGTAGGCTTGAGGTGGTGAATGGACTACTCTGTTGCTATCTGAAGAACTGAAGAAAGCCATTTGACTCAGCAGACTTGTTCCTTTTCAGGGATCAACCCCACCTACCTGCCTTCCCACATTTCCCTCAGTCTGTGTTCTCTATAGAAACTCATTCATTTTTCTCTTGAACCCATTTATACAGTCCACTTCAACGGCCTTAACTGGTAACCTATTCCACAAGTCTGTTCCCCTTTGGATGAAAAACTTCCACTGATTTCCCCTCTTACTTCTGATTTCCTAATTTTGCATCTCCTGGTACTTGAACCTATCGTTGTCGTGAGTAATTTGGATTAATTTTGTCCGTTTCCTCTCTAATCGTGGGAATTTCAAAGCTTAAGTACTTTAAATCTCTTTTTTCTGAAGAAAACAAGCCCAACTTCTTTAACATTCCTCGTAACCTATATTTTTAATAGGTATTTAATCATTTTTGTTGCTCCCCTTTATATCTCCTCATGGGCAATAATATTCCTATCATTTGGTGAAGAGAGCTGCAAATACTGCCCGATTGGCCTTGTACAGCAACATTACAACCACTTTTGTTTTGTACTCCATCATTCTGGTAATGCAGCCTAGGAAACCTGGGTTTAAGGAACACATGGCTTTCAGATACTGCTTAGATGAGTATCGATTTTTGATTACGAAAGGTGTCCCCATAGAACTTAAAAAATATATCATATGTACTTTAGCAAATATGTAGAGATTGATGGACTTACTTCTTGCATCTTACCATTGATGTTGAAATTGATGAATAGCTATCAATAGCAAATTCATCACCTTCAAGTGTTTGTTATCCTAGGTATGGTTTACGGGAGTTTGTGGTAATTGCTCCAGCAGCTAGTAGCGATGCAGTCATCAGTGAATCAAAGTGCAACATTCTGCTCAGCTCCATCTCCATTGCATTGGGCAACACTGGTTGGTAGGTAAATATTTGAAAATGCTATATGGATTGTATTAGATGTTCACACATGAAACACTGAAGACGAGGAACTTGAAGTTTGTGATCAAATAATTTGAAATATTATTGATCTTTTGACATTTGCATTATATAGTATCTTATCATGCTGCAATTACTGTTCATCCTGCAAATAGGTAATGAGATGAAGGATCAGCTAATCTGTTGGAGGAATGTTGACTACAACACTAGGAGAACTCCTGTACTGACTCCCATGGGCAATTTTTGAAAATTATTTGGTCTTGGTATTTGGGCAGTGCTGTCCAACCCTACTTGGCCTGAGAAGTCCTTGTGGTGATGGTGTTCCCACAATGGTTTCAGGTAGGGAATTCTAGGATTTTGACCCAGTGACTGAAGGAATGACAATGTATACTTAAGTCAAGATGGCATGTTTCTTGGAAGGGAACCTGAAGGTGATGGTAATCCGCTGACCGCTGCTCTTGTCTTTCTTTGCAGTAGAGGTCTAGGCTGGGAATTGCTATCAAAATAAGCTTGGGGAGATGCTGCAGCACGTTCTGTAGATACTGCAGCTACAGTGTGCTGATGGTGGTAGATATTTCAGTGGCAGGGGTGCCAATCAAGCAGACTGCTTTGTTTTGTATGGTGTCGAGCTTGTGTATTGTTGTCTTGGATGTTGTCGAACTTCTTGAGTGTTGTTGTAACTGCATCCATTCAAGCAAGTGTTAAGTATTCTATTGCACTCCTGATTTGAGCCTTGTAGATGAAGTGACTTTGAGGGGTCAAGAGATGAGCCACTTGTCAGCGTACCCGGCCTCTGTCCTGCTCTTGTAGCCGTGGTGTTGATATGGCTGCTCCAGTTAAGCTTTTGGTCAATGGTTACACCCCGGGTGTTGACAGTGGGGGACTTGGCGATGGTGATACTGTTGAAGGTCAGGGGGACGTGGTTGGGCCTTTTCTTGTAATAGCTGGTCATTGCCTGGCACTATGTGGCATGTGTTACTTGTCTGAATATTGTCTGGATCTTGCTGTAGACTGGCATGAGCTGCTTCATTATTGGAGGAGTTGTGAATGGAATCGAAGACTGTAGAATTTTCAGTGGATAGAGCTGCTCGATCTTATAATTAGAGAGAAGGACATTGATGAAGCAGCTGAAGATGGTTTGGAGAGAAGGTCATTGATGAAGCAGCTGAAGATGGTTGGGCCAACCGCTGAGGACCTCCAGCAGCGATGTCCTGGATTTGCGATAATTGGCCTCCGACAACCACAACCATCTTCCTTTCTGTCAGATATGACTCCATAGTAACATAGGAATTGCTAAATGAATAAAGACCAGGTCCATCTAGTTTGGTTTCACTCATCCTGGTAGTCACATGATACAATAATAATGGAGATGTTGACTAATCATAGCAAATAAGCTCTATCAATTAGTCTACAACAGACCCAGAAATGACACGCGGAAAACCGCAGTGGTGGAGAGCTTTGGGAACCATACGTCCAAAGCAATCAATGTTCCCTTCATTTTTTTTCATGCGCGGGCCCTTTAACTGGCTGCGCGGTCCATTCAAATCTTCATGTGCGATTATTCCCATTGAGAAGCCAGTGAGCGGCCTGTGCGGGACCTCCAGACTGCCGTGCGGCTTAACTGGAACATTGGTCCAAAGTCACCTTTTCCCTCCCAAGCATGCTACACTTGCCACACGTCCTGTCTTAAATGACTCGTGTACCGTATCCCAAAATGTTATTTTCTGAAAGAAATCTATCTAATTTGCATTTGAATGAATCAATAGTAACTGCTTCCACCGTCTCCCTAGGGAGGCTGTGCCATAAATTGACCACTCACTCACTGAAATATTGTTTCCACAGATTAGTTTTGAATTTAACCTCCTTCAAGTGCAGGCCGTGTCCTCTGGTTCTACTGTTCTGGACAAGGTGAAATAGCTTGTCTTGGTCTACATTATCTAGTCCTTTTTAGAAACCAACCACTGGAGGATTTTCCCTTAGACAATAGTTTTGCTGTGCCCCCTTGGCACCATACTCTGTCAAATGCTACCTTGATATCAAGGGCACTTATCTCACACTATTGTGTCCATGTCTTGATCAAGGCTGTAACAAAATTTGCAGCTGAGTGGTTCTTGCTGAGTTATTGGTGAACTGGTGTTGCTTGATGGCACTAATAACTTCTTCCATTGCTTTGCTGACGATGGGGAGGAAGCTAATAGGGTGGCATTAGATTTGTTCTGCTTTTTATGGATAGGACATGCTTGGGCAATTTTCTACATTGTTGGGTTAATGTCAGTGTCATAGTTGCATTAGAATAGCTTGGCCAGCAGGTTAGTTCTGATAACTCGGGTCTTCAGCACTACAGCCGGGATGTTGTCAGGGCCCATAACCGTTGCTGTGTCTAGTGTAATTAGCCACATAATGCTATATGGAGTGAACCAAATTGACTGGACATTGGCATTGATGAAAGTGGGGACCTTGGGAGGAGGCCAATGGACCATCCACTTGGCACTTTTGGCTGAAGACATTGTAAACACTTCACAGATGTGTTTATTGTACTCACGAGCTGAGCTCCATCATGTTTGAGATTGGGGATGTTTATGATTGTTACCTGATTGCCACCATTCTCAACTGGATATGTAGGGCTACAGAGCTTTGCTTTGACTAGATGGTTGTGGGACTGTTTAACACTGTCTATAGCCTGCCCCTTTTGGTACTTAGCTTGCAGGCAGCCCTGTGTTGTAGCTTCACCAAGGTTGATCTTATTAATGGTTGTTAAAAATTACATTTTTGTATATTCATAAATGCTTTTTATAAAAACATTAGATTTTTTATGGGGTATTTTATACTCTTACTCCCGCACACTACTTCAATTTTTGTTCCTCTTCTAGTCTCTCAAAGTGTCTTATCTTTGGCAGGTGACAGGCGTCCTCAGGGTTTTGCCTATGTTAATTATGAGTTCCTCATATAGTGAGATTGCAATTCAGCATAGTGTGGGATTGAAGTATCATTTGATCATGCTATAGTGTCCTGTGTTGATGCTTTAACTCCATGCTCCTCTGTTATTTACATGTTTGAAACAAGTGTTAGCTTCCTATTGGGAAAAATATTTGTAGCTTTATTTTTGATTTTGTGAATTTTTCTTTTCTGCTGTCTTCAAAAAATGTTTTTGCTGAGGTAAGTTTGCATCTGTTTTAATTGTGTATCCTGTTATTGGGACAAGCCATATAACTACAGTATTACGAAGAAAAGCTTGCTAATGTCCCAGAAGATATGGATTGATATTTCATTCCCTTTTTTTTTGTAAAAATATACACGTTGATATCCCCTGGTATTGCTCACAGACAGAATAGATGTTTTTATAGCAAGGTTAAAGTTATAATAAAGTTGATATTTTATTAATTGTGATAAGGAATTTGTTGATTTTATAATCTGTATTCCAGTTTATTTCTTTAACAATTAGTAAGTATTAAATGCAGGCAGCAAGTTAATTATTAAATACAGCAAATGTGAGCAGTATATTATGCTAATTGAATTACATTACTCACTAAATTTTATCATTAAATTTACCGAGGATATAACACTCAGCTCTGCAGAGTTGAGGATCTCTGTCTTCCCGTCGTCATACCAGATGTGAGCCACTTTGAAATAACAGCATCTTGTGGTTTGAGTATATTTATGAAACTTCAAGGAAGGTGCTTTAAACAATCTCTTCTCTGATCACCAGTGCTTTTCCAACCTATTTGTGGCTCTTTTATACTTTTCCAGCAATCATTTGCGCTCTCCTCGTCCACTGAGCAAATCACAAGAAATTAGGCTGAAATACAATGCAATGAAACTTAGTTTGATGACTGCAAATATGTGGGACATTATCACAGTACTTTTTAAAAATGAAATTGCAAAGAACATCTTTTAGATCACATGTCAATTTTGAATTTGATCAGCACAACTGTTAAGAAAAGGGTGTATACAAACGGGAATTTGTAACCCTTCCATATGGCATCTGAGTTGCAGTATTTCAGAAGGCAGAGGCTGAAAGCAACGAGTATTAGACTCAGGACAAACCAGAAGCGGTCTTGGTTGATTCATGGAGCTGGATTTACTGAACCAAAGGTGGGAATACTTTAATTTAGGGACCTAACGCACCAAACCGTTGTCTCCAGAACACACTCCAGTACTCAAAGATAAAAACCAAAAGGGATTGTGTTTACTTTTAATTGTCAGTGTGTCACTGTGGGGCATAGATCATACTTGCACACAGCCCAAAAAAGCCTTACCGAGGTGCAGTGAAGTTGTGCATGAGCACAGATCTGAAAGCTTGCGCATATGTAGCAACCTGAAACACATTGGGACCCAAAGGCCAGTTCAAAAATTAGAGAGTAGAAGACAAGTCTGAGGCCCCTCAGGGAGGTAAGAGTTGTTTCAGGTATTTGAAAATCGGAAATCTCTCCTCTTTTCCCCCTCCCCGGCCTGAATTAATTTTTGTTTGTTTCTATTATGTTTCTTTTTTAGGAGGTGTGTATATAATGGAGTGGATGGGGAACCAATATGGCTTTAGAATAGACTTAGCATTTTATTTTCTGTATAATTCAAAATAATTGGTTTCTTTCCGACTAAATAGAAATAAGTGTGTCTTTGATCTGGTTGGTTTATCATCAGTGCAAAATTTGAATCAGTCCATCTGCTTCACCTGAAATTGGAGTAATGCATATGCCTTGCAGCCTATAAACATGTTGCTTTCTCACACGCTACAAAAAAGCGCCAGATGCAAAGCTTTTAAAACTCATGTAGCCACTAGGTGGAGGTGTTTTCTATGTTTTTAAAAAGTGTTGATCAATCTAGGTTATGCTGTGTCATGTCCTATATATATATATATTATTTTTTTAATAACTGGGATAGATAGATGGTTAAAATGTTTCGAACCAAGTGGGGTTCTTTTGATTGTTTTATTTCTACCAATCCCTCTGACTGTAATTTTTCTTGTCAAAGCATGTAGGCATTTATTGTATGTAATATAAGTAAGTTAATAAGCTTTAAGGCTATTGCAGTGAAATATATCTTGGATTATGATGGAATGTAAAAAGGGATAAGCCACTTTGTGGGGGGGGGGCGGGTGGAATGGACAACATTCTAGTTTACTTTAGAAAATTGTAATTCAGCTTTGCCTTTATTCAGGATGCACACTTTAGAAATCTGATCTCAAGAAGGAAAAATAATAGATGAAAGTGATGTCTACTTCTCCTCTGGACATACAGTTGTTCATTAATAAGGTTAAGGAATTGTTTTCTGATCCAGAGTGTAAGTTTTTTGGCTTGTGTGTTCATTCAATTTGAGCAAATGTATATACATGCCATTAATGATAGGTGCCGATTTCCTGCTAAGAGTCGCTGCAAAACTCGCAAAATGGGATAGGACTTTCATAATTGGCTGGATTTTGCTCTCCGCCGTTCATTACACTTGCCCACAGACTATGGGATTTTGCATTGGAATTTACTATAAATTAGAGAGCCAAAACGCCCTCTACAGAGGATCTGGGACGTATGTGAACAGGGCGAGCAACTGCGTATCTCCTTAACCAGTCAGATTGAAGAATCGTTAATGAGCAGCACAGAACCTGAACCAGGAAGTGTAAGTTAGAATATTGAATTCAGTGTCAAATCAGGTACAAAAAGTAAAATAAAGAGACGGAAAGAAAGATGGGATTAAGGGAGAGCGAGAAGAGCCAGAAAGAAAAAGTAAAAATAAATACATTTTTTATTTTTTTTGAATCTCCATCAATAATTAAAATCTGAAAGAATGAGACTCCAGACTTGTAAAAGTTAATTTTCAGTACCAGACAGATTGTTTAGCAATAATTAAGACTTATCACGGCGTTAAAAATGTACTCGCACTGGAATGAATAATTAGCATGTACTGCAAATTTACGCCGTTCCTTGTATTTCCATGGCAAGTCTCAGCGAGATACCGTTATTGCGCAGCTTCTGGAGGAGCAGGGCAACTGGGACAGCAACTTCCAGATTTCCATGTTTAACTGCGCATGTGCAGTCACTGGAAGTTGCTGTCAACTTTACAATTTAATAACGTTGAGTGCTGTTAGCATCACCGTTATTTCTACCACAAGATCCGGCCCAATACTTCTCTCGGAGGGAATGGGTGAGTTTCAACAGTTAACAGCCATTTTAAAATGATCCTCCTGAACGACAGGGCACAATGGAGAAAACACAGATGATTTAGCAGATGCAACAATAACAACTTGCATTTGTATAGTGCCTCTGCAATAATATTGGGCTATTGGTTGGGGTGGTTAACTTATTTATTTGTTGCACTACATTTTTGCATTGAATTTAAACCCAATAAGTGCAATTATTCTAGTTCAAGGGGCAAATCTCAGTTGTATCTCTGCCATTAACACCCGCTAACGCAGGTGGCTCAGCACTGGAGCTGACTTGCCAACATTCGTATTGAAATCACCTTAAATCTAGTTAGTTGTGTAAGTTGATACAGTAAGGGCGGTAAGCAAATTTAAGTTTTACAGCCAGGTTACCCTCATCCACTGGACACTTGGGCCGGAATTTTCCGGGGTGTCAGCCGCTGGGATCGGTGGTGGGTTGGGTGGGAAAGTGTTTTTTTTGACAGCGATCGGGAACCTGCCGCAACGCGCCTTTCCCAATGTCGGGTCTGTCAGCGCTGAACTGACCTGATGGGCAGCAGCGGGCGTCCCAGTTAAACTTATTATAATGTACTAAACAGACCCTTAACAGGCTTTTTAAACTTACTTTTTAACTTTAACTTCATGGACATGGGGACCATGTCTGTTAACCTGAGGTGGCAGTTCAGTGGCCATTGCTCCAGCTGATTACTTGACAGCTTCAAATGTACAGTAAAAGCTCCCACCTGACAGATCATCACTTTCCTCAGCCACAAGCTGTTTCTCAGTCCATTTCCAGCACAGATTCTGCAGGTTTGCCACTTTCCACTCTCCATCCACTCTCACCTCATTGGAAGAACTCTCTCACTATTGACAGAATTCTTCTGTCATCTCTACTTCACCTGTCATCTATTTCATCAACATGGGTGCCCTTTTTACTGTCTTACCTTGGTCCTCAGAATCTGACCACGATCATCACCAGCACCAGGCACCACAACACCAACCTTCTCTTCAATCACCTGATGCTGCACAGGACAGAGGGCATCAGCACCCGAGTACATTGCTGCCCAGGAGGCCAGGGATGGCCTCACCATGGCCAGATTTACTTCACTTGATGCTGTACACCCTGGCTGCCACATGATGCGCCAGATTGGCACCACTCCACACCAACACCATAAAGCATCCCTACAATGTCCAAGCCATTCCTTTCAGACTCGCCGCCATTGTGGGGGGGAGGGGGCCTACCGTTATGTCTCGCCATTCAGTGCAACTCACTAAGCCACTTCCAAAGGTGCTCACAAATCTGTCCAAGAATGCAAAGTGTTGAAAATAAAGGTTTCAATGTTTAGCAGCACATTAACAGAAACTTTACATGAACATTGGATAAAACACCCAAGTGGCTACCCTTGTGTATTGTTAGTTGTTATGATTGCACTAGGATGAGGGCGAGTGTGAGGAGTGGCTAATGAGATGGGGATGTGATATTGTAGATAGATAGAGAGAGCGAGTGAGGGATGGGTGGAGGTGCAAAGTAACTTTGAGTAAGGATGTGCAGGAGTAGGGATGGGAAGGCAGAGTGATGGGGATGTGATGAGAGGCACAGGAGGATGAAGGTGAGTGTGGCTTTGTACTAATATTTCGTGATCTAATTAAATCATTGAAAGGCTTGCGCCACTGTACCCAGGTCCTTCTGACAACATCCCTGCTTGTGCTCTCCTCTGCAGTGTGCAACCAGGCTGCGTTGGTCTCCTGGGGAGATCTTTTCCATTTATAGGAAGGGAAGAGGTCCTCCTTGTATGCTGTGACTCCTTCCATAAGCATATGAGGGAGTCATGGGAGAATATGGGTGCAGTCCTGCACCTCTGCAGTGATTGTCAGTGTTTGCAGTACTTCAATGCTGTAGAACACTGACCGCACAAACGTCAAAAGTAAGGTGGTCCCTTTAAGGAAACTGGCTGATGACGCGTCATGAATGACGTCACCAGACCCGCTTCCTCTAATTGGGCCGGGAAATGCGCTGGGTGGGCTTAACAAGCTCTATCAACGTAAATTAATTTTGGGCAGCGGGATGGAGCCAGCAGCGGGGCCGCGACCCGCCACTGACCTCGCCTGCATCGGACCCACCGAGGGGAGCAAAATCCCGGCCTTGGTTTCCTCTGAAATTCAGAGCAGCGCTATACAGACATGTAGGCAATACATGATGCAGAAGATACATGATGTGGAGATGCCGGTGTTGGACTGGGGTGGACAAATGTGAGAAGTCTCACAACACCAGGTTATAGTCCAACAGCTTTATTTGAAATCACAAGCTTTCGGAGCGCTGCTCCTTCATCGTGCATCTCTTCACTTCACCTGACGAAGGAGCAGCGCTCCGAAAGCTTGTGATTTCAAATAAAGCTGTTGGACTATAACCTGGTGTTGTGTGACTTCTCACAGAAGATACATGGTAGTGCTCCAAGCTTTGGAAGAAACTGCAATACACAGCTTATGACTGTTTACTTGGCCACTTAAATGAGGCACTATTATTTTGCAAGGCAAATATATTAGAGCAAGGATATCTAAACTGTAGCCCATGAGGCACATGTGTGCTCTGAGTTCTGACAATATGGCATCGATACTTGGCCAACTGGTTTGTCCTATTCAAGTTTTATCAAAATTTGGCAAGGGCTATTTTCAGCATTTGCCTTGCTGGTTGATGATTTCGAAATAAGAACACCAAGATCTGTTATCACCAATCGGAGATGTATGTGAATTGATGGGAAAAATGAAGGTTAGCTTTATATCTGTCCTCTGAAGCTGCACAATGCGGTCTATGGAGACAAAAAGAAAAGAAAGACTTGCATTTATATAGCGCCTTTCCCAACCTCAGGACGTCCCAAAGCACTTTACAGCAATTAAGTACTTTTGAAGTGCAGTCGCTGTTGTAGTGTAGGAAACGCGGCAGCCAATTTGTGCACAGCAAGCTCCCACAAACGGCAATGTGGTGATTTTTTTGTGATGTTGATTGAGGAATAAATATTGCCCAAGGTATTGGGGATAACTCCCCTGCTCCTCTTTGAAATAGTGCCATTGGATTTTTTACATCCACCTGAGCGAGCAGACGGGCCTCAGTTTAACGCCTCATCTGAAAGACGGCACCTCCGACAGTGCAGCACCCCTCAGTACTGCACTGAGTGTCACCCTAGATTTTTGTGCTCAAGTCTCTGGAGTGGGACTTGAACCCACAAACTTCTGATTCAGAGGCTAGAGTGTTATCAATAGAGCCACGGCTGACACCTTGGACACCACCGTACTAGAGCATGACACACCATATCAACATGGAATACACATTCCCTGTTTCATGTAATGACTTAAGCTGACAATTTGATGTTGGTCTATTGTCTCCTAAGGTCTCTATAGTACTGTGAAATCACGCTGCAGTTCCAACTATAGTAATGTTGCTTTTCCTAATGGAGATTTCGTCCAGCAGGATAAAGAATAATTCAAGGAAACTGGGAAAATAAGAATTCTGTTTGGTTCAATCTTGCACGATGCTCTCAAATCATCTCTGAGGGCCTGCTATTAACTGAACAAAATTGAAAGTGATACCCATGCTCAGTCCACTTATTCAAGTCCAAAGCCCCATCTAATTAAAAATCATTGAGAATTGGACAATTCCTAATCAATGCCTTGGTCGAGGACTCTGTTTCTATCCTTCCTGCTACCTTTGATGTGTATCTTGTTTGTGACATCATTGGCATTAATAAATGTATTATAATATGTCTTGTAAAGTTTGGGAAGCATAGGCCATTGGGAGTAAAGTACCAGTTTCGAGATCATGTGTATTCTATAAGCTTGAAATGAAGAAACTGAAATATTTTTAGCAAATGTTTAGTTACAAAATATTGATTCGTTTAGAAGTAACTTGTTTGTGGAGTTTTGTAGAGGTTAGTTAATCATGTATATGTGTATTTTAAATTAGTCAGGTGACCTTGTTTGTGCAAATTCAACAAAAGGCAAGAAGGATGTACGTGGGTGCATGTGAAGGCCCTGGTGTTCGGACGGATTTTGAAATGGTTCATCTTCGGAAAGTGCCAAATCAGTATAATCATCTGTCTGGTCTACTGGATATTTTTAAATCGAAGATTGTAAGTATTTTTTTAGAAATACATTTTAATTAGCCTCTGGAGATGTAGTTTACTGGATTTAGTAGGAATCATAGAATTTCACAGCACAGAAGGTGCTTATACCGGCTCTCTGGAAAAAGAAATCCATTTACAGTACAGGAAACTCTTTATTAACCGGCACCCAAATATCCGGAAATCTCTCTTAACCGGCAAAATTCTTGAGTAGGTAACCGGGGTTTTCCTTCATCTCTCGTTTAAAATTAACTTTAAAAAACACCCCGAGACGTTTGCCTTGTATCGGAGCGTGTAGATTGGGAGGGGAATGTGCAGCCTGGGTAGGCAGCGGACACGACAGATGGTCGGCTGGCGGTCCCCGGGGAGACGGAGCTCCGAATGCAGGCGCATGTCAATGTGTACGGGGCTCTCGTACGTTGGGAGATATAACTCTCCGTTATCCGGACTTTTTGATTAACCGGCACCACGCCGGTCCCGTCGGTGCCGGTTAATAGAGTTTCCTGTAGTTCCATTCTCTGGCCTTTCTCCATATCCTTTTACCTTTTTCCACTTCCCTGCTAAAAGTTATTATGGATTCTGCTTCTACTGTTTCTGTTGGGACGTTGCAGGTACCAACAACCCTCTGCGATTTTGTTTTTGTATGAATTTAAATGATGTCTTTTGGTTAGGGACTCACTAATCAGTAGAATTATTTTTTCCCTATTCACCTTAATAAAATCCCCATATCGTTTTGAACACCTATGAATTCTCTTAGCCTTCTCTTTTTTCTAGTAAGAAGTGCCTCAGTTTCACTAGTCTTTTTTCATAACTAAAGCTTTTCATTCCTGGTGTCATCTTACTAGATCTTATCTGTGCCCTCATCATGGCTTTGAAACCCTTCCTAAAGTACTGCACCCAAAATTGGATACAGTAGTAATATTTCTGGTTTTAGTGTCGGAAAAAATGTGTGCAATGCACAGGAAATATGGGTGCTAGTCCTTTGGCCTATTTTGCACCTGAATATCACTGCAGCTGAATTCCTGTATAGCTTTTCAGGTGGTTGTACCTGACTGCATCTGAAGAGGGTGAAGCAATATAAATTGCATACAAGTGAATATCTGAGACCTGTGCATTCCGATTTCTTGCTCTAGTACCAGAGACAGTTCAGGGGCAAACTGCTCCAAACAAAACTGGTGGTATAGCTTTTAGAGCTGCCATTTAGGTGTTCTCTGTCTTAAAGAGACAGGCTGCTGAATAAAAAACATATTTTCAGTTTCAGAAATTGTTACAAAATGTAACTTTCATTCACTGGAGGCCTTATTTGGTACAGTGATTACCTCTTGTTTTGCAAGGTGGCTTACATGGATGCAGACGAGGAGCAACAGCCACAAGCCCCCATTGATGGCTGCTGAAGATAGTCACCTGGCCCTCTCCAGAGTGAGCCATCAACTGTTTCACGAGCAAAGAGAAGGATTGCTCCTTCCATCTTTCCTTACAATAACTCCGTCCCACAATCAATACAAAGAGAATCTTCATAGTCCAACTTGCACTCGCCTTCTATTCCAAAACCTTCAATGTACACACCTACTCTTAATTTCCTGATTGATCTACAGTACAAAAGCATAAATAGAAAAGTGATTGAGTTCCAACAGTGATTTGCTTTAATATGGTGTTTATGTGACTGTCTACTTCTTATCACCACTGTGCTTCCCTTTTACCTACTTTTTCCATGGTTGTGTTCAGGGTATGTGGTTATCCTAGTGCTCCTTCTAAGTGAACTCCCACTGACTGGAGACTGGATGAGGGGGGTAACCTGTGTCTCGGTACATGGTGCTGGGAATAAGATGGCGCTTGAACTCTTCAAGCCTTGGATGACCCATGTAGGCTGTGAACGATCCGCTGGTGTGGGGACAGCCTGGCCCAGCCTGCATCTGGCAGATACTGGGGGAGAGTGGAGGAGTAGTGTGGAAGTGCTACTGCCCTGACGGACAGCATCATCTTCCATGGTCACTTCCATCCTGACACTCTATATGGAGCTTCCTCTGATCTATGGATGCACAGACTTGGTAGCTTCAGTGACATATGGGAAACTGGTCCCCATCTTGCATATTATTTGGGCAAGCTTATCAGTGGTCATGCCTGATGATGTGGCAATAGAGCAGTTGAAGGCCTGGATGATGACTGAGCTGCCATTGTTGTCTCGGGTAGGAGGGTATGCTGCAGATGGCCCTAGAATTGTCAGTCTCTACAAGTCAGCTCTCGGCATCCCACTGTGTGACTGCTGGACTCCTCTATATTAGCTGCCATTTGGTAGAATCCTTGGCAGATCCACCAGTGATTCCAACAACCTGTTTTGTTCAAAAAGCATCCTTCCCTTCAAAGTTAGACCATAGAGGTCTGGATCCCTGACCTAAATAGCTGAGGATGGAGGCGATCTTAACCTCCAGTAAAGGGCTCCTTGCTTCCTTCACCTGCTCCTGCTCACCCATGACTCGCCACTTGTGCTGACTGCTGCCACTAAATCGTCTAGATTGTGTGTATTTGAGCTGGTGAGTGGGTGGGGTAATTGATGGAGCGCTCAGTGTGCTGCTACTTCGAGAGAGGCTGTTTTCAAGTGAGTTCCAAGACAGGCTGGCTCTGGAAGCCTGCAAAGACACAGTAGTATGGTAATACTATTGTGGCTTAGGCAGGAAATTTCACATGGTTCTACTTCTAGAAAGATTATGTAAGTCTTTCTGATAGAATTTTACATTGCAGCATTCTGGAAGGAGCATTGGGATACTAACTCCTACCCAGCACTTGCCCTCTTGCTTCTGCAATTTCCATAACCTTTAAGATTTGATTTCCTTGTATGGAAATAGCCTGCTCCTCAAAGGAGATGACTTCCTTTATTGAGGCTTATCCTCCTCCCATTGCTGAGCACTGCCGTCCATTGTGTGCTGCTTTCACCTTTAAGAAATGAAACAAAGATGAGGATTATTAGATACTGAGAAGTTGCATTTATGAAAAGTGTTTTATGCAGATGAGGAGGCATTGAAGTCTGGGAGGTTTTAGCATTATGCATGCTTGTGTTGTGAGAATAAGTGGTGGTGAAAGAACATTTAGAAGAAAGAAACTGCATCTGTACATTGGTATAATGTATCTTATGTAATTAACATATTGTGTGAACTTTATAATTTTACTTCCTTTAATACCTTTTTTTAACCAGTGATTTTGTTGTAAAATGAAATTGCCAACATTTTTAGCTCAAAGGATGAAGTGACTTCTGAATTGTAGGAAATTTTAAACTGGCCTTGGAGAGCTCTATAGGAAGTAAAGCTGCCTGTGTGTTTTTCTCTTCTAGGGGTGCCCTTTGACACCTTTGCCCCCAATAAGTGTAGCTATTCGGTTTACATACGTCCTTCAAGATTGGCAACAGTACTCTTGGCCCCAGCAACCCCCAGGTAGGGTGCTCCAGTTGTATTTAATGTTTTATAAGACTACATATGAGTATCTTCTAATTTGTGCAATTTAAAGGTTGCTCTTGAGCACCATGAAAATTCAAACAGCAGGCCATAGTTCCTTTAATGCATGCTGTTTATGTATTTTCCCATGCTCAAACTATGCTTTTTTTTTAAACCTTATTTCTGCTTGCATTTCACCTCCTTTCTTGACTTTGTTGCTTTCCATTTCTTGATAAGGGAGGGAGAAAGGATGGAGTTACTATTGTGTGCTGCGAGGCTATGTTAGTTGCTGGGAATCTTGTATTGATAATTTACATTGACCCTCCATTCATATATAAACCTTTACATTTTTGCAAGTTTGCTCACAGTACCAGTTCTATACCAGCTTCTGTTATCAGCTTTTCTTGCTCCCCACTGTGATGGGCATTCAGTTCAGGTACCTGACAGCACACACAACACAATAGCAAAATACTGCGGATGCTGGAAATCTGACAGCACACACTTACCTACTGGTATCGAGACACATACCAGCTGTGCAGTGCCAAACTATTGAATTATTGCTTTTTACCCAGTGAGTACCTCAATGGTTTGCTGTGCTGGCTTTTAATTTTATGATCTAATGAATTGCTCATATCTAGATCTACGAAGCAAATGTCAGTAAACATGTTGCTTGACTGACGCTTCTGTTGGGGTATGGTATATAAAGCAGGAAGACAAAAGAAGGGAGAAAATACTATTTTTTTTGTACAAAGCAGAAGTGAAACGTGAGCACTTCTTACAGCTTATGCAAATATGAGGGAGCAGAATTAACCTTAATGGTAAGAGTATGAGCGGTCACATTTTAAGCACATTGAAATAATAGTTGAAGGCTTCCATTTCATTAGATTTTCTGAGTGCGTTCACATGAAAATAAATTTATTTAGATAGCCTGTAAATCTGGAGAAACTTACTGGCTTGGATTCAAAAATGCTTTTAACCCAATAACTTAATGAAAACTTGATGGATGATCTCAATTGGATTTTTAAAATTTCAATTGATTGAGTGCAAGCTTTTAATGAACATGAAGTATTCTAATTTTCATAATTAGTCTTGAGTTAGTACATTTGATTATACTATAGGCTACTTTGTTCAGTGAATTGTTTTGTCCAGCAATGATTTTTGCAGCACTATTTTCACTCCATATATAGGCATAACGGATCGTGCTCGGTGTTTAAATTTGGGTGTATAAAATCAGTAATAGATTTGAACACCTGCCATTTACAGCACCTTGTGTTGTTGCCTTTCACCTCCTTAATACACAATTTGAATTTGTTGCCTTAGTAACAGCTGTTGCCCCTCGCACTCAAACATAGTGTTAGAATTTAATTGCATCAGTAATAGCTGCATTTCAAATGGCTGCTATCCCTTTTGGATGCCTCGGACACGGTGTTGGATTTACCGGATTAGAAATGCGCTGCTATCCCGCCTGCACTTTTCACACCGTGTTGGAATTTATTGCATCAGTAACAGCTGATTTTTTTAAAAGTCTAGCCATTTTTGTTTGATTTAAAAAAAAAGCCTTTAAGCTTACAGGTAGATGTTATCTTTTCTGATCTTAAGGAAAATATTATTTTCGGCCTTGGCTTTTACTTTTAATATTTTCTAATGACTTTTATTTCAGTATATAGATTTCTTTTCTTAGAAGGTGGTTAGAATTTGCCACAAGCTGTTGAAGCAGAATCCATAAATTATTTTACAAGAGATTTAATTGCCTGAAAAAGAGGAATATTCAAGGGAATGGGGTGCAAGCAGGGATTAGATTAGGTTGTGGTGGGGGAAAAAAGTACTGAGGCGACTTGATGGACAGAAATGGCTGCTCCTAACATTCTAGATGGCAAAGCTTAATTGCAACTTAAAATAGTATGCTTAAACCTAGCAGCTCTGAGCTTGAAATAAGTGCAGTACTAATTATTGGCAATCTTTTATGACAATTAGTATGTTGTAGAGTGTATTAACTGACACTCGACGCGAGGTTTCAGATCGATATTCAAGTGGTCTGTATTACGCCGGCGAGGAGCCAGTCTCTCACCAACAGACTTCTCCAACTTGTTACAGTGTATACAGCATTTTTATACTTTCAAATACCTCGTGGCGACCTTGTGACTTGTTACAATCTTATTGGACTTCTGCAGTTGTTTAATTGGATTATAAGCTGCATGATTCAAACCGGCCAATTGACTTACGGATGATGCCATGCAGCTTTTGGTTGATTTCATTAACTCTGTGTATAGCTGCTGATTGAAAGGCCAGTTTTGATCACATTACAAAACCTCATCAAGGTGCTTTCTGTTTTGATAAGCAGCCATGAGTTTCTACACACACATACTGTTTTGCAAGCTGTCAGCAAATTTTTAACTTTAACTCTTTCCCCACTTCAGCCCCCCTTTTGGTACTTGGCCCCTGCCCAAGTTAACCACACACATGAGTGTTGCTGTGTCTCCTGCCCCTCACGGTGATCAGGCGCTGGTTTGGGAGACCTGGCACACTCAGCATGCTTATATTATGAGTTTCCTTTGCTCGCTGACTATTGCTTTGGCCTTTTCCTTGTTTCTCCTCCTTCTGCCCGCAGGCACATGCTGCTATTCCCCACCCTACTGCTAAAACTAACTGTACTACCACTAGTACGTGTGATAGAATTCGGATCCAGGGGTGGATGTTAACATTCATTCCCCAATCCCATATCTTCTGGTACCATGGGACTTCCCTCAATTTTTCATCTATGTCTTTTCCTAATGTCTCAAGATTTCCCCTCAACACATGGTATTGCTTGACCGTCTTCTGTAAGTTGTTTTTTATTTCTTGTAAATCCTTTGGCAGTTGAGGTATTGGGGGCCCCTATCTGATCCTCATACTCCTCTAAGTCCCTTCCTAGTTCCTCCATCACATTAAGTGTTAGGCGCTTCCTTGGGCTTGTATATATTAGTCTGGTATGCCCAATGAACACCGGGACGAGTGGTGTAAAGCAGAAGTTAGGCATGGTAATGTTACATACAAGGTCCGCGTGCCGGTATCTAGTTTCGGTAGTGGTCACACAGTACTCCCCCCTTCCCTTGTATCCTGAGTGAGTGTGATGGTGGTCAGCATGTGAAACCATTAGCAGCATGCATCCTTCCGTCTTATTGTATCCACACTCGTCCTTTGGGCCCTCTCCTATTGGATGGGGGCACACTGTGATGGTTCCCTTCCTAGCACATCCGTCTAAGGATACACCTCTCTCCGTGCCCTTTCGTTTTATAGCATAGGTGCAGACCGGATCGTACTGGAGGTAAGTTTCCCCTCTTATCACACCTATATTTTCCACCTGGTATTGAGGAGAGGGGGTGGCGTCTGACCTTACCGCCGGTACCAAGAGTACCATGCCTATCAGCGAGGTTATTGCTGCCTTACACCTTTGTACCACGGGTTATACCCGCGTAATCCCTTTAAGGGTACATGCGCTTAATGAACCAGGGCTTTGACTTCGGTTGCGGAGTTGGGTGCTATTGATCAAGTCTGGCACTTCGCCCCGTTGTACCTGTGCCAGATTGTGTCTCAATTGCCCGACAGTCCACTGACCATACACATGGCACAGATTCCGCTTAATCTCATAGAAACATAGAAGATAGGAGCAGGAGTAGGCCATTCGGCCCCTCGAGCCTGTTCCGCCATTTAATGAGATAATGGCTGATCATCCAAATTCAGTACCTTGTCCCTGCTTTCTCCCCATATCCCTTGATCCCTTTAGCCTTAAGAAATATATCTAACTCCTTCTAGAATATATTTAATGAATTGGCCTGAAATGCCTTCTCAGGTAGAGAATTCCACAGGTTCACCACTCTCTGGGTGAAGAAATTCCTCCTCATCTCAGTCCTAAATGGCTTACCCCTTGTCCTTGGACTGTGCCCCCTGGTTCTGGACTCCCCCACCATCAGGAACATCCTCCCTGCATCTAGTCTGTCTAGTCCTGTTAGAATTTTATAAGTTTCAATGAGATCCCCTCTCATTCTTCTAAACTCTAGCGAATACAAGCCCAATCTACCCAATCTCTCTTCATACGTCCTTCCCGCCATCCCAGGTATCAGTCTGGTGAATCTTCGCTGCACTCCCTCCATGGCAAGAACATCCTTCCTCAGATAAGGCGACCAAAACTGCACACAATACTCAAGGTGTGGTCTCACCAAGGCCTTGTACAACTGCAGCAAGACCTCCTTGCTCCTGTACTCTAATCCTCTCGCTATGAAGGCCAACATACCATTTGCCTTCTTAACCGCCTGCTGCACCTGCATGCTTACCTTCAGCGACTGGTGCACAAGGACACCCAGGTCTCGTTGCACTTCCCCTTTTCCCAATCTATTGCCGTTCAGATAATAATCTGCCTTCCTGTTTTTGCCACCAAAGTGGATAACCTCGCATTTATCCACATTATACTGCATCTGCCATGCGGGTTTACCTGTAACCAACCTGTCCAAATCATACTGGAGTTTCTCTGCATCCTCCTCACAGCACACACGCCCACCCAGCTTTGTGTCGTCTGCAAACTTGGAGATATTACATCTAGTTCCCTTGTCTAGATCATTATTATATATTGTGAATAACTGGGGTCCTAGCACCGATCCCTGCTGTACCCCACTAGTCACTGCCTGCCACTCGGAAAAAGACCCGTTTATTCCAACTCTTTTCTTCCTGTCTGCCAACCAGTTTTCTATCCAAGTCAGTACCTTACCCCCAATCCCATGTGCTTTAACTTTACACGCTAATCTCTTATGCGGGACCTTATCGAAAGCCTTCTGAAAGTCCAAATACACCACATCCACTGGTTCTCCCATATCTATTCTACCAGTTACATCCTCAAAAAATTCCAGTAGATTAGTCAAGCATGATTTACCTATTGTAAATCTATGTTGACTTTGTCGGATCCTGTCACTGTTTTTCAAGTGCTCTGCTATGAAATCTTTTATAATGGACTCTAGCATTTTCCCCACTACCGATGTCAGGCTTACCGGTCTATAATTCCCCGTTTTCTCTCTACCACCTTTTTTAAATAGTGGGGTTACATTAGCTACCCTCCAATCCATGGGAACTGTTCCAGAGTCTATAGAATTTTGGAAGATGACCAGCAATGCATCTACTATTTCTAGGGCCACTTCCTTAAGTGTCCTAGGATGTAGATTATCAGGCCCATGGGATTTATCGGCCTTCAATCCCGTCAATTTCCCTAACACCATTTCCCTGCAAATACTGATTTCATTCAGTTCCTCCCTCTCATTAGACCCTATGTTCCCCGACATCTCTGGGAGGTTATTTGTGTCCTCCTTTGTGAAGACAGAACCAAAGTATGTATTTAATTGGTCTGCCATTTAATTGATCTGCCATCTCATTCCTTGTTTGTTCTTCACCCCTTAGGTTTAATTGGTTGATGGCGCTGGCCTGGTTCTCCATAACCTTTATTCCTTTGAGTAGCTCCCCCACTATTTGCTCCCCTAATCCTGCCCCTGTGGCTGACATGCCCGTTTCCCTCTTCAATATTTGTTGTACTATTCCCTTTAGTCTTTCTGTGCTGCTCTGGACTGCTTGGATATCTAGTGCATTGACGATTGAAGTTCCTGTGTTTACCCCTGTGAGGATATCTATTCCTAACCCTCTCCTAGTCCTGTGGTGGAATGCAGCATGCCCTCAGAAGTGGTAGCGCCGGTCGCATCCGCGGCTTTATCACATTCCTTACCATATCGTCATACAGTCTCATAGCTTTTCTAAATTCATCGCAATATATCGGCCACTGTAACATTGTCAAATTCTTCAGAATTGGTATAACCTCGTGCTTTACGTTATCGTACAATAGTTCTCCTTCAGTGAATAGCACCAGTCCATTCTCGGGCCGGGGCATCAACTTCGGACACCTCTGTTCTTCAGGTGGTGTTGTGATTGAGGGTGTTGTTGGTTCTAGGGTTAATCCTTGTGGTTGTTGTCGGGTGAGGTGTTGTCGTGCCATGTGCAATAGTCCATCTTATAACATTGTCCACGCAGCTCAGGACATATCCTCCTCCTACTTGACCCAACACCTGCCAGTGTCTATTACATCTTACCATATTGCTGGCATTTGTCATTCCACATGGTCCGCATGTTCGTTTATCCAAGTTCACCCAGGTAGCACCCCTTTCCTTGTTTTTCACACTCGTAGCTGTTTGACATGATGAAGCCTCCCGTGGAGTCGCCATTAGGGGATCTTAACTTGCAGTCCATTTCTTTCAGCCCGTTATTTGGGCTTACAAGTGCCGTCATCAGGGTAGTTGTGACGATCCATCTTACGGGGTCCATGTTTATCTGTAATTTAAACAGCGGTCTGGTTGTCACCAGATGTTAGTGCGTCCTTTATGCCCGGTTTTCCTCCATTCCTGTGTCATTTCAATTGTGTCCAATGTTTCCACCTACCCCCCCCCCCCCCCCCCCCCCCCTCCTTTATGTCGATGCAAGCGCAAGTGTCGCTGGTCATAATCACTTCGAATGGTCCGGTCCACCTAGGGGAGAATCCTGATCTTTCCGGTGGGACCTGGACGAATACTCGGTCGCCCACTACGGGCAAGGGTCCTGATATTCCTCCAGTCTGGTTATCCCTATCTCTAATGTCTTGTTCCCTTATTTCTCTCCTGAGCCCCTTTAGTTGGTGGTCTAATGTTTGTACATAACTCCTAATTTTGTCCCTTATTGGTCCCAATTCCTCACTCCCAGAGGCCACACCTTCGGGTAGCTGCATCGCACGTCCGGTCATAAGTTCATATGGTGTTAACCTGGTCATTCTACTAGGAGTTGCCCTTAACCGCATTAAGATACACGGGAGGACGTCTACCCACCCTGGTCTGGTCTCGGCTATTGCCTTTACTAGAGCCGTCTTTATGGTCCGGTTCATCCGTTCCACCATTCCTGAACTCAACTTAGAACAACTGTATACAGGATTTAAATTTCAAAACCAAGTGGCCTGCATATCTTATAGCCTATTATAGCCATCTGGAAAAGTGCTTAGCCAAGTAAGTCTAACATACTTTGCAACAAGTCACAATAATTACATTAAAACATATGGTCTGCAACTAACTTTATCTGGATCTCGCTGCTGGTGTGGCACTTTCGTGAATATGTTCACGCCATCACGTTCACACATGATTGACATCCATAACATTTATTGCATTTTTGGCTCTCTGCATTGTTTTGTGATGCAGGTTTCAGTCTTTGTTGCAAAGCATAGGTCAGGGTACTGCATATGTTGTAAAAACTAGACTAAGAATAAATTGATGTGTCTGGGATAAATCTTAGCTTATCAAATATTACTCTTGGACACAAATAGGAAATGTTTTGTTTTCAGGCTCCCTACAGAAGCAATGTACAGCACTTTGGTATTGCTGTATTTTATCCAGTGGCCTGAATATTTCAGAAATTAAAAGTTAAATTTATGCATGGTAGATGCTTGTCAGCTGTATAAGATTTTGATAAGTTCCTAACATTTTCTGTTGCAAACTGGCTCATACAGAATTTTCCTTCATATGTAGATTTTGATGCATTGGTTGGAGGAGAAGTGGGTGGTCTAGAGTTTGGAAAATTACCATTTGGAGCATGTGAAGACCCTATTAGGTGAGGCTGTGCGATTTCCTGACTCATGCAATAACAGAAATTAAGGCTACTTAACTTGCTTGTTTTCATTTTTCAGATCCTGAAAGACATCTATGTAGAAAAAATGTTTTTTGGTTATAAAGTTACATGTTGTGGGGTGGTTTAATCTTATTTGCCCACTCGGTATCAATTAAATAAAGAGTTCTGCCACTGGACTCGATAGAGATAGTTTTATTAACCTACTTAAACATAAATGTTACTGCCAATTACAAGCAATACACTAAAACATAAATGTAACATACAAAGGTATAAACAGTACAACCTTAATATCTGTACCCAGGACGCAAAGGTGATCAATCTTTCTCCTATCAATGGCATTGGCGTCACAAATTGCCCTGAGAGCTCTACCTAACTGGGGGCTTGGCTTTCCTTATATTTGGTTTTTCTGCATGTCATGCACAATTATCCACCTCTCTTGTGACCATCTACAGTACCATTCTATGTTAGAGAGATATTTGTCGTAATTCTTATCTTATCTTATCTTGGACATTCTGTATACTTGGGTCTGGAGCTATGATGATCTCACCCACCAGGACAAGGGATACTTACAATCGCAAGGCCTTCAAGATATTTAATTTACTGAGCAGACCTTGAAGCAGATAGCACGCTTTTACTCTTTAAATTGCTGTAGTTGCAGCTTTGCTGTTGGGCTGGTACTTTTTGGTAGTCAAAACCCCCATTGCTATCCAAATTGTCCTGTTTTCCTAAAGCATGCTGGAGGGAAAAAGAGTGGCAGGGCTATAGTAATGGGGGATTCGATTGTAAGGGGAATAGATAGGGGTTTCTGTGGTCGCGACCGAGACTCCAGGATTGTATGTTGCCTCCCTGGTGCAAGGGTCAAGGATGTCTCGGCGCGGGTGCAGAACATTCTGGAGGGGGAGGGGGAACAGCCAGTTGTCGTGATACATGTTGGTACCAACGACGTAGCTAAAAAAAGGGAAGAGGTCCTACAAGTAGAATTTAGGGAGTTAGGAGCCAAGCTAAAAAGTAGGACCTCGAAGGTAGTAATCTCTGGATTACTACCAGTGCCACGTGCTAGTAAGAGTACAGAGAACAGGATAGTTAGGCTAAATACGTGGCTTGAGCAGTGGTGTAAGAGGGAGGGTTTTACATTTTTGAGGCATTGGAACCAGTTTTGTGGCAGGTGTGACCTATACAAAAGGGACGGTCTACACCTGTGCAAAGATGGAACTGATGTTCTCGGGGTAATTTTTGATAAAGCAGTTCGGGAGCATTTAAACTAGTATGGCAGGGGGCTAGAAACCTATGCAGTGAAATAGAGGAAAGTGAAAGGCAGACAGAAATAAATGGTAAAAGGGTGAGGAACAAAAAACAAAGGGCCAAACCAATTCATAAAAAATGTGAGCATAAAAAAAGCATGAGGGTTTTATACCTTAATGCGAGAAGCATCAGGAACAAGGTAGATGAATTAGCTGTGGAAATAGAGGTTAATAATTATGATCTAATTGGGATTACGGAAACATGGTTGCAGGGTGAGCAGGGCTGGGAGCTTAACATACAGGGGTATTCAGTATTTAGGAAGGATCGACAAAAAAGAAAGGGAGGAGGGGTAGCATTGCTGGTAAAAGAAGGGATAAATGCAATTGAAAGGAAGGATATTAACTCAGTTAATACAGAATCTATATGGGTGGAGCTAAGAAATAGCGAGGGGCGAAAAACATTAATAGGAGTGGTATATAGGCCTCCAAATAGTAAAATAGAGGTTGGGGAGGGCATCACGAGGGAAATTAGAGAAGCGTGCAATAAGAGCACAGCTGTCATCATAGGTGACTTTAACTTACATATAGATTGGAATAGCCTAATCAGTAAAAATAATGAGGAGGAGGAATTCCTTGAGTGTTTAAGGGATGGTTATCTGGATCAATATGTCGAGGAACCAACTCGGGAACAGGCTATATTGGACTGGGTACTGTGCAATGAGAAGGGACTAATTAGTAATCTTGTTGTACGGGGACCCTTGGGTCAGAGCGATCATAACATGATCGATTTCTCACTCGAAATGGAGAGCGAAGAAATTGACTCAGATACTAAGGTCCTGAATTTAAACAAGGGGAATTATGATGCCATTAGACGGGAACTGAGTAGGTCTGATTGGACAACGTTCCTGGGAGGACTGGAGGTAGATAAACAATGGCAAGCATTTAAAGATAGAATGACAAAATTGCAAAAATTGTTTATACCAATCTGGCATAAAAGGAAATCTAAAAAGGTGACTCAACCGTGGATAACAGGGGAAATTAGAGACAGCATAAAATCCAAAGATAGGGCGTATAAAATAGCCAAAAAAAGCGCCAGAGCGGAAGATTGGGAACAGTTTAAGATAGAGCAAAGGAGGACAAAGGGCTTAATCAAGAGGGGCAAAATAGCTTACGAAAGCAAGCTGGCGGAAAATATAAAAACTAACTCCAAAAGCTTTTATAAGTATATCAAGAGGAAAAGACTGGTGAAAACCAAAGTTGGCCCATTGCAGTCAGATACGGGGGAATATATAACGGGAAATAAAGAAATGGCAGACCAACTAAATGCATACTTTGGGTCAGTCTTTACGAAGGAGGACACAAAAAACCTCCCTGGGATATCGGGAAAAATAGGGACATTTGCAAAGGAGGAACTGACGCAAGTCAATATCTCTAAGGATATGGTGTTAAGGAAGCTAAAGGGATTGAAGGCGGACAAATCCCCAGGGCCTGATAACATGCATCCTAGGGTGCTGAAGGAGGTGGCCCTAGAGATAGCGGATGCACTAAGTATGATTTTTCAGAATTCATTAGACTCGGGAACAGTGCCCATGGATTGGAGGGTAGCTAACGTTACCCCACTATTCAAAAAGGGGGGTAGGGAAAAAGCAGGTAATTACAGACCTGTAAGCCTTACATCAGTTGTGGGCAAAATGCTGGAGTCCATCATTAAGGATGAAATAGCGGAGCACTTAGCAAATGGGGACAGGATAGGACAGAGTCAACATGGATTTACAAAGGGTAAATCGTGCTTGACTAATCTATTGGAATTTTTTGAGGGAGTAACTGGTAAAATAGATGGGGGAGAGCCAGTAGATGTTGTGTACCTGGACTTCCAAAAGGCCTTCGATAAGGTCCCACATAAAAGATTAGCAGGGAAAATTGAAGCTCATGGGATAAAGGGGAAAGTATTGACGTGGATAGAGAACTGGCTGTCAGATAGAAAACAGAGAGTTGGAATAAACGGCTCATTTTCTGAATGGCAGGCAGTAACAAGTGGGGTACCACAGGGATCTGTCCTGGGTCCCCAGCTGTTCACAATTTACATTAATGACCTGGATCAGGGAGTCGGATGCAGCATTTCCAAATTTGCAGACGACACTAAACTAGGAGGGGGGGTGGGCTCAGAGGAGGAGACCAGGAAGCTCCAGAGCGATTTGGACAGACTGGGTGATTGGGCGGATAAATGGCAGATGCACTATAATGTGGACAAGTGCGAAGTTATCCACCTTGGGTGCAGGAACGGGAGGGCAAATTATTATTTAAATGGCAATAAATTGGGAGAGGGGGAAGTACAGAGAGACCTGGGTGTTCTTGTACACCAGTCACTGAAGGCGAGCATGCAGGTGCAACAGGCGATCAAGAAGGCAAACGGTATGCTGGCCTTCATAGCAAAAGGGTTGGAATACAGGAACAGGGATACCTTGCTGCAGCTGTACAGGGCACTGGTGAGACCACACCTCGAGTACTGTGTACAGTTTTGGTCGCCTCATCTGAGGAAAGATGTTCTTGCCATGGAGGGGGTGCAGCGGCGATTCACCAGGCTGATACCAGGAATGGCGGGATTGACCTATGAGGAGAGACTATGTAGTTTAGGGATGTACACACTGGAGTTTAGAAGATTGAGAGGGGACCTCATAGAAGTGTATAAAATTCTGACAGGTCTAGACAGACTAGATGCAGAAGGAATGTTTCCCTTGGCGGGTGAGAACAGAACTAGAGGACATAATTTAAGGATAAGGGCTAAACCATTTAGGACAGAAATGAGGGGGAATTTCTTCACTCAGAGGGTGGTGAACCTGTGGAACTCATTGCCACAGAGGGCAGTGTACGCCAGCTCATTAAATATATTTAAGAGGGAATTAGATATATTTCTACAGGCAAAAGGGGTTAAGGGTTACGGAGAGAAGGCGGGGACGGGATACTGAATTGGAGGATCAGCCATGATCTCATTAAATGGCGGAGCAGGCTCGAAGGGCCGGATGGCCTACTCCTGCTCCTATCTTCTATGTATCTATGTATCTATATAAAAGCAACATATAATAAATCAATATGTATATTTTAAATATTTTTGTTTTATGGAACAAACTAGGATCCATTTGGTATCTTCAATGCATGAATAGCAACACACTGCATTGATTATGCAATCAATTTGGTAACAGAATGTTCATCTGCACCAAATAGATATTAGTGACTTTACTTAAATCAGTTTTGCTTTGCTTTCTTTTTGGTGTGTTAGGAAATTGTAAAGTTAGTGTAAACTAGGCCATTTCCTCCCAGGTTAGAGGTGTTTGTATGTTTTGATTTAAAAAAAAAAAGGTTCCACCTTAACTAACTAAAACCATCGGGAATTCCTGACCCATTGTACACTGTGTGCTATTTTAAGTGAATTATCAGGGCCCTTAGAATTTTGCAGCACCGCAAGGCATGCTTCTGCAGCAGTTCCAACTAAATTTGATATGAAAATGTATATTTTATTTTGATTCAAGATTTAAAGATATCTCATTTTTAAAATGCCCTAATACAATAAATATTTTTAAAATTATTTATAAGAACACTTCTGAAATGGTGCCTATTTTTAGAAAAATTGGGCATTTTAAATCGTTTAAAAGGAATTTACCACATTTGGTCTCTAAATGGCCAGTGTATTGCTCAGGTGTTTACTCTCAGCTGCCACTTGGCACCTAGCCAGGTGAGGTAGCTAGCTGCTATGCTTCAGCTAGACAAAATGATTAATTTAAAAAAAATTAAATTTTGGTATTTACAGCAGTGTATTTTAAAGAGTTGAGATCAGTGTAACTAAATCATGCATACACACCTTGATACTTCACCTGTCTGCCTGGTGTACCAACATAACCTGAGGTTATGAATCCAAATGGGGTCAGATGACCCAGACCACAGTTAGAATATTGTGTGCTGTTTCAGACACTCCATTATAGAAAGGATATTAAAGCCATAGAGAGCATATGGCGTAGATTCATCAGAATGATTCCAGGGATGGGAAACTGTTAGGGAAAGACTTCAGATACTAGGAATATTTCCAGTAGAGTAGAGAAGGCTAAGAGGAGATTCAATAGCAATTTTTCAAAGTTATGAAGAGTTTACATAGAAATAGTCCTTCCCTGTTCATTCTTTCGGTTAGGGAGTCAATGCCGAGGCGTGTCAATATAAAATTGACTATGACAGTGAGGAGAGGGATTAGGAGAAATTTCCTTATGCAGAGGGTAGTTGGCGCTCGGCATGTTTTGCAACAGGATGGTAGTTGAAGCACAGATCTTTTATGGGAAAATTGGATAAATATTTGTAGCAGAGCTATGGGGAGTATGGGGCAAATCCATTAGATTTGGATTGCTCTAGAAAAGGACGTTCATACATGATGGGCTGAATGGCCACATCCTGTGTTGTAAATTTCTATGTTTCTTATCCTTATTCAATTTAAATCTTTCACATTTTACTTGTTAAACTGGACTCTGGGATTCTGCAAAGCTAGTTGATTGAGGAACTGAGATCAATGGATTGGAGAATCCCCATAGATTCTGCATCTTGCATACTTTGCAATTGCATTGTTTTAAGTTCAAGAGGAAATCTCAGACCGCAGTTTGTTTAGAGAGCAGCCTTTAGCTGTTTTGTGTAAGATGTTGATCCTGCAACAAAGGATAACTGCCAAGCCTGAGTGTTTGATGGCCTCTTTGGTGTGACTGATTTTTTTTTTTGGTCAGCCAGGTAACTTACACATTCAGAAATCATTCACCATGCTTCAGGGTCTCCACACCAAGCTACTGAGGGAATTGTCTAAACTGGAGTGCACTCTCTTCCCTTTAGAGATGCACCTCACTTATCTAAGTCCAGAAAGCTTGGGCGTAAGTCAGCAGAGCCTAGGCTTATGGATTTGTAAGTTTAGCACTGGGAAAACTTAAGCCATCTCTTTGGCCTCCGCCACAAACTGCAGTTATATAAGGTATTGGTGAGACCGCACCTGGAATACTGCATACAGTTTTGGTGTCCATACTTAAGAAAAGACATACTTGCTCTCGAGGCAGTACAAAGAAGGTTCACTCGGTTAATCCCCGGGATGAGGGGGTGGACATATGAGGAGAGGTTGAGTAGATTGGGACTCTACTCATTGGAGTTCAGAAGAGTGAGAGGCGATCTTATTGAAACATATAAGATTGTGAAGGGGCTTGATCGGGTGGATGCGGTAAGGATGTTCCCAAGGATGGGTGAAACTAGAACTAGGGGGCATAATCTTAGAATAAGGGGCTGCTCTTTCAAAACTGAGATGAGGAGAAACTTCTTCACTCAGAGGGTAGTAGGTCTGTGGAATTTGCTGCCCCAGGAAGCTGTGGAAGCTACATCATTAAATAAATTTAAAACAGAAATAGACAGTTTCCTAGAAGTAAAGGGAATTAGGGGTTACGGGGAGCGGGCAGGAAATTGGACATGAGGCTGAGTTCGGATCGGTCGAGGCCCTGTGGGTGGCGTAGCGGGCCCAGGGGCTGAGTGGCCAGGTCCTGCTCCTACTTCTTGTGTTCTTTAGATTTGAGGTGAGGATCAGATCAGCCATGATCTTATTGAATGGCGGAGCAGGCTCGAAGGGCCGATTGGCCTACTCCTGCTCCTATTTTAAACTCTGTCACTGATTCCATTCCCTCCTGGGCCACTGTCTTGGGTTGAACCAGATTATTCGCAATCTCGGTGCCCTATTTGACCCAGAGCTGAGTTTCCAATCCCATAGTTCTCTCCATCGCAAAGACCGCCTACTTCCACCTTTGTAACATTGCAGAGATCATTGCATCTTTTATGGGATGGCCCTGCCTGAGCCCATTTGCTGCCAAAACCCTGCTCTATGCCTTCGTCACCTCTAGACTCAATTATTCCAATACTCTCCTGGCCGGCCTCTCCATTAAGTTCAGCTCATCAAAAATTCCTGCCCGTATCCTATCCCACACCAAGCCCCACTCATGCATCGTATACGTGATTTGGTACCATACTCCTGGTTACTGTAAGGATATACACCATACCTGATCGAACAGTGATTCCATTAGTTGGAGATGCAGAGCTTTATCATCAGCTGCTTGCCTTTCTGCAGCCCAAACATGGTAGGCACTGATCCCTAGATATATGGGTGCAATTTCTCGTACCTAATAGCTACCATCTCAAATTTGTGATTCCTGATTAACTAAATAATGGACATCAATTTTCAGAATTGAGAGAGTACCATCATCGTAAAAACTGCAGTGGTTATGGTAGCCTAGTGGTAATGGTACTGGACTAGCAGTCAGGTCATGATTTCAAATACCACCATGGCAGGTTATGAATTTTACTAAATCTGTGGGTTATCACCAGAAAAATGACTACGTAATCTGCTGGATTGTTGTAAAAACACACTGGTTCACTGATGTCTAGGGAACCTGCCAGCCCTGCCCAGGGTTACATGTCGCTCTTAATACTTTGAAATGGCCTATTTAACCACTTGGTGTAAAGCAACTATTATGGCCCTGAATTTCTGATCGGAGGCTTCCTGAGGGCGGATGCCTCTGATCGGAAAAAAATCTACCAATTTACCTGCTGGTTCCGTAGATCCTGAGGTTTGCGATCCTGGGCCTCTGCTCTTCGAAATGCGCAGAGACCCAGGTATACGCACAGAACTGTCGAAAGTATGAATGGGGATCACATTTAAAAACACACAAGCATTAAATTTTTAAAAAATATTTAAAATTAATTAATGACATTTAATTAAATATTTTAAACAAAAATTAATTTTTTGGGAGGAAATTAAGTGTTTTATGGGGCTAAAAATAAACGTACCTTTTTTGAAGAGTATTTTTAATTTATAAATGAGTTATCAAATTTCATTTTTCTATTTTTTTAAACTCTTAAGCTGGTAAAAGCAGGCCTTACGCCTGCTTTTACCAGGCGTAGGAATTTGACAGTCATTCAGTGGGCGGAAGTTGTTCAAAAAGCGCAACTCTCCACCTGCAGAGGCACTTTTCCTGCGCATGCGGATAATCTGTCAAGAGAATTCTTGACTAATTGCAAGTGGCAGTTTTTAGCGCATGTGCTTCGCATGCCTGAAACCGGCACTTGCACAGCCCCTACGGGCATGTACGCACCCGTAGGGGTCGCAAAATCCGGCCCTATATTAAAAGAAAAATTCTTAACACCATTGTGGGAACACATAACCACTGGGAATGCAGCGGTTTAAGAAGATGACCCACCAACAATAAATAGTTCACATTAACAAATTTTTTAAATGGTGGAAGGAGCATCCTGTGATATGCTGGCCACCTTGATGTTTTAGATGTGTAATTCCACTACTGCATTAATCTGTTATCCAAAATGGTGATTAAAGCACACTAAGTTGCAGATGAGTCTCGCAAGTCACAACAACATATTGAAGTAGAATTCCTGCGAGGGTTCACCCGATCTACCGCTGTAACACCACAGAAACCTTGTTAGACCAATTCTCTGGGATTTCTGCCAAAGTTACAGCGTTCGATCAGGAGAACCCCCTGGGAATTTTAGGCATTCATCTGTGAAAAGGAGCACCAGAATAACTTAAGAACTTCCTGAAATAGACGCTCCAAGACTGTCCCTTCTAATGCATTCAACACATCATTGATGAAGATGTCAAATAGGATGGGCTCACTGAGTTTTTCATCTATTCTTCCACAAATCTTGGGGCTGGGATTCTTTCCATTTGGTTACAGGTAAACCTGCAAGCCAACGACCCAAAGGGCAGCCAAGTAGCGGAAAGCTCATCAGTGCTCTGTTTTAGCTGGTTAAGCTCTAGTTGAAGCTCTGCGCAAACTTGGAGTTCCCTAAGCTTTAGCTCTGGTCATCCTGCACAGTCCTCTCTGGACTCGGGTAAGTGGAATGTGTCCTAATGGGGAGAGAGAATTGTGTGGAGTCTCAGTACCTTGGTTAGTAGAGTCTTGATCATTGTAATGGTTTTCAGCATGTGTCAGACACCCACAAAAATTGCATCACCTGGAGATTAGAAGGTTGGTGTTAGCTGACACAGTTCAGATGCAGAACAACAGGTATTGAAATTTGTGAATCAGGTATTGGTTTTAATACAATTGCAATGCAAGAAAGCTATTTGGGGAAGGGAAACAAAGGGAGGGAAAAGGTCAGGGGTGAAAGTCCGTTGTAAGAACATAAGAAATAGGAGCAGGAGCAAGCCATTCGGCCCCTCGAGCCTACTCCGCCATTCAATAAGATCATGGCTGATCCGATGTTGGCCTCAACTCCACTTTCCTGTTCGCTCCCCATAACCCTTGACTCCCCTGTTGCTCAAAAATCTGTCTATCTCCGCCTTGAATATGTTCAATGACCCAGCTTCCACAGCTCTCTGGGGTAAAGAATTCCAAAGATTCACGACCCTCAGAAGAAATTCCTCCTTATCTCCATCTTAAATGGGCGACCCCTTATTCTGAAATTATGTCCCCTCGTTCTAGATTCCCCCACGAGGGGAAACATCCTCTCAGCATCTACCCTGTCCAACCCTCTCAGCATCTTATGTTTTAATAAGATCACCTCTCATTCTTCTAAACTCCAATGAGTATAGGCCCAACCTGCTCAACCTTTCCTCATAAGACAAGCCTTCCATCCCAGGAATCAACCTAGTGAACCTTCTCTGAACTGCCTCCAATGCAAGTATATCCCTCCTTAAATAAGGGGACCAAAACTGTATGCAGTACTCTAGGTGTGGTCTCACCAACACCCTGTACAGTTGTAGCAAGACTTCCCTACTTTTATACTCTATCCCCCTTGAAATAAAGGCCAACATTTCATTTGCCTTCCTAATTACTTGCTGCACCTGCATGTTGACTTTATGTTTCATGTATGAGGACCCCCAAATCCCTCTACCGCCGCATTCTGTAGTCTTTCTCCATTTAAATCATATTTTTCTTTTCTATTCTTCCTACCAAAGTGGATAACTTCACATTTTCTCACATTATACTCCATCTGCCAAATTCTTGCCCACTCACTTAACCTATCTATATCCCTTTGCAGAATAAGTCCTCCTCACAACTTGCTTTCCCACCTATCTTTGTATCGTCCGCAAACTTGGCTACAATACACTCGGTCCCTTCATCCAAGTCACCAATATAGATTGTAAATAGTTGAGGCCCCAGCACCGATCCCTGCGGCACCCCACTAGTTACAGTTTACCATCCTAAAAATGACCCATTTATCCCGACTCTCTGTTTTCTGTTAGTTAGCCAATCCTCTATCCAATCTAATATATTACCCCAACACCATGAGCTCTTATCTTATTTAACAACCTTTTATGTGGCAACTTGTCGAATGCCTTTTGGAAATCCAAATACACTACATCTACTGGTTCCCCTTTCTCCACCCTGCTCGTTACCTCCTCAAAGAACTCTAGTAAATTTGTCAAACACAATTAATAATTATTAATACATTTATTTTCCCAATTTTCATCCCTCCTCTGTTGAAGATATCAAATCAAAAACTGGGGAATTGTTACACAGATGGCAGCAGCTCTATGGTACCCGACCAACGCGGTATTCATGTGTGAAGCTAGAGAGTACTTGTTGCCAGATGGGGGTCATCACAGCCCAGTCCAATCCTATTTTGATCTGATGCCCACTTTCTAGTACAAATCACTTCAAAAAAAAACAAAAGTTAGAAACCACTTGCATTCGTATTTTACCCTATTGTGTCCCAAGATGATTTACGGCCAGTGGATAATGCTAGATGGTGATTAGAAGTGGGAACGATGGTTGATCTTCCACTCCCCCTTCTACCTGAGATCATCAAACTCAGTACAAGCTAAGTATTGAACCTAGACCCTTTCTATTCTGGCTGAGCTTCATGTCATAGCACATTTTATCCACTGATCCAACAGGGGAGCACGTATTGCATTTATTTTAATATCACTAACTTTAGGCAAAGTGGCAGTTATGTGTCAGTCCTGAATAGCTTAAAAAGATGGGGCAGGTAGGTACACATTCTGAATGACACGATGGTAGTGGTGCCACATTAATATTGCCCTGCCCCTGTGCATCACCTCCCCTTGGCATGACGCAAGCTGCCTCTGTCACTGGAAGAGAGGAATAGAATATAACTTCTAAGTGCACCTCATAGATTTCCATGAAAAGCATGTCAATGCAATTGTATAGCAATAGTTGAATAAAATTTGTCTGAGTCAGTTGTGTTGGAAACAAGATCTTTGTGGATTTCAGAACTCCATTCATATATCCAACTCCATATTAATGATCTTTCTTTGCCAGAAATACTCTTCCACATTTTCTTTAATGTGTTTAATAATGATGAATAAGATTCTGACTAGTGTCATACTTTTCTTTTCTTTTAGTGAATTACATTTAGCCACCACTTGGCCTCATCTCACAGAAGGCATTATTGTTGACAATGATGTATACTCGTAAGTACTGATTAGCCTTAATTTTACTTCTCCTTTTCAAAATTGTTGTTTTAGCAAGTTTACAAATGTGTTTGAATGAAAGCTCAGAATTGTTGATCTCTCATCCTTTGATTAGTACTTCTGCAAAACAACAAATTATTATTTTGTTACTGAAGGAATTTGAAATACAACCACATTTATAATCTACTGTATTTTGTTATCTTGGGGCATTCTATTTGTACAGATTAACCTTTATGACCATAAGTCTGTATTTAATCCATTTAACTAGTTTTTGAAATGGGTTTCATTAGGTTTTTCTGAGATTTGGAAAAAGTATTGAGATACAATTCAACATGGAATATTGATAAAGTGAAGGAGTCTAGGGGTACTCCTGAAACTCACTGATTTTAATTGTGGCTTTTTGTGCAATTGTGGAATAAGCTAGGTTAAGTCTTACATTATGAGAGATTAATAACATTCTTCCATGTGGCAGGGAAATTGATAGCATCTGTCAATATTGTAACTCTAGTGTTTTGAAGTAGAGCTATTGAGCTGCTTATGAAAGTGTAAATACTTTTCACAATTATTAACTTTTTTTTGCCAGGGACCTTGATGCTCTACAAGCACCCCAATGGTCTGTCAGAGTGAGGAAGGCTGATAACCCCCAGTGCTTGTTGGGTATAAAATTATTTCACTCTAGTATGGAAAAACTGCAAGCAAAACAGAATTCAAAATTTTGCATTATAACAAAGTTCTGTTAGGAGTCCTAAATGGTTTGACTTTTTTTATATATAGGAGATTTTCTTACCGAGTTCTTTAAACTTTGTCGCCGGAAAGAGTCGACTGATGAGCTTCTTGGAAGGTCAGCTTTTGAAGATGAAAGCAAAGGTTAAAACAACAGATTTTAAAATTCAGATAACTATGCACTACCTTTTTAGAATCATAGAATGGTTAAAGCACAGAAGGAGGCCATTCGGCCCGTTGAGCCCGTGCCAGCTCTCTGCAAAAGCACTTAAGTTAGTCTCACTCCCCCGCCCTTTCCCCGTAGCCCTGCAAATTTTTTTCCTTCAGGTACTTATCCAATTCCCTTTTGAAAGTCACGCTTAAATCTGCCTCCACCACCCTCTCGGGCAGTGCCTTCCAGATCCTAACCACTCTTTGTGTAAATTTTTTTTCCCTTTTGGTTCTTCTGCCAATCACCTTAAATCTGTGTCCTCTGGTTCTCAACCCTTCTGCCAATGGGAACAGTTTCTCTCTATCTACTCTGTCTAGACCCCTCATGATTTTGAACACCTCCTATCAAATCTCCTCTCAACCTTCTCTGCTTTAAGGAGAACAAGCCCAGCTTATCCAGGTTATCTACGTAACTGAAGTCCTTCATCCCTGGAACCATTCTTGTTAAATCTTTTCTGCACCCTCTCTAAGGCCGTCACATCGTTCCTAAAGTGCGGTGCCCAGAATTGGACACAATACTCCAGTTGAGGTCGGAACTGTGTTTTATAAAGGTTCATCATAACTTCCTTGCTTTTGTACTCTACGCCTCTATTTATGAAGCCCAGGATCCCGTATGCTTTTTTAAACCGCTATCTCAACCTGCCCTGCCACCTTCAACGATTTGTGCACATACACCCCCAGGTCTCTCTGTTCCGGAACCCCCTTTAGTATTGTACCCGTTAGTTTATATTGTCTCTCCTCGTTCTTCCTACCAAAATGTATCACTTTGCACTTTTCTGTGTTAAATTTCATCTGCCATGTGTCTGCCCATTCCACCAGCCTTCAGGGATCTATGTACATGCACACCAAGGTCCCTCTGATCCTCTGTCCTTCTTGGGATCCTACCATTCATTGTGTATTCCCTTGCCTTGTTTGACCTCCCAGCAGGACAGGTAGATAAGGTGGTTTAAAAAGGCATATGGGATACTTGCCTTCATTAGCCGAGGCACAGAATATAAGAGCAGGGAAGTTATGATGGAGCTGTACAAAACGCTAGTTAGGCCACAGCTGGAATACTGTGTGCAGTTCTGGTCACCACACTATAGGAGGGATGTGATTGCATTGGAGAGGGTGCAGAGGAGATTCACCAGGATGTTACCTGGGCTGGAGCACTTCAGCTATGAAGAGAGACTGGACAGGCTGGGGTTGTTTTCCTTAGAGCAGAGAAGGCTGAGGGGGGACCTGATTGAGGTGCACAAAATTATGAGGGACATAGATAGGGTAGATAGAAAGGTACATTTCCCCTTAGACGAGGGGTCAGTAACCAGGGGGCATAGTTTCAAGGTAAGGGGCAGGCAGTTTAGAGGGGATTTGAGGGAAAACTTTTTCACCCAGAGGGTGGTTGGAATCTGGAACTCACTGCCTGAAAGGGTGGTAGAGGCAGGAATCCTCAAAACATTCAAGAAGCATTTAGATGAGCACTTGAAATGCCATAGCATACAAGGCTACGGACCAAGTGCTGGAAAATGGGATTAGAATAGACGGGGCTTGATGGCCGGTGTGGACACGATGGGCCGAAGGGCCTCTTTCTGTGCTGTATAACTCTGACTATGACTCTATCACTATCCTCCTCACTGTTCACTATACTTCCAAGTTTTGTGTCATCTGCAAATTTTGAAATTGTACCCTGTACACCCAAGTCTAAGTCATTAATATATATCAAGAAAAGCAGTGGTCCTAATACCGACCCCTGGGGAACACCACTTCCTCCAGTCTGAAAAACAACCATTCACCACTACACTCTCTTTCCTGTCACTTAGCTAATTTTGTAACAATGCTGCCACTGTCCCTTTTATTGAATGGGCTTCAACTTTGCTGGCAAGCCTATTATGTGGCACTTTATCAAATGCCTTTTGGAAGTCCATGCACACCACATCAACCGCATTGCCCTCATCAACCCTCTCTGTTACCTCTTCGGAAAACTCAAGTTAGTTAAACACGATTTACCTTTTTAAAAAAAATCCGTACTGGCTTTCCATAATTAATCCACACTTGTCCAAGTGACTGTTAATTTTGACCCGGATTATAGTTTCTAAAAGCTTCCCCACTACTGAGGTTAAACTGACTGGCCTGTAGTTGCTGGGTTTATCCTTGCACCCTTTTTTGAACAAGAATGTAACATTTGCAATTCTCCAGTCCTCTGCACCACCCCGAATCTAAGGAGGATTGGAAGATTATGGCTAGTACCTCTGCAATTTCCACCTTTACTTCCCTCAGCATCCGAGGATGCATCCCATCGATCCTGGTGACTTAGCTACTTTAAGTACAGCCAGCCTTTCTCCTCTATCAATTTTTAGCCCATCCAGTATCTCGACTACCTCCTCTTTCACTGACTTTGGCAGCTTCTTCCTTGGTAAAGACAGATGCAAAGTACTCATTTAGTACCTCAGCCATGCCCTCTGCCTCCATGCCTAGGTCTCCATTTTGGTCCCTAATCGGCCCCACCCCGCCTCTTACTACCCGTTTACTACTTATATGCCTATAGAAGATGTTTGGATTTCCTTTTATATTAGCTGCCAATCTATTCTCATACTCTCTCTTTGCCCCTCTTATTTTCTTCTTCACTTCCCCTCTGAACTTTCTATATTCAGCCTGGTTCTCACTTGTATTCTCAACCTGACATCTGTCATACGCCCCCTTTTTCTGCTTCATCAGAGCGTCAGCTGTGGCTCAGTGGTAGCACTTTCACCTCTGAGTCAGAAGATTCTGGGTTCAAGTCCCACTCCAGGGACTTGAGAACAAAAATATAGGCTGATACTCCAATGGAGTGCTGCACTGTCGGAGGTGCCGTCTTTTTGATGAGACGTCAAACCGAGGCCCCGTCTGCTCTTTCACGTGGACGTAAAAGATCCCATGGCACTATTTCGAAGAAGAGCAGGGGAGTTATCGCCGGTGTCCTGGCCAATATGTATCCCTCAATCAACATAACAAACAGATTATCTGGTCATTATCACATTGCTGTTTGTGGGAGCTTGCTGTGCGCAATTTGGCTGCCGCGTTTCCCACATTACAACAGTGACTACACTTAGAAAAAAAAGTACGTCATTGGCGGTAAAGCGCTTTGAGACGTCTGGTGGTCGTGAAAGGCGCTATATAAATGCAAGTCTTTTCTTTATTTCATCTTACTCTCTATCTCTTTCATCATCCAGAGAGCTCTGACTTTGTTTGCCCTACCTTTCCCCCTCGTGGGAATGTACCTCAACTATAGCCGAACCATCTCCCCTTTAAAGGCACCCCATTGTTCGATTACAGTTTTGTCTGCCAATCTTTGATTCCAGTTTACCTGGGCCAGATCCATTCTCAACCCACTGAAATTGGCCTTCGTCCAATTAAGTATTTTTACTCTAGATTTCTCCCTGTCCTTTTTCATAGCTAATCTAAACCTTATGATACAATGATCACTGTTTCCTAAATGTTCCCTACTGACACTTGCTCCACTTGACCCACTTCATTCCCCAGAACCAGATCCAGCAATGCCTCCTTCCTCGTTGGGCTGGAAACGTACTGATCAAGAAAGTTCTCCTGAACACACTTCAGAAATTCTTCCCCCTCCCTGCTCTTTACACTATTACTATCCCAGTCGATATTAGGATAGATGAAGTCCCCCATTATCACTACTCTATAGTTCTTGCATCTCTCTGTAATTTCCCTGCGAATTTGCTCATCTGTATCCTTCCCACTAGTTGGTGGCCTATAGAATACACCGAGTATTGTAATGGCACCTCTATTGTTTCTTAACTCTAACCAAATAGATTCTGTCCTTGACCCCTCCAGGCCATCCTCTCTCTCCAGCACTGTAATATTCTCCTTAATCAATAGTACCACCCACCTCCTTTCTTTCCTTCCCTACCTTATATCCAGGAATATTTAGTACCCAATCCAGTCATTTTTTGAGCCAGGTCTCAGTTATCGCCACAACATCATATTCCCATGTGTCTATTGCGGCTGCAGCTCACCAACCTTATTTACCACACTTCGTGCATTTACACACAGGCACTGTAAACCTATCTTAGACCTTGTATTCTCTCTTAGTCTGACCCCACCTTAAACTGTACTATTTCTTACTCTAGTGCTATCTGTCTCTTCCAATCCTTTGTGCACCTTGTTTCTCCTTTCTAATGCTACAACCTGGTGCCCATCCCCCTGCCAAATTAGTTTTAAACCCCCCCCCCCCCCCCCCCCCGGGTGCGAGGACATTGATTCCCAGCTCTGTTGAGGTGCAACCCGTTCGTCCTGTACAGGTCCCATCTACCCCAGAACTGGTCCCAATGTCCCAGGAATCTAAAGCCCTGCCTCCTGCACCATCTCCCCAGCCACACATTCATCTGCTCCATCCTTCTATTTCTATACTCACTAGCTCGTGGAACTGGGAGTAATCCGGAGATTACTACCTTTGAGGTACTTTTTAATCTCTTTCCTAGCTCCCTAAAATCTGCTTGCAGGACCTCATCCCTCTCTACCTATGTCATTGATACCGATATGGACCACGACCTTTGGCTGTTCACCCTCCCCCCTCAATGTTCTGCAGCTGCTCGGTGACATACTTGATCCTGGCACCAGGGAGGCAACATACCATCCTTGAGTCACGTCTGCGGCCGCAGCAACTCCTGTCTGTTCCCCATACTATCGAATCGGCCATCATTATTGCTTTCCCAATCTTCCTCCTTCACCAACATCACCCCCCCCCCCGGTACAGCTGAGCCTCCCGTGGTGCCGTGGATTTGGTTCCTCTGTGGAGTACAGCCAGAGCCATCAGTATTCAGTTTTTGGCTTGTGTAAAAAGTACAGTTTCTGTGTACTCAATAAGTTGTTTATTGTAATGCTTTTTCAGCAGAGAATGCAGATATCAGCCAAGCATTGCAGAAGCTCACAGAACCAACAGTTGTTCACATACCTAGACTATCCACTATGTCAAATATGGTTCACAGTGCTCGCAAGAGGATGCATAAACATAGACGTGTGGAAGAGTCACCGATTAGCAATGAAGTTCTAAACTCCATTTTATTAGTAAGTCGTTATTTTATTTGAAAGTACAGTCTACTCCTGATAATTTGAAGTCGTTTTTGCACTAAAAAATAGAATTTTTCAATAATTTGAATAAAGCAATGTAAATAACACAACAAAGTGAGAATTAACTGCTAAAAAGAAATTAAAATTACCAAGATAATATAAATTACAGAAATTTGAATTAAGAGGAGTAGATTAATGCATAATAAAAATTTAACTTTGATTTTGTGGTAGCTACTTTCATTAAGTTTGCAACAATATTTCTTGCAAATTTCTGAGAATTGCAAAAACAATAGGGGATTTCAACTACCCTAATAACTGGGATAGAATCGGTGTAAAAGGTATAGAGGGTGCAGAATTCTTAATGCATTCAAGAACATTTTCAGCCAGTACATAGCAAGCCCAACAAGAGAGGGTGTGGCTCTGGACTTAGTTTTTAGGTAATGAAGCTGGGCAGATGGAAGTGGTAACAGTGGGAGATCATTTTGGTGGTAGTGATCATAATTCAGTTAGATTTAGCGTAGTTATGGAAATGGATAAAGCTAGACCAGGAGTAAAAGTTCTCAATTGGGGAAAGGCCAGTTTTACTAAGCTGAGATGTGATTTAGCAAAGGTGCACTGGAAACGGCTACTTGAAGGTAAATCAGTGTCAGAGCAGTGGGAGGCGTTCCAAATCTGGAGCCCCCTGGATGTCAAGGGGCATACAGGGTAGGATAAGGCAAAAAACGGAAGCTTATGTCAGATACTGAGAGCTAAGCACTGCAGAAAGCCTAGAGGAGTATAGAAAGTGCAGGGGTGAAATTAAAAAGGAAATTAGGAAAGCAAAGAGAGGGCATGAAAATGAAAAAATATCGGCAAGCAGCATCAAGGAAAACCCAAAGATGTTTTATAAATACATAAAGAGCAAGAGGATAACGAAGGAAAGAGTAGGGCCTATTAGAGACCAAAAAGGTAACCTGTGTGTGGAGACGGAAGACGTGGGTATAGTTCTTAATGAATACTTTGCGTCTGTCTTTGCAAAAGAGAGGGAAGATGCAGACTTTGTAGTTGAGGAGGAGTGTGAAATATTAGATGAGATAAACATAGTGAGAGAGGCTATATTAAGGGGTATAGCATCTTTGAAAGTAGATAAATCGCCAGGCCCAGATAAAATGTATCCCAGGTTGTTAAGAGAAGTAAGGGAAGAAATAGCGGAGGCTCTGACCATCATTTTCCAATCTTCTCTGACTACAGATGTGGTGCCGGAAGACTGCTAACGTTGTACCGTTGTTTAAAAAAGAAAGGGTTAGACCGAGTAATTACAGGCCAGTCAGCCTAACCTCAGTGGTGGGCAAATTATTGGAAAAAAATTCTGAGGGACCGCATTAATCGTCATTTAGAAAAGCACGGATTAATCAAGGACAGTCAGCATGGATTTGTTACGGGAAGGTCATGTCTGACTAACTTGATTGAATTTTTTGAGGAGGTAACGAGGGTTGATGAGGGTAGCGCGTTTGATGTAGTCTACATGGATTTTAGCAAGGCTTTTGACAAGGTCCCACATGACAGACTGATCAGAAAAGTAAAAGCCCATGGGATCCAAGGGAAAGTAGCAAGTTGGTTCCAAAATTGGCTCAGTGGCAGGAAGCAAAGGGTAATGGTCGACAGGTGTTTTGTGACTGGAAGGCTGTTTCCAGTGGGGTGCCGCAGGGCTCAGTACTAGGTCCTTTGCTTTTTGTGGTATATATCAATGGTTTAGACTTCAATGCAGGGGCATGATTAAGAAGTTTGCAGATGATACAAAAATTGGCCGTGTGGTTGATAATGAGGACGAAAGCTGTAGACTGCAGGAAGATATCAATGGACTGGTCAGGTGGGCAGAAAAGTGGCACATGGAATTCAATCTGGAGAAGTGTGAGATAATGCATTTGGGGAGGGCTAACAAGGCCGGGGAATACACAATAAACGGTAGGATACTGAGAAGTGTAGAGGAACAGAGGGACCTTGGAGTGCATGTCCACAGATCCCTGAAGGTAGCAGGACAGGTAGATAAGGTGGTTAAGAAGGCATATGGGATGCTTTCCTTTATTAGCCGAGGCATAGAACATAAGAGCAGGGAGGTTATGCTTGAACTGTATAAAACACTAGTTAGGCCACAGCTAGAGTACTGCGTACAGTTCTGGTCACCACATTACAGGAAGGATGTGATTGCACTAGAGAGGGTACAGAGGAGATTTACAAGGATGTTGCCAGGACTGGAGAATTTTAGCTATGGGAAAAGATTGGATAGGCTGGGGTTGTTTTCTTAGGAACAGAAGAGGTTGAGGGGAGACTTGATTCAGGTGTATAAAATTATGAGGGACCTGGATTGAGTGGATAAGAAGATCCTATTTCCCTTAGCAGAGAGGTCAATAATCAGGGTGCTTAGATTTAAAGTAATTGGTTGAAGGATTAGACAGGAGTTGAGGAGAGCTTTTTTCCCCCAGAGGGTGGTGGGGGTCTGGAACTCACTGCCTGAAAGGGTGGTAGAGGCAGAAATGCTCATCGCAATTAAAAAGTACTTGGATATGCACTTGAAGTGCCATAACCTGCAAGGCTATGAACCAAGAGCTGGAAAGTGGGATTAGTCTGGATAGCTTTTTTTTCGGCCGGCACAGACAATGGGCTGAACGGCCTCCTTCTGTGCTGTAAATTTCTATGATTGTATGATTCTAAGTTATTTAAAAAGTTATATGCCTTTAGTGTGTTATTAGATGTAGTATATAACTGTTATTTTCAGGTAATGAACTTCACATTATTGCTTAATAAACTTGAGTGATAATGTCAGTCACAATTTCTTCAGTAAGGATATTATCACACATCAAGCCCATAGAACATTCTTGCTGTCATTGTGCGCCATGACCTCTGCTGTCACTAGTAGAGAGGAGGACAAATGGCATAAAATATCCCTAATGGTTCCATATGCTGTATCATAAAATAATACGGTGGTGATTTAAAGTCCATAATTTCATACATATTTAAATATTGTTACAAACTACTTAAGCATTGTTCTTGAGGATTATATTATCTGAAACCCTATATGTAAATTTGCTTCTTAATAAATTTGGTAAGTGGAGAAATTGACCACATATTCAGTTTTAAGCACTGTTAGTTTTTTTTTACCATTACTCTAGATTATTTTGGCTCATATTTTAGATCACTTTTATGGGCAAGCCCCAATTACCATATGTTTGATGTTTATCTTTGCCTCAAGATCTAGATAAGCTTTCAGTAATGCACTCAAGATAACAAAACAGAAGACCCTGTTTGTTGATTGCTTTTAATTACTGAACTTATCTTATCTCTTTTGTAGAAATTGTCTTGTCTTTGATGACAGAATAGAGCACCACCTTCAGATTTAATTTTAAGTTTAAATTCATTAAGCACATTCATTTAACAAAAGACAGACAAGCAAATAAGTGATGGTCATAGCTATATATTTACAGTAGAGAATATTATCCGTCTCCTTGAGTAGACAAAATAATAAAAAGATCACAACTCTAAAAACTAAGCTAATCCTTCACAAATGACTTTCAAATAGTGATTTTTTTTTCTTCTTTGACTTTATCACTGTGCAAGCCTTTAATAATTTAAACTTCTTGGTAACTTCAAACTTTTTTTCTCTTAATTCCAAACTGACTGATTCCAAGTTGACTCTCCTATTTAAATAGAACACTCCTTTTTTCATATCCCAGCGATGAGTTAAATCGGGACTTACTCAATTTTTGAATATCTAACCATTAAAATTTACAAAGGAGCTGTCAATCTGTGCAAACTAAACTAATCACGTAACATTGTCTAATTTTATAGTATTCTTCTCTCCAGCCTATAACTGAATCTTGCAACATTGTATTGAAATAAGCTAGGTAAAGGGATCTGACTGCAGTTGGCTTTTAAACTGCTTATGTATTGTGACTGGATTTAAAGGAACAGGCATGAAACCAAATCAAAAAAGTACCTTATTTTTAAAAAAATGATACAAATAAATATGAATCTTTTGAAATGTTTCTGGATAATCCAGGAATAATATAAGTGATCCAGATGATTTCATTTTGTTATGAATTATTGTTGGCTTCTTTAGTAAAGTGATAATTAGAAACTTTGTTATCTGTGATGGAAATTACATTGGTAACATAAATGTGGGTTCAAGAGTTTAAATGACCAAAGCAAGCACACACCACTGCACAATGAAGAGGAATTATATATAATCTAACTTGTCATTTTCTATGTTTAGTTTCTGTTCCCAGATGCTGCTGAAAAGGCTGGTGATGCATCTACTGCTAAATGTAGCACCTCAAGAGGAAATAGTATCGCTACAGCTGAAGAAGAGGGCTATGTAAGTTCCAGAATCTTCTACCCAATTCAGCCCCAGAAAGTCTTTGTAACTGTTTTAATTGTTGAAGGTTGATTTTGTTTCTGTATGTTACAACAAAGTATTATGTTTCAGAAATGATTGATGGTATACATTTTTAGGCATACTTGTTCCTCCCAACTGGGTTCTGCAGTTATGATGCTAACATAAGCATGTCAAAAGGAGGTAGTAAGGCTACAGTTGAAGATGCTAAATTTGCTGCAGAATTTCATATAGTATGCACAAATTGTTCATCACTATTCAGTTTGTGTTCCAAACTGTAGCATAGGGCTGGATTTTCCCAGGTCCCACCCACACGATGTGGGGGAAACCGGAAGGTCGGGTTTCCCGGCCTGCTGTAGAGTTTTGGTGACCTGCCCTAATTTATCCTTGTGTGGCTCGGTGTCAATTTTTTTTTTTGTCTTAAAATACTCCTGTGCAGTGCCTTGGGACGTTTTACTACGTTAAAGGCGCTATATAAATACAAGTTGTTGTTGTTGGAAAGCGCCTTGGGACATCCAAGGTCATGAAAGGCCCTATATAAATGCAAGTTCTTCTTTCTTTCTAGTATGTAATACTTACTTCCACACAGCAAAAGAAATACAGTTCAGATGATTAGTAGATTCCATTCAATAGCCAGATAATAGAGAAATGTATGTGTTACGTGTAAAGGGGGAGAAGGGTGGTTTTGTGTCCAGAGTAATTTCTGGGAAAACCAAATGCAGAAATTCAACCATCTTTGATGAAGCACTTGAATGAAGCACTTGAATGAAACCTGTCAGTCCATCCAATATTACAAATGTTGCTCTCAGCTGTAGCCATCATCTTTAGATAACCCTTTGAGGATCAGGACAGTATTTGCGGATCAGAGAAATATAACTAAATTAGGATTTATTAGGAGCTGTGACAAATATTTTTACAAATGTGGGAATGCTCTGTACTTTTTATCTTACTCTAATTATGATTTTAATAATGGATGAGTTTATTGCATAGTAGGACTAGCATTGGCCAGAATTATAAGTGAATGCCTAAAATATAATTTTGTTAATTTCTTTCTTTCAGTGTGCCCTCTTACCTTTTTTGCAATGTTGCACTCTTTCACATGAGGAAATATTTTTTTCTCCCCATTAGCACTAATCTGCACAGCATTATAAAACTTCAGCAGCTGGGAATTACATGCTAGTTCAGCATTCCTGATACTTAAGTACATGTAAAACATATTCAGGCTTGGCAGCATGTTTTGTTGCCTAGCTCTTTCAAAGTTTGGACTTAAATAAGTGCCACAATTTTAATTTCAATTGTTTATTTTGATGACTAGCATGTGAATTTCTTTTAAAGCATATCATAGAACTTTCAAAATATCAGCACAAGCTGGCCACTTGGTCCAGTGTGCCTGTGCCAGTGCTATCTAATTTAAGCCAGCTAACTATGTTGCAACAATCTACTTTAAGCCAGTTCCCCTGCTCTTTTCCCATACCATTTAATATTTTTTCCTCTAAGTATTTACCAAATTCCCTTTCAAATGTCATGACTAACCTGGCTTCAGTACCAACTTGTAATTTAATCCATAATAACCTTTTGTGTGAAAATATGTTTACTTGTTAAAAGTTTTTATCATTTAGGCTGACTCAAGTGAGCTAGTTATTCATTTCCTCAGTCTTAATAGTTCTGGTATGCTACATGTTCATACTATCTCATTCTCAAGTTTGATCAATTTTACATTTTTTTTAATTAAAGTAAAATTTAGCACAGGTATGTAAAATTGGTAAACTTCGTGTGTGTGTGTATATACTAATCATTTCTATTATGTTTTATGGTTTCTTTTCATCAGAACCTTTACAGTCAATTTAAATCTGCTCCCTCAGACAGTCTGACATACAAGCTGGCTTTGTGTCTCTGTATGGTTAACTTTTATCATGGCGGAATGAGGGGTGTGGCCCATTTATGGCAGGAATTTGTGTTGGAAATGCGGTACAGATTGGAAAATAATTATCTTGTACCAGGGTAAGTTTTTTTAAAAACTTTTAAGGCTTCTGCTGTGCAGTAGGAAGCCCGAGTTTGAATTTTAGCATTGTTGATATTTGTAGTTGCACTTCTCCCAGATTGCAAACTATGTTGGGTCATTTGGTGCAGCAACATGCAAAACAACTGAATGGGCAAATTGCAGGAAGGAAAATTAATTGGGTTCCACATTAGCCCCCCCCCCCCCCCCCCCCCCACACACCCCTAATGACTGAAGGGAGACTGATCCAGGTTGTTCAGATGTCTAGGGCCTGAAATTTAAGATGTGTTGTCGTGGAGTCTATGAAGTTTTTTTTAAATAGATTTAAATTATACATTTGGTCAATGCAAGTTTTGAACATATGTATTGCTATGCGATGCCATTATAAAGCAACAACAAAATAATTAGCGGTCATTAATTCTGTTTTGCAGGTTAGCTACTGGATCTCCAGATTTAAAATGCTGCTTGTTACATCAAAAACTGCAGGTAGGATTGAAAATTCCACCATTAACTTTCTTGGCAGTAGCCATTTTAAGTGTAATTGTTCAATATTTTTTCGTTTTAATTGACTGAATATTTCAATGCAAATAAAAGGATAGTCTTGTTAAATTCTTTTCATCTTTAGGTAAGCACCTTTGAGCTTATCTTACAATGAAAAAATGTTAAATATTAAACATAGGCTATAGCATTAAGCTTTTGATTGCATTGCACAGCAAAAACACCATTTCTTCTCAACAGAAATAAATAATTTTTTACTTCATAGTCTGTAATAATGGACATTATTCTAGTATACTGTCCTTAATTCTTTTAAGGGAACCTGTAGAAAATATGTATTTTTATATTGATTTTACAATGTAATTAGTTTTAAAAGTATCTTTGGTGCTGGTAAGTTATGATATTTCACCTGCATTATGAGCACCTGGTACTTACCATCACCATTCTATGAGCAAGAATCATCTCTGGCATTTTAAGTATTTTAACTTCTTGAATGCTGTGAAAGATTGTACATCGAATCACTTTTTTTTGACAAATTCTCTTTAACTTCATGTAGTGCAGCTAATTCTAGCTCTTAAACTGAGCAGAACATCTCATTGGCAAGCTGTTTGTCGGCTATTGTATCTGAGCAGAACATCTCATTGGCAAGATGTTTGTCGGCTGTTGTATCTTGTCATTCCACCTTGCACATCAGCAATTGGAACTGCATCCTCTCCTACCTCAGGTGTTGGGTCACATCCTAGTAAACCTTCATTTGAATTGTCCATCTCACAGAAAGAGAGCCTCTGCGAGAGAATGGCACTATCTGCCCAGCCCTACACCGTGCATGTTGTTGCTGCTTCTTTCTGCATAGCAGTCAACTTTCGTTAAGCAGTGTTGTCTGTAACATTCACTTGTATAAATTTTTTATTCACTTTTGTAGAACAGAATATCATTGAACAGTTAGAGAGAGACGCGCTGTCATAGGTGCAGTACTCTCTCATTTCCTCCTCCTCTCTTCCCCTCCCCAGCTGACACCTTTTGGAATCAGAACACCAGATATTGGTACACCGGTCATTGGAATCAATTCAATTGCAATGAGAAAAACTGTTTAGAAAAGGAAAACGAGAGGAAAGACTGCCAGAGAGAAATTATGTGGCAGATGCTATAATCTGCAGTGACTTTTGTCACCACCAAATCGTGGAGCAGTAGGGGGCACTGAGCTGTGCTTTGGTAGATGCAGTAGACACAGATGGTGCTGTAATAGGAGGCTGCATTTGAGCTGTTGAAAATAAGGGGAGGGGTAGGAATGAAATGGACAGTGGAATCTAATTTTAACTTCCTGTGAAAACTTTTATTTTTAATTTTAAGATGCTCAATTGTTGCATTGAGAGGAAAAAAGCAAGAGATGGTGGAAGGAAACAAACATCTGAAAATGCATTGGGTAGTTCAGTCGAGAGGAAGCTGTCAAATAGTACTGGTAAAGGGACATCAGAATGTTCTGATAAAGAGTTTGATAAGGAAAACAAAGGAGAATCATCCCAGCAGAAATCGTGGGACTCATGGAGTGACAGTGAGGATGAGTTTTTTGAGTGCCTGAGTGACACAGAAGAGTTGAAGGAAAGTGCACAGGAGAGTGAAATAAAAGAAAGAACAACAAAAGGAGAGAAAAAAGATGAAGGAGGAAAGAAAGAGATCCAAAAGTGGAGACCAGAGGGTCGTCTGCATCAGCATGGCAAACTGACTCTGCTTCGCACAGGAGATCCACTTTATATTCCAGTTACGCAGGTAAGAAATGTTGTAGGTAACGAGCATTAATTTCTGACTTCTACTGCATTTAAAAATGAAGAGTCTGACAATGACACTTTGAAGGTACTTGTATATTGAATATATCAGTAACTTTGCAAAGTCATCTTTCACATGAATAAATTAAAACTATTTAATTGCACCTCTGATGGCCAAGAGGGTAAATTTGCTAAGCAGAAAGAGTCTCATCTGATTCCTGGTCTCTGCGAAACTTGTTGATTTCAGTCGAGGCAGTAGTTGGGGCACTGCAGTTAGTGTTAATATCTCTGGTTAAGAAGGGATAAATTTGGGTAGAATTTCCACTTCTGACTGCTAAATATAAACGAAGCTATAATGTGCGCGTGTGTGCATGTATATGTGTGTGTGTACACACGTCTGGTTGCGGAGCTCCTGAAGAATTGGCGTAAACAGCTGAAATGTTAGAGGGAGATCAGGAGAACCCTAGCGGAATTTGCAGGCCTAGAATACTTTGGAAAGTAGAGATGCAGGATTTTCCTTTGCGTTAAAATAGCTGTGCGCAATAATAAAATCAACAGTTATAGATGACTGAAAAATCTGTTAAAATAGATTTTAACTTAAAATCTTTCTTGTGGTGAGAGTGAGATCGTGAGGACATAGCAAATCTATTTCCCTGAATCTTTCTTTCTGTAAGACTAGGAGGAAGCAGCTCTTTACATTGCCAGGATTGGCATTTTTAATCCAGTCTTCAAACAGCTAGCCTATCCCAGCATGCATTTAGTGTGTAAAAATAAAATTACACTGTGAATTTGTGTTTAAAGTAAACTGTGCTGCTGGGCAATGCTATGGGAAGGCATTCCAATGATGCCTTTAGAAAACACAATAATGTAGTCCCAAACTCCTCCATCACAATCCCTGGGTATGTCCTGTCCCACCGGCAGACAGACCCACCAGGGGTGGCGGCACAGTGGTATACAGTCGGGAAGGAATGGCCCTGGGAGTCCTGAACATTGACTCCGGACCCCATGAAGTCTCATGGCTTCAGGTCAAGCATGGGCAAGGAAACCTCCTGCTGATTACCACCTACCGCCCTCCCTCAGCTCCCTCCCTCCATGTTGAACACCACTTGGAAGAAGCACTGAGAGTAGCAAGGGCACAGAATGTACTCTGGGTGGGGGACTTCAATGTCCATCACCAAGAGTGGCTCGGTAGCACCACTACAGACCGAGCTAGCAGAGTCCTGAAGGACATAACTACCAGTCTGGGTCTGCGACAGGTGGTGAGAAAACCAACACGAGGGAAAAACCTACTTGACCTCATCCTCACCAATCTACCTGTCGCAGATGCATCTGTCCATGACCGCATTGGTAGCAGTGACCACCGCACAGTCATTGTGGAGACGAAGTCCGACTTCACTGAGGACACCCTCCATCGTGTTGTGTGGCACTACCACCGTGCTAAATGGGATGGATTCAGAACAGATCGAGCAGCTCAAAACTGGGCATCCATGAGGCGCTGTGGGCCATCAGCAGCAGCAGAATTGTATTCCACCACAATCTGTAACCTCATGGCCTGGCATATCCCTCACTCTACCATTACCACCAAGCCAGGGGACCAAACCTGGTTCAACAAGGAGTGTAAAAGAGCATGCCAGGAGCAGCACCAGGTGTACCTAAAAATGAGCTGCCAATCTGGGGAAACTGCAACACAGGACTACATGCATGCTAAAAAGCGGAAGCAGCATGCTATAGACAGGGCTAAGCGATCCCACAATCAACGGATCAGATCAAAGCTCTGCAGTCCTGCCACATCCAGTCGTGAATGGTGGTGGACCCATTAAACAACTAACAGGAGGAGGAGGAGGCTCCAAGAATATCCCCATCCTCAATGATGGTGGAGCCCAGCACATGAGTGCAAACGCTTCAGCCTTGTCTTTTGCAACCAACTTCAGCCAGAAGTGCCAAGTGGATGATCCATATCGGCCTACTCCCGAGGTCCCCACCATCACAGAAGTCAGTCTTCAGCCAATTTGATTCACTCCACGTGATATCAAGAAACGGCTGAGCGCATTGGATAGCAAAGGCTATGGGCCCTGACAACATCCCGGCTATCGTGCTGAAGACTTGTGCTCCAGAACTAGCCGCGCCGCTAGCCAAGCTGTTTCAGTACAGCTACAACACTGGCATCTATCCGACAATGTAGAAAACTGCCCAGGTATGTCCTGTCCACAAAAAGCAGGACAAATCCAACCCGGCCAATTTCCGCCCCATCAGTCTGCTCTCAATCATCAGCAAAGTGATGGAGGTGTCATCGACAGTGCTATCAAGCGGCACTTACTCACCAATAACCTGCTCACTGATGCCCAGTTTGGGTTCCGCCAAGACCACTCGGCTCCCGATATCATTACTGCTTTGGTCCAAACATGGATAAAGGAACTGAATTCCAGAGGTGAGGTGAGAGTGACTGCCCTTGACATCAAGGCAGCATTTGACCGACTCTAGCATCAAGGAGCCCTAGTAAAATTGAAGTCAATGGGAATCGGGGAAAACACTCCACTGGCTGGAGTCATACCTAGCACAAAGGAAGAGGGTTGTGGTTGAAGGTCAATCATCACCGCCCCAGGACATCGCTGCAGGAGTTCCTCAGGGCAGTGTCCGAGGCCCAACCATCTTCAGCTGCTTCATCAATGACCTTCCCTCCAACATTAGGTCAGAAATGGGGATGTTCGCTGATGACTGCACAGTGTTGAGCGCCATTCACAACTCCTCAGATAATGAAGCAGTCCATGCCCGCCTGCAACAAGACCTGGACGACGTTGAGGCTTGGGCTGATAAGTGGTAGGTAACATTCGCACCACAGAAGTGCCAGGCAATGACAATCTCCAACAAGCGAGAGTCTAACCACTTCCCCTTGACATTCTATGGCATTACCATCGCCGAATCCCCACTATCAACATCCTGGGGGGTCACCATTAACAAGAAACTTAACTGGACCAGCCACATAAATACTGTGGCAACAAGCGCAGGTCAGAGGCTAGGTATTCTGTGGCGAGTGTCTCCCTCCTGACTCCCCAAAGCCTTTCCACCATCTACAAGGCACAAGTAAGGAGTGTGATGGAATACTCTCCACTTGCCTGGATGAGTGCAGCTCCAACAACACTCAAGAAGCTCGACACCATCCAGGACAAAGCAGCCTGCTTGATTGGCACCCCATCCACCACCTTAAACATTCACTCCCTCCACCATCGATGTACTGTGACTGCAGTGTGTACCATCTACAAGATGCACTGCAGCAACTCGCCAAGGCTTCTTCAGCAGCAGCTCCCAAACCCGCGACCTCTTCCACCTAGAAGGACAAGGGCAGCAGGCGCATGAAAACACCACCACCTCCAAGTCACACACCATCCTGACTTAGAAGTATGTCGCTGGGTCAAAATCCTGGAACTTCCTACCTAACAGCACTGTGGGAGTACCTTTATCACACGGACTGCAGCGGTTCAAGAAGGTGGCTCACCACCACCTTCTCGAGGGCAACTAGGGATGGGCAATAAATGCTGGCCTTGCCAGCGACGTCCAGATCCCATAAGCGAATTAAAAAAAAAAATTTAAGCATTTTTCACCTTTTTGTATTCACTCAAAACTGTCTTCCCACCTAATTGCGAGGATTTGTACATGAAATTTAATGGTTTGGTAGAATTCTCAAAAAAGAAAATATCTGTACTCTGGATTTTGTCAACAGGAGTCTTTTACACAAGGGGTCTACGTTAGTGTGTCATAGAGTCATGGAATAGTACAGCACAGAAGGAGGCCATTCAGCACATCGAGTCTGTGCCGACTCTTTCGAAGAGTTAATCCAGTTAGTCTCACTCCCCTGCTCTGCCCCATCCCTGCAATGTTTTCTCCAAGTATTTATCCAATTCCCTTTTGAAGGCTACTATTGTATCTGTATCCACCACCCTATCAGGCAGTACATTCCAAATCCTGGCGACTCATTACATAAAATTGTTTTTCCTCATGCTGCCTCTGGTTCTTTTGCCAGTACCTTAAATCTGTGCCCTCTGGTATCGACCCTTCAGCCATTGGAAACAGTTTCCCTTTATTTACCCTATCTAAACCCTTCATGATTTTAAACACCTCTATCAAATCTCCTCTTAGCCTTCTCTGTTCTAAGGAGAACACTCTTCCCTAAGGAGAACAACCTTGGGGAAGAGTGACCATAATATGATAGAATTTTATATTAAGTTTGAAAGTAATTTAGTTAAATCCGAAACTAGGGTCTTAAATCTAAACAAAGCAAACTACGTAGGTATGAGGGGCGAGTTGGCTAAAGTAGATTGGGGAAACTACATTAAAAGGTATGATGGTAGACAAACAATGGCTAGCATTTAAAGAATTCATACATAATTTACAACAAATATACATTCCTTTTAAGGCACAAAAACCCCACAGGAAAAGTGGTGCAACCGTGGCTAACGAGAAGTTAAAGATAGTATTAGATCAAAGGAAGAGGCTTATAATGTTGTCAAAAACAGCAGTAAGCCTGAGGATTGGGAGGATTTTAGAATTAAGCAAAGGAGGACCAATAAATTGATAAAGAAAGGGAAAATAGAATGAGAGTAAACTAGCGAGAGACATAAAAACAGACTGTAAAAGCTTCTATATGTATGTAAAAAGGAAAAGATTAGCGAAAGTAAATCTGGGTCCCTTACATGCTGAGACAGGAGAAATTATAATGGGGGAATAAGGAAATGGCAGAGAAATGAAACAAATACTTTGTGTCTGTCTTCACGGAAGAAGACGCAAAAATACTCCCGGAAATAGTGGAGAACCAATGGTCTAGCGAGAATGAGGAACTGAAAGAAATTAGTATTAGTAAAAAAAATAGTACTGGAGAAATTAATGGGACTGAAAGCCAATAAATCCCCTGGACCTGATGGCCTACATCTTAGGGTTTTGAAAGAGGTGGCTACAGAGATAGTGGATGCATTGGTTGTCATTTTCCAAAATTCATTGATTCTAGAATGGTTCCCGCGGATTGGAAGGTAGCAAATGTAACCCCACTATTTACGAAAGGAGGGAGAGAGAAAACGGGGAACTACAGACCAGTTAGCCTAACATCAGTAGTAGGGAAAATGCTAGAATCTATTATTAAGGACGTGGTAACAGGGTACTTAGAAAATTATAATAGGATTGGGCAGAGTCAAAAAGGGAAATCATGTTTGACGAATCTGTTAAGAGTTTTTTGAGGTTGTAACTAGCAGAATAGATAAGGGGGAACCAGTGGATATGGTGTATTTGGATTTTCAGAAGGCATTCGATAAGGTGCCACACAAGAGGTTATTAAACAAAATTAGGGCTCATGGGATTGGGGGTAATATACTAGCATAGATTGAGGATTGGTTCACGGACAGAAAACTGAGAGTAGGAATAAATAGGTCATTTTCGGGTTGGCAGGCTGCAACTAGTGGGGTACCGCAAGGATCAGTGCTTGGGCCTCAGCTATTCACAATCTGTATCAATGATTTGGATGAGGGGACCAAATGTAATATATCCAAGTTTGCTGATGATACAAAGCTAGGTGGGAAATGTAAATTGTGAGGAGGATGCAAAGAGGCTTCAAGGGGATATAGACAGGCTAAGTGAGTGGGCAAGAACATGGCAAATGGAATATAATGTGGAGGAATGTGAAGTTATCCACTTTGGTAGGAAAAATAGAAAAGCAGAGTTTTTTAAATGGTGAGATGTGAAAAGTTGGTGTTCAGAGGAACGTGGGTGTCCTTGTACACAAATCACTGAAAGTTAACATGCAGATACAGCAAGGAATTAAGAAAGCAAATGGTATGTTGGCCTTTATTACAAGAGGATTTGAGTATAAGAGTAAAGATGTCTTACTGCAATTATATAGGGCCCTGGTGAGACCACACCTGTACATACATAAGAACATAAGACGTAGGAGCAGGAGTAGGTCATTTGGCCCCTCGAGCCTGCTCCGCCATTCAATAAGATCATGGCTGATCTGATCTTGGCCGCTACCCATAACCCTTGACTCCCTTATCGTTCAAAAATCTGTCTATCTCCACCTTAAATATATTCAATGACCCAGCTGCCATAGCTCTCTGGGGAAGAGAATTCCAAAGATTCACGACCCTCAGAGAAGAAATTCCTCTTCATTTCCGATTTAAAAGGGTGCCCCCTTATTCTGAAATTATGCCCCCTAGTTCTATATTCCCCCACGAGGGGAAACATCATCTCTGCATCTACCCTGTCAAGCCTCCAATGAGTATAGGCCCAACCTGCTCAACCTTTCTTCAGAAGATAACCCCTTCATCTCCAGAATCAACCTCGTGTACCTTCTCTGAACTGCCTCCAATGCAAGTATATCCTTCCTTAAATAAGGAGACCAAAACTGTACGCAGTAGTCCAGGTGTGGTCTCGCCAACGCCCTGTACAGTTGTAACAGGACTTCCCTACTTTTATACTCCATTCCCTTTGCAATAAAGGCCAACACTCCATTTGCCTTCCTAATTACTTGCTGTACCTGCATGCTAACTTTTTGTGATTCATGTACAAGGACCCCCAGATCCCTTTGTACCTCAGCATTTTGTAATCTCTCCCCGTTTAAATAATAATTTGCTTTTTTATTTTTCCTACCAAAGTGGATAACCTTGCATTTTCCCACATTAAACTTCATCTGCCAGATTTTTGCCCACTCACTTAGCCTATCTATATCCCTTTGGTATATTGTGTACAGTTTTGGTCTCCTTACCTAAGGAAGGATAAACTTGCCATAGAAGGAGTGCAATGAAGATTCACCAGACTGATTCCTGGGATGAGGGGATTGTCCTATGAGGAGAGATTTGTGTAGACTAGGCCTATATTCTCTATAGTTTAGAAGAATGAGAGGTGATCTCATTGAAACATACAAAATTCTTACAGGGCTTGACAGGGTAGATGTAGGGAGGATGTTTCCCCTGGCTGGAGAGTCTAGAACCAGGGGTCACAGCTCAGAATAAGGGGTCGGCCATTTAGGACTGAGATGAGGAGAAATTTCTTCACTCGGAGGGTGATGAATTTTTGAAATTCTCTACCCCAGAGGGCTGTGGAGGCTCAGTTGTTGAGCATATTCAAGTCAGAGATCGATAGATTTTTGGATATTAAGGGAATCAAGGGATATGGGGAGAGTACAGGAAAGTGGAATTGCAGTAGAAGATCAGCCATGATCTTATTGAATGGCGGAGCAGGCTTGAGGGGCTGAATGGCCTGCTCCTATTTCTTATGTTCTTATGTAACCCCAGCTTCTCCAGTCTAGCTACTCCGTCATCCCTGGAACCATTCTAGTAAATCTCTTCTGTACCCTTTCCAAAGCTTTCATGCCCTTCCTTAAGTGTGGTGCCCAAAATTGGACACAATATTCCAGCTGGGGCTGAACTAGTGCTTTATATAGGTTTAGCATAACTTCTTAGCTTTTATACTCAGTGCGTCTATTTATAAAGCCCAGTATCCCATATGCATTATTAACTGCTTTGTTAGCCTGTCCTGCCACCTTCAAAGACTTATGCACAAACACCCCCAGGTCTCTTTGTTCTTGCACCCTCTTTAAAATTGTGCCATTTAGCTTGTATTATTTCTCATTCTTCCTACCAAAATGTATCCCCTCATACTTTCCTGCATTGAATTTCACGTGCCATGTGTCTGCACATTCCACCAGCCCGTCTATGTCCTCTTGAAATCTATTACTATTTTCCTCACATTTTATAGCTGCGTTTATATTTAGCAGTCAGGAGTGGAAATCCTACCCAAACTTCCTCAAGTTTCGTGTCATCTGCAAATTTCGAAATTGTCCCTTATACCCTCAATGTATTATCTAGATTTCAACTTGTTGTTCAGATAAGATTTATTCTTGTGAATACTACATATATTAGCAGGCCCAGCTTCCATGACATTACTATTGTGTAAATTAGATCTAGATGGATTAAGAACTACTAATGGCTTAAAAGACCCCGTTATACATCTTGTCTACAGTCAAGAATTCTTCCTGTGACATAATAAATCACCTGAAAAAATGTAGTGCTAAGATTTACTGGCAATAATAGAAGAAGTGAACTTATAAAACCAACAGGAAAGTTAGGAAAAGATGAGCAATACAAAAATAGTGGGATCCATCATAATTTGTCCTCGGCAGCTCCAGGCTTTGGAGTGGAAAAGATCGTCAGGGTTTCTGGTTGCAATGCAGCAACCCCTATCGGAAGTGGATGCTGGATAAAGGCAGGATTGGGCTTGTCTTATTTAGCCTCCTCCCCCTCTGCCAAGGCAATAAGCTATTGACAGGCTCACTGACGAGGAATGGCCAGTTAGATTAGCGAACACTAAGTTGGTTGTTGTACGTCGAGCAAATCCCAGCATCAATTGCTGCTTTGAGGAGAGTGCTGGGGAATAAAATCTTCTTTATCTGACGATATAAGTTTCTAAATAGATAGAAATCTTACTTTTTGAAGTTAATTGTTTGATCATTGTGCAAAAGCTACTTCAGAAAAACAAAATTGTTTCCCTTCCCATCCACATAAAATATTTTTCTGCCTGTCTGAAGTTGGTGATCTCAAGACTCTGCAAATCCCACCCGAGCAAACTATTTTCTGGGTTATTGGTCCAAGACCACACTATGGCTAGAAAATATTCAGCTTTTCTCAGCTCATAGCACTCTCGCCTAAATCAGTAGTTTGTGCATTTAAGCTCTTTCCAGAGCTTTCTCACATAATTCAGTTTGACACTTCAGTGCAGTACTGAGGGAGTACTTTGCTGGTGACATCCTTTAGATGACATGTTATAATGAGGTCCTATTTGCCTGTTCCTGTGGTACAAGTTGGCATAAAAGATTCCATGTCACTATTTGAAGAGTAGGATGTCCTCCTGGTGTCCTGGCAAACATTTCTGTGAAACCACCAAAAAAATTAACTGTTTATCAATCGCATTTGCAGTTACCTAAACAGTAATTAATTGGATATGAAGACTGTTGGGATGTACTGATAAATGCAAGTTCATTCTTTCTTTCCAGGATTTGAGCATATAATCTAAGATGACCCATCGTGTAGTTATAAGCAAGTGCTGCATTGTTGAGATAGCCATCCTTTAGATGAAACTCTAAAATTGTTGCCCTGTCTGGCCATTCAGGTGGATGTCAAAGATCCTGGGGGATTATTCAAAGAAGGACAGGCAGCTATCTTGTGTTTGAACATAAATTCTTTCTTAATGCAACATTATGGTGGGGAGAAAATTAAAAGATAAATTTCTGTTTGTGGTACCTTGCTGTTCAAATATGACTGCCAGCTTCCACTTTGTACCAATATTGACTACACTTAAATTCATTATATGTGAAGTTCCTGAGAGATGTGATAATGCACTTATAACTACAAGTTATTTTTCTTTACTAGTCTCTAATGTAATTCAGTTTTATTTTACTGCATTGTTTTTCCTATTTAAATTATTTCACATGTCTCAAGTTTCCTCATTTGCTTTGATTATTCTTTTAAATGAATAACGGCCACTGTATTTTTAGTAGCTTTTAATGTGAATCATGGTCACTGCATCCACTTCCTTTAGGGCCATAAGTGGTATCGTCTGGCCATGACTTAACCGTAATCTTTTCTGCAGCTTCGATCCAAATATTAAGTTCTCTATCTTAGCCACATTATTATGGGAAGAAGAGTGGAGGCTAGGCACCTTATCAGAGGGGAAGAGAAATTTGAAAAATTGCCCTAGCTGGCTGTTGCTCTACCCTAAGTAGCACAAGTGCAGGCTGGGGAACAAGCTGATCACCGTCTCAATTGCGGATTGTGTTGTGGAAGGAGACGATTGGAAAATGGAAAGGGAAGAAATCTGAAATTAATTTTCATAAAGAAGATCTTTGCCATAGCAAAATATTTTGTGTTCAGATGGCATTTATAAGATATCAAAATTATGTGACTGTTCTTGATTACATAGTCATTCAAGCTATAGACTCAAATAACCATGCAAGAAGGGAGCTTTTTGTTGTGGCACTGATGGGAGTCCCATGAATTTTCTCTGAATGCTTTAACTTTACATCTCTCTTCGTTCCATTTGTCTTCTAGAGTACAGTGTGGACAAACAGATTTTTGTAGGGCTATGTTCAATTTGATGATGAGAGGGGGAAAATGCTACCTATTTTTAAATTTAGATTATTGGGGATTGCTTTTGCTAAAGATGTATGGTACCTGTCATTTTGAGAATGGAAGCTTGGAATGTGGTGTTGGGGGAGGGCAGAGAAAAATAGCCTTGGCTCCAAATAAAAAAATTAGATATAAAGAAGATGCAAACACGCAAGCTTTCTTGTGTATGACGTCCATATGTTGTGGGAAAATACCTGTAGGGTGCAAAGCATGTATGTTAGCGCAAATTTTCCATTTGCTAAACAATAACAAATGAAAAATCACACCCATTCATAAACACACACCATGCATGTCACTATCTCTTCAAAAAAAATCCATTTAGAAAAAGGAACCAACCACATTCCTCAAAGTGTGAAAAAGCCTTTTGATAAAATGCCACTATTAAATTTTCCATTCCCTCTCCCCATGTCATTTTGAAGGCCCCTGGTATAAAATGTTTGGAATGTTGCCTTATATTCAATGATCATTATGGTAGTGTCTTTCTTTTTAAAAATTGGAAATTTATTTTACCAGATGTATTATATTTGGATAATAATGGAATAACTTTTACTCCAGGGTCATGTTAAGCAGAATTCTTTTAAATCTCATGAGCAAGCTACTGGTGGGGTTATTTTATATCAATGAAGATAATTTTCAGCAAAAACTGTAGCCACAAACTGCACAGTGTAAATCACCAATCCACAGGGTAGAAGGACTTCAGTTTTGTGGCTGTGATTCCCCACATTCTCTTTTGAGTTTGAATTTCAATCTCCGCTGTGTTTCTGTGCGAAGCAACCAAGTGGAAGCTCTAGATTCTTTCTCATGGGGTGGAGAGAACATTGGATGGAAAATTGTTCCCTCTAATATTTTTTTTTGGCCCGCGTGGCCCCTTTAACAGGCTGCACGGGCCATTCAAAAGTCCACACATGCACGGTTTTTCTATTTAAAAGGCAGCTCACCGGCTGTGCGTCACCTGCAGAGCGCTGCAGCTTAAAGGGAACATACACCATCCTTGTGCACATCCTAGTGCTTTATTAAGAGTAGCTTTGGTAGTGGTCTGAGAGCAGATCACCTGGCTGTTTGCTTGATCTCGGTTGATTAGGGTTGTAACCTATGCCCACCACCAAATGGACAATTTTTGGCAAAGGACCATTGTAAAGCTAATGAAATTATTTTAGATTTTTTCACAGTCCAGTCTTGTGTAATATCCAAATTGTTAATTAATGGAAAGTCTGGGTCAAGCTATGAAGGTGTATTTTCTTGCTGTTTGACAGGCTCTTCCCTCCTGACTGTCACAGGGAACAAATCTTAAATCAGCATTTTAATTTACTGAAATCTTTCTTCCTGTCAGGAGCCAGCACCAATGACAGAAGATTTATTAGAAGAACAGTCGGAGGTATTGGCTAAATTGGGGACGTCCGCTGAAGGAGCACATCTACGTGCTAGAATGCAGAGCGCCTGTTTGCTGTCAGACATGGAGTCCTTTAAGGTAAAATACCTTTTGAGAATTTCAATCTTCCTAGTCTGCAACTATAGGGGAATACTACCCTATTAGAAGTCATTTGGTGGAAAGGAAAGGCTTTGGATACTGTTCTTTATCCTGTGGTACATTCAGGATTATACAGCATCACAGAAAAACATTGTGCATCTATGATATAATTCCTACAGAAGTTTGATTCCTAAATAAGATGCATTTTTTATAAGCTAGAATTGTGCAGGAACAGAGCTGCAATAGCATCACCTGTTCAAAATGTACTGCAAGAATAAATGGTGTGCACATGATTGGGGAATGTACACGAGAGATTTCTGCACAGCAAATTATAGTTGCATATATTATGCAGAGAATTTGGTTGTGTACGCTTGAGTAGTTCACTCATGTTATTTTTCTAAATAAAGTACACAAAACAATGTTATGCATTTGAGTCTGGGTAACTCCAAGCATGTGCATACAATGCAGAGGCAACTGGTAAAGTTACAGAGCAAGAGAGGACTTGGGGCTCATTGTGGATAAAACATTGAAGGTTCCTAGCCGTGTGCAATGGCTGCTTGGGCAAATTAATGGAGGGCTACTGGTGCTCCTACAACTGTACAACAGTATGAGTTAGTAACCCTTTGGAGAGAAGGGTAATAGATAAAAACAAAAATACACTGACTTTTATTGCAAAGGTTTAAATGAAATAATTTTTCTTCAATACATAAAATATTTGCAGTGATAACGACTACATCTTAAAGGAAATAATGTAACTTTACAGTGAAAAATTATTTTGTGACCCACTTGATTTTTTTTTCTTAGGCTGCGAACCCTGGCTGTTGTCTGGAAGATTTTGTGAGGTGGTACTCTCCACGTGACTATGTTGAGGAAGAATTCACCGATGAAGCAGGTGACAAGGTTCTCCAGGGAGAGTTAAGTGCCAGAATGAAAATCCCTGGTAACATGTGGGTGGAGGCATGGGAAACGGCAAAGCCAATTCCTGCTCGACGACAGAGACGTCTCTTTGATGACACAAGGGAGGCTGAAAAGGTATGACTGACTTAAATAGTTATGTTAGTGATGGTGTAATGAGGGAAAGCCAGAATGATTAGAAAAGTTGAGAGGAGGTATGAAAAAAGGTTGCAGGGCACATAAAGAGAAATAGTAAAGGGTCTTGAAAAGTAAAATAATAAAGACTAGAGAGAATTAGAGATGAGAAAGGAAATCTTCTCATGAAGGTATAGCAGGCATAATAAATGAGTACTTTGCTTCAGTTTGCACACGAGAATTATATTAGAAATGGAAAGATACAAGAGCAGCAGCTGCAACAATTAGATAGGATAACAATAGTTATGGAGGCAGCGCTGGAAAAGTTGGTGACATCGTAAAAGGCACTGCAGCCTGTTTTGGATTGTACAATGCTGAGGGAAGTCAACGCGGAAATAATTGACTTTCACAACATCCTTGGATATGGAAGTTATGCCAGAGGATTGTAAAGCTGTCTTTATAAAGAAAAGCAAAAAGGATAAACCGGGTAACTATAACCTAATATTGGTAGTAGGAAAGCTTCAAAAGAGCAGTTTTGTCCAATACATTAGCCACTAGCCACATGTAGCTAATTGCATTTCTGATTAGTAAATAAAAAAATGAGTAATAGACACCATTATTAGGCATGTGATCTCAATAATCGTACTCGCGCAGCATTCGCACGACGTATACTTGAAGTTTTTTTGTGCGTTTATTGGTAAAGTGGTAAGATGACTGTTTTTTGATCGTTGAGTGTTTTACTTCTTTGGTTACTGAATGGGTTAATTAACGGCAGCCAGCATGATACCAGGCATAAGAGGCTTTGAGGGGAGACTGGAGAAACTGGACCTGTTTTCATTAAATCAGAAGAAGGTTAAGAGAAGTTTCATAAGAGATATTAAAATTATGAGGGGTTTTGATAAGGTAAATAGGGAAAAACTATTTTTACTGGTTGGTGAGTTGGTAATGAGAGGGCAACTAGCACAAAGGAAAATGGTTGTGGTGGTTGGAGGTCAATCATCACAGCCCCAGGACATCGCTGCAGGAGTTTCTCAGGGCAGTGTCCCAGACCCAACCATCTTCAGCTGCTTCATCAATGACCTTCCCTCCATCATAAGGTCAGAAGTGAAGATATTCGATGACTGCACAGTATTCAGTGCCAATCGCAACTCCTCAGATAATGAAGCCGTCTACACCCGCATGCAGCAAGACCTGGATGACATTCAGGCTTGGGCTGATAAATGGCAGGTAACATTCGCGCCACACAAGTGCCAGGCAATGACAATCTCCAACAAGTGAGTGTCTAACCACCGCCCCTTGACATTCAACGGCATTACCATCTCCAAATCTCCCACCAGCAATATCCTGGATGTCACCATTGACCAGAAACTTAACTGGACCAGCCACATAAATACTGTGGCAACAAGAGCAGGTCAGAGGCTGGGTATTCTGCGGCGAGTGTCTCCCCTCCTGACTCCCCAAAGCCTTTCCACCATCTACAAGGCACAAGTCAGGAGTGTGATGGAATACTCTCCACTTGCCTGGATGAGTGCAGCTCCAACAACACTCAAGAAGTTCGACACCATCCAAGACAAAGCAGCCCGCTTGATTGGCACCCCATCCACCACCTTAAACATTCACTCCCTCCGCCACTGGTGTACCGTGGCTGCAGTGTGTACCATCTACAAGATGCACTGCAGCAACTCGCCAAGGCTTCTTCGGCAGCACCTCCCAAACCCGCGACCTCTTCCACCTAGAAGGACATGGGCAGCAGGTGCATAAGAACACCACCACCTCCAAGTTCCCCTCCAAGTCACACACCATCCTGACTTGGAAGTATATCGCTGTTCCTTCATCGTCGCTGGGTCAAAATCCTGGAACTCCCTTCGTAACAGCACTGTGGGAGTTCCTTCACCACACAGACTGCAGCGGTTCAAGAAGGTGGCTCAAGGGCAACTAGGGATGGGAATAAATTCTGGTCTTGCCAGTGACGCCCACATCCCCTGAACGAATATTAAAAAGAATACATTTAAGATCACTACCGAAAGAATGAAGGGGGAGTTTAGGAGAAGTCTTTTTACCCTGAGTTGGTACATGGAATATCTTACCAGAAACAGTGGTGGAAGCAGTATCCATATCCATATTGGCCTTTGAAAGAAAATATTAATATTTATCAAGTAATAATTAAAGGGAAAGGGCAAGGACGTGGATAGCAGGGTTCCCTCTTTTTTTTGTACTGAGCGGGCCACAAACTCCTTTGTCCATGGGCAAATTTTACAACAACTTTTCTTCTTAGGCAGTCCCTTGGAACCGAGGATGACTTGCTTCCACACTAAAAATGAGTTCTCAGGTGACTGAGTCTAATGCGGGACCTACAGTCTCTGTCACAGGTGGGCCAGACAGTGGTTGAAGGGGCGGGTGGGTGGGGTGCTTGGGTTGACGTGCACTCTTTGCGCTTGGCTTCCGCTTGCTCCCGGCGAAGAGACTCGAGGTGTTCGGCGCCTTCCCGGATGCTTCCCTTCCACTTTGTGCGGTCTTGAGCCAGGGATTCCCAGGTGTCGGTGGGGATGTGGCACTTTTTCAAGGAGACTTTGAGGGTGTCCGCAAGATCCTGCAAAATCCATTGGCAGGATAGGCGTACCAACGTCTGTGTTCTCGCTCAGGCCAACATCCCCAGCATCGAAGCTTTGACACATCGTCCGTCCGCATGCCCGATACGAGACTCCCTAAACAAGCACTCTACTCGGAGCTCCGACACGGCAAGAGAGCCCCAGATGGGCAGGGCAACAACAACAACTTTTACTGCAGCAGCAACAGCAACCACTTAAAAGCATATATACAGTATGCTAAATTGCCACACCACCATCTCAAACCATGAGACAATCAGACCAACTCTTAAAAATCATGAAATCAGTTACTTTTATTTTGGTGTATTTTAACGTCAACAGTGGCTTTATTTAATCTCTAACAGGTCACAGCTCTTACAAAAACGATATTACACGTGTCTCGCGTTACAATGTGCTCTGTCAGGTGTCCATCAAAGTTAATCATAACATCTTGGGGTCATTGTATGATCAAGATATGCGGGACAATGGTGGAGTAGGACGAAAACGGACAGGTTGAGAGTCATCCCATGTGAGGTGTTAATGGCAGATTGGTCAGAACAATAGAGGCACTGAAACTAACACATTCGCAACTATTAGCAAAGTCACATTAACTATTTAAAATCATCGAGCAGAAACTGATAGCCAAGTTCCGCACTCATGAGGACGGCCTCAACCGGGATCTTGGGTTCATGTCACGCTACATGACGTAGAGTCATCCAGACTCGAGTCGTCGTTGGCTTGTTCACAGATGTGATTTCCAATTTAAAAAAAAAGTAAAAATTTTAAAGTTTATGGTTTTCCATACAGACTGCAGCATTTGACACATTAGACCCCCTGTGACCCCACCTCATTGTCTCAGTTGTATCTTGCTATGTCTTTGATGTGGTGCCTTCCAGGCTGACCTGATTGTTTCTCTGCCGAGGTGTGACGAAAGGCAGTCAGAAGGATTAAATGTAGTCGTCTGACATTGTACGCTACACATGCATTGTTCTCTGTCTATATATGCTTTGCCAATTCGTATTCCTTCACTTCACCTGACGAAGGGGCAGCAACTCCGAAAGCTTGTGATTTCAAATAAAACTGTTGGACTATAACCAGGTGTTGTGCGACTTCTCACTTTTAACTATTTAAGATTGTCCAGGTCATCTGTTCCTTTGTAACAGGAAACACCCAAGTTAAATTGATTAGCTGTTAAACCAAAGATGGCCATTAAGTCAGGTTTGGGGAAAAGGAACTTCACTTCAATATACATTCTGGGCAAAGTCTCACACATCCCATGCTACCTCGGACATGATTTGCCTTTAACAAATCTATGCTGGCTGTCCTTAATGGACGTGTTTATTTGCAACACCAAAGTTCTGATTGGTCCCCTTGGAGGACATGACGCATCCAGCAGTTTCTCTGGAATGTGTAATTCGATCCTCCCTGCCTACATAATTGGTTACTTTGCAAAGTGTAATTCGAGGCATTCTGACTGCCTACTCCAGACAGAACAGAGCTCACTTGGAACAGACAGGGCTCACCCTCGCAGGTTAAGACCTTCTCCCCTTTCCCCCCCCTTGCCCCCCCCACTGGAGTTCCTTGCGAAGGTGATGGTAAGCTGCCTTCTTGAACCGCTGCAGTCCATATGATGAAGGTACTCCCACAGTGCTGTTACGGAGGGAGTTCCAGGATTTTGACTCGGCGACGATGAAGGAACGGCGATATATTTCCACGGCTGGATGGTTTGTGACTTGGAGGGGAACTTGGTGGTGGTGGTGTTCTTATGCGCCTGCTGCCCTTGTCCTTCTCCTTCTCGGTAGTAGAGGTCGCGGGTTTGGGAGGTGCTGCCGAAGAAGCCTTGGTGAGTTGCTGCAGTGCATCTTGTAGATGGTACACACTGCAGCCACGGTACGCCGGTGGTGGAGGGAGTGAATGTTTAAGGTGGTGGATGGGGTGCCAATCAAGCGGGCTGCTTTGTCTTGGATGGTGTCGAGCTTCTTGAGTGTTGTTGGAGCTGCACTCATCCAGGCAAGTGGAGAGTATTCCATCACTGTCCTGACTTGTGCCTTGTAGATGGTGGAAAGGCTTTGGGGAGTCAGGAGGTGAGACACTCGCCGCAGAATACCTAGCCTCTGACCTGCTCTTGTTGCCACAGTATTTATGTGGCTGGTCCAGTTAAGTTTCTTGTCAATGGTGACCCCCCCCCCCCCCCCAGGATATTGATCGTGGGGGATTCGGCGATGGTAATGCCATTGAATGTCAAGCGGCAGTGGTTAGACGCTTGCTTGTTGGAGATAGTCCTTGTGTTGCTCCAAAGTGCGGCCGGAGACTGCTTGTCTGTGCAGACCATGCGCGGTGCAGATCCAGGAATCAGTGGGGGCAAGCGCAGGCCTCAGCAACACCAAGTGCGCGTCTCAGGCCCCGAATCTGAGTCGCAGGGCCCCGTGGACGAGCGGTGAGGGCCCCGGCACCATTAAATCGATGGTAGTGTCTCCCCCATCCTACCTGCCGCTTCCCGGTTTCTTCTGTCATTTCCACCAAGTCCGACTCTTTTGAGAATGCACTGCAGCCCTGGGAAGCATGTGCACTCTCAGTGGGGAAATCAGCGAGGTGGAGAGAGCGGTTGGTGGGGCGCAGAGAATTGTGGGTCCTACGGCCGCCATTAGTCAACGGCTGCCAGAGATGATGCTCGGCAGGTTCCAGGGTTCTTGCCAAATGCTGTTCCAATTCGGATCGGCTCTGAGGTCAAAACGACTCTCTGATGTCTAGTCTGTTTTTGAAATATGAATAAATCCTTTTTTAGATTCACTGATACAACGTAGAGATTGTGAGGAACTGTTTTAAATACATTTTGTGTCTTTACAAAATAACTTGCTGTAAGAAATTAAAGATGGTCACCAAAAGAAGCAATGTTTGAGTACTTTTATGAGAAGTCGCACAACACCAGGTTATAGTCCAACAGATTTATTTAAAATTACAAGCTTTCGGAGCTGTCGCCCCTTCCTCAGGTAGAGTCACAGTAACTCTACCTGAGGAAGGGGGCGACAGCTCCGAAAGCTTGTAATTTTAAATAAATCTGTTGGACTATAACCTGGTGTTGTGCGACTTCTCATTTTTGTCCACCCCAGTCCAACGCCGGCATCTCCACATCATGAGTACTTTTAGTTCAAAGTACTCACCCATTTTATATTGATAAAAGATAATTAAGAGCTGCTTGTTTAAGGCAAACCAGATTTTTAAGTCATATATTTTCACTATAAAAATGGGTCTATACTTTAAACAAAAGGTTATCTTCCTAGACTGTCCTGCCGTTTAAATAGACTAATTAGGAAAACCAACTAGACCACACACATTATTTCAGTGACTTTATATGATGGGGGAGCGAGATAAGATCACCCACGTGTACGTGCGATAGGTTGAGATGATCTGTTAGTGGAAATGACCTTGTAATGGACAAAGGAAAAATCATTACAAATAAATTCCACATGTATGTACTCGCATGTTAAATTGTACAAGCCTCCTCTCTAGTCACTTTTAATTGTGATATATTGTCAGCTGACTCCCTGGGATGAATTCCTGTGGTGTTTCCTTTGTGAGAACTCCATAGAGTTAATCCGTTGGTTTCTCAGGTACTCTTTGTAATTTTTCATCAGCGAGGAAAGGGTTAACATAGAAACATAGAAACATAGAATCTAGGAGCAGGAGTAGGCCATTCGGCCCGTCGAGCCTGCTCCGCCATTCAATACGATCATGGCTGATCATCCAAATCCAGTACCCTGTCCCTGCTGTAATCCCCACAGTACACATATCCCACCCTACCCCTGTAACCCCACGTATTTAATTCCCCCTAACATATCCCATCCTATCCCCATATATTTAATCCCCCCTAACACTAAGGGTCAATTTATCATAGCCAAATCAACCTAACCCACACATTTTTGGACCCGGCTCCTGACATAACCTGGGACAGGGTCGGGCGCGGAGGATGTTCAGCCTCAAGGCCAGGCCTTGGCGGGCCGGATTACCGCCTCCTCCTCCTCAGTAATTTCTACGGAGACAATTCTCTAGGTTTTGTGTTGCCACCACAAAGAACGCCTCTGGCAACAGTTTGTGTTATTTCAAAGTGCGGCCGCCACTTAGACCCCCTGGAATCGACTACATGTGTAAGATGTTCTAATTGTCTGACAGTTTATAGAGTTCAGACTCGTGGAACAGACAACACAAACCCAATGAATCTGTGAAACTTCTTTTACTTAAAAATCAACAAGAGGTTACAAGTAATTTCCAGAATACAAACTGTTCTCAGTTCATATACTTATCACAAGCAAGCATCTAAAATCATTTACTTTAAGCTCAGGTGATTATAAGGAAAACCACATACGTTACTATTCGCCAGATAAGGGGTCAATTTAACGATGATAGACGTATGGCTAACTTTAACTGACAACTGACCAGGTCGCCATCGACTATGGCCCCGAACGTCAGTGTCCAATAACACTTATAACCCAAAACTTGGCAACTTGCCCACTGCGTACGTGTTCCTAACTATATGGCATAATGGTCATTAATTGTTTCTCAGACCCTCTTATCACTTGTCTGTTAGGCAACTGTGGGTCTCGAGGCTAGGTACATTCCATAGTCTGAAGATGTTTGTTATTGCACTGATTTCACAGTCAATGGTGTGTTCCCACAGAACTTCAATAAGCTCGTTTTCTATATCTGTTCAGAGCAGACAATTGACAGCTTTTACAGCTTACAAGTCAAACAGTTTATTTTGCAAAGTTCTCACAGCAACCAGTCTTTGTCCTCGCGAAGCATGATGGTAAAATCTGGTCATCTTTTACAGCAAATAGTGTGTTCTACACATGCATCTGCATGGAAAAAGCACTTACAGAATCCCAAGACAGCGCTCACTGGGTTGCAGGGCTCCATATTTTAGCAAACGCCGTTCCAATTTGGATCGGCTCTGTGGGGTCATAACGACTGAGAATTCCATTGTCTATTGAGCTCCTCCCCCCCGCTCCAGCTCACAGTGCGCGCGGGAGCTTACAGATTAGTGCGTAGCTACGCACCTTTAGAGGGAACAGTGGTGGATAGGTCTTTTAGTATGATTGGCTGAATGGTAGCTTCTTGTGTTGTAAAGTTCTATGATTCTGTGGCAAAGTATTTGATTTCGCAGGAGACAGGATTCCACACAAAAACTCCAAATGTAAGAGGGTTTCATCAAATTACACTCAAATGGTATCCTTGAGGGGTCAAAAATAACGGGCCATAGATAGAAGATTAAATATAAGAGATTTCGAACAGGGGCCATGAGAAACCTCTTCACGCACACTTGAGGCTGTGAAATTCAGTTCCAGTGTTAGTGGTTGAGGCAGAAACTGTGTTGCCATGTAACTTTGGATCGTGGGTAAATATGGTTAGAACTATTTGCTCAAGTGGAGGGTAAATGCCAACACAGACTGGTTGGGCTGAATGGCCTGTTTCTGTGTTGTTACTTCTATGTACTTCATGGGGTAGAGAAAATTTATCGAACCATACCAAAGTACAGTAGAAAAGTTTTCAACATATTGAATGGATGATGTTTATGATTTTAAAGTTTATTGAACTTGAAAAGATATACAGAAGGAAATTGATATTGCCTAAGGTTTTTACTGATTGTTGGGGAGGGGAGATGTAATTTACAAGTACAAGTCTTAAGCAATAAGGTAAAGTAATACATAATGCAATGTTAAAAGGTTTTACTGATGGATTTTTAGCCATATTTTAAATTGTATTTATCTGCAGATTTAGACCTATGCACTTGAGATAACAGGACATATGTTTTCTCTCAGGTACTTCACTATTTAGTTGGCTTGAAACCTGCAGATTTGACTAGGCATTTACTACCATGCATCTTGCATGCTGCACTGCTGAAGGTTAAAGAAGAAGGTAAAATAGTTTTATAAGATTATACAACAAACATAGTATTAACAGTTTTAGATACTTGTAATTGTTTATGATTGAAAAGTTATAGAATTCAGATCTAATGAGATAACTGATTAAATCTTAATTAGCTGTTTATTAGGCTTTTAAAATATCCTAGTTTCTGGTCTCCATGTATGTTGCTTTATCTTTGTGCTTTCAGTTTTAATGGTGCTATTAATTTATTTACCACCTTCAACAGAATCTATGGAAGATATCCCCTCTGTAAGAAAAATAATTCAGCAGATCATTACTCATGCTAGCAAACTTTTAAGATATTCAAACCCTGACATCAAAAAATTGGAAGTAAGTTTTGCTGACATTACCTCAAAATATACAATTGGGCAAAAGTGCCCTTCAGAAAATAGGGAAACGTAACTATATGACTTTCTTTATAGGAAATAATTAGTCAGATAATAGCTTCAGAAGCCATTATTGCAAGATGTCGATCACTTCAAGCCAAATTTGGAATTAAGAAATGTGAAAAGGAAGATGAACGTGAAGAATTGGAAAGGTAAAAGATGTGTTACATTGGTTTATTTCCTAATCAGTAACTGATAATTTGTTTTGATAGACTTACTAACTGTCAGTTTGATAAACCTGAAATGGACCGTGAATAATCTTGTGCAGTATTTGGGGCGACACTAGATCAATGGATTGTAGTTTAAGTAACATTTTAAGAAAGATTAATTAATTCCAAAAACATCGAGAAGCTATTTACCACAGTATAAGTGTAGAAAAGGTCTATGAGAAGTGATATGGTCATGTAAGTATGTAATATCACATTTCTTGGGTCTGTTTTCTTGGCTCCACTATTGGTGGCTGTACCATCGGATGCCTAGGCCCCAAGCTCTGGAATTCCCTCCCTAAACCTTTCTGCCTCTATACCTCTCTCCTGTTAAGACGCTCCTTAAAACTTACCTCTTTGACCAAGCTTTTGGTCACCTGTCCTAATATCTCATGTGCCTTGGTGTCAAATTCTGTTTGATGGTGCTCGTGAAGCACCTTGGGATGTTTTCTCTTTCTCTTAGGCAGTCCCTCGGATCCGAGGATGACTTGCTTCCACACTCTGTCACAGGTGGGGCAGACGGTGGTTGAAGGGGCGGGTGGGTGGGGTGCTTGGGTTGACGTGCACTCCTTCCATTGTTTGCGCTTGGCTTCCGCTTGCTCCCGGCGAAGAGACTCGAGGTGTTCGGCGCCTTCCCGGATGCTTCTCCTCCACTTTGTGCGGTCTTGGGCCAGGGATTCCCAGGTGTCGGTGGGGATGTTGCACTTTTTCAAGGAGGCTTTGAGGGTGTCCTTGAAGCATTTCCTCTGCCCACCTGGGGCTCTCTTGTCGTGTCGGAGCTCCGAGTAGAGCGCTTGTTTTGGGAGTCTTGTATCGGGCATGCGGACGATGTGGCCCATCCATCGGAGCTGATCGAGCGTGGTCAAAGCTTCGATGCTGGGGATGTTGGTCTGAGCGAGAACACTGACGTTGGTGTGCCTATCCTGCCAATGGATTTGCAGGATCTTGCGGAGACAGCATTGGTGGTACCTCTCCAGTGCTTTGAGGTGCCTGCTGCACATGGTCCATGTCTCTGAAGCATACAGGAGGGCGGGTATCACTACTGCTCTGTAGACTATGAGCTTGGTGCTGGGCTTGAGGTCCTGGTCTTCAAACACTCTCTTCCTCAGGCGACCGAAGGCTGCACTGGCACACTGAAGGCGGTGTTGGACTTCGTCATCGACGTCTGCCCTTGTTGACAGTAAGCTCCTGAGGTATGGAAAGTGGTCCACGTTGTCCAAGGCCTCGTCATGGATTTTGATAATTGGGGGGCAGTACTGTGTGGCGGGGGCAGGTTGGTAGAGGACCTTATTCTTACGGATGTTTAGTGTGAGGCCCATGCTCTCGTACGCTTAGGTGAAGGTGTTGACGATGGTTTGGAGTTCGGCCTCAGAGTGTGCGCAGACGCAAGAGTCGTCTGCATACTGCAATTTGATGACACAGGATGGGGCGACCTTGGATCTGGACTGGAGGCGACGGAGGTTGAACAGTTTCCCGTTTGTTCTGTAGATTAGCTCCACTCCAGCGGGCAGCTTACTGAGGGTGAGATGGAGCATTGCAGCCAGGAAGATCGAGAAGAGCGTTGGTGCGATGACACAGCCTTGCTTGACCCCGGTCCGTACGTGAATTGGGTCTGTGGTGGCTCCGTTGGTCAGGATCACGGCTTGCATGTCGCCGTGAAGCAGGCGGAGGATGGTGACAAACTTTTGAAGGCAGCCGAATTTGAGGAGGACACTCCATAATCCCTCATGGTTGACGGTGTTGAAGGCCTTTGTGAGGTCAAAGAAGGCCATGTACAGCGGTTGGTGCTGTTCCCTGCATTTCCCTTGTAGTTGACGCGCGGTGAAGATCATGTCCATTGTGCCCCTTAGTGGGCGGAATCCGCATTGCGACTCTGGGAGGAGCTCTTCAGTCACTGGGAGAAGGCTATTTGATGAGGATTCTTGCGATGACTCTCCCTGTGGCAGACAGCAGGGAAACTCCTCTGTAATTACCGCATTCGGACTTGTCACCTTTCTTGAAGATGGTCACGATTACGGCGTCTGTGAGATTCCCTGGCATGCTGTCCTCCTTCCAAATAAGAGAACTGAGTTCACGTATTCGCGCCAATAGTGCTTCTCCGCCATGTTTTTGCGCCTTGGCGGGGATTCCATCTGCTCCTGAGGCCTTGTTGTTCTTCAGTTATCGGAGGGCCTTTTCAACCTCATGCCGGGCTGGGGTTGTGCTGAGGTGGTGGCGGGTAGCATGCTGCGGGATGGAGTTGAGGACACTCGCGTCGAAGACAGAGTCGTGGTTAAGGAGATCTTCGAAGTGCTCCTTCCAGCGGGCACTGATTTCCTCTCTGTCCTCGATGAGTACCTCTCCGTTCTTGGCCCGCAGTGGAGTAGGACCTTGGGTGTTTGGGCCATAGGTGGTCTTGACTGCGCTAAAGAATCCACGCACGTTGGTTATCGGCTAGCTGCTGGATCTCCTGTGCTTTCTCCACCCACCATCTGTTCTTTAGGTCGCAAGTTTTTTGTTGGACCTCGGCCTTCAGGTGTCTGTAGAGCTGCTTTCTTGCTCTTGATTTCTGTTGCTGTTTCCAGATCAGGAATGCCTCACGCTTGCGGCTTATTAGCTCCTGGATCTCCTGGTCGTTCTCGTCGAACCAGTCTTGGTGTTTCCTGGTTGAGTGACCGAACGTCTCTTCACAGGTGCTGATTATGGAGGCCTTGAGTGCAGGCCAGGCGCTGTGGACACTCTGTCTCTGAATCACTGGGAGTCGTCAGGTTGGTTGTGAAGCGCAGGCTGAATAAGGCTTTCTTAGCAGGGTCTTTGAGTGCTCCAGCGTTGATTTTCCTCTGGCATTGCTTCTGTTGCCGCTGCTGTTTTGGGGCTATGTTGATGACACAGCGGATTAGGCGGTGGTCTGTCCAGCAGTCGTCAGCTCCTGTCATGGCGCGGGTGATGCAGACGTCCTTGCAGTCCCTCGCTCGGACGATGACGTAGTCCAGCAGATGCCAGAGCAAGGGTGTTGCCATGAAGCCTTGTACTTGTCTCTCTGACGGAACAAGGTGTTGGTTGTGGCAAGACCATGTTCTAAGCATTTCGTCAGGAGGAGGGTACCGTTGGAGTTGGCTTTCCCTACCCCCTTCTGCTGATCACACCTCCCCAGAGGTCTGTGTCCTTTCCAACTCTGGCGTTGAAGTTGCCAAGGAGGATCAGCTTGTCGCCCGTTGGGACTCGGGACAGGGATTGTTCGAGGCTGGAGTAGAATTCCTCTTTGGTCTTGTCTGTGGCTTCCAGTGTTGGGGCGTGCGCACTGGTTCTGGGCTAGGTGAGCCGTAGTCATGAGGCGCTCGTTTATTCCACAAGGGGAATCTCTGAGACGTTCAACTAGCTCATTTTTTATGGCGAAGCCTACCCCATGGAAGTGGCTTTCTTCTTCAGGTTTGCCTTTCCAAAAGAAGGTGTAACCACCGCCTTGCTCCTTGAGCTGGCCTTCCCCTGCCTGCCGGGTCTCGCTGAGGGCGGCGATGCCTATGTCGAAACGCCTGAGCTCCCGGGCAACGATAGCAGTACGGTGTTCCGGTCTGTCGCTGTTGGGGTTGTCCATGAGGGTCCTGACGTTCCAGGTCCCGAACTTCATTTTAAAGGATGGAAGATGCCTGTGCGTGAATTCTTTTAACGTGGGGTAGCCGTTGTATACCAGCTACCACACGGGCTTGACAGAGCAAGGTCTTGGTCCAATGGCAAGGGGATCCAAGACGATTGGAGACCAGGCTCTGCTACATCGGCCTAGCACACACACACAAACATACTCCTACTGTCCTCCTCCCTCCTTCCCGCAGGTCCTCTCTGCCTGGGTTTCATGGGCTGCAGTGTGGTCTTCCCGACCCCGCTGCTGGTCCACGCTGTACCACTCCTGGGCCTCGACCTCGCTGCTGGGCTCGAGGTTAAAGGCACTATATAAATGCAAGTTGCTGCTGTTCTCTGTTTTATATCAAAGCTCTATCCTCACTAGCTTGTTAGTCGTTGTTCCCTAATGCTTAGGTGACCACTCTAATTGCCTTTTTCCCAATTAATTGTACTGAGCTATAAACGATACCATAGATATAATTTTCTGTCAAATGGCAGTAGCCCAAAATATTGATGTTTTGTGGTCCTTCCAAATTTACAGGCACAGACACGTTTATAAGACTCAAGTTTTTTTTACACAGAAAAAAAGTTAGCTGATCAATTTTGTTAACCTTTTTAAATACTGAAGATAGATTTCAACATGAAAATAAAACTGGTTTGTTCTGAGACCGCAGTAAATATTTTGTGATGCAGTATTTTCTGCTTTATAGTGCTGAACCTTAAAGTAGAATTATTAAAACTATATTGGGTTTCAAACAGCATTGCTGCTTTGATTTCTAAAATGTTTTCCTGTCTGTAAGGCTCATGGGCTGAGAAACTGGGCAAACAATTTGATCCAGGGTACTGATAAGAATTTGAGTGGCCCAGGGGCTGGGTTGGTGGTATTCTCCGCCATCTTCCTCAGGTTCCTGTGGGCAGGCAAGTGGCCTCTGCTTGGCACCTTACCCTGATGGCATTGCACAAATAGGAACGTTCTCTTGTGACACAGATTTACACCTGCAGTTCCCCCACATCAAGTTAGGGCTCTTAATTACATCAGCAAATAACTCTAATTTAATCCCACTGGTAAATGAAAACAAAAATATCACTAGATTGCACACAATCTACAGTGATATTTTTGTTTTCATTTACCAGTGGGATTAAATTAGAAGCATTGTCAGAGGTTTCATCTCAAATTCTATGAGGGTATCACAATCTTAACTTTGTTTAAAAAAAAATGTATTGTGTAAACCTTTTTTGCTCTTTACCTTAGAAATATGGATTATTAATGCAGCACACTAACTGATTAGTATGAAATGTGCTCCATGATACCTGGCTGTCTTGCATAATAATAGCTTAAAATTTGATATTTCCATCAGGCTTATACAAACTTAGCTTTGGAATTTATCAAAAATTGAACTGAAATGTTGGGCATGCTATTAGGCATACAGAAGATTGACATGTCAGGAAACTCTGATTCACTGTTTAATTTTTTTATTAGGTTTGTGAGCTATCTTTTAGAACAGCCAGAAGTACCAGTCATTGGAGCAGGACGAGGGCCTACAGGGAGCATTATTTACAAACTATTTGTGAATGCACAGAGGGTGAGGACAAACTGTTAAATTGAATGTCAATACTTGGATTTGATTCTGAAATTGTTTTGATGAATGATCTTTAAAAAGTAGGGCAAAACACTTGCCAAAGAAATGGTATGCAATACAGTTCATTTAGTTCATCTTCTGTTCATGACATTGCGTAAGGGAATTTGCAAATCAACACATGGTCAAGTTACTTTATTAAAATAAGAAAATGAAGGGTACATAATGTTATACATTGGCAGGCAAGTTACCACAGGTTCCAATTCAAACATAAATACAGTCAGGGACCTAACAATGAGTAAAAGGCACAGTAGCTAACTCTTAAAAGTATCTTTGTAACGACTAAGCGAGTCACATTTAGGTTACAACAGAAATATTTGTGTAGTGCTCTTCATACTTTAAGTTTTGCTCAACATACCATGGGTAGGATCACTTGTCCCTTTAAAAATTTTCAGCCAGTACCACTTGACCTCCCTATATAGGGTGCCAAACAGTGAGGTCAGTGATTTGCCACCCTATATGTGTCAATTACTATTTTAAGCTAAGGGGGCAAGGTATTGGAGAGATAAATGAAGAATCAATTGCCGTGTTTTGAAATAATTGTTGAACAAGGAATAGGCAACTTGTTGAACAGTAACTGTGAATACTTTCTATTAGTATTAACTTGCTTGTAAATGTTATACACAGGCATAGAATATACCAAATTTAAGAAGGAATTGGCCTCACATCATGTATTATTGGATCTTCTGCTCCGAGCTGAACAGTCAGTAATTTCTTACAGTTCAAAGTAACGACTCTTAATTGAGAGGGACCAAAGTCCCAGCTGCATTTAGAAAGGGACTGAGTGTAATCCACAGGGTTGGTTGATCTAGTGACTGCTGTATCTTTCAGTATTATGTAGATTAAGAATTAGAGCAAGTATTCTGCATTCATCCTCAAATACAGAAGTATTTAGCGTCAATTGGAATCAGGCCTGCAACTGCTATTTCTGCATTTCATGGGCATCACTATTCTGTTTTCTTTATACATTGCAACCATTCAGCTCTCCACGGGTGAGTACGCGCTGTGTACTCACCTGTAAGGCCACCTGAAGTGCCCGTTTCACGCATGCACTGCGCATGCGCGGGAAACCGGAACTTCCGTTCCCCTGAAGGAAGGGGTTCAGAAGTCGTGCGCGGGAGAGGCAGCACGCACGCAGCAAACTTCGTTTTTTTTTTCAGGTTTCTCCGTGAGGGTAAGTATGGAGAAGCTGCACATTTTAAAAAGGAGGTGCAAGGCCTGTTTTTAACAAGGTAAGTGGTTAATTAAATACAACTTAAACATTTTTATCAACAAGTTTATCTTTTTTACATACTTTAAAGAAAGGTAAGTTTATTTTTAGCACCGTTAAATTAACTTTAAACAAATTAAACTATGTAATTTATAGTTATTTTAAAAATGTGATGGTTTTTTAAAAATTTATTTGAAACTTTAGTGTGGTTTTGGGGCCGATCTCTATTCATAGATTTAACAGGAAGACCTGTTAAATCTATGAATGAAAATTCCCTGTTAGGATTGGCTCTCCATGGCCCACGTGATCCCAGGGGACGCTTCAAACGAACTGCGCCCCTGGGATACGCAAGCACTGCGCGCCGGCAGCTGCAGGAGGCCCAGGACCCGAATTCCTCGTGGGCCCGAAGCACAACGGCAGGCACAGTAGGTAAGTACGCGCGCGATGCTTGCACCTGCAGGAAGCCGGAGAGCCGAATTTCTGGCCCAATAAATCCAGCTCTTATCACCCAATGATCACAACTATACACTGACGGTAATGTGCATGTACAGTATCTGTAGCTATGAATACATTATACAGTGGAGCACATTTAAATGAATAGGCCATTTAGTCTCAAAATTATGGTGGCAAGTGGGATCCAATGGCAGCAGTGGGAATAAACTCTGGGCACAAGAACATCACCTTTGAATGATTAGCTGTTCAATGAAGTGTAACAATGAAAACTGTCCCACTTTTTTTAAACAACAAAGGCAAAGTGTGAAGTTAAATCACAAGGTAAGTGAATTCTTTTGGTGGTTAATAGCCTGTTCATTTAAATGTGCTCCACTGTTATAACCTATTAGCATCTACAGAAACTGTAAATGCACAGTAGTTGGTATGGTTAAAGAAGGTATTCAGAATTGAATTCATTGCTATAATATTTAAAGCTAGTTTTGGCATTTAGTAACGGTGTGTACCTTAAGTCTTAATTTATGGTGATAAGATACTTTATAAATTGTAGGGATTAGACATTTCCTTCCCCCTCATCAAACTGGCAAAAACAGCTAGCAGTACAAACTCCTTATCACATCTCTTCAGATTAAGGCACATGGGATACTCATGTAAACTTTGACCTAAGATGGTAAGTTCCCAAATGCCCAGTTACCTTAAAATTTCATTATCAGATAAGAAATATAATTTATATGCTTATTTTGGAGGATTAACATTTTAGTGCTTAGGAAAATGATACACCGCTCAGACTTTTTTTCTTGCAGTTTTGCCAGCTGAGTCACTTGATATACCCATTGCCTTATACTTCTAGCTATTGATTATGTATATGTAATAAATACTGGTGAGTAGCATGTCAAAATAGTGGTCATTTTAGTGTGTCAAATTGGTATGTTTTCATGTCTTTTTAAACAGGAATATATTTATTTTAACCTTTGTTGGACCCCTTATTAACCCTCTGACTTGACTTTCCTTTCTTCATCGTGTTTCTCTCCTAATACTACTTTTCTCTCACCCTTTCTCAAGCTGGCTGAATCTACTGAAGAGGTAACCACCAGCTCTTCTCCTCCATTACCCTTTGTGTCTCGCCTCATGTAGATGCAGTTTTTTCTTTAGGGAAATGTATAAATGGCAGCCATCTAGCATAAAACACATTTTGGTTTCTTTTTTTTTAAATGGCCCATCTGCTTTAACAGACCAGACCATTCAGAGAATGTCACTAGTATTACGGAAAATGTTTATTCCCAAGTATATTATTTTACATATTTCAAAATACTGAAATGGCAGCATTCATACTGTAATCCAATTACACTTTTTTCATTGGAATTAGCAATGTTCACCCAATACAATTCTGTTTTACATGTGTAGCATTTGAACTTGTTTAAAATGTACACTCAAATTGCAGTAAGAAAATTACACGTTTTAAAAATGCAAATCAGCTTGTACAGTAATTTGGTATCTTTTTCCAAAGATACTGAAGAAAGTAATTCATCTTTTAAACCTAGGGCTTATTCAACCATAAAGTGTATTTACCAATATCACTTTCAGCATCTACATGTTTGGCTAATTTCATTTCTAGCTTCCACCTGAAATTTCATATACAATTAACCACTGGTCAGACGTTCTAATTGGTGTAAAAAAATCTCTTCTGTTTTCAAGGCTACTACTCTGACTCCGATTGATGACGAACCTGGAAAGCCAGGTTCTTCTGACGAGCACAGGTCAAGCTCGGGAGCAGGTCTCCGAATTTCCCCCTCCAACTGGACGTGAAATAATTCTCCGGACAACTGTACCTCGCCCTGCACCGTACTCCAAATCTTTACCACAACGCATGTACTGTGTTCTGTTAAAAGATGAATTCCGTCTAGCTGGCGCATTTTCATCAGACACATCGTTCTTTTAAGATTGGGATAATTGATAATTTAACCCGTTAATGTAACCATACAAAAATATTTTAATGTCATTCCTACATTTTGTCACACACGTGAGTAAACGTAATGAATATGTTTGAGCTGTAGCTGTTAAATATCTCAGAAGCCCAATCCAAAATGCTACTCAATGTTTTTTCATAACAAATATAATGCATGCACATGTAGAAAACTGGCAGTGGTTCTGGTAATATATTCCATGATTGATAATATTGGGTAAAGGTGCAATTAATGTTTAAATACAGTGGAAATAGCATAGTTGTAGTATGAAACTGTCCAAATGTAAAATGTTATGACTTCTATAAAGTGGAACTGGTCAGTGCATAGTGAATTTTTGACATGGCCATTACTTCAGTTGTTGTCTTGCTGAGTGCAGGACAGCACTTAACCTATATAACTATTATTACAGCACGGGAAAGAGTTTGAAACTGTCACAAAAGTCTGCCTGTAACATGAACTCCACATCATAAACACTTTTCTGGTTGTGGATGCTTTTGAAGGATTTTATTGCATCAATAAATCATGCAAATCACATACTTCAAGACTCATTTTGTGAACTGGTGACATTTTGTTTGAAAGGAAGCTCAATAATTAATAGTAACATCTTTGCTAAGAGTATTTACAGATGTAGCCACTGCAGGGTATTATGTAGCAGAACTGTTGCTTTGTGGTTATTTTAAGTTACTACAAACACTTGTTGAGTACTGTTCCTATAACAACTCTCCATACTCCAATTCCATCCAGCATCAATGCAAGCCTTTGTTTGCAAATGGCACACATTAAGTAGAAGGTGCGTGGAAGAAAATTAGGTTATCCTTGGGGGGGAAAAAATACACATTTGTAAACTCTATTTAGCCATTAGCTTTTGGTCTAACTTATTTGGAACTTAAACTATAGCAATGAAGAGTACTTGCATTCATTTGATTTCCTTTTATTTGCAGTTTCCCTCTATTCAAATCTGGGTATTGACTTTCACACGCTGTGTGCAAATTGAGCAAACCGGTTGAGACAAAATACTTCACAACTACCTTACATTACAACTGGTGACAAATGGCTTTGCCCTATCTAAAAGCCAACACTGTTCAAGGTGTTATCCATGTTAAACCAGGCTCCACGAAGCTCGGTTTCCTCGTGCATGCTATATAAACTTAGAGTTTTTGCTGTTTATGTTCCCTCTGTTGCTTTTGCCCAGTTAGTTTTGTTTTTTGCTCTGATGCCCATACTTTCCTTAATAATTCTTAGTTACTGCTGGTTTTAGTGTCACACCTTATAAAGAAGTGAGGGTGCATATTCCTTTGGGGGTTCTGAATGTGCTACATAATTGACACGAACAGGAGCTTATGAGGGTCCAACAAATGGAGGTATAATGATACTTGACATTAAGGCAAGATCTGTACCTGCATATATCAAAGGAGTCCCCTGCAATTCACAAGAGGTTGCAATGGAATTGTGGTATCTGCTGCACAATAATCTTCACACACACACACTGGGAACAGCTCTTCACAAAAGTCAAGGTTACCACAGCAGGAATCTTCCATGCTACCCTACCTTTCAATGGTACCACAGGAGATATTGGCCACACCAGCCTGTTGGCAGTGGGAAAACATATTTGCAAGGAACAACACAATCACATTTCCTGTGGAAGAGAGGCATCAACTGGCCAGACTGCAAATTTTCCACTGGGTAGCAGGGTTCCTGAAAGTTAAAAGAGCTGCACATGATACAAAGATCCTTGCTGCCCATATTGGTATCAACCCCATTGCCTTCATAAAATTTACACTCTACATATTGTTCAGGTAGTATCTGACCACAGAAACAGCATTTTAGTAACCTTTATCCTGGAACTAGCTTGTAGCTTGCCTACATTGTGTGGTGTTCTGTGATGCCTTCATTATTTGAAGAAACACTGGTGCACCAGTGATGGCTGGTAGGGGGGGGGGCAATCCTTTTTATCCATGGTTACCGAGAAATCCAACAGCAGAGGAGCACCTTGGCCTAGACACCTCAGCATCTGTTTGCTTAACGCAGCTGACTACTCCACTTTCAAACAAAGTTGCATAAGCCAGTTAAAGAAAGCAAGGTAGTTAACTCTTAACTGCCCTCTGAAATGGGCTTGCAAGCCACTCAGTTGTATCAAACCGCTACGAAAAACAATAAAACCGGATGGACCACCCTGCATCTGACATGACAAAGGCACACCCAGCCCCGTTGACCATGCAAAGTCCTCACCACCAGTATCTGGGGACTTGCGCCAAAATTGGAAGAACCGTTCCACAGACTAGTCAAGTGACAGCCCTACTCCCAGAATCATACCTTTAGAAACATAGAAGATAGGAATAGGCCATTCGGCCCCTCGAGCCTGTTCCGCCTTTTAATGAGATCATGGCTGATCATCCAAATTCAGTTCCCTGTCCCTGCTTTCTCCTCATATCCCTTGCTCCCTTTAGCCTTAAGAAATCTATCTAACTCCTTCTTGAATATATTTAATGAATTGGCCTCAACTGCCTTCTGTGGTAGAGAATTCCACAGGTTCACCACTCTCTGGGTGAAGAAATTCCTCCACATCTCAGTCCGAAATGGCTTACCCCTTATCCTTAGACTGTGATCCCTGGTTCTGGACTCCCCTGCGATCAGGAACATCCTTCCTGCATCTAGTCTGTCTAGTCCTGTTAGAATTTTATAAGTTTCAATGAGAGCCCCTCTCATTCTTCTAAACTCTAGCGAATATAAGCCTAATCGACCCAATCTCTCTTCATACGTCATTCCTACCATCCCAGGTATCAGTCTGGTTTCAGCCAACATCACCATCCCTGGGTATGTCCTGTCCCACTGGCAGGACAGACCCACCAGAGGTGGCAGCACAGTGGTATACAGTTGGGAGGGAGTGGCCCTGTGAGTCCTCAACATTGAGTCCTGACTGCATGAAATCTCAAGGTATCAGGTCAAACATGGGCAAGGAAACCTCCTACTGATTACCACCCACTTTCCTCCCTCAGCTGATTAATCAGTACTCCTCTATGTTGAACACCACTTGGAAGAAACACAGAGGGTACTCTGGGTGGGGGACTTCAACATCCATTACCAAGAGTGGCTCGGTAGCACTGATATTGGCTGAATCCAGAAGGACACAGCTGCCAGACTGGGTCTGCGGCAGGTGGTGAGAACCAACACGAGGGAAAAACCTACTATGGACAGAGCTAAGCGATCCCACAATCAACAAATCAGATCAAAGCTCTGCAATCCTGTCATGAATGGTGATGGGCAATTAACAACTAATACAAGGAGGAGGAGGCTCCATGAGCATCCCCATCCTCAATGATGGTGCAGCCCAGCATGCAAGTGCAAAAGACAAGGCTGAAGCATTTGCAACCATCTTCAGCCAGAAGTGCCGAGTGGATGATCCATCTTGGCCGCCTCCTGAGGTCCCCACCATCACAGAAACCAGTCTTCAGCCAATTCGATTCACTCCACGTAATATCAAGAAACGGCTGAGCACACTGGATACAGCAAAGGTTATGGGCTCTACCAACATCCCGGCTGTGGTGCTGAAGATTTGTGCTCCAGAACTAGCCGTGCCTCTAGCCAAGCTGTTCCAGTACGACTACAACACTAGCATCTACCCGACAAAGTGGAAAATTGCCCAGGTATGTCCTGTCCACAAAAAGCAGAACAAATACAATCCTGCCCATCAGTATACTCTCAATCATCAGCAAACTGACGGAAGGTGTCATCGACAGTGCTATCAAGTGGCACTTACTCACCAATGCTCAGTTTGGGTACCGCCAGGACCACGAGGCCCCAGACCTCATTACAGCCTTGGTCCAAACATGGACAAAAGAGCTGAATTCCAGGGGTGAGGCGAGAGTGACTGCCCTCGACATCAAGGCAGCATTTGACTGAGTGTGCATCAAGGAGCCCAAGTAAAATTGAAGTCAATTGGAATCGGGGTAAACTCGCCACTGGCTGGAGTCATACTTAGCATGAAGAAAGATTGTTGTGGTTGTTGAAGGCCAATCAGGACATCGCTACAGGAGTTCCTCAGGGCAGTGTCCTAGCCCTAACCATCTTCATCATCCATCATAAGGTCAGAAGTGGGGATATTCGCTGATGATTGCAGTGTTCAGTTCCCTTCGCAACTCCTCAGATAATGAAGCAGTCCATGCCCGCATGGAGCAAGACCTGGAAAACATTCAGTCTTGGGCTGATAAGTCGCAAGTAACATTTGCGTCACACAAGTGCCAGGCAATGACCATTTCGAACAAGAGAAAGTTTAACCACCTCCCCTTGACATTCAATGGCATAACTATTGTCAAATCCCCCACCATCAACATCCTTGGGAGGGGGCCAGGTCACCATTGACCAGAAACTTAACTGGACCAGCCACATAAATACTGTGGCAACAAGAGCAGGTCAGAGGCTGGGTATTCTGTGGCGAATGACTCACCTCCCGACTCCCCAAAGCCTTGGCACAAGTAAGGAGTGTGATGGAATACTCTCCAGTTGCCTGGATGAGTGCAGCTCCAACAATCAAGAAGCTCGACACCATCCAGGACAAAGCAACCCGCTTGATTGGCACCCCATTCACCACCTTAAACATTCACTCCCTCCACCACCGGCGCACCGAGGCTGCAGTGTGTACCATCTACAAGATGCACTGCAGCAACTCGCCAAGGTTTCTTTCATCACCTCCCAAACCAGAGACCTCTTCCACCTAGAAGGACAAGGGCAGCAGGCGCATGGGAACACCACCACCTCCAGGTTCTCCTCCAAGTCACACACCATCCCGACTTGGAAATATATTGCTGTTCCTTTATCGTCGCTAGGTCAAAATCCTGGAACTCCCTACCTAACAGCACTGTGGGAGTACCTTCACCACACAGACTGCAGCGGTTCAAGGCGGCAGCTCACCACCACCTTCAAGGGTAATTAGGGATGGGCAATAAATGCTGGCCTTGCCAGCAACGCCCACATCCTGTGAATGAATAAAAATATATACAGCAGAGTAATGGTTGTGGACTGTGCTTCAAAATATTACCTGCCAGCAAGTCAGTTCCCAACTTAGGCTTGAGTGATTTTTTTTTCATCAAAATGCAAACATTTAAATCCCAAATTAAGACAGCTGGCATCAAAAAGGTTGCAAAATATAAAAACAGACTTTAAGTGTGAATTGATTAGAAGTTAAAGTTGAATATTCAACAGATCAAAAACAGGTGGTTAGATATTAAGAAACTGAAACTAAAGTAGCACATGGAAAGATAAATGCCATAAACCTTTTGAAGGAAGAGGTAACATTGAATTAATAGAGCAAGGCAATAAGATTGATAAAAATATTTTACTGCCCTTTCACCCGAGACTTAGGTTGGAATCAAGCCCAGACTGAAGCGTCCAGTTGTTTTCATCTATGCCCAACATGTATTAGGCATAACTGGAATTTCAACAGTTAACAAAAACGAAAATTAATAGTATACTATTAAGCAAAAAAAAATTAAACTACGGTGTAAAGTGGTGCAACATTTTTGAACTTCAATGCCCTGGAGCAAATAGCAACACAAAAAATTCCATACACCACAAGTTACTGATTTTTCAGGGAATGGCTGAATGTCGGTTAGGCGCTTTTCCAAACAGCGTGCATGTTAGCTGGATTTGCTCCATAGTTCCTTGGAGCTAATCATATACAGTTTTAGCTGAGACCTGGGAGCCATTTATGGGACAGGGAAGTCTGCGACAGGATAAAAATAATTACAAACAAAATGTTAAAAGGTTTTGCTGAGTTTTATGATTATTACTTGAGTATGAAAAGTCGCAAAGTGCATACAGAAACTTCAACTTGAAACCTGTTAACTGTGCTAGTTATATTTTATTATGTTTGCAAACATTTTATGTTTGAAATTTTCTCTCCATCTGAAATTTCTTGAAAGCCACAACAAAAATGTACATTTTATTTTACCCTGAGCATCCAAACTTTGGTCTTCCTGGGCTGATCAGGAGCATACCATGGAACCTTGCGTGCCATGTACAAATTTTAAATCAAGGTTCCCAACAGATGTGCTTGTGCAAATGCTGCAGTTATAGTGTAAATAGCTGATTGTGTGCAAGTCCAGACAGTGAGAATCAAAGAATGGTCAGTAGGGTAGGGTACCAGGGAGCCACCACCACCTGCAAGTTTGTACTTCCAAATAACTAGCTGCCTTTGAGAATAATAAATACAAGAGTAGAACATAGGCAGGCATATACAAAGTTTTATTATGCATGAAAGATATATTGGTTTTAAAGCAAACTGCAGGTAAACACACTCTATGCTCAAATGTAAAATGTTTATTAGCATTAGAAACTTAACACAATACATTCAAATAATTATAAGTGACTTTGCAACAGTATTTAATTTCTAGTTGCCTTATCTATTTGCTTTACATTTGTACTTATTCTTCATTTCTTTGTAAAAAAACTTCTGATGTCTGACCCGTATTTGAAAGTGGCTGAAAGTCTCTTTGCCTGGCTTCGTTCTTTAGCTTGTTTTGCAGTTCGCTACAGAAGGTGAAATTTTATAATTCATCATTAACATTTGAGTTAAATGGACAATAATATCTGAAGTTAGATAATAAATTACAGTTTTCTATTTTAGTTGACATCTGCAGAGGTATTTCAAATGAAAGGTGGTAGGTAGTGCTTACTGTGAATCATCTATTTGTTTTCCTAAATACTGTAGTTTTTAAAAACAACATTGAACAGGGAAGCAATATTTGGCACTGAAATACATGAAAACTATTTTTATATTGCATATTTGCAGCTATTATATAAGTAGACTTAAATATGTATTCATACACATCTATATCATCTTCACTAAATTTTGTAAGTTAATTGTCTCATGAAAAATAATGGAGATTATTAATTATACGTCAATAAAATAATCTCATAGTAAAGGATCCTCTGAGCAGTGATCATATGATAGGAAAGTCATTCTCAAACTTAACGTGAAATTCTAAGTCCGAAACTATAGAGTCTTAAACTTAAATAAAGCCAATTAATAGGTATCAGGGGCAAGTTGGCTAAGGTAGATTGGAAAAATAGATTAAAAGGTATGGTAGTAGATAAGCAGTGGCTAGCATTTAAAGAAATATTTCATAATTCTCAACAAAAATACATTCCATTGAGGAACAAAAACTCTGCGGGAAAACTGATCCAACTGTAGCTAACTAAAGAAGTTAAGGATAACATTAGATTGAAAGAAGCTTATAATGTTGCGAAGGATAGTAGTAAGCCTGAGGATTGGGAGAGTTTCAGAAACCAGCAAAGGATGACCAAAAATTTGATAAAAGGTTGAAAATAGAGTGAGAGAAAACTAGCAAGAAATATAAATGCAGATTGTAAGAGCTTCGACAAGTATGTAAAAAGGAAGAGAGCAGCAAAAGTAAACGTTGGTCCCTTAGAGGCTAAGACAGGAGAAATTATTATGGGTAATAAGGAAGTTGCAGAAACGTTAAACAAATATTTTGTATCTGTCGTCACAGTAGAAGACACAAAAAGCATACCAAAAATGGTGGGAACCAAGGCTCTAATGAGGGTGAAGAACTTAACGTAATTAATATAAGTAGAGAAAAAGTATTAGAGAAATGAATGGGACTAAAAGCCGACAAATCCCCATGAGCTGACAGCCTACATCCTAGGGTTCTAAAAGAGGTGGCTGAAGAGATAGTGGCTGCATGGGTTTTGATCTTCCAAAATTCCCCAGATTCTAGAATGGTCCCAGCAGACTGGAAGGTCACAAATGTAACGCCGCCATTCAAGAAAGGAGGGAAGAGAGAAAATAAGGAACTACAGGCCAGTTAGCCTGACATCAGTCGTCGGGAAAATGCTGGAATCCATTATTAAGGAAGTGGTATCAGGGCACTTAGAAAATCATAACATGATTAGGCAGAGTCAACATGGCTTTATGGAAATCGTGTTTGACAAATTTATTAGAGTTTTTGGAGGATGTAACTAGCAAGATAGATAAAGGGGAACCAGTGGATGTAGTATATTTGGATTTCCAAAAGGCATTCAATAAGGTGCCACATAATAGGTTATTACACAAGATTAGGGCTCATGGGGTTGGGGGTAATATAGTAGCATGGATAGAGGAATGGTTAACAGACAGAAAAGAGAGTCGGGATAAACAGATCTTTTTCAGGTTGACCGGCTGTAACTAGTGGGGTGCCGCAAGGATCAGTGTTGGGGCCTCAGCTGTTTACAATCTATATTAATGACTTGGATGAAGGGACCGAGTGCAATGTAGCCAAATTTGCTGATGACACAAAGATAGGTGGGAAAGCAAGTTGTGAGGAGGACACAAAGAATCTGCAAAGGGATATAGATAGATTAAGTGAGTGGGCAAATATTTGGCAGATGGAGTATAATGTGGGAAAATGTGAGGTTATCCACTTTGGCAGGAAAAATAAAAAAAGCAAATTATTTAAATGGAGAGAGACTACAAAATGCTGCGATACAGAGGGATCTGGGAGGTCCTTATACATGAAATACAAAAAGTTAGCATGCAGGTACATCAAGTAATTAGGAAGGCAAATGGAATGTTGGCCTTTATTGCAAGGGGGATGAAGTATAAAAGTAGGGAAGTCTTGCTATAACTGTACAGGCTGTTGGCGAGACCACACCTGGAGTACTGCGTACAGTTTTGGTCTCCTTATTTAAGGAGGGATATACTTGCATTGGAGGCAGTTCAGAGAAGGTTCACTCAGTTGATTCCCGAGATGAAGGTGTTGTCTTATGAAGAAAGGTTGAGCAGGTTGGGCCTATACTCATTGGAGTTTAGAAGAATGAGAGGTGATTTTATTGAAACGTATAAGATTCTGAGGGGGGCTTGACCGGGTAGATGCAGGGAGGATGTTTCCTCTCGTGGGGGAATCTGGAACTAGGGGGCATAGTTTCAGAATAAGGGGTTGCCCATTGAAAACAGAGATGAGGAGGAATTTCTTCAGAGGGTCATGAATCTTTGGAATTCTCTACCCCAGAGAGCTGTGGAGGCTAGGTCATTGAATATATTTAAGGTGGAGAGAGACAGATTTTTGAACGATAAGGGAGTCAAGGGTTATGGGGAGCAGGCAGGAAAGTGGAGTTGAAACCAAGACCAGATCAGCCATGATCTTATTGAATGGCGGAGCAGGCTCGAGGGGCCAAATGGCCTACTCCTGCTCCTATTTCTTATGTTCTTAAGTTTAGTAAATTCTCTTCATTGGAAAGAAAAGACTAATTAGACGAGTTTATGATAATACATTAACAAAACTCTAGCTTTGGGTCTAAACCACGCCTCAGTGGACTTAATCTCATAAATTAGACCAATTATGAGCATCTCTCAGTGGCTTTGGGAGATGCCGACTTTTGAAAGTATAGACATTAAACTGGGATCCCAATGAGAGTAATTAAAAAGGGCAAGTGGTGCAATTAACATGGTTCCTAGATTCTCTTCCAAGATTCTAACTCCTATATTCCCAATGTTTTTCCAGGGCTCTAACATAAAGGAAAGATCTCACTGTGGTACCCTGGATAAATATCTTGACTTTTGAATTTGGGGAAAAAACCTTTCAATGATTTGATTTATACTTCTCCCAGAGGGATGAAAATGATAATTTTGGGGTGAGATTTCCTGTGGAGGGGGGGGGGAGGGGTGCAATCTGGAAGTTACAACTGAAATTACGCGCATTCGGCAGATATCTATTTACACACAAATTTCCTGCCAATCTCATTAACATATGTCGGAACGTAAAAATGGGTGTAAACAAGCGGAAATAAGCGTACAAAATCGGGGCCCGAGGAAAGTGCTGAACTCACACCATATATTCTTCTTTAAATATGAAAAATAAAGTTTCAAGCCATCTATCATCCATGCACATTAGGCACAGTGGTAGAGTTTCCACTAGTTTGCACTTGTTTTATAATCGCAATCGGCCCAACCAGCGCAAAAGATCAGGGAATTTGAAACTGAAGTTATGTATCGGAATAGGAGGATAGAACAGATGAATGCGTGGCTGGAGAGATGGTGCAGAAGGGAGGGCTTTAGATTCCTGAGGCATTGGGACCGTTTTTGGGGAAGGTGGGACCTGTGCAAGCCGGACGGGTTACACCTCAACAGAGCCGGGACCAATATTCTCGCGGGGAGGTTTGTTAGTGTTGTTGAGGAGGGTTTAAACTAGCTTGGCAGGGGGATGGGCACCAGCATATAGGAGTAGAAAAGAGGAATAAGGTGCATAAAAGAGTGAGTGTGTTGGATAGTATTAGAGAAGATAGTACTGGAGGCAGTAGTAGTACCATATTAGATAGGAGCAGACTAAGAAAGACTACGAAAAATTCAAAAATGGGTTTGGAATGCATGTATGTAAACGCACAAAGTGTGGTGAATAAGGTTGGTGAGCTACAAGCACAATTAGCCGTGTGGCAACATGATGTTGTGGCAATAACGGAAATGTGGCTTTAAAACGGTGAGGTCTGGGCACTTAATATTCAAGGGTACAAGGTGTTCAGAAAAGATAGGGCAGGAAAAAAGGGAGGTGGGGGGGGTGACAGTGCTGATTAAGGAAGACATTGTAGTGTTGGAAAGGGAGGATGTTCTTGAGGGGATAAGGACAGAATCCATTTGGTTAGAATTGAGGAGCAAAAAGGGTATGATCACGCTATTGGGGGTATTCTTTCGGCCTCCAAATAGTGAGAGGGAGGTAGAGGAGCAAATCTGCAGGGAAATCGCAGAGATATGCAAGACCTATAGAATGGTGATATTGGGGGACTTTAATTACCCAAATATTAATTGGGATAATGCTAGGGTAAAGGGAAAGGAGGGGGAGGAATTTCTGAAATGTGTTCAGGAGAATTTCCTTGACCAATATGTTCTTGGCCCAACTAGGAAGGAGGCATTGCTGGATCTGGTGCTGGGGAATGAGGTGGGCCAGGTCGACCAAGTGTCTGTGGGAGAACACTTGGGTACGAGTGATCATTGTATCAAAAGATTTAGATTAGCAATGGAGAGGAGCAAGGAACAATCTAGAATGGAACTTCCAAACTGGAATAGGGCTAACTTCAATGGGATGAGAAAGGATCTAGCCAGGGTAAAATGGAACCAAAGACTGACAGGAAAAACTGTAACAGAACAGTGGGCGATCTTTATAAGGAGGAGATGTTCCAAGTAAAGGCTAGGTACATTTCAACAAGAGGGAAGGGTGAGGGAACCAAAGCAAGGGCTCCTTGGACGACGAGGAAGATAGAGAAGATGATGAAACAAAAAGAGGGTGTATGATGCATGTCAGGTGAATTCTTCAAGGGAGAACCAGACCAAATACAAATCAGTTGAGAGGGGATGTGAAGATGAAAATAAGATTGGCAAAGAGAGAATATGAGAGTAGAATGGCAGTTAACATAAAAGGGAACCCAAAAATCTTCTACCGGTATGTAAACAGTAAGTGGGTAGTAAGAGGTGGGGTGGGGCCTATTAGAGACAAAGAAGGTGATATGTGCTTAGAGGCGCAGGGCAAGGCTAGAATACTCAATGAGTACTTTGTATCGGTGTTTACTAAGGAGGTGGATGCTGACAAAATATTGGAAGAAATGGAAAAGGTAGAAGCAATGGAAGGGGCGAAAATTGATAGACAGGATGTACTCGAAAGACTGGGTATGCTTAGAGTGGACAAGTCGCCTGGTCCACATGGCTTGCATCCCAGGTTGCTAAGGGAATTGGGGGATGAGATAGCGGAAGGGCTTGCCATAATTTTCCAATCTTCCCTAGATGCGGGGGAGGTGCCCGAGGATTGGAAAGTGGCAAATGTGACACCGTTGTTCAAGAAAGGGTGCAAGGACAATTCTAGTAACTACAGGCTGGTCAGTTTAACATCAGTGGTGGGTAAAATTTTAGAAACAATAATCAAAGAAAAAATTAACGGGCACTTGGAGAGGTTTAAGCTAATTAAGGAGAACCAACACGGATTTGTAAAAGGCAAATCATGTTTGACTAATCTAATTGAATTTTTTGATGAAGTAACAGAGGATTGATGAAGGGAATGCAATGGATGTTGTCTACATGGATTTTTGGAAGGCGTTTGACATAGAAGGCTGGTGAACAAAATTGAGGCTCATGGAATAGGTGGGTCAGTGGCAGCTTGGATAAGGAATTGGCTTAAGGACAAAAAACAGCGAGTTGTGGTAAATGGCTGTTTTTCAGACTGGAGGATGGTAGACAGCGGTGTTCCCCAAGGGTCAGTGCTGGGACCACTACCTTTTTTTGAAATGACCTGGATATTGGAATACAGAGTAAAATTTCTAAATTTGCCGATGACACCAAACTTGGGGGTGTGGCAAACAGTGACGATATCAATCGACTGCAACAGGACATAGAAAGGCTAGCAGAATGGGCAGACAAGTGGCAGATGGAATTTAATACAGAGAAGTGTGAGGTGATGCATTTTGGCCGAAGGAACAGGGAGAGGCAATATACACTTAATGGCACAGTTTTAAAGAGTGTGCAGGGACAGAGGGACCTGGGAGTTAATGTGCAGAGGTCCCTGAAGGTGGCAGGCCATATTGAGAGAGTGGTTAACAAAGCATATGGGATCTTGGGCTTCATAAATAGAGGTATTGAGTACAAAAGTAGAGAAGTTATGCTGAACCTTTATAAAGCCCTGGTTAGGCCACAACTGGAGTATTGCTTCCAGTCCTGGTCACCACACTTTAGGAAGGATGTGAAGGCCCTTGAGAGGGTGCAGAGGAGATTTACCAGAATGGTTCCGGGGATGGGGGATCTTAGCTACAAGGACAGGTTGGAGAAGCTGGATTTGTTTTCATTAGAGCAAAGGAGGTTGAGGGGTGATTTGATAGAGGTGTACAAGATTATGACAGGTTTGGATAGGCTAGACGGGGAAAGGCTGTTCCCACTAGTTGATGGTACAAGGACTAGGGGACACAGATTTAAGGGTTTGGGCAAGAGATACAGGGGGGGGATGTGAGAAAAAACTTTTTTACGCAGCAAGTGGTGATGACCTGGAATTCGCTGCCGATGGAAGTGGTGGAAGCGGAGACACTCAATGTTTTCAAGGGGAGACTGGATAGGCACTTGAGGGAAATAAACTTACAGGGCTACGGGGATAGAGCGGGGGAATGGGACTGACTGGATTGCTCTACAGAGAGCTGGCACGGACTCGATGGGCCGAATGGCCTCCTGCTGTGCCATTATGACTCTATGACCGTGTCAAGCCTAAATCTTGAACTGTAACCTAACCAGTGCAATTGGTGCCCAATTTCCTGACTGCGTCCAAAGCGGAAACTTACCCCATGTTTAAGAACATGTATTCGTGGGAGATTTTCAATTTTTAATATGATTTATACTGATGCCATAAAAATGCATTCGAAGAAACAGAAATTAGAAAGCAGGTTTCAGTGAGGATAAATAAAAAGAAATGCTCAATCACTGCAATAAAACACTAGAAAAATTACTGTTTCCTGCTGCGCCTTACATTCTGAGCTTAATTTTACACATTTGAACCAGCGTAATTGCAGTAAATTAACGTGGAGGTGGAGCCATTACAATGAGCCAAGATGCATTCGGGTGCAGGGATGAATAGACAGGCGTAAAAGAGCAAGAATTTTTTTGGGGGGGGGGGGGGGGGGGGGGGGAGCGTAATTACGTGCGTAACACACTTGTGCTCAAATTTCCTCAATCTTTTACACGGGTATTTTACACGTGTCTCTTGGTGCAAATACACAGGAAATTCCACTCCTTTGTTTTTAGTTGTTAGTCGTTTCTGAATACTCATCTTCTGCCATTAGCAGTCACTAATGCATTTTGCAACATCAACCACACAATTTAAGGGTCAATTGCCATAAATTAAAAGTTCTAATGTTCAGTAATTCAGGGAATTGCACTTCTATGTGAATCTGCAAGTTCTCATCTACGTTCGATTGCTTAATATCAGCACTCAATCCAGGGACCAGGTGTGGTATGGATTTACACAGCCTTGTTTCATCTGCAGGGCCTGTATGTGAATCCAGCCCAGGTTGACAAGATGAAAGCCTCCCTTCTGCTAGCTTCAGGGAGGCCTATACAAGTTAGGTTTGGGGAATACAACCTAGATTCTAATTGGTGAGCCACAGCACAAAACTACCCATAATTACGTACAAATTAGCAATTTAATTGAGAGGGGCGATAAAAGATGGCTTTTGTAGAAAATGAAAATTCCCTGGTGCAGAAGAATGTGTTTATTGATTGTGGATTAAGTCACATGGTTGTGGCAGAGGTTAGAAAACAATCTTAATTTAATTATACCTGGCATGAGTGTGTGATGCTGCCACTGGGTGAAAAATGTTACATTCCATAATATTGTCAGTCTTAATGTTGAGGAGCACGAAACCTCAAAATCTTAATTCTGTGGAGTTGACATTGCAGGGCAGTAAAAACAACTGCAATAAGATCCCAAATTACTTGATTAGGGAAGATCTTTACAACTGCACGTTTGATCTGATTACCTTCACTTATCTAAAAATTATTATTGCCAAGAATTTCCTCAGGTTTTCCCCTGTTCTGCCCCGTAACTTCAGCAGAAACCCCGTTTATGCTGAAATGGTGTTTCCGCTGAAGTAACGGCGCCGGAATGGGAGCAGGCCAGAGGAAATTCCCAGTGTACGTTTGCAGACTCTTAGCTTAACTCCTGGCATTTAAGATATGTCTCTGTGCTTATCAAGGCCGAGTTAATAAAAATCATAATACTTATTCTCCGTTTGTGTGAAACAAAGCTACCATTGCATCATAGATGAGAACCCAAAAATAAAAAACTACTGACTGAGAATTATTACAGTTGCACAACTGCAGCAGGGATTTAAGACAGATACTAGTCTGGGAAAGAAGTTTGGATGTACAAAGTTCCCTGCAACAGGTACACAGTCTCCCTGATTTTGAAGTCCCAGACATTACAAAACTTTGAGTATACTGAAACTGAACAGGTAGCCCAATAAATGGAGGACATTCCCCATGCAAACATCACTGATTTTATATAAAATGATTATTTACTTCTTTAATAAATATGTTTTATTTGTTTAATACACTGTATTACCTCAATTTTATGACATCCGCAACACAAATAGCTTTTCAGTCCAAGGATAAAAGAAATCTTATTATACAAACAGTCTGTAGTAGACCATTAATAATGCCTGATATTTATTATTTTTAATAACTTTCCTATGGTACCCAGTGGATAGAAATAGCAAATTTTAAGCCTGGAGTGCAGTACAGCACTGTAAGCTTATATTACATAGTGCTCTCATGGTGATATTAAGTGCAAGACATCAAAGACAGCCCAAGATAATAAGACTCCATTTTTACAAGCCAGGAGACAAGAGTGCAGCATCTTTCCCTTTGACTGACTCACCCAAGTCTTTTATTTCTCCCATCAATCATGACAGAGACAAAAACATGAGAAGCAGCCAAATGATTTAAAAAGTACCATTGTGGGAAAAGAATTATGCCTAGTCAACCATTAGATTATAGTACAGTACGTAGTACTAGTTTACTAACCTCTTTATGACAGACAGTACAGAGTGTCTGCAAGTTCTCAAGAAAGCATTGTCCTCCTCCACCATATACTGGTCTGATGTGATCCACTTGCCAGAACTGGCCCTCAGTTGGGTTCCAAATAATTTCATTCAACTGAAACCAAGAGAATGCCAGAAATGAAAAATTACATATTTTAAATACATTTTAATGATACCATAACAGATTATTGAAGACTCAATTTACACATTGCAAATAAAACTACTTTAAATGAGGGAGAGAATTCAATAAAATTCAAAGCTTCCTTGGATGAGATTGTAGTGAAGGAATTTTCATTTATTCCTGTACAAAATGCTGCCATGGAAACTAGGTCACGATTCAGGTGGAGGCGACACAGAGGCTTTTTGTCAGTTTTCAGCAGAAAATATCTGGACCCAAAAAAGGTACAATGATTTATGGGAATCATCCCTAATGCTATGATACTTTGCACGCACATGATAAACTTTCCAAGCAAATTAGGCAGAAAAGAGAAATCAGTAGCACTGGAACTTACTAAGTTCACAGCTAACAATGCAGAAAATCCACTGAAGGCAGGGTCAGAGTCACAATGGTTTATTCACATCACTTGCTCAAACCAGGTTCACAATTAAATTATTTAAACTCTGATGATTGAAATGTTCTGTTCATTCTCACTAGCTTTTTATTTTTTCCCTCTATGGTCTGCTATACGTTCCTGTTTTCCCCAGGCCAGTTGTGTGTGTGACCGTGTATGAATGCACAAAACGCGAGACCACCACCACCTCAAGGTCCCTCTCCAAGTCGCACACCATCCTCACTTGGCTATACATTGCTGTTCCTTCACCATCACTGTTCAAAACCTGCAATACCTTGCCTAATAACATCATGGAAGCACAGTCACAAGGACTGCCATAGACAACCACCACCTTCCAAAGGCAACGAAGGATCAGCAATAAATGCGCTTTTGTCAATTGTCATCATATCCCAAGAAATTTTGTTTACAAAGAGAGAAAGCATGAGCAAGAAAAGAAAGGAAGTCTCAGAACTGTGTGTATATTGTCTGTGTGACTTAGTCTATGTAAACAAAAGGCTCTTCTGATCAATATGAAAAACCTTTGTGCCATTTTCAGTGGCAGGAGGTTTAAATATGATGCCCTTTTAAGAGTTTTATACTACCAGTAGTGATGTGCTGTGGGACACTCACAGCATAATGATGGTCTCATAAAACCAACAATTCATTTAAGTTGGCAAATATATCCAGGTCTCCCACCACCCTTTCACACTGAACTGTGCAACATTCTTCTAAAAGGAGACATACTCCATTTTTGCAGTTTTACTTCTTTTGAGTGTAATTTCAAATGCTATGGAATTACAAAGCACCACCTGTGCATTTGTACAGTAAGTGAAGGGTGCATGAAGCTACACTGTGAAAAGTAAAAGCCTCCCATCTCCCCCAACCCTAAAATCTAAAAAATTAAAGCACTGAAATCCATTCTGCTGCTCTTTCCCTTTAAATTGTTCAATTTTCCAAACAGACAGACTGGTGAAATGGGCAGACACATGGCAGATACAATTTAATGTGGATAAGTGTGAAGTTATGCACTCTGGAAGGGACAACGTGGAGAGGCAGAGGGACCTGGGGGTGCACATTCACAAATCTTTGAAGGTGGCAGGGCAAGTTGATAAGGCAGTTAAGAAAGCGTATGGAATACTTGGCTTTGTAAATAGGATTGAGAGGTCGCACAACACCAGGTTATAGTCCAACAGTTTTATTTGAAATCACAAGCTTTCGGAGCTATCGATTGCTCCTTCCTCAGGTGAAGTAAATTAGATACAGAATCGCCAAAGCATATATAGGGGCATGAATACAAAAACAAGGAAGTCATGCTAAACCATTACAAATCACTGCTTAGGCCTCAGCTGGAGTATTGTGTATAATTCTGGGCACCACACTTTAGGAAGGATGTCAAGGCCTTGGAGGGGGTACAGGAGAGGTTTACCAGAATAATACGATGGATGAGGGACTGCTACTTAGCCAATTTCGTATCCATGCTGCCACTATCCCTTTTTTTCCATGGGCTTCAACTTTGCTGGTACTTTATCAAACGCCTTTTGGAAGTCCATGTACATCACATCAACCGTATTGCCCTCATCAACCCTCTCTGTTACCGCATCAAAAACCTCAATCAAGTTAGTTAAATACGATTTGCCTTTAACAAATCTGTGTTGGCTTTTCTTAATTAATCCACACTTATCCAAGTAACTGTTAATTTTGTCCCTGATAATCATTTCTAAAAGCTTCCCCACTACCGAGGTTAAACTGACTGGCCTGTAGTTGCTGGGTTTATCCTTACACCCTTTTTGAACAGGAGTGTAACATTTGCAATTCTCCAGTCCTCTGGCACCACCCCCGTATCTAAAAAGGATTGGAAGATTATGGCCAGTACCTCCGCAATTTCCACCTTTACTTTCCGCAGCATCCTAGGATGCATCCCATCCGGTCCTGGTGACTTATCTACTTTAAGTACAGCCAGCCTTTCTAGTACGATAGCAAAATACTGCAGATGCTGGAAATCCGAAATAACAACAGAAAACGCTGGAAAAACTCAGCAGGCCAGGCAGCATCCGTGGAGAGAGAAAGAGAGTTGACGTTTCAGGTCGATGACCTTTCATCAGAACTGGGAAGAGCTGGAAATCAAATAGATTTAAGGCCAGGGTAAAGCTGGGAAAAGGGGGAGGGGATAAAGGAACAAAGGAGGAGATGAAGAGACATTAAGAGATATGCAAGGCTAGAGGTGGTGTTAATGTGACAGATTAAGGCTGAATGAAGTGTGAAATCTACTGGCAGAATGAAGGACAGCTGCCAGCTTCTAGGAGGAAAAAAAAGGTGGGGGGGACAAATAAAAGGGTGGATAAAATAAAATATAAATGTGATTGGAGCTGAGGTTATGATCTAAAATTGTTGAACTCGATATTGAGTCCAGAGGGCTGTAGCGTGCCTAAACGAAAGATGAGGTGCTGTTCCTCGAGCTTACGCTGAGCTTCCGTGGAACAGTGTATTAGGCCGAGGACGGTGAGGTCAGAGTGGGAGTGAAGCGGTGAATTAAAGTGACAGGCCACCGGGAGCTCGGGGTCCCCCTTACGGACTGAATGGAGGTGTTCCGCAAAGCGGTCACCCAATCTGCGTTTGGTCTCCCCAATGTAGAGGAGTCCACATCGTGAGCAGCGAATACAGTATACTAAATTGCAGGAAGTACAAGTAAATCGCTGTTTCCCTTCCTCGACTTCTCCATCTCCATCTCTGGGGATAGGTTATTGACTAACATTCACTACAAGCCCACCGACTCCCACAGCTACCTGGACGACACTTCCTCCCACCCCGCCTCCTGTAAGGACTCTATTCCATTCTCCCAGTTTCTCCGTCTCCGCCGCATCTGCTCTGATGATGCCACCTTCCATACCAGTGCTTCCGACATGTCTTCCTTTTTCCTCAACCGAGGATTCCCCTCTACCGTGGTCGACACGGCCCTCGACCGTGTCCGTTCTATCTCCCGCACATCTGCCCTCACCCCTGCCCCTCCCTCCCGGAACCACGATAGGGTTCCCCTTGTCCTCACCTTTCACCCCACCAGCCTCCACATTCAACGGATCATCCTCCGCCATTTCCGCCACCTCCAGCGTGATCCCACCACCAAACACATCTTCCCCTCACCTCCCCTTTCAGCATTCCGCAGGGACCGCTCCCTCCGCGACACCCTAGTCCACTCCTCTACCACCCCCAGCACCCCTTCCCCTTCGCCCGGCACCTTCCCGTGCACGCGCAGGAGATGCAACACATGCCCTTATACCTCCCCTCTTCCCACTGTCCAGGGCCCCAAACACCCCTTCCAGGTGAAACAGCGATTTACTTGTACTTCCTGCAATTTAGTATACTGTATTCGCTGCTCACGATGTGGACTCCTCTACATTGGGGAGACCAAACGCAGATTGGGTGACCGCTTTGCGGAACACCTCCATTCAGTCCGTAAGGGGGACCCCGAGCTCCCGGTGGCCTGTCACTTTAATTCACCGCTTCACTCCCACTCTGACCTCACCGTCCTCGGCCTAATACACTGTTCCACGGAAGCTCAGCGTAAGCTCGAGGAACAGCACCTCATCTTTCGTTTAGGCACGCTACAGCCCTCTGGACTCAATATCGAGTTCAACAATTTTAGATCATAACCTCAGCTCCAATCACATTTATATTTTATTTTATCCACCCTTTTATTTGTCCCCCCCACCTTTTTTTTCCTCCTAGAAGCTGGCAGCTGTCCTTCATTCTGCCAGTAGATTTCACACTTCATTCAGCCTTAATCTGTCACATTAACACCCAGCCTTTCTAGTACCTCCTCTATCAATTTTTAGCCCATCCAGTATCTCAACTATCCCCTCTTTCACTATTGCTTTGGCAGCATCTTCTTCCCAGGTAAAGACAGATGCAAAGTATGAATTTAATACCTCAGCCATGTCCTCTGCCTCCATGCGTAGGTTTCCTTTTTGGTCCCTAATTAGCCCACCCCTCCTCTTACTACCCATTTACTATTTATAAGCCTACAGAAGACTTTTGGATTCCCTTTTATGTTAGCTGCCAATCTATTCTCATACTCTCTCTTTGCCCCTCTTATTTTCTTATTCACTTCCCCTCTGATTTTCTATATTCAGCCTGGTTCTCACTTGTATTTGCAACCTGACATCTGTCATACACGCTCTTTTTCTGCTTCATCTTACTCTCTATCGCTTTCATCATCCAGGGAGCTCTGACTTTGGTCGCCCTACCTTTCCCCCTCGTGGGAATGTACCTCAACTTTACCCGAATCATCTCCTCTTTAAAGACAGCCCATTGTTCAATTACAGTTTTGCCTGCCAATGTTTCATTCCAATTTACCCGGGCCAGATCCATTCTCAACCCACTGAAATTGGCCTTCCTCCAATTAAGTACTTTTACTCTAGACTGCTCCCTGTCCTTTTCCATAGCTGATCTAAACCTTACGATACTATGATCACTGTTCCCTAAATGTTCTCCTCCTGACACTTGCTCCACTTGACCCACCTCATTCCCCAGAACCAGATCCAGCAGTAACTCCTTCCTCGTTGGGCCGGAAACGTACCGATCAAGAAAGTTCTCCTGAACACACTTCAGAAATTCTTCCCCCTCTCTGCCCTTTACACTATTACGATCCCAGTCTATATTAGGATAGTTGAAGTCCCCCATTATCACTACTCTATAGTTCTTGCATCTCTCTGTAATTTCCCTGCAAATTTGCTCCTCTATATCCTTCCCACTAGTTGGTGGCCTATAGAATACACCTAGTAGTGTAATGGCACCCCTTATGTTTCTCCCTTAGCTTCTACCTTTGTTCTTTTGGTGATGATCTTAAACTTAGGCCCTCTAGTTACTAACCAGGAAAATAGCTTTTCTCTAATTACATCATCAAAAGCCTTCACAATTGTGAACACCTCAGTTAGGAACATAGGAATAGCTAGTTGTAAAAAGATCAAGATCCATCTAGTTTGCCTCATACCAGCCTGGTAGTCACATGATACAATGATAATGGAGTTGTTGACTAATCATAGCCATCAATCTCTATCAATCAGTCTACAACAGGCACAGACATGGCATGAGGAAAACCCCAGTGGTGGAGAGCTTTGGGAACAATAGGTCCAAAAATCACCTTTTCCTTTCCAAGCATGCTACATTTACCAAGTCATGTCTTAAATTACTCATATACTGTATCCCAAAATTTTATTTTCCGAAAGCAATCCATCTAATTTGCATTTGAATGAATCAATTCTAACTGCTTCCACCATCTCCCGAGGGAGACTGTTCCATCGATTCACCATTCGCTCACTGAAATAATGGCCTGGATTTTGCAGTGGGTAATGACGGTTAATGGTCAGTGTTCGCCGTCAATACCCCTCTGAAACTGACCATAACTTCAGGATTTAGCGCATGCGCAGATAAATGCAAAAATCCTGAAGTTGTGGCCAGTGGGGCTGATGAAATCTTAAGCTTTTCCGCACTAAGATCGCTGTTAAATAGCCCATTAAATGTCAAGCCTTGTTGGAATAGGTGTAACTGGGGTTTTAACAGTGTTTTGACTTCTAAACAACCGTTTTGGCCTGAAAATCTTAGTTTATGTTTGTGGAATGTCAAATTTCTCCATTATGATAAAAATTACTAGATTTAAAAAAAAACACATTTAAAGTTTATTCATAATATTTCAGCTTCTACCTTAACCCCATGCGAATGTCCCAATCTTTATTTTGCTCTCTGTAATATTTTTCAAAAGTGCAGATAATCAGTGCTTTTCATTTCCTGGTTTGCTGTCTGAGAATTCTTCAGTGTGATTGGCTGCTCAGAAAGCTTGATGACATCACTGCTGCTCTTCGCTGGAGTTCACCATTTGACAGTGCTACAATCAATTTCACGTCGAGGAAGCTAAGGTTCTCGCTACAGATTGCGAGATCTCTGTGCGCAGCGATCGCCGTCGCTTCGCCGCTGACCGCAAATTACGGGCCAATGTTTCTGCAAATTAGTTCTGAATTTACCCCCTTTCAAGCGCAGCCCATGTCCTCTAATTCTACTGTCCTTCTCTGGTGTGGTGAAAAAGGCCCCAGTTTCTCTACGTTCTCCTCGTAACTAAAGCCACTCAGCCCTGATATCAACTTAGTAAATCTCTTCTGTACGTTCTCCGTAGCCTTGACATCCTTTATAAAGTAGGGCACCAAAACTGGACACAATATATTAACTACTGCCCAACGAGTGATTTATATAGATTCAGCAAGACTCCTGGCTTTTGCACGCTACATCTCAATTTATAAAACCGAGGATCCCACATGCTGCTGATGCATTTTTAAACAATATAAACAGTTATCAACTTGTCCTCCTATTTTTAAAGATTTGCATATTAGAACTCCCTAATCTCTCTGCTCTTCCACTCTTTTTAAAGTTTTACCATTTAGCATTAATTTCCTCTCTTTATTCTTCCTTCCAGAATGTATCACCTTATATTACCCCTTATTAAATTTTATCTACTAACCTGTCTTTTGTCCTGAAGTCACTGACAGTCCTCTTCACAGTTAACCACACTCCCCATTTTTGTCTGCAAAATGTTATTGTGCTCTGTTATTTCGGAGTTCAAATCATTTATATACACATCGAGGGGAGCAATGGTCCCAACAATGACCCCTGACGGACACCATTGTTTATCCCTCTAATCCCAAAACATTAGAAAAATTATCAATGATTTGTTTTGTTTCTTTGGTCTTATATACTTAAAAAAAAAAATAAAGTTCTGATACTTTGAAGACATCCGAGGCTCTCTCACATCCACCACTACTCAAGTTAAACCTGTCACACTCTCTTGGCACAGTTTTAGTAACTAAGAGCTGCCAACACAGGCTGTGCATTCCTTTTTGTTGAGTTTGTAATTATGGAAATGCATATCTCAAAAACACAAACCAAAGAGCACTTGTTTTTAGGTCATACCTAAATACTGTACTGCTTTAAAATATATTTCCAAAGTTCAAAGCAGACTAAAACACGATTTAAAAGCTTCTCAGGAAAGTATTTTCATTGATCACCTTTTAAAAAACTTTTCGCATGGCAGTCATTGATGAAGTACTTCTGCAAATCAAATTTTACGAAAATAGAGTTATTAATAATAAATTAGTTTATCGGAAGTGTCCTACGTAATAAACAGTTCCTTTACTTTGACTAAACAAGGCTTGTAATGTAACCCTTCACCAAAGCAATGCAGTAACCATTTATTGAATCAGATTTTAGACAAATAGAAGTCATCCTTCAGTTATCAACACATTAACAATAACAATTCGCTGTCCTATGTGCAGTGTTAAACACCATATTACTAGTTTAATGCAGTGTTAAACACCATATTACTAGTTTAATGCAGTGTTAAACACCATATTACTAGTTTAATGCAGTGTTACACACCATATTACTAGTTTAATGCAGTGTTAAGGACAAGAAAAAAAGATAGATAAATTTTGAAAAGATCGTGCGAAGTAAAGCAGAAAGGAACACACAATTAGACCAACACAAAAAATAAAAATGAAGCAAAAGGATTAAAAAATATATATTTTAAATCATGTGTTAGAGATTGAAGGATAAGATTACCCCAGAATGTGGGAAGTTTTACTGCAGCAAAATTATGAAATATTTACAATTTTAAAAAAATCATAGAAACATAGAAGATAGGAGCAGGAGTAGGCCATTCGGCCCTTCAAGCCTGCTCCGCCATTCAATGAGATAATGGCTGGTCATCCAAATTCAGTACCCTGTCCCTGCTTTCTCCCCATATCCCTTTAGCCTTAAGAACTATATCTAACTCTTTCTTGAATATATTTAATGAATTGGCCTCTACTGCCTTCTGTGGTAGAGAATTCCACAGGTTCACCACTCTCTGGGTGAAAAAATTCCTCCTCATCTCAGTCCTCAATGGCTTACCCCTTATCCTTAGACTGTGACCCCTAGTTCTGGACTCACCCGCCATCGGGAACATCCTTCCTGCATCTAGTCTGTCGAGTCCTGATAGAATTTTATAAGTTTCAACTCTCATTCTTCTAAACTCTAGCGGATATAAGCCTAATCGACCCAATCTCTCTTCATACGTCATTCCTGCCATCCCAGGTATCAGTCTGGTGAATCTTCACTGCACTCCCTCCATGGCAAGAACATCCTTCCTCAGATAAGGCGACCAAAACTGCACACAATACTCAAGGTGTGGTCTCACCAAGGCCCTGTACAACTGCAGCAAGACATCCCTGCTCCTGTACTCGAATCCTCTCGCTATGAAGGCCAACATACCATTTGCCTTCTTAACCGCCTGCTGCACCTGCATGCTTACCTTCAGCGACTGGTGCACAAGGACACCCAGGTCTCGTTGCACCTCCCCTTTTCCCAATCTATTGCCAGTCAGTTAATAATCTGCCTTCCCGTTTTTGCCACCAAAGTGGATAACCTCACATTTATCCACATTATACTGCATCTGCCATGCATTTGCCCACTCACCCAACCTGTCCAAATCATACTGAAGTTTCTCTGCATCCTCCTCACAGCACACTCGCCCACCCAGCTTTGTGTCGTCTGCAAACTTGGAGATATTACATCTAGTTCCCTCGTCTAAATCATTAATATATATTGTGAATAGATCCTTTTGCATTCTTATTTTACAATTCTGGTGTAGGCCTCTGCGGGCTACCAGTAGACAAGGCAAACTTGACCTAATTCTACATTTAGCAGATTTCAAAAAATAGCTCGCTTCATTCTTGTTTCACTGTATCTCTGTCAAATGCTGTAGTAATTACTGGCACGACACGGATACATTTGGAAAAAATTATAGTTAAAAAAAACCACTCTCTATTTAAAAAGCTATAAGCTTGAAGATGAATTAGTTTAAATCCTTTATGACTGCTATCAAGAAGCAAAAGGCTGTAAACAACATTTGTAATGTAAATAAAAAAATGACAAGATGTCATCACTGGTTATAAACAATTGTGGGCTTAGTCGTGGCATTTCCAATTTCAGCACACTTTCCAGTATGTTTGCCAATTCAGACTGTGCCTCCTTGGAGTACTATAAAGAAGCAATCAATTCCTGATACAGATGCTAAAAATCTTTTGTAGTAATTATTGTCAATTTCTGGAAGCAACTTTGAAAATTTCCTCCCACACTCTAAATCACTTGCTGACCTAATCAATATGCATTAGTTTTTTTTAAGCACTTGCTGAACTCTTAATGGGGTGTCACTTCAGATATATCATAACAACATAATAAGAATAAAAGAAATAGGAGCAGGAGCAGAGAGATCACCTCTTATTCTTCTAAACTCAAGAGAATATAGGCCTAGTCTACTCAATCTCTCCTCAAAGGACAAACCCCCCATCCCAGGAACCAGTCTGGTGAACCTTCATTGCACTCCCTCTATGACAAGTATATCCTTTGTTAGGTTAGGAGACCAAAACTGTACACAATACTCCAGGTGTGGTCTCACCAGGGCCCTATATAATTGCAGTAAGAGATCTTTACTCTTGTACTCAAATCCTCTTGTAATAAAGGCCAACATACCATTTGCTTTCCTAATTGCTTGTTGTATCTGCATGTTAACTTTTAGTGATTTGTGTACAAGGACATCCAGGTCCTTCTGAACACCAACATTTCCCAATCTCTCACCATTTAAAAAACTCTGCTTTTCTATTTTTCCTACCAAAGTGGATAACTTCACATTTCTCCACATTATATTCCATTTGCCATGTTCTTGCCCACTCACTTAACTTGTCAATATCCCCTTGAAGCCTCCTTGCATCCTCCTCACAACTTACATTCCCACCCAGTTTTGTATCATCAGCAAACTTGGATATATTACATTTGGTCCCTTCATCCAAAGCATTGATATAGATTGTGAATAGCTGAGGACCAAGCACTGATCCTTGCAGTACCCAACTAGTTAGAGCCTGCCAACCCAAAAATGACCCGTTTATTCCTACTCTCTGTTTTCTGTTCGTTAACCAATCCTCAATCCATGCTAGTATATTACCCCCAATCCATGAGCCCTAATTTTGTTTAATAACCTCGTATGGCACCTTATCGAATTCCTTCTGAAAATCCAAATACATCACATCCACTGGTTCCCCCTTATCTATTTTGCTAGTTACAACCTAAAAAAAACTCGCACAGATTCATCAAACACAATTTCCCTTTCATAAATCCGTGTTGACTCTGCCCAATCTTATTATTATTTTCTAAGTGCCCTGTTACCACATCCTTAATAATAGATTCTAGCATTTTCCCTACTACTGATGTCAGGCTAACTGGTCTGTAGTTCCCCGTTTTCTCTCTCCTGCCTTTCTTAAATAGTGGGGTTACATTTTCTACGTCCAATCTTCGTGAACTGTTCTAGAATCTATGGAATTTTGGAAAATGACAACCAACGCATCCACTATCTCTATAGCCACCTCTTTCAAAACCCTAGGATGTAGGCCATCAGGTCCAGGGGATTTATCGGCTTTCAGTCCCATTAATTTCTCCAGTACTTTTTTTTTTTAACGAATACTAATTTCTTTCTGTTCCTCATTCCCTCATTCTCGCCAGACCCTTGGGGCTGAATTTTGCTGGCGCTCAGAGTGCGGGTTTGGAGGCGGGTCCGCTGTTAAAATAGCAAAGATTGACAGCGGGTAGGAAATCCGCCGTCAACCCACCTCCACGTGAGTCTCCCAGGTGTCGGGTCGGTCTGCACAGAACTGACCCGACACCAAGCGGCGGGGGAGGCAATTTAGATCATTAAATGGCTTGTTAACAGCCAATTTAATGCTATTTTGAGCCTACCGTGTAATTTTACGTGCTCCCCCACGGGTTACCCGCTGCTCGGGGAACACGCCAGCTCACCCTGGCGTGAGTGGAGTCTGCTTTGATTTATCTGATAACCTGACAGCTGCAGAAGTGGTGTAAAGGATGCCATGTTGCAGCTGTTCAGTTTCAGAGCTCAGAAACTGTTGGTTACTGCATTTGTAAGACAGAGAGAGATTTCTTTAGCTTGCAAGTGTTTAGAGCCAACTCTATATCCAGTGGCACCTCATTGGAACAACCTCTCTCACCATTGACAGATCGCTTTTGTCATCTCAACTGCAGCTGCCATCTATTCCAGCAACATCGGTGCCCTTGAAAAAATCACACGATCAGCCCCAACACCAACATCACCAGGCACGTGGACATTGGCTAAACGTCTCAAGTGCCTACCCTTGTGTGTTGTCAGTTGGCATGCTTGCAGTAGGATGAGGGTGAGGGGTGGCTAGTGAGATGGGGAAGTGATAATGTAGATAAAGAGGGATGGGTGGAGGTGCAAGGTAAGTTGGTGTGAGTAAGGATGTACAGGAGTAGGGTAGGAAAGGCAGAGAGATGAGGGATGTGATGAGTGGCACAGCAGGGTGAGTTAGAGTGTAGCTTTGCAGTAATGTTTCGTGATCTACTGAGAGCATTTAAAGGTTGGCGCCACTGCAGCCAGTGACTCTTGACGACATCCCTGCTTTGGCTCTACTGTGCAATGTGCAACCAGGCTGCGTTGGTCTCCTGGGGAGGTCTCTTCCGCCCACGGGAAGGGAAGAGAATCTCCCTGCATGCTGTGACTCCCTCCATAAGCAGATGGAGGGAGTCCTGTGTGAGCCTGGGTGCAGATGTGCACCTTTGTGCAGTGCTTGCCAGCGTTTGCAGCACCTCAATGCTGTAGAACACTGACAGCACAATGTCAAATCAATGTGACCGTGGTCCCTTTCAGGAAACCGGCTGATGACGCGTCATCAAATGACGTCATCAGACCCGCTTCCTGTTAATTGGCCAGGAACCCCGCAGGGCAGGCTCAACAAGGCCAATTTACGGAAAATCATTTTCAGAGAGCGGCTGCAGACGGGATCGGGACAGGAACCCGCCAACCAGCTCTCCCACCACCATCCCGCCTCCGCAGGGAAAATCATGCCCTAGGTTCTCCACTATTTCCGGGAAGTTTTTTGCGTCTTCTTCTGTGAAGACAGACACAAAGTATTTGTTTAATTTCTGTGCCATTTCCTTATTCCCCATTATAATTTCTCCTGTCTCAGCCTGAAAGGGACCCACATTTACTTTTGCTAATCTTTTCTTTTTTACATACCTGTAGAAGATTTTACAGTCTGTTTTTATGTCTCTCGCTAGTTTACTCTCATATTCTATTTTCCCTTTCTTTATCAATTTCTTGGTCCTCCTTTGCTGAATTCTAAAATCCTCCCAATTCTCAGGTTTACTACTCTTTTTGGCAACATTATAAGCCTCTTCCTTTGATCTAATACTATCTTTAACTTCTCGTTATCCACGGTTGCACCACTTTTCCTGTGGGGTTTTTGTGCCTTAAAAGGAATGATTATTTGTTGTAAATTATGTATTAATTCTTTAAATGTTAGCCATTGCTTCTCTACCGTCATACCTTTTAATGTAGTTTCCCAATCTACCTTAGCCAACTCGCACCTCATACCTACGTAAAAAAGTAAAAATTTTAAAGTTTATCGTTTCCCATACTGCGGCTTTTGACACATTGGACCCCCTGTGGCTCCACCTCATTGTCTCAGTTGTATCTTGCTATGTCTTTGATGTGACCTGATTGCCTTTTGTCACACCTCGGCAGATAAACAGTCAGGGTGATTTAAATGTAGTCGTCTGCTTTTTGTAAGTAACACATGCATTGTTCTCTATCTATATATGCTTTGGCGATTCTGTATCTCTTTACTTCACCTGAGGAAGGGGCGATCGATAGTTCCGAAAGCTTGTGATTTCAAATAAAACTGTTGGACTATAACCTGGTGTTGTGCGACTTATCATTTTCATACCTACGTAGTTTGCTTTGTTTAGACTTAAGACCCGAGTTTCAGATTTAACTAAATCACTTTCAAACTCAATATAAAATTCTCATCAGAAATAAAGGAATATTACAATATATTTTTGAGGCGTTGAAAAACTCCTTGAAGTATGCAAATGAGTGTTCTCTACCTATTATGTTTCTCAGAAATTAATTAAAAATTAGTTTTCACAAAACTTTGAATAGCAGTCCCTGCCACTTGTAATTTAAAACTCCATGTAAATAGTGATTGGCACCTTTTTAAAGAAGGCCGATTCAAAACATTAAAAACAAATCAGTTTTGATAAAAGGAGCGTGGTTGTGATCTGTCAAAGACAATCTTGCCTTCCATTTCAAATTAAGATGCTGCTACAGTATTATAATTTTAAAAAGCAGGTGGTCACAATGGGTTCAAATATCTTATATTCTTAGCTCCACGCTACAAACACAAAGCAAACAAAAAAGCAATAAAAACCAAAACATTTGTTTTTCTTTATTTTTTTAATTCCTTCCTCTCCCCACCACACCCGAACCTGTTCCAATTTACTCCCCAACACTGCTGAGGTACAGCTCCATTTGTTAGCTGCTCTCTAGTATCTCGCCCAAGTGTGAATTTGGACAGCAAATGTCCTCAGGCTACTTGTTCACTTGGATCGTGACAATGGAGTCCGATTCTGCCCTCACCAGGTGCCAACACATGCACACTTTTCAGCTGGAGGCCTGGACTATGATGAGGAACAGTATCACTGGCTGATTTTTCTTTCTCTAGCCCTGGGATGCTAAGGCTAATTGTAGAATTCATAGCATCCTGGCCCATATCTGTTTTTCAAACAAACACAAATTGATTCTTTAGGCCTAGCACAATTTAAAATTCAAGTGTAAAAACTGTTTTCGAAATAACTGGTTGTTGTTGCTGTTAAGAGAGGGGACCAAAGTAGGTTTTAAGGAGTGTCGTAAAGGAGAAGAGAGAGGTGGAGAGGCAGAGAGGTTTAGGGAGGGAATTCCAGAGCTAAGTGCCTAGATGGTTAAAGGCATGGTTGCCAATGGTGGGGTGAAGGAAGTTGGCTATGTATCAGGCCAGAGTTGGAGGACTGCAGAGTTCTCGGAGGGTTGTAGGGCTGGAGGAGGTTACAGAGAAAGGGAGCAGCGAGGCAATTTTTTTATTCATTCATGGGATGTGGGCGTCGCTGGCAAGGCCAGCATTTACTGCCCATCCTGAATTGCCCTCGAGAAGGTGGTGGTGAGCTGCCTTCTTGAACCGCTGCAGTCCGTGTGGTGAAGGTACTCCCACAGTGGTGTTTGGGAGGAAGTTCCAGGATTTTGACTCAGCGAGGATAAAGGAACAGCGATATATCATCGTTGCTGGGTGAAAATCCCGGAAACTATGGAGAGATTTGAACACTAGGATTAGAATTTTAAAATCGAGGCGTTAGTGGACCATGTGCCAATGTAGATCAGCGAGCACAGGGGTGATGGGTGAATGGGATTTGGTGCAAGTTAAGATTTGCGGCAGAGTTTTAAATAAGCTCAAGTTTATGGAGGGTGGAAAATGGGATGCCAGCCAGGAGAGCATTGGGATACTGATTCTGGACAAAACAAAAGCATGGCTGAGCTAAGGCTAATGAATCGTATACAGCACTGAAGAGGTCAACACAGCCAATAGCATTTGACTCGTCCAAGGTCTGAGTCAGTGGGCTTACAGAGAGAGGTAAAAATTGCTCATCTCCTTGTTAAAAAAGGATACGGGATCCTGGGCTTTATAAATAGAGGCACAGAGTACAAAAGCAAGGAAGTTATGATGAACCTTCATAAAACACCAGTTCGGCCTCAACTAGAGTATTGTGTCCAATTCTGAGCGCGGCACTTTAGGAAGGATGTGACGGCCTTAGAGAGGGTGCAGAAAAGATTTACGGGATGAGGGACTTCAGTTACGTGGATAGACTGGAGAAGCTGGGGTTGTTCTCCTTAGAGCAGAGAATGTTGAGAGGAGATTTGATGGCGGTGATCAAAATCATGATGCGTCTAGACAGAGTCGACAGAGAGAAACTGTTCCCGTTGGCGGAAGGGTCGAGAACCAGAGGACACAGATTTAAGGTGATTGGCAAAAGAACCAAAGGCGACATGAGGAAAAACTTTTTTTTTACGCAGCGAGCGGTTAGGATCTGGAATTCACTTTCGGAAAGGGTGGTGGAGGCAGATTCAATCGTGGCTTTCAAAAGGGAATGGGATAAGTACCTGAAGGAAAATAATTTGCAGGGCTACGGGGAAAGGGCGGGCGAGTTGGACTAGCTGAAGTGCTCTTGCAGAGAGCCGACACGGGCTCAACGGGCCGAATGGCCTCCTTCTGTGCTGTAACCATTCTCTGATTCCTAGTGGTGAAAACTTCTGATGCAATAGTAGATCCAACCATGAGGGAATCACAAGGGGATTGATTATCAACTCAGAGAATGAAAGATCAAAACAGCTCCCCAGAGTAAAAACCTCTCTCCTCCTCAAAGATTGCCTGGAAAGTCTGACAGGGCAAGGACCATCCCTCACACAGGTCTCACACAAGAGAAGTGGGCAGCAGCAGCAACATTGACCAGGAAGGTGCATGCAGTGGATGGGGAGGGGGAAGCTGGTCAAATGAAACTCAGTGCAGGAATTTGGTTGGGCCTTACCGCCCAATTTTGCTCTATTCCAGTCCTAGACATTTTTTACAATAAAATGTAACGCAAAGGGAAGGTTGCAAATTCTTCATTTTTCATGTTAAGTAAAACAAATGAAAGTTACTTTTTCCACTTACCTGATCTAGTGAAAGCTGCGACAGCCATGTATTTTCAAGAAGCTCTTTCCGCTGGGTCTTCGGCGTATCTCGGACGCTAAGATACAGCTGATGAGCACGGAGGCCACACTGCTGGCAGACTCCGCGCTCAGCTTCAAAAACTTTTGATCTCATATAGCACCGATCAGACCGAACCAAAAAGTCTTCCTGACATTTTTGGGAGCAATATCGTGTGTCCCAAGCTGTAGATTCATGATGCTTGCTGACCTGGATTGTTGGCTGTTGACAGCCAAGGCAAAGTGGGTTTCCTTCTTTGTTCACAGCTTGTACATAGCCAATTTCTAAAGAGATGCCAGCTATTTCATTGATTAAAGGCAACGGAGAAGTACTGTTGCAGATTTTACTCTCATTGCTTCCACTTGTTTCACTGAAAGTAAGACAAGTACAATAAGACACATATACACACATTTTTAATGACAAGTAGAGAACGTGCTACATCTTTAAAATGTGCTATCTCTTTGTAAATCTGACTGTTCTACCAATTATTAACCTTCTTTGCTAAAATTTAATTCAACAGCAAAGCTTGTTCTAACATCTATAAAGTAGATCACTATTTTCAAATCATTTTAGCAGCCATGGAGGTTGCTACTGCATTTATATTTGATTGTGAGCATAGTGTGGAGAATCTAAAGTGACCATATAAATTTCAAATGTTTTCTCTAACAATTTTTAATATGGCCACATGATTTTGGATTTGATAATCATATTGGCTACTTGGTCAAATCTAAACTTACAACACTGTATGACGCATCTTGGCATGTCTAGTGTCATATTTACATCTCAAGTTCAATAATTACACGTGGTGGATTACAACAATGTTTAAAATTGAATATTTTCAGAAAACTGGCAGAAGGTTCCCTGCAACGGTAGTATGTTTTCAGGCTGAGTAAAATATTTATGGATCATTAACGCTTTGAAAATAATTCTTGCAAAGATAAATGAAGCTTGTAACATGAGCCTCCTACAATTATTACTACTCAATGGACAACAGTGAATTTAAATTTCAGGTTTTTAAGATGAGGAAAGCCAGATGGTTGAGTGGACAAAAGCTTGATATGGCACCACTATTTGATGCATGCTTATAGTATAAAATTTTACAATTAGCTTTGCAGAGTTAAAGATGCCATCTTATTCAGTTAGTTCATTGACAATATCGACTGTATCTGAATGGATTTTTATATATTGCAATTTTCAATCTTTTAAAATAAAGTGACTTTCTGGCAAGTTGCTTGGTTATTTCTTCAGTGTTGAAATACTACCCGAGAACTGCGCCATATATAGAATGCATCATTCCTATTTCATTGCCAAAGGGCCTATTAAACAGGAAACCATAGAAACGTACTTGTTTAAATTTCCCTCGGTTGGTTGATTGGAAGGCTTGATTTTGTTTTTGCCCTGGAACTTAGCCTCTCTTGCTATAACTCTTACAGTTCCTCCTTCACTCTGTGCCTTATTCAGAGACACAACAGCTACATCTTCTTTTGTTATAAATCTAAATAGAAGAAATATTTCACACTGATTTTCAAAGAGGCACTCAATTTTTATTATTGGAAAATAAGTCAAACAAAGAAACACTGAATTACTGAAGTATGGATAAATAGACAAGCTAACCGGTCTGCATGCATGGTGCACACCAGTGTTCATCTTTCTATTTCTAATTTCATTTAAACAAAAAAATTAAGTAAATAGAATCTCGAGAATAAAAAACAAATAAAAAATTGCAATAATCAGACTCTCACCGAAAACTCAGCAATAAAATAATCTCCTTCTACAGGAGGTTCACTGAAGAAGGACTAACATTTTAATTAACCGCAAACAGAATGCGCTACATACTGTACAGTGTAAAAGAAAACAAAAAGGTACCAGAATATAAAATATGCAGAGCCTGAATTAACTGAGGAGTCACAACATTAGGAACATCCCAATAAAGTCTTACCTTTTGGTACAGCTTTGACTACGTTGGTCTTTCATGATGTTTTCTAGTACAAGAATAGGACCGCAGAAAACCTGGCCACTCTTCCTAATTATCCTTTGCTTCATAGCAGTTAAGCTGAGCCATTCTCGTACAAACCGCAGAAGCTGAAAATTGGGAAGAAAAAAAATAAGATGGATTTAGAATGCATACTTATACAGAAGTGTAGGTAAAACAAACCAATATACTGGCAGACCCAACTACTTCATTTTCTGCTATTTCTAGAACATCAGGTTCTTGAAGACAATGTTAAGATTTGCTGGACATAGGTTAACAATACACTCTCCTTAACTAAATATACAGAGTATTACCAATGACTTCATATTGCAAGTGGTTATGAATACGCAGCATACACTTAAATTAATTGAGAAATACTGTACTTTGGATTGGCCAAAAGCCACATCTAGTTATCATTCTAGCATGACTGAAGGATGTAAAATGATCCTTAAAATTAATATGGGGACTCTTTTTCTCTGAAATTCAAAGCACCACTGTGTATGCACAGGCACATAAATACTGTGATATGCCTACAGCAGAACTGCATGTTTTGAAAACTCAGTGTTCATTAAAATTAACTACTGGTTCAAATGAAAATGTCTTCAATTATTTTCAAATGTTTTGATTGATCAGCAATAATGATGAGCCTTGGCTCACTGGAACCATTCATGCCTCTGAGTCAGAAGATTGTGGGTTCAAGCCTCAGTTCAGAGACTTGAGCACATAATCCAGGCTGATAAGTTCAGTGCAGTACAAAGTCTTTTGGATGAGACATTAAACTGAGGCCCAGTCTGCCCTCAGATTGACGCAAAAGATCCCATAGCACTATTTGAAGATTAGCAGGGGAGTTAGAAACATAGAAAAATGGGAGCAGGAGTCGGCCATTTGGCCCTTTGAGCCTGCTCCGCCATTCAATATGATCATGGCTGATCCTCTATCTCAATACCATATTCCCGCTCTCTCCCCATACCCCTTGACGCCTTTTGTGTCTAGAAATCTACCTCCTTCTTAAATATATTCAGTGACTTGGCCTCCACAGCCTTCTGTGGTAGAGAATTCCACAGGTTCACCACCCTCTGAGTGAAGAAATTTCTCCTCTTCTCAGTCCTGAATGTCCTACCCCGTATCCTGAGACTGTGACCCCTCATTCTAGACCCCCCCCCAGCCAGGGGAAACATCCTCCCTGCATCCAGTCTGTCTAGCCCTGTCAGAAAGTTCTCTTGGTGTCTCCCCAACCAACAGCTGAAACAGATTATTTGGTCATTATCTCATTGCTGTTTGTGGGGCCTTGCTGTGTGCAAATCGACTGTCTTATTTCCCTACACTACAACAGTCTACACCACTTCAAAAGAACTTCATTGGCTGTAAAGCCCACCTGGGATATCCTGAGGCTGTGAAAGGCGCTATATAAATGTCTGTTCTTTTTTTCCATTAATGACAAGTACCCACATTATTCAGTTGCAATTGTATGAACATGTACTGTCCTTTAGTAAGCTTCTAATAACTCAATATTTTGATTTCATGACACCTCAGCTTTTGCACAGTACTTGTGGCAGTTTAAGGAGGTGTCCTGTGTCAAACCAAATTTTATATAAATCAAGCAGTGGCATTCTAATTGGTGCCGTATGACTATTGTGGTTTACAGGATTCTGACAAAATCCAACATGCAAAAGCATGTATCTTAAAAAAACCAAAAAGATATACAAAAATATCCCACTTATATACATAAAATATACCACAAACTTACCACTGCACGATTTTTTTTCTGTTCAAAGAACATTGGTAAATCCTCCCAGTTTTCTAAATTCACATCCAGAGGAATAAAATTGCAGTTTAATGGTTCTCCCTCCTAATAATAAACAAATAGTGATAATCATTTACCAAGAATCCTTCTGAACTCTTCATTACTGCACTTTGTAAAAATTATCAGGATGATGTCAAGGGGGTGTCTGGGGGATCCAACACAAGGGGGACCAACACTATTTCTACTGTGTACGGCAGAAAGTAACAGGTATAGTAAAGTAGATTTACTGGTAGATTGCTTGAGCACAAAGCAAATTGAATGAAATGTAGTGTACAATCTTCATATTTCAAATTTACTTTAATATACTGTTGAAGATCATCCTGGCGAGCAAAATAACCCCCTGGCTCATTTTCTCCTCACTGACCTGCCCCCTCCACTGTCATCTCCGAAAACAAGTGCAAGGAGCTAATGGACTTCGGTCACTAAGAATGAGACCATGTGTTTCGCTGCATCTGCTGCATCCCCAGGAAAATATGGAGTGGCATAATGAATGTAACTTAATCCATAATTTCCTTTTTAGTTTGCGCCGTTCAAGCCAAACCTCGCCCAAGGTTCCACCTGCCCCATTACCCAGCTCAGTACGACTGCCCTCGTCTGGTTCCACTCTTACCAATCCACATTGAAATTAAAAAAAAGAAATTCTGCTCCATTTTATTTAAATTGTTTAATTTGAACTGCTAGACAATTCCATTTTCCCCAAACAAATAAAAAAAATGGCTGAATTAACAGAAGTAACTATATTGACAGCTTCTTTCTGATACAAGGCCTGGGCAGCATGTGCCTCCAGTAGGGGGAGATAATAGTGTGCCATGATATTCAATTGTTAATATTGTACACTGCTGTTACACGTCGAACTGATTTTACACATCTTTTTCATACATTTGTCGAAAGTATGCACAATGAGGATAAACTATGCTGCAGTACAAAAACCAAGATGTTTGGGGTAACAGCTTTATGTTTAGTGATGGACCAGATTTTCCTGGGGATTTGCAACATTGTAATGGTGCATCCTCGTCGTAGGGACCCTTGAACGGCGCAAACTAAAAAGGAAATTATGGATTAAGTTACATTCATTATGCCACTCCATATTTTCCTGGGGCTTTAGCGCCTCTACACCATTACCCTCGACAAAAACAGTTAAAAGATATCACAGTTCCTCCCCCATTAAAATCAAGGGTAATCGCGATTTTCCTACATTTAAGCCAGTTTTTACACTGTTGCCGCTTAGACCTGGAGCAGAGAGCCAAAAATCAAATTGTATTCCACGGTGAGATTTATCACTCTCGAGTCTGAGTCAGAAGGTTGTGGGGTCAAGCACCATTCTAGGGGGCTGATTTTAAGTTTAGACGCTCAGAATGTACCCACTTCCCACCTGTTGTAACCCATGTAAGGACCGAGCACACGCCTCGTTTGCATGCAGCCGGTGTGCTGGACGCAGCAAACCAGCCGACAGTTGGAGCCTGAGGGGAGAGGGGAGGAAGACGATCTTTCAGGGACACCAGAAGGAGCAAACTTTTAAATTAAAGTTATTTGAGGTGTTTTTTTGAATGGCTCCCTGTTTTACCTTTGAGGACTGCTGGTTAGGCCGGCCATTGCCGGTACATAGAAACATAGAAAAATAGGAGTAGGAGTAGGCCATTCGGCCCTTTGAGCCTGCTCCACCATTCAATATGTTCATGGCTGATCCTCTATCTCAATACCATATTCACGCTCTCTCCCGACTACAACAAGCGAAGTGTCGGTGAAGTGCGTTACACTGGATACAGCAAAGGCTATGGGCCCCGACAACATCCCGGCTATCATGCGGAAGACTTGTGCTCCAGAACTAGCCATGCCTCTAGCCAAGCTGTTCCAGTAGAGTTACAACACTGGCATCTACCCGACAATGTGGAAAACTGCCCAGGTATGTCCTGTCCACAAAAAGCAGGACAAATCCAATCCAGCCAATTACCGCCCATCAGTCTACTCTCAATCATCAGCAAAGTGATGGAAGGTGTCATCGACAGTGCTATCAAGCGGCACTTACTCACCAATAACCTGCTCACTGATGCCCAGTTTGGGTTCCTCCAAGACCACTCGGCTCCCGACCTCATTGCAGTCTTGGTCCAAACATGGACAAAGGAACTGAATTCCAGAGGTGAGGTGAGAGTGACTGCCCTTGACATCAAGGCAGCATTTGACCGAGTCTGGCATCAAGGAGCCCTAGTAAAACTGAAGTCAATGGGAATCAGGGGGTAAACGCTCCACTGGCTGGAGTCATACCTAGCACAAAGGAAGATGGTTGTGGTGGTTGAAAGTCAATCGTCACAGCCCCAGGACATTGCTGCAGGAGTTCCTCAGGGCAGTGTCCTAGGCCCAACCATCTTCAGCTGCTTCATCAATGACCTTCCCTCCAACATAAGGTCAGAAATGGGGATGTTCGCTGATGACTGCACAGTGTTCTGTGCCATTCGCAACTCCACAGATAATGAAGCAGTCCATGCCCGCATGCAACAAGACCTGAACGACGTTCAGGCTTGGGCTGATAAGTGGCAGGTAACATTCGCCCCACAGAAGTGCCAGGCAATGACGATCTCCAACAAGCGAGAGTCTAACCACCTCCCCTTGACATTCAATGTCATTACCATCGCCGAATCCCCAACTATGAACATCCTGGGGGGGTCACCATTAACCAGAAACTGAACTGGACCAGCCACATAAATACTGTGGCAACAAGAGCAGGTCAGAGGCTAGGTATTCTGCGGCGAGTGTCTCACTTCCTGACTCCCCAAAGCCTTTCCACCATCTACAAGGCACAAGTAAGGAGTGTGATGGAATACTCTCCACTTGCCTGGATGAGTGCAGCTCCAACAACACTCAAGAAGCTCGACACCATCCAGGACAAAGCAGCCCGCTTGATTGGCACCCCATCCACCACCTTAAACATTCACTCCCTCCACCACCGGCGTACCGTGGCTGCAGTGTGTACCATCTACAAGATGCACTGCAGCAACTCGCCAAGGCTCCTTCGGCAGCACATCCCAAACCCGCGACCTCTTCCACCTAGAAGAACAAGGGCAGCAGGCGCATGGGAACACCACCACCTCCAAGTTCCCCTCCAAGTCACACACGATCCTGACTTAGAAGTATATCGCCGATCCTTCATCGTCGCTGGGTCAAAATCCTGGAACTCCCTACCTAACAGCACTGTGGGAGTACCATCACCACACGGACTGCAGTGGCTCAAGAAGGCGGCTCACCACCACCTTCTCAAGGGCAATTAGGGATGGGCAATAAATGCTGGCATTGCCAGTGACGCCCCGATCCCATAAACGAATATATATAAAAAAACTCATTAATTCCTCAAAATTGTAATTGGAGTCCTACATATGTTATTGTACCCCGATTTTCATATTACAAGTGGCCTCGTAAATGGGTTGGTGAGTGACTTGACATCGTTTTCAGGCTGTTACAACCCCATTTTTGACAGGCGTAGACATATAAAATCAGTCCCTCGGACTTGAGCACATCATCCAGGCTGACACTTCAGTGCAGTACTGAGAAAATGCAGTGTTGTTGGAGGTGCCGCCTTTTGACAAGATGTTAAACCTAGGCTCTGTCTGCTTGTTCAGGTGAATGTAAAAGATCATATGGCATTATTCAAGAAGAGCAGGGAAGTTCTACTCGTGTTCTGGCCAACATTTATCTCTCAACCAATATCACCAAAACAGGTTACCTAGTCTGGGATCGCGGGAGTTGAGGATCTTGGGGGGGGGGGGTGGTGGAATCAGGAATCGCGGGGGGAATAAAAAAATTAATTGGGGATCACGGGGGTTGGGGGCACAAGAGGATCGGGGCCGACCACCGGAGGATCGCGGCCGGCCTCATCATCATTGTTGGGGGAGGCCTGGGGGGCGGAAGGATGACTGGGAATGCGATCGGTGGCCTCGTGAGGGGGTCTCCGATCGCGGGGGGTGGGTTAGTTAGGGACCCTGGATCCAGGAGGTAGATATAAATCCACTAAACTCCTGGATGCTGCAGTTCCCGCCTCGGTTTAACTGCCGGGTTTCACGAATTATGTGAAACCCGTCCACAGGCCGTTAAATTCAAAATGGAGGGCAAAATAGAGGCTTGCAGCCTCATTGCAATATTTAAATTAATTAACGCCCTCTGGGAGCAATTTTGCCAGCCCAGGGAAAACTGGAAGTGGGCGGGATCAGGTCGGGATTCACATTTTTAACAATTTAACTGCCCCCATCTGTTTTTTTTTTAAGTGGAAAATTCCAGCCTAGATTTTTTTAATTTAACGGTAAAAAAATACAGTTGTTCGTGAAAAGTCAAGTTAGAAGATTTTTTAAAATTAATTCATGGGATGTGGGCATCGCTGGCAAGGCCAGCATATTGCCCATCCCTAGTTGCCCCCAAGGTGGTGGTGAGCCGCCTTCTTGAACCGCTGCAGTCCATGTGGTGAAGGTACTCCCACAGTGCTGTTCGGGAGGGAGTTCCAGGATTCTGACCCAGCGATGATGAAGGAACGGCGATATACTTCTAAGTCAGGATGGTGTGTGACTTGAAGGGGAACTTGGAGGTGGTGGTGTTCCCATGCGCCTGCTGCCCTTGTCCTTCTAGGTGGAAGAGGTCGGGGGTTTGGGAGGTGCTGCCGAAGAAGCCTTGGCGAGTTTCTGCAATGCATCTTGCAGGCGGTACACACTGCAGCCACAGTACGCTGGTGGTGGAGGCAGTGAATGTTTAAGGTGGTAGATGGGGTGCCAATCAAGCGGGCTGCTTTGTCCTGGATGGTGTTGAGCTTCTTGAGTGTTGTTGGAGCTGCACTCATCCAGGCAAGTGGAGAGTATTCCATCACACTCCTTACTTGTGCCTTGTAGATGGTGGAAAGGCTTTGGGGAGTCAGGAGGTGAGACACTCGCAACAGAATACCTAGCCTCTGACCTGCTCTTGTTGCCACAGTATTTATGTGGCTGGTCCAGTTAAGTTTCTGGTCAATGGTGACTCCCAGGATGTTAATGGAGGATTGGGTGATGGTAATGCCATTGAATGTCAAGGGGCGGTGGTTAGACTCTCGCTTGTTAGAGATAGTCATTGCCTGGCACTTCTGTGGCGTAAATGTTACCTGCCACTTATCAGCCCAAGCTTGAACGTCGTTCAGGTCTTGTTGCATGTGGGCATGGACTGCTTCATTACCTGAGGAGTTGTGAATGGCACTGAACACTATGCAGTCATCAGCCAACATCCCCATTTCTGACCTTATGTTGGAGGGAAGGGCATTGATGAAGCAGCTGAATATGGTTGGGCCTAGGACACTGCCCTGAGGAACTCCTGCAGCGATGTCCTGGGGCTGTGATGATTGACCTCCAACCACCACAACCATCTTCCTTTGTGCTAGGTATGACTCCAGCCAGTGGAGAGATTTCCCCCCCGATTCCCATTGACTTCACTGTTGGTGACCTTTCTGATTGCTGTTTGATTGGGTGTTATAAGTGTAATACATTTCAAATTTAAGACACATGGATACACATCGACACAAAAGTAGAATGCACGGAGATGAAACTTATAACAATACCTTTGTGTAGAGATATATTCTATCAGTATTCTTGCTTGCGCAAAACATGAAGGCATCATAAACTGGAATACTGCTGTCACAAGGGATATCAGGTTGTTCTATATCAGAAAAGTTTGACAGTTAACTTGGAAGAAATGTCATGATTAGTTCCTCTTTCAAGAGGAAACACAATTAAAACTTTAAAAAAATCTCTTTCACACATTCAAATATGCTTGGAAGGGTTGCTCGGAAAGCAGATTTTTGAAAATATTAGACGCTGCTGCTAGTAAACATATGGTGTGACGACAGTATTGGCATAGTTGTTAGGTCTTGCAATTGAAATACCTGCCGATACTCACTTGATCAAGCTACCAGAGGCCTGTGAAACTATACCCCAGCAAGGAGTCAATGCCTTCAAGACATTGAGGTAAGAAGTGGGAAAATTTTATTAAAAGCCACACTTTTGAGAAGTTAAAGCTTTTTTACCCCACTAGAGTGGAGAAGGTTAAGGGATGTCTTCAAGATTATGAAGAGTTGGTGAAACTGATAACAAGAGAGCACACATTTCAGATAATCAGAAAAAGATTGAAAGTGGAGATTAGAAAAAAAATTCTGTATGCAGAAAGTGATTAGAATTTGGAATTCTTTGTAACAAGCCACCATTGAAACAGAATATATTGTACACAGCATCAAAGGGAATTAGTTGCTTAAAGAGAGGAATTTTAAAGGTTATGCAGAAGACGCAGGATAGTTGGATTAGACTACATTGATCATGGGATGAAAATCGCCAACAGAGATTTTAAAGGCTGGATGGCCCATCTCTGTGCATAATATTCTATGCCTCTATGATCTGGTGTAGTGTGTGAAGTTCTGGGCTTCAAAAGGGTGTCAGTGTATACTCTGAATAGGCAAAGGGGAATGTGGGCCCATTAAAAACTGAAGCAGGCGAGACTATAATGGATAATAAGGAAATGGCAGACTCATTAAGTGGGTACTTTGCATCCTTTTCATAGTGGAGGACAAGGACAAAATACCAGCGGTACAAGTTAGTGGAGTTAAGATATGTAATAAAAATGGTAATGAGAAAATACTGTGACTTAAGATGGACAAATCTCCAGGACCTGATGGGCGAGGAAATTGCAGATGCATTAGTTATAATTTTCCAAAGCTCTCCAGATTCAGGAATTATGCCTTTGGTTTGGAAAATTGTAAATGTCACTCCATTAAATTAAGGAGGGAGGGAGGGAGAAACCAGGTAACTGCAGACCCATCAGTTTAATATCAGTTGTGGGGAAGTTGCTGGAATCTATCACCAGACAGAGTGACCGAGGACTTGGATAAGTATGAGCTTATCAAAGAGAGTCAGCATGGATTTGGGAAGGGTAGGTCATATCTAACTATTCTAGTTGAATGTTCTAAGGAGATAGTATAGTGATCTTAACAAGGTGTCCTTGTACACAAATCACTAAATGCTAGTGAACAGGTAAAAAAGTAATGAAAAAGGCTAATTAAATGTTGGTCGTTACCTCAAAGGGATTGGAATTCAAAAGTGAAGAAGTGATGTTTCAGTTGTGCAGAGCCTTGGTCAGACCCCATCTGGTGTTCTACGTTCAGTTTTGTGAAAGATATGTATGGCGCAGATTCATCAGAATTGTACCAGGGCTTAAAGGGTTAAATTGAGGACCAATTGCATAAACACGGTTTGAATTTCCTTCTGTTTAGAAGGTTGAGGGGTGAACGAATTGAGGTATTTAAAAGAAAGGGATTCAATAGGGTAGATACAGAGAAACGATATCCTCCAGTGCAGGAATCCAGAACAAGGGGGCACAATCACAAAATTAGAATTAGGCTATTTCGGAGCAAAATCAGGAAGCTCTTTTTCACACAGGGTAGCAGAAATCTGGAACTCTCCCCACAAAAGGCTGTGGATACTGGGCCAATTGTAATTTAAAAAGACTGAAATTGATTTTTGTTAGTTAAGGGTATCAAGAGATACAGAGCAAAGGTGAGTAAATGGAGTTGAGGTACAGATCAGCCATGAACTGATAGAATGGCAGAATAGGCTCAAGAGGCTGACTGGCCGACTGCTGTTCCTACATTCCTTAAAAAAGATGGCTAAATATCTGGTTAGGAATAAATAGATTGATATAATCAAGATATATCGATATGATCAAATACTCTGTTTCTAGAGGCGCTGGGGATAAAGTACTGTGCTATGGAAAGCAACTAATGAAAGATGAACAACAGAAGTTAAAAAGTTAGACATATTTTCAGGTTTGCTCCACGACCTCTGGGATGGCCAGGAAACAACTTTGCAAAACTTGCCTTCAAGAAATTCACTACACTGGGTACAGCCCGCGCAAGAAATAATCCAGGAACTATTTGTATAATTCCATTTAAATAGTTGTGGAAGTAGATGTGAAGAACAAACTGAATTACCTGGTTGCTGTTGACTCTCGTTAGCTACACTTCCTTCGGTTATGGTAATTGCAGTGCTGCTTTTGTCAGTATTGGAAGGTACAAGGTTCTCAGATTTCACGGTACTTCTGTGCGTCATTTCACTACTTATCTGCTCTGTTGGTGTATTTGATTCATCTTTTTCCTCATTCTCCAGGTCAGATAGGACTGCACAATCAGTCTGAGGTTGGGTTCCTCCTTGACATTCTTTTTCGCTTGGATTTGAATGACAAGACAAATTTTCTTTTTGATCGCCTGTGTTCGGAAAAGCTTCAGTTTGAAACATTGCTTGGACAGCTCGAGTATTAACTACTTGTTGACATAAACAAAAATTAGCAATAGGCCATTACAGCATTAATGTATTAATCACACTAACACAAGATACATTTTCAAAGTACCAAAAGTTTCCCCACAATCAGATCACTGAAATAGCCAGCTATTTTTAGTTGAAGTAAAACACCAATATATTAACTTGAGTTTTAATTTTTTTTCCAATAAATATTTTTACACAATAAAATATATTTGAGCAATGGAACATTCAAAAAAAGGATCTTACCAACAGCTCTGAGAGTTTCACACATTTCACAGTAAGACAGTAAGGTATTATTAGTATATGTGCACACGATGCAGTTCCACGCTTTTTCAGTTACATGCAGTTTTCTTGAGGTAAGTGGTGTTCCACCCAATTGTTGAGGTCTTTGAATTCTAAATGGGGATGGCGTTGTCCCACCTTTGGCCTTTCTCTTTTTTGTACTTGCACTGTGTTGGACCGGTGTACATAACGATTTAAATCGTTTCGTCTGTGGCTCAAAGTTGGCTTTTAGCAGCAGCTCATCGTGGTTTGTTTTGCATTTTTCTTCATTCTCATTTTCACCAGCTTCTCTTGCATTTATTTTATCCAGTTTTCCTTGTGGTTGCTGAACTAATTTGGGGGAATTTGATGATTCTTGCAGCTCAGTTAGATCAGCAAATTGGCTGGGTGACAAATCTTGAGGGGCTCTCTTGCGTTTCTCTGTAGAGTCAGGTTTTGATGAGAAGAATGAGCGGATATCATGTTGTTTTTCTTTCTCAAACTAAAATGGAAGTATAATACAGTGCTTAAAAATAACAAATTGGAGACATTTAAAACCAATTTACCTAGGAAATTAGAAATCTATAAAGTTAAACACCCATTATCCTACGATGAGAGATTGTGTAGAATGGGCCGATACTCTCTGGAGTTTAGAAGAACACAAGAAATAGGAGCAGGAATAGGCCACTTGGCCCCTCCAGCCTGCTCCGCCATTCATGGCTGATCTTGGGCTCAAAGCCACTTCCCCGCCCGCTCCCCATAACCCTTCACTCCCTTATCTTGCAAAAATCTGTCTATCTCCACCTGAAATGTATTTAATGACCCAGCCTCCACAGCTCTCTGGGGCAGAGAATTCCACAAATTTACGACCCTAAGAAACTCCTCCTCATCTCAGTTCTAAACAGGGTGACCCTTTATTCTAAAACTGTGCCCCCGAGTTCTAGATTTCCCCACGAGGGGAAACATCCTCTCTGCATCGACCTTGTCGAGCCCCCTCAGTATCTTATATGTTTCAATAAGGTCACCTCTCATTCTTCTAAATTCCAATGAGTATAGGCCCACCCTGCTCAACCTTTCCTCATAAGTCAACCCCCTCATCTCAGGAATTAACCTAGTGAATCATCTCTGAACTGCCCCCAATGCAAGTTTCTCCTTCCTTAAATAAGGAGACCAAAACTGTACGCAGTACTCAAGGTGTGGTCTCACCAATACCTTGTACAGTTGTAGCAGGACTTTCCTGCTTTTATACTCCTACCCCTTTGAAATAAAGGCCAACATTCCATTTGCCTTTTTGATTACTTGCTGTGCCTGCATGCTAACTTTTTGTGTTTCATGCACAAGGACCCCCAGGTCCCTCTGAACTGTAGCATTTTGTAATCTCTCTCCATTTAAATAATAATTTGCTTTTTTATTTTTCCTGCCAAAGTGGATAACCTCGCACTTTCCCACATTATACTCCATCTGCCAAATGTTTGCCCACTCAATTAGCCTATCTATATCCCTTTGCAGGTTCTTTGAGTCCTCCGCACAACTTGCTTTCCCACCCATCTTTGTATCATCCTCAAACTTGGCTACATTACACTCGGTCCCTTCATCCAAGTCATTAATGTAGATTGTAAATAGTTGAAGCCCCAGCACCGATCCCTGTGGCACCCCACTAGTTACCGTTTGCCAACCGGAAAATGACCCATTTATCCCGACTCTCTGCTTTCTGTTTGTTAGCCAATTCTCTATCCATGTGAATATATTACCCCCAATTTCGTGAGCTCTTATCTTATGCAGTAACCTTTTATGTGGCACCTTATCGAATGCCTTCTCGAAATCCAAATACACCACATCCACTGGCTCACCTTTGTCCACCCTGCTCGTTACATCCTCAAAGAACTCCAGCGAATTTGTAAAACATGATTTCCCTTTCATAAAACCATGCTGACTCTGCTTGACTGCATTATGATTTTCCAAATGCCCTGCTACTGCTTCCTTAATGAAGGACTCCAGCATTTTCCCAACGACAGATGTTAGGCTAACTGGTCCAAAGCTTCCTGCTTTCTGTCTCCCTCCTTTCTTAAATAGGGGTGTTACATTTGCGGTTTTCCAATCCGCTGGGACCTCTCCAGAGTCCAAGGAATTTTGGTATATTGCAACCAATGCATCCACTATCTCTGCTGCCACTTCTTTTAAGACCCTGGGATGCAGGCCATCTGGTTCATGGGACTTGTCATCTTTTAGTCCCATTATTTTACCAAGTACTTTTTCCTTAGTGATAGTCTTTAGTTCCCCCCCTCCCTGTGGCCCCTTGATTATCCATTATTGGGATGTTGTTAATGTCTTCTACCGTGAAGACAGATGCAAAATATTTGTTCAGAGTCTCTGCCATTTCCCCGTTCCCCATTATTAATTCCCCAGTCTCATCCTCTAAGGGACCAACGTTTACTTTAGCTACCCTCTTCCTTTTTATATACCTGTGGAAGCTCTTACTATCTGTTTTAATGTTTCTTGCCAGTTTACTCTCATAATTCATCTTCTCTCTCTATTATTTTTTTAGTCATCCTTTGCTGGTTTTTTAAAAATTTCCCAATCCTCTGGTCTCCCACCAATCTTGGCAACATTGTATGCCTTCGTTTTCAATTTGATACCATCCTTTACTTCCTTAGTTAGCCACGGATGGTGCTCCCTTCTCTTAAAATCCTTCTTTCTCACTGGAATATATTTTTGTTGAGTTATGAAATATCTCCTTAAATGTCCACCACTGCATTTCAACTGTCTTCCCCTTTAGTTTATTTTTCCAGTCCACTTTAGCCAGTTCTGCCCTCATGCCATTGTAATTGCCTTTGTTTAAAATCAGGACACTGGTTTGAGATACAACTTTCTCACCCTTCAACTGAATTTGAAATTCAACCATGGTATGATCACTCTTTCCTAAAGGATCCTTTACTATGAGATCATTTATTAATTCTGTCTCATTATGCAGTACCAGATCCAAGATAGCCTGCTCCCTGGTTGGTTCCATTAAATACTGTTCTGGGAAACCATCCCGGATGCACTCTATGAACTCCTCCTCAAGGCTACCATGGCCAATTTGATTTGTCCAATCAATATGGAGATTAAAATCACCCATGATTATTACCGTAGCTTTTTTACAGGCCTCCATTATTTGTTGATTTATACTCTGTCCAACAATATTGCTACTGTTCGGGGGCCTGTAGACTATGCCCACCAGAGACTTGTTCCCTTTATTATTTTTTATCTCCACCCAAACCGATTCTACATCTTGATCTTCTGAGCCAATATCACTTCTCACCACTGCACTGATCCCATCCTTTACCAACAAAGCCACCCCACCTCCCTTTCCTTCTGTCTATCCTTGACGAAGGGTCATCGACCTGAAACGTTAACTCCGTTTCTCTCTCCACAGATGCTGCCTGACCTGCTGAGTATTTCCAGCATTTTCTGTTTGTATTTATTTTTTGTACTGTCATGTACAGAATTAAAAAGGACAAGAGGAAATGAATACTGTCACTATGCAATTTAGCAGCTCTAAATTTTATTCAGCTGTTAACATAAATTAGATTGTAAAGTGCAGAATTAGTAAGATTTAGCTCGCCAAAATTTGTATTTGTAACCGGCTCAATTTTTGCAATGAAATGATTAGATCAAGAAGGTTTTCAGGCTGCAGTATTTGGGAATCACAGGATTGACGTCAGTACAATCTGTAAAAACCGGCTGTGTGAAATCTTCATCTCCCACAGATAACTTTAAATAGCTTGGAAACAGAATGTGTCACACATGTGATTTTCTTTAAGACAGGTCTTAATTATATTATAAAACTGTCTCAATCTATGGAACATTGTACATTTAATGTTATATGACATATAGCTTCTCACCAGTATAAGTTTTTATTTATGTTTGCTCATTTTTAACTACTGCGTGATTCTGCATCCAATTGTATATTGTATATGCAGCTTGGCAGTAAGAAATAGCTGAACTTAAAAAAAAATCAAATTTGCAGATGAATAAAAGCAGAATAAAACAAAGGCTTAGAAACTGGACTGCACTATGTCTGTTTTTCAGGCATGAAATGGGTGCCTAAGAATCCAATATGGTAGGCGGCGCGCACGGATCCGTCCTGTACTGGAAGTGCGCTGTCCGCTAAACTGGATTGGGCACTTCCATGGGCGTCCAGGGCATGTGCCGGAAGTATTCAAGAAGCTCATTATAATATTAAAATAAGAGACCTATGGTGGTTGTCCTTTTGTGAAATTGGTATGCCCCAGGGCCTGATTAGCCATGTTATAAACTCGCTCAGCAACTCATGGCACTAACAATCAGCGCCAGTTAGACGGAATATCCCCTCCGTACAGGTTAGTTGCTGGTTTGTTCTGCTGTGAGTCAATGCCTGGCCCTTGTTTTTTGCCCATTTTCTCCATTCCACTAATGACTTTGAGAGTTCTGGGAACAATGTTGTGCTGGTGCTGGAATGCTTGTCTTATCTTACAAATATTTTATTTCAGACATGGGTGGTTGTGTGAAGGGCAGCACCAACGAAGACAGCTGGGAGAAGAGAGAGGAGGGCACTGCATGGGAGCACTTCTCATACCTCAACTCAACCGAGGAGCAACATGTGAGGTGCCTGGGCCTCACTAAGGAGGCAGTCATGGGCTTAGGTCACCTGCTCCAGCCACAACTGGAGCCCCAAACAGGCACTGCCTATGGCTGTCAAGGCCCTCAACATTTATGGCACAGGCACGATCCAGTTTTTTTAAAAAAGATACCCAAATATATTTAATGTGAAATGTTATGGTCTACATTGATAACTGAATAAAATTGTTGTTATTTGCAAACCATTTTCCACAATTTGTTGCTGTGGAATTTTAAAATGCTGTATTAAGACTTTTCTCTGCAGAAACCAAAGGTCTGAAGGAAGACAGCTTGAGGAAATATTTTGCAAATCATATAGAACATTATAGATTTATGGCAGTGAGTGAACACAAATCAAGCCGTTCTACTAATGTCATATACCCTAAGAGTGGCTCCAGTAGTTTATGAACATCAGCAGAACCTGTAACTTGAATTACTGCGTCATCTGTGTTTTATTCTTTGTTAAGTACAGCATTTTTGTAAACAGATATCTTGATTTTTCTTACTATGCTGCAGTGGAGAAATGGGATGTATTAAAGATGGTGTGGTATAGTTGAAAATGTAGTAGTGATATAGGATAGTGTATAGCATCACAACTGACACTGTAGTATTAATACTAGTAAATAGATAACACTAGACAGATGTTATTCATTATAATGCTCTGCCCTAATAGGTGCACTCAGACATCATGGTAATTAGTAATAAGGTTTGAAAAATTAGTATTTATATTTCATGTAGCATAGTTCATATTCTTACATGGGTGAAGAACACATCATCCTGAGTTCCTGGTAAATTTTCATTTGGCACCCAGGCCAATGCAGTGTTCAAGAAATCCCATTTTTCTTTATCTCCCTCCTCTACTTCCAAGCGTTGCTTTATTCCATTTAATGTGTTACTTGTAACACGAGTCTGTAATTGAAGAATTGAAATAATTTATCTCCACTGACTAATTCATGAACTCATTTTGTATTTTGACTAAAGCTACAAAGTTAAAAACCAACAAACAAATCTTCAAACTTAGAAATATTCTAAATTCGTTATAATTTCTACATGTTAGTTGTGCATCTCCTTAAACCCAGCAGTACAGCTTTGGACTAGTGCCCCATCATTAAATTGCAATTCCAACTTCAATTTATCTTGCACTTAGTTCTTGGCCATAGTGGAGGACAGATCACTTTGTAATGATTGAACACTCCATTTTGAGAAATGAATAATTAGCAGGGCCCAATAGTCAACTGAATATAGAACACTGATTGCAATTGTACAGAAATCCATATTCAACATTGTCTGTAGGAGGAAGTAAGGGTAAGAATGCTGAAAGTAAGGACACAATGGGGAGGGAAGAGAAGGTAAAGAAATAATTTATAAAATGTACATATTTTTAGTTTTTCCACCCACTCCCTGTTTAAATATTTCCTTCTCTCCTGAAGGCTATAACTCAAGCTGGATTACAGTTCCACGGTATCTTGGCCAAGCATCCATTCTTTAAGTTAGAGCCTAGACTATAAAAGCAAATTATTCGATTGAGTGGGAAGAGGAAGTAAAGCAGAACACCACCAGGTAATAGATTTAATAACTGAATTATCTTGGCTGGATTACAGTCCTTCCTTAAAGAAAATCTGAAGAGATCACAGACTCGGTTATCACTTTCCTTTATTTGCAAAAAACACCCACAGTATGTTCAAATTAGTTCTGGAGTATCCTGAAGATAACTAGCTTAGATTTATTTGAATCCAGTTGTAGTCTTTGAAGATTATGATAGAGAAATATAATTTTATTAAAAATGTTGTGCAAGTTTTTGAAAATAATGGTGGAAGTGAGAATGTAGCTGTACTAGAGCTGGATATGGAATCATTGATATAGATAACTAGAAAGGAAATTGATTCTGTAAAGAAAAACAGAACAGAGAGTGGATAAATCGCCATGCTTGCCCTGGTGGCATGTTACCTACGCTGTTGAAAGGAGTCAGAGAGGAGACAGCAGAGGCTCTGACCACAATATTTCAATCTTCTTTAGATATGTAGAAGACTGGAGGGTAGTCAATACAGCACCCTGTTCAAGATGAGAGAGAGCTGGATAAACTTGGCAACTACTGACCAGTTAGTCAAACTCAGAATCCATAACTCAAGTTCAAATTAGAAAGCACTAAAGTTCGGGAAAATGAATGTTAAAGAAGTTGCGCACTCCAGGGGCAAGTGCTGGGTCTACTTTTTTCCCCTCGGAATATACAGACAGTTTGGACTTCAGCACAATCTCTAAATTTGCTGATGATGCAAAAATAGGGGATTGCCAAATGGTGAGGAGGACTGTAAAAGACTTCAGGAAGCCAGACAGGTTAGCAGAGTGGGCAGAGAATTGGAAGATGTAATTTAATGTGGAGGCATGGGAGTATACACTCAATGGAAAGACGCTGAAAGGCAAGGTTGAATAGAGAGACTTAAGAATTCAAATACATAATTCCCTATGCAAGGGCAGGTAAAGCCATAAAAATCAGCATTTTGGATTTTATAAATAGGGGCACAGAATACAAGAATAAAGTAGTCATGATAAGTGGCATAGTGGTTAGCACTGGTGCCTCACAGCGCCAGAGACCCGGGTTCAAATCTGACCTCGGGTGACTGTCTGTGTGGAGTTTGCACATTCTCCCCGTGTCTGCGTGGGTTTCCTCCGGGTGCTCCGGTTTCCTCCCACAGTCCAAAAATGTGTGGGTTAGGTTGATTTGGCTATGATAAATTGACCCTTAGTGTTAGGGGGGATTAAATATGTGGGGTTATGGGGATAGGATGGGATATGTTAGGGGGAATTAAATACGTGGGGTTACGGGGGTAGGGTGGGATATGTTGTACTGTGGGGATTAAAGCAGGGACAGGGTACTGGATTTGGATGATCAGCCATGATCGTATTGAATGGCGGAGCAGGCTCGACGGGCCGAATGGCCTACTCCTGCTCCTAGATTCTATGTTTCTATGTTTCTATAAATTTGTAACAAAACATTGCTAGGCTGCACTTAAAATAGTACTATGTGCAGTTTTGGTTGTCTCATTACAGAAAGGACATTAAAGCCATAGAGAGCGTACAGTGCAGATTCACCAGAATGATGCTGGAGATAGGAAACTAATATTATGTGGAAGGATTTGAAATATTGAGACTATATTCTTGGGAGCAGAAAAGACTGAGGAGATTTGATAGAGATTTTGAAAATTATGAAGAGTTTTGAGAGGGTGAATAGAGGGAAATCTCTTCTGGTTAGGGAGTCAGTGACTAATGATCAGCAATTTGAAATTGTAACCAAGAGGCTGGGGAGAAAGATTAGGAGGAATTCCTTTACGCAGACAGTTGTTGGAGCAAGGATTGCTACGCCAATAGGGGATAGTTGAGGCGGAGACCATTCCATGTTTCAATGGAAAAGTGACTAATTATTTGAAGCAAGAGGAAGATAAGGTTATCGTAGAGCAGTGGGATCCAGCACAGGCACTATAAACTGAACGGCCTCCTTCTGTGCTGTGAACTTCTATGACTATTCATATCGAATTATATTAATGTTATGTTAAACAATAGTACCATAATATGAAATTACATAGGAAAGAAAAAGTGAAAAAAGACCAACAGATGCACGGATGCTCATCCTATCCATTTGATGGTGCAACCATTGTCTAGAATAGAATGGAACATAACATTTGTTTGAGTAAATATTGAGTCCTGCGACCATTTCAATCCAGTCTCATCAGATTCAAGAAATCTACAATAACAAAATATTTTTCAGAAGCTTAACATTTAAAAGAGGGTGCAGGAACAGAGACTCGACGGGTCACATACGCAAATCTTTGAAGGTGGAAGGACAAGTTGATTAGGCTGTTAAAGCATACGGGATCCTTGGCTTTATAAATAGAGGCATAGGGGGCGATTTTGAGTGGGGGCGCGTTGGAGGCGGGACTGCTGCTTGTCGGGTCGATGTCCCGCCTCCATCAATTTGTGGCCAACCCACGCTATTTTCCCTTGATTGACCTTGTTAAGCCCGCCCAGCGGGCTTAGCAGGCCAATTAAGGGGAAGCCGGTTACAGAGAACGTCAGCGTATGACGTTTCATCTGTCAAAAATTTGAGACAGATGAATTGTCATCGTTTGACAGCTCTGTGAAGCTGTCAAACAGTGACAATCTCTGCAGTTTGATAAGGTCTTGCATACAACAACCTCACCAACCTTATTTCTTTTACAGAAATTAGATGTTTGTTGCATCTGAGAATGCAACGGCCATCTCTCATCTGCAACACGGAGGTGCGAGACTCTCCGCATAGAAACCGACTGAAGCCTGCAGGAAGAAACAAAGGTAAGTACACTTTTAAAAGCACTGACCTCAGATACTCACCTCTCCACTCTTGCACCCATCACTTATCTTCACACCACACTTTTGCACCTCCCCCACCGACTCCCGCAGACCCAGTACTCGCCTCGCTGAGCTGGTGTGTTTTGGAGCCTTCGGGAAGCCTGCACTTGAGGGCAAAAAGCGGATAATCCTATTTTCTGCCCGTTAACTACCTGTTAACAGGCAGTTAATAGGCTTTAATCCCTTCCCGCCCCCAAGGAGACAGGACCCGGCGCGGGATGGCAGCAGCAGTAGCAGAGCGGACCTGGGAGGAGCGGCGAGGCAGCAGCAGCGGTACCAACTCAGCACCGGCAGAATTTTCAAAGAGTGACGTTGGCACAAGGGGAGGGAGCTGATTGGTGAGTATCTGGTAAGTGTTTTTACTTGGCTTTCTTAAAGTTTTTAAGTTTATTCCAACTAGTTTAGTAAATTAGAGGTTAATTAGAGTATGGCAGGGCAGCTCACAGCCGTGGAATGCACATCCTGTGCCATGTGCGAAGTCCTGGACACCTCCCGTAGTCTGGACGATATGTGCGGGAAGTGTCGCCAGCTACAGCAGCTCGAGCACCGGGTTACGGAGCTCGAGCGGCGGCTGCAGTCACTGCTGTGCATCCGCGAGGCTGAGAGCTACGTGGATAGCACGTTTTGGGAGGTGGTCACCCCACAGCTTAAGAGTGTGCAGGCAGAGAGGGAATGGGTGACCGTCAGACAGAAGAGGACCACCAGGCAGGTAGTGCAGGAGTCCCCTGAGCCCATCTTGCTCACCAAACAGTATTCAGTGCTGAGTACTGGTGAGGGCGATGGTTCCTCTGGGGAGTGCAGCCAGAGCCAAGTCCACAGCACCATGGAAGACGCAGCTGCATAGGCGGGGGGGGAAGAGGAGAGGGAGAGCAATAGTGATTGGGGATTCAATAGTTAGGGGAGCAGACAGGCGTTTCTGCGGCCGCAGACATGACTCCAGGATGGTATGTTGCCTCCCTGGTTCCAGGGTCAAGGATGTCACTGAACGGCTGCAGGGCATTCTGAGGGGGGAGGGTGAACAGCCAGAGGTTGTGGTCCATATCGGTGCCAACGACATAGGTAGGAAGAGGGATGAGGTCCTGCAGGCAGAGTTTAGGGAGCTAGGAAAGAGGTTAAAAAGCAGGACCTCAAAAGGTAGTAATCTCCGGTGCCACGTGCTGGTGAGTTCAGAAATAGGAAGATGGAGCAGATGAATGTGTGGCTGGAGAGATGGTGCAGGAGGGAGGGCTTTATATTCCTGAGGAATTGGAACCATTTCTGGGGGAGGTGGGACCTCTACAAGCCAGACGGGTTGCACCTCAACGGAAACGGGACCAATATCCTCACGGGAGGGTTTGCTAGCGCTGTTGGGGAGAGTTTAAACTAGCTTGGCAGGGGGATGGGAACCTAAGTATAGAGTCAATAGGGAGGGAAGAAAAACTGGAATTGGAAAACAAAAACATAGAAAGTAAATTGGAAGGACAGAGGAATCAAGGGCGAGATAGTAATCAACAAGGAGGTTTGCCTGTACTAAATGGTATATACTTCAATGCAAGGAGTATAGCGAACAAGGCAGATGGGCTGAGAGCACAGGTAGATACTTAGGACTATGATATTATAGCTATTACAGAGACGTGGCTGAAAGAGGGGCAGGTATGGCAGCTCAACATTCCTGGTTACAGGATTTTCAGACGGGATAGAGAGGGAGGTAAAAAGGGAGGGGGGGGGGGGTCGCGGTATTGATTAAAGAAACTATTACAGCTGCGAAGAGGGATGATATGTTGGAGGGATCATCAAACGAGGTCTTATGGGTTGAATTGAAAAACAAAAAAGAGGCAATCACACTGCTGGGAGTGTACTATAGACCCCCAAACAGTGAGAGGGAGATAGAAGAACAAATATGTAGGCAAATTTCTGGAAGTGCAAAAACTATAGGGCAGTAATAGTAGGGGATTTCAACTACCCCAATATTAATTGGGATAAAATTAGTGTGAAGGGTATAGAAGGTGCGGAATTCCTAAAATGCATCCAGGAGAACTTTTTTAGGCAGTATGTAGCAAGCCCAACAAGGGAGGGGGCGGTTCTGCACTTAGTTTTAGGGAATGAAGCTGGGCAGGTAGAAGGCGTATTAGTGGGAGAGCATTTTGGTGCTAGTGACCATAATTCTGTTAGATTTAAGGTAGTTATGGAAAAGGACAAGGATAGACCAGGAATAAAAATTCTAAATTGGGGAAAAGCAAATTTTTCTAAGCTCAGAGGGGATTTAGCCATAGTGGACTGGAAACAGCTACTTGAAGGTAAATCAGTGTCAGAGCAGTGGGAGGCATTCAAGGAGGAGATCCGGAGGGTTCAGACCAAATATGTGCCCTTCAAGAAAAAAGGCGGGACTAACAAATCTAGAGCCCCCTGGATGTCTAGGGACATACAGGGTAGGATAAAGAAAAAAAGGGAGGCGTATGACAGATGCCAAGGGCTAAATACGCCAGAATCTTTAGAGGAGTACAGAAAGTGCAAGGGTGCAATTAAAAAGGATATTAGGAAAGCAAAGAGAGAGCATGAAAAATTCTTGGCAAGTAAAATCAAGGAAAACCCAAAGATGTTTTATAAATATATTAAGAGTAAGAGGATAACTAAAGAAAGGGTAGGGCCTATTAGAGATCATGGGGGTAATGTGTGTGTGGAGGCGGGAGACGTCGGTAGGGTTCTTAATGAATACTTTGCGTCTGTTTTCAAAGGAGAGGGGCGAAGCAGACATTGCTATCGGGGGGGAGCAGTGAGAAATATTAGCTGAAATAAACATAGTGAGAGGAAATATTAAGGGGTTTAGCAGCTTTAAAAGTGGATAAATCCCCAGGCCTGGATGAAATGTATCCCAGGTTGTTAAGCGAAGCAAAAGAGGAAATAGCAGAGGCCCTGACCATCATTTTTCAATCCTCTCTGTCTTCAGGTGTGGTGCCGGAGGACTGCTAATGTGGTACCCTTGTTTAAAAAGGGAGAAAAGGATAGACCGAGTAATTACAGGCCAGTCAGCCTAACCTCAGTGGTGGGAAAATTATTGGAAAGAATTCTGAAGGACAGGATAAATCTTCATTTAGAAAGACACGGATTAATCAAGGATAGGCAGCACGGATTTGTTAAGGGAAGGTCATGTCTGACAAACTTGATTGAATTTTTTGAGGAGGTAACAAGGAGGGTAGATGAGGGTAGTGCGTTTGATGTAGTGTATATGGACTTTAGCAAGGCTTTTGATAAGGTTCCACATGGCAGACTGGTCACGAAGTTAAAAGCCCATGGGATCCAGGGCAAAGTGTCAAGTTGGATTCAAAACTGGCTCGGAGACAGGAAGCAGAGGGTAATGGTTGATGGGTGTTTTTGTGACTGGAAGGCTGTTTCCAGTGGGGTTCCGCAGGGCTCAGTACTAGGTCCTTGCTTTTTGAGGTATATATCAACGATCTTGACTTGAATATAGGAGGTATGATTAAGAAGTTTGCAGATGATACTAAAATCGGCGGTGTGGTTGATACTGAAGAAGGAAGCTGTAGACTGCAGGAAGATATCAATAAATTGGTCAGGTGGGCAGAACAGTGGCAAATGGAATTCAATCCCGAGAAGTGTGAGGTAAAGCATTTGGGGAGGGTTAACAAGGAAAGGGAATACACATTAAATGGTAGGACCCTGCGTAGTGTAGAGGAACAAAGGGACCTTGGGGTGCATGTCCACAGATCCCTGAAGGTAGCAGGCCAAGTAGATAAGGTGGTTAAGAAGGCATACAGAATGTTTGCCTTTATTACCCGTGGCATAGAATACAAGAGCAGGGGGGGTTATGCTTCAATTGTATAAAACACTAGTTAGGCCTCAGCTAGCGTACTGCGTACAGTTCTGGTCACCACATTACAGGAAAGATGTGATTGCTCGAAAGAGAGGGTAGAGAGGAGATTTACAAGGATGTTGCCGGGAGTAGAGAATCTTAGCTATGAGGAAAGACTGGATAGCCTGGGTCTGTTTTCCTTGGAACAGAGGAGGCTGAGGGGAGACCTTATTGAGGTATGTAAAATTATGAGGGGCATAAAGTGGATAGAAAGGACCTATTTCCCTTAGCAGAGGGGTCAAAAACCAGGGGGAACAGATTTAAAGTAATTGGGGGAAGGTTTCGAGGGGATTTAAGGGGAAATTTCTTCACCCAGAGGGTTGTGGGGGTCTGGAACTCGCTGCCTGAAAGGGTGGTAGAGGCAGGAACCCGAACCACATTTAAAAAGTACTTGGATGTGCACTTGGGATGCTCTAACCTGCAGGGCTACGGACCAAGAGCTGGGAAGTGGGATTAGACTGGATAGCTCTTTGTTGGCTGGCGTGGACACGATGGGCTGAAATGGCCTCCTTCCGTGCTGTAACTTACTATGATTCTATGAACCCGCCTCCTGGGAAGATGGCATGGAGGCAGGTTGGGGGTGGGTTTGGCACCTGCCCCCAGATTCTGCCATTTCCCCGACAGTCCCGCCTCCCCAGGGCTGGCAAAATCGCCCCCATAGTGTGCAAAAGCAAGGTGGTTATGCTAAATCTTTATAAATCACTAGTTAGGACACAGCTATAGTGTTCAATTCTGGGCACCGTACTTTAGGAAGGATGTCAAAGCCTTGGAGAGGGTGCAGAGGAGACTTACAAGAATGGTACCAGGGATGAGGGACTTCAGTTATATGGAGAGATTAGAGAAACTAATGTAACACCCTTATTGCTAATGTAACACCCTTATTTTAAAAGGGCAGCAGACAGAAGGCTGGTAACTATAGACCGGTTAGCCTAACATCTGTGGTAGGTAAAATTTTGGAGTCCATTATTAAGGAAACAGTAACAGGACATTTGGATAATCATAATTTAATAGAACAAAGTTAGCATGGTTTTACAAAGGGGAAGTCATGTTTGACAAATTTGCTGGAGTTCTTTGAGGAAGTAACATATAGAGTGGATAAAGGGGAACCAGTGGACGTAGTGTATTTAGACTTCCAAAAGGCATTTGACAAGGTGCCACACAAAAGATTATTGCTTAAGGTAAAAAATCACGGGATTGGGGGTAATATTCTGGCATGGATAGAGGATTGGCTATCTAACAGAAAGCAAAGAGTTGGGATAAATGGTTCATTCTCAGACTGGCAATCAGTAACTAGTGGTGTTCCACAGGGGTCAGTGCTGGGTCCCCAACTCTTTACAATCTATATTAACGATTTGGAGGAAGGGACCAAGTGTAACATATCAAAATTTGCAGATGATACTAAGATGGGAGGGAAAGTAGTGAGTGAGGAGGACATAAAAAACCTGCAAGGGGACATAGACAGGCTAAGTAAGTGGGCAGAGATTTGGCAGATGGAATACAATACTGGAAAGTGTGAGGTGATGCACTTTGGCAGGAAAAATCCTAGAGCAATTTATTAACTTAATGGCAAGAAACTGGAGAGTACTGAAGTGCAAAGGGATCTGGGGGTCCTGGTGCACGAAACTCAAAAGGTTAGTATGCAGGTGCAGCAAGTGATTAAGAAGGCAAATGGAATGTTGGCTTTCATTGCTAAGGGGATAGAATATAAAAATAGGGAGGTATTGCTTCAGTTGTACAAGGTATTGGTGAGACCGCACCTGAAATACTGCATACAGTTTTGGTGTCCTTACTTAAGGAAAGACATCCTTGCTCTCGAGGCAGTGCAAAAAAGGTTCACTCGGTTAATCCCGGGGATGAGGGGGTGGTCAGATGAGGAGAGGTTGGGTAGATTGGGACTCTACTCATTGGAGTTCAGAAGAATGAGAGGCGATCTTATTGAAACATATAAGATTGTGAAGGGGTTGGATCGGGTGGATGCGGGGAGGATGTTCCCGATGACGGGTGAGACTAGAACTAGGGGACATAGTCTTAGAATAAGGGGCTGCTCTTTCAAAACTGAGATGAGGAGGAACTACTTCACTCAGAGGGTGGTAGGTCCATGGAATATGCTGCCACAAAAAGCTGTAGAAGCTACATCATTAAATAAATTTAAAACAGAAATAGACAGTTTCCTAGAAGTAAAGGGCATTAAGGGTTACGGGGAGCGGGCAGGAATTTGGACATGAGTCTAGATTCGGATCGGTCATGGCCCTGTGGGTAGTGGAGCGGGCCCAGGGACCGTGTAGCCTGATTCTGCTCCTATTTCGTGTGTGCAATTCTGTTAGATGCAGGAGATGGTTCTGTGATAGTAGATAGTAGATTGGCGGTTAGGATCAGATCAGCCATGATCTTATTGAATGGCGGAGCAGGCTCGAGGGGCCGATTGGCCTACTCCTGCTCCTATTTCTTATGTTCTTATGTAAACTGGGATTGTTCTCCTTAAGGCAGAGAAGGTTAAAAGGAGATTCAATAGAAGTGTTCAGTTATTAAGGAGAAACTGCTTCCACTGGCAGGAGGGTCAGTAGCCAGAGGACACAGATTTAAGATAATTGGCAAAAGAACCAGAGGGGAGATGAGAATTTTTTTTTTTTTTTTTATAAACGCAGTGAGTTATGATGATCTGGAATGCACTGCCGAAAAGGGTGGTGGAAGCAGATTCAATAGTAACTTTCAAAATGAATTAGATATAAATTTGAAAAAGAAAAATTTGCAGGGCTATGGGGAAAGAGCAGGGGAGTGAGACTAATTGGTTGCTCTTTCAAAGACCCAGCCCAGGAACGATGGGCTCAATGACCTCCTTCTGTGCTGTATGACTATTATAAGAATATAGGAACTAGGAGCAGAAGTAGTCCATACAGCCCCTTGAGCCTGCTCCACCATTCAATAAAAGCATGGTTGATCTTCGACCTCAACTCCACTTTCCCGCCCGATCCCCATATCCCTTGATTCCCCATCAATCCAAATATCTATCTATCTTAGCCTTGAATGTACTCAACAATTGTGCATCCAAAGCCCTTTGGGGTAGAGAATGCCAAAGATTCACAACCCTCTGAGTGAAGAAATTCCTCCTCATCTCAGTCTTAAATGGACGACCCCTTATCCTGAGACTATGCCCCTTAGTTCCAGACTCTCCAGCCAGGGGAAACAACCTCTCAGCATCTACCTGGTCAAGCCCCCTCAGAATCTTATATGTTTCAATGAGATCACCTCTCATTCTTCTGAACTCCAGAGAGTATAGGTCCAATCTACTCCATCTCGCCTCATAGGACAACCCTTTCATCCCAGGGATCAATCTAGTGAACCTTCATTGCACTGCCTCTAAGGCATGTATGTCCTTTCTCAGATAAGGAGTCCAAAACTGTGCACAGTATTCCAGGTGTGGTCTCACCAAAGCCCTGTACAATTGTAGCAAGACTTCCTTACTCTTGTACTCCAAACCCCTTGCAATAAAGGCCAACATGCCATTTGCCTTCCTAATTGCTTGCTGTACCTGTGTGCTATGCGAACATTCACATAAGTATTCATCAGTGAAACTGTACCTTGCGCTTTAACATGCTCCACATGAGTGAATCCAGTGTTCCTTTGGCGATGAGGTAATGAATGTGAACTGAGCTGCACTGTCCTATACGGTGAGCTCGATCTTCAGCCTGCAATAAGTGACCAGGATCCCAGTACAATTCAGCAAAGACAACGTGTGTAGCAGCTGTAAATGTTAAACCCTGTGAGGATTGTGAAAAGGGAAACAGTTACTGTATTTAGGCTTGTTCTGGTGTAAAGAAATCACATTGGTCAACAATTAAAGATCCTGAATAATCATTGAATTATAGAACCTTAAGATTTTGACAATAAAATTAGGTAAAAGAACATACTAGTGGCTTACATACTTGAAGACCCGGTAATATTCCAATTTAGTACAACCAGATGAGTGAAATCATTGCAACTAGTTTATAATATAAAGTATTAATACACAGGGTTGCACAAAACATGCAGGATGTTGGTTATTACCCATGATTCTGCACTAAGTTGAATTCTGATTGATTGGCACCCCAACCACCATCTTAAACATTCACTCCCTCCACCACCGGCATACCGTGGCTGCAGTGTGCACCATCTACAAGATGCACTGCAGCACTTGGCAAGGCTTCTTTGGCAGCACCAAATCCGCAACCTCTACCACCTAGAAGGACAAGGGCAGCAGCCGCATGGGAACACCACCACCTCCAAGTTACCCTCCAAGTCACACACCATCCTGGCTTGGAAATATATCGGCGTTCCTTCATCGTCGCTGGGTCAAAATCCTGGAACTCCCTTTCTACCTAACAGCACTGTGGGAGTACCTTCACCACAAGGACTGCAGTGGTTCAAGAAGGTGGCTCAGCACCACCTTCTGAAGAGCAATTAGGGATGGACAATAAATGCTGGCCTAGCCAGCGACGCCCACATCCAATGAATGAATAAAAAAAAACAAGAACATGCAAAAAGGACATAAAATGAATGAAACTGAAAAAGCTGCTTTATCTGCTGCATCAGTGGGAGACCATTTTGGTGGTAGTGATCAAAATTCAGTTAGATTTAGTGCAGTTATGGAAAAGGACAAAGACAGACCAGGAGTAAAAGTTCTTAACTGGGGAAAGGCCAATTTTATTAAGCTGAGATGTGGTTTAGCAAAAGTGGGCTGGAAACAGCTACTTGGAGGTAAACCAGTGTCAGAGCAGTGGGAGGCATTCAAGGAGGAGATTGTGAGGGTTCAGAGCAAATATGTTGCCACAAAGAAAAATGGTGAGACTCCCAAATCTAGAGACCCCTGGATGTCAAGGGGCATAGAGGGCAAGATAAGGCAAAAAAGGGAAGCTTATGTCAGATACCAAGAGCTAAATACTGCAGAAAGCCTAGATGAGTATAGGAAAGTGCAGGGGTGAATTTAAAAAGGAAATTAGGAAAGCAAAGAGACGGCATGAAAAAATATTGGCAAGTAACATCAAAGAAAACCTAAAGATGTTTTATAAATACATAAAGAGCAAGAGGATAACGAAGGAAAGAGCAGGGCCCATTAGAAACCAAAAAGGTAACCTGTGTGTGGAGGTGGAAGATGTGGGTATGGTTCTTAATGAATACTTTGCGTCCGTCTTCACAAAAAGAGAAGGACAATGCAGACATTGTAGTTAAGGAGGAGGAGTGTGAAATATTAGATGAGATAAACATAGCAAGAGGAAGTATTAGGGGGTTTAGCATCTTTGAAAGTAGATAAATTGCCAGGCCCGGATGAAATATATCCCAGGCTGTTAAAAGAAGCAAGGGAGGAAATAGCAGAGGCTCTGACCATCATTTTCCAATCCTCTCCGGCTACAGGTGTGAGGACTGCTAACGTTGTACCATTGTTTAAAAAGGGAGAAAGGGATAGACCGAGTCATTACAGGCCAGTCAGCCGAACCTCGGTGGTGGGCAAATTATTGGAAAAAATTCTGAGGGACAGTATTAATCGTCATTTAGAAAAACATGGATTAATCAAGGACAGTCAGCATGGATTTGTTCAGGGAAGGTCGTGATTGAATTTTTTGAGGAGGTAACAAGGGGGGGTCGATGAGGATAGCGCGTTTGATGTAGTCTACATGAATTTTAGCAAAGCTTTTGACAAGGTTTCACATGGCAGACTGGTCAGAAAAGTAAAAGCCCATGGGATTCAAGGGAAAGTGTCAAGTTGGATACAAAATTGGCTCAGTGGCAGGAAGCAAAGGGTAATGGTCGATGGGTGTTTTGTGACTGGAAGGCTGTTTCCAGTGTGGTGCCGCAGGGCTCAGTACTAGGTCTCCTGCTTTTTGTGGTATATTTCATTGATTTAGATTTCAATGCAGAGGGCATGATTAAGTATTTTGCAAATGTTACAAAAATTGGCCGTGTGGTTGATAATGAGGAAGAAAGCTATAGATTGCAGGAAGATATCAATGGACTGGTCAGATGGGCAGAAAAGTAGTAAATGGAATTCAATCTGAAGAAGTGTGAGGTAATACATTTGGGGAGGGCTAACAAGGCAAGGGAATACACAATAAATGGTAGGATACTGAGTAGCGTAGAGGAACCGAGACCTTGGAGTGCATGCCCACAGATCCCTGAAGGTAGCAGGACAGGTAGATAAGGTGGTTAAGAAGGCATACGGGATACTTTCCTTTATTAGCCGAGGCATAGAATAGAAGAGCAGGGAGGTTATGCTTGAACTGTATAAAACACTAGTTAGGCCACAGCTAGAGTACTGTGACAGTTCTGGTCACCACATTACAGGAAGGATGTGATTGCAGTAGAGGGTACAGAGGAGATTTACGAGGATGTTGCCAGGACTGGAGAATTTTAGCTATGATGAAAGATTGGATAGGCTGGGGTTGTTTTCTTTGGAACGGAGGAGAAACTTGATTGAGGTGCATAAAATTATGAGGGGGCCTAGATAGAGCGGATAGGAAGGACCTATTTCCCTTAGCAGAGAGGTCAATAACCAGGGGGGCATAGATTTAAAGTAACTGGCAGAAGAATTGGAGGGGAGTTGGAGAACTTTTTTCACCCAGAGGGTGGTGGGGGTCTGGAACTCGCTGCCTGAAAGGGTAGCAGAGGCAGAAACCCTCATCACATATAAAAAGTACTTGGATAGGCACTTGTGCCATAACCTACAAGGCTACGGACCAAGAGCTGGAAAGTGTGATTAGGTTGGATAGCTCTTTTTCGGCCGGCACAGACACAACAAGCCGAATGGCCTCCTTCCGTGCCGTAAATTTCTATGATTCTATGATCTAATCTAGTATTTTCTTGAGAAATGAGCAAAACATAGAAGTGAACTGAAGAAAAATTAAAGCCTTTAAGACCAACAGTAACACAAACATTCTAAATAATATCCAACAGCACTTAAATACTTTTTTTGCTTAATAAAGGTCTACATATCTCAATAAAACACCTCCAGTCTGTTCATTATAATTGGAATACCTGTCCAGCAGCCTTGATGCTGAGGATTGCAATTTGTGTCTCTGGATCATTCTGAAACTGATGGACAAGATGAATCCTTTCTGATGATGGAATACTACCATCTATTCTTATGTACCGTGCCTAAAAAATAAATCTAAGATGTTACATGAGATTTCATAGTTACGCAATGAAAACTGAGTAGCAAAATAACTGTCAAATAGGATGCTAAAAGATTTGAGCCTGAACTATTACTTGCCACATTAACAGTCTGAGATCTATAATCATTCTAAGTCAACCCAATGCTCACCATCACCTCTCTGGACCCCTCCACTGTCTCTAAATTGTCACACTGTTTTTACGACATCCAGTACTGGATGAACAGAAATTTCCTCCAACTAAATATTGGAAAGACTGAAGCCATTGTCTTTGGACCCGCCACAAACTCCGTTCCCTAGCCACCGGCTCCATCCCTCCCCTGGCAACTGTCCGAGGCTGAACCAGACTCTTTGCAAATTTGGTGTTGTACTTGATCCCAAGATGAGCTTCTGACCACATATCCATGGCATCACTAAACGCCTATTTCCACCTAAGTAAAATAGCCCGACTCTGCCCCTGCCTCTGCTCATCTGCTGCTGAAACCTTCATCCGTGCCTTTGTGACCTCGAGACTTGACTATTCCAACACAGGCTTGGCCACCCTCCATAAACTTAAGGTAATCCAAAACTCTGCTGCCCGTATCCTAACTCACACCAAGTCCTGTTCACCCATCACCCCGTGCTCGCTGACCTACATTGGCTCCTGGTTAGGCAATGCCTCGATTAAAAAATTTTCATCCTTGTTTTCAAATCCCTCCATGGCCTCACCCCATCCCATCTCTCTAACCTTCTTCAGCCCGACAACCCTCAGAGATATCTGCACTCCTCTAATTCTGGCCTCTTGTGCATCCCCAATTTTTCCACCACTGGCGGCCGTGCCTTCAGCTGCTGAGGCCCTCCGCTCTGGAATTCCCTCCCTAAACCTCTGCCTCTCTTTCCTCCTTTAAAACGCTCCTTAAAACCTACCTCTTTGACCAAGCTTTTGGTCATCTAATCGGATATCTCCTTATGTGGCTCGGTGTCAAATTTTGTTTGATCACGCTCCTGTGAAGCATCTTGGGATGTTTTACTACGTTAAAGGCGCTATATAAATACAAGCTGTTGTTGTAGGGGACATAGCCTAAAATTTAGAGCCAGGACTTTCAAGAGCGAAGTTAGGAAACACTCCTATATGCAAAGGGTGGTAGAAGTTCGGAAAACTTTTCCGCAAATGGTAGTTGATGCGGGGTCAATTGTTAACTTAAAATCTGAGATTGACAGATTTCTGTTAACCAAAGGTAATAAGGAATATAGGGCAAAGGCGGGTATATGGAGTTAGGTCACAAATCAGCCATGATCCCACTGAATGGTGGAACAGGCTTGAGGGGCTAAATAGCCGACTCCTGTTCCTACAGTCCTATACAAGTTGTTGTGACTTTGGAAACAGCACCAAGGAAACCCAGCTCTCTTGTACAGTCTTGCATCTGGCTTATGTAAACCAATGTCTCATACATAATCTTCCACCAAGCACAGGTAAACCCATCTCTCATGGATATAGTCTTATGCGTAGCACGTGTAAAGTGTCATCCTTGTGACATGTAAAATGGTTCAGCCTCGGACAGTTGCCAGGGGAGGGATGGAGCCGGTGGCTAGGGAACGGAGTTTGTGGCGGGTCCAAAGACAATGGCTTCAGTCTTTCCAATATTTAGTTGGAGGAAATTTCTGTTCATCCAGTACTGGATGTCGTAAAAACAGTGTGACAATTTAGAGACAGTGGAGGGGTCCAGAGAGGTGATGGTGAGCATTTACAATTGCCCTCTGATTTACTTCAGTTGTTTATAACCAGCTACAATTATCTGGATTTGCCCTGGGACAAGCCAGGTTAGCAACTAAATATCACAACTGCACCCTAGACTACCCATGAATAGCACAATGGGAGATTCACTAGTTATTAAGCAGTTTGAGGCATCCCAAGGTAATGAAAGATACTATATAAATGCAAGTTCTTTCTTTACCTAATAAGGGTTACTAAACTGGATCATGGAGTATAATGACCCAGTATTCATCAGTACCTGCACCAGTAGTGAAATTCATTTTGATAATGTGAAAATGGTTTAAAATGTACAGTACCTTACTTTCTACCGCAGCCTCTGTGCAAGCCTGCAACATGGTTAAATGATGAGCAAAAACTAAGAACTTCAATTTCTCATTGTGCAGCATCATTTTAATGTAGTCCTTCACTGCTCCTGCCTAAAGCAGAATCACATATGTAAGCATTCCACTCATTTATGTCATATAGATTGATATTACAATAATTAATGAAGTGTTTAGTGCTAGGATATATTAACCAACTTTGCTAAATCTACATAGGGCGAGCAACTGTTTACACAATTAGATGTTAAGGATGTCAATTAATGAAACAAAACATTTAGATCAATGTTTCACACACAGCTGGCTGATTCATAATCAGAACTGGGTGGAGATGAAGAAGTATTTCAGATTCCATAGCATAAATTAACATACAAAAAATCTCAATGGTGCTGCGGGTTTGAACCAAATATTTGGTTTGAATACCTTATGATTTTAGTCAAAATAACATTTCAAATATTGATGGCAAATCATAAATAAAATACCCATGACACTGATGTAAATATCTTTTTCTTACAATTATAAAATATTACCCATCACAAAGTAGAACTTAAATCATATCACAAAAACACAGCACAATGAAGTGATCCATTTTAAAATCCTTAATGTACAGCAAACTATAAAATAAACTCCAATACAATCTGGACATTTATTTACTCTTGCACCTAATTAAACAGTTCAATAATGAACTATGTTACTAATGATTACTTAATTGAAATGCTTCTGAAATTGCACCAATTTTAACAGCAATCTATTTCTAAACTGGCAATGTTGGTTAGTTAACTTTTTAAAGCTGTATTAACTGCATGGCATTAAAAATATCTCTGCACTCTGATGCTTTAATAACTAGCAATACAGTTGATTAAATATTGGGATTATGAAACTTTATTTTATAGTCTGGGATAAAGAACTAAACATTGTGTATTTCTCCCAAAAATTATTTTGTGAAATCAGAGGGGAGGTCAGGAGAATCTTTTTTACGCAGCGAGTTGTTAAGATCAGGAATGCGCTGCCTGAAAGGGTGGTGGAAGCAGATGCAATAGTAACTTTCAAAAGGGAATTGGATAAATACTTGAAAAGGAAAAATGTGCAGGGCTATGGGGAAAGAGCAGGCGAGTGGGGAACTAATTGGATTGCTCTTTCAAAGAGCCAGCACAGACACAATAGGCCAAATGGCCCCCTTCTGTTCTGTATGATTCTATGAAGTCCCATTCTAGGCCTTGAGCATATAATCTAGTGCAATACTGAGGGAGTGCTACGTTGCGAGAGAAGCTGTATTTTGGATGACACATTAAATCGTGCTCCGTCTGCCTGTTCAGGTGGACATAAAGAATCCCATGGCACTATTCGAAGCATCCTGCTCAATATTTATCCTCAGCTAGCACCACCAAAAACAGATTATCGGCTCATTTATCTCATTGCTGTTTGTGGGAGCTTGATGTATGCAAGTTGGCAGCCATGTTTGCTTACAGTGACTTCAAAAATAATTAATTGCCTGCATTTGCTTTGGGATGTACAGAGGACATGAAAGGTGGTATAGAAATGCAAGTTCTTTTTCAACCAAGGGGCATGAGTTTAAAATAAAAACAGAAAATGCTGGAGCTCCTACACTTGCTTAAAAATCTGTTCCATTTCCTACTTTTTTCCAGTTCTGATGAAAGGTCATTGACCTGAAACGTTAACTCTGTTTCTCTCTTCACAGATGCTACCTGACCTGCTGAGTATCTCCAGCATTTTCTGTTTTTATTTCAGATTTCCAGCATCTGCAGTATTTTCTTTTTGGCACGAGTTGAAATCTCAGTCTATACTGCCATTCATACTCAGGTTTCCCCTAGTGGGAGATCTGGCAGGTTTAACGAAGTGAAAGAGAAAAGAAAAATTGGTCAAGGCACTTCCTTGCACTGCAAAATTGCACATTCTAGCACACTGACAAGTGGCACTAACAGTAGCCATGGCAATTAATGTGGGATGAACTGTCTTGCCCTCCTGATAGAGGAGATTAGGACAGAAATGGGCCATGAATATTTTAAAAATAATGCAGCAATACTGTGACAAAAAAAACGTTTTTTTCTTTTGTTATTTTGGATAGTTGAGCAAATTTGTGAACATAGGCACAAATGGAATAAAAAGGTTAAGAGAATTAGGTCTGAAAGGCCATGTTGCAATCAACCTCAAATGTAAAAAACAAGGCTCAAATATTCTGATTTTTTTTTGTTGGAAATTGGGGCAACAAATATAGCACTAGAATGAGACCTAATGTAGCTAAAATTTATATTAATTTATGTTGAAATTGACAAACTGCTGTGGTAAAATTAACTGATAGTGCATCTACCTTTGCAATAGCAGTTTGTTTATACATGCGAGTGATGAGCCCCATGACTTGTACAAAGGGGTTATTGGTCTCTGCAGAACTCGAATGTAGCTCTCTCATTAATTTCTCCCACTCCTCAATGCTGCCATTCATTTCCTACGTGGGCAGAAAGAACAATGTTTTGAACGAAAAAGGGCAGAGCAATTAATGGATCTGTGATGCATGCCCCAGTTTCATCCTGTAAAAGAGTGGAGGAACAAGAGCAGGAAAATTCCCAGTGATACAAGATTGTTCCTGCAAAAACGTCAATGCTGGGTAGGTCAGTCACATGCTCTGTTCAATTATAGAAGCTTATGACAGGCTGGGGGCGAAGATGGAAATTCTTTACTCTGGTGTTATAAATCAAGGACCAAGAATGTTTCAAGGAGAAATTGTTAAATATTTAGAAAGTTAGAATGCCAGGAATCGCACAGCAGTAATTACATTTGTGTCACAGAACGTGAATTTAGGACAGTCTTCACCTGATACAACAAAACAAACAGGTTTGTATGCAATCCTAATACTAGATCTAATGAAGATATTTTGGAGACGAGCTATTTAAAGAGTTATTTACTGTTAGAATTTTGCCTACTTTGGTGTTTTATATTATATCGACCCTAAAAAACAAAATAAGTCAAATATTCTACACACAACAGCTGAATGTAACAACAGAGTCAAGTTTCAATGTTAGTGTACATTCTTTTAAACAGGTTACAAAATTAGATTTTTTTTGCAAAGTTGGCAAGTCAGAGATGTAGTAATATGAAATCTCTTTTAGGTCTGCAATATTAAAAGAAATTAAGGCAGACCACATTACAATTAAAGATGCATGCTTTTCACAGACTTATTAAAGTCTTTGACATACTGCAAAGTTGTAGAGATTGTGTGTAATTTATGAATGTTTAACTGACTCAATTGCTGTTTTTTGTTATTGCATTTTGAATAATTTGGCCAACTGGTCTCAATATTTATTGTCCAGAATATTAGTTGTGAAACACAATGAAATCCAGTGTCTGACTTCAGAAAATACAAAATCCATTCTCCCCATAAAAAATGTCTAATCATAATTATGATACACAAATTGATCTGCTGCAGCATTGCGCATAAGCTGGGGAGTGACGCTGTGTGTTGGATACACCATTTTTTTTTCTGACGCAGAGCGTCACCCAGGAACTGTAGGGTAAATCACTGAGGGAGTTGCAGCACAAGGCACGATTAGGGAGGAGCGGGGGTTTGAGCAGAGGTAAAGCTGGTGCAAGGGCTGGCAGAGCGAGATGCTCTTTCTCAAGACACACACACAGATCTAAAAGGATATGAATATTTTTACATCTTAAAACGCTGTTGGTATTTTAAAAAATCCAGATTCTTAACACTGAAACAAAAATAATTCTTTTTATTCAATATTTTCAATTTTAAAATTTATATCTAGTTGAACATCTTTAAATCCATGATGTCAGAAAAATATATGAGGTTACTTAGCAACTAAGCACAGCATCAGTCCCAAGAGATCTGACATACTAGCAATATATTAGATGCTTGGAATCAGAGCAAGAAAAATGTTCGGCTTTCTAAATGTTAGCTGGAAAAGTTAACAATTTATCCGCAAACTAGAAATTCACGTAAGACTACCATTATATAAAACCCTCACCTTAGTAGCTTCCTTTGACAAATCAAATGGAATTTGCTGTCGAATTTTAGGAGGCAGCTGGGTCAGAACTTCATCCTTCATTCGTCGGATCATTATGTTACTCAGACGTTGGTGAAGTTCATCTAAATTGGAGGCTCCTTTGCAATCCCACTGAGCTCTTTTGCCAAAATACCTGTTATTGTATGCCAGTTGAAATACCTTAAAACATTCTCTCATTTTTACACTGCAAACAAACTTAGACATTTTATTTACAAATACAGGCCGATATGTACATTCCACTTTCAACAGTATTACATCTTTCCTACTGTTTGCGTAACAGTCTAGCTACCAAAACTTCACTTGAAGAGCCACTGAAAAGATCACTTCCTTGCAGGCAAAATTTTAGGAAAGTGACTCCGAGCTGGAACTGCAACCAACCAACCTTTGGAATCCAACATATTATTGATTACTGAAAAGAAAAAAATCAAAGTACAGTAAACTCTTTCGTATCCAGCACTGATGGGACCAGGATGGTGCCGGTTGATGAAAAATTCTGGATAACAGAGAGGTAGGCAATTTTTAACAAAAAAAAATAAAAACCACTGACTAACTCGGCCACCGCGGGAAACTCGGATTCGGAAAAACAAGTGCTGGATGGATTCGGCAAGATTACCGGTTATCTATTTTGCCGGTTATTAAAGAATTCAGGATGATTAAGTGCCGTTTAAACAAGAGTTTACTGTATTCTCTCAAACATGCTAGTCCAAGTTCACTTTGGATGACAGATATCAAACATCTTGCATATGATTCAGCTAATTAGTTAAAAACTAGCAATACATCAAACTATTTTTTAAATCACAATATGAGCTGCCTTCTTCAGAATAGGGTTTGAATGACTACATTGCACTGAATGTGTCTACATACCAGTTCATTTACTGACAAGTTAATTATCTTCTTTACCATGGAGACAAAGGGCTGGATTTTGATACTGGGGCGGGTTGTGGTCGTGTCATCCGCATTTCGTGTTATCCACCCGCCTGCAATTGGATGTGGGAGATTGATGCAATTTTCACTTAATTGGGCAATTGAGTTCCAGCATGTGGGAACCCATGAACCAATTGGTGGTTTCAGTCTGAAAGTCACCTCTGATGATGTCATCATTGTAGGTCAGAGACTGCCTGGTCTGGTCAAAGGACCTGGATGCAAAATCAGCAGCATCTCAGCAGAGAGAGAGAGAGAGAGAGAGAGAGAGAATTTTTTTTCCTTCCAGGTCCTCCAAAGGCCCCGGCAGTCTCCAAAGACATTCAATGCAGCAGCATCAGAGGCGACTTTCAGACCGAATACTACTACTACCTTCATCACATCTCCGTTGTAATGGTGGACCTGCAGCTGATAGTCAGCTATCCACTTGTGCTCCCGCCAGATTTCACTGGCGTGTTTCACACCAAGCGTGCTTCACGTCAGAAAAGGGTTAAACTAGCTAAAACGTTTCAAAATGGCATTACAGAGCCAATTTAGGGCTTATTAAGGGCTTTAATGGCCTCACCCGCCTCTTGGAGGCGGGAACACCGCACACGATTTTATCAAAATTGCGTGGAGGCGGGATGGGGTCGGGACCCCCGAATCTGCAACTTTAACCCCCCACACGCCTCCAAACCCGACTCCACGGGTCATTGAAAATCCAGCCCAAAGTCTCAATTTATTCTGACGAAAGGTCATCGACCTGATGATTCTCTCTGCACAGATGCTGCCTGACCTGCTCAGTATTTCCAGCATTTTCTGTTTTTATCTCAATTCATTACTGGTTATCAAGTACTAACAGACTATGAGCATAAAATATGATTTTTTTTTTTTATATTCGTTCCTGGGATGTGGGCGCCGCTGGCAAGGCCACCATTTATTGCCCATCCCTAATTGCCCTTGAGAAGGCGGTAGTGAGCCCAATTACTTTTCTTACCTCAGATGAGCATTGCAATACTTCTTAGCATAGTCGGTCCATGTTCCAAATTTTCTTGGATACAATGCATTAATCTGCATGAAAAGCTGTGGAAATATTTAAACAAAATAAACGGGAAAAAAATGAATATAAACTTCTGTATTTGAGAGCTTCCAAGTTACCTTGGCCTCCTTTTGTGTTGTATGATTCTATGATAAATTAAAGGCATCTAATACTCAATTAAACAGATTTGAATACAAGGAACCTCTAAAGAAAACAAAGGCTGCTATTAGATCAGCTAAAAGGCTAATGGTAAAGAGGATCGTGGACATTTGTGGAAGTAATGGGACAGGCTTTTTCAGTTATGTGAAGCGTCAGTAATTGTATTGGGCCATTGAAGGATGTTCAAAGACAGGTTACGAAGGACTCAGTGGGTACCCAAGCACCCCACCCACCTGCCCCTTCAACCACCATCTGCCCCACCTGTGACAGAGACTGTAGGTCCTGCATTGGACCTGAGAACTCATTTTTAATGTGGAAGCAAGTCATCTACGGTTCCGAGGGACTGCCTAAGAAGAAGAAGAAGGGTATGGCAGAATTATTAAATGAGTACTTTGCATCAGTCTTCACTCTTGAAGATGGTGCTCGACTATTAGAATTGAATGATTTTAATAATAAAACTAGTAGTATTAAATTAGATGAACATATTATTTTAAAAAGAATGAAGAACTTGAAAATAAAGAGAACAGCCGGGCCGGATGATATCCACCCAAGGGTCCTCAGGGAGATGGGACACATGCTGTGTGAGCCCCTTGCCTGTATTTTTAATAGCTCACTGCACTTTGGGATGGTTCCCGTAGACTGGAAGGAGGCTAATGTAGTCCCCATCTTTAAAAAAGCTGGCAAGATAGACCCGGGTAACTATAGGCTCATTAGTTTGACATCAGTAATAGGAAAGATGCTCATGGAGATCATTCGGGATGCAATATATGAGTGCTTGGATAGAGAGGGACATATTAGGGACATCCAACATGGCTTCTGAGTCAGAAGGTTATGGGTTCAAGTCCCACTTCAGAGACTTAAGCACAAAAATCTAGGCTGACACTCCAGTGCAGTATTAAGGGAGTGCTGCACTGTCTTTCAGATGGGACGTTAAACCGAGGCCCCGTCTGTCCTCTCAGGTGGACGTGAAAGATCCCATGGCACTATTTCGAAGTAGAGCAGGGGAGTTATCCCCGGTGTCCTGGCCAATATTTATTCCTCAATCAACATCACTAAAAAAACAGTTCATCTGGTCATTATCATAACTGCTGTTTATGGGAGCTTGCTGGGCGCAAATTGGCTGCCGCGTTTCCTACATTACAACAATGACGACACTTCAAAAAGTACTTCATTGGCTGTAAAGCGCTTTGGGACGTCCGGTGGTCGTGAGAACAGTGGACCTCTGGAAGAGGCTGCCGTTTCGTGTGGTGGACGCTGATTCGCTGAATTCCTTCAAGCGAGAGCTGGACCTGTTTCTGGTTGGGGCGGACATCACCTCTGATAAAAGGTAGGTACTTCAGGGAATTCTCGGCCAGAGTGATCGCCTGGACCAGTTTTAATCGCCCAGATGGGTCGGAGACGAATTTCCCAGACTTTTTTTTGCCCAAATTGGCCTGGGTTTTCATCTCTCCCAGGAGATCACATGGTTTTGGGTGGGGTGGGGAGTGTATATATTGTGATACCGAAGGCTGTGTGGGACAGGCTGGATGGACCAAAGGTTCTTTACCTGTCCATCATTGTTCGTTCGTATCAGTGTTTTGATTCTGATAAGTAATCAGTCACTTAGCAAACACATCTGAATGGTACAAAAATAAGACTGAATAGTCTTGTGTCAGAAATCTGGGTCAACGCAGGCAAACTAGCTACAAATTTATGTCCATTTCCCAACTGAAGGAAACTGGAGGCTAATGGATTTGTGGAGGAATAAAAATTAAGATGTGAACTGAATGAAGTTTCTCCTTAAAATAATTTAAATATAGATCCAATTTACTCATGGGGATGTTTTTGTTTCCTGTACCCCTTAAAGAGTCTAAATCAGAATGAGAATCGATGCCACTGTGTAAAATACCGTCAGACGTGGATCAGTACCGAATACCAATTTTACGAAAAAAAGACATTTCCACATAGAAACTGGCAAGATCTCCTTTAAAGCAAGTAAAATCTGTAAAAAGATTACAGCACATGAACAAACAAAGGGATTTCCAGGCAGCATCAGTGAGGGATGTACCAGGCCAAGAGGATATACATTTTGTACAATTTTGCTTCTGCTGATGGCCCATGGCACTGTATGGATGACCAGTTTGGGTTACTAGAGCTGTCCCACTTCACTACATGATGGAAGATGCTCTCACTATGAAGGTGAGCTCTTCCAACTTGGCACCAATCTCCAAATAGAGGAGAGAAGGAATTTGCAGGGTTAACTGGGCTGGGAGTGCCCAACTTTTGACCTGATGCAATGCCTGGTTTCATTGCCAATCGGTATGGCAATATTTCTTTCATGATTATGCACATTCAATTTTCAACAGTATTATGATAAGGTATTGCTGACAGCCGAACATTTAGAGGGCACAGAGAATGTAGTGCTAGATATCCTTAGCGAAATCATGATTCAGTTTCACAAATAATCTCTTCAGAGAATCAGAACAGTCTCCATGATTTCTGATGGATGGTGAACTCCCCATGCAAATGTGTTTTCTTTCAGTGAGAACAAACTGCTACACCAGTTTTGTTGCAGGGGTCTGAATCGCATCGTTCAACTGCATAATATCCTGTTCTTGTTGTGTGAAGAACCATTTTGTCTTCCCACTCTCCTTTCCTTTGAACTTTGGGGAGGGAGGGATGGAGGGAAGGTTCTCTTTACCACATATTTGTCTCTTAAAACCAAGATTTACAAGCTTATTAATCATTATGGAAACTCAAATTAATCTCTGTCAGACAGCCAGGCTTCAGTTGGCAACTTGCCAAATTAATTGATATTCCAATAGCTACAACCCCTCATTATTGAAGCATGTCTGGCTAATACCAAACTTTTTGTGCAGAAAATCCCTTACTGTCATAATACTGTGCCTGTTCAACAGTACATTGTACAAGGGAGAAACAGTTTGCCCTAGGGTGTCGCGACCAAGCCCGAACCATTTCCAGGATATACTTGATGAAGGGCTTAAGCCATAATTGTAGTATTTCACAAGCCTCCAGACGGGTATTTCTTCCATGCCCAATTCACAGCTTTCAGCTTCACTCACAAGGAGATTTGATCGATTGTTAACCTCCAAAAATGGAAGCTGTACTTGGCTCGACATAACTAGTGTACCTTTCACCCACAACAAATCTCAAACTATAATTCAGGAAGGCAGTGCTTGCAGACTGAACAAGCTGTACTTTTGTGACCATCACACTTCATGTGCACATGGAAAAAGCACATTGTCTCAAATTGGACACATATTTCCAATTGAAAGTGGTGTCTGTGTTCCAGACAAGAACACCATTTTTAGAGCAAATATTTATCTAGAAACCTGTGTGTGTATGTACAGCAACACCCAACCAGTAATATGCTTTCCTGGGGCTGGGCAGGTATGAATTGGCTCCTTGGCTAGTCTGAATACCACGACCACTGAAGTAAATGGAGCAGCCCTCCTGTAACTGTGTCATCACAGCAACCAAGGAAAGAAGACCCAAAATGACACGTCTTCATTTGCCAGCAAATTCAATATTTTAAATCAACATACCTATAAAAATAAAACTCTATCTTTGAGACACATCATTCTTCCTTTAGGTACCATTGAAAAAGTAGTTTACTGTTTCTCCTCATTTATGTATTAAATGTCTCAAAAAAAGGTGCACGATGGGTAAATATGAATAGCAGTCTCAGGAATTTGGCCTTGCTAGCTGCTAGGAGAAATTGTACTGAGCTGCTAATGTCAATTCAGAGAGCCTAACATGCACTCCAACAACTACATTAGAGCCTTATGATCAAGGCCATTGACTTGCAGTTTTCACAGATAATGGAGGGAATCAGAATAAGATCCTTAAAACACAGCTAAAAGTAGAAAAAAATTTGAATTTGACTTATTCAGTCACCATTGGACTTAATTATAAACAAATGGATTCATGGGGTGAAATCCCCAAAAGTCTGGTATCTGTATAGATACAACTGTTTTGCGATTAGACTGAACTTTACTGGTAATGATAAGAAACAGTGATTATAATACATCAACTATTTTCAACTTTAGTTTTGAACGACACAGAGAAAGCTTGTTTTCAATGGAGCTTGATCAGTGAGCTGGTATGCTTCAATAAAGGACACAAAAATGGTTAACAGGCTCACCTCTTCAGGGCGACCAAGTGCAGGAGTTCCAGTCAACAGGACTGCCCTAGTGGCTTTTTGTACAATAGGTACCAAAATTGTGCTTCGTGCTGCATTGCGTGACTTTATGTAGTGGGACTCATCAACTATCACAACTTGGAAATTTTGATTGTAAAGAGCATCTACTAAAGTCTGTGCATCAGTTGTTAATAGGCCATAACCCAGTATAGTAATCTTGCTGGTTGGAATTCTCCTACAAGAAACAAACAAAAATAATTGAGATTACACATCAAAATATTTTTAGACAGTACTATTGTATATATTTGCATACTGTAGACCATACAAATTATTTATCCAAGGGAAACTACTGTTCTGTATAATTAGGCTTGTCAATCCTATGTAGTATGTAAAGAAGCCACTTGTACAAGGATTTCATTCCCTATTCCATCCATTCTGAGATAGTTCACTTTTTGCAGTGGCGATCGACTCCATAATGCATGTTTTTTTCCACAGAATGGTTTCTTTACTTATTAACCACATGAAGAAAAATAAAACTACAGTGCTTTAAATATTTTGCAATTTATACCATACAATAATGATGATGGGTTGTGAATGGCAAGGTTAGGACATTCACCAGGAAATAATTCTTTACATAGTAGGTAATCAAGAGCTGGAACAAGTTGCTAGGAGAGGTGGCTGATGCCAGGACAGAGTTAGATACCGTACTATAATGGAAAGATGTTATGGTTGACATTCTGGAAGGAGGCCATGAAACATATCTATAGCTCAGGAAATGTCCTTTTAACCCAATACCATTGAAGAGACATAGGAACAGGAGAAGGCCATTCAGCCCCTCGAGCCTGTTCCGCCATTCAGTTAGATCACAGCTGATCTGTATCAGACACATTTCATCCTTGGGTGTAGCGATTCTCAATGTTCAAATTTATCTATTTTCACATACATAGATAATTCAGGGAATCTAATTGAGGAATATCACAAGGGACACCCAAGGCATTTTGAAAAATTTCATCCCGTAGTCTACAACATCCCCTTTTCAGCTCCTTTATATAGTATTCTCAAGGGGGTTATTGCCAATTTTTCCAACCAAAGGCAAGTTATTTGGCATTTGTGATGAATCCTTAAACAAGGATATTATACTTTTCATTTTGAGTGAAAGTTATTAAATCTTTATAAAATCCAAAGCAACAGCAATGAAGACGAACATTTTAATGTATTTATTTAAAAAAAGTTATAAAAAATTAATTCAGAAATGAACATTTAATTGGAAAATATCTTCCCAAGTGAAAACATACCGTGCTGTACTAAAATAGCCACTCTTCTGTCTGGCTAATAGTGTAAAGTATTTCAACCGAATTTGTTTAAATAAAAACGGTTCTTCATTTTTTTCCCCCCATAAGACTTGTACAGAGTTTCAGAAGGGTTGCCCAACTACCGTGACAATTTTTGACAATGCAACATCTTAAATGGTCATTGGAAAGCTCTACAATATATGTACCAAGACTACCAGAAAACCTTCGATAAATTTCCACTTTAAAGGCTGATACACTAGCTTAATATAGTGGGTATTAAGCCTCCCCAAGTCTTCGAAGAGGAGGTAAAAACTCTTCAAAAGCCAGTTAGATGCAGTGAAGAGGGGGGATTGCAGATTTCTATAAAATGAGCTCGAGGAGCTTAATGGCCTCCTTCATCTGTACTTATCTTTGTGAATGGTGTTATTTTCCTCCAACACACTCTAGTCAGAAAATAGTATGTTTTCACATCTCCACAATGTTACAATTGTGATTCTATTATCAACACACCTCTAAATAAAAAGCATTTAAGCATGACTACGTGCAAGGCCTAATTTGAAAAGATAATTATGATGTTGGAGGGGAAAAGCAATGGTAAGCCAATAGTTGGATCTCAGCCAACATTCAGCACACAGCAGACTTTTTGAAACCTAACTTATAAAACCTCAGGGTATTTATGTTTTGGTAATCTTCCAGTCACATCATTCCTTATCCATATATACTGTTTCTCTGAATTCTGAAGAGGTAACTTCCTCCATTCATTTTGTATATCTGTAACTTTGTGTATGTTTGTGACCGATATCAACATTTACAGTAGGTACTTGTATAAACTACCAGCTCTAGGATAAGATGAAATTGTTAATTATAATAGCTTTCTGATATTAACTTTCATTACGTGTAAACTTCGCTCGAGATGCAACAACAACAACTTCTATTTATATAGCACCTTTAACTTGGTAAAACGTCTCAAGGCACTTCACAGGAGCGTTAGAAAACAAAATTTGACACTGTGCGACATAAGGAGATATTAGGGCAGATGACCAAAAGCTTGGTCAAAGAGGTAGGTTTTAAGGAGCATCTTAAAGAAGGAAAGAGAGGTAGAGAGGCGGAGAGGTTTCGGGAGGGAATTCCAGAGCTTAGGGCCCAGGCAGCTGAAGGCACGGCTGCCAACGGTGGAGCGATTAAAATCGGGGATGTGCAAGAGGCCAGAATTGGAAGAGCGCAGATATCTCAGAGGGTTGTGGGGCTGGAGGAGGTTACAGTGATAAGGAGGGGCGAGGCCATGGAGGGATTTGTAAACAAGGATGAGAATTTTAAAACTGAAGTGTTGCTCAACCAGGAGCAAATGTAGGTCAGCGAGCACAGGGGTGATGAGTGAACGGGACTTGGTGCGAGTTAGGATACAGGCAGCTGAGTTTTGGATGACCTTAAGTTTTTGGATGGTGGAAGACTGTGGGTGGAAGAGTGCCAGGAGTGGGTTGGAATAGTCAAGTCTCGAGGTAACAAAGGCATGGATGTGGGTTTCAGCAACAGATTAGCTGAGGCAGGGGCAGAGTCAGGCGATGTTGGAGAGGTGGAAATAGGCAGTCTTAGTGATGGTGCCGATGTGTGATCGGAAGTGCAATCTCGGGGTCAAATGTGACATCAAGGTTGCGAACAGTCTGGTTCAGCCTCAGACAGTGGTCAGGGAGAGGGGTGGAGTCAGTGGCGAGGGAACGGAGTTTGTAGGCCTCATGGGGAAAGTCAAATAATTTTTATTTCCATTAGGTTTGAAAATATTTTACCATGATTACAGAGATTAATTTTAATGGTGAAGAAATATTGCAACGTTTTGGATACATCCAAGTCTTGACTAGCACAATTTATGCAGATGAGAATAAAAGCAAGCAGATTGAGAGTCCTTGCAGTTTTGAGTCAAAGTATGCAGCACAACTGACAAGATGAGCTAGTGTCATGTATCAAACATGATGGAATCATTTTCCCTCAGGAAAGTTTATATAAGCTGCGAAAAGCTTTGTTTTCAAGATAAGGTGACTCATTCTTCAAAAAGGGACCAGCATTGAGGGGAGAGAAGTACTTTCTGTGTAAAATATTCAGAACCGAAAGACAGGGGAAAAAATATCTTATTTATCTCCTGCCTCAAACAAGATATTTTAGAGGCAGCACTAAAATTTTAACTTTGGTTTGAGTGCTGGATCAGCATTCAGAAGTTGGCAGGGTGCAAAGCTTGCTAGATAAATGATAGCTGTGCAGTGATGATCCGGCATCATTTCAGTATCTTTTCTTTTGCTCAGGAAGCCAATGTGGTGATCTCTCAAGGCTGCTTTTGAAGCTATCAGCCTTACAGATTAAGACAAATGCTCTGCGCCATGTGCCCAAAGCTTGCATAAAATGAGTTCCAACTCTTCCTGCTGACTTGTACATTTCAGAGAATAACACAAGGAGATGAATTCCACCATGATCGATTTAACCTAAGGTATTTGTGCATGATCAAACACTTCACTCTTTACCACCTCAAGATCCTTCTTGCTTTTTGCCCCCAGGAACCTTCCTCAACAAAACCTCTTCCTCTTTTCCACCCTCAGTCTCAGCACCAAGTGGCACCTACATTTCAACTTACATTTGAACTCAATCTCACCACCTCCACTAATGTCATTCTTGCCTTCTTCACCTCTCCCCAACCTCCACATTGATTCTCTCGCCTACCCCACAATTATTCCCTCGACTATCATCCTACATGAATTTGAGACCTCAGAGGTCTCCCACCAACGGGGCTCTCTCTGATCACTTCATAATTTTCCTTCTACAAAACTCTGTTCTTCAAACTCCTCCACTCTCAGCTTCTGCCTTGTAAGAAGTTAACCCCTCTCCAATTTCCTCACAACCACCCTCTTAAGAGACAACTTCCAGTTGCTTTGGCGTACCAGCCATGATGACACTGACACTTCTGTTGATCGACCCCACAACTGCCTTGCTTCCATCTTTGATGCCCTTGTCCCCATCAGATCACAGATGGTCTCCTCGCCCTACTGTTGTTCACCACCTCCACAGCCTCAAATCTGCAGGGCATAAGCTTGAGTGCACGTAGTGATTGATCAGCCTGGTTGTCTACCGCCAGATGTGGCTCGACTTCCTTAAGCTGTAACCTCACTCCTTTTCCATGGTAAAATCCTCATTACCCTATTATTTTAGCCAGCAGGAACAATTCAAAACACCGCTCTCCTCTACCATTAACCATTTCCCCTGAACTTGCTTCAATTTACATTCCAACCTCACTTCTGACATTAAATGCGAGAAACCCATGGACTACTTAAGTGTCCAAAATTGTAGCCAACTGCACAGTTGTTTCTGCCTCACCAGACTGCCATCTAGAGGTGCAAAATCTTGGCATACTGCTAAACCCCTAGCTGAACTTCCTTCCCAACATTCAATCTGCCACAAACACCATATTATTCTAAAAACATCTCCTACGTCCGCTCCTATATCTCCTTCACCGGTACAGAATCAGCCTACCCTTTTATCCCCATAAAATTTAACTTCTCCACTGCCGTCCTAGCTGGCCTCCACACACCACAATTCATTCAGAACACTAAGGCCCACATCCTCAATTGCACAAAGTTCTGCTTTCCCATTATTTCCATCCTTTCCAAGGTCCACTGGCCGATCCTTGAACGCACCCTCCACTCCTCCAATAACAGCTTACTCCTGGGCTCCTGTTCCATTACTAATTGCTCTTTCAGCCACTCTAATCCTGCTGTTTGGATTTCTCTCCCCAAATCTCTTAACCTTGCCATCACCCTCTGTTTTCAAAAGCCTCCCAAAACCCTTTCTCTTCAACACTGTCCCATCACCACCCCCCACCAACCTAAATGTTGTTCCCTTTTACCTCCTGCGTGGTGTCTATTCTTCTCCCTCTGACATGTAAAGAATTCATGCATCATTTTGTATGTGAAGAATGCCATGTAAAAACAAGTTGTTTGGTTTTGTGTGTTAAAAAAAACCCACAGTTGCCTGGATTGCCAAATTGTTCTCGGTTCTATCCAAATGCAAAGCTAAAGCTGTGTGAAAATCAGCAAAATGATACTTCCAAGGCAAGAAATGAGGTGCAGTGATTTCTTGATACAGGTGGGCTAGTTGTTGTGATGTAATTCTATTAAAGGACGTGCTCGCATTAATATAGCTGATATTCTGATTGGATCTTCAGAAAATTGACTTTTTTCGCAAGCTCACCCAATGTCACTTTTAGACTCGATTAGATTGATATCATCAGGATTCAATTCAGTGATCCATTTTTCTATCTCTTCTATCCAAGGGTACTTGAGAGATGATGGGACCACGATCAGCATGGGCCATTCTTTTTTATAAAAATAGGCCACTGCGATTGCTTGAATAGTTTTTCCAAGACCCATCTGTAAAAAGAAGTGAAAATCCTTAATTATTCTGTAAAGAATATGGATTTTTCCAGAAGGTACTAAATGTAGAAAATTAGGAATAGATCAGATTACTGTATTAGTATGTTAGAGGTACTGCAAATCAATGGTCCGGATAACCAAATATACATTATTTCCAGCATCTTCTGTTTTAATTATACATTATTGAAATGGAGATGGACGAAACAGACTTGTTTAATGGAATGCTCATTAGATGCCACGATCATGCGACAACACAATTCACTTCCACTTTGAATATTTAACATTTACTTTTCTAACATTCCAAAAAATAAAAGGTACATTAAAAATGCATTATTTTATTCAGCATGCTCATTTTACAAAGCATTACTTTGATTTACAATGTGTGCAAATCTTGCTGAAGTGTACGGTTTTTAAGGATCTTAGCTTTCAGTTCAAAATAATTGTCGCAGATAAATTTTCAAATTGTAAAATGATTCCTAATTTGTTAAACTAATATTAACCTAAAGATACAGAACACATTTCTAAAATCTTCTCATTTGAATCTCAAGTCTTGGTTCGGTGCACACAGAGAAAGTATCCAGTGACCAGAGTCTCTAGCACACCACCAAAAATATATTGGAATAACCCAATTAAAATAAAATCAGGATATATATTTAACCCACAACATGTCACAAACAAGTTTACTTCTCCAGGCACACACTTCTTTTTGGGTGCCACTGATGAGTTTATTGGCAACCTCTTGCCCGAGGCATGACCTTTGCCTTCGAAGGTAGTTCATAGCCAATCAAACTGCATTTGTTTTTAAAGAGGGAAATTGGAAGAATAAAAGTGAGATAAGTACAGTAGATTATATTAGTTTGAAGTACTTAAAAGTTAGAATAGAGAGAACTATGCAATAGAGAGAAAGAGAAAGGAGAAATCAAGATAAAGGGAGAGAGAGCACAAGAGAGAGAGAGAGAGAGAGAGAGAGAGAGAGAGATAACAAAAAGGTGGTCGATTGGTCCCAGACTTCACCATTAGACTCGGTCGATTCCATAATTGTCACTCCAATGCACGTGTTCTAATTTGAAATACTTTTTAGTAGGGAAATTGGAACTCTATAGTCCCTAGTGAGAAGAGAAAAAATATAATTTAACAGGGCAGATTGGGGATACCTTTCATTGACCCATAATCAGAAATTGATATTTCATTAGTATTTTGATTCCTACTATAGATGGAGGTGAAGGCGGAAGCGACTTTGACACCAGTGTGACTTATAAAACATTAAAAACTGTATGGCCATTACATCTATTTTACAGTATATTTGGTTAATGATTTCCTTGCTTCCTCCCTCATTTACAAATAATGACTTTTCTATACGACTTTATCCAGTGTAATAGTGTGTATTTCGGCAGTACTGAACTGCATAAGAAATTAAGAGTATCTACTGTGTAGGATCTTCAATCTTCTAATGATGTAATCCTCATACAACGTAGGGCTGGGCCGGGCCGGGGACCACAGGGCCGTGCACTGTTTCCACTTATGGATGAGTTCAGTACAAGGAGGCATAAATATAAGATAGCCACTAACAAATCAAACAAAGAATTCTGGATGAATTTCTTTGCAGAGTGGTGAGAATATAGAACTCGCTGCCACATGGAGTGGTTGAAGCAGATAGAAGAGACACATTTAAGAGGATGCTTGATGCATACATGAGGGAGAAAGGAATAGAGGAATAGGTGGGGCAGGGTGGAAGGAGGTAATTAGACTGGTCGGAGCCTCGTGTGGAGAATAAACACCAGCTTAGACTGATTGGCCTATTTCTGTGCTTTAGATTCTGTATAAAAACACAAGCACGTACACACACACAAGGCTGCAATGCTGAGAGTTCCTGGAATGATGAGGGGTGGGAGGAGGCTCGTGTGGAGCATAAATGCCGGCATGGTCCAGTTCGGCCAAATAGCCTGTTTCTGACTCTTATGTAATTCTTATAATAGGAACTTGTCCAATCTGAATTCATTTTGGGGAAATGAAAAAAAGACATATTTAAACAGCAATGTGTGAGGGATACTCCCTGTAGCTGCCTTATAGATACTATCAATGGAAACAGAAGCTGTGAAATGAGAAGAATAGTCCTTAACTGGACCTCTGGGAAGTTTACTGGCCAAATGGCAACATTGGAGAATATACCCCACTAACCAGGTCACTAAATGCTGCTTTGTCACAGAGTTACCATATTATCGAATAACGGCTGGGATTTCCTAAAGTTAAGTTTAGTAAATAAAGCGCTCTGTGCAAAGATCTGCAACCCTCAGAAGATCTGCAACCCTCACACACTGGTGGGAAGGTGGATAAAAATAGGATAAAATAATCTCCCAACCCAGATGAAACTGCAAGACTATTTTAGGGAGACACCCTGGATAATTCTGAAAAATATTCTATCCTAACGTCACCTGAAATAGGTTTAATCTACAACCGAAGCCTGCAGCTCACAGACTCTACGGGTTGAAACTGATACTGCTAACAATGCTGGCTTCCAAATAAGAAACTTAAACTCATATATTCAAAGAGGTTCTAATGATGGGTCTATCAGGTCATTAGGTTCTACATTAGGATTCTAAATATGAACTAGGGTGAGTTTATCTTGACACATTTTCTGTCACATAACTCACATAAAGCAAGACATGAAGGGATGAGAACCTGATGCCAATGGCTCACTGATGGACATGATGACAGCTACAAGCACTCAAATAGAACTGGGCTTTGGACACCGCTCAAACATTGCAAGTGTTTCAGAATATAACACCACCACGTGGTAGGTGGAATTAGACCTAGACTCTCACTATTCCACAAATTTTCACCACTTGATGTTCATGTAAGTTTTACTGGAACTGAACAGGAGCTGTAGAATTCAATACTATTCAATAAACATTCTATCAGCTGAAAATAATGTGGTTCTGATTGAAGAATACTGCCCCCTCCCCAAACACGCAAGAGCAGGTCTGGTCCCGCTTATGGGGTACAGAAATTTTGGCAAAAAAGAGGCGACATGAGGAACCATTTTTTTTTTTTTTAAACACAGCGAGTTGTTGTGATCTGGAATGCGCTGCCTGAAAGGGCGGTGGAAGCAGATTCAATAGTAAATTTCAAAAGGGAATTGGATAAATACTTGAAAGGAAAAAATTTGCAGGGCTCTAGGGAAAGAGTAGGGGGAAGTGAGACTTTAAAAAAAAAAAAAATTTGTTCTTGGGATGTGGGTGTCGCTGGCAAGGCCAGCATTTATTACCCATCCCTAATTGCCCTCGAGAAGGTGGTGGTGAGCTGCCTTCTTAAACTGCTGCAGTCCGTGTGGTGAAAGTACTCCCACAGTGCTGTTAGGGAGGGAGTTCCAGGATTTTGACCCAGCGACAATGAAGGAATGGCAATATATTTCCAAGTCAGGATGGTGTGCAACTTGGAGGGGAAGTTGCAGGTGATGGCGTTGCCATGCACCTGCTGCCCTTGTCCTTCTAGGTAGCAGAGGTCGCGGGTTTGGGAGGTGCTGCCGAAGAAGTCTTGGCGAGCTGCTGCAGTGCATCTTGTAGATAGTACACACTGCAGCCATGGTGCACCAGTGATGGAGGATGTGAATGTTTAGGGTGGTGGATGGGGTGCCAATCAAGCAGGGTGCTACACTCATCCAGGCAAGTGGAGAGTATTCCATCACACTCCTGACTTGAGCCTTGTAGATGGTGGAAAGGCTTTGGGGAGTCAGGAGGTGAGACACTCGCCCCAGAATACCCAACCTCTGACCTGCTCTTGTAGCCACAGTATTTATGTGGCTGGTCCGGTTAAGTTTCTGGTCAATGGTGACTCCCCCAGGATGTTGATGGTGGGGGATTTGGCGATGGTAATGCAGTTGAACGTCAAGGGGCAGTGATTAAACTCTCGCTTGTTGGAGATAGTCATTGCCTGGCACTTGTGTGGCGCAAATGTTCGTTGCTACTTATCAGCCCAAGCCTGAATGTCGTCCAGGTCTTGTTGCATTCAGGCATGAACTGCTTCATTATCTGAGGAGTTGGGAATGGAACCGAACACTGTGCAATCATCAGCGAATATCCCCACTTCTGACCTTATGATGGAGGGAAGGTCATTGATAAAGAAAGACTTGCACGCCTTTCACGACCACCGGACGTCTTAAAGCGCTTTACAGCCAATGAAGTACTTTTGGAGTGTAGTCACTGTTGTAATGTAGGAAATGTGGCAGCCAATTTGCGCACAGCAAGCTCCCACAAACAGCAATGTGATAATAACCAGATGATGAAGCAGCTGAAGATGGTTGGGCCTCGGACTAATTGGATAGCTCTACCAAAGAGCCGGCACAGACAGGATGGGCCGAATAGCCTCTTCTATGCTGCATCATTCTATGCTTGTGCATAGGCCAATATAGGATGATCAGAATGAGGTTCAGCCCAACGGTGGATTCTGTGCCCAAAGTGAGCAATTTGGTCAGATTAGCTAAAAAAATATCATTGTCCTGGATTTCTAGCAATGTAGAGTCAGCTCCAATAATTTCACACCTGAGGAACCAACTAGGAGAGAAACAGATGAGTAAGATAGTAAGCAAGTAAGATAGTAAGCATGTAAATAAGCTAAAAACTACACAAATCTCTTATAAACCTCACTAGAAACTGCAAGGCCTGGCTCTGGAAGTCGATTCAAAGCCACTGTTGAGAGCTCAGAACTTCAAATCTGGCAATTGCATCGGTGCTGGGCCCGATTACAGTGCCAGAATAAGGTCTCATGGGGGTGGACAAGGCAAACAGTCCTATCAACATGATGAAAATAAAAATGCAATTCTCCAGAACCAAAGATTAGACAAGGTCTCAGTGTGTAAATAATGCCTGAATGACGATGAAAATAATTCCAACTCAGTGGTGGCTGTTGTCAACAGAACCTATTTCACGACCTAAAAGGACTGGTCTCCTCAGTGTACAGCTCAGTGGTATAAAATTATAATCTCTCCTGATAGGCAGGAGATCACTGATAAGTTATTTGCAAAACATAAAAAAGGAAAGTACTTTACAAACTGAAAGGATATTTGAAGAAATAGTATTTTCAATGTAAAGAGGAAACAAGAGAAATGTATCCCATACTTCATAATTAGGTATAGATTGAATAGGTAGCGCACCTTACTGCTAAATTATAAATGTTTTGGCTCTATATAATGACCTGAGTGAGGAAGGCAAATGGCAGTTGAAAGCAGTTTGAAAAAACAGTTTCAATGATTTGATTGGTTCATACTGTGGCTGTTGGTTCCCAAATGTAGTTAGGTGTGAAAAAAGTGTGTGATTTGAAAGAGTGGATTGGTGATGCTTGCTTGTTGCTAATTGGTAGCTTTCCCTACCTATCTAATGGATGGAAAGTGGTTTTTCATTGGCTTGCCAATGGAGAACAGTAATTTGACAAGACTATGGTGATCCGAGGCCCCTTTTGAACCCCAAGATGTGCCCCATTACCGCTTATCATTCTCCAACCTTCCTTCTGCTGCCCAAAAAATAGTTCTCCAGTCAAAGCTCCTGGACATCAGCTTTTAGTTGCAGGAAATGCATTTGTACTTTATGCTGACTCCATGCAGCTTGCCAGCAAATGGCCCAATAAACCTGCTGGTTGGGCAGGGAGGAGAAGCAAAAGTGCAGAATTGGTGGCCATGTTTGTGCACTTAAATAAATCATAGAGGAGAAAGGAAAAGAGAAAGAGGGCTGCGAAGCCCAGGAAAGGAAGAACCTGAACGAGCCCATTCACATGACAAACTACAGCCAAGGCTTCTGGCAACTGACCAGGCCTCGGGTGGGGGGAGAAAGAGGAGAAGAAAGGAAACAGGACAATAAAGAGAACAGCATAGGTAAATACAGTTCTAATACAAAATATATTTTTTTTCATTTTTTTAAAAAAACATTTTGGATATTAGAAATTTCAATTACAGAGAAAAAAATGACAGCCAAAAGGACTGATTTTTTTTTAAAGCAATTTCATCGATTCGCTTGGCTAGCTTGCTTTCTAACAAATTTTATATAGGAATTAATCCAAATGAGTAAACTTGCACATTAGCAGGGAGACATTTTCTGGAGGTGGTGTACATTTTGTATTAGCCAATTATGTGCAAAGAACCTTGGATAAATTTATAAAATTAACTGATTAGTGTAGCACTGGAAAGGTGACAAAAATCATGCACTATATCTTTTTATTACAATATTCCAGTGGATTTCCTGTGGTGATGTTCACAGTGAGTTGCAGAATACATTTTTATAATAATAGGGGTGAATGCACAACATATTATCGGGGCCACTGATGTCAGTGACTGAATAAGTAAAATTCTGTTTTCTTGTATGGGATTTTAGGATTCGTAATCAATATTTGGAGGATTGAATTCCATGACTCTGGCCATTATTCTTGTATATTCCTTTACCTGTGTATTTAATTTTTTCCTCTTGTCTCTTTCAAAATGCTGGAGGATAGGTAACATGTAGTAGACTGCAAGTAGGTATGCAATGTTTAATTACAGCATTACAATTCCACCTAGGGGAGAAAGCTTGATGAATATTCTTACCTCATCGGCAAACATACACCTAAAAAAGAACAAAAAACAGTAACAAGTGAAAGACCAATGCAGAGAACAACTGTGTAAATGTTCACAGATCTCATTTTAGTACTGAATTTTGATTTGGTTGTCTTAAATAATCTTTTTACCAATCAACATTTAAAACAGTTACTTTTAGACCCAAGTAACATTACAAGTCATTGTCAGAATATATTAATCAATTTCCTCATGTACCAAAAACACCACACATGTAATGCAATGCAGACAGACACACTGCATTCGACCGGATTGACTTTCGCAAAAGCAACAGAAGGGACCGCGTGACCCAAACTACAACATGATTCTGTGAAATGATACCAATCTCCTGTAACCGCTTTATATATCCAGGCTACACATGAATTATTAGAAATATATAGCTCAAGTAAAAAAAAATTGCAAGGGCCGCAGTTGTTAATTTTACAAAAGGAATTAGGAATACGGCCAGAAAATCTTATTTCTCCAATCTCATGAAATTATTAAATTAGTGAAAATATCAGTTTCCAATTTTTCTTGAAACGCTCAACATCTGCAATGCTTTAACCAATCATTCTAAACCTAGCAGAAGCTCAAAATACAATGTAATACCTTTACTAAAATAGAAACAGATATAGCTGTTCTGAAGGAACGAATGTTGCTGCCACCATAGTGCTGGAAAGGAAAGAATAAGAGAGGTGAGTAAAAGCTTGATGAAAGAGACAGGTTTTGATGAAATTTTTAACAAAAGATGAAGAGCGATGTGGAGAAGTTTAGGAAGAGAATTCCAAAGGAACAATGTTCCCAAGGGGATACAGGGCTGGAGGAGACTGCAGGGAAAATGTGGGGCAAGGCCGTGGAAGGATCTACAGTTGAGGACCAGGATTTTGAATTTCATGTTTTGGGGACCTGGAGTCAGTGAAGGTTATCAAAGACAGGAGCAATGGACCAGCGAGACTCCATGTGGTACAGGTTACATACAGCAGTTTTGGGCAAGTTGAAGTTTACGGGGGATGGCGGATGGGAAGCCAGCAAGGAGATCATTGTAGTCGCTGAGTATGTAGACGACAAATGTACATACATGTATTTCTGAAGCAAAGGAGCCTAGGTAGAGCTGGAGATGGGCATTGTTGTGAGGTGGAAACAAGCAGTCTTGATGAAGGATAGGATGTGGGGTTTAAAGCTCAGCTCAGGGTTAAACAGGACACGAATATTACAGAGGGCCTGGTTGAACCTGAGAAGGTTGCCAGGAAGTGAGGTGAAATAAGTAACAAGTGAATAGTTTGTGAAGAGAGCAGAGGATAGATCTTGGGTGGACTCGAGGTGTGTGTTTGTGGCAGGGAAGAGAACCCAATGTTGATGCATTGACTGCATTAAGAGAAGTAGGAATAGAACGATGCAAGGGCAGTCCTCTAGATGGCAGAGAAGAGGCATTGGAGGAGGTTTGTGTCATCAAACGCTGAATAAAGGTTCAGGAGGGATAAAGCACCATTGTCACAGTAACACAGGATGTCATTCGTGACTTTGGCCAAGACGTTTTCAATGCTGCAAGAAGCCAGACTGGAGGGATTTCAACTGGGAATTTTGGGCAGATGGTCATGGTGTTGGAAACAGTCAACGACTTTAGAGAAGGAAAGGAGGTTGGAGATGGGGCGGTATTTAGAGGCAATGGAATTTTGTCTTGAGGGGTTGATAATGGCAATTTTGAAGAAGGGAGTGACAGAGCCAGGGGCAAGGGCACACCACTGTATGTCAGCCAACATATTTTGGAAATACATCAGCTGGGAAAAAGAGTTTAGTGGTTCGGAGTGAGGGAGCAGGAGGTGGATTGTGTGGACAAAATGAGCTTTGAGGGGGTGGGGAGGGAAGACATTAGGCAAGAAACTGCAAAGAGATGGGGGTCCGAGGCCGGGGTGGTTGGAAGACAGGAAGCAGTGGGCAAGAGGAAGGGGTGGAGCAGCAAAAGCAGTTGCATGGATGATCTTTATCTTGGAGATTAAGTGGTCCATGAGCTCCTCGTGTGTTCGAGATGAGGAAAGAGGGGTTTAAGGAGGCATTTGGTCATGTAAAACCATTGTTCTCCAGCATAATCCTCGAGTAATAGGTTGTTTTGGCTGAAGAGAACGAGGCACAGTAGTGGTTTATATGGTCAAGCCAGATTTGGTGATTGATAACTAAGTCTGTCTGTCATGAGCCGGAAGTGTTCAAATTTGCACCCTTCCAACTTGGAGCAAAGATGGCTGGCTGTAACAGGCAAGTGACAGAGGTAAAGACTGCAACTGATTTTCTGGGAACAAAGGGCGAGAAATTAGGTGCATTTGTGCCTCTCGTTTTGCACCTCCGGGGGGCGCAAATGACTTTTCGCCCGGGCGTGGCACCGCTAACGACTCCCACTAAATTCAGCTGGAATTTAGTAGCGGCGGTAACCGGCAGCACCCCGCTCCGCTGTGCAGATGATGTGAGCGGCGTCCCGTTTTTGCCCGGCCTGCAAAATTGGCCCGTGCCCCCTGAATCTGCGCCGGGCGATGACAGCCGGGGGCGGGAACAGAGCGGCAGAAGGCTCGCGGGGTGCTAAGTAAAGGGGAGGTGGCGGGCGGGCGGGGGGAAAAAAATCGTCCAACTTACTTGTTGCGGCCTGTTGCGTCTTTCAACGTGGGGTCCGTGCCACGATCTGGCAACCCAGCACTCCTCGAGTGCCGGTCTACTGGCATGGCACCCCGCTCCCCGGTGGTCCAGGTAGGGCCCCGCAGAGTTGTGGGCTTGAGCCCTCCCCTTTAATGAGGGGAGGAGCCCTTCCATGTGGCAGCGCTACGTGGCCCAGTGCGGAGTGCTGCAGAACGCACCGCCCCGATATTCAGGGTTAGCGCTCTAAAAAGGAAGTGGAGCGCTTGAATTAATGCCCCACCTTCCTCTTGGGGCGTTAAAACTGAAGTTAACGATCGCTGGCGCTATTTTTCGCCGGGCGCTAAATTTAGTGGCCAGGCTATGATAGCGACCCAAAATGGTCACTAATTAATTTTCCCCCAAAAGATGTTGAGAGAAATGGTGAGGAAGTGATTAAGCAGACAGCAGAAGTATCACTACAGGTGAAAGGAATTGGAAATTTTGAGAGAGAAAATATTAGGAGGGTGCTGGGGGCAATTTGTTCCACAGGCAAATAGTGAGAATAGTGCGATTGAAGGGGGATGGGGAGGTGCATGGTAAGGGAAGAGAAAGATTTTCTCAGACTGTCTTGTCAATGATCAAGACCTCGAGTGCCAAATAGCCATGTGATAGTAAGGTGAAAAAGGGTACCCAAGCATGTGGGTGGAAAAGCTTATATGGAGGGAGAGATGTACCTGTTTCTTGATGAAAATTTAAAAAAGGTAGCATTCGAATATTACAAAACCTAACTGTATGCTAAAATAATGGAAAATGGACAATAGCTGTTTTCTTGGGACATAGAATTTTCCATATACTCTTGTTAATTTGCAAGCACAATTACAAATATGGGTGCCAGTACCAGTTTGATTTTCTTTTTGGTCAATTTCATTTTTAATATTACTAAAAATGGTTTGTGTGCTCAACAACAGCTGAATAGTAGTCCAAATATAATTCTGAATTCTATTCAGATTATAAATGCCTGCATATTTATGTTTATTAAAAAGCTCAAGTATTTACATCTACTGGGGTGTTGCAATGTGTGAATGCCAGCAAACTGCAAAGGAATTGGGCTTTAAGAGACAAGAAGAGTATTGAGAACTTCTTTTAAATTGTCTCAGAAGCAGGATTGCCTTTTCAAGAAAATTGCCTTTCTTGCAGCAGGGCCTGAAACAGCAGGTGAGTTGGAGAAGAGACAAGGCCAGCAAGACCACCAGGGGAGCTCGGGATTCAGCTTGTGAGGACACAAAAACCAAGCCAGTGTCATCACTGGCAGTTGTGCTGGGCAATGGGAAACAGAGGCACCATAATCCCACCATGGGCAGGAGGTGTAACTACAGCATGGCAAGTTTACATAGGCAAAACTTTTAAAATCTGGACAGAGGAAATTATAGAGAGAAAGTGCATGCAGATTTAAATTTTTTAACATAGATTACATAAATATTCTTTCAATCCATTGTCGGTATAGCTTTCAGACAATTCAGAAAGAATTAAACACTGGATAATTTCTATCATGTTTAAGATTGCAGGATGGGAGACGTTACCTTCCAAAGCCATCGGACATAAAATGCCATTACAAGAATTTTCCTGGCATTTCAATAGAATATAAAGCCTTTTTATTGTGTTCGAAGCACAGGATTAGTTAGCAACCAATCAACTCTGGTTTCATTAAATAACTTTATTTTGTATTTTTTAATCATATCCACAAAATGGAAGCAAATAGTGAGAGAAATACTAACAAAATACCTTTAGTCTTTTGTAGACCAACACAATGCGAGGGTAATTTTAGGCCCAACTCATCGTTTATGCTGAAACAGTAGTCTACCTCAAAAATAGGTTACCACAGCAACCAAAACAAAAGTCTTCACAGTAGACAGAGAATTACGATGCTCAAACAAGGATATATTTCCAGTACAGGTCTTTTAAGTGATATTTTACAGAACATGTTCCATTGAGAACATGTACTGAATGTACTGTACTTGAAGCTTGAATATAGTGCTAGCTGCCAAGCAAAATTACAATTAATATTTCAAATATTACTGGTTAGCACTCCAATCACCATTACAATTTTAATTGCAATTTTATAATGAATGTCTTTGAATCCCAGTTTTATCATCCTGGTCATTGGTCCTAGGTTTATTTTGATTTTACTCATGGAAAGAAAACAATATTCTCAGAAGTTACAGCCACCAGCAAGAAAATGTATTATTGATGAAAGTAATTATATTTGAACCATTTGGATCCATCGTGGCAATCACAGATAAGCTCATATCAGAACACTTCCTTGCATCACTCTCCACCCATATCTCCCTTCATTGCATTAGAAGAGAACATAAAAGATATAAAGACATTTAAGATAGAAAGGGAGGAAATAATTGATAAACTAATCAAACTTAGAGAGAATAAAACCCCTGGATGGATTGCATCCGCACATATTAGAAGAAGTTAGGGAAGAGATAGTGGAGGCACTATTACACATATATAAAAATTCATTAGAAAAGGGAATAGTGCCAGAGGACTGGCGGACAGCGGATGTGATTCCTTTATATACAAAAAGGGAGATAGAACAAGTCCAGGGAAAAAGAAAGACTTGTATTTATATTGCACCTTTCCCGACCACCGGACATCCCAAAGCACTTTACAGCCAATGAAATATTTTAGAAGTGTAGTCACCGTTGTAATGTAGGAAACGCGGCAGCCAATTTGCACACAGCAAGGTCCCACAAACAGCAACGTGATAACGACCAGATAATCTGTTTTAGATAAGTATTGGCACCGGGGATAATGCCCATGCTCCTCTTCGAAATAGTGCCATGGGATCTTTTACGTCCACCTGAGCGCACAGACGGGGCCTCGGTTTAACGTCTCATCCGAAAGACAGCACCTCCAACAGCGCAGCACTCCCTCAGTACTGCACTGGAGTGTCAGCCTAGATTTTTGTGCTCAAGTCTCTGGAGTGGGACTTGAAACCACAACCTTCTGACTCAGAGGCGAGAGTGCTACCAACTGAGCCATAGCTGACACTCAAAGACCATTATAGACAGGAACTATAGACCAATTAGCTCAACGTCAGTGGTAGGAAAGATAATCGAATTCTTACTCAAAGATGTAATAGAAAAACATCTGGGAAACTGAAAATATAAAGAGTAGTAAGCATGGATTCCAAAATGGACGGTCATGCTTGACCAACCTCACTGAATTCTTTGAAGTAAAAGAAAGGTTAGATAAGACATTGATTGGTGAAGTCAAGCGTAGGTCCCTTGCAGTCAGAATCAGGGGAATTTATAATGGGGAACAAAGAAATGGCGGACCAATTAAATACATACTTTGGGTCTGTCTTCACAAAGGAGGACACAAATAACCTCCCAGAGATGTCGGGGAACATAGGGTCTAATGAGAGGGAAGAACTGAATGAAATCAGTCTTTGTAGGGAAATGGCGTTAGGGAAATTGATGGGATTGAAGGCCGATAAATCCCATGGGCCTGATAATCTACATCCTAGGGTACTTAAGGAAGTGGCCCTAGAAATAGTAGATGCATTGCTGGTCATCTTCCAAAATTCTATAGACTCTGGAACAGTTCCCATGGATTGGAGGGTAGCTAATGTAACCCCACTATTTAAAAAAGGTGGTAGAGAGAAAACAGGGAATCATAGACCGGAAAGCCTGACATCGGTAGTGGGGAAAATGCTAGAGTCCATTATAAAAGATGTAATAGCAGAACACTTGGAAAACAGTGACAGGATCGGACAAAGTCAACATGGATTTACAAAACGGTAAATCATGCTTGACTAATCTACTGGAATTTTTTAAGGATGCAACTGGTAAAATAGATAAGGGAGAACCAGTGGATGTGGTGTATTTGGACTTTCAGAAGGCTTTCGATAAGGTCCCGCATAAGAGATTAGCGTGCAAAGTTAAAGCACATGGGATTGGGGGTAAGGTACTGACTTGGATAGAGAACTGGTTGGCAGACAGGAAGCAGAGTTGGAATAAACGGGTCTTTTTCCAAGTGGCAGGCAGTGACTAGTGGAGTACCGCAGGGATCGGTGATAGGACCCCAGTTATTCACAATATATATTAACGATCTAGACGAGGGAACTAGATGTAATATCTCCAAGTTTGCAGACAACACAAAGCTGGGTGGGCGTGTGTGTTGTGAGGAGGATGCAGAGAAACTCCAGTATGATTTGGACAAGTTGGGTGATTGGGCAGATGCATGACAGGTGCAGTATAATGTGGATAAATGCGAGGTTATCCACTTTGGTGGCAAAAACAGGAAGGCAGATTATTATCTGAACGGCAATAGATTGGGAAAAGGGGAAGTGCAACGAGACCTGGGAGTCCTTGTGCACCAGTCATTGAAGGTAAGCATGCAGGTGCAGCAGGCAGTTAAGAAGGCAAATGGTATGTTGGCCTTCATAGCGAGAGGATTCGAGTACAGGAGCAAGGATGTCTTGCTGCAGTTGTACAGGGCCTTGGTGAGACCACACCTTGAGTATTGTGTGCAGTTTTGGTCGCCTTATCTGAGGAAGGATGTTCTTGCCATGGAGGGAGTGCAGCGAAGATTCACCAGACTGAAACCTGGGATGGCAGGAATGACGTATGAAGAGAGATTGGGACGACTGGGCTTGTATTCGCTATAGAGTTTAGAAGAATGAGAGGGGATCTCATTGAAACTTATAAAATTCTAACAGGACCAGACAGACTAGATGCAGGAAGGATGTTCCCAATGGCGGGGGAGTCTAGAACCAGGGGTCACAGTCTAAGGATAAGGGGTAAGCCATTTAGGACTGAGATGAGGAGGAATTTCTTCACCCAGAGAGTGGTGAACCTGTGGAATTCTCTACCACAGAAGGCAGTTGAGGCCAATTCATTAAATATATTCAAGAAGGAGTTAGATAGATTTCTTAAGGCTAAAGGGATCAAGGGATATGGGGAGAAAACAGGGACAGGGTACTGAATTTGGATGATCAGCCATGATCTCATTAAATGGCGGAGCAGGCTTGAGGGGCCGAATGGCCTACTCCTGCTCCTATCTTCTATGTTTCGATGTAAGACATAATGGCCCGAATTTTGCAGTTGTAATGACAGCGAAACTGTCAGCATTCTCAGTCATTACTCTGTGAAACGAACAGCAACTTCTGGCGTCCTCACAGGTGCAGTTAAACGCGAAAATCCAGAAGTTGCTGTCAGTGATTCCCCACTACTCCACAGGGTGCGCTGTTGAAGTCTGCGCAGATGGAAATCTTAGAAATCACATAATTGGTGTGAAATTCCACTTTTTACGCTCTAAACTCGCTGTAAAACCCCCCGAAAAAGTTAAGCCTTGTTGTAGGAGGTGTAACTGGGTTTTTAATGGCGTACTAAGTCATAATTACTGCTGAACAACCTCTCTGGCCCCGGAAAACTCATTTTATATTTTGTGCATTGTCAAATTTCTCCACTCCATGATAATTCAATAGATTTAAAAAAAATGTTTTTAAGGTTTGATATTTCAGCTTCTACCTTAATCCCATGTGTATGTCCCAATCTTTATTTCGCTTTCTGTAAAATTTATTAAAAAAAAAGTGGAAAAACCTGCTTGTTGCTTCCTGGTTTGATGTCTGAGAATTCTTCAAGGTGATTGGCTGCTTCGCCTGCTTGATGACATCACTGTTACTGGACGCCAGAAATCCCTGATAGTTGGCGCCAGAATGAGACTAGCGTCAGGAAAAGTGAAATTTAGGCTATAGAGATCACTAGATCTTTGTGGGTAGCTTTCTTCGAGGTCAGTGGCGAGCGCTGTCATTTCGCCGCTGACCGCAAAATCCAGGCCAATATATTTGGATTTCCAAAAAAAACTTCGATAAGGTACAGCATTGTAGACTCATGACTGAAGTCAGAACATGTGGAGTCAGGAGACAAGTAGCGGAATGGATAGCAAGCTGGCTATAAAACTGAAAACAGAGAGGAGTTAAAGGTAGTTACTTATATTGGCAAATGGTGGGAAGTGGTGTTCCACAAGGATCGGTGCAGGGATCACTGTTGTTCACCATTTACAGTAAACTCTTTCGTATCCGGCACCTACGGGACCGGGATGGTGCCGGTTGATGAAAAATTCCAGATAACAGAGAGGTAGGCAATTTTTAACAAAAAAAATAAAAACCACTGACTAACTCGGCCACCGCGGGAAACTCGGACTCGGAAAAAACGAAAAATGGATGGATTCGGCAAGATTACCAGCTATCTATTTTGCCGGTTATTAAAGAATTCCGGATGATTCAGTGCCGTTTAAACAAGAGTTTACTGTACAGAAACAATTTGGACTCGGGTATTGGAAGTACATCATCAAAATTTGCGGATGAAACCAAATTGGGGGGTATAGTTAATACAGGAAACTTTCGTTTATCCGGCATCGACGGGACTGGCGTGGTGCCGGTTTATCGAAAGTACCGGATAACGGAGTTATATCTACCGAGGCTATTTTTAACCTAAAAAAATCAAGAAATGTGCAGTATACAGTATTTGGGTACTCACCTACAGAATGTTGTGTTAAATGGATAGTGGAAGATGCTTGATTAAGTACAGTACTGCCAGTTGAGGGTAATCCATAACTCTTTAATTACTTAACAGTAAAACAAAACTTATAAACGACTGTCTACAGTACTGTAGTTGACTGTACACTTATTCCAAGTCACCTGGTTCATCAGAAATATCCGTATCCGTGCCAGCTGGGTCAGCAGGATCACGCAGTGCCACCGATTCTTCAGACACTTCCGCTGCTGCGACTCTTTTGGAAGCTTTCTTAAACATGTTGCGGATGTCGGTTTGCTTAGTGGACTCTTGCCTTTTCTGTAGAAAGGTGGAATGCAGAATATGGAGTTGCATAACTTCTTGTGCAGAGTAGCAATTCTGCCTTTCAGCAAATTTGAGGATTGTAGAAAATCCTTCTGCAGCTTTAGCCCAAGAAATCTTCTCTTCTTCAGAAATCTCATCCTCTTCACTTTCCATCTCGCTTTCCTTTTCTTTCTTTGGATTCAAAACATTCTCAATTATTTCATCATCACTTAGCATATGCACAACACCAACTTCTCTATCTGCATCAACCCACTGCTCGATATCACTTTCACTGAGGTGACGTAGAGGGTTTGCTGGGCCTGCATTTTTCACCATTCCAGCCATTTCCATTATTGTACTCTTCTTGGGATGAACACTGAACCCATGAAATTCCTCCTCTGAAGAAGAACCTTCAGCAAACATTACAGAAGGCCACAATTTGCGCCAGGCTTGCCTCAGAGGGTGACCGTTCACCAATTTCCAGGAACATGCAACATTATAGATGGCATCTTTAATATTGTATTCCTTCTGCAATTCTTGAATATTATCATCTTGGCTTAGCAGTTTACGTAGGAAGTCTTTCTTGTAATGACACTTCAGATTTTGGATAACGCCCTGGTCCACGGGTTGGATGAGAGAAGTTACATTTGGTGGCAAATAAATGGTGAAAATATTTCCCGAAACCAACTGGGATTCATGCGGATGGGCTCTGCAATTATCAAGCAATAAAATGCATTTGCTATCTTCAGGTTTCCCTATTCTGCGGAAATGTTCCTTCACAGATGGAACAAAAATATGATGGAACCAATCGGAGAAGATTTCCTTATCCATCCAAGCATTTTTTTGAGCTTTGTACTCAACAGGTAAGTGCCTCACATTTTTAAATGCACGGGGATTTTTATACTTCCCGATAGCAAGAAGTTTAACCCGGTGTGATCCAGCGGCGTTCGCACATGTTAGCACGGTTACACAATCTTTATTTTTCTTGTAACCTGAAGCATTAGCCTCACTAGCCCCAGCAAGCGTTGATTCTGGCAAAAACCTCCAAAACAAGCCAGTTTCATCGGCATTGTAGATCTGTGCTGGCGACAAATCATGTTGCTGCACAATCCGATTGAAATAATCACAGTATTCTTCTGCGGCGTCGTGATCAGCTGATTTCTTCTCCCCGGAAATATCGAGTCGTCGTATCCCGTGCCGTAACTTGAAGCACGTTAGCCATCCCTCGGAGAAAGCACACTTGTCAGTGAGCTCCATCCTTACATAGAAATCCTTCGCTTTCTCGATTAGCATGGGTCCGGAAATTGGAACACCCTCTGAACGCTTAAGAGAAAACCATTCATAAAGCACGGTATCCAGCTCTTCAAGCTTAGGCTTACGAAGCGTACGCCGTTTCTCTACACTCTTGCATGTCTCCGAGCTTGAATAAAACTTGAGCAGCTTATCCTTCTGCGATTTGATGTCGTAGATTGTTGACGAACTGATTTTGAATTCATTCATAATGTTGATACGCTTCTCTCCCCTTTCGAGTCGTTGGCATATCTCGATTTTCTGTTTAAGTTAAGACCACTCTCTTCCTTTTGCTTGGACCAGCTTTTGGGAATTCCATAATGCAAGATGGAGGAGATAATTGCCGATGAAGATGGAAAAACACACAGAACAATGGTGGCTAGGAAGAGACTACCAGCAGCGTGGCAGACACACAGCAAAATGGTGTATCAGAAGAGACTACAGTACCAGCAGCGTGGCAGACACACAGCAAAATGGTGTATCAGAAGAGACTACAGTACCAGCAGCGTGGGAGACACACAGCAAAATGGTGGATCAGAAGAGACTACCAGCATCGTGGGAGACACCCAGCAAAATGGCCGATCAGAAGAGACTCCAGGCAGCGCGGAGAATCTACTCCTGCTACTGCAATGTTTCGGACTTGCGACAGCGCCAGGAGGCCGAGTAGTGGCACTTTTGAAAAGTACCCCATCTGACTAAATCGGCGTTCGTGGACTCGGACTCGGGATCGGCAACATTGCCAGTTATTTGAGAGGAGTTTTCGGAGCACTCGGCGTTCGCGGAGACTCGACTGCGACTCGGCAACATTGCCGGTTATTTGAGAGGAGTTTTCGGAGGATGATTTTTGCCGGTTAAGCGAGAATTCCGGATATTTGGGTGCCGGATAAACGAAAGTTTCCTGTACTGAGGACGACTGCAACAAAATACAGGAAACTCACGTTTAAACAGCACCGAAATATCCAGAATTCTCTAATAACCGGCAAAATTCATACTCCGAAAACAACACCTCAATAACCGGAAATGTTGCCGAGTCCGAGTCTCCCGCGGTGGCCGAGTTAGTCAGTGGGGGTAGTTCTCCAAACTGCAACTACTCAGCTTCTTGGCGCTGTTGGAAGTCCGAACACCTCAATAACAGGAGTCTGACTCTCCCGCGCTGCCGGTAGTCTCTTCCAATCCGCCATTTTTCTGTGTGTGTCTCCATCTTTATCGTGAATCATCTCCCCCATCTTGCATTATGGAATTCCCAAAAGTTGGTCAAAGCAAAAGGAAGAGAGTGGTGTTAACTTTAAAACAGAAAATCGAGATATGCCAAAGACTAGAAAGGGGAGAAAAGCGTATCAACATTATGAATGAATTCAAAATCGGTTCGTCAACAATCTACGACATCAAATCGCAGAAGGATAAGCTGCTCAAGTTTTATTCAAGCTCGGAGACATCGAAGAGTGCAGAGAAACGGCGTACGCTTCGTAAGCCTAAGCTTGAAGAGCTGGATACCGCGCTTTATGAGTGGTTTTCTCTTTAGTGTTCAGAGGGTGTTCCACTTTCCGGACCTATGCTAATCGAGAAAGCGAAGGATTTCTACGTAAGGATGGAGCTCACTGACAAGTGTGCTTTCTCCGAGGGATGGCTAACGTGCTTCAAGTTACGGCACGGGATACGACGACTCGATATTTCCGGGGAGAAGAAATCAGCTGATCACGCCGCCGCCGAAGAATACTGCGATTATTTCAATCGGATTGTGCAGCAACATGATTTGTCGCCAGCACAGATATACAATGCCAATGAAACTGGCTTATTTTGGAGGTTTTTGCCAGAATCAACGCTTGCTGGGGCTCGTGAGGCTAATGCTTCAGGTTACAAGAAAAATAAAGATCGTGTAACCGTGCTAACGCTGCTGGATCACACCGGCTTAAACTTCTTGTTATTGGGAAGTAGAAAAATCCCCGTGCATTTAAAAATGCGAGGCACTTACCTGTTGAGTACAAAGCTCAAAGAAATGCTTGGATGGATAAGGAAATCTTTTTGTATTGGTTCCATCATATTTTTGTTCCATCTGTGAGGGAACATTTCTGTAAAATAGGGAAACCTGAAGATAGCAAATGCATTTTATTGCTTGAATCCGAGTTGGTTTCGGGAAATATTTTCACCATTTATTTGCCACCAAATGTAACTTCTCTCATACAACCCATGGACCAGGGCGTTATCCAAAATCTCAAGTGTCATTACAAGAAAGACTTCCTACGTAAACTGATAAACCAAGATGACAATATTCACACATTTCAGAAGGAATACAATCTGAAAGATGCCATCTTCAATGTTGCATGTTCCTGGAACTTGGTGAAAGGTCACACTTTGAGGCAAGCCTGGCGCAAATTGTGGCCTTCTGTAATGTTTGCCGAAGGTTCTTCTTCAGAGGAGGAATTTTATGGGTTCAATGTTCGTCCCAAGAAGAGTACAATAATGGAAATGGCTGGCATGGTGAAAAATGCAGGCCCAGCAAACCCTCTACGTAACCTCAGTGAAAGTGATATTGAGCAGTGGGTTGATGCAGATAGAGAAGTTGGTGTTGTGCATATGCTAAGTGATGATGAAATAATTGAGACTGTTTTGAATCCAAAGAAAGGGAAAGTGAGATGGAAAGTGAAGAGGATGAGATTTCTGAAGAGAAGATGATTTCTTGGGCTAAAGCTGCAGAAGGATTTGCTTTAATCCTCCAATTTGCTTAAAGGCAGCCTTGCTACTCTGCCCAAGAAGTTATGCAACTCCATATTTTGCATTCCACCTTTCTACAAAAAAGGCAAGAGTCCACTAAGCAAGCAGACATCCAGGGCATGTTTAAGAAAGCTTCCAAAAGAGTTGAAGCAGTGGAAGTGCCTGAAGAATCTGTTGAAGTGCATGATCCTGATGACCCAGCTGGCATGGACATTCCTGATGAACCAGCTGACTTGGAATAAGTGTACAGTCAACTACAGTATACAGTCGTTTATAAGTTTTGTTTTACTGTTAAGTAATTAAAGAGTTATGGATTACCCTCAACTGGCAGTATTGTACTTAATCAAGCATCTTCCACCATCCATTTAACAACATTCTGTAGGTGAGTACCCAATTACACTGCACATTTCTTGGTTTTAATTTTTGTTTGTTAAAAATAGCCTCTCCGTCATCCGGAATTTTTAATCAACCAGCACCATCCCGGTCCCGTCGGTGCCGGATACGAAAGAGTTTCCTGTACAGGAATACATTAATAAACTTGCAGAATGGGTATGTAAATGGCATTTTGGTAGGAGGAATAAGGCGGCCACATACTCCTTGGGAAATAAGAGCTTAAATGAGGTAGAGGAGCAAAGGGATCTTGGGGTACAGATTCACAAATCATTAAAAGCAGCAACGCAGGTTAACAAGGCCACAAAACACGAAAACCAAACACTAGGGTTCATTTCATGAGGAATAGAATTGAAAAGCAGAGAGGTTACGTTAAACTTCTACAGAACCTTGGTTAGACCACACTTAATAATACTGCGCACAGTTCTGGTCTCCATATTACAAAAAGGATGTAGAAGGGGCAAAGAAGATTTACAAGGATGATACCAGAACTGAGAGGTTATAACTATCAGAAAGACTGAACAGGTTGGGGCTCTTTTCTCCAGAAAAGAGAAGGATGAGGAGTGACCGAATAGAGGTCTTTAAAGGTATGAAGGGGTTTGATAGGATAGACATGGAAAAGATGTTTCCATTTGTGTGGGAGTCCAAAACTAGTGGACATAAATATAAAATAGTCACTAATAAATCCAGGAAGGAATTCAGGAGAAACTTCTGTACCGAGAGTGGTTAGAATGTGGAACTCACTACCACAAGGAGTAGTTGTGGCAACTGGCATAGATGCATTTAAGGGGAAGCTAGATAAGCACATGAGGGAGAAAAGATTAAAACTCTCTGTTAATGGGGTTAGATGAAGAAGGGTGGGAGGAGGCTCCTGTGGAGCATAAACACCGGCATGGATCTGTTGGGCTGAATGGCCTGTTTCTGTGCTGTAAATAATTTGCAACCACTTCTTTTTTAATTCATTCGTGGGAGGTGGCATTGCTGAGAAGGCCAGCATTAATTGCCCATCCCTAATGGCCCTTGAGAAGGTGGTGGTGAGCCACCTTCTTGAACCGCTGTAGTCCGTGTGGTGAAGGTACTCCCACAGTGCTGTTAGGGAGGGAGTTACAGGACTTTGCCCCAGCAACAATGATATTTTTCCAAGTCAGGATGGTGTGCGACTTTGAGGAGAACTTGGAGGTGATGGTGTTCCCATGCGCCTGCTGCCCATGTCCTTCTAGGTGGTAGAGGTCGCGGTTTTGGGGAGTGGTGTTGAAGAAGCCTTGGCGAGTTGCTGTAGTGCATCTTGTAGATGGTACACACTACAGCCACGTTGTGCTGGTGGTGGAGGAAGTGAATGTTTAAGGTGGTGAATGGGGTGCCAATCAAGCGGGCTGCTTTGTCCTGGATGGTGTCGCGCTTCCTGAGTGTTGTTGGAGCTGCACTAATCCAGGCAACTGGAGAATATTACATCACACTCCTGACTTGTGCCTTGTAGATGGTGGAAAGGCTTTAGGGAGTCAGAGGAGACACTCGCCGCAGAATACTCAGCCTCTGACCTGCTCTTGTTGCCACAGTATTTATGTGGCTGGTCCAGTTAAGTTTCTGGTCAATGGGGACCCTCAGGATGTTGATGGTGGGGGATTCGGCAATGGTAATGCTGTTAAATGTCAAGGGGTGGTGGTTAAACTCTCTCTTGTTGGAGATAGTCATTGCCTGGCACTTGTGTGGCACAAATGTTACTTGCCACTTATCAGCCCACGCCTGAAGGTCTTGCTGCATGCGGGCATCGACTGCTTCATTATCTGAGGAGTTGTGAATGGAACACTGCAATCATCAGCGGACATCCCCACTTCTGACCGTATGATGGAGGGAAGGTCATTGGTGAAGCAACTGAAGATGGTTGGGCCTAGGACACTGCCTTGAGGAACTCCTGCAGTGATGTCCTTAGGCTGAGATGACTGGCCTTCAACAACCACAACCATCTTCCTTTGTGCTAGGTGTGACTCCAGCCAGTGGAGAGTTTTCCCCGATTCCCATTGACTTCAATTTTACTAGGTCTCCTTGATGCCACACTCGGTCAAATGCTGCCTTGATGTCAAGGGCAGTCACTCGCTCCTCACCTCTGGAATTCAGCTCTTTGGACCATGTTTGGACCAAGGCTGAGCTTCGATGAGCAGGTTATTGGTGAGTAAATGTCGCTTGCTAGCGCATTCGACGACACCTTCCATCACTTTGCTGATGACTGAGAATAGACTGATGGGGCGGTAATTGGCTGGATTGGATTTGTTCTGCTTTTTGTTGTCAGGGCATACCTGTTGCAGCTGTACGAGCACAGCTAGTTCTGGAGCACAAGTCTTCAGCACGACAGCCGGAATGTCGTCGGGGCCCATAGCCTTTGCTCTATCCAGTGCGCTCAGCTGTTTCTTGATATCACGTGGAGTGAATCGAATTGGCTGAAGACTGGTTTCTGTGATGGTGGGGACCACAGGAGGAGGTCGAGATGGACCATCCAGTTGGCACTTCTGGCTGAAGACGGTTGCAAACGCTTCAGCCTTGTCTTTTGCACTCACATGCTGGGCTCCGCCATCATTGAGGATGGGGATGTTCATGGAGCCTCCTCCTCCCATTAGTTGTTTAACTGTCCACCACCATTCACGACTAGATATGGCAGGACTGCAGAGCTTTGATCTGATCCGTTGATTGTGGGATCACTTAGCTCTGTCTATAGCATGCTGCTTCCGCTGTTTAGCATGCATGTAGTCCTGTGTTGCAGCTTCCCCAGGTTGGCACCTCATTTTTCGGTATGCCTGGTGCAGTTCCTGGCATGCTCTTCTAGACTCCTCATTAAACCAGGGTTGGTCCCCTGGCTTGATGGTAATAGTAGAGTGAGCATATACCAGGCCATGAGGTTACAGATTGTGGTGGAATACAATTCTGCTGCTGCTGATGGCCCACAGCGCCTCAAGGATACCCAGTTTTGAGGGCTGGATCTGTTCTGAACCTATTCCATTTAGCACGGTGGTAGTGCCACACAATACGATGGAGTGTGTCCTCAGAGTGAAGACGGGACTTTGTCTCCAAGGATTGTGCGGTGGCCACTGCTACCAATACTGTCATGGACAGATGCATCTGCGACAGGTAGATTGGTGCGGATGAGGTCAAGTAGCTTTTTCCATAGTGTTGGTTCCCTCACCACCTGCCGCAGGCCCGGTCCAGCAGCTATGTCCTTCAGGGCTCAGTCAGTAGTGGTACTACCGAGCCTCTCGGTGATGGAATTGAAGTCCCCCACCCAGAGTACATCCCTTGCTACCCTCAGTGCTTCTTCCAAGTGGTGTTCTACATGTATACCACTGTGCCACCACACCTGGTGTGGGACCCGAATTACATACAAGCCAGACCAAGTAAGGGCAGTAGTTTCCCTTCCCTCAAGGATATTAGTGAACCAGTTGAGCTTTTATGACTAAATGGCAGCTTCATGGTCATTTTACTGATGCTAGCTTTTTATTTCCATATTTTTAAAACTGAATTCAAATTCTCTTCCTTCTCCAACTTCCCACCATACATTTTTTTTTGTTAATGTTTGTGTTCATCAAAGTGACGTCAATCAGTGCTGGGGAATGGAAAACATTTCAATTTTTGTTACCCCATTTCAGCATTTAGAGTAAAGATCACTCTTAATCTTAACTTCAGTATTAGAAGACCACAATTATGCACTAGTGTGAATTTGTTTATTTCCCACACCAATTATTTTAATAAGATGAGATTGCCAATTTAGTACTACTTTATAGAGGACTGCAGGCAGATTTGTGCTTTTTAACTGGGCCCAATAGGAACCGAGATAAAACTGCCCAAATTTACTAACATAAGGCCCTTACATCTGGAAAGAAGACATTCATTCCATCAATCTCAGAGACAGTGCGTTCATTCCTCAAATTTCTCTTAAGAAATTGCTTAGAGTAATCCATATATTTTAAAACTGAATTCAAATTCTTAAACTGCCATGTGGGATTTGGACTCGTGTTATTAATCCAGGCCTCTGAATTATGAGTCCAGCAACATAACCACTACACTACCGTATCCAGAGTCAAGTATCCATGGTAGCTTTAAACTCCTGACCTGAGGTGACACAAAATACATTTGTGGTAAAACTAACAGTGAGGCTATCAGCGCTCACTGTTATTAAAGTGTAAATCGGACAGCAACTTCCCGTGACTGCACATGTGCAGTTAAACGCGGAAATCAGGAAGTTGCTGTCAGAGTTGCTCTGCTCCTCAAGAAGCTTTGCTATAACAGTCTCTCGTCAAGAGATTCAGCAATGAAATACATGGAATGGCGTGAGGTTGCTGTACTTCCGTGATCTATACACACTAAACTCGTCAGAAAAGGTTAGGGCTCGTCCATTCTAGTTTGGTAAATTTTTAACGACGTGATAAGTCTTAATTACTGCCAAACAACCACTCTGGCACTGAAAATTTACTTTTATAAGTATGGAGTCTCATTCCTTCAGATTTTAATTATTGTTGGAGATTAAAAAAATAAAAAGAGTAAATTATTATATTTTATTAACTTTTTCTCTGTCTCTTATCTCTCTCTCTCTCTTAATCCCATCTTTCTTTCCCTCTCTTTATTTCGATTTCTGTACATGATTTGGCATTGAATTAACTCTTCTAACTGACACTTCCTGGTTCAGACTGCGCTGTTCATTAACAATTCTTCAATCTGATTGGATAAGGAGATAAACAGTTGCTTGCCCTGTTCACACACGTTCCAGATCTCCTGTAGAGGGGGCTGCACCAAAATGGCTTTCTAATCACAGCAAGTTCCAGTGCAAAATCCCATAGAAAGTCTGTGGGCAAGTGCAAGTGTAATGAACCGCTGACGCTGAGAGCAAAATCCGGCCCAGTGACTTTCCAATAAGGGCCTGCCGGAGGGGGGAAAACAATGAGGAAAAGGTTCTCATCCCCAAGTATTTCCCTCACCTCAAAATTCATCCTTCCAAATTAAATTGTTTTCCCCCAAGACAGTCAGACTATAAGGAGGATGCAGTTGTGTAACTGACAATACTGCATGGTTATCAAGAACTTCTATCAGTAGGACTCACATGACTTCTGTCAGTACCAAAAGTGCCTGGCATCTACACAGTATTGTCAGTTAATCCGAAGATCCGGTTACGAATTCAGAAATTCATACTCATTTTTCTTTAAATGTCTTAAAAAGTATTCAACAGACTGGTTTTTCATGCTCCAAATAGGCCTAGAATTAGCAAAATGCAGTGATTGGAGGTGAATGCTTGGACAACCAGCTCCAGGATTACCAAGAAAATGAGGTGTGTGCTGAGGGTAACAAAGAAGTGAGGCATTAAATGGATTAAGATTAAACAAAGTAAGTGAAAAGGCAAGAAAGCCTGTGAAGTTACTTAGAAGATTACAATGAGGAGCAGATTAGATACCAGGCACAATCCAATAATACAGAAGATAAACAGGTCACAGAAAATAAGGTAGTTTAAAAACTAGGGAAAATAGCTGGGACCAAGATGCAGACTGAAAGGCACAGGGAGATTGTAATTGTGGCGAACTCTGCTCAGGAAGGTAGATAGCCATGGCAATACCTTTTGGAGGGTGTGTTGTTTACCTGAAGGAGAGCACAGCACATTGAGGAAATATTAGAAGGATAGAAATACAGACAGAAGGGGAGGAGCCACGTGCAACAGTATATATAGTAAGAGATCTTAGTAGAATTTCTGCATATCTTGCTTAACTCTTTCATCTGCACTTTCATAAGTGGGACATTTATAAATATATGTGTTGACAAAAAGGGTAAAAAAAAATTAAAGAAAAAAAACCAAGAGATGTTTATTTAGACAATCTGCATTTCAGTAACGATAACTAATTCCATTGGAAAAAAACTAGGGGGCTTTAAAATGTAGGCAAGTAATACAAATTATATATATTAAATTGAAAATAATGCAGTTTAATTTTACCAAGTCCAAGTTAACAAAATCCAAATGTCAGACAAGAGTCAAATAAAATTACAATCTCATTGCTTCTGGATACTCCTGGGATACGCCCCCACTGTTGTGAGTCAGCTTTCGCGCACACCCACAATATTTAATTTCCCACCTACATACAAAGCCCGAACACTGCAGATCAGGATTTGTTAACAGATACGTTATCTGAACAGTCTCCACTTTAAATTGGATCCAGCTTTTTTAGGTCATAGTTCTTCAAAATACATTACATGTACATACATACAGCTGTAGGATAGAGACAATTGCAGGCAAATATCTAAATATTGCCCATCATAACATGGCTGTTGATATTTTCTACACTGTAGAGACACATCAGAAAACAGTTTACTTAAGAGCACAAGTATGAACTCTGCACACATTTATATTTAAAACAACTTGCATTTCAGGAAGGAACTAGAAAATTAGAATTAGAAAGAGTATCCAAAGGCTGGGCCAAACACATGGGTTTTGAGGAGGTTTTACAAAGTGGAGACAGAGAGGTTTAGGGAGGGAGCTCCAAACAGTCGGACCAAGTTGGCTGAATGCTCTGCATCCAATGGTGGAAGGATACACAGAAGGCCAGATTCAGAGGGCTGGAACATTCAATAGAGAATATTGGGCTGAAGGAGATCACAGAGCTGGTATGAATCAAGGCCATAGAGTTACTTATAGACAAGAATAATGATTTTAAATTTAATGCACTGCAGGGCAAGGAGGAAGAGGTTGATTGGAGTGCAGGACAGAATATCGGCAGCAGAACGTTCTTTTCAGACAATTAGTGTAAAAGAATATAATGACCAAGAGTTTCTGCTTCAGGCACAATCGGCAATCCAGGCACAAATTGCGCTCAAAATTGCTCTAGTTTTAAGAAGTTTTTCTTGTTCAAGATTCCGCTCAATTTGCATATTGCCGAACGTAAAATCTTCCATGAACCATCTCAATTATGCTGTGTTATAGAATGCAATTTCAAAAACAAAATATTTGCATTAAAAATATTCTTTGATATATTTAAGAGTGGTAACCTGGGGCAGTTTTATTAATACAGCTGAAAATGGGTTTATCACAAAAAATAAGCATTTTTTTTCCCCAGCATGTCGAGTCCACCACCTGTGAGTAACCCGATTTTACGTGACAGACAGGAAACGTGCATGAGAAGATATTGCAATGAGACTGATGGCTCATTTCTCAGGGCCAAAGATTATTCCACAAACCTGAATTATGGAAACTTGGATTCAAGGACAATGACCAACTTGAACTGCAAAGAATCCTGAAAGGAGAGGGGACTAGCAGCCGGTTTGTCTCCCCCAGCTGCTAGGCCCTTCTCCTCGTCGCACGGTGTAATCTTAGGCGATGCGTTTGAGACATGATTCCTGCTACCTCATCTCTCATTTCACCACCACTCAGCTCTGCTCCTACACACATCTAGCATACCTCACAAACTCCCTGGGAAACCCTCACAGATCCATCAGAAATGCAATGGTACAGCTAATATGGTAAGAGTACATTTTTCATAACCTTTATTGCTATACAAAAGATAATTTCTAGTGAGTGCAAGTACTTTCTGGAATACTAAATGCAGCAACAGAAGATACTATATCGGTTTATGCCAATTGTCTGAAAAGAACACTCTGCTCATCTCTTTATGGACTGAATTCATGCCTCTCACACTCACACACAATCCTGTACTATTGCTAAACCCAATTTCTATCAAGTCATTGCCATAAGCTACACAAAATCCACTTATGACAAGAATTTGCTACTTAGTTTCCACGGGGACAAAGGACTTCAAATTGATCTTTGGGTGACTACAGCTCAAACAAAAGCAGCTGCTAGACCTCATAAGAGTGGAATTTTGGACTGGTTGTTGACAGACCTTTATTATCGCAGTTGCAATGGTAGCTTGCCCATCTCTGAAATTCCCTCCCTAAACAATCCAACTCCTTTAATACATTCCTTAAAACACACCTCTTCAACCAAGCTTTTGGTTACCCTTCCTAATAGCTTCTTTTTTGGCTCAGAGTTCATTTATTTCCCTTGTGCCTCTGTGCAGTGCCTTGGATCCATTTTTCTATGTTAAAGGCACATATAAATGCAAGTTGCTGTTGTGGCATAATTAAGTGCCACCATTCAGATGGGATTTGTGAATGGTCATCCATATAACAATATTAAATATCTTCAGCTAAAAGGGAGAAAAATAACATCTGTGTGCCCCAGCTCCTGGCAGCTCAGGACACATGGAATTGGAAAGTGTAAACTGCCATGCACTTGCATAAGTGACCAAAAAGCCTTGTTGGGAGTCAAGTGTATTTTACCTTCATCAACAATATTTATAATCATTAGAACATTGTTTTGAAGCAATGTATAAAAAGTCTGTAATTGTACAGTACTTTCAAAGCTGCAAACTTCCAAAACTTTATTTTCCAGTATTCCATGCCCTAATAAAAGCAAATGTCTTGCATCTGTCACACACCAGATTCACACTTTGCTATAAAAGTAAAACAACCTTAAAAAAAAGCCAATCACTGACCTAGAGCTTGAAATTTACAAGCAACTTACTGACCTCTAATGATCTCAGCTACAATTACCTGGCTTCCTAGAGCACATTCAGTATGGCCTTTGAGGGGCAGGCCACGTTAGCAGACAAACCTCACGTATGCTCCAGGCCCCAGACTACCCACGAGCAATGCCCTAAGGAGATCAGCTAGCAAAATACAATAGTGTGTGTTCTTGTTAGCACAAATCTGAATTGATAAAAAATTTTGCTTACCTGCCATTTCTCTCAATGGCAAATTTGATGCCTTCTTTCTGGAAAGAAAGTAATCTCTGACTGAGCTTTTCAGGCAGTGTTGACAGCAGAGTGTCAAATTCATCTTCTGAGCAGTTGTTCTTAAAGAATAAAGAGGGAGGACTTTGCTGGAGCTTCTGGACTTTCTTCATAGCTTCTTCAACTCTGGCTATATTTTAAAATGTTACAATATAGGTTAAGTCTTGCAATTGATATTTTGCTAAAAATATTTAATTACAGATTACAAAGAGAATGTTAACACTTGTCACTCTGAACACTGGATTTGTTACAAAATAAAGCAGATAGTACAAACTAAGATCAGCTTCCAAAAAGGAAATTTTAATATATTTGCAGGCCAGATTATAATCTCAGAACTCAAAATTAATTACAACACTGATATTTGCCACAATCTGACTTCTGGGACGTTCCTTTCTGGCACATCATAGCAGCTTTAATTATTTTCGTGGGGAACAAGAAACAGTTGTAAAACAAATCAAACAGAGAACACTAAATTTGACCCAGCCGAAAAACAACAGAATATCATTCAACTCTACCTGATTACATTACACAGATAATTCAAACAGCACTCGAGTTACAGCATTGTATGAAGCATTTAATCATCTATTACTATATTTAAGACTTATGGCCTTCACTCCCTTTCACATGAAAAAGTTAATTGGTACACTAGGTGAAAACTATGCAAAAATCGTAAATACTTCTATTGCAAAATTGTAAATATTTATAAAGAATGGATTTATATTTCTCTACTTGCAACTAATGTAACTTTAATACAAGCCGACTGCTCATTTAGCAGCTACTGCACATTTCTAGTCTCTGATATTTCCCAATTGCACAGAAAACCAAAATGGACAATGATCCACGATGGACTGCATTAATGATTTGCTGATGTGTTTGAGATCCAGAATGTTGGATTCTGTAAAACTGGGGAGAGAGGGGAAGAGGGAAAAGAAATGGAGAAGATTGTGGCTTCTCTAGAACTGGACAAGGAGCAGGGGGGAAAAAAAAAAACAGGTAATTCAGCTTTCTTCTCGGCAGACATTTTAAATAAAACTGAATTGGAGATAAATTATGTTAGGTTGAAAGCAATTCTCCCACACTTAGCTTCTACTTCATTTAAAAAGTAATTTGTTACAAATAATTACAATTCCTTTTCGGATTTTTTTCCTGTGTATAGGTCTGTTGAATATTTTTGATTAAACAGTGATTACTAACATCTCCATCATCAAGGGAACTAGATTAGAAAACAAAATGAGCTCTAGAATGCACAGGAGCACAATTTTCTTCTGCAATGGAAAGGTCTAACAAGTTAAGAGAGAAAAAAACAGCCGCTTCAGGAAATCTGAACTAAGAGCCTAACAAAGATCGTGGGTAAGCTTCTATTGGCCATAATATAGAACATTAATACGCATCTTGATTGACCAAGGACAGCTGGCACAGATCTGTGAAAGCTAAATCGTATCTGTGCTAGATGATGGTTTTATTTATGATGAGATGTTTGATCTATTCCTCAAAATCAGTAAGATTCTTGAAACATTGAGAAGAAGCTTTCATAGATTTATTAAGTATATAGTACATGCAACAGTGCTTGAGCATGCACTCAGTTATGTAGTACTTACAACCACACACTGGGCGATACAGTTTGAAGATTCAAAGGCGTTACAGTTCCGAGTTCAGTATTCAGGCTGATCGAACCCTTCGAATCCAAATTCCCCTTACAATTTGCCACTTTTATACATCCCTCTTCCCCCACTACATGACAATCAACATGTTTTGCACCATTACATGATAATACCAAAATTACAATAATTCCATATAAGCAAAAGCTAATAACCAATAACTTATCAATAACTCAGTTTGTAAGTTGATTTCCTCACCAAAGAACATTTTTTTCGTTGAGCGAAGAGCTCAGTCTGACACACCATCCTTGGTTTTCTGAGCACACATTCCTTTTTTGTTACATTTAATTGCTGTTCGGCCATGTGAATCTATTTATGAGCTTTTCTTTGATTCTGCATCTCTAAGCGCTGGTCTGATTCTAAGCTCCAATTAAAAAGATAACGTTTTATCCAGATATTTTCCTTTTGCGGGACTAACAGTCGTCTTTGCACCCATATTAGTGACTACAACTCCCTGGAACTAGGGAATCAGTGTACAGTGGCACGTCTCCAATTAACTTATCCCATTAAAAAGAGGTAATTACTTCATATTAGAACCTACCAATGCTGCAAGGGTCAGTCTCTGTTTCAAAGTTCAGTGGCCTCCATCTTAGTACACTTGCAACTCACACAGCCGATGTATTAAAAAAATATATAAATTGTATCTGAATAAATGTTCTGAATTTTGTCCTCTAGCTTTTTTTCCCCGAACGGTTCTGGAAAACAACAAAATAGATGTTGTTATAAATCTACCATAAGGCTATCTTAAATGCTACTGACGCATCCTGGGAAACCGTACACACTGCACATGCCCAGACTGCATGGACTTCAGCCAACAATCATCACTCTGCACAAAAATATCAAGTCCATGTCCAGGCTTTTGGAAGATTCTGTGGCTTTCAAGTGAAAACTTCAGTTAAGGCATTAAAAGAATTTGGGTAAAAGTAATCATGTTATTGTGAAAGTGATTATTAAATTTTGTTGCTAACCTTATCTTGGACATTATAAATTTCAGACACGGGGGAAAAAGTGTGTATAAAGCTCTGGATAAATGGATACCATATCAAAGTTTGCAGATACAAATAGGGAGTATGATCAACAATGAAGACGACTGTAAGCTTCTGTGGGAGGACATAGAAGAGTTAGATTAGGCAGATCAATGTTCTATGAAAGTTAATGTGGTTACGTTCAAGGTAATACATTTGGGAGGAAGAAAAGACGAAGAATAAACAGAACATATACACTAAATGTTAAAATTTTAAAGAGACTTCGTGGTTCAGATACACAAATTTTGAAAAATGGGAAGACAGGTTGATGAGACTCAGAATCTTAGATATTATAAATACAGGTAGAGTACAAAAGAAAAGGGGCAATACAAATCATTGGTTAGGCTGTAGCTAGAACAATGCATTCAGTTTTGGGCAGCTGACAGGAAGGATATCAATGCCATGAAAAAGATACAGAAGATATTTACAAAGATGATACCAGGAATTTGAGGTCTTACTTATCATGAGATGAGAGAAACTGGAGGTTTTTAATCATACCTTAAAAGCAGATCTCATAGAGGAGTTCCAAATTGAGTTTTTCCTAATTTACCCAATCAAAACTATTCTTATTGATCAGTAAATCATTAATTGGAGGCCATAAATTTAAGACCATCACCAAACATAGAAACATAGAAACTAGGAGCAGGAGTAGGCCATTCGGCCCGTCGAGCCTGCTCCACCATTCAATACGATCATGGCTGATCATCCAAATCCAGTACCCTGTCCCTACTTTCTCACACAGAATCCCCATCGAGCCTGCACCGACACATATCCCACCCTAACCCCGTAACCCCACGTATTTAATTCCCCCTAACATATCCCATCCTATCCCCGTAACCCCACATATTTAATCCCCCCCTAACACGAAGGGTCAATTTATCATAGCCAAATCACAACCTAACCCGCACATTTTTGGACTGTGGGAGGAAACCGGAGCACCCGGAGGAAACCCACGCAGACACGGGGAGAATGTGCAAACTCCACACAGACAGTCACCCGAGGCCAGATTCGAACCCGGGTCCCTGGCGCTGTGAGGCACCAGTGCTAACTACTATGCCACCGTGTGAAGGGAAAGGTCAGGAGTTTTTTTGAACCACCGAGGGTTGTTCAGACATGGAATGCCCTACCAGATACAGCAGTGGAAGCAGAATCCACAACAGCTTTTAAAATGGAAGCAGGTAAAATATTTGAAAAAAAATAAACATTTAAAAAAGGTTATGGGGAAAAGGCACCAGAATTGAATTAAATGGTTACAATCTACTCTCTGAAATAAAAACAGAAAATGCTGGAAATACTCAGCAGGTCAGACAGCATCGGTGGAGAGAGAAACAGAGTTAACGTTTCAGGTCGATGATGGTCTGATGAAGGGTCATCGTCCTGAAACATTAACTGTTTCTCTCTCCACAGATGCTGCCTGACCTGCTGAGTATTTCCAGCATTTTCTGTTTTTATTATAGCATAGTACTGACAATTTTTTAAAGCAGACTTCCAGAGCAAGCCTGTCTGGAAAATCTCCCCAATATAGCAACTACATTGTGACAAGAAGCATTTTGCATCGAGGGTAAAGAAGCATCACCAACCGTTTGGGAAAGTAATTTAAATTGTTTGACGGAATAGCCACGTTTCAGTTCTATTATCACGACTTCATGTGTAAGGACCATTTACCAGTATAAAGGACGCGATTAGAAATGTTTCCTAATCATTTAAAAACTGCAATACTATCCAGATATCCATTGTATGCGCTACAACTATTTAGCTCAACAAATCGCCACCATGCCAGCTCCCTCTCCTCCTCCTCCCGCCTGGCCATGAGAAGTACAGGCAGTTTCTATGCAATACATATGTCAACAAACCACTTTGGTAGATGATTTACAGCAAATGTATGCAAGTAAAATAACATTTAAAAACACTTTAAAAACAAAAACATTGTTGCATAATAAACAGTTTTCCTTAGAATCATTAAATAACTTCAACATCTAAAAATCGCCTTCCAGCACCAAACTTAGCTTAAAAAGTATTGGAACTATCTCGCAAAGAAAAACAGCAGAGCGATTATAACTGAAAACCTCATACCCAAACTTGCTGCAAGAAAAGCGAGCAACTTTCCCCAAGAAGAAATTGTTACATTCTCACAAACCTAGTCACCAGAAGCGCGCGCTCAAACCCCAACCCACGACGTCACTGCGTCGGCGTGCTCCTCCGACCATGGCCAAGTAACGTACGCCGTGATGACGCAGCACACGGGGTGGGGATGCCGGGTCAGCATCTGGTTGGGGGTGGGGGGGTTCTTTTCTATAGATTTCAGCTTTATTTTTTGTCGTCGTCGGGGTTGTTTTTTCTGTTTAGTCGCTTGACGAGTTCGCGTAGGTTTCCCGGATGGTAGGTAAAAGATTGACTGCCTGTCTGTCTTGTTTACAGGTTTGTTTTTGTGTGTGTGTGTTTTTTGGTGGTTTTTTTTTAACGGGCTAGCAGCTTTCAGCGGAGACTCCGCCGCGGTGGGCGGGCGGCCGACGCCGGAGCTCGAGCGCCCTTGCCGCTTCCGTCTTACGTGATGGCGGATTAGCCCCGCCCCGGCCGCCGTTCATTGGTCCAGGGTCACCATTGTGCCCGATGATTGGCGGGTGCGGGGAAGGGGGAGAGAACAGTGTGAATGGCAGAAAGCAAAAAAAAACGCTGCTTCAAAATAATAATTTGATAAATAACGGAATATGATATTTAGCAGTGGGAAAGAGGATTAATCACGGGAAAAAATAACTTATTGGCGTGCAAACAGGATTTAGTGGGGTGGGGTGGGGAGGGGATGCAAATTATTGTCAGGACAACCTGTTGAAATCTGTCACGTTATCTGTTATAACCCAGCATTATTGTAGATCGGTGTAAACTGTAAATTACTGCAGACCGGTGCATCTGGGCAGTGTTTGTCGAAGGCGTCAGTCAGTGGTGGTTGCCGTTAATAGAGAGTGTTGGACAATTGGGTGCAAAAGGGAGCAAAAATCAACAGTACAGTGCAAGAGCGTGAATGCGAATCAAAATCTGAATGGAATCTGCTGTATTCCAAGTAATTTTATATTTACTCGTACAATGATGTACTGATCGCACACCGATGCCTGTCGTTTGATGTTATAGTTCAGATGGATGTTCTGTTGAGTACAGAACTCTTTTTTTTTACACACTTGACTGTCTAGTGTGCAAAGCGAGCACAGATTCAGAATGACTTGTGCGCAATATTAGTGGGAAGCTCTGGTTTTGGGTGTAGCCTTCTGAGCCTTTTAAACATTTATATTTAGAGTGAGCCCGGGTTCGGCTGCTGCTGTGGCCTCTATTGGTCGCTGACGGTGTCAGTCGGCCCGCGTCACAGCTTCCTCCATCAGGTTTGGTTGGAGTTGGTGAGGGAGAGAAAGAGAGAGGGCCGGGTTTAGCCATGCTCCCGACTCGTTGCAACAAATCCTTTCCGTGGGAGGCCGGTAAGTGTTCTTTTTTTCAAAAATAAATTAAATCAGCTTCTCCTTTGGCTCGCCTCTTGGTTTAAATCAGGGACTGTATTTCTCTTTTTTTACAAAGCCCGTGTGATAAATGTGCGCCACGCACTGTGAGAAGGTCATCACCGTTTCTGGTGACGGGCGAATAAAGGATTCGCGGAAGCGACGTATGGAAAGGTTTGACTGGGTAAAATTAGCCCGGCGGCCTAGTCCCCCCTCTTCTCTTCCTCCCCAATACGCCGAGATACCAGCTCGTGTGCTGGGGGAGATGCAGTAACCACCCGGGGATTTCGAACAGACAGTACGTGCGCATTACTATTAGCCAGGATGCTACACTGCTTCAGCTCTTTCTATCTGCTGTGTTCTCACAGGTTTTATATATACATTCGTGTGTGTGTGTGTGTGTGTATATATACAGCTATCGTGTGTACGACATGTTGAAACCAGGTGAGAGTTCGGCTTGGTTCATATCCTTGCACTGTTATCAAGACGTAAACGTTAGCACTTTTTTCTTCTTTTTAAAATCTAGTATTAATGATGAGAGAGTAACTTGTTTAAATCTGGGTAATAGATAAAACAAGGTTAAGTCATGTTGCTGAGGATCCTAAAATAGACCAGTATAAATATAGGACTCGAGTACATCAGACAATCTTACCGCCTTTAAACTAAAATCGATTTTCGTTGAAAACGACAGTCAGTAATGCTATTATTTTAAATGAAATAGGATTGTGATTTTTTTAAATGTAGACAGCATGGTGAATCTTTTAATGCTAATCTAATTTTAGTCGGCAGCGATTTTGATCATTATCGTGGTTTTTCGTATTTTACAAGCTCTCTGATCTTTATATCATGTAGTTAATTAAGATCCTCTGTAACTGGAATTATTCACCTTTTGAATTCTGTCTTTTTATGGTTAGCTCACTGACCTCCGGTATAGACTAGAACAGATTCGGAGTTGTGGTTGGAAGATGAGCAGGAAGGGTCCCATTTTTCCTTTATTTCCGGTACATAGTGTTGTAACTCGGGCGTTTTATTTATTAGCATTTATAACAAGAAAACAGTGTAAATTGAATGTGCTGAATCCTGGTAGGGTGGTATGCAGTGAAACTTAATTTTGATTAGCGCATGTCGTGGGCATTGGCAAAGATTTTATATGATGGATATAAAGCTTGCAGATAGACAATGGAGCTACAAAATATGTCTGAATATAGGTAGCCCTTTCACAAAAAAAAATAAACAAATTAATTTTTCTGGGCAACTGGAAATGCCTAACAGGAGGCAGCATGATCAAGGAGATTGGACAACTACGTAATTAGTGAGAATGAAGCTTGAGAGCTTTACAGCCATCTGAATTTGCAGGAATATTAGAAAATGGGATTATACTGCATATTAGAAGCTATTGCAGAAAATTAAAATGTGTTGGCCTTCTCGTGTGATTGCAAATGTTTTACTGAAAAGTGACTCACTTTTCATGGATTACAACAGTTACTCTCTGTAACTAACTCATACTTGAAGTAATTGCACATCTTGGTCTTTTTGCTCTCTAAATGTGCATTTTATTCATGAAGAATCCTAATTTTTGTGGCATAACAACTGACAAAAATAAATTATATTGCATGTATGTACACCACCTTTATTATGGTAGGCTTTGTGATAATCCATTTTCGCAAGTACTGTATTTCTAAGTACCTATTATCTTGTTGCACCAAAGTTAGGACCAAAGGAAGTAAATGTAAATTAGTGAAACATAGGATTTGAAGAAAAAATGGCTTTCACACAGTGATAGATACTTGGATTAATGTACCTAAGTAAGGTAATATAGGCAAAATTTCATTCAAAAATTATTAGATGTCATGATGTAATAAAGGGCATGGATTGATTGTCATTTTAAGTACTTGAATGTGTAAAGGCAGTGCTGTATGCACTTCCTCATTTAGAAAAAAAATCTGGTGCAATATGTTGTGTGGTGTTCTATGAGTATAATTGCATGGGGCCTGCATTTCTGCCTTTGCCAATGTAGCTGTTGAGAAGGGCATTAAAAGTGTATCACAGCAACCTAACTTAACTTCCTTGCACTTTATTTTTCTATTTAAACTCATTTATTGTATCCCCTCAGAAGTGACATGGCATAGGCCTGCCTGAGGTCAGGGATAACCTTGTGTGGAGGATCGTGGGTGAAAACCCACATTGAACCATTGCATTAGTAGACCAATAAAGTCTCTTTATTCAAGATTGTGTACTACCTGTAGGCCATCCTGACAACTAAACCATGAACACTGCAGTCTGAGATGTCATTCTGCCTTTTGCGTCAACCTACTGTTGGAACTACTTCAGTAGCAGTCTGCCTGAGAGCTTGAAAAATTTTACAAATGAAGAATCAAATTTGATTGGCTGTCTGAGAGGGATTTTCTCTTGCATACTGTTGATTCATTTGTCATCACTTTGGAGATCACCAAAGACATTGGTGTTGAGCACTGCACTTCTACAGGTCTTCAACTAAAGCTGTGTTCACTGCATTCCAGTTGTTTTTTCTGTGCTGCAGTAATGCCTTCTTTCACCCTTTTTGCATCACCTCAGAGGTTCTGCAGGTCGGTCTCTGTCTCTTGCCCCTCCATATCAGTAATGACCTTCACTTTGACAACCCTATGAACTTTTGCTGATGATTTCACTCTATATTCATTGACTTTTTTCATGCTCTCAGTGCTAACTGCCTCCAGCCCTGTTGCAGTGCAACAGTTTGAATTACAACATCTTCACCTATGCCCTTCAGTGGGTCAGTAAAAATCCTTTTTTTTTTTTCAATTCTTCAGGGACAGCTTCTTTATGCAGCCTTTCAGAAGCCCAACCAGTAACTATCGTCTCTTACTTTTGACAGATCATCCCTTAGTCATTCTTCACCTATTGGCATTCTTAGCATTGCTTTCTCATCCAGAACATTTCAATTGTTAAAGCACCCTCTTTCACACCAAGCAATTGTACTCTCAACAATTCTTAACTTTGTTAAACCCAAATCCTATAAAAATTTGAATAGTACTTCCACATCTAGGGAGGTTCTTCTGACATCTCTCTTGTAGTTCAAGACAGAATACAAGAACCTCTACTGTAGTTGACACGGCCCTTGACCGTGTCCATTCTATCTCCCGCACTTCTGCCCTCACCCCTGCCCCTCCCTCCCGGAACCACGATAGAGTTCCCCTTGTCCTCACCTTTCACCCCACCAGCCTCCACATTCAACGGATCATCCTCCGCCATTTCCGCCACCTCCAGCGTGATCCTACCACCAAACACATCTTCCCCTCACCTCCCCTTTCAGCATTCTGAAGGGACCGCTCCCTCCGCGACACCCTGGTCCACTCCTCTATCACCCCCAATACCCCTTCCTCTTCGCCCGGCACCTTCACGTACAAGCGCAGAAGATGCAACACCTGCCCTTTTACCTCCTCCCTTCCCACTGTCCATGGCCCCAAACACTCCTTCGAGGTGAAACATCGATTTACTTGTACTACTTGCAATTTAGCATACTGTATTCGCTGCTCACGATGTAGTCTCCTCTACATTGGGGAGACCAAATGCAGATTGGGCGACCGCTTTGCGGAACACCTCCGTTCAGTCCGTAAGGGTGACCCCGAGCTTCCGGTCGCCTGTCACTTTAATTCTCCGCTCCACTCCCCCTCTGACCTCTCTGTCCTCGGCTTCTTACACTGTTCCAATGAAGCTCAACATAAGCTCGAGGAACAGCACCTAATCTTTCGATTAGGCACTTTACAGCCTTCTGGACTCAACATTGAGTTCAACAATTTCAGACCATAACCTCTGCCCCTATCTCTCTTTTCATTTTTTTTTCCTCTCATGGCAGCTGTCGATCATTCTGCCATTGCCATTTACACTTCATCTAGAGTCATCTTTTGTTTCTTAACTTGTCCCATTACCATCTCCTTTTGCCTTGCACCATCATCCCCTTTGTCTCTTAATCTCTCCTGCCTTCCATCCTATGACAGATTCCCTTTTGTTCTTTCCTCCCCTCCCCCCTTTCCCAGCCCGTACACTTGCTTAAAAACCTGTTCCATCTCCAGCTTTTTCCAGTTCTGACGAAGGGTCATCGACATGAAACGTTAACTCTCTTTCTCTCTCCACAGATGCTGCCTGACCTGCTGAGTATTTCCAGCATTTTCTGTTTTTATTTCAGATTTCCAGCATCTGCAATATTTTGCGTTTGTACTATCTAATTAGAAACATAGGAGCAGGAGTAGGCCATTCGGCCCTTCGAGCCTGCTCCGCCATTCAGTATGATCATGGCTGATCTTCTATCTCAGTACCACATTCCCGCTCTCTCCCCATACTCCTTGACGCCTTTTGTGTCTAGAAATCTATCTATCTCCTTCTTAAATATATTCAGTGACTTGGGCTCCACAGCCTTCTGTGGTAGAGAATTCCATAGATTCACCACCCTCTGAGTGAAGAAATTTCTCCTCATCTCAGTCCTAAATGTCCTACCCCATATCCTGAGACTGTGACCCCTCGTTCTAGACTCCCCAGCCAGGGGAAACATCCTCCCTGCGTCCAGTCTGTCTAGCCCTGTCAGAATTTTATACGTTTCAATGAGATCCCCTCTCATTCTTCTAAACTCTAGTGAATACAGGCCTAGTCGACCCAATCTCTCCTCATACAACAGTCCTGCCATCCCAGGAATCAGTCTGGTGAACCTTCACTGCACTCCCTCTGTGGCAAGTATATCCTTTCTTAGGTAAGGAGACCAAAACTGCACACAGTATTCCAGGTGTGGTCTCACCAAGGCCCTGTATAACTGTAGTAAGACATCCTTGCTCCTGTACTCAAATCCTCTTCCAATGAAGGCCAACATACCATTTGCCTTCCTAACTGCTTGCAGCACCTGCATGTTTGCTTTCAGTGACTGGTGTACAAGGACACCCAGGTCCCTCTGTATATCAACATTTCCCAATCTGTCACCATTTAAATAATACTCTGCCTTTCTGTTTTTCCTACTGAAGTGGATAACTTCACATTTATCCACGTTATACTGCACCTGCCATGTATTTGCCCACTCACTCAACTTGTCTAAATCGTCTTGAAGCCTCTTTGCATCCTCCGCACAACTCACAATCCCACCTAGTTTCGTGTCGTTAGCAAACTTAGAAATATTACATTTGGTTCCCTCATCCAAATCATTGATATATATTGTGAATAGCTGGGGCCCAAGCACTGATCCCTGCGGTACCCCACTAGTCACCGCCTGCCACCCCGAAAAAGACCCATTTATTCCTACTCTCTGTTTCCTGTCTGTTAACCAATTTTCAATCCATGCCAGTATATTACCTCCAATCCCATGTGCTTTAATTTTGCACACTAACCTCTTATGTGGGGCTTTATCAAAGGCCTTTGGAAAATCCAAATACACCACATCCACTGGTTCTCCCTTATCTATTCTACCAGTTACATCCTCAAAAAACTCCAGTAGGTTTGTCAAACACGATTTCCCTTTCATAAATCTATGTTGACTTTGTCTAATCCCATTGATACTTTCTAAGTGTCCTGCTATCGCATCCTTTATAATAGACTCTAGCATTTTCCCTACTACTGATGTTTGGCTAACCGGTCTGTCGTTCCCTGTTTTCTCGCTCCATCCTTTTTTTTTAAATAGTGAGGCACCCTCCAAACTGCAGGAACTGTTCCATAATCTATAGAATTTTGGAAGATGACAACCAATGCATCCATTATTTCCATGGCTACCTCTTTTAATACTCTGGGATGCAGATTATCAGGCCCTGGGGATTTATCAGCTTTCAGTCCCATTAATTTCTCCAGCACTATTTTTTTACGAATACTAATTTCCTTTAATTCCTCCTTCTCACTCTCTGCCATTTCCTTGTTCCCCATTATAAATTCTCCTGTTTCTGACTGTAAGGGATCTACATTTGTCTTCTCTAATCTTTTTCTTTTTACATACTTGTCGAAGCTTTTATAGTCCGCTTTTATGTTCCTTGCAAGTTCACTCTCAGTCTGGTTTTCCCCTCTTAATCAATCTCTTGGTCCTTTTTTGCTGAATTCTAAACTGCTCCCAATCCTCAGGCTTGCTACTTTTGCTGGCAACTTTATATGACTCCTCTTTGGATCTAATACTATCCTTAATTTCTTTTGTTAGCCATGGTTGGGCCGCTTTTCCTTTTGTGTTTTTGCGGCAGAAAGGAATGTATAACTGTTGCTGTTTCTTGATCCATCTCTTTTGCACTTTTCAACTCTGGTGTCTGATTCTAGATTTTAAAATATGGGCCAAGAGTGAAAGATAAAGAAGTAATGGTAAATCTGTACTAAACATTATTTGGACCGCAGTTGAAGTACTGTGTGCAGCTTTGGGTGCTATAGAAAGTATATTCGAGTATACATCATAAATTCACCAGGATGATGCCAAGGAGGGATGTTAAAATTATGAGTCGTGACTTAGCACAGAAGATAGGAGCAGGAGTAGGCCATTCGGCCCCTCGGCCCCATTTAATGAGATCATGGCTGATCATCCAAATTCAGTACCCTGTCCCTGCTTTCTCCCCATATCCCTTGATCCCTTTAGCCTTAAGAAATATATCCAACTCCTTCTTGAATATATTTAATGATTTGGCCTCAGCTGCCTTCTGTGGTAGAGAATTCCACAGGTTCACCACTCTCTGGGTGAAGAAATTCCTCCTCATCTCAGTCCTAAATGGCTTACCCCTTATCCTTATGATGTGGAGATGCCGGCGTTGGACTGGGGTGGACAAAAATGAGAAGTCGCACAACACCAGGTTATAGTCCAACAGATTTATTTAAAATTACAAGCTTTCGGAGCTGTCGCCCTTATCCTTTGACTGTGACCTCTGGTTCTGGACTCCCCCGCCATCGGGAACATCCTTCCTGCAACTAGTCTGTCAAGTCCTGTTAGAATTTTATAAGTTTCAATGAGATCCCCCCTCATTCTTCTAAACTCTAGCGAATATAAGCCTAATCGACCCAATCTCTCTTTATACGTCATTCCTGCCATCCCAGGTATCAGCCTGGTAAATCTTCGCTGCACTCCCTCCATGGCAAGAACATCCTTCCTCAGATAAGACGACCAAAACTGCACACAATACTTGAGATACTGTGACTATTTCCACTGGAGCATAAAAGGCTAAGAGGAGCTTTGATAGTGGCTTTTAAAATTATGATCGTTTTTAACAGAGTGAATGGGGAAAGACTATATCCTCAGGTTGGGAAGTCAATGCCATGGAGTCGGCAATTTAAAATTGTGACTGAGGTGAGGAGAGAAGTCAATTTCTTTACACAGAGGATTGTTGGAGCATGGAATGCTTTGCCACAGGGAGTGGTTGAGGCAGAAACCATTACATCTTTTAAAGGAAAATTGTATAAACATTTGAAGCAGGGGAAGATGTAAAGAAATGGGAAGAGAGCAGGGCAATGGAATTAGTTTTGGATTGCTCTAGGAAAGAGCCAGCACAGACGGAGTGGACCAAATGATTTCCCTCTGTGCTGTAAGTTTCCATGGTCTTTCACTATGTTTCTTGGCTTTTCCTCTAAATTTTACAGTTTTAAAAGGTGACATCTCCAACCTACATTCAGGCATTCAACGAAGCACTGGAATGTTTCAACTTCCTGATCCTGTAATATACTGTGTTGTGGTTATCTTGAGAGTTTGAGCTATCCCCTCTCTCCTCTTCTCCCACCACAGCCCCCCACCCCAACACCAGGCTGCATTTATTTGTGTCTGGCTCTGGGAACTGCGCACATAATTGATAGGATGGGCATGGAGTGTCTCCCAGCTCGCTGTCTCCAGTTTCTCTGCTTCTGTTGTCTCAACTAGCCTAGCCATTTAGATCTATGCTTCCTATTCCCCTGCAGTGAGAGCAAGTAAGGAAATATTGTTAGGATTGTAGATTATTGCAGCTTTCATTTTAGGAAGGATGACTCTCCAAGGGAACGCCCGTATAATTAATAGATATATTAGTGACCGGAAGGGCAGATCTCAGCTTCCAACTTTCAGAATCCAGGATATTAAAGGTTTATATATAATAATGGTAACTGGCCTCTGAAGTATTTTCAAGATCATTGTATTTCCCACACCGGTGTAAACCTCAAAAAAAAAAGTATAGAAACCAAAATGTTTTACATTTTGATATAGCAAAGTATAGCAGTTTATACCTGGTTAAAACTGGTATAGATCATTAACCCACAATAGTCCGTTCCACATCAGTCCCTAATAGGTCTGCATGTACTTCTTGTCACCTTTTTCATTCTAATTTCCTATATTCACATTTATAATGGAAACTGCCAATGCAAGCTTGTTCAGCTGTAATTGCACCCTCCCTCAGTGATGGTGCTGCAATGCCAGCACTGACAAGACAGTGTAATTATAGCCTGACAAGTTTATATAGGCCGTTTCCATTGTAAATGTGGGAATAGGAATTTATAATCAAAATATGAAAATAAGAATAGATAAAATGGGAACTTCTCTGCGCCAAATATCACTTTGCCATTAACTCCGCTTTACTTGAAGGCTACACCTGGTCTTCATTCCCTGTGTGTAATGCCATAGGCAATCGACATGTAAATTGCCTATTTTGTTTTCTGTGTCATATAATGTCCCTGTTTAAGATTAGTATTTGTTAATCGAGCACCAGCATTGTGTGTAAATTTTGGCTCCCTTTTCCTGCCTCACCTGTTAACAGATTAACAAGTTTCTTGTGAAAAATACAGTAAAACTTACAATATGGTTGCTTTGTATTGCATATATCTCTTAAATAAAATGTTTGTACATATTTGCAGGGCAAATGTTTATTTTTTATCATGAATTTTTTTCTTGAGGGGACAACTTTATTTCCTCCCCTTTTTATGGTCTTGGGCAACACGCCACCTGCAGCTGAGGTTAGTAAGGCAGGTTGCTTCCAGACGTAGCCAGCATATTCCAGTTAAAATGCTGGGAAGCATGATCATTCCAGTGATAACTGTATTCTTTTGTTTTGCCCTGCCTCTGTGGACGTGGATAAGACAAGCACATTGGTGTGAAATGACATAGGACATCACTCTTCATAGTTGCCACCTTAGCTCAGTTAGTCGTGCTCCCACCTCTGGTTGTTGGTTCCAGCCCACTCTCGGACTTGAGCACAAAATCAAGTTTGACACTTTGGTATAACACTGAAAGAATGCTGCATTGCTGGAAGTGACTTTCTTTGGATGAAATGTCTGCTTGTTCTGGTAGATATAAAGATCCTGCAGCATTATTCAAAGAAGAGAAGGGAGTTGCCCTGGTCAGCATTCATCCCTTAACCAATGCTACTAAAAACAGCATGTGCCGGGAGAGGCCCTCTCAGTCTGAGCTGAGACAGGAGTCTAATTTTTACATTCGAGCAGTTGGCTTATATACAATCTTGCATCTTGTTTCCTTCACATCTTCGGGACTTGGCCAATTAATTGTCCAAGTTACGTACACTTAATCACATCTCCACAAAACACATCTTGTTTATCTCATTTGCCCTGTTTCCACACCTGCCATTGTTCTATCCAATTTACGTACGCTTAACCACATCTTCGCGGTCCATTGTTCAATGTATGGCCTTCTTGCCTTCTTTTACTCCCCCAATCATCGTGTAATATGCTTTTTCCAACTGTCTTTGTTCTGCCAGACTTCTCCTTTATTACATCAGCCAGCTAGTCAATTAAGCCGCTAATCTAACTTTTAACCTCTTCAGTCCCCCATTTTGGCCCTTGGTGATAGCCAACTGCCCGTGCTCCTCGCCCCATCACTGCTGGCCAGGCAGGTGGTTGGATTTGCATGGGTGTGGCTGCTTAAACTACCTCTAATATTCCCTGCTTCTCTCCTAATCTATACTGTGTTTTAACAACTGTGTTAGCAATGGTTCGGTTATGGTGTCATTTACATAGAGTACAATACTCAAACATAAGTATGATGACAATTAGCAACTGCACCACCACCAATACATGAAATGCAATTCTGATCCGGGGTGTATGTCCACCCTAATACCCCAGTCCCAAAGTGTCCGCCACCATGAGGCATCTTCCAGCTTGGCCTCCACATCCTTCTTCAGTTGTCTGACCTCTTGCTCAATTCAGTGATACTGCTTAATTATTGCCCCGGCCTCTTTCCTCAGTTCCAGTAGGTGTTCTGGTAGTTTTGGGATGTCCTTCCCCTCAGGGAGTACATATTCGAGCATGCTGTCCTTTAGGTCCTCAGTTGGACTCACCCGTTCCTCGGTAGGTTATGGTTGCATGTCCGATCGTTGTTGGGGCCCGGGGGCGGAAGCAGAAACTTGAGCTGGGCACTGCATGTTACCATACTGGTATTGAGATTCACTGGTGGTCACACGGTATTCTCCTTTTCCCCGGTGTGCTGCTCGCATTGGCTCATGGCGGGTGCTGGAAATTTCAAGGGTACGGTTCAGGGTGGTGTTGAAGCCGCACATGGCTCCTGGCCCCGTCCCCACGGGATGTGGGCAGTCTACGTTACTCCCCCTTTCTCTGCATCCCTCCAGCGAGATCCTCGTCAAGAAGGAACCTTTCTGGGTTGCATAACTGGGTGCGTGGTGGTACCTGAGCCAATTGCCATCTCTTATGATCCTGACATTCTCTACCTCGTAGAGGGGCTTGGATTCCCTTTCCTGCAGACTGGGTACAGCTAATACCATTCCTATCCAGGGAATTAACTGTGGATGTCCCTGCACTGTAAGCAGTGGCTATCTCATTTACCAGGTTCCTCTTGCGGCGAGGTAGACTCGACCGCACGCGTCCTCCAGAGGGCATCAGTAATTGTCATGTTGAGGAGCTGATGGTAAAACGATCTTGTACACCACTCGCACCATTTGGGTAACCCCATCTGGCTAATGTTGAGGACAACCGAAACTATCTCATGGTGTACATTCTCAAATAAGCACCGATCAGAATCCCAGATCACGAGCCCCACTTTGGGTCATGAGCTAGGCTGCGGACACCTCAAGGGTTCCTCTGTAGTCAAAGTGGTGGGCTTCAGGGCTCCTGCTACTGGGGTGGTCGGTGTGGTTGTGGTGGTGGGAGTATCCCGGGGGTTCAGCTTCTAACACCATTCATCAGAGTTGGTGCACTTGGAGGTTGGGCATAGTTCCCACCCTCCTTCCTGCTGGGGTACCCCGGACATCTGAGTGAAATCCCTCCCACATATTACTTGCATAGTTCCTCCCTGTACGCATGTTAATGTATCATCACTCTTCTTCCCGAAGCATACTGTGCTCATGTTTGTCCATTTAATAGCCATCCCCGTGTTACCCCTATCCCCTGTATCGTCTGGTTTGTTGTCAAATATGCTTACGCCCATTAACCCGGAGCTACAATTTAAATACACTGATTTATCAACCGTGACAGTTAGCGCCCCACGTTCCCGATTGCAACCGACGTCGCTCGAGTTCTTATAATACAGGCCTCGTTGCTCCCTTCGGTCGACCGATGTGGTTCCTTCTGTGGTCGCCGTGGCCAGGCATATCAGTAAGGTCATCTATATCTGAGTCCTGTAGAGGGAGATAAACAGTGGACGCCGGTCGTCACCGGTTTAGTCCTTTATTATTTATTGTGCTTTCGAATTTCTTAAGTTGTGTCCATTGTTTCCACCGACCTTTTCCTTTCATATTTACACATGCGCAAGTGTCGCTGGTCATTAGGACCTCGTAGGGTCCCTGCCAGCGAGGTGCCCATCCTGGTCTGGCAGGTAAGACTCTTACCATCACCCTGTCCCCTACTACTGGTAAATTTTGTTCTTCCTCCGTTTCCTCCAATTCCATGTCCCTGACTATTTGTTGGTCCCTGACTTCCTGTCTCAGATCATGCAGTTGTTTTGCATAGTTCCTCAATAAACCGCCTAATCCTGTCCTGGGCTGGTCCCATGTCTTCACTACCCGTGATCATGCCCTCGGGCCGTCTCATGGCCCGCCCAGTCATTAGTTCAAACGGGGTTAGTTCGGTTGTGCGATTGGGCGTAGCCCTCAACCTCATTAGGATGCTAGTTAGTAGGTCCGCCCATCCCCTGCCGGTCTCGGCAATGGCCTTTGCGTGTGACGCCTTTAAGGTTCCATTCATTCTCTCTACCATTCCCGAGCTCTGTGGGTGGTATGGAATGTGAAACCTCTGTTTTACTCCTAATAGGGCGCATGTCTGCTTGATGACTTTGCCAGTGAAGTGTGTTCCCTGATCTGAGTCTATTTGCAGTGGGACCCCCCATCGGGGTAATATTTCCTCGGCGAAAATCTTTGCGCCGGTGGTAGCAGAGCAATCCCTTGTGGCGAATGCTTCTACCCATCGTGTGAACTGGTCGATCACCACTAGGCAATACGTTTTACCCCGGCTAGGGGGCAGTGGTCCGGTGAAGTCTATCTGGACCTGCTCCCAAGGCCCCTTAGGCCGAAGCTGGCGGGCCAATCTGATCTTTACGGCCTTGCCGGTATTGTACTGGGCACAGGTAATACATCTGTGGCAATATTTTGCTACGTCCCTGCCCATCCCCGGCCACCACCAGCACCGTTCTATACTCCAGTGCATAGCATTTCTTCCGGAGTGTTGATTCCCATGATAGATTTTGAGCAGGTTTTGCTGTATGCATTTAGGGGCTACAACTCGTCCCTCGTTTTTCCAAATCCCATGCTCATCCTTGTCTGCCCCTTTCCTTTTCCACCCTTCCTTCTCTGTCCGTGATGCCTTCTGTGGGGTTGAGGCCCATATCTCTGACTTTTTTTCTGACTTATCCCGTGGTAATAGTATGGCCTCCCAGGTAGCCTTTCGGCTATCCGAGACTCTTTTTAATCTGCCTGTGTTTAATAACTCCACCAGGGTATGTTTCGTGTGTAAGATAACTTCTCCCGTCATAACTATCGGCTCACTAGTCCTCACAGCCCAGGTCGCACAATCGATTGCGACCACACACCAGGGTATTCCGGGGATTGTTTTGTGGAGAAGTATGCCACGGGCCTCATTCGGTCTCCGTGTCATTACCGCGCTATAGTGTCCATTGTCATTGTTTGTATAAATGTGGAATGGTCTTTTCATATCTGGCAACCCGAGTGCTGGGGCTGATATGAGTGCCTGTTTCAGTTATGTGTACGCCCTTTCCTGTTCCTCCCCCCATTCTATGGGATCCAGTGCCGCCTTCCCTCCTTTCATTAAGTCCTGTATGGGGGCGGTCATTTGTGAGAATCGCTCTATAAAATTACGACAATAGTTGAAGAGGCCCGTGATCCTGCACACGCCCTGCACATTCAGTGATCAGGGCATTTTTCTAATGGCTTCCTTTCGGTCTAGGGGCATATCGTACTGTAGTCTGAGCCTGCCCATTTCCCACTTGTCTAATCTCTGTCGTAATAGGGGCCATGGCCATTACGCCCTTCGTCCCAGTTTCGGGCAGTGGTGGGGCCGATGGTCCCTCTGCGTCATATTGAGGTGGGGGCTCCCAACCCCCGTCATCGTCCTGTCTGTCGTAATCTGCGACTTCCTTCTCTACTTCTCCCCAGTCAACGTCGTCATTATTGTCTGTCGCTCTAAACCTTGGTCCCGGTGCCGCACCGCACTGACCTTAACCTTTTTCCTTTTCTATATAACTTTGTACATGTTTACTGAGTCCTAAGTAGCTACTAATAATTATAAGTATTCCCTTCTCTGCCTTGCCCTTACACTGGGCGCCCCACCATTCCCTTTGCCTGTCCGGACTGTCATTCAGACTCCAGCCTTTTTCATTTTCTCAATTAGTTTCTTATTTTTTCCTGCTATAAATTTGGTTATGGACCCTTCCAGTCCCCAGTCTTCCCCTCCTGTGGCCATTTTTTTTATATACCTCTGGCCTGCGCAAACGGTAACTCGGACCTTCCTGCTACAACGCGGTTCTGGTTACCTACGGCGGCTCGCGGTTCTACTGCGCAGAGATCACTCCAGTACCCACTAGTCTTCTGTTCAGATTCCCTACAGTCTCGCGTCCAGCCTTCTGGGGTTCCACACATAACTATGGGTGGTAATATAAAGTACTCACCCGACTTGCGGTCCCATTATGGTTGGTCATTCGACTGCGTCCTGGGAATCCTGCTGACTGCGCCAAGTTGTTGTGGGATTTCTCTCTGCCCCAAAGCAGACGGAGACGAGCGTGTACTGGTTCCAAGCGATCTTTATTCAAGCACGTGCAGGGAGAGGCCCTCTCAGTCTGAGCTGAGACGGAGTCTAATTTTTACATTCGAGCAGTTGGCTTATATACAATCTTACATCTTGTTTCCTTCACATCTTCAGGACTTGGCCAATTAATTGTCCAAGTCATGTACACTTAATCACATCTCCACAAAACACATCTTGTTTATCTCATTTGCCCTGTTTCCACACCTGCCATTGTTCTATCCAATTGACGTACGCTTGACCACATCTTCGTAAATCACATCTTGGCGGCCCATTGTTCAATGTATGGTCTACTTGCCTTCTTTTACTCCCCCAATCATCGTGTAATATGCTTTTTCCAACTGTCTTTGTTCTCCTTTATTACATTAGTCAGTTAAGCCGCAAATCTAACTTTTAACCTCTTCACAGATTAACTGTCATTTATCTTATTTGCTGTCTGTAGAATCTTACCACATTTATTCACATGGCAACAGTGACTGTACTTCAAAAAAATAAGTAATGTGGATGTGAAGCATGGGTTTATGTTCAGAGATGTGATAAAGCACTATATAAGTGCAAGTCCTTTCTTTTCTATGGACCTGTTTGTTGGTACTCCAGCATGTGGTGTTGGTCTGGTTTTTTTTCTTCGGGGTGGAATTTTTGTTTTCATTTAAATGAGAGATGTTGGCTTTGAGAAATGGAACACCATACATTTTGGGCACCCAGTGTCAATAGCAAACATTCCCAGGTCAGGTATTGGCTGCAGAGTAAAGGTCCTTGTGCCCTACTGTGACATTATGCTTAACCTTAACCTCAACCCCAACTGCAAAAGGGCACCCATTACTTCACGCCAGTGTGACCTTTCTGTTTCCCACACTAGTCACATGTGGTCTTTGAGTGAGATTGCCATTTAGGGCCAAATAAAATGTAATTTTGCGTTGTTGGATCACACCACTAGGAATCAATTGATAATTCACGTAGCACATCTTTGCAGCTAGCATACACCGAGCAGATTTTCATATTGTCAGCCTGTACTGGACTCAGTCCAGAGGTAAAAGAACAGCATGCTTAACCCGCTGCACCACCCTATCCCTCTATGCGACCAATCTATTTGATTGTTTGAATATTGCACTGTTAGCTATTCCATCGCTGTTGAAAATATGATTGTGAAGACTTGTGCTTTTTCGGTGAATGTGTACTGGCTGAGTTATGTATTATCCAGTATCTGAATTGGATAACACTATAAGACCATATTTAGTTCAGAGCTTTCTTACTTGAATTAAATGTGATTTAGAACTAAAACTGATTCAGATTGCCAAATCTACAAGTCTGATCAATCCTCGGTTTAAATTTTGCATTGTCCATATTGTAAATCTGTGATACCTAACCAAATACAGATGTTATTGGTTGTCCTAAATTTGTAGAATGCAGATCTATTAAGTTTCTGAATTTCTGTTTTAATTTGAACAATTTGCCATTCCTTGATTGTCACTGTTTTGGTAATGCCCATGTATTTATGAGTTACCCAACTACAAAATTGTCATTCAGTTGCTACTGGCTCCTTGATTGTCAGTGTCCCGTGACATTCCATTTGTGATTTAACATTTGAAATTTAATTTTAGGACACTTTATGTACTGAGGTAAAATGATTAACTTTGAACAATACTACTAAAAATTCATGCATTGAAGGAAAGTTACAACCAAATTTGTATTGTGCAGCCCGTATTATACATGTTACAAAATATTTTTACTGTTGGCTACCAGCATTTATTGCCCATCCCGAGTTGCCCTTGAGAAGGTGGTGATGAGCCGCCGCCTTGAACCGCTGCAGTCCATGTCATGAAGGTATTCCCACATTGCTATTCGGTCGGGAGTGCCAGGATTTTGACCCAGCGATGATCAAGGAACAGCGATTATGTGTCAAGTGGGGATGGTATGTGACTTGGGGGAACCGCGAGGTGATAGTATTCCCATGCACCTTCTAGATGGTGGGGGTCATGGGTTTCGGAGGTGCTGTTGAAGAGGCCTTGGCAGTTGCTGCAGTGTAGCCTGTAGATGGTACAGACTGCAGCCACAGTGCACCAGTGGTGGAGGGAGTGAATGTTTAAGATGGTGGATGGGCTACCAATCAAGCAGACTGCTTTGTCCTGGATGGTGTTGAACTTCTTAAGTGTTGTTGCAGCTGCACCCATCCAGGCAAGTGGAGAGTATTCCATCACATTACTGACTTATGACTTTTAGGTGATGGAGAGGCTTTGGGGTGTCAGGAGGTGAGCCACTCGCCGCAGAATACTCCGCCTCTGACCTGCTTTAATAGTCACAGCATTTATGCGGCTGGTCCAGTGATTCTGGTCAATAGTGACCCTCGGGATGTTGATGGTGGTGGACTCGGAGATAGTAATGCCATTGAATTACATCGAATTTATAGCACAGAAACAGGCCATTTGGCCCAACTGGTCTGTGCCAGTGTTTATGCTCCACACGCACCTCCTCCCACCTACTTCATCTAACCCTATTAGAATATCCTTCTTTTCCTTTCTCCCTCATGTACTTACCTAGCTTCCCCTTAAATGCTACAATGCTATTCACCTTAACTACTTCTTGTGGCAGCAAGTTCCACATTCTAACCACTCTCTGGGTAAAGAAGTTTCTCCTGAATTGCTTTTTAGACTTATTTGTGACTATCTTATATTTATGTCCACTAGTTTTGGACTCTTACCCACAAATGGAAACATCTTCTCTATGTCTATCCTATCAAACCCCTTCATACCTTTTAAAGACCTCTATTAGGTCACTCCTCATCCTTCTCTTTTTTAGAGAAAAGAGCCCAACCTGTTCAGTCTTTCCTGATAGTTATAAACTCTCAGTTCTGGTATTATCCTTGTAAATCTTTTTTGCACCTTCTCCAGTGCCTCTATGTCCTTTTTGTAATATGGAGACCAGAACTGTGCGTGGTACTATTAAGTGTGGTCTAACCAAGATTCTATATAAGTTTGACACAACCTCTCATTTTTCAATTCTATTCCTCATGAAATGATCCCATTGCTTTGTTTTCATTTTCATAGCCTTGTTAATCTGCATTGCTACTTGTAATGATTTGTGAATCTGTACCCCTACATCCCTTTGCTCCTCTACCCCATTTTGACTCTTATTTCCCAAGGAGTATGTGGCCACCTTATTCCTCCTACCAAAATGCACCACCTCACACTTACCAATATTGAAATTCATTTGCCATTTGCACACCCGTTCTGAAAGTTTATTAACTTGCAAAATGGGCAAGAGGAGGTCGTTAGATTCTCTTGTTGGAGATGGTCATTGCTTGGCACTTGTGTGGCACGAATATTACTTGCTACATATCAGCCCAAGCCTGGCTGTTGTCCAGGTCTTGCTGCATGCGGGCATGGACTGCTTTATTATCTGAGGAATTGCGAATGGAGCTGAACACTGTGCAATCGTCAGCGAACAGCCCCACTTCTGACCTGATGAAGGGAAGGTCATTATGAAGCAGCTGAAGATAGTTGGGCCCAGGATGCTGCCCTGAGGAACTCTTGCAGTAATATCTTGGGGCAGAGTTGATTGGCCTTTAACAATCACAGCCATCTTTGTGCCAGGTATGACTCCGGCCACTGGTGAGTTTTATTGGCATCCCTTGGCTAGATCACAGATGTTATGTTTGATAGTAAAAATATTGGCTCCATCGTATTTAGATGCAGGCACTTCACGTGAGCTACACAGTTGTTAACTATGAAAGTGACTCTTTTAACTTGCAACGCCATGCTTTAGTCAAAATGATGCACCCACTTCTCAAAAAGAGCACCAGAATACATCCTTTTTGTTGTACCTATAGGTTCTAGATAGAGTTGGTATTGGTCGTTATTGGAATTTCCAATTACCAGCAACTTTTTCACCCAGTGATGCTGGTGAAAATCATGGTGGTAATTCTTGGTAAACCACCAGGTAAGTTCCAAATTCTTCAGTGAATTTACTTACCTTTTCCAGCAAGAGGAGGTTGGATCGCCCATGAAAATGCTGCTGGTAATCAGCAGTGCTTCTCTTGTTTTTCAGGTAAATGGAGAGGAGGGTGGTGGGAGGGATGTTAAATTTCTGTACCGCAACTTTCTTTGTTTCTCCAGTGCTCATCCACATAGTTGATCTTATATTTTTTCCTGAGTGCTAAGGGTCTCCTTTTTCTGACAACCCCTGGTTTCTACCTCGACAGTGCACTGCACTAAAGTAGGGGTGGGCTGCCACATCTAGGCTGGTTACAATTTTGATTTTTATGTTCAAATTTTTTGTAGTTTTGGATTTTTGCTTTTCATTAGTGAAGACCCATTTAAGTTGGAAATTTAAATTAATTAATAATTCAAATTAAGCAACAACTTTTCAGTGGGAGACGGCTTTTGCACAGTTCCAATTTAAATTTATGGATAATTCAAATAACGCAACTTTGGATTGAGTGGTGTAGACTGTGCATTACATTGTAGCAGACCACATATTGCAGTCTACTCTTAATTATAAAACTCTTATTCTCCAATGCTCTATGAACACACCACTAGAAGATTCATTCAATCAATAATAATGTTGGGGCTTTAAGAACGGTACTTTATCTGACAAGGTAATCATACTTCACTGTAGTCACATAATTACTTATTCTTGGAAGCAATTCTGTTAACTATACCTTGATCTAAAATTTATGTAGTTTGTTATGGACAGCCACCAACAGGCTTTTTTGTAAATAGGTTTTTGGCTCAGTGTTTTATTCTGCATGAATATTTTACAATGCAATAATAAGTACCTAGGAGTAATTTACAACTCTGATAATTCAATTACCTGAAAAACTGTGACATAACTGTCTCTGCACACTTACTATGATTTGTACACGAGATATAATACCATTTTTTGGCGGGGAGGGGGTGGTGGAAAGGGGGGACCTGTACTGGAATGTTAAGTTCAATTCTGCAATTGAGGTGATGTGATGAAAGATCCCAATAGATTGCTGTATATTGCAGGACCCATAGTAACTTCGTTGGGGGAACAATGGTTTACTGGGGTAATATGCTATTTTGCAACATTACAGTATATTATCATCATGGTGGTTGTTGTTGTTGAAAACAGTGGTTAAACTGCTTTACCTTTCTCCCAACCCTACCTGAAATTTGTTGGTTTTAAACATAGGAAATCAAATTGTGTTTGGCTCTATCATGAGAATACTTCATATTGATATGCAAAAATTAACAGTTGGGCAAATATTTGTGATATTGTGAAAATAGAAACATACCCTGTTCCACTTTCTTGCTACTCTTTCCTCTGAATCCAATATTTTCATTAATTCTAACCATTTCAAAATGGCACTCATTGGTACATGTGCAGTTTGCAAATTGGTGGTTTCTGCCTCCACTGCGATACGCCTGGAACTTTTCAAAACTGTCAAGTCAAGAATGTTCCCATTTTTTTTTGGTTTTGTGAACCTTTTTATTTTCTTTCCAATCTGCGTCTTTTCTAAACATATTTAAATATTTTTTGTGGCCTGTTTAGGATTGCTTCATCATGCACTTCCTGACCTGGTACGTTAATTCTGTACTGATAATCCAGCTGAGATCGATGGCATGGGGAGAAATATTACCTGGAGGGAGAAAAATTTACACCAATTATACAGTTAAAATGTAAATTAAAAAGCGAACTTCACAAAACTAAGGATCTTGCCTGTTTTTCTCGCCTCCCACAACAGAATTGCAATTCTGAGCTGAGAAGAAAATAGTGCTCCACAGTGTTACCTAGTGAGCAGAACCTTCAACAGCATGCAGACCCAAAGCAGTTCTTAAAATATTCTAGCATCACAGGCTGTCACATTAATAGGAACATTCTATACAGGCGTGGCAATCGGGTGTTACCAGATATAACATGGGCATGAACACAATTGGCATTGAAAACACCATAGGGATTGTTGGCATAAGGATTGTTGAATTGAAAGATGACAGGACATACCAATTTTAATAATTTAGAGATATTCAGGTTCCTGTGAAAAGTCCATGCAAGGCATCCCCGGCTACGACAACACTGCTACTTAAATGTGGAGACAAAGGTTTTAAACATCACTTTATAATGGTATGGTGAGCAATAGGCCCCTATGCTTTAGCAGAGAAATTTCTTTAGCTTTTAAATAATATTTGTAGAACCGTGCAACAATTAACTGAATGGTTAATAATTATTTTGTTTGATAGTTTGTAGGCTACTTTTTTTTTTACAATAGAGTGTAACTTGGTGTAGACTGTCCTGAGTAAAGATGTAAATAGCTTTTGATGATCATTGTTTCTGTGCAAGTATTTGCCTAAGATTTGATTATGATTGCTAACTTTACTTCTCTTAGAAAGAGCTGGCACAGACTCAATGGGCCGAATGGTCTCCTTCTGTGCTGCACTGTTCTGTGATTCTAATTGGCAAGTAATTTCTACATGTACAGATAGTAAATTACTAACTTTCTATTGGAGAGAACAAAACAGTTTTTAAGTTGAATTTTGAGATACATATGATGGTGAGCTTTTGGAGAGCAGAATTGCACCTTTCCTAGATGAACAAAGAGTAAAGGGAACTAAATCCTTGTACATAAATCTTACCCAAAGGAGGTTATAAAGGATAATGTGCAATTCTAGCAAAAATTGTGGATTTTGAACTACAGTATAGCTCGCACTGCTTAAAGAATCTGATGATTCCTAGTTTATGAAATCACCTGTAAGCATGTAACACAATTGTACTTGTAACTAAGGCCATCGGCAACTGTCTTACTTAACATTTCCTTTTTTATGTCAATATTTATCACCGTATTTAAGTTGAGACTAATATAAAGGTGCACAAAAAGCTTTGAATTGTATCACACAGAAATTGTTTACATCATTGAAGATTGATGAAATTTGTTTTCAACAAATCATAGATTAAGCTGGCAGTGGAGCAAATTACTTCATAATTCATTTGAAGGGGGTGAATAGCATATTTTCCAGGCCATAATGAGTTTACTTTATGTACTTAATGTAATGTATTTCAGACAACTAAATATGAAATACTCATTCTCAGTTCTGTAGATTTGCACTTTGTGAGTTAGTATTCTAACTCTTGTGAATACTATATCCAACATGTTTTGAGGATCCATACATATTTTTTCCCTTCTGTTCTTAAAAAAAAAAAGGCTAAGCATATCAGCTGTTCCAAGATGGAAAATTCTGATGTGAAAATTTATTTGTACGCTGAAGGGTTAATCACACTCTATCCTTTTTTACTATCAACTTGCTTATTTCCCTGCTCAGGGGTTCATTGATTTAGGTTGAAGCAGCATTTTGATCTCAATGAGCAAACAGTGTGGTACGTCATAGTGTGTAGGCTTCATTAAACTGAATGTGTGGGCATAGAAAAGAAAGGTCAGTTCTGGAAAGAACATGGTGTGGGTGGCTATGACTCCTTTGATTGCATTGGAAAGTCTGAAGGGATCCTGGTTTAATATTTTCTATTGAGCCTGATGAGACACAATTTTTTGGACTGGTGTTTTTAAGTTAATGTGCTTCTATTGTTCCCCTGCAGGTGTTTGGGAATGATTTACCTGATCAGTGGAAGGATTATTCAGACCAGGACTCCACACTGGTGATAAGGACATGGGACTCCTCTTGCCAGCTTCCAGCAGGTTCAGTACAATTGACATCCTGATCAGCACTAAGGAGGAACCTTGGTTTGGTTTATTACCTCATCACCACAGAAACATCGCTGTCAAAAGCTGAAGGTAAATCCAGAACCTCAACTGTGATTCAAAGTGTAAATTTCTGTACTATTGCAGGACAGCAAAAATCTTTCAGTTGCTATAGGTGAATATTTAAAGATTGGAGGATGAATCAAAAGATATGACAGCTGATAAAATATTAACTAAATACAAGCTCCGATAGATTATAATGCTCACCATATTGTCCATCTTATATTTATGTATTGGAGTTGAGAAAAAGAATCAGGCCCATGCATGCTCAATCCCATCCTTGGCCAGTTTTGTCCCCATAAACTGACACTCTCAAATGAGGTCTTACCAAAGCTTTATATAATGCTATTATTGCAGTCCTAGTTTTGTAATGGATGTCCTGGGCAATAAACTCAGGACTCTTTTTGCTTTGGCTCTGGCATTGCAATGCAATTTTGAGTAAGTAGTGTATTTTTACTTCCAAGTCTTTTCCCATTCTTAGCTTAAACCATCTCCCAGCCATATATTTCATGCCATTTTTAAGTGGGCCGAAGTTCATTACTACACTTGTGTCTGGCTGAAAGTACAAACAAATAGTGCAGTATATTAGTGTGCTGATAATTTATGCTATGGAGTGAGTGGTAGTGTGTATGTTCTCCCACATGATAGCTCATATGGTAATTTCCAGATTTAAGCTATTGTCTTTCTGTTCAGGTGGACATAAAAGATCGCATTGCACTATTGAAAGAGCAGGGAGTTCTCCTGGTATCCTGGCCAATGTTTCTCCCTCCTCAAACATCACCAAAAACAGATTAACCGGCCATTCATCACATTTGCTGATTGTGCACAGCAACATCCCACAATGTGGATGTCACATTTGCCTACATAACAGTGAAGCACTTTAGAAGTCCTGAGGGCATGGTAAGATGGAATCAACCAGTATAGATCTTTTGTACCTCAAAGCAGTCATCTATAACAATCATGGAATAAAAAATGGAAGGGAGGAAGAGAGCACAGTAGTTGAAGGAGGAAAAGCAAAAAAAGAGAGGGAAATGGGCTGTAATGAAGATGCCATTTTATAGTTGAACCAAATGGAACAAAGCTAGTACTATTACAGTAGAAAGTAATTCTATCAAGTATTACAAACTTCTGCATTTTGTTCTTTTCCCCATGAATAAATATAATCATGTAATGAATGTTTGTTTTTCCTGGTAGTCAGCATTTCAATTCTGTTGACTTAAAACTAAAATGTTAACTGATGTATTTCAGTTTTGGAAAAAAAAAGGTGTGTATAGCACAGAATTAATTGTTGACCTCATTATAGCTTTTGTAGTAGTGTAACCGGTCTCGTACTGGATAAATTATCTTGTCGAGTTTTTGTAATGTAAATTCAAGGTTGCAATAGTGTACATAGGAACAGGAGTAGGCCATTCAGTCCCTTGAGCCTGTTCTACCATTCAATTAGATCATGGCTGATCTGTGCCTCAACTCACTTACCCGCCTTTGCTCCGTTTCCTTTGATACCCTTACCTACCAAAAACCTATCAGTGTTAGTCTTGAAAATTTCAATTAACCCAGAATCCACAGCCTTTTGGCTGAAAGAGTTCCAAATTTTCACTACCCTTTGTGTGGAAAAAATGCTTCCTGATTTCACTCTTAAATAGCTGAGCTCTAATTTTAAGATTGTGCCCCCTTGTTCTGGATTCCCCCACTAAAGGAAATAGCTTCTCTGCATCTACCATATCAAATCCCATTATCATGTTGAAGATCTTGATTAGATCATCCCTCAACCTTATAATGTTTATGCAACCTGTCCCTATTAATTTGATCATTTAAGCCCTGGTAACATTCTAGTGAATCTCCAAGGCAAATATATATTTCCTAAGGTTTGGTGCCCAAAATTGAAGGCAGTACTCCAGATGAGGTCTGACCAAGGCTCTCTACAGCTGAAGTAGCAATTACTAATTTTTGTATTTCAACCCCTTTGAGATAAAGGCCAACATTCAATTCGTCTTTTTTTATTACTTTTTGTACCTGTACACTAGTTTTTAGTAATTTGTGTACATGGACACCTAAATCCTTTTGCTCCTACACAGCTCCTAGTCTCTCACCATTAAGAAAGTACCTCACTCTTCTCCACATTGAAATCCATCTGCCATAATTTTTGCCACTCACTCAGTCTGTCTATGGCCCTTTGTAACTTCCTGCTCCCGTCTACACAACTTAATGTGCCTCCTAATTTAGTGTCATCTGCAAAGTTGGATACACAACTCTCCACTTTTTCCTCCATGTCATTAATATATATGGAGAAAAGCTTGGATCCTCGTGTAGATCCCTGGGGATCACCACTTGTCACATTCTGCTAATGAGAGAATATTTCCTTTATCTCTACTGTCTCTTACCAACCCATGTCACAAGGTTACCTCCAAGTCCATGCACTTTCATTTTTGCTAATAATCTCTTGTGCGGAACCTTATCAAATGCCTTCTAGAAGTCCATATAGTCAATGTATATAGGCACTCCTCTATCCAATATGCTAGTGACCTCATCAAAAAATTAATCTAGATTAGTCAGACATGACCTACCATTCGCAGAGCCATGTCAATTCTTTTTGATTGGTTTATACTTGTCTAAGTGCTCAGTCTCTCTGTCTCTGATAAAAGACCCCAGTAACTTAATTGATGTTAAACTGAAAGGTCTGTAATTACCTGGTTTCTACCTCTGTATATTGCCCTCTTCCTCCACTGCGAAAATTGATGAGCAGATTATCTAGCTCTTTTTTATTCCTCCAAAAAGTTGTAACTGGGAAAGCCACCACCAGAAAGCACTACTTTCCCTCCTTCCACAGCAATTATAGCAGCAGTTACAGGAAAGTGTACAAAGTTGCCTCCTCAATCATTTTTGCAGAGAAATGTTGAGTATATAGAAACAGATAACAACAAATGTGTGTAACATGAAATGGTTCGATTGGCAGAAACTAAAATGGAAAATGATTCAGCATAGCCCGAAAGCATCCGATCAACATGAAGCATTTGTCATGAGGCAAATTCGGTGTTGGGATACCTATTTGAGAAGTGGGATTGATCGCATTTATCAGCACCTTTCAGATCCTCAGGACATCAGTGTTTAATAGCCAATTAAGAACTTTTGCAGTGTTGTCACTTTTGTTACTTATGAAGAGCAACAGCATCGCTCCTTTTCAGCAAAGATAAGAAAAGAACTTGGTATTCCTTAAACATCTTAATCCCCTATTTTAAGAATAATCATTCACGGTCAGGATAGAGGGCATGACTAAATTACTTTTCCCCTCACTCTTCAACCCGCTGCCCCCCAGCCAAATTCTAGACTTTGTTAGGCTTAGTCCACTCCACCTGTGTTGGAGTAGAGGTCTGCAGGGGCAGTACAAAGGCTTCTGACACAGTTGCTGTGGGTGAGCATGTGGATTCTTTAGTGTTTAGCTCTTCAGCTGGGTTGTGGTTGTAACTTTTTTTTCCATTCTGAAGATCATAGAAGTTTACAGCATAGGAGGCCATTCGGCCCATCGTGTTTGTGCCGACCAAAAAAGAGCTATCCGGCCTAATCCCATTTTCCAGCTCTTGGTCCGTTGTCTTGTATGACATCCTTTGTGACTGTGACAAAGGTAAACTATCCCTCCTTGTCCTTCTTGACTTGTATGCAGCCTTTGACACGGTTGACCACTCCATCCTTCTCCAACGCCTCTCCACCGTCGTCCAGCTGGGTGGGACTGCACTCGCCTGGTTCCATTCTTATCTATGTAATTGTACCCAGAGAATCACCTGAATGGCTTCTCTTCCCACTCCCGCATCGTTACCTCTGGATCTATCCTTGGCCCCCTCCTATTTCTCATCGACATGTTGCCCCTTGGCGAAATTATCCGAAAACACAGTGTTAGTTTCCACATGTACGCTGACGACACCCAGCTCTACCTCACCAACACTTCTCTCGACCCCTCCACGGTGTCTAAATTGTCAGACTGCTTGTCCGACATACAGTTCTGGATGAGCAAAAATTTTCTTCAATTAAATATTGGGAAAACCGAAGCCATTGTTTTCAGTCCCCGCCACAAACTCTGTTCCCTAGCCACTGACTCCATCCCTCTCCCTAACATCTGTCTGAGGCTGAACCACACTGTTCACAACCTTGGTGTCATACTTGACCCTGAAATGAACATCCGACCACAGATCCGCAGCATAACAAAGACCGCCTACTTCCACCTCCGTAACATCACCCGTCTCCGCCATTGCCTCAGCTCATCCGCTGCTGAAATCCTCATCCATGCCTTTGTTACCTCTAGACTTGACTATTCCAACGCTCTCCTGGCTGGCCTCCCACATTCCACCCTACGTAAACTTGAGGTCATCCAGAACTCGGCTGCTCGTGTCCTAACTCACACCAAGTCCCGTTCGCCCATGTGCTTGCTGACCTACATTGGCTCCCGGTTAAGCAACGCCTCGATTTCAAAATTCTCATCCTTGTTTTCAAATCCCTCCATGGCCTCGCCCCTTCCTATCTCTGTAATCTCCTTCAGCCCCACAACCCCCCGAGATATCTGCGCTCTTCTAATTCTGCCCTCAAGAGGATCCCTGATTATAATCGCTCAAACTTTGGTGGCCATGCCTTCTGTTGCCAAGGCCCTAAGCTCTGGAATTTCCTGCCTAAACCTGCCCACCTCGCTACCTCTCTTTCCTCCTTTAAGACACTCCTTAAAACCTACCTCTTTCACCAAACTTTTGGTCACCTGCCCTAATTTATCTTTGTGTGGATCGGTGTCAAATTTTTTGTCTTAAAATACTCCTGTGCGGCGCCTTGGGACGTTTTACTACGTTAAAGGCGCTATATAAATGCTTGTTGTTGTAGGTTATGGCACTTCAAGTGCATATCCAAGCACTTTTTAAATGCGATGAGCGTTTTTGCCTCGACCACCCTTTCAGGCATTGAGTTCCAGACCCCCACCACCCTCTGGGTGAAAAAAGTTCTCCTCAACTCCCCTCTAATCCTTCTACCAATTACTTTAAATCTGTGCCCCCTGGTTATTGACCTCTCTGCTCGGGAAATAGGTCCTTCCTATCCACTCTACCTAGGCCCCATATAATTTTATGCACTTAAATTAAATCCCCCTTCAGCCTCCTCTGTTCCAAAGAAAACAACTCCAGCCAATCCAATCTTTCCTCATAGCTAATTCCATCATGTTTCAGCTTGTGCTGTGGAGAGGGTTATTGCTAGCACAGTTGAGTTTCTGCTGGGTCACAGGGCTGGTGTTACAGGTGGGCATGCTGGGGACTTAAGAGCCAACAGAGCAGCTGATTTATCAGTTGCTGCTGTGATTTAATACTCACCTCTTTGTCCTTTGTATTGGGGTGCCTGAGAGTACTGGAGCATTATGCTGGCCTCCTTGTGGTCCATGTGTCCAATAACTGGGCGCTCAACATGGATGTCCATGTAGGGAGCAAGTTCGGAGGGAGCAACAAATTCTGAGTTGAAATTTTTGTTCTTGTGTCAATTGTATGATACAACAGTGACTTCTGTTCTTACTAATTTTCTTTCAATTCTATGGTGAAATAAATTTGTAAATGTCAACAGTATGGTCAAGAGCTCCCTGATTAGGTCACAGTGTCATCCAAGGTCTTGTAATAAATTCCACAACCCTTTTTTTAAGTAGGCTGACAGATGTAACTTCAATCAAATAACTTCTGAAAATCCAGTTAATTATATCTACGAGGTAGCCTTAAACCACTAATTTGGAGTAATTACCTCCTCAATGAATTCCTGCAGATGAATGAGCATCTGCTATTCTGCCCAATTTATCCCTGTACACTTAATTCCTGTTCTTGATACGGTAGCTACTTTATAAAAGGGATCACTAACATTAGAGAAAGCTTAAATAGAACATTTAATTTTCTAATTTATGTTTCTTCTCCCTTGTATAACCCCCCTCCTTTCCTAACCTCCTCTCCCTTCAAGTTGGGAAAGGCCTGGGAGTTAAACTGGGCTCGAGTTCCATGGTGCTAACAGCCTGGACAATGAGTGTCTGCAAGCTATGTCCCCATGGAGGGAATCAAGTGAGCATGATCCTGTCAATACTTCTATACACATGCATTTTAATGATCAGGAACTGTCTCATGTTTTAGGGGTGCTGACGCCAATTGCAGTGCCCCTCTGCAGCCATGGTTGACATTGGCTAACTCAGCACAGATTAGAATCAAACCTGGGATCATCCTGGTTTGTATGACTAGTCAATTCTGGCAGAACACAAAATGAAATGTGCCACTTGCTGGAGACCTCATAATTTGATGCATCTTTATCATATCTTAATCTTTACTGTTCTAGTGGAAAGAAAGCCCTAGTTTCTCGTCTCTCCACATATAAAGCCACTCATCCCTGGTTTTATGTTCGTAAATCTTTTCTGTACTCTCTCTGTGCTCTTGACCTTTTGCCTAAAACAAAGTACCCAAAACTGGACATATTGCCAAATGCAAAGTCACCAATGCCTTGTTTAGATTTAGCATTATCTTTGTTTTGCCCCTTATTTATAAAACCTAGGTACCCATATACTTTTTCTAGCTTCATCCACTTTCAGGATTTATGTATCTGAGCTCCCATGTCTCCCTTTTCTTGTACTGCTTCTAAAGTTTTGCCATTTAGTATATATCTTTCATTATTCTTCCTCCCAGAATACATCACCTCACATTTCTCTGCATTAAATTTCATCTGACATCCAACTGTTCAATTTACCAACTCATCTGTGTTCTCCTGAATTTCTTCAAAGTCCTCTTCACATTTAACATCACTCCATATTCTTGTGTGCTCTGCAAATTTGATAGTGACCTCTATAACTGAGTATATATGTGAAGAGCCACTGTTTACACTGCACTAGTTTGAAAAGTATTTATCACCCACAATTCTGTTTCCTGTCTTTTAGTCAACCTCTTATCGATGCTGCCAAAGTCCCTTCAATACCATCTCCCTTCATTTTGGCAACAAGGCCCAGTAGACATGGCATCTTAACAAATGTCTTTGAAAATTCTTAGTCACAACATCCATTGCTTTTCCTTTATCAGTACAGTCTGTTGCTTCCTCAGAGGATTATATTGATTCTGTCAGACCTAAACCTAGAATGCAACACTTACTGGTAATTTTGCATGATCAGAGATGTCTATAGAAATGAACAGTTTATAGGAAAAATTAACGATGCTGTTTTTTAACATATGACAAATTTTGGCCTGTAATTCGAAGCTGGGATTGTGTATCTTGCTGCAGGTTCCACATTTTTGGTAGAATCCAGAGTGAGCTTGTCTAATGAGGATGTCTGATACGAGTATTGTAAAAGAAGAAGCTGAAGCAATGAGGGGTAAAGAGAAATCTCTTAAGCAGTCATCATTAACAGAAAGCCTGGTAAAATCAGAAAGCCATGAGCCAAAGGCAGTGGAAAAGGATGAAAGCTGTATGGATAACAGAATCGACTCTCAGGTAAGACCTGTTAAGCTTATCTACACCGCCTAGTGTTTATGTAGGTCTACTATTTCCTTTGTCAACATTGTAAGAGTATGGCATAGTTTCATGTTCAAATGCAATATATATGTGAAAAATCATTTTTTGTTAATGACATTTGAAAATTAGTTGGGTGAAGTTGGTTTCCAATTTACCCATTTTGAGTATAGTCTTAAAATTTAAATACGTACTCCTGTCTGGCTTTCAGTTACTTCAAAATAATTGGCATAAAGAGGCTTTTGCTTCTGTTGGTGGTTAATTTATGCACACAAACCTCCAAACTTATTCATTGCAATATACATATTTGAATTTGGGGTTATAAATTATTCCAGTAATTAATAAAGCAGTTGAGCTACTACATTGAAAGCAGTAGGACAATTAAATTGGAGAAAACTGAGTTACCACATTTACTTTGCTTTCCAAGATAGGATTTACCAATGGTTGCACAATTTAAAACACAGTACCCATTTTTGTCATGGTCTGTGTAGAAAATGAGGGTCCATAGGCACAAGGTTAAATGTAAGAGATTTAGAACGAAGACCAAGAGAAACTTCTTTTGAGGCTGTGGAATTCACTTCCAGGGTTACTGGTTGAGGCTGAATCTGTCAACATTCAAGATTCAATTGGATAAGTGGATGAAGGAAAAGAAGGTGAAGGGGTTTGGGAACAGGGTGTATAAATGTGATTAGGACTATTTGGTCACTTGTATAATGTATAATTGCAGGTTTTTTCATTTTTTTAAATGCTGACCCAGACTGGTTGGGCCAAGTGCCCTATTCTTTTTGTGTTGTAACTTGTATCTATGTATTATCACAAGATGCCAATACCTACTCAATCCCTGTTCAGAATGTGCAAGTTTAATCATGAAAAATTTTCAGCCAACATCTTAACTGAAGCTGGTAGACAGTGGTACTATGTATCCAGTGCCATCACATGTCTGAATCATTTGAATACTGATGTTACCACAGTGTCCATCAGTGTTGTCTTTTCTTCTTTCCATTTAAGATTTCAATTGTCTTTGAATAGTTTGTGTAACCTCGTGCTGCAAATTGTTTAGTTGCATAATAATATTGTCAATAACAACAATTTGAAGCACCTTTTAATGTAGTAAAATATCCCAAGGTACTTCACAGGAGCGTAATCAGACAAAAATTTACACTGAGCCAAAGAAAAAGATATTACGATTGATAGCTGAAAGCTTCGTCAAAGAGGTAGATTTTAAGGAACACCTTGAAGGAGGAGAGGTGGAGAAGTTTAAGGTGGAAATTCCAGAGCTGAGGACCGAGACGACTGAAGGCACGGTCACTCATGCTGGGACGAAGGGTGTGGGAGATGCACAAGAGGCTACAATTGGAGGAGCGCAGGGTTCTCTGAGTAGTAGGGCTGGAGGAGGTTACAAAGATGGGGAGGGGCAAGGCCATGGAGTGATTTGAATTTGAGAATGAGAATTTTAAAATCGCAACATTGGTGGACCGGGAGCCAATGCAGGTCAGCGAGCACAGGGATGATGGGTAAACGGGATTTGGTGGGAGTTAGGATCCAGGCAGCAGAGTTTTAAATGAGCTTAAGTTTATGGAGGATGAAAGACAGGAGGCCAGCCAGGAGAGCATTGGAATAGTCGAGTCTGGAGGTAACAAAAACATGGATTAGGGTTTCAGCAGTTGAGGCAGGGGCGGAGATGGGTTATGTTACTTGGTGGAAGTAAGTGGTCTTTCTGATGGAGAGAATATGAGGTCCATAGCTCAGCTCTGGGTCAAATAGGGCGCCGAGGTTGCAATGTCTGGTTCAGCCTGAAACAGTGGCCGGGGAGGGGGATGGAATCAGTGCAGAGGGAACGGAGTTTGTGGCGGGGGCTTCCCAATGTTTAATTGGGCTGGATGTGGGACAAGCAGTCTGCCAACACAGAGGCAGTGGAGGGGTTGAAAAAGGTGGTGGTGAGGTAGAGCTGGGTGTTGTCAGCATACATGTGGAACCTGACGTCATGTCTTCGAATAATGTCTCCGAGGGGCAGCATGTAGATGAGAAATAGGAGGGGGCCAAGGATAGATCAGAAGTAATGGTGCGAGGTGGGAAGAGAAGCTATTTGAGTAACTTCTCTGGTTACAACTGGATAGGTAGGTGTGGAACTAAGTGAGGGCAGTCCCGTTCAGCTGGCGACACGGGAGAGGCGTTGGAGGGGGATGATGTGGTCAATCGTGCCAAAGGCTGCAGACAGGTCAAGAAGGATGACTAGGGATAATGCACCACTGTCACAGGATGTCATTTATGACTTTGATTAGGAATTAGCAATAGCCATTGCTTTCTGAGTTCAAGATCAGAGTACCATTTCAATATTGAGTGCATCTGCAAATGTAGTCTAGACAATGGTATGTAAAAGTTTGTCTGTACTTTTCTCATTTTTAATCCATGCCTTTTGAAAACAGACTGCTAAACTTTGGCAGTTCCACACATGGTTAATTGTCAATTTGATGTAAGCTGGGACAACTGTATTTTTCATGCCTGATCTTCATCTCCTTTTTCATGGTAGAGCTTAAGAATGAACATTTGTAATAATTGGCTTTGTTGTTGATGTATACCCCTGGATACAACATTCTTAAATGATCATGAGAAAAATTAAAATTTTGCATAAAGCATAGTTTAGTAACAAATAGCTTGGTGCAGACATCAGCACAAATAAATTGCAGTGTTGCCACATTTACAAAATCTTCGCTGATTTAAACCAAATCTACAGTTTCAGCCTTTTATCCTTCCAGTTTTCATTTTATTAAAATTTGTAGCAAAAGTAAAAATGATCCAAATTTCTTAATTAACCTTAAAGGTCTGCTACATTTAGCAACATACCCACAGCCTTGCATTGTTCTTCACATAAAATGTGAATGCCTTTATTACTGTAAACTGATTGCTTTTTTTATCCAAAAGCAAAATACTGCAAATGCTGGAAATCTGAAATAAAAACAGAAAATGCTGGAAACACTCAGCAGGTCAGGCAGCATCTGTGGAGAGAGAAACAGAGTTAACGTTTCAGGTCGATGACCCTTCGTCAGAACTGGAAAAAGTTAGAGATGTAATAGATTTTTAAGCAAGTGCAGGGGCAGGGAAAGCGGGGAGGGGAGGAAAGAACAAAAGGGAAGGTCTGTGATATGATGGAAGGCAGGAGAGATTAAAACACAAAAGGGATGATGGTGCAAGGCAAAAGAAGATGGTAATGGGACAAGTTAAGAAACAAAAGATGAGTCTAAATGAGGTGTAAATGGCAACGGCAGAATCATCAACAGCTGCCATGTGAGGAAAAAAAATAGCGGCAGAGATTATGATCTGAAATTGTTGAACTCTATGTTGAGTCCAGAAAGCTGTAAAGCGCCTAATCGAAAGATGAGGTGCTGTTCCTCGAGCTTACGTTGAGTTTCATTGGAACAGTGCAAGAGTCCGAGGATAGAGAGGTCAGAGTGCGAGTGGAGTGGAGAATGATCCTTTTTTACCCTCTTGCGCTAGTGGAGGGTTGACTGGAAAAAGAAAGTTGTGTTCTGCAACTATACATTTGTAACTCAAACAGCTTGTAACTTCGGTCTGCTAACTATGCGTCACACTGAGGTCATTATCTATTGTATCCTTATTATTTCAAATATTTAAGTAAAATATTTTTTTAAACAATTGTGCTTTATTATATGCATACCTATTAAACCCGCAAGAATTTTTTTAAATAACTTCTCAATTACTTTCAGTGAGATATTTGCTACAGCTCAAATTTCTAGCTTTTAAGAATTGCATCTTTTCCACATGAAAACTACACCAACCTTACAGAATAACAGAAACTCTGAAGCAATAAGTAATGTACTGTAACCTTGTAGATAATTTAGCAGTAAGGGGGAAAATAAATTAGTTGTGGAATTGTACTACTTAAAGGAGATAAGACAGTAAAGGAAACCTGGAATGAAAAGAAAGCCTTTCAGGCCATTATTTCAGCCATTTTCATTAAATGAATGACTATGTATAATGACTGAAAGCAGTCAATCCGTACACACACCTATAAATCTCATGAATATTTAAGTCCCCTTTTTAAATTTTCGTTCATATTAATTGTGTACAACTTTCTAGACCTTCAAATTCGAGGGAAATTGTTAACTTCAGTTCCTGAAAAACACTTTCTCAGTGGCAAGGGTCATGCGTATAAACTGGTTTAAAAAGCCAAGTTTGGGACGGATGTCAGGAAATACTTCTTCATCCAAAGAGTGATTAATATATAGAGTAGTCATCCGGGTGAGTAGTGGAGGCAAAAGCTCTGGAATCATTGAAGAGGTAGTTAGATACTGTGATGGAGAAGAAGGTAGATTTCTGTTGAAGGATGAGCTTCATGTAGTGAATGGTCTTCCTTACCTGTATTCATCTTTGTGACCTAAGGGAGCCAATAAAAATCAAGTTCCATGAGCTGGACCTATTGGCATCATTATTTTTGCTGTCATCCTTAGCCAGGGTGGAAGATATATACATCTCAGAAAAATAACTGTGCTTGGGAACTCTCATGTTATGAAGAATAGTATCCTCCTGCTATATTAAATTTACTTGAACTAAATTACACTTAGAATATCATGTTGAATTAACTGTAGATCAGCATAGTTGTATATAAAATGCTTCTATAAATATGCTTGATAATTTAGACATGTAAAAAATCTTGAGATTATAGCTATAGGTTTAAAGGCATCTCGCTATTGTTTGATTTAAAGTGGCAAATGTAAGAAATTCATCCATAATGCCATTCAAGATTACCTAATTTTAGTTAAGGAATCCAATTTCCTCATAGGAAATCGAGCAGTTCCTTGTGATAAATTAATAAAATGAAGGTTCATCGAGTAATTTTATTAAATTGCCTTGCTTTCCTTGAAGTTGCCCAGTTAACAAAAAGAACATTAATCATATTGACTTCATTTTTCCATATTGGAGGGTTAATTAACAAACATTCTACATATTTTACAGCTGCATTAATGCCACATTCTGAAGATAAGTTATCACATTGAATGAACGCTGTAGGATACATTTTTGTTTGTGGCATCACTTCTACCAGTGATAGCTTTAAAACAGGAACTATCTTTTTTTATATCTGAGGTCACTTGAAGCTAAAAAGAAAACTGTAGTTGATGAATTTATAATAAAGACTCAATGTTTTCTACTGATTTAAAAAAAAATAGAATGTTCTGGCACATTTTGTGGTGGATAGTGGACCTCCAGTTATTAAGCATCTCCGCTGTATATTTTTTGTTTTAGTTAGTCTGCTATTCTAGCATAGCATATTTATGAAAAGCCAATACGGCATTGTCATATTGGAAGGGAGGAGGAAATAGGAAATTTGGCTGAGTTGCCTGGGAACAACGCCTATCAAGTTGAGTTGTAGATTTCTGATTATTGACTCACATTGGTTGGCTTGTATTTGAATATATTGATTCTGGGTTAAATGCCTGGGTCAAACTGCCACTTGGCTCAGGTGGTTATTGCAAGTTCAGTCCTTCATGAATTTATTGTCATACGTATACAATAATTTTTAATGTCTTTTACTGTAATGATCTCTTGTCCACTGTGCAGAGACAAATACAAAGTCTTGGACAGGCGGGGAAAAGGTCAAAGGTATAGTAGAAGTGTGTCGTAGCATGCTAGAGGAAATCATTACGCTTGATGACTCTCTTTTGACTATTGTTTGCAAGAAATATATTTTATTTAAATCTTGTTTGGTTCATTGCGACATTATATCCTCATGCATGTATATTTGCTCCAATTTAGGTTTTGCTGTACAATATTTCGCAGTGCTTTTTTTTTATATTGGCTTAGTGCTTCACTTAATAAGTCCACTGATTCTATTTTGCTCAGTTGAAAATGAATTGGGTGCTTTTAGATGTATCCATATTTTGTGATTGCTCAAGTGTGTGTAGTTTTTCATTCTGCTGTTGTGAGAACGTCTTTGGACCAATAGCAGTTGTGCATGGTGGTGTGCTTAGCGCTTATAGTTCAAAGCAAACTTTTCTTTGCTTTTTGGGAATTTGTTGTCAAGAAGTGTATATTTATTGTTTGCTCTGGGTGTTGTAGTTGCCAGTTCAACTCAAACTTGGAAATAAAGTGCATCTCTAAGTTGCTTAAAAAAACTGTCCGGGATGAAGGTCTTTATCTTAAGATATTAACCAAATGATCAAATCACTATTCTTTGAGAGAATGCATTTTCATTGGTTTCTAATGCAAAGCAATAATTAACAACATGCTACATTATGAAAAATAGTAACCATGTTGAAATAAGTCACTGGCTCATGGGAAAATGAACAGTATGCAGTCTATTTCTCTTAAGTGTGCAGTGGAGTTGCACAAAATTCTATACTAGTCTGTTGTGAGGTGCTTGATGACACCTTGAGAACTAGAATCCTCTGTTTAATCTATTAAACCTGCATTCTCCCACAACTTTTGAATTTGTAATAAATTTATATTTAACTATTGAACATATTTATTTTTAATTGTATTTTCTGAGAGCACCAAGATATTGAGAAACCTAGTTGGTGATCACATGGATGCCATAGTGTTCTCCTTATGCAGCATCATTTGTGATGCACATCTGACTTTCCATAACTTCACAACAGAACTAACTTGAATATTCTCATGATTTTGGCAACATTGTCTTGTACAGTCTTGTAGAGTATTGGTGATCGCAGCTTCACCATAAATGTAAAATCATAAGCTTCGACGCACATTGTTCTGTATACCTAGCAAAGTGTACACTTCTCTGCTATGTACATGGCAGGATCAGATTGTAGGGAATTGTATAATTGTTTTTGGCTTCTGAATTTTGTACACTTAAGTGGAGTAGACTATTTAAGCAATTGCTGTGGGAAAGTATAGTGAAGACTGTACCCTGTAACAACACAATATGGCAGTACTTGTGTGATCAGGTCATTGTCAATCGAGTCTAATCAGATAGCTTAGATTTGCATATCCAAACAAAACTAATCAAAAATCCAATTATCTAATGAGATATTTTGAATATGAAAGTGAGTTTTTCAAACCTCATTTTAAGCTGTTGCAGGGTATATGGTTGGAATGAGCTAACTTTTGATGAAATAAATGTAGCTGAATATCTTTCGACATCACTGCATTTGCCCTAACAATGAATGTTTTCCTTTAGTCAAATGCAAAGTTAAAGCTAGTACGGAGCCTGGCTGTGTGTGAAGAGTCTTCTCCTCCGCCCACAGCTGATGTTCCACAGGACAATCAGGTAAAATGCATTAGTACATGGAATAAGTTTAAAAAAAAAACCTTGTCTGATGGTGCAGGTTTTTTTTTGCAATTGTAGTTTTATTTCTTTAAAATAAAGGCTTTGTTTTGGAGAGAAATAATTGTCTTGTGAAATTCTCATTATGCATTTAATGAACATCACCGAAGGTATTTGAAGTTAAATTTTGAAGAACAGGAGCTGAATGGTGGTAATGTGAGGAAAAATAGCATAGAAAATGTACAAAACTTTATGATTTACACACGAGAACAAATACTTCAGTAATACTTCTACCAAATTAAATCCTATTTGTCATTTTTACTGCATTTTCTGTAACTCATACAACTTATTGCAACCATTTTATCTATTTAGTAGTAATTACTTTTCATGATTTAATTTTCTTCTAAGTTAGTATTTGCGCTCTTGAAGATCACACTGTACTAAAAAAGATAACATCTAGTTTTGGCCCTAAATACTTGCTTAATGAGCCCATTTTCAATTATGTGTTTTTACAAGTGATGATCTGTCCCAAGCTAGATATTTTAGTGTGCCAGTGAGAAAAGTTAAATAAATTCATTCTATCTTCATGTCTTAGTTTTGTACTCCTGAATAATCTGAGAATATTAACTTCTTGTGGATGTTAAATAGTAGAAAGTACATTGCTTAAACCAGAAGACTAAATTGTTGGATTCAAGCTTCTAATGACATTTTTGTTTTTCTCGTCTACCTACGATAATATAAAATTTTTCCCACAAAAATTGATCTGGAAAGTAGCTTTGAATGTAGCTATGCCACAGCAAATGTTTGTACTTTTTCCAATGAAGTTTATATAAAAAATTATTTGAAAGACACATGCAGCTGGAGTTTTGTAAGGTGAATGGTTGATATGCACATGAAACTTCACTGCAGGGAACAATTGGAGAGCAGATATTGGAGGAAAATTCCAGAATTATGATTACTCCTTAAATGAGGCAACATAATGAAATTTGGTGGGTTAGCAAAAAAAAGTAGTGATGTTGCCCTGCATAACTTAAAACTCACTCATACGAGCAGAACTATTGAGTTTTATCTTGAGTTTTAACAAGTTTTAGTAGCATCGCATTACTACCACATGCTGTCTGGAAAAAATGGGAGCAGTGGTTATGATCTGACATTGTTGAGCTCATTGTTCAGTTCAGAAGGTTGTGAAGTGCATAATCGAAAGGTGAGATGCTGTTCCTCGAGCTCCATTGAGCTTCATTGGAACAGTGTAGGAGGCAGAGGTCGGAGTGGGATGGAGAATTAAACGTAACTTGAGTCATTTGTGGTGATAATTCACCAAGTCTGAATTGTGTGCCTGTTTTATATCCCATAACTTTAAACTTTTTTAATTGGTTAAATAAAGTTCCTTTGATCTTGATTAGTTGCTGATGTGTAAATGTGTGCACTAAGATTGTACAAATCTGATGCATCTGTTTGTTAGCTTGGGTTTTTTTGTCAGTTAAACAATTGTGATAGTGTGTGTGAGAGAGACAGTAGTTATTTGAGCATATGGTGAAGACTGCTGTTTTTATAGATGTCGTAGGATTGTTAAGAGTTTTAAAAGAGCTGGGTTCAACATGTTCAGTGTAGATGAGACAATTAAGACCCGGAAGGAGTTGTGTATTCCTGACAAATCTTGGAGGTAGATGCAAGAGTGAGTAATACGATCTTTGCAGATTGAAACTGGAATAACTTAGAGATTTGTTTTGTGTTGTAATTTTTAGAGTGATGAGCCATGTTTATTTTTTCCCTCTTGTTTTCATGTGCAAATGCCGCATAATTTAGCCCAACATTATTGATGTTATTGATTATTTATGTGCTTTACATTCAGGAATATAGGGGGGGTTTCTGTCCATTTGTGCGCTAGTTGGCCCAGTAATTCAGGCACCAGTTTATGCTTGGCAAAACACATCTAGAATAACCAGTTGCTCAACTATTTAATCGTATAATCTATATATGTAGGATAGTAAATTTTGTACAATTACGTACACATCCTGTGTCACACTTCTAGGATTTTCTCCTGACTTGTGACACTTGGTAACACCTGGAGTGTAATACATGAGGTAACAACCTTACTTTCAATGTTAAAATGATGATCGATTATCTTGCAGCTTAGATATCCCAACAGTATGTATTGCAGTTGCGTCCTTATTTGCATTTCCCAGCTGGCTCTACACGTGACATACTACTCATGATCCACCCCACCTCACTCCTGTTCCTGGACTGACATTTATATACTTCTTTCCTTGGCTATTCCCCAGCTGGCTATTCCTTCGACTGATACAGCCATGTATGCTCCCCAAACAAATGCTTGGGCCACTGTTGAATCTTTGCTGCTTTCAGTCCCTTAAGGCCTACTTGTCCCTGCTAGTTAATCTTCGCAGCTTTAACCACACCAAAAAGACTACTTCTGCCTGATCTTCGCATAGTCAGCTGTTTCAAAAGTAAACTGCCAGTTTTGCAGAATTGTTGAAGATAACGCAGCAGAGAAGAAAGCGGTGTCGAGGGAGCTTGGTAACAACGAAGATAGCCAGACTTCGCCTGATAGGTGGCCTAGTGAAAGTTAGTCAGCAGAAACAGCGCCAACACTTACTTACCGAGTCAAAGTCTCTGTCGTGCTGTTCTGAGCATGGCACAGATGTAAATTTACTGCAAAAATAATTTGATATGGGAAAGTTGAGGCAATACCTTGAGGCTGGGGACAAAATGATGAGAGATAATGGGGAAAGAGTTAGTGGTGATGGAGGAAGTCTGAAGGCATGTTGGGGAAAGAGGGCAGTCAGTGCGAGACAACAATGGGGAACTGTGAGGACCTCATGGGAGAACAAGGAAGAATGAGGCTGCAAAAAGTATGCCACATCATTGTGCATTACAGAGAGCCTTGACATGCAAGCCTTAAAAGCTTTTGCACAAGACCACAAAGACCTGAAGTGGGTGCAAGTATTATGGGGAAAAGGCTGAGCAGGTGACCTCATCAGTCAGCAAGGCAAGGAACAGGAAGCATATGGGGATAAAGGAAACAATGGGTCAGGGGAAACGAGAAAAGCAAAATCGGAGACTAAGAGTGGCAACGTCAACATATGGTAAGTAAACCGACGAGAACATCATGAAAACAGGAGGAGGACAAAGAGCGAGAGGCAACATGCCTCCACCAATAATTCAAAATAAGAAGAGAAAGACTGAGAGAAACACACAACAGAGTAACGCACCATGCAGAGACGACCACAGAACAACTTAAACAGAGAATTGTGAGAGGACACAGCAATACCACCAAGGACACAAAGACAATGCAGGCAGATAAAGCAGAGGACATATCTTGTAACTTACCAATGGCAAAGCCGTGGGATTTTCAATTTTAATATATTATAAGTCATGTGATGGTATGCATTTTCCGTAAGTCTTTCTAATTCTTCATCATACTTTGTTGATTGGCTCAAAGTAAAACAGCAACAAAGTAGAGTTGAAGAGATAGGAAATGTATGAATCAAAAGCAAGGAAAGCAGCTAGAAACCTGCCAATAAGTTGCAAGTAAGAACAGGTGAAAACAAAAATTCCTGAATAGTGGCAGAAGACTTCCTTCAGCAATGTCCTAAACCCAGTCCAATCTTTAAGTTATTCTCTGGTTCGGTGTCAGCCAATATCAAGTTACTAGAGCTTCCTGGTTCAGTTGTGTTGGTAAATATGCATCTAAGGACAGGGACTCCTATCTCCTTGCAGCATGAGTTACAGTGCACAGTGGAACAGTGAAATAACATTATCTCATGCATGCATGTGAGACCACTTTCTGATGATTGGGAACTGTTTGTGTGCAGCCTAATTTTTGAAAGGAAATTTTACGGACTAAAATTAGCAGACCTAAAAGACTTAAGTACCTGTAACTTCACAATTGCATATTTCCTCTGTGATCCTTGTTTTCTAACAAAGATTGACTGTTCTTCTTTGTACTGTTATAATTTGTTCCCTTGACACAGGAGAGCATATCCTCAAGGTTATATCACCTGACTTATTCGATATATTGGTACTGTTTCACTTAACTTGTAATAATATGAAACTGAAAGTCAAAATTCTGTAGTAAATTACATCTTTTTCATGTAGTCTGCTGAGTGGATCAGTGGCATACTACTCTGGGCATTTGCCAAATCATTGAAGCCAGTTAGGAAGCTTGTTGAAGTATTTTGAGAGAAAAAATGTGAAATGCAGTTACCATTTTTGTTAAACTTCACACGCAACTCTTAAGCATGTTAACTCCATTTGTTTCATTGAATATTGTTGTGACAACAATTTGCCTTGTGTTTACACAGGATAAAATTCAGCTACAGTTAACACAAATGTTTGATAAAGAAGAGCAGCCTACAAAAGATGAAGCTGAAAAAGAAGAATGCACAGACAAACCAGATAAAATGCATAAAAAAATGTTATCAAGAGGTTTACACTGCATTTCTTCACTAAAATACTTTCAGATTTTGGATGCTTGCTGAGTGACTTGTAAATGAATGGAACTTCTCAATCTCTCTCTTAACCAGATTCCAGCCAAGAATATACAGATTCCACTGGAATAGATCTACATGAATTTTTAGTAAATACTTTGAAAAATAATCCCAGGTATATATTGAAATGAGTTTTTGATTATATATAGAAAATGCAATATTTTCAGTCATGCCATGCTTATGATACGTAGTTATTGTACACATTTGGAATTTATTCTTTGTACCTGAGATCAAACTTCATCATTATTACTTACCCAAGTGGCAGTTTAACGTTCGAAAAACCATGCACTCGCCCTCCTATCAACAGCTGCTAGCTGTAACCATGGTTGCCATAACTATTCTAAGAATTATGGACCGTTACCAGCAGTTTAAAAAACACACGCGCCACACAGTTGATAAACACAAAAAAAGTACAAACATTTCTAAGGTTGAAGCAAGGAAACCTCTTTACCAAAGAGATAGTAAAAATGATGCTCTTTGAATAAAGAACTGAACCTGTCACAAGCACCTCAATAACAGCTGAACTAAGCATTCTGAAAAGCTACTATATGATTAAGCAATACACAGAAAAGCCATACTGAATGAAATTCCGCTTGTTTTGTACTGTAAACAAGCAAAAGTCGAACTTGCATGTTGTTTAAATAAAGAATACTGTTTATATTAATCTACAAGATGATTATGTATAAAATTACACCATTCCATTCAAATAATGGGCAACATTACAAAGGTACACAACAAATAATGGCTTTTAATACTGTCTGAGGGAATGAGCAAGGCAGTGGGATTAAAGTAGATAGATGCATTTGAAGTATTAGCACACGTGGAACTGAATAGCCTCATCTTGTGCTGTAATTTCTATAAGGTATGCTACTATTATACATACAATAGAACCCCAAAAAGTCAACCAACAATGGGGATGGTTGAATATTGACTTATTCTTGCTTAAATTTAGCAAAGCTTCTATCTTCAAAAATTCTAACCTTCATGTTAACTGGCATACACAATTACATTTTCTGTATTCCTTCTCATTCAAACCAGCACGTCCTCATCAACTGTTGATGTCATTTGTCACTCAGCTCTTGTACGGCTGTGATATTTAAATGGCAGCTATTCCTCCCGTCTTCAACCCAAGCTCTTGCAGCTATAGTTGAGACTGAAATTGGGAGGCAAATTGCCATTAAAATACCAAGATGCTGGAGGTGCAACAGTTGATAGGAATGCACTCATGGTGCTACTGCTGGGCCTACCATCATTGGAGCAGTGGTTAGTGGCAGTCACCATTCTCCACAGAAACCCTGTGCTAAGAGGGAAACATGAGCGAAGGTATGGCCTTTAAATAAGGGTGCATTTGCACTACCACAGTAGCACCCTGACAGCAGAATGAAGAAGAGTAAGATACCCTAAAGGCGAAAGTCTAGCTTTCCCTTGCTTTAGAGTCCTTTTGGGCCTTTGAATCTGATTGACATGCTTCAAATCTAGCACATCCAAAATCACTGTGCAAAGATACTAAATTTTGTGATTGCACCTTAGGACAACCATTGTACTTGAGAACTAAATAGCAAAATAAATTGCTCCACTTATACACAAGTACATACAACATTGTGCATGATGATGAATACAGTATTTATTTCCCCCCAAACTTTGCTTTTTCTCTTAATTACTGAAGGGGGTGACACACAGGGCTTCATTTGAGCTTTGACAATGAGTGTCAGAGGTACTTCAACGTCAGAGGTACTTCAACCACTGCTCCAAAGACTATTGCAGTTATGCGCAATCCTGTTTTCCCTCGATGTCTGTACATGCAATTTCCAACATGACACTGAACAGTGATCATAAGATGAAACGCTGTGGGTGTTAGTCCTATGATTAGTGTCCGCTTAGCTCAGTGTTGAACGCACTAATGAGTCAAGCAACACCATCAAAACAAAACTATTAATTCATCATTCATCTCAATGCTGTTTGTAGGCCCTTGCTATGTGCAAATAGGCTGTTGCTTTTGCCTACAAAACAGCAGTGACTACACTTCAAAAGTAATTCATTGCCTATAGAGTGCTTTGTGAAATCCTGAGGTCATGAAAGGCACTGTATAAATGAAAGCTTTTTTTTTTAATTAAGAGGCTCCAAGCTACTGAGAAATCTGCACAGGTAGAGCTTTTGTTTGTTTGATAAACTGCACACACTCCCATAGGGACATATCCCACTTGCCTAAGTCAAGCGAGCTTGACACATCCCACTTGCCTGAGTCAAGCAAGCTTGGGTACAAGTTTGCAGAGCTAAGGCTTGGGACTCCCAAATATCAGTGATACAGATAAACCAGCACTGATTCAGTGCTTATCCAGCCAAAATGACTGTACCCATTAGGTCATTGGTTTGCTAATAGTTAAATGGGAAGAATCCCAGTGCCATCTAAATGGTCTACCCCTCCATTCATGAGCGAGGCTGGCCAATCGTCAACAGTGCCCTGGAGTAATGCGGTATCTGATACCTTGGGTATCAGATTCTGAGTCTGCCAGAGAGAGTTAACTTTGTTCTGAACTTCCGTTGCCAGAAATGGCATCGAGGAACCACCACACAACGCATAGTCCCCCACTTCCCCAAAAGGACAGTAGATCCAACTCCAAATGCTTTCTTCGCATGTAACTTTGTTTTTCTGGATGCCTGCAGATAAATGTAAAGCCCTCAGTTGATTTTTGTTCATTTGTAGCCTTTTTTTTAAAGAAATTTTACGCACATCAGTTAACTGTTACCTAAGTAGACTAATGCATAGGTCCCTGTGCGGTTTAAGCAATTGGACATCCATGCTGGTCTAACAATCCCAACCTTGTCACTGTATCTTATGTAGGTGGGTTCATCATTGATAGAAATATTATATTGTGCTTGCAGGGAATTTAATTCAGAAGTACATAATTTCCAGTTTTTAGTTTCAAGAGTTTGAGCTAGCATATTTGGTCGATGAATACTACTGAACATATTTTTTTTTGTTTGCAGGGATAGAATGATGTTGCTGAAGTTAGAACAAGAAATTCTGGATTTTATCAGTAATAACAAGTAAGAGCTGATATTGATGCATCGGCTAAATGTATTGTCACAGCTTGTGTATTATCACCAGTGGTGTCTCTTTCTTCCTCTTCAGTATTCAATATAGAAAGTTTCCTCCGATGACCTCCTACCACAGGATGTTATTGCACAGAGTGGCTGCATACTTTGGATTAGATCACAATGTTGACCAAACAGGAAAAGCTGTGATTATAAACAAAACTAGCAACACAAGAATGTAAGTGATTTAACTTCTGAAATGCTTTTGTTCATAATTAAGTTCATCATATTATTGTGTTTTAAAAGGTTGCTTGAGTATTGAATGCGGGGGGGGGGGGCGGTGCAAAAGAAACCATTCTGGCTTACTACTACTACTACTACTACTACATCTACATGCATTTGTCAAGGGCCTTTAACATAGAGAAATGTCCCAAGGCATTTCACAGAGATGCACTCAAAAAAAATAAAAAAATAAAGGACATCGAGCCAAAGAAGGACATATTGAGAAGAGTAACCAAAAGCTTGATCAAGGAGGTGAGTTTTAAGGAAGGTCATAAAGTAGGAGAAAGGAGTTTGAAAGGCGGATATGTTTTGGGATAGAATTCCAGAGCATAGGGTCTGGGCAGCTGAAGGCATGGTTGCCAATAGTGGGGCAAAGGAAGAAGGGGGATGTACAAGACCAGAATCAGAGGGTGAGGTTGTAGAGCTGATGGAGGTTACAGAGATGGGAACGGATTTTAAACTCGAGTTGCTGGGGGACCAGAAGCCAATGTTGGTCAGCAAGGACGGGTGATGGGTAAGTGGAACGTATGGAGGTGGACGTAAGTGGTCTTTATGATGGAAAGGATTATGAGATCAGAAGCTCAGCTCAGCTCGGGCGCCAAGGTTGCGAGCAGTCTGGTTCAGCCTGAGGCGGTGACCAGGTGGAATTGGTTGCCAGGGTGTTGAGTTGTGACGAGAACTTAAAACTATAGCTTTGGCCTTCCCAATGTTTCGTCTGAGGACATTGAGATTCAAGCAATACTGGATGTCAAACAAGCAGTCTGAAAACCGAGGCAGTAGAGCGGTCAAGAGAGGTGGTGGAGTGCTGGCGCTGGGAATCATCCATGTACCTGTGGAAGATTAACCCATGTCTTTGCATGATGTCACCAAGGGACAGCATATCGATAGTGAAGAGGATGGGACAAAGAATAGATCCCTCTGGAGTTCCCGAGGGAACCTTTTGTGAACAGAAAGTTGCTATGACTATAATCAGATATGTAAGATGACACCAAGCGAAGGCAAATTCCCCCTGAGCTGGACAACAGAGTAGAAGCGTTGGCGGTGAATGGTGTGGTCGACCATGTCAGGCTGCAGAGTGTTTGAAGAGAAAAAATGCACCATGGTCAAAGAGGACATTGGTGACTTTGGTTAGGGACATTTCAGTGTTGTAACAGGGCAGAAACCTGATTGGAGAGATTCAAACAGGGAGTTACGGGAAAGATGGGCAAGGATTTGGGAGGTGACAAACTATTTGATGGCATTAATTGTGTAACACGTAGTAAATCTTAGCAATATTGAAAATTTTCCAGCACAATTAAAACAAATTACAACCAGTTTAATATTAAGCACGGTCTCTGCTACTCATACAAAAACGGTATGCAACACTTTTCATTTTTGTTTGAAAATACTCCTCATTGTCAACGTTTTCATTACATATCAAGATGTTGCAATTCTCACTTGTGCAGTTACGCACTAGCAAAGTTTAGTATATTTGGTGTGAAATCAGGTTTTAAACTTCTGTTAGCAAAAATTTCTTTATTCAGCTCTATGACCAAAAAATTGCCTTTGATTCCTGAATGCAAATACAGAATAATTCGAGACCCCTCCCTCTTTAAAGAAAGGAATTTCAAAAATTTTATAAAATATTGAAGCTGTACTTCAAGTCTAGCCATAGAAAAGCATCTCCTGTTTCAATGGTGTAAAGTGTGGAGGACATTGCTGCACTGAAAACAAGCGTGACGCAAATGCAGTTTAAAAATTAAAATCGGGGTAACAATTGCTTTTGTCTGCTGTTTTCCCTCCCTTCTAGTAACAAAGCTTTAAGTAACTCTGAACAAACTCTAAATGTGAATGTCAATTGAATCTGAGCAGTCTAAATACTTCTCTCCATTGAGTGCTAAAACTGTTGCAAATACATTTCAGAATAGAGTTTTGGATGGCCCAGCTACTATGCTTAAAGGACCTAGGATTGAATCTAGCTCTAATGAATGAGTGACCGTCTCCTTCCTCTAAGAACCTCATAGTAAATAAGTTTAGACACTCAATCTAGTTCCACAGTATGAGATTTGACACCAAATTGGCACCTTTGCTCAGTGGTGCAAGAAATGGAAAATTCACTGGTGTACTAGGAGTTAATCTTCTAAAGTTAGTGCAGAATGTTTATGCTGAATGCCAAAAATAGGAATACATTAAATTCTTTGGCATTGATATCACTTACCTTTAATCACTTAGAAAATATATAGTTTGCGTAATTCAGTATTTGTCATTGTTCAATTTTTTTCCTTGCAGACCTGATCAGAAGTTTTGTGAACATATAAAAGATGATACAACTGATGATTTTCAGAAGAGGTATATCCTGAAACGAGATAACTCAAGCATTGACAAAGATGATAACCAAGTAAGTGCTCAATTTGTCTGCAGTTTTGGATTCCGCTTCTGTGTTAAAACAAAGATTGTTTTATGGCTATCTAAGTTACGTATAATTGTAAATTCCCCTGGAGCAGAGATTATTAATTTCACAAAACTAAAATGTATTTTTTGTATCCGGAGTTTGAATACTCCATATTGTAGTTCAATATAGTTTCATTAAGAGAATGCCTGACTAGTGCACGTAGAATTGCTATGCAGGAATCTAGGAATGTTTTTAAATCAACAAGTGGCCTGATCACAACTGACTAATTTCTCCTTCAAAATTCTGTTTATAAAGTGACGGTGTCCGTAAATAATAGCACTTTAAAATATATATTGTTTTGCTATTTTATATGGGCACTTGCTTCTGTGGAGGTGGGAGTTTTACCAACAAGTTAGAGGGGTCTCATTAGACACAGACCATTGCTCTTCGACGTAGCTTAGTTCAAGTCATGTTGTATTCAATGGGTGATATTCAACAAGTCCTGGATTCCATTTTCATAATATAATTCAGTTGAACAGAAGTTTGCAAACCAAAATCTTTTTGTCTACATCCATTATATTTATGTTTAATGGAATAATTTTTGCAGAGACCTTACATTCCATTTTACCCAGATAGCTAATTACTAATTTTACATTGTTCACCACGCTTGTGTATATAGGTACCACACGTCTTGTGCATCAAGTCCTATATGGCCGCTGCAGTAAGCATTATTTGACACTGATTAAAGATGAGAACAGCAAAGATATTTGAAGGATATTGCACTTTGCATTAGAAAGAGTTGCATTTAACATGGTGGCTGATATTTGTATAAACAACTCATTCACAAGTTTTTCATGGGGAATTCCTCTTAAATGAATATATAACATGACTGATTAGCAGCACAACTGGCTTTTTAATGGTTAAGACTGCCCAAGTTATTTTAGTTCGTGTTTCTCATATGAGGATTTTTTTTAAGTGAATCCTAACCAGTTGATTAATCCGTTTAAAACTTGGTTGCACAGTTTACTTTCAGTTCAACCCACGAGTAATCATTCAAAAATTGTAATCATTTCTTCTAACCAAGAGATTGTTCACAGGTGTTACTGGAATATTTCACAGTAACGAAGTGGAAGAAAATTATGCATTAAACAGGTTATTCGCTCTGAATGAATCAGTTACAACAGTTGAGTGGCAATGTAAGGCAGAATCAGAAAACATCTGGAATTAAGTCAAGGCAGTTGTGACAGAAGCATGAACTGCCTTGGGAGAATGAAAATTAAATTCTAGAAAGCACTATTTCTTAAACAAAGGAGAGTGTAGCAGTGCTAATACAAACAAATTAAAGTCCAAAAAGCATATTTGGAATTTGTTTCAAAAAAATATATTTTTGATATTATTGTTAAAGGTTCAATTAAATTCTTTTTTACTTTGAAATATTTCAATCTCCTAAGAAGACGATGTGTTCAAAATTTCCAGATACGTATCAGATTGCGGGATGATAGAAGAAGCAAATCAATAGAGGAGAGGGAAGAGGAATATCAGCGGGTCAGAGATAGGATATTTTCTCAAGATGTAAGTATAGGGTGGGAAAGGAGAAAAGTAAATAAATGGTTTTCAACTGGATGTGCAAATAGACGTTACTAGCTGTTTATGAGTAGCTGAAAATCTAGAAGATCTTGGACTTGACTGATTTGGTTGTGGAGATTTCAGAGTATACGATACATTAGTAAACAAAGTTGGATAGTAGTCTCAATCGAGAAATCTTTGTGGTGTCTGGCTGTATCATGGGATGTTATTCCATATATTTTTGTAAATACAAATAGTTCTTTGTCACCTGTTTTGGCGAAACTCTTGCAAGAAAATTTAAATTTCTTTCTGTGTGAGCAGGTAGTACACAAAAGAGCAGCCTGCAGAATTTTGCTGGGGTATATTTTATCTACAGCCAATTTTGTTTCATAACATTATAGTTTAGTTTCTGACTGGATTCGTGGCCATCTAAAACGAAGTTCTCTGCAGAGCAGATTGGTGATCATGTTCCTCTGCCCTTGTAAGGGTGTTTGGCAGAACTTTGCACTGCTTGTTAAATTTTGGGTGGATGTTTTTGAGTCAGAACCACAATTCAGGTGTTGTGCAGTACATACAATGATATGTTTTGCCAGTGTGGCATAGGGATGATAGATATCAAGATCTGATAAATGATAGAAAGCAGTTGTCCTATGGCAGAGTGTTTGAATATGAGGTACAAGAAATGGGAAAGTAAATAATGCTTCTGATAGATGGCATATAGGACTGAAGCACTTCAAACTCCTTTCAAAATGAATTTTCCCTGCATCACACTTTTTTGTACACCCTAGCAATGTACAGGACTAGAAAAGGCCAAAAGGATCCAATTGGCTGGTCCCAAAGTTCAAAAAATAGCATACTGCATGCCATTATATTCTTTAGCTTCAATGCATTTGCCTGCATTAATTTAGTTACCGCAACTCAAATACATCCTTCCAAAAATTTTGGTAAATAAATCTCTCTCCTGATGCAGACAAAACGATCATGGGTCTAAATAATGACTGGAAGTGCAAAAGGTGCACCATTGGTGCACTGGTAACAGCTTGCATGAAAACACTTGAGGAGCACTAAAACTCTTTAGGAAAGCCGTCTAAATAAAAAAAAAAGTAGAAACTTTTATTATAAGAACATAATATTGTCCGCAGTGCTGGTCATAAATGGTCTTTAGATGCTCATTAGGAGCATCTTTGCTGTTCATGACCCGATATTGTAATAGTTTCACAGAGCAAGAATATAAATGAATGGAACAGTTTTTAAAGTATTAAAATCTTTAAAATGTGTAAATTGTTAAACTGTTCAAACTGGAGCATTTTTCCAAGATGCTCTGCTCAGATATCTGCAGATCTCAATTTTGTTTCTACTTTCTAAGCTTAGTGCAGTGTATTAAAGGCAGATTGTTCATCTGAGAGGGTAGGAAGCCAGCAAGTTAACAGCAGCAAAAGTATGATTTTAATACAGGTTTCTGATCTTTCAATAATGCTACTTTCGCAGTGTTTTAAAAATTTGCATTCTTCATATTTAGCTTCTATATGAAGATTTAAACTCTTCAAAAATAGCATTGAAGAATTGAGATGCACTCTAATTGTGCTCTCGTATTGGATACCACTATGCTGGATGTTTACCCAGGTGATTTTTCTTGTGTGCCAAGAATTCTTGACCTGTTGAAAGGAAAACCTTCAAAAGTTGGCTTCCAAGCACTATAATTGCTATTATAAAATTGTAAGCATTCAGCAAGGTTGCTCATACTATGATGATTTATAACCAAATAACAACATTTTTTTTGTATCAGCAGCATGGACAGTGCTGCTGTGGTATTGGTGGTTATTTTCGTTTAAGCCACTGCATAACTTCAAATTTGTTGGAGGGTGGAATAAGATTAGCAAAATAGAAAGTACATGATTTGCTCATAACATCGGCTTGTACAACAAAGAGCCTTTTTTAAATTAAAAAGTGTGCATCATCTTTCATGGTCCTTTACGTGCAGAAAATAGTGAATAGTAACAGTATTTAATTTTTGTATAAGAACATAAGAATTAGAAGCAAGAGTCGGCCATACGGCCCTTCGAGCCTGCTCCTCCAATCAATAAGATAATGGCTGATTTTCAACCTCCCATTTTCCTGCCCGATCCCCCTATCCCTTGATTCCCCTAGAGTCCAAAAATCTATCCATCTCCGCCTTGAATATACTCAAAGACTCAGCATACACAGCCCTCTGAGGCAGAGAATTCTAAAGATTCACAACCCTCTGAGTGAAGAAATTCTTCTTCATCTCAGTCTTAAATGGCCATCCCCATCTCCTGAGACTGTGCACCCTAGTTCTAGACTCCCCAGCCAGGGGAAACAAACTCTCCGTGTCTATTCTGTCAATCCCCCTCAGAATCTTGTATGTTTCAATGAGATCACCTCTCATTCTTCTAAATTCCAGATAGTATAGGCCCAATCTACTCAATCTCTCCTCATAGGACAACCTTCATCTCCGGCATCAGCCTAGTGAACCTTCGTTGCACCGTCTCTGAAGCATTTATGTCCTTTCTCAGATAAGGAGACCAAAACTGCACAGTACTCCAGGTGTGATTTCACCAAAGCCCTGTACAATTGTAGTAAGACTTCCTTACTCTTGTACTCCAACTCCCTTGTAATAAAGGCCAACATGTCATTTGCCTTCCTAATTTTTAAAAATTCATTCATGGGCTGTGGGCGTCGCTGGCAAGGCCAGCATTTATTGTCCATCCCTAGTTGTCCTTGAGAAGGTGGTGGTGAGCCGCCGCCTTGAACCGCTGCAGTCTGTGTGGTGAAGGTACTCCCAGAGTGCTGTTAGGGAGGGAGTTCCAGGATTTTGACCCAGCGACGATGAAAGAACGGCGATATACTTCCAAGTCAGGATGGTGTGTAACTTGGAGGTGGTGGTGTTCCCATGCGCCTGCTGCCCTTGTCCTTTTAGGTGGTAGAGGTCGCGGGTTTGGAAGGTGCTGCTGAAGAAGCCTTGGTGAGTTGCTGCAGCCACGGTACGCTGGTGGTGGAGGGAGTGAATGTTTAAAGTGGTGGATGGGGTGCCAATCAAGCTGGCTGCTTTGTCCTGGATGGTGTCAAGCTTCTTGCGTGTTGTTGGAGCTGCACTCATCCAGACAAGTGGAGAGTATTCCATCACACTCCTTACTTGTGCCTTGTAGATGGTGGAAAGGTTTTGGGGAGTCAGGAGGTGTGACACTCGCCGCAGAATACCTAGCCTCTGACCTGCTCTTATTGCCACTGTATTTATGTGGCTGGTCCAGTTAAATTTCTGGTCATTGGTGACCTCCAGGATATTAATGGTGGGGGATTCTGCAATGGTAATGCCATATAGTGTCAAGGGGTGGTGTTTGGACTCTCGTTTGTTGGCGATAGTGATTGCTTGGCACTTCTGTGGCGCGAATGTTACCTGCCACTTATCAGCCCAAACCTGAATGTTGTCCAGGTCTTGTTGCATGCGGGCATAGACTGCTTCATTATCTGAGGAGTTGCGAATGGCACTGAACACTGCAGTCATCAGCGAACATCCCCATTTCTGACCTTATGTTGGAGGGAAGGTCATTGATGAAGCAGCTGAAGATGGTTGGGCTTTGGACACTTTCCTGAGGAACTACTGCAGCGATGTCCTGGGGCTGAGATGATTGACCTCCAACCACCACAACCATCTTCCTTTGTGCTCGGTATGCCTCCAGCCAGTTACTAGGGCTCCTTGATGCCACATTCGTTCAAATGCTGCCTTGATGTCAAGGGCAGTCACTCTCAGCTCACCTCTGGAATTCAGCTCCTTTGTCCATGTTTTGACCAAGGCTGTAAAGAGGACTGGAGCCGAGTGGTCCTGGCGGAACCCAAACTGGGCATCAGTGAGCAGGTTATTGGTGAATAAGTGCCGCTTGATAGCACTGTCGATGACACCTTCCATCACTTTGATGATGACTGAGAGTAGACTGATTGGGCGGTAATTGGCCGGATTGGATTTGTCCTGCTTTTTGTGGACACGATATACCTGGGCAGTTTTCCACCTTGTCGGATAGGTAGCTGTACTGGAACAGCTTGGCTAGAGGCGCAGCTAGTTCTGGAGCACAAGTCTTCAGCACGACAGCCGGGATATTGTCGGGGCCCATAGCCTTTGCTGTATCCAGTGCTCTCGGCCATTTCTTGATATCATGTGGAGTGAATCGAATTGGCTGAAGACTGGCTTCTGTGATGGTGGGGACCTCGGGAAGAAACCGAGATGGATCATCCACTTGGCACTTCTGGCTGAAGATGGTTGCAAACGCTTCAGCCTTGTCTTTTGCACTCAACGTGCTGGGCTCCACCATCATTGAGGATGGGGATATTCATGGAGTCTCCCCCTCCCGTTAGTTGTTTAATGGTCCACCACCATTCACGACTGGATGTGGCAGGACTGCAGAGCTTTGATCTGATCCATTGATTGTGGGATCGCTTAGCCCTGTCTGTAGCATGTTGTTTCTGCTTTTTAGCATGCATGTAGTCCTGTGTTGCAGCTTCCCCAGGTTGGCACCTCATTCTTAGGTACGCCTGGTGCTGCTCCTGGCATGCTCTTCTACACTCCTTATTGAACCAGGGTTGGTCCCCTGACTTGATGGTAATGGTAGAGTGAGGGATATGCCAGGCCATGAGGTTACAGATTATGGTGGAATACAATTCTGCTGCTGCTGATAGCCCACAGCGCCTCATGGATGCCCAGTTTTGAGTTGCTAGATCTGTTCTGAATCTATCCCATTTAGCACAGTGGTAGTGCCACACAACATGATGGAGTGTGTCCTCAGTGTGAAGACGGGACTTCATCTCCACAATGACTGTGTGGTGGTCACTGCTACCAATGCTTTCATGGACAGATGCATCTGCGACAGGTAGATTGGTGAGGATGAGGTCAAGTAGGTTTTTCCCTCATGTTGGTTCTCTCACCACCTGTTGCAGGCCCAGACTGGCAGCTATGTCCTTCAGGACTCGGCCAGCTCGGTCAGTAGTGGTGCTACGGAGCCACCATTGCTTGCTGTACCTGCATGCTAACTTTTTGTGTTTCCTGTATGAGGACACCTAAATCTCTCTGAACACCAACATTTAATAGTTTCTCACCATTTAAAAAATATTCAGTTTTTCTATTCTTCCTACCAAAGTGAATAACCTCACATTTCCCAACATTATACTCCATCTGCCACCTTATTGCCCATTCACTTAACCTGTCTATATCCCTTTGCAGGCTCTTTGTGTCCTCCTCACAGCTTACTTTCCCACCAAGCTTTGTATCATCAGCAAACTTGGTTACATTGCACTTGGTCCCTTTGTCTTAGTCATGAATATAGATTGTAAATAGCTGAGGCCCAAGCACTGATTATTGCAGCACCCCACTAGTTACAGCCTTCCAACCAGAAAATTATCCATTTATCCCTACTCTTTTTTGTCCATTAACCAAACCTCTATCCATGCTAATATATTACCCCCAACCCCTTGATCCCATATCTTGCATAGCAGGCTTTTATGTGGCACCTTATCGAATGCCTTTTGGAAATCCAAATATACTACATCCACTGGTTCCTCTTTATCAACTCTGCTAGTTACATCCTCTCATATTGTGATATTTTAAGTGCCCTGTTATCACTTCCTTAATAATGGATTCCAGCATTTTCCCGACGACTGATGTCAGGCTAACTGGCTTGTCGTTCCCTGTTTTTTCTCTCTCTCTCTCCTTGAACAGCGGGGTTACATTTGCTACCATCCAATCCACTGGGACCATTCTAGAATTTAGGGAATTTTGGAAGATCACAACCAATGCATCCGCTATCTCTGTAGCCACCTCTTTTGGAACCCTAAGATGTAGGCCATCAGGTTCAGGAGATTTATCAGCGTTTAGTCCCATTAGTTTCTCAAGTACTTTTTAGCTACTGATATTAATTACTTTAAGTTCCTCACTCTTATTAGCCCCTTGGTTCCCCACTATTTTTGGTATGCTTTTTGTGTCTTCTACTGTGAAGACACATGCAAAATATTTGTTTAAAGTCTCTACCATTTCCTTATTCCCCAGTATAATTTTTAGCTGTCTCAGCCTCTAAGGGACCAACGCTTACTTTTGCTACTCTCTTTTTTACATATTTGTAGAAGCTCTTGCAATCTGTTTTTATATTTCTTGCTCGTTTACTCTCATTCTATTCTCTCCCTTTTTATCAATGTTTTGGTCATCCTTTGTTGGTTTCTGAAGCTCTCCCAATCCTCAGGCTTACTAATATTCTTCGCAGCATGATGAGCCTCTTTTAATCTAATACGATCCTTAACTACTTTTAGTTAGCCATGGATGGATCACTTTTCCCATGGAGTTTTTATTTCTCAATGGAATGTATATTTGTTGACTATTTTGGAATATCTCTTTTAAATGTTTGCCACTGCTTATCTACCGTCATACCTTTTAATCTAATTTCCAAATCTACCTCAGCTAACTCGCCCCTCAAATATGTATTTGGCTTTATTTAAGTTTAAGACTTTTATTTCCGACTGAAGTATTTCACTCAAACTCAATGTGAAATGTTATCATATGATCACTCTTCCCCAGGGGATTCTTTACTATGAGATTACTAATTAACCCTGTCTCATTACACAATACAAGATCTAAAATAGCCTGTTCCTTGGTTGGTTCCATGACTTTTTATTCTGGGAAACTGTCTCGAATGCATTCCATGAACTCGTCCATCAGACTACCTTTGCCAATTTGATTTGCCCAGTCTTTTTAAAGATTAAAGTCCCCCATGATTATTGTATTACCTTTGTTACAAGATCCTATTATTTGTTGATTAATACTCTGTCCAACGGAATAGCTACTGTTTGGAGGCCTATAAACTACTCCCACCAGTGTTTTCTGCCCCTAGTTATTTCTTATCTCCACCCATACTGATCCTACTTCCTGATCTTCCGAGCCAATATCCTTTCTCACTACTGTTCTTATGTCATCCTTTATTATCAGGGCTACACCCCCTCCTTTTCCATTCTGCCTGTCTTTTCGAAACGTCAAGTACCCTGGAATATTTAGTTCCCAAACTTGGTCACCACGTCTCTGTAATGGCTGATAGATCAAAGCCATTTATCTCTATTTGTGCCACTAATTCGTCTATCTTGTTACGAATGCTTCATGCATTCAGATAAAGAGCCTTTAATTTTAACTTTTTAACCATTATTCCCTGCTTTCACCTTATTCGCTGATGCACTTTTACCATTGAACTCTCTGTCCCTTCCTGTCACACTCTGCTTATTTTTCCCCAAATTACTACACTGCTCCATTGCCTTGACTTTTCTCTTTAGATTTCTAAATTTCCCCTTACCTAACTATCTTTAGTGTTGAAGAATAATGTTTGTTTTATATTATGGTGGGGTAAAAATATAATGGATGTTCATTATTCGGTTAATTTCTTGATTATTAATTTTGTCTGTGGAATTAAAAATTTGTGTTTTTCTTTCAGTTATCATTCTCCCAGGACAATTACTTTACAGATAAAAGGTTAGTGCTAATTTGAAAAGACAGCTTAATTGATTAGTTATTCATGGCATTTAGTACTGAATTCTGAAATGTCCTGTTAACACCAACAGAATTCAAGAAGAAGAAACTGCTAATAGCACACAACAAAGGCGACAGATATTTAGGTACAGAAGAGCTTGTTTAAATCAGAAAATCTGTTTGCATGGCTGTAATTGCTGATGATTTTATTCATTATTTACTTTTGGATTGTTGGAAAATTAAGATGAATGTTAGGTTTGTTTTGTACTTTGCAGAGGAAATAAGGATGGAACGGGGAGATCCTCCAATAGTCGTCAGAGCAGTACTGAAAATGAACTAAAGTGGTCAGAGCCCCGTCCCTGGAGCAGTACAGACTCTGATAGCTCAAACCGCAACCTGAAACCAGCAATGACGAAAGCTAGCAGCTTCAGTGGAATTTCTGTACTGGCAAGAGGTGATAGCTCTGGTAGCAGCAAAAGTACAGGCAGGCTTTCAAAAACAGGTACATTGTTATTGTCTGTAGCTATACACTATCACAGTAAAGTACTAGTTTGGCAAATGCTGGCTTTCAGAGAGCCAAACCAACTTTTCTATTATCACTCTTTCAATCGATTAGCTTTTGTAAGCTTTTTTTGTTTCTCCTTTCCTGAAGGCGCTGACACTTGCTGCGGGTACTATTCCTCGGAAGCCAGCGGCCCTCCGGTACCTCACCAAATTGGCCATTATTCAATGTTTGAGCCGACACAGTGAGTGCTCACATCTTAGTCAACTAAGGAGAGTGCTGCAGCTGAGCCTGATCTTGTCCTCAGTGGACATCTACATATGTACTTTGCAACCAGGGTCACTGCATAGTGATTTGTAGCAGGAAACTAATTAATTTTTGCTTTCCTGAGCTCAGGGGTGCTGAAACCAATAGTAGCACCCCAATGCTTCCCTGACTGAGATGAGCTACTTCCACACAGATCAATGATCAAACCTGGAGCCTTCGAGTCTAAATGGCTCAGTAGCGCACCAGGCAATGTATTTACCTACTAAATTATTGGGGAGCCAGTAAGTCATTTCTAAATAATTACTCTTTCTGACCTTTTTGACTAATTAGTGCTATACTGTTTTAGGTTTCTTTGGTTATCCAAAGTAATGTGGGCTGTAATTGTTTTTAGAAAAAAAAAGATAGAGGAAAGAAAAATCCAAAAATGTGAACATTCCAATTGGATGCTCAAAAACTAATCCAGGAATATCCATTTCATTGAGTATATGGAGAAAATCTGCAATTTAGTTCATCCAATCACTTCTGAAGCTGTTATTTTCTTTGTATGCTGCTCTGCATTAATTGTCAAACTTAATAATTTATCCTTTGTTGTTTAAGATGATATACTGGCCTACATTAATTTGAGTTAACCTATTATTTTTTTGTATTTAAGAAAGTGGCTGCTGTTACAGCATTTTGGTCCGTGCTATGAACTTGCTTTCTCTTTCTTGCATCTGAATCGCTAATTTCATTGTATTGCTCTGAGTTTTTGATTTATTTTGGATTTTTAAAAAACTTTTTGTTATGTGATGTCTGCAACTCGACACAAACATAAAATCACCAGAAAAATCTCTGGCTGCTTAACCTCTTTCATTAGGGGCTGCTTTTATTATTATTTGTGAAGCTTTTGCATTAGTGAATTGCTTAGTCTGCATGTTGTAGCTATACAGTTGTATCTGAGATATAAGAGTTTGCTAATTTAAATGATGGTTAGTTTGTGCTTTAACATGTTGCAGTCATTAGGGGATTTACTGATTTTCCTAATATTGTGCATGTTTAAACTCTTAAGACAATTCATCTTAATGCATAGAAAGGAAAAAGGCATGATGTTTCTGTTTCTAGATAAAGATTTTTCATTACTCCTTTCCCAGGTTCAGAGTCTTCTAGTAGTGTAGGGTCATCCACGGGTTCCCTCTCTCGCACCCATCAACCTCTTCCAGTCACAGCTATGAGCCAGACTCATGGTGTGCCAGCCGTCTATTCAGCTGTCAACACTAGTAATTCTCTTTCCTTTGATGGTGGCATGAGTGGGCAAGTGATTCCTACTAGCACTAGCTTCTTTTTGCTTCCCTTGGAAGCTGCAGGCATACCACCTGGCAGTATTCTCGTGAACCCTCAAACAGGTTGGTATCCACTGCTGGGATTTGTTTGAAATATGTTTGTAGATTGGTATTTACTCTGCAATTCTGCACTATTTTAATATAAATGTTTTTCAGGTCATTAAATGCTGCTGGGTTATGTGTTAAATGTGTTGCTATTTTCCTCAAATATGCATTGAAACTTTATTTCCATTTTCAAATTATACAATAGTCTGTGTCATGTATGTTTTTAAAAGTTGTACAATTTAAATCTTTCAAAAGTTTTTATTTTACTTTTTAATGTTGATGTTTTTTAATAGAATTCTTTTAAAAAGAATTTGTCATGGTTTTCATAATGATGCATATACAATTCAGGGCTAGCTTTTCTGTTCATTGGGCTATGAATAGGTGTAACATCTGGTCATCAGAGCAATACCAAATTAAGTAACCATCAAATGTAATAACTGAACTGTTTTTGAACTTTGACCTGGGGAGGGAAAGAGGAAAGGACATTACAGAATAACAGATGAGACCCCAGCCTCACTTGGCATGAAATTAAAATTACTGTTTTTGGGAAAGTTGTGACTTTTTTTTGCCAACACTTTCCATTACTAATAGAATTAATGTGTTAGAGAATTTTGCCACTTCCAACTCTGGTGGAAAGGTATACATCCACAATCACAAACTATGTGCTTAGATAGCAAATGATGCAACAGATAATCACAGGATGATCTCTCATTGGATATAAATTAGGGAAAATACAGGAAGTGCAGTGTTTAATTGAAAAGTTATTGGGACATAATTTCCCAAATCACAGGGATATTTATCAGATTTATATTGCATGTATCCCAATGTAACTGATGCTTAGGGGGAGTTGATTATTTGTGACTTACATTTTTACTATTTAATATTTTCAATTAGTTACTATAATTGGACATACTCTCCTTTTTGTCCAGTGACCTTCAATGCACCATTTTTGTTGTCATAGTATAGTTTAATATACTATGGTCGTGAAAGGCGCTATATAAATGCAAGTCTTTCTTTTTAATGGTGGATCTAAAACCCATCTTGATCACATGGCAAAGTACAATATAGTTTGTCAATAGATAAAACTATTCAAGTTGTAGTAATAGGTCAATTGCATAGTTTCTGTTTTGGCGAAGAAAGCAAATTAATTATCTAAACTGGAAAGTTTCCTGATATCTTTCCATTATTGGTATTCTAGCAGCTCTAATATTAAGAGGGAACAATTAAGACCAAATTTTAAATTCATTCTTTTCAATGGGAAAATATTAATCTTCATCTTGAGTTTTCTGACTTGAGTTCTTCATGGTACCAGAGATGCCACCTCAAGGGAAGTAAAAGCTTGCAAGCAAGTTCCATCCTTGAGAAACATATTACTCCCATCTTATTAGACAGTGGTATTGGTTTATGATTGTGGAAAAGTCCTTTCATGCCAAAAGAGAAATAGTGGTAACATTCAAAGTTTAACCTAGGAAAAATGGTGAGAAATAGTTCTTTTAATAATATTTCTGTGGAGGAACTGAAATCTTGCTGGATACTTTCAGAAAGTTTTCCAGTTTTAGGTGATATCTTGTAACTGTTTGAGAATAGAGCCCAAACCTACTGTGTAGATTTAGAGTCTTCCAATTTCACATTAATCAGAGTATCCGAATGCCCTGGTGAAATATGATGCATATCAAACTGAAAATTGGCTTACTGCCCTTCCACTCGCCAACCAAGAACTGAGTTTAGAGTATTTGTCTTCTATCTACAATCCATTCAGTTCTAACAGAAATGTGTGAACACTTTTAGGTAAATTTGCAATAAATTGGAGGTAAGCTACATGGTCTACCATTTGCACTAAGCAGTTATTTACAAACCAACCATCATAAAAAATACTTTTGGACAGTAGGATACAATTCTGCCTTCACTGTCTTGTAGGATATTGGGTGCAATAAATTGTAATTTTAAAATTAGGTTGGTTTTAAAACCACTAATGTGATTGCTATCCATGTGTAGTAAGTTAAGGAATATCGAGATAGTTACTTGTACATACTATCCAGATTGTAGGAATGGCTTGATGGTTTATACGGTTATCTCTTCAAAAGACACATGGGCATTTTTCTGTTGAAGTAACATGAGTTTTAAATTCTTTTATAATATCCCTTTATAGATGTTGACTATTCAGAGTTTTTGAATGGTTTTGTCCAATTTCCAAATTTTCCCTTGATTTTAAGACTTACACAGTAGGCTGAGTTCAGGTATATAATTTTAATAAATGTTCTATCATTAGAAACAAACATTACAAGCTATTCTGTACATTCATGGCCTCCTGAGATGCTAGAGATCTCAACTATATTTGACGTAGTGACTTGTGACCTGGCTAAATCACTATCTAAAGTGAATCTTGTAAATAAAATGAAAATGTGAAATGTAGAATTGTTAACGGATGCTTTGCACCAACCATCATGCATAGTGCATATGTGTTGGGTGTTTTGTCAAATTGGCTTTTCATGATTGGAAAATTTACTTGTTTTTCATTTGTAATTATGGTAATGAGGATGTTGTAATTACTGGAAACTATATAGAGAATTAAAAGATCAATATTGTGCTTTTTAAATTTTAAAATGTTGTGATTTTTAAATGTTAAATAGTCCCACATTGTGTACTGAACGTGATATAAACCTGATTGCTGGTTAATATTTCTATTAAAACTCTTGGCTCTTACTGAATATTGACATGTGAAAGGGTTATTGTTTAAAAAAAAATCTTGTTTAATGTACAGCACTGTAATATAACCTAAGAATGCCTTCTGTTTTGCTCTTTAGCTAGTAATCCAGCATGTACATTTTAACATATTGGTGATTATGCATTCTGAGATAAAAGACAATAGCTTATTTTGAAAAGTTCAGACTGAAGTATGTCCTGTTCACTCATGGGCTTCTCTCACACATACTCAAGCACTCTGGTCTTCACTTCGTCTCCGTGTCTCGCATTCATGTGTACATCCAACTCCGTTCTGTCTCTTTCACCTGGAGAGTAGAAGTCTTTCATAAGATCACCGCTATATCATAATGAAGGTTCCTTAATATTAACCTTCCTAAAATAATTTACTGAGCAGTGTTGAAAATCAGGTGCTCCAAAGGAATTGCTGATAATTTTGAAATGATATGGACTCAACAGAACAGAACAGTCAACAACAACTTGCATTTATACAGAGCTTTTAATAGAAAAATGTACCATGGCATTTCATGGAAGCCTAATCAGACAGAAATATATGCCAAGAAGATGTGAGGTTGTCAAAAGATTGGTCAAAGAGGTGGGTTTTAAGGAGGAGAGGCAGATGGAGAGGCTGGGGCATTTAGAGAGAGAAATCTCGAGCATATGGCTTATGCAGCTGAAGGCAAAGCTGCCAATAGTGGGGAAAAGTGGTGGGGGAGGGGTAGCACAAAAGGCAAGAGTCTGAGGAACAGAGGTTTGGTGGAGGTGGTTGTAGGGCTGGTGGAAGTTAGAGATGCAGGGCCATGGATTTAAATACAAGGATGAAAATGTAAAATTTGAGCCATTGGGTGACCGGGAGCCAATAGAGGTTAGCAAGAACAGGGGTGATGGGTGAGCGGGATTTGGTGTGGGACAGGATACAAGCCGCAAAGTTTTAGATGAGCTGAAGTTTATGGAGGTTGTAGAGAATGGGAAGTTGGCCAGGATAACATTGGAATAGTCAAGGCAGTAGTTGATATGGCTGAGGCTGGGATGGAAATGGGTGATATTACAGAGATGGAAGTAAGCGGTCATGGTAATGGAGAGTACATGGGGTCAGTAACTCAGTTTGGGGTTGAATAGGATGTGAGATTGCGATCACTCTGGTTCAGTCTGAGCCAATGGCCAGGAAGGGGTTGGAATTGGCAACAAGGATACGTAGATTATGGCAGGAGCTATAGATAATGGCTTACAACACAGGAAATGGAGAGCTTGAAGGAGATAGAGGAGCGGTAAAGCTGGGCGTCTTCATGTGGAAGCTGACCCCTTGTCTGTAGATGATATTGCCAAGGGGCAGGATGTAACTGAAGAGGAGGAGGGCACCAAGAACATATCCTGAGGGTCTCCAGAGTTAATGGTGCAGGGGTGGAAAGAGAAGCTTTTGCTGGAGATGCTCTGACTGTGATCGGATGCTAAGAATGGAACCAAGCAAAGGCAATCCCACTGAGCTGGACAACAGAGGAAAGGTGTTAAAGGAGAATGGTGTAGTTGACTGTGTCGGAGGCTGCAGAGAGGTTGAGCAGACAAGCGGGGATAATGAACCATGGTCACAGACACACAGAATAGGTTTGCTTGGTAGGAAAGGGTAAGAGGTGGAAGCAGTAGACGCAGCTGAACAGATCATCTCCATCTTAGTGTTGAAGCAGTCCATGAATTCCTTGCACATGGACGTGAGGGAGGAGGGAGGGGCAAGGGGGAGGGGGTTTAAAGAGACAGTTACTAATGGAGGAAATAAACTGGGGGTTATCTTTGCTCTCCAGGGTGATCCTGGAATAGTATGCAGTTTTAGTAAAAGAGAATGTGGCCCAATAGGGCTTTAGCCCTGGTATTCCTTGTTTACATAGCGCTAAGATCTGCCGCACACCCTTAAAGTAATTTTCCTCAGATTCTCCATGCTTGTGCTTCCTGACCTGTTCAGCAAGCTGAAGTGTTCAGTTTTATTTTCCTCCTTTGCTTTCCACTGAAGGAAAGAAAATAAAAAGATATTAGGAGGCTGAGCTGTCTAATGTCCTTTACTCTTAAACCTGAATCAGTTGGATGCAGTTTAAAAATGCTAATTCTTTTTTGTCTTATTTTATAAAAATCTTTTGTTAAATGCCATTGACACTTAAATCATTTTCCCCCGACAGGACAGCCATTCATGAATCCAGATGGTACGGCAGTAGTGTATAATCCGCCCCCTGCCCAGCAGCCTGTGAGGAACCCTATGGCTGGCCCTGCACAGCAACCACCACCAACTGTTCCACAGCAGCAGCAAGTACCAAATCACATCCTTTCTCAGGTTAGCTGATCATTGTTTAAAAGCTGAATTGTATGACAGGAAATTAGATTCCAGTGGTGATTAGTAATTAGTAATATTGAGCTGAATCTTAATCTAGTTCTGCATCTGTTGACTTTTATTTTGGTTAACCATGTTTAGGTTGAATGTTTAAAAAATAATATTTGAATATCACTTCTGTAAATAAATTAAAATATTAAAATTTATGCAGTCAACAAAAGCCAAGAAGTGATTTGACAGTTATAGATCATAATTACATAAGGATAAATATTAGACAACTGAATAGATAATTAAACTGAACATTCCACCACCTCTTTCTTATAGTATGGCTATCAACCTGGGTGTGTGATTAGAAAGTGCATAAGATACAAGACATAAATTTCAGCAACATTCCACAGCAACACAATTGGTTCTTGTTCTTCGCTGTGTTCTATTTAAAAATTTTCAGTGGGGTGGTGTATTGTTTAGGACAATATATTTTCTATTACGTCACATTTAAATGCTGAAATTGGGTAGTTTTCAATTTTGGTTGAGCAGTTGCGCATGATTGAGTATATCTGGGATTAAAATGGCATGTAATCATATATTTAACCATAGGTGTTCGAAAATGAGCAGTAACAAATGTTAAATGAGGTACAAATTAGAGATCTGGAATGCAAACATAAGCCAGATAGGTATGATTGCAGTGATAGGTATGTATAAAACAGGCTGGAATTGAGGATGGACAACAAAACAAAAGATCTCAGTTCATATTTGTCATTCAGTTAGGAACATAGGAATAAGAGTAGACCATTAAGCCCCTCAAGGCTGTTCCGCCATTCAGTTAGATCATCGCTGATCTGTATCTTATCCATATCACTTAATACCCTTGCCTGTCAAAAATATATCGATCTCAGTTTTGTAATTTTCAATTGAGCTAGCCTCAACACCTCTTTGGGGGAGAGGGTTCCAGATTTCCACTACCCTTCATATGAACGGCCTAGCTCCAAGGTTATGGCCCCTTGTTCTGGATACTCCCACCAGAGGAAATATTTTCTCTGTATCTACCCCATCAACTCCTTTTTAATAATCTTAAACACCTCAGTTCGATCTCCCTTAATCTTCTATTTGCAAGGGAATACAAACCAAGTCCATGCAACCTGTCCTCATAATTTAACCCTGATAGCCCAAATATCATTCTGGTGAATATGCGCTGCACCCCCCTCCAAGGCCAATATATCCTTCCTGAGATTTGGTGCCCGGAACTGAACATCATACTCTTAATGGGGGTCTAACCAGAGCTTTATATAACTAACATATACTGTATTTTGTACTTTTTCACTAGCTTTTAGTGATTTCTGTACTTGGACCCCTAAATCTCTCTGCTGCTCTATAGTTCCTAGCTTCTCACCATTTAGAAGATACTCTGATCTATCTTTCTTCGGTCCAAAGTTACTGACCTCGTAATTCCCCACATTGAACTCCATCTGCCACAGTTTTGCCTGCTCACTCATCTATCAATGTCCCTTTGCAACTTTCTGCTCCTATCTACACTACTTGCTATGCCACCTATCTTAGTGTCGTCAGCAAACTTGGATATGTGGCTCTATTCTTTCACCTAAGTCATTTATAAATATAGTGAAAAACTGCAGCCCCAGTACAGATCCCTGGGGGACACTGCTAGTCACATCCTGCCAATTGGAGTACATACCCATTATCCCTCTCTTACCTCTTCACCAATTCCCTACCAATTATTTACCTAGCCTCAGTTGCAACCTATTTTCATGTGTACATTCAATATACTGAAACCAGCATCTTAAAGTTAATTACAGAAAGGCATTTTGTAAACCAGGTGAGCCAAATTAGACAGTATACTTAAAGGAATCATTTGAAATTCAAGTATTTGCTAATTTGTAGCATAGAGGTGTTTGCAATAACCATTCGTATATCAAAAAATGTATCTTGACAGCTTCTTTTGTAAATTGAAGAAAATTGGAATAATAAAATCTTGATGCTTTTTTTGTGATACTGCAAACCTTTTTGGGTTTTATGAGGCTAACGTTGCTAAATTAACTATGTGCAAACTATTGCTTCTTCAGCCAATTCGGGCTCTGCAGTCTTCTTCACAGCCTATCCAGTACTCTGCGGTCTCTTACCCACCTCAACTCCTGCCAGTATCACCCACCCAGCAATACACTGTGGTATTGACACTCAATATTCTATTCTTATCTTTCTGACCATCTTTAGCTTGTAGACATTTAAGTCTTTCTTTTCACTGCTGCTTGTTATTATTTATGCACTTTGCTATGTGTTGCTCTTGATAGTTGGCTGAAGGTTTTTTTTCAATGAGTTTCTTTATATAAAAGTTTATTCTTTAAAACAGTAGAAATTGTGTGTCTGCTACTAAAATATAGTTATGCCTATAAAGTTTAGAATCATTAAGGGCAAAAACAAAGCCTTACCCACTTTCAAAGATCCAATTTTTGGTTTACAGATAAAACTGTAGAGATCTACATTTTAAAAGTGGGCTAAGCATTATTTAGGATAATATATTTTGTTCACAATAACTACAGAAGTCTAGTTGCTAGATTCCTTTTACACTGAGGGTATCTAATGTCATAGTTTTGTCATCATATTGGCCCGTAATTTGCGATCAGCGGCGAAGCAAAGGCGTTTGCCTCTGGCCCCGAAGAAAGCTTCCCACAAAGATCTTGTGATCTCTGTGGCAAGACATTCGGCTTCTTCGACGTTCAGTTGAGATCAGTGGAATATAATGGGGAATTCCTAGCGCGAGCTGCTGTGACGTCAACAGATTGCCTAAGCAGCCAATCACATTGCAGAATTCTCATAGACCGGAACCCAGGAAGTGAAGGAGCTTCTTTTATTCTAACGTTTTAAAAATGTTAGAGAGAGCAATACAAAGATTGGGGCATTCACATGGGGAAAAGGTAAACCTGAAATAAATATGAACAAACTTTGAAAAAATAGATATTTTTAAAAATTTCTTAAAAATTGAATTTTTGATAAAGGAGAAATTTGAGCCTCCACAAAATTAAAATTAGTTTTTCAGGGCCAAAACGTTTGTTCAGTAGTCAATACATTGTTAAAACCCCAGTTACACTGAATCCAACAAGGTTTAACTTTTAATGGGGTATTTAATAGTGATATTACCGAAGTTTTTGTCATTTTCACTGGTTTCCCTATTGCACTGATTGCCGGCTATGGGTGGGGGCACAGCGCAGCCAGTGTCGGAGCAGCGAATGACTGACTGTAACTTCAGAATTTCCGTGTTGGGATGTGCATGCGCTAAATCCTGAAGTTGCGGTCAGTTTCAAACACTATTCATTCGCTGTTTCTACCCACTGCAAATTCCGGGTCATTGGATTAAACACATGAAGAGGAAGACTTTTTCAAGAGCAAACTAGAAGTGCATTTTCAAAAAAATGTACTGGACATCTAGAATGCAAACTTAAACCTACAGGAAGTGATGTTAGAGGAATAATATATGGGATCTGTATCGTTGGAACGGTCTTCACCCGAACCGTGCTGGGACCAGTGTTCTGGCGAGTCGTATAACTAGGGCTGTAGAGAGGGCTTTAAACTAAATCGTGGGGGCAAGGGATCAAATTTGGGAAGATGTGGTAAATCTAAGAGTAGAGACAAGGCAAGAGAAAAAGGTATTAATATGGGAAATGATAAACAGACAGTGAGAGGAACGGATAGAGAGTACAAATCTAAGAATAAATCAACAGATGAGGCTAGAGGTTACAAAAATAATAAACGGACAAAACTAAAGGCTCTGCATCTGAATGCACGTAGCATTCAAAACAAAACAAATGAACTGATAGCGCAAATAGAAATAAATAAATACGATCTGATAGCCATTACAGAAACATGGCTGCAGGGTGATATAGATTGGGACCTGAATATTGAGGGTACATGACATTTAGGAAGGACAGGAAGCTAGGAAAAGGTGGAGGAGTGGCTCTGTTAATTAATGATGGTATTAGCACAATCGAGAGGGATGGCCTAAGTTCAGGAAACCAGGATGTAGAAGCGGTTTGGGTAGAGATGAGAAATAATAAAGGTAAGAAGTCACTTGTGGGAGTGGTGTACAGGCCCCCTAACAGTAACCACACGGTAGGATGGAGTATAAAGGAAGAAATAATGGGAGCTTGTCAGAAAGGTACAGCAATAATCATGGGGGATTTTAATCTACAGAAAGATTGGAAAAATCAGATGGGCAAAGGTAGCCTAGATGAAGAGTTCATAGAATGTTTTCGGGATAGTTTCTTAGAACAGCACGTTCTGGAGCCAACCAGAGAGCAGGCTATACCAGATCTGGTATTGTGCAACAAGTTAGGATTAATTAATGACCTCATAGTGAAGGCACCCTGAGGTAGCAGCAATCATAATATGATTGAATTTTACATTCAGTTTGAGAGAGAGAGAAGAGTGGGTCCAAGACTAGTATTTTAAACTTAAATAAGGGCAATTATGAGGGCATGAAAGCAGAGCTAGCTAAAGTGAACTGGCAAATTAGGTTATGGGATAGGTCAATAGAGTTGCAGTGGCAGACATTTAAGGGGATATTTCAAAATACACAATATATACATTCCAACGATAAAGAAAAATTCCAAGGGGAGGACCCACCATCCGTGGTTAACTAAAAAAGTTAAAGATAGTATCAGACTTAAAGAAAAAGCATATAATTGCACAAAGATGGGTGGCTGGTCAGAAGATTGGACAGAATATAAAAAACAGCAAAGAATGACAAAGATTAATAAGGAGAGAAAAGTTGGAGTACGAGAGAAAGCTAGCTAGAAATATAAAAACAGATAGTAAGAGTTTCTATAGATATTTTAAAAAGACAAGAGTTAACAAAGTGAGCGTTGGTCCTATAGAAAGTGAGTCTGGGGAATTAATAATGGAAAGTAAGGAGATGGCAGTTGAATTGAAAAGGTATTTTGCATTGGTCTACACTATAGAGGATACAAGTAACATCCCAGAAATAGCTGTAAATCAGGAAATGGAAGGGAGGGAGGAACTCAAGAAAATTACAATCACCGGGGAAGTGGTACTGAGCAAATTGTTGGAGCTGCGGGCTGACAAGTACCCGGGTCCTGATGGACTTCATCCTCGGGTCTTGAAAGAAGTGGGATAGTGAGATAGTTCATGCGTTGGTTTTAATTTTCCAAAATTCCCTAGATTCGGGGAAGGTTCCATTAGATTGGAAAATAGCGAATGTAACCCCTTTATTCAAAAAGGGAGGGAGACAGAAAGCAAGAAACTACAGGCCAGTTAGCTTAACATCTGTCATAGGGAAGATGTTAGAAGCTATTATTAAAAATGTTATAGCAGGGCACTTTGAAAAGTTCAAGGTAATCAGGCAGAGTCAACATGGTTTTGTGAAAGGGAAATCATGTTTAACCAATTTATTGGAGTTCTATGAGGAAGTAACATGTGCTGTGGATAAAGGGGAACCAGTGGATGTACTGTAATTAGATTTCCAGAAGGCATTTGATAAGGTGCCACATCAAAGGTTATTGCGGAAAATAAAAGCTCATGGTGTAGAGGGTAACATATTGGCACGGATAGAAGATTGGCTAGCGAACAGGAAACAGCATTTGATAAGGTGCCACATCAAAGGTTATTGCGGAAAATAAAAGCTCATAGTGTCGGGGGTAACATATTGGCATGGATAGAAGATTGGCTAGCCAACAGGAAACAGAGAGTAGGCATAAATGGGTCATTTTCTGATTGGCAAGGTGTAACAAGTGGTGTGCCACAGGGATCAGTGCTGAGGCCTCAACTTTTTACAATTTATATAAATGACTTGGATGAAGGGACCGAAGGTATGGTTGCTAAATTTGCTGATGACTCCAAGATAGGTAGGAAAGTAAATTGTGAAGAGGACATAAGGAGGCGACAAAGGGATATAGATAGGTTAAGTGAGTGGGCAAAGATCTGGCAAATGGCGTATAATGTGGGAAAATGTGAAGTTGTCCATTTTGGCAGGAAGAAAAAATAAAGAAGCATATTATCTAAATGGTGAGAGATTGCAGAGCTCTGTGATGCAGAGGGATCTGGGTGTCCTAGTGCATGAATCGCAAAAGGTTAGTATGCAGGTACAGCAAGTAATTAGGAAAGCTAATAGAATGTTATCGTTCATTGTGAGGGGAATTGAATACAAAAGTAGGGAGGTTATGCTTCAGTTATACAGGGCATTGGTGAGACCACATCTGGAGTACTGTGTACAGTATTGGTCTCCTTATTTAAGGAAGGATATAAATGCATTGGAAGCAGTTCAGAGAAGGTTTACTAGACTAATTCATACCTGGAATGGGCGGTTTGTCTGATGAGGAAAGGTTAGACAGGCTAGGCTTGTATCCACTGGAGTTTAGAAGAGTAAGAGGTGACTTGATTGAAACATATAAGATCCTGAGGGGTCTTGACAGGGTGGATGTGGAGAGGATGTTTCCTCTTGTGGGAGAATCTAGAACTAGGGGTCACTGTTTAAAAATAAGGGGTCGGCCATTTAAGACAGAGATGAGAAAAAAAAATTCTCAGAGGGTCGTGAGTCTTTGGAACTTTCTTCCTCAGAGGGCGGTGGAAGCAGAGTCTTCGAATATTTTTAAGGCAGAGGTTGATAGATTCTTGTTAAGCAAGGGGGTGAAAGGTTATCGGGGGTAGGCGGGAATGTTGAGTAATCAGATCAGCCATGATCTGATTGAATGGCGGAGCAGGCTCGAGGGTCCAAGTGGCCTTCTCCTGCTCCTAATTCTTATGTTCGTATGTTAAGTAGTTTAGCATTTGATTCAATAATGCATTTTAGGGCCAGGATAATATTTCTAGATTTCTTACTGGTTTTCATTATTTTCTTAAGGTTCTTGTGTAAATTTGTAGCTGTGGCCCTTTAACTCTGCAAGATGGGCATATTTGTCAATCGTAAAGGACACACCTGAAAGTTTACAACTTGTAAAATGAGGTTAAGCGGGAAGGAAAATATTGGGGATTTACATTTTGTTGAGAGTACTGCTTTGATTGAAATACGTGCTTAAATTAGGATAGAAGGAGGAAGACTAGTCAATGGCCTACGCATTGTTGCTAAAATTTAAAAGTAAAAACTCTGGTAAAAGTTTAATAATCTTCTGTAAGAGGGGAGGGTATTTTGAACAAAATGTACTACCCCTACATTTTCCTTCCTCTTTTTTAATACTTTGAAAAGTACCTTAAACTATCTGACAGCAGAAGCTATTTTATTAATCTAAGTGTTTAGTTTATAATGAGAACTTTAAAAAGGTTGCCCTTGGCTTAGTTTATTGCACATGAATTGCTTGAATGTAAACAGCTTTTGCTCACTGTACTTAAAGTAATAATTCATTAAAATACTTCTGTTTAGATTTAACTTAAAACCAGTTTATACTTCTAAGTGAAACTTGAAGCGCATACAATCTTTGTGTGTGTACATATCATGTATGTAAAAATTGTTTGATTTCATGGTTTTGTTTTTTGGCTGTCTTTAATATCACAACACTTTTTTAAAGGAGGATAATATTTGTTTAATACAAATTAATAGTTCCCTATATGTATAATTTCAACAAAAATGAAGCGATACATTCAATGGGAACGGTAGCCTAGTGGTTACTGGACTAGTAATCCAAAGGCCTGGACTAATGATCTGGAGATGTGAGTTCAAATCCCACCACGGGGAATTTAACTCCGTTAATTAAATAAATCTGGAATAAAAAGCTAATATCAGTAATGGTGACCATGAAACTATCGGATTGTCGTAAAAACCCATCTGGTTCACCAATGTCCTTCCTTTAGGGAAGGACATCTGCCGTCCTTACCTGGTCTGGCCTATATGTGATTCCAGACCCACAGCAATGTGGTTCACTCTTAACTGCCCTCTGAAATGGCCTAGCACTCAGTTGTAACAAACCACTATGAAAAACACTAAAGAATAAAACCGGACGGATCACCTGGCATCAACCTAGACGCCGGCCCAGTCGACCCTGCAAAGTCCTCCCTACTAACATCTGGGGATTTATGCCAAAATTGGGAGAGCAGTCCCACAGACAACTCAAGCAACAGCCTGTCCAAGTCATACTCACAGAATCATACCTTTCAGCCAATGTCCCAGACTCCTCCATCACCATCCCTGGGTATGTCCTGTCCCACCGACAGAACAGACCCACCAGAGGTGGTGGCACAGTGGTATACAGTCTGTGGCCCTGGGAGTCCTCCCCATGAAGTCTCATGGCTTCAGGTCAAGCATGGGCAAGGAAAACTCCTGCTGATTACCACCTACCGCCCTCCCTCAGCTGATGAATCAGTACTCTTCAATGTTGAACACCACTTGGAAGAAGCACTGAGGGTAGCAAGGGCACAGAATGTACTCTGGTTGGGGGACTTTAATGTCCATCACCAAGAGTGGCTCGGTGTCACCACTACTGACCGAGCTGGCCGAGTCCTGAAGGACATAGCTGCCAGACTGGGCCTGCAGCAGGTGGTGAGGGAACCAACACGAGGGAAAAACCTACTTTTGACCTCGTCCTCACCAATCTACATGTCACAGATGCATCTGTCCATGACAGCATTGGTAGCAGTGACCACTGCACAGTCCTTGTAGAGACGAAGTCCCATCTTCACACTGGGGACACCCTTCATCGTGTTGTATGGCACTACCACAGTGTTAAATGGGATAGATTCAGAACAGATCTAGCAGTTCAAAACTGGGCATCCATGAGGTGCTGTGGGCCATCAGCAGCAGCAGAATTGTATTCCACCACAATCTGTAACCTCATGGCCCGGCATATCCCTCACTCTACCATTACCATTAAGCCAGGTTAAATAAGGAGTGCAGAAGACCATGCTCAGAGAAGCACCAGGTGTACCTAAAAATGAGGTGCCAACCTGGGGAAGCTGCAACAAAGGGCGACATGCAGGCTAAACAGCAGAAGCAGCATGTTACAGACAGGGCTAAGTGATCCCACAATCAACGGATCAGATCAAACTCTGCAGTCCTGCCACATCCAGTCGTGAATGGTGGTGGACAATGAAACAACTAACAGGAGGAGGCAGCTGCATGAATATCCCCATCCTCAATGATGGCAGAGCCCAGCACGTGAGCACAAAATACAAGGCTAAAGCATTTGCAACCATCTTCAGCCAGAAGTCCTGAGTGAATGATCCATCTCTGCCTCCTCCTGAGGTTCCCACCATCATAAAATCGAATCTTCAGCCAATTCAATTCACACCACGTAATAGCACGAAACGGCTCGCGCACGATACAGTAAAGGCTATGGACCCCGACAATATTCCAGCTGTCATGCTGAAGACTTGTGCTCCAGAACTAGCTGTGCCTCTAGCCAAGCTGTTCCAGTACAGCTGCAACACTGGCATCTACCCGATAATGTGGAAAACTGCCCACGTGTGTCCTGTTCACCAAAAAGCAGGACAAATCCAATCCAGTCAATCAGTCTGCTCTCAATCATCAGCAAAGTGATGGAAGGTGTCGTTGACAGTGCTATCAAGCAGCACTTACCAGTAACCAGCTCACCGATGCTCAATTTGGGTTCTGCCAGGATCACTCGGCTCCAGACCTCATTACAGCCTTGGTCCAGAGGTGAGGTGAGAGTGACTGCCCTTGACATCAAGGCAGCATTTGACCGAGTATGGCATCATGGAGCCCAGTAAAATTGAAGTCAATGGGAATCGGGAAAAATTCTCTGCTGGCTGGAGTCATACCGAGCACAAAGGGAGATGGTTGTGATTGTTGGAGATCAATCATCTCATTCCCAGGACATCGCTGCAGGAGTTCCTCAGGGCAGTGTCCTAGGCCCAACCGTCTTCAGCTGCTTCATCAATGACCTTTCCTCCATTATAAGGTCAGAAGTGGGGATGTTCGCTGATGATTGAACAGTGTTCAGTTCCATTCGCAACTCCTCAGAAAATGAAGCAGTCCATGCCCGAATGCAACAAGACCTGGACGACATTCAGGCTTGAGCTGATAAGCGGTAAGTTACATTGGCGCCACACAAGTGCGAGGCAGTGTCTATCTCTAAGAAGCGAGAGTCTAACCACCTCCCCTTGACATTCAACAGCAATACCATCGCCGAATCCCCCACCATCAACATCATGGGGGTCACCATTGACCAGAAACTTAACTGGACCAGCCACATAAATACTGTGGCAACAAGAGCGGGTCAGAGGCTGGGTATTCTGCGACGAGTGTCTCACCTCCTGACTCCCCAAATCCTTTCTACCATCTACAAGGCAAAAGTTAGGAGTGTGATGGAATACTCTCCAGTTGCCTGGATGAGTGCAGCTCCAACAGCACTCAAGAAGCTCGACACCATCCAGGACAAAGCAGCCCGCTTGATTGGCACCCTATCCACCACCGGTGCACCGTGGCTGCAGTGTGTACCATCAGCAAGATGCACTGCAGCAGCTCGCCAAGGCTTTTTCGGCAGCACCTCCCAAACCCGCGAACTCTTCCACCTTGAAGGACAAGGGCAGCAGACACATGGGAACACCATCACCTGCAAGTTCCCCTCCAAGTTACACACTATCCTGACTTGGAAATATATCGGCATTCCTTCATTGTTGCTGGATCAAAATCTTGGAGCTCCCTCCGTAACAGCACTAGGGGAGTGCCTTCACCACACCGATTGCAGCGGTTCAAGAGGTAGTTCACCACCACCTTCTCGAGGGCAATTAGGGATGGGCAATAAATGCTGGCCTTGCCAGCAACGCCCACATCTCAGAAATTTTTTTTTTTAAACTTTCTAGAAACTGTGTTGTCTTTTGAAGAATCTTCCTTCCATTGAAGCAGTGTTCTATTGACGTAGATTATGGATGTGTCCAAGAGTGTCTCCACAGACTAAGCTAGAAATCAGTGCTTTAAAACAACCTCAATGCAGATCCTTGTATTGAGGTGTTCACTTCATATTTCTTTTTAACTTCAAAGATTGAGGGAGTACTTTGTTAAATGTACACTTGACCTCTTTCCCTCTCGTTAATGGAAAAAAATTATCAAATATGAGGTGCAGATTACAAAGAAATCTACTTTACTGACTTAGTCGTTACATTGATGACCTTCATGCTAGAGTTCAACAAATAACGTAGTTGGGTTGAAACATAAATATGCTATGTAAAATTTGCATTATTGACGAGGTTTTTTTTTTAAAAGCCTAATCATTACATTTGTCAGAAGACAGTCTGTAAATATCTACTTTATGGGACATGATATCAAAAATCTTTCTAATAGATCAGAGTGCTACAAAATGCTGATGTTGCTTCATATGTATGTATCACTAATATATCATGTTCCTCACCCATAATTCCTCATATGGTGAGTTCTCAATCTTAATTGCTGTTAAATGGAAAGGGTAGGTGATTTCCTTGCCATTAAATTAGACCTTTTTTCAGGAAGGCTTGATAGACATTTGCATGCCGTTTGGCTTATAGAATGAGAGGGAATTCCATAATTATTCATACAGTCCTATTTTTTACGCAACTTTTATTTTCCATGCAGCAAGAAAGCCTTGGGGCCCAGTTTAGCCAGATGAGCCTTGGCCGTCAACCATCTGCTGAAGCTCCAGATACCCACACTGCCATATTCCCATCATCTGTAGTGCTTCAGCCACAACAGCAGCCTGGATTTATCATGGCAGCTCCAGGACAGCCACTTCCTACTTCGAGCTATTCTGCCTCTGGTCCATCAGTTAATCAACAGGTGCTTCAACAACAGGGATACGTACAGCCTATTCAGCAGGTAAAAATAATGAAGGGCAGCATACTTGTTTTTCAGTTATCCTTCTTTCTCACTTTAATGGTAATTTTCTCATGTATGTTGGAGTCCTTCATACATACCTCAACATTCAATGTTGGCTTCTTAAGCATCTCTCTCAGCTGCCACTCTCCCCTGCACATCCTTAATTGATGGTTGAGAAGTAGCTCCCAACTGCTTCCTCTTTCATTGCCTCTGCTCCCATTATACATCTATCAGTTAATTACCTTACAGACCCTGTAGGACCTGCAGCACTGTAGATGCATTGCTGGTCATCTTCCAAAATTCTATAGACTCTGGAACAGTTCCCATGGATTGGAGGGTAGCTAATGTTACCCCACTGTTCAAAAAAGGTGGTAAAGAAAAAACGGTGAATTATAGACCGGTAAGCCTGACATTGGTTGTGGGGAAAATGCTAGAGTCCATTATAAAAGATGTAATAGCAGAGCACTTGGAAAACAGTGGCAGGATTGGACAAAGTCAGCATGGATTTACAAAAGGTAAATCGTGCTTGACTAATCTACTGGAATTTTTTGAGGATGTAACTGATAGAATAGATAAGGGAGAACCAGTGGATGTGGTGTATTTGGACTTTCAGAAGGCTTTCGATAAGGTCCTGCAGAAGAGATTAGCGTGTAAAGTTAAGGCACATGGGATTGTGGGGGCAAGGTACTGACTTGGATAGAGAACTGGTTGGCAGACAGGAAGCAAAGAGTTGGAATAACCAGTCGCTGAAGGTAAGCATGCAGGTACAGCAGGCGGTTAAGAAGGCAAATGGTATGTTGGCCTTCGTAGCGAGAGGGTTTGAGTACAGGAACAAGGATGTCTTGCTGCAGCTGTACAGGGCCTTGGTGAGACCACACCTTGAGTATTGTGTGCAGTTTTGGTCGCCTTATCTGAGGAAGGATGTTCTTGCCATGGAGGGTGTGCAGCGAAGATTCACCAGACATACCTGGGATGGCAGGAATGACGTACGAGGGGAGATTGGGTCGATTGGGCTTATACTCGCTGGAGTTTAGAAGAATGAGAGGGGATCTTATTGAAACTTATAAAATTCTAACAGGGCTAGACAGACTGGATGCAGGAAGGATGTTCCCGATGGCGGGTGAGTCCAGAACAAGAGGTCACAGTCTAAAGATAAGGGGTAAGCCATTTAGGACAGAAATGAGGAAGAATTTCTTCACCCAGAGAGTGGTGAACCTGTGGAATTCTCTACCACAGAAAGCAGTTGAGGCCAAGTCAGTAAATATATTCAAGAAGGAGTTGGATATATTTCTTAAGGCTAAAGGTATCGAGGGATATGGGGAGAAGGCAGGGACAGGGTACTGAGTTTGGATGATCAGCCATGATCTCATCGAATGGCAGAGCAGGCTCGAGGGGCCGAATGGCCTACTCCTGCTCCTATCTTCTATGTTTCTATGACCCTGTAGGACCCCTTCATGGACCCAGTTTGGGAACTACTGATTTATGCTGCTTTTGAAAGAATAAATGGCACTCTGTCTGGGGAAGGATCTCACCGTTTAGTACTGCCTCGGGTAACCCAGCTAAGACACAGAGCTTATAGTGTAATGACCCCAGTAATGTTCCTCAATACCAACTTCATGCTGCACCCATAGAACATTTCCACGTGGTGCACCTGTTGTCATACCCCTCTTTGTGTAATTGCTAATTTTGTGTCAAATTCTGCGCAGTTTTGTGCAGCAGCCTTGTGTTCACCAGGTACGAGCTTTATACCGCCCAAGACACATTTCACTTATAACTCGTTCAGATATTAGAGAAAGAAATTCCATCCCATCAAAGAGGTTATTACTTAGATTCATCGCATCTTCCTTTTATTGTTCCATTATGCATCTGCTGAGAATGGAATTGATTTTTTCAGGCAAAATTCCTTAGCATGCATTGTTGTTTCTTGTTTATTATCGACTTAATTAGGATTACATTTGTATAATTATCCACTTAATTAGGGTTAAACTATAGCAGAGGTTGGTCCTTAAGGGCAGCACGAACTTCATAATAAGCGAGCCTGTATTCATCAAGCATCTCTATCAGATGCAGATGCCATGTAAGTGCTGACAATGTCTTTGTAAATGAAACCGCATCTATCTGATGCTTGTATGAAATCTGCTAATGTCATCTTTTACATGATGTGTACTGTAGCTTTCAGAGATGCAGAATTGTTCTTATCAATAAATACAATAAACATTGCATTAAAATATTGCAAATCGAATTGCTATCATATTTTAAGAGAAGGTGGTTTTAGACTTTACGGCCTAATTTGTTATAAAAGCTAATGGACACAAGTAGTTCTGATTTTTTGAGTCACTGATTTCACCATTAGCTTAACAAGGTGATTAAACTGAAAAGAGAGTTTTATGATTTATAGCTGAAATAAAGTTCTCGGTCGCTAGCTATTTGCTGATGTGACACTGGACACAGAGATCAGCACTTTAACACAATCTGTATTCAAGTCTGTCAATAATAGCTTTTTGGGGGGTTTGTCATTTCTCTGACATGTATGGAAACCCATCACCTTGCTTCAAAGTCTCCAAACTACTGAGATATCCACATAAGTACAGTTTCTGTTTGCCTTACATAAAGGGCATATTCTCTGTGTAGGAATGCATGCCACTTACTTAGGCTCAGAGAACTTGAGCGCAAGTTGGCCATGGCTTAGGTACCCTTAGTGTTATTAAGAGTTTAATTGACGCAAACTGCAGTTTAGCAGCACATCAGCCTGGTAAGCTGCTTGTCCACATAGGACCATTCTAACTGTTAGGACAGTGAATTACAGGATTATCTGGAGATGAGTGGGGAAAACATACCACTCCTCCGCGCCCCCCCCCAAACCCCGCCTGATTTGTCTACTCGCCTACATGCCATTTAATGAATTGGTTTGTCTGGTGAATCATTACCAGTGCAGTGGAACATTGGAGATTTGCCTGCTTAAGATTTTGTGTTAAAAAATCTGCCACAGGGGATTGATGTGGTTCCAAACTCGCACATTATCTTTGAGCCAGTTTGACCCTAAAGAAACCCCACTGTCCCCAGACAAAAATTAAATATCAAATTCTTACTTGTATGCAAAATTGTAGATCGATCTTCATTTTCTTTACAAGGCTTGAACCAGTACTTTTAGATCCTAAATTATTACAGTATTGTGTAGTTTTGTTTTTAAATGCTGTTTAATGAATAGCATTAGTCTATATTCCTGTGGGCAATGCTCATGTTCCAGCTGTGGGATGACCTGTATTAAATAACATTATAATTATTAAAATTGCTCAATGTTATCTTGGATAGAATAGGATATCTCAAAATAGATAGTTGCTCCAGGTCCAGATGAGAGATGGGATGGGTGCTCTGTGAGCCCGTTGCCCATATCTTCAACTTCTTAATAGAGTCAGGTATAGTTCCCTTAGATTGGAAGGTAGCTCATGTAGTTCCAATTTTCAAAAAAGGGGACAAATTGGAACCAGGGAACTACAGGCCCAATATGCTATTTTACTCTAAGGTTTGTTTTTACCTTTCTTGCCTGATAAAACTTTGTTTACTTGTTGTAAAAGTTCATTCATTCAATGAAGTAACTGGGGTTATTTCAGCAGAGTGGAAAATAGCAGATTGGTCAACTGAAGACTCCACATTTTGGGTGGGGGGAGCGGAGAAAGGTAGAAATGCTACTCTTCTATTGAAGTAAGACAGACAACCACTTTGAAAAGTACTTCACAACCAAATTCCATTTTGTGCTACAACTCTAGTGTAAAATGGCATCTGGATAGAACAAGTAACCCCGTTCAATATATTGGCGAGGAACTGACAAGTGATAACATTTCATAATGTAATCTCTGGACCACAGTTGCTATTTTGATCTTGTCAATCAGTTGGATATGGAGAGATAATGGGCCATAATTTGCGACCCCCACGGGTGTGTACGATGTGTGTACGCGCCCATAGAAGCCGCACAATTTCCGGGTTTAGGCATGCGCGAGAACCCCAGAACTTATGATCTGTGAAGAATTCTCTTGACAGATAATCCACATCCCTGGGAGAAGGGCATAAGGCCTGCTTTTACCAGCATAAGAGTTTTAAAAAATAGAAGAAAAAAATGTTATCGCTCATTTATACTTTAAAAACCCTGTCCAATAAGGTAAGTTTATTTTTAGCCCTGTTAAAACATAAACATTTTGTTTAAAATATTTAATTAAATGGCATTTTAATTAATTTTAAAGATGTAATTTTTAAAAAATGTATTTCATGTGTTCATGTATTTTTTAAGTGATCCCCATTTATACGGAACTCCCATAACTATGAATGGGGATTCCCTTTTATTGGTTGTGCTGGATCACATGATCCCGGGGCGCTTGCGAACCGCATGCACCCCTGGGATACGTGGGCCTCTCTACCCTCGGGTACCCGGAGAGGCCCAGAACTGCGAGTCTCCATACCTCCCCTGATCACCAGGTAAATTTGTAGATTTTTTACAAGTCGGAAGCATCCGCCCGCGGGAAGCCTCCGACCGCAGATTTTGGGCCAATAATATTTGCCTGAATATGAGGCTCTGTTAAGGGGCCTTGTTATAACTGTTGCCGTGAAGCATGAACCTTGAAGCTGAAGAGTTGAGCTTTATTTATTTCTGGGAATCCTCAGTTCATTGACAGATGTTGCCAGGAATGAAATGCTAAAAGTACATGATGAAAGGAATATATTGAGATTAAATAAAAATAATGGTCAGGACATTTCCTGGGGGTGACAGCTTCTTATCTACCCAAGGTAGCTCTTCATGGAACAGCATTGGAAACACTGCAGAGGAAGACCCTGTATGAACTGGAATGACTATCTATTAGAAGAATTACGGTTAACAGGGCAGCTGTTGCAGAATTTGCAAGGAAAATTTTCGTGGCTGTTTCAGCCGACACCCGACTAAACCCAACAATAGCATTGACTCACCCCCCCCCCCCACCCCCAATATTGGATGACGTGACAAGATAATGCAGCTGTTAAAAGATAGCTGCCTCTCAAATTAACCCTGCTGACAGCTGAGTACACAGAAACACTTGAATTTCCAGAAGCTAAATACATGTTGCAGCAAAGGTTGTTAAGCACATGAAAGTCAACTCTGCATTTGAACTTCAGGCACCATCCCTCACCCCTTCAAAACCACTGTCATCATCCCCATCTTAAAAAAAACTACCTTGCCGCATCTGTCCTCACCAGTTACTGCCCATCTCCAAGCTCCCTTTCCTTTTTAAAGTCCTTAAAAAATCTTGTCATCTCAGCTTCATGCCCATCTCTCCCACAACTGCTTGTTTGAAGCCCTCCAGTTCAGCTAACATCCTCTACACAGCATTAAAGTAGCCCTCGGCAAAGATACAACTGACATCTTCTGTGACTCTGATGCATTAATTCTCATTTAAATGGTGAAAAGCTAGGAACAGTGGAGGTCCAAAGAGATTCAGGGGTCTATGATCGCTAAAATGTAGTAGTCAGGTACAAAAAATAATCAAAAAGGCTAATGGAATGTTAGCCTTTATAACTAGAGGGCTAGAATATAAAGGGGAGGAGGTTTTGCTACAGCTATACAAAGCCCTGATTAGACCATATCTGGAGTACTGTGTACAGTTCTGGGCACCACACCTTAGGATATATTGGCCTTGGAAGGAGTGCAGCGCAGATTCACCAGAATGTTACCAGGGCTCCAAGGGTTAGATTATGAGGAGAGATTACATAAACTAGGCTTGTATTCCCTGGAATATAGAAGGTTAAGGTGTGATTTGATTGAGGTTTTTAGGATTTTGAAAGGAATTGATTGGGTAGATTTTTTTTTCTGCTGCTGGGAATTCAAGGACAAGAGGACATAACCTTAAAATCAGAGACTGGTCATTCAGGAGAGAAGTTAGGAAACACTTCTTCACACAAAGGGTGGTAGAAGTGTGGAACTCCCACAAAAAGCAGCAGATGTTAGCTCAATTAATAATTTTAAATCTGGGATAGATAGTTTTTTGCTAGACAAGGGTATTAAGGAATATGGAGCTAAGGCAGAATATGGAGTTGAGATACAAATCAGCCATGATCTCATTGAATGGCGAAACAGGCTTGAGGGGCTGAAGGGCCTACTCCTGTTCCTATGTTTTCCTCGAGCTTTCCACAGCATTTGATACATGCGATGACCAAACCATCTTATACCCCTCAATCACTTATCTCAATCCCTCAAGTGCCCCATCACTGTCAAACTGCATTTCCAACATCAAGTCTTGGATGAGTCACAACTTGTTCCAGTTCAACATTGGAAAGTTCAAAGCCATTTTCAGCCCCTACCACAAACCCCACTCCTTTGCCACTGATTATATCTCCCTCTCTAACCACTCTCTCAGGTAGAAACTAACCACTTGTAATCTTGGCATCCTGTTGGACGCTGAGCTGAACTTTAAACCACATATTCTATCCACTAAAAATTGCTTACTTCCACCTCCACCCCTACCTCCAGCATCTCCACCCCTACCTCCAGCTCCTCCACCGCTGTAAGCTTAATATATGACAACAACTTTAACTCTCTTCTTGGTGACCTCCATTCTCCATTAACCCCAGTCTGTGCAGAATAAGTCCCACTTCCCTGTCACCTGCATCCCTACTGACCCATACTGGCTCCCGGTCTCAACAACAACAAGTTGCATTTATAGAGGCAAGGCCTCTCGCCTGACGGTCCTACCTGCAACTACCCCTGCAGTCCCGATGTGGTATCACCACCATCACTGCCCATCCATTTCCCATCGCTCTCACTGAGGAATTGTAGCAAAAGCACAATAACTGCTTAAGAATGCCTGCGTTTCTCTTCCCCCACTTGCTGTCCCTCCTACTGCCTCACATCAGTCTTGGCACAAGGACCCATGACTTTCTCCTGTTCTGACGAAAGGTCATCGACCTGAAACGTTAAATCTGTTTCTCTCTCCACAGATGCTGTCTGACCTGCTGAATATTTTGAGCATTTTCTGTTTTTATTTCAGATTTCCAGCATCCGCAGTATTTTGCTTTTGTATTAGATCATTGCATTGTGTTTACTCAAAAAAAGAAATCTTCAGCTCATGTTTCACTGCAACAATCCTCTAAGCACTGTTTTTCTTTTCTTGTTTCAGCTGTCTAGTTGTTACTGTGCTCCAGGTCAGTACCCCCATTCCAATCAGCAGTATCGGCCTATAGCCCCTATCCATTACAGCACTCAACAGAACCAGCCATTGTCACAAACCACCCAGCAAACAGGTTGGTTTCTGTTTGTGCACTTTTTCCTTCATGTGATGGTTATAATATTTGTAAAAAATTGTTTATTTGTATCTGCTAATTCCTAATCACTTGGTTTTTTAATTAATCTTAAAGTGCTTGGAATAATGTCTGCTAAGGAATGAGGAAGTTAAAGAATTATGATGTTGATCACATTTTAAATATTTTACTAAGAAGTTAATCCAGATTCATACATTAACTGTGCTCTGGCACCATGCTGTGAAAATAGGAGGTGCTGAATGAACAGACATGGGATTTCTTTCTGTGAACTTCTCAGCCTTCTGTCAATCTCAGTTCTGGCATATGTTTGAAGGATGTTGAATTTGAATTGATAATGAGCATTTCTGTGAGCTGTTGAATACGGGGCCGGAGCACTGTCCGAGAGTGCTACATTTCTCACAGTGAACCGGTCTCTTTTTCAGCTGCTTCATAAACTACGGGGGAAAATGTCTAGATCGATGACTTATAATATCATTATGAAATATGATGGACTGAATCTTGTAACCTATATATATTTTTTAAATGCCAGAATGGGATTATTGCTTAGTAGTAATAGCTGAAATCCTGTGTATATGAATATTAGCATGATGACAAGCAGGGAACTCTTCATTTTTAGTAGTATTTCTGATTTAGTTCATTATTGTAAAAGGCATGAAATTAACCATATTTTTCGCTTAAACTGGGATGGTGGAAGATGTCTTTCACTCGTGGTGACATGTCTTTGGTACCAAGTACTGTGATTGTTTCTCCGTTTTTGTGATAGTAAGGTGACTAAAAACATCTAAAAATGGAATGCTGCTTGTAGCCCTGAGGAAAGGTTCTGAACCATCAATTTATTTTGCCCTACTTTTCTCTCTTCAGGGGAAATTGATCGCAGTTTGCTCTGCAGTACTGAAATAATTGAAACAAATTCACAGTAGTGGTGCAGTCTCCTGCCAGTTTCAGTGAGAATTTTAGATGGTTGCCATGGATAACATCTATCATGTAATTTGGCCATTGAACCTTTGCTAAAAATAGAACATTCTTCTAAGACAAGTATTTTCTCAGCATGTGGGATGGCAGGTGTTCCTGTTTCCCTAATGTCTATTACATTAAGATTTCACTCAATGGTTGAAAAAAAACTCAATGTACAATAAGTTATGATGGAAATCTATATTAAAAAAAGCTAATATTTGAAATAATTTAAAATGCAGGTATGAATATTTGTTTTTTTATCTTGTATAAAGTAGTATGTCATTTATTAATGTATAAATGCAAGTTGTTGTCATTTGAGTTTAGTGATATGCTAGTTATTTTTGTGTATAATGAAAGTTGCATTTTATAATTTGTCAGATCTCTCAATATATTGTAACTTATGAAACAGTAATCCTGGAATAAAGTCAGCTTTTATATGAATTATTTCAATATTGGGCACCAATAAATGCTGCAATTGTACTTGGAGCTCATGTGACATTAAAAAAAATTAGAAAAATAAAATTTTACAGCACATGAGGCATTTCAGCCCATCACACTGTGCTAGCTCCCCGATAGGGCTATCTGTTGAATCCTATTTCCCTGCCTCCACATTTTTTTAATTTGTCTGTTTCAAATATTTTATCCATTTCAATTTTTTTAAATTATTTTAGATTCTGCTTTCAGTACCGTTTCTGGTCAGGCATTCCATATTCCAACAAAGCTCTGCATTTAAAAAAGATAATTAGTTCTCCTAACCTTTCACTGCAATTTTTGGTTATGATCTTAAATTTATGCCCTCTAGTTACTGAATACCCCTGCACAGTTACCTCTGGATCCCCCAAGGATCTATCCTTGAGCCCTCCTCTTCCTCACATTCATACTGCCCTTCAGCAACATACATCATCAGCAGACAGGAATTCAGCTTCCATGTGTACGCTGACAACACCCAGCTCTATCTCTCCACCACCTTTCCACCCGCCTGTGTTGTTAAGACTGCTTGTCTGATATCCAGTTTCGGATGAACCACAATTTCCTCCAGTGAAACATTGGGACGACTGAAGCCATCGTCTTCGACCCAACCATAAATTCCATACCCTTTTTACTGTCTCAGGCTGAACTAGACTGTTTGAAGTCTCTGCGTCTATTCGACCCCCCTGAGATTCTGACCTCACATCTCCTCGATCATAAAGACTGCCAACTTCCACCTCCATAATATCACCCACCTCCATCCCTGCCTCAGCCCATCTGTTGCTGCAACTCTCATCCATACTTTTGTTATCTCCAGACTCAACTATTCCAATTTTCTCTTGGTCAGCCGCTCATCCAAAACTCTGCAACTATTCTGCACCAGCTAAATTTTTTTCTTTATTCATTCATGGGATATGGGCATCACTGGCAAGGCCAGCATTTATTGCCCATCTCTAATTACGCTTGAGATGGTGGTGGTGAGCTGCCTTCTTGAACCGCTGCAGTCAGTGGGGCAAAGGTACTCCCACAGTGCTGTTAGGTAGGGAGTGCCAGTATTTTGGCCCACTAACAAGGGAACTATTTGCAAGTCAGGATGGTGTGTGACTTGGAGGGGAACTTGGAGGCGGTGGTGTTCTCACTTTTCGAGCATCACTCGTCCTTGCTGACCTCCCGATCCACCAATCCATTCAAGTTAAAATTCTCATCCTCATTTTTTTAATCCCTTCATGGCCTCGCTCCCCCATTTCTGTACCTTCATCCAGCCTTGCAACATTCTCTTCCTTTGCCCCAGCATTGGTGGACATGCGTTCAGCTGCCAAGATCCCTTACTTGCTAATTTCCCTCTCCACACCTCTGCCTCTCCCTCCTTCCTCCTTTAAGACCCTCCTTAAAACCCACTTCTTTGAGCAAGCTTTTAGTCACCCATCCTAATATCTCTTTCTTTGGTTCGGCGTCCATTCGTGTATAATTATGCCTTTCTGATGCTCCCCGAGACATTTTTCTATGCTAAAGATGTAACTTAAATGCAAGCTTTGTTTTTTGAACCCCTTTGTCGTCATCTTCCCGCGAGTGGAACTGTCCCACCTCTGTAAATAGAACCAAGTTGCCTGGACTTTAGGGGCTAATATGGTCCATGACATATTTTAGACACCACTGTTGTATTAAAGCATATGGAGCATTTGAAATGTCTGCAAAATTTAGGAAGAGCACTAATTAAAAATAATTAAAAATTTGTAAGTGACTAACTCAGACCAGCATTTCTACTTCGAAGATCCTTATGCCTCTCATTTGATAATTAATAATTAAGCTTCCACAATGGTCCATCTGTTGAAGACCGTGAGTGGCTGAGACACACAAACCAAGAAAGTTCCAGTGTCAATGCCCAATCTATGCTGAGTTAGCCTGGGTGATGGTAAGACTGGTAACATTGTCCTTGGGTTAGAAATGGTGAAATTATTCAGGGTTCGCATTGCTGCTTGAAGTGCACATATGTGGACATCCGGCAAGCACAAGTTCAAGCTTTGCTGAAGCTCCTCACAAACAAATTATCTGCTGACTATTCTCCATGGTAACCTGTTCAAGAGTAATGTTTTAGGCAACAGCATGAAATGATGAATTGATGCAGCCAAAAATTGCAGTGTTAGTTTGTTTTTTTGAAGTGCCATTCTACCAATGCTAATGTTCTAAGGCATTACAAATCAGTCACATCTTTTGGTCAATGTTTGTGTTTAACATTTTGAGGAGAAATAAACTAAATTATAAATCTCAAATTATTTTGTTGCAGGTTTTCAAACCGTGATGGCCAGTCAGCAGCAAACCTATCAGGGCTTGGTTAGTGTTCAGCCTCAAAATCAAAATGTTGTGAGTGGCCAACATAGCAGTATGGGCAATCAGATGCAAAGCATGATGGTCCAGTATCCTTCAATGCAGTCCTATCAGGTATGTCATCTTCAAAGAATTTTTACTTGCCTGTTTGCCATCCAGTTAGAGAACTGGTGAAGTTTGAAAGGGGATGGTAAGTCTAGAACAAAAATGAGAAGTCGCACAACACCAGGTTATAGTCCAACAGATTTATTTAAAATTACAAGCTTTCGGAGCTGTCGCCCCTTCGTCAGGCAAAGGTACAGTGAGTGAATCTGCAACATTTACACCGTATATAAACACAGAAACTGCAGAGATACAATCTTTTAGGGAAGGTGTCCTTACATCAAAGACACACCAGGGCACAGCCAAGACAATGAGATGTGTCACAGGGGGTCCAACGTGTCAAATCCTGCTGTCTGCAGTTGGTTGTTTGTTTTTTGGGTTTGTTTTTTTTAGTGTTTTTTTTTAAACTGGAAAGACAGACAACGATGTCGAGTCACGTTCGGTAGCGTGACATGAACCCGATATCCCTATTGAGGCCATCCTCATGGGTGCGGAACTTGGCTATCAGTTTCTGCTCGATGATTTTACGTTGTCGTGTGTCTCGAAGGCCACCTTGGATAGATGGAGTCCATGCTCTCAGCCTGTGCTCAGGACACAGCAGACCAGCTACGAGACACCGCCAAACAGACGAGGCAACGGAACTACGCTTCCTACATGCGCATCAAGAACAGGAAGCTTGAGAAACTCGGCATCACCACCAGCTGCAACCAAGCGTCCCCCGGTACCACGGTTGCAACCACAGGGAAGTCCATCGTCAACCTGTCGGACCACACCCTTCAACCAGACGAAATCGAAGTTCTCGCCCAAGGGCTCAAGTTCTGCCCCACCACCAAAATGGACCCCATCGGTCTCGCGGCAGACACAGAGGAATTCATCAGGAGAATGAGGATCCGGGAATACTACCACAAATCCCAAGATGTCAGCAACAAACCCAATGAGACAATCAATGATCCAGAACAGCAGACAGAGGGAACCGAAGAAGAAAGAGTCAAATTGGACCCCTCCGGAGGGTCGCTGTCCTAAGCTTGACATGTATGCTCAAGCTGTCAGGAAATGCATCAACGCCAGATTCATCAGCCGCACTCACAAGACAGTCCAGAATGTCACCCGAGCACAACGCAACGCCATCCACGCTCTCAAGACCAACCGCAACATCGTCATCAAACCAGCGGACAAAGGAGGAGCCATCGTCATACAGAACAGAATGGACTATTGCAAAGAAGCATACCGACAACTCGACAACCAGGAACACTACAGACAGCTACCCGCAGATCCGACCAAAGAACACACCCGCCAACTCAATAGACTGATCAAGACCTTCGATCCAGACCTTCAAAACATCCTACGCACTCTCATCCCACGTACTCCCCGCGTAGGAGACTTTTACTGCCTCCCAAAGATACACAAAACCAACACACCCGGACATCCTATCGTATCAGGCAACGGAACCCTGTGTGAGAACCTCTCTGGGTACGTCGAGGGCATCCTGAAACCCATCGTACAGGGAACCCCCAGCTTCTGTCGCGACACTACAGACTTCTTGCAGAAACTCAGCACCCATGGACCAGTTGAACCAGGAACACTCCTCGCCACGATGGACGTATCGGCACTCTACACCAATATCCCCCACGATGACGGCATCGCTGCGACAGCCTCCGTACTCAACACCAACAACAGCCAATCTCCAGACGCCATCCTACAACTCATCCGCTTCATCCTTGACCACAATGTCTTCACCTTCGACAACCAGTTTTTTTTACCCAAACACACGGAACAGCCATGGGGACCAAATTCGCACCCCAATACGCCAACATCTTCATGCACAAGTTCGAGCAAGACTTCTTCGCTGCACAGGACCTCCAACCAATGCTGTACACCAGATACATCGACAACATCTTCTTCCTTTGGACCCACGGCGAAGGATCACTGAAAGGACTACACGATAACATCAACAGGTTCCATCCCACCATCAAACTCACCATGGATTACTCCTCAGAATCGGTTTCATTCTTGGACACACGAATCTCCATCAAAGACGGACGCCTCAGCACTTCACTCTACCGCAAGCCCACGGACAACCTCACGATGCTCCACTTCTCCAGCTTCCACCCTAACCACATTAAAGAAGCCATCCCCAATGCACGAGCCCTGCAAATACACAGGATCTGCTCAGACAAGGAGGAACGCGATGGACACCTACGGACACTGAAAGACGCCCTCGTAAGAACGGGATATGACGCTCGACTCGTCGATCGACAGTTCAGATGGGCCACAGCGAAAAACCGCATAGACCTCCTCAGAAGGCGAACATGGGACACAACCAACAGAGTACCCTACGTCGTCCAGTACTTCCCCGGAGCGGAGAAACTACGCCATGTTCTTCGCAGCCTTCAACATGTCATCGATGACGACGAACACCTTGCTAAGGCCATCCCCACGCCTCCACTACTCGCCTTCAAGCAGCCGCCTAACCTCAAAAGTACCATCGTTCGCAGCAAATTACCCAGCTGTCAGGAGAACAGCGACCACGACACCATACAACCCTGCCACGGCAACCTCTGCAAGACATGCCAGATCATGAACACAGATACCATCATTACACGTGAGGACACTACCCACCAGGTACATGGTACATACTCATGTGACTCGGCCAACGTTGTCGACCTGATATGTTGCAGGAAAGGATGCCCCAGAGCATGGTACATCGGCGAGACCATGCAGACACTGAGACAACGTATGAACGGACACCGCGCAACAATCGCCAGGCAGGATTGCTACCTCCCAGTCGGGGAACACTTCAGCAGTCAAGGACATTCAGCCTCGGATCTGCGGGTTAGCGTTCTCCAAGGCGGCCTTCGAGACACACGACAACGCAAAATCATCGAGCAGAAACTGATAGCCAAGTTCCGCACCCATGAGGATGGCCTCAATAGGGATATCGGGTTCATGTCACGCTACAGAACGTGACTCGACTTCATTGTCTGTCTTTCCAGTTTAAAAAACAACACTTAAAAAAACCCCCCAAAAAAACCAACTGCAGACAGCAGGATTTAACACGTTGGACCCCCTGTGACACATCTCATTGTCTTGGCTGTGCCCTGGTGTGTCTTTGATGTAAGGACACCTTCCCTGAAAGATTGTATCTCTGCAATTTCTGTGTTTATATACGGTGTAATGTTGTAGATTCACTCACTGTACCTTTGCCTGACGAAGGGGCGACAGCTCCGAAAGCTTGTAATTTTAAATAAATCTGTTGGACTATAACCTGGTGTTGTGCGACTTCTCATTTTTGTCCACCCCAGTCCAACACCGGCATCTCCGCATCAAGTCTAGAACAGTACTTGTCGTTAAAAGTACCCCCTCCCACCAACACCATGTTTTTATATAGAAGAAAGTAAATCATAACAGTTTAAAAAAAAAAAATTAAAAAAAATAATTCTCAGTTGTGTTACCAACATGGAGCTTCTCAGACTCCCTACTAGCCTGCTCTCGTTCCTGGAGCAGGTCAATTGTAAATAGCAGGGTTCTTGATTTCACAGCAATCTGAGAGCTTCTTCCAGAGTCACTGCACCCTGGGTAACCACATCACAGGCTGGAGAATCTGAGTCCCCACTACTCCCCCCATCCCCTCAAGGTCTGTATTGTGTTTTCCTGGGGTTGGGTTGTTCAAAAACAGTTCAGTTTACTTTGCAATCAAGTTGCTCGATAATCCCTGAAATTGAAGGTTTTTAAAAATTAATTCTCAGTATGTGGGTGTCGCTGGCGATGCTGGCATTTATTGCACATCCCTAGTTACCCTTGCGAAGGTGGTAGTGAGCCGCCTTCTTGAACTGCTGCAGTCCATATGGTGAAGGTGCTCCCACAATGCTGTTAGGGAATTCCAGGATTTTGACCCAGTGACCATGAAAGAGTGGTGATATATATCTTAAGTCAGGATGGTGTCTGACTTCGAGGAAGAACTTGGAGGTGATGGTGTTCCTATGCACCTGCTTGTCCTTGTCTTTCTAGGTGGTGGAGAACACGTGTTTGGGAGGTGCTGCCAAAGATGCCTTGGTGTGTTGCTGCAGTGCATCCTGCAGACCGTACACACTGCAGCCACAGTATGCCAATAGTGGAGGGATTGGATTTTTAAGCCCCTGAATGGAGTACCGAGCGAGCAGATTATTTTGTCCTCAATAGCGTCAAGTTCTTTGAGTGTTGTTGGAACTGCACACATATCGGCAGGAGTATTTCATCACACTCCTGTTTTATGCCTTCTTGGTGGTAGAGAGACTTGAGGGAGTCGAGAGGTGAGCCACTCGCCACAGAATACCCAGGCTCTGAACTGCTCGAGTAGCCAATAAATTTGTGGCTGGATGAGTGCATTTTATAGAAGCGTAGAAAAATAGGAGCAGGAGTAGGCCATTTGGCCCTTCGAGCCTGCTCCGCCATTCAATATGATCATGGCTGATCCTTTATCTCAATACCATATTCCCGCTCTCTCCCCATACCCCTTGATGCCTTTTGCGTCTAGAAATCTATCTATCTCCTCTTAAAAATATTCAGTGACTTGGCCTCCACAGCCTTCTGTGGTAGAGAATTCCACAGGTTCACCACCCTCTGAGTGAAGAAATTTCTCCTCATCTCAGTCCTAAATGTCCTACCCTGTATCTGAGACACTGACCCCTCGTTCTCGAGCCCCCAGCCAGGGGAAACATCCTCCCTGCATCCAGTCTGTCTAGCCCTGTCAGAATTTTATATGTTTCAATGAGATCCCCTCTCATTCTTCTAAACTCTAGTGAATACAGGCCGAGTCGACCCAAATGACAGTCCTGCTATCCCAGGAATCAGTCTGGTGAACCTTTGCTGCACTCCCTCTATGGCAAGCATATCCTTTCTTAGGTAAGGAGACCAAAACTGCACACAGTTCTCCAGGTGTGGTCTCACCAAGGCCCTGTAAAGCTGTAGTAAGACATCCTTGCTCCTGTACTCAAATCCTCTTGCACTGAAGGCCAACATACCATTTGCCTTCCTAACTGCTTGCTGCACCTGCATGTTTGCTTTCAGTGACTGGTGTACAAGGACACCCAGGTCCCTCTGTATATCAACATTTCCCAATCTGTTATGGTCAATGGTGACCTCAAAGATGTTGATGGTAGCGGATTCGTCAATGGTACTGCTTTTCAATGTCATGGGGGGTGGTTATGCTCCCTTTTGTTGGAGATAGTCATTGTCTGACACTTGTGTGGCGCGAATGTTACTTGGCACTTATCGGCCCAAGCCTGGATGTTGTACAGTAGGCTGTTGGCTAACATTTTAAAAAGTTGTAAATACTTTGATTTATTGCTACTCTTTAACAATAACTTTTTTTGTGTGTGTAACACAGCCTGCAAATGGGAGAATTCAAAAGCTACATGTTACCTTTCTTTTTTAAATATTTAAAATTCAGATATCATTGACTCCAGGCTCCCAGGGAATGGGTCAGCAGTCCTATCAACAGCCAATTTTAATCCCAAGTCAGTCAAGTCAAGGGCCTTTACCTTCTGCAGGAATGCCAGTCTATTACAGTGTTATCCCACCGACTCAACAGAATAATATGAGGTCAGTGTCTTTGGCAAAATGTTATGCTGTTCACTTTGCTGCTCACTTCAGGAAATGGGTAATTTTTCATTTCATTCCTGTTTACTTCTGACTGTTTTTGTGTGTTGCACAGTACAGTATTCCAACCCTAATCTTCAAGTATTTTAAGAAAAATTCTGTTCAATTCACTTAAAGTTTGTGTTGTATTTGGAGGGGATGGTGGAGAAACATTGAAAATCCATTTTAATCAATGATTACATTTGCTCGATATCTTTCGCTCAATCTTCCATTCTCCTGTCAATAGCCACACACCTAAGTGTACTGTTTCCCGTACCAGAGAAAAGTTAAATTGCTGTTTCCCTGTTGTGTTGGCTACTAAGAAAATGTTTTGTTCCCTCTTAAGCACATAAGAAATAGGAACAGGAGTAGGCCATTCGGCCCTTCGAGCTTGCTCCGCCATTTAATAAGATCATGGCTGATCTTTTACCTCAACTCTACCTTCCCACACTATCCCCATATCCCTTGTTTTCCCCTAGAGTCCATAAATCTATCAATCTCTGTCTTGAATATACACAACGACTGAGCATCCACAGCTCTCTGGGGTAGAAAATTCCAAAGATTCACAACCCTTTGAGTGAAGAAATTTCTCCTTATCTCAGTCCTAAATGGCCGACCCCTTATTCTGAGACTGTGACCCCCAGTTCGAGACTCCCCAGCCAGGCGAAACATCCTACCAGCATCCACCCTCTTTCATTCCTTGGGCATGTAGAGGGGATGTTTTGTTGAAGTTTTACAGTTTCATTGAGTTTCCCTTTTAGTTTAAGTTGAAAAAAAATCTCTCGCTACTCTTTCAATGCCATCTTTGATTATTGCCTACTCAGACCTGCCTCTCTCGAGCCCAATCCTGCAGCTCCTGATTAGTGTTTGAAAATTTGTATTGCATTCTGTGGATCTTCCCCCTTTTTGTTGCTTTCATCATGATTTTTCCATTTAAAAAACAGCTGCTGGAGCTATTTACCTCTTCAAAAAATTCAGTAAGGTTGGTCAAGCAAGACTTTCCCTTTTGAAATCCATGCTGACTATTCATTATTATATTTTTGGCTTCTCGATGTTCTTCTGTTTTCTCCTTTAGGAGGCATTCCATTATTTTTCCTACCACCGATGTTAAGCTGACTGGTCTATAGTTCCCTGGACATGTTCTATCTCCCTTCTTAAATATAGGTATTCTGTTAGCTATCTACCAGTCCTCTGGCACTACACCTTTTTCTAATGAATTATTAAATATGTGTAGTAATGCCTCTGCTATCTCTTCCCTAGATTCTTTTAAAATGCATGGATGTAATCCATACATGGGGTTTTTTCCTCTGAGTTTGATTAGTTTATTTAATATATATCCTTTTTTAATTTTAAATGCAGTTATTTCATTACTAATCTCATGATCCAATGTCATGTCCACCTGTTCTATCTCCCTGGTAAATAATAAGAGTTGCTGTTTGTATAAAAGTTCAGCTTTTGCAATGTAATGCCATGCTTTGGGGTTGCCAGTTATTTTCACCAAATTTGTATTCAGAAAAGTTTTTAGCAACAAGTCCCCTTACATTTCTACTGCTGTCTGCTTATGCTGCCTCTTATTTTCACTTTACCCCAGCTGTTTTCCACAGGTATGTCAATTCCAAGATCTCAATTGGCATGTCATTGTTGGCTACAATTCTAAATTCAAGATGCCATCTGTCTGAAAATTTCATTTTATTCCTGTTAGAATAAATTGAAAATGTTAAACATGGTAAAAGGTTAACTTTGACATTAAGAGACCAGCAGAATTTAACACCAACAAATGTTTGATTTGCTTTTGTAATAGCAGAGTGGAGCTAGCTTTTCTGATCCAGATCCAGATAGTTTTGACACGTAGTAAGCATTTGTCTCTTTCTAAAGTTCATCAGTAGGTTATCTACAGCCTCCAGGAACAGACCAGATGCAGTTCCCTCGGCCATCTTCCCCATGCAATTCTCAACAATTACAAAGCCAGCAGTGTGCAGGTGAGCAAATGATCTTTGTTTCTCAGATTACGCTACTTTGTTTGATAAATTAAATCCAGTGGAATTGAGCGCTTTCACAAAATTTCCGTTTATATCATAAAAGAATGATGAATGCCTGTCTTGGACTCAAGTTCGTAGCCCCTGTTAAAATTGGATATTCAAATTTTGGAACCCAAGAACACAGCAAGATGAGTATGATTAACTAGAAAATCTACCATGCCTATAGAATATATCAGAATTCACCTTTCTATGTCTAGTGTGTATGCGTGTAATGTTTTTAAAATGCATATAATCTTGCACCTGTTCGCCACTGGTTTAAAAAAAGTGTAATTACAGTCTGACAGGTTTTCATGGGCAGTTGCATTATAAATGTGCACACACAAATTAATAATATAAAAATAAGGACAGAATATACGACTTTCACATGGAGCTGAATTACTTCTGTGTTCCCTGGTACAATCCTCTCTTTCTCGCTCCCCTCTTTCCTCTCTTTCCCCCCCCCCCCCCCCCCCCCACGCCCCCCACGTTTCACCTGAAGACTGCACTTGATCTTAACTCCCTGTGTGCAATTCTATGGGAGATCAATTGAGAGATATATATTTATTTTATTAATAAAATTCACCCAGTCACCAACCCAAGAAGAATAAAAAAAATTCAGCCACTTGTCTGAACAAACTACAGCATTTAACTCTTGCCAGAGATCATGCAATGAATGGTGATATAAACTTGTATCTCTAACAGTTTTTCCAAACTGTATACATGCAAAGATAACATGGTTATCAGAATAATAATCATCAATAGTTCAACAACTTAGTTTCATAATTACAACAGTACAACAATGGCTGGGTTCAAATTGGCATGCTGTAATCTAGTCAGCATTGTGGACTGTCAGCCTTAACTTGAGTTCAGTTTGGTATAATGTAACATATGTAACTTAGTTTCAGAAGTACAATTTTGAGGATTATGCTATATGTAGTCTCTTACAGGTGTATAAGCTTATCTGATAGTTGTATGCGATATATTTAAGTGTCAGATGTTAGTAAAAGTGCTTGCACCCTCCTTGCTCTGGTTGCATGCTGGGTTGAATCATCTCCGACATTGACATCGATCTGTCAGTTGTTCCTAGTTATCAGGTGTCGTCTTCTCTTGTTCGTCCCATGCATGGACTTGTATGATTACATTTTAGTTCTTGCTTCTTGAGAATTTATATTATGGAATTGACTGGTCGATGCTGCAATATCTCTCTCTGAACTGAGTTCTCTGAGCTTTTATTCACTTCTTTTCCTTATAACCTTCATCTGAGTCTCTGACTACCTTTGTGTGACTTGATCCTCAATCTGTCTTCCTTCTCTAACTTTTCTCTAACTAATTTGAAAGTGTTAAGTCATGTCTTTTTATATCTGAACATCAAAGCTATCCAAAGGAATATTGTTTATTTCACAATCTCATAAGAAACATCAGAAATCTCACTTACAGATTTGGCCTGGCTTTTACAATTAACTTAGAAAAACACTTTTTAGTCTTCGATATGTTATTGATGAGTTTGGAAGTGCTACAAGGTTTGGGCTGCTGCTGTTAACATTGCAATTTTAAAGGTCTTTGTCCAAAACTTATCAAAGGCCACTCTCGCTCTCTTTGGTCTACCTGGCAGATATGAACCCATTTGTTTTTCGCGATGTCTTTCAGGTCATAAACTGTTACAAACACAGGTAAAGCCAGTCCTTTTGGCTCTTTTATTGCTCTGGCTCCTCTGGCGTGCAGTTTTTAATTCACAGAAACTTGTGTCTTTTAAGAATTGCCTCGGATTAAAAAAATTGATTTTTAATCCTGTCCTATCTTGTTGGTTTCACTCCTGTTTTTCCTACTGTGTTCTTGGTTATATTTCACATTTTCTTGGAGAGGTTGCAGTCAAAATTTTGAAGTATCTTCAGTCACACTTCAGTTAATCTATAAAAGTTTTTGATGTTTTAGAAAGTATAGTTCATCATTAATCATACTCTATACATTATGAGAATAAAGCATAACATGATTGGTTCTGGGAACACTACTCACTTAGCATGCTGTAAAAAAAAAAAAAAGTTGGGATGAGATTGGAGATGGTGCCACATGTAGTCTTCAACTCTTGTGTCGTATAAAGCCAAAGGACTTCCACCACTGAGCCAATTTATTTCCCCCAACTAAAAAGGAGTGTTCTCTGTTGCTTGAATAGCACCTTTTATTGAAGAATTGAGTAAGACTCTGGTTTCTCTTTAACAGTAGTTTAGATTCGATGGACTTTGCAGTCTACTGCCAACAAGTTTTTTTCAAATTTTTCTTGGAAAATGAGGCATTGATGCCAGTTAGTGCTGGCCAACAAACAGTTAGTCATGGACATCAACAAGAACAGTCTTGTCCTCAGTAGGACACACAAGTAACACAAGAATGCTTTTAGTCTGTTACAGGCCTTTAGTACTCTGAGCAGTACTCTGTTCGGGTCATATGGCAACAACCCATTACCAACCACATTTTCTCTAGGCAGCCATTTCAAAGAAATTTATAAAGCATGCACGACACAAACCAACAAACCAAACACAAACAAATGGAGCTCAGAATAGAGATTGTGCCCTTGCTTCTCCATTGATGCTTTGTCTACACCAACCTTTGCCAAAAGCTTTAAATACTGTGCTAAATGCACTTCATCCCAGTTTAACTTTGGAGGCTCTCTTATTGTCTCTTCCTATTCTCCGTTTACAACCAGGACATAACTATCCGAATGCTTTCCATGCCTATGTAACCTGAAATTCCTCTGTGTGCATTCGTGTGTTCATTTTGGCTGTTGCTTCAGACTGGAACCCACTACATCTCTCTTCCTTATTGCCCTCTTTACCCCTCTGGGCCCTCCATTCGTGTCTCCTCGCCTTCCTGTTCCCCAGTTATGCTTCTTTTCATTTCTCTCCTCTAGGGTACTTTGCCACCTCAAATCCTTCCCTGTTCCTCTACCTTCCTACTCTCCTGTCGCTGTCCCAGGCTCGAGTCCATCCTGGATAAGCCCAGAGCTTTACTCTCTGCCTCTTCCTAAATTCTCCGAAGGGCCCGTTGAGGTACTCGGCGCTGCCTCCGTATCAGCAGTAATCCCAACTGCCCCATCCTCCTCTCTTACCGACCTTCACACCCAGCACACCTGCCATGGGCTAATATTGTTACCTTTCTGTCGTGCTCACCCATCCTACCACCGACCCCATGGAATCTGCCAGCGGATCAACAATCACTGTTCCTCTCAGCAACTCCCTACAGAATGTCCGTTCACTCGCGAACAATGCCCTTGCCATCCATGACCTAATTGTGGATAATTGCATTGATATCATGGCCTTGATGGAAATTTGGCTCATGGATGATGACTCCTTTCCCCTTATTGAAGCCTCCCCACCTGACTACTTTCTACCACCTGCCCCGCCCAAACCACCATGGTGGCGTTTGTGGTCCTTAGCACCAAATCTCGCATTGATCTGTCCCCCTACTCCTCTGTCACCTTCTCTTTTGAGCACCTCCCCTTATTCCACCCCACTTGCCTCTCCTTTAAAATCCTCGTTCTCTACCAGCTCACCCACCCCCCACCCCAATTTTTTCACCGAGAGCTTCTCTTCCTCGGTGATTGCAACCTCCATGTCAATGCACCTTGCCCTCGCTCCTCTGAGTTCATTGCCCTCCTGTCCTCCCTTAATCTCTCCCTCCATATAAACTCTCCTACCCTTATTCACAGCCACGCCCTCGACCTTGCCATCTCACTTGGCCTCTTTATTCTCATCGTCTCAATCACAGACAAGGCCGTCTCTGCTCATCACTCGCATCCCCCTTCCAACCCCACTTCCTTCTGCATCTGCCCCTGGAAAAAGCTCTCTACGAAGTCACTTACAACGGCACTTTCAAACTTGTAACTGTCTAGTCTTTGGCCGTACGATCGCCATGATACTTCTGCAGCCATCGATCTACTCCATCACACCCTCACCTCTGCCTTTGATGCACTTCTCCCCAGCAAAACCTTAACTCTCCCATCCTGGTCGTTCCCCCGGGACAGCCCCCTTCTTCATCCACTATGTCCAAAGGATGCAGACTTGAACTTATAACTGTTTTAGCCATTCATCACCAGATCTGGCTGGAGCATATCGTGCACTATTGAGCCCTGCTCTTTTCTGCCAAAACTGCTCACTACCGCAGGAACATCCTGGAAAACAAAGATAACCCCTGGCTTTTTTCTCCACTACCAACCATTTCCTTAAAGCCCTTTCCCCTGTCCTTTCCACATTGCCTCCAACAACAAGTGCAAGGAGCTTATGGACGTGGACCATGTGCCTCTGTTAGCTCCCCTCATGCCCTCGCCAAGCTCATTTTGTCCATGAGACCCACCTCCTGATCTCTGGATTCTATTCCCACTAAACTGCTGACCACCCAACTTCCCTTCCTGGCTTCCATGCTAGCTGATGTAAACGGCCCCCTCTCCTCAGGTACTCTCTCCTCCCTTTCAAATCTGTGATCATCACCCTCTCCATAAAACATCCACCCTTGACTTTACTGTCCTTGCAAACTACTGCCCCATCTCCAGCCTCCTTTGCCTCCCAAATCCATTCCCATTTTTCCCACAACTCCATGTTTGAACTTCTCCATTCTGCACCTGCCACAGTACTAAAATGGCCTTAATGAAAGTCACAAATGACATCCTCTGTGACTATGACACACTATTCCTCCTCCTCTTTCTTGCCCTCTCTGCAGTCTTCGACATGGTTGACCACACGATCCTCCCCCAGTGCCTCTCCTCCATTGTCCACTTGAGTGGGACTGCCCTCACCTGGTGCCACTCTTAGCCTATCCACTCATAGCTGGAGAATCTCCTGCAATGGCTACTCTTCTCGTCCCCTCTGGAGTCCCTTGAGGCTCTATCCTTGGTCCCCTCCTATTTCTCATCTATATGCTGCCCCTCGCCAACATCATCAAAGACATGACGTCCAGTTCCACGTGTGCGCTGAAGACACCCAGCTCTACCTCACCACCCCTCTCTCATCCTCCACTGCCTCTGTGTTGACATCCAGTTCTGGATGAGCTGCAATTTCACCAATTAAACATTGTGAAGACCGAAGCCACTGTCTTCGGCCCCAGTCACAAACTCTATTCCCTCACCACCGATTTCATCCCCCTCCCTGGCTACTGTCTCAGGCTGAATCGGACTGTTTGAAACTTTGACATTCTATTTGACCCTCAGCTGAGCATGCGACCCCATATCCTCTCTATCACCAAGACATAAGAACATAAGAAATAGGAGCAGGAGCAGGAGTAGACCAATCGGCCCCTCGAGCCTGCTCCGCCATTCAATGAGATCATGGCTGATCTGATCCAACCTCAACTCCGGGAATGAACCATTTATCCCAACTCTCTGCTTCCTGTTAGATAACCAATCCTCCACCCATGCCAGAATATTACCCCCAATCCAGTGATTTTTTATCTTGAGCAATAATCTTTTATGTGGCACCTTGTCGAATGCCTTCTGGAAGTCTAAATACACTACATCCACTGGTTCCCCTTTATCCACCCTGTACGTTATGTCCTCAAAGAACTTGAGCAAATTTGTCAGACATGACTTCCCCTTCATAAAGCCATGCTGACTTTGTCCTATTAAATTATGTTTATCTAAATGTTCCGTTACTGTCTCCTTAATAATAGACTCCAAAATTTTACCCACCACAGATGTTAGGCTAACTGGTCTATAATTTCCAGCCTTCTGCCTGCAACCCTTTTTAAATAAGGGTGTTACATTAGCAGTTTTCCAATCTGCCGGGACCTTTGCTGAGTTCAGGGAGTTTTGGAAAATTATTACCAAAGCATCCACAATTCCTACTGCCACTTCCCTCAAGACCCTAGGATGTAAGCCATCAGGTCCAGGGGATTTATCCGCCTTGAGTCCCATTATTTTACTGAGTACCAATTCCTTAGTGATTTTAATCGTATTTTGCTCCTCCCCCACTAGAGCCCCCTGTTTGTCCAGTGTTGGGATATTCTTAGTGTCCTCTACCGTAAAGACTGAAACAAAATATTTGTTCAGCATTTTTGCCATCTCCATGTTTCCCACCATTAATTTCCCGGTCTCATCCTCTAAGGGACCTACGTTTGCCTTAACCACCCTTTTTTCTTTTTATATAACTATAGAAACTCTTGCTATCTGTTTTTATATTTTTTGCTAATTTATTTTCATAGTCTATTTTCCCTTTCTTAATCAATCCTTTAGTTACTTTTTGTTGTCTTTTGAAGACTTCCCAATCTTCTATCGTCCCACTAACTTTGGCTACCTTATATGTCCTTGTAATATCACCCGTCTCCACCTCTGCCTCAGGCTATCTGCTGCTGAAATCCTCATCCCATGCTTTCGTTACCTCCAATGCATTCCTCGCCTGCCTCCCATCTTCCACCCTCCATAAACTTGAGCTCATCCAAAACTTAGCTACCCATAAGCTCACCCGCACCAAGTCCAGTTCACCCATCAGCCCCTGGACACGCTGACCTACATTGGCTCTCGGTCTCAGTTTAAAAATTCTCATCGTTGTATTCAAATCCCTTCATGGCCTCACCCCTTCCTATCTTTGAAACCTCCTCCAGCCCTACAACTCTCCCCGAACTATGCATTCCTTCAACTCTGGGTTCTTGTGCATCCCACATTCTCTCCGCCCTACCATTGGAGGCTGTGCCTTCATCGGCCTAGGCTCTAAACTCTCAAATTCCCTCCCTAAACCTCTCTGTCCCTCCATCTCTCTCCTCCAAGATCCTCCTTAAAATTTACCTCTTTGACCAAGCTTTTAGTCACCTGTTCTAATATCCCCTTCTTTGGCTCAGTGTAAATTATTGCCTGATTACGCTCCTGCGAAGCGCCTTGGGATGTTGTCCTAATTTAAAGGCGTTGTATAAATGCAAGTTATTGTTGTTGTAGTTGCCCGCCAACCGTTGCTGATGGCCAAAATCATTGCATAAAATACTTGTTGCCAAAACATGACACTGCTGTTGTCACATTATTTTTCGGTTGTCCCAATTAATCAGTGAAGAGCATCTGTGCCAACATGAGAGCGAAACCCAACAAGGCACAAGAAAGACAGCCACTTCTAAGGTGGGAATCACCAATTTTAAAGTATCTGGCCTCTCTCTCCTAGTTAGACATTTCTGGGCATGCACCCTTGACAGGTGAAAAACCAGCCAACACCATTTGGCGCCAGGGATTCTCCAGCACCAGTGAGTGCCATGGGCACCTCATCAGTCTGTATAGACTTACTACTTAAACCAAAGGTAAAACAGTTGATCCCTCCAAGGAGGAAGCACTTGTCAGCAATACTGAACTGCCTGATTTCAACCAGACCAACTGAAGAGCAGCAGAGTGCCTTGCACAAAGGGTTTAATTCCATTCACACTGCAGCCAATTTGATTAAAAACCCATGCTGATTTCCACAAGGAGGCAAACTTAACCTCCACAACAAACTTAAGCTCCACAACTAAGTGATGTACAAGGAACCACTTAAATTTCCCCATCAGCTCGGAGTGATTCGAACAGGACTTGGAGGAGGAGGAGGAGGAGGAGGAGAAAAAAGACAGGTTTTGGAGTCAGTTGCATTCAGTACAGGTCTGAACAACCAGGTCCTGTGGCTGTATACAATGTGGGAGTAGGAGACCAACTGCAGCACTGCCTATCTGCAACATCGTGACAACATTTTTTGTGTGCATGCTAGGCAGGTGATTTTCCACAGAACCACTCAAGCTAGGCTTTACTCCCATGGTGTCTGGAGGATGCAGATCATTCAAAGAATGAAAACCCTACAAGGTAGGAAATCAATTAAAATCTGGTGTATGAATGAGTAATTGTTTTGCAAAAAGTCTGTGCTCTATTTTGCAAATAGTCTCAGTCTTTCAAAGAAAAAATATGTTTTGATTCAAGCCAACTGATGAATTCAGTATTCATAGTGAATTGAACAAAAACGAGAAGAACCATTTAAATTGCTATTTATATATTTTATACATTTTTTTATTTCTCTCCTCCATTGATTCTCCTCTCTGCTCATTTTCCTGAAAGGGTTGATTGTTTGCTGGGGTGTTGTCCTATGGGTGCCAATTACATAGAATGCACAGCACAGAAACAGGCCATTTGGCCCAACTGGTTTATGCTCCACATGAGCCTCCTCCCACCCCTCTTCATCTCACTCTCAGAGCATAACGTTTTCTCCCAAGTGTGTTCATCTCGCTTCCCCTTAAATACATCTGTGCTATTTGCCTCAACCACTCCTTGTGGTAGTGAGTTCCACATTCTGACCACTCTCTGGGTAAAGAAGTTTCTCCTGAATTCCCTATTGCATTTATAAGTGACTACCTTATATTTATGACCCTCAGTTTTGGTCTCCCCCACCATTGAAAATATCTTCTCTACGTCTACCCTATCAAACCCTTTCATAATCTTAAAGACCTCTATCATGTCACCCCTCAGCCTTTTCTTTTTCCAGAGAAAATAGCCCAGCCTGTTCAATCTTTCCTGATAGATATAATCTCTCAGTTCTGATATAATTCTTGTAATAATAACTCACTCCAGTGGCCATTCTTCATCTGTGAGTCTAGCCAGTGAGCATTGGCAGGCTGCTCAACCCAGAGGTGTCACTAATTGCACTTCCAGTCAAGGTGGCTGGATAGTGATCAAAATTTGGTCATTTTCCCTTTGGCACCCCTCGGTTAATGACAACTGTAGCACTCCTGCCACCAAGGCTGGGATTGTCAAACACGGCACAGAGCAGGGATTAAACCTAGAGGATGATCCAACCACAGGCTATTAATTTCTGATTGGGATTGTAATATTTAGTGTAATCGTGGTTGTTGTACTGTAAACATAGTCCAAACAACTACAACTTTCTAGAAATGGTGGGGAAATATTTGCCCACTGTTTACACAGGTAATTGCCTTTGTTTTGGGATGCCTTGCAACATACTACTGGTTGCAGGTATGGTCAGCTGATGAATTGCATTATTACTATTGTCAACAACAGAAGTTGCTATGGTTACTGATTTCCACAAATATTTATACAACTAAAGCCTCAGTTACTGTAGCTGTTTATGGCGAGTAGTGCTGCTCACTTTGTTTGTGAACTCCTAGTACCTGCTGCCTCCCTCAAGGGTTCAAACCAATGCTCGTCAGTTGTCGAATGACCAACTGGTGACTGTCTTCCTGGTGGAATGGTAAGCAAGATGTCTTTGGAGTCCAGTTTGCTTCAAGATCATGGTACCGTTGGAAGTTCAAAATCAGCTTGTCTCTCTGAATCATTAATCGGAGTTGGAATGTTAGATCTGTCCCTGAGGGCTGAGCTCTTTCCCATTTGGTTTTGTTTAATCTTGAAAGCAAATGCCTATGGATAGAGATTGTGCACTTTATAATGGGCCAGAGAGAAACTCTCTTTAATATTCATTACTCAGTAGCTTCGATAGGAAACTCTGAGTTGTCGACCCACCTGACCCCAAAAAAGCTGTTAAGTCTGATCGTAACAAACGTCAGCTTCTATTTCCAATTGTGTGCCAGTCGTTTGTCAGTTATGTTGTAGGGATATGTTACTGTTTTCAGCAACTAAAATTGATAAAATAGACTAAGTGGAACAAAATTAAGTTTTTCCGTTGGTAGTGTGCCAAACGTTCATATTTTAATTGATCTCCAAAACACTCCTGTCATTAAAATTTAAACTGAGCCCCTAGTTATGCATTTGGCTCTTTCTGTAAAGTATTTGAATTTCAGCTTGGTAAAAAGAAAGGAATCACAACACAAAGGAACAAAAATTCTGAAGAGAATACTACTGGTAGTGCTATCCTTCTAGTGTGGAAGCTAATGCTACTTCTTGGCTGAATCGAATATAACATCTTGAAATTATATCACTCGGCACAAAAAGCCAGGTCTCCTTTGTAAAAAGCCTATAGTGCCTCTGGCATATTTGCTTGTTTTTTGCAAGAGAGTCTCAGTTAAAAGGGTTAATTGTACAGTACAGATAATAGAATACTGCATTTCAATGTAAATCCGAAATCTATTCAGAAAACAGTTTTTATAATGTAAGAGTTGTTATAAAATGAGATCTATTCCAAAAATATTGTTTATGAACATCATAAAGTATTTTTTCAGATCCAAGAACATTAAATTCAAAGAGAAATTAATTTCAAAGAGAAAAGTGCAGAGTTGTAGATTAAAACTTGATGAAGGAAAATGCACTGACAGCGCATCTCCAAAGTGTTCAATTGAATTGTTTTCTAATAACTAAATCTTATAAAGTAAGGTTGTTGTACATTTTCTAGTGTGTTGCAGCTACCTCTTGTTTCAAAGTTTTATGCTTTAGATGGACCTTGGGAGTGGGAATTTTGTGTAGAACTCCCCTGATGTGACAATATGATTATATGTTGGGTGCAGCCCATAATCACAGATATATCAGTTTCATCAACGGATCTCTGTGCAAAGTGTGCATTTCCAAGCTCCATCAAAGCAACAGGTTTTTTTTGAATAAAAACAGAAAATGCTGGAAATACTCAGCAGGTCAGGCAGCATCTATGGAGAGAGAAACCGAGTTAACGTTTCAGGTCGATAACTTTTCATCAGAACTGGAAAAATTTAGAGATGTAATGGGTTTTAAGCAAGTATAGAGGCTGGGAAAGCAGGGAGGGATGGAAAGTACAAAAGGGAAGGTCTGTGATTTGGGCGGAAGGCAGGAGAGATTAAATCACAAAAGGGATTTTGGTGCAAGGCAAAAGGAGATGGTGATGGGACAAGTAAAGAAATAAAAGATGGGTCGAGAGGATAGCATTTTCTGGTTTTTTTATTTCAGATTTCCAGCATCCGCAGTATTTTGCTTTTGTGTAGGTGTTTTTTGGAAATAGTTGAATGGAAGGATGGAAACACGTTCAGTTTGCTTAAAGAAAAATTGTAGAAGAAACTTTATTTTTTCCCTTCCCTTAATCCGGTTTTGACAATGTAGGCACCAATTTTGGGTAAGAGGACAAGTGGCCCAGACAGTTGCTCTTTGGTAACTGGGAATTGCACAGGAGCTGCTCAGTTATGACTTCCTTGCTCTCTACTTCCACACCCTCCCTTTTTGCTTCCTCGTCAGGGGAGATGCCTGGCCTATGCTTAAGGCCGCCACATCATGTCATAGAGGTAGGGAACTCAACCTGCCTCCAGTGCTGCATTTTGGAGCTGCTATGCTGAAGGCCATTGTTTGGCTCCAGTTGTCTCTGTATGGCGCTTAAGGGTTATGAAGCAGTTCAGTCAAATATACTTCCTCTTTGAGTTTTTTCTCGCTAATTTTCCTGCCTTCATGAAGCTGTTGATATTTTTGCAGGGATAAGGTTCCATGGGTACCTTCGAGTACCTTGTGCAAACGGCCATTATTCATATGTTAGCAGTGTGCTTGACTACAAATATAACAAGCCCCATCCTGTCCTCTCCTGATATTCTCATATGCTCACTTCCAGCAGAGGTGAATGGATAAGAATCAGGAGCAGGAACCTTGGCCCTTTTTTCTTTTCCTGGTACCTCAGCAGCACTGAGGCCAGTTGTAGCATCTCTATTGCTTTCCTAGTTGAAATCAGCTAATGGGGCAGCTCAAGTATTAACCCTTTAGATATCTGTAACCCTTTCAGAAAGACCATGTTGAATTATTTTTGCAACTTTCTGAAAAAAAAATTCTTAAATTAGGTTTATATGATTGTTTAAAAAATACATTTGTAGAAATTGGTGCTGATTGCGTTCAGTTTTGCAGCTTCCAACTACAAGGGTTCTTTGATATTACCGTAGTTGTTAATACTTAAGTTCTTGATCCTGTGTATGTTTTTCCTATTTATTGAATCTACAAATTCCAATTCAGGTCTACATAATTACAGTAACATTACATTGATCATGAGACTTGGTGCAAATTTGTGATGTAAAACTATTAACACTTTCAGTGGTAGACCCCTAAATGAAAGATATGTTTGTGCTTTGAGTTAAACTGACAGCTTCCAGATCATATGCCTAGTTTATTATTTTTGAAATTAAGTAAAATTTACATAGATTTTATCTATATTAATAGTCTGATGTAATGTTTTCATTCTCTAGTCTACAACTATCACCAGAATCAGAAACCACCATCTCCTACATGACAACAACCATTGCCACCATAACCACCACCTAAGTCACAACAGGCCCATACAGTTGTGCAATCCAGCATAGCCTCTCCACCCATATTCCTAAAACACCACCACACAGTTTTCCTGTAACTATCATCCAGTATTAGTAATTCATCTAATCATTTTAATGTGAAAACAATGGAAAGGCATGATTTTTTTTAATGGGTGCTTTGTGTCAGTGTACAGAAAAAAAATAACATTGAACAAATGGTGCGTAATGAGCAAAACTGATGCAGGAGATGGTGAGCAAAACCCCAGCATCAACCACTGGGGGAAAAATGTGTTAAATGGTAAAATCAGATGCACAGCACTTCTACACAAAATTCTTTCTGGTTGTAGTTGGTTGCTACTATTTGGAAGAAGCAAGTATTTGATTCCTTGGGTGCTGTTCAATGCACCTTTATTAAAGGGTGAAGGATATTGTTACATGAAGATTAGAAAGTATCCCTTTTAAAATTAAATCATTAATATAAATTTGGCAGTCTGGTGAATTTCTTTGAACTTTTGAATATTTCTGTTTTAAACAGTGCTGATGGCATTTGGCTGGGAGGTGTTTTTGAACCTGAACGTATAAAGAAGCTCAAGTTTCTTTTCAGGAGTGCTGATATTAAGACTTTTTTTTATTGCTTTGTCCATTTTAAAATCTGTTTTCTGTTATTAAAGAATGATGACTGGTGCACGATTATGCAGTCAGTTACCAATTTGTTCTCTCCAAGCCATATTATAATTTTACGGTAGAGGACTATTGGGAAAAAGGAGGCATTTACTTGAAGGGCAGAGGGTTAAACAATCTAATATCTGATCCCCAGTGGTGTCGGGTTGTCTCCAATGACTTCATTTATAAAATTTAAGTATTATGAAATGCTTGCACTGCAATTAGATGTAGGTAGTTTTGATTTCAACACTTTTTCTCATGCGTATGCAATAGGTTATATATAGTTTTGCTAATGTTATAGCAAACTGAACACCATTTCATATAATTTGAAACCCTAATAGAAAATGTTAGAGCGCTGAAAAATTCTGAATTCGAAGTTTTATGCACCAGAAGCCCTTCTTTCTTTCAAACTACTTTGCATTTAACTGAATGCCCTGCCATGATTATTGTTTTTAGAAATAAATGTCTGGTGATTAATTTTACTCAATTTCCTACATTTTAACAAAGGAGCTATAAAATATGGCAGATAACCATTTCAGTGAAGCTTAGCACAAGCTCGCTCACTTGTGTGTTCATATGTTAACTGTATTTCTTTTTTCTGGAAATGCAAGGTGAAACCAGAGTGGAGGATGGCAGAATCCACCATGTCGGACTCTGCAGAAAGGTCAAAGAGAAATAAAGTGCCACAGGGTATTATCAGTGACTTTGAGATGGAGAGGTTCTCTACTGTTAGCAGGGCATAAGCTGGAGAAGGGAGCACACAGCTGGAGGTAATGGCACGTTCTAGGACCTTGGAGCGAAAAGGTTTAAGGATTGAACAATAGTTGGAGGGGACGGATGGATCATGGTTAGGTGCTTTGGCGGGGGCACATGAAGATGACCGTTTGAAAGCAAGTGGGATAATACCTGTACAGAGGAAGCCATTACCCATGTGGCCAAGCATTGGGGCCAGGAAAGAAGGTCAAGGAATGGGTGGATTGGGAATCGAGGGGGCAGGAAGTGTGTTTTACGGAAGAGTTGAGCTTGGAGAGGGAGGGAGAAATGGGAGAGCAGATCCAAAGTGACGGTTAGGATAAGTGAAGGGTTATACACAGATTACATAGTTTTTACAGCACAGAAACAGGCCATTTGGCCCAACAGGTCCATGTCAATGTTTATGCTCCACATGAGACATCTCCCACCCTCCTTCATCTAACCCCATCAACATATCCTTCTATTTCTTTCTCCATCATGTGTTTATCTAGCTTCCCCTTAAATGCATCTATGCTATTCGCCTCAACTACTCCTTGCGGTAGCGAGTTCCACATTTTAACCACTCTCTGGGTAAAGAAGTTTCTCCTGAATTCCCGATTGGATTTATTAGTGACTATCTTATGTGTATGGCCCCTAGTTCTAGTCTCCCCCACAAGTGGAAACATCTTCTCTACGTCTACCCTATCAAACCCTTTCATAATCTTAAAGACCTCTATCAGGTCAACCCTCCATTTTAGAGAAAAGAGCCCCAGCCTATTCAGTCTTTCCCAATAGGTATAACCTCTCAGTTCTGGTATCATTCGAGTAACTTTTTTTGCTCCTTCTCCAGTGCCTCAATATTCTTTTTATAATATGGAAACCAGAACTGTTCACCATACTCCAAGTGTGGTCTAACCAAGGTTCTATACAAGTTTAACATAACTTCTCTGCTTTTCAATTTTATCCCTCTAGAAATGAACGCCAGTTTGCCTTTTTTTTATTAACCTGTGTTGCTACTTTTAGGGATTTGTGCATCTGTACCCCCAGACCCCTCTGCTCCTCCACCCCATTTAGACACTGATTTTCCAAGGAGTATGTGGCCTCCTTATTCTTCTGACCAAAATTCACCACCTCACATTTATCTATATTGAAGTTTATTTGCCAATTACACGCCCATTCTGCAAGTTTATTTATGTGTTTCTGTATTTTGTCACAGTCCTCCTTTGTATGAACTACCCCCCCCCCCCCCACCCAATTTGGTGTCGTCCGCAAATTTTAATATTGTACTTCCAATTTTGGAGGTGGTCAGCAGACGGGGAGGTGGCACGTGAGGCAGCTTCACTGATGGTGTCAGTCTTTGAGATGCAGAAATTTATGATCTCCTTTAGGTACCGTAATTTGTTTCGAGAATGTCCAGCTTTTAAAAGTCTAGGTTATATCTTTGTTTATGATGCTGTCAGATGTAATGATCTAGTGGGCAGTTACTGTTCTTTTGTATCTGTAATCCTGTTTATGGGTATGCAACAAAACTGTTTTCAATAAGAAACTATGCAGGATTAAACTTTTTTCCAAACCTGCCTGAATGAATACTTCCCAAATATCCAGAAAAGCTGCTATAATGTATGTTGCATCCAACACCCAATACACCACAAAATAAATTCTTCCAGTAATTGCCTAGTGGAGTTGAAGCAATTCCCTAAGGAAGGGAATAAGGCCAAGATAACCTGTGCTCCTGTTGTGCATCTCCACAGAGCCATTTCAGGAGAGTTGTCAGTAGAAACCCAGAATTAGGCTGCCTGCCCATCTTTTTGTGTCTGAGTGGGGAGGCAGAAAGCACAGAATTGCAAAATGGGAACAGGTAATTATTTGATTTGAGATACCTATGAAGTAAGTGTTTCTTTGTGTAATACATGGTACGTACTAAAGTTGAATTTGTATGTAAACAATCATTGTATACAAGTATATTTCTGGCAATGTCCTTTATACAAAATCGGTTGCTATTACAATGTTGCTCCTTGTGTAGTCAGCAATAGTATTTGTACAACTTTTTGTCAATCTAACCATTTCAAGATGTTAGGATAAGAGTAATGATTCGGGGGAGGAGGAAGAGAATACTTCAAATAAAAGTTGCTAACTCCTATTTATGTTTTGTAAGAAACTTGCCCTGTCCATAAAAATTGCCATTTTGAGTTCTTAGATCACAGAATTGCTTCACTGTTGTCAGTTATGCGTGATCTAGGGAGCAGTGCTGTCGAGAATCCTTATCCAGGCTAGTCTTGGTGGCAGAGCTGGAAAAAGTTGGTACTGACTGATTACCCAGTAAGTTATATTCACAGAGTGTTATGTCACAATTTAAATTAGAAATTTGAATATCCATCTATGAGATGTTGCTGATCATTTAAAATTTGTTGCTGTAAGCAGGGTTGAAGTAGAATGCACACTCTATAGGTCTGGCTGTAAGTTGCATTGTGAGGAAAACCAGATCTGTAGATGGTGGAGTTACATATAGCTGCATTGACGTGAGGTGGCTTTTATATATTAACCTTTTAGTTGCAAACACGTTGGTTTTAATCTCATCAGAAGCTCTTCCTGATAACTGTCCACATTATTACCAGGTATGAAATCTGGCTGGTTATTACTTATCATCTTGGTTAGCTGAAAACCGGTTACAGGGGACCAGTTGTATGCCTTCAAACCAACTGTGAGGGATATCTATTTGTGTAAAATACCTTCTGATTTATTTTGTCTCCGTTCAATCTTCACAGCAAAGAAAGGTGATGAAAGTATTCAGGCATGTTTCCAAGGGGCAGGGGTCCTGATGCTTCAAGTCCAATTGGCAGCACTATCTTGTTAGTTGGTATAGGTTTGTTAGTAAAGTGTCATGTCATTTGTTTTTCTGTATCTGCGGAGATGCAGGTTAAATGTTCTCCAATTGTGAAATTTGTTCTGTTGGATGGAACTTTCAACTTCAGCGGAGGCATAAAAAGACAATAGTGCATCGGCCGCTTGTTATACAACAAGTCCGATTCTCCTTTCCATTGAAGTCAGGAAAATCTGGAAGCGTGCAATAGATTTTTTTTATACATTAAAAACATGTTAGATGTGAGATAAACAATGTTTTCTGAGGTAAATTCTGGAGCTGTTCATAATAACAGCAAAACTGGCCATTTACAAACCCTGTGCCCCCACCTACTTCCCTGGAGATGCAAAATGTTCTGGTTGAAAGTAAAACAAATGTATTAAACAGCTATGTGTTTGTTTATTATTCCACAGAGGCAGAAATCTCAATACAATATAATAAAAAATAGAATTTGATTTATTCAGTCACTATGGATCAGTGACATTACATGACATAACACCTCTGTTATAAACAGGAGATCCACTAGTAATAGATTAAAGATCTTTCACATAGCAGGCATTTCCTTTAATTGTAGCACTCATTTTCAATATATCTCTTTTTTTTATCCTACTTCTTGTCTAATTCTTCCCATATGACTGACTCCCAATAAATGTCTTCCAGCTGATTTGACTAGTTTGCAAGTTTATTAATTAGATTCACTAATATACTTGAATAGCAGATGGGTAAGAGGTGAACCAATGATTACCCAGCCAATATTCCTGATACCTTTCCCCTGCCATTTTTGCTCAATAATTGAAATTTCTCATTTCCAAATAAGATTTTAAGCACCATAGAAACATGAAAAATTGCACTGTTCAGTTAAACTGCTGAAATCCTACCTCCGAAATACCCAGCTGTTCTTTGTTATTTATAGTAACAAAGCCAAAACAAATAATGTATTTTTTTTCTCCGTGGAAAACCCTTACCCTCTTGATTTTCTTCTCACATAGTTAAGAAACTTCCCCTTCAGTCAAGTGAACACTCCATTATCTTCCCCACCCCCAATAACTGCCAGACCCAGGAACCACTTAGTAAATGAAACCTTACATTGCATCCCTGCATTGCTACCAAACCCCAGGTTCTCCCTCCACTGTGCTATCAAAGCCTAGAAGCCCGCACCACTATTTCTAAATTCCATAGACCAATCGCCAGTCTGCTGCATGTCACCAACTATCTTCCTTGCTTTTAAAAATAAATGTCAGTAAAAATTAGTTGCATTGGTAAAGGAACATATAATAATCAAAGTCACTCATTTACAATTTTCATCGGAAAAGAAGACTGAATTATAGAATTCTATGTTAAGAACACTGGTTAAAAAAATCTCATGCCATGCAATCAAAATTCAATTTGACTAATTCAATCACTGTATATCAGAGGCTATGATTATGTATTGCAAGTTGCATGACCTTAAAATCATTATCATTATAAAACTGCTTATCCTCCAACTCACCATGAGCACACCACAAAAGATCTGTATTAATTTATTAAGAAGTCATATTTGCTGGTCCAGACATCGCACTTTTTTCCAGATGCAAAATAATTTTAAAATGCTGGATGCTTCTGAGTTGAGTACATTGCAATCTGCTAAGTTCCTTGACCAAACAGTAACCTCTGATCTGAGCCTTGACCTTGGCAATCATACTTTTCATAGAAAGAGTGAAAGAAAGTCAGTCTGACCTGTAATTCACCAGAGCATTGATTTCAAGGTCAATTGATCGTTTGATAAAGTACCACATAATAGACTTGTTAGCAAAATTGAAGCCCACGGGTTTAAAGGGGCAAATGCAGCATGGATACAGAATTGGATAAGAGCCAGAAAGCAGAGAGCAGTTGTGAAAGGTTTTTTCAGACTGAAGTATACAGTGGTGTCCCTTGGGGGTCATTATTAGGACCACTGTTCTTTTTGATATATATTAATGACTTGGACTTGGGTATACAGGGCATCATTTCAAAGTTTGCAGATGACACGAAACTCGGAAATGTAGTAAACAATGAGGAGGATAGTAATAGACTTCAGGAGGACATACAGACTGGTGAAATGGGAAGACACATAGCAATTTAAAGCAGAGATGTGTGAAGTGATACCTTTTGGTAGGAAGAATGAGGAGAGGCAATATAAACTAAATTGTACAATTTTAAAGTGGGTGCAGGAGCAGAGACCTGGAGATGTATGTACACAAATCTTTGAAGGGGGTAGGACAAGTTGAGAAGGCTGTTTAAAAATCAGATGGGATCCTTGGTTTTATGAACGGAGGCATAGAGTACAAAAGCAAAGAAATTATGCTAAACCTTTATAAATCACTGGTTAGGCCCCAGCTTGGAGTATTGTGCCCAATTTTGGGCACCACACTTTAAAAGAAACTCAAGGCCTCGAGAGGGTGCAGAGGAGATTTACTAGACTGGTCCCAATGATGCGGGGACTTCAGTTACGTGGAGAGACTGGAGAACCTGGGGTTGTTCTCTTTAGAGCAGAGACGGTTAGGGGGAGATTTAATAGACGTGTTCAAAATCATGAAGTGTTTACATAGAGTAAATAAGGAGAAACTGTTTCTATTGGCAGGAGGGTTAGTAACCAGAGGACCCAGATTTAAAGTAATTGACAAAAGAACCAGAGGCAAGATGAGGAGAATTTTTTTTTTTTTACACAGCCGATATGATGATCTGAAATGCACAGCCTGAAAGGGTGGTGGAAGCAGATTGAATAATAACTTTCAGAAGGGAATTGGATAAATACTTGAAGGGGAAAAAATTGCAGGGCTATGGGGAAAGGGCAGGGGAATGGGACTAATTGGATAGCTCTTTCAAAGAGCCGGCACAGGCACGATGGGCCAAATGGCCTCCTTCTATGACTCTATGAATTGCAACTTGCAACCTTGAAGGGTTACACAGTAACACTGTAGCTGCAGAATAATACATTTGTTATAATTGCACTTCCTCTGACTTTACTGGTGAGCAGCGCCACAGGAAATCTAGTAAAATAAAAGTAGTACAATAGCATATACCTCCTTATTGCATTGCTCTGTATTGCACTTAAGTGTCACATTTCATTCACACTTCAAGGTCCCATTTTTTGATTTGTTCAAATTTCATGTTTAGCAGTTCACAAATCAATAAGTATAAAATGCAACCATTATCTAACAATAAAGCAAAGCACAACCTGAACCATTCGTATCACTCAAATATTTTCAAAAATTTTGGCAGGAATCAATCAGAAAACACGAACTACAAGACTAAACAACATAGCCAATTTCAAAAGTAACAAACTGTACCAATCAAATTGCTCAAAGTACTGTTTGAAATTATTTTCTTCTATCATTTTAACTACGTCTAGGTTTAAAAAAATTTTATAACATAACTAACTAGTTAATCGCCCCTGGCATGGCACACACTGGCCCCGATATTTATGGAGAGACTGGCAGGAAGCAGGGGGAAACCAGCAAGGCTGTGGACATGGAGGTTCGGGGATAAGGGGGAAGATGGAGCAGAGTTAGAGGCCAGGAAATGGGGGCAAAGCGGATTAGATGGAGGCTTTGCTTATGTTGGAGTTGGCACAGAAAAAAGAATTGTAAAATCAATAGGTATTTATACTGGTTTGAGTTAGTCAGGAAAGGATCGCCAAATATGGGCTGGGGCTGCTGTACCAGGAGTTTGTCAATGAGGCGCAAGAGCGGCCCATGATAATGGCAGAGGCAGCAATATTAGGAGCTGGGGGCCGCAGCTGCTGCCAAAGCGAGGATCCGCATATGTTGAGAGGGAAATTATGACAAAATTGATAGCTGGGACCTTGGTCGTTGAAGCCAACGGGCAAGGTGGGGTGGGGGCTGGCTACTCTTCAAGTCAGGTTTACACCCAGCAGACCAGGAAGTATGAGTGAGCATCCCAGGTGGTGGCAGTGGGAGATTTTTTTTAAAAGGGATTCACATTTATAAATATAAATTTTCTAACGCAGCCATTTCAGGCCAACAACTGGAAGAGGGATGGGGCATGGAGGCCCCCCACCCCGGAGGAAAGGCGCCAATGATAGGTGCGGTAATGAAGAACAAATATTAAATTGAAAATTAGATGAGAAAAAAATTAAAATTTAAAGCTAAAACTTGCACGGAGAAATCAAGATGGCAAATGTAGTCTCTGAAAATTTGCATAAAGCTGGGGAACTGAAGCTTTTGAAGCTCGATCGGTCAAAGTGTGCAGCTACAGACATGACTGTGACAGCTAATTTAATAGGAATCCAGTAGAGGTGCCACGTAGAGAAGCAACAGAAGGGTGATGCCCAAAAAAGGAGAGCATGATGTGTATAGCAAATTTAAAAATTGTCAATGTAAAAACAGAAATTTGCCAAGAATATTTATTCCCCCACCCCACCCCACCCCAAACCTGACCTCTGACATGGATGTCAAGTTTTTGTGACCCACCTATATCCAGTTCTTCTGTGCCCACTGCCAGCTTTAAGTTAGTTTTCAACATTTAAATGTGCTTGTGCTGTATTTCTGATGGTGTGCAGTCAGCAATGCAGTATAAGTATGTTTCAGATGCTGAGCGGACAAAATATGTTGGAGGAAGTGGGAAAGGGTTGGGGGTGCAAATATAAGTTGGGATGCATCAAGGCAGAGCTGCTTCTCTTCTGGCACCACCTCCCATTACCTCCAGACCCCAGTACCCCCAGCCCCAAGTGCTGCCAGATGCTGATATCCCTCTGCCATCAGTTCTTGTCACTCCCTCAGTACAGCCATACCTCAGTTCTTCCTCACCAGAGCTTTCACAGTCTGGGATAACTACTCCCTCTCCTAGTCCAGTCCTTATTCTCCCTCCCCCCCCTGCCCCCAGCACTATCACAGCCCCATACCCACCTTGCAACTTGTAGGTTATGATCTTCCATTCTGATTGCAGTGTTTGGGATCCTCTTTCCTCCTGCCCTCTTTGCTCCCCATCTGGTTTAAATGATTCTCTATAGATGCCTAAATGTCTTTTTACGAGGCTCCTCATGGTTCTTGGTCTAATATTTAAGTGTAGCTCATATGTCCTGCATCAGTTCTTTATATCTTGTAAACCATCCAGTTAACTTATGACGTTGGTATTTGTTTTTAAAAATATGTTTTTATATTTGGAGAAAGAACGGGGGAGTAGGATTAACTGGATTGCTCTTCAAAAGAGCCGGCGCAGACTCGATGGGTCAAATGGCTTCCTTCTGTGCTGTACTATTCTATTTTTAAGAGCTGCCAGACCCAAGACACACTTCCTAAATTCTGTCAGACTCTTAGGATTCCAATTTCCAATGCTGCCACAGGATTCACACCTTTCATTAATGTTGTCACAACTTGGGGGCCCCCCTGAATCTATATGTACAACACTACTGAAGATCTGCTAGTCCATAACATACATGCAATCCAGCAGAAATAGTTTTTTACTTGAAAGGGAGAATTGCAGTTGGTTCAAAAATGGTGGAAAATGCACCAAATGAAGCGTCAATGATCAACATTTTCTGAGCAGAGGCAGATACCCAGATCCTACTGCAAAGTAAATTTCATGCCTTCAGCACTCATCCCCTTTCAATAATTTCTAAATTATCGCTGCCACAATTTGCATTTTTGTGACCTTTAGATTTTCCCCTGAACTAAAAGTGATAGAATGTTTGTTATATTTGCAGCTTCAGTTATGACAAGCCTCTGTCCCTTTGCACTTTCATTGTTGCCTCTTTTCATCGGTGTATACCAGAGTAGTTTTTGAAGCTCTCTGCTTTAGCAGGTTTTCTAGGTTGACTTGTATAAATGTACTTTTAACCAACTCTGTACTATCTTAAAGAAATTATACATATTCAAAATATTTACAGGATAATTTATCTTTACACCAACAACATATTTTATATTGTGTGTGTGTGTGTCTTTTCAGTATAACCAGACATCAGTTTATCATTTGTAATAATTTGGGAAGTTTCTGAAAATCAGTCTCGTGTTTTCAAAGATTTTAAGGTGGACTTAAATTTTTAATTTTGCACACCAAGATCGAAGAAATTTATCTTTCTGTTGTACAATAAATTACTGTTTTGATTACTGAAAAATAGTGCTTGACCTTTGAAAGCCCAGTCAGTCAAGTAACCGTATGTCTCCCGTTAATTCATGACAAGTTTTGCTTCCCAGCAGATCAATAAATAGCCGCTCCTCAAGTTGCTTCTAACTACATTTTTATCAAAGAATACTTCAGAAGGGCATTTACTGTCTCCTGACAAGTGCAAGTGAAAATGATTGATGTTTAGACTCTTGAGTGAATGTTTTGAGGCAAATGTTTGCAATTTTAAATAGTTGGATGGGGACACAAAAAATAACACATCATTAGTGATTGAGGTGTACATGTTTGACACTCCACAGAAGTTGGAGATAATTTTTTTGTCAGTTTAGTTATTTCTTTAATCGTGTTGACTGAATATAAACACCTTTGCCAAGTTCTGATGTTTACTTTATCATATTCCTCCTTGCAGAGTCTGGATTGATCAACAATAGATCAAATCTAAATGATGCATGTGTTTACTTGTCGTTGATCATTCCTTACAGATGTTGGTTTCAGACTTTTCTGCATGTGGTTTCCCCTGCAATTATCAACCCAGTCCCAGGGACTCACTTCCGAAAGACAGTATGTTGAGTTTATGCAGGATATTGTCATGTATCCTTTACCTCTAATACAAGTTTGAGGAGTAGAGAGACACTGAAAAAGTCTGATTAATACTCTTTATTAAATCAAGGCAATGAGATAATAAAACATAACCACGTACATGCAGTATATATGAGATATAGATACCAATAATACATAGAAACAGGAGTAGGCCATTCAGCCCCTCGAGCCTGTTCTGCCATTCAATGAGATCATTGCTGATCTGTATCCTAACTCCATCCACCTGCCTTGGCTCCATATCCCTTAATACCCTTGGCTAACAAAAATCTTATCGATCTCGGATTTAAATTTATTAATTGAGCTTTTTGTGGGAAAGGGTTCCACACTTCTACCACCCTTTGCCATTCACCTCGCTTACAGTTGCCCACAGACTCTTTGCGGGCTTGTCAGTGGAGACTCAGTCATCCAGTGTCTGTTTCAGTATGGTGCCCTCTACAGGGGATCTGTGGTATCTGTAAACAGGGCAAGCAACAGTGAAGCTCTTCAACCAATCAGAATGAAGAATCCTCATTGAGCCATGCAGAGTCTAAACCAGGAAATAAAAAACAGGAAATATAAATTACATTTAAATCATGTACAGTAAGCAAAATAAAGATTGGGAAATACAGATGGGATTAAGGGAGAGAATTAAAAGAGAGACAGAAAAAAAAATTTAAATTATTTTAATTTTATTTATTTTTTAAAATCTCCAACATTAATTTTCTTCTGAAGGAAATGAGATGCCAGAGAGGTTGTTCAGTAATTATCACTTATTACGCCATTTCGCCATTTAAAACTAACTCACTCCTCTAAATGCGAAGTCGCACAACACCAGGTTATAGTCCAACAGTTTTATTTGAAATTACGAGTTTTCGGAGCGCTGCTCCTTCGTCAGGTACAGTGAGGGAATACAACTCAGTTACAAAGCACATATAGACAGAGAACAATGTGTCTGCAGAGATACAATCCGTCAGGGAGGCATTACATCAAAGGCACAGCAGAATACAGCTGAGACAATGAAGTGGGGTCACATGTGATGAAGGTATCTGTGTTCATGATCTGGCATGTCTTGCAGAGGTTGCCGTGGCAGGGTTGTGTGGTGTCGTGGTCGCTGTTCTCCTGACAGCTGGGTAATTTGCTGCGAACGATGGTACTTTTGAGGTTAGGCGGCTGCTTGAAGGCGAGTAGTGGAGGCGTGGGGTTGGCCTTAGCAAGGTGTTCGTCATCATCGATGACATGTTGAAGGCTGCGGAGAACATGGCGTAGTTTCTCCGCTCCGGGGAAGTACTGGACGACGTAGGGTACTCTGTTGGTTGTGTCCCGTGTTCGCCTTCTGAGGAGGTCTATGCGATTTTTCGCTGTGGCCCGTCGGAACTGTCGATCGACGAGTCAAGCGTCATATCCCGTTCTTACGAGGGCGTCTTTCAGCGTCCGTAGGTGTCCATCGCGTTCCTCCTCGTCTGAGCAGATCCTGTGTATTCGCACGGCTTGTCCATAGGGATTGGCTTCTTTAACGTGGTTAGGGTGGAAGCTGGAGAAGTGGAGCATCGTGAGGTTGTCCGTGAGCTTGCGGTAGAGTGAAGTGCTGAGGTGTCCATCTTTGATGGAGATTCGTGTGTCCAAGAATGAAACCGATTCTGAGGAGTAGTCCATGGTGAGTTTGATGGTGGGATGGAACCTGTTGATGTTATCGTGTAGTCCTTTCAGTGATCCTTCACCGTGGGTCCAAAGGAAGAAGATGTTGTCGATGTATCTGGTGTACAGCGTTGGTTGGAGGTCCTGTGCAGCGAAGAAGTCTTGCTCGAACTTGTGCATGAAGATGTTGGCATATTGTAACTGATTTGTATTCCCTCACTGTACCTGACGAAGGAGCAGCGCTCCGAAAGCTCGTAATTTCAAATAAAACTGTTGGACTATAACCTGGTGTTGTGCGACTTCTTATTTTTGTCCACCCCAGTCCAACACCGGCATCTCCGCATCATGTCCTCTAAATGCAGTAGCCCTAACTTTTTCAGCCGTGTTTAGTGCGGAACCAGTGGATAACTACCCCAAGTTCATGCCATTACAGTGAGTTCAGTGTCGAATCTACCGGCGAGGACTACATCAGCGCACCCTGTGGAAGAGCATGGTATCTCTGACAGCAACTTCTGGATTTCCACGTTTAACTGCGCATGTGCAGACGCCAGAAGTTGCTGTCAGATTTACCCTGTAATAAAGGCGCATGCTGATAGCCTCGCCGTTATTATTACAGCAAAATCTGGGGAAATGTAAAAGCATATCTGTATTCTTACAAGCTACCCAAAAGAAAATAGTGCAAACATTACAGGATTTTTTTTAAAATATAGCAGGCAGCAACAGAAATCATCCACTAGTAAACAATCAAATTAAGAAACCTGATGACCTACGGGCATCCCCTAGGATTTCTCTTATGGAGGCCAGTTTGTCAACCTATACTTCACGGGGGGGGAAAGTAGATTTTAGTCACGTGCTCTGCAAAATAACAGAGGAATTCATGTGGTTTGTATCAAATTCTAATCCCAGATCTCCTTCCCACGTTTCATTCATTCTTCCTGACTCCCCGATTGATCTGTGCCAGATAAGTATTTCTGTTGACTACAGGTTCCCTGCAATGTTCAACTGCATTATTTTCTGACAGTCAATACAGTATTTTGTGCAGTACTGCAATATTTTGAACCATAAATATCTTTTTTCACCCGACTTTACTTACCAGCAATTCTAGTTGTTGACTTTATGCACCTAAATTGATTTGAGAGCGATTATACCTTCCCATGGAAATTAATCTTTAAGTGTTTGGTTTATTCGATTCAATTTTTTGTGTTTCAAAAAAGCTATTTATAGTTCTGCTTTTCAAAGCTAAGAAGCCCACCTGAAACTTTCAGGAAATGCCATTAAGGCATTTCCGATGTTGCCAGCTCACATGAGAGTGATAAAAGTATTTAGATGATTTAAATGTTGTCCTGTTCTGTTTTACGGTTTTTAGAACTGTTTTGATATTTATTATAAACAGTAAATTTACTAAAATGTGATTTACTTTGATGCAAGCTGTAACAAATTAGCGCACTCAATTGATAGATGAAGGAATATTTGGTAGAATATATCTTATGAGATGAGTCATCATGCAGAATATGAAAAACAAAAGAAAGTATAATAAACTTGTGGGTATTTAATTTGAATGTGGTTGTCTAGCACAAGCCAAAACAACAATTTTATTTTAAATGTTAATCCTTTTGACTCCTGCAGTGGCTTTTCTTCCTGACCTTGCACCATTACCTCTGGAGTTCCTCAAGGATCTATCCTTGCCCCTCCTATTTCTCATCTACATGCTGCCCCTCGGATGCATCACCCGAAGGCATGACGTCAGGTTCCACATGCATGCTGATGGCATCCAGCTCTGCCTCACCACCATCACCTCCCTCAAGCCCTCCACTGCCTCTGTATTGTCAGACTGATTGTCTGACATGCAGTCCTGGATGAGCTTCAATTTCCTTAAATTAAATATCAAGACTGAAGCCATTGTCTTTCGCCCCCGCCACAAGAATGTTTCCAGCTTTTTCTGTTTTTATTTAATACATCTTACGTGTTTAATACCAAATTATGTTTAATTGTTGTGCAGGTCTGTAAGCTTTGAATTTATACTAATGTAATTATTGTCTATGATGCGTAGTGACAGGGAAAATGTAATCATGGGCAAGAATTAATTAACCGTACCTTTTTTTGTTTTGACCATGGATGCATTCAAACTAACACTGATGCATATTCTGTGCATTTTTTTCTCTTAGCTGTTGTGTCACCACATGGCAGTGGCATGCTTATGATGCAACTTAGCATACCTAACAACCCTCATCCACGGACTCATTCTCCACCTCAGTGGAAGCAAAATAAGTATTTCACCGTAGACCAGAGAGGACATAAATCTGCAGAATTTAACAACCCAGAGATTACCACACAGGTATGCAACTGGATTCCAGTTAAAAGGGTAAATAATGTTTCGTGATATCCTGTAACTTTTGTACATTTATTCATGTTATATACAGTAGAAGTGAGAAATATGTGGCTATCTCCTTTGACAGGGTTTCGATATCTTGACTATGTTGCACAGAAACCGGTGATTGCCTTTGAAGGAATAGAATACAATTAAATCACCTGCTAAAAATTACATTTGTCACTCATTTTAAGATGACCTAAATCTTTTATCTCAATCTATATTCCAGTCTTTATCTAAATCTATAGTCTTAAACCTTTGTTCCCAGCTCTAATCTTGACAATTATTTCATCTCACTTGTCAAACTGCTTTTGCAAAGTTGAAGTCATCTAAGCAAAGCTATGTGATTTTTTTTTTTAACAAAGGAGATCATTTTCAACTTCACTGTTTGGATAGTAAACAGGAGGAGCGGATCGCTGGCCTTTGAAAGAACCCATCCAATTTTCATATTTATTGAAATTAATGGGAATGAAAATCGGTTGGGTGTGATCCATTCCTCCAGTTATCGCCCAAGCGATGAAGGTGAAAATTACCCCTGAAGTGTGTCTTTAAAAACCACTGCATACTTTTATGGTGGGTGAGGTACTAGAATTTTGGTCTGGGATCAAGTGGTATTAATGGTATATTTTTCATGATATCTGGCAATGATGACCCAGCCAGTACCTCACTCAAGTGGTCACTGTTCATGTGTCAGCTTTGACAGCAAGTATTGATGAACTTTTCAACCAACTCGATCCTGATCCTGTGCTTATTTAGCATCCATAGTGCAATACTTTCTGCAGAATCGCTTGATAGTCTCCTTTTTTATTGTATAGCCCGAAGATGCTGTGGACAATTGTATTACTATTGCTGCCCCAGCTGTGATTAAGTAACTCTGGACACACTAGGGATTGAACCTGATACTTCCTGATCTTTGTAATTCACTCATTGGATAAATTATTTTGAGCTATTGGGGGAGCCCTATAAATAAAACTTCAACACATTAGAGATTACGGCCTTGAATTTGGGTTGCCTAAGGCTCCAAAATGGTGGGCAGGTAGTGCGCCGCCCACCATATTGGGTAAGGATAAACAAGAGGCGTCCTTGCCCATGCTTGAAGCAGGCTTTCATCCCTTTGCATATGCAAATAAGGGGTCTCACGCCTGCTTGAGGTCCGCACCATCGTGGACTGCACTCTGGGAAGTCTGCCAGAAGTTAAGTGACTTACCTGAATGTGGAGCCAGGAGTGCTGCTCCTGGCCCCATATTAAAGGACCCAATCGCCACAAGGATCAGTGGAAGGATCTTAATTCACTAGGGCATGGGGAGTCAGTGGAGCTTGGTGACGATGGAGTGTCAGGAGGGCAAACCTTTTTGAAGGAGAGGATGTGGGCTGTGGTATGCTTAAGATACAGTTAATGAGGAAGAAAGCATGGAGGCCTGTAAGGAGAGCTTTGGAAAAATCAAGCCTTGAAGTGATGAGTCAATTAGATTTCAGGCATGGATAATGCTTTGGCATTAGTGAGGAGAGTTAACTGCAAAGGAATGATGCAACAAAGATGAAAACAATGGTATTTGTAATGGTTCAGATGTAAAGAAGGAAGCTGAGCTTGAGGTTGAGCAGCAAGCCGTTGTTCCACAACTCATGGCTTCCTCTGAGGTTACAACCAGGAAGTTTAAAGTTGAGGCTGGAGATGAGCAGTGTTGGTGTGAACTCGGGAGAGTGGCTTTGGTTTTGTGGACATCTAGATGGAGCAAATTCTTGCACACACACTTCCTGTCAGACAGGCAGTTTTGGAATTTCGCAGCAGCCTTGGGATCGTTGGAGATAATAGAGCTCCATAACTTTGTATATCAATAGAAGCTGACCCTGTACTACCAGGTGGTGTCACTAATGGGTAACAAAGGAAAGAGGAATGAATCAAGAATGTAACCTTGAGGTATACCAGAGATGATTGTGTGGGCACTGTAGACAAAAACTGTTGTTGATTATGTAATATCTACAATGTGACCGGTCAGAGTGGAACCATGAAAGAACATTGCTATGATTTTTAATTGGCTAACTTATTTTTAAACATGAATTAATAGGTCAAATGGTGTAAACCGTGTTACAGTTTATTCAGATAAGACAGCACACTGCTATTTAATGTATTGCCATTATAGGTTGGAGGCTTGCCCCAGTAATTAACCAAGTTTGATTTTCAATTTGTACCAATTAATTTAGCCAAGGTTCAGTGTTTTTTCAGCGTATAGGACGTTAAACCACTTTTTAAAAATAAATAAATAAATAAAATTTCCATTGTTAAGAATCTAAGTTCATGAAGTAAGAGAGCTCGAAATACTTTGGAGTTTGTTTGATTGAAATTGATATTGACTTTTTTTTAAAACAGAGCAGTCCACAGCTAGGTAGTCCTGCTGTATCACCAGCCCAATCTCCAGCACCGCCACCAATGACGACGATAAAAAATGTCCGCACTGGATTAGGACCCCTCCCAATAATGGCACAATTTCCTCGACCTATGGTCCCTGGACAAGGTATTTGTTTCAAAAATAGATGAAAATGTAATTGAGCATCTTTGGTTTTAATTAAGATGCATAATGTTCCATTGCAGTTGTGACAAAAATGTAGCTTTTGCCCTGTCAAATGGGGAAAATTTCTGAGTTTGCAGAAGACCCTAAGTTAGGAGGTACAGTAAGTTGTGTAGATGGGAGCAGGAGATTAGAAAGGGTCATAGACTGATTAAGTGAGTGGGCAAAAACTGTGGCAGATGGACTTCAGTGTTGAAGTGTGAGGTCATGCACTTTGGATCCAAGAAAGATTAAATCAAAATATTTTCTTAATGGCAAGAAACTAGGAACTATCGAGAAGCAGAGGGATTTGGGTGTCCAGGTAAACAAATCACTAAAAGTTAGTGCACATGTGCAAAAAAAATCAAAAAGCCTAATGGAATGTTGGCCTTTATCTCAAGAGGGCTGGAATACAAAGGAGAGAAAGTTATGCTTCAGTTGTACAGAGCCTTGGCTGGAGTACTGCGTTCAGATTTGTATACCAAACCTCAGGAAGGATATATCAGCCGTGGAGCGGCTTAAAGGGTGAAATTATGAGGACAGGTTGCTTGGTTTCTATTCCCTTGGGTTTAGAAGGTTGAGGGGTGATCTAATTGAGATGTTGAAAATGCTAATGGGATTTGATCAGTTAGATGGAGAGAAACTATTTCCTCTGGTAGGGAATCCACAACAAGGGAGCACAATCTTAAAATTGGAGCCTGGACAATCAGAAGTGAAATCAGAAAGCACTTTTTCACACTAAGGGTAGTGGAAATCCTGAACACTTTCCCCCAAATGGCTGTGGAAGCTGGATTAATTGAAATTTTAAAGACTGATATCGACAGATTTTTATTGGGTAAGGATCAAAGGTGGGTAAATGGAGTTGAGATACAGTTCAACCATGATCTAGCAGAATGGCAGAACAGGCTCAAGGGGCTGAATAGTCTACTTCTGTTCCTATGTTTTGTATTGTAGCTTTTTATTTTTGTGTGGCTTCAGTTAAACACAGTAAATGTGAGTTTAAAATTGGCTCCAGATACCCATAGTTGGAAAAATACTTCTGTCTCTGTGACCGAGAGAGGGGTGGGAGAGCCAGTACTCAAAACCATCTTGATTCATTCATTGTTCCAATGGGAGTCAACTGCCTTCCTTTATCAATGATCATCTATTCAGAAATTAATTGGGTCATATTGTATTTTATGGCTGTACATTATTTCTCTGAAATGTTAATGCATGCAGGGTTTCCGATTGGAAAGTAAACAATTTCATTATCTGTCAAGACCAACCCATCTGAGACATCTGCAAAAGATTTAATACCCTTGAGCCAAAAAATGTCTTTTTACATAAGATATAAAACAACTTCTCTCAGTTTAGTGTTAGAGATTGCTGCGAGAGAGAGCTAACAGGCCCAGGGGAAATAACAATACAATGCAAGCTCTTCAAACTAATCAAACTTCGAGGGATAAAACCCCCGGTCCGGATGGATAGCAGATGCACTATTACATATATATCAATTCATTAGAAAAGAGAATAGTGCCAGAAAATTGGCGGACAGGTAATGGTTATTCCTGTGTTTAAAAAGGGAACTATAGGCCAGTTAGCTTAATGTCGGTGGTAGGAAAGATAATGGAACCTTTACTCAGATGTAACAGAAAAACATCTAGAAACTGAATGTAATAAAGCTTAGTCAGCACAAATTTCAAAAGGGAAGGACATACTTGACCAATCTTATTGAATTCTTTGAAGAAGTAGCAGAGTAGACGAGGGTAATGCAGTAGATGTAATATATTTGGATTTTCAAAGGGCCTTTCATAATCAGAGCATGTGGAGTTGGGACAGGTAGCAGAATAGATAGCAAGCTGCCTACTAAACAGAGAGCAGGGATTAAGGTTAGCTACTCAGACTGACAAAAGTTGGAAGTGGTGTTCCACAGGGATGGATGCTGGGACCACTGTTGTTCACAATTTACATTAACGATTTGGACTCTGGATTCAGAAGTACAATTTCAAAATTTGCGGACAACACCAAATTGGGGAGTGTAATTATTACAAAGGAACAATGCAAATTGGCGTTTAATTGGCAAATTAATTTCAGTATAGATAAGTGTGAGATGATGCATTTTGGTAGAAGAGTAAGGAGGCCGCATACTGCTTGGATAATGTAAGTCTAAAAGGGTTAGACGAGCAAGTTGATCTCTGGGTACAGATACACATCACTAAAAATAGCAAACCAAGCACTCGGCTTCATTTCTAGAAGGATAGAATTGAAATGCAGGGAAGTCATGTTAAACCTGTATCGTACCTTGGGTAGACCATACTTGGAGTACTGTGCACAGTTCTGGTTTCCATATTCTAAAAAGGATATTAAGGCATTGGATAAGATGCAAAAAAGATTCACAAGGATGATGCCAGAACTGAGAGGTTATAACTATCAGGAAAGACTGAACAGAGTGGGGCTCTTTTCTCCAGAAAAGAGAAGGCTAAAGGGTGACCTGATAGAGGTCTTTAAGATTATGAAAGAGTTTGATAGGGTAGATGTGGAGAAACATGTTCCCACTTGTGAGGGAGCCCAAAGCTAGAGGCCATAAATGTAAGATAGTTACTAATAAATCCAACAGAGAATTCAGGAGAAACTTCTTTACCCAAAGAGTGGTAAGAATGTGTAATTGCTACCCGAAGGAGTAGTTGAGGCAAATAGCACAGATGCATTTAAGGGGAAGCTAGATAAGCACATGAGGGAGAAAGGAATAGAAGAGTAAGCTGATAGCGTTAGATAAAGAGGGTGGGAGGAGGCTCGTGTGGAGCATAAACGCAGGCATAGACCAGTTGGGCCTGAATGGCGTGTTTCTGTATTGTAGACTCAATATAACAATTTCTGGCAAGATAGGTTGGCTGAGACACTTTACGGATATGCATATATGGCAGGAAGAAAGCTACATAGGGTCCACAGACCTTCATTTGGGTCACTCATTGGGCACAACCTATGGATTCACCCTCTAATTCCAGCATCAGTGTCGGTTAGATAGAAGAGCAAATTTGGTTGCTGGCAATTTTGTCACCCCTATCTGCTTAGCCTCCCGCAACACCAAAAATCGTCACCTCAGTTGTGCTGTTGTTGATCTGGATACACTTCAAAACCAACCCACAACAGAATGTGGCACAAACCATTGAACCAACCAGTTAGAAGAGGGTGTTCAGCACATGTAATAGTACTTAAACATACATTTAAAAAGTAATATTTATAACCAGACCTACTGATGGTTGGTTGGGGATTCAAATGTGTTATAGTTCTGAGCTCAGTATCTTACACCTTTATGAATCCAGATAGTCATTACAAACACCCAATTTTTATACATTTCTCTTACTCCTTTCACATGACAATCCACACAATTCTGCATTACATAATTATATAAAAGTTAAAATATAACTCCGTAGAAGGAGAATCTAATTGATTTATCCCTTATCAATAACTTTAATTTTCCTTACTTAACAAGCTCTTTTTTTGTAGATTAGTACAGTTTCCCTACTTTGTCTTATCAATAGTTTCACTCTTGTTAATATAATTGTTATTCCACCAAATGAAACTTTTAATTTTAAGTCTGTCTTTGATTCAGTACCAGTCAAACTCCTGCTTCTACGTAAATCCCAATTAAAAAGGATGATGTATACCCAGATGTTTTCATTTGCCGAACTAACTGTTTTTCCTGCATTTGTTATCAACTGATTAAAATTCTCTGACATTTGTGAATCAGTATGCACTGACATGTCTTTTAATTAGGTTTACTGAGATTTCTAAACTGATGATTGCTTTAAGGTCAGCACTGGTTCAATAGCCCAGTGGTACTTTAAAAAGACTTCAACTTCCCTGCTTAACAGGCAAAGGCTAAAATTTACTATTCCTACAATTTGAAGAGAAATCAATAACAGTATAACAGCAGACTTCAGGACAGCCTGATTAACCCTTAACCCACCAGCACAAGAGAAAAACAATGCATCAGCTGAGGGGACCTCACCCAAATCTATTTTAATGGTTCTTTTTGGTATTCCATTGAAAGGCTGCCCGATTAAAGCCCATCTCACTACGAAGGAGAGTAATCCCTGTAAAAATGAGCATTATCCCATCTTCTGTACCTTTTCCAGATGCTGCCCATCACCATCCCAGTTCCAGGACCTCAACAAGCATCATCCTAGATTCCTTTGAGCAGGGAAGTGGCCATGGATATGACTGGAGTGGCTTCACCTCACCACCAAGAGGCAGGCTAATTTTTTTTCTAACTTCACACATTTCTAATAGGTAGCACAACTCCATGGAATCATTGCCTGGAACAGTTTCTCCACAAAAACCTACTAGTGATGCATGCATGCACACACTTCCTTTTCATAGACTTCCCTTCTCCACCCCCAGATAAAAACCTGTGGGAATCTGAGAACACCCTTGAGTTACAAAGGCTTAAGAGAGAAGTTTGCATTGTTTTGCTATTTCCCCATATTCTGTCAGCTCGCTCTCTCTCTCTCTCACAACAATCTCTGAGGCTCTCTGTCTGTCTGATCTGGCCACATCTTGAGTACTGTGTTTGCCTCTGATCAACAAGGCAAAGAAATACCCTAGAGATGGTGCAAAGAAAGTCGATAAAGCTGATCCCCAGTCTGAGAAGACAGAGTCATATGGATAGCCTAGAAAAACTCTGACTCAGCAGCTTTAAAAGGAGGCAAATGAGAAAAGGACCCTTAAGGAAGTATAAAAGATCGATATCTATCTATATCTCCCTCTCGCACGCTCTACCCTCCCCTTCTTTCTCTCTTTCTCTCTATCTTTCACTTCAAAAGTATTCGTTGGCTATAAAGAAAGCGCCATGGGATGCCATATATATTTGTGTATTATGTGTGTATATATAGGTTTATGTCTATCTCTTTCCATTTCTGTACGTTTTGCTCTTTTACTCTACCCTCTCTTCTCTCCTTCTCACTCTCCCTTGTGTCTGTCTCTGTCTTTCTCTCCTGGGTCGCTGTCTTCTCGCACATCAGTCTGTTTTTCATCATCTACTTCTTTGTCATGTCATCTTGACCGTTTACAGTAGCAAACACTTCACTACTACAGTACTCCAAGTTGATTTGAGGATGTTAGGGTCCCATAAACCAACAAAAGTCTGCATTACTTTGGTGCACCATTTGTATATGGAGCTCAACAATGTATTGCAACATTTCAAGTGATTTATTTTGTACTTTTTTTTTAAGTTTTCCCCCAGCCCCTCTGCTGAAGGTGCTTGCTCATGCTGGGATACCAGTTACTTTTTATTTGCAAACTTAATGCAATCGGATAATTGTAAAATATAAGGATAATGTAAATATTACAGTTTTAAGCACGTCCCCAAAATGACAAAAGTTGTTTTTTGGTGGTTGGGAGGGGGGTTGGCGGAGGAGAAATGGGCTTAACTTGCACTCTGATCATTGCAGTACCAGATCATGTTACGCTCCTAAAACTATGTTGCTCTTTTACATTTGAAGATGTCAAGCATGGCAATGTGACTTGGACTACAGGATGCAGTGAAGTATGATGTAAAGTACCCAAAATTTGTCATAGGTTTAAATGATGCACAGCTAGCTGTAAGTTTTTTATTTGAAGAAATACATTACTATTCATGTGGTTCATGCCATGACATTAAGGAAAATGTTGGCAAGAAGAACCTCTCTCACATCACTTGACCTGTAGTCTCTCTTACCCAGCCTGTCTCCTGCTCACACCAATTATTCTCTGGCATATGGTACTTCAAGACAGTCAGTGGTCCTATTCATTATTAGTGATTGATAGCCTACTTGCTTTAAAAGTAGTTATTAACATTTGGAAACATCTCCAGTAACTAACTAGAACTTCAGCCTTATTGATTTTCCTCGGTTCTGTCATAGATGCCTTGAGTTTTACTTTTCTTTAAATATGCATGTGTATAGCACTGATTTATGTAGCTTGCAAACTTAAATTATATACTGGAGGAAGTATTTTAAAAATTATTTTCTTTTAAAGGAGATGGACGCTACCCTTTGCTTGGGCAGCCTTTGCAATACAATACTCCAATCCGTCCTCTTCTCCATGGACCGCATATAGTCTCAACACAACAGGTTGGTTTGAGTATCACCAAAACAATAATGTCCTGAACCAAATTGCTTTTTAAAAACAAATTGTTGGGATTTCTGCTGGCACCTAGCTACTTACTGGGAAAAATTGCATCTGAAAACATTTTGAGGTAGAGTTTCCACTTTTGGCACAATCAGCGATTCAGGCACGATTTTAATTTTTCGCTCATGTTACCGCTCAAACTCATTTGCATGTCCCGAATGTAAAATCTCCCATGAACCAGCGCAATCGGGCAACATTTTAAACGTAATTTTTTATATTAAATATTCCTTGATATATTTAAGAGGGGTAACTTGGTGCATGCAGTTTTATTAATACAGCTGAAAATGGGTTTATCACAAAAAAATAAGCATTTTTAATCAGTGTCTAGTCCTTCATCTGTGAGTAACCCAATTTTTAAATACTTGAAAATGGCTTTTTTTAAACTATACAGAATCATTTGCTAGTTTCATTGGTGTACAGTATAGTCAGTTTCTTTGTAGAAGCTTTTAAAACGTGCCTATTAGTACCCGCAAACGGGCATGGTGGTTAATTCAATCTGGGGACATGGCCAGTTTTTTGGGTGGGGCCGGCTTCCATCGCGATTTTTTTTTTAAACCAGCGCAAAAGATTACGGAAACTCAATTTGTGCTGAATGTCATTTGCGCTTGATATTATGAAATTCCTCGATCTTGGGCGAATCCAGCAGAAACTGTACCCCAGGTTATTTCATGGTGTATAACTATCCTATGAAGTTTTAGTTTTGGTTACATTTGGTACTTGCTTTGCTAAGCACTTATTCTTCTTGAAAATGCACTGTTCAATTGTAATTTTTTTGTTAGTTTTAAAGAATTATTTAGATATTTTTGGTTTAGTGTTTGTGTGTTGAATTTGTTAGGGTCAGAATTTGAGTAGGCATGGAGGAAGAGGAAAGAAACAGACAAGGAAAGCAGCATCAACAGATCTTGGTGCAGGAGAACCAGGTACGTAAATAAATGCAACACTTCTACATGGAGGCAAAATGTGCTGTATTCCGCATTCATTTTACTAAGTGTTGCATAGTATTTACAGCATAGTATTTACAGCACAGAAACAGACCATTTGGCCTAACCGGTCCATGCCGGTGTTTATGTTCCACATGAGCCTCATCCCACCCTCCTTCATCTAACCACAAAAACATATCCTTCTATTCCTTTCAACCTCATGTGCTTACATAGCTTCCCTTTAAATGCATCTATGCTAGTTGCCTCAACTACTCCTTGTGGTAGTGAGTTCCACATTCTAACCACTCGCTGGGTAAAGAAGCTTCTCCTGAATTCCCTATTGGATTTATTAGTGACTATCTTATATTTATGGCCTCTGGTTCTGGTCTCCCCTGCAAGTGGAAACATCTCTACATCTGGCCAAAGTGGACTGGGATCAGCTACTTGTAGGAAAATCCACATCAGAGCAGTGGGAGTCTTTCGGAAAGGAAATAGAGAGAGTACAACGGCAACATGTTCCCGTAAAGGTCAAGGGTGGGACCAACAATCCCAGGGAACACTGGATGTCAAGGGATATACGAGAATGGATTAGGAAAAAAAGGGAGGCTTTTGGCATATACAAAGGACTAAAAACAGTGGAAGCCCTAGAGGAGTATAGAAAGTGCAGGGGGGTACTTAAAAATGAAATTAGGAGAGCAAAGAGGGGGCATGAAATAACACTGGTGAGCAAAATAAAGGAAAATCCCAAGGTGTTTTATAAGTATATTAAGGGCAAGAGGATAACCAGGGAAAGAGTAGGGCCCATTAGGGACCAAAGTGGCAATCTGTGTGTAGAGCCAGAAGATGTCGGTGGGGTTTTAAATGAATATTTTGCATCTGTGTTCACTATGGAGAAGGATGATGTAGGCATAGAAATCAGGCAGGGGGATTGTGATATACTTGAACAAATTAGTATTGAGAGGGAGGAGGTACTAGCGGTTTTAGCAGTAGATAAATCCCCAGGCCCAGACGAGATGTATCCCAGGCTGCTGTGTAAGGCAAGGGAGGAGATTGCAGGGGCTCTGACACAAATTTTCAGAACATCTCTGGCCACAGGGGAGGTGCCAGAGGACTGGAGGACAGCTAACGTAGTACCATTATTCAAGAAGGGTAGTAGGGATAAACCAGAGAATTATAGGCCAGTGAGCCTAACATCAGTGGTAGGGAAATTATTGGAAAAAATTCTGAGGGACAGAATTAGTCTCCACTTGGAGAGGCAAGGATTAATCAAGGATAGTCAGCATGGCTTTGTCAGGGGGAGATCATGTCTGACCAATTTGATTGAATTTTGAGAGGGGGTGACTAGGTATTGTGGATGAGGGTAGTGCAGTTGATGTGGTCTACATGGACTTCAGTAAGGCTTTTGACAAAGTCCCTCATGGGAGACTGGTCAAGAAGGTAAGAGCCCATGGGATCCAGGGCAACTTGGCACATTGGATCCAAAATTGGCTTAGTGGCAGGAGGCAGAGGGTGATGGTCGAAGGTTGTTTTTGTGACTGGAAGCCTGTGTCCAGTGATGTACCGCAGGGATCGGTCCTGGGTCCTTTGCTGTTTGTAGTGTACATTAATGATTTAGATATGAATGTAGGAGGTATGATCAGTAAGTTCGCAGATGACACGAAAATTGGTGGAGTGGTAAATAGCGAGGAGGGAAGCCTCAGGCTACAGGACGATATAGACGGGTTGGTCAGATGGGCAGAACAGTGGCAAATGGAATTTAACCCTGAAAAGTGTGAGGTGATGCATTTTGGGAGGACTAACAAGGCAAGGGAATACACAATGAATGGTGAAGGATGCGCGCCGGGCCCTTCCTGTGGATCGCCCCAGCTGCGGTGCTCGTCGGCCTCCGGGCAGGCAAGTGGCCTCGGCTGGCGCCGAGCAGCTGACTTAGAACTGGTGCGGACCAGGGGAATCCAACTGTTTAATTAAAACATGAAGGACAGAGGATCAGAGGGACCTTGGTGTGCATGTACATAGATCCCTGAAGGCAGCAGGACAGGTAGATAAGGTGGTTAAAAAGGCATATGGGACACTTGCCTTCATTAGCCGAGGCATAGAATATAAGAGCAGGGAGGTTATGATGGAGCTGTACAAAACGCTAGTTAGGCCACAGCTGGAATACTGTGTGCAGTTCTGGTCGCCACACTATAGGAGGGATGTGATTGCATTGGAGAGGGTGCAGAGGAGATTCACCAGGATGTTACCTGGGTTGGTGCGCTTCAGCTATGAAGAGAGACTGGACAGGCTGGGGTTGTTTTCCTTAGAGCAGAGAAGGCTGAGGGGGGACCTGATTGAGGTGTACAGGGGCATAGATAGGGTAGATAGAAAGGAACTTTTCCCCTTAGTAGAGGGGTCAATAACCAGGGGGCATAGTTTCAAGGTAAGGGGCAGGAGGTTTAGAGGGTATTTGAGGAAAAACTTTTTCACCCAGAGGGTGGTTGGAATCTGGAACTCACTGCCTGAAAGGGTGGTAGAGGCAGGAACCCTCACAACATTCAAGAAGCATTTAGATGAGCACTTGAAACGCCATAGCACACAAGGCTACGGACCAAGTGCTGGAAAATGGGATTAGAATAGACAGGGCTTGATGGCTGGCGTGGACACGATGGGCCAAAGGGCCTCTTTCTGTGCTGTATAACTCTATGTCTACCCTATCAAGCCCTTTCATAATCTTAGAGACCTCAGGTTACCCCTCAGTCTTCTTTCTTCTAGAGAAAAGAGCCCCAGCCTGATCAATCTTTCGTGATGGGTATAACCTCTTAATTCTGGTATCATTCTAGTAACATTTTTTGCACCTTCTCCTTGCCGCAATATCCTTTTTATAATATGGAGACCAGAACTGTTCACAGTACTCCAAGTGTGGTCTAACCAAGGTGCTGTACAAGTTTAACATAACTTCCCTGCTTTTTTTTTCTGTCCCTCTAGAAATGAACGGCAGTGCTTTGTTTGCTTTCTTTTGGCTTTATTAACCTGCATTGCTACTTTTAGTGATTTGTGTATCTGTACCCCCATATCCCTCTGTTCCTCTACTCCATTTAGATGCTTATTTTCCAAGGAGTATGTGGCCTCCTTATTCTTCCGACCAAAATGTGCCACCTCACATTTACCTATATTGAAGTTCATTTGCCAATAACAAGCCCATTCTGCAAGTTTATTAATGCCTTATGTGCACATAATGTTACAATTTCCCTTGCTAAATGTCACCAAAATCCCAGTGGTGGAATAAAACCTACAATGAAGTATCACATGCCTTCCATTACTCTTCACTAAAATCCTAGTGACTGTGCTGCTGGATTACTGGTTCTCTCTGTGGCAGGCTTTATTGGTGAATGATTCGTGGGTTAAATATTTTATATTTGTTTTCTCTTCATTTGAAAAAAGAAAATGCATTGTATGCAGTTACTCAAATTTGGATTTATCCATTAATTGCTATGCTAAAGTTACTGGAGCATGCATTTTGATGTGGGACGTGACTTAACTCCAATATAATTTCTGCAAATCTTTGTGCTCTCGGCAACCAGCAGGATTGAAGTCATTGGCTCTGTCCTTGTTGCAATCACTTCTGGATGCATCCTGTTACATCACCTGATAGACGGAAAATAAAGTTTTAACAAGTACAATATAAAACTGTTAATATTGTTAACGTTTCAGGTCGATGGATGCTGCCTGGCCTGCTGAGTGTTTCCAGCATTTTCTGTTGTTGTTTCAGATTTCCAGCATCCGCAGTATTTTGCTATTGTGTTAATATTGTTGCTTGTTTTCTATTTGCATAAATTACTTGTCTTCTGTCTTTCTTCCAGTTGTCAGCAGAGTCCTCGAGGTGACTGACCTGCCAGAGGGAATTAGTCGTACAGAAGCCGATAAGCTTTTAAGTGAACTCCTTAAAGCTGGTGCCAAGATTCGATGGCTGCGAGACACTCAGCCACATTGTGGTGGTGGTGATAGTAATGCAAACACAGAACACTCAAAACCTTCCAGTGACTTGGCGTCCATGTACACAATCATAGCGATGTTTCCTTCAAAACTGGCTGCTCAGAATGCATTGTTGAAACAAAGTAACTCAAATAAATTCAAACTGAGAACGAGCAAGAAGCACTACGATTTTCACATTATGGAAAGGGCTAGTTCTCAGTAGTGTACACTGCACTGGACTTGCAGACTCTTCCACTTTTTTTCCCTCCTCGATTGGGCTTGTATAATGGTTTCTGTTGACGTATAGACTCCTGGAACGTGGTGTTTTATGATCTAACAGTTGAAGAAAACCAGTGATCCAGCAAAAAAGGCTATGAGTTTCCTAATTTATGTTCACCGTTGTCACAACAAAGTATCTGAGCATATCACAAAGCAGCATCTTTATATGGAGAATGCTGCAGAACCACAGTACAAATTTTATAGCCTTTTTGTTTTATATTTGTGAATCTTGTATCCAATCCAGAGCTCCATTGTACAGCAACTCTCATGTCAATACCATCAGCCAATAATTACTCGCCTTAACAGGTTTTTACCCCAGCACAACCAGCAAAATGTGTGCTTGCTTAAAAAAAATCAAACAAGTTAATTTGGAGAAGCCAAAAGTAGTTGTGGGAATGAAGTGTTTCATTATCTTTCTTGGCTGGTCACTAGTGATCTACAAAGAAGAATGTGTGGAAATAATGCCTTCAGATGCAGCCTGAAGATTTTGCAGTTCGACATCTTGGATCCAATGAGTTTGAAACTTAGTCCCCAATACCCTATTTTAAGTGAACTTCATACTCACTAATTGGGCTCATAAATTTATTTGTGTGGACATTCCTCCTTTTGTTTTGAAGCCCCAGATTGCAATGTTTTTTGTGTTAGTTCTTAAATGCTGGACATTTGTTAGAAAGTTTGTGTTTTAAGTTCACCCAATATTGAGGATCACTGGACATCAACAGAATTGTTGCATTATTGACATACAAACCTATCATTTCTTTTTGGTTGTGTGTAAATCCTGCCAGGCTGTACAATGTGTGCTGATGCAATTTTTTTTCCCCTTTTTCAGTTCAAGGAAAAAAATAAATGTTTACAAATACATTTAAAAAAACTCTTTGTAACTTATTTGGGTGATGCAAAATGAATTATCTTTTTTGGGTGCTGACCGGTGGCCTCAACTACTTGGCTGCTGAGTGACTCAAATATTTGTAGATTCAATCTTTCAATTAAGTTGCAAACTTTACTTAGACAACTGAACTGAAATTTATAAATGTAATTTTCTCTCTTGCTTCAAATGATATAAAAGTGGTTGTTCGGATAAAGAGACCATTTTCTTCAATTTTAGAGTACATCAAAGAAGCTGGCATTTTGGGCTCATATCTGAGAATATTAGAAACCATACTTTTGTTGCATATGGTATGGTTTGAGTGCCACTTGCAACACATGAATTTTCTCATCTCAATTCTTCATGTTGTTCATCTTAGCTGGTAATGTTGTAGATTTGTGAGGGTAGACATGATACGGGAGTGGGAATTGCATGCAAACACACGAGCATAAACTTGCTAAGCGGAAGCATGGGACAGATAATTGGGCTGTGATGCTATCGCCCTTTCTATAAGTCAGACTCACATCTACTGAAACTTTGCTCCAAAGGACAGCATTGTTGAATTTGTCATTTATTGCAGGATAATATGCCAGTGGCTGAGTTTTGGACAAATTGTAGCTTATATAGGGTGGAGATTGGAAGACCAGTGAGGGCACCATTGGGAAAAATCAAGCTTGGAGGGGACAATAACTTGGATGAGGGCTTCATCAGCGATATGACGGGTGGAGGCAGGCTATTTGGAGAGATGGAAACAGGTGGCCTTTGTAACAGGATATGGGGTTTGAAGCTTAGTTCGGGATTATTCAGAGCACCAAGACTGCACAAATTCAGTGGCGGGCGAGATCGGATTGGGGGTATGTTGTAGAGGTTTAGGCACGAGTTAAATGAAATGACATGCAGACTAGAAATAGCAGGAGACCGAGGATGGAACCATGGGGTATCCTGAGGTAACCATGTAGGACAGAAGGAGATGCTATGTTGGTATAGGAATGAGTTGAACCAAGTGTAGCATATGTCACAGAGTTAGACGTCAGGTGAGAGATTGGAACAGGATGGAGTCGTTGACCATATCGAACAGTGGAGAGTTTGAGCAAGACCAGTGATAACGCACCATCGATCCATTCATTATGCAGCTATCTTGCCATAGAGCAGTGTGTTCACGATACCATTGGGATAGTAATTTACCATTGTGTTAAAGATTTTAAAACCTTCAACAAAATAATTAAAATTAGAAATTGGAGACAATACAAGGCAAAAAAAGAAAAGTTTAACATCAACCAGCGTCAGCAGAGTGCCCTGCTAAACTGTTTGAATTTCTATTTTTTCTTTTATTTCTGCATTATACAATGTACTTTCCTAACGGTTTACTTCTGGGTTAAGATTTTCATGCATCAACTATGAAGTGCACTGGCTTCTTGCATGCACCGTGACACTTAACACTGACCGAAAATAGGACAAAATTGCTCAGTAAATTTCCAATTACTGGGTAAATTTTGCACAGCCCTATACTTTTTAAAAGAAACACATAGCTGATTTCAGGTTTATAATTTAATCTCAGGGTTTCATTGGCATTTATTAGATTAGGCATTGCTCTTGAGTTTTTATCATTTTCTGAATCCTTTACTGCAATCACTGCCTATTAATCATTCTGGCATCCCTCTTTATGTAAATTTAGGTTAACCACTCACTAACTATTGATATGTTGGTCATGGATAAGATGGCTATGCTTTGATTTCAGTGTAGGGATCATATGGTTTGCTCTTCTCCTTTGTAGAATAAATGTGATATACACATTGAATTTTAAAGTGAAACTTGAAGGGGAGCTCAAACCATTAACAATGATCAATGTCAGTAGTTCATTAATAGAATTCTCTGCTGTACATAGGTCAGAACAATGAGCAGTATTTTAGAGAAACTAGCTTTTAGCATTGAATTGTTTTATTACCTTTCACGTTCTTTAATAAAGAATTCAATGGAAAAAAAAATACAGGGGCTTCCCTTGTAAAAAGATTTTTTTTTCATGTTTTGACAACACTTATAGTATTGTGAGCAGTGAAATTAAAAAATATCAGCAATGCACAGCATGTCAATAAGCTTCTGGTTGAGAAAGGTTGTTTGGGTATTATCCTTTATTGACTTTGCCTGGTAAGGCTGGAGAAGTTCCATCTATAAGCTAAAAGGATGAATCTGAAAATGTCCAAGTAAGGGAAACAAAAGGTGGAAGTCAAGAGTTTAAATTTACTAAGTGTCACCAAGAACTAACTCTTATTTAACTGTTAATTGTTGGATTTTAAAATGCTAGAAAAAGGTTTGAAGTGATAATGAATTGTTACAAAGATCACCTCACACTGGAGTTCAGCTTCCTGCCATTTAAAGATAAAAGAATGGGAATGACGAGAGTTAAGCACACTTGGCTCCAAATTGGAAGAGAAAGTGATGTATTGTGAATGATATTGGGAGAAAGTAGCAGGAATATTAGGGTACATAGCTGTTGAAGTAGTTCAATATGTTAGCAGATTAATTCATCCACTAAAATATCAGATGGAGCATCATATAAATGTGTTGTGTTTGTCCAATAATATCACCAACTAAAGTTTGTATTGTTTGGTTGGAGTCATGTAAGAAGCCAAGACTGAGGTAGGAGATTTTTTTGAGATAACTATATATCGTTTTTTTGCATCTGAATGAATGTACGCATTTTGTATTCCAAATTGCTTTCTGACTGGCCTATGCTAAACAAATGGCACCAATCATGACACCAGATGGGTCTGAGAATCCCATTCCAAAAGAATCCAGAAAGCAGCCATTATACTTCCACCCCAAAACTAAAAACCTAAGCTGAAATAGCTAACTACTTAAAGTTTAAAGTATGTTAAAGTAACTGTACATATTTAACCATTCAGGTTCCAATTGAAGTTTAGACTAAATAGAAGACATGGATGCCATCAAGCCCTGGATCCCTGAGCATACATAAAGCAGCAAATTGATAAGGCAGTTAAGTAAGTGTATGGGATACTTGGCTTTGTAAATAAGGGCATTGAACACAAAAACAAGCAAGTCATGATAAACCTTTACAAATCACTGGTTAGGACTCAGCTGGAGTATTGTGTAAAATTCTGGGCACCACACTTTAGGAAGGATGTCAGGGCCCTGGAGAGGGTACAGAGGAGGTTTACCAGGATGATACCAGGGATGAGAGACTTCAGTAATTTGGCGAGATTGGAGAAGCTGAGATTGTTCTCCTTACAGCAGGGAAGGTTAAGGGGCGACCTAATCAAGGTATTCAAAATTATGAGGGGTTTTGATAGAGCAAGTAGGAAGAAAGTGTTTCCTCTGGCAAGTGGTCTGTAACCAGAGGTCATAGATTCAAAAATAATTGCCAATGGAACTAGAGGGGAAATGAGAAATTTCTTCACACAGAGGGTTGTTAAGATCTGGAGTGCACTACCTGAAAGTGTGGTGGAATCAGATTCCATAGTAACTTTCAAAAGGCAATTTGACATGTACTTCAAGAAGACTGATTTGCAGGGTTATTGGGGGAAAAAGCTGGGGTATGTGACTAAATTGCACAGCTCTTTCAAAGAGCCGGCACAGGCACGACAGGCCGAATGGCCTCCTATGCTGTAAGATTCTATAATTCTACCTGTGACTCAATTCATGAATAATCCAAGTTGGAGTCAATTTAAAACATCTTTTTAATTACACATTACACAGGGATAACCTTTAATTGAGTGTAGTTGTACGGCTTTATTCTGGAGTACTCTTTAATCTGTGGTATTAAGTATTTAAAACTATGCTCTGAATGTCTGTCTCTATCACTCCCCTCTGATCTAACGATTGTCTGCATATTAATTGACAATATTGACTGGACCCCCTGATTTTTTAGACCAAATGCCTTTACACACAACTATTCTGGAAAGTTGACATACCCTCTCTCCCAGCGGAAATAGAACTCTCATACATAGTTATATTAATCTTCCTTCACCGTACCTATCCCCACTCTCTTCCCCTCTCCCAACACACACAAAAGTTAATATTAAAAATTCCATCTCCCCCGACATTGCAGAAAAGATGAGGACTATCCATAATTAGTATCAAGCGTTGATATGGTTACTTGCAAACTACTTGTACATCTCTTGAAATTTAACTAATACCATAAAAATCAAGTTAATAAATATTTCCCCATCATTAATTTTCAATATAATGAATAATCAAATAACTTTTCTCAATTAATTCCTTCATTTAACTACAAAAATATATATACTTTCAGGCTATATAGTCATAAAATGACAACAACTTGCATTTACTGTATACAGTATCTTTATCATACAATATACATCAGGGTACTTTACAGAGAATTAACAAAATAAACAGAAGCCAACCCATAGAAGAGAGATTAGAAAGGGTAAATGTAGGCAAGGAAGAAATTATAGGTTTTTGGAGGACTGAAGTAAAGAAATGGATGGGGTTTAAGGAGCAAGTTCCAGAGAGTAAGGCCGAGGTGATTAAAGAATCTGCTACCAATGGTGGGGCCCTCAAAGTGCAGCTTGTAGATAAACAACAGTAGGTCAAGGATACATCCTTGAGAAACTTCAGAGATGACGGTAGAGGGGAGGGAAGAGAAGACTTTCCTGGAGATGTTGTGGCTACATCCACATAGATAGGAATGGAATGATGCAAGAGAAGCAGTGGAGGAGGATGGCATAGTCAACTGTATCAGAGGCAGCTGCTCAGATGGCCCTCATAGAGTCACACAGCACAGAAAGAGACCCTTCGGCCCATCGTGTCTGCGACGGCCATCAAGCCCTGTCTATTCTAATCCCATTTTCCAGCACTTGGTCCGTAGCCTTGTGTGCTATGGCGTTTCAAGTGCTCATCTAAATGCTTCTTGAATGTTGTGAGGGTTCCTGCCTCTACCACCCTTTCAGGCAGTGAGTTCCAGATTCCAACCACCCTCTGGGTGAAAAAGTTTTTCCTCAAATACCCTCTAAACCTCCTGCCCCTTACCTTGAAACTATGCCCCCTGGTTATTGACCCCTCTACTAAGGGGAAAAGTTCCTTTCTATCTACCCTATCTATGCCCCTCATAATTTTGTACACCTCAATCAGGTCCCCCCTCAGCCTTCTCTGCTCTAAGGAAAACAACCACAGCCTGTCCAGTCTCTCTTCATAGCTGAAACGCTCCAGCCCAGGTAACATCCTGGTGAATCTCCTCTGCACCCTCTCCAATGCAATCGCATCCTTCCTATAGTGTGGCGACCAGAACTGCACACAGTATTCCAGCTGTGGCCTAACTAGCGTTTTGTACAGCTCCATCATAACCTCCCTGCTCTTATATTCTATGCCTCGGCTAATGAAGGCAAGTATCCCATATGCCTTCTTAACCACCTTATCTACCTGTTCTGCTGCCTTCAGGGATCTATGTACATGCACACCAAGGTCCCTCTGATCCTCTGTCCTTCCTAGGGTCCTACCATTCATTGTGTATTCCCTTGCCTTGTTAGTCCTCCCAAAATGCATCACCTCACACTTTTCAGGGTTAAATTCAATTTGCCACTGTTCTGACCAACCCATCTATATCGTCCTGTAGCCTGAGGCTTCCCTCCTCGCTATTTACCACTCCACCAATTTTCGTGTCATCTGCAAACTTACTGATCATACCTCCTACATTCATATCTAAGTCATTAATGTACACTACAAACAGCAAAGGACGCAGCACCGATCTCTGCGGTACACCACTGGACACAGGCTTCCAGTCACAAAAACAACCTTCGACCATCACCCTCTGCCTCCTGCCACTAAGCCAATTTTGGATCCAATGTGCCAAATTGCCCTGGATCCCATGGGCTCTTACCTTCTTGACCAGTCTCCCATGCGGGACTTTGTCAAAAGCCTTACTGAAGTCCATGTAGACTACATCAACTGCACTACCCTCATCCACACACACCTAGTCACCCCCTCGAAAAATTCAATCAAATTGGTTAGACATGATCTCCCCCTGACAAAGCCATGCTGACTATCCTTAACCCTTGCCTCTCCAAGTGGAGACTAATTCTGTCCCTCAGAATTTTTTCCAATAATTTCCCTACCACTGATGTTAGGCTCACTGGCCTGTAATTCCCTGGTTTATCCCTACTACCCTTCTTGAATAATGGTACTACGTTAGCTGTCCTCCAGTCCTCTGGCACCTCCCCTGTGGCCAGAGAGGTTCTGAAAATTTGTGTCAGAGCCCCTGCAATCTCCTCCCTTGCCTCACACAGCAGCCTGGGATACATCTCGTCTGGGCCTGGGGATTTATCCACTTTTAAGCCCACTAAAACCGCTCGTACCTCCTCCCCCTCAATGCTAATTTGTTCAAGTATATCACAATCCCCCTGCCTGATTTCTATGCCTACATTGTCCTTCTCCATTATGAACACAGATGCAAAATATTCATTTAAAACTTCACCTACATCTTCCGGCTCTACACACACATTGCCTCAATCTAAGATGAAGAAATCCAAGAGGTCTTTGCATTTGGCATAAGAAGTGAGGGTGGAGAGGGCTTAAGAAGAGTCTGAGGAGGCATTTAGTCATGGAGAAGAGAATCCTGGTGTTGTCCTTGCCCTCCAGGGTGATCATGAAGCAATCGGTGGTTTTTGTTGTCAAGTCTGGCAATTGATGACTAGACCAATTGTGCACCAGGTACATTAAAATTTGTACACCTTGGACTTGAAACTGACGAGATGGGGGCTGTACTGGGGGGAAGGTCAGCATCGCGAGAGCATTGTGATTTTTATGAGAACATGGGCATTGAAGATGGTGGCAAGGGACCGATTATCCTAACTGATGACTGTTAGGATTTTTCCCCTTCTCTATGCCCTCTTCAGATATATTGCAGAGAGCAGGGGAACAAATAGTAAAACCATGTCCGTAGACACATTGGGCAACAGTTAGAAATCACCCTTGGTAGACATCTTAACAGTCATGCCAATTATTGACATTTCAACCCATGTATCAGTTTCACAAGAAAAATCAACTTTTTCTACTGGGGTTGGAGGCTATCATACAATCAGATCAGTTGTAGTGCAGGACTGGAGCCAATGAGAATGAATCGTATTACTTTCTCCCACTATTGGTTGAACATGAACTTGAGGCGATTAAGTTATGTTTTCTGAGAGTCAGTTACAGGATGTGTCTGTTTTGTGTTTGCTCACAGCGAAGTTCTGTGTATCTGTTAGAATTTTTAGCTGGGTTACATACACCATTGGAAACTGCTATGTAAACATTTCCTATGGGAATTCCAATGTAAACATGTCCAAATTTCACTGTTGCACTTAACCTGTTATGTTCCCTATGACCTCTGTAGGTGATGCGCCAATTGGCTTTCCAATGTTAATCTGATCGCTGACATGACTCCTTGTAACACAACCATATGGTGCTATATTATCTTTTCACAAAAATCAACAATTTCTGAAAAAAGTTCAGTATTCAAAAACCTGGGCTTGGACGTGATATTCTTGCCCAGAGTTGTGATTTCGTCGGCTGACTGCAGATTGTGCACTTGAGCATGTGTAGTGTAAATAAATAAATAATAACTTGGGTTTATATAGCACCTTTCACAATCTCAGGACATCCCCAAGCGCTTTGCAGCCAATTAAGTACTTTAGGAGTGCAGTCACTGTTGTAATGTAGGAAATGTAGCTAATTTCCTGGATGCATCAGTGCCATTCAGTAGATTCTAGCAGTTTCTTCCCCATTGTTTTTCAAAATTATTTGAAGAAAATCTGGAGGACAAATTTCAAAACCTTTATTCAGATATAGTTTATACTGGGTGTTTTCTTTAAATAGAGAGGTTGTGTGTATATGAGGGAGAGAGAAAATGGCAGAATGGACTGATAATTTGCATTTGCATATGCAGCTGCTGTAGTTCTTGTTTTGTGTTCAATGAACGTCAGAAAACATATTAAGCTGAGTGTCTTTCCTCATCCTAATTTTACTTGTGTCACCTAATTAAACTAGGTGTCAGCCGTGGCTCAGCTCTGAGTCAGAAGGATGTGGATTCAAGTCCCCATCCAGGGACTTGAGCACAAAATCTTGGGTGACACTCCAGTGCAGTACTGAGCGAGTGCTGCACTGTCGGAGGTGCTGTATTTTGAATAAGACGTTAAACCAAGGCTCCATCTGCCTTCTCAGGTGGACGTAAAATATGCCATGACACTATTTCGAAGACCAGAAGAGTTCTGCCCAGTATCCTGGCCAATATTTATCCCTCAACCGACATCACTAAAAAACTAATTCTAACAGGACTAGACAGACTAGATGCAGGAAGGATGTTCCTGATGGTGGGGGAGTCCAGAACCAGGGGTCACGATCTAAGGATAAGGGGTAAGCCATTTTGGACTGAGATGAGGAGGAATTTCTTCACCCAGAGTGGTGAGCCTGTGGAATTCTCTACCACACAAGGCAGTTAAGGCCAATTCATTAAATATATTCAAGAAGGAGTTAGATATATTTCCTAAGGCTAAAGGGATCAAGGGATATGGGGAGAAAGCAGGGTCAGGGTACTGAATTTGGATGATCAGCCATGATCTCATTAAATGGCGGAGCAGGCTCGAGGGGCCGAATGGCCTACTCCTGCTCCTATCTTCTATGTTTCTATGTTAAAACATATTATCTGGTCATTATCACATTGCTCTATGCAAATTTGCTGCTACATTTCCTACAACAGTGACTACACTTGAAAAGTATTTAATTGGTTGTAAAGGTTTGGGATGTCCAGAAGTCGTGAAAGGTGCTTTATAAATGCAAGAATGAAAATTGAGTGCAAGTCAGGGCCATTACAAAGCAATCCAAGCAGCAGCCAAGCCATTATTGGTCTGCTCGATAGGCTGTGGAAGTAGGATCAAGCCCTCCTGGATTCTCACAACCATCAATTCCTTCAACAATACTACTCCACCTCAGAGTTCCCTGAGCCCTTCAGTAGTGCCTGATATGGAAGCAAAGAACACAACTCAATCACCCAGGCAACACAAACATCAAGCTTTGTGTAGCCAGTGCCCTGCACTGATGCAACTACCAACACATTTGCACTGATTGAGACTGCAATCCTGTTTCTGTGCAGATCCTAAATTTGAGTAAAGCATTTTTAGCCATAAAATCTCTCCTGAGCATATGGCAGAATTAGTATAGTTCATCCTCTTCCAAGGTTGTGAAAGCCACTATAGAGATGCAAGTTCTTTCTTTACTTAACAATAAACCAAAATATTATATAAAGATGACAATGTCATGACTTTAAAATGGGGACTGAATGTTTGCCTGCCCTGTCCTAGTTTCCCTGTCCTCTACCCCTGCTTCACCGGCAGACCACATTTGGTCTTGAATCCCTGTATCCAATTTCCCAGGAGATCTAAGAGCAAATAATAAAAACATTTTTCCAAAAAACTTTCATCTCTTTTTCTTTCCACAAATTGAAGTAAACACTTTAAAATTTGCAGATTTACAATACCATTATCAATTTGCCTTGTAAAATTGCTGTTTCTTAGAGTACCTTCGTTAACATTTGAACTGGGCGGCCTTAACCTCTCTCAACATAAGTGAGAAGTCGCACAACACCAGGTTATAGTCCAACAGTTTTATTTGAAATCACAAGCTTTCGGAGCTGCTGCCCCTTCTTCAGGTGAAGGAATACAAATCAGCAAAGCATATATGCCGATTCGTATTCCTTCACTTCACCTGACGAAGGGGCAGCAGCTCCGAAAGCTTGTGATTTCAAATAAAACTGTTAGACTATCACCTGGTGTTGTGCGACTTCTCACTTTTGTCCACCCCAGTCCAACACCCGCATCTCCCCATCATGGCCTCTCTCAACATAGGTGGTGGTAGTGTGTTAAATGTTGGCCAGAACCCCATGAACACCCCCTGCTCTTTGAATAATGCCACGGGATCTGAGAGGGCAGACAGGGCCTTATTTTAATGTCACCGGAAAGACAGCCTTGGGTTCTCTGGATGGACCAAATGGACTTGCCTGGTCGCTGATACTGTGGGGTAGATGGAAGTTTCTACCCCACTCCCCTTCTGCCAGTGAGCGGGCGTGGTTTGGCTGCGGTTGAGTGCGACTCCCGTGGGTGATTGACGGCCTCATTGGCTGATTGATGGTCAATCGCCCGCCCCGCGGATGATTGACAGCAACAGAGCCCGCCTCCATTGGCTGATGCCGACCACAGAGCCCGGCCCCCCGCAGGTGATTGACGGCCACAGAGCCCGCCTCCATTGGCTGAGGACCGTCACAGAGCCCGCCCCCCGCAAATGATTGACGGCTACAGTGCCCGCCTCCATTGACTGAGGACGGCCACAGAGCCCGCCCCCCGCGGGTGATTGACGGCCCTCAGGCGAGTGTGACTGGTGCAAGGTGGACGGCGCGTCACTGCAGTTGCGGACGGGAGAAGGACGATACTGGGGGGTGGGAGGGGGAAATATTCAGCGGCGCTGGCTCGGGGCCGGGTGAAGAGACACAGCAAGAGAGCGGCAGCACAATGCGTTGGTTCGACGGCACCATCCCTGCCGCCATCGCCTTCGCCAAACAACACAACGCGGTGTTTATCGTCTTCATTACAGGTAGGGACGCGGGCCAAGCTCGGGGTAGGTGGGCTGAGGCCTAGCCGGAAAGAAGCCTCGTCATTGCGGCTTCTCGCTGCCCTTGGAGCCGGGCCCAGGGCCCGGACACGTCATCTGTTAGGATTCCGTTGAAATCTTTGACGGGATCAGTTCTAGCAGGATTTCCACCTTTTATTTAAAAATAAATGCGCTGCAGCAACGGCTGGCTGCTGTGTCAATACAGCACCGGGATGTTTAGAGTACTTGGAATTTGTGGACATTTTAAATGGTTTGTGGAACACCTTGTTATTGTGACTGAAACATTGTTGTGGATTATATGTTGTCGTCAGATATCCCTAAACCACAGTGGTGGGGGAGGAGGATTTAAAAGGCAGTCTTCACACCGAAGTGTTTGGCAAACTTCAAAAAAAATTGAAAGCTATGTCTTTCATTGTTATGTAGTGCACAAATAGTACAATGGTGCACTTGTATGGTGCATCACTGTATCATGTCTGCAAATAAACATTGAAGTTTGCTTAGTTACTTTTGTGTGTAGGTTAGGACTCTTTTGAAGGTCTTCTTATCCAGCCTGATCTGTCATGCAACATAATATTTCTCCCCGAACCAATACATAACTGGAGTGTTGTGTCCAATTCTGGGCACCGCACTTTAGGAAGGATGTGAAGGCCTTAGGGTGCAGAAAAGATTTACGAGAATGGTTCCAGGGATGAGGGACTTCAGTTACGTGGATAGACTGGAGAAGCTGGGGGTTTTCTCCTTAGAGCAGAGAAGGTTGAGAGGAGATTTGGTAGAGGTGTTCAAAATCATGGGTCCAGACAGAGTAGAGAGAAAGTATTCTCATTGGCGGAAGGGGTCAAGAACCAGAGGACACAGAATTAAGGTGATTGGCAGAAGAAACAAAGGCGACATGAGGAAAAACTTTTTTACGCAACGAGTGGTTAGGATTTGGAATGCACTGCCTGAAAGGGTGGTGGAGGCAGATTCAATCATGGCTTTCAAAAGGGAATTGGATAAGTACTTGAAGGAAAAAAAATTGCAGCGCTGCAGGAGTGTGGGGCTAGCTGAAGTGCTCGTGCAGAGTGCCAGCACAGGCTCGACTGGCCGAATGGCGGCCTCCTATGCTGTAATGATTCTATAAAAGCCATTAACTTTGGCAATTTGGTGTGCGAGTAGTCTGCATTAAAAGTTGTACTGTAAATCTAGTGTGAAGGACCACCTTGTCCTATTTTGTACCCCAAGTTAAAGTTGATAATTACAAAACCTGTGTGACCTTGCAATTGCAGGCAGGATTTTTGAGGATCCATTTTGAAGACTTCAAGTAAAACACTAGTTCTTCAATAAAAACAATTGCTGCGTGTTTCAAGCAAGCATGTGATTTACCTACATAAAGCCATATTTACGTTGTGTATGGGCATATAGATGCATGGTAGGACCAAAGCTCTTTGTTCTCCTACCCTGCTCATCTCATACAAATACAGAATTTTCATCTCCGCCCCCTCCTGAAACATGTGCGCACAATTTTCATCCTGCATACCCTCCTCAAATACCCATCTTTCTTTTTCCTCATACACACACAATCAGAATTTTCACTGTCAAAGCTTAAAGTGTGTTTATTTTCATAAAACCTGTAACGTGATATTTTTAGCAGATGCCAGGCGCCTTTCAAAAGTTAATATTCTGGAAATTGTACCTGCAAATTTTAACTTGCCTCTTCATATTACTAATGATGCCTCCATGGACCATAGGTTAAGGTGTAGAAGATGGGAAGTGGTGTTCCACAAGGATCAGTGCTGGGACCACTGTTGTTCACAATTTATATTAACGATTTAGACTTTGGAATCAAAAACACAATTTCTAAATTTGCTGATGACACCAAACTGGGGGGATAGTCAATACTGAGAAGGACTGCAACAAATTACAGGAAGACATCAATAAACTTGCAGAATGGGCATATAATTGGCAAATGAATTTCAACACAGATAAATGTGTGGCAATACATTTTGCTAAGAAAAATAGGGAGATTACATATTACTTGGAAAATAAGAATCTAAATGGGGTAGAGGAGCAAAGTGATTTCAGAGTACAAATACACAAATCACTAAAAGTAGCGACACAGGTTAACAAGGCCACAAAAAAAGCAAACCAAGCAGTAGATATCAAACCTTGGTTAGACTACACTTGGAGTACTGCGTACAATTCTGGTCGCCACATTATAAAAAGGATATAGGGGCACTGGAGAGGGTGCAGAGAAGATTTACAAGGATGATACCAGAAATGCGAGGGTATATCTATCGGGAAAGGATGAATAGGCTGGTTCTCTTTTTTCTCTTGAAAAGAGAAGGCTGAGGGGGTGACCTAATAGAGGTCTTTAAAATTATGAAAGGTTTTGATAGAGTAGATACAGAGAGAATGTTTCCACTTGTGGGGAAGAGCAAAACTAGAGGCCATCAATATAAGATAGTCACCAAGAAATCAAATAGGGAATTCGGAAGAAACTTCTTTACCTAGAGAGTGGTGAGAATGTGGAACTCGCTACCATAGGGAGTGGTTGAAGTGAATAGTATAGATGCATTTAAGGGCGGTTAGATAAGCATATGAGGGAGAAGGGAATAGAGGGTTATGCTGATGGGGTTAGATGAGGAAAGATGGGAGGAGGCTCGCGTGGAGCATAAACGCCGGCATGGACTGGTTGGGCCAAACGGCTTGTTTCTGTGCTGTATATCCTATATGTACAATCTACATCAATCTGTTAATGCTTGTGAGATTATTTCCGAGAATTTTTGTACAAATGAACTGGTGTAAATGGAACATTTAGTGTGGTATTTGTTGTGCATATGAGGAAGGTACCAAGTTCAATTGCTGAGCTCTGCTGAATTACTGGATCTCAGCAGGGTAATGGTGGCAACACTATTAGGGTGGTTGGGGGGGGGGGCAGTGGAAAAAAAATTATGCAGAGTTCCCACTCCTGACTGCTGTTCAGTGGCTTTTGCTAGAATTGTTCATGGTTGGATGTCAGATGAAGCCTGGATCAAGTTCAGCTGTGGTAACCCTCACAGTCAAATCGACACTGGCACTTGCAGTAAGGGCTGATACATAAAAAATTGCCACTTGGGTGAAGTACCAGAAGGACGCTGGTCCCTTGGGGACTGTACATCAGCATGAGACACTGGCCTGGAATTTGCTTCACCGCTAGCCCTGAAGAAAACTGCCCTCTGTGGCGAGAAGTTTGCCTTTTTCAACTTTCAAGTGATTGCAGTGCTCTATAGTGGGAATTCCCTAGTGCGATGCTGCTGTGACATCAACAAGCTGTCTAAGTAGCCAATCACATTGCAGAATACTCACAGACTGGGAACCAGGAAATGAGAAGCTGCTTTTATCCTGACTTTTTAAAAATGTTAGAGAGCAAAGCAAAGAATGGGGTTCTCACATGGGGAAAGGGTAGAACTTGAAATGTCATGAACAAACTTGTTTCTTAAAAATTTTAATTTTTATTAAAATGGATAAATTTGACACACCACAAAATTAAAATTAGTTTTTTAAAGGCTATAAAATTTGTTTAGCAGTCAATACGCTGCTGAAACCCCAGTTGCACCTCATCCAACCAGGCCTAACATTTAATGGGGTATTTAACAGTGATATTAACGCATAAAAATCCAAGCTTTCGTCAGTTTCACAGATTTCACTGATTGCCGGCTATAGGGGGTGGGGGGCACAGCGCAGCCAGTGTCGGAACAGTGAATGACTAACCGCAACTTCAGGACTATGCATTTAGATGCGCGTGCGCTAGATCCTGAAGTTGCAGGTCAGTTTCAATGGGGTAATAACACTTTTAGTTCGCCGTTTCTACCCACTGCAAATTCCGGCCCATTGTCTTTAGGAGCGGTGGGGAGATAATTTTGGGGAGGGGGAATTCAACATGTCTGACAAAAGAGAATAAAGCAGATAAATACATCTGTATGACAGCCCCAATTTGTACTTTTATGGTATATTTTCCACTTAGGTTTTACTCTACTTGAATTCTCATGGTCTGGTGCATCCCATGGTCTCGAAAGCCTATCTTGACCCTTAATCTGACCAAGTCTTTTTTGGCAGTCAACAAAGGACAAATATACTGTTGTGGTACATTCAGCAAAAGGATTAAGATTTTTTTAAAGATGACGAGCTTTCTTTTGAATATTGTTCTGCAATATGTGTGCAAAATGGAGATGATAATTCGTTTCTTCCTGGAAGATTGGTAAAAGATATTTGCGCCAATAAGGTTGATTTTAATTTTGTAAGTAAGTATATTGTGTACAGTTAACATTTTTAAAGGATAAAATAAATTTTAAGTGGTGCGAAGGAAAGCAATCTAATGCGACATAAATCAAAAATACTTAGATTCATGCAGCAAATATATTCCTTATTTGCAGCGGCTCTGTTTTGATGGTTTGTGGGTTTTTTGGGGGTTTGGAAAATCAAGAGATTTTCCTACATTTTTGAAATGCACAAAATATAAACCAAGCATTCAGTGCTTCCATGTATGTGTAAAAAGAATCACGGGAAGGCATTAGTGTATCACATTCATTATGTTTCTTTTATTTTGGGCAGGCAAAATAACTCTGGGTCCAACAGAGTATAATGAGAGCCCCAGTCTTAGGCTCTTGGAGCAGGCATATCTCCTCCTGATTAGCACATCAATGGGAGAGAACTAACATCCAGTCTATAATTGCAACAAATAAGTACCTGATTTGTCAATTCTTTTTCTTCAGCCTTTCGTATGTATTATAAGGGACTCAAATCTCTTGTTGTTCTCTCAAATTGACAAGGCACATATTAGGCTGTGTCCCACAGACCAATATTTAGCAACTTGAGCAAAATTATAAAATTTACGTATCAAGTGTAAGTGTAGGAATGATTAATGTGCATCTCATACCCAAGCCCTTGTTATGATTAGAAATTCAAATTTTGGACTGAAGCACACACTAAGATGAGGATAAATTAGCTGGAAAATACCAGCATTACAATGCCCACAACTAATGTTGAAAATAGATCTGAATTTGTCCTTTTGAATGTTTGATTGAATACATGGTGCCCTGTTTAACTTGTTCTACACTAAGCCGACCTGACTAACAATTTAAAAATATCTGCCAACAGCTTGAGTAAAGGAAACCATTTCACTTTTGCCTTACTAGCAATCAAGAAATGAATCGTAACACAGAGTTGTATCTCTAACACTTAATTTTCCTAGCTCTAAGCATGCAAAGATAACATAGTTATGAAAGTAAGAAAGTAATCACAGCAGTTAGAATAGCTTTTTTCCAGAGTCACCACAGCGCAGCAGTACGTGGCTACACCTTGTTATGATGCAACTCTCAGATTAGCATTAAGAGTCTTGGCTGCATGCAGAAAATAATTGTATGCTCTCTGTTAATGTTTTTGATATTAGTAAAATGGCGTACAAACTTTTGGCTCCAGAAATGGTTGCACTGTCAAATTAAAATTGAATCCTCGATCTGGTTATTCCTCCCTTCTTCTGTCATGTGAATAGCTCTAGGTTATGCATGATCTTTTGTTCCTGGTTCATTAAGTGTCTTTGTTTTCTTCTTGTTTATCCCATGCGTGTACTTATAAATATTTGCACCTTATTTGGTGTACTTGGAAAATTATCGGATTAACTAATTACAATACTGCAAGACCTTCCTTTGAACTTAACTGAGTTAGCTTCACTTTATCTTTCTGAAGTGGTGTATTTGCCTTACCAGTCTTGGCTTTTCCTCTGTAAATCTCCTTTAGTGGTAGTCCCACTCACCCATCACCCCTGTGCTCACTGACCGACATTGACCTACATCCACCAACACCTCATTCTCATGTTCAAATCGTTCCATAGCCTCGCTGCTACCCATCTCTGTAACCACCTCCAGCCCTAAAACCCTCTGAGAACTCTGTGTTCCTCCACTCTGGCATCTTGTGCATCCCCCACTCCCTTCACCCCACGATTGGTGGCTGTGCCTTCAGCCATTTAGGCCCTCAGCTCATAAACAAACTTCAAAAAATTTCTATCATAATGAAGAAATTTGACATTCCACAAATATAAAATTCCTTTTTTCAGGACCAGAACAGTTGTTCAGCAGTCAATACACAGTTAAAACCCCAGTTACACCTATTCCAACAAGGCTTAACTTTTAATGGGGTGTTTAACAGAACAGTTGGATCGGAAAAGCTTAAGTTTTCATCAATTCAACTGACTTCACTGATTGCCAGCTCTGGGGAGTTCGACAGCGCAGCCTGTGGCGGAGCACTGAATGACTGACCACAACTTCAGGATTTCTGCGTTTAGATGCGCACTCGCTAAATCCTGACGTTACAGTCAGTTTCAGAGGGGTAATGACGGCAAACACTGACAGTTCGCCGTCATTACCACCGCAAAATCCGGGCCAATATGTTTATTGTAATAGTGTGTTGGTGCTTGATCATTATCTGAAGTAGGCCCCTCTTTTGAACATCTATTGTCAAGATACTTCAGATATCTATTTTGTATGTGTTGTCATTCACAGTATTTGTCTTCAGGATTTAATACCACTGTAGTAAGTTGATGGGTGGTATCAACAAGGAAATACAGCTCTTTTTTATAAAACAAAAACAGAAAATTCTGGGAATACTCGGGCAGCATCAGTAACGAAAGGAAAAATGTTAGCGTTGCAAACATCAACATTTTTCTTTCTTTCCAGATAATGAGTGTTCCAACATTTTATGATTTTGTTTCAGCTTTATAGCATCTACAGTTTTGTTTTCAAGCTCTTTTTATGGTTATCATTTATCTTTAATATGCTGGTTTTCTCTGACTTTCAAATTACAGAAATCCTGTGTTTTTAATAGTTCCCAAATATCAAATGAAAGGAAATGTTAGCTCTATCCTATTTTGGATTCACTCGTGGTTTTCCTGCAGGAGATTGTAGGCATATTAAGTATAATTTTTAGGTACTTTTTATATTTCATACCTTCAGAATGTACTAAAGTAGAATATTGATCGGATGCATCATTCAGATCCGCTGTAAATAGGTAGGTGTACAAGAGAACATTAAGTGTGACCGAGAATATATGGTAATCTGATTTGAACGTGGACATAAACTGCATGTCTTGCTTAGAAATGGTATCTCTGGTCTGTTTTGAATGCTGATGATTATTTTTATTTTTAGGGGATGATGAACAGTCAACACAGATGGCTACAAGTTGGGAGACTGAAGGAGTAGCTGAAGCAACTGCAAACTCTTTTGTTGCTATTAAAATAGATGCTAAAAGGCAAGTGTCCCAAATGTAGATAGTTTGCCTAATGATTGATGTGGGCTGTTTCTTTTGTTTTGCTTTACTGTCATTGTGCTGTTGAAAATAAATATTAAATCTAAATACATGCCATTGTAATATTTGATATATGTTTATTACTTTTTTCTACAGTGAAACGTGTGTGCAGTTTTCTCAAATCTGTATCCTTTTTACATTGTTTAATCAATCTATTCTTGAAAGTAAAAGTGTATTATGCGTAAAAGCACTCTTATTTCGATGTACTGTAATTCAGGGATGTCCAATCCTTCGGAGCTGGAGGCCAGAAATACATGTCAAAACCAGTAAGTGGACTGCATATGATTACGTAGAATTGCAAACCCCCATACACAGAAATACAGGATTCTCTAACAGTGAGAGCCCTGTACACACACACACAATGAGACACCTATACACAGTGAGATCCCCTCGACACACAGAACGTGAGACCCCCCTGTACATACAAAATGTGAGACCCCTACACGCGCACGCACACACACCTCCTATGCCCCCAATCCTCGCCCCATTTTCTCTACCAGAGCTGCAGAGAAGAACTCAACCACAACTTGTGATGGGATTTAACGCCTGACATTTGGGTTGCTCGTCCAGTACCATAACCACTTGGTTACTGTGCCCTAATAAATATCAGTGAAAGAAGATTTGTGAAAATAAGGCAACTGGCGGGGGGAGGGGGGGGAACTACGTACCTAAATGTAATGCTCTAGCTTTAGCATGAAGTAATTTATTAGCATGACATTATTCATAAAGGGGTCAAAATTGTGTTTGTTACAGAAATTAATGCAGGGAATTTCCTTGTGCCATTGTAAAATTGATAGAAACCCGTTTGTCCAGGGTTTCCACCCAAGTTACAGCGGCCGATCGGGAGAGGGCCTGTGGAAACTTTTGGTGATTGTTTCCTAGTATTTTGACAAACCAAGAACACTTGTTTTTTAAAAAAAAAAATAGATTGATATCACTGTAATCTAAAACAATAATCTTCTGGAATAAAAATCTTCATCTTAGAAGGAATGAGGGTATGATTAGATCACAATGGAAGATATGTAATGTTTTCTCAGAAACTATAATTTAATAAACCCATTCTGATTTGACAGTTAAATTGTAAAGTATAGAATTTATTCTGTGAGCATTTGTTGTATTGGCGCCTGTTGCTCTTTTAGTATAGTGGAACGGGAGATAACTTTTTTTAATTTGTTAATGCCGTAAGTTGTGATTAAATTACAAGGTATCCAAACAGGAGCTTTTACTGTTTAACCTGTAGAATTTTGTGAATGAAGCACCTCTTGCAGTGTTTTTTTTTAAAAACTTGAGTGCTTTATCGCACAAATGAGTTGAACTTTATGCTTTTTCAACAATTCACAGCAGAAAGCAGAGGACTGCATTCCAAACTATAATTTACCAGAACATGGCTTACTAAGTTAATGAGGCTTTACCAGGAATTCCATGGCTGGACTTGTACATCACTGAATTAGATCTGGGAAATGGAGAAGGCTGAGCCAGCAGATCATTGAGATATTGGGATAAATTAAAGCGAAAAGGACAAAGATGTGGTGATAGTGGAAGAATAAGAGACTGAAAAATACAAGAAGTTAGAGAAATGATAAACGTGGAGGATAAGCTATCAGAAATTTGGTGTCATATTTGACCCGGAAATAAGCTTCCGACCACATATCCACGGCATAACTAATACCGCCTATTTCCACCTCCGTAACATCACCAGTCTCCGCCCTTGCCTCAGCTCATCTGCTGCTGAAACCCTCATCCATGCCTTTGTTACCTCTAGACTTGACTATTCCAACGCACTCCTGGCTGGCCTCCCACATTCTACCCTACGTAAACTTGAGGTCATCCAAAACTCGGTTGCCCGTGTCCTAACTCGCACCAAGTCCCGTTCACCCATCACCACCGTGCTCGCTGACCTACATTGGCTCCTGGTTAAGCAACGCCTCGATTTCAAAATTCTCATCCTTGTTTTCAGTTCCCTCCCTAGCCTTGCTCCTCCCTATCTCTGTAATCTCCTCCAGCCCCCCCCCCCCCCCCCCCCCCCCGGAGATATCGGCACTCCTCCAATTATGCCCTCTTGAGCATCCCTGATTATAATCACTCAACCATTGGTGGCCGTGCCTTCTGTTGCCTAAGCCCGAAGCGCTGGAATTCCTTGCCTAAACCTCTCCGTCTCTCTACCTCTCTTTCCTCTTTTAAGACACTCCTTAAAGCCTGACTCTGATCAAGCTTTTGGTCACCTGACGTAATTTCTCCTCCTGTGGCTCGGTGGCAAATTTTTTCTTATAATACTCCTGTGAAGCGCCTTGGGACGTTTTACTACGTTAAAAGCGCTATATAAATACAAGTTGTTGGGAAAGGGAAGGAAAAGGAGCAAAAAAAAGCAATTCAGTTTTTTTTTAATTAATTGCAGGAATGTAAATAGATTCTTCTTTCTCTTGTCCTCCTCTTTGAGATGGACCTCATTATGGACCGGCATGAGTCCATCTTGTTTCATTAATGTTATAAAAAAGACAGTTGTATATTTGTGGCAAAGCAGTAATACCTTGCCTACTATTTAAATAATTTTACTCTTCTCAATTGTTCAAGAATTAGATGATAGATTTGTAAGGAATCTCGAACTCCTAGTAGAAATAATTCCATTGAGGGCAATTTCTTGTTGGCCCCACAGACAGCTGTCACAGTGGCTTTTTCATGCAGCTGTCTCATTTATAAGGATGTTCAGATTTACATTGTGGATGAAAATACTTGCTTTATCGGGGGCCGTAAATAGACAGCAGCTGTCCAGGCAGTAATAAATCTTCATGTAAATAATTCAGTGCAAATACTATAATTTTGCAAACCTTTAGGAACTAAAACCTCTTGAACTGTTATTCGTGCGAATTTCAGTTGACAATTCTGGATAAGATAAATAATAGCATTATCCAAATTGTCTTTGCAAATTTTCTCAGGATGGTATCCTAAATTAATAACATCCAGATCCTGTGGTGTGCATTCCATCAAGCTTTTTTATAGGAGACAATGGAATCCCATTGGAAGTTGTTGCTGGAAGTGTGACTGCAGTGGAACTAGTAACTCGAATTCAGAAAGTTAAGGAAGTAAGCAATTTAAAATTATCCTTTTATGTAGTGATGAAGTTTATTGATAATGCATTTGATTTTCATGTTTGTGAATCTTTAAGCTCAAAATAAATAACCAAAACGCTAGATAACATTGGAGAACTAATAGACTACCAACCCGTCATCTAATTTTAAAATAGCTTCAGCTATTAAGTGTTTCTTTTGCTTCATTTTGGAATTCACTTGGCTTTCCCAGATTCATGCTGTCCAAAATTGGAACATTGGGATAATTAAGCGTATGGCTGTTTTGACGACAGGCTACGGATTTCTTTCCATGGTTAATCAGTCAGGGAGTGTGCTTTGAGTATAATTCCCTAACCTAAGCTAATGAAGCCCTCTCAGCCAAGTGTGGCTATTTTGAAACTAGAATTTCCTTGTTGAAAATCTAGTGTAGTTAACTTAACTGTTAGTTTTTATTCAAATAACTGAATTACGAGCAATATGGAATGCACCATTACCTTTATTTTCTACTGCTTTTGAACCATAGATGGGTATACAATTCTGAAGTCCTAATAATCACTATATAAACCATATTTAACAAAAGTTCATACTCCACTTTATCTTGTATGCACTCTTTATAATGCCATTCATCACAGCATAACTGTAGTTGTATTTCATCTTGCAGCAATTTACAAAAATTATAATGAATGCTCATTTGTTTTATGTCTGGCTCAAAGCTTACCTGATTATGTAAGTGATTTGTTAATTTGTGGTGCTATTCCATTCATGGCTGCCTTTGGGTGGACTCCTGCCCCACCAATGTGTGCTATGATTCAGAGTTGTAGATTCAATGCACTACATCACTGTGCCTATATGTGAAAAGTTAACCACATGTACAGACTTCCTCCCAGACACTAGAGTATGCTTGGATTTGTGATTCTTTTGTGTAATTTTACTACGAGAGGATTTATTTTTATTTTGTTTGTAAGAACGAAAGAAATAACTTGTATTTATATAGTGCCTTTCATGACCTCAATGTCCCAAAGTGCTTCACAGCCAATGAGGTCTTTTTGAATTGTAGTCACTGCTGTAATGTAGGGAAATGCAACAGCCAATTTGTACACATTAAGGTCCCACAAACAGCAGAAAGATAAATGGCCAGATAATCTGATTTGGTGATAGAAGTTGAGGGATAAATATTAGCCAGGCACTTCCCTGATTTTGCTTGAACAGTGCCATGCGATCTTTCGTACCCACCTGAGAGGGCAAATGGGGCCTCAGTTTAATGTGTCATCCAAAAGCCCACACCCCAAACAGTGCAGCCCTCCCTCAGTGCACTCCTGAAGTGTCAGCCCAGATAATGTGCTCGGGTCTCGGGAATGGGGCTTGAATCCATAACCTTCTGACCCAGAGGTGCGAGTGCTACACTGAACCAACTGTGACACCTACATTATTTATAATTTATGATTTTTTTGGGGCAGTATCCTGGGCCCGACAATCTTCCAGCTGCTTCATCAATGACCTTCCCTCCATCATAAGGTCAGTGGGGATGTTCGCTGATGATTGCAGTATTCAGTTCCATTTGTAACTCCTCAAGTAATGAAGTAGTCCATCCCTGCATGCAACTAGACCTGGACAACATTCAGGCTTGGGCTGATAAGTGGCAAGTAACATTCGTGCCACTAAAGTGCCACACAATGACCATCTCCAACAAGAGAAAGTCTTAAGCACCTCCCCTTGACATTTAATGGCATTAGCATTGTTGAATTCCACCACAATCAACATCCTGGGGGTCACCATTGACCAGAAACTTAACCGGACCAGCCACATAAATACTACGACTGCAAGAGCAGGTCAGAGGCTGAGTATTCTGCGGTTAGTTACTCACCTCCTGACTCCCCAAAGCCTTTCCACCATCTACAAGGTGCAAGTCAGGAGTCTGATGGAATACTCTCCACTTGCCTAGATGAGTGCAGCTCCAACAATACTCAAGAAGCTCAACACCATCCATGACAAAGCAGCCCACTTGATTGGCACCCCATCCACCACCTTAAACATAAGAAACAGGAGCAGGAGTCGGCCAATCGGCCCCTCCAGCCTGCTCCGCCTTTCAATAAGATCACGGCTGATCCAATCTTGGCCTCAACACCACTTTCCTGCGCTCTCCCCAAACCCCTTGACTCCCTTGTAGTTCAAATGTCTGTTAATCCACGGCTTGAATATATTCAATGGCTCCGCCGCCACTGCTCTCTGGGATGGAGAATTCCAAAGATTCACGACCCTCTGAGAGAAGAAATTCCTCCTCATCTCCGTCTTAAATGGGTGACCCCTTATTCTGAAACTATGGCCCCTAGTTCTAGATACCCCCACTCGGGGAAACATCCTCTCATCATCCACCCTTTCAATCCCCCTCAGAATCTTATAAGGTTCAATAAGATCACCTCTCATTCTTCTAAACTCCAATGAGTATCGGCCTAACCTGTTCAACCTTTCGTCATATGTCAACCCCTTCATCCCAGAAATCAACCTAGTGAACCTTCTCTGCACTGCCTCCAATGCAAGTATATCCTTTCTTAAATATGGATGCCAAAACTGTACACAGTACTCCAGGTGCGGTCTCACCAGCGCCCTGTAAAGTTGCATCAAAACTTCCCGACTTTTATACTCCATATCCCTTGCAATAAAGGCCAACATTCCATTAGCCTTCCTAATTACTTGCTGTACCTGCATGCTAACTTTTTGTGTTTCATGTGTTAGGATCCCCAGATCCCTTTGTACCGCAGCATTTTGTAGTCTCACTCCATTTAAATAATAATTTGCTTTTTCATTCTTCCACTGCCAAATTTTTGCCCACTCACTTAACCTATCTATATCTCTTTGCAGACTCTTTGTGTCCTCCTCACAACTTGCTAACCCACCTATCTTTGTATCATCAGCAAATTTGGCTACAGTACACTCGGTCCCTTCATCCAAGTCATTAATATAGATTGTAAATAGTTGAAGCCCCAGCACTAATCCCTGTGGCACCCCACTAGTTACAGTTTGCCAACCGGAAAATGACCCATTTATCCCGACTTTCTGTTAGCTAGCCAATCCCCTATCCATGCCAATATATTACCCCCAACCCCATGCGCTGTTATCTTGTGCAGTAACCTTTTATGTGGCACCTTATCAAATGCCTTCTTGAAATCCAAATACACAACATCTACTGGTTCCCCTTTATCCACCCTGTTTGTTACATCCTCAAAGAACTCGAGCAAATTTGTCAAACACGATTTCCCTTTCATAAAACCATGTTGACTCTGCTTGATTGTCTTATGATTTTCTAAATGTCCTGCTATTACCTCCTTAATAATGGATTCCAGCATTTTCCCAATGACAGATGTTAGGCTAACTGGCCTATAGTTTCCTGCTTTCTGTCTCCCTCCTTTCTTGAATAGTGGCGTTACATTTGCGGTTTTCAAATCCGTTGGCACCTCTCCAGAATCCAGGGAATTTTGGTAGATTACAACCAACATCCACTATCTCTGCAGCCACTTCTTTTAAGACCCTAGGATGCAGGCCATCAGGTCCAGGGGACGTGTCGGCCTTTAGCCCCGTTAGTTTGCCTAGTACTTTTTCTCCAGTGATAGAGATTATTTTAAGTTCCTCCCTCCCTATAGCCCCTTGATTATTATTATTGAGATGTTTTTAGTGTCTTCTACCGTGAAGACTGATCCAAAATAGTTGTTTAGAGTCTCTGCCATTTCTCTCTTTCCCATTATTAATTCCCCATTCTCATCCTCTAAGGGACCAATGTTTACTTTCGCTACTCTCTTCCTTTTTATATACCTGTAGAAGCCCTTACTGTCTGTTTTTATATTACTTGCTCGTTTACTCTCATACTCAAAAAATTATAAAGAGGGAAAAGATAGTCATCCTTTGCTGGTTTCTAAAAAAATTCCCAATCATCTGGCCTACCACTAATCTTCGCAACATTGTATGCCTTTTCTTTCAATTTGTAACCATCCTTAACTTCCTTAGTTAGCCACGGATGGTGCATCCTTCTCGTAGAGCCTTTCTTTCTCACTGGGATATACCTTTGCTGAGATTTATGAAATATCTCCTTAAATGTCTGCCACTGCTGATCTACCGTCTTACCCTTTAATCTCTTTTCCCAGTCCACTTTAGCCAACTCTGTCCTCATACCCTTGTAATTGCCTTTATTTCAGTTTAGGACACTAGTTTCAGACCCAAGTTTCTCACCCTCAAACTGAATTTGAAATTCAACGATGCTATGATCACTCTTTCCTAGGGGATCCTTTGCCATGAGATCATTCATTAATCCTGTCTCATTACACATTACCAGATCTAAAATAGCCTGCTCCCTGGTTGGTTCCTCAACGTATTGCTCTAAGAAACCATCCCAAATACACGCTATGAACTCGTCCTCAAGGCTACCCTTGCCAATTTGATTTGTCCAATCTATATGATGGTTAAAATCGCCCATGATTATTACAGTACCTTTCTTACAAGCCCCCATTATTTCTTGATTTATACTCTGTCTTACAGTATAGCTACTGTTAGGGGGCCTATATACTACTCCCACCAGTGACTTCTTACCCTTACTATTTCTTTTCTCCACCCAAATTGATTCTACACCTTGAGCTTCTGAGCCAATATCAATCCTCACCACTGCAGTGATCTCATCCTTTATTAACAGATCTACCCCACCTCCTTTTCCTTTCTGCCTATCCTCCTCTTCCTTTCTGCCTATACTTCCGAAATGTCAAATACCCCTGAATATTCAGTTCCCAGCCTTGGTCACCTTGCAACCACGTCTCTGTAATGGCTATCAGATCATACCCATTTATTTCTATTTGTGCCGTCAACTCATCCATCTTGTTACGAATGCTGCGTGCATTCTGGTAAAGAGCCTTTAATTTTATCTCAATTTTTCCTTACTCTGACTCTGTTTTCTGGTGCACTCTTATGCTTGTACGCTCTGCCCCTTCTTGATACATTCTGGTTATCGTTACCCCTGTCGTTGCCCTACACTATTGCCTTCTCCTTTTTCTTTGCCTTCCTAAATACCCCTTCACCTGAACCCCTATCTTCTATTTCCAGCTTAGCTTTTCTCCCTTCTGATTCTACCCTCAGATTCCCATCCCAAGCTCGTTTAAACCCTCCCCAACAGCACGAGCAAAACCCCCTGTGAGGATATTGGTCCCGTTCCCGTTGAGGTGCAACCCGTCTGGCTTGTAGAGGTCCCACCTCCCCCAGAAACAGTTCCAATTCCTCAGGAATCTAAAGCCCTCCCTCCTACACCATCTCTCCAGCCACGCATTCATCTGCTCCATCTTCCTATTTCTGTACTCACTAGCACGTGGCACTGGTAGTAATCCGGAGATTACTACCTTTTGAGGTCCTGCTTTTTAATCTCTTTCCTGGCACCCTAAACTCTGCCTGCAGGACCTCATCCCTCTTTCTACCTATGTCGTTGGTACCGATATGGACCACGACCTCTGGCTGTTCACCCTCCCCCCCCTCAGAATGCCCTGCAGCCGTTCAGTGACATCCTTGACATTCACTCCCTCCACCACCGGCGCACCATGTCTGCAGTGTGTACCATCTACAAGATGCACTGCAGCAACTCACCAAGGCTTCGACAGCACCTCCCAAACCCGCGACCTCTACCACCTAGAAGGACAAGGGCAGCAGGCGCTGGGAACACCATCACCTCCAAGTTCCCCTCCAAGTCACACCCTCCTGACTTGGAAATATATTGCGGAGATGCCGGTGTTGGACTGGGGTGGACAAAAGTGAGAAGTCGCACAACACCAGGTTATAGTCCAACAGCTTTATTTGAAATCACAAGCTTTCGGAGCGCTGCGACTTCACCTGACGAAGGAGCAGCGCTCCGAAAGCTTGTGATTTCAAATAAAGCTGTTGGACTTTAACCTGGTGTTGTGCGACTTCTCACTTTTGGAAATATATTGCCATTCCTTCGCCGTCGCTGGGTCAAAATCCTGGCACTCCCTCCCTAACCATACCTTCACCACACGGACTGGAGCGGATCTAAAAGGCAGCTTGCCACCACCTTCTCGAGGGCAATTAGTGATGGGCAATAAATGATGGCTTTTCGGCGACGCCCACATCCCATGAATGAGAAAAAAGTTTGAGGAGATGTACTTAATTTCTCCCAATGGTCTGCAAGAGCATCTAACTTTTTTGATTCAAATTTGCAATTTGAATCCACGTGGATCACTCTGTGGGAGCTATTGATTAAAATGTATTTGCTAAATGACAGGAAACAGAGTAGTTGTGAACGATAGTTTTTCGGATTGGAGGAAGGTACACAGGTGTTCCCCAGGGGTCGGTACTAGGACCACTGCTTTTCTTGATCTATATTAATGACTTGGACTTGGGTGTACAGGGCGCCATTTCAACATTTGGAAGTATAGTGAACAGTGAGGAGGATAGTGATAGACTTCAAGAAGACATAGACAGGCTGATGGAATGGGCGGACACATGGCAGATGAAATTTAGCGCAGGAAAGTGCAAAGTGATACATTTTGGTTGGAAGAACAAGGAGAGGCAATATAAATTAAAGGGTACAATCCTAATGGGGGTGCATGAACAGATGGACCTGGGGGTATATGTGCACAAATCGTTGAAGGTGGCAGGGCAGGTTGAGAAAGCGGTTAAAAAAGCATACGGGATCCTGGGCTTCATAAGTAGAGGCATAGAGTACAAAAGCAAGGAAGTTATGATGAACCTTTATAAAACACTGGTTTGGTCTCAACTGGAGTATTCTGCCCAATTCTGAGCACCACACTTCAGGAAGGATGTGAAGGCCTTAGAGAGGCTGCAGAAAAGATTTTGGAGAACGATTCCAAGGATGAGGGTCTTCAGTTACGTGAATAGACTAGAGAAGCTGGGATTGTTCTCCTTAGAGCAAAGAAGGTTGAGAAGAAATTTGATAAAGGTGTTCAAAATCATGATTGGTCTAGACAGAGTAGATAGAGAAACTGTTCCCATTGGCGGAAGGGTCAAGACCAGAGGAGACAGATTTAAGGTGATTGGCAGAAGAACCAAAGGCGACATGAGGAAAAACTTGTTTACGCAACGAGTGGTTAGGATCTGGAATTCACTGCCTGAAAGGGTGGTGGAGGCAGATTCAATCGTGGCTTTCAAAAGGGAATTGGATAAGTACCTGAAGGAAAAACATTTGCAGGGCTACGGGGAAAGGGCAGGGGAGTGGGACTAGCTGAAGTGCTCTTGCAGAGACCCAGCACGGGCTCGACGGGCCGAATGGTCTCCTTCTGTGCTGTAACCATTCTATAATTCTATGATTTAATCTGGCCCATTTTGATTAGTTTAATATCTTAATTTTTCAAAAGTTCTGTATCTGTTAATGTTAAGGATTTCTGATGAGTCCCAAACTGAGTTAAAATGTATTTCCTTTACTTTTTGTTAGATGCATAGACAAAAGAATGTAGCAGCAGCAGGTGACAACCAGGAAAACCATGTAGGTCAAAGCCAGGCTTCAACAAGTGAGTCTCCAGAAACTGTTCAACCCAATGAGTCACAAGTTTTTGATACTAAAACAACAGAGACAGTGGCAACAACAGAGCTTCAAGTAAGACCCAAAGGTAAAGGAATTTTACAAACAATAACAAAAATTATTGACTATAGGCTTTTAACTGTCAATGGTAAAATGAGTATGCATTTCTTGTCTGTTACACTTGGAAAAAATTACAACTATTAGTATTTTAAATATTGAAACAGCAGTGTGCATTGCAAAAGGATACCTATGTGTTGTCTGGTAACTAGTGCAACTTCCTGATCATTTTCAGAAAATAGTTTTATTGTTTTTGTGTACTGAAATTGAACTTAATCAATTGGCACTTTAAAAGTTTTTTTTAATTTGTCTGAAAAGCCTCACGTGACATTTTCAGGAATTTATTTTGATAGGTTCTACTGTGTGTCAGTCGTGGCTCAGTGGTAGAACTCTCGCCTCTGAGTCAGAAGTTTGTGGGTTCAAATACCACTCCAGAGACTTGAGCACAAAATACAGGTTCACACTCCAGTGCAGTACTGAGGAGGTGCCGTCTTTCGGATGAGACGTTAAACCAAAGCCCCGTCTACCCCCTCAGGTGGACGTAAAAGATCCCATGGCACAATTTCAAAGAAGAGCAGGGGAGTTATCCCTGGTAACATGGCCAACATTTATCACTTGTTGGGACCTTGATGTGTGCAAATTGGCTGCAGCATTTCCTACATTACAACATAACTACGCTTCAAAAGTACTTCATTGGCTGTAAAGCGCTTTGGGACGTCCTGAGGTCATGAAAGGTGCCATATAAATGCAAGTCTTTCCTTCTTAATGAATATTAAATACAAACTGTGATGGAATGCAGCTTTAAGGTTATAATGTCAAGGCTAAAATACTTTGCAAAATTATAAATAGCAACACCAGTGCATAAAGTTGTTAAAGTGGTGCATTCCATGTCTTTTTAACCAGTGTTTTTTGTTACCTTTATGCTTATGACCATGGATTTTGATACTGCTTTCTGTGAATAACATGATAGAAAAACTGCCAAATATTTCCCAAAAATTATCCTCCCAAGTAAGAATGTGCATAGTCAAGTAACTGGTGATTGTATTTCCTTTTGTGCCATTGAAGTATTTACTTTTGTAGCAAAAGATCAATATTGGGACAGTAAACATAAAATCACAAAGTGAGTGACTACAATTGTAAATATTTAAAACAACGTGAAATATGTTTAGCAGTATTAAGTCGAAGAATTGCACCAATGGACTAGCTGTGTGTACCAAATTATATAATTGGATCAGTTTGCAGAGATCGAAGAAAGGTCTACATGATTTGTTCTGTAAAAGTTCCCTTTTTTAAGTAATGTTGTGTGGTTCTTATTTCTGGGGTACTTGTGTCTTACTGGTTAGCTGATGGGTATTACAGTTTGATTAAGGAAGATTAAATTTTAGTTTTAAGTTTTTAGTTCACCTGGCGTGATCCTGAGATAAACCTCCTCCTTCGGTGAAGCACTGGATTTGCTGGTGCCTGTTGAACCATACCTAGCAATGGGTTCCACTGTTAGTAGAAGAAGGAAGAACATTGGGATTGGGGTGCATTTCTTTTACTTGCTCTGTCTTCCTACTTTTTAACAAACGCCTGTGGTGTTGCTTAAGGTGAATCTCAGAATATGCTGTTGTTGTGAGGTGGGGGGGGGGTCTGGGGGGAGAAGAGAAGCAAGGTACTTTTCAAAAGTTATAGAAGTTGGAAAGAAGTTTCTACGACTGAGCAAGTGTCTTTTGGTTCCCAGAAAATAGATAATTAGTGCTTCTGTACCGTAGTTGGATAAATAGCTAATGCAGCTGGACAACAAATTATTACATAAACCTTGATTATTTGATTTCTTAGTATAATAAAGCACAGTTGCTGAAATCACCCCACCCCTCTTTCAGCCTTGTGCATGTCTGTCTCTCTGAGCTAGTGTTTCCTCTGGGGAAAAAAACCCATCAACAATGTTAAGCCTGAGAAAGACACAGTTTGACTTCTTCACTGAGAAAAATATATAAATCTTTCTGTTACAAATTCTCAGTATAAACAAAGCACAGATGCTCTAATCATCCATACTCTTTCAGCTGCTTCTCTCTCAACAAACGGGTAGTGTTATAGCCTGATAGAAGACAAACTTCAGTTATTGCACTGACAGAATCATATTGATGCATTTTGGGCCTTTCTCCATATTGCACATGCTTAGACTGTAGCATCCTGGGAATTGTAAGTACAGGTATGGGGTACGGTAGCATAGTGGTTATGTTACTGGACTACTAATCCAGAGGCCTGGATTAATGATCCGGAGATGTGAGCTGGGGAATTTAAATTCAGTTAATTAAATAAATCTGGAATAAAAAACTGGTATCAGTAATGGTGACCATGAAACTATCGGATTGTCATAAAAACCCATCTGGTTCACTAATGTCCTTTAGGGAAGGAAATCTGCCATCCTTACCTGGTCTTCCTATATGTGACTCCAGACCCACAGCAATGTGGTTGAAATGGCCTAGCAAGCCACTCAGTTGTTAAAACACCGCTACGAAAAACAATAAGAATAAAACCGGACGGACCACCCGGCATCGACCTCGGCACCGGCTACGGACACGACAACGGCCCACCCAGCCCAGTCGATCCTGCAAAGTCCTCATCAACATCTGGGGACATGTGCCAAAATTGGGAGAGCTTGTCCCACAGACTAGTCAAGCAACAGCCTGACATAGTCATACTCACAGAATCATACCTTTCAGCCAATGTCCCAAACTCTTCCATCACCATCCCTGGGTATGTCCTGACCCACCGGTGGTGGCACAGTGGTATACAGTTGGGAAGGAGTGGCCCGGGGAGTCCTCAACGTTGACTCCAGACCCCATGAAGTCTCATGGCTTCAGGTCAAGCGTGGGCAGGGAACCGCCTGCTGATTACCACCTCCTTCCCTCAGCTGATGAATCAGAACACCACTTGGAAGAAGCACTGAGACTAGCAAGAGCCCAGAATGTACTCTGGTGGGGGACTTCTATGTCCATAAGTGGCTTGGTAGCACTACTACTGGCCGATTCCTGAAGGACATAGCTGCCAGTCTGGGCCTGCAACAGGTGGTGAAAGAACCAACATGAGGGGAAAAACCTACTTGACCTCTACCTGCATCTGTCCATGACCGCATTGGTAGCAGTGACCACCGCACAGTCATTGTGGAGATGAAGTCCCGTCTTCATACTGAGGACACCCTCCATTGTTTTGTGTGGCACTACCACCGTGCTAAAGATTCAGAACAGATCTAGCAGCTCAAAACTGGGCATCCATGAGGCGCTGTGGGCCATCAGCAGCAGCAGAATTGTATTCCACCACAATCCGTAACCTCATGGCCCAGCATATCCCTCACTCTACCATTACCGTCAAGCCAGGGGACCAACTCTGGTTCAATAAGGAGTGTAGAAGAGCATGCCAGGAGCAGCACCAGGCATACCTAAAAATGCGATGCCAACCTGGGGAAGCTGCAACACAGGACTATATGCATGCTGAAAAGCAGAAGCAACATGCTTTAGACAGAGCCAAACGATCCCACAATCAACAGATCAGATCAAAGCTCTGCAGTCTGCTACATCCAGTCATGAATGGTGGTGGACCATTAAACAACTAACGGGAGGCGGAGGCCCCATGGATATCCCTATCCTCAACGATGGTGGAGCCCAGCACGTGAGTGCAAAAGACAAAGCTGAAGAGTTTGCAACCATCTTCAGTCAGAAGTGCCGAGTGGATGATCCATATCGACCTCCTCCTGAGTTCCCCACCACCACAGAAGCCAGTCTTCAGCCAATTCGATTCACTCCACGTGGTATCAAGAAACGGCTGAGTGCACTGGATATAGCAAAGGCTATGGGCCCCGACAACATCCCGGCTATCGTACTGAAGACTTGTGCTGCAGAACTAGCCGCGCTTCTAGCCAAGCTGTTGCAGTACAGCTACAGCACTGGCATCTTGTCCGACAATGTGGAAAACTGTCCTAGGTATGTCCTGTCCACAAAAAGCAGGACAAATCCAATCCGGCCAATTACCGCCCCATCAGTCTACTCTCAATCATCAGCAAAGTGTTGGAAGGTGTCGTCGACAGTGCTATCAAGCAGCACTTACTCACCAATAACCTGCTCACTGACGCCCAGTTTGGGTTCTGCCAGGACCACTCAGCTCCAGACCTCATTACAGCCTTGGTCCAAACATGGACAAAAGAGCTGAATTCCAGAGGTGAGTTGAGAGTGACTGTCCTTGACATCAAGGCAGCATTTGACCGAGTGTGGCATGAAGGAGCCCTCGTAAAACTGAAGTCAATGAGAATCGGTTGAAAACTCTCCACTGGCTGGAGTCATACCTCGCACAAAGGAGGATTGTTGTGGTGGTTGGAGGTATATCATCACAGCCCCAGGACATCGCTGCAGGAGTTCCTCAGGGCAGTGTCCTAGGCCCAACCATCTTCAGCTGCTTCATCAATGACCTTCTCTCCATCATAAGGTCAGAAGTGGGGATGTTCGCTGATGACTACACAGTGTTCAGTTCCATTTGCAACTCCTCAGATAATATAGCAGTCCATGCCTGCATGCAGCAAGACCTGGACGACATTCCGGCTTGGGCTGATAAGTGGCAGGTAACATTCGTGCCAGGCAATGACCATCTCCAACAAACGAGCGTCTAACCACTGCCCCTTGACATTCAACGGCATAACCATCGCCAAATCCCCAACCATCAATATCCTGGGGCTCACCATTGACCAGAAACTTAACTGGACCAGCCACATAAATACTGTGGCAACAAGAGCGGGTCAGAGGCTAGGTATTCTGTGGCGAGTGTCTCACCTCCTGACTCCCCAAAGCCTTTCCACCATCTACAAGGCACAAGTCAGGAGTGTGATGGAACACTTGCCTGGATGAGTGCAGCTCCAACAACACTCAAAAAACTCGTCCCCATCCAAGACAAAGCTGCCCGCTTGATTGGCACCCCATCCACCACCTTAAACATTCACTCCCTCCACCACCGGCATACCGTGGCTGCAGTGTGTACCACCTACAAGATGCACTGCAGCAACTCGCCAAGGCTTCTTTGGTAGCACCTCCCAAACCTGCGACCTCCACCACCTAGAAGGACAAGGGCAGCAGGCGCATGGGAACACCACCACCTCCAAGTTCCCCTCCAAGTCACACACCATCCTGACTTGGAAGTATATCGCTGATCCTTCATCGTCGCTGGGTCAAAATCCTGGAACTCCCTCCCTAACAGCACTGTGGGAGTACTTTCACCACACGGACTGCAGCGGTTCAAGAAGGCGGCTCATCACCACCTTCTCGAGGGCAATTAGGGATGGGCAGTAAATGCTAGCTTTGCCAGTGACGCCCACATCCCATGAACGAATATTTTTTTTAAAAGGTGTAATTAAGTAAAAGAAAGACTTGCATTTATATAGCGCCTTTCACGACCACTGGATGTCCCAAAGCGCTTTACAGCCAATGAAGTACTTTTTGAAGTGTAGTCACAGTTGTAATGTAGGAAACATGACAGCCAATTTGCGCACAGCAAGCTCCCACAAACAACAATGTGATAATGACCAGATAATCTGTTTTAGCGATGTTGATTGAGAGATAAATATTGGCCAGGACACCAGGGATAACTCCCCTGCTGCTCTTCAGAATAGTGCCATTGGATCTTTTACGTCTACCTGATGCTCTTTTATGAATGAGATTTAAGCCAATCCACAGCAAGACATTTGCATATGAGTGTGTGATGCAAGAAGTGTGATGAACAAACACACAATGTGTGCGGTTTTATCGTTTTTAAAATAATGGGCCGGAATTTGCGGTGGGAGGCGTACCTTAGGAGTATGCCTCCGACCCGATTTAAAAAAAGAAAAATCCACATTTACCTTCAGGCACCTGGGGTTCTGAGATTTCTGGTCCTGGGCCTGCAGGCGTATGCACAGGCAGTTCGAAAGCGTCCCTGGAATCACGTGGACCAGGTCCTCCAATCAGAAAGGAGGATTCCTAATATGCTTAAGGGGATTCCATTTATGAATGGAATCCCCATTAGCATATGAGGGATCCCCAAATAATTAAATTATTAATTAAATATTTAATAAATTATTTAATAAATCAAATAATCGGAGGTCGAACTCTAAACCATAGTCAACGCCTTCACCGACGCGTACGAGAGCATGAGAGTGTTTGAAGACCAGGACCTCAAACCCGGCACTAAGCTCATGGTCTACAGAGCAGCAGTGATACCCGCCCTGCAGTATGCCTCAGAGACATGGACCATGTACAGCAGGCACCTCAAAGCACTGGAGAGGTACCACCAACGCTGCCTCCGCAAGATCCTGCAAATCCATTGGCAGGATAGGCGCACCAACGTCCGTGTTCTTGCTCAGGCCAACATCCCCAGCATCGAAGCTTTGACCACGCTCGATCAGCTCCGATGGACGGATCACATCGTCCGCATGCCCGATACGAGACTCCCAAAACAAGCGCTCTACTCGGAGCTCCGACACGGCAAGAGAGCCCCAAGTGGGCAGAGGAAACGCTTCAAGGACACCCTCAAAGCCTCCTTGAAAAAGTGCAACATCCCCACTGACACCTGGGAATCCCTGGCCCAAGACCGCACAATGTGGAGGAGAAGCATCCGGGAAGGCGCCGAACACCTCGAGTCTCTTCACCAGGAGCAAGCGGAAGCCAAGCGCAAAGGAGCGCACGTCAACCCAAGCACCCCACCCACCCACCCCTTCAACCACCGTCTGCCCCACCTGTGACCGAGACTGTCGGTCCCTGCATTGGACTCATCAGTCACCTGAGAACTCATTTTTAATGTGGAAGCAAGTCATCCTCGGTTCCGAGGGACTGCCTAAGAGAGAGAGATGAGGGATCCCCAAATAATTTATACAACTGGAACAAAAATAAATATTCCCATGTTCACATTTAATTAACAGACCCTTCAATAAAGCACTTACAATAAAAATTTAATTTTTTGAAAAATAATTTTAAACATTTTAATCTGGGCCAAAATTTACATAAAACTAATTTTAAATGGTTGTGCATGATTTTTTATTTAACATTTTTTAATTAAAGTTTTATATTAACCCTTACACTGGGGAAAACAGGCCCTATTCCTGCTTTTACCAGGCGTAAGAGTTTTCTGGGTATTTGCGGGGCAGTAGTTGGGCAAATAGCCCAACTCTGCACCAGCGAGGAGTGATTTTTGAGTCAGGGCGGATGATCTGTCAAGGCGAACCTCGACAAATCGCAAGTTCCGGGTTTTCATGCGTGTGGAAATCCAGAACTTGCGGGGCCTTTCTGAAGGCTTACAGCGTACGCCATCATCGAGAGCGCAAAATCCGGGCCAGTGAATCTCCTATGGCATAGCCCGTGGTAAATCAGGGAATGTGTTATTTTGTAAGGACAGGAACATTATACTATGCAAACTAGAATCCAAGTGTGTGTTCCTTTTATGGGTAGAAAGTGTCATTTCATGAAAGGTGGGTTCATCTTTTAACATTCAAATTGGAGATGACAATACTGGCTTTGTTTAACAATTGTGAATTTGTGACAGTGTGGAACCCGTATTTTCTTGGAGGGAGCTGGAACATACAGCATTTTAAGATTATTTTGCATTTTTAAGAAAGGGCAGAAAGTAAAATTATCCTAATTGTAAAATTATTTAAAAAGTTTAAACTTCCTGCATTTACACTTTGCTTGGAGCTGTTCTGTGGAACTCTTAAGATAGCAAATGTCGGGCTGGGAGTTAATCCCATGGGAAGAATGACACAATCCGGTTTGGTAGAATAAATTTCCCTATGTTTAAAAACATTACAGGAGGTGTGTGACGGCACGCACTACATGAAAGACTTTTAATATAGATAACTATTGGATGTCTCTTGCTGTTGCTCACGGTCAGAGGTTACAATAGTACTAGGGAGGTGGGAGATCTTGAGATTTTGTGCGGGGAGGAGAGGTTAGGATTTTGAAATACTGCGGAGGGTGAGATCCTGTAATTTGGCAGCATTGAAAGAAGACTTGTAGATTTTGTCAATACTGAGGAAGAAAATTTAGGACAGACATCATGAAGTATTTCTTCACACAGCTCGAACAGGTTGGCAGGAAAGGTGGTTGAGCCCATTACACCAGACTCACTGAAGAAACAATTGGATATTTTCATGGGAAAACAGTAATGTTGATATTCTGGGTAAACAAGATCAAATAGGCTGACGGGAAATCTTCATCCGACATATTTTGTAAAACAGACCAGGAAAGTCTGCGGTGCGATCCCCGTTTTTTTTCTAAATTAGCTGATGTCAGCTGGAGCAGCTCGAGAGGAATTACAGTTAGCCTCCGTGTCTTTGGGTTAGAGAGCGGATAAATCATCAGTGTTTCTGCTGTTGATCTCTTTCCAGTGACCCTTGCTAGAAATGCATTTTTGTAATGTCAGGTGAGGGCGGATCTGGCTTAACAATAAAGCCTGTTGTGATTGAACAGTCTGTTAAAACTTGGTATCTGAGCTCAGACATAAATGTCGATTTGTGCAAGGCACCAAAAAGCAACTGATGGAAACATACTTCAGTGAAAAGACACTACCTTCAGGAAAGCAGGAGATGAGAAGTAATTAGTAGAAAAAGGGGGAAAAAATGTTTTACATCATTCGAATAATGAACTTTGTACACTTCTGTTCTTTTATGCAATATACTTCTATTTGAAGATAAATTTATGTATTTGTTTATGCTGCTTTCCCAGAATCACCTTGTAAAATGCCTGTATGTAAAGATCATTCTGATCATGCTGGTCCCTCTGACATCACTTGCCACGTTGATGAAGCTTGTGCAACTTCTCAAGATGGGGAAGATCTTAACACCCGAGTTAACAGGTATTCCCAATTAATCCTCTTTGTCTGCACTGGACAATTACTTTAATGATCTAAAATATTTATTCTACAATGTTTTGTTAATGGATGCTGTTTATTAATGTTTAAGTAGTTGGAATTTTAATTCGAGGTTTTAACTGTACAGATAGTACTTGTTGTTTTAGTTTGGTTTTGTTTTCCATAATTTTACAATAAATTGATGCTTAAAGTTTGAAGCCATTTATCTTTATGCAAAGATCTGTATTTGTTACATGATGTCTGTAAATGGTGATACTGTTAAAACACAGATTATATATTTACCTTGCATCTTGTTATTTATAACTAGGCTTACTAAGAAGCTTGAAGATCATAAAGAGCAGAAGAAGGAGGATGAAATAACGGTAGATATTACTATTTATGGATTTACTTTGTTCTTCCATGTGCTTTTAATTTTACATCAAGTTGTATTTGGGGATTTAGTTGTTTATTAAATAATGTTACTGGACTAGTAATCCAGAGGCATTGACTAATAATCCAGAGAATGTGAGTTGAAATCCTTCCATGGCAGTTTAGAATTTGAATTCAGTTTATAAAAAAAAAAATTTTAATCTTGATTTTTTTTTTTAAAAAGGCTAGTATCAGTAAAAGTGACCATGAAGCTGTCGGAGTGTTGTAAAAACCCAACTGGTTCACTAATGTCCTTTAGGGAAGTAAACCTGCCGTCCTTACCCAGTCTGATCTATATGCAGCTCCAGTCCTACACCAACATGGTTAACTCTTAACTGCCCTCTGAAGTGGATACTCTGTTAAATTAAACTGCAGCAATTCAAGAAGGCAGCCCACCACCACCACCTCGGAAACTAGGGATGAGCACGAAAAAAAATTTTTTTTTTTGAATCAGTCTTTAAGAATGCCGAGTGGCAGCTCAGCTGACTACAGCAGTGATTAGTTAAGCCATACAGAGCAGGTAGGTTTCAGGTTTGATCCTTGTGCCAAAGCGGTGGTAGTGGTACTACAGTTGGCTTCAAGACCTCTGGGTTAGGGAGGGAGAGTCAGCCAGTGTTTTAAAGACGAGGCTGAAGCGTTTGCAACCATCTTCAGCCAGAAGTGCCAAGTGGATGATCCATCTCGGCCTCCTCCTGCGGTCCCCACCATCACAAAAGCCAGTCTTCAGCCAATTCAATTCACTCCACGTGATGTCAAGAAACGGCTGAGCACACTGGCTACAGCAAAGACTCTGGGCTGTGCAACATCCCGGCTGTCGTGCTGAAGACTTGTGCTCCAGAACTAGCCGCGCCTCTAGCCAAACTGTTCCAGTACAGCTACAACACAGGCGTCTACCCGGCAATGTGGAAAACTGCCCAGGTATGTCCTGTCCACAAAAAGCAGGACAAATCCAATCCAGCCAATTACCACCCCATCAGTCTACTCTCAATCATCAGCAAAGTGATGGAAGGTGTCATCGACAGTTACTCACCAATAACCTGCACACCGATGTTCAGTTTGGGTTCCGCCAGGACCACATTGCACCAGACCTCATTACAGCCTTGGTCCAAACATGGACAAAAGAGTTGAATTCCAGAGGTGAGTTGAGAGTGACTGCCCTTTACATCAAGGCATCATTTGACCGAGTGTGGCATCAAGGAGCCCTAATAAAATTGAAGTCAGTGGGAATCGGGAGAAAACTCTCCACTGCTGGAGTCATACCTCACAAAGGAAGATTGTTGTGGTGATTGGAGGTCAATCATCTCGGCCCCAGGACATTGCTGCAGGAGTTCCTCAGGGCAGTGTCCAAGGCCAACCACCTTCAGCTGCTTCATCAATGACCTTCCCTCCAACATAAGGTCAGAAGTGAGGATGTTCGCTGATGATTGCACAGTGTTCAGTTCCATTCGCAACTCCTCAGATAATGAAGCAGTCCATGCCCGCATGCAGCAAGACCTGGATGACATTCAGGCTTGGGCTGATAAGTGGCAAGTAACATTCACGCCACAAAAGTGCCAGACGATGACTATCTCCAACAGGAGAGAGTCTAACTACCACCCCTTGACATTCAACAGCATTACCATCGCTGAATCCCCCACCATCAACATGCTGGGGGTCACCATTGACCACAAACTTGACTGCACCAGACACACAAATACTGTGGCTACAAGAGCAGGTCAGAGGCTGGGTATTCTGAATGTAATGGAATACTCTCCACTTGCCTGGATGCATACAGCTCCAACAATACTGAAAAAGCTCAACACCATGCAGGACAAAGCAGCCCGCTTAATTGGCACCCCATCCACCACCTTAAACATTCACTCCCTCCACCACCAGCGCACCATGGCAGCAGTGTGTACTATCTACAAGATGCACTTCAGCAACTCGCCAAGGCTTCTTCGACAGCACCTCCCAAACCACGACCTCTACCACCAAGAAGGACACGGTCAGCAGGTGCATGGGAACGCCATTAGCTCCAAGTTCCCCTCCAAATTACACACACCATCCTGACTTGCAAATATATTGCCGTTCCTTCATCGTCGCTGGGTCAAAGTCCTGTAACTCCCTCCCTAACAGCACTGTGGGAGTACCTTCACCACATGGACTGCAGCAGTTCAAGAAGGCGGCTCACCACCACCTTCTCAGGGCCAATTAGGGATGGGCAGTAATAGCTGGCCTTGCCAGTGATGCCCACATCCCAGGAATGAATTTTTAAAAAGTTCTTTCTCCTGACTGCTGTTCAGCCATCCCTGTTGGAAATGTGGGTGAGGAGACGGTATCTTGTTCAACTGTGATGCTCCATCCTGTTCAATAATCTGCTATCTTCTGGAGGTTCACACGTGAACAGTGGCCAATTGGGTAAGATACCCGAGCGCAACTGAGTGTATGGAACAATACCCCAGCGAGGAATTGATGTCCTCATCACTCAGCATTTCCCTCCCCTTCTGATTTGGAATCAGATGGTTAAAACTGTTCTTTTGCTCCAGAGACTTGAATTATTATCGGATCATGGTTTTCTGTTCTGCTGACTTCATAATTTTTTTTTATGGATTACCTGTACTAATATTTGAGATTTTTTGATTGTCAATGGATTCAAGTGTGGCTGTTCTGACGACTGCTAGCACCTTTTATCAAATATAGCCAGGTTAAGTGGAAGGCATTCTTGGCTTCAAAAATTTCCAAGATCAATTCTCATTATCTCATCTATTTTTTTTTAAGAAATTGAGCTAACTAGAGAAAGAGAGAGAGATCTTGGGGCTAGCTTCTAAAGAAGTTGATAATGTAATTTTGCTGCAGGAGTTAGGAAATTCAGCCCTCAATAGCTTGTTAAATTTGAGACCGAGTAGTTTCTTGATGAATTCCGCCAGGCTTCTGGGGAAGGACCCATCGGAACATATTGGAGATCATTTTAGTTGTGAATTGCACCATTATGCACACAGCTTCTCGTGAAACTATGAGACAGCTCTCTAGAGCAGTTTACACGCTTTCACAAAGCGCGGTTATTTTAATCTGACCGCTCAGGCTGATGAGCGATGCACTGTTCCAAGCACCCAGCTGCTTAAAAAATACATGGGACTACTGTTGATTTTATCGGAAAGTAGTTTTCATTCAGTTATCATCCTGTGTGGAATAAATTCTATTGCAAGCATATATTGTATTTTGTTTTGGATAAACTACTTCTAATATTTTAATGCAATACACATCTAATAAATACAGAAATACTGCAACTGAACAATTTCTGTCCTGTGTTATCTAAAACGAGAATAGAATTGTATGTAAAAGAGCAGAGTAGCTTGAAATAAGACGGTTTCACCCCAGACAGTATAGAAAAGTATAGTTATTGTTCATTTACAGTCAAAGTAGAATTATGTTTTTTAGCAATTTAAGTCAATTCTAAAAGATAGAAATATCTCTTGTATTTCTACATTGTGTCATCACAAATCTACCACCACTGGAGCCTGCTGTACCCAACTGAAACAATTAAGAATGTTTTTTTTCTCTATACTAATGCATGGTAGATTGGAATATTTCTGTATTTATTAATCTCCTAGGGTGTTGCTGATGGTATTCCTGAGGATATGCTTTTTTACGCTATGTAATGCACAATATATTCAGGACTAATTATTTATGGGGATTGAACAACTGAAATTGTGTTTTTATTGGAAAGTATATTATGGGAGTGTTAGTGCCATTGCAGGTTCAAATTGGTGATTATGCGCACCTTTTTGTGGAAATTGTAAATCGGTAGTTTTGATTATTGCATGTTTGTTTACCTATATTCTTGGTCTTACCATTTTTACATTTAAAGAAAAGTCTAGAATCTAGAGGAAGATGGTAGGTAAGATGTTCCAGGTGACAGGCAGGTAAGTGATGTGTATAACTACTGGTAGGGTGGAGGAAAGCAGGATCAGATAGTTCTAGAACAATGGAAGGGGTGGTGGGATGATGGACAGACACTGGAGAGAGAAGATGATGAGCTGCATTCTTGGGGATTGTCGACAATCCACTGCCTTCTGTACTGACTGTTTCACACTATAGAGCAGTAGAAATACACTGTATTTTGTGGACTTTTTAAAATACATTACACAGCAATGGTTATGGAGGAGTCCATTGCCTAGCTGCCCTTCCAGCTGAGGCAGACTGCACAGACTCGATTCACCCTATAGAGGGGAAAAAAGGATAAAATACACTAAACTAAATCTAAATTAACTGAATCAGTCCTTAGTTTATAAGTGTTTCAAAAATTTAACTTTTTTCAGAATGAAATTGAACGTAGAAAAGTTGGCAAGGAAATGGCGGAGTTCAAGAGAAAACAAGAGGCGGACAGGACAAAAAGAATGCTGGAGGAAAGAAGCCGAGATAAAGAAGAGGAGCGTTTGGCACGAGAGAGAATAAGGCAGCAGATTGCATTGGTATGTACTTTGAGATTAAAAATCTTTTTCAATTTTTTAACATAGTGCTGAAATTTCAACCTGTGTAAAATTCAAACATGACTTCTTGGGAGAACAGGTTCAGTCTCATTCTATCACAAAGTTAGCTCCATTGCATCTAAAATCTTCTCATTTATTTAAGGTGGTTAGATGGTCCAACCAGTGGTTGCGTCTTTGGACAGCATCACCCCAGTGCCATTATCAGTCTATCTGAAAGTAAATTTAACTGAAGTGAGCGGGAACTGTTCCAGTTTTCCTTTTTCACCGAGACAGTTTAATCAATATTGGAGATGCTGGTCAGTGTGATTCAAACTTGGAGAGTCCTGTGTTTTAAAACTGCCAGGTCTGCACAAAGTGTACCTTTTGTGATTTATGAATTAAGTTAATCATACAAATGCATGTTCTTACAATATTTATAAGAACAAGTCCGTCCCTCACACCTGCCTTCTGACCTTGTCTCTGAATCCGTTCTCTAAAATCATACCGAGGTCGGTGCCTTTTGAAACTAATTATACTAGTTTTTCCTCAAACTTGCCAAAACTAGAAGCAGCAGATATAACTTTTTTAAATCCACTGTTTTTTCAATTTTCGTTTATATGGAGTTGGTGACTGGCATAAGATGCAGGAATGTTTTGGATGGCCTTTCATCAGAGATTAAATTGTTTAATTTTAAATCTTTTGACATAAAGAAGAGCAAGATCATGAGTGCTGTATTATGGTTTATACGAATATAGATAAATCCGTGAAATGAAGAGCAATATGCTGCAATAATTGGGAATAATTTTCCTTATTAGGACCGTGCAGAGAGAGCCGCACGCTATGCAAAGACAAAGGAAGAAGCTGAAGCAGCAAAAAGAGCATCTGAACTGGAAAGGCAGGCAAATGAAGAAGCTAGAAAAAAAGCCCTTCATAATGAAAGAAGGTATAGCATTTGACAAAACACTTCAAAATATATACATTTAATATGTTGTATTCATTTTTTTAGTTTGACTACAGTCTTTGTGCAAGAGATTGCATCATAATTTTTTGGTTATCAAATTTACATCCTAACTTCTAAAATACTTTTAAATCCCATAAAATCAATTTTTCTCATTCATTTTATGTACTTATACAGTAGGATGTATTCCCTGTCATCCATTGGGTAAAATCACCTGGGGATACTTCCCTCTAAGAAGTTCTCTTCCTTAGTGGTCAGTTGACCTCTTTTTCTCCTTCGCACCCCACCCCCCAAACCACCCACACACACTCTCACACACACACTCTCTCACACACACTCTCTCACACACTCTCTCTCTCACACACTCTCTCTCACACACTCTCTCTCACACACTCTCTCTCTCACACACTCTCTCTCTCACACACTCTCTCTCTCACACACTCTCTCTCTCACACACTCTCTCTCTCACACACTCTCTCTCTCACACACTCTCTCTCTCACACACTCTCTCTCTCACACACTCTCTCTCTCACACACTCTCTCTCTCACACACTCTCTCTCTCACACACTCTCTCTCTCACACACTCTCTCTCTCACACACTCTCTCTCTCACACACTCTCTCTCTCACACACTCTCTCTCTCACACACTCTCTCTCTCACACACTCTCTCTCTCACACACTCTCTCTCTCACACACTCTCTCTCTCACACACTCTCTCTCTCACACACTCTCTCTCTCACACACTCTCTCTCTCACACACTCTCTCTCTCACACACTCTCTCTCTCACACACTCTCTCTCTCACACACTCTCTCTCTCACACACTCTCTCTCTCACACACTCTCTCTCTCACACACTCTCTCTCTCACACACTCTCTCTCTCACACACTCTCTCTCTCACACACTCTCTCTCACACACTCTCTCACACACACACTCTCTCTCACACACACACTCTCTCACACACACTCTGGGGCTCACTTAGTTATTGTCGCAGAGAAAGCAACATGATGTAGCAAGTGCACAGAAAGCTTGAAGAATCAGTGCAAATAAAGCTCTGCCAGGTCAGAAGAACAAGGTAAATAGGTTGGGAGGGAGGTTAAACTTCAGTGGCAGAATGGAGAAGGTTTTACCCGTGGTAAGTAATTTCATTCATTCTCATTTATTCAACATACACATACAACAACAACAACAACCTGTATTTATATAACGCCTTTAACGTAGTAAAACGTCCCAAGGCGCTTCACAGGAGTATTATGAGAAATAATTTGCCACCGAGCCACAAAAGGAGAAATTAGGGCGGGTGACCAAAAGCTTGGTCAAAGAGGTAGGTTTTAAGGTGCGTCTCAAAGGAGGATAGAGAGGCAGAGAGGTTTAGGCAGGGAATTCCAGAGCTTAGGACCTAGGCAACAGAAGGCACGGCCACCAATGGTTGAGCAATTATAATCAGGGATGCTCAAGAGGGCACAATTAGAGGAGCGCAGATATCTCGCGGGGGGGGGGGGGGGGGGGGGGGGAGATTGTGGGGCTGGAGGAGATTAGAGATAAGGAGGAGCAAGGCGATGGAGGAATTTGAAAACTAAGTGTGAGAATTTTGAAATTGAGGCGTTGCTTAACCGGGTGCCAATGTTGGTCAGCGAGCACCGGGGTGATGGGTGAACGGGACTTGGTGCGAGTTAAGACACGGGCAGCCAAGTTTTGGATGACCTCAAGTTTACGTAAGGTAGAATGTGGGAGGCCAGCCAGGAGTGCATTGGAATAGTCAAGTCTAGAGGTAACAAAGGCATGGATGAGGGTTTCAGCAGCGGATGAGCTGAGGCAAGGGCGGAGACTGGCACTGTTACGGAAGTGGAAATAGGCAGTCTTGGTTAAGCGGCGGAAATGTGATCGGAAGCTCATTTCAGGGTCCAATATGACACCAAGGTTGCGAACATTGTGGTTCAGCCTCAGACAGATGTTAGGGAGAAGGATATCAAAAGGATAAAAAGAAATGTTGTAGTAATGGGGAATAGTATAGTTAGGGGGATAGACACTGTTCTCTGCAGCCGAGAGCGTGAGTCCCGAAGGCTGTGTTGCCTGCCCCGGTGCCAGGATTAAGGACATCTCCTCTGGGCTGGAGAGAAACTTGGAGTGGGAGGGGGAGGATCCAGTTGTCATGGTCCACGTAAGCACCAATGACATAGGTAGGACAAAGAAAGGTTCTGCTGAGAGAGTATGAGCAGCTAGGGGCTAAATTAAAAAGCAGAACCACAAAGGTAATAATCTCTGAATTACTACCTGAGCCACGAGCAAATTTGCATAGGGTAAATAAGATCAGAGAAATGCATGAGTGGCTCAAAGACTGGTGTGGGAGAAATGGGTTTCGATTTGTGGGGCACTGGCACCAGTACTGGGATAAGAGGGCGCTGTTCCGTTTGGACGGGCTTCACTTGAGCCATGCTGGGGCTAGAGTCCTGGCAAATCGAATAACTAGGGCTGTAGAGAGGGCTTTAAACTAAATAGTGGGGGGGAGCATCCAGGTGAGCGGAAATTTAAAAAGTCAGTGAGAAATGAGAAAGCAATAGAGCAGAATAGAGATGGGGGAAATAATAATCAGAGTGTGACAGGAAGGGACAGAATGTTTAAAAATAAGAGTGCAAGAGAAAATGGGGCCAAAACAAGGAGAAATGGGAAAAAGGCAAAGTTAAAAACTGTATATCAGAATGCACGCAGCATTCGTAACAAGATAGATGAGTTGACGGCACAAATAGATACAAATGGGTATGATCTGATCGCCATTACACAAACGTGGTTTCAAGGTGATTAGGGCTGGGAACTGAATATTCCAGGTTATTTGACAATTTGGAAGGATAGGCAGAAAGGAAAGGGAGGTGGGGTGGCTTTGTTGGTAAAGGATGGGCTCAGTGCAGTGGCGAGAAGTGATACTGGCTCAGAAGATCAAGATGTAGAAAATCGGTTTGGGTGGAGATAAAAATTACTAAAGGGAAAAAATCTCTGGCGGGCGTAGTCTACAGGCCCCCGAATAGTAGCAATATTGTTGGACAGAGTATAAATCAACAAATAATGGAGGCCTGTAAAAAAGGTACGGTAATAATCATGGGTGATTTTAATCTCCATATTGATTGGACAAATCAAATTGGCCATGGTAGCCTTGAGGAGGAGTTCATAGAGTGCATCCGGGATGGTTTCCCAGAACAGTATTTAATGGAACCAACCAGGGAGCAGGCTATCTTGGATCTGGTACTGTATAATGAGACAGAATTAATAAATGATCTAATAGTAAAGGATCCTTTAGGAAAGAGTGATCATAGCATGGTTGAATTTCAAATTCAGGACACTGCTTTGAGATACAACTTTCTCACCCTCCAACTGAATTTGGAATTCAACCATGCTATGATCACTCTTTCCTAGAGGATCAGAACTGGCTAAAGTGGACTGGAAAAATAAATTCAAGGGTAAGACAGTTAAAATGCAGTGGTGGACATTTAAGGAGATATTTCATAACTCAACAAAAATATATTCCAGTGAGAAAGAAAGATTTTAAGAGAAGGGAGCACCATCCGTGGCTAACTGAGGAAGTAAAGGATGGTATCAAATTGAAAATGAAGGCATACAATGTTGCCAAGATTGGTGGGAGACCAGAGGATTGGGAAATATTTAAAAACCAGCAAAGGATGATGATAAAAAATAATAGAGGCAAGAAACATTAAAACAGATTGTAAGAGCTTCTAGAGGTATATAAAAAGGAAGAGGGTAGCTAAAGTAAACGTTGGTCCCTTAGAGGATGAGACTGGGGAATTAATAATGGGGAACAGGGGAAATGGCAGAGACTCTGAACAAATATTTTGTATCTGTCTTCACGGTAGAAGACACTAACAACATCCCAGTAATGGATAATCAAGGGGCCACAGGGAGGGGGGAACTAAAGACAATCACTATCACTAAGGAAATAGTACTTGGTAAAATAATGGGACTAAAAGACGACAAGTCCCCTGGACCAGATGGCCTGCATCCCAGGGTCTTAAAAGAAGTGGCTGCAGAGATAGTGGATGCATTGGTTGCAATATACCAAAATTCCCTGGACTCTGGAGAGGTCCCAGCGGATTGGAAAACCGTAAATGTAACACCCTTATTTAAGAAAGGAGGGAGACAGAAGGCACAAAACTATGGACCAGTTAGCCTAACATCTGTCGTTGGGAAAATGCTGGAGTCCTTCATTAAGGAAGCAGTAGCAGGGCATTTGGAAAATCATAATGCAGTCAAGCAGAGTCAGCATGGTTTTATGAAAGGGAAATCATGTTTAACAAATTTGCTGGAGTTCTTTGAGGAGGTAACGAGCAGGGTGGACAAAGGTGAACCAGTGGATGTGGTGTATTTGGATTTCCAGAAGGCATTTGATAAGGTGCAACATAAAAGGTTACTGCATAAGATAAGAGCTCACGGAATTGGGGGTAATATATTAGCGTGGATAGAGAATTGGCTAACTAACAGAAAGTAGAGTCGGGATAAATGGGTCATTTTCCGTTTGGCAAAAGGTAACTAGTGGGGTGCCACAGGGATCGGTGCTCGGGCCTCAACTATTTACAATCTACATTAATGACTTGGATGAAGGGATCGAGTGTAATGTAGCCAAGTTTGCGGATGATACAAAGATGGGTGGAAAAGCAAGTTGTGCAGAGGACTCAAAGAACCTGCAAAGGGATATAGACAGGCTGTGAGTGGGCAAACATTTGGCAGATGGAGTATAATGTGGGAAAGTACGAGGTTATCCACTTCGGCAGGAAAAATAAAAAAGCAAATTATTATTTAAATGGAGAGAGATTACAAAATGCTACAGTTCAAAGGGACCTGGGGGTCCTTGTGCATGAAACACAAAAAGTTAGCATGCAGGTCCAGCAAGTAATCAAAAAGGCAAATGGAATGTTGGCTTTTATTTCAAAGGGGTAGGAGTATAAAAGCATGGAAGTCCTGCTGCAACTGTACAGGGTATTGGTGAGACCACACCTTGAGTACTGCGTACAGTTTTGGTCTCCTTATTTAAGGAAGGATATACTTGCATTGGAGGCAGTTCAGAGACGATTCACTAGGTTAATTCCAGAGATGAGGGGGTTGACTTATGAGGAAAGGTTGAGCAGGCTGGGCCTATATTCATTGGAATTTAGAAGAGAGGTGTGATCTTATTGAAACATATAAGATACTGAGGGGACTCGACAAGGTAGAGTGGATGTTTCCCCTCGTGGGGAAATCTAGAACGCGGAGGCATAGTTTTAGAATAAAGGGTCGCCCTTTTAGAACTGAGATGAGGAGGAATTTCTTCTGAGGGTCATAAATCTGTGGAATTCTCTGCCCCAGAGAGCTGTGGAGGCTGGGTCATTAAATACAATTCAGCTGGCGATAGACAGATTTTTGCAAGATAAGGGAGTGAAGGGTTATGGGGAGCGGGCGGGGAAGTGGCTTTGAGCCCAAGATCAGCCATGATCTTATTGAATGGCAGAGCAGGCTCGAGGGGCCAAGTGGCCTATTCCTGCTCCTATTTCTTCTGTTCTTAAGGATGGAGTCAGTAGCTAGGGAACGGAGTTTGTGGCGGGGACCGAAAACAATGGATTCGGTCTTCCCAATATTTAATTGGAGAAAATTTCTGCTCATCCAGAACTGTATGTCGGACTTGCAGTCTGACAATTTAGAGACAGTGGAGGGGTCGAGAGAAGTGGTAGGTGAGGTAGAGCTGGGTGTCATCAGCGTACATGTGGAAACTGATGCTGTGTCTTCGGATGATGTCGCAAAGAGGCAGCATGTAGATGAGAAATAGGAGGGGGCCAAGGATAGATCCTTGGGGGACACCAGAGGTAACGATGCTGGATCGGGAAGAGAAGCCATTTAGGTGATTCTCTGGGTACAATTACATAGATAAAAATGGAACCAGGCAAGTGCAGTCCCACCCAGCTGGACGACAGTGGAGGCATTGAAGAAGGATGGAGTGGTCAAACGTGTCAAAGGCTGCAGACAAGTCAAGAAGGACGAGGAGGGATAGTTTACCTTTCACAGTCATAAAGGATGTCATTTGTGACTTTGATGAGCGCCGTTTCGGTACTGTGGCGGGGCGGAAACCTGATTGGAGGAATTCAAACATGGCGTTGCGGGAAAGATGGGCACTGATTTGGGAGGTGACAACACGTTCATGGACTTTGGAGAGGAAAGGGAGGTTGGAGATGGGGTGGTAGTTTGCATGGATGGAGGGGTCAAGGGTTGTTTTTTTGAGGAGAGGGGTGATGACGGCAGTTTTGAGGGAGAGGGGGACAGTACCTGAGGAGAGAGAACTGTTAACAATGTTAGCTAACATGGGAGCCAGAAAAGGAAGTTGGGTGGTCAGCAGTTTGGTGGGAATAGGGTCGAGGGAGCAGGAAGTGGGTCTCATTGATGAGATGAGCACGGAGAGGTCATGAGGGGAGATCGGAGAGAAACTGGAGAAAGATGTGAATTCAGAGCTAGGGCGGGGGGAACCCTGGAGGAAGTTTGGCTCGGGGAAGGAAGGGGCGTGGCAGAGGCAGCTGAACAGATGGTCTCAATCTTAGAAACAAAGGTCCATGAGCTCCTCACACTTGTTATCGGAGGAGGGGTGGTGTGGCAGAGGGGTTTAAGAAGACTGTGAGCAGTGGAGAATAGAAGCCAGGGTTCATCTTTGCATTCTAGAATGATTCTGGAATAGTGTACAATTTTGGCAGACGAGAGCAGGACCCGATAATGCTTTTTGTGATCCAGCCAGATCTAGTGGTGAATGACGAAACCAGTTGTCCGCCGTATCCGTTCAGGTCTGCGTCTCTTAGACTTAAGGGAGCAAAGATGAGGGCCATACCAGGGGGAACGGCCAGGGTGAGAGTGAGTAATTGTTTTAATAGGGACTAGGGCATCAAAGGTGGTGGTGAGGATGTGGTTGAGCAGATCGGTAGCTGCAGAAATGTGTGGTGAATGGAGGGCCAAATGCTGGACAGTTGGGATTTCATAAGTGCAGTTGTGAGAGTGTTTGGGACAGTGTCCACAGGGTCAGCGCTGGGAGGGGTGAGCTGGACGGGGAGGAGATTGGCAAGATTAGCCCCCAGTGGGCGTGTTGGGCGAGAATTTCGGCGAAAGTGTCGGATGGGACAGTTGGGGTTGCCTCGTAAGGAGGCAGCGATGAGTGCCTCAATGGGCCCTTCGTAGGCTGCCAAGAGAGGCACAGAGGGAAGCTGTGTCGGCTTATCTAAGAGGGAGTCAAGCCTGGATCGGCAGCAGGAGAGTAGGAAGGTCGAAGAGTAATGAAGGATTGGGGTAGGGATTTGGGAGGGCAGAGTATCCAAGAGAGGAGAGATGAAAGGAGGCATGACAACAGGAGAGATCGGTCAGGGAGGGATAGAGAGAAAAAGAAAAGGGGGAGAAAAAGTGGAAAAAGAAATGAACGGCTCGGGTCCGGATCAGCAGCCAAAGTGCGCATGCGAATGGACTTGGGAAAAGCTCAGGTTCCATAGGCCTGGTTAATTGTCGTAATTAATGGGATACATATTTCCTGGTAGCAGGGAATAGGTTGGAGACAACAGTAGGGAGACCAGGGTCAAAGTCAGAGGCCCCATGGAGGGACACAGCTGACGTAAGCAGGATGGAGCCAGCACGGAACAGCGACAAACCGCTGTCCAAAGCAGCCGAGTGAAGTCCAGAAGCTATTTGAAGGGTAGAGAGATTCGAGGATGGAGGTTGTTGCCGTAGGAAATGAGCGTCTGCAGCAGTGCAAAAAAAATGATGGCGAAATTGACGCAAGTTGGAGATCACCGTAGATCAAAGCAGCGGAGAAAAAGTAAAACCACAAGTCAGCGACCAGCAAAGCTGAAAACCAGTAGAATAAGTCACCAGACAGCAAGTGAAACAGCAGCTGCTAGCTCGAAGCCAACAAAGCTGAAAAAACAGTAGAACCAGTTCAGCAGAGACACAGATGCAGTTTAAAAGTTATTTTTAAACACAAAAAAATCTTTTAGCAGCAGAGCCAGAGACACAGCAGGTACGTCTTGCAGTGTAAATCCAGTGTAGTCCAGTGCAGAAACGTAGTGGTGTAATCCAGTGTGGTTCAGACCAGAAACTTAGTCCAGATGTCCAGAGAAGTCCAGGAGATCAGAAACCAGTTTGAGAAAATAATTCAGCAGCTGAAGACTTGAAGCGACTGAAGAGCAGAGTCACAGCTGCTGAGTCTAACCAGTCAGTAGAGCAGCGTAGTCCTGTTGGTAGAGAAATCCAGGTGACGGAAGTCAAGTTTCAACAAAGTTTCGGCAGTTGAAAGAGCTCAGTGAGAACAAAGACTCGGATGGGCAGTGGACTCTGCAGGGGTAGCTTTAAACTTGTAGTTTGGGCTGAAATGCCTTCACTATCAGAGCCAGGGTATCTTAAGCAATGGAAGAAAGGGCAAATGATGGCAATGGATGACCAAGGATACAGTTGAAGAGAAGAGCAGCTCAGTAAGGAGCTGCCAGCCCAGGAACCATCGTGGATAATCATGATAATGCAGTAGAAACATACCAAATTTGGAAAGACACATATTTCTCGACCAGCTAGTGGTGCCAAAATTGTCAACGTATACAGCAAGTCAGAACAATAGTAATGCTTAGTAAACGTGGGCATACTACTTCATATTACCATACTTGGGAAGGCATGGTAGGGAAAGACTTTTTTGTTAAATATGTTAAACCTGGAACCCAAAGAGATAAAATTCAGTTCCTGATTAAAAGCTGATTCCAAACATTGAAACATAGAAAAATAGGAGCAGGAGTAGGCCATTCAGCCCTTCGAGCCTGCTCCGCCATTCAATTTGATCATGACTGATCCTCTATCTCAATACCATATTCCCGCTCTCTCCCCATACCCCTTGATGCCTTCTGTGTCTAGAAATCTATCTATCTCCTTCTTAAACATATTCAGTGACTTGGCCTCCACAGTTGTCTGTGGCAGAGAATTCCACAGGTGTTCACCACCCTCTGAGTGAAGAAATTTCTCCTCATCTCAGTCCTAAATGTCCTACCCTGTATTCTGAGACTGTGACCCCCCCTCGTTCTAGACCCCCCCCAGACAGGGGAAACATCTTCCCTGCATCCAGTCTGTCTAGCCCTGTCAGAATTTTATACGTTTCAATGAGATCCCCTCTCATTCTTCTAAACTCTAGTGAATACAGGCCTAGTCGACCCAATCTCTCTTCATACAACAGTCCTGCCATCCCAGGAATCAGTCTGGTGAACCTTCGCTGCACTCATAAGAATCATAGAAAGTTACAGCACAGAAGGAGGCCATTTCAGCCCATCGTGTCCGCGCCGGCCAACAAAGAGCTATCCAGCCTAATCCCACTTCCCAGCTCTTAGTCCGTAGCCCTGCAGGTTACAGCATCCCAAGTGCACATCCAAGTACTTTTTAAATGTGGTTAGGGTTTCTGCCTCTACCACCCTTTCAGGCAGTGAGTTCCAGACCCCCACAACCCTCTGGGTGAAGAAATGTCCCCTCAAATTCCCTCTAAACCTTCCACCAATTACTTTAAATCTGTGCCCCCTGGTTTTTCACCCCTCTGCTAAGGGAAGTAGGTCCTTTCTATCCACTTTATCTCGGCCCCTCATAATTTTATACACCTCAGTAAGGTCTCACCTCAGCCTCCTCTGTTCCAAGGAAAACAAACTCAGCCTATCCAGTCTTTCCTCATAGCTAAGATTCTCTACTCCTGGCAACATCCTTGTAAATCTCCTCTGTACCCTCTCTAGTGCAATCACATCTTTCCTGTAATTGGTGACCAGAACTGCATGCAGTACTCTAGCTGAGGCCTAACTAGTGTTTTATACAGTTGAAGCATAACCCCCCTGCTCTTGTATTCTATGCGACGGCTAATAAAGGCAAGCATTCCGTATGCCTTCTTAACCACCTTATCTACCTGGCCTGCTACCTTCAGGGATCTGTGGACATGCACTCCAAGGTCCCTTTGTTCCTCTACACTACTCCGTCTCCTACCATTTAATGTGTATTCCCTTTCCTTGTTAGCCCTCCCCAAATGCATTACCTCACACTTGTCCGGATTGAATTCCATTCGCCACTGTTCTGCCCACCTGACCAATTTATTGATATCTTCCTGCAGTCTACAGCTTCCTTCTTCAGTATCAACCACACAGCCGATTTTAGTATCATCTGCAAACTTCTTAATCATCCCCCCTGGATTCAAGTCTAGATCATTGATATATACCACAAAAAGCAAGGGACCTAGTACTGAGCCCTGCGGAACCCCACTGGAAACAGCCTTCCAGTCACAAAAACACCCATCAACCATTACCCTCTGCTTCCTGTCTCCGAGCCAGTTTTGAATCCAACTTGACACTTTGCCCTGGATCCCATGGGCTTTTAACTTCGTGACCAGTCTGCCATGTGGAACCTTATCAAAAGCCTTGCTAAAGTCCATATACACTACATCAAATGCACTACCCTCATCTACCCTCCTTGTTGCCTCCTCAAAAAATTCAATCGTTTGTCAGACACAACCTTCCCTTAACAAATCCGTGCTGACTATCCTTGATTAATCCGTGTCTTTCTAAATGAAGATTTATCCTGTCCTTCAGAATTCTTTCCAATAATTTTCCTACCACCGAGGTTAGGCTGACTGGCCTGTAATTACTCGGTCTATCCTTTTCTCCCTTTTTAAACAAGGGTACCACATTACCAGTCCTCCGGCACCACACCTGAAGCCAGAGAGGATTGGAAAATGATGGTCAGGGCCTCTGCTATTTCCTCTTTTGCTTCACTTAACAGCCTGGAATACATTTCATCTGGGCCTGGGGATTTATCCACTTTTAAAGCTACTAAACCCCTTAATACTTCCTCTCTCACTATGTTTATTTCATCTAATATTTCACACTCCTCCTCCCGATAGCAATGTCTGCTTCGCCCCTCTCCTTTGTGAAAGCAGACGCAAAGTATTCATTAAGAATCCTACCAACGTCTCCCGCCTCCACACACACATTACCCTCATGATCTCTAATAGGCCCTACCCTTTCTTAAGTTATCCTCTTACTCTTAATATATTTATAAAACATCTTTGGGTTTTCCTTGATTTTACTTGCTAAGAATTTTTCATGCTCTCTCTTTGCTTTCCTAATATCCTTTTTAATTGCACCCCTGCACTTTCTGTACTCCTCTAAAGATTCTGGCATATTTAGCCCTCGGTATCTGTCATACGCCTCCCTTTTTTTCTTTATCCTACCCTGTATGTCCCTAGACATCCAGAGGGCTCTAGATTTGTTAGTCCCACCTTTTTCTTTAAGGGCACATATTTGGTCTGAACCCTCCAGATCTCCTCCTTGAATGCCTCCCACTGCTCTGACACTGATTTACCTTCAAGTAGCTGTTTCCAGTCCACTATGGCTAAATCCCCTCTGAGCTTAGCTAAATTTGCTTTTCCCCAATTTAGAATTTTTATTCCTGGTCTGTCCTTGTCCTTTTCCATAACTACCTTAAATCTAACAGAATTATGGTCACGAGCACCAAAATGCTCCCCCACTGATACGCCTATAACCTGCCCAGCTTCATTCCCTAAAACTAATTCCAGAACTGCCCCCTCCCTTGTTGGGCTTGCTACATACTGGCTAAAAAAGTTCTCCTGGATGCATTTTAGGAATTCTGCACCCTCTATACCCTTCACACTAATTTTATCCCAGTTAATATTGGGGTAGTTGAAATCCCCTACTATTACTGCCCTGTAGTTTTTGCACTTCTCAGAAATTTGTCTACATATTTGCTCTTCTATCTCCCTCTCACTGTTTGGGGGTCTGTAATACACTCCCAGCAGTGTGATCGCCCCTTTTTTTGTTTTTCAATTCGACCCATATGGCCTCGTTTGATGATCCCTCCAACATATCATCCCTCCTCACAGCTGTAATATAGAAACATAGAAGATAGGAGCAGGAGTAGGTCATTCGGCCCCTCGAGCCTGCTCCGCCATTTAATGAGATCATGGCTGATCATCCAAATTCAGTACCCTGTCCCTGCTTTCTCCCCATATCCCTTGATCCCTTTAGCCTTAAGAAATATATCTAACTCCTTCTTGAATCTATTTAATGACTTGGCCTCAACTGCCTTTTGTGGTAGAGAATTCCACAGGTTCACCACTCTCTGGGTGAAGAAATACTTCCTCATCTCTGTCCTAAATGGCTTACCCCTTATCTTTAGACTGTGCCCCCTGGTTTTGGACTCCCCCGCCATCAGGAACATCCTTCCTGCATCTAGTCTGTCTAGTCCTGTTAGAATTTCATAAGTTTCAATGAGATCCCCTCTCATTCTTCTAAACTCCAGTGAATATAAGCCCAATCGGCCCAATCTCTCCTCATACGTCATTCCTGCCATCCCAGGTAGCAGTCTGGTGAATCTTCGCTGCACTCCCGCCATGGCAAGAACATCCTTCCTCAGATAAGGCGACCAAAACTGCACACAATACTCAAGGTGTGGTCTCACCAAGGCCCTGTACAACTGCAGCAAGACATCCTTGCTCCTGTACTCGAATCCTCTCGCTATGAAGGCCAACGTACCATTTGCCGCCTTAACCGCCTGCTGCACCTGCATGCTTACCTTCAGCGACTGGTGCACAAGGACACCCAGGTCTCGTTGCACTTCCCCTTCTCCCAATCTATTGCCGTTCAGATAATAATCTGCCTTCCTGTTTTTGCCACCAAAGTGGATAACCTCGCATTTATCCACATTATACTGCATCTGCCCAATCACCCAACCTGTCCAAATCATACTGGAGTTTCTCGGCATCCTCCTCACATCACATACGCCCACCCAGCTTTGTGTCGTCTGCAAACTTGCAGATATTACATCTAGTTCCCTCGTCTAGATCATTTATATCTATATATATTGTGAATAGCTTGGGTCCTAGCACCGATCCCTGCGGTACCCCACTAGCCACTGCCTGCCACTCGGAAAAAGACCCGTTTATTCCAACTCTTTGCTTCCTGTCTGCCAACCAGCTCTCTATCCAAGTCAGTACCTTACCCCCAATTCCATGTGCTTTAACTTTACACGCTAATCTCTTATGTGGGACCTTATCGAAAGCCTTCTGAAAGTCCAAATACACCACATCCACTGGTTCTCCCTTATCTATTCTACCAGTTACATCCTCAAAAAGTTTCTTTAATCAATACCGCGACTCCCCCCTCCCTTTTTACCTCCCTCTCTATCCCATCTGAAAATCCTGTAACCAGGAATGTTGAGCTGCCATACCTGCCCCTCTTTCAGCCACGTCTCTGTAATAGCTATAATATCATAGTCCCAAGTATCTACCTGTGCCCTCAGCTCATCTGCCTTGTTTGCTATACTCCTCGCATTGAAGTATATACCATTTAGTGTCGGTAAACCTCCTTGTTGACTACTATCTAGCCCTTGATTCCTCTGTCCTTCCAATTTACTTTCTACGTTTTTGTTTTCCAATTCCAGTTTTTCTTCCCTCCCTACTGACTCTATTCTTAGGTTGCCATCCCCCTGCCAAGCTAGTTTAAACCCTCCCTAACAGCACCAGCAAACCCTCCCGCGAGGATAATGGTCCCGTTCCCGTTGAGGTGCAACCCGTCTGGCTTGTAGAGGTCCCACCTCCCCCAGAAACGGTTCCAATTCCTCAGGAATCTAAAGCCCTCCCTCCTACACCATCTCTCAGCCACGCATTCATCTGCTCTATTTTCCTATTTCTGTACTCACTTGCACATGGCACTGATCCGGAGATTACTACCTTTGAGGTCCTGCTTTTTAACCTCTTTCCTAGCTCCCTAAACTCTGCCTGCAGGACCTCATCCCTCTTCCTACCTATGACGTTGGTACCGATATGGACCACGACCTCTGGCTGTTCACCCTCCTCCCTCTATGGCAAGTATATCCTTTCTTGGGTAAGGAGACCAAAACTGCACACACTACTCCAGGTGTGGTCTCACCAAGGCCCTGTATAACTCTAGTAAGACATCCTTGCTCCTGTACTCAAATCCTCTTGCAATGAAGGCCAACATATCATTTGCCTTCCTAACTGCTTGCTGCACCTGCATGTTTGCTTTCAGTGACTGGTGTACAAGGACACCCAGGTCCCTTTGGACATCAACATTTCCCAATCTATCACCATTTAAATAATACTCTGCCTTTCTGTTTTTCCTACCAAAGTGGATAACTTCACATTTATCCACGTTCTACTGCATCTGCCATGTATTTGCCCACTCACTCAACTTGTCTAGATCGCCTTGAAGCCTCTTTGTATCCTCCTCACAACTCACAGTCCCACCAAGTTTCGTATCGTCAGCAAACTTAGAAATATTACATTTGGTTCCCTCATCCAAATCATTGATATATATTGTGAATAGCTGGGGCCCAAGCACTGATCCCTGCGGTACCCCACTAGTCACCGCCTGCCACCCCGAAAAAGACCCAATTATTCCTACTCTCTGTTTCCTGTCTGTTAACCAATTTTCATACATGCCAGTATATTACCCCCAATCCCATGTGCTTTAATTTTGCACACTAACCTTTTATGTGGGACTTTATCAAAGGCCTTCTGAAAATCCAAATACACCACATCCACTGGTTCTCCCTTATCTATTCTATCAGTTACATCCTCAAAAAACTCCAGTAGGTTTGCCTTTCATTGACTTTGTCTAATCCTGTTGATATTTTCTAAGTGTCCTGTTATCACATCCTTTATAATAGACTCTAGCATTTTCCCTACTACTGATGTTAGGCTAACCGGTCTGTAGTTCCCTGTTTTCTCTCTCCCTTTTTTAAATAGTGGGGTTACATTTGCCACCCTCCAATCTGCAGGAACTGTTCCATAATCTATAGAATATTGGAGGATGACAACCAATGCATCCACTATTTCCATGGCTACCTCTTTTAGTATTCTGGGATGCAGATTATCAGGCCCTGGGGATTTATCGGCTTTCAGTCCCATTAATTTCTCCAGCACTTTTTTTACTATTACTAATTTCCTTTAATTCCTCCTTCTCACTAGACCCTTGGTTCCCGAGCATTTCTGGGAAGTTATTTGTGTCTTCTTCCGTGAAGACAGAACCAAAGTATTTGTTTAATTGTTCTGCCATTTCTTTGTTCCCCATTATAAATTCTCCCGTTTCTGACTGTAAGGGACCTACATTTGTCTTCACTACTCTTTCTTTTTACATACTTGTAGAAGCTTTTACAGTCTGCTTTTATGTTCCTTGCAAGTTTACTCTCATACTCTATTTTTCCCTTCTTAATCAATCTCTTGGTCCTTTTTTGCTGAACTCTAAACTGCTCCAATCCTCAGGCTTGCTACTTTTTCTGGCAACTTTATATGACTCCTCTTTGGATCTAATACTATCCTTAATTTCTTTTGTTAGCCATGGTTGTGCCGCTTTTCCTTTTGTGTTTTTGCGCCAGAAAGGAATGTATAACTGTTGCAATTCATGCATTCGTTCCTTAAATGTTTAAGCCATTTCGGAAGTGAGCATTACTTAGTTAAAATATTAACACAATTTTTGGGAAACGCAAAACAGCTCGGTACCCAAAGAGCTGTCCCACTGTCAATATTAAGAGTTAAACTATTGGTATTGTGAAGTGCTGCAGAGCACACTTTATCGCATTTGATAACGCACATTCAGTGATTACTGTTTTGAATTTGTTTCAAATGAAACATTAAATATGCTACATATTTTATATCAACTTTCATTGGGGACATCAAAATGGGTGCTAAATTAATATTTTTAAATGTGTAAACAATTGAAAAAAATAAGCCTTCGGCTCTCGGTCCCTTTTGTAAAATGTTGAAACCAGATTGGATATGCCATTCTTTGGAATTGGGGTTAGATCAACAAATGCTGTACTTGCTAAAGTTGTTTAAAATGTGATCTTTTGTCTTGTAGTAAAATGTGCCGTATCCAGTTTAGACTCCCTGATGGATCTTCCTTTACAAACCAGTTCTCAGCAGATGCCAGTTTAGAAGAAGCAAGGGTGTTTGCAGAATCGGTAAAAAAAAAAATTATTTGATAAAATAGACTTTTCACCCTTTGAATGTAATGAATCCTTATTTGAAACTGTGCCCTCTTTTTACCCTAGTTATCTCAGCGCACTGGCCCTTCCCATATACCCACAGTCTTCCTGCTGACTGATCGGGCGGAGCAGCTAGATTACTTCCAAGCTACTAGTTGTTTCTAGTTGCCAGGCACACTGGTGGGAACAAAATAGCCGCACCAGTTTCACTTAATGATGGGATAAATTTTCTGTGTTTTATTTTGTTAAATATGTTTTCCCTGAGATCCGAAATAGTAAAATTAAATTCCTGATTGGCTAGAAGTTGGCTCCAAGGACAGATTTTCATTCAGCCAGTCAAGAAAGTGAGCATTCGTCTGACCTGCCACATCATTAGAATAGTCAGGTGAAAACATTCATGAATTTTGGTTGTTTTTTTTATAAAGTGTATATTGTTTAGCAACCCATTAGAATCCTTAACTCATTACAGATAAGCTCTTATATTTCCATCTGTGAAGCAAGTACTTAAACCACTATTCTACTGCAGTGTGTATTGGACTTGGCAGGGAAAACACTTGTCTTTTTGTTTGTCTAGCTGCTCTCTGCTATTGATCACTAGTCTGGAGTAGTATTTACATTGCTCTACAGTAATGGGTGATTTTATGCAAAATTCTACATATCTAATTTAAATTCTTTTCCTGCAGCGAGTTGGTGGTATATATGGACACTTTGAATTGGCAACAACTTTTCCAAGGAAACAATTTACAAAGGACGAATACAAGAAAACACTGACTGAGCTGGAGTTGGTACCAAGTGCCTCAATCATCCTCGTCCCAGTATGTTTTTGAAATACTTTCTTTCCCAATTCTTGCTCTCACCCTCCCCATGCTATGGGAAGCACATAGTATTTCTACTTCCTGAACGGAGTACATTAAAGTCAACATTGAATGGAATACAAATACTAAGCAAAACCTTCGGACATAAATTAAAATCTAATTGGTTTGGAACTGTATAGGAAACATAGGTGTTCCCATGCAGCCATCACCAGAACAAACTCACTTTTTAATAGAAAAAATAGCCAATTCATGGGCTATCAGAATAGCCCATTAAATAAATTAATAAATAGAATTAATCACATGAAACGTATCAAGGGATAGACATATTACATTAACGTTGCTCTCCTTCTACAGTATTTGCATCTACCTTCACAAAAGGATCTGAAGTTTACTAGCAAAAAAGTAACAATTTAGTGTTTTCAAATTTTAGAAGTGTTTACAGCTAATCCGAGTATAAATAGTGATATGGAGCAGCCTTGATCTCTTTTAGAATGAAATCAACCATCACCAAAATAAACTAAAATTGTTAATCCATTTTTAGAAAAAAAATCTATATTTCAGTACCTAATTCTAGTTGATAACATTTTAAAAACAAGAATAGAAAACATCTAGTTAAATAAAATGTATTTGCTATTTAAGGATTTCATATTTAAGATTATTTACAAGCAGCATTTTTGTGGAATTTTGTGCATAGTTGCCTGGTTATCTTTACTGGTATGTAATGTACTGGTAAAATAAGTTATTTTGGATGCAGTACTATGCACAGTTTATATATTTTACACATAGGTCAAATAAACTAGCAGAGAGCAGAATAAAAGCATTTTTTCTGATCTGGCATATCCTGTAGTTCAGTATTGGGCGGGGCAATGCCTACACAAGTAAGCCGCATCCAGTAGATGAGATTCCTTTTCTACGTTGCTAATCCTTCCTAGAATAATTTCAATTTGTGTTCTGAACAGAGTGCAAAATTAATTAAAATTGAATTTAGAATCCAAATTGTCACTGAAGTTCATGAAGCCTTGTGTTTGGCAAATGTATGATACGGTACAGGTGCTGCTGTAAATAATTTGATGGTAGTCAGATTTAGAAACAAAGACAAATTTACTTTGCAAATGACTAGGTGCGAATCGATCTTGGAATGGGGGGCAAATTTTATTGAAATGAGCAATTTCACTGAAGCATATTTATGCCTCTATTAGGCAGTAATTTTGCTCACCGCAGCACCTAGAGATGTATTAAAAGACAACTCTTTACAATCAGTATAGACAATAACCTAACTAAAATTGACTTCTAATCTCTGCAAAGCTATGGATGATTTTGGCTGATGCATTCTGTAACCCTGTGCTTATTCTTGTCTTTGATAGGGTGGAAGGTCTACTTCATCGATGGTACCAAACTCAGGAGGAGGGTTGTGGACTTTCTTGAGCACATTATTTTACCCAGTTATTGCAGTTTGGAGATTTCTCAGCAGTTATTTGTTTGCCAGTGATCCCACACAAAGGTCATCCAGAGGAAATACCTCTCCGTCTCAGCCAGGAAGTTCCAGAGCGCAGCCTTCTGTTGCATCAGATACAGATAGGTAGCGCAGCGATATCTTTCATTTTGACAAAACGTAGAATTTATCTTGTTTATGTTCTGAGAAGTAGTATTGTCTATGAAATATTTTACTGAACTTAGGAATGTTGAGTTTATTACTTTAAAATTATTAATTTCATATGAATGATTTATGCATAATATTTAATGATACAACTAAATATATATGGTAGCTTTAAATGTTGTAGCCAAGGTGAAAATAACATATTGCACCATTTAGATCCAATGTGTACATTTTAAATGTTACTGTCTTCTTAAACCCCTCTTACCTGCCCCCTCCACCCTCACCTCCAACAACAAGTACGAGGAGCTCATGGGCTTCTTTATCACTAAGATTGAGACCATCCGTTCTGCTGCTTCCCTCCTTTCCCCTAGCCCACTGGGCCAAACTTCCCGCCCTAGCCCTGAACACTCATCTTTCTCTAGTTTCTCTCCTATCTTCTCTCATGCCTTCTCCGAGCTCATCTTGTTCATGAGACCCACCTCCTGCTCCCTCGACCCTATTCCCACCAAACTGCTGACCACCCAATTTCCCTTCGTGGCCCCCATGTTAGCTGCTGATAACGATTCCCTTTCTTCAGGTACTGTTTCCCTGCCCCCCCCCCCCTCCCCCTCTTCAAATCTGCCGTCATCAGTCCCCTCCTCAGAAATCTCATCCTTGTCCTTTGCAAACTACCGCCCCATCTTCAACCTCCCTTTCCTCTCAAGTCCTTGAATGTGTTGTTGCTTCCCAAATCCGTGCCCATCTTTCCCGCAACTCCATGTTTGAACCCTTCTAATCAGGTTTCCACCCCAGCCACAGCACTGAAACAGCCCTTATCAAGGTCAGAAATGGCATCCTATGTGCCTGTGACCGTGGTAAACTATCCCTCCTCATCCTTCTCGATCTGTCTGCATCCTTTGACACGGTTGACCATCTTTTTCCAATGCCTGTCCTCCGTTCTCCAGCTGGGTGAGGCTGCCCTCTCCTGGTTCCATTCCTATATATCCGGTAGTAGCCAGAGAATCACCTGCAATGGCTTTTCTTCCTGCTCCTGCACCATTACCTCTGGAGTCCCCCAAGGATCTATCCTTGGCCCCCTCCTATTTCTCATCTATGTGCTGCCCCTCAACGACATCATCCAAAAACATAATGTCTGGTTCCACATGTACCTGATGACACCCAGCTAAACCTCACCACCACCTCTCTACCCCTAAACTGCCTTTGATTTGTTACGCTGCTTGTCCGACATCCAATATTGGATGAGAAAGATTTTCCTCCAATTAAATGTTGGGAAGTCCAAACCCATTGTCTTCAGTCCCCACCATAAACTCGTTCCCTAACCACCGACTCTATCCCTCTCCTTGGCCACTGCCTGAGGCTGAACCAGACTGTTTGCAACCTTGGCGTCATGTTTGACCCTGAGCTGAGCTTTCGACCCCATAACCTCTCCATAACCAAGACTGCCTACTTCTACCTCCGTAACATCGCCCATCTCCACCCCTGCCTCAGCTCATCTACTGCTGAAACCCTCATCTGTTCCTTTTGATACCTCTAGACTTGACTATTCTCATGTTGTCCTGGCCGGCCTTCTACCTTGCACCCTCCGTAAACTTGAGCTCATCCGAAACTCTGCTGCCCATATCCTAACTCCTGCCAAGTCCCATTCACCATCACCCCTGTGCTCATTACATTGGCTCCTGGTTAGCCAACGCCTCAATTTTTAAATTCTCATTCCTGTTTTCAAATCCCTCCATAGCCTTTCCTCTCCCTATCTCTGTAACCTCCTCCAGCCCTACAACCCTCCGAAATCTCTGCACTCCTCCAATTGTGGCCTCTTGTGCATCCCCAATTTTCTTAGCTCCACTATTGGCGGCCGTGCCTTCAGCTGCCTAGGCCCTAAGCTCTGAATTCCCTCCCTAAACCTCTCTCCCTCTCTTTCCTCCTTTTAAGACGCTTTTGGTCACCTTTCCTAATATCTCCTTATGTGGCTTGGTGTCAAATTTTCTGTGATAATTGTTCCTGTGAAGTGCCTTGGGATGTTTTATTACACTTTACTATGTTAAAGGCGCTTTATAAATGCAAGTTGTTAAAAGATTTAAAAGCACAGAAATCTTTTCTTTAATGTATCGATTAAGAATACCTGCTTCTGTTTTCACCCTCCCCCCCCCCCCCCCCCCCCCCCACAATAAAAATCTCATACTTAAAGTAAAAAAAAAGGGCATGTATTGTAAAGTAATTGTTGTTCACTTATAGATACTGTGGCTAAGGGAACAAAGACTGTTATGCAGTAGAGGGTAAAATATACCTATTAATGCCACAAAGCAGACACTATATATCTCAGCAGGGTTTGCCAAATTGGATACCAGATTACTTTGTACTTAAGGTTGTAATAAATCTTGACATATTTTCAGGCTGTGATTGACGAACTGTAGGCCAGATATCATAGAAGCAACATCAGGTGTGTAGAAAAGTGAAGATATCTTTAGTATGGCCATAATCGAGAAAGTACTTGAGGAATTTTATATTTGAGTTGCGAGAGAAGCCTGATGCCTGTGCTACATAAAAATCTGCTCCAGACCAGTCTCTGTTCTTTTTGATGGATCTAGAGTGCATTGTAGGCTACAACACACATTTTATCAAACTTTGAATAATATTACGTCTAAATAATCCAAAACATGAGTTTGCAACAATGGGAAAGAAAGACGGACGTGAGGAATGTGCAAGATAAACTACATACTGATGGTAGATGATCGTCCACGTATCTTTAGTGGTACTTTACAGTAGCAATTGGGTTCAACTATTTGATGTTTAGGCCTGCCTTTAAGATCAGTGTGCCTAAAAAGATTCTGGTCAGAGGTTAATCTAGTCCAGCATGGTAGTCTTTTGGGTAAATATTTCAGATGCTGTCTAAGAATAGCCCAACTGAAGTGTCCAGTAAAATGTAATTCTGCTACGAAGGCTTGATGTGCTGAAAGTGAGGGCAGCAGTGTGCTGAAATTTAAGGCCACTAGGTGGCAGTCTTTAAAAAAGAAAGGAATGTCTTACATAGAACAAAATGGAAGAATAAGTTCTTTTGCATGATCCTCAACATTGTGGGGATGAACTACTTCTTTGTGTTTAAGGGGTTTTAAACATGCAGTGCCTGCTTATTGAACTTTAACTTCCACATATTAAGCCAAAAGATTTGTTACATGGTTACATTTATTAAAAAAAAACAGAATCCATACTTTCCAGATTGGTTATATGTACATTGAAACCTGCAAATTAGGGATACCTAAGCGTCTTGCATCAGGTGTCCTTATTTTCAAAATGGTCATTGTATGTACAGTAAACCGAATTAGCCAACTCTTCCAGGATTGACTATCTCCTACAGCTAGGGTTCCCAACCATCCAGCTTTGGGCGAGAGTCTACCGGAATGGGCAATTGGTCTCCCGAGTGCTGCTGCTGCGGCTTGTATGCCCAGTTCACGTATGCACACTACCCCGGCTATCGTGGTTTGTAACCAAACCACGTTATCTGAGCCCTGCTGGTCCCCCGGCTATTCGAAACTCACTGCTTCATTGCCAGTTGTGAGGATGATGGCATCAGGGCCAACGAGAATTGCCTGGAAACTCCCGAGTCCTGAGAGAGCAACTGGGGAAGGAGAGAGCAAAACAAACTGCGGAAGGAGGGAGAGAGCGAAACAAACTGGGGAAAGAGGGAGGGAAACAAACTGGGCAGGAGAGAGAGAGCAACAGAAACTGGGGAGGGAGGGAGAGAAACAAACGAGAGAGAGAGAGAGAGAAACAAACGAGAGAGAGAGAGAGAAACAAACGAGAGAGAGAGAGAGAGAGAAACGAGAGAGAGAGAGAGAGAAACGAGAGAGAGAGAGAAACGAGAGAGAGAGAGGAAACGAGAGAGAGAGAGGGAAACGAGAGAGAGAGAGAGAAACGAGAGAGAGAGAGGGAAACGAGAGAGAGAGAGGGAAACGAGAGAGAGAGAGGGAAACGAGAGAGAGAGAGGGAAACGAGAGAGAGAGAGGGAAACGAGAGAGAGAGAGGAAACGAGAGAGAGAGAGAGAAACGAGAGAGAGAGAGAGAAACGAGAGAGAGAGAGAGAAACGAGAGAGAGAGAGAGAAACGAGAGAGAGAGAGAAACGAGAGAGAGAGAGAGAAACGAGAGAGAGAGAGAGAAACGAGAGAGAGAGAGAGAAACGAGAGAGAGAGAGAGAAACGAGAGAGAGAGAGAGAAACGAGAGAGAGAGAGAGAAACGAGAGAGAGAGAGAGAAACGAGAGAGAGAGAGGAAACGAGAGAGAGAGAGAGAAACGAGAGAGAGAGAGAGAAACGAGAGAGAGAGAGAGAAACGAGAGAGAGAGAGAGAAACGAGAGAGAGAGAGAGAAACGAGAGAGAGAGAGAGAAACGAGAGAGAGAGAGAGAAACGAGAGAGAGAGAGAGAAACGAGAGAGAGAGAGAGAAACGAGAGAGAGAGAGAGAAACGAGAGAGAGAGAGAGAAACGAGAGAGAGAGAGGGAAACGAGAGAGAGAGAGGGAAACGAGAGAGAGAGAGAGAAACGAGAGAGAGAGAGGGAAACGAGAGAGAGAGAGGGAAACGAGAGAGAGAGAGGGAAACGAGAGAGAGAGAGGGAAACGAGAGAGAGAGAGAGAAACGAGAGAGAGAGAGAGAAACGAGAGAGAGAGAGAGAAACGAGAGAGAGAGAGAAACGAGAGAGAGAGAGAGAAACGAGAGAGAGAGAGAGAAACGAGAGAGAGAGAGAGAAACGAGAGAGAGAGAGAGAAACGAGAGAGAGAGAGAGAAACGAGAGAGAGAGAGAGAAACGAGAGAGAGAGAGAGAAACGAGAGAGAGAGAGAGAAACGAGAGAGAGAGAGAGAAACGAGAGAGAGAGAGAGAAACGAGAGAGAGAGAGAGAAACGAGAGAGAGAGAGAGAAACGAGAGAGAGAGAGAGAAACGAGAGAGAGAGAGAGAAACGAGAGAGAGAGAGAGAAACGAGAGAGAGAGAGAGAAACGAGAGAGAGAGAGAGAAACGAGAGAGAGAGAGAGAAACGAGAGAGAGAGAGAGAAACGAGAGAGAGAGAGAGAAACGAGAGAGAGAGAGGAAACGAGAGAGAGAGAGAGAAACGAGAGAGAGAGAGAGAAACGAGAGAGAGAGAGAGAAACGAGAGAGAGAGAGAAACGAGAGAGAGAGAGAAACGAGAGAGAGAGAGAAACGAGAGAGAGAGAGAAACGAGAGAGAGAGAGAAACGAGAGAGAGAGAGAAACGAGAGAGAGAGAGAAACGAGAGAGAGAGAGAAACGAGAGAGAGAGAGAGAAACACGAGAGAGAGAGAGAGAGAGCGAAACGAGAGAAACGAGAGAGAGAGAGCGAAACGAGAGAGAGAGAGAAACGAGAGAGAGAGAGAGCGAAACGAGAGAGAGAGAAACGAGAGAGAGAGAGAGAGAAACGAGAGAGAAACGAGAGAGAGAGAGAGAGAGAAACGAGAGAGAGAGAGAGGAAACGAGAGAGAGAGAGAGAAACGAGAGAGAGAGAGAGAAACGAGAGAGAGAGAGAGAAACGAGAGAGAGAGAGAGAGAAACGAGAGAGAGAGAGAGAGAAACGAGAGAGAGAGAGAGAGAAACGAGAGAGAGAGAGAGAGAGAGAGGGAAACGAGAGAGAGAGAGAGAGAGAGAGGGAAACGAGAGAGAGAGAGAGAGAGAGAGGAAACGAGAGAGAGAGAGAGAGAGAGAGGGAAACGAGAGAGAGAGAGAGAGGGAAACGAGAGAGAGAGAGAGGGAAACGCAAACTGGGGAGGGAAGGAGGGAGCAACGCAAACTGGGGAGGGAAGGAGGGAGCAACGCAAACTGGGGAGGGAAGGAGGGAGCAACGCAAACTGGGGAGGGAAGGAGGGAGCAACGCAAACTGGGGAGGGAGGGAGGGAGGGAGCAACACAAACTGGGGCGGGAGGGAGGAACACAAACTGGGGAGGGAGGGAGGGAGGGAGGGAGCAACACAAACTGGGGCGGGAGGGAGGGAGCGACACAAACTGGGGAGGGAGGGAGGGAGGGAGCGACACAAACTGGGGAGGGAGGGAACGAGCAACAAACTGGGGAGGGAGGGAACGAGCAACACAAACTGGGGAGGGAGGGAGGCAGAGAACAACACAAACTGGGGAGGGAGGGAACAACACAAACTGAGGAGGGAGGGAACAACACAAACTGAGGAGGGAGGGAACAACACAAACTGGGGAGGGAGGGAACAACACAAACTGGGGAGGGAGGGAACAACACAAACTGGGGAGGGAGGGAACAACACAAACTGGGGAGGGAGGGAACAACACAAACTGGGGAGGGAGGGAACAACACAAACTGGGGAGGGAGGGAACAACACAAACTGGGGAGGGAGGGAACAACACAAACGGGCGGGAGGGAGCAACACAAACTGGGGAGGGAGGGAACAACACAAACGGGCGGGAGGGAGCAACACAAACTGGGGAGGGAGGGAACGAGCGACACAAACTGGGGAGGGAGGGAACGAGCGACACAAACTGGGGAGGGAGGGAACGAGCGACACAAACTGGGGAGGGAGGGAACGAGCAACACAAACTGGGGAGGGAGGGAGGCAGAGAACAACACAAACTGGGGAGGGAGGGAGCAACACAAACTGGGGAGGGAGGGAGCAACACAAACGGGCGGGAGGGAGCAACACAAACTGGGGAGGGAGGGAACGAGCAACACAAACTGGGGAGGGAGGGAACGAGCAACACAAACTGGGGAGGGAGGGAGGCAGAGAACAACACAAACTGGGGAGGGAGGGAACAACACAAACTGAGGAGGGAGGGAACAACACAAACTGGGGAGGGAGGGAACAACACAAACTGGGGAGGGAGGGAACAACACAAACTGGGGAGGGAGGGAACAACACAAACTGAGGAGGGAGGGAACAACACAAACTGGGGAGGGAGGGAACAACACAAACTGGGGAGGGAGGGAACAACACAAACTGGGGAGGGAGGGAACAACACAAACTGGGGTGGGAGGGAACAACACAAACTGGGGAGGGAGGGAACAACACAAACTGGGGAGGGAAGGAGGGAGCAACACAAACTGGGGAGGGAAGGAGCAACACAAACTGGGGAGGGAGAGAACAACACAAACTGGGGAGGGAAGGAGGGAGCGACACAAACTGGGGAGGGAAGGAGGGAGCGACACAAACTGGGGAGGGAGCAACACAAACTGGGGAGGGAGCAACACAAACTGGGGAGGGAGGGAACGAGCAACACAAACTGGGGAGGGAGAGAACAACACAAACTGGGGAGGGAGGGAACAACACAAACTGGGGAGGGAGGGAGGGAGCAACACAAACTGGGGCGGGAGGCAGAGAACAACACAAACTGGGGAGGGAGGCAGAGAACAACACAAACTGGGGAGGGAGGGAACAACACAAACTGGGGAGGGAGGAAGGCAGAGAACAACACAAACTGGGGAGGGCGAGAGGGAGAGAACAACACAATCTGGACAAAGAAAGACAGACTTGCATTTATATAGCGCCTTTCACGACCACCGGATGTCCCAAAGCGCTTTACAGCCAATTAAGTACTTTTTGAAGTGTAGTCACTGTTGTAATGTAGCAACAGAAACTGGGGAGGGAGAGAGCAACACAAACTGTACGGAGGGTGAGTTCATGTCAGCTTGTGATGTGTGCTGTTGTATAATGTGTTTTGTTCCGGGAGTCAAGTAACTTTGGTGCTTATCTGAGGACTGAGCCTCACCTCCGAGGCTGGGCTTCATTGGTGGGGTATGGGAATCGGTGAATTGAATTAGGTTTGGTTTTATTATTTTTATAACTTGCTGTGCATTGTAAAAAGTCATAAAATTGTACAAAAACTTTAGTTATAAGTTAATTGTATCAATGGTGTTTTTGTTGAATCAGTGGTATGGATTTACTTGGTGTTTCTCATTGCAGCTGATACTGTGGAAATATCTCAGAATTAATTTATATTTAAACATTACTTATTCTTAAAACTTTCTATTCTTTTGTGTTCTTTCGTTGATTTATAAATTGTTATTCATCTCACCAAAAAAGACACATTTTATTTCGCGACTTGGTGATGCTTAGACACAACTTAGTTATGTGATTAAGCATCACGAGTGGTATCACGTGATTGAATTCCATGCGATCGATTGTCACATGATCAAATCTCTAGGAATACATCAAACCAGAGTTGGCAACCCTACCTGCAGCGTTCCTTTTTTTTTACGCCCTCACCTGGGATCGTGCCTAATTCTGGAGCACTGCCAGCAGGATGTGATTTCAATTCATTTTCTGTTTGTTGGGTTTCCTAGTTCAATGCCATCCCAGGATCATTTTCCATTGAGGGAGGGATGTCCTGATGCTGGGATCTTTTATGTTGTCAGTGTGCACAGGGCGCGGTGGCTGCTGTAGGTCCGGAATACCTGGCAGATCCCAGCCAAATTGGCGGGGGAGGGGGGAAATTAATGTCCTGCAGACCCCTGTCTGGGACCCCCTCCCTCCATGTGCTGCAGTTGCTCATGTTTGAAGTGCTGGAGAGTGGGTACCTGACATACTGGTGGAGTAGGGTTGCCACCTATGGTTGAAGACATTCCTGGAGGTTTGATCATGTGATGTCAGATCACGTGACTTGTACAAATGTTATTGGATTTACCTTCGAACGGTTGGGTCCCCTGTAGTTGAGAATCTTTATTTGTGATTTCGCGCTAGCAGCTGTTGTGTGAGAAGTTCCAAGAACCAGGAGGCCACCCGAGAGATGGGGAAAAGGGGAAACCATGCTCTCTATCTCTTCACTTCCCCCCCACCCCCCGCCAAGCAATCAGTCTCCATCTCCCCCCCAAGTATTGAGACCTTGATTTCAGCTTCCCCCCCCCCCCCCACCCCAAAACCGGCAGTTCCCAGCTTTTGTGTAATGGAGATCTCTTTACCCAGTATCCATTGCAGCAAAGAAACCCTTCTATCCCTGTGATGGAGCTGTGTAAGCATTCAATCCCAGAGACAGAAGTTTCTCTGCTGCTATGCATGTTGGGTACAGAAATCTCCATTGTACAAAAGCCGTTTTCACCCGCTGCTGCCTCGGGCTGAGCTGCTTGTCCAGTGTTTTATATTGTAAACTAACTTGGTGCATTGAAGGCTGGCCGTAGTTCGTAATTTGAGTGTCGGAGGTTTCAAGGGGCAGCTTGTATCTGTTATAATGTAAGCTATTTGAGATTGTCGATAAGTGTCTGTGTTTTTGCAGGTGTCTGTTTTTTGGGGTGTCTGTTTGTGCAGGTTTCACTGTATCTTGTTGCATTTTCAGGGAAGTAAGAAGAAGGAGATTGCTTGAGAAACGTGGCGAGGACTTCAAGAGGGAGGGAAAGATTTACCGACTGCGAACGGAGGATGATGCAGATGATGAAAACAATACGTGGAATGGGAATTCTACTCAACAGATGTAGCTTATGCCTTATTAAAGTAGAAACAGTTGTACTTTTTTTTGCTCTAAAGTTATACAAGTATACTTCCATTTAAAAAAAAAAGAAACTGGACAGCGAGAGGGTGCATTTTGTACTTCTGTTAATTTCCTGCTCTGCTGCATGGATTTGTATAATTCTACTAATTCTGGGATGGGGCGGGGGCAATAATTGCTACAATGCGAATGTGCAGAATAATTTTAGGCAAATTCCAAATTATGTTTTCAAACACCTTTTAAAGTAATATATATTTGAAATCCTGTCTCTAGGTTTTATCCATTCCCTGCCTGTATGACACATTAGCTGACAACATTCTGACACCATCCAGCCTCTGGCCCTTTTAATTTAAAGCTGATAATAAAATGTTTAAAGTTTTCAACAAAAAAAATGTGTGGGCTTTGCATCTTTTGTAATTTCCTGATGTGTTTGTAACTTGTCTTCCACAAGATGTTATATATGGAATAATGAATACTTGGTGGCATATCTGTTGCATGTAGGATGAGTGTTTGGAATGTTACAATGCAGTAACAGATCTTACGGTTGAGATAATTTTATAAACCATGGGAACAAAACTGAAGTGGTTTATTAGCACCATCTGAACCCAAAGATGTGTTGTGCTTGAAACATACCTAAACCTGTGCTATATTTATAATTTGTGAAAAAAGTGGTTTTAATTCCATTTTTGGTCTAGATCTTTTGTGGTAAACTTCCATGTTTGAGTTGCATGACTTGAACTCGAGTACTGTTGGATGCTCTGTGATTTGAAGAGCAGTCATATTGGGTTTTATTTCACATGTTACAGGGAAATTATGTACCCTGTATATTATTAAAAAGATGAATGTGGCTTGAGTTGATTTTGAAGCATTGTTTGCATAAATGGTACAATTATTGCTTAATTGTGGTCCTTTGAAATCCCTCCTTAAATCCTGCCAGCAGAACTAAATTCTGCAACATGTAAATTACTTATGCAGGCTGCTCTGCTTAATTTGAAACTGCATTTTTGTGTGAAAGAATCAAATTAGCTGTTAGTATGAATAAATGGAGTTTCAACACCATGGCACACTATACACTGCAAGAATGCTGAAAACACCAAAAGAAAATTCTGCTGGTCATTAGTGATTCTCATTGATTTTCAGTTAGGTGGGGAGGTTGGTGGGAGGGTTGTTAAATTTCTGTGCTGTCACTTCCCTTCATTGTAGAAGGAAAGAAAGACGCTGGCAGGTAATGAGTCCATAGTTTTAAGGTCCTGGGAAGGCATGTTAGAATAGGATGACTGTATGACAAGTCTGGATTTCAATACAATGAGAATGTAAGGTGGAGGAAGAGTCCGTAGAATGGCATATTTGCAGCTTAGGAGGATCGAGAGAAAAATTCGAAGGGGCATTTACTGTAGTAGTACTATTAATAAAACAGAGACAAGAAAGGTGGTGATGGCAAGAGTAGAGTTTGGAAGTTGCAGGTGAGTGAGGGATCACCTATTACATGATAAGATTGTTCTTGTATTTATATGGTGCAGGAAGGGAGAACCAGGTGACTATGATGAATCATGTTTATGAAGTATTCCTTCTTGGAAAACTAGGCTAATCCTAAATTTAAGGTACAAGAAGGGCAGTATCATTCAAAAAATGAGTAAAGCCTTACAGTGGTAGTTAACTTATCTTTCCCATTGCTATATGTTTTTACTCTAGGCGGGAGAGAAATGTGCAGAATAATGGTACAATTATGCTGAGTGGCTTTAATTCCAAACTAACAAGGTCCTTGGTTGTGAGAATCATACTCTGAGTAACGGCTTTAAAGCCAAAATTGACTTTGTAGTATTGTCAATACTTGCAAGCTTGGTTGTTATCTAAATGCTTTCCTCCTGCAGACATGCATACTAGATGAATTAGAAATGGAAAAATATCAAAAGAGCCTGGGCCCAGACTCTGCACCACAGAGGCAATGCGCACCCAAAGCAAAAGGCCTGAGGAATGATAGAAATTGGTGCTCAGGCCTCATCAGAATAATTGGAGCGAGCTGGTGCTGGTCGTGCCTCCACAGGTTGACACATGGGAGAAAACAATTTTGCTGCCAGTGGCCCTCAGGTAAGTCCCAGTTGGAACAGGCTACCGAAAGAGGGGTGGGCGTGCCTTTAACACTGCTTCTGTGGAGATGGGGGAATACTCCTGCTCCTGGCTCTATGGGAAGATGTTTTTTTTAAAAAAATCATAACTTTGGTCAGAAGCTGAGTGGGACATACCCAACTTTGAAGATAAGGGCATTGTGTCTTTTAAAGGCACTTGTATTTATTTGGGGGGGTTGTTTCCAGCTGGCCCTTAGACTTTCATTTTGCCCTGAGCTCCCTATATTCCTTTACTTGGAGCAGACCATTTGTCACCAGGAATTCTTTGAGAAGACATGTATGAAGAAAAAGGGGAGCAGTGGAAGGATGCCAGGTAGATCAGACTGCCGGAGGAGTGCTCTGGGCATTTCTACCCATATTCACACCTGCACCCAAACATCTACGGAGGTGTAGCAAACATCAATTGGCAGACAATATTGGTGGAGACTCCTCTTCTCAATGACCGCTGTGCAAGCAGACCTGGACCTGGTAGTATCACAATGAGGTGTGAATGCCTGTTTAACCCGTGTGCTGAAAGTTCTTCGGAAGCATCCCAATCACAGCATGTCGTGCTTTACATGGTCTTGGATGAAAGAAGGAATGTCGGTGATCAGGAGCAAGCGTTGCTTGTATCTGCCAAGATGACACCAACCATTTCTGCAGGCCTGGAAAATGCAACTGGGAATGATTGTGGGAACCTGCCCTCTGAGTCTGGATGAGGAGAGGAAGATGCCAAGCTGTGCCATCTGCTGCAAGGACACTCGTAACCATTCCAGAGTTTGCACATGTGCAGGGACAGTAATGGCCTGCTGTGGCTTGAAATATGGTTGCGTCTTACAGGCATGCTGCATTGCTGACCTGTGGGATAATGCTGCAGAGTGGCACACAGGAAACCTCACAAGCATCTCATGCAGAAGCACCTCAAACTGCCAACAGCCTTCAAAGAGGAAGCCACGTGCTGATACTTGTCTAAAGACTCATGTCTGCACCTGTCGGATCCCTTTCCATTCAGTCTTAATCCCATACATCTCCAGCCTTAGCAAAGGTGGATGGGTTGAGATGCTGCTTACTGCTCTCCAGAAGCTTGCTAAATTGTTGTTCCCATTTGTGACACTCTCCTTTAGTTGTCCCATCACTTTAATTTGACTGGCACACAATTTTCATCTACCAGTAGTGTCATCCCTAGAATTGGAGGAGTTTGTCCCTGGAATTGCGCATCATTATCCAAATAACATTAGACAGGGAAATTGCATACTATTAGCTTTTGGGATTCTGACGAGTCTTCAGTGCAAACTCGAAGAGAATGATTTTACACAAAGATGAAAATAGTTTCAGTTGTGTTTGAAGTAAAAGCTGAGAGTTAAGTTTTTTTTGTAAGCTTTTATTAAAACAGATCACGTTTCATGGACAAAATTATGAGCCTTGCCAACTCTAATTGGACATATTCCTGGAGGTGTCATCACCTGACCTCCTGCCTACAACTGCCCCGCCCCCACAATCCTGCTGTTGGTCACCCAACACACCCCTACTTAGAATCATATAAACTTACAGCACAGAAGGAGGCCATTCGGCCCGCTGTGCCTGTGCTGGCTCTTTGAAAGAGCAGTCGTGCTTAGTCCCATACCCCCGCTTTTTGTCCGTAACCCTAAAGATCCTCAGCCTCAAGTACCTGTCCAACTCCCTTTTAAAATTATTTATGGAATAAACTTCCACCACCTTTTCAGGTACAGTGTTCCAGATCCTGACAACTCTAAGTAAAAAAAATTCTCTTCATCTAGATCTTTTGCTAATGATTTTGAATCTATGACCTAGTTATTGACCCACTCGCCAGAGGGAATAGTTTTTCTCTATCTACTCTCAAAACTCTCATCATCTTGAAAACCTCTATTCGGTCACCTCTTAACCTTCTCTGTTCCAAGGAGAACAGTCCTAACTTTTCCAACCTCTCCTCATAACTGAAGTCCCTCATTCCCTGGTGACATCCTGGTAACCATCCTCTGTACCCTTTCTAAGGCCTTCGCATTTTTCCAAAAGTGTGGTGCCCAGAATTATCCACAATACTCCAGCTGAGGCCTAACCAGTGATTTATAAAGTTCTAGCACGATCTCTGCTTTTATATTCTATTCCTCTGTGTTTTTTAATCACTTAATCAACTTGCCCTGCCACCTTTAAGGATTTGTGTATATGGACACCAAGGTCTCTGCTCACTTGTGGCGCACCTCCTTCTCAAGCCAATTGGAAAGCAAATAGGCTCTTCATTACCCGATTGGATAATCCTTGACACTCGGTCTTTTTTCCCCCCCACGTCCTCTATTTTTATAACTAATAAACAAAAGTGTTCAAAGAAAATTAAAAAAAAAAAAATTTTTTAATGCTCCTATGATTTTTCTCCTGTGTTGCTCACAGCAGTGTCCTGGAGATTAATCTTTAATTCCTGGACACTCTGTCAGGATAATCCTGAGGTTGGCAATCCTAAATTATCTGCAGTGTTGATTACAATAAAAAATATAAAACCAGTAATTTGAAAGTTATTCAAAAATTCAGTTCATGTGAAACTCATCCACCTAGAATTTCTGTGAGGGTTCTTCCAGTCTCCTGATATATTTTGGTGGGAACTCTATAGAAGCAGCGTAAACAACCGTTTCTCTCGGGTTTCTGCTGATCTTATGCAGAAATTATGGTGGGAGAGTGGGAATCCCCGTGGAAATTCTAACGTATACTTCAAATGCTAGTGTTTTGATTTATACACAATTCAGCTGTGTCTGAGGCTGATTTAAGTTTGTTTACTTTTCTAGATTTCCAAATTATATATGAAAAGATAGCCAAAAAAGCAACAGCAATTATTGAAATGACAAACAAAGTATACAAAGCACTTGTTGCATTCGCACTAGATATTTCTAATCCCAGAAAATAAACCTGTCCAGCGTTAGTTGTTGCTGTGATAGTAGGTGTGGTTTTCACTGTTGAGGGGTCCATGGTGGTAGCTAAAAAATGAAACAATTTGTAAATGTTTCGTGAAAGACTATTCCATATACTGTTACTTGTTATTCGTTAATACCAAAAATAACAATGGTTGGTTTGTATTCTGCATTTCTCGAACTACAATTATTAAAATTAAAGAAAGAGAAAAACATACTTTATTTAATCTAATCATTTTAGTTACCGGCGCCTGGCATTTCCATTGGGTGGGGGGGTGCTGTAACTTTGGTGAAAAACCCAGAGAAACGGCATAAACAGCTGTTTACGTTGTTTCTCTGCAGTTTCTGTTGATCTTCCATTATGTCGGACGACTGGGAGAGCCTTCGTGGAAAATCCACTCTGTTTCAGAACTGCATCAGCATTTAATTCACAAAGTAATCGCAGTGTATCGTGTGGCTCCAATTGAAGTGATATAATGGCCTGTGACTTGAACTGAAGTGATGTGCCATGTGACAAACTACAGTGATATAAACTTCTGGTAATGCAATAACATACATTGTTCTGTTGTATGCGTAGGTTTGCTTGTATTTAGCAGTTTTCATAAAATATAGAATATAGGCTTTGCAGGCAGTTATAAAACTAACATCATGTGGTCAATGGAAAAAAAGGATATATTTATCAGTAAATCACAGGTGAAATGTACATCGAGTGTATATGGATATGGTAACCTATGAAATTGAACTCAATATTTGGTAATTTGGGGGCTAGCACAATAACAATTTGTGGGCTAGCAAAAATAACCATGAAAGTTGCTGGATTGTCATAAAAATCCAACTGGTTCACAAATGCCACCCCTATCCAGTTTGGTCTACACAGACGTGACTTCAGTCCCATGTACATAATTAACTTTTAATGCCCTCGGAAGTCATAGTCATAACGGCACAGAAGGAGGCCATTCGGCCCATCGAGTCCACGCCGGCTCTCTGTAGAGCAATCTAGTCAGTCTCATTCCCCCGCTCTATCCCCATAGCCCTGCAAGTTTATTTCCCTCAAGTGCCTATCCAATCTCCCCTTGAAAACATGGAGTGTGTCCGCTTCCACCACTTCCGTCGGCAGCGAGTTCCAGGTCCTCACCACTCGCTGCGTTAAAAAGTTTTTCCTCACATCCCCCCTGTATCTCTTGCCCAAAACCTTAAATCTGTGTCCCCTAGTTCTTGTACCATCAACTAGTGGGAACAGCCTTTCCCCGTTTAACCTATCCAAACCCGCCATAATCTTGTACACTTCTATCAAATCACCCCGCAACCTCCTTTGCTCTAATGAAAACAAATCCAGCTTCTCCAACATGTCCTGGTAGCTAAGATCCCCCATCCCCGGCACCATTCTGGTAAATCTCCTCTGCACCCTCTCAAGTGCCTTCACATCCTTCCTGGAGTGTGGTGACCAGAACTGGATGCAGTACTCCAGTTGTGGCCTAACCAGCGCTTTATAAAGGTTCAGTATAACTTCTCTACTTTTGTACTCAATACCTCTATTTATGAAGCCCAAGATCCCATATGCTTTGTTAACCACTCTTTCAATATGTCCCGCCACCTTCAGGGACCTATGCACATTAACTCCCAGGTCCCTCTGTCCCTGCACACTCTTTAAAACTGTGCCATTAAGTGTATATTGCCTCTCCCTGTTCCTTCTGCCAAAATGCATCACCTCACACTTCTCTGTATTAAATCCATCTGCCCATTCTGCTAGCCTTTCTGTGTCCTGTTGCAGTCGATTGGTATCATCATCACTGTTGCCACACCCCCAAGTTTGGTGTCATCAGTATAGACAGATAGATCCATCCCATCCCATCCTTGGGGAACACCACTGTCTACCATCCTCCAGTCTGAAAAACAACCATTTACCACAACTCACTGTTTTCTGTCCTTAAGTCAGTTCTTTATCCAAGCTGCCACTGATCCACCTATTCCATGAGCCTCAATTTTGTTAACCAACCTTCTATGTGGTACAGAAAGCCATCCAGTTGTAAACAATGGCTACAGAGTTCAACAATAAGAACATTTGATGGATTTAATGGCAATGAAAAGATTAAGGCAATCTTAGCCTAGCCAAGCCAAGCATGCAAAATCTTCAACATCTGGAGGCTGCTGCCCAAATTTGGAGAGCTGTTCCACAGACTAATCAAGCAACAACCTGACAATCATACTGAGTCATATGTCAATCAACATCCCAGTGGCAGAATGGACACATCTGCCCACGATAACACTAGTAGAAGTAACCCCCATCCTTTTGAAGACAAAGTCTTGTCTCCATCATGACATCATCCATCACTTAGTGTGGAATTACCACTGTGCTGAGACAGAATAAGGATAGATCAAGCTGCCCAAAACTGGGCATCTTTGAGATGCTGTGAGCCATTATCTGCAGCAGAACTATATACCACCACAACCTGTAACCTCATAAACCAGCATATCCATCACCTTCAAACCAAATCAGGTTCAATGCAGAGTGTAGAAGAGCATACCTGAAGCAGTATCAGGCAAACCTTAGAATGAGGCACAAACCTAGTGAAGCTACAACACGTGGCTACCAACATGCTAAACACCAAAAGCAGCAGGCTATAGCCAGAGCTAAGTGATCCCGCAGCCAACGGATCGGAGGATAGCTCTGTCGCCTTCCCCCATTCAGTTGAGGATGGTGGTGGACAACCAGGCAACTAACAGGAGGAAGAGCCTCCATGAACATCCTCAACCTCAACCATGGTGGAGCCCAGTAGGTGCAAGTTTCTTCAGTCAAAACTGACAAGTAGATGATCCTACTGATGCTCCTCCCGAAGTCCCACCCTCATAGTTACCAGTGTTCAGCCAATTCGATTCCACGTAAAGTTAAGCATTGGACATAGCAAAGGCTATGGGCCATGACAACATTCCAACTGTAGTGCTGAAGACCTGTGTACCAGAGCTAGCCCCTCCACTAGCCAAGCACAGCCATCTTCTTGACAATGGGGAAGATTGCCCAGGTATGTCCTTGCCACATAAAACAGGATAAATCTAACTGGACCAAGTACTTCCATTCATTAGTGATGAAAAAAGAGTCATCAATAGTGCCATCAAACAACAGTGACTGACCAATAACCAACCCACCGATGTTTGGCTCAAGTTCTGCAAGAACCATTAAGCTCCTGACCATCACAGCCTTGATCCAGACATGAATGCATGAGCTGAGTACCAGAGGAGAGTAGCTGCCCCTGATATCAAGGCAGCATTCAATTGAGTATGGCACCAAGGAGCCCTAACTAAAGTGAAGTTACTCAGTAGAGTTAAGAGGGAAAACCCACCAGTGGTTGGAGTCATACCTGAAGCAAAGAAAGGTCATTGTGATTATCAGAGACCAGTCATCACAGGTCCAAGACATCACTACAGGAATTCCTCAAGGAAGTGTCCTCGGCCCAACCACCTTAAGCTGCTTCATCAATAACCTGCTCTCTGTCATAGGAGTGGCACTATTAGCGGACAATTCTGCAGCTAAATTCACTACTCCAATAATGAAGCAGCCTATGCCGGCCTAGAGTAGGACCTGGACAACATCTAGGCTTGGACAGACATATGTCACGAATGTTACCTGCCACTTATGTGCCACATAATGACCATCTCAAACAAGAGAAAGCCCAGCCATCTTCCCATGACCTTCAATGGCATCACAAGCAGTGACCCCACCATCAACATTCCAGGGTCACTAATGACCAAAAGCTGAAATGGGACCAGCAATATCAACACCTTGGCGATCATAGCAGAGTGGAGGTTGGGTACTTTACATCGAGTGGCTCACCCCCTGATCCATCAAAGTCTCTCCATCATCCACAAGGCTCAAGTTACATGGCTACACCTGCAACAGCAGTCACTGGATTGTCGTAAAAACCCATCTGCTTCATTAAGGTCCTTTAGGGAAGGAAATCTGCCGACCTTACCTGGCCTATATGTGACTCCAGACCCACGACAATGCGGTTGACTCTTAACTGCCCTCTGAAGTGGCCTAGCAAGCCACTCAGTTGTACCAAACCACTACAGTGAAGTATACTTTGGGAGTACCTTCACCACACGGACTGCAGCAGTTCAGGAAGGCGGCTCACCACCACCTCCTCAAGGGCAATTAGGGATGGGCAATAAATGGTGGCCTTGCCAGTGACGGCCCACATCCCATGAACGAATATAAACAAAAGTAAAATTCAGTTGGTGCAATGCCCGTAAATATACTCTAAAAATAACCTTTACAGCAAAGTGGCTAATTGATGACACAAAATGCAGCAGTAAAATGTTCTGATGAAAGGTCATCAACCTGAAACATTAACTGTTTCTCTCTCCACAATGCTGCCTGACCTGCTGAGTATTTCCAGCATTTACTGTTTTTATTTCAGATTTCCAGCATCCACAGTATTTTGCTTTTGAACTAATTAAAATGTGTGTTCTTCAAATAATATAATATATACTTAAGTATATTTACTTACCTTCTAATTGGAGACATTCATGGGGTCCTAAAGCAGGATCAGGGAAGCCATTACAGCGTATAATTGTAGAATAATATTTAGTCGAAGCTTTAGGAATGCGAGGTAAAGAAGGGTCGGAATAATTTACGTAAAATAAACCAAATCTGTCAGCATAACCTACAGCCCATTCAAAGTTGTCCATCAGTGACCATGCTGTGTAGCCACGGATATCAATTCCATCAAGTGTAATAGCTGTGTGTACATACAGAAAAGAAAAATAGTCAACCTGAAGTTCATTACACCCCATAAGTATTGTTTCACCCGATAAGTATTGTTTAACAAGTTATAGCAAAAGACACAACAACCAAAAACTATTTATAAGAATCTGTTATAGGCCGCCAAATGGGACAGAGGATGCGAATGGGCACTTTATACTCAAATCAGGGAAGATATAAGGGGGTAAGCATTTGTCTAGGCTGGTTGTGGACTCAGCACAGGCAGCTCGCATATTGCAAATGCCAAATGTCAAGCTGCTTGCCTCCCCAGCAGCAGCTCGAAGGAAAATCCTGGGGATGGGGTTAGAGAGGGCAATTGGGGGGCGGGGGGGGAGAGCGTGGGGGTGGTAATCGCGATGACTGTCGACTCGGGGGGCACTCCTGCTCCTCCTGGCTCCACAGGAAGTTTAAAAGAAAATTAAATGTAAAAAATCCTTAACCTTTCCTTAGCGGGATTTGGAACGGGGCAGGCCAGGCACCTGCTTTGCTCAGGATAAATAAATTTTACAGAGAGATCCTTCGACAGGAGTTGGGCCCCTAATTAACATAAGTAAGGAGCTTAATGTCTGTTTTAGGCAGCCACCCGGAATGCCTGCAAAGCCGCCTACCCCAATATGGCAGCGCTCATAATACAGGTGCTGATCGGGCACGGGACATTGCACCCAGAAATTGGTCCTTTTTGTCCCTATTTTCCGCCTGGAAAACATGTGCAATGAGGACTAATTTCTACTCCAAGGAGTGTAATGGAATTGTGACAGGAGATTTCGATTTGCTACAAATTAATTGGGAAGACTATAGTGGAAATAGAAAAAGTAGCTTGGTATTCCTGCTATATGACTCAAATGGTTAGGGAAACTACAAGGAGGTGGGAAGGAGCAATACTAGACTTGCCAATATGCAATGGTCAGGGAACGGTGAATAAAATCAAAATCAGAGAGCATCTCCCTACTAGCTACCAAAAATATAGAGAAGCTTAAAAAAGGATTGCAATTAAAAAAAAATTCAAGTAATATTCCCTGCTGGCAGCACACATTTGTAAACTCAACCCTGTAGTATCTAGGATACTTTAGATTGTTTGGGTTATGTTCACTAAGATGAAGATATGTTTGCTTTTTGCAACCAATAATGCACTCCTGTGTGCTACTCCTACTGTGCAATTCAACTGCAATATGTTTGAAGGACAGCCCTCCACCCTAATATCAGCATTTCCATTACTTTCACTTTCAATTCTGGACATTTTTATGAGCCTGGCATTGACAAAGTTCCACACTGAAGGATGGCATTATTCAATAAAATAGGATGCAATACTGTAGTTTTTCACTAGTAGTGCACATCATTTTGTATTGGGAAATTAAACCCAGGTACATGTTATATGTAAATTTAACACACTAAGTTTTACAGTGAGGGGGACATGCATGCGATATCCAAGAGCACAAAGTATGTGAAAAACATGATGCTAGTACAGTGCTGGGAAATAGAATATTTTCTTTTCTACTCAGTTGCCACTTTCAGGTTAGGTGCAGGATGGATTGGATACAAGCTAAAGCCCCCTGAATGCAAGCCCAATCACAGATTACCCTTTGCTGCACCAGTGAGATCATTCAACTTCTGCCACCAAATATTCTTGTGGAATCTCAGCCCAATTTCATTTCACTAGGGAGCCGAGCAGCTATCAGAGATAAGAATGTAATGCCATTAGTGTTGGTTGGATTTAAATCTGGGTCCCTATTTTGAAATGACAATATTCTAACCTACTATTCCAATAAGTTTTCTCATTTGAGGGCTAGATGACATGAGTATCTAGGATATTTTCCCTGTAAAAAAATAATTTCTTCTTATTTGCCCTGAAAATTCCGCAATCTTTTGCGCTGGTTTGGGTGATTTTGGGCGCATTGCACTGAAAAACTTCACAACCTAGTGGAAACTCCAGGCCTCTGCATTCTAAAATGTTAATAGCAACAACAATAACTTGTATTTATATAGCACTTTTAACGTAGTAAAACATCCCAAGGCGCTTCACAGGAGTGTTATAAGACAAAAAAATTTAACACTGAGTCACATGAGAAATTTGGTCAGAGGTAGGTTTTAAGGAGCGTCTTAAAGGAGGAAAGAGAGGTAGCGAGGCAGAGAGGTTTAGTCAGGAAATTCCAGAGCTTAGGGCCTAGGCAACAGAAGGCACGGCCACCAATGGTTGAGCAATTATAATCAGGGATGCTCAAGAGGGCAGAATTAGAGGAGCGCAGATATCTTGGGGGGTTGTGGGGCTGGAGGAGATTACAGAGATAGGGAGGGGCGAGGCCATGGAGTGATTTGAAAACGAGGATGAGAATTTTGAAATCGAGGTGTTGCTTAACCGGGAGCCAATGTAAGTCAGCGAGCACAGGGGTGATGGGTGAACAGAACTTGGTGCGAGTTAGGACACCGGTAGCCGAGTTTTGGATGACCTCAAGTTTACGTAGGGTAGAATGTGGGAGGCCAGCCAGGAGTGCGTTGGAATAGTCAAATCTAGAGGTAACAAAGGCATGGATGAGGGTTTCAGCAGCGGATGAGCTGAGGTAAAGGCGGAGACGGGCAATGTTACGGAGGTGGAAATAGGCGGTCTTAGTTATGCTGCGGATATGTGGTCGGAAGCTCATTTCAGGGTCAAATATGACACCAAGATTGCGAACAGTGTGGTTCAGCCTCACAGATGTTAGGGAGAAGGATGGAGTCAGTGGCTAGGGAACGGAGTTTGTGGCGGGGGCTGAAAACAATGGCTTCGGTCTTCCCAATATTTAATTGGAGAAAATTTCTGCTCATCCAGAACTGGATGTTGGACAAGCAGTCTGACAATTTAGAGACCGTGGAGGGGTCGAGAGAAGTGGTGGTGAGATAGAGCTGGGTGTCGTCAGCGTACATAAGAAGCTGACGCTGTGTTTTTGGATGATGTCGCCAAGCGGCAGCATATAGATGAGAAATAGGAGGGGGCCAAGGTAATGATGTGGGAGTGGGACGAGAAGTCATTGGAGGTGATTCTCTGGCTATGATTAGATAGATAAGAATGGAACCAGGCGAGTGCAGTCCCACCCAGCTGGATGACGGTGGAGAGGCGTTGGAGGAGGATGGAGTGGTCAACCGTGTCAAAGGCTGCAGTCAAGTCAAAAAGGACAAAGAGGGATAGTTTACCTTTGTCACAGTCACAAAGGATGTCATTTGTGACTTTGATGAGAGCCATTTCGGTACTGTGGCGGGGCGGAAACCTGATTGGAGGGATTCAAACATGGAGTTGCAGGAAAGATGAGCACTGATTTGGGAGGCGACAACACGTTCAAGGACTTATAATGGTAAATGAGTGAGCACTAAGTGTTGGACTGGAGTTTGGGATGATGTAGTACTTGTGTAGCAAAGAACCATTAGGTTATTTATTTCCTAGGCTTCGCTTGAACTGCTATTGTAGACCTGCTGTTTTTGTTGCCATTATGAATATGTAAGGAGTCTACAAAACTAGCAGAAAAATTAAAAATGAAAGCAAGAGAGACAAATGTGCTCTACCTTTTAAAACCTCGTTTACATAACTCTGATAATAATTGATCCTCCAAGTATCGTTGAGGCCTTGATCCCCTTGCTCTGAAACTCCATTTTCTGTTAGGTAAATAGGAGGGTTGTTGAACTCCTTTTTAATCCAGTTAAGAATTTTCCTATAACCCCATGGAGTTACTTTCAGCCAGAAAGATCCAGAGCTAAGCCAGCTGCGGTCTACCGTAGTCCCTGTTCCTCTAGAAATAAAGAATGAATTACTTTACACAACAGACAGCTATTCCAAGTTTTAATGGAATTAAAAATATTCAAAGAAAATCTATCTGTCATAATTTTTCTACTGTTTGTAAGTATACTGCTACAGATTTGATGAGCTCGATTTTGACTTTTTCGGCTGGTCCCCACCCATTCCAGGGGTGAAGAGGTTGAAGCCATTTTGAAAGAAAGACTTGCATTTATATAACGCCTTTCACAATTGAGGGATAAATATTGGCTGGGACAGTGGGGATAGTTTCCCTACTCTTCTACGAAATAGTGCCATAGGACAGGGCGGATGGGGCATCAGTTTAATGTCTCATCTGAAAGACGGTACATCCAACAGTGAAGCACTCCCTCAGTACAGCACTGGAGTGTCAGCCTAGATTTTTGTGCTCAAGTCTCTGGAGCGGGACTTGAACCCACAACATTCTGACTCAGGTGCTACCAACTGAGCTATGGCTGACACTTTTGAAGCCCTGGCCTCATTTACATGGAACCAGCAAGCTGCAGGCACCAAAGGGATGTCCTGATGCAGCTCGCCTGATTCAGACTGGCCCAATATCAGGCAGCCCGGAGGTAGCGGGCTAACAGCAAGGTAAGTACGGGGGCCTGTCACGATCGCGGAGGAGTTTGGTGCCTGGAGTGGCAGCAGCCCAGATTATAGTCCCCACAAAAATAATTTCAAACTTACCTTTTGAGTGCCTCTTCGGCTCTATCGCTTGTGAAACGTGTCAGAAGCTATGCATGCTCCAACCAGTTCTATCCTAAAATGGCAATCAGGATCCTATGTATGTCATTGGACGCCGGTTTGCATATTAAAAGGGGCCCACCGCCTGAAACAGGCAGGCACTTTGGCCATCCAACGGTTGGTGGCTCTGAAAGCGGCAGCAGGCAGATTGTTGCCGTTAACGAGGCTGTAAGTCGACCAACACCATTTTGAGGCCGTTACTGCCCCATTAACGCTGATTTTGACAAGTTGAAATTGACCCCAATATCTTTCTAAATGTTCCGGTATTCTATTCTGAATCAAATATATAATAGGTATTACTGTATTTTGCTAGTTACATCGTTAATTGCCGTTTACATCGTTTCTCCAGAATTTCCACCGGTCACCTGCCGCAGTTACGGCAGGAGATCGATAGAACCCCCAACACAAATTGCTGGCGTATTTCCTTATTGCTACTCCAATGGCTTAGTGAGCTTATCCAATAACATGTATTTATATAATGCCTTTAATATAAAGAATGTACCAAGGTGCTTCTCAAGTAAGAGTAGGGAAAATTATCAAGGCATCAAAAGAATTAGGAGTGGTGACCAAAAGCTTGATCAAAAAGGGTTTTGAGGAGTTTGAAAGATGGAAAAAGAAATGGTGTGACAGGCAGGTTTAGGAAGGGAGTTCCGGAAAATAGATCTGAGGCGGTTGAAGGTTGTGCTATCAACGGTGGAGTGAAGGGACCCAAAGTGGGGAAGCACTAAAGGCCAGATTCAGATGAATGTAGTGTTGGGGAGGGGAAATAAGGCTGGAAGAGATTGCAGAAATAGGGTGGGGCAAGACCCAGTAAGAACCATAGATAAAGACAAAGGAGGAAAAATTCAGTTGGTTGCGCCTCCCGTTAGCGCCTTAAGAGGGCGCTAATGGGGCGCAAAGCATCTAGCGCCCAGGCGCGGCGAAGTTTGCGCCGCTCGCGAAATTAACTAGACATTTTGCGGCGGCGCTAAACACTACCGCCACGTTCTCCTGCGCCGGCAGATCATGACATCACTCGAGTGCGCAACGCCCCGGTATCGCCCCGGAGCGGATATTGAGTGGCGCCCCCTGCCTTACCGCCTGACGCTAGCAACGACAGGTTGAGGGGAGCGTTCTGCAGTCATGAAGGGAAAGGGGGAGCGCTATTTAAAGGTGACCGCTTCCTGCCTTTTATTGTTGGTGCCATTTTTGAACTACGCATTCTGAGAGAGAGAGGGAGAGACTTCTGGAGAGATTCAACGTTGTGTGAAGGAGTTTTGGGTACTGAGCAGCACTTTGCAGGTTCATTTTGATTTGCCATTCCTTGTATCGATTTAGCAGAGACTGTGGGGGCTGCACTCTGAGCTCTTTGCCTGGTACTCTCCATTGTTCTTTCCAGCACATTTGATGTGCAGGTCTCTCCAGGCTGAGATTCAAGGCTGCAATGAGCAGGATGTGGATGGAAAGCAAGATTAACCATCCCCTTTAAGAACTGGCCCGTGCCATTGTGTGTGTGTTCCATTGCTGACTGAAATTACATGAGCTTCGCCAGCGCTCTGAGGTAGCGCCTCGCTCCTCGGCCTTTGCGCCTTAAGACAGGTGTGAAGCACCTGATATAGCGCTGCAATCACCTCCAGGGGCGATAAAAGTCAAGTTTGCAGTCGGTGGCGATAATTAGCGCCAGGCGCTAATCTTTGCGCCCGGCCGATAATTGCGCCCCAAATGGGGCGATACTGAATTTCTCCCCCCATCGGTCTGACCAACATTTAATTCTGATAATACATTGTTTACTATTTTCTATTATTAAAACTCTTACCTGTCAGCATCATACATTGGGATAGCATTTCCAAAATTAAAATTGAATGCCAAGACTGTGGTGTAGTGATTAAATCCCATGAAGTCATATGTCCCCTTAATTCTCTGTTTTTCAGATTCAGTGAATTCAGGGAGTCTGAAAAGATTATATTAATAGACAGTCAAGTACCTCAAACCTTGTTTTTCTTACCAAATTCTACTAAACATACCTGACCTTTTCAGATATCCACATGGCAAAATTATTTTAGTTTGAGTGCTGGATTTTGCAGAGGGGGCGCAATTATAGAAGAATATACGTAAAACCATCTTAGTTAAGGCTAACGATTTCATTTATGGGCAAGCAAGAAACTCCTGTTGTTATAGTCACGTAAAATTTGACAAAACCTGAAAAGTTCAGTTGCCCAACCTGGCCTGTAAAATGCTCGGCCTATAGGTGTCCTGACTGGTGAAGTATTTTTGAAACTCCAGTCTTCATAACTTCTCAGTTAATATTCCCTACTTAACCCTCTCTCAAAGAATTCTAAGGAGTAATAGTTGGATTTTTATTATATTACTTGTTTTAATTTTTTTGGCAACTTTGTTATTTCGTTGCTGCTGTGGTCTATATGTGAAATATCAGGGGAGATCTTCCTCTATGGGTGCCCAGAGAGGAGAGGAGATAGATGGTTATACAAGGTACTGGTGAGGCCACACCTGGAATACTGCATACAGTTTTGGTTTCCATATTTAAGAAAAGATATACTTGCTCTCGAGGCAGTTCAGAGAAGGTTCACTCGGTTGATTCCGGAGATGAGGGGGTTGACTTATGAGGAAAGGTTGAGTAGGTTGGGCCTCTACTCATTGGAATTCAGAAGAATGAGAGGTGATCTTATCGAAACATATAAGATTGTGAGGGGGCTTGATCGGGTGGAGGCGGGGAGGATGTTTCCACTGATGGGTGAGACTAGAACTAGGGGGCATAATCTTAGAATAAGGGGCTGCCGTTTCAAAACTGAGATGAGGAGAAACTTCTTCACTCAGAGGGTAGTAAATCTATGGAATTTGCTACCTCAGAGAGCTGAGGAAGCTGCGACATTAAATAAATTTAAAACGGAGATAGACAGTTTCCTAGCTGATAAGGGAATTAAGGGTTATGGGGAGCGGGCAGGGAAGTGGACGTGAGTCTAGGTTCGGATCAGCCATGATCCTATTGAATGGCGGAGCAGGCCCGAGGGGCCATATGGCCTACTCCTGCTCCTACTTCTTATGTTCTTATGGTTGATCTATTACGAAATAAGGCAGGAGGGACCAGAATACACCTTCTTACCACATCTAGTTGAAAATTACAAAGTATTTACAGCACAGAAACAGGCCATTCGGCCCAACAGGACCATGCCGGTGTTTATGCTCCACACGAGTCTCCTCCAAAATGTTGGGTCTGCGTCTAGTACAGGTACATTGGGGAAGCCCAGGAAATCCTAGGCTACTGCAGTGAGGGCAGAGGCCTGATGGGTCTCCGCTCCATCTTCCATTTCCCTGCCTAGCAAACCCAGTTCCCCAGGTGCTGGTAAAGTGTATGTATCGTTGTCCTAGTGATTTTTTTCTCGGAAACGAACATTAAAACGCTACTTAGTCTTCCCACCTGAACCACTGATTTGGTGTACAATTACAGCAACGTCATTACATTATTTTTTTAGAAACTAAAATTAAAATTTCAATTAACAACTTTAATAGCTATCACAGGATTTCAATCATTTTCCAATATCAGCATTGATTTAAAATAAAGCTCCAATTTATAGAAAAAAGTAAAATTATGTGCTGGTGAATCAGAGAAAATTTGAATTTACTTGAAGCTAATAGACTAATCAAAATCATTTGCTATAATCTAGTTGTGCATTACCACTCTAGATACTTGAGTCATTGAAAGGAGTTCATTTCCTACCGAGATTTAGCCAAGCCTTGAGCCAAACTCTTCTCTCTCACACGTGCTTTCATTACCTCATTGTAGTCACCATTTTTGAAAATTGGATATGCAAACCAACCACCATAAAACTAAAAGAACAAAAAGCATTAAATTACACCTCGACAGTCTCCAAACTCTCTACCTTTTCTTCAACTGTTATACAGTTCATATCGAAAGAGATTAGTGGATAAATCATTAGTTACAAATAAAATCTGGGAACTCTTACTGTACAATGTTTAAATAAATACATAATAAGTATGTCTCTAGACAGTGCTCCTACTCAATTAAAATCTGTAGTATAAACATTTAAAGTGTCCTATTTTATATTTACATAGCAGTAGAACAGAATGAACAGAGTGGATAGAGACATTGGATATGGTGGATTCAGTCTATTCAAGCTATGAATTTTGAAACTGGGTTCCAGAGCCATAAAGGGACCTTGTTCACATTGTGCTGACTCTGATTCTATAATGAAATGACATTACTGGAATGATGAACTAAACTTAAGAATGGTGCATTCCATTACTGTTTAATCACCTATGTGATGAAGGACTTCTGATCAGAAAAATAAGTGGCCAAGTTCTAATCATCACTAAGTGAATGTGTAACTCCTATCATTCAAAATGTTTAGCCCATGAAGAAGTCTATAGCCCTGTTCATTCATGCATAGAGAGCATTGTGGTGGAAAAGTCAGAAGTGTGATCTAAAAAGAAGGAAGCTCATTACTGTCAACTATTGTTTTTTAAAAGAGTAATGCAAAACAATAGGAGATTCTTGTTAAGTTCTCAAGCCCAGCTTGACCTTTAGTAGAAGTATAGAGTGAAGCAAGATTCTATCCTACAGAAAGGAGAAAACACAGGAATAGTCAACATGATGAAAGACTGAGAGCAGAAAGCATGCCTTCTATTTTAATAAATGGCACAGGGAAGAAAATAATGAAGAAATCCTTTGTACATCCAAAATGTTTCTCATTAATTCACAGCAAACACAAATGATGACAATCATAGTTGTTTTTGTGTGTAGTGTTTCTTTCTGATCACATAATTAGTTCAAAATCCAACATGTATAATTTCAGGTTTGCCTTCAGACGCCAGACTCTAGCTCTGTTCATTTTAGTCTGTCCTTGGCTATGTAAACAGGATGCCTAATAGAATGCTTCACTTAAGGAGAGATAAAAGATGGCATGTTCCATCTATCTCTGCAGTAAATCTGTTGTTGTTGCTGAGTATATAGTTGAATCTTAGATTTCACCTGGGATATGGACTCTAGCTCAAATGATCCATGTAAGGGCAGATGGAAGACGTACTGAATGTATTCCTCTTGTAAGAGAAGTGAGGCAAGGTTGTCCAGTGTCACCCATCTTATTTGATGTCTTTATCTATGAGATGGATGTCATCACAAAGGATGGTCTCTCAGTGATAGTTCCAGGCATTTCTAAAAGAATTCCAACACAGCTTCCTGTAGATGATAGTGTTGTTGGTGGAACCAACAAGAACAATGGGCTAACCATGGAGTATTATGGTGGATACCCCAAATGCAATATTATGGTTTTGCATGGCTCAAAGAGGGTTCTTGAAGGTCTTGATTGGAAACTACAAGTGGTATTCATACAATTATTGATTCATATTAATACCAGCATTAGGGTTAAGGTTAGGGTTAGGGTTTGGCTGGAACAAGATTTTCAGGGCCATGTGAGAAAGGCTGAAAGATATTTTGGTCTTTTTCATCAATCTTCAGTCACAGCAAAATCCCAAGCTAAGCTTATGTGTCTCAACAGTTCTTCTTCATGGTTCAGAATTCCTAAGCAAGCAACAGCTTGCTTCAGTTCCTGTGTCAGGTACAGGACTAAGTTGTGAAATGGATTTAATTTTTTTAACTCGTTCCTGGGATGTGGGCATCGCTGGCAAGGCCAGCATTTATTGCCCATCCCTAATTGCCCTTGAGAATGATGTGGAGATGCCGGCGTTGGACTGGGGTGGACAAAAATGAGAAGTCGCACAACACCAGGTTATAGTCCAACAGATTTATTTAATTTTACAAGCTTTCGAAGCAGTTCGCTCCTTCGTCAGGTAAGTTAGCAATGAGAGAATCTCCCAGAATTCACTCCCTTCGCTGCACAGGACCTCCAACCAACGCTGTACACCAGATACATCGACGACATCTTCTTCCTTTGGACCCACGGCGAAGGATCACTGAAAGGACTACACGATAGCATCAACAGGTTCCATCCCACCATCAAACTCACCATGGACTACTCCTCAGAATCGGTTTCATTCTTGGACACACGAATCTCCATCAAAGACGGACGCCTCAGCACTTCACTCTACCGCAAGCCCACGGACAACCTCACGATGCTCCACTTCTCCAGCTTCCACCCTAACCACGTTAAAGAAGCCATCCCCTATGGACAAGCCCTGCGAATACACAGGATCTGCTCAGACGAGGAGGAACGCGATGGACACCTACGGACACTGAAAGACGCTCTCGTAAGAACGGGATATGACGCTCGACTCGTCGATCGACAGTTCCGACGGGCCACAGCGAAAAACCGCATAGACCTCCTCAGAAGACGAACACGGGACACAACCAACAGAGTACCCTACGTCGTCCAGTACTTCCCCGGAGCGGAAAAACTACGCCATGTTCTTCGCAGCCTTCAACATGTCATCGATGACGACGAACACCTTGCTAAGGCCATCCCCACGCCTCTACTACTCGCCTTCAAGCAGCCGCCTAACCTCAAAAGTACCATCGTTCGCAGCAGATTACCCATCTTTCAGGAGAACAGCAACCAAGACACCACACAACCCTGCCACGGCAACCTCTGCAAGACATGCCAAATCATGGACACAGATACCATCATTACACGTGAGGACACTACCCACCAGGTACACGGTACATACTCATGTGACTCGGCCAACGTTGTCTACCTGATACGTTGCAGTAAAGGATGCTCCAGAGCATGGTACATCGGCGAGACCATGCAGACACTGAGACAACGTATGAACGGACACCGCGCAACAATCGCCAGGCAGGAGGGTTGCCTCCCAGTCGGGGAACACTTCAGCAGCCAGGGGCATTCAGCCTCGGATCTGCGGGTAAGCGTTCTCCAAGGCGGCCTTCGAGATACACGACAGCGCAAAATCATAGAGCAGAAACTGATAGCCAAGTTCCGCACTCATGAGGATGGCCTCAATCGCGATATCGGGTTCATGTCACGATACAGAACGTGACTTGACATCATGGCCGGTCTTCCCAGGTGTTTTTTTTTTAAAAAGGCTAACACAAGAACACAAATTGACAGGATATGCAGCCAGCAGGTGGTTTGACACGTTGGACCCCCTGGGACACATCTCATTGTCTTGGCTGTGCTCTTTGTTGTAGCGAATAATGTGAATAGATTTTGTCTGGGTTTAAATTGTGAATTCTGGGAGATTCTCTCATTGCTAACTTACCTGACGAAGGAGCGAACTGCTTCGAAAGCTTGTAAAATTAAATAAATCTGTTGGACTATAACCTGGTGTTGTGCGACTTCTCATTTTTGCCCTTGAGAAGGTGGAGGTGAGCCGCGTTCTTGAACCGTTGCAGTCCGTGTGGTGAAGGTACTCCCACAGTGCTGTTAGGGAGGGAGTTCCAGGAATTTGATCCAGCGACAATGAAGGAATGGTGTGTATCTTGGCGGGGAACTTGGAGGTGGTGGTGTTCCCATGCGCCTGCTGCCCTTGTCCATCTAGGTGGTAGAGGTCACGGGTTTGGGAGGTGCTGCCGAAGAAGCCTTGACGAGTTGCTGCAGTGCATCTTGTAGATGGTACACACTGCAGCCATGGTGCGCCAGTGGTGGAGTGAATGTTTAAGGTGGTGGATGGGGTGCCAATCAAGTGGGCTGCTTTGTCCTGGATGGTGTTGAGCTTCTTGAGTGTTGTTGGAGCTGCACTCATCCAGGCAACTGGAGAATATCCCATCATACTCCTCACTTGTGCCTGGTAGATGGTGGAAAGGTTTTGCGGAGTCAGGAAGTGAGACACTCGCCGCAGAATACCCAACCTCTGACCTGTCTTGTTGCCAAAGTATTTATGTGGCTGGTACAGTTAAGTTTCTGGTCAATGGTGACCCCCCAGGATATTGATGGTGGGGGATTCGGCGATGGTAATGCTGTTGAATGTCAAGGGGCAGTGGTTAGACTCTCGCTTGTTGGAGATAGTCATTGCCTGGCACTTCTGTGGTGCGAATGTTACTTGTCACTTATCAGCCCAAGCCTGAATGCCGTCCAGGTCTTGTTGCATGCGGGCATGGCCTGCTTCATTATCTGAGGAGTTGCGAATGGAACTGAACACTGTGCAATCATCAGCGAACATCCCCACTTCTGAACTTATGATGGAGGGAAGGTCATTGATGAAACAGCTGAAGATGGTTGGGCCTAGGACACTGCCCTGAGGAACTCCTGGGACTGAGATGATTGACCTCCAGCAACCACAACCATCTTCTTTTGTGCTAGGTATGACTCCAGCCAGTGGAGAGTTTTCCCCCTGATTCCCATTGACTTCAATTTTACTAGGGCTCCTTGATGCCACACTCGGTGAAATGCTGCCTTGAAGTGAAGGGCAGTTACTTTCACCTCACCTCTGGAATTCAGCTCTTTTGTCCATGTTTGGACCAAGGCTGTAATGAGGTCTGGAACTGAGTGGTCCTGGCGGAACCCAAACTGAGCATCAGTGAGCAGGTTATTGGTGAGTAAGTGCCACTTGATAGCACTGTCGATGATACCTTCCATCACTTTCTGACGATTGAGAGTAGACTGATGGGGCAGTAATTGGCCGGATTGGATTTGTCCTTTTTTTGTGGACATGACATACCTGGGCAGTTTTCCATATTGTCGGGTAGATGCCAGTGTTGTAGTTGTTACTGGAACAGCTTGGCTAGAGGCGCGGCTAGTTCTGGAGCACAAATCTTCAGCACAACAGCCGGAATGTTGTCAGGCCCATAGCCTTTATTGTATCCAGTGCGCTCAGCTGATTCTTGATATCCCGTGGAGTGAATCGAGTTGGCTGAAGACTGGTTTCTGTGATGGTGGGGACCTCAGGAGGAGGCCATGAAGGATCATCCACTCGGCACTTCTGGCTGAAGATGGTTGCAAACGCTTCAGCCTTTTCGTTTGCACTCATGTGCTGGGCTCTGCCATCATTGAGGATGGGGATATTCATGGAGCTTCCTCCTCCTGTTAGCTGTTTAATGGTCCACCACCATTCACAACTGGATGTGGCAGGACTGCAGAGCTTTGATCTGATTCGTTGGTTGTGGGATTGCTTAGCTCTGTCTATAGCATGCTGCTTCCGTTGTTTAGCATGTAGTCCTGTGTTGCAACTTCCCCAGGTTGGCATTTCATTTTTAGGTATGCCTGGTGCGGCTCCTGGAATGCTCTTCTGCACTCATCCTTGAACCAGGGTTGGTCCCCTGGCTTTATGGTAATGGTACAATGAGGGATATGCCGGGCCATGAGGTTACAGATTGTGGTGGAATACAATTCTGCTGCTGCTGATGGCCCACAGCGCCTCATGGATGCCCAGTTTTGAGCAGCTAGATCTGTTCTGAATCTATGCCATTTAGCACAGTGGTAGTGCCACACAACACGATGGCGGGTGTCCTCAGTGTGAAGACAGGATTTCGTCTCCACAATGACTGTGCGGTGGTCACTACTACCAATACTGTCATGGACAAATGCATCTGCGACAGGTAGATTGGTGAGAACGAAGTCAAGTAGGTTTTTCCCTCGTGTTGGTTCTCTCACCACCTGCCGCAGGCCCAGTCTGGCAGTTATGTCCTTTAGGACTCAGCCAGCTCAGTCATTAGTGGTGCTACTGAGCCACTCTTGGTGTTGGACATTGAAGTCCCCCACCCAGAGTACATTCAGTGCCCTTGCTACCCTCAGTGCTTCTTCCAGGTGGTGTTCAACATGGAGGAGTGGCGGTAAGGTGGTAATCAGCAGGAGGTTTCCTTGCCTATGCTTGACCTGAAGCCATGAGACCTGGAGTCAATGTTGAAGACTCCCAGTGCCACTCCCTCCCAACTGTATACCACCGTGCCGGGTCTGTCCTGCCGGTGGGACAGGACATACCCAGGCTTTGGCTGAAAGGTATGATTCTGTGAGTATGACTATGTCAGGCTGTTTGCTTGTCTAGTCTGTGGGACAGCTCTCCCAATTTTGATACAAGTCCCCAAATGTTAGTGAGGAGGACTTTGTAGGGTCGATTGGGCTGGGTGTGACATTGTCGTGTCCGAAGCCGGTGCCTAGTGGTCCGTACGATTTTATTCTTATTATTGTAGCGGTTTGTTGCAACTGAGTGACCTTGCTAGGCCATTTCAGAGGGCAGTTAATAGTCAACCACATTGCTGTGGACCTGGAGTCACATATAGACCAGACCAGCAGATTTCCTTCCCTAAAGGACATTAGTGAAGGATTGTTTTTATGATAGAAACAATAGTTTCCATCAGTAATAGAACCATTACTGATACCAACGTTTTATTCAATTAAATGAATTTAAATTCCCCAGCTGCCGTGGTGGGATTTGAACTCATTGATCATTAGTCCAGGCCTCTGGATTACTAGCCCAGTAACATAACCACTACGCTACCATTCCCTCTATGCTACAATTGAAAAAGGGGAAACAGTTTCAGGAAAGGAGGGCTACAGCCGACACAAACCTGACAGGAGTGGAAGCCAGCTTCACAGCAGGCATGTCTCTTTGTCAAAGCCAATCACCCAAGGACCTGGATTAAGCAGTTGGTGATGAGTAAGCTTCAAGGCAGATGTTCATTTTGTGGTTGATAAGGAAACTCTGAGACAGCTGCTGGAAAGCATTACCTAGAGGCTGGTTATAATGTCATGCACTCATTAATCCAGGGTTCAGTGCCTACCATGACTGGGTTTCAGAGAGACAGGCATTTGCTGCTGAAGCTCAGCGTCATCATCCGATGGAATTTATAGCTGCTGGGGTATGATGGTATGTGTCCATACTGTGGTTAATAGGATGGTAGCAACGCATTCACACATCTTATGATGGATAATGCTGTCCATCATGCGGCGTGAAGACTTCCTGGTATCTAGGCAGCGAGAGCTTAAACCTGCATTTGTCAATTGTCTAATGACCAAATCTTAGAAACATAGAAACATAGAAAAATAGGAGCAGGAGCAGGAGTCGGCCATTTGGCCCTTCGAGCCTGCTCCGCCATTCAATATGATCATGGCTGATTCTCTATCTCAATACCATATTCCCGCTCTCTCCCCATACCCCTTGATGCCTTTTGTGTCTAGAAACCTATCTATCTCCTTCTTAAATATATTCAGTGACTTGGCCTCCACAGCCTTCTGTGGTAGAGAATTCCACAGGTTCACCACCCTCTGAGTGAAGAAATTTCTCCTCATCTCAGTCCTAAATGTCATTCCCCGTATCCTGAGACTGTGACCCCTCATTCTAGACCCCCCAGCCAGGGGAAACATCCTCCCTGCATCCAGTCTGTCTAGCCCTGTCAGAATTTTATACGCTTCAATGAGATCCCCTCTCATTCTTCTAAACTCTAGTGAATACAGGCCTAGTCGACCCAATCTCTCCTCATACGACAGTCCTGCCATCCCAGGAATCAGTCTGGTGAACCTTCGCCGCACTCCCTCTGTGGCAAGTATATCCTTTCTTAGGTAAGGAGACCAAAACTGCACACAGTACTCCAGGTGTGGTCTCACCAAGGCCCTGTATAACTGTAGTAAGACATCCTTGCTCCTGTACTCAAATCCTCTTGCAATGAAGGCCAACATACCATTTGCCTTCCTAACTGCTTGCTGCACCTGCATGTCTGCTTTCAGTGACTGGTGTACAAGGACACCCAGGTCCCTTTGTACATCAGCATTTCCCAATCTATCACCATTTAATTAATACTCTACCTTTCTGTTTTTCCTACTGAAGTGGATAACTTCACATTTATCCACGTTATACTGCATCTGCCATGTATTTGCCCACTCACTCAACTTGTCTAGATCGCCTTGAAGCCTCTTTGCATCCTCCTCACAACTCACAATCCCACCTAGTTTTGTGTCGTCAGCAAACTTGGAAATATTACATTTAGTTCCCTCATCCAAATCATTGATATATATTGTGAATAGCTGGGGCCCAAGCACTGATCCCTGCGGTACTCCACTAGTCACTGCCTACCACTGCGAAAAAGACCCATTTATTCCTACTCTCTGTTTCCTGTCTATTAACCAATTTTCAATCCATGCCAGTATATTACCTCCAATCCCATGTGCTTTAATTTTGCACACTAACCTCTTATGTGGGACTTTATCAAAGGCCTTCGGAAAATCCAAATACACCACATCCACTGGTTCTCCCTTATCTATTCTACCAGTTACATCCTCAAAAAACTCCAGTAGGTTTGTCAAACACGATTTCCCTTTCATAAATCCATGTTGACTTTGTCTAATCCCGTTGATATTTTCTAAGTGTCCTGTTATCACATCCTTTATAATAGACTCTAGCATTTTCCCTGCTACTGATGTTAGGCTAACCGGTCTGTAGTTACCGGTTTTCTCTCTCCCTCTTTTTTTAAATAGTGGGGTTACATTTGCCACCCTCCAATCTGCCGGAACTGTTCCATAATCTATAGAATTTTGGAAGATGACAACCAACGCATCCACTATTTCCATGGCTACCTCTTTTAGTACTCTGGGATGCAGATTATCAGGCCCTGGGGATTTATCAGCTTTCAGTCCCATTAATTTCTCCAGCACTATTTTTTTACTAATACTAATTTCCTTTAATTCCTCCTTCTCACTAGACCCTTGGTTCCCTCGCATTTCTGGGAAGTTATTTGTGTCCTCTTCCGTGAAGACTGAACCAAAGTATTTGTTTAATTGCTCCTCCATTTCCTTGTTCCCCAATATAAATTCCCCTGTTTCTGACTCTCTTGACTCTCCTCCTGATGGAACTGCCAAACTGGCTCATTAATGATAGCTGAAAGGGTAGACGTGGAGTTGGGATCTTTCACATTCAGCTCCAGATAACACTGCAAGTCAATGCCCGAATAAGTAAGTTGGTCTTGGCTGGAACCTTACTAATTCTCTTGTGTTGGCAAGCAGTATGGTTTTTAATCTGTCAAACTCCAGTAGTACCCTTGACACTTGGTTAATTGTAGTGTGCATTTATGGGGAGAGATGCCAGTAATTTCGGTGGGGCTTCTCCTGATCTCCAGCTGTAACTTTGTCCTAATTGGCTGAGGTCCTAAGCTCGGGAATAGTTGTCCTCTTGAATGTTATGACTGGGGATCTTGGGCTCTAATCTACAGCTGTCTGTCTGAATTCATCGTTTTGAGGAATCAGATTAAGACAGCCTTTAGCCATGCTAAGAGACTGCCCAGCAGCAGGGGAATGGCGGGAGCTGGCACAGATAGTGGAGATGCCTGTCAGGTTGATGTCACTTTTGTTCCTCCTAGCCACCCAGCACCTCACCCACACGATGGTTCCTCATGTGTGACCCCAGACAGTGAGTTGCAGCAGATTATTTTATTACAGGCAGGTTTTCTCTTGCTCATTCACACGGTTGTGCTTTTGAAAAACATCTTTCCCATTGTCAAAAGGACAATACTGATCCTCAAGATAGAAGAGGCTCATCATCTGATAACTTGAAGTTGCTGTATTTACCTGATATATATGAACTAAACTCCTCTGAAAAAGTTCGAGCTTGTCCATTCCAGTGTAAGTAAATTTTTCACGGTGTGATAAGTCTTAATTACTGCCAAACAACCTCTCTGGCACTGAAAATTGTGGAGTCTCATTCCTTTAGATTTTAATTATTGGAGATTTCTAGTCCTGATTTGACATTGAATTCAATATTCTAACTGAAACTTCCTGGTTCAGACTCTGCGCTGCTCATTAATGATTCTTCAATCTGATTGGTTAAAGAGATACACGGTTGATTGCCCTGTTCACACAGGTTCCAGATGCTCTGTGGCGGGCTGCATTTTTTGGATAGTCGGCTGACAGGAACTTCCAGTGCAAAAGCCCATAAAAAGTCTATGGGCAAGTGCAAGTGTAATGCATGGCGGCTGACCACAAAATCCGGCCCATTGTTCACACACGCACCCTCCAATCCGAGTCACTCAACAGCGATCAGGAGCAGGAACGTGGATTGCTTATTTCCCCCTTTCTTAACGCAGTCCAGCTTATTTAACGAAATAAGACGTAAACTAATACTAGATTGTTTCTTACCATCAAATGCCTATTTGCAGCGTCAACATCTTCCTGCTTGTATGGGTTCCTTGGCTCAACCCAGTCAGAATTTATAGTAATGGAAATCAGGCCTCTCTGTTGTGGTCTGTAAGTTTCATTGTACAAGTGCCAAACTTCAGCATGAGCTTTGATTAGATTGTGACCAACAATATAAGGAGCCGTGCCTAATCTCATGCCAATACCTTCAAATACAAGATATAGTGGTTTATTAAATAATAAAGGGTTTCATACTCTTCAGAATAAAATAGCAAGAATATGCCAGAATCAAAATCATAGTGTGATGAGACTTGTGATGCTTCAACAGCACTTTCATGAAAGAGTTCTTTTGATGTTTTATTAATATATTATTGTAATTAAGGCTGGTGGTTATACCGCTAACAGAAAATTAAACACACTGTTTCATCAAAGTATACTCATTGGGGATTTTGAGGGCAATTTTACCCAGCTCACCTATCGGGAAACTGAAGAGATGCTGGTTTTGCACCCCGCCTGATTTTACTCTGTATTGAAGCCAGTGGAGAGTAATATTGGGTGGGGAGTAAAACCGGTGTTCCACCCGATTCCGTGGGTCTCCCGCCCGGCGAGTTGGGTTAAAATTGCCCCCATGATGTCACTAGGCACTATTACTATTATACTCAGCTCTTCTTCAGTGGGACTTTATGTCCAAAATTGCATTATGAGATTAAGCCTCCCTACAGCGTCAGGCATGGCTGTGAACAACACAAAAGAACTAATGGGTATTCCATTGGCTGCAGCGTGTCTTGCAGGCATCTGTTCTCTCTGGCAAATTTAGAGAAAATAGTAAGATATTTGGTTGGGTGAAATGGATGTTTGAACTGACCTGTTAATCAGATGGCCGTAGCTTTGAGACCTAGGACTTCCTTTTATTCAAATCCAATTGTCACAGCTAGATACTATAAACAAGTCCATAATAGTGACTGGCTGACTCGCTAGCTGAACTGTCATATACAGTCTAAAGTTTCTAAACTCTATAATATCCTAATTTCTAGTACAGAATCCACAATCTATATGAGATACCCAATCAGATACTTGAATTTTTGGTTTTGATCAGTGGCTTGGATATGAAAGTCTAATTGGTCCAGTGAGATTGCTAGATTTCCACACACTGTTAGCTTAAGGCGTTACAGGTTACTGAAGTCACATAGAGGAAAAACTGTGAGATGCAACGAAAATTCAGAAAAAAATATTTCATGTTTTGAGAAAATTATCGTTCACATTACAGCCTCTGGAAAGTGTTAAATAGAGTTTAACCCCTAAGCGTTTTCACATACACGATATATATACATGTGGCTGAAAAAGAACATCTGTGTATACACAATACCTGGTGCAGCTGTGCCATAGCCATAACCAAGCAGTGCTGTGTTGTAAGGCTCATTCAAGGTTAGCCAGAACTTCACCTTGTCACCTAATCTTTGAAAGCAGAAATTAGCATATTCCACAAATCGGTCAATGGTGCTACTATTTTCCCAGCCACCGACATCTTGCAGAGCTTGAGGCAGATCCCAGTGATAAAGGGTAACCTGTAAATAACCCATACATAAGAAGCATAAACTAGACTGCTCATCATTGTCCTTCACTTTTTCCAGATAAAGTGACCACATTTTTTTAAATGATATTTTATACTTCAATTTTAATGCTCAAAATAAGTTCCCAAACTTTTGACAGCAAGATGCAGAAGCAAATGATAGTCACAGATTTTCAAAATCTGCAAATGCCAAATAAAGTATCACCTCTGTAATCAAGTAAGTTGCTAAAATCAACAATTGTTAATAACCATAAGGATTGTATGATCTTACAGCTGAAACCAGGTCCTGTCCACAGATGTATTCACCAAGAACCAATCTTTTAAAGTTCATTAAAAATAGATTTTTTTTGGCAAATGCTCTCATATGTGAGGATGTGAGGAAAAACTTTTTTACGCAGCGAGTGGTGAGGGCCTGGAACTCGCTGCCGACAGAAGTGGTGGAAGCGGAGACACTGACTCTATGACTATATCATCATGTTAGTCATTACTGGGTTACTTTATTTATTAGAAATTAATAACCTATTGTTTTACTTAAATACCATTCTTCTGCAAACAACAGGGAAAAATGCAATGATGCATTGTTACTTGCTAAATTTAACACCATTTCAGCAATCACAGGCTAAATTCTGTTCTATTTATGTAGTGACAAAAATGTGTTTACCTCAGAATTAGCTTTTATGTCCCTCTCTTTTCTGCCGATTTTCTTCCCTCCCCTCCTACTTTCCTGAAGGGTTTTGACTTTTTGCTGGGCTCTGGTTCCAGAGGCACCAATTTCCTCCCCTGCCCCAAACCGGAACCTTGTCCAGGTGGTCATTCTTCATGTGTGAGCCTAAATGGTGACTGTTGGAAGGCTATTCATGCATGGGGTTCATGACAGCTGATCCTGCTGCTGTCCTCACATGTTATCCCGCACGGGCACACTCCAGCAGGGGTACTGATCAGGAACAGGAACCGTGTTAGACTCACCCCTCCCTAAACCAGGGGTGCTGAAACCACCACTGCTCCTGCTAAGATTAGCTGATTCAGAACATAAGAACATAAGAAGTAGGAGCAGGAGTAGGCCATATGACCCTTCGGGCCTGCTCCGCCATTCAATAGGATCATGGCTGATCCAAACCTAGACTCACGTCCACTTCCCTGCCCGCTCCCCATAACCCTTAATTCCCTTATCAGCTAGGAAACTGTCTATCTCCGTTTTAAATTTATTTAATGTCGCAGCTTCCACAGCTCTCTGAGGTAGCAAATTCCATAGATTTACTACCCTCTGAGTGAAGAAGTTTCTCCTCATCTCAGTTTTGAAACGGCAGCCCCTTATTCTAAGATTATGCCCCCTAGTTCTAGTCTCACCCATCAGTGGAAACATCCTCCCCGCATCCACCCGATCAAGCCCTCTCACAATCTTATATGTTTCGATAAGATCGCCTCTCATTCTTCTGTATTCCAATGAGTAGAGGCCCAACCTACTCAACCTTTCCTCATAAGTCAACCCCCTCATCTCCGGAATCAACCGAGTGAATCTTCTCTGAACTGCCTCTAGAGCAAGTATATCTTTTCTTAAATATGGAAACCAAAACTGTACGCAGTATTCCAGGTGTGGCCTCACCAGTACCCTGTATAGCTGAAGCAAGAGCAACATGGTGCCTTCCTGCTCTGAATGGTTCAATTACTGATTGCCTTAAAAAGTTAAACCCTCAAGAAAGCTCACATTTATCTTTTTTCAACTGAGTAGAGATCACCTTTAGTACACATTTCAAGTCAAGCGATGTTAAGACAAAAATACCAAATTGAAAGTGTCAGAAATGATGTGTACTTGTTAATGCTCTGAGTGTAAGTGTCTGCACTTAATGTTTAGCTCGATTGATCCTTTATGCATTACTTACCAACAAATATAATTTTGTTAATTGGTGGTACTTACTTGGGGTTTAATGTTAGCTGCAAGAAGAGCATCAATAAACTTTATATAGTAGTTTAATCCAACTTGATTTACAAGTCGCGTGGTTCCGTCTGGGAGAATGCGAGACCATGATAGGGAAAAGCGATAATGGTTGACTTGTAGTTTTTTCAGAATAGCCAAATCTTCATCAATCTTGTGATAGCTGTCACATGCTATATCTCCAGTATCATCATTGCCTACTTTCAAGGGAGTATGAGAAAACGTGTCCCATATGCTTAGTCCTTTCCCATCAGCCCTCCAAGCTCCTTCAATCTGTAGTCAATTAGATAACAGTAAATACACAATTGATTTATGTCTTTAAATATTTTCTTGGTATTATGCCTTCTATAAAATACTGAACCTCTTAACATTATTTGTCCTTTATGTGTCCTTCACAAATAATGAGGGAGACTAAATCTACAATGGTACTCACTGACACAACACATGATCTGCCCCTTTTCCATCCTCAAAGTATTTCCATACCACTAAATAACATCCATCAGCCATGAGGGCACAAACAGTCTGAATAGTAGATGTCTTTACAAATATTATCAGCGGACCTTCACCAAGGAAGGTACATTTAGTGTGGATGCGTTCATTGTCAACACTTGGGGGGGGGGGGGGGGGGGAATTCAGTTGGTTAGCGCCTCCTATTAGTGCCTGGCAGGGGCACTAATGGGGCGCTGATGCAGTAGCGCCAAGGTGAGGCGAATCCAGCACTGCACAGCAAATCAGCGCCCCCCCCCCCCCGTTGCGCCGCCGCTACCAGTTACCACCGGGGACCTCACCGCCAGGCAGATCGTGACGTCAGTGAACGTGCACAGCTCACTGGGCGCCCGATCTGCCAAATTCATTTTCGCCTCCTGCCTTAGCGCCTCGCCCCGACAGCGACAGGGAGAGGAGGTGTCAAGCAGGCAGATGGCAGCTCAAGGGGCGCTACTTAAAGGGATCAGGAGTAATGAGTCACAGCTCTCAAGTTAGTGCTGTTTCACTGCTTCCTTGTCAGTTTGACAATTAAGTGAGGAGCACTCTGCCACCTCCTGCAACCAGACCTCGAGCCTCAGGTCAGGACGACCACGGCTCTCTCAGTGGCAGTAAAGGTCACCGTCACCCTCAGTTTCTTCGCCAGCGGATCCTTCCAGTCTGCAACAGGAAATATTGCTAACATCTCGCAGTTCACCATCCATCGCTGCGTCTGGGAGGTCACAGAGGCTCTCTACAGTAGGAGAAGGGACTACATTTCCTTCTGCATCACCAGAGAGAAGCAGGACGAAAGTGCATGTGGCTTTGCCAGGATAGCAGGCTTCCCCATGGTGCAGGGCGCCATTGACTGCACCCACGTGGTTTTGCAGGCACCACATAACAATCCTGACATTTTCCGTAACCGCAAAGGCGACCACAGACAGCGAATCCTCACCGTCAATGCTCGCTATCCTGGTAGCAGGCACGATGCCTTCATCCTGTGCCAGACCGGTGTGCCAGCACTCTTCCAGCCACCACATCAAGCTCGTGGCTGGCTGCTCGGAGACAAGGGCTATCCGCTCTCCACCTGGCTCATGACTCCCCTCCGCAACCCCAACACTCCTGCCCAGCACTCATATAATGAGAACCATGCTACCACCAGGAACATCATCGAGCAGACCATCGGGGTGCTCAAGCAACGGTTCCACTGCCTTGACCGCTCGGGAGGAGCCCTCCAGTACTCGGCGGAGAAGGTGTCCCATTTCGTCATGGTCTGCTGCAGGCTTCACAACTTGGCCATCATGAGGGCCCAGCCCTTGCCACCAGGGATTACGGGACCACCTCAGGAGGAGGAAGAGGGAGAGGAGGAGGTGGAGGAGGAGGAGGAAGAGGAAGACGAGGAGGGTGATGAGGAGGAAGAGGAACAGGAGCGAGGGAGGATGTAGCCATTCAATCGGCCTTCCGGAAGGTCGGTCTGTGGCCGGCTCATCAGACTGCGGTTCAAATAAATTAAACCCCAGATCCCCGTTGATCACCACATCCCCATCATTCTATCCCTGTCACACGCCATATCACAGCGCATAGCTGAAATGAGAGAGGCCACAAAATAATCCAAACTGAATTAATAAATTTATCAATGATCAGTGAACACATATTTACACCAAAAATATTAACTATTCACCCTTGTGTAATCCCTTGGTGCCTTTCGTTACTGTGCCTTTGCCTACTCTAGTGCTCCTACAAAGTGTTGTCCCAGTGGCTGCAGCAGGACTGGCAGAAGGCTGCTGAGTGTCCATGTGGGAGACTTCAGACGGCCTTGCAGGACGCCCTCGACCAGCTCTGGGCCTGGTAGGCCTGGCTGTAGACTACACCACCTCAGCATGGGCAGCAGCAGTCTGTGCTGGCTGGATAACAGGCAGCAACAAGGGCAATGGTGGAGTGGCAGTAGTGGGAGCAGGAATGCTGTCATCCTGAGAGAGAAATGAGAAGTCGCACAACACCAGGTTATAGTCCAACAGATTTATTTAATTTTACAAGCTTTCGAAGCAGTTCGCTCCTTCGTCAGGTAAGTTAGCAATGAGAGAATCTCCCAGAATTCACAATTTAAACCCAGACAAAATCTATTCACATTATTCCCTACAACAAAGAGCACAGCCAAGACAATGAGATGTGTCCCAGGGGGTCCAACGTGTCAAACCACCTGCTGGCTGCATATCCTGTCAATTTGTGTTCTTGTGTTAGTCTTTTTAAAAAAAAAAAACACCTGAGAAGACCGGCCATGATGTCAAGTCACGTTCTGTATCGTGACATGAACCCGATATCGCGATTGAGGCCATCCTCATGAGTGCAGAACTTGGCTATCAGTTTCTGCTCTATGATTTTGCGCTGTCGTGTATCTCGAAGGCCGCCTTGGAGAACGCTTACCCGCAGATCCGAGGCTGAATGCCCCTGGCTGCTGAAGTGTTCCCCGACTGGGAGGCAACCCTCCTGCCTGGCGATTGTTGCGCGGTGTCCGTTCATACGTTGTCTCAGTGTCTGCATGGTCTCGCCGATGTACCATGCTCTGGAGCATCCTTTACTGCAACGTATCAGGTAGACAACGTTGGCCGAGTCACGTGAGTATGTACCGTGTACCTGGTGGGTAGTGTCCTCACGTGTTATGATGGTATCTGTGTCCATGATTTGGCATGTCTTGCAGAGGTTGCCGTGGCAGGGTTGTGTGGTGTCTTGGTTGCTGTTCTCCTGAAAGATGGGTAATCTGCTGCGAACGATGGTACTTTTGAGGTTAGGCGGCTGCTTGAAGGCGAGTAGTGGAGGCGTGGGGATGGCCTTAGCAAGGTGTTCGTCGTCATCGATGACATGTTGAAGGCTGCGAAGAACATGGCGTAGTTTTTCCGCTCCGGGGAAGTACTGGACGACGTAGGGTACTCTGTTGGTTGTGTCCCGTGTTCGTCTTCTGAGGAGGTCTATGCGGTTTTTCGCTGTGGCCCGTCGGAACTGTCGATCGACGAGTCGAGCGTCATATCCCGTTCTTACGAGGGCGTCTTTCAGTGTCCGTAGGTGTCCATCGCGTTCCTCCTCGTCTGAGCAGATCCTGTGTATTCGCAGGGCTTGTCCATAGGGGATGGCTTCTTTAACGTGGTTAGGCTGGAAGCTGGAGAAGTGGAGCATCGTGAGGTTGTCCGTGGGCTTGCGGTAGAGTGAAGTGCTGAGGCGTCCGTCTTTGATGGAGATTCGTGTGTCCAAGAATGAAACCGATTCTGAGGAGTAGTCCATGGTGAGTTTGATGGTGGGATGGAACCTGTTGATGCTATCGTGTAGTCCTTTCAGTAATCCTTCGCCGTGGGTCCAAAGGAAGAAGATGTCGTCGAGAGAGATCCTGTGAGAGGACAGCAGGTTCCTGTTCCTGCTCCACTGACCCACTGCCACTCCCCCGGGGCAGCACCTCAGCATCCCTACCAATCTGTTGGAGCACAGATTGCTGGCTTGCTGTGACACTGTGAAAGCCCCAGTCGACGGTAGTAGACCCAGTCACGATGGCAGCAGTCAGCTTGCGTGGCATCAAGCTGATATTGCATGAGAGCAGTCTGAGATTGGATGCCACCAATCATTGACTGCATTACAGCACTAAGACGTTGCGTCGCTTCCGCCTGTGCTGCAATGGAAGCTGCCAGATCACCCATCACACGCGGCATCAGGTCTGGGTTGCCACGGTCTCTCTGGGAGTCTACCATCCTTTGCAGACTGCAAATGATGGGCTCCATGGTGTGAGCAGAGCTCTGTGCAATGTTGGAGGCGGGCTCCTCCACGCTCCTTATCATTGCCGACAGGCTCTCAGGCACCCTTGCCATTGCACCTATCATCTCCATGTACATGCCCATCACCCTTCTTCAAAAGCCTCTCCATCGAGGTCCTCATCTGAGTCCTGTGCAGCAGAACTCACGTGCGAACTTGCCCTCCGGGGAGCTGGCCCCCAAGCTACCCTTTCCCCCTGGCCTTGCTGCAGCCCGCTCGTCCCCGGTGCATCACCCTGTGCAGACCCCGCTACTATACTAGCCTCTAAAGAACGGGTAGTGCCAGTATCTGAGCTGGTGCCTGCGGGTGAGACATGCAGTGACGCGGTGTGTTCTTCCTCCTCCTCTTCTCCGGCCTCACTCTCTACGGTGCCCTCAGGGACAGGCTGCTCAGGTGCTTGCTGATTATCTGAAAGCATAAAGGCACAAGATTCAGGTTAAGTTGAGGGGAGGGGGCAGGAAAGGAGAAATGCAAGGAGACAGCATGATTAGCTGGAAAGTGCGAAAGGCTTGTAAGGTGAGGGGGCAGTGGGATGTGAGAAGAAGGATTAGGGATTAACATATCGTTGTTGTCCCCAAGGGGGTCAATGTCGCCGGTGGCCACGGCGCCCACCACCTGGTGCCCATCACCTGGCGCCCAGTAATCTGCAGCACTCGAGTCTCTAGCTCAGACAGTGGTTGGGTGTTGGCTTGTCCCCCGCCTGTGCGCTCCTGCTCCCTCCTGTTATGAGTCACCTTGGCCTGCGAGAGAAAGGAAAGTGTGTGAGTGAGTGTGGTGCAATGTGTTTGGGTGATGTGCCTGCCATAGTTGAATAGCTGTCATTGTGTGCAAGGTGTGAGATGTGGGTGTGAGTGTTGGTAGGTAGAGATTGTTGGTGGGTGAGTGCTGGGGGTGTGGTGCTTTGTACAGATGGTGGTATGTAGCATTTGTTGAAGCATTCACTCACCCTGACCACCCGAATGAGGTTGTTAAATTTCTTCCTGCACTGTGTGTGTGTCCTGGGGACCACAGTGCTGCCCTAGACGTGCTGGACTACCTCTCTCGACATGGTGCGGAAGACTTGCGGCGAGGGCCTCCTGCCACTTGCCGGGTAGAGCACCGCCCTCCGTCTCTCCACAGCGAAGACTAACGCCTCCAATGCCTCATCGCTGAATCTGCGGGCTCTCTCCCTGGGGCGTGGATGTACCATCAGTGCAGCTTCTTGAGTCATCCGGCTCCTTCTCTTTGTTCTGCTTCTGCTTGCTGAGGCAGCTGCACAGCCAGCAATGCTGAGAATGAGGTTCTGCAGCATCAATGAACCTCCCCTTTAAGAACTGGAAAGAGCCTGTGGCAATGATGACTTGTGATTAGACTGCACTTGATATTGGTTAGCGCTTCGAGTTTAACGCCACTGAGCTAGGCCATTAGTGCTTGATTTAGCGCTCCAATCCTTTCTTTGTGCACTGAGACTGAATTCTACGTGCAGTCTGAATCATTAGCGCCTGGCGCTAATTCTCAAACTTTTCTAAAGTTAGCACCCATTCCTGGGCTATAATGAATTTCTCCCCCTTAATTTCTATTACGAGTATGGTCACATAGTGCATTAGCAGTATCTAGTGGTAGAAATTAAATACTGCAACATTGCTTTACTAAGCAACACAGCGGCAACTCTGGGCACAAGTTTGAGCAGCAATTAAATATGATAAATCTCTGCCCATAATATGCGTTTCTGGTGGGTGTTCTAATTGATGCAAGAAGCTCTTACCAGAATAAGGTGGGAGGGCATCACAGCTGTCCCCATTATTTCCTATTTCTTATGCTGGAACTGCATTCATTCATAAAAACACCATGTACCCAGGATTGCCAGGCAACTGCTGGATGCGGAGGCATTGAAACAAAGAGACAGGGAAGACTACTTGTTTTAAAGGATGGTTTGTAAGTGTTTTTGCACAATTAAAAAAAAATCCTGTGGGAATCCACTCTTCTTGTCGGAAAAATGGAGAAGGAACAGAAAGATGCCAGGCAGGTGAGGTTGCACCACAGGGTGCCTGTGCCCACCAGCTATTAACCTACACACTCAGGCAGAGGTAAATTTACCTGAAATTGCCCAAGGAAGACAGTGGCAGGACTGTGCCACATGCTCCAATCTTACATCCAAACTACGTCACAGGCACAGTCAGTGGCTGTGAAGGGCACTTTAGCTCTTACATTTTATCTTGCAACTTTATATCAGGCTGTCCTATGAGGATACCATTGAGTGCCAAACAGAACAATCCTCCTTACAGTTGCCTTATGTATCATAGCATCTACTTCACCAACTATAAAACAGTGGGTCAAGTACTGGCTTCCTGCAGACTCCATTTTGTGCCTCCACTTTGGGTTTCCTTTCACTTTATTTTTGCCTGATTTTTCTTTCCCCTCTTCTTCAGCCAGGACAACAAAATGCTGCAGTACAGAGGGATCTGGGGTCCTTGTACATGAAACACAAAAAGTTAGCATGCAGGTACAGCAAGTAATTAGGAAGGCAAATGGAATGTTGGTCTTTATTGCAAGGGGGATGGAGTATAAAAGTTGGGAAGTCCTGTTACAACTGTACAGGGAGTTGGTGAGACCACACCTGGAGTACTGCGTACAGTTTTGGTCTCCTTATTTAAGGAGGGATATACTTGCATTGGAGGCAGTTCAGAAAAGGTTCACTAGGTTGATTCCTGAGATGAAGGGGTTGTCTTATGAAGAAAGGTTGAACAGATTGGGCCTATACTCATTGGAGTTTAGAAGAATGAGAGGTGATCTTATTGAAACATATAAGATGCTGAGGGGGCTCGACAAGGTAGATGCAGAGAGGATGTTTCCCCTCGTGGGGGAATCTAGAACTAGGGGGCATAGTTTCAGAATAAGGGGTCGCCCATTTAAAACGGAGATAAGGAGGAATTTCTTCTCTCAGAGGGTCGTGAATCTGTGGAATTCTCTACCCCAGAGAGCTGTGGAGGCTGGGTCATTGAATATATTCAAGGTGGAGATAGACAGATTTTTGAACGATAAGGGAGTCAAGGATTATGGGGAGCGGGCAGGAAAGTGGAGTTGAGGCCAAGATCAGATCAGCCATGATCTTATTGAATGGCGGAGCAGGCTCGAGGGGCCAAATGGCCAACTCCTGCTCCTATTTCTTATGTTCTTCTTGTGATAAAGATGCTAATAGTTTGCAATGCCTTTTGGGCCTTTCCATAGGCCCTACAAATTGTTGCCACCTTATGTGGTCACACATACTTTTAATTACATGCAATCTCAGCTTATTGCACTTTTGGTTAGCTTTGCACTAGCATAGCCATTCCGATTTGTATTTCACCAGGAATTGAAAATCTACCCTAGCATGGGTTGTCTTGGCCCTGAAAGTGTTAACAGCATCAAGTCCTGAACTAGTATATCTTTGAAAGTGCATTCAACCATTAATGAAGATAAACTCTCAGAATGGATTTTCTTTAAAAAAGAATAAAGACACTCTATTAAGTTGAATCTGGACTCTGACAACAGAAGAGATATTTCCTAAGGTGTATTATGCCAGTACTTCCTCCCCAAGATGACAGGTTGTGCTGCAGTGCAATACCTCAGCTTGCAGCCCATTTGAGTAGGGGTTGTAGTGCAGGTTAGGGTAGAGTGGGGTAACGACTGTCATAGCAACTTTACCTTCTGTGTTATTAAACTATCCCAGATAGCTTCCTTTTAGAAAAACTATCTGTGCTGTCCATGATATTGAAATGACTATACATCACTGTGGTAAAGAACCAATGAAGTTACTGACAAGCATAGCTGGTGCAAGAAAGACTTTGGGGGAGAAATTCGGTATCGCCCCATTTTGGGACGCTAACTTTTAAAAGTTGAAAAAATTAGCGCCAGGTGCTAATGTTTTTCAACTTTTAAAAAATTCGGGGTTTGCGCTCCAGGAAGGAAGTGGAGCACTAAATCAAGTGCAGCAGGTGTACATCGCTGCATAATGGGCCGTGCAGCGCAGCCGCGTTGGAAGGCTCCTTCCCTCCCTTAAAGGGAAGGGCCATCGCTGCAGGCTCTGCAAGAGGGAAAACTTACCTGGTCCCCGACGGCAGCTGCAATCCGGCCCGATCAGCCCGATGCACTGCAGCGGAGTGCCGGTATGATCGAGCGCTGGCGGAGAAAAATGAAAAAAAACCAGAAAGAGCATTTCACAAGTTGTTTTACTTACCTCGGCCATCTCGCCTTTAAGTATCGCCTCTGAAGCGCCCGGCCTCCCGATGAACGCCTCCTGCAGCTGCTGCTGTTTTTGCCCGAAGATGCTGCAGGGGGTGGAACCGAAGTTCGGATCCGGGGCAATGCGCACGGCGATGACGTCACGATTTCCGGGCGAAGATCGGGCTGCAACACCATACCGCCGCCGCAAACCTCCCGCCAAATATAGCGGGGGTCGAGCTTCTCGCCGTGCCCGGTCGGTAAGTGCTTAGCTCCCCGCTATCGCTCCCCGGAGGCTATAACAGGAGGCCAATTTCTGGGCCTTTAGATCACAATTTTCTAAAGGAAACATCTCAACTGTTGCAGTAACAGGCGAGTACAAACTGGATTGTACTGACAGACAATAACAATGGTGTGGCATTTTGGGAGACAGAGTACATCATAGCAATTAGAATAATTTCATACATATTATGTTTTTTCAAAAATTTTCTTCTATTAGTAGATTTACAATTCTTACTGTTTAGATTCTTAATTGCACAGCATAGTTGTATAGAAATTGTGGTGCTAATCTGATTAAAAACCATGGGAGGCAATAAATTGGGCATGAAAGTTTATTATTTCTGTGTTATTACTACAATCATGGGAAAACATTAATTATGGCCAGAATTTTCCCTTTGAAGTGAGTGCGGGTTTGCGAGCAGGTGGGCAGTTAAAAGCGTTGAAATTGACAGTGCGTTGGGAAGCTGCAGTTATGCCGCCGACTTCCGCCTTTAACTCCGGCGCGTTCCTCAGCACGCCAGAGACCCGCTCGGGAGAGGCAGGCAACTTCATTTAAGTATTTAAGAGCTTGTTATCAGACTATTAATAGACTTTTTAACATGATGTTGTAGCTTTTACTAGGTGTGCACAGGATTCACGGGCTTCCTGAAACTCGCCTGTCAAAGCAAGGCGAGAGTTGAGCAGCCATTGTGTGAGTTGAGCAATTGACAGTTGAAATAATCACATAAATACACATACCTTACACCTGCTTCCTTGCCTAAGGGAAAGGCTCTTGCTGACATCATTGTTGCAGAGAATTTGTTTTCGGGAGTTTGCAGGTGATTTCTGCAACCTCGGAAGCCATTCTCACTACATTGCTCGTCACTCTCACTACATTGAAGGATTGTGCCTCTGATCTCCACTTTACCTGGCATCTATCAGATCAGCATGGGTGCTGCTTATGCTGTTTCATCTTGGACCTCAGATTCAGACCAAGATGAGCCCCAGCAGCAACAACACCAGCAGCAGCAGCCTTCTCCTCAATGACCTGCTGCTTCACAGGAGAGAAGGGATAAGCACAGGGGTGCACCTTGCAGGAGGCGATACCCCCAACACAGGGTACATAGGCAGAGAATGAGTTTCCTGGACATGACTGAAGAGCAATGCCTCAGGAGGCTCAGGCTATTGCGCCAGGTCATCGCAGACATTTGTAGTTTGCTGGAAGCAGACCTGCTGCCCAGAGGACCTGGTGGGCACGCCTTATCACTGGCTGTCAAAGTGACCACCACCCTCAACTTCTTCACCTCAGGCTCCTTCCAGGGATCTGCAGCAAACATTTGCAGGATCTCGCAGTCGGCCGCACACCGATGTATCACTCAGGTGACCGATGCCATGTTCCACAAATCAGGCACTTATGTACACTTTGCCACTGATGAAGCCAGTGTTACTGAGCGGGCGCTCAGCTTTGCGGCTCTGGCTTGTTTCCCACAGGTGCAGGGCATTCGTGAACCGCAGGGGCTTCCACTCCCTCAATGTGCAGCTCGTCTGCAACCTTCTTCTTCTTCTTCTTAGGCAGTCCCTCGGAACTGAGGATGACTTGCTTCCACACTAAAAATGAGTTTTCAGGTGACTGATGAGTCCAATGCGGGACCTACAGTCTCTGTCACAGGTGGGGCAGACGGTGGTTGAAGGGGCAGGTGGGCGGGGTGCTTGGGTTGACGTGCGCTTCTTCCGCTGTTTGCGCTTGGCTTCTGCTTGCTCCCGGCGGAGAGACTCGAGGTGTTCGGCGCCTTCCCGGATGCTTCTCCTCCACTTTGTGCGGTCTTGGGCCAGGGATTCCCAGATGTCGGAGGGGATGTTGCACTTTTTCAAGGAGGCTTTGAGGGTGTCCTTGAAGCATTTCCTCTGCCCACCTGGGGCTCTCTTGCCGTGTCGGAGCTCCAAGTAGAGCGCTTGTTTTGGGAGTCTCGTATCGGGCACGAAGATGATGTGGCCCGTCCATCAGAGCTGATCGAGCTTGGTCAAAGCTTCGATGCTGGTGATGTTGGCCTAAGCAAGAACACTGACGTTGGTGCACCTATCCTGCCAATAGATTTGCAGGATCTTGCAGAGGCAGCATTGGTGGTACCTCTCCAGTGCTTTGAGGTGCCTGCTGTACATGGTCCATGTCTCTGAAGCATACAGGAGGGTGGGTATTACTACTGCTCTGTAGACCATGAGCTTGGTGCCAGGTTTGAGGTCCTGGTCTTCAAACACTCTCTTCCTCAGGCGACCGAAGGCTGCACTGGCACACTGAAGGTGGTGTTGGACTTCGTCATCGACGTCTGCCCTTGTTGACAGTAGGCTCCCGAGGCATGGAAAGTGGTCCATGTTGTCCAAGGCCTCGTCGTGGATTTTGATAATTGGGGGGCAGTACTGTGTGGCGGGGGCAGGTTGGTAGAGGACCTTTGTCTTACGGATGTTTAGTGTAAGGCCCATGCTCTCGTACGCTTCGATGACAGAGGATGGGACAACCTTGGATCTGGACTGGAGGCGACGGAGGTTGAACAGTTTCCCGTTTGTTCTGTAGATTAGCTCCACTCCAGCAGGGAGCTTACTGAGGGTGAGATGGAGCATTGCAGCAAGGAAGATCGAGAAGAGCGTTGGTGCGATGACACAGCCTTGCTTGACTCTGGTCCGTACGTGAATTGGGTCTGTGGTGGATCCGTTGGTCAGGATCACGGCTTGCATGTCGTCGTGAAGCAGGCGAAGGATGGTGACACAACCACAAAAAGATCATCATGCATGTGTGTGCCAGAATCCCAGGGAGCTGTCATGACCCTTTCGTCCTGGGCCAATCCACCCTCCCTCAGCTCTTCGCACCTCCGACTAGACTTACCAGCTGGCTGCTTGGAGACAAGGGCTACCCACTGAAGATGTGGCTGATGACACCCTTGAGGAGGCCAAGTACTGAGGCTGAGGAGCGCTATAATCAAAGCCACATCACGAACAGATGTGTAATAGAGCAAGCAATCAGGATGCTGAAGATGTGCTTCAGATGCCGGGACAGATCTGGAGGAGCCCTTCAGTACGCACCAGCCAGGGTCTCCAGAATCATCATCGTTTGCTGCGCGCTGCACAACACAGCGCAGCAGCGAGGATTGGAGCTGCAGGAGGAGCAAGGTGCAGAGTGCACAGCCTCTTCAGAGGAGAAGGTGGAACACGAGGAGGAGGAGGAACCTGAGGTGCAGATGGCAACAGCAGCAGCGCACATTGCTGCGTGGGAGGCCCGGGATGGACTTATAATGGCACGATTTAGTTAAGTTGCACCAGTGCATCCATATGACTCCCAGATGCTCAACCAAATCCTACCCCCACCAAAACCACAAAGCAGTCCTAAAATGACCAAACCATTCCTGTCATACACACCCCCATTGCTCGAGGTTAAGTAATGTCTTACCATTCACTCCAAGTGACAAGACCACTTCCAAAGAAGGAGGCAAAAATGGATAAGACGGGAAAGTGGTACAAATAAATGAATTTATGTGGCTCATAAATACAACTGAAACTTAACCGTCTAACATTTTGAAAGACACCCATGTGCATACCCTTGTGCATCTACAATTGTGGCATTTTTCTTTTCCAAATACTTCTAGAACATGCACCCCATGTGGTTTCAGCAGAGGTAGAGGCAGGCTGCTCACTTCCCTGCTCTGACTGCTTAGACACTTTTGGCAGATGTCCTCTGGGTTTTGGAGGCTGTGAGGGCCCCGCCAAAGATTGCTACTCCTGCACCTGTGCAGGGGCAAACTCGGCCATCGGGATCCGAAGCAGCATGTGGGGCTCTGACTGAGGGGGAGGCAACAGGGGAGAAGTGGGAGCGCTTTGAGACAAGCCCCCACTTCCATGTCTCCTCTCATCATCATCCCTCTCATGGGCCACCCACACTTCCCTGCTAGCAAGGAGCTGGAGAGCACCTTGCTGCACATCAGTGGGGCCATGAGGACCCAAGTCTAGGTTTCTATCCCTCCTAGATATGACTGCAATAAGAGTCTGCAAGCTGTTGTCCACAGCAAGCATGTTCTCGTTTGACTGGCGCATTTGATGCTCCATGTAGGTGGCCACTCTTTCCATGGAAGAGCACATCGTAGCCATCACCTGCAACATGGTGTTGCTCATGTTGGAGATGAACTCCTCCATTCTCCCTACATTCGCACACATCGCAGCTGGAAAAGCTGCCAGAGAATCATGCAATTGTTGCTGCTCCTCCAAGATCAGCCTCTTTGTCGACGGCCCCCGAGGTTCAGCATCTGCATCCAGCTGAGCAGAGCTTGGAGTGTCCTGTGCCCTCCAGCAAGGACTCTCCACTGCTGTCCCTGTCTCCACCATCTGCTCTTGCTCACTTGTGATGTGTGAGACACCAGGTGTCAATACTACTCTGTGTCTTGCAGGACCCACCGACGTGCGTGTATCTGTGCTGGTGCTGGGTGCGCATGGGTCATGTGATGGTGCACCCTCAGAGACTGGAGCTTCCTCTGTGGAGTTGTCTTCCTCCTCTGGCTGGACAGTTGGGGGGGGGGGGCACTTGATGGGCCTGTGGGAAAGTAAAGACACGAATTAGAACTGTTATGATAAGAATGTTTTAAGTTACCATTATGCACATGATCATATTTCACTGGCTGCTGACATCAAGTCACCATGAGTGACTGTTGAATGCCATGTGGTTGTATGATATTTAATTCAGTCACCAGGTTGCTGGGAGGTCCCCCTCTCTCCATCTCTCACCACCAGCAGCTCCACAACTCCATTTATTTCCAGCGCCTCCTCCTCTGCTGCCGTGAATGGAGTGATAATTGGAGGGCCACCTCCGGTTTGCTGCCTCTCCCAGGTGATCTGTGCTCTCTTCTCCTGCAAGGAGGGAAACAAGAGAACTTTGAGTGAGAGTGATGGAATGAGTATAAGGAATGGATGGGCTACATCTGTAGAGGGTGACTATGAGGGAGTGGCGTGACATTGCCAAATGGCCTCCTTCTTGGCGTTACTTTCTATGATTGCATTAGGATGAGGGGGAGTGTCAGCGGTGGATAGTCAGATGGGGATGTGAGTTGGTGCATAGACAGTGAGGGATGGGTGCATCTGCAAGGTAGGTTGGTGTGAGGAGTGATGTGCAGGAGTAGGCTTGGGAAGGCAGAATGATGGGGTAGGGGTGACATGCACATCAGGATGTAGTTGAACGTGGCGTTGCACTCACCTTTCCTGACCTCATGAGATCATTAAATCTCTTCCTGCATTGAATGCAGGACCTGGCGACAACACTCCTGCAGCTCACTTCGTCAGCAATCTCCAACCATGTCTCTGCGGCTGGCCTCTTCCTCCTGTCAGCAGGGAAAAGGACCTCCCTGCGGGCTCTCACTCCCTGGAGCAGGATTTCCAGGGAGGCATCAGTGAACTTTGGCGCAGCCTTTTGCCGCTGAGCCTGCATTTTTCTTCACAAATGTTTAAACCTTTAGAATCAGACCACTTCCTTCCTCTGACACCAACCACTCTCTTCCTCACCAACCTTCAACTGTCATCTGTGCAATGCTCCTTTAAATAGGTGAGATGAAGTCGAGTCATCAGACCAGCTCCACTTAATTGGCTGGAAAGCCACATGACTAATTCAATTGGAGTAGTTTAGTTAAAAACAGACTGCAGTGCGTGCTAAAAGAACGTCCGGGATAGCGACCCGCACCCAACCCCACAGAAAGGAAAAGATTGCGGCCTATGTGTTATAGGGCTGTATTCTCTACTGCCAAAATCTATGTAAATATGCATCAGGCTTAAAGGCTAACCTGATAGGCAGCGGTAGCTGCACTCCACGCAAAGTTCTTCGGAAATTCTCCATAAAGGAATTCATCTTCTTTCTGTGGTGGGAAGCCATTGTCACAAATTATTTCTGCATAATAATGTGCTGACCGCTTGGGAGTTCTTTGTCTGTTAGGGTCTTTAAAGTTTACATGATGCAGCCCAAATTGTAAACGGTATCCATCGACCCATTCAAAGCTGTCCATGAGGGACCCAGCTGTGTAACCTTTCAGATTAACATCGTCCAGCTTGTAAGCTGCAAATATATTTTTTAAAGAGAAAAAAATTAATTCCAGGTTACTTGGTTCATAATTATGTTACTTTGCATTGCATTAATCTTAAAATGTTACAATAACATTCTCTAGTTTTTCTGGAATTTCAGTACAATTTATCTATATATGAGGATGCAGGCACAACAGCATATAATTAAAAACAATATTAATGTTCGGAGAAAATTCTACATGGATCGGAGAAGAGTAATTTTTACTTCTACCATTCTATAACCAATTGTTCTTCTGCTCTGACCCTTCTAATTTTTCTCTGCACTTTATGGTTCCATAATTTGTATATTGCGGTATGCGTTGTAAATTCAAGAACAGCAATAGAAATACATATTAGCGTTGTAATTAAAATTGAAAAGAATTAAAATTTGCCAAAATATTAAGAAAAGCAACTAGAAGTTACTGCTTGCTAAGGAAATCCAGATATTTCTGTATAATTTTGTCAGACAACGGCACTCAAAGTAATTAGTTTAAAAGTTGGAATTTGTTGCAAATGCCCTCAATTAGGACAAACACTTCCAATACTGTTTGTAGCAGAAAAACAGAAACAAAATAACCTTTTAGAGCCTCATTGATATACGTCTTGTGGTAGAATATTCTGTCTATGTCATCCACACCGGAAGTAGATTTTGTAGCTACCCCATTTTCAGTTATGTAAATGGGGGGATTGTTGTATTCCTCTTTGATCCAGTTCAGTAGTCTCCTCAGGCCCCAAGCTACAGCTCGAACATTCTTAGCAGCTGAAGTTGGCCAACTTGAGGCAAACTCTTCAGCTGTATCTCTGTCATATTCATAAGAAAAAGATTTGAGTTTGTTGATATGATGACGTACAAGTTTTGTGGTGTATGTACTGAGACAAAAAACATCTGCAGTGCCACGGATAAAAGTTTTCTCTTTCTCTGTAAACTGAGGAAGCCTTGGAGTCGAGAGACGTTGCAGTTCACTTTTGTTTCCAACCTGCCATTTCATAGCCTCGGGATAATCACCATTTTTAAAAATGGGGTGTGCAAACCAGCCCGACATAAACTGCAGGTAGCGATCAGCTGCAGCCACATCTCTGAGGTTATTAGTTATCTTTGGTTCCACCCAGTCTACATTAAGGCTGATAGAAATTAAGCCTTTCTGTGTGCTCCTGTATTTATCATCATATGTGTGAAAGGCTTTGGCATGGGCTTTCAGCAATACATGTGCCACTATGTACGGAAGTTCACCTGGTTTTTTAAAAGCAGGGGGAAAGGAAGCTGTACCGTATCCTTCCCAGCTGAATACAGAGGGTTCATTAAATGTTATCCAGAACTTAACCCTATCTCCAAAAGTTGTGAAGCAGTAATCGGCATATGCATTAAACAAGTCAATTAGTTCTTCATTCTCCCAGCCTCCAATATCTTGAAGTGCTTGAGGTAGATCCCAGTGGTAAAGTGTTACCATTGGTGTTATGTTGCTTGCAAGAAGACCATCAATTAGTTTGTTATAATAATCAACACCTGGAGGGTTCAGTGTCACAGTTCTCCCATTAGGGAAAATACGAGACCATGAAATAGAAAAGTGGTAGTTTTTAACTCTCAATGCGCGAAGCATGTAAAGATCTTCATCAATTTTGTTGTAACTATCACATGCAACATCTCCTGTATCGCCATTCTGGACCATATTAGGTTTATGAGTGAAATTGTCCCAGATACTGGGGCCTTTCCCATCAGCATTCCACCCTCCTTCAATCTTATAAGCTGATGTGGATACGCTCCATACAAATCCTTCTGGGAATGTGGCATACAAGAACTTGTCCCTTTCCATAACTTCCTGACTTGAAAACTTCTCCCACACAACCTTAGCCTTTGAGGGCACTTCAGATGCTAGCAAAGCAGTCAATCTTTTACCATTATTGTTGGGAATAAAGGTCTGAATTAAATTGTTTGAGGAACTGTTAACAAAACCATTATTCTCAATTATCTGTGTGTAAAAGTATGCAGATTCCTTTGGAGTTCTGGGTCTGTTAGAATCTTCAAAATTCACAAAATGGAGTCCAAATCTATGGCTGTACCCTTGTGGACCTTCAAAACTGTCCATTAGTGACCATAGTGTAAATGCCCTCACATCAACCCGATCCACAATGAAAGCTGGTGAGGGAAAATGAAGGTGGTGTTAGTTATGTTTTGCAGCAAATATACTTAACTAAGCAGTGTGAGACTATCAATCAAGTAGTCTAAAAGTCAATACCCAACTTTGCAGCAAGTTTTACTTTTTAGCTCTCAATTAACTTTGCAAAAATACTCCATCACAAAATGGATTCCTAAGAAACAGACCATTAAAATACCACTAACTCTGTATTTCTCTCATGTAATTTATATTATAATCTTCTTGCCAAACTCATAATCTTCGCAGTTCTCGGTTCTTGAGAGTTTTTTTTTAACCAGCAGCACTTCATGAAACCCCAGCAGCATTTCTGCAGCATATCCAAGAAAATGTATTTTATTCAATTCCTCTCAAATCTTAATATAAATAGCAATTTACCATTTGCTTGAACTTTGTGTGGAAAATGTGTATTTTTCTCATTAATTAAAACAGTTTAGGGGAATTATGGCAGGAATAACAGATTAGGTTATGGAAGAGTAAACACAAAATTAGCAAACCAGAATGTGGACTCTTTGAGCCATTAGTAATTTAATATAAAACTGAAAATAGAATCTTAAAATAGTACACTTTAATTGGCATTGTTGGCAATAATATTATTCCATCAAAATTCAGATATACCATTTTGATTGTGGGCATGTTGAGAAGGCTGTGGCTGTTTTCTTGGCAATGCCATGGTACGGTGATAAGTGTACTATCGTGGTGTGATCCTACCTGATCAAGCAAAGACCTGCAAAGAGTGGGGACTGACTGGATTATGTGGTTGCAATACTGTGGTCATAAGAAACAATGCACCATAGAGTGGAAGGATGTAGATTCAAATGAAAAAATAATTGAGGTTTACTACACTTTTAAAATAAGTGAGAACATTCTGTTTTAGTACTGAATGAACAGATGGATATGCATTAGTAGATTATTCGTACATATCATGTGTGTCAATACTAGACCTGAACTTGCAACACAAGGCTCAAGGTTGTGCTTTTTTTGTTTATCCAATATTGTTGTTGTTGATATCCATTGATGTAGTATCAGACACTACTAAAGCCAGAAAAGACTGGATCTGTAATCTGTGGATAATTAATTGTTACTTTCATTTCTATTTTGACAATTTCCTTAACCGCACAGATAATATAAACTTACCCTTCAGTGCCTCATTAATATAGGCAGCAGAATTCTCTATCCTTATGGTGTCATTTATGGAATCACTACCAGCATATTCTGTTGGCACTCCATGTCCGGTTATGTAAATTGGAATGTTGGTACTTGTATATTCATGGGTAACAAAATTTAACAACCTTCGCAAGCCCCAGGGCACGATATATATCCATGGAGATACAGTCGGGCGCCATGATGCGTGTAACTGCGGAGAAAAGTCCCCAATACGATTGTAGTTTGAAACACATGTTTTATTAATGGTCGAACTGATTAGCCGAGAGGTATAGTGACTGAGACCAAAAAAATCTGAAGTTCCATTTATGTATTGTTTTTCCTTTTCTGTAAATGATGGAAGTTGGACAGGAGCAGAAGCACATTCGTCATTATATTTTTTTATCTGGGTTTTTAAGACCTCTGGATAGTCACCATTAACAAAGATAGGATGAGCAAACCAGCCCAGCATAAATTGCAGGTATCGATCAGCTGTTAAAACATCTTCTGGATTATCAGGGGAACTAGGTTCAGCCCAGTCTGAATTTAATGCAATTCCGACTTGACCATGTTGCTGAGAACGGTAGTTTTTATCATAAATGTGCCAAGCCCCGGCATGGGCCTTGATTATGGAATGGGCCACCTTGTAGGATGCAGTAGTTGGATTACTGATTCCAGGCGCATGCTGTCCTGTGCCATATCCAGCATAACTAACTACCCAGGGCTCGTTAAATGTGATCCAGTACTTCACACGGTCTCCAAAGGTAGCAAAACAAAAATCTGCGTAGTCAGTAAACGCATCTATTATACCCTCATTCTGCCATCCACCAATATCTTGCAGAGCTTGAGGAAGATCCCAGTGGTACAGTGTCACCATTGGTTGAATGTTGGACTCCAGCAGACTGTCAATCAATTTATTGTAATAGTCTATTCCATCTTGGTTCAGTTTGGCACGATAGCCAGTAGGGAAAATTCTAGGCCATGACAAGGAGAACTTATAAGAGTTAGATCGTAAACCTCTCATTAAATAAACATCATAATCAATTTTATTGAAGCTATCACAGGCAACATCTGCAGTCTGGTTTTTTTCTATATTTCCCTCATGAGCAAACCTGTCCCAAATGCTTTCTCCTTTCCCCTGTTCTGCCCAGCCTCCCTCAATTTTAAATGAGGCAGTAGCTGTGCTCCAAAGAAAACCACTGGGGAAAGTACCATACAGGAAGGAGTCCCTCTCTGCCTCTGATTGTTTTGAAAACTTCTGCCATACAGTTTGATAAGATGAAAGGAGAGATGCTCTTTGATGCTGAACTTCACTGTTACTTTCCGCAAGCTGAAGTTTGCTTCCTTCTTCCACTGGAGAAAAGATACTGAAAACATTAAATTAAAATGGTTAAAACACTTTAGAAATTACATTATTTCAAAACGTTGAACATAAATGTTTTAGTCTGAATGTCAGTGAAGTACTGATAAATAAAATCCCACTATCAAAAAAGACCCAGACAAACATCCAGTTATTGCTGGAGAACATCTCTTAGTAATGAAGATAATGGTCTAGAGTTGGAACAGAAGGAATGGAAGATTTAGGGCCTGAAAGTTCAAGGTCGCTGCTCCTCTTCCAGACTCCTGGCCACCTACAAGCAGGAACTTTGACCCTGTCCCAAATCACAGGGAGGGGGTCATTTAAATGTTTGAGCGGGCAGCCAATGCCTATATGTGTGCAACAGATGTGCCTGCCCCAACTTCCAGTAGGAAAATCAGAGTGGCAGCCAGCAGGTCTGATGATGGAAGCTGGAGGCCCTTAATGGGTTAAAGATAGAATTCTTGAAACAACAACAGCTTGCATTTATAAAGCATCTTTATCGTAGAAAAACGTCCCAAAGTTCTTCATAGAGATATAAGAACAAAAATGGATGCTGCGCCAAAGAAGGAGCCATTAGGAAGGGTGGCCAAAAGCTTGGTCAGCGCTGCTTTTATGGAGGGTCTTAAAGAAGTACATGGAGGTAGACAGGTGATGAGGTTTTGTGAGAGAACCCCAGAGAATGGGGCCTACGTAGCTGAAGACATAGCCACCAATGGTGGGGTGAAGGAAGGGAAAGATGCACAAGATGCCAAAGTCAGGTGAAGTTTGGCGGGGTGGTTGTAGGGCTGGAGGAGGCTATTGAGAGAGGGAAGGATGAGGACATGGAGGGATTTAAACACAAGGATGAGAATTTTAAATTTAAAACGTGGGGTACCAGGCAATGTTCACTTTAAATTTGTTGCGCGGCTGAGCATGCGCAGTATCTTTTCCAGCGGCTACAGTTGGTGAGCGGCCTGCGCAGGACCTCCCAATCGATGTGCACCCGCGCACCTTAGGAGGAATGTTGGTACCAGGGATCAATCTAGGTCAGAGAGAACAGGGTGATGGGTGAGTGGGACTTGGTGTAGGATAGGTTACAGACAGCAGAGTTTTGGATGGGCTGAAGTTTATGGAGGCTGGAGGATGAGAGGATGGCCAGGAGAGTACTGGAATAGTTGAGTCTGGAGGTTACAAAGGCATGGATGAGTGTTTCAGCAAGAGATAGGCTGAAGTCAGGGTGGAGGCAGCCAATCCGGGCACAATCTCGTGTCCAGGCCAACTAGTTTTCACACAATTTTTTAAACAGAATTTCTTCACCAGGAATGCTGTGAATCAATCACAGAAAAAATTCTCCGAAATAAACTATATAAATATATGATGCACATTTAAAGACATTTTCACTTAGCGTTGACTAAATTAAAAGGTTTTTCAAATTTTCCATGAACTCATCTCTTATTTACATACGAATTGCAACACGGTCATGCGGGTTTTAAGTATTTTATAATTTAAATACCTTTCTTTATCGGAGTTGCTTGTTTGGTAATACAGTGGTAAACTGTCCAAAAAGTGATTGGCATCACAGCCAACAACTGGCACCTTATTAATATTCACAGCTGCCAATGAGAAGAATGAATGTTACAAATTGAGCACGCAACACTATGAACTATGAAATGTACAATACATACGAATGATGTGAAGACAAAAATGAAACTTTTTTGCTTAGGATTGATATTTATTGGATTCTTACTTGTACACAAAGGTTCAAACTGCCCGTGCCCAGGGGCCCCAGTCAAATATGGGGAGCCAGTAAAACTCGGCAGAATGCAGAAAATTGCATACAACCACTGGATCAGTTTAATTTAAGCATAGTATAATGTGATATCATCTGTTTTATTATTAGAGCAGTGTGTAAAGATTCTACGGGATGGATTGGGGGGAGGCGGGGGGGGGAAGTTTGTGTGGGGGTGTGGAGGAGCCCTGAATGACCTTGGTGCCCAGGGCCCAGAAGTTGAGGAATCGTCACATACCTTTTACAATTCCAGTGAGTGCAGCACTGTAATGCTCCGTGCTGCCTACAGCTGAAACAGCACATCGTGAAAAGTCTAAACTAAAAACCAAAATTGGCAAAAAGTTGTTGATGCTCTGCAAAATAAAAATAAAGCACCATTATTTTTCTTTTCCATTGCTTAGCAAACTACGATCCATTTTAACTGAAATGACCAAAAGGTTTCCAAGGACTCCAAGATGCCAAAGGAATAGTGAAAACAATAAGTAGCATCCACTAATCTTCGCTAAGTACATCTGTAACACCTCAGTCTATCTGTACTTACAGTTTACAGGGTATAGAAATAAACTTATTATTGTGTACAGTAAACTCTAGGGTAAGTACTTGTGTCAAAACTGAAACATTTTTGTCTAGTCTTAGTCACAAGATATAAAGGGCTCAAAATTCTGGGAACACAAAGGCAGACTGTGAGATGTCGCAGTTATGACAGTTCTTTGCCCCTTTTACTGTGCATCACAATTTCCATTTGAAGTGGGAACAGGTGCATACTTTGTGCACCCACGTTTGGGTGGGTGTATTATGACACCACGCACGAGGGTAATACATCCTGCATTACATATCCTGTCATTTATGTTGCAGCAATGGTGGGTGTTAGGGACACCTCAGAGATCCTGTCAATCAGCGCTGATAAACATTTCAGGGCAAAGGAGTAAGGTCAAATTTTAAATGGGTGGTTTCCCTTACTGCAATCTATTGCAGAGCGATCGATTGCAGTAGGAAAACAGCCAAATTCAAAACTTGGCAGCATTTTTAATTCTATAAGAATCTTCGACTGGCATAGCTGGCCATCCTACACTGCAGCAAAGTGCTGCAATGTTTTACTTCCCCTGGTGAATCAGATGCCCCAGCTGCACTGTAAATGACATGGGCACCTACCCAAAACATTTCATTTTCCCTGACCTTGGGAAGTGGGCCAGGGCCAGGATCAGGGGTGCAAACAAAAGGTGGGCAGAAGCAAAGTTGAAGCCCATGGAATAAAAGGGACAGTGGATACAAAATAGGCTAAGTGACAGGAAACAGAGAGTAGTGGTGAACGGTTGTTTTTCAGACTGGAGGAAGGTATACAGTGGTGTTTCCCAGGAGTCGGTACTAGGACCACTGCTTTTCTTGATATATATTGATGACTTAGACTTGGGTGTACAGGGCACAATTTCAAAATATGCAGATGACACAAAACTTGGAAGTATAGAGAACAGTGAGGAGTTTAGTGATAGACTTCAAGAGATCATAGACAGGCTGGTGGAATGGGCGGACACGTGGCAGATGAAATTTAATGCAAAAAAGTGCAAAGTGATACATTTTGGTAGGAAGAACAAGGAGGGCAATATGAACTAAAGGGTACAATTCTAAAGGGGGTGCATGAACAGAGAGACCTGGGGTATATGTGCACAAATTGTTGAAGGTGGCAGGGCAGGTTGAGAAAGTGGTTAAAAAAGCATACAGGATCCTGGGCTTCATAAATAGAGGCATAGAGTACAAAAGCAAGGAAGTTATGATGAACCTTTATAAAACACTGGTTCGGCCTCAACTGGAGTATTGTGTCCAATTCTGGGCACTGCACTTTAGGAAGGATGTGAAGGCCTTAGAGAGGGTGCAGAAAAGATGTACAAGAATGATTTCAGGGATGAGGGACTTCAGTTACATGGATAGACTGGAGAAGCTGGGGTTTTTCTCCTTAGAGCAGAGAAGGTTGAGAGGAGATTTGATAGCGTTGTTCAAAATCATGAGGGGTCTAGACAGAGTTGATAGAAAGAAACTGTTCCCATTGGCGGAAGGGTCGAGAACCAGAGGACTCAGATTTAAGGTGATTGGCAGAAGAACCAAAGGCGACATGAGGAAAAACTTTTTTACGCAGCGAGTGGTTAGGATCTGGAATGCACTGCCTGAAAGGGTGGTGGAGGCAGATTCAATCGTGGCTTTCAAAAGGGAATTGGATAAGTACCTGAAGGAAAAAAAATTGCCGGGATACGGGGAAAGGGCGGGGCAGTGGGACTAACTGAAGTGCTCTTGCAGAGAGTCAGCACGGGCTCGACGGGCCAAATGGCCTCCTTCTGTGCTGTAACCATTCTATGATTCTATGATTCTAGTTCTCCATCAACAATGGGCATGAATAAATTACTGCACAGGTACATTCCTGGATAAAAATATAGAATCATAGAATTATAGAGCATAGAAAGAGGCCATTCAGCCCATTGTGCCTCTGCTGACTCTCTGAAGGGTCCTATTCCCCTGTCCTTTCCCTATACTCTATATATTTCAAATATGCCTCAATTTTCCTTTTAAAAGCTGTTATGGTTTCTGCTTTCACCATTGTTTCTGGTAGGGTATTCCAAGTCCTAACAACCCTCTTCATAAAAAGAAGCCTAAACTCTCCCTTTGTTCTTTTTGTGATGATGTTAAATTGATGCCCTCTAGTTACTGACTCACCAACCAGTAGAAATAGTTTTTCCTGATTGACCTTATCAAAATCCTCAATCATGAAATACCTCTATCAGATCTCCTCTTAACCTACTTCTTGCCAATAAAAAGACCCTCAGTTTCTCTTACATAAAAACAGAAAATGCTGGAGACACTCAGCAGGTCAGGCAGCATCTGTGAAGAGAGAAACAGAGTTAACGTTTCAGGTCGATGACTCTTCGTCAGAACTGGAAAAAAGCAGGAAATGGAACAGGTTTTAAGCAAGTGTAGTGGCTGGAAAATGGGGGAGGGGATGAAAGAACAAAAGGGAAGGTCTGTGATAGGATAGAAAGCAGGAGAGATTAAGAGACATTGAGAGACACGAAGAGATATTCAAGGCAAAACGGGATGGTAATAGGACAGGTTAAGGAACAAAGGATGGCTCTAGATGAAGTGTAAATTACGCTGGCAGAATGAAAGACAGCTGCCATGTGGGAGAGAAGAACAGAAGGCCAAACAAAAAGAGTGGAGAAAAAAATATATATATATGGTAGGGGCCGGGGTTATGATCTGAAATTGTTGAACTCAATGTTGAGACCAGAGGGCTGTAAAGTGCCTTATCGAAAGATGAGGTGCTGTTCCTCGAGCTTATGCTGAGCTTCCGTGGAACAATGCAAGAGGCCGAGGACGGTGAGGTCTGAATGGGAGTGGAGCACTGAATTAAAGTGACAGGCGACCGGAAGCTTGGGGTCCCCCCTACGGACTGAACGGAGGTGTTCCGCAAAGCGGCCACCCAATCTGCGTTTGGTCTGCCCAATGTAGAGGAGACCACATCGTGAGCAGCGAATACAGTAAACTAAATTGCAAGAAGTACAAGTAAATCGCTGTTTCACCTGGAAGGGATGTTTGGGGCCCTGGACAGTGGGAAGTGGGGAGGTATAAGGGCATGTGTTGCATCTCCTGCGCTCGCACGGGAAGGTGCCGGGCGAAGGGGAAGGGGTGTTGGGGGCGATAGAGGAGTGGATTAGGGTGTCGCGGAGGGAGCGGTCCCTACGGAATGCTGAAAGGGGAGGTGAGGGGAAGATGCGTTTGGTGGTGGGATCACGCTGGAGGTGGCGGAAATGGCGGAGGATGATCCGTTGAATGTGGAGGCTGGTGGGGTGAAAGGTGAGGACAAGGGGAACTCTATCGTGGTTCCGGGAGGGAGGGGCAGGGGTGAGGGCAGAAGTGCGGGAGATAGAACGGACACGGTTAAGGGCCGTGTCAACCATAGTAGAGGGGAATCCTCGGTTGAGGAAAGAGGAAGACATGTCGGAAGCACTGGTGTGGAAGGTGGCATCATCAGAGCAGATGCGGCGGAGACAGAGAAACTGGGAGAATGGACTCTATTCCATTCTCCCAGTTTCTCCGTCTTCGCCGCATCTGCTCTGACGATGCAACCTTCCACACCAGTGCTTCCGACATGTCTTCCTCTTTCCTCAACCGAGGATTCCCCTCTACAGTGGTTGACACGGCCCTTAACCGTGTCCGTTCTATCTCCCGCACTTCTGCCCTCACCCCTGCCCCTCCCTCCCGGAATCACGATAGAGTTCCCCTTGTCCTCACCTTTCACCCCACCAGCCTCCACATTCAACGGATCATCCTCCGCCATTTCTGCCACCTCCAGCGTGATCCCACCACCAAACGCATCTTCCCCTCACCTCCCCTTTCAGCATTCCGTAGGGACCGCTCCCTCCGCGACACCCTAGTCCACTCCTCTATCGCCTCCAACGCCCCTTCCCTTCGCCCGGCACCTTCCCGTGCAAGCGCAGGAGATGCAACACATGCCCTTATACCTCCTCACTTCCCACTGTCCAGGGCCCCAAACACCCCTTCCAGGTGAAACAGCGATTTACTTGTACTTCTTGCAATTTAGTATACTGTATTCGCTGCTCACGATGTGATCTCCTCTAAATTGGGGAAACCAAACGCAGATTGGGTGACCGCTTTGCGGAACACCTCCGTTCAGTCCGTAAGGGGGACCCCAAGCTTCCGGTCGCCTGTCACTTTAATTCAGCGCTCCACTCCCATTCAGACCTCACCATCCTTGACCTCTTGCATTGTTCCACGGATGCTCAGCATAAGCTCAAGGAACAGCACCTCATCTTTCGATTAGGCACTTTACAGCCCTCTGGACTCAACATTGAGTTCAACAATTTCAGATCATAACCCCGGCCCCTACCATATATATGTATATTTTTTTCTCCACACTTTTTGTTTGGCCTTCTGTTCTTCTCTCCCACATGGCAGCTGTCTTTCATTCTGCCAGCACAATTTACACTTCATCTAGAGCCATCCTTTGTTTCTTAACCTGTCCCATTACCATCCCCTTTTGCCTTGAATATCTCTTCATGTCTCTCAATGTCTCTTAACCTCTCCTGCTTTCTATCCTATCACAGACCTTCCCTTTTGTTCTTTCATCCCCTCCCCCATTTTCCAGCCACTACACTTGCTTAAAAATCTGTTCCATTTCCTGCTTTTTTCCAGTTCTGACGAAGAGTCATCGCCCTGAAACGTTAACTCTGTTTCTCTCTTCACAGACGCTGCCTGACCTGCTGAGTGTCTCCAGCATTTTCTGTTTTTATTTCAGATTTCCAGCATCTGCAGTATTTTCTTTTTGCCTCAGTTTCTCTTGTCTCTCCTGAGAACTAAAGCCCCTTATCCCTGGTATCATCTTAACAAAACTCTTCTGCATCCTCGCCATGACCTTGACAAGTTTTCTTCGGTAAGGCATCGAAAACGGGATACAATATTCTCACTGCGGCCTAACTAATGACTTGTATAGGTTTAGCATTATCTCCGTGCTTTTGTATTCTATACTGTTATTTATAAAACCTAGGATCCCTCATCCTATATGCTTTTTTTTAAAAAAAAGCAGCTTTATCAACTTGCCCTCCCATTTTTAAAGATTTGAAATCCTTTTGTTCCTCTACTTCTTTGTAAAGTTTTAACTTAGTGTATATATCCAGTCCTTAGTCTCCCTCCAAAAATGTATCACTAAACATTTCTCCATATTAAGTTTCATCTTACATTTACCTGTCCAGTTTACTAACCCATGTCCTCCTGAAATCACTTACAAATTAAGAGCAATAGTCCCAACACTGACAGAAAATACTGGAAGTACTCAACAGGTCAGGCAGCAACTGTGCAGAGAGAAACAGAGTTAACGTTTTGACGAAAGCTCATTGACCTGAAACATTAAAGGGGAGACCTAACAGAGGTATTCAAAATCATGAGGGGTTTTGATAGAGCCAAGTAGGGAGAAACTATTTCCTCTGGCAAGTGGGTCGGTAACCAGAGGTCATAGATTTAAAATAATTGGCAAAAGAACTAGAGGTGAAATGAGGAGAAATTATTTCACACAGAGGGTTGTTATGATTTGGAACGGACTACCTGAAAGGGTGATGAAAACAGATTTCATAGGAACTTTCAAAAGGCAATTGGACATGTATTTGAAGAGGACTCATTTGCAGTATTATGGGGAGAAAGCTGGGGTGTGGGATTAAATTGGACAGCTGTTTCAAAGAGCCGGCACAGGCATGTTGGGCCGAATGGCCCCCTTCTGTGCTGTACGATTCTATGATAATCTGTTATGCTCCTAGCAAATGAACAATTCAATATTCAGTATGTCTGATGATTTCAATACTTAAAAATTGAAGAATGTTTGCATATTTGGACAAAGAAAATCATATATTTTATTTTAACTGTACCTTGATTTTTGTCAGTTTTTCCTGTAAGGAATCTTCATTTGCTTTTGAGATTTCATTTCCTAAAGTGTCAGTCTGAAAGAACAAAGATTACTAATCAGTTACAGGGCCCAGAGATCCAATACAAAATTACCAGGTGTTAACTGTGTGTGTGATCCGTACACTGAAAATGTTCCAACAATTTTGGACTGCATGGCTATAGAGCAACAGCAATAAAAATTCAAGTGGTTCTGTAGTTTTTGTGACAGACTTTCCAACTCTAAACTCTCAAGATTACAATTTGACATCTAATTCTCAATTGATTTTGGAACTTTTCCGTTTACATAAATTTCACCAGTCCTTGGCTAGGTCACTGTCAGAGGATTGAGAGAGTGGAGAACTGCATTTTGAAGGAAAGAAAAACTACCAGGGTCAATGCCAAGCACAGAAGCACACAGTCAGCCAATTGGGTTGGTGGACTGCTGTGACCGCCTATGGTACGGAGCACCCTACATATTCAACCAAAGGAGGAAGCATGACATTCGGGGAAAAAAAAGGTAAAAGGAAGTGTTTTCGGTCAAAATAATTCTCATATTATAATTATGTATAAAATTTACCGTCTACTCTCAGTCTCCTCCACTAACACCACGTGCAATGCCTAGTTCTTCAATCAAATGCGTAGGTCTTATATCAATTTCAATCATTATTTATATCCTCGTGACCATCCAAGTATTTGTAAATATAAATATATTCTCATTAATTAAGGTTTACCCTAGAAGGCTAGTGCACCTGTAATTAAATGGCCAAGTATAACCATGAATTAAGGTTTAGTGCAGTATAACACTACGTCTCACCTTATGATTTGGTACACAATCATATGGAACAGTTACAGCAATCAAGTCCACCATTCCCTGTAAGTAGAAAGCAGTATTTTATAAAATAAGTAACTCTATCCAACTTGTAAAATGCTTTCTGCAGCTCGAAAATATATTTTTTAAAACTTCTTCTAAATGCTTATAATGAAACATCATAATAAAGTCCAGAGCAAGCAAAGGTCATATGGCTGAACAAGCCTGCATCATCCATAGTCCATGTATGATTATTCTATGATGGACTTTCCCCTCACCACCACCCTACTTGAAGATTTTCTAGATGTAGGGCAGGTGTTTCCGCTAGGTTGTGCTGGTTTTTTCAGCCAACATAAGCCAAACCAGCACAAAAGATCACAGAATTTTAAGCGCAAATTATGTTCAGCGCAAATCAAGTGTCCACAATCTTTTGCGCTAGTTTAAAAAACATTGCGCTAGAAGTTGGCCCCACCCACAAAATTGGCCACGCCTCCAGGTCGAATTAATCACCATTGTGAGTTTCTGCTAATTGCGCCTATTTGCAGGCCTTCAAGGAGGCTCTTAAAATTAAGCTTTTTTTTGGTGCAAGGACACTAATAGGCACGTTTTACAAGTTTTTGAATATATTTTTTTTAATTTACTAAGAAACTGACTACTGTACACCAATATATATAGCATTTACAGCATAGAAACAGGCTATTCGGCCCAACAGGTCCATGCCGGTGTTTATGCTCCACACGAACCTCCTCCCACCCTTCGTCATCTAACCCCATCAATATATCCTTCTATTCCTTTCTCCCTCATATGTTTATCTAGTTTGCCCTTAAATGCATCTATGCTATTCACCTCAACTACTCCTTGCGGTAGCGAGTTCATCTTTAAACAGGCACTTGAACCAATGACTACAGTACAAACATTGGGATCGCTAGACGAAAAAAGGCTCAGGTCCATCTAACTCTCCTTCTACCATCCTGCTTGTCGCACGATACAATGATAATGGGAATTGATGACTAATCACAGCAATCAATCTCTGTCAATTAGTCTACAACAGACCCAGACATGAGGCGAGGAAATCCCCCAGTGATGGAGAGCTTTGGGAATCATTGGTCCAAAGTCACAAGTTCCTACACTTACCATGTCCTGTCTCAAATTACTCATATACTGGGTCTAAACATGTCATTTTCTGAAACAGATCGATCTAATTTGCACTTGAATGTAAAGGCCCATGGATCCCAGGGACGCAGGCGGTTTGGAAGCGTCCCTGGGATCACATGGGCCAGGTCCTCCAATCACAAAGGAGGATTCCATTGCAGTCATTTCCGAATGGAATCCCCAAATAATTAAACAATTTAGACAATTCTTATAAATATAAATGTTCTGATTTTCAAATTTAATTAAAAGTCCCTTCATTACACCAAATACAATAAAAAAATAATTTTTTGGAAAATAATTTGGCCAATATTTGCATAAACTAATTTTGAGTGTTGGTGCATCATTTTTTATTTTTTATTTTATTTTAGGATTTATAATAACCCATATGCTGGTGAAAGCAAATAGCACAACTCTGCGCCAGCGAAAGTGAATTTCCAGTCGGTTCGTATGATCTGTCAAGGCGAACCTTCACAGATCGCAAGTTCTGGGTTTTCGTGCATTCACAGCGCTTGTGGAAACCCGGAAGTTGCTTTCAGAAGGATTAGGACATCGAAGACACCGCAATTTCTGCCCCATAGTGTGCAAGGAGTGCAACGTACGGGGATTAGTGAGTCGCAAATCAATGGGGGCTCAACGAATAGTACCAGGTGATACCACTTGGATTCAGAATACCAGACATCAACGCATCACTGTCATGGCTCGCAGCCACTTAACATCTAATAGAGATGGGGGGGTGGGGGGTATAATAATCGGGTGAACTAACTAGGAGTTAAATGGCAGGTATTATTACTATAAACAGCTCAGTAGCATTATGGAGATCACAGTAAACAGAGGGGTAGAGAGAGCAGGATATCGGAGGGGGGAGAGAGAGAGAGCAGGATATCGGAGGGGGGAGAGAGAGAGAGAGAGCAGGATATCGGAGAGGGAGAGAGAGAGAGCAGGATATCGGAGGGGGGAGAGAGAGAGAGAGCAGGATATCGGAGGGGGGAGAGAGAGAGAGAGCAGGATATCGGAGGGGGGAGAGAGAGAGAGAGAGAGCAGGATATCGGAGGGGGGAGAGAGAGAGAGCAGGATATCAGAGGGGGAGAGAGAGAGAGCAGGATATCGGAGGTGGGTGAGAGAGAGAGCAGGATATCGGAGGGGGGAGAGAGAGAGAGAGAGCAGGATATCGGAGGGGGGGAGAGAGAGAGAGCAGGATATCGGAGGGGGAGAGAGAGAGAGAGAGAGCAGGATATCGGAGGGGGAGCGAGAGAGAGCAGGATATCGGAGGGGAGAGAGAGAGAGAGCAGGATATCGGAGGGGGAGAGAGAGAGAGAGCAAGATATCGGAGGGAAGAGAGAGAGAGCAGGATATCGGAGGGGGAGAGAGAGAGAGGGAGCAGGATATCGGAGGGGGGAGAGAGAGAGAGAGAGCAGGATATCGTAGGGGGAGAGAGAGAGAGAGCAGGATATCGGAGGTGGGTGAGAGAGAGAGCAGGATATCGGAGGGGGGAGAGAGAGAGCAGGATATCGGAAGAGAGAAAGAATGATATTGAAGGTGGGGGAAGAGAATTATATCGGGGACGGGGGGGGGGGGGGGGGCCGGAGAAGAGAGAGAGCAGGATATAACTAGCAAATGGTTCTGTATAGTTTTTTTTAAGTCATTTTCCGTTATTTAAAATTGGGTTACTCACAGGTGGTGGATGAGACACTATGATTAAAAATGCTTATTTTTGGTGATAAACCCATTTTCAGCTGTATTAAACAAACTGCACCAAGTTACCACTTTTGAATACATCAAGGAATTTTTTTTTAAAGCAACATTTTTGGAAAAAATTTACTTTCTAAAATGCTGCCCGACTGTGCTGGTTCACGGCAGATTTTAAGTTTGGCGATATGTAAATGAGTTTGAGCAGAAACTTGAGGGGAAAAAGAACACTTCTCAAAACTAGCACAATTTTGGGCGCAATTTTGGATCGCCGATTGCACCCAAAGCGGAAACTCCAGGCCGTACTCCAGTAAAGGAATTCAGTTGTTGATAATTGCTTCATGCTGACCAGATATTTTCATGGTATGATCAAATGATCACTCCCAAATCCTGCATCCACATTTATTTTGCTAGCCACTTCTTTTTTGCCCCTTTGTAAAGGCTGAAATAGACTTTTTAAATATTTAAAGCTTTTGTGAAGGCAACATCAGGTTTTTGACCTTTAAGTGGTCACATTCCTTTAAACTGTTAGCAGCAACCTTTAAGGGCTGCTGACACAAATTATTTCCCTCCCACCCCTCTGGTGAAATACCAGTAGCAGGGCCAATCTGAGCCAGGACTCTTCATAAATGAATCATCAGGACTGACCTGGAACATCCCAGGAGATTGGGCCAGTGAGTAGTTGGCAAGCATTACATGTGCTGTGCTCTGGTCCTGGCACTTTAGCACCACCACCGAAAAATATACCCTCCCCTCTCAACTCTGCTACTGTGGGGAGATGTTGAACAGAGATGTTTCCCCATAGTGGGAGAGAAAGCCTTAGCCCGTGATTTTGCTGACCGCGGCAGGTCTGTGGCAGGCGATGTTGGTGGCGGGTCCCGACCCCGCTGCGGGCTCCATCCCGGCCTCTGAAATGAATTTCCCTTGATGGGGCTTGTTAAGCCCGCCCAGCGCATTTCCCAGCCAATTAGAGGAAGGGGGTCTGGTGACATAATTTGATGACGTGTCATCGACCGGTTTCCTTAAAGGGACCATGCCCAAATTTAGTTTTACGTTTGTACTGTCAGTGTTCTACAGCATTGAGGTGCTGCAAACACTGACAAGCACTGCACAGAGGTGCTGGGCTGCACCCAGGTTCTCCCATGCCTCCCTCCATATGCTTATGGAGGGAGTCACAGCACGCAGGGAGATCCTCTTCCCTTCTGATGGGTGGAAGAGACCTCCCCAGGACACCAACACAGCCTGGTTGCACATTGCACAGGAGGGCACAAGCAGGGAAGTGGTCAGGAGGACCTGGGTGCAGTGCCGCAAACGTTTCAATGATCTCAATAGATCACAAAATGTTAGTACAAAGCCACACTCAACCTCATCCTGCTGTGCCTCTCATCACATCCCCATCACTCTACCTTCCTTACCCTACTCCTGCACATCCTTACTCACACCAACTTATCTTGGACCTCCACCCATCCCTCTCTATCTATAATATCACATCCCCATCTCACTAGCCACCCCTCACACTTACCCTCATCCTAGTGCAATCATACCAACTAACAACACACAAGGGTAGACACTTGGTTGCTTTATGCAATGTCCATGTAAAGTTTCTGTTAATGTGGTGTCAAACATTGAAACCTTTATTTTCAATACTTTGCGTTCTTGGACAGATTTGTGTGCACTTTTGGAAGTGGCTTAGTGAGTTGCAGTGAATGGTGAGACATAACGGTACCCCCCGCAATGCTGATGTGTGAAAGGAATGGCTTGGGCATTGTGGGGATGCTTTATGGTGTTGGTGTGGGGAGGTGCCAACTTGGCCAATCATGTGGCAGCCAGGGTGTACAGCGTCAAGTGAAGTGAATCTGGCATGCTGAGACCATCCCTGGCCTCCCAGGCAGCAATGTGGTCAGGTGCTGATGCCCTCTGTCCTGTGCAGCATCAGTTGATTGCGGAGAAGGTTGGTGTTGTTGTTGGTGCTGCTGGTGTACCTGGTGCTGCTGGTGTTGGGACTGATCGTGGTGAGATTCTGAGGACCAAGCTGAGAGAGTATAAAGGGCACCCATGCTGATGGAATAGATGGCAGGTGAAGTAAAGATGACAGAAGCGATCTGTCAATGGTGAGAGAGGTAATGAGGTTAGACTGAATGGAGACTTGTGTAAAGACTTGCAGCATGGTGAATCTGTTGTGGAAATGCAGTGAGGAAGAGCTTGTGGCTGAGGGAAGATATCTCTGTAAGGCCTTTATTTGACATTTGAAGCTGTCAACTCATCAGCTGATTCAATGGCCACTGACCTCCCGCCTCAGCTTCACAGACGTGGTCTTGCAACAGTGTGAAACCCATGGGCGAGCTGTCAAATTCAAAAGGTCAGCTTAAAACCATTGTTAAGTGGCTGTAAACACGCCACTAATCATTTAAATTGGCTCCACCGCCGCTGCGTGTCGGGTCTGCTTAGCGCTCACAGACCGACATTTGGTAAAGGCATGTGGCGGCGGGTTCACAGCAGGGTCCCGACCTGCTGAGGCAAAAAAACACTTTCCACCCGACCCGCCACCGATCGCGCCCGCTGACCCCCCGCAAAATCTCAGCCATAGAAAGAGTCAGCACTGGCTACACTTGTTCATTTCCTGGTAGATAGCTCAAGAGCACTTTCGGCCTAGAAACAATTCACCTGTCAACCCCTTGGCCACATTTGGTGCATGGCCTGCAGAGAACTAGAAAAGGAAATGAGAAAATACTTTGAAAAGAGGGAATAAGTACTCTCAACAAAAAGTAAAAACTGGCTATTTTGGGGTTTAAAAGCTGTATTTTAATTTTACATTAAAATGATGCAATTAATCTAGGCTGACACTTCAGCGCAGTACTGCACTGCACTGGGAGTGCTGCACTGGCAGAGGTGCCATCTCAGGTGGACCTAAGTGATCCCAGGGCACTATTCAAAGAAGAGCAGGGCAGTTCTCCCAGTATCCTGGCCATCCTTTATTCCTCGACCAGCACCTAAAACAGATTTATCTAGTCATTTAACTCATTGCTGTTTGTGGATCCTTGCTGTGCGCAAATTGGTTGCCATGTTTCCTACATTACAACAGAGATTACATTTCAAAAGTACTTAATTGGCTGTGAAACGTTTTGGGGTATCCTTAGGAACATAGGAACAGGAGTAGGCTATTGAGCCCCTCGAGCCTGTTCTGCCATTCAATGAGATCATGGCTGATCTGCAACCTAACTCCATATACCCGTCTTTGGCCCATATCCCTTAATACCTTTGGTTAACAAAAAGCTATCAATCTCCGATTTAAAATTAACAGTTGATCGAGCATCAGTTGCCGTTTGCGGAAGAGAGTTCCAAACTTCTAACACCCTTTGTGTGTAGAAGTGTTTCCTAATTTCACTCCTGAAAGGTCTGGCTCTAATTTTTAGACTATGCCCCCTAGTCCTAGAATCCCCAACTAGCAGAAATAGTTTCTCTCTATCTACCCTATCAGTTCCCCTTAATATCTTGAAAATTTCGATCAGATCACCCCTTAACCTTCTAAATTCTAGGGAATACAACCCTAATTTGTGTAATCTCTCCTCGTAACTTAACCCTTGAAGTCCGGGTATTATTCTGGTAAACCTGCGCTGCACTCCCTCCAAGGCCAATATATCCTTCCTAAGGTGTGGTGCTCAGAACTGCTCACAGTCCTCCAGGTGTGGTCTAACCAGGGCTTTGTTTAGCTGCAGCATAACTTCTACCCCCCTTGTATTCTAGTCCTCTAGAAATAAAGGCCAGCATTCCATTAGCCTTTTTATTTATTTTCTGTACCTGTTCATGACATTTTAATGATCTGTGTATCTGGACCCCCAAGTCTCTTTGGACATCCACTGTTTTTAGCTTTTCACCATTTAGAAAGTACCCTGTTCTATCCTTTTTAGGTCCAAAGTGGATGAACTCACATTTGCCTACATTGCAATCCATTTGCCACAGTTTTGCCCATTCACTTAATCTGTCGATATCCCTTTGTAATTTTATGCTTTCATCTACACCGCCTACAATGCCGCCTATCCTTGTGTCATCAGCAAATTTGGATATATGACTTTCTATGCCATCATCTAAGTCGTTAATAAATACTGTGAATAGTTGAGGCCCCAACACAGATCCCTACGGGACACCACTAGTCACATCCTGCCAATTTGAGTACCTACCCATTATCCCTACTGCCTGTGTCCTGTCACTCAGCCAATTTCCTAACCAGGTCAATAATTTGCCCTCAATTCCATGGGCTTCTACCTTGGTTAACAATCTCTTATGTGGGACTTTATCAAATGTCTTCTGGAAGTCCATATAAATAACATCCATAGACATTCCCCTGTCCACTACTTTAGTCACCTCTTCAAAAAATGCAATCAGGTTTGTCAGGCATGACTTACCTTTCACAAATCTATGCTGGCTCTCTCTGACCAACTGAAAATTTTCGAGGTGTTATCCTCAATTATAGACTCTAATAATTTCCTGACAACAGATAGTCGGGAAAGGCATTATATAAATGCAAGTTCTTTCTTTTTTAATATTCTGCTGAAAATTATGTTGCACACATTCAGATTTTCTGGATTAATTAAAAGATAATTTTGTTTTTTTACTGTAGGTGTACACAGAATGCAACATCATAAATTTTGAAAACATATTATTGTGTTGCGAAAATGGCATGATGTCACTAATGTTTAATGATGAAACCTTGATACAAATAGTTACCTTTGTTCTTGGCTCCTTTCCATCCCATGCTTCAATCCATCAACAAAGAATGTGCATGTTGCTGCTATGTTTTGTGCTTTCTTTCAATATTGGCCTTGAAATTATACCATGTGAAAATTAGCATTCTTGTACTAATCTTCACACCGTGTAATTTCAAGTCCACTATTATTCATTGGGAATAGAAAGGCATTGATAAGTGAATGATAATATAGATAGTTTTTTGGTAGATGCAGCTAGTAAGGTACCAAGCTTTAAAAGTCTAACAATTCACCTCATTGATAACTTGCTGAAATGCCTGGAACATAACATCTGTAGAAATCATGTCGTTAATGTTCAAAACAATAGACAATCTTCCTCCTGTAAACAAAAATAACAATGATGAACCTGGATTGAATTCTGAAGGATTTTACATTAGTTTCCACTTTATCATGCAGAAATTTCCACAAGATTTCCCAGTATTTATCCATATCAAGGGCTTTGAAATCAGAGTTGTCAATTCATGATTAAAGACACAATGGTAGGAATTATTGAGAATGTTTAACATGGAATGCAAAACCCAGATGCTCTTAGAGTTCTATCCATCTGAACTGACATCATGTCAACTGATTTCTAAGTACCCGGTAATGTCTTGACCATATACAATTTAATTCACATCTGGAACAAAGGCCTCGTGTCCTGACTAATTCAACCTGGCTTGGTCCCACTGTCAACTTGTTTCTAGGTCTTCATGTTGAAAATGGGCAAGGGAAGACATCTTTCATTTTAACTGCAGCTATTTCAAATCTGTATGAAATAAAATACTCCCTATTTTTCACAATCTGGATTTCACTTGCTTTAAGAATCTAAAATGGTTGAATCACAGCAACCTATCCTCTTAAGTTTCATTTGATCTATGTGTTTATTAGATTGTGTACTTTTAATCATTGTGAACTAAGGTTGTAATCAAGTATTGTGGTGCTTACACTGCAAAACACTAAAAATATGTTTGTGAAAACATGTTCAAAGTATGTTTACCTTTCATTAACATTCCATGGGGTCTTCTTGAAGATCCCTTAGAGTACTAATGATTGTAAACACACTTTGTTGGTTCTAACATTTCACTATCTGCAACACTCTCTCCCCAATTCATAACGTATATATTTGAAAAATAAATACAAGAATGCACAATACTGTCATATGTTACAAAAAGAAAATACTGCAGATGCTGGAAATCTGAAATAAAAACAGAAAATGCTGGAGATACTCAGCAGGTCAAGCAGCATCTGCGTTTGGTCTCCCCCTCTTTGGGGGGACCCCGAGCTTCCGGTCGCCTGTCACTTTAATTCACCGCTCCACTCCCACTCAGACCTCAACGTTCTCGGCCTCTTGCATTGTTCCACGGAAGCTCAGCGTAAGCTCGAGGAACAGCACCTCATCTTTCGATTAGGCACTTTACAGCCTTCTGGACTCAACATAGAGTTCAACAATTTCAGATCATAACCTGGCCCCTATCATATATATATTTTTTATCCACACTTTTTGTTCTGTCGAAAGGTCATCGACCTGAAATGTTAACTCTGTTTCTCTCTTCACAGATGCTGCCTGACCTGCTGAGTATCTCCAGCATTTTCTGTTTTTATTTCAGATTTCCAGCATCTGCAGTATTTTCTTTTTGTATAGAAGTACCTGGCTGTTTTAGTATGTATTTTAAAATCCTACTTGCGCTACGTATCCTATGTAGCATTTTTATGTTTCTTTGTGGAATTTATTTGCAAACAGATTTGATTAATTATTTTAGTCTTTACAAAGCTGGTTTAGTGTGCACATTTTCTCTTTTTGAAGAGACTGAATACATAATAGGAATCCAATACAACTTCCAGTAAGCAACTTACCACAAATGGGGTTAATTGTTAGGGTGACATGGCGAAAAGGGAAAATCACAGACTTCAGATTTTAAGGGATATGGTCCACTTATGAAAACTGTAGTCGGGCTACTTGAATGCGGAAGTTTAATATAATTGGCCAAAACTCAAATTGTAACAATGAGTTCTTGATACATTGTAATCTTTTGATGTCCCATAATTTTGTGTTCAATCATGATGAGCCATCATAAGTTAGGAATTGTTTTAGCCCTGGAAAGGATTGTAGGTAAAAATGTATTTTGCACCAGTTGTAGCTTTTGCACACTGTGAAATTACAACTTTAGTCCCTATTTAGTTAATAGTGCTGCTTCCCTCTTCTATTGTCACATGAATTTGAATGCTGCAACTTGTACCATCTATAGATATGTACTGCTGGTATTTGTGACTGGCATCTAGATGTTAATAAAATACAACTATTAAATCAATCCAAAATTTTACAGTGTATAAAAGTCTCTGTAGCTGATCAGTAAACACCTCTGGAGCAAAAATAAATTAGAAATCTTGTTGGCTACAATTGTACACTTAATACACAAAGCAAAATGGTGAAATACCGAGATGAATGGGAAAATCTGTACATGGAACAAAATTGCTGTTAGACAGATCTTGCTTGTATCAGTTTGCGCACCTTTAATCAACTATAAAACTATACTTTTATTCACCCCTGGGTCATGGAAAGTATCAGGGATCTCATATTATTGAGCTCGCTAATACGTTATCATACTTGAGTTGTTGACTTTAGACTTTGACTAAAAAAAAGGACAGCAATTATATTTGCGTGACCATAATCACTAGAAGGATTAGGTATTGAACAACTTTTCACAAGATAAGATAAATATGGATAAGGTAGGTCATTTGGCCCATCTTAGTTCTTCCACCCAGAATGACTTTACACTCTTGCATCTATTTTTTTTCCTTACATGATTCCAGGGTTTTCAACTGATTTCAAAATGTAATTCCTTGATCATTCTTTGTGAAGAACTTCTTGACATTGTAGTGTTAGCTTGGCTCAGTTAGTACCACTCTTGCCCGAGTCAAAATGTTATAGCTTCAAGCCCTACTCTAGAATATGAGTATTTAATCTAGGTTGATACTCCAGTGCAGTACTGAGGGAGTGCTGCATTATTGGCAGTGCTGCTCTTCAGATGAGATGTTAAACTGAATTCTTATCTGCTGTTTAGCTGGACAGAACAGTTCCTACTATTTCAAGCTCTCCTGGCCACCATTCTTCCCCAATGACCACCATGACTGCCTGATAATTCATTAATTTGTTACTTGTGGAACTTTGCTGTAAAAGAAAGACTTGCATTTATGTAGCACCTTTTACAACCTCAGGACGCCCGAAACACTTTACAGCCAATGAATAGTCACTGTTATAATAAATGCATATTGGTTACCACATTTGCCAACATAAAAAGTGACCAGAATCCAAAGTAAATTTATTGGCTGTGAAGTACTTAGGAATGCCCCGAGGACAGACAACGTGCTATACAAATTCAAGCTTTGTGATCACTCCTAAATTTGTCCTTTACTTGTTTGAACTTATGTCCCCTTGTCCCAATATAGTTTGGAGTGATTATTTCCACGGTGTTTTTTATTCCCTCTGCGCATGCGCACTCGATATGAGGAAGCCGGAAGTGGGACCTGCCGAACCACATTGCCGAGCCTGGAAATGTTGCCTTGCCTGAATTATTTAAATATCGGACTTGTCTGGTGTTGGGATTATAATGGTGTGTTTTCTTTGTGAGCTTGACAATACTGATATAACCCACAACAAAAAAATGGCAGCGGAACAGTTTGTGAAGATTAAATAAGAGGATTATTTGATTAGAAAATAATCAGTGAGTTCTTCAACTGATCAATGAACAGCTACAGATTATCATATTACTCATTACACATTTCCTACAATTGGGCCATTTGGTAGTGTTATAATTACATTCAATGATATCTGCGATGCAACATAGTCGATATGTACCAACTACACTAAATATGGTTAGATTTCACTACTGTTATGAATAGGTGTATTGTACTTATTCTAAAGAGGCAGTCAGTGCCCGCTGGAAGGAGCACTTCGAAGATCTCCTTAACCGAGACTCTGTCTTCGACGCGAGTGTCCTCAACTCCATCCCACAGCATGCTACCCGCCACCACCTCAACACAACCCCAGCCCGGCATGAGGTTGAAAAGGCCATCCGACAACTGAAGAACAACAAGGCCTCAGGAGCAGATGGAATCCCCGCCGAGGCACTAAAACATGGCGGAGAAGCACTATTGGCGCGAATACATGAACTAATTTCTCTTATTTGGAAGGAGGAGAGCATGCCAGGGGATCTCAGAGATGCCGTAATCGTGAGCATCTTCAAGAAAGGTGACAAGTCCGATTGCGATAATTACAGAGGAGTCTCCCTGCTGTCTGCCACAGGGAAAGTCATCGCAGGAATCCTCCTCAATCGCCTTCTCCCAGTGGCTGAAGAGCTCCTCCCAGAGTCACAATGCGGATTCCGCCCACTAAGGGGCACAATATACATGATCTTCACCGCGTGTACATGGCCTTCTTTGACCTCACAAAGGCCTTCGACACTGTCAACCGTGAGTGATTATGGAGTGTCCTCCTCAAATTCGGCTGCCCTCAAAAGTTTGTCACCATCCTCCACCTGCTTCACGACGACATGCAAGCCATGATCCTGATCAACGGATCCACCACAGACCCAATTCATGTACGGACCGGGGTCAAGCAAGGCTGTGTCATCACACCAACGCTCTTCTCGATCTTCCTGGCTGCAATGCTCCATCTCACCCTCCGTAAGCTGCCCGCTGGAGTGGAGCTAATCTACAGAACAAATGGGAAACTGTTCAACCTCCGTCGCCTCCAGTCCAGATCCAAGGTCATCCCATCCTCTTTCATCGAACTACAGTATGCAGACGATGCTTGCGTCTGCGCACACTCTGAGGTCGAACTCCAAACCATCGTCAACACCTTCACCGAAGCGTACGAGAGCATGGGCCTTACACTAAACATCCGTAAGACAAAAGTCCTATACCAACCTGCCCCCGCCACACAGTACTGCTCCCTGATTATCAAAATCCATGACGAGGCCTTGGACAACGTGGACCACTTTCCATACCTTGGGAGCCTACTGTCAACAAGGGCAGATGTCGATGACGAAGTCCAACACCGCCTTCAGTGTGCCAGTGCAGCCTTCGGTCGCCTGAGGAAGAGAGTGTTTGAAGACCAGGACCTCAAACCCAGCACCAAGCTCATGGTCTACAGAGCAGTAGTGATACCCGCCCTCCTGTATGCTTCAGAAACATGGACCATGTACAGCAGGCATCTCAAAGCACTGGAGAGGTACCACCAATGCTGCCTCCGCAAGATCCTGCAAATCTATTGGCAGGATAGGCGCACCAACATCAGTGTTCTCGCTCAGGCCAACATCCCCAGCATCGAAGCTTTGACCACGCTCGATCAGCTCCGATGGATGGGCCACATCGTCCGCATGCCCGATACGAGACTCCCAAAGCAAGCGCTCTACTCGGAGCTCCGACACGGCAAGAGAGCCCCAGGTGGGCAGAGGAAACGCTTCAAGAACAGTTCTGACAAAGGGTCATCGACCTGAAACATTAACTCTGTTTCTCTCTCCAGGATGCTGCCGGACCTGGTGAGTGTTTCCAGCATTTTCTGTTGTTATTTTGGGACAAATCAGAAACCTGGTTTTGTCCTCCAAGGGGACCAATTAGAATTTTGGTGTTGCAAATAGACACGACCAATTTAGTTTGAAGTAATATTCAGGATTTGCCTTTTTCATATGGTTTACAATCTTATGTAGCTCTCAGTCTACTTCTGTCAAGGCTGAAAAATCAAAGTTTTGCCACTCTTCCCTCAGAACTCAGGTCTCTAATTACACCAGGATTCAGTCTCCTGGCTATTCCCTGAACCTCCTCCAGTGTTTGAATGTCACCTTTGTGTCTTAATGACCAGTACTGGACACAGTACTCAAGATGAAGTCTGACTAGCATACTACCTATATTTTGAACATGACTTCTCTGGCTTGCCCTCTGCTGTTTTGACTATAATAGTCCAGCATTTTATTTGCTGTTAATTGCTGCTCTTCAGTGGATGGAGTCAGAAATTGGAGGTATAGCATCAAAATTTGCAGATGACACCAAATTGGGGTGTGTGGTGGTGGTGGTGGAGGTCCAGCAGGTGGGGATGGGGGTACAGTAGCTAATAATGTGGCCAGCAAAATACAGGAAGACATAATTAGGCTTCCAGAGTGGGTGGATAAATGGCAAATAAAATTCAATGAAGCAAAATGTGAGGTGCTTCATTTTGATAAGGTAAGATGAATAAGGAGGCAATTTATTCTTTGGAAGGTAAAAAAAAACTACACAGGGTAGAGGAGCAAAGAAATGAGAATACAACTAAATAAATCACTAAAAGTAACTACACAAGTTGATAAGGTGATAACAAGTGCAAACAAAGCATTGGGGTTCAATTCTAGAGAAATAGAATACAAAAACAAGCAGTAATGATACTTTTATATCAAACCTTGGTTAGACCACACTTGGAGTACTGTCTGCAGTTCTGGTCTTCATGTACAAAAAGGATGTTGAAGCACTGGAAAAAGTGTAGGAAAAACTTACAAGGACGTTACCAGAACTGAAAGGATGCAAGATTGAATAGGCTGGGGTTCTTTTCTCTGGAAAAGAGAAGACAAAGAGGAGATCTGATAGAGGCCTTTAAAATTATGAAGGGGTTTGATAGGGTGGATGTGGAGAAACTGTTTCTATTTCTACAGATCAAATAAAGAATTTAGGAGTAATTTATTTCCAGAGATTGGTGAGAACATGGATCTTGCTGCCACATGGAGGGGTTGAAACAGATGCTTAATGCATACAGGAGGGAGAAGAAAATAGAGGGATATGGGGGCAGGTTAGGATTAGGTCATTAGAATGAGAGGAGGCTTGTGTGGAGTACAAATCCCAGCACAGACCAGCTGGGCCAAACGGTCTGTTTCTGTGCTGTAGATTCTATGTAATTGTATGCAAAAGTATACGAAGGCATTTTTGAACCAATCAGGGACCAGCCTTTTTATAATCCTCTGGGTCTGGGTGTTTGAACAGCTCAGCCAAGTCATTCTGATGCAAAAGCTCCCGATGTCCACATTAAATGTGCAAAAGAAACAAAGCAGCTTGCAGGCGAGTTGAAAGAGCTCATGCGGTGGATTCAGCCCAGTGGCTATTTTGTACACTGCTGCGTTGGATTTCTTTCAATGACACCATTCAAAAGTACATATATCACCTATTTTTCTTACAGTTGTCTATATAACATTTCATCTGCGATCGCTCCTCTCACTTGCATACTTTGCCAAACTCATTTTATACTTTCAGCTGCCTTCTCAGAATTAACTGCCTCGCCTAGTTTTCTATCAGCTGTAAACTTGGCCAATGGGCATTGTTTCTAAATCCAAGATATTGATATAAATTAGATACAGTAGTAGGGCCCCACGGTGCGCCGTTGATGGATGTAGGGCCGATTAAGCCGGACTGCTTTGTCCTGGATGGTGTTGAGAGCTTGGTTTGAATAGCTCTGAAATTCAGTATTTATAAGCTAGTAAAATGACTCATTGAAAGCTTACATTCTACACATTATCTACTTGCTGCAGAAATCTTCCATTTTACTGCTTTAGAAAAGCTTACCTTCGGATGCCATCTCATTGTGGTAAATTTTGTAAGCCTTTTCATGGGCAAGGATTATATTCTTGATTGCTGAAGATCCAATGTTCTGTAGCTTGTTGTGTTTGGATTTTATTATCTTTGAAGGATCATCAAATGTTATCCAAGTTTCAACTTTTTCTCCAAAAGCTACAAAAGCAAACCGCGCGTAGTCCACAAATAAATCAATCAGAGCTTCATTCTCCCAGTCACCGTACTTCGCAATCAGACCTTGAGGGATGTCACTGTCGTGTAGAACGATCACAGGCTTGAGGTTTGCAATTATTAGTTCATTTAGGAGATTAGAATAGCATTTTATTTGGTTATGATCCACCTTCTCAGATGTACCTTCAGGCAGAATACTAGTCCAAGGAAGGATTACTTTGCAATGGGAAACTCCTTTCCTATGCAGAGCTGAAAGAAGATCTTTTAGATGCCTTGGAAGAGGGTCCTGGCAAAAGGAGTGCGCCCCTTCTTTCACACTGAAGTTGATCTCCTGGCGTTTATCTTCATCTTTTGCTAAAGTCTTCACCAGAACATTTGTTAAGGGACCAGCAATTACCATAAAATCAGATGGTAATTTTAATTCTGCACCAGACAAACTTATGAAAAATAAAACAAAGAAAATATTGCTGTGCAGTTCCATTTTGCAGATCTAATGTGAAGAGCAATGGCAAGGTCTTTATATAATAAATAACTGTATCTAAATTAGTTATTTTACTACTGATATGCCGTTAGAGGACTGCCAAACGAAATTATATTGCTTACAACACTCATCATGTAATAAAATTCTCGATAGGAAAAGGATCTCAACTGGAGCTAAATTAAAAAAATTAACAATTGTTTTCCCAATGTTCTCTCCTCCTCCCCTGAAGGCAGTGATTCACACCGGGGTATCGCCTTGGAGAGGTTGGATCGTCTCCAATACTTCACAGTAGTGGCCATTCTTCATGTGTGAGCCTTGACAGTGATTAACAACAGGCCACTTAAGTGTGGGGGGAGGCATCAAATCCAATGTATCGTACCTAAACTGACCGCCACACTTTCCAGTTTGGATTGCTGCAGTGATCAGAAGTGGGAAGCAAGCGTGATTGATTTCCCCTCCCTCGGACAGAAGTACAAAGTTCCTATTGCTACCTTGATTGCTATCAATGAATTGGCCACAGTGGGAATGACACCTGAAATATTTCACACGCTTACACTGTCTTGATACACAGCCGAACAATCCTGTTAAAAAATGACCATCATCCATAGTCCAGTTTTTGGTCCATTCTTCCAACTCATCTAAATCTGGTTGCAGAAATTTGTTCTCCTCCACACTCAACACTTGCACAAATTTGACACTAAAAATGATACAAGACTGGAACCAGCTAACAAAGGAGAAAGCCTTGTGGGGTTGGGGGAAGAGAAGTGATATCGGAGAGCAAAAAAGAGATTGCAGGTCAGGAAACTAACAGGTGGAAACAAAAGTGAGAAGTCGCACAACACCAGGTTATAGTCCAACAGCTTTATTTGAAATCACAAGCTTTCGGAGCGCTGCTCCTTTGTCAGGTGAAGTGAAGAAATGCATATGGGCACAGCATATATAGTCAGAGAACACTGCCAGACGACTACAGTTAATCTTTCTAACTGCCCTTTATCACACACAGGTGGAAACAAGGCAGGGGAGGGATGTTGATCTTGATGATTTGGAAGGGGCCAAGGGCAGTTTCAAGTCTCAATCTTCTGGGCCCTTCCCCCAAAAGGCTGCTTGACCCTGCTCTTTCCTTCCCACTAATGCAAAATCTCAGCAACCACTAAACTTATCAGATAATGCCCCACACCCATATTCAAGGGCTGCCCACAATGCTGATACTTGGCACAACACTTTTGTTATAAAACCCTCGAGTAACCGTGCGTAGTCACGGGAGATCTACTATAACATAATTAAGCAGAAACATTGCCTTTGCGATAGACAAATCTGGAAGGAAATCAGAGAGGACTACCAAAATTATCCGTTATCTAGAGAGTGACATTGACTGGAAAAATCTATAAAATGCACTCATTAGTAAATGTTTGAATTTACCCTCAAGGTAAATAACAAGTGCAACAAGCATAAATTGTGTACATTGCAGTTATGGTATTCCACATTCCAACGCTTGCTTTTAAATAGTTTTTTTCTATGTTACAATGCCTAAACAGATAATAAACAAGAGCAAAGTTCCAATGTTGTATAAGTCACCTGAACCTAGAGATTAGATTAATTATGCACTATTATCTTACTTATAAATTTATATGGGAGTTGTACTCCTTGGTCAGATTTTCTCCTGATAACGCATTCCCCAAATTTCTTGATGTAAGCCACTGTGCATATAAAATGAAACTGATTAATTTACTCCAGGCTTTTTAAAACCGATCTCTCACTGCTAATTTGGTAATTCCTGTGTAAAATAACCAATAGGAACGAACATAAAGGGCAATAATGCAGTTCTGTAAACATGCACCTTTAATGTAGAAAAATGCCCCAAGCTGCTTCACAGGTGCACAATCCAGCAAAAATGGGCGCTGAAAAAAAAGGACATATTTGAAGTGTGACCAAAAGCTTGGTCAAATATATGGGTTTTAAGGAACCTGTCTAGTTCCTTCTTGAAACTTAAAGGTTTCTTGTTCCACCACCTATGCTGGTAATATATTCCATACTTAACTTTCATAAAAGTTCCTCTTGCACTTCCTATTTATTTTTGTTGACCTTAATTTGTAAATATAACATCTTGTTCTTAAATTCTGTACAAAGCTGTCCAAACCTTTCATAATTTTTAACACTTGTGTCTAAGCATCTTACTTTTATGAGAGTTGATTCACACTGCCTCATATCTATTTGTACAGGGGTATAATAGTATCCCCATGTGATTTGAACCAAGATATTCATGTCCTTCAGATGTGTACTTCAATTCTTCTCAAAGGTGGACTGAGCAAACAATTGAGATAAAGCTCGATGAATTGATGAGCTGCTTTATTTCACAGCAAATGAACACACAAAACAGTTGTGATCAGACTAATTCACAACAGTACATCTTATTTTTGTGTAATAATACAAAATACACACCTACTTCCCTACAGCAGTGGCTTACTTTGCAATAACTTGACTATTCTCTCCTGCATTTCAATTTTCTCGTAGCCGTTGCTACCTGCCTGCATCACAGCATTCAGTTTCAAAAACCCAGACTGCATTTGCAGCCTTTTATGGACCTTCCTGCCTGGTGTTCAACTGTTTTATATCTTGTTGTTCACAGCTAGACAGGGAAGGCCTGCCAAAAGCCCCTGCCAAGCAACCAGCAACTCAAATAATGGGTGAGGTGCATGTATCACCGAGCTAATGAATTGCTCATCATTAAGTTTAAGGGGAAACATCAAAGTTACCTCATTATCATTTTATGATCTCAGACCCTTTTAAAGAAACAAATCTTGTGAATACGTTATGCTTTAAAACACATTTTGCCCACAAATCCTCTCTAAAAAAGGTCAAAAGTTCCCAAAAGTCAGTTTTTTTTCTGTAGACTTGTTACCTTAACTAAAAAGATTTAAAAAATACAACTTAGAAGGTTGAATTATCCCAGCAGCTTAGTTGCTGAAAGAAAAGGGAGACATGCTGCTAAATAAGAATTTTCAGCATGATTTCCCCATATGGACTGTCACACTAGACTGTGGTCATCGTAGTTCCACTGGAGCGAGGTGAAACTGCCACCATGTAACTCTCAGAATTTATTTATAGGAACTGAAGGCTCTGGTGACATTTTAACTCAGACTGAAGCAGAACTTGTTCCAGGCCCCAAAAAGGGCAGGCCTTGCAGATATTAAGTTTTGGGCTAATTTAATTATTTTGCAATTCATAGTCATAAATGCACAGGAGGCCATTAGGCCCATCGAGTCCGTGCCAGCTCTCTGTAGAGCAATCTAGTCAGTCCCATTCCCCCGCAGCCCTGCAAGTTTATTTCCCTCAAGTGCCTATCCTGTCTCCCCTTGAAAACATTGAGTGTCTCCGCTTCCACCACTTCCGTTGGCAGCGAATTCCAGGTAAGCACCACTCGCTGCATAAAAAAGTTTTCCCTCACATCCCCCCTGTATCTCTTGCCCAAAACCTTAAATCTGTGTCCCCTAGTAACTACGTTTACATTGGCCAATTCTTAACTGCACAGACTGATGTGAGTGAAGGAAAATAGCTGGAAATACAAAAAAAAGTGTGATTTAATTGGCTTTGTTTCTCTTTGCTAGTTATTGGGTGCTGCTTGCCAATTCTTGTCTGGATCCTATTCTTTGGAGCCCCGCCCCACCCAAACGCCTTTGCCTCTCCCTTCTTCAGAAACCTCCTGAAAACCCATCTCTTCAACCGAGCTTTTGGTCGCCCTTTTTAATCTCTTTCCTGGTTTGGGTTCGATTTTTCCATGTGCCCGTCTGTGAAGCCTCTTGCTCATTGGTAGGTTTGTTGCCTGAAATATTACTCAATAGGTAATCAGCAGTGCTCATTTTACAAAGATTTGTAGCTTTATTAATAGGACATTTGAGCCCTTAAGAAAGCATGGCATACATTTCACATGTAACATTTTGAAGTATAAAATAGATGTGTACTAGATTCAAGACTTGAAACTCAGCCGCTGGGATATGGTGGATTTCATTTCTAAAATAAACAGCAAAGAACAGCTTAAGATATTCGTTCAACATAAATACTTTCACTCAATTTCAAACTCTTGTCCTGTAACAGATTTCTGCAGAAAAGCTGTAAGTAATAATTTGATTTTGACCCCATAATTTATTACATCAATCAATCTGTTAGTACTGGGTTTATGTCTGGTACGAATTGAACTGACCTTGAGTCAGATACCTGAAGATACAATATCTTTTCTAATCTGCACAATAAAAGGTTTCCAAGTGAACGTATTTCTTTCTCCTCTTACATATGTAAGGGGTTTCGCGTGGCTCTGTGCTTAGCCTGGGTGCTAGTGCGGGGTTAGGCCTTGTTGCCTGTTCTGGTCTCCAGCCAGCCTGGTAGCACTAGACACCTGTGAGTGGTTCGACCCACTCGCCCTTACGGTTCTGACACTGGACTTAGGTGCGAGAGCAATAATGCAGAGAAAACTCAGGTAGACCCGGTTGAATAGTGCGAAATGGAAAATCTTTATTGCATATTATTCAAGATTACGAAATACATGTCATAAGCACAGATTAATGACAGTACAAACTTACATACATTTATGCAACTAGGTTTAGGGAAACGAGGAGCGCACGACACATCGTAAAAGGGGACACACATTATAATTATCCTTAAAACATAAACCCTCCCCTATCAATACCTGTCCTAATCTAGATCTGTAGGATCGAGACTCATGCTCACCACTCGTGATAACTCGGAGAATTCCGAAACGCTGCTCGGATGTTTTCACCACAACACCTGACTATTCACGTGTTGATCAGGGGTCTCTGTACCCCACTTGTTTACTCGCTTTGCTCCGGCTAGCAGGCTGGACCGTCTGCTGTCATGAAGATCTGTGTTGACCTTGGAACTCTGATAAAACTCGAAGAGTCTTCCTGTGCCCGACACCAGTTAGCCGGTAAAATTCAAAGAAGAGTCTTTCTGGACCGACACCAGTTGTCGGTAGAACTCGAAGAAAAGTCTTCCAGGGCCAGTTGTGGAGTAGCCGATAGAATTCGAAGTAGTGGTTAATCGATTTTCGGGCGCGGTCGGGGTTTACTGACCGCGGCGGCACGTGTAGTCGTCTTCTTCTCTTCTCATCTCTCTCGGGCCTTCGGTTCCAACACCGTTTACCGACTTCTCGGGATGGTGCGCCCGCTTACCGGCCTTCGCAGACCAGCTCTCCACAGATCTTCGCGGCAAGCCACGAGGTTGACTCCCGGAAAATCAACGGATCAGAGTCAAGAGTTCTCTAGCGAGTCAAAGGAATGAGTCGAGCGAATAAAAGATGGACGTTTGGACACTACAGTTATAGTACTGTAATTCCTTATCTCCCGCCCAATCTTAATGTTCATCTTTTGGCGCTCAAACTTCTTGTATGGGGTGGTACTTGTCGTTAATGGGTATCGGTGATACTTGTAACTGTCTGAGTACCCATTAATATTTCTCCCATTGTGGAACCGGCTAGGAGTCTCCCTGGAGGGGTTTTGGGGGCCTCCGATTCTTGTTGTGAGTACCCGCGAACGGCTCTCTCATCGTAGAGCCGTGGGGAATTTGCGTATCAATGTCTTTTGGATGGGCCCCTAATTGCCCAGTACAATAGCCCTCGTTTGTGCATGGAAAACCCGATTCCAGCACTTATATTCCTTGCTTGGGTGTTAAAATGCAAAACGATCTCGTCTTGTCTTATCTCAATATGCTGAGTCCTGTCCGATCTTGCTGAAATGTTTATTGAAACGCCATCTTGTCTGCCTGCTGAAAATCTAGAACCTTCTGCCACGAGGCGTGGCGGCCATTTTACAGGCTGCTTGTGTCCGTTTTGAAACCTGACAGCATTTTGCTGAAATAAAGCTGTGTTTACGAAACTGTATGTCTCTTTCTCATTCTTTTTAAATCGCGATAATTTGCGAATTCTACACATACACATTTTGTAAGCCATATTCTTCCCCTCACTATTCCTATATAGGTACTCTGCTTGCAATGCTCTTGAGCTAGTACTTCGGATGTATGTTAGCGTGCTATTGGTTAAATACTCCAATTCAGTGAGTGAGAGTGTGAATGTGTGTGTTAGGATTAAACAATAAATTGGCAGCTAAAATGGAAACTGATGTGTCGATGGAAGCTCAAAGTTAGTAAGATGACAGCACTGGGCAAATAATTTGCTTTATATTTTAATTAAGCCATCACAGGGCAATTTCAATATCCAAGGCAGTTTTCTACATGAAATATATTTACAACAATTGCCTCAGATGCACAAGCTAGCTTTGAATTAGCCTCATGGTCTATTTAAATGTCGTTCGCTCCTTCAAGTTCCACCAAAACAAGATCCCATAAACTTACCATGTCGTCTTGGGTTTAAAATACACCTCTATCTAGGTTGTAACACTTTTAAAAATTCACAACGTAATCCTTATAATCTAGTTTTAATATAAATGCAGGTTATCCAGTCATACTATCCAAAATAACATTTGCATATATTTTTCTCTGCTAATTCACCATAAATCGGTAAATTGTAACTAGTAAAATGTAAAAGGCAGTGTCAGGAAACATGTCTGCATTTTAAACTATTTTATCAACAAAAGTTGTGAATACAAGTAAGCTTAAAGTACATACTAGCATTTCCTTTGACCAGTCAATCCAAAATGCCATTGGACTTCAAAACAAACGTAAAAGCTCCTAAAATCAAACAGATTAAAAAAAATGTACCAGGCACCATTTGTTTTATGATAGCAAAATACTGCGGATGCTGGAAATCCGAAATAACAACAGAAAACGCTGGAAAAACTCAGCAGGCCAGGCAACATCCGTGGAGAGAGAAAGAGAGTTAACGTTTCAGGTCGAAACCCTTCGTCGGAACTGAGAGAGCAAGAAATAAACAGATAAAAATGCAAGGGGGAGGCTGGGGGGAGGAATAAAAGGGATGGTCTTTAGTGAGTAGAGACATTGAGAGATGCTCAAGGCAAGACGAGATGGTAATGGGACAGGTTGAGAAACAAAAGGTAAGGTGTGAAATGCTGGCAGAATCAGAGACAGCTGCCGTGGGGGGAGAGAGAGAAAAAAAGGAAAAAGGCACGGACCAAAAGAGTGGATAAAATGTATACATATGTGGTAGGGGCCAGGGTTATGATCTGAAATTGTTGAACTCGATATTGAGTCCATTTGTTTTATCCTTGATTAGCACTTCAGTATCCTGTTCAGAGCCAAAATCAAAGCTATTCTACACTGAAATAGAATTATGTGATATCAAAGTTTGGTTCATGTTTTGGAGGTGTGTATTTTAGGAATGTTGAGAAGTAACTATAGATTCCAAGTTGATCCAGTGTACCATTTGGTACTTAATCTTCCAAAGCATAATTGGGGTTAACCACTAGGTAGGGATCCTGCTCCAAAACTTGATCTCCCTCTCCTTTTCGGCTTTTCAGACCAGTCTGTTTCAGTTCAATCAAGATGTGGTCCTATTAAGAAATTCAAACACAAGTTATGATTCATACAACACAATGGTTTAAGATGTAGACATTTGCTGGTTTAAAAAAATTCATTCATTCTAGGATGGTGCACTGCCCTTTCAGACCGATGCTTGGCTTGAATGCAACCCAGCCTCATGGGATGAATCTCCTCTTTCTAAAAAGGTAAGCAATTTAAATTTGAGCAGTCCGAACCAAATCTCTATCCCATGTGGGTTCACAGCACATACAGGGCTGGCCTTATGGGTGGGTGACCGCCCAGGGCGCCGTGGTCAAGAGGGTCTGACATTAACGGTGTCGGCCTCTGCGAAGAAGATGCCTATCTCAAGACTGCTTCCAAAGGACTTTAGTGCTCAAGAAAAGAAAATTTCAAGTTTGAAGAGCAAATTCCCAAACACATGGATAGCATTCAGGATCCTATTAACCATGCCCGTATCAGTGGCGAGCAGTGAACAGAGCTTCGTAAAGTTGACGCTCATAAAAATATATTTGTGATTGGCCATGGGAGATGACAGGCTATCATCGCTGACATCATGTATCAAGAATGATGTGGCTCAATATATCTCGGTGAACAAAGATTTTTTTATTTCTTAGTTATTTTAGTCGTCACTTAGCCATGTTATTTTTTTAATGAGTTTATTTTGTTAATTTAAAAAACTGAGAATACAGGTTTATTTCTGAAACTTTCACCAATACTACTCATACTTAAACTCAAAGGAAGGGTGCCAAGATACAAATTCGCCCAGGGTGCCATTTTCCCCAAGGCCGGACCTGAGCACATAACTATAATTCAAATCAAACTAGCAATCTAACCCAGAGAAGCCACAAGGATGGCTGATCTGGGAATTGCAAAAATAAGCATTGACGAGGAAAGGCAGAAGTATCTTTAGTCAGCTTTGGCCACGGAAGGCATAAATTAATTAAGTGTTTGAATCACCCAACAAAAAAAACATAATGTGGGCGATAGTGATGTAGAATGGAATACTTTTTTAGTTTTGGCATCTAGGATCAGTAACAAGATCAGAAGCAGAATCAACAACTCCTACTATACTCCAAAAACATCCCTGCACTCCACCTCAAGAGAACACCCCACTGAATCAATATGAATTTATCCATTTTCTCAAACAGTCATATTTATGAATTGTATTAATTTCCTCCATATTTTTCAGCATCATATTACAATACTCTTGCTAGTAAATTAAGATAAATTTATTATTTTATATGGCATTTATTCAAGTGATTTGAACACTGAATTTGGTCCCACACTGCTGTCTTGCAGTCTCTCATGACCAGTCATCTGCTGGTCAATAACTTTGCAGAGGTTTACTGGTTTCTATTTAACTGCAAATTGTGCCTTTAAAACATAGAATAGTTGAAGAAAGTGCAATACAAGATATGCTGGTAGAACAAACTATAACCAGAAACTACACGAGCAACTTACATGCATTATTCCCCAAAAGCCATAAAAGTAAATTCAACTAACTAATACCTGTGCAGGAAGTTGTCAGTCATTAGTTTGCTGCCATTCCCAACTTGGGTAGCAATTGTCATTTTTAGAAACCAGAATTTAATATTCCTGTGATCCATAACTTGATTTTTTTCAGCTTTTGCTCCAATATAACCGTTTTTAAGCCACGTTTCCGTTATTGCCACTGCACCATATCCCCACACAGCTAATTGTGCTTGTAGCTCACCAACCTTATTCACCACACTTTGTGCGTTTACATACATGCATTCTAAACCTGTCTTTGTATTTCCCGTAGTCCTTCTTAGTCTGTTCCCATCTAATATGGTACTACTTCCTTCTCTAGTACTATCCAAACTCTCCCTCCTTTGTGCACCTTATTCCTCTTTTCTACTTCTATATGCTGGTGCCCACCTCTGTGCCAATTTAGTTTAAACCCTCCCCAACCGCACTAGTGAACCTAACCTTGGTTATTTTTAAAATATAAGATGTTAGGTTAAGAATTTATTTGGAAAAAAAGCTTTATTATCCATCTGAAGTACATTTACTGAAGAACCTAGCTAGTATGCCATTTTAGCTCTGTAGTTGGCACCGCTGCCTCGGAATCAGAAGGTTGTGGGTTAAAGCCCCACTCAACCAAGTCAGACTTCAATACAGTACTCAAAGAGTGCTGCATTGCTGGATGTGCCATTCTTCAAATTAGACATTAAGCAGAGGTCCCATCTGCCTGTTCCAGCAGATAAGATGGAAAATAAAGATCCCATGTCACTATGTGACAAAGAGCAAGGAATAGTCCTCGTGTCCTGAACAACATCCCTCCCTAAACCTTCACCAGAAACATATCAATTGGTTATTTGCTTCATTTCCATTTGTAGGATCTTGCTGTGCAGAAAATGGCTGCATATCAATCATTCATTCTTGTTAAATGCCTCCAGATGTTTTGAGCCATGATAAAATGCAATGCAAGTCTCCCATTCTTCCAATGGTGACATCCTCAAGAAATATATTAACAGATTTTGAGCAAACTGGTCAGGCAGTGCGAAATTTAGAAATAAGAAATTTCTTACTTACATAATGAATAAGTCTGTAAATAACTTTCTCAATTAATTTCTTTTTGTTAATTAGTTCTTCTTCTGATTCAATTTCAGATTCAATTTCTTTCAAGTACCAGTTAATGAGTTCACTCTTCTTTGGGGAAGCATCATCTTCTTCTGCAGATGGAATGAGACACACAAATCAGCTTCATGACATACAAACACAATTGACTTCAATGTTTATTTTTCTGGAGTTATTTCCCCATTTACTCATCATCTAAGGTGAACTAGAAGTCAAAGCACCGTAATACCACAAATATAAGTACAAATGAGTGAGGCCATTCGGGCCACTTAACTCATCTTTCCATAGAACCCAACAAATCTCCCCCACCATCACAGCATCCAGCTGCCGTTTGAATGACCCAGTTTCTGCCTTCACTATTACCCGGAAGACCACTTTCCAATCATTCTGTGTGTGATGTTCCTTACATCAGTCCTGAACTTGCTGTTACTAGTTTCTAACTACATCATATCCTCTTAGCCTTCTGTATTGGTTTAACTTGAAATCATGCTCAGGATTAACCTTTTCTATTCCACTTACTATCTTATGTCACTCTTATACAAGGCTGAGAAATTCAAGTTTTTCTAACCTTTCCTCATAATTCCATCCTCTGCTACTAGCCATTAGCCTCATTGATCTTCCTCTGCACTGCTTCCAGAACCTGAAGTTTTATCCGTGTCTCAGTGGCTGGAACTGAATGCAGTATTCAATTAGCCTGACAAGAGCACGACACATTCAACATCATGTCCCAGACCTAAACTCTACTGATTTGACAATATTGGTCAGCATTCTGTTTCCTTCTCTGCAATGACTGGACTTGGTGAGTCTAGAGTCTGTGATAACTCCACTATCTTAACTAGGTCAATACTACTGATTATGTTCTCCATTTTTTCTTCTAATCTGCAAGTTATTGCACTTATTTGTACTGAATTCATCTGCCACAGTGCTGTCCACTTACAAATATTGTCTAGCTCCTGCTGTAACTCCTCAGCTGCTTCACCCAACTGCATTCCTCCCTCCTCACCAAGTTTAACTAGCACCTACTGCTACCTCCATTTTTATTTATCCACCCCAACTTTTATCCAGGATACCCTCTGCCTCAAGCTTTTCACTTGGAACTTTATTGAAGGCTTTTCAGAAGTCTACATCGGCAATATGCAAAACACGGGCTGTGAACTCCTTCAACCCAGCTAGCAGTTCCTTTTATTTCTTTTGCGTACTTTGTACACAAAGTCTTTTGAGTGGCTTAAATTCCTTAATGATCTGTAAAGCTGCTTCCTAACTGGTGCATTTAGACCAACCAGAAAGCAGCTTCCAGGCCAGAAAGTTTTTTTTTTTTAAAAGGTGAAAGTGTGCAGGACAGCAGCAGACTGTAAGTCAAGACAGGGACTTCCAACTTGGATCTGATTTAAGAATCCAACATTTTAGCACAACAGCTGTCAGGACTTATTATGTATTTGATCACAAAGATTTGAGCACCATTTTTCCAAACCACTGTTTTAAACTGCATTATGCAATACAACTATTGAGTAACCTGCATTCTTACCTTCTTCTAGTTTCCGGAGACGGATGACAATAAGGTTGGAAATCTTGCGATACTCCACAAAAGAAAGTCTCATTGTGGATTTTGGCACTTCTTCCTTGATACTGTCTTCAGAGTGGCCATTGACACCATTAATCCCATTTGGAATATTAGAATGTCCTGTCAGAATTACCATTTATTAGAACAACTGAATCCAGTACTGCGCTTAATGCATACTAACTTTCAGCACACAATGATGAAATGAAACAAAACAAAGTCGGCAGTACCCAGCTAGTGTAGTCATCATCACCTCAACCAATTATTAAGGGTCCAAGCGGCATTTTATCAGGCCTCAGCCAGGATACAATGTGAGAAAAAGGACTTTGCAGACCGTGCCTGTATGAGTGTACCAGAGAGAGAGAGAGAGAGAGAGAGAGAGAGAACAGTTTTGTTTGGCATCTCCCACTCAAAACAGCTGCATTAGGGTCCTCATAGTGTATTAATAAAGAGAAAAAGAACTGAGCTTTGCTACAAAGAATAAATGCCAGCTGTGCTGAAGTAATCAACTGCTGTCATAAGATGCTCCTCCTGCAAATGATGGCCCAGAAATTCCGTTCGCAGCTCTCCCGCTGGTGGAGGGCTGCGATCCGGAAAGATCTGCGCCTGGACCGGCGGGCTCCCGGGAGGCGCAGAATTCCGTTGCTGTGCCTCCCCAAACTGCCGGTGTGCAGGGCACGCGTATCCCAGAGGCGCAGGCGGATCGCAGCGTCCCAGGGATCACGTGGGCCATGGGGAGGCCAATCAGAGCAGGGAATCTCCATTCATAGATTTGACAGGAAGACCTGTTAAATCTATGAATAGCGATCAGCCCCAAAACAGAAGTAAAACTTCAAATAAATTAAAAAAAAAAATCACATTTTTAAAATGACTAAATTACATAAATTAACTATTTTAAACAAAAATTTAAATTTTTGTTTAAAATAGTTTAAAGTTTTTAACGGGGCTAAAAATAAACTTACCTTTCTTTAAAGTATTTTAAAATGATAAATCAGTGGAAATTTTTTTTTTAACTTTCTTAAACTATTAGCCTGCTAAAAGCAGGCCTTGCGCCTGCTTTTCTAGGTGCAGCTGACTTACCTGGACTCAAGCCAGTGTGGAAAAAAACGGAAGTTTCTAACGCACACGCTGCCTATCCGGCGCAGGCGTTTGTCCAGTCAAGCCCTTTCTGCAGAGAACGGAAGTGCCGGTTTCCAGCGCATGCGTAAAACTGGCACTTCCGTTGGCCCTACGGGTGAGTACAGCGCGTACACACCCGTAGGGAACGGAATTTCTAGGCCGATATGTTAAGCATTTTGTCAAATTCAAATGCTAGGAAAGTTGTTACAGCAACTAACTGGCTACAGTTCCACATTGAGAGGTCGCACAACACCAGGTTATAGTCCAACAGTTTTATTTGAAATCTGATTTCAAATAAAACTGTTGGACTATAACCTGGTGTTGTGCGACCTCTCAATACAGTTCCACAGCCAGACGTCATCTTGAAGCCAACTCAACCCAATGTAACCATGATTATCATCCCCCTTCCCCGGCTCCTTCTCAGAGGATAGCTACTACATGGGCAATAGCTTTGCAGCTGCTATCCCAAAACTCAAAGTTGACTCATCAGCATCTGGGGATTCTGGTGGATGCCAGTTTTCTTTTGGATGCAGTTCTTTAGGAGTGTGCTGAGCAGTGGCACTGGGTGCTTTTGATTTTTCTTCAATTCCTACAAAATGCAAATCCAAACTGAGGATAAGTTTGAAGAGGAGCCCAAACTCTTCTTCCTGGTTTAGAATACACCCATGTATTTAACGGTGTAAGATCCAGGACCAAACTGCAAAACTGATTTGTGGTTCTAAGGGGAAAAGGTGCAAGAGTGGGTTCCATCCTGCACCAACCTATTACACAGCACCTGTTAAAAAACGGTGAAGTTCCACAGCAGCAGAATGCTAATGGCCTTACTACATAATTTTGCACGAATGTGAAAGGACAAATTTTAAAGGGATAAAAACATTAAATCATCAATGTTGTATTTAACCTAGTTAGTGGGGTGGGAACATTTCAAAAGGCCACATACCATGCTAAAATGTAAAAAAGGTAAAAACACATGGATTCTTAGAAACTAGGGTGGAGGAAGGAATCACTACATCCAGTCAGTCTAAACACTTCACTTGATTACAGGTTTATTCATTCCTCCTGCAATTAAAATTAGATTACCATTGATCCCTTCATTGACTTCCTGCTCCATCTCCTCTCCTCCCTCATCATCTTGGTCAAAATTTACATCTGGAGTCTCCACTCTAATGATTGATTTGTTCAGCAGCCGGAAAGCTTCCTTGACATGCTTAGGTTGTACCTATAAAGCCATAAATAAAAATATACCACAAGTCACTATTTTGGTAGAGCAATCTGTTAAAGATACTACATATTGTATTTTGTATACTTTTATCAACCCTAAGTTTAAAAAAGTTTAACCCCAAAAAATCAATTATATATTACGAAATACTCCCTGCCAAACAGCACTGTGGGAGTACCTTCACCACACGGACTGCAACAGTTTAAGGTGGCAGCTCACCACCACCTTCTCAAGGGCAATTAGAGATGGGCGATAAATGCTGGCATTGCCAGCAACGTCCACATCCCATGAACGAATAAAAAATGAAAAACACAAAAGTTTGTAGTATTCGGGGTTAATGGAGCAAACTATCGGTAGTGCAAAATTCTACAAGTTATCCAACATCCTGTTGTAGCAGCAAATAACTTCTAAACAGGTAGAGACTCTGGACACTGAAGCAGTGTCAGAGGAAGATTTTACAGCTCTCAGCTGGACTTGTAGATGGGAAGGCTGGACAGCACAGTGATCCATTTCTCAAAGAACTGGCAGTTCAAGGAAAGTATGCTGTGGAGCTTCACATCAGCTGATAATGCAGAACTACAACTGCGCTGGCTTTCAGAGTCGGAGAAGGAAAAAGGATTGCTTTGAAAGGAAATGTTCAACAGGGGTAACCTTCCAGCTCCAATGGTATGGCTTTGTAAGATTACAATAGGTCTTCCTGCTCTGCTACCATGAGCTGTCCTTCAGTTGTAAGAACTTGAGCCCAGGTCTAAGTGCTATTTAAAAACAGGTATTTGGGTGAATCAGTCTGGTACTCAGACAGTACAACTAAAGGACAGCTCATGGTAGCAGAGCGGGAAGACCTATTTTAATCTTGTGAATTGCACATGGAGAACAGAATTGGTGGAGGATATGGATAAGAATGACAGACATACCTTTCCAGTATGATGGCAGGGAAATTGTGATAACAGGCTTGGGAGTTGGAAAGAAGAGAGGGTAGACTAAGCAACAATGCGCACACTCAAGAGAACAAACCCCTTTAATGGAGTTAACGGTTACCTCATCACAGCAATGCATTCTAGCCATGGATTCAGAAAGTCGAATCATACTCTCCAGCTGACGCACTGTGATTCGCCATGCTGATTTGCTTACTCCAGATCCATCTCTCTGACGGAGTCGTCTGTACTGTTCCACTATGAAATCTTCAGATTCCTTTGAGATCTAGAAAATGAAACCCTCAAGTTAGCTTGATAAATAAGCTGTGCAAAAAAGTGTCATCACACTGCCAAAATTAAATGAAATTGACCTAAAGCAATACACAATCAGCTTTTCCCAGTTTTATAAAGAGGGCAAGATTAAAAGTAGAAATTTAAAGCATGCAATATCAATGCATTCCTACCAGGCTCTTCAATGTTTCATTTTACATAATTATCAACAAGACTGACAAAGAAATACAATTACACAAAAAAAGTACAATAAAAGTAACATTGCACTCATTAAGTAACTGACCTTAGGCTTGAACTGCCTCGCAAACAACAGGTACCTCCTGATATCATCCAAGGAGTAGATTCGCTCAATGGATTCTTGAATGCGAGAATGAAGGTCTACTATACGCCTAGCAATGGCGTAATCTGTTACCTAGTTAATAACAATTTTATAAAGTAAATTTCTTCTACAAGTTGTTTAAAAATTAAAACACTTTCTGTAGGAAATGGAATATAAAAATATAACTGATGTTTCTACCCACCTCATTACACTCGTCAACCAGGATGAAGAACAAATCAAATCGAGACATGATCGGGGCTGTGAGATTTACATTCTGTTTGAGAGATTTTGAACGATCATACCGTCCACCCACTGGGTTTGCTGCAGCCAAAATAGAAGTCCTGGCATTCAAGGTGGCCTATATCAAAACAAAGGTTGTATATTGTCTTTAAAAGACCATGAAATTTAGCTTTTAATCCATTTATGGTAAAACACAACCTACACATATTTTACATACACACCATACTTTGCTATTACTTTCAGCTGCTTAACTATCTACTTCAAAAGCCTTTTAGAAATCTCTAGAAACCACTTCCCATTTCCTTATTAAAAAGGCAGATTTCCTAACAATTGAAGGAAAGAAAACAGGATTGCCTCCAGCGAGGAGTGAACTAGAAATTCTTATCTTCTATACTGAAATTTAGACAAACATCTTTTTAATACCTGCCTTTTGTGAAACCTTGCAGACTCAGCCTTTGATAAATTCCCGCTGCACTTAAAATGCATACATAAAACTTTAGTACTACATGCTGGTTTTCCCCCATTGTGCTCAAGCTTGGGTGCACAATATTCTCAATTTTCATTTTTGAAAAAAAGTCTGTTTAAAAAACAAATCAGATACTAGACCCACAGAATCCAAAAAAGTGATAAATTGAGATTTTGCATCCAAGTGTGGGGAAGGCCCAAAGACAATGACCTGGTGCAGGAAGTGCTTAAAATAAAGATTTGGATTGCAGAAAGGCACAGGACAAATCGAGTTCAACAGGAATAAACTGAAAACGCAATGAAAAATAAAATAATAGATAGCATTGAAATAAACTGAACACAATCTGTGAACCAAGAACAAGAAACAAAAGTGAATAAAGAAAAATTACCAGAGTGAAAATCAGATGGAAACTAGGAGTAATAAAAGCAGATGAAAAGTAAAACGGTACAACAGAGTCAGTGACATTAGCAGCATAATATAGCCAGTAGGATGGATTTGGAACGTGAGTGAAAGATCACCCAGCAGTTCTTCGGACAGGGAGTTGCATCAGTAAAATTGACGGGGAAACTATTAGAACAGCAAAAAGCTGGTAATAGTGTAATGCAAATTGAATAGCTGTTAGAAAGACGAGATTAGCCCATTACAATAGAACCTTACATTACACAGTGGAGAATATGAAGTAAACGAAGATCATAATATCAAAGAAAATGTCTACAGCAGGTTATATCCTCAAACTGTAAATGAGCTCCCTGCAGTCAAATAGCTTTTTGATGCAGTCATGGCTTTTTAAAAATTAATTTATGGGATCTGGGCGTCACTGGCAAGGCCAGCATTTATTGCCCATCCCTAGTTGCCCTTGAGAAGGTGGTCGTGAGCCGCCTTCTTGAACCGCTGCAGTCCATGTGGTGATGGTACTCCCACAGTGCTGTTAGGGAGGGAGTTCCAGGATTTTGACCCAGCGACGATGAAGGATCGACGATATACTTCTAAGTCAGGATGGTGTGTGACTTGGAGGGGAACTTGGAGGTGGTGGTGTTCCATGCGCCTGCTGCCCTTGTCCTTCGAGGTGGAAGAGGTCGCGGGTTTGGGAGGTGCTGCTGAAGAAGCCTTGGCGAGTTGCTGCAGTGCATCTTGTAGATGGTACACATTGCAGCCACGGTACGCCAGTGGTGGAGGGAGTGAATGTTTAAGGTGGTGGATGGGGTGCCAATCAAGCAGGCTGCTTTGTCCTGAATGGTGTCGAGCTTCTTGAGTGTTGTTGGAGCTGCACTCATCCAGGCAAGTGGAGAGTATTCCATCACACTCCTTACTTGTGCCTTGTAGATGGTGGAAAGGCTTTGGGGAGTCAGGAGGTGAGACACTCGCCGCAGAATACCTAGCCTCTGACCTGCTCTTGTTGCCACAGTATTTATGTGGCTGGTCCAGTTAAGTTTCTGGTTAATGGTGACCCCCAGGATGTTGATAGTGATGTTGAATGTCAAGGGGAAGTGGTTAGACTCTCGCTTGTTGGAGCTGGTCATTGCCTGGCACTTCTGTGGCGCGAATGTTACCTGGCACTTATCAGCCCAAGCCTGAAGGTCGTCCAGGTCTTGTTGCATGCGGGCATGGACTGCTTCATTATCTGTGGAGTTGTGAATGGCGCTGAACACTGTGCAGTCATCAGCGAACATCCCCATTTCTGACCTTATACATGTGTAACACGGGCAACACGGTGGCATAGTGGTTAGCACTGGTGCCTTACAGCGCCAGGGACCCGGGTTCGAATCTGACCTCGGGTGACTGTCTGTGTGGAGTTTGCACATTCTCCCCGTGTCTGCGTGGGTTTCCTCCGGGTGCTCTGGTTTCCTCCCACAGTCCAAAAATGTGCGGGTTAGGTTGATTTGGCTATGATAAATTGACCCTTAGTGTTAGGGGGGGATTAAATATGTGGGGTTATGGGGATAGGATGGGATATGTTAGGGGGAATTAAATACGTGGGGTTACAGGGGTAGGGTGGGATATGTGTACTGTGGGGATTAAAGCAGGGACAGGGTACTGGATTTGGATGATCAGCCATGATCGTATTGAATGGTGGAGCAGGCTCGACGGGCCGAATGGCCTACTCCTGCTCCTAGATTCTATGTTTCTATGTGTAACAGCCATTCAGGTAATGTATTGAAAAGTGCCTGGGACGCATGAAGCTCAGCAAGGAGTAAAAATCTCGAAGAGACTCTCAAAGAAATTGGGAAGAAATAAAAACATTTGATGAATTTTCACTTAAAGGGCCATCCATAAAGCATGCTCCTCCAAAATTACAGATTTTTGACCCCACACCAGTGATCCATTGCATACTTGTCCAACTCCCTCCCCAAAGACTTGAAAGGAAGAACACCTGTAATCCTCTATTTAGAACACATGGAGAGAAAGAAGCATAACAAGAAAGGACTAAAGCAAAGAATTGAGAAAATTGTAATTAGGAGATTTCATTTGTCAGAGGATATTCAAAATGGTAAAAATAAGTCTTTACTCATATGTAAGTCTACATATTATTTGCAAGTTTCATAAGATTGCACGGTGTCACCCAGTTACTACTGCCTACAGAAGGCATCAACTATAATTCATTCTTTCAGGATTCCAGTTCACAGTAAAAACCCATAGGTAGTTCAGTATCATTTAAACAAGTTACCTTGACTCCAGCTTTAGTGATGGAAATGGTCTGCTGCTCCATGGCTTCATGGATAGCTACTTGATCTCTTGTTTCCATTTTATCAAATTCGTCAATACAGCAAACGCCCTATAAAAAGAAAGTACTTAGTTAAAGATTTCAAGGGTTCCTCTCAGTAGAGAAGATTACAATAATTTGTGGGAATTAAAATCAGAAATTTATTTTTTGGCAACTTTGAACAATCACAGATACAAGTAAAAAGAAAATTCCACAAGTCCAAGGCTCAGGACATGCAAAGAAGTGCCAGGACCTGCAGAGTGTAGTGAACTATGGTGTTAGCCACCTTATGTTCGTATTACTATTTACACAGCCCTTTGAGGGCCTCTAGTGACAGATGCCCAGTACTGCAGCATTACACTGCACAGGACCTTATGAATGCCTGAGGACACCAGATCCAGGGGCTAGAATATTTAACAAGACTTTCCATTTTTAGAATTCAAAATCCAAGAGTTATTCACTTTTATATTAGGTCACAGAAACCTTAAACTAACAGAATTTCAAATTGAATATACATCAACGAAGAATAGTGTGGAATGTCCTTACATTATCAGCAAGCATCAATGCTCCAGCTTCAATGACAAATTCATGTGACTCTTCATCTCTCACAACTGCAGCTGTCAGACCTGCTGCAGTACTAGCTTTGCCGCTTGTGTACACAGCCCGAGGGCTGAATTCCTCCACGTGCCTGTTTTATACAGAAAACCAGACTGGTTATGCAAGTACTTTTAATTCATGAGTATTAAGACAAAATGAAGTCACCATGCAAACTTGCACACCAACATTTAACACATAAAACTTTTCTTTTACTCTTCCTATCCATATGGTCTTGCTGTGCCTGGCTGAGAGGTCAGGCAGATAATCTACTTCCAGAGTTAGGCTTATGCCGCTAGAGAAGTGTACAAAGAAAACCCAGGGTGAATCCTTCTTTTCTGACGAAAGGTCATCGACCTGAAGCATTAACTCCTTTATGTTTCTCTCTCCACAGATGCTGCCTGACCTGCTGAGTATTTCCAGCATTTTCTGTTTTTATTTCAGATTTCCAGCATCCGCAGTATTTTGCTTTTGAATCCTTTGTTTATCCCTATCTGTGGTAAAGCTTTTAGCTCCAATCTGCACTGGCCGTGGATAAGATTAATAGTATTGGATAAAGAATCAAAGCTGCAAAACTATGTCTTACTATCTATCCTACTGCTCAGCTTAACACCCAATGCCATTTCTTTCTTTAAAAGGTTAATAAAAACTCATTGGATTGTTCCTCTCTCCTTTCCCCTCCCTTTTAATCAATTATGAAAACTCAATTGTTTAATCATAGCAGGGTGGAGGTGGGAGGCAAGAATCATCTTATCGATAACATACATTGACATATTTTGGGGTGAGAGCATTATATATTATTTCAGAAAGTAGGTTAACAGTACTACTGTAGTAATAGTTGGGTCACAAGTTACTGATTTTTAAGAGGACTTGTGCTACCAGATCTTAATAACTCAGCTCAGTATGACTTACTTAAGGAACTGGCTCTTAGCTGTGCTTGGATCTCCAACAATGCAAACATTAATATCACCACGCAGAGAAGTGCCCTCCATAGTAGTTTTTGGAACTCCTCCAAAAAGCATCAGTAAGACTCCACGTTTCACTTCATCGTTACCTAAAAGAGAAAATTGCATTCTTTGGTTTCTAAGTACTGTACCACAAAAATAACTGGGCAAACACTCTTTTTAAACAATGTGCCTCCAACAAAACATCAGTAAAAAAGTATTTAAATTCAGCTCTACAATGCCCATTAGATGCCAATCAATAGTATTGAGCAATCATAGCAACAACAATCTTGTGGCAATTTTTGAAATCACTAACTTCAGTTTAGCACTCGGGACCAAAGAAATGCCAATGCTAGCTGATCTGGATCATGCTCACACCAAAAGCAAAAGTGTTTTAAAATAAATACACATTTTCAAAATTTTGGTTCTTACCATGAATGGTAGGGAAAAGGCTTGTACAGAGATTGTGATAAAGGTTCTTATCCTGACTCATTTCGAACACCTTCTCCCATTCCTGAACGGTCATCTGATTTTTAATACTTTCTGCTGTCTGTTCTTCTTCTCTCATTTCTTTGCCACCAAACTGTGTTTTTTTTAAAACAAAGAGTTTTAATGCAAAAACTAGATAGCCTGCATCTCTGGAGGTCCACACAGATAAATTGACAGTACTATACAAAACCAAGATACAAATACAATTTAAGATAGCTTTCAGAATACAGGAACAAATTCTATATGAGCAGAGATTAAACAAAAAGAAAACTAATCGTAACTGCAGTGATCCTATTTAATAAAACCTGAATTTGCCATTGGGTACAAGAAATAACTGGCAGATTAATTCTTGAAACTTTATTTCTCATTTTTCTTTTGTTGTGTTCTCCCCTCAAAACACAAATTAATTTTAAAGCTTTTATTCACAAGCAAGTAACTTTTGTCTAAAACACCAATTTTAGTGCAGACAGACATTCAGATTGATGCACTCCAGACCTCATCACAACTTTGATCCAGACATGGAGGCAATATCTGAATGTCAAAGAGGAGGCAAGTGCAGCAGACCTCGACATTGAGGCAACATTCCCATAAGTAAGTAGTTTAGTCTACTGCCTCAACTCAGGTAACTGGAAATGTCGAACATTTTCCACATACAGTCATAGGCTGCATGTTGAGAATCATTTTCCACCAGACTATTGTGATCCTGAAATGTTATAATGAAACAAAAACATACACGCTATGGACTAAAGCTATGCCAATATGTAAAGTACAGAGAAACTGGGGTTTAATGTGGTTAGGTGCTATGGCAACCAAAGAAAGTGTCTTCAGATCAAATTTTCATGGACTTCAATGCACCATTCAAGATAAACACCAAATGTACATACCCGTGGATTTGTTTGCGCCACATGACATGCCAGGAAGGCCAATTTGTAAGACAGGTCACGTACACCTAACGCACGAAGACCTCGGACTCCTTCAGTTTCATACCCATCAGCACCACTGACACGAGACCCAGTTTCAGCACGGATACCTGGAGAAACACAAAACTACTAATTAATCGTGGAAAAAAATTAAATTGTTCTTTAATTACAACATTAATCTACATTTCTTTTAGAGCATTGTGACAATGAATTATTTTTGTTGAGTGGCCAGGGCTGTGGGCAACTCTGGAGACTGATTCCAGAGAGTGATAACTACACTTTGCAGACCATCTGTTATCCAGTATGTGGAGATAGATTTATATAAAAAGCTATGAATGAATATTACCACAGGGATGAATATACAATAGAACATGATGTTCATGAGACCATAAGCCACAATGAAGCTTGTACAGCTTATAAAAGTTTGAGTTCTTATTGCATTATTACCTTGTTGTTACCTTCTAGACATTTATTCTTTTGAAACAAATTATAAGCAACTGTAGGAATCAAAATGTGCAAATCCACATCATGCAACCACAAAGCTTATCCTCAGAGAGAAAGAAATTGATCCCTGCTTATCAGCTACTGCCAGTATACTAGTGATAGAATAGAGTCAATACATTTGTGGTAAGAGTTTCAATATTATTCAAGACTATCAATAACATGCAAGCCAAAATATCAATGGTACAATAATATATATTTTTTAAATGCGTAACAGAAATCAGAATGAAGGCCCCAAATAGAGGAAGCCATCAACGTTGAAGAGTAAAGAAGAGATGATGTCCAGTCGGATTTTTAAAAAAAAACTGAAATATCCACATGGAAGACAATTGCGAATGGAGATGGGCTATTCTGCTTGTTAATGCAACCTCTTTATAGACTGCTCCATTTGCTAGTATGACATTTTTATCTTCAGTACCATTTCCAAAATAACTACACTAAACATCATTGGTCTACAAATCTTGCCTTCATATACTAAAACCAGCACAAAGTATTTAGTCTCAAATGTCTTCTAATTTATTGAATACCTGGTGTAGTCAGTTGAGATACATCAGGAACCACAATAAGCATCCCTGTGAAGTCACATCTGTCACCAGCCTGCGCGGATTCCACAGCTTCTGCACGCAAGATAACTTCCACACTGCGGGGAATGCTACCACGGGGTAACTCAGCCTGGGTTTCCTGAATACGAACCTGAAAGGGCAAGGCCGTGCAAGTTAACCAAATGCCAAGGACAAGAAAAACAACCATGTAATGTTTACATTTAGCTCCTTTAAGCTCACATAGTGCAGCAACAATACCCATGAAATTTGTCTTTAACTGGTTTTGAATCATGTTAAAAATGCCAGAGAATGCTTTAAAAAGCACAAGACACTAAACACACATTAAAATTAATATTCAATAATAAAATGTAAGACATAAAATTGAAACCTATTAGTTTTACTTTCATAGAAGCTGTTCTGTGTGCTACTTTTATCTCTTTTAGATCATTTCTGTTTTCCCAAATCTTTAACCAAAATAAGAACTCAGCTGGGAGGTCAGAAGAATGTTATTGTGTCACATTCTAAACATCTAAAGCACTGAATACAGAAGTGAGGATTCAACTTTTAAACACTCGCTACACCATTATGTAATCCTGAGCACCAGAGAGCTCCAAAACAAACACAAGGCAGAAATCTGAAAATTGAGCTGTGTAGGCCATCCAATGGAATAAAAATATTTGAATACAACTATTTTTTAGAATATTGTGAATAAGTAAAAGCAAAGGATTAAAAAAATATTTGCTGCAATTATTTCTATAAATATTTAACATGCATTTATTTCTCTTCTCCTACCACGTGCAAAATTATTTTAGTTATATAAAATAGACCAATGCACCATTCACTAGTCAACATTGAAAAGGGAACTTGTTCTCCTTTCTTTAGCAGAATGGTGATTAAACCACAAAGTGAATTGGGGCTCCCAAGATAACTCACCCATTGTTTTTCCCCGCTCTCGTACTGTTTTTGGGGTGGGGGGTTGGACGCAGTAGGGTAAAAAGAGAAAACAAATATCCTGCTCCCCATTTGGTGCCTTTTCTAACATTTTTTGATATTTACAAGACTTTTATTGAGCTAGCCAGTTTAAAATATGGCAGTAATACAAAAAGAAAATACTACAGATGCTGGAAATCTGAAATAAAAACAGAAAATGCTGGAGATACTCAGCAGGTCAGGCAGCATCTGTGAAGAGAGAAACAGAGTTAACGTTTCAGGTCGATGACCTTTCGTCAGAACTGGAAAAGAGCAGGAAATGGAACAGAGTTTTAAGCAAGTGTAGGGGCTGGGAGAACAGTCTTTCATCCCCTCCCCCCTTTCCCAGCCCCTACACCTGCTTAAAAATCTGTTCCATTTCCTGCTTTTTTCCAGTTCTGACGAAAGGTCATCGACCTGAAACGTTAACTCTGTTTCTCTCTTCACAGATGCTGCCTGACCTGCTGAGTATCTCCAGCATTTTCTGTTTTTATTTAAAATATGCCAGATTTTACCCACATGAATTTAATCATAAAACTAAAGTGGAAGTTTTGCTTTGGGACATACACATTAAAGCAAGTTTAATACAATCCTCAATTATTTATTTCTAACAGCTAATAAAATTTCAATTAATTTTCTATTATGCATTTCTATACCGGAAGTCAAGATTATTTCCAAAATAAAATTCCCAAGCTTTTTATTGTAGCACAAGAGCAAAATGGTAAACTTTAATTCCAGCTGTACTCTCACCTTCTGAAAGTCAACAAATCGTGACTTATTCGTGTCCAGCATAAATCTCCTCCTGTTGGCACACACTGGATTCCTGCAGATATTTGGCTGTGTGTACTTGAACTGTTGCTCTACATCCTTAACCACTGTCTGACAATCGAGGCACATAAATGTTCCACTGACCAATTCTGGGTGAACAGGGTGGGTTCGAACAACCTGTGCACTGATGCGCAGCAGGGTTCCAATCCTTGCTGCTGTCAGCTCTCGGATTCTAGTTTACAATAACAGTCAGCTGGTTTAGTATTTGATCATTTTTATGGATGATTATGCAAGACTAATTTTTATTGGCTCTAAACTGCCAATTCTATATTACTTTTCTTCCCATCAACCAGTATTAATTTGACAATAGTGCAAACTTAATAAAACCTATTAAATATGAATCTAGTAAAAAATTGTAAAAGTATTTAAATTTGCAATATTTTGAAATAGCATTTTGGTGTATTTTGATTCCCAATTAGAAGCTGGACATAGGCTTCATAAACTAGAAACTGTAATATGATACTTGGCAGTGTGACAGTTAGCACACAGCCTTTAAATTTAAATCCATGGGTGTTCAATGTTCAAACCTACAGTAACTCTTAGAGTCAGAGTTATACAGCACAGAAAGAGGCCCTTCGGCCCATCGTGTCTGCGCCGGCCATCAAGCCCTATCTATTCTAATCCCATTTTCCAGCACTTGGTCTGTAGCCTTGTATGCTATGGCGTTTCAAGTGCTCATCTAAATGCTTCTTGAATGTTGAGGGTTCCTGCCTCTTCCACCCTTTCAGGCAGCGAGTTCCAGATTCCAACCACCCTCTGGGTGAAAAAGTTTTTCCTCAAATGCCCTCTAATCCTCCTGCCCCTTACCTTGAAACTATGCCCCCTCGTTATTGACCCCTCTACTAAGGGGAAAAGTTCCTTTCTATCTACGCCCCTCATAATTTTGTACACCTCAATCAGGTCCCCTCTCAGCTTTCTCTGCTCTAAGGAAAACAACCCCAGCCTGTCCAGTCTCTCTTCATAGCTGAAACACTCCAGCCCAGGTAACATCCTGGTGAATCTCCTCTGCACCCACCTAATGCAATCACATCCTTCCTATAGTGTGGCGACCAGAACTGCACACAGTATTCCAGCTGTGGCTTAACTAGCGTTTTGTACAGCTCCATCATAACCTCCCTGCTCTTATATTCCATGCCTCAGCTAATGAAGGCAAGTATCCCATATGCCTGCTTAACCACCTTATCTACCTGTCCTGCTGCCTTCAGGGATCTATGTACATGCACACCAAGGTCCCGCTGATCCTCTGTCCTTCTTCGGGTCCTACCATTCATTGTGTATTCCCTTGCCTTGTTAGTCCTCCCAAAATGCATCACCTCACACTTTTCAGGGTTAAATTCCATTTGCCACTGTTCTGCCCATCTGACCAACTCGTCTATATCGTCCTGTAGCCTGAGGCTTCCCTCCTCGCTATTTACCACTCCACCAATTTTCGTGTCATCTGCGAACTTACTGATCATACCTCCTGCATTCATATCTAAATTATTAATATACACTACAAACAGCAAGGGACCCAGCATCGATCACTGCGGTACACCACTGGACACAGGCTTCCAGTCACAAAAACAACCTTCGACCATCACCCTCTGCCTCCTGCCACTAAGCCAATTTTGGATCCAATGTGCCAAATTGCCCTGGATCCCATGGGCTCTTACCTTTTTGACCAGTCTCCCATGCGGGACTTTGTCAAAAGCCTTACTGAAGTCCATGTAGACTACATCAACTGCACTACCCTCATCCACACACACCTAGTCACCCCCTCGAAAAATTCAATCAAATTGGTTAGACATGATCTCCCCCTGACAAAGCCATGCTGACTATCCTTGATTAATCCTTGCCTCTCCAAGTGGAGACTAATTCTGTCCCTCAGAATTTTTTCCAATAATTTCCCTACCACTGATGTTAGGCTCACTGGCCTGTAATTCCCTGGTTTATCCCTACTACCCTTCTTGAATAATGGTACTACGTTAGCTGTCCTCCAGTCCTCTGGCACCTCCCCTGTGGCCAGAGAGGTTCTGAAAATTTGTGTCAGAGCCCCTGCAATCTCCTCCCTTGCCTCACAGCGCAGCCTTGGATACATCTCGTCTGGGGATTTATCCACTTTTAAGCCCGCTAAAACTGCTAGTACCTCCTCCCTCTCAATGCTAATTTGTTCAAGTATATCACAATCCCCTTGCCTGATTTCTATGCCTACATCGTCCTTCTCCATAGTGAACACAGATGCAAAATATTCATTTAAAACCTCACCTACATCTTCCGGCTCTACACACAGATTGCTACTTTGGTCCCTAATGGGCCCTACTCTTTCCCTGGTTATCCTCTTGCCCTTAATATACTTATAAAACACCTTGGGTTGCCCGCCAGTGTTTTTTCATGCCCCCTCTTCGCTCTCCTAATTTCTTTTTTAAGTACCCTGCACTTTCTATACTCCTCTAAGGCTTCCACTGTTTTTAGTCCTTTGTATCTGCCAAAAGCCTCCCTTTTTTCCCTAATCCATTCTTGTATATCCCTTGACATCCAGGGTTCCCTGGACTTGTTGGTCCCACCCTTGACCTTTACGGGAACATGTTGGCGCTGTACTCTCTCTATTTCCTTTCTGAATGACTCCCACTGCTCTGATGTGGATTTTCCTACAAGTAGCTGATCCCAGTCCACTTTGGCCAGATCCTGCCTTATCATATTAAAATCTGCCTTCCCCCAATTTAGAATTTTATTTCCGGTCCATCTTTGTCCTTTTCCATGACTACCTTAAATCTCACCGAATTATGGTCACTGTCACCAAAATGCTCTCCTACTGACACTTCTACCACTTGCCCGGCTACATTCCATAGAATTAGGTCCAGTACCGCCCCGTCTTGTAGGACTTTCTACATGCTGGCTGATAAAGCTCTCCTGGATGCACTTTAAGAATTCCGCACCCTCTAAGCCTTTCACACTCTGACTATCCCAGTTAATATTGGGGAAGTTGAAATCCCCTACTATTATTACCCTATTATTTCTACACTCCTCTGAGATTTGCCTACATATCTGTTCTTCTATCTCCCCCTGACTGTTTGGGGTACACTCCCAGCAAAGTGCTTGCCCCCTTTTTATTTTTAAGTTCTACCCATATGGCCTCATTAGAGGAACCTGCTAAGATATCATCCGTCCTTACAGCAGTAATTGACTCCTTGATTAATATTGCGACACCCCCTCTGTCTCGCCTGAAGATTCTATACCCCGGAATATTGAGCTGCCAGTCCTGCCCCTCCCTCAACCATGTCTCTGTGATAGCAACAATATCATACTCCCATGTGTTCATCAACACCTTCAATTCATCTGCCTTACTCGCAAGACTCCTTGCATTAAAATAAATGCCATCCAGCCTTGCCATACTCCCTTGTGCCTTTACATATTTGCTCTGCCTTCCAGACTGACTTGTTTTTTCCTCTATATTTGGCTGTGCATCACCCCCTACTATAGCTCCACTCCGTATCCCATCCCCCTGCCAAGTCTGTAATTTACTGTAAACTCAGTATCAGTGATTTTTAGCCACTAACAAGTGTCTGTCCAAAGTTAGTAAGCAAAACTGATGTGAATTGAATGGGGTCACACTTAAATCATGGTTTAAAAAGGTGCACTAGAGTTGGATTAAGGACATAGCGTTCTTTCTGACCTAAATGCAACAGACATCTTAAAAGAAGCTTAATCCCATAGTTCATCCAATTCAAATTTCACTTTACTTAACTTCAAACAGAGAAAACACATCAATTTATCTCTTACTTGTGCCTGGCTGGCAAATCCTGGATTGCTACATAAAACTCCTTGTTTGGTGGAATATTTCCATGGTCTCTGGCAAAATTCCGAACAGCACGGCAGAGGTGTGGGTAAACTCTGAAAAATGAGAGAATTACTAAAAAACAGAAATATCAGATCCTCTGTTGCTAGTATTAGTATTTGACATATATGTTTGCTTTAAATGTTTCAAAAGAATTTTGAAGCTGAGTTTTAAAATTTACCATTTCCTGCTCCGTGACTATACTAAAGGAAGTATTTCTTGTGTGGGGCATAAGCAGATAGTTAGCTGATGTTTCCTCCTCCAATAAAGCAAGTTTGCTTCCTCTTAAAATCTTAATTTTGAAAATATTGTTTTAATACAGGTTCCCCACTAGTTATTTCTCTTCACATGCATTGTGGGGTCCTGTAGCCATAAACAGATTTATTGCAAGCTTTAGTATGGATTAACAGCTAATCAAAGTAAAATTTATTTCACCTGTAAAATTCCTCTTGAACAGTAGTAGCCAGTTGCTGGTTATACTGCTCCAGATCCGCAAAGCTTACAGCAAGCGTGTTCCTTTCAGGGCGGATCAGCTCTTCAGCATCATGCAAATATTTAACTTCGCCATCACTGTTCTGGAATCTGGAAAGAAAGAAAAGTTTATATGAAGTCAAAAATAGATGGTCCTGCACAGTCTAGTCTACTGATGGAAGGAACAGCATGTCTTTGTTACAGGAAATAGCGCCTCTTAACACCTCCTGAGCCATCAATCACAGGTGTTACAGAATTCCATAAAGATCAAAAATTGCCCGCAATTGCTGTACCTGTGAGATTATGTGGAAAAGTAATTTATCAATTACTCAACTGTTCCAGAATTAGGATTATTTTAACAACTTGACATTTACACACATAATGCCACCAAAATTAGGCAAAATGTGACAAATGGTGCAAAACATCCCTTTAAAAAAAAAACAATGCAATCTACTGCAGACTAGTGAACAATTCATATTAGGTGATTACATGACATTAAGAATTTGCATTTATGTAAAACCTTTCAAGTCCTCATGGCATCCCAAAGTGATTCACCGCCACTGAAGTGTAACCATTGCTACGTGGCCACGGCAGCCAGTTTGAGCACAGCAAGGCCCCCCAAACAGTAAATGAGATAAATAACTAGCTAATCTGTTTGAGTGATCTAAATTGAGGGATAAATGTCAGTCAGGGCACCGGGAGAACTCCAAAATCCTCTTCCAGTAGTGCTACGGGTTCTTTTATGTCCACCTGAACAGACTGATAGTGCCGCGATTTGACGTCTCATCCAAAAGAAAGCACCTGACAATGAAGCACACCTTCAGCACTGTACGCAATTGTTCAAACCTACCTTCTTTCTTGTCTTCAGCCTGCCCCAAGGACCCCTGGGACTGCTGCCACCCCACTCCATCCCACCTCATTTGTAGTACTGTGATGGGTGCTTACGGCAGGCCCAGCTCTGCCGCCTCCCAGAAGCCCAAAGAAATGTAATGGGGACCGAAACCGTTTTCCTGAAATTTGTTTCCAGGGAATTGAGTGTTGCCCAGGAACAAAGGTCAGGAAAATTATTAAGTTCTCACATGGGCAAATTCCATTTGTACTATTAACCTATTGTTAATTTCAAGTGGCACTATTGTATATTTTATGTCAAAGGGCTCAAAGTTCCAATGACACCAAAAGGGATTGCAATACTGTCTTGTTACACAGATATTAGATATTTCTAGGCTACATGTCAGCCTAGCTCAGTGGTCAGAACATATTGATTCAAGCCACAATACAGGATTTGAGCACATAATCTAGGCTGATACTTCAGTGACAGGGACCTGACAAATGGTCATTCCTAGATTCAATGAAGTAATTCATTACTCATGAGCATTTTTATTATTCGCTCATGGGATGTGGACGTCGCTGGCAAGGCCAGCATTTATTGCCCATCCCTAATTGCCGTTGAGAAGGTAGTGGTGAGCCGCCTTCTTGAACCGCTGCAGTCCGTGTGGTGAAGGTACTCCCAGTGTTGTTAGGGAGGGAGTTCCAGGATTTTGACCCAGCGATGACAAAGGATCGGCGATATATTTCCAAGTCAGGATGGTGTGTGACTTGGAGGGGAACTTGGAGGTGGTGGTGTTCCCATGCGCCTGCTGCCCTTGTCCTTCTAGGTGGTAGAGGTCGCGGGTTTGGGAAGTGCTGCCGAAGAAGTTTTGGCGAGTTGCTGCAGTGCATCTTGGAGATGGTACACACTGCAGCCACGGTACGTCGGTGGTGGAGGGAGTGAATGTTTAAGGTGGTGGATGGGATGCCAATCAAGCGGGCTGCTGGCGTTAAGCTTCTTGAGTGTTGTTGGATCTGCGCTCATCCAGGCAAGTGGAGAGTATTCCATCACACTCCTTATTTGTGCCTTGTAGATGGTGGAAAGGCTTTGTGGAGTCAGGAGGGGAGACACTACCCAGCCTCTGACCTGCTCTTGTAGCCACAGTATTTATGTGGCTGGTCCAGTTAAGTTTCTGGTCAATGGTGACCCCCCAGGATGTTGATGGTGGGGGATTTGGTGATGGTAATGCCATTGAAGGTTAGACTCTCTCTTGTTGATGGTCACTGCCTGGTACTTGTGTGGCGCGAATATAACCTGCCACTTATCAGCCCAAGCCTGAATACTGTACAGATCGTGCTGCATGTGGGCATGGACTGCTTCATTATCTGAGGATTTGTGAATGGAACTGAACACTGTGCAATCATCAGCGAACATCCCCACTTCTGACCTCATGATAGAGGGAAGGTCATTGATGAAGCAGCTGAAGATGGTTGGGCCCAGGACACTGCCCTGAGAAACTCCTGCAGCGATGTCCTGGAGCTGAGATGATTGACCTCCAACAACCACAACCATCTGCCTTTGTGTTAGGTATAACACCAGCCAGTGGAGAGTTTACCTCCATTCCAATTGAGTTCAGTTTTACTAGGGCTCCTTGATGTCACACTCGGTCAAATACTGCCTTAATGTCAGGGCAGTCACTCTCACCTCAACTCTGGAATTCAGTTCTTTTGACCAGGTTTGGAACAAGGCTATAATGAGTTCTGGAGCCGAGTGGTCCTGGCAGAACCCAAACTGAGCATCAGTGAGTAGGTTATTGGTGAGTAAGTGTTGCTTGATAGCACTGTCGACGACACCTTCCGTCACTTTACTGATGATTGAGAGTAGACTGATGGGGCTCTAACTGGCCAGATTTGATTTGTCCTGCTTTTTGTGGACAAGACATACCTGGGCAGTTTTCCACATTGTCGGATAGATGCCAGTGTTGTAGCTGTACTGGAACAGCTTGGCTAGAGACGCGGCTAGTTCTGGAGCACAAGTCTTAAGCACGACAGCCGGGATGTTGTCAGGGCCCATAGCCTTTGCTGTATCCAGTGCGCTCAGCCGTTTCTTGATATCACGTGGAGTGAATCAAATTGGCTGAAGACTGGCATCTGTGATGGTGGGGACCTCAGGAGGAGGCCGAGATGGATCATCCACTCGGCACTTCTGGCTGAAGATGGTTGCAAATGCTTCAGCCTTGTCTTTTGTACTTGCGTGCTGGGCTCTGCCATTATTGAGGATGGGGATGTTCATGGAATGTCCTCCTCCCGTTAGTTGTTTTAATTGTCCACCACCATTCACGAATGGATGTGGCAGGACTGCTGAGCTTTGATCTGATCCGTTGGTTGTGGGATCGCTTAGCTCTTGGAGATACCCAAAGAACATGAAAAATACTATCTAAATGCAAGAACACTCGGGGGCGGGAGGTTGCTAATGTCATGCCATCTGAAATGGCTATTGCTCAAAAAAAATAGCAGTTTTCATCGGACTTCTTTTGATTTGAGAGCTTTTTTCTCTACTAGTAAAAATACACCAGTAGTAAAGGAGACTGGTAAATGTACTCTATGCTTGGTCACCTCTCATGCTCCGTCCCTATCATCCCCCATACAGGTACCAGCAGGCAGTGGATGTGGCTTTGTATCAATGTAACTTTTTATTCAACATCTAAAGTCATCAACTTGCTGTTAGGAAGGTATTGAAGGCGAGCCGTATGTCAGTTTCAGTATAACTACATCCCGCGCAAGTCACACCAGTTTCAGTGTAACTACAGCCCGTGCAAAACACAACAACTTCAGTGTAATACATCCTGCGCAACACACACCTGCGTCAGTGTAACCACATCCCGTGCAAAACACACCAGCTTCTGTATAACTACAGCCCGTGAAAAACAAAGTTTAAAAAGTTGGATCAAGAAACTTTTGAAACTTCATTTGCTTTCAGTAAACTGATGACACAGGAAAAGCGGGTCCCTGTGCGGGTGAGCACAACGAGGTGCAATCCGTAGTGTAACTCGGGTCCGTGCCGTGGGATTCGGAGCGGGGACCGAGAGCAGCAGCAGCAGCCCGCCGGGCTTCAGCGGCACCGGCCGCAGCCCCAACTGTCCCGCCAGCTCACCGCACTGCACGGACCGAGCCGGGCCCGCAGGCCGCGCTTACAACACGGAGTCGGGCAGGAAACCCCCCCGCGCCGGATGGGATTGAAGCCGCTGCCGGGGCCTGGGTCTCCCGCTGCGCGTACCGCCCGGGCCCCGCTCAACGCCCGATTACTAAACCAGCCACTCACTCCTCGAGGAAATCCTGGAACAGTTTCTGACATTTCTCTGCCAGCTCATCCTTGACCTGTTGCCCGGCGGCTCCCACCGTCGCCTCCCCGAGATCCATCCTTTCAAAGACTAACCGCCGCGCACCCGCACCAATGCAGAATTCTCGCGCCACTGCAGGTCACCTGTCCCCCGTTCCCGCCAGTGCAGCGCCAATCCCTGACCGCCTGGCAGCTCATGTGATCACAGCGCCGGCTCGCCGGGGGGCGGGGGAGAGAGGAGGAGCGAATCGCAACCTGAACGCGCTTCGATCCGTGTACGGTCTGAACGCCTTGGTTTTCCGTCCAGCGGGCAGATGAAAGAAAGACTTGCATTTCTATAGCGCCTTTCACAACCTCAGCGCGCTTTACAGCCCATGAAGATTTCCCTGGACATCTAGACTACACCACTCTACCTCCTTAAAACCTACCTCTTTGACCAAGCTGCCCTAATATCTCCTTGTGTGGCTTGATGCCAAATTTTGTTTGATAACGGTCCTGTGAAGCGCCTTGGGATGTTTTACTACATTCAAGGCGCTATAGAAATACAAGTTGTTGTTGTTTATGATGATACAGTGAATAACATGGGGCCCAAACCGATTTTCTACTAAAGAAAGAACTAGCACCTAACCTACGTAACTCAAGGTTTCTTTGCCCAGGCGCTGGCGCGCTTGTGTGCTGGGCAGTCACCCACCCGCGCGTAAGGGTTTGCAGCAGTTAATTTCCTACATTACAACAGTGACTGCACTTCAAAAGTACTTCATTGGCTGTAAAGCACTTTGGGATGCTCAGAGGGCGTGAAAGGCATGATATAAAGAAAGACTTGGATTTATATAGCACCTTTCACGACCACTGGATATAAATACATAAAAATGCAAGATCTTTCTTTTATAGAGCAGCCACTGTTTTGCTTTTTAGCCAGGTCTCAATTCTCAGCCTAGTGTTTCTTCCTAATTTGCACACACCATGGTCACATGAATCCAGTGTTAGCTGGCCAGCAGTCCATTGAAGCCACAGGCCTGTCCTGCTGCTGCAGAAATTATCAATTAGTTTAAAATGTTGAAGAATGGCTCATTTTCTGGCCATCCCACAGATCTATATATTGCAGGAAGAGGAAAGAGAGTTACAGAGACTACAGGCGCAAAGAATTAGGTGCCACAGGAAAAGACTGCACCCCACTGGCAGGTAGTCAAACTCCAAACCATCGTCAACACCTTCACCGAAGCATACGAGAGCATAGGCCTTACACTAAACATCCGTAAGACAAAGGTCCTCTACCAACCTGCCCCCGCCACACAGTACTGCCTCCCGATTATCAAAATCCACGACAAGGCCTTGGACAACGTGGACCACTTTCCATACATCGGGAGCCTACTGTTAACAAGGGCAGACGTCGATGACGAAGTCCAACACCGCCTTCAGTGTGCCAGTGCAGCCTTCGGTTGCTTGAGGAAGAGAGTGTTTGAAGACCAGGACCTCAAACCCGGCACTAAGCTCATGGTCTTACAGAGCAGCAGTGATACCCGCCCTGCTATATGCCTCAGAGACATGGACCATGTACAGCAGGCACCTCAAAGCACTGGAGAGGTACCGCCAATGCTGCCTCCTCAAGATCCTGCAAATTAATTGGCAGGATAGGCGCACCAACGTCAGTGTTCTCGCTCAGGCCAACATCCCCAGCATCGAAGCTTTGACCACTCGATCAGCTCCGATGGACGGGTCACATTGTCCGCATGCCCGATACGAGACTCCCAAACAAGCGCTCTACCCGGAGCTCCGGCATGGCAAGAGAGTCCCAGGTGGCAGAGGAAACGCTTCAAGGACACCCTCAAAGCCTCCTTGAAAAAGTGCAACATCCCCACTGACACCTGGGAATCCCTGGCCCAAGACCGCACAAAGTGGAGAAGCATCCAAGAAGGCGCCGAACACCTCGAGTCTCTTCGCCGGGAGCAAGCGGAAGCCAAGCGCAAGCAGCGCACGTCAACCCAAGCACCCCACCTACCCGCCCCTTCACCATCTGCCCCACCAGTGACAGAGACTGTCGGTCCCGCATTGGACTTATCAGTCACCTGAGAACTCATTTTTAATGTGGAAGCAAGTCATCCTCGGTTCCGAAGGACTGCCTAAGGAGGAGGAGAAGCCTGCTCACAGAGTGTACACGCCCTTCGTGAGCTACTAGATGTCAGAGGAACTGGTCGTGCGCTGCTTATGCCTCAGTAAGGGGGCAATTGGTCGACTGTCTTGCTGTGGGACGACTTGAAGCCTCGGCTCACATGCTGCAGGACCATCACGGTTAAGATGAAGGTCACCACGTCTCTGAACTTCTATGGATGCAGGTCATTCCAGGCATCCATGGGGGACCAATGCAGCATCTGTCGAGGGGAGGTGACTGATGCCCTGTACTGCAGGGTTCGCGAGTTCATTGTATTTGAAATGTCACCGGCGGAGCAAAGCCGAAGGGCACTGGCCTTCTAGCGTGTAGCTTGCTTCCCCAAGATGCTTGGAGCCATGGATGGGATGCACTGAAGGCTCCCCTTGAAAACCCACAGAGCTATATTAACAGGAAGGTATTCCACTCCCTTAATGTGCAGATTGTATGTGATGCCATTCTGCACGTTAATGCTGAGTATGCGGGTGCATGTCCTGATGTATTAGTCATGTGGAATTCTTTAATAGCCCGCATTTTCAGTGAAGGTGAAATGGCCAATGAATGGCTTATTGGCAATAAAGCATACCCCCTGCTGCCATGGCTTATGACAGTTTCAGATGCACATGCCAATGCGGAGTAGAGGTACAATGAGGCACTTGTGTCCATCAGCTAATCGTCGAGAGAGCAATTGGGGTGCTGAAGGGCCGCTTCAGTTGTTTGGATCGATCGGGGGGGGAGGGGGGTACTTCTGCATTCCCCAGAGAGAGTGGCAAGAATTGTGCTGTGCCCTGCACAACTTCGCATTGGCAGATGGTCTTGACCTCAACAACCTGGGAGAGGAGCAGATAGAGACAGAAGATGCAGAGCAGAGAGATGCTGAACCGGAGCTGGAGGCAAACGCCAGACAGGGCAGGGCTCTCTGAGCATAGCTAGTGGAGCACGCTTTCACTCATTGACCCTTCCCCAGTCGGTAAGCAGAAGACTCGGCCAATGATCAGTTCAAATGCAAAAGAGATTTTTATTACAAGAAATTTAAATTGCCAACTGTTGTGATAAATGGAATACACATAGAAAATTAAACCTTTTTTTGCAGTTCTAAAAATAACTATGTATAAATGGTTTGTTTCAATTTGTAAGACCAAACGATGTAAACATTTTTTGCAAATTATGTATTAAGCTTTAACAAACATAAAAAAGAATGAAAAGATTTATCAGCCTCCCAAAATTGTGCAAAATCTTACTTTTTAAAATATTTCCAGAAGTTAAAATGTGTGAAATTTAAGTAATGTATTAAAGTTTTAACAAATATTCCGCAACCTGGCAGCTCCCCCGCCCCCCTCCCAGTTGGACGTTAAGGCGAAGAAAGTGGAGGTGTTAGAGATAGTAATTAAATTCCCCATTCTCAAGGCACCTTGCTTGGCTCCTGTGTCTGGACGAGCTCTTCTACCATCTGCCCCCCTGCACTGTCTACAAGCCAACGTGGATGACACGGTGGTGTGGTGGAATCTGCTGAACCACGGGCCCATGCTTCCCAGCAGCTCTGCTGCCTTCTGCTCAACTGTCGGATGTTTGGGACACCCCCACCCCCCTCATCCTCTCAGGGGAATTGTGCGCCTTTTTGCTCTACAAAAAGACCAAAATGTGTTACGAGCAATTGCAGGAGCAACTGCTCTGCATCTATTGGGACGGATGGGGTGGGGGGTTTTCTGGCCTTTCTGACAGGTCACTGCTCCGGTTGCTTCGCCAGAGTTTGACAGACTGGGCGTGGCAGAAAGTGTTGGAAATTTTAATTTCTTAACCTTCCCTGGCCTTTTCAGGTCACTAAACTTGTGGCATTGCTTTGCCGTCCTGGGGACTATGGATGAGGCACTGAGTGCCTCGGTCACCTCTGCTCATCCACGCCTCCTCACCGCCCGTGAGGGCTGCACCCCTGATGAGGCGACCAGCCTCCACTGCCGTGCCTCGACCTCATCGGCCTGAAGTTCCTCCTCTGTAAAATTGAAGGTGTCCTTTTCAATATCAGTCATCTGTAGGAAGTGAAAAGTTACTAGCACTTTCAGACTCTGTTCAGAGCGATTTAAATTAATTACTGTGTAAAGTTAGTAACAGTTTGCAGGACAGAGAGATAAGTGCTACTTACCTTGTGATCTTCAGACTCACTCTGAAGGGGAATTTTTTCCCCCTCACCTTTTATACAAGCCCCATTGGCCCTGTTCCAGTCACAAACTGATTACAATCGATTACCCTGCTCGATTGCACTGATTCATGGGAGATTTCACGTTCGGGCTTACGTTAACTCATTTGCATGGAAGCTTTGGCGCAATTTCACCGATTGTGCCTTTGGAGGAAGCTTCTGGTCCTAGTGTTTACCATAGTTGTAAAAATCAATAAAACCAATTATAACCAAGATCCTGCCTAAAAAAGCACAACAATAAACGGGGAAAAAACATCCTGATTTTAGAGATCGCAAGACAATTTTAGAAAGACTGGTAGTGGCAACTATAAAATGTTGCGTGTTCAAAGGACTGTGCAACTGATTGCAAGCTCATTTAAACACAGGTGAGTAAAAATAATACTACAAAATTGGAAACCAAGAGAGGAAACGCAGTTCTGACAAAAGTTTATCTTTTTACAGATACTGACTGATCAGTGTATTTCCAGGACTTTATTTCTGTTAAAAGCATGGACGAGAGTGCTTACTTTTCAGGGCGAGACATGAAAATAGATCATATTATAAAACATATTGAGACAAGCTTCACACGTCTGATAAACCACAAAGGTTATAGATATGTCCTTTATTGTGCCAGATATAGCCCAGAGCAACATGTGATATTTTGATTATCTTATGTTAAGTGGGTAGCATTGATTCTCCTGCAGGAGATAACCAATTACTTTCTCACAAACTAATGTAGTGTAAAACTAATCAAATAACTGTGCACTAACGTTCCCCGAGAGGACACCAAGCTGTAACCAAAGCAGCACAAATACCCCTTCCCTAAGCAATCTAGTTAGGGTTGCCAACTTTGGTTGGAGGTATTCCTGGAGGGTTGATCATGTGACATCATGACCACATGACATCAGGTCAAGTGACATCTGCAGATGTTATTGCATTTACTGTAGTTCCCCTGAAGTTGAGTATCTTTGCTTGTGGTTTTGCGCCAACAGCTGTTGAGCAAGAAGTTCCAAGATCCAAGAAGCCACTTGCGAGAAGGCGGGGAAGAGGGGAAACAGGATAGGGAAGAGTGATTCGCAGTGGGTAAACCAGAGGTGGGAGGAACTTCAATTCCACCAGTAACTAATAGTAACTCACTGAAATTGCACTGATAACTATTCGTAGTACTGGTAAAACTTCCATTTTCCCTCATAGCCAACAGTAATACAATAACTCACTGATAGTCTATATGTAACTGGCAGTAATAGGTGTAATGCCCAGGTATCCTACCTGCATCTAGTAATAATCCTATAATCTGCTGATATTCACCCTGAAACTATAGTCAGAATCCCCCTACACTGAACAAGGTCTGGTCAGGCTCCCCAGTCGATGCCATTTTTAATAGGCCCCATCTCTCTCCCCATCTCCTTGGACTCAGATTGTGTGTGAAGGTGACAACTCTGAACGAGGAGCCTCAGTCACAGTTGATCCGTACTTAGACTTCACACATCAAAACCAGCCGGCACAGACCGACCTGAACCAAACCAAGAGATCGCATAAAGAGCAGCAGGCTTGGTGTTTGGGGCACATCGTCCTAAACACAGCTCAGCACCAACATTTCTAAACCACTAGTGGCTAGCAAATGTAATGGTTTTGCCTGAAGGAAATGCAATAGTCATTAAAACTCTTAACTATCAGTTTGAGACAATGGGTGGGTTATTAACACATTCTAACATCTCCCCAGATATTTGCATCTGTGCTGTTGGATTGGTTACTTTCTTTTAGCCCAGCAGGTGGCTTTGTTGAACAGGTGTCCTGTTGAACAAGTATATGTGGGGCTGGGGGGGAAAAGAGAGCGGATATTTATTTTAGGTGGCAATTTTGATGGTGGCATCATGAGCCAATCCTTGACACCGAGAACTGAAGAAAACAGTCTACAGCAGTTTGATTTCAAACAGTTAAGGATTCAGAGAACACCCATTCTAAAGTTTTGCCAGTCAGTTCAGCATATACCGACTTGTAAAGTAAAGCTAGGTCCATGTCAGGCGTTAAGTTGCATAATTTATTATTTTTGATGTTACGAGGAGCAATAAAAATTAGATAAAGTTTTGCTGTGTAAACATTAATCTGTTTGTTCGTGCATGCTTGTTAAATAGCTTGTTTTACAATTAGTCTTGTCGTACTTTTAGGACCCCAGGGCTCTTATTGTTATAGTCTCGGGTCACGCTATTATAGAACTAGATGTTGGGCAATAAAGGTACTCTCCAGATGCTAGGGAACATAGGGTCTTGCTTACACGATGACCTGTGTTGGTGAACCCAAGAGAATATCTAGTACAGATCCAAAATTTGTAACAGGGACTAACTGCATTCAGTAGGGCAAGTAAAATGCAGCAGGCTAAATGATGAACCCACCCGCACCCAAGAAATTCTTCAGCTGCAGTGGGCAGACTGTTCTTATAACATGGAGGATGTGAAAAGAACAGTAAGGGGGGAAAAACACCGACACCCATTCATAAATTCTGGAAATGCATCAGCTGTTAATTAGCAGTTTAATACACAACACAGTATGATAGAAAACCACTTCACATTTTTAAGTTATTAATCATTCAATTTATTGCAATTTGTTGAGTCTAGAATTTATTAAAATTGAAAAGTTGCTACCATAGTACGTTACTATTTCACCACCTGCACCCTGTAATTCTCTTACTTTGATCTACCACTTCAATTTTGCAAACCACCTTGTAAATTCCCACATGCAAACCACAACAGAATGTAGCCTGTACACATTACTCTGCGTATTACAATAAGCATTAACTTTCTGTGGTCTTCAAACATTATCTTGTAAATTGTCGTTACATTAGAAATGGTCAAGTGGGGCTGTGTTTTCTTTACAGAATTTCAATTTCAGTCTAATAATTTAAGAAGCATTTTTATTTCAAAACTATCTTATCAAATGTGACTTTAGCAACCTAATTGTGCAGTGGAAAAGCTGTAATTTTGGCACTTATTCGTATTTATTACTGATCATTTATGCAAAGACATACACCAGTTTTTTAAACGGTAGATCAAAAGAGTTTTCTAGCCTTTGGGCCTGTTCAGGGAGTTAGCCGCTTGGGGTCACGAGGGAACATAGATGTCTGACGTACATTGTGCAAACCCAGGTACAGCATGGTGACACGTTCCAAACCTAAAGGTTAAGAAAAGGAAAAAAAAAAAATAGAATTACACATTTAAATCTACTGGTAAGCATGTGTAATTTGCCAGGAGCAGAAACAATACGTTACCTATGCCGCCACCTGCATGTGGAGGAGCACCAAAACGGAAGGAATCAATGTATGATTTTATCTTTTCCACATCTGTATAAAAATGTAAAAAAAGGATTCCATATATAAATCAGAGTATTTTTAATCTCTCGATCACATCACAGCGCAAGATAGCAAAAGTAATACGTGTTGGACAAGTTATCAATTTTAGACCGTCAACAATTACAGGAAGATAAAAAACCTCCCCTCTCCTTGGGCCAACTAATCTCATTTGTTTTCAGTTCCCGAGGACCCCAATTGGCGCCTGAGCCGGTCGATCTTGCTGTCCCACCGCCCCCCTCCCGTGAACGGCCAGCTGTCGCTGGGGCCGCAACTGGCGCCTGCTGTTTGCCGGTAATAAACAAATGAGGCCAGAGGACCAATGTGCCACAGTTCTGCCACTGACCTCATAAGGCATGATCCAATTTCTAGGCCATTGTGTCTGATTACATTTTTGAACCAGAGATCCAGACAAGGAATACCAAAATCTGAAATTAAGCAGGTGTTACATGTTTAAAAAAAACTATAGACACATACCTATCCCAAGATGGAGTGCTCGATCAGTCAGAAGTTGAGGGTCATGGATTCTCTGGGCACCAGACAAAATCTCCTCTCCTCTCATAAACATGTCATACGAGTTGGAGTATTTCTGCAATGTTTAAAATTTTCATTAAAATATATAAATGCAATTATTTTTGCTTGAATGATGTTATCTCATATGAAGCAACTTAAAGCAAAATACAAGTTTTACTTACAGGGTCACGTGGGTCTGGCATTGTATAGAAAGGCCTCACAGCGAGAGGATACTTGTCAAGGATATAGAAGTCTGTATCATACTGTGACAAAAAAAACAGTAAAATTGATCAGACTTTCTTATCTGCATAGCAACTCAGTTTTTTGGTGTGCACAAATTGCTTTTAATTAAGGCATTAAATATAACTTGAGAGCTAAACAATTTTTATATTTTGGAACCCTGACAGACTAAAACCAATACATACCAAACAGTGCCCGAAAACATGTGTTAAGGCAGCCGATTTCCACTGGCAAAGTTATTCCATCAGTTCAAAAGTAAAAATGATCATCACCACCTACTCATTTCTGCAGTGTACCCAGGTAAGAGTCTACTCATTATAACATGGAATACAAACATTTTCTTCATTATGTCTTTGATCTAGCTTGATTGATAGTTCTTTATCCAGAAGCTTCTCAGGTTGGGATAAATACAGTAGGGATTTGGCTATAAATTTAGTCTACTTGTTTTAACCATCTAGCAGCAACAATACAGAAGTCCATGGAGCTAAATGCTCATGTTACATCCAAGATAAAGAGAGTCCCTTAAGAATATCAAAACATTGTTATTTGATCTCAGAAAATGGTTTTAATTGGCCGAGTGGTAGCACTCCGGTGGTCAGATGGTCATGGGTTCAAGTCTCACTCCAGGACATAATGGGCCGTATTTTGCGACCCCTATGGGTGCGTACGAGGTGTGTACACACCCCTAGAGGCCGCGCAAGTTCCGGGTTTAGGCATGCAAAGCGCATGCGCTAAAACCCGGAACTTGTGATGTCAAGAATCTGCTTGACAGATCCTCCGCATCCCTTGGAGAAAGGCCTCCGCGGGTGGAGCGTTGTGCTATTTTTCCAACTTCCGCCCGCTGAATGCCCGTGAAATTCTTACGCCTGGTAAAAGCAGGTGTAAGGCCTGCTTTTACAAGCATAAGAGTTTTAAAAAATACAAAAATAAAATTTTATCACTCATTTATACATTAAAAACCCTGTCCAATAAGGTAAGTTTATTTTTAGCCCCGTTAAAACATACATTTTTTCAAAAAATTAAATTGTTTTAAAATATTTAATTAAATGACATTACAATTAATTTTAAATATGTAATAATTTTTTTTTCATGTGTTTGCGTATTTTTAAGTGATCCCCGGATCCCCTTCTTTTATATACATAGATACATAGAAGATAGGAGCAGGAGTAGGCCATCCGGCCCTTCGAGCCTGCTCCGCCATTTAATGAGATCATGGCTGATCCTTCAATTCAGTATCCCGTCCCCGCCTTCTCTCCGTAACCCTTAACCCCTTTTGCCTGTAGAAATATATCTAATTCCCTCTTAAATATATTCAATGAGCTGGCGTACACTGCCCTCTGTGGCAATGAGTTCCACAGGTTCACCACTCTCTGAGTGAAGAAATTCCCCCTCATTTCTGTCCTAAATGGTTTAGCCCTTATCCTTAAATTATGTCCTCTAGTTCTGTTCTCACCCGCCAAGGGAAACATTCCTTCTGCATCTAATCTGTCTAGACCTGTCAGAATTTTATACACTTCTATGAGGTCCCCTCTCAATCTTCTAAACTCCAGTGTGTACATCCCTAAACTACATAGTCTCTCCTCATAGGTCAATCCCGCCATTCCTGGTATCAGCCTGGTGAATCGCCGCTGCACCCCCTCCATGGCAAGAACATCTTTCCTCAGATGAGGCGACCAAAACTGTACACAGTACTCGAGGTGTGGTCTCACCAGTGCCCTGTACAGCTGCAGCAAGGTATCCCTGTTCCTGTATTCCAACCCTTTTGCTATGAAGGCCAGCATACCGTTTGCCTTCTTGACCGCCTGTTGCACCTGCATGCTCGCCTTCAGTGACTGGTGTACAAGAACACCCAGGTCTCTCTGTACTTCCCCCTCTCCCAATTTATTGCCATTTAAATAATAATTTGCCCTCCCGTTCCTGCACCCAAGGTGGATAACTTCGCACTTGTCCACATTATAGTGCATCTGCCATTTATCCGCCCAATCACCCAGTCTGTCCAAATCGCTCTGGAGCTTCCTGGTCTCCTCCTCTGAGCCCACCCCCCCTCCTAGTTTAGTGTCGTCTGCAAATTTGGAAATGCTGCATTCGACTCCCTGATCCAGGTCATTAATATAAATTGTGAACAGCTGGGGACCCAGGACAGATCCCTGTGGTACCCCACTTGTTACTGCCTGCCATTCAGAAAATGAGCCGTTTATTCCAACTCTCTGTTTTCTATCTGACAGCCAGTTCTCTATCCACGTCAATACTTTCCCCTTTATCCCATGAGCTTCAATTTTCCCTGCTAATCTTTTATGTGGGACCTTATCGAAGGCCTTTTGGAAGTCCAGGTACACCACATCTACTGGCTCTCCCCCATCTATTTTACCAGTTACTCCCTCAAAAAATTCCAATAGATTAGTCAAGCACGATTTACCCTTTGTAAATCCATGTTGACTCTGTCCTATCCTGTCCCCATTTGCTAAGTGCTCGGCTATTTCATCCTTAATGATGGACTCCAGCATTTTGCCCACAACTGATGTAAGGCTTACAGGTCTGTAATTACCTGCTTTTTCCCTACCCCCCTTTTTGAATAGTGGGGTAACGTTAGCTACCCTCCAATCCATGGGCACTGTTCCCGAGTCTAATGAATTCTGAAAAATCATGCTTAGTGCATCCGCTATCTCTAGGGCCACCTCCTTCAGTACCCTAGGATGCATGTTATCAGGCCCTGGGGATTTGTCCGCCTTCAATCCCTTTAGCTTCCTTAACACCATATCCTTAGAGATATTGATTTGCGTCAGTTCCTCCTTTGCCAATGTCCCTATTTTTCCCGATATCCCAGGGAGGTTTTTTGTGTCTTCCTTCGTAAAGACTGACCCAAAGTATGCATTTAGTTGGTCTGCCATTTCCTTATTTCCCATTATATATTCCCCCGTATCTGACTGCAATGGACCAACTTTGGTTTTCACCAGTCTTTTCCTCTTGATATACTTATAAAAGCTTTTGGAGTTAGTTTTTATATTTTCCGCCAGCTTGCTTTCGTAAGCTATTTTGCCCTTCTTGATTAAGCCCTTTGCCCTCCTTTGCTCTATCTTAAACTGTTCCCAATCTTCCGCTCTGGCGCGTTGGTTGGGCTGGTTGGTTGGGCTGGCCCATGTGATCCCAGGGGTGCTTGCGAACCACATGCGCCCCTGGGATATGTGGGCCTCTGCCCGCGCGTACCCAGAGGCCCAGGATTGCAAATCTCCATACCTCCCGGGCCACCAGGTAAATTCGTAGATTTTTTTTTAAAACAGGTCGGAGGCACCTGCCTGCGGGAAGCCTCCGATCGCAAATTTTGGGCCAATCTAACTTGACACTTCAGTGCAGTACTGAGGCAATGCTGGACTGTCTGAGATGCATTTGATGAGACGGTAAATCAATACTCTGTCTGCCCTCTTAGGTTGATGTAAAAGATCCACGGCTCTATTCGAAAATCATGCATTGGCCAATGTTTATCCCTCAACCAAAGTCACCAAAAACAAGTAATATGGTAATTTATCTTGTTGCTGTTTGTGGGACCTTGCTATGCACAAATTGGCTGCAGTGTTTGCCTACATTACAACAGTAACAACATTGGCTGTGAAGTGCTTTAGGACATCTCATAAGATAAGAATTAGGAGTAGGCCATACAGTTCCTCGAGCCTGCTCCACCATTCAATAAGATCATGGCTGGTCTTCGACCTCAACTCCACTTTCCCGCCCGATCTCCACATCCCTTGATTCCCCATGAGTCCAAAAATCAATCTATCTCAGCCTTGAATATACTCAAAGATTCAGCATCCACAGCCCTTTGGGGTAGAGAATTCCAAAGATTCACAATTCCAAAGATTCACAACCCTCTGAGTGAAGGAATTCCTCCTCATCTCAGTCTTAAATGGCTGACCCCTTATCCTGAGACTATGCCCCCTAGTTCTAGACACTCCAGCCAGGGGAAACAACCTCAGCATCTACCCTGTCAATCCCCCTCAGAATCTTATCTGTCTCAAGGACAACAAAGGCGCTATATCTTTCTATCTTTCCATATTGCTCTTAATCTCTCTTTTTTTCTGTCGAAAATTTATATTACAATAATAAATACAATTTGAAATACATCGTTTATCAGCATGGAGCAATCAGGAGTGTATGGTGCGCATCCCATGCATCTTTTCAATGTATAACTCCAGAAAAAAGGTCATTGTTAATCCTGCTAACCCATTCACTCCACACAAGTTGTGTATAAATTCGTGTTTATGGATGGCACGGGCCTACATATGGAAACTGCCTTGTTGTTGTCGTCGTGAGAATGAACATAATAGTTCCGGGAAAAGCCTAAATTCTAGTAACATTCATTACACGTTTAAACATAGCTAAAGCCTATTAATCGAAATAAACTAGAAATGTGGACATGCACGGAGTAATATTTTCATGATTGTGACTCCTCAAAAAAGCTTGTAATCACAACACTTCTTAATTTGCATCTTTTTTCAAACAAAGTAACTAAAAAACAAAGGCACCCCCGTGACGAGTATTATTATTCCAGCAAAGCTCCGATGATCTGGATTTTTACGTTTGATTCTGTTTATTTAGCAAGTAAAAACCTTCTAGAGAATGGTCCAAGTAAAATTCCTGGATATGCAGCATAGATGTGCATCTATGAATGTTTAAAGCCTAGAGAAGCAAACTGAGTTTAACATAATTTCCGGCAGACAAAAATTAACAGTGACAATCACTGGAAAAATACTCAGGGCTGGATTTTGTCAATGGGGACGTGACTCCCACTTTTTGGGTTGTAGTCCCGCTTCCATCGACTTGTGGCCAACCCACTGTATTTTCCCTTGATTGACCTTGTTAAGCCCGCCCAGCGGGCTTAGCAGGCCAATCAAGGGTCCCTTGGATACAGGTGACGTCAGCCATTGAAATTTCATCTGTCAAGAGCTTTTGACAGATGAAATTTCAGCGTTTGATAGCTCTGTGAAGCTGTCAAACACTGACAATATGATTTCTAACGTGAGTCCAGTCCCTGTACTTAGACTCAGTTAGAAATCAATCCACCACAGAAAGCAGAGACTGCAGCTTGACAGCTCCGCGGCCATTCTGCTTTCTGTGCCGTGGATGTGAGGGACTCCCGACACCTTAAGGAAGCTAGCCTGCAGGACAAAGTTAAGTAAAAGTTCTTAAAACACTTTACACACACCAAACGCACTTACCTCTGCACTCATGCACCCATCACTCACCTGCACACCGGACATCTCGACCCCTCCAAGCCCTCCAGACCGACGGTCCGCCTCGCTAAATTGGCGTGGTTCGGACCTGTCGGGAAGCCCACACTTCAGGGCTAAAAATAGGGATTAGGCAAAAAATTGCGTGTTAACTACCTGTTAACAGGCAGTTTATTGGCACTAATCCCCTTCCCGCCTCGGGGAGGCGGGTCCCAGCACAGGTTGGGTACCCACCTCCTGGGAAACTGGCATGGAGGCGGGACCCCCGAATCTGCTATTTTCACACCACTCCCGCCTCCACGGACCGGTGAAAATTGAGTCCTCAGTATCAGTTAACAACTTAGCATTTCATAGAAAGATGACATTATAATGTACTCCTGCTTCAATAATAGTGGGAAGCTATTTTTTTAACGAATAAAACAAAAACTCTTCAGGGGAGAAATTCGGTATCGCCCCATATGGGGCGCAATTATCGGCCGGGCGCAAAGTTTAGCGCCTGGCGTTAATTATCACCTCCGACTGCAAACTTGGCTTCTATCACCCCTGGAGGTGATTGGAGCGCTAAATCAGGCGCTTCACACCTGTCTTAAGGCGCTAACACCGAGGAGCGAGGCGCTACCTCAGAGCGCTGGCGAAGCTCATGTGATGTCAGTCAGCAATGGAACACAGACACACTGGCGCCGGCCAGTTCTTAAAGGGGAGGGTCAATCATGCTCTCCATCCACACCCTGCTGATTGCAGCCTTGAATCTCAGCCTGGAGAGACCTGTACATCAAATTTGCTGGAAAGAACAATGGAGACACCCAGGGAAAGAGCTCAGAGTGCAGCCCTCATAGTCTCTTCTAAATCGATGCAAGGAAGGTCAAATCAAAATGAACCTGCAAAGTGCTGCTCAGTACCCAAAACTCCTTCACATAGCGTTGAATCTCTCCAGAAGTCTCTCTCTCTCTCTCTGAATGCGTGGTGCAAAAATGTCACCGACAAAAAAAGGCAGGAAGCGGTCGCCTTTAAATAGCGCTCCCCCAGTCCCTTCCCGACTGCAAAACGCTCCCCTCAACCTGTCGTTGCTAGCAGTAGGCGGTAAGGCAGGGGGGCGCCACTCAATATCCGGTCCGGGCGCTACCAGGGCGTTGCACACTCGACTGACGTCACGATCTGCAGGTGCAGGAGATCGTGGCGGTAGTGTTTAGTGCCGCTGCAAAATGTCTGGTCAATTTCACGAGCGGCGCAAACATTGCCGCGCCCGGGCGCTAGTTGCTTTGCGCCCCATTAACGCCCTCTTAGGGCGCTAACGGGAGGTGCAAAGCAACCGAATTTTTCCCCCTTAATAAGTACATCTGGAAATTAACAATCAAATAATAACAATATGGATTGAATAAATCAAGGACAATCTCACATTAATGCTACAACAATTTGTTCCGACTGCCTTAACTGAAATTTGAGGCAACCTGGTGATACGATAGCGATAGGTATAGCTGGATCACTTCAGATGTTGTTAAAATACTCTAATTTAGCAGAATATTTAACAATATTTGAATGTAATGCATTCATTTCCATCCAAAGAATAAAATGATAATCATATTTCTATTACCTTTTCCTTCACCAGGCGACCCAACAGCTTTTCATTTGGGGTGCTGTAAAGTAAATGAAATAATATGTTCACAATCTTAATTTACTATTATAACTCTGTAACCATTAATGGAGCAAAATCAATATTTACCATCTCATCCCTAATTCTAATATCACCTACCTTTAGGATTGCATTATTCCAGGAATTAAATTGGAAAATGTGACCTGTTAACTAGTTACTATTACAGATATCTTGTTCTTCCAATAATTTCTTGGTAGATGTAATTGGTTTATCTTTGAACTAATGGATTAACTTAGTTGGCATTTTATTGCCATGTTGAGAAGACAGTGACTAGTTATGCTGACGATTATTCAATGACTGACGTGCAATAAAACAATCAAAGTAATTGTTTTAGTTTCTGAGGCTACCAATTTCTCAGTTAAATCACCATCTACAGTGCCATTAATACAGAGTAAGTTCTTCCCATGAATCAACTTAAATGGGAAGACTAGTTTAATTCTTATCTTTACCTCAAATCCTCTTCATCACCCATCTCCACACCAGCTTCCTTCAGCATCGCCACAGCTTCCGGAAATTCCAGCCTCAAAGTTGGTTCCAAGAACTTAAACGGTTCACAGGGGTATTGTTTACATATTGTTTGAATTTCAGTCAGATACCTGTTCAGTTTTAAAAATGTAATAAATTAATGCTTTACAATGATTTTACACAGTTTTGGACTACAGATAAGTTTATTTACTTTTTCAATGAACTATTAGCTTTCAGTTATTGTTGCTGTTAGTTTTAGCTCTAAGAGGATGCAAAGTTTAAACTATAAAATGCCGTTCAATTTTCATGAACTTTTAACTAATGCCTGGTCAAATGTCTACAACAAACTGAACGTAATGAATGCCCCAATTTATTTGTCGTCGAATTTTTTGGTGAGTTTTGAACTGTGTAAATTTTACAGGGACCAGAACAATTTCCATGATCAGCATTCAGTGACAGCATCAATTACTCTCAGATCAGGTATAACATGAATTAGAAGCAGGATAATGCTCCTTTATCCTTTTAAAATAGGTACTTGTAAAGAGGACAACATACTGGCAGAAATTGAGATTATGCAAATACAGTAGTTTAAACCATTTTAATATCTGGCATCTAAAAAAGGGAAAGTGATGCATTAAGATTTTATGCAACTGAATTTCTTTACAATGGGCCAGATTCTGCTGAAAAACTAACAGCGTCTGAACAATGCATGCTACAGGAAACTTTCGTTTATCCGGCATCGACGGGACCGGCGTGGTGCCGGTTTATCGAAAGTACCGGATAACAGAGAGTTATATCTACCGAGGCTATTTTTAACAAAGAGACTCCAAGCAGCACAGGAGAATCTACTCCTGCTACTGCAATGTTTCGGACTTGCGACAGCGCCAGGAGGCCGAGTAGTGGCACTTTTGAAAAGTACCCCTACTGACTAAATCGGCGTTCTCGGACTCGGGATCGGCAACATTGCCGGTTATTTGAGAGGATTTTTCGGAGCACTCGGCATTCGCGGAGACTCGACTGCGACTCGGCAACATTGCCGGTTATTTGAGAGGAGTTTTCGGAGGATGATTTTTGCCGGTTAAGCGAGAATTCCGGATATTTGGGTGCCGGATAAACGAAAGTTTCCTGTATTATTAATGCGTAAATCAGCCAGCAACTTGTAGCGAGGAAGAGATACCCCGTGAATTGTGAGTTGCCACAAGTTGCTGGCCGATTTGTGGCGCTCCGCTGTTAGCTTCGCAAAAACAGCATCTTACTCTTAACCTCCCGGTGATTTTCAGGAAGTTGCTGCATTTGCACATTAACTGCCCACTAAACTCATTAAGTTAAGTCTAGTCATAGTCGTAGAGTCATAGATTTATACAGCACAGAAAGAGGCCCTTCGGCCCATCGTGTCCGCGCTGGCCATCAAGCCCTATTCTAATCCCATTTTCCAGCACTTGGTCTGTAGCCTTGTATGCTATGGCGTTTCAAGTGCTCATCTAAATGCTTCTTGAATGTTGTGAGGGTTCTGCCTCTACCACCCTTTCAGGCAGTGAGTTCCAGATTTCAACCACCCTCTGGGTGAAAAAGTTTTTCCTCAAATCCCCTCTAAATCTCCTGCCCCTTACCTTGAAACTATGCCCCCTGGTTATTAACCCCTCTAAGGGGAAAAGTTCCTTTCTATCTACCCTATCTATGCCCCTGTACACCTCAATCAGGTCCCCCCTCAGCCTTCTCTGCTCTAAGGAAAACAACCCCAGCCTGTCCAGTCTCTCTTCATAGCTGAAGCGCTCCAGCCTAGGTAACATCCTGGTGAATCTCCTCTGCACCCTCTCCAATGCAATCATATCCTTCCTATAGTGTGGCGACCAGAACTGCACACAGTATTCCAGCTGTGGCCTAACTAGCGTTTTGTACAGCTCCATCATAACCTCCCTGCTCTTATATTCTATGCCTCGGCTAATGAAGGCAAGTATCCCATATGCCTTTTTAACCACCTTATCTACCTGTCCTGCTGCCTTCAGAGATCTATGTACATGCACACCAAGGTCCCTCTGATCCTCTGTCCTTCCTTGGATCCTACCATTCATTGTGTATTCCCTTGCCTTGTTAGTCCTCCCAAAATGCATCACCTCACACTTTTCAGGTTTAAATTCCATTTGCCACTGTTCTGCCCATCTGACCAACCCGTCTATATCGTCCTGTAGCCTGAGGCTTCCCTCCTCACTATTTACCCCTCCACCAATTTTCGTGTCATCTGCGAACTTACTGATCATACCTCCTACATTCATATCTAAATCATTAATGTACACTACAAACAGCAAAAGACCCAGCACCGATCCCTGCGGTACACCACTAGACACAGGCTTCCAGTCACAAAAACAACCTTCGACCATCACCCTCTGCCTCCTGCCAGTAAGCCAATTTTGGATCCAATGTGTCAAATTGCCCTGGATCCCATGGGCTCTTACCTTCTTGACCAGTCTCCCATGCGGGACTTTTTCAAAAGCCTTACTGAAGTCCATGTAGACGACATCAACTGCACTACCCTCATCCACACACCTAGTCACCCCCTCGAAAAATTGAATCAAATTGGTTAGACATGATCTCCCTCTGACAAAGCCATGCTGACTATCCTTGATTAATCCTTGCCTCTCCAAGTGGAGACTAATTCTGTCCCTCAGAATTTTTTCCAATAATTTCCCTACCACTGATGTTAGGCTCACTGGCCTGTAATTCCCTGTTTATCCCTACTACCCTTCTTGAATAATGGTACGACGTTAGCTGTCCTCCAGCACCTCCCCTGTGACCAGAGAGGTTCTGAAAATTTGTGTCAGAGCCCCTGCAATCTCCTCCCTTGCCTCACACAGCAGCCTGGGATACATCTCGTCTGGGCCTGGGGATTTATCCACTTTTAAGCTCGCTAAAACCGCTAGTGCCTCCTCCCTCTCAATACTAATTTGTTCAAGTATATCACAACCCCCTGCCTGATTTCTATGCCTACATCGTCCTTCTCCATAGTGAACACAGATGCAAAATATTCATTTAAAACCTCACCCACATCTTGTGGCTCTACACACAGATTGCCACTTTGGTCCCTTATGGGCCCTACTCTTTCCCTGGTTATCCTCTTGCCCTTAATATACTTATAAAACACCTTGGGATTTTCCTTTATTTTGCCTGCCAGTGTTTTTTCATGCCCCCGCTTCGCTCTCCTAATTTTTTTTTTTTTAAGTGCCCCCCTGCACTTTCTATACTCCTCTGGGGCTTCCACTGTTTTTAGTCCTTTGTATCTGCCAAAAGCCTCCCTTTTTTTCCTAATCCATTTTTGTATATCCCTTGACATCCAGGGTTCCCTGGGCTTGTTGGTCCCACCCTTGACCTTTACGGGTACATGTTGGCGTTGTACTCTCTCTATTTCCCTTCTGAAAGACTCCCACTGCTCTGATGTGGATTTTCCTAGAAGTAGCTGATCCCAGTCCACTTTGGCCAGATCCTGCCATATCATATTAAAATCAGCCTTCCCTCAATTTAGAACCTTTATTTCCAGTCCATCTTTGTCCTTTTCCATGACTACCTTAAATCTCACCGAATTATGGTCACCGTCACCAAAATACTCTCCTACTGTGACTTCTACCACTTGCCCAGCTACATTCCCTAGAATTAGGTCCAGTACCGGCCCCTGTCTTGTAGGACTTTCTACATGCTGGCTGATAAAGCTCTCCTGGATGCACTTTAAGAATTCCGCACCCTCTAAGCCTTTCACACTCTGACTATCCCAGTTAATATTGGGGAAGTTGAAATCTCCTACTATTATTACCCTATTATTTCTACACTCCTCTGAGATTTCCCTACATATCTGTTCCTTTATCTCCCCCTGACGGTTTGGGGGCCTATAGTACACTCCCAGCAATATGCTTGCCCCCTTTTTGTTTTTAAGTTCTACCCATATGGCCTCATTAGAGGAACCTGCTAAGATATCATCCCTCCTTACAGCAGTAATTGACTCCTTGATTAATATTGCGACACCCCCTCCTCTTTTACACCCCCCTCTGTCTCGCCTGAAGATTCTATACCCCGGAATATTGAGCTGCCAGTCCTGCCCCTCCCTCAACCATGTCTCTGTGATAGCAACAATATCATACTCCCATGTGTTCATCAACACCTTCAATTCATCTGTCTTACTCGCAAGACTCCTTGCATTAAAATAAATGCCATCCAGCCTTGCCATACTCCCTTGTGCCTTTACATATTTGCTCTGCCTTTCAGGCTGACTTGTTTTTTCCTCTATATTTGGCTGTGCATCACCCCCTACTATAGCTCCACTCCGTATCCCATCCCCCTGCCAAGTTAGTTTAAACCCCCCCCCGCCCAACAGTACTAGCAAACCTCCCCGCAAGGATGTTGGTCCCGTTCCGCTTCAGGTGCAACCCGTCCGACTTGTACAGGTCCCACCTTCCCCAGAAGCAGACCCAGTGATCCAGGAAACTAAAGCCCTCCCTCCTGCACCAACTCTTTAGCCACGCATTCATCTGCTCTATCCTCCTATTCCTATACTCACTGGCACGTGGCACCGGGATTAATCCAGAGATTACAACCTTTGAGGTCCTGCTTTTTAATCTGCTACCTAGCTCCCTAAATTCTTGTTGCAGGACCTCATCCCTCTTTCTACCCATGTCGTTGGTACCAATGTGAACCACGACCTCTGAGTGTTCGCCCTCCCCCTTCAGAATGCCCTGCAGCCATTCAGTGACATCCTTGACCCTGGCACCAGGGAGGCAACATACCATCCTGGAGTCACGTCTGCGGCCACAGAAACGTCTATCTGTTCCCATTACGATAGAATCCCCTATCACTATTGCTCTCCCACTCTTTTTCCTCCCCTCCTGTGCAGCTGAGCCACTCGTAGTGCCACGGACTTGGCTCTTGCTGCATTCCCCTGAGAAACCATCTCCCCCAGCAGTATCCAAAACGGAAACTCTGTTGGAGAGGGAGATGGACCCAGGAGACTCCTGCACTACCTTCCTAGTTCTTTTACTCTGTCTGGCGGTCACCCATTCCCTGTCTGCCTGGGCACTCTTTACCTGCGGTGTGACCACCTCGTTAAACGTGCTATCCACGAAGATCTCAGCTTTAGTAATTTAGTGTGAGCACCATTTTAATGATGTGATAATTGTTAATTACTGTCAATCAACATCTCTTGCCCAGAAAGTGAATAAATATAAATGTGGAGTCTCATTCCTTTAGGTTGTCAATTGTTTTAAGAGAAATAAAAAATATCACATTTAAAATTTTTACATTTTCTTTTTTACTTTTCCTTTCCGTCTCTTTTTTCTCCCTCTCTTAATCCAATCTTTCTTTCCCTCTCTTTATTTCTCTTTCTGTACCTGATTTGACATTGAATTCATCCACTCTAATTTACACTTCCTTCTCAGATCTTACTCTTTTTTTCTCAATCCTTAAATCTCACTGGTTAAGGAGCTACACTGTTTGTCCCGTTGTTCACCAAGGTCCCAGATGCCCTGTTGCCCTCGCTGAGCTGCTATCAGCTTGCTTTCCAGCAACTTTGTGGGCAAATTTTTTTAAAACCTAAACGTGCACGAACAAGTCTAATTAACAAGGCACGGTGCAAGATGCCCCGCTCCAGCAACATTTGGGCCATTACGTAGAGTGAAACTGAACATATCACTTTTATTCCTTGAATTGTATTTGCAACTCAATTTTAGCCACGGTAAAGAAAGAATGAAGTTGTAGTTACATAGCACCGTTCACGTCCGCTGTATGTCCCTAAGTGCTTCACAGCTAATGAATTACTTTTGAAGCATAATCACATGGCATCCAATTTGCACATAGCAAGGTCTCACAAAAAGCAATAGATGTATGACCAGTTAATGTGTTTTCAGTGACATCGCCCGTCTCCACCCCTACCTCAGCTCATCTGCTGCTGAAACCCTCATCCATGCCTTTGTTAACTCTCGACTTGAATATTTCATTTCTCTCCTGGCCAGCTTCCCACCTTGCACCCACTGTAAACTTGAGCTCATCCAAAGCTCTGCTGCCCATATCCGAACTCACACCAAGTCCTGTTCACTTGTGCTTGCTGACCTACATTGGCCCCCAGTCTGTCAACGCCTCGATTTTAAAATTCTCATCCTGGTTTTTAAATCCCTCCATGGCATTGCCCCTCCCTATCTCTAACTTTCTCCAGCCCTATAACCCTTGAAATCTCTGTACTCCTCCAATTCTGGCCTCTTGGGCATCCCCAATTTTCATCGCTCCACCATTGGTGGTCGTGCCTTCAGCAGCCTAAGCCCCAAGAACTCTGGAATTCCTTCCCTAAACCTCTCCGTCCTCCTTTAAAAAGCTCGTTAAAACCTACCTCTCCTGTCCTAATATCTGCTTATGTGGCTTGGGGTCAAATTTTGTTCGATAACGTTCCTGTGAAGTGCATTGGATTGTTTTAATAAGTTAAAGGGGCTAAATGCAAGTTGTTGTTGGTTGAGGGATAAATGTTGGCCATGACACTGAAGAATTCTCTCGCTGTTTCCTCAAACAGTGCCACCCTAAACAGGCAGATGAGGCCTTCATTTAACGTCTCATCTGAAAGACAGGACCTCTGACAATGCAGCACTCCCTCAGTACTGCACTGAAATTTTAGCCTAGATTATGTGCTCGTCCTTGACATGGGGTTTGAAGGTAATGACTCAGAGACAAGAGTGCTACCACTGAGTAATTCAGTAAGTTAGAATGCAACATTACATTCAAGTATACCCTATGTTAGCACATCACTAAACATTCAGACAAACACATTTTCCCTTGCAAACATTCAAATTATACTTTCATCCTCCCACACAATAACCTCAAGAGAGAGGAAACAAAATGGAAACATGAGAAGAAATAAAGTGACTGAATGTAGCCAACAATTACTTTACCTATTTCTCAAACCCTTGAAAATCTGTACCAGAGTATCAGCAATTTCAGTCACCACCTCATGATAGTGGTAGTTGAATGCCATCTCAATATCCAGCCCAACAAACTCAGTCAGGTGGCGATGTGTGTTGGAGTCCTCAGCTCGGAATACTGTGAACAACACGGTAAACTTTACATGTACTGTCATTTTCTAAAATTCAAAACCAAGTGTGTTATAATACTGTCTTATATATGTGAATGGATAGTATTACAACATAATGGACAGTTAAGCTTTGTCTAAAAAAAATAATTTGAATTACTGCAAAATGCGAGTATCAAAACTGGGAAGGCAGATAATTATGAAGAGAATACGGTACATCTGCATGCCTTTAAAAGATTGTGGGTGATTGTGCCAGTGCAGTTGTAAACCCAAAATAAATTTAGTTTCAGAGTATTGGAACATTTCAATAATGACAGCAGTTCTGATGCAAGTCATCTATGTTATCTATATAATGTAAAATGAATAAAATCCTAGTTTGTAAATTGAAGTTCTTTATAACATCTATACAGTCTGAAAATACTAAATCAATGGATAATAGACAAAGATAGTGACCATTTTTCAACAGTGAAATGGCTTGGTTTTAAACTATTTAATGCCATCTATAAATGTGCAGCACCAGCGATAGGATCCTCCTACCCAACCCAATCCCTTCCCTTAATTATAGCATTTAAAGAACAGGGAGTACAGAACAATAAAGACTTACCAGGTCCAATGCAAAACACTTTGTCAAAGTCAGCGCAAATACACATCTGCTTGTAAAGCTGTGGTGACTGAGCCAAGTAAGCACTGGTTTTAAAATAGGACACAGTAAACACATTGGCACCTCCTTCGCTGGCAGCTGCAAGAAAATCAGTAATTTTTCAATTGCCACAATTGACCATTTACATCGCTATAATCATGATTGGTTATTTAAAAAAAATAAAATAAGGCTTCTATTAACATTTTCCGTCCTGCCACATCTGCTTGGAGATTCACTTTAGTTCAGTTTGAGTGGTCGTGTAACCTAACATTGACAGAGCCACCTACAGATGCAGTACCTTTGGAATTCAGAGACCACTCACTGTTTAATATATTGGAGATTTTTATACATAAATAGGGAAATATTTAGATAACTCATACATCCTATATACGAAATTACATTTGACTACATTAAAATTATGAACCAGATCATGGTTGCCCGTGTCAGATTAAGGATTTAAGGAATGATTTTATGGTACACCACTGGCATGCAGAAGAAGTGGGGGTGGGGAGGGGGAGATTGTGCAAGAGGGCTTCAAGCCAATTCTGCCTGTTATTTTCTGGTCAGGCTGTTCTCCTGGTGTGCCACAAATTCTGTGAAGCACAAATCATAGCTGAATGCACATTTTAAACAAATACATTGCAACCTCACTTCCTGCCTTTTGTTGCGTGCAAATTGGCTGCCATGTTACCCTACATTACACCGGTGAATACACTCAAAAAGTATTTCAAAGGCTGTGAAAGGCGCTACGTAGATGCACATGTGTTTTTCCTCCTTTGAAAGTTTCTTAAAGCTGCGTTTAACCGAGTTTAGAGACAGTGAGCTTCTTTTTGCTTTGCATTTGTTTAATTTAGTTTGTCACATTTTTGCAGGGGGATTTTGCTATTCATTTTAACAGTTTTTGTATTGTTTGAATTTCTTTATTTTTCATATCCTATCACTGAAGGGAGTTATATTCTCAATTTAAATCACCCTATACTGATAAGCAGGATATTTCTCTTGCACTCAGGGAGCTAGAGGATGAGGATTTCTATAGGAATGCACAGAGATAGGTGCTCATCTGCATCAGTGGTGGCCTGACCTGATTCGCTTTTACTCAAGATGGGTCAATAGACCCCACCACACAGTTACTTGGGCATATCCGAGGAACTCTGCCTTCTCTGCTCACGCTTCATCAGGGAGCTTTGCCATCTCCTGCAGTCCAACCCACAAACCTCATTCACGACTGGAACAGCTTATGGTGGTGAGTAACTACTGCCACAAATGTCTACACAATTTTTTTATTCGTTCTTGGGATGTGGGCGTCGCTGGCAAGGCTAGCATTTATTGCCCATCCCTAATTGTCCTCGAGAAGGTGGTGGTGAGGTGATGATGTTCCCATGTGCCTGCTGCCCTTGCACTTCTAGGTGATAGAGGGCGCGGGTTTAGGAGGTGCTGCCAAAGGAGCCTTGGTGAGTTGCTGCAGTACATCTTGTAGCTGGTACACACTGCAGCCATGGTGCGCCGGTGGTGGAGGGAGTGAATGTTTAAGGTGGTCGATGGGGTGCCAATCAAGCGGGCTGCTTTGTCCTGGATGGTGTCGAGCTTCTTGAGTGTTGTTGGAGCTGCACTCATCCAGGCAAGTGGAGAGTATTCCATCACACTCCTGACTTGTGCCTTGTAGATGGTGGAAAGGCTTTGGGGAGTCAGGAGGCGAGACACTCGTCGCAGAATACCCAGCCTCTGACCTGCTCTTGTAGCCACAGTATTTATGTGGCTGGTTTAAGTTTCTGGTCAATGGTGGCCCCCCCAGGATGTTGATGGTGGGGGATTCGGCGATGGTAATGTAGTTGAATGTCATGGGGCGGTGGTTAGACTCTCTCTTTTTGGAGATAGTCATTGCCTGGCACTTGTGTGACGTGAATGTTACTTGCCACTTATCAGCCCAAGCCTGAATGTCGTCCAGGTCTTGCGGCATGCAGGCGTGGACTGCTTCATTATCTGAGGAGTTTCGAATGGAACTGAACACTGTGCAATCATCAGCGAACATCTCCACTTCTGACCTAATAATGGAGGAAAGGTCATTGATGAAGCAGCTGAAGATGGTTGGGCCGAGGACACTGCCCTGAAGAAATCCTGCAGTGATGACCTGGGGCTGAGATGATTGACCTCCAACAATCTCAACCATCTTCCTTTGTGCTAGGTATGACTCCAGCTATTGGAGAGTTTTCCCCGATTCCCATGGATTTCAATTTTACTAGGGCTCCTTGATGCCACACTCGGTGAAATGCTGCCTTAATGTAAAGGGCAGTCACTCTCACCTCACCTGTGGAATTCAGCTCTTTTGTCCATGTTTGGACCAAGGCTGTAATGAGGTCTAGAGCGGAGTGGTTCTGGCGGAACCCAAACTGAGCATCGGTGAGCAGGTTATTGGTGAGTAAGTGCCGCTTGATAGCCCTGTTGATGACACCTTCCATCACTTTGCTGATGATTGAGAGTAGAGTGATGGGGCAATACTTGGCTGGATTTGATTTGTCCTGCTTTTTGTGAACTTCTTCCTTTCAAGCTGCCTCAGGTAACATCAGCTAATCTGCAATGCATCGTTGCATACATCAGGTCATTGATGCCCTGTTTGCCAGGCCGACTGACCTTCACTTTTCCAAAGAAAAGCAGCCTCTTCACTTGCAGGCTCATTAACCACTGCACCGAGCAGAAAACAGGCCCTCGAAAGAGATTTCACGTTTAACCTCTAGAACAGGCTGGACAACAGGGGGCAGTATTGTACTAGCCAAATAAGCCACTGAGCAGCATTGAAACATAGAAACATAGAAACATAGAATCTAGGAGCAGGAGTAGGCCATTCGGCCCGTCGAGCCTGCTCCACCATTCAATACGATCATGGCTGATCATCCAAATCCAGTACCCTGTCCCTGCTTTAATCCCCACAGTACACATATCCCACCCTACCCCCGTAACCCCACGTATTTAATTCCCCCTAACATATCCCATCCTATCCTCATAACCCCACATATTTAATCCCCCCTAACACTAAGGGTCAATTTATCATAGCCAAATCAACCTAACCCACACATTTTTGGACTGTGGGAGGAAACCGGAGCACCCGGAGGAAACCCACGCAAACACGGGGAGAATGTGCAAACTCCACACAGACAGTCACCCGAGGTCAGATTCGAACCCGGGTCTCTGGCGCTGTGAAGTCCAAATCCAAGCAGCAAATAGGTTACTGAAACCAACTGACATAACAAATTTGTTTTTGTTTTTGGCAAAGGTTTTATATGATTCATACTGGATGAAAAAAGGGATCAACAAGACATACCAATATTTTTAAATACTGATGTTCATGATCCTCATAAGTTTAAACAAGATACATTGCAGAAGTGGCTGGGTGGAAAGTAAAACTGCAAATACATGTCTGGCACACATCGCAGCATTGATTGGGTCATATGATAATCCAGGCCAATCTATTAACATCACTCCAAATTAAATGTAGGACTTTTGTTATACCTTATTTCTTACAGGTTTAGAAAAGTTAGGTTTACCTAGGCAAATAAAGTATTAAACTGAGTATTTGCCAAATTATGAACACTTTTTTTATTGATAATTATACAGGTTTACATAATAAATACACCAATAGGTGTCACTTTTAATCATACTAGATTAAATGTTTCAAGGATTTTTTCTTTAAACGTGAACATAATTTTTTTGTTAATACAGCATTTTTTTATTTCCTATTCTTCAACTGAAACATAGCTAATTATATTGCATACATTTTAAATTTTCCTCAGTTGAAAATATAATCATAATGAACATATTGCACTGAATCTTTGGTTATGACGAATAGTCATTGCAGTACATTAGAAAATGGACAGAGATACAATTTACACCATCTCATTAGGTCCTCCATGTCACAAACCATTCCTTGCCAAGAGGCCAGGCAAATAACATTCTCTCAAGTTGCAACATGGACTTACTGAAAATTTGTGCTTTGTTTTATGATTCCTAAAATGTATGCTTTATGGAACAGGATATCCTGTACAATATCTGATCACAAATTTTTTACATAATGCTTTGTGCGCAGTAGTTTGCAATTTCTCATTTCCTCACTGCATGATAACTTTTTTAATTAATATAAATTGGTTATTTGAAACGGCAGTTTCAATTTTACAATGTATTTACTTTTTTCAAACTTTAGCTAAAAATGGTTACCTTTACATGCTGACTGCAGCTAATACAGTCAGAAAAGTACAATTTTGCATGGTGTTTAAGCTTTATAACATTACAGAGTTTTCAAATGTGTATCAAACTTTGCATACATAGGTGGAAGCTAAGCTAAGCTCTAATGTTACTAAACAGGGCCAGTGGTGTACGGTGGCAAAGTCGAACTGTTTTTTATTATTAAACGATTCCAGGATGCTTACAGGTATTTTGGGATTGTATTCCACAATTCTGTCTATTTTCCTGTAAAAACCACACGCCTCATCAATAAATTACTGACAATGCATAGATACAATATGTTTGCAATTTACTTTTATCCTTGCATCTTTACAATGTAGCATGTTCTAATTATTAATTCAATTTCTTTGTACATCATTACATATACAGCTGAGACATTTATGACTAGATCACAAAAGAGAAATTGAAAAGTACCTGAGATAATTTTTGGAGTTTGGATTTCTACAAATTCCTTTTTGATTAGTATCTCCCTGAATAGTTGGCAGACACCAGCTTGCAGACGAAAGATGGATTGACTGGTCATCGTCTGCAATAAAGTCATTCAAGGAGATAAGTTTGTTGTACAGGTGCTGATTTTACTAGTTACTGTTAAAATCTCAAGACCCGTAACCTAATCATTTAGCTTCATAACCAGATTTATTTTCCTCAGGTTTGAATACAATTATGATCAAATATTTAATCAGAACAGTCTTACTAAATTAGCCAGTGCAATAATTTGTCATTGTAAACTTGCTGTCTTGATAGTCTCTCTAAAATTTGTTGGAATTAAAAAAAAAAAAGTGGCAAATGTCACTGATGTAGCAGTTTCTGGTCAATTAGGAAGGGCAGAATCCATGAAGCTATATTAAAAAATCTATTTAAAAAGGCTCAGACCTAACTACAAATGTAATGACCATAACAAGTTAGTCTGAGAAGTGTCTTTCAAAATTGATAATTTAATTTTTTTTGCCCACTTTTGTACTGCCACCTCTCTTCAGGCACTCAAACTAGTCGCTATTCTCAACCAATGGGTGAAGCAGTCAGTCTTACTTTTCTCTAGCTGTCTACCAGTTAGGTTTGTGACAGCAGAATAGTTTGGGTCAGTTTTCCTTCCCTCCCATCCAGGTGGGGAAAGCCTGGCTGCGCTCAGTGCATCCCCAAAGCTCCAAAAGATGCGTCATGTTTTGCCTTACCAGCCTACGACATGACATGTTAGGACATTAGCTGCTGACTTTTTGAGGTGTCTAAGTGAAAAGTATAATGGTAATAAACATAACATTTATATGCTGGTATAAGAAACATGAAAGTTTCACACGTCTAATCATTGACGTATACAATTACAGAAGGTAAAATATGCATGGTTTCCTTTCGCAACCACATAAACCCCAGTTGTTGTCATCGAGCTAATAAAAACACACAGTTTCACTACTCAACAGTTAAGCAGAAAAATTGAACACTCTGAATGACATATGATCCTGGTACGAGTTATTTTACTGTACGTAATATATTTTGGCTTACTCAAACCATACAGTGACAGTACCCTCATGTACTTAACATTAACTATTTATCTATGAGAAGAACCTTTTAATCTCCCCATCCCACAACCTCATTTTCTTTTTGGAAAAGAGTAAAGTTCAGCTAGGTAAGGAGGGATCGGGCCCAAATTAACTGGGCAGACTGGTCATCAGCAAAATAATGGATTTGCAGTAGAGAATCTTCAAATACGAGATGGAGAGAAAAATAGATATATGCTTATTAGGCAAAAAAGCAGTGAATCAAAGGATAGAGTTCTGCGAATAAATAGATTAAATCTAAAACTTAAAAGGGAGGCATATGATAAAACCAGGGCTAACAACACTCAAGAAAATCATGAATAGAGAAAGTGTAGTGGAGAGATGAAAAGGGCTAAAAGCAATATAAAAGGAAGTAGTAAGAGCGTTTCTAAGCATTTTAAAAGTAAACAAATTGTTAAAGAGAGGTAGGACTACTCAGTGATGACAGAGGGAGTCTACTTGTGGAGGATGAGATACTTTGCAACAGTTTTTATAAATGATGGTGGATGAGAATGGAGGTGTACACGAGAAAGATATGGAACATTGTTAGCGTTACTATTGGAAAGGAACTGGTTCAGAAAAAATTAACAGAACCCAGTGGATAAAGTACTTATGGTATGCATGCTAGGCTGTTGAAGGCGGTCGGAGAGGAAAGAGCAGAAATACCAACCACAATTTTTCAATGTGCCCGAAAATGCAAATTGTACAGGGCACTCAAGGGTAGCCACTGAAACACTTTCCAGGAAGAAAGAGATGGGTAAACGAGGTAACGATAGACCATTTAGTCTAACATCAGTTGTGGGCAAATTGTTAGAATCAGGAATTTGAGATCAAATTATTGAACAGTTAGAGATGCACAGAATGATGAAAGACAGCCAGCAGGGATTTATTAAATGCTAGTTGTATTTGGCAAATTTAACAGAATTTTTTTGAAGAGGAGATCCATTGTATAGATAAAGGAACTGCAGAGTATATGGATTTTTGATAAGGTATCTCACAGGAGGCTTGTACAAAAATTCAGGTATATGATGCAAGAGAAAGTGGGCAGAAAGTTAGTTAACAGACAGAAAACAAAGGGCCAGGGATAAAGGGTGTTGGAAGTGGCGTGCTCCAGCTGTTATCTCCCTATAACAGCCCTCCACCTTCATCTCTAACAAGTGCAAGGAGTTCGTAATACTTATCAGTAAGAACGGGACCATCCAGTCAGCTGCCTCTGCAACTTCCCCATCTCTTTCTCACTAAGCTAAACTTGTTCCTCTCTCACTCTAGCCTTGAAACCTCTCCCCCGTCCCTATTTAGTTTCTCAACAATCTCCCTCTACCCTTTCCAAGCTCATCTTGTCCATGAGAGCTACCTCCTGCTCCCTTGATTCTATTCCCACTAAACACCTGACCCTGATGCCCACCCTCCACACCCCCACCAACTTCATTTCCTGGCTTCTATGCGAGCTAATATTGTAAATGGTTTCCTCTCGTCAGGTACTGTCCCCATCCCTTTCAAAGTCACCGCCATCACCCTCTTCAAAAAATCCATCCTCAACCTCTCTGCACCTGCTAACTACTGCCCTATCTCCAACCTCCCCTCCCATATCCATGCCCATTTCAGCCACAACTCCCTGTTTGAATCCCTCCAATCAGGCTGTTGCCCTTCCCAGAGCACCAAGCAGCCCTAACCAAAGTCACGAACATAATCCTCTGTGACCGTGATGCATTATCCTTCCTTGTCCTCTCTGCAACTTCCAATGTGATTGACAACACCATCCTTCTCAATCCCTCTCCTCCATTGTCCAACTTCATGTGACTCTCTTTCCTTGATTTCACTCTTGCCTATCCAATCATAGCCATATCATCGCCAGCACTGGACTGTCACTCCAGAATTCCCCAAGAAACTATCTTTGGCCCCCTCCTGTTCATCATCTACATACTGTCCCTTGGTCACATTATCCACAGATTGTGGGTCAGCTTCCACATATACATGTATGATACCCACCTCGACATCTCCACTGTCTCTGTGCTATCAAGACTGCTTCTGTAACATTCAGTCCTGGATGTGCTGTAATTTCCTCCAGCTAAATACTGGGAAGACTGAAGCTAACATCTTAGGTCCTGCCACAAATTCCAACCCTCACCACCGATTCTATCTCCCCAACTGTGTCAGGATGAATTAGGCCTCCAACATCATAGTCCCCCAACCCCGCACAGCCCATTTCTACCTCCTTCCCAAGATCTACAAACAGGACTGCCCTGGTAGACCCATTGCTTCAGCCTGTTCTTGCCCCACGGAACTGATTTCTTTCGATCTCAACTCTTTTTATTCTCCCCTTGTACAGTTTCTTCGCACCTACACCAGTGATTCTTCCGACACCCTCTACCCAACTTTCCCTTTAAGCTGTATGGCTGCGCAACTCTCCACCAGTCCCGCGCAGCCTGGGACCGGCTTTTTCAATGTTAAGTTTCGCGATGTGCGAAACTGTGAATGGACCGTGCAGCCCCTTAAAGGGGCCAGGCAACCAAAAAAAAATAAGAGCGAACAATGCCTCTGCCACTTTAATAGTTTCCAGTTTCCTGGTCCTAGCCGTCTCCTTTTCACCATGGACGTCCAATCCCTCAACACCTCCATTCCCACCAGGACGGCCTAAGGGCCCTCTGCTTCTTACTTGAATGGAGGCCTAACCAGTCCCTATCCAACACCACCCCTCCTCTGCCTGGCTGAACTTGCGCTCACATTGAACAATTTCTCCTTTGACTCCACTCACTTCCTCCAAATAATAGGTGTTGCTATGGGAACTCATAGGGTCCTAACTATGCCTGTCCTTTTGTAGGATACATAAGAACATAAGAAATAGGAGCAGGAGTAGGCCAATCGGCCCCTCGAGCCTGCTCCGCCATTCAATAAGATCATGGCTGATCTGATCCTAACCGCCAATCTACTATCTACTATCACAGAACCATCTCCTGCATCTAACAGAATTGCACACACGAAATAGGAGCAGAATCAGGCTACATGGTCCCTGGGCCCGCTCCACTACCCACAGGGCCATGACCGATCCGAACCTAGACTCATGTCCAAATTCCTGCCCACTCCCCGTAACCCTTAATGCCCTTTACTTCTAGGAAACTGTCTATTTCTGTTTTAAATTTATTTAATGATGTAGCTAATTTATTTAATGATGTACATTCTTTGTTCGAGTCCTACTCAGGTCTCCTCCCTCACCTCTTTTTCTGGTACATGGATGACGGTTTCAATGCCATTTCCTGCTCTCGCCCCGAACTGGAAAATTTCATCAACTTTGCTTCCAATTTCCACCCTTCCCTCGCCTTCACGCGGTCCATCTCCATCTCTTCCCTTCCTCGACTTCTCTATCTCCATTTCTGGGGCTAGGTTATCAACCAATATCACTATAAGCGCACTGACTCCCACAGCTACCTCAACTACACTTCCTCCCACCTCGCTTCCTGTAAGGACTCTATTCCATTCTCCCAGTTTCTCTGTCTCCCTCGCATCTGTTCCGATGATGCCACCTTCCATATCAGTACCTCCTATATGTCTTCCTTTTTCCTCAACCGAGGATTCCCCTCCAACGTGGTCGGTAGGGCCCTTGACCGTGTCTGTCCCATTTCCTGCACATGGACTTTCACCCCTCCCCCTCCTCTCAGAACCACGATAGGGTTCCCCTTATCCTCACCTTCCACCCTACCAGCCACCACATTCAACGGATCATCCTCCGCCATTTCCGTCACCTCCAGCGTGATCCCACCACCAAACACATCTTTCCCTCCCCTCCCCTTTCAGCATTCCGAAGGGACTGTTCCCTCCGTGACACCCTGGTCCACTCCTCAATCACCCCCAACACCCCCTCCCCTTCCCACTGCACCTTCCTGTACAAGTGCAGATGCAGCAATACCTGCCCTTTTACCTCCTCTCATCGTCCAGGGCCCCAAACACCCCTTCCAAGTGAAACAGCGATTTACTTGTTGCTCTTTCAATTTAGTATACTGTATTCGCTGCTCACTGGGGAGACCATATGCAGATTGGGTGATCGCTTTGCAGAATACCTCTGTTCAGTCCGCAAGCGTGACCCTGAGCTTCCGGTCGCCTGTCATTTTAGTTCTCCACCCCACTCTGACCTCTCTGTCCTCGGCCACCTACGCTGCTCCAATGAAGCTCAACGTAAGCTCGAGGAACAGCATCTCATCTTTCGATTAAGCACTTTACAGCCTTCCGAACTCAACACTGAGTTCAACAATTTCAGACCCATTTTTTCCAGACAGCAGCTGTTGGTAATGATTCTGCTATACCCATTTACACCTCCTCTAGACCCATCTTTTGTTTCTTTAGTTGTCCCATTACCATCCCCTTTTGCCTTGCACCATCATCCCTTTTGTCATTTAATCTCTCCTGCCTTCCACCCTATCACAGACCTTCCCTTTTGTTCTTTCCTCCCCTCTCTCTGCTTAAGACTGGCTACAACTAACTTTTTCCAGTTCTGATGAAAAGTCATGGACCTGAAACATTAACTTTGCTTCTCTCTCCACAGATGCTGCCTGACCTGCTGAGTATTTGCAGCATTTTCTGTTTTTATTTCAGATTTCCAGCATCCGCAGCATATTCCTTTTGTAGACTGTTCGCGACCTCAATATGCTTGGACTCCGAGCTGAGCTTCCAATCGCATATCCTTGCGATCACAAAGATCACCTACTTCCACCTGCATACGATCGCTGCCTGCCTACACCCCTACCTCAGCCCACATATCGCTGAAACCCTCATAGATGCCTTTGTCACCACCAGCCTCAATTACTCCAGTGCTCTCCTGGCCAGTCTCTCATTCCCCACCCACTACAAAATTCAGCTCAACCAAAACTCTGCTTCCCATATTCTAATCTGCACCAATTCCCACTTGCCCGTCACCCTTATCCTCCCTGAAATACATTGACTCCTGGGTCCTCAATGCCTCAAATTTAAAATCCTCATACTTGCAGTTAAATCCCCCCATGGCCTTGCCCCTCCAGCATCCTCTAGCCGACTTTCACACAAATTGAGTCCACACTTAAGGTCTAACAGCTCTTCTTTCCATAGACAGTAGTCAGCTAACTTGGGAAGATTTACACTTCTAAGCATGCTATCAAGTCATAAAGTTAAATATTCATTAAAACTCAGCAATTTAATGATGGCACCAGTAATAATATGGGGCAACTCTACCCCATATACATTACAGTCACCAGTTGACTCCTGGATTGTTTCAGGACTCTGAATAGGTTATAAAAAAAGGCATGAAGTGAATAGCTTCAGTTAAGGTGAAACTATCAAACACATATGCAGAAGATAGAGCGTTATCAACCTAACTATCAAGAGTGAAAACTGTAAACTTTGGACATGTGGTGACAGGAAGTACAAGATAAGCTAAGCTCAACTCAATTATGAAAATTATGTTGCAGGATAAAGATAGAGGTGGTGATGGAGAAGAAACCTGGACAGAAATCACACAGGTGGAGGATTCGAAGTAATTTTGGTAAAGCAGGCAATTCAAGATTAAATACAACAGTAAAGAACATCCACGATTACTGCTACCAGCAGGTAGTACGAAGGATAGTAGACCATACACAATTTAACTTACCCTTAGGTCAATTACTCGATTATCAAGTCTTGTATCTTGGTTGACAGTGGCCCTTCCTTCCTAGATATGAAAATTATAATATACATGTATATGATCAAGAGGTTAAACAATCTTATTTTCAACATTTATACTAGTAGCCTATTGGTATATTGGTGGAAGGAAGCAGAAACTGGAAAATTGCAGGGCATTTCTCTGTTTTCCTCCTCCCAAAATTCTAAGTGCTTGTACTAAATCAGCAAATTAGCTAATACAAAAAAAGTGTTAAAAATTGGCTTGTGATAATTGGTTAAATTACACTGGAAGATATTGGCCTAGGCTTTCCGATTATAACCCATTAATAGTTACCATTAGTGTTATGATCAGAAAACCTAATCCATTATCTCAGAGGTGCATAAAAAGGACAACAATGATGACTGAAGAATCACAATCAACTAACTCCATTTAATGTGATGGGGAAGGGAAGAACCAGTTACTGCTACAAAAACAAAAAGCACTGATATGTTGAAAATTATGAACACTCCAACATAAACTGCAATAAAAATTCTATTTTTAGTTATTTTTTTGTTGTCCTCACAAGGCTGCAACCATCTGCTTCAACAGTTTAATCGAGCTCACCCCCTTCAAACACCTGCACCCGGTCAGACATGTTGTCCCCCAAAGGATTTTATGTTTGCCGTCTGTAATACGTCATGTCACAAAGCAATCAAAATCAGCAGCAGAATAAAATCTTAAAGCACACCATTGTTTGATCACTTATGGAGAGTAACTCTGCTTATTTTCATTATTTCTAGGCATAGATCATTTCCATGTTTTATAATCAAAATATAATACTTAAAACCAATCAAAAATTACAATTTGATGAACTGATCAATAAGCATTACTAATCAAAATATTTTTATATTAATGAATTTCAGTTGGAGCTCTGAAATTAATTTTCATCCATCAAGCTCTCACTGTGAAGCATTGTTGTATTGCTGCAATTCTCTATGATAACTGCCAATGTCATCAGCAATTTCACAACAAAGTCAAAGCTAATGTGTCAAGTATTTGCTCACAGCAAATTTAGTGGTAGAATACATGTTGTTCAGAATGGCCAATCGTAGATACGGCATATTTTAATTTGTTCCAAAAGGATCTGACATTAGAAGACCGCCCAGTTAATGTAGTAACTGTCAATCTGAGTGAGAACAGGCAGTTAAACTATCAGGATGCAGCCTTCAAATGAAATTCTTGCGTTAAGCCACTTTTGGGTGTGGGTTGCAAATTTAATATTTGATTATGTAATTTATAGTTGTTAGCAAATGTACACTTTTTAGTCAGGGTTAAAAAGGAGCTAGTCTGTGGATTTCATAACAGTTAGCATAACTATCTCATGTTGTATGATTAAGAAATAGATACAGTTAAGATAATAATCAATGTCTCAATTACTGCACACACTATGAAACAAACTACCCTTTGTAATGTTCAATCAAGTGAATGCACCTTTGCATATGTAAATTATAGAATAAAAATATTACAGAAAAAACGAGGGTCAACAGGGAAATGTATTGCGGGAAAGTACTTTCACCTATTGTGTTTTATCCATCAAGGATCTCTTAGCCATTCGGAGAAATTATGGTTTATGTTTCTACAGTGCTGCCGCAAGGAAGCTTGACATTTTAGGTAGAGTTGGAATCTAATACACGTTCACCTGATAGGAGCCATGGACTTGCGTCAACAAGATTCTATGTTGCAAAAATTGGGTAGGGTGTGGGGAAAATCAATATACTTTTCATTACAAGATATCTAATTAAATCCCTAATTCAGTACCACTTTGTGTATTGCTATGTACTAGGTTATGGAATAATTGCAGTTCCGCTAATTTGGTTGTTCACTGGCTGACCTCAATCAATCCTATCTCGGGACCTGTACCAGATCTGACATGTTGTATTTCCTGCAGATGGGAAGAGAGAAGATGGAACGCTTCTAGTGTCAGATCCTTTGGAACAGGATAAAATTTTACTCTGAGAATACACCGTCTACGCTGGGGATGGTGCCCTGAGCAGCAGCTCAGATCATAAATTATTAGATTGGCTATTATTAGAACTACAGCTGTTTGTTTCTATAAATGTACAGATTACATTACGTCTTCCATACATGTGGAATCAATTATCATAATATATCATTCTATTATATTTATAGTGAATTACTAGAAAAGTTAGAATGTGTTTGTAAATGCTTAGAAGAAAAAGGGATCACTTAAGTCTAAGCACAGTTTGGTTTGTAGGTAGGATTTAATTGAAACATTTCTTCAATGGATAACATTCTTGATTCATGAACACATGGTGGCCAAATTGTTTCTGTCCATTCAGCATTACACTCAAAATAGTAATGATCCAGATAGCAGGACATAATACTCGTGAGTTTCACTGCACCTCTTACTAGCTTACCAATTCTCAGTCTGCTGCATGAAAGGATACATCTTGGGATATGTACAAGTGACAAAGTCACAAATGCAATATGATGTTGGGTCAATACAATAGCACAACATCATATTTAAAGTTTCCCTGACAGGGTAACGGAATCAGTTCCAGTTAGGAAAAGGCCAAATGGAAGTCAAATCTGAGATAGTGGAACTATTTACAGGAAGAACTGAATGGATGAATGAGAGTGGGCAAACAGCCACCATTGTTGGCACTGGAGACATGCATGCTGGCAAGCTCTTGTGGCATCAATGGCCAACCTGGTCATGAATGACTGACTGACTAACCATGGGTATGAACAGAATTAAATAGAAATGTCTGAAAATTAGGTCAATAAGTAGTAATACATTTTGTCTGTCAAGAGAAGGTGATGCCAACACATCCTCTGTGATTTCTGACATCAGTGACACTTTTTACATCTATTCATCAGAGGTCCATTTGTATGGACGTTCTACTCCATTTATTTAATCAAAGCTCTCCACTCTAGAGGCTAATTGAGTTCAAATATTTTTTTTAAAGCATCAAGTAACAACCATAGAATACATTTGATAAGTTTTAACCAAGCAGTATCCAAACAAGGCAAAGGAAAAAGAAAACAAAAAGTCTGGAGAATTGCATGAAATTCAATTTGTGCTAAACATAAATAAAATACAGTACTGAAATACTTAAGATTTGGATCATATTATTTACCTCATCACCTGCCTCAGGACGTATTGCATCATCTAGCTGCAAAGGCAGGCGTGGTTCAGCTGCACTGATAACATAGATCTGAAAACAAATGATGGCATAAATAGCAAGATAGCAAGAACAAAATAACAGCAAGTACAGAAATAACAGCAGGGATACAGTTTCCATCTAAAAACATTGCCTCAGATGTAACTGAATTTGCATAGTAGATAGGCATGTTGGTCCCTAACTGCATATTGCTGAAATCAAATGGCTTTATTTTAACCAGTGCTGAATTTTTTTTTTAAAGTACAGAAAACTAACTGGGATGGTTGGTTCTATGTGCAGCATGTTAATTAAAAGACACTGTTAAGGTCTTGTGTTAAAACCTTATTTGCATAAAGGACAACGGGAACAGAATAGTAATGCAGTAATCCAAGATTTGAATTTTACTACAGCTTGCAAAATAAGCCTCTTCATGCACAGCTGAACAGTCAATGATATGACTAATTTGAAGTGGGATTCATCACAAATGTTTTATACTCTTTTAGGCAATATCCACACCAAACTACTTTATTAGATTCTATTCTATTCACAGTGCATATTTTACAGCTTAAAAAGATGGACTTACTCTTTCAATGTGCAGCTCAACATCTCGCTGGGAACAGCTCTCGATTTTCTGCTCCACCTTCCTTACAATGCCTTCCACATCCACTATACTCTCTTTGTTGATGCTATGGAAAAAAAAAATCAGTGTTTATGGTCCAGCTCAATAATTCCACTGCATATATTGTTGCATTACATACAACTTTACTATACAATAGAAAACTTTTGCAAGTCTTATTTTGCCAGATTAAGATTGATCGTACACAACATACAACACAAGAAATCAAACAATGATATGTACACAATTATTTGTCATTTATGGTCCAATCACACTGTAGAAAGTGAACTGAACAAATCACTCCAGAGTTCGCTTTGGCTTGGGAGAGCCAATTTGTAGTGGATCGTACAAAAAACAGATCTTACTTCCTGTGGCTAGGAAGATGTTGAGCCTATTGCATGACATGCAAGTGCTGATGTCACAGTGCATGCATACAGAAGAGTTAGTTAAGTTTCCAAGCAATTGGAAAGCTCTTTTTTGTATTATCCCCAGCACTGAACCAATTATTCAAAGTTTTTTCCTTAAATTTCATTTTTTTCTTGCCTTGCTGGCAAAGTTCCGGTTGTGTCCTTGCTTGACTTTGCATTTTTGAATTCCAAACTGCAGAAGATTGCATTTGCACTGCATCTGCCATCTGAAGTTCAGGATCTGCACTCCTTGGGGCTTTATTTCCATTGTGATCCACTCTGTGATTATTGGCTTTAATCTAAATTTGCACATCAACTTCAGTGTCATAGTGCAGGGGAAACTGTTTTGCTGCAGCACTGAAACTGATACATGAATGCATCCTTAGAATGGCCAAGACAAAAAGAATATGTTGAGTCATGCAGGTGACTGATAAGGACGCCCATAATCTAACTATGTAAAATTTAAAAGGATAAGAATAAAGTGATTTGTTTCTAAAAGGTAGGTAAGAAATACCAAAAATATATATTGGGGCAGGAATGTCAAAGCTTTCTGTCCTTCTGAGCCATTTAGGCGCATATCATTAAACCTTGTTGGTTTCCTCATGCCGCCAGATGGCTGGAAAAGATTACTGTTCACATCTACACGAATAGTAGAAATAATTTTCCTCATCACCCAACCACCAAAATGGACCCCATCGGTCTCGCGGTAGACACGGAGGAATTCATCAGGAGAATGAGGCTCCGGGAATACTTCCACAAATCCCAAGATGTCGGCAACAAACCCAATGAGACAATCAATGATCCAGAACAGCAGACAGAGGGACTCGCAGTGCAGCAACCGAAGAAAAAAAGAGTCAAACTGGACCCCTCCGGAGGGTCGATGCCCCAAGCTTGACATGTATGCTCAAGCGGTCAGGAGATGCATCAACGCGAGATTCATCAGCCGCACTCACAAGACAGTCCAGAATGTCACCCGAGCACAACGCAACGCCATCCACGCTCTCAAGACCAACCGCAACATCGTCATCAAACCAGCGGACAAAGGAGGAGCCATCGTCATACAGAACAGAACGGACTATTGTAAAGAAGCATACCGACAACTGGACAACCAGGAACACTACAGACAGCTACCCGCAGATCCGACCAAAGAACACACCCGCCAACTCAATAGACTGATCAAGACCTTCGATCCAGACCTTCAAAACATCCTACGCGCTCTCATCCCACGTACTCCCCGCGTGGGAGACTTCTACTGCCTCCCAAAGATACACAAAGCCAACACACCCAGACGTCCTATCGTATCAGGCAATGGAACCCTGTGTGAGAACCTCTCTGGATACGTCGAGGGCATTCTGAAACCCATCGTACAGGGAACCCCCAGCTTCTGTCGCGACACTACAGACTTCTTACAGAAACTCAGCACCCACGGACCAGTTGAACCAGGAACACTCCTCGCCACGATGGACGTATCGGCACTCTACACCAGTATCCCCCACGATGACGGCATCGCTGCGACAGCCTCAGTACTCAACACCAACAACAGCCAATCTCCAGACGCCATCCTACAACTCATCCGCTTCATCCTTGACCACAATGTCTTCACCTTCGACAACCATTTTTTTACCCAAACACACGGAACAGCCATGGGGACCAAATTCGCACCCCAACATCTTCATGCACAAGTTCGAGCAAGACTTCTTCGCTGCACAGGACCTCCAGCCAACGCTGTACACCAGATACATCGACGACATTTTCTTCCTTTGGACCCATGGCGAAGGATCACTGAAAAGACTACACGATAACATAAACAAGTTCCATCCCACCATCAAACTCACCATGGACTACTCCTCAGAATCGGTTTCATTCCTGGACACACGAATCTCCATCAAAGACGGACACCTCAGCACTTCACTCTACCGCAAGCCCACGGACAACCTCACGATGCTCCACTTCTCCAGCTTCCACCCTAACCACGTTAAAGAAGCCATCCCCTATGGACAAGCCCTGCGAATACACAGGATCTGCTCAGACGAGGAGGAACGCGATGGACACCTACGGACGCTGAAAAACGCCCTCGTAAGAACGGGATATGACGCTCGACTCATCGATCGACAGTTCCGACGGGCCACAGCGAAAAATCGCATAGACCTCCTCAGAAGGCAAACACGGGACACAACCAACAGGGTACCCTAAGTCGTCCAGTACTTCCCCGGAGCGGAGAAACTATGCCATGTTCTTCGCAGCCTTCAACATGTCATCGATGACGACAAACACCTCGCTAAGGCCATCCCCACGCCTCCACTACTTGCCTTCAAACAGCCGCCTAACCTCAGAAGTACCATCGTTCGCAGCAAATTACCCAGCTTTCAGGATAACAGCGACCACGACACCACACAACCCTGCCACGGCAAACTCTGCAAGACATGCCAGATCATCAACACAGATACCACCATCACACGTGAGGACACTACCCACCAGGTACATGGTACATACTCATGTGACTCGGCCAACGTTGTCTACCTCATACGTTGCAAGAAAGAATGCACCGCGGCATGGTACATCGGCGAGACCATGCAGACACTGAGACAACGTATGAACGAGCACCGCGCAACAATCACCAGGCAGGATTGTTACCTCCCAGTCGGGGAACACTTCAGCAGTCAAGGACATTCAGCCTCGGATCTGCGGGTAAGCGTTCTCCAAGGCAACCTTAGGAACACACGACAGCGCAAAATCATCGAGCAAAAACTGATAGCCAAGTTCCGCACTCATGAAGACGGTCTCAACCGGGATCTTGGGTTTATGTCACGATACATGACGTGATCCGGACTCGAGTCGTCGTTGGCTTGTTCACAGATGTGATTCCCAGTAAAAAAGTAAACATTTTCCCAGCAAAAAAGTAAAAATTTTACAGCTTATCGTTTTACATACAGACAGCAGCTTTTGACACGTTAGACCCCCTGCGACTCCACCTCATTGTCTCAGTTGTATCTTGCTATGTCTTTGATGTGGTACCTTCCTGGCTGACCTGATTAACTTTATCACATCTCGGCAGATAGTCAGGATGATTTAATTTAGTTGTCTGCAATTGTAAGGTACACATGCATTGTTCTCTATCTATATATGCTTTGTCGAGTCTGTATTTCTCTACTTCACCTGAGGAAGGGGCGATCGATAGCTCCGAAAGCTTGTGATTTCAAATAAAACTGTTGGACTATAACCTGGTGTTGTGCGACCTCTCTATTTAGAAATAACCAGTTTTGCTTTGTGTTGAAAATTGTATAGACCTAGGAGTTTTCCGTGAGGATTTTAGTTCCCTATTTTGCAGGCCAAGATGGGGAGGGGGAACATCATGGGGGCTTCCTTGTCCAAATATTGTTTCATCTGAAGTCAATTAAAATTGATTTTGGAACAGTTTAAGTTTTGTATTGCTTGCTATGCTTTTCGGCTTCTGTATATTTATCTTACGTGTAAATAAATCTTACCATTAGCTTAACTTGCATACTATGGTCTGACATGTTTGCTGGCCAGGAGAATATGGTGAGCTGCTTACGTGGATTCTATGCATAATACTGTGGTAAAAGGGAAATTGTTAGTTCTATAGCACGCTATCGCATTCATAAGATGCATAAAGGAGCAAATTTCAGGTCATAGGGACTTTGGTGCACTTATGGAAACTGCCTTTTTGTTGTGAATACGAGTTAAAATTGTTGAGAGGGAGCCCAAATTGTAATCGTCTCAATTATCAAATGAAATGTCTGCTTTGCAACAGTTGCCAAGTAAAATTTAATTAAATCTAAAACAGGGCCTATTATTTGGCAGATGTTTGATTTCTATCTTATTTCAAATGGCTCACAAGCACTTGATGCCTAGTGACTGAAATCAGAGCACTCCTTAATAACTAAAGTATTCAGAAATCTTGCCCATTTGTCTACAAAATAAACACATGAATTTTCAAAACTGATTTTTCTTCAATACTACGATTTTCTTTTCTCTCTCCTTCCCCCATTCTATTTATTACCACACTATATCAACTGAGATCACGTTTTCCAATGCATTACTAAAGTTCTATTTTCCTTCAAGAGAAGCATTTTATTTAAAAATAATTCATAAAAATAGGTAAAACTTTTACAACTAGAAAATATTTACATTTTTTCACATCGAACATACATATTAAAGAGCTTTAATCCATATGAACTCAAAATTTATACTTTTCCTAAATATATATATCTTCTGCACATTCTATCTGTAAATATTCCATCCTGCATTAAGTTCCTGCACCATTCACAAAATAGAAACAATGGTTTCTCAAGGCATTGTTCAGTCAGTGGATCTGGGATGGTACCCTGGTGGCGAGCAGGGAGGTTGTGTGTAGAGTTATTCCAGGCCTGGGGGGTGGGGGGGAGAAAGGGAGAGAGTGCAAGACAGAGAGAGACAGAGCACACAAGCAGGCTGCAACAGCAGGGGTCATTCACGCTTGGGACATTGCTTTAAAAATGAGATTTGTTCACTTTGGTGTGCAATTGATAGGTAGCAATGAAATTAAGGTGTTAAGTAATGTTCTATTGATTTAATAGTGGCAGTGATGCAAGGAATTCTCATGGTGGCTGTAAGACAGAATTGCTTTTAGTAGCATGTAATTGATCCTATTTCAGTTGGCCTCACAGAAGAGGCTGAGGGCAGCAGTCCCCATTCATGCTCGTCTATAAAGAAAGCATAGCTTTCAATTACTTACGTATGAGGATAGATCAAATTTGTAAGTTTTGTACGTTTATAATTTTGTCTTTTAAAAATAAAATGATTCATCAATAAATCATCACTAACAGCTTCATAATCACACAATATACTTTAGCAGAATACAGGATCATAAGGAAATTAATTCAGGCATGAAGCCAACTTTTGTTAAAACTTTTAATTCCTTCCCTCTGCCTCCACCAACCAAGTGTGTTGCCAGACATGGGCTCTCCAATCAGCTTCTCTATGAGGAGTTCTGGAGCCTGAGCTGTCTGGAGGTCCAAATGAAAGTGAGGAGTTTAACGGAAGAGAGGGGATTAAAAAAAATCTGAAGGCTGAGTAACACATTACTCTTTTGTACCCTTTTTGTTATAAACATAGGTAAAAACAAAAGGTAAAATATTGGAAGTGAACTACAGTATATCTATTTCTATCTATAATTTAATATATTAAAAGCCTTATGTATAGTGCACACTTCTTGTAAGTGTAACACCTACTCATCACAATTAAAACTTATCCACTTATTATAATTACTTTTAATTGAGTCTCCTAGCTCTGTCTCCAATGTAGGTGGCGGTGTTCTCCATATCCCTCGTTACATCTACCCCAAGTGCCGCTCAAGTTTCTAACCCTTGCCATCGCTCACCACCAATCTGTCCTGAGAAAAACACAACAGCCAGGTTCCTAGCCATATATTCCTTGAAGCACTTACTGCATGTTTACTAAGGCAGTAAAAGCATACTAAGTTCTCTGTGAAATTGAAAATGTGATACTGCTTTTCTCACTGGAAAGTGGGTGTAGAGGGTCGCACAAACGGCTTTCCCCAAGCATGGAGCTTGTGAACTGTATGCTCCTTATTTAAAGCAAGTATCGTGAATATAGTCTAATTATCAAAAGAAAGCACTTGCATTTATACAGCGCCATTCACAACCCCAGGACGTCCCAAAGCGCTTTACAGTTAGTGAAATACTTTTGAAGTGTAGTCACTGTTGTAATGCAGGAAACTGAATAACTGAGAAACCACTCTCCTAAAGCTTCTTTCGAAGCGAGTGGCACGTGGTAGGGCAAGAAATTTAGACGGCTTACAGCCTTCATTCTCCTTTACCCCCAAAATACTACCAGACCACCCCCTCTTTTTAATAGATCAAAGAAGACGAAGAGGAGAATTGATATATGTTCAAAATATGAGGGGTTTTATAAGGCAAATCAGGAAAAACCATTTCCACTGGTTGAGGAGTGGATCACTAGAAGACATAAATTAAGATTATCACCAAAACAACATATGAAGAGGGTTTTTAGGTTGTGGAATGCCTCATCAGAAACAGCGGTGGAAGCAGAATCCATAATTGTTTTTAAAAGGGAAGTGGATAAATAAATGTTTAAAAAAGAAACATTTTAAAGGGTATGGGGAAAGGACAAGGGATGGGGCTAAGTGGATAGCCCTTTCAGAGAGCCGACTGAATTAAAAAATTGTCTACAGTAAGGTTTGTTTATAAATCTATGTAAATAATGTTGGCTATTTAACCAACTACAAGGGAGAATGGAAACACTAATTATTTTTTCACAAATCAATTAAAAAATTTGCTTCACTGTCTCTAGGCAGAAGCCTTAGACACTTGTTTCCAAATTCCCTCACTGGAAGTGTGCATCCTATCCTTATAACATTATAACTAACCTCCGACTGACCATGATCAACACCATGGGAGATCCAATAAAATATATATACATCAGGGAAGGGAATTTAAAATTTACTAAGAGGTATAATTGAGAAAATAGAAATTCAGACGTTTCCCCTTTATCTCTTAAATAGGATGTTTCTTGCATGAGCAGCCAATGCATATATTATATGCACACGCAGACACAACACATATTTGCCTCCCGTTGAAGCTGTGATCAGACACCCACAAAAAAATACTGCATAGGCGAGCAGGGAACACGATGAACCGAGACAGGTGCAAATGAATTTCCTGTCTCGGTCTGTTAAACCAGGCTTATCAGTTTAACACAAACAAACAGAGCCATCTGTGAAAAAAGCTGCAAGAGAACTGCAGTAAAGAAATCACACATACAGCTATAGGTTCACAATTCCCTTTAATGACCAGTGACCTATAATCACCCTTCCAAAAACATCCGACAGGATATCTAATTAAAGCCAGACAACTGTACAATTGCACAATGGCTGTTTTAAAGAAGAAATCCTCTAAAATCTTCTAGGAAAAATGTAAAACCATTAAAAGTGAAAATTTTACTCAAATTATTTTAGATTACAATATATGATGAAAAAAATATGCACGTATGTTGTATTAAAAAAATCTGAAAATGTTATTTAGAAACAGACTATTCAATTAACCAAGTATATACCAGTATTTTCTCCATGAGCCACCTAACCTATTCATTCCCATTCTCCCATTTGCTCCCAAAATATTTTTATGTTCCCTTTTTCAAGCAACTAATTCCCTTTTAAAAGTACTTAATGAATCATAGAATCTTACAGCACAGGAGGCCGCCATTTGGCCTGTCATGCCTGTGCGGCGCTTTAAAGGAGCTATCCAATTTAGTCCCACACTCCAGCTTTTCCCCCCATAACCCTGCAAATTAATTCTCTTCAAATACATGTCCAATTGCCTTTTGAAAGTTCCTATGGAATTGGATTCCACCACCCTTTCAGGTAGTGCATTCCAGATCATAACAACCCTCTGTCAAGAAATTTCTCCTCATTTCACCTCTAGTTCTTTTGACAATTATTTTAAATCTATGATCCCTGGTTACCGACCCACTTGCCAGAGGAAACAGTTTCTCCCTACTTGGCTCTATCAAGACCCCTTATAATTTTGAATACCTCTATTAGGTCTCTCTTAACCTTCTCTGCTCTAGGGAGAACAATCCCAGCTTCTGGGGGCCGGGAGGGGGAGGGCGGCCGGGAGAGGGACATGGAGAGAGAGAGAGAGAGAGAGACCCCTATTGTTTTCTGTCCACAAAAAATCCTCCATATATGTACCCACATTCCCCTTAATTTCATGTGCCTTATTTTTGCCGTAAGTTTCCTGTGTGGTAACTTATCAAATTACATAGATCTACGACACAGAAACAGGATATTGCCATTTGAAAAAAATTATATGAATTATATCCATTGCATTTCCTTTATCTTGACTTATTTCATCCAAAAATTCAATAAGGTTGGTCAACCATTACATAATATTTACAGCATAGAAACAGGCCATTTGGCCCAACTGGTCCAAGTCATGACATGCCTTGTAGAATGCTGTCCTGACTAGCCCTGATTAACTCATTTTATTCCAAGTGTGGAGTAATTTTATCCTATATATATTTAGACTATAAGGGGGAAATTTTCAATTTCAGCCTGCCCCATTTAAAAGGCAGTAGGCAGTTGCCTCAACCACCCCTCACTCTATCATGTCAACTTCCAGTCAGCTTGGCCATGGATTCTCCATGCCTGATTCTCCACCCAATCTCCAGGTTCCGCAAGCTAGCCACTAGTACTCTCAGCACTAGTCAGCTTGCTAATTGTATTTTAACGAGGAACCTGAATTTGGATGGGCCTCCCGTTGAAGGGTTGCGGCAGGCACTGCGGACACACTGCCAACTTTGTGCCTGATTTGGGCACGTTTAAAATTGCCCCAAGTTGTTCACCAACTGAAGCAAGACTAACTGGCCTATAATTTCCTGGATTATCCGTCTCCTTTTTGAAGTGTGCAGTCATATTTGCCACCCTCTGGTCCTCTTGCACAATTTTTCGTAGAATATTTGAAAATTATAAACAGGGCTGCTGCTATTTCTTTCCTAGCTTCCCTTAGGGTCCTTGGATTCAAGCCTTGGATGAAATGTACCGGATTAGATTTAGTTTGCACAGATTTGCTATGTCCCTATGATTTCTATGCCTTAAGTCTGAGTCTGAGTCTGAGTGACCTCTTTGATAACATCTTTCTTTGAATACTAATCTCTAATAACGGTTCTAGTGTTTCTACAATCCCAATATTCACCTCAGCTATGAAAACTTATGCAATATACTTCATTGCTTTCTTTGCTATTCTCTCATTCTGTGCTACAAACTTCCTCTACCGCTTAGCAGCCTTAACTTAACTAGCTTCTTACTAAGCATTTTCATTAATTTTCTCATATACTCCCAATTAGCCTTTCCAATCTTGTAATTTTTATAAACTTTTTATATCTCCCTGGCTCTCATTTTATTAACTGCAATGTAAGTAATAAATGTTTTTTTAAGTTTCAAATTTGATTTACTCTCCCTATTCACCCATTGAATCCTAGCCTTTGACACATTTCCTTTTTGGCTTACTGAAATGTACCGGATTAGATTTAGTTTGCATAGATTTCCAAAACAGACAAGGTTTCAATAACTTTGATAATGTGTTTTGGGAATACTTACCTGCTTACATATAAAAATATTATATGACTTAAGAACTGCATGCTAACAATGATACATATCTGAACTATGGCATGAAAAGTAGCCTTAAATGTAAATAGTCTACTTTCTCATAATTGTATTTCAGACAACAGGATGCAATTCTGAACTTACTTAGCAGTAAATTTGACCATCTGCTTGCTCACATGGTCTCCTACAGCCACAAGTCCTTGGACGTTAAACTGCTGCTGACGCAGGACCAAAAAACATTGCTTCCCTGTAGAGATAAAAATAGTGCGCATTGAGTGCTACATACGTCAGATCCCCTGACACACTGTTTTGCTTCTTACAACTTAGTCACATTTTTTGTTATTCATAAATTTTTCCTTTAAAGCTACACGGAAACCCGTGTATGAAAAAACACTTCAATCCATAGATTAGAGGGAAATATTAACCCATAGAATCCCACGGCCCAAATTAACTATTTAAGTGATCTTGCAGCAATTTTATATCTTGTTTTTCCCCAAAATGAAGTGTTATTTCTTGACTTTTAGGTTGCCAAAATACTTTAAACAAAGACCCACTGCCAGGGAGCACGTGATAGGTGACTAATTAGCCATTTTAGTAACATGCCCTATAAACATCATATTAAAATGAAGATTTAATTTACTAAATATTTTTACTTGAAACATAAAATACTCACTGTCCCCTCTAAGCTGTCTGCCTGTCGCGCGCAGCCCAGGACCAGCTTTTCAAATGTGAAAAAGACTTTGAATGGGCCACGTAGCCCGTTAAAGGCACCGTGCACCCAAAAACAAATTAGAGGGAAACATTGCTCACTGTGTATTATTCTCTACCCCAGAGGGCTGTGCATGCTCAGTTGATGAGTATATTACAAGACTGAGATCAATAGGTTTTTGTGCACTAAGGGAATCAAGGGATATGGGGATAGGGCGGGAAAGTGGAGTTGATGTAGAAGTTCAGCCATGATCTTACTGAATGGCGGAGCAGGCTCGAGGGGCTGTATGGCCTACTCTTGCTCCTATTTATTATGTTCTTCTGCAAAACACTGGATTGACTACCAGTAGTGCTTTCATTCTTTGAATGGGAACATATAAGATTAATAGGAATAGGAAGGCTATTTAGCTAATCCAACCTCATCCATCCAAAAATAACCTATATATATCCACCTTCCCTCCCAACCTCACCTCCCCCACCATACAACCCCACCACTGCATCAAGCCATTTCTTAAAGGTTTTTGCCTTCTCCACCATATCTTAAAATCGATTCCATGTGAGCAACGCGAGTTGTGGGGATAACTTCCCAGCATCTGCCCTAAAGTAATCTTTTGCTAATTTGAACATGGACGCCCTTGTTCTACTCTCTCAGTTTAATTTGAAGTAGTGTTCTAATTTTAGATTTTCTATATAATTTACAATCTTATATATGTCTAGAAGTTCCCTATTCAGTCACCTCCTTTCAAGGCTGAAAGGCCCACAAAGTACTTGTAGTCTGATGTAATGTAGGGAACCGTGGCAGCCAATTTGTACACAGCAAGGTGGTAAATGTCCAGGTAATCTTTTTTTTTTAAAATGGTGATGGTGGCTCAGGGATAAATATTTGCCAGGACACCAGAAGCACGCCAATGCTCTTCAAATAGGACCATGGGACCTCAGTTTAAGGTGTTATCCAAAAGATAGCACCTCCAACAGTGCAGCACTCCCTTGGTACTGCACTGAAGTGTCAGCCTAGATTAGATGCTCAAGTCTCTGGAATGGGTCTGGATTAATTATTGACTAATTGTTTAATTAGGCATTCCTATTTCAAATATTTCCTAACTAGCCAACACAGTACCATCTTTCTTCTGGTGTTGTAAACAAAAATTTAACAGAAATAAAAGCATACAACATGTACACAGTTTCGATTTTACTCTACTAACTTCAAAAAATTGCAATTGTTTAAAAAAATCAAAGCTTATGATTCAATTTGTTAAGAACTATATTCCCTTTTCTATTGTGTAGTTCGCATCTAACTGAGCCTTATTCTTAGGAAAGAACATTAAGTGGAAATGTTTCGCATGAGAAACTTCTGCCTCCAAAAAGCTGTTTCCTGTTGACCAAGTATAAAGTGAAAGACGACTGAATACTGTAATGCGTTGTTCTTACCTTTGGCTCTGCTGGTGTGGACTCTGGAACGGAGCCAGACCACCTGGTCAGCTTTTTCTTCTGTCAGATTTTTCACATGAACCAACACACGGTCTTTACATAAAGAAGATACTTCTGTTTTAGGGTTAGCTCAGAAATCACAATGTCATTACAATGATCAAAACAATACTAATTAGCTTCTGAAAGAGGGAAGAGACATTTTTTAGATCATGAATGGGCAGCTGATACCTGTTGCTTGCAATTCCTGTGTCATGTGGGAACTTCAGGACACTTCATGTGTCTTGGGGGACCATGTGAGTAGGAAGTGTTTCCAGCTGCCTGAGCTCGAGCTCAGGGGTTTCCCGAGCTTGAGGGGCAGCTGGAGTCACTGCAGAGCAACAGGGAGGCTGAGAGTTTGCTGGACTGTACGTTCCAGGAAGTGGCCACCTCACAGGCAGAGAGTGTTCAGGATAGTAAATGGGTGGCCATCCGGAAGAGTAGGAAGAGGCAGAAAGTGCAGGGGTGTGTCACTCTCAAACCAGTACGCAGCATTGGAGACTGCTGGGAGTGACGACACCTTGAAGGAGTGCAGTCCAGACCATAGCACCAATGGGCAAGGGACTGTACAGGGGGAACAGCAAAGTGTAGAAATGCAGTCATTATAGGAGATTCCATAGTTAGGGGGACAGACAGGTGTTTCTGTAACTGTCACCGTGAGTCTCACGTGGTGTGTTGCCTCCCTGGTGCAGGGTAAAGGACATCATGGAGAGGGTGCAGAATATTCTGCAGGGGGATGGGAGTGAGCCAGAAGTTGTGGTACACGTCGGTACCAACAACATAGAAAGGGCCGGTATTGAGGTCCTACAGTCAGACTTTCAGGAGTTAGGGAGGAAGTTAAAAAGTAGCACCTCAAAGGTAGTAATCTCTGGATTACTCCCAGTGCCACGCGCCAGCGAGAGTAGAAATAGGAAGATAGGGAGGATCAATGTGTGGCTTGAAGCACCTATTCAAAAGAGACGGGTTGCACCTCAACAGGACTGGGACCAATGTCCTCGCGGGGAGGTTCACTAGTGTGGTTGGAGAGGGTTTAAACTAAATTGGCAGGGGGGTGGGCACCAGCATATAGAAGTAGAAAAGAGGAATAAGATGCATAAAGGAGGGAGAGTGTTGGATAGAGAAGGAAGTAGTACCACATTAGATAGGAGCAGACTAAGAACTACGAGGAATACAAAGACAGGTTTGGAATGCATGTATGTAAACGCACAAAGTGCGGTGAACAAGGTTGGTGAGCTACAAGCACAATTAGCCGTGTCGGAATATGAGGTAGTGGCAATAACGGAAACGTGGCTTAAAAATGGTGAGGACTGGGTGCTTAATATTCACGGATACAAGGTGTTCAGAAAAGATAGGGAGGGAAAAAAATGGAGGTGGGGTGGCAGTACTGATTAGGGAAGCCATTGTAGTGTTGGAAATAGAGGATGTCCATGAGGGGGCAAGGACAGAATCCATTTGGACAATCCTAGTAACTACAGGCCGGTCAGTTTAACATCAGTGGTGGGTAAGGTTTTAGAAACAATAATCAGGGAAAAAATTAAGTCACTTGGAGAGGTTTAAGTTAATTAAGGAGAGCCAGCACGGATTTGTAAAAGGCAGATCGTGTTTGACTAATCTAATTGAATTTTTTGATGAAGTAACAGAGAAGGTTGATGAAGGGAATGCAGTGGATGTTGTCTATATGGATTTTAAGAAAGCGTTTGACAAAGTACCACATAAAAGGCTGGTTAACAAAATTGAGGCTCATGAAATAGGTGGGTCAGTGGCAGCTTGGATAAGGAATTAGCTTAAGGACAGAAAACAGCAAGTCGTGGTAAATGGTTGTTTTTCCAGACTGGAGGATGGTAGATAGTGGTGTTCCCCAAGGGTCAGTGCTAGGACCACTGCTGACTTGGATATCCGGAATACAGAGTAAAATTTCAAAATTTGTCGATGATACCAAACTTGGAGGTGTGGCAAACAGTGAGGATGATACCAATCGACTGCAACAGGACATAGATAGGCTAGCAGAATGGGCAGACAAGTGGCAGATGGAATTTAATACAGAGAAGTGTGAGGTGATGCATTTTGGCAGACGGGATCGGGAGAGGCAATATAGACTTAATGGCACAGTTTTAAAGAGTGTGCAGGGACAGAGGGACCTGGGGGTTCATGTGCATAGATCAATGAAGGTGGCAGGACATATTGAGAGAGTAGTTAGCAAAGCATATGGGATCTTGGGCTTCATAAATAGAGGTATTGAGTACAAAAGCAGGGAAGTTATGCTGAACCTTTATAAAGCTCTGGTTAGGCCACAACTAGAGTATTGTGTCCAGTTCTGGTCACCACACTTTAGGAAGGATGTGAAAGTCCTTGAGAGGGTGCAGAGGAGATTTACCAGAATGGTTCCAGGGATGAGGGATTTTAGCTACAAGGCTAGGTTGGAGAAGCTGGGGTTGTTCTCCTTGGAGCAAAGGAGGTTGAGGGGAGATTTGATAGAGGTGTACAAGATTATGATGGGTTTGGATAAGGTAGACAGAGAAAGGCTGTTCCCACTAGTTGATGGTACAAGGACTCAGGGACACAGATTTAAGGTTTTGGGCAAGAGATACAGGGGGGATGTGAGGAAGAACTTTTTTACACAGCGATTGGTAATGACCTGGAACTCGCTGCCGACGTATGTGGTGGAAGCGGAGACGATCAATGATTTCAAAAGGAAATTGGATAGGCACTTGAGGGCAATAAACTTGCAGGGTTACGGGGATAGAGCGGGGAAATGGGACTGACTGCATTGCTCTACAGAGAGCCGGCATGGACTCGATGCCGAATGGCCTCCTTCTATGCCGTAATGACTCTATGACATCAAGATATTCAAATGGTCAATCAAAATACCTAATCTAGTTAAGCTACTGATCTGTCTTCACGATCAATACATTTTCAATACAAGGACTTCAGGTGGGATCTCCCCATCTTCATAATGGAGGCCAAACTTCTAGCATTTACACCTGCATCAGAAAGTGGATACGCTACCTTATTTTTCCCTTTCATAGGCCAGGGCCACTCTGATCAGCTGCAGCATTCTCCCAGGGACTAGCTAAAACCAGTGGAGCACAGATAAGGAATCAAACCTGGGACCTTTTTGGTCTATATGCCTCAGTACCACATTACACAGTGCATTTATTCAATTCTTTTTCCTGACATTTTAGCTGGTATAATAGCACCCATTTGCTTGAAGAAAGCATTGGAATTTAAACCCCCTTTGGAAGCTATCTAACCAGATTTTTCCTCATACGAGGGTCTCTAAGAAAGGGGCCTCCAGTTTTTTTGTTGTTGTTTGCATAAGTTGCATGTCATTTTTGACTTATTAACTCTTGTATCCCTTCTAGGAAAATCCTGGCAGCATTTACAAGCACAAAATCGTAATTAGCAGGAGACTCTGGGAGCATTGTGTGTTTATTGGCAGAAAGGAAACATTTCCTGCAGCTCATACAATATTTAAAAGTAAAGCTGTGATGGAAATGGTAAGTTTTCACAAAGCCAAAAAGTATGATTGCTGTCTTTTTGCAACCTTGCTTCACATGATGGGACGACATGCTTGTATCTAACACTGACTTGCGATTTAAAAAAGGCCCACAACAGACTGTGTTGAAAGACACGTACCAGCTATTGCAACAGATCAGTAGACTATCACTTTTCAGGGGGCAGGGAGGAAAAAAAAAAGTTACTCATAATTAAACTCACCCAGTTTTTCCTGTGATTGGATCAGTGGAAGAATTCCATATCGGTCTTTTGCAAAGTCCTAAAAGGGAAACCACATTTAGTACGCTGGAAATTTATATATAACCAATAAATCTTATCCCATGGATGGCAATTTGATGCCAGAAGTTCCGACTTTACTACCATAAAAATCACAACTAAGAGTCTAGCATAATAACGGTCACTGCACTTCAAAAGTAATTAACTGAGTGACATATTCTGAAAGCCTTTTGTGATAAACTATATGAATGCAAGGAGTATTACCTGAACAGAATTTTCTTCATTGAACCATAGGTTTGCACAATCAACAGAACCAATCTGATTCTCAAAATGAAAAGAACGGCACTGTTGACAATGTATCTACCTTTTATCACTACTGTAAAAATTTACTGGAAAGTTTATTACGAAACCGATCAAACTTGTGTACAATAAAATCATAAAAATTGCACAACCTAATACTTAGATCAACTATTGATCATAATACTGCACTAAAATACATTCTAGTGCTTATTCTGTTATTGCAACATCAGGGGTCTTAAAGACCAAGACTGTAACTCAATCTAACACAGATTAAAAATAGATTATAATCTATTAATAGGCACAACCCCACAACAGATGTGTTATCTCAAAATAAAACATTTAAACTCTTTCGCCCCTGACCAATAAGACTAGGCTTAGGACTCCTCCTAATAGTTTTCTGGCAGATCCTGGGCAGCTAAGGCCCGCAAAGTGCTCAGGGACATTCTTCACTACATTTCCATCCCCCTTCTCTTTTTCGGAAGAGCGGGCTTGGTGCCATAAAAATGTGTCCACTGTTTTCTAGGCTGGCATGTGAAAAACAGATGGAAATGAGGAAAACACAGCCTCCGCCATATTTTTAACCATTTGCCGTTTGAATGCTAGATGCTAAGGTGACTTAGGACTACCTCTGTAAACGTTCGTACCAACAGAATTATAACCCAAACACCTCTGAAGTTACACTGAAACAAAAGGTAAAAGATATCTGCATCACTCAATTACTTGGATTATTTAGAAAGACACTTCACACCTTGGAAACCTTTTTTTTGATCTATATGGGGGCTGAGAGGCTTTTAAAAATCAGAACGCAGACACCAAGGGGGAAATTATGCAGAAGGTTGTGAAGGGAGCAAACCACTGCACATGCCACTCCACTATTTAAGAAAGGTGAGAGAGGGAAACCAGGGAATTATAGACCAGTTAGCCTAACATCTGTTGTCAGGAGATTACTAGAGTCTATAATTAAGGATGGAGTGACTGAACACCTTGAAAACTTTCAGCTGATCAGAGAGAGCCAGCACGGATTTGTAAAGGGTAGGTCATGCCTGACGAACCTGATTGAATTTTTTGAAGAGGTGACTGAAGTAGTGGACAGGGAAATGTCGATGGATATTATTTATGTGGAATTCGAGAAGGGATTCGATAAAGTTCCTAAGAGACTGTCAGCTAAAGTCGAAGCTCATGGAATTGAGGGCAAATTATTGACCTGGTTAGGAAATTGGCTGAGCAGCAGGAGACAGCGAGTAGGGATAATGGGCAGGTACTCAAATTGGCATGATCATAGAATCATAGAATAGCACAGCACAGAAGGAGGCCATTCAGCCTATCGAGTCTGCGCCGGCTCTTTCGAAGAGCAATCCAGTTAGTCGAACTCCCCCGCTCTTTCCCCATATCCCTGCAATTTTTCCTCCTTCAAGTATTTATCCAATTCCCCTTTGAAGGCTACTACTGTATCCACCACCTTATCAGGCACAGCATTCCAAATCCTTACCATGGGGGTTCGGGTGGGTGGGTGGGAGGGAGGGAGACTGGGGAGAAAATAGGGAGACTGGGGAATGAGGTTGGCATGGAGCCCATCATTTGCTACAGCACAGCAGCAAAGTGGTGAGTTGGGGCAGCACTGAGCGAGGAGCAGCCAGAAAAGGGGTGAGTGAAACCTGGGACCTTACTGTGGGTAAATAGTGAAAGATTGCTTCCACTGGTGGGCAAATGGGGATGTAGACTGAGGATTCTCACTTGAAGAACAATGGAAAAAGGAAAAGAAAGGTTCTTGAATTGAGGGCCATTATATCATGAGATGCTTCACCACAAGTGGTTATTACGGCAGAGACTAGAACATCATTAACAGGGATTGGGATAAGTATTTGAAATGGAGGAATGTAAAAGGATCTGGGGGAATGGGTTTACGGGAGAGCACCAGCACCGACGCAGACACGGGGGCTCCATGGCCTGCTCCCGTGCTGTAATTTCTATCATTCTATGAAAAATCTCCTTTATTAAGTCTGAGCCCAAGGAGTGATTTAGAAATGTTGATGCTGAGCTGAGTTTAGGGCGATGTGCCCTGTGAGAAGTGCCCCAAACACTGAGCCCGCTGCCCTCTGTGCGATTTCTTGGTTTGGTTCAGGTTGGTCTGTGCCGGCTGGTTTTGACGTGTAAAGTCCAAGTGCAGATCAGCTCTGACGGAGGCTCCCAGTTCAGAGATGTCACCTTCAAACGGAACCGGAGCCAAAGGAGATGGGGAGAGAGATCGAGCCCGTTAAAAGTGGCATCGTCTGGAGAGCCTGACCGCACCTAGTGCAGTTCTGGCTATGATTTCAGGGTGAATATCAGCACACTTTTAGGATTACTACCAGTTACAGGTAGGATCTCGGGACATTACACCGATTACACATCAGTGAGTTACTGTATACTGTTGGTGATTAGTTATCAGTGGTGTGTTAGCATTAGTTACGATAATGACTGGTGGTATCCCACAGGGATCTGTGTTGGGGCCTCAACTATTCACTGCATTTATTAACGACTTAGGTGACGAGATAGAGGGTCACATATCTAAATTTGCCGATGACACAAAGATAGGTGGCATTGTAAGCAGTGCAGGTGGAAGCATAAAATTACAAAAATTAATAGATTAAGTGACTGGACAAAACTCTGGCAAATGGATTTCAATGTAGGCAAGTGTGAGGTCATCCACTTTGGACCAAAAGAATAGATCAGAGTACTTTATAAATGGTGAAAAGCTAGAAACAGTGGAGGTCCTAAGAGACTTGGTGGGGGGTCCATGTACATAGATCATTAAAATGTCATGAACAGGTACAGAAAAAATTCAAAAAGGCTAATGGAATGCTGGCCTTTATATCTAGAGGTCTAGAATATAAGGGAGTAGAAGTCACGATACAGCTGTATAAAGCCCTGGTTAGACTTTTTAAAATTCATTTATGGGATGTGGGCGTTGCTGGCAAGGCCAGCATTTATTGCCCATCTCTAATTGCCCTCGAGAAGGTGGTGGTGAGCCGCCTTCTTGAACCGCTGCAGTCCGTGTGGTGAAGGTACTCCCACAGTGCTGTTAGGTAGGGAGTTCCAGGATTTTGACCCAGCGACGATGAAGGATCGGTGATATACTTCTAAGTCAGGATGGTGTGTGACTTGGAGGGGAATTTGGAGGTGGTGGTGTTCCCATGCGCCTGCTGCCCTTGTCCTTCTAGGTGGAAGAGGTCACGGGTTTGGGAGGTGCTGCCGAAGAAGCCTTGGCGAGTTGCTGCAGTGCATCTTGTAGATGGTACACACTGCAGCCACGGTACGCTGGTGGTGGAGGGAATGAATGTTTAAGGTGGTGGATGGGGTGCCAATCAAGCGGGCTGCTTTGTCCTGGATGGTGTCAAGCTACCTGAGTGTTGTTGGAGCTGCACTCATCCAGGCAAGTGGAGAGTATTCCATCACACTCCTGACTTGTGCCTTGTAGATGGTGGAAAGGCTTTGGGGAGTAAGGAGGCGAGACACTCGCCGCAGAATACCTAGCCTCTGACCTGCTCTTGTTGCCACAGTATTTATGTGGCTGGTCCAGTTAAGTTTCTGGTCAATGGTGACCCGCAGGTTGTCGATGGTGGGGGATTCGGCGATGGTAATGCCGTTGAATGTTAAGGGGCGGTAGTTAGACTCTTGCTTGTTGGAGATAGTCATTGCCTGGCACTTCTGTGGCGCGAATGTTACCTGCCACTTATCAGCCCAAGCCTGAACGTCGTCCAGGTCTTGTTGCATGCGGGCATGGACTGCTTCATTAACTGAGGAGTTGTGAATGGCGCTGAACACTGTGCAGTCATCAGCGAATATCCTCGTTTCTGACCTTACGTTGGAGGGAAGGTCATTGATGAAGCAACTGAAGATGGTTGGGCCTACACCTGGAATACTGAGAGCAGTTCTGGGCACAAGACCTTAGGAAGGATATAATGGCCTTGGAGGGAGTGCAGCATAGATTTACTAGAATACTTGGACTCAAAAGGTTAAATTATGAGGAGAGATTACACAAAGTAGGGTTGTATTCCCTGGAATTTAGAAGATTAAGGTGCGATTTGATTGAAGTTTTCAAGATATTAATGGGAACTGATAGGGTAGATGAAGAGAAAACTATTTACGTTGATTGGGGAGTCTAGGACTAGGGTACATATCCTAAAGATTAGAGCCAGGCCTTTCAGGAGTGAAGTTAGGAAACACTTCCACACAAAAAGGGTGGTAGAAGTTTGGAACTCTCTTCCACAAATGACAGTTGATGCTAGGTCAATTGTTAATTTTAAATCTGAGATTGATTCTCACTGTTCTGTGCATTTCACCTACTGTGGAATAAAGCAGCATACAATTTTGAATCAAACTTCGCCTTACCCAGCGCCAACTCCGTTTAACTTTAGAAGATACAAAAATCTCATCCAGAACATAAGGGAGTTTCATTGTTACATTCCCAGGTCCTGCTACTACACTAGTAGATATAGGGCAGTGGGAGTCAGCTTCTGTAACAAAGTGACCAGACAGCTTAAGGGAGCAGCTGACACCATTGAACCAGGGTAGATATCTGCAGCAGACCCAAATTTGTGACCAGAGCTGGATTAAGAATTTTTGGGGCTCTGGGCACCAAGAACATTCGGGGCTCCTCTGCATCCCCTGCACAACCGCTCCACGATCCATTAAAACACACACGTGTAGTAAAATGAATGAAGAAAGATTCCCATACAATGTTCACACAGTGCAGTAATAATAAAGCAAATCATATCAAAATATAGTATGCTTAAATGAAACTGCCCCAGGCAGGGACCCTGTAGGGCCATGCATTTATTCGCCCCATTTACGACACTCACTATTCCACCCAGTCCAATTTATGCCCAGTTTCCTGATGAATCTGAGAAATTCTTCATGTAATCAATAGTTAAATCCACATTTAGGGACTGCACTAATACAATTTGCAATCATATACTTAAAGTAAAAGAAATTCCCCATCCATGAAAAATATCATTGATGTATCAAGTTCCACTACATTCAAGGAAATAGACCTCCAAAGATTTGATTGACTAAACCTCAAATGTAGGAATCATAATGTATTTACTAGCATGAACATTTAAAAATAATTAACCCTACAAACTATACACTAGCTATTAGTAGATTATAAGCAAAAGCGGGAAAACAAGAGGACTTTAAATTACTGAGCTAACACCTGATTTCAAATTTCATACATTTTTAAGTGGCAACCAGGTGTTCCCAAATGGATAGGCAGATGAATTTAGAAAAATCAAACTCTCCATGAAGCATAGCAGAAAGTGAAGAAAAAGAGTCACATAGGAAATGGACAACTTCCACATGGTACAATCAGTTTATAAGAAAACATTTCAGAAGACTGCACATTTCATGAGGGGGACTAAAACATGACAAGGTCTTAAAAGATTTCCTGACAGATAATCAATCTAGAAATTGCAGATACACAAATGAAACATTACTGGACATTAATTTTAGCATATTAACTTATCCAATGCTAAAAATTAGGAAGCATTCTAGGCACTAAGGATTATGGTAGTTTTATCAAAGTTTGTTTTAAATTTTAAAAATTAGGAACTTTAAATTAGATAAACACCCACCTCTTCATCTCCTGCTTGATTTTCTGCTGCCTACAGGAAATAATATTAAACCAGGAGGAAAGTTAATAATCTTATAGCTATATCAATTACATACAAATGTATACCTTTTTGAACTAATTAAGGCTCCCAAACATCGGGGTGTGCCATTATTCTCGATTACTACACAACTACATAAATTATTGCTAATTATCTTGCATTCAAAAATATGAACCAATAGCATCTCAATAATTGTTATGTTTCAAATCATTTCCTTTACATTACATACTTAAGGCAATTTTGTCAAAATACTGCTTGAACAGCTGCCCTGATGACTTAGTAGGTAAATGCTGAGCCAAATAGACTAGCAAAGTCCTAAATTCAATCCAAAATCTGGAATGAGTTAGCTGATCTCAGACAAAGTAGCAATTTGGTGCTACAATTAGAGCCTGTGGGCCCCTAGGTTATGGATGGTAGGAGAAGCTGGGGGGGTGTGGGGGAGAAAAGGAGAGAAAAAATATCATCCAGAAACTCCTAGTTGTCATCTGGTGACATGCTGGAAAATGTCCAGTGTGTGGACTTCAGAGGAGGACAAGATTAGGTTGGGTTGCAATCAATGCCACACGGGGCCGCGCAGCACTCCGGACTTCCCGCGCATCCGGCTCTTCAATGGGGAAAACCGCGCACGCGCACCCCCACCCCACCAAAAAAAATTAAAGGGAACATTGGTTGCAATACTCCCCATGATCAAAAAAGCTGTTGGCGCTCACTAATGAAGAGTGTCCACTGGACAGGGCACCAGAAGGATGCTGATCACCGTGAGCTGGATGCAGCATGAGCCACCAGCTTCTGGAAAGGAGCGGAAAAAACTTCAACAAAACAAAGCAAAACATATTTCTTGTGAATTAACATACAAATATGTTTCCTGCTCTTACTGATAAAATCTTCCAATCCACAATGTAACTCCCCACCTCACACGAGTGGAAGATTGGAGTTTACAACATCGGTTAATGTTCCAGTAACATTTTTGATATTGAATGACAAGGTTAAAGGCATGCCAATCTGCAAAGCTATTGTTTTTCATTCTGCAAATTGATTTTATTTAAGAACTGCAAAAGCTACATTTGCAAATCTAAATCTTCTTGCCACCCATCTATCAAATTTGGATAGAACTGCATGATTCTGAAGGTGTTTTCAAACTGACCAATTTGGCCTGCTTCTCTGCCTTCTTGGCAGCCTTTTCTGCTTCTTTCTGCAGTTTCTTCGCTGCCTTCTTCGACTGTGCCTGGTCCTCTGGGACACTGTAGTGGATAAAATAGTAGCAGTCATTGAAATGTTTGTCAAGTGGCAATGCAAAATTTATTAACATTAGAACTGTTATTGCCATCTACTGTGCATTTTATACACTTGCTTGAGAATGTTAAAGGGTTATTAGAAATGAGACTTGGAATTCTACTAGATGTAAAAGTGATTTAATAATTCCTAGATAAACTGTTTTTGTTTATATTCCCCATTCAGAAGCTGCATATTTTAAAATATTGAGCATTACTAATGCTTTATTTTACACTATCCTCAATCAAAACAGCTGTAATAGATCACAGTAGACAAGTGTGATTACATTCAACATATAATTACTCAACTACCGCTTCAGGAAACACACATGAAAACTTTCGTCATGGGATACCAGCTACAAGGAAACAGATAAAGGCAGCAGGTGGTTTAAGTTCAAAACTGCTTTGTTCTTGTTAGTCATCTTGTTACTTCCACTAAATGAACAGGCTGAAATTAGAATGCCCAAGCACGGGAGAACCAGACACAATGTTATCGTACTGGACTCAATTAGGACTTGGCGTAAAATCTTCATGGCGAGGGAAAAAATGACTCCTTATCCACGACTAACTTTCATACACATAAACCTGTGCTGTCAGAAAGCTGCTCTGCAATTCCATAAATGTAACATACCTACAAAAGAACGTTTATGTCATACAGAGATAAGCAATAGACTTAATGACCCGGATTTTGCGATCAGCGGCGAAGCGAAGGCGTTTGCTGCTGGCCCCGAAGTGCGCTTCGCACAAAGATCTGGCGATCTCTGTGTCGAGAACTTCGGGTTTTCCAATCTTCAATTCAAATCAGCGGAGTATAGTGGGAATCCCACACTGCGAGCTGCTGTGACGTCAACAAGCTGTCTTAGCAGCCAATCAAAACGCAGAATTCTCAAACAGCGAACAAGGAAGTGAATAAGCTCTTAAAATTCTAACTTTTTAAAAATGATAGAGAGAGCAAAACAAAGATTGGGGCTCTCACATGGGGAAAAGGCAAGCCTGAAATAAAGATGAAACAACTTTAAAAAAAAGTTAAGTTTCTTAAAAATGTTAATTTCTATTAAAATGAATAAATTTGACACTGCACAAAATTTAAATTAGTTTTTCAGGGCCATAACATTTGTTTGGCAGTCAATACGCTGTTAAAACCCCAGTTACACCTAAGCCAAAGGGTCTAACTTTTAATGGGGTATTTTACAGCGGTATTACCGCCGAAGAGCCGAAGTTTGTGTCAGTTTCCATGATTTGAGCGATTATACTGATTGCCGGCTCTGTGGGGGGCACAGCGCAGCCTGTGGAGGAGCAGTGAATAACAGACCTCAACTTCAGGATTTCCGCATTAGGCTTCGCCTGCACTAAATCCTGAAGTTGCGGTCAGTTTCAAAGGCGAAATGACAGCGAACGCTGCCAGTTCGCCATCATCGGGACCGCAAATTCCGGGCCAATACCATGGTTCAGGTCCCGGAGTCGCTGGATAAACTTTTTTTCTTATTAAAATGGAACTACTTTCATTGAACATGATGCTGACAATAGACATCATTCCAGAACCACCTCTCAACACACTACATGTTTCATTTCTCCTCGCACTCCAAAAAATAATTCTCAGCATCACAGCAGCAATATGAACTATCTCTGAAGGCACCAGCTACTATTTTTTGCTGGTCAGGAACTACGCTAAGCACTGTGCCTTCCCCCCGCCCCCTCTATACAATCCAGCAATGCTATTCTGCAGCCTTGAGGTGATGCACCAGGAAGAAAATAAAGTCAATCGAGATTTTCAAACAACTGCTCGTGAGCAATCCTCTGCTCATTCTACAATGCTGCAGACTCTGTCCCAAAATAACAATTGGCTGCTCTTCACAGTACTACCAGCCAAGGCTATGACAGAACCACTTCTAGTTGGTGGTCCCTAATATAAACGAGTCAACAGACTACCTTTCTCACTGAAGGTAAAAACCTCAGTTACAGTTCCCCGATGTACACACTGATTTAAATAAAAACAGAAAATGCTGGAAATACTCAGCAGGTCAGGCAGCATCTGTGGAGAGAGAGAGAAACAGAGCAAACCTTTCAGGTCTGAACTGAATAAAGTTAGAGATACAACAAGTATTAAGGAAGTGCAGGGGCTGGGAAGGGGGGAGAAAAAGAACACAAGGGAAGGTCTGTGATAGGGTGGAAGGCAGGAGAGATTAAATCACAAAAGGTATGATGGTGCGAGGCAAAAGGGGATGGTAATGGGGCAAGTAAAGCGACAAAAGATGGGTCTGGAAGAGGTGTAAATGGGAATAGCAGAATCACCAACAGCTGCCATCCGAAGAAAAGGGGGCAGAGTTTATGATCTGAAATTGTTGAACTCCATGTTCAGTCTGGAAAGCTGTAAAGTGCCTAATCGAAAGACGAGGCGCTGTTCCTCGAGCTTATGTTGAGTTTCATTGGAACAGTGTAGGAGGCTGAAGACAGAGAGGGAGTGAAGCAGAGAATTGAAGTGACAGGCAATCAGAAGCTCGGGGTTACGCTTGCGGACTGAACGGAGGTGTTCCGCAAAGCACTCACCCAATCTGCGTTTGGTCTCCCCAATGTAGAGGAGACCGCATCATGAGCGGCGAATACAGTATACTAAATTGCAAGGAGTACAATTCAATCGCTATTTCACCATTGATTTAAAAGCAGCTATTTTCTTACTTCAAATGTATTTCATTACAGGTCATTATGTAATATCGTAGATTTAAATTTTTTTTTAAACCAATGTTCTGTCCTTATCCAGTACCTCACCCAAATGGTCAGTGGTCATATGTAAGCCTTGACGGTGAGAGTCATCTAAACAAGGAATGACAAGACTTGTAAACCTCAAATGATTTTCTCACCAAATGCTTGTCTAACTTTCTCTTAAAATTACTAATGTCATCAGCCTCAATTAATGCCTCCCTGCACAGCCCATTCAAATATTCGCCACCCTGTGTGAAATAGTTGTATCCCTGATCTATCCTTTCAACATCGCTCTTCTGACCCTCTTGTCCAATGTCCCTGATTGTTCTCAGGGACATGGTAAAGTTTCTCAAGGTTCAACATGGTGATACCCGCACAGGTCTTAAATACCTCAATAAGTTCCCCTCTCAGTGTTCTCTACTCTAGTGTAAACAAACTCAGCTTTTGTAGTCTCTCCTTGTAGCTCAGGTGTATGGTGCAAGGTACCAGACAGGTAGCCCCTTACTGCACTTCCTCCTCCCTGGAATGCAGCAAGCACAGCTGCACATGGTACTCCAGTTGCAGATGAACCAAATGCTCAGTATCACATGATTTGTGTTGTATACAACCAAATATCCTGTTTACCTTATTCACTGCTGCTAGACTGCAGTTTCAACAAACTGTCCACCAAATACCGTTCCTGTGCTCCATCTTGTAGGCCAACATTTATTTTCTAATTCCAATTTTATTCTCCTTCCCTAGTCTCATCACACTGCACTTGTCACTAATAAATTTAATTCGCCATTCCTGAGACCAGCTTCCCAATCTTTCAAGGACTACGGCAGTTCAAGAAGTAGGTCCACCATCACCTGCTCAAGCCAACAAAGGATTGGCAATAAATAGGGCAGTGTTGGTGTCACCCACATCACATGAAGAAGAAAACAACTTTACACCTATCTATTTGCAACTGCCCCCCCCACACCTTTGTATCATTGGCAAATTTTGACGGATTTGTTTCTATCCCTATTTCCAAATCATTTATGTACGTGACTAGCAAATGTTCCTGCACTGTTCCTATGTACATCCCATTAATCACTTCTCCCCACTCAAAAGCAGTTCAATGCATGACCATGCTCTGCCTCGCTTGATGCAGTCAGTTGTCAATCCATTTCAATAACTATCGACCTGTTCCATGTTTTTCTATGTTATGGACCAACCTCCCGTATGGTACCATATCAAAGGCATTCCTGAAGTTGAGATTAATATCCATGGAGTTCCCTTCATCCATAACCTCCCAATACTTCCTCAAAGAATTCTAACAGGTTTTCCAAGAATCACTGTCGCCCTATAAATCTATGCAGTCTATTCAACTAGAGAGTGGCCAGGGGGAATGGTAGTCACTGTTAAGTGATTCAGAGCAAGAACTTTGGTCGATTTTCCCTAAACCTGAGACAATGAGGCCAACTGTCATGTACCGACTTTCACCCTGGCTGAGATTAATAGAGGATTATTGATTGAAACAGGTGCCTCCGTATGATTCAATAACTTCCATACTTCAAATTGATTTCATTACAGATCACAACTATGCAATTTTGTAGATACGTGACTTGCTGAACCTTTAGGGAATTGGGGATTTTCAACTAACTTGATTTTAATAAAATGAAACTTCATTCAAGCTTCATTTTGTGAAATCTTTAGAAGCTGGCTGAGAAGAGGGTTACAGAACAACAATGAAGTGAATTGCAAGCATAAGTCAATATCAGTCCATCAATTTACAGTTATATCCTGCTGAGTACATTGTAGCTGTCACTGGAAAATACATGCAAGCCACGGGTTAAATTTTGAATCATCGCTTTTTATGAAACATAAAGTACCTCAGGGAAAATATTATGACTAAATTAAATAATAACTTGCATTTATATAGCGCCTTAACATAGCAAAATGCCCCGATGAGCTATAAAGAAGCATAATCAGACAAAAATGGATGCCAAGGCAAAGAAGATATTAGATGGGGTAACCAAAAGCTTGGGCAAAGGGGTGGGTTTTAAGGAGGGTCTTAAAAGAGAGGGAGATTGAAAGCTTTAGGGAGGGAATTCCAGAGCATAGGACCCAAATGGCTGAAGACAAGATTTGCAATGGTGGGGTGAAGGGAAGAGTGGGGGGTGCGCAATATGCCAGAGCCAAAGGAACACAGTGCTAGGGGGGAGAGAATTGTAGGCTGAATAGAGTTACAGAGATAAGGAGGGAGGCCATGATGGGATTTAAACATGAGGATGATAATTTTAAATCGAAGGCAATGAGGGACCCTAAGCCAATGTAGGTCTGCAAGGACAGAGGCGATGGGTGAGCAGGATCTGGTGCAGGATAGGGTAAGGGCTGCAGAGTTTTGGATGAGCAGATTTCTATGGAGGATGGGAGGCTGGCCAAGAACATTGAAAGAATCGAATTTGGAGCTGACAAAGGCATGCATGAGGGTTTCAGCAGCAGATGGGCTGAGGCACGAGGGGGGGGGGGTGGAGAGAGCTGGGCGATGTTATGGTGGTGAAAAACCTATGTGATGGAGAGGATACGCGGTCTGAAGCTCAGCCCAGGGTCAAATAAGATGCCGAGGTTGCAAGCAGTCTGGTTAAACTCAAGACAGTGGCCAGGGAGAATGATGAAATTTGTGGCAATGGAACAGAGTTTGTGGCAGGGCTGAAGATGATGGCTTCAGTCTTCCCAGTATTTAACTTGAGGAAATTGCGGCTCATCCAAGATCCGAGACACGCAGTCTGACAACAGAGGCAATGGAGGGGTCAAGACAAATGGCGGAAAGGTAGAGCTGGATCTCGTCAGCGTACATCTGGAAGTTGATCCCATATCTTCGGATGATGTTGCTAAGGGGCAACATGTAGATGAGGAACAAGAGGTCGAGGATATATCCTTGGGGGACTCCAGAGGTAACAGTATGGGGGCAGGAAGAGAAGCCACTGCTGGAAATGCTCTGGCTACAATCTGATAGGCAAAAGTGTAACTAAGCGAGGGTAGTTCCACTGAGCTGGACAAGAGGTGAGACATTGTAGGAGGATGGTGTCGTCGACCGTGTCAAAGACTGCAGAGTTTGAGGAAACTCAAAAATGCACATTGCCTCTTTTCTGCAAAATCTAGTGTTTCTTTTCCTACATCTATTAAACATCACATTAAACTATTTTTCAAATTTTAGGAATTAACACAATCATCTCTATTAATTAGGTAATAGCTTAAATGTTATTGGTTTTACAAATGGACTTCAAGGCATTCTACAATTTGAAGGGAATTCACACTAAAATTATTAATTACATTAAACTTGGTGTGGGCATTTACTTGAATTTCATTCAGTATTACACTTCAGCATCTGACCAAGAGAAGTTGGGTTTATTAACTTGGATGGTTCTCTCTCCTCAGGTACTGTCCCGCTCTCCTTCAAATCTGCCATCTTCACCCCTCTCCTCAAAAAAACAACCCTTAACCCTTGACCCCTCCGTCCTTGCAAACTACCACCCCATCTCCAACCTCCCTTTCCTCTCCAAAGTCCTTAAACGTGTTGTCGCTTCCCAAATCTGTGCCCATCTTTCTCGTAACTCCATGTTTGAATCCCTCCAATCAGGTTTCCGCCCGCCACAGTACCGAAACGGCTCTCATCAAAGTCACAAATGACAGCCTTTGTGACTGTGACAAAGGTATACTACCCCTCCTCGTCCTTCTTGACTTGTCTGTAGCCTTTGACACAGTTGACCACTCCATCCTTCTCCGTTGTCGTCCAGCTGGGTGGGACTACACTCGCCTGGTTCCATTCTTATCTATCTAATCGCAGCCAGAGAATCACCTGCAATGGCATCTCTTCCTGCTCCCGCATCGTTACCGCTGGTGTCCCCCAAGGATCTACCCTTGGCCCCCTCCTATTTCTCATCTACATGTTGCCCCTTGACGGTATCATCCGAAAACACAGTGTCAGTTTCCACATGTATGCTGACGACACCCAGCTCTACCTCACCACCACTTCTCTCAACCCCTCCACGGTCTCTAAACTGACACACTGCTTGTCCGACATCCATTTCTGGATGAGCAGAAATTTTCTCCAATTAAATATTGGGAAGACCGAAACCATTGTTTTCGGTCCCCGCCACAAACTCCGTTCCCTAGCTCGGTGTCAAATTTTGTGTGTGTCTTATAATACTTCTGTGAAGTGCTTTGGGACATTTTACTACGTTAAAGGTGCTATATGAAATACAAGTTGTTGTTGTTGTTGACACAATCCCGGTCAAATCCACATGAATGCATAACAGTCAATTGTTTTCTTTCAAATCCAGCTGCTCAAAACTGTGAATTGCTACACCTGCAACTTTTCTGAATGGTGAGACTATACCAGAAATTTCAGTTTCAAACATTTCCTCTGGTAAACAGGAAAACCCAAGCAGTGATTTCCTTCACGCAACACTTATAGCAATGCCTGAAAAAAACGTTTTAACAATAAAATCCACTATTAGAAGTTGGAAAAATGCCAATAAGGACTCCTCTCCAAAATTAAGATGAACTATCTTCTGTTGTTCATAACATTAAACACCCAGACTCAAACAAAGATAGATTATAACATGTTTTGTTTCCAATTCTCTCTCCCTTAAAAAAATCACCTATCAACCTTATAACTCTATCAATTAAGGACTGGGTGATTTGGACAACTGTCTTCTCCATGATGGGCCAGCAGGAGATTGTGTCGGATGAAGCAAGACAATTATGACAGTTTTACTCCCTTCGCCTGATTCAAATATTTCAGCCATTTCCGCCATTCCATCTATTAGTCTAGATAACTTGTACACCTCAGCCAAACAAGCCAAGTGAGTTGAACAGGAAGCCCAAACACTCAAACGCAGAAGCTCGGTTCTGAATTAAATGCAACCATCATAGAATTTGAACGACTAGACCACCACTGTCTTATTTTAAATCATATCACATACCTCAGTGGAAAAATGTATTTAATATACAGATCATTGAGTCTATTGTAAATAGATGTGGTACCATCAGACAAGATCAACAGGCTTCTTTTTGAAGATAACGATATTGTATGATGAAGGCTACACTTTAAACTAACAAAGTACTAGATGTACAACTTAAGACAGAAATACGATAAATTGTACAGATGAGGTAAATCCAGAATGACTTCAGATTAAACCCAGAAATTAGGAACAGAAGACATAAATTTAAATTAGTGAAAAGTAAATTTAAAAGAGGCATTATAAAGAATTTCCTTACTCAAAGTGATTTAAAAAAAATGTTGGAATAATCTGCTGTAAGAAGCAAAAATATTAAGGATGTTTAAAATGCAGCTGGACATTATAATGGGAGAATATATGAGATGACGTGCTTTAATAGGCAAATAACCTTTTCTTGTCCTTTGCCTTTTCCTATGTTGTCCAATCATACAAGCAGCACAGCACTGCCAACTCTGATTGGTAACTAAAAAATGCAACATAACAGGTCTTCCAGCTTCTCCCTGTAGGGAAAGGAGCATTTTTTGATACTTCCCTCTGACCTAATTGCTTGGGAAATCACCTGCACACAACAATCCACAACACAAATCATTGGAATAGCCATCAGAGGTCTTTCCTGGATGAGGTACTATACCTATTAGCCCAGCTCAGAATAAACAAAATGATCACAACCATGGCTAGTGTTTAACGTAGGCCAAGTCTGTCCAAGCCTGGGACCAAAGACTTTTTTTTAGATGTTCACATCCGAGATCAAGCATTTGCCGTGTGTGTGCTGGGAAGTTACCAAAATGAATAGATAGAAAAACATTATGAAATATGGAGTGCAAAAATGCTCCTCCCCTCCCCACCCCCCGCAACATATGACACCAAAACTTTAAATTCACTTTACAATTAGAGTAAGGAAGTGAAAGGCTAAAATGAGTCATATCATTACACCATCGGCATTAGCTTAAAGCAGTAGCTTATGTACTTATTGCAGTCATCAGTCAGTCTGTTTTAGTCAGGTATAATTCATTCTAATATTTAACTGAACATTTCCAGAAAAAAGAGATGCTGATATCCTTTAAAAGTGAGAAGTCGCACAACACCAGGTTATAGTCCAACAGTTTTATTTGAAATCACAAGCTTTCGGAGCGCTGCTCCTTCGTCGGGTGAAGAGCAGCGCTCCGAAAGCTTGTGATTTCAAATAAAACTGTTGGACTATAACCTGGTGTTGTGCGACTTCTCACTTTTGTCCACCCCAGTCCAACACCGGCATCTCCGCATGATATCCTTTAAATGCTTCTGAAATTAACCGAACCTTTGGGAAATTGCTGTCTCTTCCAATTTTCAATCCTCTTAAGGCACTGACTTTTGGTGGGTACCTGCAGCTGCACAACACCTCACTCACGTAGCTAATTTTCATTTCTGATCCTAGGTAGTGAGTCTTGACAAGCCGTTTGACCTTGGGGACATTACATTGAGGCCAATCCTATCCTCACCTGACCGCTACATAACTCTGCACCAGTTAGAAATCCCCTCTTTTCATTCCCCTAACTCAGAGGCCAGGTGTAGCACCACTGCTCATAGAATCATAGAATTATACTACAGGAGGAGGTCATTCAGCCCATCGTGTCTGTGCCGGCTCTTTGGTCGAGCTATCCAATTAGTCCCACTCACCTGCTCTTTCCCATAGCCCTGCAACTTTTTCCCCCTTCAAGTATTTATCCAATTCCCTTTTAAAAGTTATTAATGCATCTGCTCCCACCACCCTTTCAGGCAGTGCATTTCAGATCATAACAACGCGCTGCGTAATTTTTTTTCTCATGTCGCCTCTGGTTCCTCTGCCAATTACCTTAAATCTGTGTCCTCTGGAAACAATTTCTCCCTATTTAATCGATCAAAACCTTTCATGATTTTAAACAACTCTAACGAATCTCCTCTTAACCTACTCTACTCAAAAGGAGATCAACCCCATGTCTCTCCATGTAGCTGACTTCTTTCATCGCTGGTACCATTCTAGTAAATCTCCTCAGCACACTCTCTAAGACCTTGACATTCTTCCGAAAGTGTGGTGTCCAGAATTGGACACAATACGGCAGCTGGGGGCCTAACCAGTGTTTTACAAAGGTTTAGCATAACTTCCTTGCTTTTGTACTCCATGCCTCTATTTATGATACCATATGCCTTTTTAAAAGCCTAAATCAACTTGTCCTGCCACCGTCTCTCTGTTCCTGCAACCTTTTAAAAATGTTTATATTACCATCAGCTCATTCAACACAAAGGGTCCAACCTAAAACCATCCTTGTCAGTAGCATTTAGGAGCTCAATGGGTAGTGCATCTACTCACTGAGCCTGAGGTGGTGGCAGAAAGTCCAGTTGGAATCTCTGCAGGGGGTGGGGGTGGTAAGGGCCCTGCAGCACGTTTGAGGCAGCAAGAGGTGAGCCCCAGGGGGTGCTGCAGGCCTGAAGATAGTTTGGGGTGTGGTGGGCAGTGGGACAGGTTGATGCCCGGGGTGGGGAGCAGTGAGCCCAAATGCCAGGGGAAGCCGAGAGTTGCCAACTCTGGTTGGACGTATTCCTGGGAGGTTTCATCACAGGAAAATGAATAAAAAACACAATTTCTTTAATACTCCAATGATTTTACTCCTGGGTTGCTCGCTGTGGTGTCCAGGAGATTAATCTTTAATTCCTGAAGACTCACCGACAATTCTGGAGGGTTGGCGACCCTGACGGAAGCCCCGCGTTCCTACAATGAATGAGATAGGAGGCATTGGGAGCCAGAGGAAAGCCCCGTGGTCCGGCAGTGTGTTGGGTGGGGTACAGTCGGCCAGGGGAAAGCCTCGCAGTGAATCATATAATATAGTACAGTACAGAAGTAGACCATTTGGCCTGGATAGGGGGGGCAAGGGGAATCCCCATGGAGTGGGTTGGGGGCCGGTTGTGGGTCAGTGCGCCAGGGTCCTCCAGTGGTTTGGGGGGAGGGGAGACAGTGGCTGTGTTGGGAGGCGGGGATAATGCAACATCAGTGGCAGCGCAGCACTCGTTCTCTCAAAGATCGCTTGCCCTCATTTTGACCACGATTCCAGCCCCAGCTCTTACCCTCCGGCCTCTCCTTTTGTCATCGTGTCGATTTTTTATTTTAGAAAACGAGTCTCTTAAATGAAAATGTAAACCGCGCCGCCACAAAGCTGCCTGCCGCCGCCCGGCCCGCACAAACCGGAAGAGTGCTCGCGGCACGCCAAGCGCCGCTCCGGGTGCAACGGAAGCCGCCGACCATTGATCCGGCCCCGATCAAAGTCTGCCCCTTGCTCAGGTGCGTCGAGCCAGCTGCAGACTGACAACTCGGCCAATGATTGACAAATACACCCTGGGAACTCGTCCAGGCTGAGCCTGAATTTGTGGAATTTAGAAGAAACAAATATCTGGAAGGGGATTCTGCAGTGCAGCTCACTGTGCAAATAAAGCCCATCTCAGAACAAAACAAAAAGTTGTTAAAAGCATGCATGCTTAATGTCGGTATGGTGATCTACATTTAACACCCACTAAAACTGCTAATATAAATCCAGGGTCAAGCCCAAATTAACTTCAGCAAAGCACAGCTAGACTTCCTGCTAATGGCAGTCTCACACTACTTTGCTTTGACGCCTCATTTAGAAAATGCTATTGGTGTCTATTGGGTCCCTCTGGGTACTTTGTAAACCTACCTAACTTCAATTTAAATGTTATGGGAATGTAGATTCTCTACTCCCTGCTTTTTAAACATTTATATATTTTTAACTGTTCAGAGTCCTGCACCTGTATCCAGGAGTATACACAACTGTCTCCTACACAAGCCTCTTACAGATTCAGCCAAGCAGGAATTGTAATAAAAACAGAAAATACTGGACATACTCAGCAGGTCAGGCAGCATCTGTGGAGAGAGAAACAGAGTTAACGTTTCAGGTCAATGACCCTTTGTCAAAACTGGAGTTGTAATATATGTGGGTAGAACAAATAAAGGACAGAGACATGATGAGTTGCTAGTCCATGTACTTGACCAGAGCAAACTGAGCATGCTCACACTAAACCTTGTGCCAAACCATGTGATAATACATTACACTGCTTTCCCCTTAAAAAAATGTATGTATTCCCCTCTCAAATACAACAAAACTATGGTCCCACCTTTCCCAGCATTACATGGACCACATAACAAAAACTCCTGGTGTGGCGGATCGCCACCTAAATGGGCGCAATCCACTTTTCCGTCCGTGGACAATAAATCGGGCACCTTGCCTTTAAGGCGCATGCTGCCTTTAAGGCATGAAAAAAGGAGTGGGCGTCGCCCTCAGTGTGAACTTAAAAAGAGCGGGCGTCGCCCTCAACCAGTAGGGTTTTGCAGACAGAAGTTGCAGCAGCCATTTTGCCAAGGAGTATGTAATTAAAAGCCATGTGCTCCACATATTGACTCGGCCTCAATTCGTGCTTCGCGGCAGCCACAATATTGGTGACCCCGACGCTCAGAACGTATTCCGAGCACTGCAATGGCGGACACGAACGCAGTTTCCGTGAAACTGCCGGAGTTTTGGGAAAACCAGCCCGAAGCCTGGTTCCTCCAAGCCGAGTCCCGATTCTGGCTGCGACACATCACCACAGATGGGACGAAGTACGACTACCTCGTCACATCACTCGGTAGCTCCACAGTTACGAAGGTCTGGACAGCGCTGCAGAACCCACCAGAGGAGGGCAAGTATGCACATCTTAAGGCCGCGCTCCTTAAAAAATTTACGGCCTCGACATACCAGCGAAACTGCCACCTCCTCGACCTTCCAGGCCTCGGTGATGCCTCACCATCAGATCTCCTCTCCCACATGCTCTCCCTCACCGACGAGAGCCCACCCGGATCCCTCTTCTGCACTCTGTTCATCCGCCAGCTACCTCTCAGCATCCGCCCAGCGATCGTGGCGTCCGGCCTCACGGACCTGGAAGCCCTGGCCGATGAGGCCGACAAGCTGCTGTCCGCTCACTGCAGCCGCGATGTCACTCCGGACCTGGCAACCACTGCCTGGGCGCGCCCCTCACCGGCCACCACGCGGCCACAAGGTCCAGCCACCGGGCTCACGGGGCCTTCGCGCCCCACTAGCCCGGGCCACTGTTACTACCACGCACGGTTCGGCGCCAGGGCACAACGGTGCACACCTCCCTGCTCTTTCAAGTCCGCCCCCGTACCAGACCCCGCGATGGCCGTGGGCCACGCGGGCTCCCTGCTGTATGTCACGGATGACAAAACCGGCCGCCGGTTCCTGTGCGACACTGGAGCTCAGCACAGCATCATCCCGGCCTCCGCCCTCAACATCCAAAAGGGCAAACAAGGACCGGCGCTGGCTGCTGCTAACGGCTCAGACATCCGGACGTATGGCACCCGCACAGTCACTCTCGACCTCGCTGGTCGCCGCTACCGATGGGAGTTCATCACTGCAAAGGTGCTCTCCCCTCTCATCGGCGCAGATTTCCTGTGCGCCCACGGCCTACTGGTAGACATCCCTCGACACCGCCTCGTGGACATGAACACCATGTCCCCCATCCTGGGCGCCATGGCCCCCCGTCAACCCTCTGACATGGCGTCACAGTGCCACGCCCGGGCCACAGATGACTACTCGGCACTCCTGGCCGAATTCCCGGCCCTTACCAATCCGACCTTCTCCGCGGAGGCCGCCAAACACGGGATGGAACACTTCATCCCCACCACAGGCCCCCCAGTGTACGCCCACGCCCGCAGGCTGGACCCGGCCAAACTGAAGATCGCGCGGACCGAGTTTGCCACCATGGAACAGCTCGGCATCATCCGCCGCTCCAACAGTCCCTGGGCCTTCCCGCTCCACATCGCCCCCAAACCAGGCGGGGGTTGGCTCCGCCTCAACGACGCCACTACCCCTGATCGGTACCCCGTGCCACACATCCAGGACTTCTCGGCTAGACCGGCCGGCCGCTCAGTCTTTTCCAAGGTCGACCTGGTGCGCGGCTACCACCAAGTCCCCGTCCACCCCGCGGACGTCCCCAAGACGGCCGTAATCACCCCCTTCGGCCTTTTTGAGTTCCTGCGCATGTCCTTCGGCCTCAAAAACGCGGCCCAGACATTCCAACGGCTCATGGACTCGGTCCTTCGGGACCTGAAGTTCCTGTTCGTCTACCTGGACGACATCCTGGTAGCCAGTTCCTACAAGCAGGAACACCTCGAACACCTTCGCATCCTGTTCGGGCGCCTCAGCGACCACGGGCTCATCCTCAGCCCAGCCAAATGCCAGTTCGGCCTGGACAAGATCGACTTCATCGGCCACCACATCACCCATGCTGGGGCCATTCCCCTGCCCACCAAGGTGCAGGCCGTCCAACAATTTCCCCACCCCACCACCATCAAAGGCCTCCAGGAGTTCCTCGGGATGGTGAATTTCTACAACCGCTTCATCCACAAAGCGGCGTCCCTCATGAGGCCCCTGTATGAAGCCCTCCGGGGCAGGAGCGACAAGATGGCGGTCGAATGGACGGCAGACGCGTCCGCCGCCTTCGACTCCACCAAGACCGTGCTCGCCAACGCCAGCCTGCTCGCGCACCCACGGCCCAATGCCAGGGTAGCGCTCACCACGGACGCCTCCGACCACGCGGTCGGCGCCGTGTATGAGCAGTGGGTCGACGGCGCCTGGCAACCACTTGCCTTCTTCAGCCGCCAACTACGCCCCCCGGAGGTCAAGTACAGCACCTTCGACCGCGAGCTCCTCGTGCTGTTCCTGGCGGTCTGCCATTTTCGGTTTTTGTTGGAGGGCCACCCCTTCACTGCGTTTGTCGACCACAAACCCCTGACATTCGCAATGGCAAAGACAACCGACCCCTGGTCCGCCAGGCAGCAGCGCCAGCTCGCGGCAGTGTCCGAGTTCACCACGGACATCCAACACGTCTCCGGCCGAGACAATGTGGTAGCCGACTGCCTTTCCCGCCCCGCCATCCACGCCGCACACCTGGCAGTCGACTACGCTCAACTCGCAGCAGACCAGATCACCGACCCTGATCTGCTCTCCGCACCTACCAACCTACCAGGGCTATGCCTGGCCGACGTCGTCTGTGGCCCGACCGCTGTCACGGTCAAGTGCGACGTATCCCTATGTCAACCTCGGCCCGTCGTGCCAGCGTCCTGGCGCCGCCGAATATTCGAGATTCTCCACAACCTCTCCCACCCCAGCGCCCGCGCATCCATCAAATTGGTAGCCAACCGCTTTGTCTGGCGCGGCCTTCGCAAGGATGTGCGTACTTGGGCCAACTCCTGCTTAGCCTGCCAACTGGCCAAGGTGCAGCAACACACGAAAGCACCCCTCGAGTAGTTTACCGTCCCTTCGCGTAGATTCAACCACATCCACGTGGACATCGTCGGGCCCCTGCCGCTGTCGCAAGGCCACACGCACTTGCTGATGATCGTTGACCGCACCATGCGCTGGCCCGAGCAATTTCACTGACCTCTACCACCACCGCCGACATCGCCAGAGCCTTCGTCAGCACCTGGGTTGCACGGTTCGGCGTCCCCTCCGACATGACGTCGGACAGAGGTCCGCAATTTACCTCTGAACTCTGGACTGCCGTCGCACGCAATCTCGGGGTGACCATTCACCGCACCACAGCGTACCACCCCCAAGTCAACGGACTGTGTGAGCGGTTCCACAGATCCTTGAAGGCATCTCTTTGAGCCAGCCTCCAGGACGGCGCCTGGACCGACCGACTCCCGTGGGTCCTCCTCGGCCTGCGCACCGCGGTTAAAGAAGACCTCCACGCATCGGCAGCAGAGCTCGTGTACGGTCAGCCGCTGCGCGTACCCGGCGAGTTCCTGCCCACCGCCACGACACCCTGGTCAGCCGACCAGCAACGCCACGACTTCGCCTCACCGGCGCTACAGTTCACCCCGATGCCCATTGCCCGACACGGTGAATCCACCTCACACGTCCCACTAAGCCTGCACCAGGCACGGTTTGTTTTTGTCCGGCACGACGCCCACCGCGGACCCCTTCAACCCCCGTACGACGGGCCCTACAAGGTGCTACAGGCTGGGGACAAATTTTTCACCCTGCAAGTGGGCGACAGGACCGAAAAAGTGTCGGTTGACCGACTCAAGCCAGCACACTCAGAGCCCGGTGAGCAGGTCCCTGTAGCTCGTCCACCGCCACGCGGCCGACCTGCCCTCAAGCCAGTTCACCCGGCTGCTCCATGCCCGGCCATTGCATGTCCACTGGCGTCCTACAAGAGCCGCTCCGGCCGGCCCATCAGACCGCCGCACCGTCTCGTCCACACCTCCTAAGCGGATTCTGGGGGGAGCTGTGTGGCGGATCGCCACCTAAACGGGCGCAATCCACTTTTCCGTCCGTGGACAATAAATCGGGCACCTTGCCTTTAAGGCGCATGCTGCCTTTAAGGCATGAAAAAAGGAGTGGGCGTTGCCCTCAGTGTGAACTTAAAAAGAGCGGGCGTCTCCCTCAACCAGTAGGGTTTTGCAGAGAGAAGTTGTAGCAGCCATTTTGCCAAGGAGTATGTAATTAAAAGCCATGTGCTCCACATATTGACTCGGCCTCAATTCGTGCTTCGCAGCAGCCACAATACTGGCTTTTTAAAAAAATGAACTACAAATCCAGTTTAACAACAGGTTTGCGGAGCCTTCCTGATCTCCTTACTGAAGGTTTTGGTGTTGAACCAATTTTCCGGCTGTTTTGTTTTGGTTCCGAACTCAAAGATGATCCTGTTTCTATCTCAGATTTGTTTGAACCTATATGTTTCATTTCAATCCACTTTGCTGACAAGTAATTCAACATCACTGTCCAATCCAGGCCAGTAAACAAAGCTTCTTGCAATTGATTTCATACTGACGGTCCCTGGATGTTCAGTATGAAGTTTGACCAGAATTCTATCTCTCAAAGAAGTAGGTACCACCACTCTGTTTCCCCACTTGATACAACCTTGTTCACAAGACAATTCAGTATGACGGTTATGGAATGGTTTCAATTCTGTATCCATACACTGATCAGTCCATCCATTCAAGGTGTTTTCATACATTCTTTTCAGTACTGAGTCCTTCTGAGTCTCATCTGAAATCTCAGTTGCATTCACAGGAAAGTCTTTGTCAACTGCACCTAGCGTGAAAATCTCACCTTTACTCCCAACACATGAGTCCTCAACTGGCAACCTGGACAAGGCATCTGCAATTGCGTTTTGCTTTGAAGTGGGATATTCAATCGTTAGTCATATAGTGACAACAACACTGCCTAACGTTGCATTCTTGATGCGGCTGCTGCAGGGATGGCAGATTTGGGCCCCAATATTGCTAGGAGCGGTTTGTGATCGGTTATCAGGGTAAACTTTCTGCCGATCAGGAACTGTTTGAATTTCTTGATTCCAAACACTATGGCAAGTGCTTCCTTTTCAATTTACGCATAGTTTCTTTCGCTCTTTGTGAGGGTTTGCGATGCAAACGCGATTGGTCTCTCTTGGCCGTCATCCATTACGTGGCTTATGACAGCTCCCACACTCCACATGATATCAAGAAATGGCTCAGCGCATTGGATACAGCAAAGGCTATGGGCCCTGACAACATCCCGGCTATTGTGCTGAAGACTTGTGCTCCAGAACTAGCCACGCCTCTAGCCAAGCTGTTCTAGTACAGCTACAACACTGGCATCTATCCGACAATGTGGAAAACTGCCCAGGTATGTCCTGTCCACAAAAACCAGGACAAATCCAACGCGGCCAATTACCGCCCCATCAGTCTACTCTCAGTTATCAGCAAAGTGATGGAAGGTGTCATCAACAGTGCTATCAAGCAGCACTTACTCACCAATAACCTGCTCGCTGATGCCCAGTTTGGGTTCCGCCAAGACCACTCGGCTCCCAACCTCATTACAGCCTTGGTCCAAACATGGACAAAAGAGCTGAATTCCAGAGGTGAGGTGAGAGTGACTGCCCTTGACATCAAGGCAGCATTTGACCGAGTGTGGCATCAAGGAGCCCTAGTAAAACTGAAATCAATGGGAATCGGGGGGAAACCTCTCCACTGGCTGGAGTCATACCTAGCACAAAGGAAGATGGTTGTGGTGATTGAAGGTCAATCATCACAGCCTCAGGACAGTGCCCTAGGCCCAACCATCTTTAGCTGCTTCATCAATGACCTTCCCTCCAACAAAAGGTCAGAAATGGGGATGTTCGCTGATGACTACACAGAGTTCAGTGCCATTCACAACTCTGCAGATAATGAAGCAGTCCATGCCCGCATGCAACAAGACCTGGACGACGTTCAGGCTTGGGCTGATAAGTAGCAGGTAACATTCGCGCCACACAGGTGCCAGGCAATGACCATCTCCAACAAGCGAGAGTCTAACCACCGCCCCTTGACCTTCAATGGCATTATCATTGCCGAATCCCCCACCATCAACATGCTGGGGGTCACCATTGACCAGAAACTTAACTGGACCAGCCACATAAATACTGTGGCAACAAGAGCAGTTCAGAGACTAGGTATTCTGCGGCGAGTGTCTCACCTCCTGACTCCCCAAAGCCTTTCCACCATCTACAAGGCACAAGTCAGGAGTGTGATGGTATATTCTCCACTTGCCTGGATGAGTGCAGCTCCAACAACACTCAAGAAGCTCGGCACCATCCAGGACAAAGCAGCCCGCTTGATTGGCACCCCATCTACCACCTTAAACATTCACTCCCTCCACCACTGGCGTACCATGGCTGCAGTGTGTACCATCTACAAGATGCACTGCAGCAACTCGCCAAGGCTTGTTCGGCAGCACCTCCCAAACCCCCGACCTCTTCCACCTAGAAGGACAAGGGCAGCAGGCGCATAGGAGCACCATCACCTGCAAGTTCCCCTCCAAGTCACACACCATCCTGACTTAGAAGTATATCGCCGATCCTTCATCGTCACTGGGTCAAAATCCTGGAACTCCCTACCTAACAGCACTGTGAGAGTACCTTCACCACACGAACTGCAGCGGTTCAAGAAGGCGGCTCACCACCACCTTCTCAAGGGCAATTAGGGATGGGCAATAAATGCTGGCCTTGCCAGCGACGCCCACATCCCATATACGAATAAAAAAAACCCACCGTAGCTGGAAGCTTCATATGCTATCTTAAGCTTGTGCTCTGTGTTGTAGTGCACAAGTGGAGCATCACTAGAGAGACTTCTCTTACAAGCGTCGTAAGCTTCCTGTTGCGCTTTCATCCACTTCCACTGGACATCCTTCTTGAGGAGCTCGTGCAATGGAGCTAACATGGTCGCTAACTCAGGTAAAAAACACGCGTAGTACTGGACCATTCCAAGGAAAGATTTTAACTCAGACGTGTTCTGTGGCTTTGGAGCATTGATGACAGCATCAATCTTTTCCTTCACTGGTTGCAAGTCATTTGCATCAACTTTCAGACCAAGGTACACAACCTCGGGCTGCACAAAAGCACATTTGCTCTTTTTCAATTTGACATTGTGGGCATTCAACCTTTGAAGCACTATATCTAACACTTCTAGATTTTCTTCCTCACTGCTTGTTGCGATCAGCACATCGTCTTGATTGCATTAACTATTTGGAATTCCTTGCAAAATCTTATCCATCGTAGCCTGGAAGATTTTGGGGAAGGACTTTACACCATGCAGCAGCTTGGTGTATGAGTACAGTCCCTTACGTGTGTTGATAGTGAGATACTGTTGACTCTCTTTGTCAACATTCAGCTGAGTATAAGTTTGCGACAGGTCAAGCTTGGAGAAAACCTTTGACCCAGAGAGTGCTGCATACAAATCTTGTGATGTAGATAACGGGTGCTGCTCATCGTCAACCGCTTGGTTGATAGTAACTTTGTAGTCACCACACAAGCATACAGTTTTGTCTGCTTTGGGCACTACCACAATCGGGGTAGCCCATTCACTTTTGTCAGTTTTTACTAGCACTCCGTTCTCTCTCAGCTTCGCTAGCTCTTCCTCCACCTGACTTTTCAATGCATAGGGGACAGGCCTTGCCTTACAATAGACAGGCTTCGCGTTGGACTTGATGCGAATATGCGCATCATACCCAGTGATGCGCTCATAACTGTCTGTGAACATGCTTTCTTACTTGTTCAGCATTGTGTCGAGTCGCTTCTTTGAAGCATCTACACTGAAGATGTTTTTCCAGTTTAGTTTTATCTTTCTCAACCAGTCTTTGCCCATGAGGGTTGGCCTGTTATTGTAGCTCGCTACAATAATAGGCAGCTTTACTGACTGGCCATTGTGTTCAACTGTACCTTCCATTTGTCCACATGTCTCTAAGATTTCTCCAGAGTATGTTTTTATCTCTAAACTACTCTTTGTAATTGATATTTGATTAAACTTACTCTCATATGTGTCCTTACTCATGATAGAGCAGTTCGCCGCCGTGTCGATACACATATCAATATATTGGTCATTGATCAAAAGTTTTGTACGGAAGTCTTTCTCACAACTGCTAGTGTTGCTGCTAGTGGCATAGATACTGTAGATGCCGAGTTCTGCAATATCAGGTGTGTTCACTTCAAGATTGTGAATTCCTCCCTTTTGTTGTTACTGCTTTGCATTGCCACTAGAATGGTTCTCACTTCCTGCTTTCGATCTAGCTCTGCAAGCTGTTGAAATATGGCCTTGCTTCTGGCAGTGAAAACACTTCGCATTTCTGTATTGGCAGGACTGTGGTGAGTGATTTCCATTGCAGCGATAACAATTCACTGAACTGCTCTCACTGACATGCTTTTGACTTGGTCTCACAACTTTAGGCTTGGCAGTGGCTTTGTGACTGTAGACCTCAGCTGCACTAGTCACTTGAGCTGGACGGAGCTCCCTAGCATTCTTAGACGCCATCTCCATAGATAGGGCAATTTTGCTTGCTATGCCAAACATTAGGTTCGGAGTGTTCAGTAACTTGGACTGTGTGCGCTCATCCACGAGTCCACCCACAAACTTATCTTGCAACGCACGATCCAAAAATGTGCCGAAGTTACAATGCAAAGACAGGTTCTTAAGAGCTATAATGTACTCTGATGGTTTCACTTTGTTTTTGTTTTCGGTACCAAACTTATAGCTCTCTGCTATTTCTAATGCCTTTGGGTTGAAATGGCTCTCAAGTTTCTCGACAATGTCTTCAAATGACACATCCTTCGCTTTCCCTGGCGCAAGTAGGTTTATCAACGTTCCGTAGACATCTGGCCCAATCTCTGTTAGAAAAATTGCTTTTTTTCCGTTCACGAATTACTTTATTTTGAGCTTGCACATTCTCATCTGCACCTTCGGTCTCAATAATGTTATTCATCTTAAAACACATCTCCATCCGCTCATTATAAGAACTGAATAGTTCACGAGCTTGGTCATACCTGCCGAGGCTTCCGATGAATCCCATAGGCGCGGCCATGATTGTCCCGATCCCGTCGAACAGTGACTCAGCACACTACCTGTGTACGTGTGAGAATCAATGCCGCTGTTGCTGTGTATACATACACCTGAAGGTGAAGCACAGACGATTCAGCATCAGCATTAACAGTAAAACATCGCAAAAATTCAGTTTAGGTGTCACAAATTCACCTTAAACTTGTCCACTCGAAGTTTGAACACTGTGTCCTTCCATGATCCCGAAAAATGGCTTTGGGATCCCATTCTCATCGCCAAAAATGTAGTATATGCGGGTAGAACAAAATGAGGGACAGAGACATGATGAACTGCTAGTCCAAGTGCTTGCTTTACTAGGCCAGAGCAAACTGAGCATGCTCATACCAAACCATGTGATAATATATTACAGGAGTAAGAAAGAAAGACTTACATTTATATAGCGCCTTTCATGACCACCAGACGTCTCAAAGCGCTTTACAACCAATGAAGTACTTTTGAAGTGGAGTCACTGTTTGTAATGTGGGAAACATGGCAGCCAATTTGCACACAGCAAGCTCCCACAAACAGCAATGTGATAATGACCAGATAATCCATTTTTGTTGTGGTGATCAAGGGATAAATATTGGCTAGGACACTGAGGATAACTCCCTTGCTCTTCTTTGAAATAGTGCCATGGGATCTTTTATGTCCACCTGAGAGAGCAGACAGGGCCTTGGTTTAACGTCTCATCTGAAAGATGGCACCTCCGACAGTGCAGCACTCGCTCAGCACTGTACTGGAGTGTTAGCCTAGCTTTATGTGCTCAAGTCCCTGGAGTGGGATGTGAACCCACAACCTTCTGACTCAGAGGCAAGTGTGCTACCCACTGAGCCACAGCAGACACTGAGTAAGGTAATGTAAACATAGTTTTGCAGGCTGTAACCCAAAATGCAGTTACTGGTCTCAGACATGTAGCTGTGGTGTAAACGCACCCTTGGTTTCAGCATAACCTAGACATGAAATATGCAAGGATTGTTTGTGGATCATTTTGCTTTTAAATTTAACAGGCAATGTGGTGAGAAACAGTTGAGAAAGTAGGTAGGAGAAAATTATTGCCTGGGAAAAGGAACCAGGGAAGGATGACAGCATGGGTGGCCATTTGTTTGGTGCTAACAGGTTAATAAAACAATCTACAGCATATATGGAACATTTGTGTAACACAAATTTGAATGCTGTAACCAGATTTTCATGGCACCAGGTCTCATCAACTGTGAAAAGAAAAAAAATTGAAAAAGTTTGAAATCTGAAACAAAAAAACAAAAAATGCTGCAAGTACACAGTAAGTCCATCAGGATCTGTAAAGAGAAAGAAGGAAAGACTTGCATTTATATAGCGCCTTTCAGAACCTCAGGATGTCCCAAAGAGAGAAGACAATTAATTGATGTTTTGGATTTTAAAAACTTCATCAGAATTGAAAATTGAAAGATAAGCAAGCTCCTTTGTCGGATAGAAGAGAGGAATAAAAGAGAAGCGGAGGAAAAATGACAACAGGTTCTCCAATCACACAGAGGAATAGCCTACAAGGTGCTTAACAGAGAAGCAGGAATCAGTTAGAATGATTTCTATGTATGTGTGTGCTTACAAGAACCTAAGGAGGCATTAGGCATATTTATGATGGACCAAGATAATTTAGATATTGCCAAACTTTGTCAAGTTTTTAGTGGTTAGCCATCATAGTTGTTTTGTGTATCTGTTAAAGAGTCTTTTGTCTGTAAAGTATCACTTTCTTGCAGACTGTAAAAATTAGACTGTATTTTAAAGAGTTTTTTGAATGCAATAGATGCAGGGGCAAGATGCACTCTTTGTGCATAGGGGCCTACATAATTCTGAGAAAGAGCATCTATAGGGATCAGGCAGCTACTCCCCTTGCCAGAAGCATCTGTTTGTCTTGTTTTTAGAAAAAAATCTGCAAGTAAAGCCAATCAAAGGAACTCAACTGGTGGGTTTCTATGGTTGACCCTATCATGAGCAAGTTCCATAGCCCTGTGTCTTCCTCTGATTCAAATATTTGTCTGATTTTCCCTTAAAAGGTGCAATGATCTCTGCTCAACCCCTCCTGTTGCAAAGCATTCTATGCTGCAACAACCATCGGCATAAAGAAATATCTCTTTACCTCTTTCCTCACTGTTAGTGATAATTTTAAACTGATGATTATTGACACTGACTCCCCAACCAAAGGAAATAGTATTTCCTATTCACTGTCAAAACCCATCATAATTTTAGAAATATCTGTTAAATCTCCTTATAGCCTTCTCTGCTCCAGTGGAAATAGTACTAGTATCTCAAGTTTGCTTGTAACTATAGTTTCTCATCCCTGGTATCATCTTGGTAAATCTATGCCAGATGCTCTATATGGTTTTAAGATCTAATGATGCACCCAAAACTGGGCACAGTACACCAACTGTGGCCTAACTAATGTTTTGTAAAAAATTATCATAACTTCTTTACTCTTGTACTCTATGCCCCTTTTTATAAATCCCAAAATGTTCTTAGCCTTTTTATGGGCTTATCTACCTGTACTTGCACATTCAGAGAATTATATATTTGAACCCCCACATCTATCTGTTTATCCACACACTAAAGCATCTTTCCATTGAATGTATTCTTGTTCCTTGTTTTGCTTCTAAAAATATATTACCTCATACTTATCCATATTAAATTCCATCTACCACCTGTCGTCCCATTTCGTTAATCTGGCTTTGGCTTCCTGAAGTCTTTTATAATCCTCCTGGCTGTTTGTCAAACCTCCTACTTCTGTGTCATTAGCTAATTTTAAGATTGTGTTCTCCATACCCAAGTCCAAATCAATACACAGGGAACAAAAGTGGACCCAGCACTCAACCCTGGGGTGCGCCACTTCCAACCCTTCTCCAATTCAAGCAACATCCATTTACCCTAACTCTTTGTTTCCTGTTCGACAGCCAACTTTCTATCCATACAACTCCATTTCCTTTTATCATAAGCTTGAAGATTTCTAAGAAGCCTTTTGTGAGACACCCAATCAAATACCTTCTGAATATCCATGTACATCACATCAACAGCATTCCTTTTATCTATCTAATTGGTCACTTCTTCAAAAAAAATCTTTAAATTTGTCCCAAGATAGACTGTATCCTTGATTCACCCATGTATTTCTAAATACAGGAAACTTTCGTTTATCCGGCATCGACGGGACCGGCGTGGTGCCGGTTTATCGAAAGTACCGGATAACAGAGAGTTATATCTACCGAGGCTATTTTTAACAAAGAGACTCCAAGCAGCACAGGAGAATCTACTCCTGCTACTGCAATGTTTCGGACTTGCGCCAGGAGGCCGAGTAGTGGCACTTTTGAAAAGTACCCCTACTGACTAAATCGGCGTTCTCGGACTCGGACTCGGGATCGGCAACATTGCCGGTTATTTGAGAGGATTTTTCGGAGCACTCGGCGTTCGCGGAGACTCGACTGCGACTCGGCAACATTGCCGGTTATTTGAGAGGAGTTTTCGGAGGATGATTTTTGCCGGTTAAGCGAGAATTCCGGATATTTGGGTGCCGGATAAACGAAAGTTTCCTGTACTCACTACTTTTATCATGAATTATACATTCTAAGAATGGACTTTAACTGGCATTGAACGAACTGATCTATAGTTACCATTTTATCCTTCTCTCCCTTCTTCAAGAAAAGTGTTACACTGGCTATGGTCCAGTCCAGTGGCACAATTTTCATATTTAAGAACGATTGAAACATTATGGCCAGAGCTTCTGCTACTTCCTCTCTGACTTCTTTCAACAGCATAGATTGAATTCCATCAGACTGGTGACTCAACCACACTGAGTTCTGCACATTTTTTTCAGAACCATTTCCTTTTCTACAGTTCTCTCAAAGGATTGTTCCATATCCTCCTGTAGCTTATGAGAATAAGTTAGCAAGAAATATACAAACAGACAGTAAGGGCTGGATTTTCATTGACCCGTGGAGGCGGGTTTGGAGTTAAAATTGCAAAAACGGGCGGGCGGGCACAAGTCCGCCTCCATGCAATTTTCATTAAATCGTGTCTGCTGGTCCTGACTCCGTCCCGCCTTTAAGAGGCGGGATAGGCTGTTAAGGCCCTTAACAAGCATTAAATTGGCTCTATAATGCCATTTTGAAAGGCCTTTGTGATTTTAACCCTTGATCTACGTGAAGCACGCCTGTTCTGAAGCACGATTGTGAAACCTGGCGGGAGCACATTTGGATAGCTGTCCTCTCACAGCAAAGGCCAGGCCATCTCTGACCTGCAATGCAGCAACAATGATGACATCATTAGAGGCGACCTTCAGACTAAAAACACTAATTGGTTCATGGGTTCCCACATGCTGGAACTCAATTGCCCAATTAGGTGAAAATTGCATCAATCTCCCACATCCAATTGCAGTCGGGTGGATAACACGAAATGCGGATGACACGACCCCAACCGACCCCAGTATCAAAATCCAGCCCTAAGAGCTTCTACCAGTATATAAAAGGAAGAGAGTAGCTAAGGTAAACGTTGGTCCCCTAAAGGATGAGTCTGGGGAATTAATAATGGGAAACAGGGAAATGTGGAGACTTTGAACAAATATTTTGTATCAGTCTTCACAGTAGAAGACACTAAAAGCATCCCAATAATGGATAATCAAGGGCCTATTGGGGTGGGGTGGGGTAACTTAAAACAATCACTATCACTAGAGAGAAAGTACTAGGCAAACTAATGGGACTAAAGGTGGACAAGTCCCCTGGACCCGATGGCCTGCATCCTAGAGCCTTAAAAGAGGTGGCTGCAGAGATAGTGGTTGTAATTGGTTGTAATCTACCAAAATTCCCTGGATTCTGGAGAGATCCCAGCAGACTGGAAAACCGCAAATGTAACGCCCCTATTTAAGAAAGGAGGGAGACAGAAAGCAGGCAACTATCGACCAGTTAGCCTAACATCTGCCATTGGGAAAATTCTGGAGTCCATCATTAAGGAAGTGGTAGCAGGACATTTAGAAAATCATAATATAATCAAGCAGAGTCAGCGTGGTTTTATGAAAGGGAAATCATGTTTGACAAATTTGCTGGAATTCTTTGAGGATGTAACGAGCAGGGTGGATAAAGGGGAACCAGTAGATGTCGTGTATTTGGATTTCCAGAAGGCATTCAATAAGGTGCCACATAAAAGGTTACTACACAAGATAAGAGCTCATGGGATTGGGGGTAATATATTAGCATGGATAGAGGATTGGCTAACTAACAGGAAACAGAGAGTCTGGATAAATGGGTTATTTTCAGGTTGGCAAACTGTAACTAGTGGGGTGCCGCAGGGATCAGTGCTGGGGCCTCAACTATTTACAATCTATATTAATGACTTGGATGAAGGGACTGTGTGTAATGTAGCCAAATTTGCTGATGATACAAAGATAGGTGGGGAAGCAAATTGTGTGGAGGATGCAAAGAATCTCCAAAGGGATATAGATAGGCTAAGTGAGTGGGCAAAAATCTGGCAGATGGAGTTTAATGTGGGAAAATGCGAGGTTATCCACTTTGGTAGGAAAAATAAAAAAACAAATTATTATATAAATGGCGAGAGATTACAAAATGCTGAGGTACAGAGGGATCTGGGGGTCCTTATACATGAATCACAAAAAGTTAGCATGCAGGTACAGCAAGTAATTAGGAAGGCAAATGGAATGTTGGCCTTTATTGCAAAGGGAATGGAGTATAAAAGTAGGGAAGTCCTGTTACAACTGTACAGGGCGTTGGTGAGACCACACCTGGAGTACTGCGTACAGTTTTGGTCTCCTTATTTAAGGAAAGATATACTTGCATTGGAGGCAGTTTAGAGAAGGTTCACGAGGTTGATTCCGGAGATGAAGGGGTTGTCTTATGAAGAAAGGTTGAGCAGGTTGGACCGATACTCATTAGAGTTTAGAAGAATGAGACGGGATCTTATTGAAACATATAAAATTCTGAAGGGGCTTGACAGGGTAGATGCAGAGAGGATGTTTCCCCTCGTAGGGGAATCTAGAACTAGGGGGCATAATTTCAGATAAGGGGGCACCCTTTTAAATCGGAAATGAGGAGGAATTTCTTCTCTCAGAGGGTCGTGAATCTTTGGAATTCTCTTCCCCAGAGAGCTGTGGAGGCTGGGTCATTGAATATATTTAAGGTGGAGATAGACAGATTTTTGAATGATAAGGGAGTCAAGAGTTATGGGGAGCGGGCAGGGAAGTGGAGTTGAGGCCAAGATCAGATCAGCCATGATCTTATTGAATGGCGGAGCAGGCTCGAGGGGCCAAATGACCTACTCCTGCTCCTACGTCCTATGTTCTTATGTAGTCTACCTACATTCTCACTTCTACCATTGTTTGTAAAAGCTAGTGCAAAATATTTATTTTATATCTGTTATACCTTCATCCTCCACAACTACACTTCCTTCTTCATTGCTGAGCAGTCCTACCCTGTATACTTTTACTTTTTATTTGCTAATAAAACCCTTATTATTTTGCTTTAAATTATCTGCTGGCCTTTTTTCATATTTCCTATTGGCCATTATCATCTCCACTTTCATCTCCCCACTACATTTTTTATATTCCTCATGATTATCTTTAGTATTGTTAGCCCTCATTTTATGATATGTCTTCCTTTTAAGTGACAGTTTAGTTTTAATCTCTCTTTATCCACAAAACTCTATCCTATTCACCTTATAGGAATATAATTAACTTGTACTCTATCCATCTCATATTTGAAGATTTCCCACTGTTAATCCATCAACCTGTTTGCTAACTTTTCTGCCAAGTTAATTTCAGCTAGATCTCCTCTTATTTCCGTGAACATTGCCTTTATCTGTCCAGCACCTTACCTTTGGCTCTTCAATATCCTTTTCTATACTTACATTGAACCTAACTATGTTGTGATCAGTATTTCCCAATTGTTTTCCTACCTTCACATGAATTATTTGCCCCACTTCATTTCAACAACAATGACAACAACTTGTATTTATATAGCACCTTTACCATAGTAAAATGTCCCAAGGCGCTTCACAAGAGTATGAAAAGACAAAAAAATTGACACTGAGCCACATAAGGAGAAATTAGGGCAGGTGACCAAAAGCTTGGTCAAAGAGGTAGGTTTTAAAGAGCGTCTTAAAGGAGGAAAGAGAGGTAGAGAGGCGGAGAGGTTTAGACAGGGAATTCCAGAGCTTAGGGCCTAGGCAACAGAAAGCACGGCCACCAATGGTTTAGCGATTATAATCAGGGATGCTCAAGAGGGCAGAATTAGAGGCGCGCAGATATCTAGGGGTGGTTGTGGGGCTGGAGGAGATTACAGAGATAGGGAGGGGCGAGGCCATGTAGGGATTTGAAAACAAGGATGAGAATTTTGAAATTGTGGTGTTGCTTAACCGGGAGCCAATGTAGGTCAGCAAACACAGGGGTGATGGTTGAATGTGTTAGGAACGGTGGCATAGTGGTTAGCACTGGTGCCTCACAGCGCCAGTGGGGCTGAAGTGGGGCAAATAATTCATGTGAAGGTAGGAAAACAATTGGGAAATACTGATCACAACATAGTTAGGTTCAATGTAAGTATAGAAAAGGATATTGAATGTGGGCAACACGGTGGCATAGTGGTTAGCACTGGTGCCTCACAGCGCCAGAGACCCGGGTTCGAATCTGACCTCGGGTGACTGTCTGTGTGGAGTTTGCACATTCTCCCCGTGTCTGCGTGGGTTTCCTCCGGGTGCTCCGGTTTCCTCCCACAGTCCAAAAATGTGTGGGTTAGGTTGATTTGGCTATGATAAATTGACCCTTAGTGTTAGGGGGGATTAAATATGTGGGGTTATGGGGATAGGATGGGATATGTTAGGGGGAATTAAATACGTGGGGTTACGGGGGTAGGGTGGGATATGTGCACTGTGGGGATTAAAGCAGGGACAGGGTACTGGATTTGGATGATCAGCCATGATCGTATTGAATGGCGGAGCAGGCTCGACGGGCCGAATGGCCTACTCCTGCTCCTAGATTCTATGTTTCTATGTTTCTATGACATGGGCAGCCGAGTTTTGGATGACCTCAAGTTTATGTAGGGTAGAACGTGGGAGGCCAGCCAGGAGTGCATTGGAATAGTCAAGTCCAGAGGTAACAAAGGCATGGATGAGGGTTTCAGCAGCGGATGAGCTGAGGCAGGGGCGGAAATGGGCGATGCTTTGGAGATGGAAATAGGCGGTCTTAGTTATGACACGGATATGTGGTCGGAAGCTCATTTCAGGGTCAAATATGACAACAAGATTGCGAACAGTGTGGTTCAGCCTCAGACATAGGTTAGGGAGAGGGATGGAGTCAGTGGCTAGGGAACGGTTTTTGTGGCGGAGACCGAAAACAATGGCTTTGGTCTTCCCAATATTTAATTGGAGAAAATATTTGCTCATCCAGAACAGCATGCTATAGACAGGGCGAAGCGATCCCACAATCAATGGATCAGATCAAAGCTCTGCAGTCCTGCCACATCCAGTCGTGAATGGTCGTGGACCATTAAACATCTAACGGGAGGAGGAGGCTCCATGAATATCCCCATCCTCAATGATGGCGGAGCCCAGCACATGAGTGCAAAAGACAAGGCTGAAGCGTTTGCAACCATCTTCAGCCAGAAGTGCCGAGTGGATAATCCATATCGGCCCCTTCCTGAGGTCCCCACCATCACAGAAGCCAGTCTTCAGCCAATTCGATTCACTCCACGTGATATCAAGAAACGTCTCAGCGCACTGGATACAGCAAAGGCTCTGGGCCCCGACAACATCCTGGCTGTTGTGCTGAAGACTTGTGATCCAGAACTAGCCGCGCCTCTAGCCAAGCTGTTCCAGTACTGCTAGAACACTGGCATCTAGCCGACAATGTGGAAAACTGCCCAGGTATGTCCTGTCCATAAAAAGCAGGACAAATCCAATCCGGCCATTTACCGCCCCATCAGTCTGCTCTCAATCATCAGCAAAGTGATGGAAGGTGTCGTTGACAGTGCTATCAAGCGGCACTTACTCACCAATAACCTGCTCACTGATGCCCAGTTTGGGCTCCGCCAAGACCACTCAACTCTAGACCTCATTACAGCCTTGATCCATACATGGACAAAAGAGCTGAATTCCAGAGGTGGGGTGAGAGTGACTGCCCTTGACATCAAGGCAGCATTTGACCGAGTTTGGCATCAAGGAGCCCTAGTTAAACTGAAGTCAATGGAAATCGGGGGAAAACTCTCCACTGGCTGGAGTCATACCTAGCACAAAGGAATATGTTTGTGGTGATTGGAGATCAATCATCACAGCCCCAGGACATCGCTGCAGGAGTTCCTCAGAGCAGTGTCCTAGGCCCATCCATCTTCAGCTGCTTCATCAATGACCTTCCCTCCATCATAAGGTTAGAAGTGGGGATGTTCGCTGATGACTGCAGTGTTCAGTTCCATTTGCAACTCCGCAGATAATGAAGCAGTCCATGCCCACATGCAGCAAGACCTGGACGACATTCAGGCTTGGACTGATAAGTGGCAGGTAACATTTGCGCCACACAAGTGCCAACAAGTGGACTATCTCCAACAAGCGAGAGTCTAACCACCGCCCCATGACATTCAACGGTATTACCATCACCGAATCCCCCACGATCAACATCCTGGGGGTCACCATCTACCAGAAACTCAACTGGACCAGCCACATAAATACTGTGGCAACAAGAGCAGGTCAGAGGCTGGGTATTCTGCGGCGAGTGTCTCACCTCGTGACTCCCCAAAGCATTTCCACCATCTACAAGGCACAAGTCAGGAGTGTGATGGAATACTCTCCACTTGCCTGGATGAGTGCAGCTCCAACAGCACTCAAGAAGCTCGACACCATCCAGGACAAAGCAGCCCGCTTGATTGGCACCCCATCCACCACCTTAAACATTCATTCCCTCCACCACCGGTGTACTGTGGCTGCAGTGTGTACCATCTACAAGATGCACTGCAGCAACTCGCCAAGGCTTCTTCGGCAGCACCTCCCAAACCCACGACCTCTACCACCTAGAAGAACAAGGGCAGCAGGTGCATGGAAACACCATCACCTGCAAGTTCCCCTCCAAGTCGCACACCATCCTGACTTGGAAGTATATTGCCAATCCTTCATTGTTGCTAGGTCAAAATCCTGGAACTCCCTCCCTAACAGCACTGTGGGAGTACCTTCACCACACGAACTGCAGCGGTTCAAGAAGGCGGCTCACCATCACCTTCTCAAGGGCAATTAGGGATGGGCAATAAATGCTGACCTTGCCAGCGACACCCACATCCCATGAACGAATTTAAAAAAAGGATGTCGGACAAACAGTCTGAAAATTTAGAGACCATGGAGGGGTCAAGAGAAGTGGTGGTGAGATAGAGCCGGGTGTCATCAACGTACATGTGAAAACTGACACTGTGTTTTCGGATGATGTCGCGAAGGGACAGCATGTAGATGAGAAATAGGAGGGAGCCAAGGATAGATCCTTGAGGGACACCAAAGGTAACGATGTGGGAGTGGGAAGAGAAGCCATTGCAGCCGATTCTCTGGATACAATTATATAGATAAGAATAGAACCAGGCGACTGTAGTTCTACCCAGCTGGACGACGGTAGAGAGGCATTGGAGGAGGATGGAGTGGTTAACTGTGTCAAAGGCTGCAGACAAGTCAAGAAGGATGAGGTCGGATTGTTTACCTTTGTCAGTCAGAAAGGATGTCATTTGTGACTTTGATGAGAGCCGTTTTGATACTGTGGCGGGGCGGAAACCTGATTAGAGGGATTCAAACATGGAATTGCGGGAAAGATGGGCATGAATTTTGGAGGTGACAAAGGCTGGACAGTTGGGATTTCCTAAGTGCAGTTGCAAGAGAGTTGGGAGAGAGTTTTTTCCAGGGGCGGACATAGAAGGAAGTCAGGTTGGGGGCGGGGGAAGGGGGATGTGGGTGGAGAGCGATATGAGAAAGTGGTCTTGTCTGCGATTTCCCAGAACTAAATTAAACAATGCTTCGTTCTTTGTATTAGGAAGACTGAAGTCATTGTCTTCTGTCCCTGCCACATATTCTGTTCCCTAGACACAGACTCCATCGCTCTCCCTGGCCACTGTTCGCAACTTTGCCATCTTATTTGACCCTGAGCTGAGCTTCCGACCCCATATCTTCTCCATCACCAAGACTGCCTACATCCACCTCCATAACATCGCATGTCTCTGCCTCTGCCTCAGCTCATCTGCTGCTGAAACCTTCATCCATGCCTTTTGTTACCTCTAGACTCGACTATTCCAATGCTCTCCTGACCGGCCTCCTACCTTGCACCCTCCGTAAACTTGAGCTCATCCAAAACTTTGCTGCCCAAAGCCTCACTCGCACCAAATCCTCTTCACCCATCACCCCTGTGCTCACTGACCTACATTAGCTCCCGGTCCGGCAATGCCTTGATTTTAAAATTCTGATCCTTGTTTTTCAAATTCCTCCGTGGCCTCACCTCTCCCTATCTCTGTAAACTCCTCCAGCTCCAAAACCCTCTGGGATCTCTGTGCTCCTCCAATTCTGGCCTCCTGCGCATCCCTAATTTTAATAGCTCCACCATTGGCAGACGTGCCTAGGCCCTAAGCTCTCCCAAAACCTCTCTGCCTCTCTACATCTCTCTCCTTTCAGACGCTCCTTAAAACCTACCTCTTTGACCAAGCTTTTGGCCATCTGTCCTAATATCTCCTTATGTGGCTTGGTGTCAAATTTTGTTTGTGAATGCTTTGAGTCATTTTAATATGTTAACAACTCTATATAAATGCAAGTTGTTGTTATTGTTGTTGTTGTTGTCGGACCATTCCCCCCTTTGACCATAAGCATTACTTTTATTCCACTTTATCGTGGGACAATTAAAATCACCCAATATTATTGTCCTGTTGTCTTTGAACTGCAGCAGGTGTTCACCTCTATCTTATCTCCACTATTTGGTGGCCTGTAATACACACTGAGAATTGTACCATTTCTCTTCCTATTCTTAGCTCTATCTATATGGATTCTGTCTTAACACAACCCTCTAGGACACCTTACATTCTAGCCATGAGTGGTCAGGGGATACTCCTTGTCCCCAAGCAGCCAGCCTGACACCCAATGGTATACATTCATATATTTATTTACTGCCCATCCCTAAACTGAGTAGCTTGCTCGGCCACTTCAGAGGACAGTTAAGAGTTAATCACGTTGATGTGGGACTGGAGTCACATATAGGCCAGAGCAGGTATGGACAGCAGGTTTCCTTCCCTAAATGGATAACTGGGCAGGAGTGCTCCTTTTGGCTCCACTGCAGTGCCGAAGACCGTTTCTGGGGCCTCAGCTATTTACAATCTGTATTAATGATTTAGATGAAGGGAGCGAGGGTAATGTATCTAAGTTTGCTGACGATACAAAGCTAGGTGGGAAAGTAAACTGTGAGGAGGGCTCAAAGAGCCTGCAAAGGGATATAGTTAGGTTATGTGAATGGTCAATAAGGTGGCAGATGGAGCATAATGTGGGGAAATGTGAGACTATTCACTTTCACAATAGAAAAATAGAACAACAGAATATTTTTAAAATGGTGATAAGCTATTAAATGTTGGTACTCAGATGGATTTGGGTGTCCTCATATACAAAACACAGAAAGTTAACGTGCAGGTACAACAAGCAATTAGGAAGGCATATGGTCTGTTGGCCTTTGTTGGAGTGCAAGAGTAAGGAAGTCTTGCTACAATTGTATAGGGCTTTGGTGAGACCTCACCTGGAGTACTGTGTACAGTTTTCGTCTCTGTACCTAAGGAAGAATATACTTGCCTTCGAGGCGGGCCAACAAAGGTTCACTAGATTGATTCCTGGGATGAGAGGGTTGTCCTATAAGGGGAGATTGAGTAGAATGAACCTACACTCTGGAGTTTAGAAGAATGGAAGGTGATCTCATTGAATCTTATAAGATTCTGAGAGGGCTTGACAGGGTAGATGCTGAGAGGCTGTTTCCCCTGGCCGGAGAGTCTAGAACTAGGGGTCACAGCCTCAGGATAAGGGGTTGGCCATTTAGGACTGAGATTTTGTAGGGGGTGGTGTGGTAGGGTCAGCTTCACCTCTGACTTCAGTGAGCGGTTCGAATCGCTCCCACGCCCCTGGTTCTAGACCTTGGACTTATTTGGGGGTCGTGAACAAAAGGTGCAGTAGACAACAGGTTTTGATGAAAGAACTTTAACTTTTATTCAAGAAAAGGTAAATACAACACAAACAATCTTAAAACATAATTAATACTTAAACACAGGTTGGGGAACACACGGTGCAGGCGAGGGAGAATTACAGTATACTAAAACCCCTTATCCCTCCCAATCCCACTGCCTAGCTAGGTTTGATTCCAGAGGACCAGGGATAATGCTCACCACTCCTTGACAGTTCTTAACAGTTGAGGTATTTCGCGATTTCGGGGTTCACTGGGGTTTTTGGTTGTTGGGACCTGCTGTATCCCGGACGTGGTGGAAGACTTCAGCTGCACTCCAGGTCAGTTTGGGTCTGTCCGCTGATGCGGTAAGGTGCGTATTGGATTGTATCAGGTGAGTACCCAATTTTTCTTCGTTAGAGGTAGGGTTTAGAGTTTTTTAAGGAAAAATCTTACCCAGGGGTAAGTCAGGAATAGATTGTAGCGTGGAAACGTGCGTATCTTCGTTTTTTCCTGGTGTTGGTCTTTCGGTGGTCGCGGCGGCCCAATTCGCACCTGGTTGGTCGGTGGCGTTGTGTTGGCTGGTTCGTGGGGCCTTGGTTGCTGCGAGGCGTTTGGGAACCTTTTTCCCAGTCGGGTCCGTCAATGACCCCTCTTACTGTGGCGTGTTGTCCTTGCGTGCCTCGGTACTGTTACTAACTTTAAACTGCCTCTCTGGACAGCCATGAACTAACTTTAAGTATAGTGTTGTAACAAACCGCATGGCTTGAACAGACACCACCACAGTGTCTCTCGGGTTCCTCGTGTCTTCTTGCCCATGGCTTTAGGCCTGCCTGCCTTCCGACGGTTCTTCTTGCGACTCGTTTCTTGTTGCTTGGCTTTGGTGTCGAACCTGTGTGGCTCTCTTTCTTCGCTTTCTTCGCTGGCTGGCTTCTTTCTTGGAGGAATAGGCCCCCAATTATACTGTTCAGGTCTATTGTGTTTTGCGTGCCAAAACCGTTTTACTAATCGTTTTTGTGTTAAAGTGATTCAGGTTTCAGTTGAGGCCTGTTTATCTTCGCGCCAAATCTCGCTTCTTTTGTCTTAGGTTTTGGCGGGCTCATTAAGTCTGATGACTTTAACTTTGTGTTAACTTGTCCTGATGGCTACCGATGTCTTCCATTGAGACAGGGCCTCTATCTATGCGCCAAATCTCGCTTCTTTTGTCTTAGGTTTTGGCGGGCTTGTTAAACTGCTCCTGTCGATACTTGGCTAATCGGTTTTTGATGGAATGATGGGCTATGAAACTGTGTACTGGAAGTTTTATTGTTAGGAATTGTTTTCAGACTTCCAGCATCCTGTCTGGACCTGGGGATTTCAAAAGGGGTCTTGGTTTATTCATTTTTGAATGTGTTTGTGAGGTTTTGGATCTCCTAGACAGCTTGACTTGGTCTCAATACCCAAAAGCTGTCCACTGCCTCACCACACCCCTTCCCGCAGCCTGTGTTTCTGTGACTGCAGGTTTTTCCAATGGCCCTTTTAAAAGGTATCTTATCATCCAAAGTCATTTTCCTCAGGTTCTTATTTCTTCCTTGATTCCTTTCAAAATATCTTCAAAACTGAGGCTTTGACCTCAAATTCCTTCATTTCGGTCCCACCATTCCAAATTCGTGTTAAGATCCAAAAATCACCCCCTTTAGGGTTCTATTCGAGTTTCTGGGGGATTTTGCGAAGCCTACAGATGAGGAGAAATTTCTTCACTCAGAGGGTTGTGAATCTTTGGAATTCTCTACCCCAGAGAGCTGTGGATGCTGAATCATTGAGTATATATTCAAGGCTAAGATCAATAGATTTTTGGACTCTAAGGGAATCAAGGGATATGGGGATTGGGCGGGAAAGTGGAGTTGAGGTCGAAGATCAACCATGGCAGAGCAGGCTCTACTCCTGCTCCTATTTCTTATGTTCTTATGTTTGCGGCCCCTGCTCGGCCACCTCCTGATCACTTCCTCCCCTCTCCCAGGACCTACCTGAGAACGCTGTCAATGATGCAGCAGTTCAAAAATGAAATCCTCTTCACCAGCGAGTTGCCTGGGGATGCTCAGCAAGCACCTGCAACTCACAGGTGTCATACATGTGGCCTATGGCCTGTAAGATTCTCAAAATTCACAGATCCCCCAAAACTCGAAGAAAAACCCTAAGGAAAAAGACTTTGACTCTTTTCTAGCTATTATAGGGTGGTGAAGTGCATTGGGCCTAACCGAAGAACTTTTTGAGCAAAAACCAAGATTTGGTACTTTTAAAACATGTCTGGGCTTGTAAGGGAGAAAAGGCTGTGAAGGAAGGTGGGATCAACCTCTGTAAAAACAGTTTGGGTATTGGAGCTAACGGGAACTGTCTGGGGAACCGCATGATCTCGCTGGGAGTGTAAATCGGCTCCTATCAGACATTAGCATCCTAACAATAAACCTGAGGAAAAACAGTCTCCACCCCAAGTTACAGAGCCCATTAAGACATGCATAAAACAGATTACTTCGGCATACTCTATAGAAATCATAGGCCCAGCCAAGAAAACCCAAAACATAAGAACAATCAAACTCCGATTAAGTGGCAAATCGACAGGATGGGGACCATCCCAGAACCACTTCACACCTTAACAAACCAGTTACCGTTAACGAGCCTGCCAAAACTAACAAAGACCGAGACCTGATTTAGCGCGCAGATAAGGAACCTTCAATGGGTATAATTGAAGGCCCGTTCTCAACCTGAAAAAGAAGAGCAAGGAAGAACAAGAAGACATCAACGGAGGCATTCTCCGCAACACAGTTCTAAAAACATCACCGTTCAGCGTTCCGTGTCCAGCCAGGAGGTCGACAGCTCGAAGGCCAGACCATCCAACAAAGTAGGCCAACACGTGAAGAAACCAGAACGACCGCCTCAGTGACCACCGGACACCTCGTGGCAACAAGGCCCTCACGAAACAACCAACCAAACACCAAGTATCAATATTTGGGCCACCGCGACCAAAGAAAACCAACTCGAAGAAAACCCGAAGAACCGCAAAGTTTCCACGCTACAATCTACTCCTGACTTACCCCATGGTAAGATTTTCCCTTTAAAAACTCTAAACCCTACTTCTAAACTAAAGAAAAGTGGGTACTCACCTGATAAATCCAATACGCACCCTACCGCATCAGCTGACTCGCGAAGACTGACCAGATACGCAGTTGAAGTCCTCTACCGCGTATGGGGTACGGCAGACACCAACCGACATATAGAGTGAACCCCAAAACCGCGAACTAACCTAACTGTCAAGGATTCTGGTGAGTATCATCCCTGGTCCTCTGGAATCCAACCTAGCTAGTAAAGTGGGATTGGGAGGGGTGTAGTATTCTTTTAATGTTATTTCCCTCGCTTGTACCGAAGTGTTCCCCACTTTTAGAGTGTTAAGAGTGTTTGTGTTGTGTTTTACTTTCTTAAATAAAGATCAAAATTCTCGCATCAAACTCAGTTGTCTGCTGCACCTTTTGTCACAACCCCCAAATAAGTCCAAGGTCTAGAACCAAGGGAGTGGGAGCGATTCGAATCGCTCAGAAGTCAGAGGTGAAGCTGACACAAACCACCACCCCCTACAGGCCCAATACCAAGCTCTGTTCATTATGTAAAAAATAGAAAAATGAAGTTTTTAGGCAGTACTAATGCAAGCTTCAACAAAATGCACTAACTTAGAAAGCATGGTAGTGATACCAACAACAACAGCTTACATTTATATAGCGCATTTAACGTAGTAAAACGTCCCAAGGCACTTAGCAAGAGCGATATTATTATATTATAATGATATATAATATAATATATATTATTATGTATAAGTTGAATGTTATTATATTTCTTCAAGTGGGTTCTGTATTTATCATTCAGATATATTATATTACTTTTTTTGGCCCCGGCCAAATATTATTTTATATTTTACACATGTACAACATTAACGAGTATCAGTAGAAGAATTCCAGCTATATCCTGTGGCTGTGACACCATCTATAAGTCTGCTGATGTAAGATGCAATAGTGAAATGAGGAAATGTTATGTTTCATAAGACAAAAATTGCAGCATTTTATTTGCCATTTGCATTTCTTCATTTATTGTTTGCTTAATGCACAATATGTAATTTACTTTTGCAAAAAAAATCTCTTAATAAATCTCCCAAGAAATTGCTCATAGATAGCCTGAGGCGTGGAACTCTGCATTCTTTATGTGTTATCTGTATTGAATTCTTCTGATTGTCTCTTGAGAGGTTTGCTGATTCATCGGTAGGGGATTGTAGAGACTACAAGCATTCAAAGGTGAGCTTTGGCCTGGAATTCATATCTCCATCTTGGAGGTGTTGGTATGCACAGCCATGTCAATAGGTATGGTACCTTTTGGGAAGAGGTGCTCTGTGGTCCCCTATATCTGTGCTACTTTCTAATTTTCTCGGATGTTTTGTTCTCTTTTGTTACTCTCTTACTGTGTCTGTTACTCTTGCTGTTTCTCTTAAAGCTTCTGTCTATGTTACCTTTTTCCTGTGTCTCTGTTACTCTCTGTGTGTTTTTGCTACTGTCTCACTTTCTTTCAGTGTTTGTCTCTGTTACCCTTTTGCTGTTGCTGGTGCTATCTCTGTAACCTCTGCCAACTGTGCTCCATGGTAGCCTGCAGTGTTGTTAAACTATCCTCCAATATACCACACATGCAGCCACTGCACTCCTTCACCCAAGACACCATCTACAGCACACTATCTGATACAGCCGCCAGTGCCTGCACCAACGCTTGATGCTCTATTTGCACCATTCTTTTAAACACATGACCTGTGAGCTCTAAATCCCAGGCTGGCCATCTGGCCAGAAACACGTGTCATGACTCGTTGCTGCTGCTCACTCGTGCTCTATGTGTCATGCAGTGCATTGCCATCTGGCTTACTCTCTAACTCCCTGGGGTGGATATCTTGAGCTGGTGCTTGAAAGAGAGAGAATGAATAACAATGCATGCATGCTGGCATTGCCAGGTGATAAAGGCCCTGTTTTGTTCTTACTGCAGCACATATAGAGGAGGAAAAGAGACAGAGCGGTTAGAATGGTTTCCTGAGGAAGAAAGTTCACATGTCAAATTTCAATAGAAGGTTTAATGCGAGGGATTCATAAATGATTAATTGGAAATTAATGCAAGGTACAGTAGGAAGAGAAGAACGAGCAGCAGAATTTCACAACAAACCTTCAACTGGCACAATCCCTCCAACTTCTCCAATCTCTCCAACTTCCCCATCTCTTCCCCATTTAGTGTCAGCTGTGGCTCAGTGGGTAGCACACTTGCCTCTCAAGTCCAAAGATTGTGAGTTCAAGTCCCACTCCAGGGACTTGAGCACATAAATCTAGGCTGACAGTGCTGCGGGAATGCTACACTGTCGGAGGTGCCGTCTTTCAGATGAGACGTTAAAACCGAGGCCCTGTCTGTTCTCTCAGGTGGACATAAAAGATCCCTTAGCAGGGGAGTTATCCCTGGTGTCCTGGCCAATATTTAGCCCTCAATCAACATAAAAAAACAGATTATCTGGTCATTATCACATTGCTGTTTGTGGGAGCTTGCTGTGTGCAAATTGGCTGCCGCGCTTCCCACATTACAACAATGACTACACTCCAAAAAAAACTTCATTGGCTGTAAAGTGCTTTGGGATGTCCGGTGGTTGTGAAAGGCGCTATATAAATGCAAGTCTTTCTTTCTTTATCTCTGACACCCATGAGGTAATGTAATGCCCTGTATACACACAGCCTTTACCTGGAAATGTTTCTTCACTGTGCAACACGGTGGCATAGTGGTTAGCACTGTTGCCTCACAGCGCCAGGGACCCGGGTTCGAATCCGGCCTCGGATGACTGTCTGTGTGGAGTTTGCACATTCTCCCCGTGTCTGCGTGGGTTTCCTCCGGGTGCTCCGGTTTCCTCCCACAGTCCAAAGATGTGTGGGTTAGGTTGATTTGGCTATGATAAATTGACCCTTAGTGTTAGGGGGGATTAAATACATGGGTTACGGGGATAGGGTGGGATATGTGTCGGTGCAGGCTCGATGGGCCGAAATGGCCTCTATCTGCACTGTGGGGATTCTGTGAAATTCACTCATGCTCTCACCATAGAAATCTTGAGAAGTCGCACAACACCAGGTTATAGTCCAACAGCTTTATTTGAAATCACAAGCTTTCGGAGCGCTGCTCCTTCGTCAGGTGAAGGAGCAGCGCTCCGAAAGCTTGTGATTTCAAATAAAGCTGTTGGACTATAACCTGGTGTTGTGCGACTTCTCACTTTTGTCTACCCCAGTCCAACACCGGCATCTCTGCATCATAGAAATCTTACCTAGGTATTATTGCAGATCACAGTAACAAAAGGTAATTCTCACTTTTTGGATTCTTTTTCGACGAAAAAAGAGCCCATAATAGTCAACAGCATGCTGCGATAGGTGGAGGTCCCCAAAGCTTAGACCTCTAACCCCAATGAAGAAGAAGCATTACAAATCCTGACGTTTTTAGATTAAAAATGAAATTAAATAAAAAAATCCAATTGGAAGAGCAAAAACTACTGTGATGATGTCTGGCCATTTAAGCTCTGCAGACCTTTAAAACCTGCAGCAACATACTGGCCTGGATTTTGCGGTCAGCGGCGTACCTACGAAGCACACCACCGGCATCCGAACAGAATGCGAACTTACCTGATGAGGACCCCCCTTCTTTGAACTTGCTGTTTGACGATGCGCACTAGTGGCCCACGGATCCCGGGGCGCACCGTGTGCAGAAGCGTACCTGGGATCACGTGGGCCGGTGCTCCAATCAGGAAACAGAAGCAACATGTGTTTGGAGAATTGATCTTTGAAGCTTTCTCAGAGAAAGAATAAAAGGAGATAAAAACAGGGAAAGAATAAAGAAATCCAGGAAAAGAGGAGGCAGATTCCAGTAGTTTAATGGCACTCAGGAGAATCAGGGTGAAATTCAGTTAAATTAACATCTGCTACATTCCCATTTCTTTTAAAGAAACACATATTTAACAGCATCCACCGTAAGTTATCAGATGATTCTGTGTGTATGCCTGTCAAGTTGTGCTAATATTCCACATTTTCTCCGGGTGCCGTCCCAAATGAGACACTCAGGTTCTACAACTTTATACGTTCCTGGATGTAATCTAATTGAAAAAAAAGCATTCTTAAAAATTCCAAGACAGCAATAAAGCATCAGATGAAGATTTTTTTTTATTGACGGGCATCCCCTTACGCTGTGAAAATTTTCATACATAATTGCTGGGCTATTAGCCCAACTCTGCGCCAGCAATTAGGTTTTCAATGTCGGTGCGGTGTCGGTGCGGATGATCTGTCAAGTCAGAACTTGACAGATCGATCACAGGTTTGGGATTTGAAATCCCGAACTTGCTGTCCATTTCAAAGGTGGCATGACGGCGTACTCTGAGAGTACGCCATCATACCCACCACAAATTCTGCCTCACTATTTCTTGTTTCCCTCCCACACTCCCCAACAGGAGAGCTCCCAATGTGAGGTGTTTATAATGCCTGGAGCTTGCAGCTGACCCTGAAAATGACATGCCTATTCAGAAAATCTAGGCTGGTATTTCCTCTGATTTACCTTGAACGACACTATGAGAGATTTGCTAGTTTACACCAATTTCTTTCGTAAATGTACCATGGAATACACGTGAGACATTACACATTTAAATATTTAATTCTTATAGATGATCTAATCCCTTTGGAATTGAACAGTATGGTTTGTTACTGGCTCGTTGGCAAGATGGAGTAACGTTAACATGACCAGAGGTAAAGGCAGCGTGGTCAGAGTAGTGGAGAGGAAAACACCGGCCGCAGCAAGGTCAGTGGAGATGGCTTGAAGGTCAGTATCACAAAATATATCACCCCTTGCCACAGCAAATCTATCTAGTAGAAAGCCTCTCCCTTGAAATAAACACGCGCTTCAACAAGATAAAGTTACCCCCTGAAATAAATTCACCCTAAACCGAAACTTAAATCTAAGACTAAGCCCAGCCTTAACCCTGACTCGTTAATCTCACCTTAATCCCAAAGCCAAGTTCCTCCAACCATAAAATCCAAATAGATTTTATTCCAGGGGCAGATTACAAGGTTGTCAGGAGTGGCAACACAGCAAGAGAATAGCAGCGAGCCTACTGAGAGTATAACAAAGTGGAGAGCAGCAGGGCTGCCAGGCATGGCGGTATAGCGAGGGAGCATCAACAAGCTGCCAAGATCAATGGCAAAGCAAGAAGTTTCAGGGGTAAGATGGGAGGGAATGACAACAAGGCGAGCGGACTCAGCAACAAGATCAATGGGACGAGAAGAAACCGAATAAAAGGTCAGCGTATGCACAAGTAACAAGCTGATCTGGGAGCATGTGGCAATTAGTATGCAGAGCCAAATGCAAAAAAGTATTTTCATAATTTTATGATATCTAATGATTAATGAAAATGATCAACTTGGAAATCTTTCGCAGAAATGACGAGCCAGTACTGTAAAGTGGAATGGGGGCTTGGAAGTCGATGTGTGGAGAAAAGCGGAAGGACAAAACAGCCTGTCTTGTCAGGCAAGTACTAGTACTGTAATAAAGACGGTTGATTTAAAAATAGAACTGGGGAAATCCCAGAAGTCAACAGTTTAAGTTCAAAAATTACTGTTCCTCACAAACCACAGAGTCCACGGGGGATATTTTCAACACGTGGTCAAAATGAAGGCAATGTTGTTGGAGTGTCAGTGGCACCCATCCGCTGGTGTGGGCGAGAGGCACAAACCATTTTTGGATTCGTATCTCATTTCCATATGATAGGCAGACAACAGCACATCCCATTGTACCTCCTTCACCTGCTATTAGCCCCACAACTATTCTCCTCACTTCCCCACACCTGTGACATCTTCCACTCACCATCCCAACTATGCCTCCTTGACACACACTCCCATTCTTCTTGCAGGACAAGCTGGCACACAATAAGACTGAGCAGACCCACACGTGAAAAATGCCACCAGCATAAGAATATAAGAATATAAGAAATAGGAGCAGGAATAGGCCACTTGGCCCCTCGAGCCTGCTCCGCCATTCAATAAGATCATAGCTGATCTTGGGCTCAAAGCCACTTCCCCGCCTGCTCCCCATAACCCTTCACTCCCTTATTTTGCAAAAATTTGTCTATTGTAAGGGATTCTCTCCTGACCCTGCGTGTCTCGTAGCCTGTGAGATTCACGCGGCTCTGTGCAGCCTGTATGTCAGTGCGGGTCTAGGCCTGGTCTCCAGCCAGTCTGGGAACACTAGACACCCCTGTGAGTGGTTCGAATCACTCTCCCTTACGGTTCTAGACACTGGACTTAGATGCGAGAGCAGTAATGGAGATAAAACTCATGTAGACTTGGTTTGAATGGTACGAAATGGAAAATCTTTATTGCATGATACTTAAAATTATGAAATACATGTCATACGCACAGATTAATGACAGTACAATCTTACAAACGGTTATAATCACTCTTAGGGAAACGAGGAACGACCAGCACAACGTAAATAGGGCACACATTACAAATATCCTTAATCTTTAAACCCTCCCCTATCAACATCTATCCTAAAACTAGCTTCGTAGGACCTCGAGACTCATGCTCACCACTCGTAATAACTCGGAGAAATCCCGAATAGCTGATCGGATGTTTTTCACCGCAGCACCCACGTGTTGGTCAGGAGATCTCCTGGTCCCACTTGTTTACTGCTTCTGCTGCTCGGTCAGTCGGCTGGACCGTCCGCTGTAGTGAAGACCTCTGTTGGTTGGCTTCAAAGTATGGTGGAGCACCGTTGTCAATATCACTGATACGATGTGTTTGCACAGTCCAGTTATCATCGATGCAATATGTCTTGTTAAAGAAGAAAACTTCCTGTCGAGAAGACTTGGCTGATCGACCTACAGGCGCGGTCGGGATTTACTGACCGTGGCGATGGATAAGGTCTTCTTCTCTTCTCCTCTCATCTCATCTCATCTCATCTCATCTCATCTCATCTCGGGCCTTTGGTTCCGCTGCCAGCTACCAACATAGGTCTTCTTTACGCGACACGAGGTAGATCCGAACGGATCAGAAAGTTCAACAGTCTTTTACACAGGAGCAGCCACGATGATAACAGCAGCAAGCGGCAAGAGTCAAGAACACGAGGCAAGAGTCAAGAGCAAGAGAGCGAATGGACGGTTTGGGGCCTGCAATTATAGTGCACAGTTCTTCCGTTTCCCGCCCAACTACAATGTCCATTCTTTTGTTTAGGGTTTGGCGCCCAAAATGTCCTGTATGGGTGATCTCCGTCCTTAATGGGTTTCGGGGCTACTCATGAATGTTTGAGTACCTGCTAATACTTCTCCCATTGTTAAATCGGTCGGTGTTCTCCCTGGAGGGGTTTGGGGCTTCCAAGTGTCATGTATAACTACCTGCTAACGGCTCTCTCATCGTAGAGCCGTTGGGAGTTTACATACTAATGTCCTTTGGATGGGCCCTTGATTACTCGGTGCAATGGCTTTCCTTTGTACCTGGGAGACCGATTTCAGTATCTATGTTTATACTGTACACCCATAATGTCTCGTGTATTATCTTCACTGTGCTGAATCGTTATCGATCTTGCAAAAATGTGTATTGGAACGCCATCTTGTCTGCCTGTTGAAAAGTCTAGAATGTTCTGTCACGAGGTGCGGCGGCCATTTTACAGGCTGCTTGTGTCCAATTTAAACCTGACAGCATTCTGCTGAAATAAAAGCTGTTTGAACGACACTTTGTGTTTTCTCCTTATTAATCAAATCGTGATAATTGCGAATTCTACAGTCCCTCCTGTTGATGCGAATAACTCCGCTTATCGTATCAAAAACTCAGTGGTGAGCAATCTTATCTCGATTTCACTCCGAATCCAGTAAATTAATCCCATAAATTTTAACTTGACTAGGGTCTCTGTGTCGTCCTTATTTCCCAAGAAAATCACATTTTAAATCACCGTAGGCATCATTTGCCCTTAAACTTACACCACTTGTTTTCCTTTCCGGCGTAACCAGGCCGATACCTCACGCATCACCTGTATATTTGTCTTTTATTCAGGGAAAGGAAAAAAAACAAAACCCAAAACCAAACAATCAACACCATCACCAAAGTAAACAAATCCCAACTCTTAAACATATCGAGTTTCCAACGTATTTACAATGAGTACAAACTTCCGCGGCGCACGTGGCGAGCGGGAGTGACGCCATTTTCCCATTACACTGCGCTCTCATCGTGCACGCGCACGTAACGTTCTCGCCACTCTCCCGTGTTCTCATGCTTGGTGAGGCGCTTGTCTCTTTTACAATGTATGAACAATAGGTACACTACAATAAACACTTGACAGACGACTAAAATGTGGGAGGCTATTCTGACCCATGAGGGCACTTCAATATTCGTGAACAGATTCCACCACGGTGGAACCACTATGTCCAAAATGTCTGTTCCAATTTCGACAGTTTTCTGCTCTAACGTATAGAAATGCTTCTGTGATACCGCGACGGCTTTCAGAAGTTTGGTTAAATGCTCAGGGAGAGGGGGAATGAGGTATCCAAAATGCGCGACAAATCGCTGCAAGTCGGTGAAATTCTCTTTTACTGTGAGATGAACAGTGGATGGTTCAGGGATTGGGATAATTCGCTGTTGTGCTACTTGAACTTCAGCCCTGGGTTTAAAACAGAAACTGCTGTCACTCACCGGACACCGGCTACGGTTTCCATGCTGGTAGTGTTGCGCTGCAGTGGTAACACAATATGTTCCACCCCCGATGTATGCTACCTGCGGAGGCACATGATCTTGTGCCATTGCCTCCATGGTGCAATTCATGGACTTGGCGCCAGCCGTTCTGAACCCGCACTGTGGTGTTAAAAAGGCATTCAAGTGCTGGGGGCACAGTATTATGTGTGCTCCCCTGCCACGACAACCAGAGAGATCTGTACCTGTCATCGTTTGCTCCCAGCGGATGACGTAAGGTGGAACCGCTGCATAACGAATGTGGGCTCCCCCCTGAATGACACCAATGTTCTCTACCCGATACACCGGGGCGGGCTTTGCTGTGTTGCCCAAAACCGGCATGCGTAATACTATTCCCATAATAGTATGGTTTGAACGTCCGCAGTCCACGGGGACTGGGTAAGCTTCTGAAGCTAGCCTGAGCTGGCACGGACTTAATGCGTTCTGAAAAGGGTGGAGCGCCCGCAGGTGTTTGTTACTTATCCAGGACGGAACCAAACCTTGTTTTAAATCCTCCAAATTACTGCGGCCCTCGCCCAGTAACCACGCCCCGTAAAGCACGCACACCTCGTTCTGCGCAGCTTGATCGGATGCATTCCGATCTTCCCTGATCAGGGCATTTACCGTACGCGCATGTTTCTCCAGCTCTGCTATAATTTCCTTTAAGTGTAGTGTCATGGCTTGGTCCTCGTGCAGACCCGACCCTACCACTTTATTCTCATCTGTTAGGATGTCCTTTAACTGTGTTTTTAAACCATTAATCTGGGTCTGCAGCTCCACACTGTCTAGAGCGTTGACCACAGATGTCCCTGTGTTAAAAGCAGTGAACGCATCGTTCACCAAACCCCTTCTTTGCCTCCCTACTTGGTCCAAAACTTCCTGCGGTGCGGTGTATAAACTTGTCTTATCAATTTCTGCAAAATCAAACTCGTAAAATTGCCTGAACATCTTGGTCAACAGGACCTGGTACAACTGTTCCGTCTTTTTGGGGCACCACTCTGGTAACCGTACCTCAGTGAGATTTAAAATCACCGAGGCCACCGCGTAATGTACCCCCTGAAATAGTATCTGGTCTGTGGGGACCAGTACCAAACCGTTCCCGGGTCCCTTACTAGTTTTAGGGCACCCTTCTTCCTCAGTTAGAACCACCGGAATCGTGGGCGGGGCTTTGCGTGTGCGCGTAATGAGTTCAGTGGCATTTACTGGGATCGGGGAGAATGGGGCTCCGCACCCCCTGGTGCTCGCATCCCACCTCATCCCCTGTCCGTTATCCTGCCACTGATTAATAAAAAATATGGAGATGCCTTTGGGGCAAACGTACTTTGACCCCCACATACAAACATAAATCCCCTCATCCGGTTCCCACCATTTGTCCCAACAGACTTTCACTTGTCCGTCTGTCCCCGTAATTGTCCGATGGGTATTATTACCCAGTCGTTCCCACTCGACCGAAGAGTTCCTCATAGTTTTGCTCAGCTTTCGCAGCCACCACCATCGGCTCAATGGGACATCCCCACTGCAGGTCAAACAAATCCGTTTGCCGACGGTGACGCTGATCCTGGGTGCGATGATCCGTACTTTGGGGCACATCAAAGAAGTCTCTTTGTAGGCGAACCCCGATGTGCTGGAATATTCCGTTGAGTTCGTTCCCAGCCATCCTGGCCACCTTCCCTTGTGGAAATAGGTGCTGGTCCCTTCTGCCTTCCGTCTCCCGGTCCCATCCACCGCGATGGGGGCCGTGTCCCCGGAACATCCAAACACCACGACATCCTTGGTGTGGCCTCGATAGGCCAATCCACATCCGATTGCCACGAGCAATACTATAAGTCGTTCCATCCTTCCTTGGTTCCTGTGATCAGATAGAATGAGGTAGCCAGCCTCGCAAAAAGTCTCTGGCTTTTGTGAAGGGTGAGCGGGTCCCCTGACCTCGCCTCACGTAAACTTCAACGTTTGCTGAATAGACTTCCTCTAAACCTAGCCTTAAAACTCCCATCATTTTATCGTTTTCTGTACAAAACACTACAAACTTAGCCTTATTAAAACTTAGACTTAAAACTTAACCCCGAACTATAAACTAAAACTTAAAACTTTAAACTAATAACTTTACAGTGCCGCCCGTTCTCAGGGCGGCCCCTTTAAATTCTGAGAAGGCTGCTGCGAGCTCTTCCCGACGGTGGGAGGGCACTGACCCTTCCCTCTGATCTGCCGCAGCCTGTTACTGCTTCGATGTGGCCTGTCTCTACCCGGGTTATCTTAACCTGAAACTTACGCCTTGGGGCAGTCTGGGGACACGACCACATCCTCCTGGGCTGGGGTTCTCTACTTGACCTACGGGGAGTTGCTATGGGCGGGGGCTCCGTGACGGACGGACCGGGTTCCGAGACCTCCAACGGGATGACCTGGGGTTCCATCACAGTCGCCAGCTCCGCCTCCGCTGACTCCGCCTCCCTAACCTCGGGGCTGGCAGTTCGTGGCCCCGCCCTGCTCGGCCCAGCAGGCGGCCCTTCACTCGTGATCTCTGCCTCCCCTGAGGACTGGACGTTCAAAGCGGGCGGCCACCCCTCTGGGAACCACATTGGTACTCTCTGTGCTCCTATAGCGGCTGGCCCTGCCTCCTCTAGCTCCTCCCTCCTGTTGTCGGGACCTGCAGCTTGTGTGTCCACCCCGTGTGGATCTCTACCTATCGGCCCCAATCCTCCCAGACCGTTCCTCCGGAACCACCCGTCATCATCACTATGCTCATCTGCACTATCCTCATCTGACCAGGGTACCCTGGGGTCCTCGTCATCTAACCCCCAACTCCAGAAAAACGCTGCATGATCGTCCGGGATGTCCCTTCCCCTGATGCAAGCTGCTACGCCTGCCTGTGTGCCTTGTGGTCCTACCTGGGGCTGTGTTTTCCCATTGGCGGGATTTACCCCTGTAGTTTTCCCTTGCGCACCCGGCTGGTACAGTTTACATTGGTTTATGTGGAACCACTTAATGCGCCGAGGTACTTTTACGGCGTAAACCATGGGACTCGCCTTGTCTACAATGTTGTAGGGTCCCATATACAGTGGTTCCAGACTCCCTACTCTGGCGTAGTTTCTGACCATGACCTGGTCTCCTACTTCCCACTCCCGCGTTTTGCGGGGTTCCAGCAACAAGCGATTGCCCTGATGCTGCCTTCCCATGTTCCCAGCCGCCTGCTCATAAACTTGCTTCAGGCGCTCCAAGAGAGTTTGGGCGAACTTGTCCCTGCTGATCTCTTGAAGCTGACCCTCAGTGAGCACCGGGGCTAGCACATGGGTGGGGGTTCGCATGAGCCTGCCGGTCATTACCTCGTGCGGGGAGTACCCCGTACTTTTTGACTGACTGGCCCGGACCCCCATGAGGACTAAAGGCAGAACTTCCGCCCATTTTTGGGGCGAGTTCCTAGTCTCTTTCCTCAATTTCTCCTTCAGGGTCCGGTTCATACGCTCAACAATCCCGGATGACTGGGGATTGTGTGCTACGTGCCACTTCCCTTCAATGCCCAAAAGCATGAGGGTGTTCTGCATCACCTGGCCGGTGAAATGACTCCCTTGGTCTGACTCCACAAAACGGGGGAGTCCCCACCGCGAGAACACTTCCCGGACCAAGATTTTTGCTGTACCCAGTGCCGTAGCTGTTCGACAAGGGAAGGCTTCCACCCACTTGGAAAACACATCCACCAGGACGAGGCAGTACTTATAACCTCCCTGGGTGGTGGGCAGGGGTCCTATATAGTCGATCTGTATCGACTGCCATGGTCCCTCTACCCTTCTTACGTGTCCCATGGGCACCTTCCTTTTCTGGGGGTCTGGGTTATTTGCAGCGCACACAAGACAGTTTGCACAGAACTCGCGGACTTGTTCCCTGAGCCCTGGCCACCATCCCGCTTGCTCTACCCGTTGCCAGGTAACCTCGGGCCCGGGGTGCCCTGCCCCTGGTCCCTCGTGAGCCAACTGGAGGAATTCCCTCCTGTGCTGCTGCGGCACAACCCACTGCTCCTCGCGGAACAGCATGCCTTCCTTAACTGAGAGGGTTGCCGTACTGTACGGACCTTCTACCTGCCTCCCCTCAGCAATCGTTTTTAGGACTGCTTTTAGGGCGGGATCCTGGGCTTGGACGGTCTTAAGGTCTAGGGGCAATGCTACCCTGGTGTTCCCGGTATTTCCGTCCCCACCTCGGACCGCTGCTATGGGTCCGGTCCTATAGGGGTTCCAGAAAGTACCGTCGCGGGCACCCTCCCTGGCTAGCGCATCCGCCTGCCGGTTGCCCTCCCCTCGGGGCTCTGTGGAGGAGTGAGCTTTCACCTTATGGATGAAAATCTCTCCTTCCTCCCCTACTGCTGCTGCTAAGATCTTTTCCAGCAAGGGCTTCACCGTTAAAGGTCGCCCGTCCGCGGAGGTGTATCCGCGGCGGGACCAAATGGCCAGGTATTCCGTACACGAATTGCAGGTGAACATACTGTCCGAGCAAATCGTGTATGGGGTTGGGAAAATGTCTGGGTGGGTCACCACGTACACCACGGCAGACAGCTCAGCTTGCTGCGCGCTCATGGTGCTAGGGAGCTTGATCGCCAGGGCAAGGTCTGCCGCAGGGTCATAAACTCCACACCCTGTGAGTCGCTCGCCAGCAGATACTGTGCTAGACCCATCAACATAAATCTCGCGCCCAGTGGGATGTATCCCGGCCCGTAAACCTATGTTGACGTCCCACACCCCTTCCACCGAACACCGGTGGGCTGTACCGGGGTATACCAAATTGGCCGCAAGCCTGGGCTCGCAAAGACCTTTTACTCTAAGATCCAACTGGGAGAGAAGAAGGGTCCAACGCGCAATGCGTGCGCTGCTTACGGTCCCGTCTTTAATCCTCCCATCCAGAAGCATCTTAGTTGGTGTGTGATGTGTGAGGAGAGTGATGGGAGAGAGCCCTGTGAAGATCGCTGATCTTTTCACAGCCCAATGCGTGGCTAAAAGGTGCCTTTCGCAATTGGAAAAACTTCTCTCCACATCCGTTAATACCCTGGATGAATAGACAACCGGCCTCAGCTTGCCGTGACGCTCTTGGAGCAGCACGGCGCTTAAGCTGTCCCCGCTGGCAGCTACCTCCAGGAAAAACTCCTTCCCCCCATCTATGGCCCCTAAGGCTGGCGCGGTCTGCAGATCCCCTTTTAACTTCTCGAAGGCTGCTTGGCAGCCCTCGTCCCAAGACCACTCCACTCCCTTATGGAGGAGTCGGAGGAGCGGCGCCGCTGTGGCCGCATAATCCTCAATAAAATCCCTGCAGTAACCGGTCAGTCCCAAAAAGGACCTCACACCCCTTACGTTGTTGGGAATCGGTAATTCTTGCACCGACTCCCTCCTTGCTTTGTCTATGGCTCTTTCCCCAGCGCGTAGGGTCAGTCCCAGGAATTTTACTTCCTGCTGACCGATACGTGCTTTCTTTGGGTTTACTTTAAAACCCTTTCTCGCTAACAGCTCCAATAACTCGTCCAGTAGTGGTCCGTGCTCCTCCCTTGAGTCCGTAAATAGGAGCAAATCATCCACATACTGTACTATCTGATTGGGCTGACTAAACTCCTTTAAACTTCCTGCCATACACTGATGAAAAATACTGGGGCTATTGTGGAAACCCTGTGGCAAACAGTTCCACGTGTACTGTTGCCCTTTAAACGTAAAGGCAAACTTGTACTGGTCCTCTCGCCGCAGCGGGATGGACCAAAAACCGTTCGAGATATCCAGCACCGTGAACGTGGTCGCGGACGCTGGGATGCTCCCTATTAGGTCAGCAACTGCTGCTACTGTGGGCGCGCAAGCGGGAATGTTACTGTTAAGGACTCTGTAGTCCACCGTGGCTCTCCACGAATTATCCGGCTTCCTAACCGGCCATAATGGGGAGTTCACGTGTGTGGCTATCGGCCTCAACACGCCCTGCTGCACCAAGGAAGACATTGCTGCCTCCATATCGGGTTCTGCTTCTTTGGGGAAGTTATACTGCTTTTGGGGTCGGGTCATGGGGTCCCCATCTACGCTGACCTCAAACCCGACCACCCTCCCACAATCGTGCTTGTGGGTTGCAAACGCGTGCATGTTATCTGACACGTACGTTTGCATGTCCGTTGGGACATCTGCGACCATAAGCCTGAGGTCGTAGCCTCCGGATGGCTGTACGGTACACAGGACCCCTGTTTCTTCCTCCCCTTGAATTACCATTACCTCGCCTTTTTCACCTTTAGCCCCCCAGAGACAGTGATTCCTGAGGTCCACGAGGATCCCGTGTCCCGCTAGGAGATCGGACCCGAGAATACCTCTTCCACCCCCCTTTTGCCATGCCATCAGTATACACTTCCACTTAAGGCGAAGTGTTCCTAAACGAATGGATAGCGGGAGGGAAAACGTGCCAGCCTGTTCTTTCCCTGTGAACCCTGCTAGCGTGAATGGGACCTTGGTAGATAGCGGCGAGTCAAAAGGGTCATCTGTATGGATTATGGTGCAAGAAGCTCCCGTGTCCAACAAATAACTGCCCTTCTGTTTCTCTACCTCCATCTCCACCACAGGTCGCCTCCACGCATCATAGCTGAGCGGACACAGGTAGACGGGCTGTGCTGGTTCTAGTCATGGGGCACTATTAGACGGTCCTGCGGCACCTACGGGGCCGGTTGCGACCGCCACCTGTCCACGCGCATTCAAAACCATCTTGCGCATGACTCCTAACACTGCTTCGAGGTCATCGGGAGAGGTGGGTGCCTTTGCTTCCTTAGGCGGGACAGGCGTCTGGGCTCGGACCGCGGGATTTTTATCCTTGGAATCCTTCCAAGGGTTCCTGCAGTGCTTGCGCCAGTGCCCTGTCTTCCCACACCCGTAACAGGCATTACTCGCCTGTGGGGCGCGATTACCCTCCTGATGCCACTCTCTTTGAGCCGGGGCTGCGGGTCGTACCTCATGTACTCTTCCCTTAAAGGGACGTGTCGTCATACCCCTTATGTTACGGTAACCTAACGTAAGTCGATTCAAGACCGACTCTTCCGTAAGGTTGAGGTCATTGGGATCGAACCAGGCTTTTGCCTGCTCTCTAACGGCTGGTAAACTGTTGGCTATTATGCACCTAAGCCAATGAATTAAAGCGGCGCCTTCCACATCTTCGCGCTCGGGCGCACCTAGACAGCTGCGCTCATATACTGGCCACAGCCTGTCGGCAAAAACCTTCGGGGGTTCTCCCTCCATCTGCACTGTCTGTCCCACTCTAGCAAACGGACCTCCGTCGTTCGCTCCCACTACTTCTAGGACCTCATTTTTCAATTCCTCATAACTTTTGTTTCCCCTCTTGCTATCGCCTGAGAGACACTGAAGGACCGAGCTATCTAACGAGAACAGCAGCATTTTTGCTGTCTCCCCATCATCGCAGCCGTTAATGGCTGCGGCTTGCTCAACTTCCCTGAAATGTACGGAAGGGTCGTCTATCTCGGTCAACTTCCTTACGTGGTTTATCATGGCTCTCAGCTGATGTGAACTGTGAGGCAACACCAGCTGTCCGAGGAGATCCCCCGGTTCTTCCCCACCGTTTCTGCTTGGGCCCCTTTTAATCCCCGTTACTGGATACAACGATCCCTTTTCTACTTCCTTTTCAACGGGCTCTTTTGTTTCTTCCGTTGCTTCCTCCCTAACCCAGGTTTCTGAATAGCTGGGTGGCGCGGAGGGCGCAGTGGCTACTACTTCTTCCGCTTTACATGGTGGGGAATTTCTAAATCTCTCATTTACTAGCGGCTGGCGTGCCGACGGATTAATAAGGCACACCATGCCGTTCGCATTATTCACGGCCTTTTTGAGGCTCTCTATCTCTTTTTGGCAGGCGCTATGGTCGGCTCCCTGAAACTTATCCTCAAGGGCCAACTTATACGCCGACCTAACCCCCATTAAGCTCTCTTCTTGAGTTCTTATCTGGGCAGCTTGGCGGTTACATCTTTCCTTCATCCTACTCTCGTTCAATTTTGCTTCAGTGATCTGGCACTCGAGATACTCTACCCTTGTTTTAAGGTAACTGGAGACTTCCTGGCTTTCCTGGCGTAACTCATTTAAACTCTTAATGAGCGCCTCCCCTCCAGAAACCTTCTCCTCCATTTCCTCCTCTAACTGCTTGATTCGAGCGGTTAGCGCTGTATTGGTCTGGTTTGAAATCTGAACCTGCCTTTTGTAGCACATAAGCCAGACTGCTTTCTCAACTGCCTTTTTATGCTCCTTACTATCAGTCCACCTTTCAGCTGCCTCTAGTGGGCTCTTATCCGCTAACAATTCGCTTATCCACTTTTTAGTTAGATTAACCTTTCCAAATACGTAATCCGCTATCTTTTCCTGCATCACATTTCGTACAGTCATTCCAAAATCTAACACACTACCCTCTCGCTGCCAGTGTCCTGCCGCGGTCGCCATTTTCTGTGAGGGATTCTCTCCTGACCCTGCGTGTCTCGTAGCCTGTGAGATTCACGCGGCTCTGTGCAGCCTGTATGTCAGTGCGGGTCTAGGCCTGGTCTCCAGCCAGTCTGGGAACACTAGACACCCCTGTGAGTGGTTCGAATCACTCTCCCTTACGGTTCTAGACACTGGACTTAGATGCGAGAGCAGTAATGGAGATAAAACTCATGTAGACTTGGTTTGAATGGTACGAAATGGAAAATCTTTATTGCATGATACTTAAAATTATGAAATACATGTCATACGCACAGATTAATGACAGTACAATCTTACAAACGGTTATAATCACTCTTAGGGAAACGAGGAACGACCAGCACAACGTAAATAGGGCACACATTACAAATATCCTTAATCTTTAAACCCTCCCCTATCAACATCTATCCTAAAACTAGCTTCGTAGGACCTCGAGACTCATGCTCACCACTCGTAATAACTCGGAGAAATCCCGAATAGCTGATCGGATGTTTTTCACCGCAGCACCCACGTGTTGGTCAGGAGATCTCCTGGTCCCACTTGTTTACTGCTTCTGCTGCTCGGTCAGTCGGCTGGACCGTCCGCTGTAGTGAAGACCTCTGTTGGTTGGCTTCAAAGTATGGTGGAGCACCGTTGTCAATATCACTGATACGATGTGTTTGCACAGTCCAGTTATCATCGATGCAATATGTCTTGTTAAAGAAGAAAACTTCCTGTCGAGAAGACTTGGCTGATCGACCTACAGGCGCGGTCGGGATTTACTGACCGTGGCGATGGATAAGGTCTTCTTCTCTTCTCCTCTCATCTCATCTCATCTCATCTCATCTCATCTCGGGCCTTTGGTTCCGCTGCCAGCTACCAACATAGGTCTTCTTTACGCGACACGAGGTAGATCCGAACGGATCAGAAAGTTCAACAGTCTTTTACACAGGAGCAGCCACGATGATAACAGCAGCAAGCGGCAAGAGTCAAGAACACGAGGCAAGAGTCAAGAGCAAGAGAGCGAATGGACGGTTTGGGGCCTGCAATTATAGTGCACAGTTCTTCCGTTTCCCGCCCAACTACAATGTCCATTCTTTTGTTTAGGGTTTGGCGCCCAAAATGTCCTGTATGGGTGATCTCCGTCCTTAATGGGTTTCGGGGCTACTCATGAATGTTTGAGTACCTGCTAATACTTCTCCCATTGTTAAATCGGTCGGTGTTCTCCCTGGAGGGGTTTGGGGCTTCCAAGTGTCATGTATAACTACCTGCTAACGGCTCTCTCATCGTAGAGCCGTTGGGAGTTTACATACTAATGTCCTTTGGATGGGCCCTTGATTACTCGGTGCAATGGCTTTCCTTTGTACCTGGGAGACCGATTTCAGTATCTATGTTTATACTGTACACCCATAATGTCTCGTGTATTATCTTCACTGTGCTGAATCGTTATCGATCTTGCAAAAATGTGTATTGGAACGCCATCTTGTCTGCCTGTTGAAAAGTCTAGAATGTTCTGTCACGAGGTGCGGCGGCCATTTTACAGGCTGCTTGTGTCCAATTTAAACCTGACAGCATTGTGCTGAAATAAAAGCTGTTTGAACGACACTTTGTGTTTTCTCCTTATTAATCAAATCGTGATAATTGCGAATTCTACACTATCTCCACCTTAAATGTATTTAATGACCCAGCCTCCACAGCTCTCTGGGGCAGAGAATTCCACAGATTTACGACCCTCTGAGAGAAGAAATTCCTCCTCATCTCAGTTCTAAAAGGGTGACCCTTTATTCTGAAATTGTGCCCCCGAGTTCTAGATTTCCTCACGAGGGGAAACATCATGTCAAGTGCTGTCCCCAATGGATAGACGCCATTGATGCAGTAGGCAGAGGATGGTCCACAAGTGTGGTAGGTGGCAAGGCCGAAACATACGCTCGCAGGATGTTTGGCCACATTACCCTCCTATTTTCTTCTCACTGAACTCTCTCCCTCATACAATCTGCATGACAACCTGGTGCTGCTTTGAGCTATCACTCATCTGTTTCTGCTTATCCTAGCCACCAACTGCTAATCCTAGCCACTAACTGCTAATCCTAGCCACTAACTGCTAATCCTAGCCACTAACTGCTAATCCTAGCCACTAACTGCTAACCCTTGTCTCTCTCTTCTCCTTTCAGGTCCATTGCAAATCACAGGTCCAGTTGGAGCAAAGTAAGAGAAGGACGGTCCTCTTGGAAGATGCACCATCACTTAATCTCTTGCGAGCACCAGCTCAGGAATCTGAATTTTTGTTTCAGTTACAGCAGCCAACACAGACAGAAATAGGCATAAAAGCCCACTAGCTACCTAAAACGATTAACCAGGTGCTAACCTGTCAGCGGCTGAGGCTCCCTTTAAATAATGCTGGCACAGCATCCCCTCCTGACTGTTCCCACTCAGGATTTCTGGGCTGGTTTCAGAATGGGTGAATCAGGAATTCGAAAATGGCGGAAGGATCCCTAAGCAGGTGTAAGACTCTCATTAGCATATATTTATTAGGCACCCATCGGTTTCGGGCGGATATCCTGGATGACGAATATGCGCCCTACTCAAAATGGCGTCAGGGACGCTACTGCCAGATACCAGATGTGAGAGATTCCCACACAAAGCTCGGAGGCCTAGCGCCCATTTTACCAACACTAAATGGACGGCCATGAGTCTAAAATCCCCCCCGCCCATGTTGCTGTCTACAAATTCTTATGTATCCAAAAGATCAAACAACATTGCAGACTCAGAATCAGACTGTACAAATATCTTGAGAACAACACCAGTGGTTCAAAACAAAAGAAGCAGACGTACACAAATAAGGAAAGCATGAGATAAATGATCAATAACGCAAATACTGTGCGAGACAGCTGATCAACCACAATGTAAGACATGTCTAAACTAAGTAACACAAGTTCAATACAAAAACATATTGGCACTGCTTTTAACACCCTCTTGCCCAGTGAGAATGGTGCAGATCAGGCAGAGTCCACTTACCGGCCTCAGGCCGCACCGTTCCCACCCGGCGACATCTTATCTTCACGGACTTTGATGTCGGCCGACGCTCCAGCTGCAGGCAAGCGAGGGCCTAATTTGAATTTAAAAATTGCTGCACGATGACTGAGGGTTATGCCCGCCCGGTGCCAAACCGGCCAGAGAAACCTGGCGGGTGGTGTGGTGCCAAATGACCAGAAGGGGCCAAGGTATGTTTAAAAAAATTACTTTTCTGTGAAATTCTGAAGGGCCAGGAGGAGCAGGGGTGCCCCCCCCCCCAGGTCCCTCAAGGAGTTCTTGGGCCTCCCCAGAACCGGTTTTGCCTCTCTCTCTTGGCACTGGCAACGGCTGCCAAAGCCCTTGCCCAGCGCTAACTTTATTACGTGGACCGTTCCCTTGGGTCCCCGGGGTCCTCAGGCTCCCGACCCAATTTCCGCTCCCACCCACCGACCCTAACGATCTGCCAGTTTCAGGAGGGAGACTGTCCTGGTTTATTTAAATGAGGTCCGGGAGTTAAAATTTCCCTCCCACCTGCACCCCAGACCGTCCCAAATGCGTCCCCCCCCCCCCCCAGTTAAAATCGAGCCACTGGGGGGGGGGGGGATTTTAACCCCCAAAAATGGGTGGGTTGGGGTCGGGTGGGAAGTAAAAATGTAAAAAATCTCAAACCCAAATCCAACCCACCTTGAACTCGCCCACTTCCAGTTTTAATGGAGGTGAGACTGGGGCGGGACGACCAACCTGCTCCCAGAAGGCGGGTCCCTCATTTAAATATTTTAATGAGGCTGCGTGCCTCAGATTTAATCTCTTCCAGCAATAACGCTGGCCGGTCGGGATTCCTGGGCTTTGGGAAACCCGGCAGCTAACCCATTCTTCTGGGTTTCCCGACTGCTAAACTGTCCCCCCTGCTATGTCCCCGCCTCCGAGTTAATATCGGGGCCATTGTTTCAGCAGAGTACAAGCAGTACTGAATTTAAAATAAAACAGAAAATGATAGAGACGCATGGCAGGTTCATCAGCATCTGTAAGAGAAATATAGGTTTCTGTTTCAGGGGGACCATTCATCAAAGCTAATATGATCTATCTGGAGAGTGTCTTTTATTAGACGAATAGGACTTTCCCAAGAACCATAGAAGTTTACAACATAGAAGGCAGATATTCAACTCCACATTTCTGTGCTGGCTCTTTTCTAAAGCAATCCAAATCTACCTCCACTGCCTGGTGGCTTCCCCTAGCCCTGTATCTTCCTTTGCTTCAAATATTTATCCAATTTTCCCTTAAAAGATGCAATGGTCTCTGCTTCAATCATTCTCTATGACAAAGCATTCCATACTCCAACACCCCTTTGTGTAAAGACATTTCTCCTAATCTCTCTCCTCACTCACAGTGGCAATTTAAAATTTAAAGCTCCTGTCACTGAAAATAGTTTTCCCCCTCTTCATCCTATCAATCCATTTGTAATCTAAAAATAACTCTGCTAAATCTTTTCTTGGCCTTCTTTGCTCCAGTGGAAATATTCCCAGAATCTCCAGTTTCTTCTCATAACTATAGTTTTCCACTCCACAACCTATGTTGTATACTTTCTATGGCTTTAATGTCCATTCTAACTACACATTGTACTTGAAATATGGTCTACAATAACCACTTGCATTTACATAGCACCTTCTACATAGAAAAACATCCCATGGCTCTTCACAGAGGCATAAGGAATAATGGATACCAAACCAAAGAAGCAGATATTAGGAGGGATGACCAAAAGATTGGTCAAAGAAGTTGATTTTAAGGAGGTTCTTAAATAAGGAGATGGAGATGGAGGGGTTTAGGAGGGAATTCCAGAGTGTGAGGCCTAGGTGGCTGAAAGCATGGTCGCCAATTGTGGGGCAAAGGCATGGGAGGGGGAATACACAACAGGCTGGAGTTAGAGAAACAGAGGGGAGTTGCATCACTGGAGAAGGTTGCAGAGATAGGAAGGGTGAGGTCATAGAGGGCTATAAGTGCAGGGATGAGAATTTTAAATGTGAGACGTTAAGGGACCGCAAACCAATGTAGATCAGCTAGGACAGGGGTGATGGATGAGCAGTACTTGGTGCAGATAGGATACAGGCAGCAGAGTTTTGGATGAGCTGAAGTTTATGGAGGGTGGAGGATGGGAGGCTGGAATAGTTAAGTCTGGAGGTGACAAAGGCATGGATGGGAGTTTCAGCAACATATGGGCTGAAGTAAAGGTGGGTGATGGTAAGGAGGTCAAAATAGATGGACTTTGTGATAGAGACGATGTGAGACTGGAAGCTCAGCTTGGGATTGAATTGGATGGCGAGATTGCTAACAGTCTGATTCAACCTAAGGCAGTGGCTGGGGAGAGGGGTGGAACCAGACGTGAGGGTAAGTAGTTTGTGACGGGGCCTAAAATCATGGCTTTGATCTTCCCAATATTTAGCTGGAGGAAATTGTTGGCCATCCAAGACCAGATGTTGGACAAACCAGTTTGACAGCGCAGCACAGAGACAGTTGGATGGGTTGAGCAAGGTGGGGGAGAGGTAGAACTCGCTAACGTTTTATACAAATTTATCATTACATCTTTACTCTTGTAATCTATACTCCATTTATAAAACCCAAAATGCTATTTCCCTTTTTTAATGGCTTTATCTACTTGAACTAGCACTCTCAAGGAAATATGTATTATGAAGACAAAGAGGAGATTGGAGTGCAACACCTCAAACATTGTATGCTAATTATTTTAACATGGATGTACTATAATGAGCTTGCAAATGGTTAATATACTAATATTTCACCCTGTTGCGTTAATTAAAATTACATTTTCATTATCGTACCCTGCAGATACTGATCATTATCACCCTTTCCTTTGCAACCTGCAAATGGCAGAAACTTTTGCCAATATTACTTCACCAGTATCATAATTGAGTCAGTTTCATTGTTGTCAAATTAATTTATACTGTTTGTGACATTGCTATTCTGGATGGGACCTTCCTTGGTGTTTGGAGGGAGAGTGAATATGTAAAGAAATCCACCAGATAAAATGTTCATTCCCTTGCAAACAAATCTCTTCTCATCTATGCCCTCATCCTAAATGAATTCATTAAGATTTTGAGCCTGACTGGAAGCTGATTCACCAGCAATGAATCCTTTCCCTTCATTGTGGTTGCCAGCCTGGTTACACATTCCACCTACCATCCAAACTGCCATGCTAGTCACGTGGCTCTCATATTTAGGTCCCACCTCAATCTGACCCCTTCCTTCTCTGGCTTCTTCTTTATGTTCGAGCACCTCACCTTTACCATCCCATGAAGGTCCTCATTATTTATTGCCCTACAGAGCCCACTGGAAGCGTCCTTTGGAAATCTTCTCCCTACTTCTCACACAGTCTTTGCACCAAAAGAATCTTCACCCTCAGCAGTTTTATTCTGTACCTATATTTCCTTCAGCCCCTATCCTCTGGTTTCTCCACCTTCCTATTCTCATTCAGTCTCACTCTTTATATCAACTCTATCATCCATAAACATAGGCACCTCCTTACAACCACTTCCCTATTTTCCTTGCTACCCAAATTCTCTTGTCTGCCCCTAATCTCTCTACAACACCCTCTGCCTCCAGGGGGAAAAAAATTACCTCTTACCCCTCTCCAGCATTCTCTCCAATTTCCATCCCTCTCCTTCATGATCCTTTTCCTTGCACTGCCCTCTCATGTTCCATTCCTACCTGTCCTAATGTTGCAGTAGATCTCCTGCAATTGCTTTTCCTTCCAACAACAACAAAAACAACAACTTGCATTTATATAGCACCTTTAACGTTTCTGTATCCTTAATGTCACCTCAGGTGTGCCCCAAGGTTCTATCCATAACACATCCTTTTCCTCATTCATATTTTGCCCCTTGGTGGCACTATGCATAAGCATTCAAACAGTTTTCAAATGTATGCCAACAATACCCAGCTTTATTTCTCCACTACCACCCTTGAGTCGACAATTGTGCCATATTATTGGACTGCTTTTCTGATGAACTTGAATCTTTTGTAGTTCACATCTATAACACCAATCCATGCTGTTCAGCTCTGACCAATGGTACAGTAGCATAGTAGTTATGTCACTGGACTAATAATCCATAGACATGGACAAATAATCCAGAGAATGTGAGTTCAAAATCTCACCACGGCAGTTTGAGAATTAAAAGAAAAGCTCCAATCCCACCTCCCTACCTGTTCGAACTAAACCCAAGGGTGTACAGCCCTGGTGTCCTGCTTGATGCTGAGCTTAGCTTCAAAAATACATCCAGTTTATTACCAAAACTGCCTACTGCCACCTCCAGAATATCAATCATCTCTGCCCCTACCTCACTCCCACTACCACTGAAACTCTTATCAATGCGTTTGTCACCTCCAAACTCAACTTTTCCAATGCCCTTCTCACTGAGCTGATAAGTTGCACTCTCCATAAACTCCAGCTGCCCACTTCCTATCCAGTACAAAGCCCCATTCAGCTATCACCCCAACCCTTGCTGGTCTATGATGGCTTTGCATCCACTAGTGCAGCAAATTCAAAATCGTCATATTCAAATTGCTCCACAGCTTCCTGCTTCAATACCTTTGCAACTTCCTTAAGCCCTAAGTTACTGTTGCACCCTTTGATCTTCCAACTCTGGTCTGCTGTGCACTCTCCCCGTGCATCTACTCTACCATTGGTGTCAGAGGCTTGAGCCCTCTTGTTCCCACACTCTGAAACTCCTTTCCTAAATCCTTTTGTCTTGTTTCATCTTTCCCCAACTTTAAAATTTTCTTTAAAACCTACCTCTTGCCAGCACTTTTGTTCACCTCCCTTACTTCCCCCTCCTGCTCAGGTCTGATCCAAAACTGTGACGCTCCTTAGGGCACAGTGTTACAGTAAATGCACTATATCATAGAATCTTACAGTGCAGAAGGAGGCCATTCGGCCCATCATGCCTGTGTGGTTCTTTAAAGGAGCTGTCCAATTTAATCCCACACCCCAGCTTTTTCCCCATAACCCTGCAAATTAGTCCTCTTCAAATACATGCCCAATTGCCTTTTGAAAGTTCCTATGAAATCTGTTTTCATCACCCTTTCAGGTAGTCCGTTCCAGATCATAACAACCCTCTGTGTGAAATAATTTCTCCTCATTTCACCTCTAGTTCTTTTGCCAATTATTTTAAATCTATGACCTCTGGTTACCGACCCACTTGCCAGAGGAAACAATTTCTCCCTACTTACTCTATCAAAACCCCTCATAATTTTGAATACCTCTATTAGGTCTCCTCTTAACCTTCTCTGCTCTAAGGAGAACAATTCCAGCTTCTGCAATCTCTCCACATAACTGAAGTATCCCATGCCTGGTGTCATCCTGGTAATCCTCCTTTGTACCCTCTCGAAGGCTTTGACATCTGTCCTAAAGTGTGATGCCCAGAATTGTACACAATACTCCAGCTGAGGCCTAACCAGTGATTTTTAAAGATTTAGCATGACTTTCTTGTTTTTCACAAGATATACTGTACTTTTATGATAATCACTATCCATTAAGGACATGGTGTACTTCCTGTCAGTTGTCACTATAAATGCACATTTTGTTGATGTTTATCATTGTTAAAAAGAAGATGCTTTGCACCTTTCTAAACACATCTTGTTGGGAACTGCCACCTGACACAACACTGTGCTGCCATTAGCAATCCATTTTACATCTTTCTTAACCCCTGGTCATTACCTAGGACATAATGGAATCCAAGGAACGAACTTATAAAATGTAATGTGATATAGCAGTCGATAAACATCACTTTAACCTCAAGATTATATAACACCCTTGATCTTACTTTTTACTTGTAGTTCTTTCAAAACATGTCCTGTTTCATTTCTTAATTGGGTTCTCTCTGTACTTTACACATTGTTTACGGGTGACAGCTGACAGGAAGTACATCATGTCCTTAATGGATGGTGATTTTCATAAAAGTATGTCTTGTGACAATTTTATCATTGACATCATACATACTCGTACAACTCGTACATACGAACTGAAACCTCATTACGGAGCAACAGTTACACCCCTCTTTGCTTTGAAATCTGAACTAAAATATCTTTCACAATTAAATACATTACAAATTGTCATCCACAATAGGTTTCAAAAGCACACAGAAACATCCCGACAAGATACCAGCCATGCAGTCAACAACCCTTCAAGATATAGCCAAACTGTGTGAGCCTTTCTCATAGGATCCCTGCTGAAACCCCATGCAATCCCTCCTCTCCCTCGGCCCCTGTTTAAACAAAATGTCCCCATCTTCGGGGGTCCAGGCCACTTCCCTAACCTGGACACCCAGTGGGACCCACTTTTGCCCTTCTGGAGGTGCATGTGCCTCATCTCACTAGATGTACTGGCCTCCAATCTTACATAAGGGAAACCGCACCACTCGCCCTACTCCCTTTGGCATGGCTCACCCAGTAAAATCTCCCCTTGAATGTCACATAGAATTTTCACTATGTCTTCAAGATATTGGATGATGAAAAATATCAGACAATTTGTACAGGTTGAAACAACTAATCCAAGTTATTGACACTTAAAACTAATTTATAGAAGTAAAAATATTGGATATATCTTAGATATTGTGTGAAGTTCCTATACAAATTAATCTTACTTCCTGTGTCATGAGTTTTGAAGAATTCTTTTATGACAATATTTACAAGGTGTTGTTGAGGCTGCCGCGAAACACAAATTAAGACTGAATCCATGTGTGGAAAAACAGAGGCTTTTTAATACAACTGCATGGTCCAAAATGGCTGAACAGACTGCTCCCAGAATTCTCTGGCAAAATCCTGAGGCCCCGCCCACTCCTTTTCTCCTGCCTTAAAGGCAAGGTGCCTTAAAGGCAAGGTGCTCGATATATTGTCCACGGACGGAAAAGTGGATTATGCCCGTTTAGGTGGCGATCCGCCACAGTGTCAACATTTTTGTCACCCTTTAAATGTTACAGTATATAGTAACATTTGTCACACTAGTGCAATGTACAACCTTGGAGCCTACTGGAAATTAGGTGGTGCTGTTGCACCACACAGATTTGCCCATCATTTTCTTTTTTTAACCTGATTTTCAGGTTTTTCAGCTCCCCTCTGCCTGATTTTTTGGTTTAACTGATGCCCCGCCCAATACTTAGGGTAGCTAGATTTCACTTCTCTAGCAACCCATTTGTGGCTGCCAGATTCTGACTTCAGGCCCTGACCTCAATGCTGCCTGCCTACCTGATTTCCTTTTCACAGTATAGTCGACAGACCTCGAGCCTAGCACTTGGGGCTATCCGTCCAACTCATTTGAGGCTGCCTGATTGTTATTTCAATCCTCTACCACCCTCCTCCTGTTTTGTGTCCTCAGTAGAGATTGGGCCTGGTGATTCTGACATCATGACTCCTGAACCTCTGACCGTACAACCCTTTGACCCAAGATTTCATAATCTCCTGACCCACCTCCCAGTGCTATGTACCCTCACTCCTCTGGCCTTTCACAATTGGACCTCTGGCCTGATTGTTCCCTGTTTCATGCTGGCACTGAGATGACAACACCAACTCTTTACAAACATTAGATTAATTCTTTAAGTGTATTACCAAATTAAAAGCCTGCCTCTCATCAGTGCTCTGAATTGGAGATGGCAAATACACTGAATGAATATTTTGTATCAGTCTTTACAGTAGAGGACACGAAGAATATCCCAACACTGGACAAACAGGGGGCTATGGGGGGGAGGAGCGAAACATGATCAAAATCACTAAGGAAGTGGTACTCGGTAAAATAATGGGACTCAAGGCGGATAAATCACCTGGACCTGATGGCTTACATCCTAGGGTCTTGAGGGAAGTGGCGGTAGGGATTGTGGATGCATTGGTAATAATTTTCCAAAACTCCCTGGACTCAGCAAAGATCCTGGCAGACTGGAAAACTGCTAATGTAACACCCTTATTTAAAAAGGGCAGTAGACAGAAGGCTGGAAACTATAGACCGGTTAGCCTAACATCTGTGGTAGGTAAAATTTTGGAGTCCATTATTAAGGAGACAGTAATGGGACATTTGGATAATCATAATTTAATAGGACAAAGTCAGCATGGTTTTATGAAGGGGAAGTCATGTTTGACAAATTTGCTGGAGTTCTTTGAGGAAGTAACACACAGGGTGGATAAAGGGGAACCAGTGGATGTAGTGTATATAGACTTCCAAAAGGCATTTGACAAGGTGCCACACAAAAGATTATTGCTTAAGATAAAAAATCACGGGATTGGGGGTAATATTCTGGCATGGATAGAGGATTGGCTATCTAACAGAAGGCAGAGAGTTGGGATAAATGGTTCATTCTCAGACTGGCAATCAGTAACTAGTGGTGTTCCGCAGGGGTCAGTGCTGGGTCCCCAACTCTTTACAATCTATATTAACGATTTGGAGGAGGGAACCGAGTGTAACATATCAAAGTTTACAGATGATACTAAGATGGGAGGGAAAGCAGTGAGTGAGGAGGACATAAAAAATCTGCAAGGGGACATAGACAGGCTAAGTAAGTGGGCAGAGATTTGGCAGATGGAATACAATACTGGAAAGTGTGAGGTTATGCACTTTGGCAGGAAAAATAGTAGAGCAAGTTATTATCTAAATGGCAAGAAACTGGAAAGTACTGAAGTACAAAGGGATCTGGGGGTCCTGGTGCACGAAACTCAAAAGGTTAGTATGCAGGTGCAGCAAGTGATTAAGAAGGCCAATGGAATGTTGGCTTTCATTGCTAAGGGGATAGAATATAAAAATAGGGAGGTATTGCTTCAGTTGTACAAGGTATTGGTGAGACCGCAGCTGGAATACTGCATACAGTTTTGGTGTCCATACTTAAGAAAAGACATACTTGCTCTCGAGTCAGTACAAAGAAGGTTCACTCGGTTAATCCCGGGGATGAGGGGATGGACATATGAGGAGAGGTTGGGTAGATTGGGACTCTACTCATTGGAGTTCAGAAGAATGAGAGGCGATCTTATTGAAACATTTAAGATTGTGAAGGGGTTGGATCGGGTGGATGCGGGGAGGATGTTCCCGATGATGGGTGAAACTAGAACTAGGGGGCATAGTCTTAGAATAAGGGGCTGCTCTTTCAAAACTGAGATGAGAAGGAACTACTTCACTCAGAGGGTGGTAGGTCCATGGAATATGCTGCCCCAAAAAGCTGTAGAAGCTACATCATTACATAAATTTAAAACAGAAATAGACAGTTTCCTAGAAGTAAAGGGAATTAAGGGTTACGGGGAGCGGGCAGGAATTTGGACATGAGTCTAGGTTCGGATCGGTCATGGCCCTGTGGGTAGCGTAGTGGGCCCAGGGGCCGTGTAGCCTGATCCTGCTCCTATTTCGTGTGTCCAATTCTGTTAGGTTCAGGAGATGGTTCTGTGATAGTAGATTGGCGGTTAGGATCAGATCAGCCATGATCTTATTGAATGGCGGAGCAGGCTCGAGGGGCCAATTGGCCTACTCCTGCTCCTATTTCTTATGTTCTTATGTTCTTATTAAGAATTTGTTTTTTTAAACTTAACACTGATGTTAATGTGGGCAATGGAACATTCTCTGCAGGGACACCATGCATGATTTCATGGCAGAGGGCTAAACAGTGTATCCTCTGACTCACCTTGAGCAACACTACAGCAGATCTGCTAATATATACACAAGGCAATGTCTATATGAACGTACCTAATGTGCATCCTGAAAGTGTCAATCTCCATATTCATAAATCAGCAACAAATCACAACTAAACAGCTGGACAACCTGCCAATGTACAAGTATGAGAAGTCGCACAACACCAGGTTATAGTCCAACAGCTTTATTTGAAATCACAAGCTTTCGGAGCACTGCTCCTTCGTCAGGTGAAGTGAAGAGATGCATATAGGCACAGCATATATAGTCAGAGAACACTGCCAGATGATTACAGTTAATCTTTCCAACTGCCCTTTATCACACCTCGGCAGAGAGATAATCACAGCAATCAAAGGTGTGGATGGTGTCCAAATAGGTCAGTCAGTAAAACATTACATCAAAGACAATGAGGTGAGTCACAAGGGGTCAAATGTGGCAGATGCTGGGGTCTGTATGGAAAACAAAAAACTTTTTTTGCTGGAAATCACAGCAGGTCCGGCCGCATCTGTGTAGAGAGAACAAGCCAATGACGACTCGAGTCTGGATAACTCTACGTCAGGTGGGGTTACATGTAGCGTGAATTGAACCCAGGATCCCGGTTGAGGCCGTCCTCATGGGTGCGGAACCTGGCTATCAGTTTCTGCTCGACGATTTTGCGTTGTCGTGTGTCTCGAAGGCCGCCTTGGAGAACGCTTACCCGAAGATCGGAGGCTGAATGTCCTTGACTGCTGAAGTGTTCCCCGACTGGGAGGGAACACTCCTGCCTGGCGATTGTTGCACGGTGTCTGTTCATACGTTGTCGCAGTGTCTGCATGGTCTCGCCGATGCACCATGCTCCGGGGCATCCTTTCCTGCAACGTATGAGGTAGACAACGTTGGCCGAGTCACATGAGTATGTACCATGTACCTGGTGGGTGGTGTCCTCACGTGTGATGATTGTATCTGTGTTGATGATCTGGCATGTCTTGCAGAGGTTGCCGTGGCAGGGTTGTGTGGTGTCGTGGTCGCTGTTCTCCTGAAAGCTGGGTAATTTGCTGTGAACGATGGTCTGTTTGAGGTTAGGCGGCTGTTTTGAAGGAGAGTAGTGGAGGCGTGGGGATGGCCTTAGCGAGGTGTTCGTCATCATCGATGACATGTTGAAGGCTGCGAAGAACATGGCATAGTTTCTCCGCTCCGGGGAAGTACTGGACGACGTAGGGTACTCTGTTGGTTGGTTGTGTCCCGTGTTTGTCTTCTGAGGAGGTCTATGCGATTTTTCGCTGTGGCCCGTCGGAACTGTCGATCGACGAGTCGAGCGTCATATCCCGTTCTTACGAGGGCATCTTTCAGAGTCTGTAGGTGTCCATCGCGTTCCTCCTCGTCTGAGCAGATCCTGTGTATTCGCAGGCTTGTCCATAGGGGATGGCTTCTTTAACGTGGTTAGGGTGGAAGATGGAGAAGTGGAGCATCGTGAGGTTGTCCGTGGGCTTGCGATAGAGTGAAGTGCTGAGGTGTCCGTCTTTGATGGAGATTCGTGTGTCCAAGAATGAAACCGATTCTGAGGAGTAGTCCATGGTGAGTTTGATGGTGGGATGGAACTTGTTGATGTTATCGTGTAGTCTTTTCAGTGATTCTTCGCCGTGGGTCAATAGGAAGAAAATGTCGTCGATGTATCTGGTGTATAGCGTTGGTTGGAGGTCCTGTGCAGCGAAGAAGTCTTGCTCGAACTTGTGCATGAAGATGTTGGCATATTGGGGTGCGAATTTGGTCCCCATGGCTGTTCTGTGTGTTTGGGTAAAAAACTGGTTGTCGAAGGTGAAGACATTGTGGTCAAGGATGAAGCGGATGAGTTGTAGGATGGCATCTGGAGATTGGCTGTTGTTGGTGTTGAGTACTGAGGCTGTCGCAGCGATGCCGTCATCGTGGGGGATACTGGTGTAGAGTGCCGAGACGTCCATCGTGGCGAGGAGTGTTCCTGGTTCAACTGGTCCGTGGGTGCTGAGTTTCTGTAAGAAGTCTGTAGTGTCACGACAGAAGCTGGGGGTTCCCTGTACGATGGGTTTCAGGATGCCCTCGACGTATCCAGAGAGGTTCTCACACAGGGTTCCGTTGCCTGATACAATAGGACGTCTGGGTGTGTTGGCTTTGTGTATCTTTGGGAGGCAGTAGAAGTCTCCCACGCGGGGAGTACGTGGGATGAGAGCACGTAGGATGCTTTGAAGGTCTGGATCGAGGTCTTGATCAGTCTATTGAGTTGGCGGGTGTGTTCTTTGGTCGGATCTGCGGGTAACTGTCTGTAGTGTTCCTGGTTGTCCAGTTGTCGGTATGCTTCTTTGCAATACACATCAATGTACAAGTAGCAAGCAGAAATGCAAACTGCTAATCAAGAATCAGCAAACAGCAATCAAGAAATCAACTAGCAAGGAAAAGAAGGGGAATGAATTAAATCGTTCAAAATATTTTTTGAAAAGCCTTTGGGTGCCATTGTATTTACTCAACCAACTAAATAGACAAAGATAATGGATACAATTTAAGAAAGAAAGAAAGAACTTGCATTTAGACAGTGCCTTTCATGACCTCAGGTAATCCCAAAGTGCTTTACAGCTAATGAAGTACTTTTGAAGTGTAGTCACTGTTGTAATGTAGGAAACGCGGCAGCCAATTTGCACACAGCAAGCTCCCACAAGTAGCAATGTGATAATGTCCAGATAATCTGTTTTTTTTTAGTGATGCTGATTGAGGGATAAATATTGGCCAGGACACCGGAGAGAACTCCCCTGCTCTTCTTCCCATAGTCCCGTGGGATCTTTTACGTCTACCTGTTGTGGGGGGTGGGGGGGGAACAGAACAGGACCTCGCTTTAATGTCTCAGCTGAAAGACAGCACCTCCAATGGTGCAGCAGAACATTTTGAAATAAAATTAATCGCAAAATGATGTTGAATATTATAGAATGTCAAATAAATTCAGGTGGTTAAAGTAGTTTGCCCTTTATGCACTGGATTCAGCCTTATCCAAACCTAATTTAAAAGGCTTTTACTCCAACACTGAGGACTGCCCTCATTTTTTTCTGATGTTTTCCTTAAGGATCCATATCTCACAAGAGCAATATTTATGTCATATAACCTGGCATCCCTGCTGTCTTATTCTGATACAGAATTTCCCAGCATGCAATCTGTGCATCAACTGGAGTTGAAGGGTAGAAGGGCATGTCCCCACATCCTGTGAGGATTTGAGAGTTTCTTTGTTTTTCCAAAAGACTTGTAAAGAAACTTGCAAATGTATTTTCAACGTTTTATTTCAGGCAAGTTAATGACATTGATGCAAATGTATTAACAATGGTGCTTTTCTGTTATGAACTCCTCACAGACAAATAACACCTGTGAACATATGCAAACGGTTCTTGTGATTTCTTTGTTGACGGTTAGTAAAGAAAACCCAAGAGATTGTTTTTGGAGAATGTATTGCTGTTTATTATGTTGATTATTAAGGTAAAAAGTCTTTCTCTTTTGAAGTATTTTTGTTTGTTTATAAAGGTTAATGGGTAAGTTGACAAACTCACTGAAGTGCACTAAATCAGGAAATTGTGAACCCCAGCCCATGATTTTTTTTGTCCATTCATTTTAAGCAGCAGGAAATGTTTTAAGGCAGGAACATAAAAACAGGAACTGGCTGACAATGGGTATAGTGTTGGAGTACCTAAGGGTGCAAAATGTGAAAACAAAATTGGATAATTCCTCTCCGACCCTGTTAGATGATCGAAACTAGTCCAAGAGAGAACTCTGGTCCTGATTAATGCTGTACGATACTTAGCTCTTGTACAAGATGATCTCCGCCAGAAAGAGGTCCCGCTCTTGCTTGAAGGAATTCAGCGAATCAGCATTCACCGCATAAACTGGCAGCCTGTACCACAGGTCCACTATTTTTTGAGAAAAGGACTACCTCCTAACATCTAACTAATTCTGCGCTTACCTAACTTAAGATTGTGATTCCTGGTCCTCCCTAATCTATTTAGTTGTAACAAACCATCTACACAAACACAATTGAATCCCTTCATCATTTTATAAACCTTGATCAAATCACCCCTAAGCCTATGCTTCCCTAAAGTGTAGAGGCCCAGCACTTGGAGCCTATCTTGGTAACTAAGATGCTTTAAACTGGGAATTAATCTTGTGGCCCTTCCCTGCACCCTTTCCAAAGCCTCAATATCATGCACCACACGAGGAGACCAAAACTGGATACAGCATTCTAACTGAGGCCAACCAAGGTCTTGTACAAGGACAAAATAGTATGCTTTGTTTTGTAGTGCATTGTCCTGTAAATATACCCTAGCACAAGCACCCTATTCGTTCTAGATATTGCTTCACGGCATTGGTCATGAACCTTTAGAGATCTATGCACTAGAACGCCCAGATCACATTCTTTCTCCACCAGCTTTAATTATTTCCCCTGAAGGTTGTATTCAGCTTTCGCCCTGCCCACATGCATAGCACTACACTTAAACATAATTTGCCAGTCATGGGCCCAAGCCCCCAGCACACCTAGATCCACTTGTAATAGTCAATCATCGTCTATAGTCCTAAAGATATAATAGTATAGAGATGCTATTAAATATAAGTTAAGGGACATTGCTGATAAAATGTAAATGGAACTTTACTCTACTTGCACTCCATGATCTGGGACTGTCACAAGGGTATCAAAGTGGAAGTGTTGTCAATAACTGACATGCCACATAAAGTTACCAAATAATATGGAATCCTTAATAACAACAGAAAACGCTGGAAAAACTCAGCAGGCCAGGCAGCATCCGTGGAGAGAGAAACAGAGTTAACGTTTCAGGTCGAAGACCTTTTGTCAGAACGTATTTATTTTAAATGCTATTCAAAGGTTTTGACTGTTGGGTCAGTCACAGATAAAATTGAAGATAATTGAGTCAGACCCTGGGTCATTAGTATCACTACACTTGCATGACTGTAAATTAATTTCAGGAACAGCTACATCTTTTGTTTTAACTAAAATAAAAGATTTTTCTTGAAAATAGTGGCACAGCAAAGAGCTTTGCACTACAGGGACACGTATTAGGATTTTGGGTGGGTATGTCAGCAGAATAGACGGAAAATTGTACAGTGAATCAAGTGTGCTGACCTCCGTGCCCAAATTCCATATACGCTCTCTGTGCCAGGAGGGCTAAATCACAAATTTACTTTATAATGCTTAACAGAATTGTTAGTTTAGCTTAGCAGATGACTTAATGCCTTGATGTCTTCTTCCTGATATCAGTTCATGTGCTAGTGGTGTGGGAGACAGCACTGACCCATTCTGTGATTTTTCTCCCACACCTGCTTCACCAGGCACTTCTGAAGGGAACACGGTGGGGGTGGGGGTGGGTGGTGGGGGAGGGGGGGGCGCTACTCTGTGCCATTGAGTGTCTCTATCACTCCTTGGGGCACAGCTTTTGTAACCTGAGTCGTGCATCTGTCTTTTCTCTGTCTGGATGACTGGATTCTTCAGAAAGCCTTTGACAAGGTATGATACAGGTGACTATTGGAGAAGATTAAAACGTATAGAATTGAGGGAGGGGTGGCAAGTTGGATTAACAATTGGTTAGCAGGGATGAAACAGAGAGTAGGAGTTAAAGACAGTTTCTCAGAGTGGTTAGACGTAGGTAGCGGAGCCCCACAGGGTTCTGTTTTGTAACCACTTCTGTTTGCTGTGTACATCAGTGATTTGGATAGAGAGGGAGTGGTGTCCACATTTGCAGACAATACTAAAATAGGAGGCATAAGCTGCAAGGGGATATTGATAAGATGGTGGAATGAGAAAAGTAAGTGGCAGATGGAATTCAATGGCAGCAAATTTGAGGTGGTATATTTCGTTAAAAAAAATACTTTGAGTGGAGTAAAGCTGGTGATGTGGAAGAGCAGAGGAATTTGGGGTTTAAGGTCACAAGACATTAAAAACAGCGCCTCAATTGGATAAAGCCGCAAAAAAAGCTAATGGATACTGGGTGTTATGGAAAGAAGTATAGAATATAAAAGTTGAGATGTAATGTTGAATCTATATAAAACCTTAGTAAGACTACAGTTTGAGTAGTGTGTGCAGTTTTGGGCTCCACAATGTAGGAAGGATGTTGAGGTAATCGAGAGGGTACATTGCAGATTTACTAGGATGCTGTCTGGTATGAGGAAACACAAATACAAGGGAAGACTTAAAAAATAGGGGCTGTTTTTGTTCGAACAGAAGAAATTAATGGGTGATTTATTGAGGTGTTTAAAATTATGAAGGGATGGGACAGAATAGATAGAAACAGACTGGAGTAGAGCTTGACTTTATGCGATACTGTAAAATGGGTAATAGCGAGTCAGCAACTCGCTTTACATCTCCCAGTTTTGATTTCCATTGCCGTCCATTTATAATGAAGTGAAATGTATATTATTTATAAAAATATATTGCAGTAGATCTTGACTTTGTGCAGTAGAGCTTGACTTTGTGCGATAGTGCAAAACGCATGATAGAGTCAGCAGATCGTTTTACCTCTCTGACGATTGACTTCAACGGAGATAAAAATTGGGAGAGATGTAAAACGGTTGTCAACTCGTTATCACCCGTTTTACACTATCGCACAAAGTCAAGACCTACTCCACTATTTCCAGTGATTGAGGGGTCTAGAACAAGCAGACAGAGATATAAAATTAAATGTTCAAGATTTAGGACCGAGAGCAGCAGAATGTTTTTTTTACACCGCGGGATGTAAGGCTGCGTAATGTGCTGTCAGCGTTAGTGATTGAAGCGGAGACCATGTCAACATTTAAGAATAGGTTAGGTAGTTGTTTGAAGGAAAAGATAATACGAGGATATGGGAACAAAGCGGGCACATGGGATTAGGACTAGTGCAAATGTGGAGGATAAATGGATGGATTGGGCTAAACAGCCTGTTTCCATGTTGTAATTTCTATGTAATTCTATCTAAAAGTTGCTGTAGCCGTTTTGCGGCACAGTCTCAAACACCTGGATATCAATCTGGTGTTCCACTATCCCAGCGGAAGCAGACCATAGTGTTATTGGGAATAGTTGGTCATCACTTTCTATATTTTTTTAAATCTTCATCTCAATTTTAAAAGAATTAATCAACATAACATTATTTGCTGAATAATTAGACTTACCTTTCTGTTCAAAGCAATAGTGTACTTACTATGAATTGCTAAAGGGCTGTAATCAAACCCAGTAAGTGATGTCTAAATCAATTTTTTGTGGATGTGGTTGAGATTTTCTGTAGGTAAGCATCACAGATAAACTTAGGACTAATATAAATCTGTCCAAAATGACCAACATATGGAATCAACTTCTGGATAGAGTAGTGGAGGCCACAAGAAAGATGTAAAAAAAAAATCGGAATCGTTAATAAAACCATTGGATGCTGTGATAAAATGGTGGACCGTTCCTCATCTATATCATCTTGGAATCTAGCAGCTTGCATAACATGCTAGTTTCTGGAGAAAAGTAAAGACTAGTTTTACATTGATGTGAAGCAGTCTTGGCTTCAGATCAACATAAACTGAGCTGTGTAGCTCAGGTGTGAAGTTGCTCAAATTGAATTTAGGTCGGACGTCACCCACAGGTAGTTGCGTGCTGCTTCCCTTTGCACTTGCTGCAATATACCTCCACCTACTGTGAAACAAAGTTCCCAGGCAGATCATTTGACTGCTTGAGATTGTTTAACATTTATTTGAAACCTTTTAAATATTTATGGTGAAGCGACATTTCCGTAGGTCTTTAACATTAAAATTTAACCAACATTTCAATTCTGGTGATTAGGACTTAATTTTCCCAGCCCAGAGATTGACAAGGAATCAGCAGAATAATTTCAGTCTGTCAGCCCCCCATTATACCTGCAGTGTAACACCATTAATCTCTAGCTAATTGTTGCCCCTGGGTATTACAATTGGAAAAGCTACGTTCTAATTATTATTGTGCATTGCAATTTATTGATATTTTTGCAAATCCTACTGGTTGGTTATGTTTGGGGAAAAAGTAATGCCAGAAACAGGTTTTTTTTAATTCAAATGCCTCAGTTAATAACCAAGCTATGAAGAAAGTTGCTGTTTATCGATTGTTCAAATTTGTAATCAGCTGTGAAACTGCAGTTATTGTTGAATGAAATTAAAAAGAAAGAAAAGGAAGACTTGCACTTATACAGTGCCTTTCATGACCTCAGGACGTCCCTAAGAGCTTTACAGCCAATGAAGTACTTTTGAAGTGTAGTCACTGTTGTAATGTAGGAAATGCAGCAGCCAATTTCTGCAAAGCAAGCTCCCACAAACAGCAATGTGATAATGACCAGATAATCTGTTTTTATTAGTGATGTTGATTGAAGGGTAAATATCGGCCAGGACACCTAGGATAACTGGCCTGCTCTTCTTCAAAATAGTGCCATGAGATCTTTTACGTCCACCTGAGAGAGGAGATGGACCTCTGTTTAACCTCTACAAACAAAACTACACAGATAAGGTGATACTGAAATCCGCAGGACTCTCAGATCTTCTGGACTGGGCCATCGAGACTTTTCTGCATTAGAGGATTGTCCCCTAATTCATGAGCATTAATGGGAGTAGAACTTCTGACAACTGCCAATGAAAGGCTGCATCTCCTGTCAGTATTCCAGCAGGGTCCTATTGCAATAAAACTAAATGTGGATATTGTGAAATGTTCGTGTTATGTGGAAGCAACTCCAAGTTGTCAGTCATGAAGTTGTCGAAAGAAATACACCGTAAAATTTCATATGAGAAACAATGCATTTATTTACATAATCTGCAGAAATACAAGTGCACTCAGATTCGCTCATAGGGAATTCGGATACAGACAAAATGCAGTCATATCGAATCTTTACCCAGGTCCCAAATCAGTGATACGGATTGTTGATTATAAACAACTCGTTTGTCCCCGTCACAACATAATTTCGGTGATCAATTTACAGAATAAAGTGGGGAGTAATACGAAGTAAAAAATTAATTATATTATTCAATGACACGCCTTATTTACATCAGTGAAAATGACAGACATATGCGCTCCAAAAACTTGTTTCCCTGCCGCTGTTTTTTTCTTTACCGCGTGTTTTAAAACCATTTACAGAACAATAACCGAATGAAACAGAACAGTATAAAAGTATAAGGTTAAAAAGATTTGGAGACATAAATAACCTATTATATAAATAGCAACCGCAACATTAAAACAATCCAAAGGGAGAAGCTTGAACACCAGTAGTGAAAACAACACCTCGAATTAATGCAGCGCTCTTTGACTTCACACAAAGAACGAATGGCTCTGGGAAAAGAAGTTAGCAACTGGACTGAAGACTGGACGACTCGGACTCGGTCGAAACTGATGGGTGGATTCCTCGTCTGTCTCTGCTTTTCAGTTTTTTAAGAGAAGAACACCTGGTTTCGGAGTGACTGAAGACTCTTCGGGTGTAACTTTTGAAGTTGACCCCGACAAAGGCGTACAAAATGGGATTGAGGCAGCAGTGAAAGAAGGCGATGGCTTCAGTGATCGCCATGGAAGTGAAGACAATGTGCTCCATGCCGCAGGAATACTCGCTCCCCTTCATCAGCATCACAGTGTCGATGGAGATCACGACGTAATAGGGCAGCCAGCAGAAGAAGAAAGCGACGATCAGGATGATGGTGATTTTCAAGGCTTTGCGCTTCTGAAAGCCGGTGGAATGGGAGAGTTTGGAGATGATGATGCAGTAGCAGGTCAGGATGACCAGCCCCGGCAGGACGAATCCCACCGCGATCCCTTGGATTCGGAAAGCGATCAACCAGGACTGGTAAGTTTCTTGCGGGTAAATGCGTTCGCACACCACCCTGTCCATGAGGTTTCTGGTTTTAGCAAAGACCATGTCGGGCACTGTCAGGAGAATTGCTGGCAACCACACGCCCACATAAACCAACCGGTTCGCCAACATCGTCCGCGGTCCAATGCTGTTGGTTGCATGCACGACCGCATAGTAGCGATCCAAGCTTATGAAAGCCAGGATCAAAACGCTGCTGTAGAGGTTCACGGTGTAGATGATGTGCACGATCTTGCACAGCGCCTCTCCAAAATACCAATTGTGGGCAGCATCGATGGACCAGAACGGGAGGGTTAAGACGAAGAGCAGGTCGGCCACCGACAAGTGCAGCCTGTACTTGTCAGTCATGGTGCGGTATCTCCGGTGGTAACCCATGATGATCACCACCAGGCCATTCCCGACGATTCCCAGCACAAACACCAGCGAGTAGACACACGGGAAGAAGATGCTTTTGAAGTAGGCGTTTTCTTCGTTGCACAACGCGCCCTCGTCATACGTGTAGTTAAAATCGTTGGTGTCATTGTGATAACTAGCATCGTCAGAAATCTGGTACTGTAACAATTTAAAAAAAGTTTGATTAAAAAAAAAGTACCAAAGCTGTTAGTTTGATTGATTTATTTATTTAAAGCTGCACCATTCCCTTTCCAAACAGACCAGGTTTCCAGGGCGCGGATGGCAACAGCCACACTCTAACCGACCCAATAGGAAGCAGATCTTCCGTTGTTTGGGTTAGGATTTCTGACATCGACAAGAAGTAAAAGACTTAGAGCACCTTTCATGACCACCAGACGTCCCAAAGTGCCTTACAGCCAATGCAGTACTTTCTGAAGTGGAGTCACTGTTGTAATGTGGGAAACACAGCAGCCAATTTGTGCACAGCAAGCTCCCACAAACAGCACTGTGATAATGACCAGATCATCTGTTTTCATGATGTTGATTGAGGGATAAATATTGGCCTGGACACGGGGAGAACGCCACTGCTCCTCAAAATAGTGCCATGGGATCTTTTACATCCAGTGAGAGAGCAGATGGGCCTCGGTTTAAAGTCTCATCCAAAAAGCAGCACCATGGGACAGTGCTCAGCTTAGAATTGATGTGCTTAAGTCTGTGACAGTGGGATTTGAACCCACAGCCTTTTCTGACTCAGAGGCGAGGCTTCTACCCACTGCGCCACGGCTAACACTGAGGTTTGCTGCCAAACCTAATTTGGGGGTAACTCAGGCAGTTTGTTTTGCTGTTGCAGGTTTTGGGTTAAACACATTTAAAGCCGCGGCGAGTCACACTTGGTTTGCCACTTTCCAGCTAAACCCTGGGCAATAAGCGTGCGACACGAGAGAGGCAGGAGCTGCGCCCTGTGCGATATAAAGCTCCGCTCAAAGGCACCGAATTACACACGCTGGGCTTGCACTACCGTCTTCAGAGATGCAGTGTCGTCCCGAACTGATCGATGCATAACGTCTCTGTTTTTTATGGGATGGCGGGGGATTTTGGAAGCGAAAACACTGTATATATTTACTATTACACAGCTAGACTGATTCTCACTTGCTTCGCTGTGCGCATCTCAGTGCAGTGACTGATGTGGCGACCTCATGGGGTTGCAGTCACTGTACAATATGAATGATCAACGCAATGGCATGTTATGTTCACAGGCAGTTATTCCTTTCTTTGCGACTTAACACCCTCCCTTAACTGCTTATTTTAAACCCCTGAGAAGGAGCAGCGCTCCGAAAGCTTGTGATTTCAAATAAAGCTGTTGGACTATAACCTGGCGTTGTGCGACTTCTCACTATTTTAAACCCATTCACGCTTACTTTCCAAAGGTCGCCCCACTGCGATTCAACCCACGCGGTTTGAAGTTTCAGTTTGGGTGTTTACCCAACGTGAGTAATAAGCAAGGTTTAAGGAGATTCTGCGGGTTTTTTTGTTATATTATTAGACTAACGGTTCTACATATTTGGCTTTTTGGTGCGTAAATGAAATGTCTTAAAATAAAGAGTAAAATGTACCAATTCCACATCTTGTGCACTAAATATACCTGCAAGATCATACACCTGTTGTGGGGGGGGGGGGGGGGTTCCCTATAAACGGAATACGTGAATGCGAAACTACCTATTGGTTGGCAACAATGAAACAAACCCCGGCTTTGAAGTAACTGTTAACATAAATGCCAAAATTACAGTTGAACGCTGTCATTTTAAACTTTCTGCCTTCTTGGGTCCAAACCGAATGAATCTTACCACGCTGGTTTCAAAAGGCACATCATAATAAAACGCGCGTAAGATTAAAAAATACGGAACTAGATAAGCGAGGCGAATGGATCGGACCAATATTGCAAAATGCAGTTCCAAAACACGCGCACGCAAGCAATCAGTTTCATTGAACATAAAAAAACGCACATTGTGGAGAGGCTAATCTAGAATAGTAAACATAAAAAAACTCAAAACTCTTCTTGACTTCTCCCAGGTATTTTCAATGATCCTAGAATATATTGGTTTGCGGTAATGTTATTCCGATCATCCTTACTTTGCATTGAATAGTTTTATGTCATCTATAGATAAATGCTTACTCTGCACAGTAGGCACACCGCATAGAAATGCAATAAAAAAAAACATTAAAAAGGATATTTTCTAAATAAAAAGCCACAATTATAACTTTTTTTAAATTAAAAAAAACATTTTGGTGCACAATTTACAGATATAATAGAAATTGAACAAAGAGTATTTTAATCGTAATTAAAGTTTATCTTACCACTTCGTCGAACTCGGAAGCCTCAGACATAATGCACGGTTCACAATAACGCTTGACTCTTGCTATGGTGGAAGTTCAGCTCTTGCTGACTTTTGACTCTATGAAGATCCTTTGGGGAAGTTTTTAAACTTGAGCCAAATTCCCACTTGCATGCGCACAACCAGAGCCCCGCCCACAAACGTAAGCAAAACATCAACTGTCAAACTGACAGCGGCGATTGGAGAAATTCATCTAACAAGTCACAACACACTTTGCAACCGCGACAGAGCTGCTACAGATGCGCTGAAAGCAAATTTTATTTCATAGCTTCTGTTATGTATACAAATGACACGATGGGGTAACGTGGAATGCCCAGTATAGTTTTCTGTATTTAATGAAAATCTGCTTCTGAAAAAAAAGTATTGCTGTCGGTTGTGCACCTGGCCGGCAGGATTGAACAGCCTGCTGACACACGCATGAATAATGGCCTTGATTGAGGCACCCGAACACTGCTTGTGTCAGTCCGGCAGGAGTCTGTGACTTCAGGAGAAAAGGGGAACAATTGGGGAAAATCCATTCTCCCATTTTTGCCTTCTGCTCGTACCATTCATTCCCTCATTCATTCCCTCTTACATTTTGTTTCTGCGTTTTTGGGGGGTAATTTTATATTTCATTTTTCTATTTGTTAAATTTGTTTTCTTTATCTTTTGCCTTCATCCCCTATCATTCCTTCATCATTGCTGGTTTAAAATCCTAGAAACACATCAGCACAAGGCTTGCAGCTATACAAGGAGAAGGCCCACCGCCACCTTCTCAGGGCAACTAAGGATGGGCAATAAATCTGGCCTTGCCAGCATCACCTACATCCCAAGAACAAATACAAATAATTGGGCCAAATCTTGCTGTAGCAGGGCATCTAACGGCGTCTGCCATTTGTTAGACTTGCCCTTTGCACATTTAGATTTTTACTTTTTTTGTGTAGCAAGTTGCTGAAAGTGTGAACTGATAACGTTGCAGCAAAGGAAACAGCATGGTGGACCTCAGTTAAAAGGGAAAGCAACTGTATATCTCTTTAACCAATCAGATTGAAGGATTGTGAAATAAACAGCGCAAGGACTGAGAAGGAAGTGTAAATTAGAGTGGGGGAATTCAATGTCAAATCAGGTACAGAAAGAGGAATAAAGAAAGGGAAAGAAAGATTGAATTAAGAGAGAGAAAAATGACAAAGAAAAAGTAAAAGTAAAAATAAAATGTTTTAATTTTAAATTTTTTAAAATCTCCAACAACAATTAAAACCTGAACAAATGAGATTACACACATGTAATAGTTAATTTTCAGTGCCAGAGAGGTTGACTGGCAGTAATTAACAGTTAACACATCGTTAAAATGGTACCGAGAGTGGAATGGACAAGATTTAACTTTCTTTGGCGAGTTTAGTTCATATCTATCGCGAAAGTAGAGCAATTTCATGCCAGTCAATGCATTTCAATCGTAAGGTAGACAGCGAGATGCTGTTTTCACGGAGCTAACGGCTGAGCGGTGCAACTCGGACAGCAACTATTGGATATTTGAGTTTAGTTGCGCCTCTGCCCCTCGCCTGATGTTGCTGTACCATTTGTGCATCGTTATTTTGACAGGAAAATCTGGGCCATTATGTTTTTATTTCTCTTTTTAGACTTTTTCTTTTAAGCTATTAAGTAGCACATTACTTTGTGGATAAATATTGCAACCATATATAGCAGTGCCCTGGCTTTATTTTAGAAAATAAACTAATTGACAGGATTGTATGCACTGAATTCAGGGTTATTGGATTTAGAAATGCTTCAAGGTATTCTTTTGGGAAGTAGGCTGGTGGGCTAGATGGAACTTTGGTCTATTCCTGCCTTGAAAGGTCATCATGTTACTATGTGTCGCATGGGGATCCTTAACAATGCATCCATTCAGAATCATCAGCAACGGTGCATCTGTTCTGTTTCTGGAGCCATTACTGAGCAGTCACTTGTTTTAGACTAAAAAATGTTTTAAGAATATTATTTACAATGCTCCTCTATAAAGCCCTGCAAACAACATTGGAGTGTTCTTGGAATCCCTTGAAGTATATATACTTCTTTAAAATCACTGGTAGCTGCTTTCAGTTTCTTCGGCTATATTTTTTTCAGTTTCTACGGAGTGATATTTATCGTTGAAAGTACTTATTCAAAATTATCTTCTTCAAATCTTTCAGTGTAAATTTTAATTGATTTTACTTTTATTGCCTTCCTCTCTTTTTTAAAGCATAATTTATGATAATGTATTAATAATTCTATGAACTTTGAACTTGGATGAATGTTATAAACCTACTAGCCCTATGAAGTACTATAATCCTTACACTGTTCTTCCAAAGCTGCTGTCAATGATCCTTATTGTTTGTTGCCAGTAAATTATGTATATCAATTTTCCAATAGTGTAATCATTTGTTACTTTGAGAATTCTCTTTGTAATATGATTACATCTCCAGTAATATCACTGGCTTCTTTGACAACCTTCTCTTTTTTGTGGTTGACCTCCTTTCTAGAGGTCAAGCAGATGTTTTGACACTAAAATGCCAACCGCAGTTAATCTATACATCATTGGAAGTGTCCCACATGGCAAGATCTTGTCATTACTCTGTCTTGCCTGTAGGATGTGATATTCCTTGTGTGAAAGCAGTCTGAGACAGATAGTAAAGTTGTCTGGCTCTGTAGTAAGTACGTGTGTTGTGACGATCTAAAGTTATGATTGTAATCAGGCAAAAGTTTGGGTTAAAATTTTAAGGGCAGTGTTTTCACAATTATTTTAATTTATCTCAAACTTTTCAAGGGCTGCTAATAATTTACAGTATATAGGAAGGCAAAATACCGTGACACTTTTTAAAATCTTTCTTGTTGGACTCTGTCAGAAGATAATCTAAATTTACTTTTCCTATCTTTACATTTCTACATACCACACATCATTATCTAACTCAAAGGACAGGCCTCTGTCAATATTATACAACAACAACAGCTTTTTAAAAATTTGTTTATGGGATCAGGGCGTCGCTGGCAATGCCAGCATTTATTGCCCATCCCTAGTTGCCCTTGAGAAGGTGGTGGTGAGCTGCCTTCTTGAACCGTTGCAGTCCGTGTGGTGATGGTACTCCCACAGTGCTGTTAGGGAGGGAGTTCCAGGATTTTGACCCAGCGACGATGAAGGATCGGCGATATACTTCTAAGTCAGGATGGTGTGTGACTTGGAGGGGAACTTGCAGGTGATGGTGTTCCCATGCGCCTGCTGCCCTTGTCCTTCTAGGTGGAAGAGGTCGCGGGTTTGGGAGGTGCTGCCGAAGAAGCCTTGGCAAGTTGCTGCAGTGCATCTTGTAGATGGTACACACTGCAGCCACGGTACGCCGGTGGTGGAGGGAGTGAATGTTTAAGGTGGTGGATGGTGTGCCAATCAAGCGGGCTGCTTTGTCCTGGATGGTGTCGAGCTCCTTGATTTTTGTTGGAGCTGCATTCATCCAAGCAAGTGGAGAGTATTCCATCACACTCCTTATTTGTGCCTTGTAGATGGTGGAAAGGTTTTGGGGAGTCAGGAGGTGAGACACTCGCCGCAGAATACCTAGCCTCTGACCTGCTCTTGTTGCCACAGTATTTATGTGGCTGGTCCAGTTAAGTTTCTGGTTAATGGTGACCCCCAGGATGTTGATAGTGGGGGATTTGGCGATGGTAATGCCATTGAATGTCAAGGGGAGGTGGTTAGACTCTTGCTTGTTGGGAGATAGTCATTGCCTGGCACTTCTGTGGCGCGAATGTTACCTGCCACTTATCAGCCCAAGCCTGAATGTTGTTCAGGTCTTGTTGCATGCGGGCATGGACTGCTTCATTATCTGTGGAGTTGCGAATGGTGCTGAACACTGTGCAGTCATCAGCGAACATCCCCATTTCTGACCTTATGTTGGAGGGAAGGTCATTGATGAAGCAGCTGAAGGTGGTTGGGCCTACGACACTGCCATGAGGAACTCCTGCAGCGATGTCCTGGGGTTGTGATGATTGACCTTCAACCACCACAACCATCTTCCTTTGTGCTAGGTATGACTCCAGCCAGTGGAGCATTTTCCCCCTGATTCCCATTGACTTCAGTTTTACTAGGGCTCGTTGATGCCAGACTCGGTCAAATGCTACCTTGATATCAAGGGCTGTCACTCTCACCTCACCTCTGGAATTCAGCTCCTTTGCCCATGTTTGGACCAAGGCTGTAATGAGGTCGGGAGCCGAGTGGTCTTGGCGGAACCCAAACTGGGCATCAGTGAGCAGGTTATTGGTGAGTAAGTGCCGCTTGATAGCACTGTCGATGACACCCTCCATTACTTTGCTGATGTTTGAGAGTAGACTGATGGGGCGGTAATTGGCCAGGTTGGATTTGTCCTGCTTTTTGTGGACAGGACATATCTGGGCAGTTTTCCACATTTTCAGATAGATGCCAGTGTTGTAGCTGTAGTGGAACAGCTTGGCTAGAGGCACGGCTAGTTCTGGAGCACAAGTCTTCAACATGATAGCCAGGATGTTGTCAGGGCCTATAGCCTTTGCTGTATCCAGTGTGGTCAGCCGTTTCTTGATATCACGTGGAGTGAATCGAATTGGCTGAAGACTGGCTTCTGTGATGGTGGGGACCTCAGGAGGAGGCCGATATGGATCATCCACTCAGAACTTCTGGCTGAAGTTGGTTGCAAACGCTTCAGCCTTGTCTTTTGCACTCACGTGCTGGGCTCCACCATCATTGAGGATGGGGATATTCTTGGAGCTTCCTCCTCTCGTTAGTTGTTTAATGGTCCACCACCATTCACGACTGGATGTGGCAGGACTGCAGAGCTTTGATTTGATCCGTTGATTGTGGGATCACTTAGCCCTGTCTATAGCATGCTGCTTTCGCTTTTTAGCATGCATGTAGTCCTGTGTTGCAGCTTCCCCAGGTTGGCACCTCATTTTTAGGTACGCCTGGTGCTCCTCCTGGCATGCTCTTCTACACTCGTTGTTGAACCAGGGTTGGTGGTAATGGTAGAGTGAGAGTGAGGGATATGACAGGCCATGAGGTTATAGATTTTGGTGGAATACAATTCTGCTGATGGCCCACAGCGCCTCATGGATGCCCAGTTTTGAGCTGCTAGATCTGTTCTGAATCTATCCCATTTAGCACAATGGTAGTGCTACACAACACAATGGAGGGTGTTCTCAGTGTGAAGACGGGACTTCGTCGCCACAATGACTGTGCGGTGGTCACTGCTGCCATGGACAGATGCATCTGCGACAGGTAGATTGGTGAGGAGAAGTAGGTTTTTCCCTCATGTTCGTTCACTGTCACAGGCCCAGACTTGCAGTTATGTCCTTTAGGACTCGGCCAGTATTGAAGTCCCCCACCCAGAGTACATTCTGCGCCCTTGCTACCCTCAGTGTTTCTTCCAAGTGGTGTTCAACATGGAGGAGTACTGATTCATCAGCTGAGGGAGGGCGGTAGGTGGTAATTAGCAGGAGGTTTCCTTGCCCATGCTTGACCTGAAGCCATGAGACTTCATGGGATCCAGAGTCAATGTTGAGGACTCCCAGGTATAGCACTGTGCCACCACCCCTGGTGGGTCTGTCCTGCCGGTGGGACAGGACATACCCAGCTATGGTGATGGAGGAGTTTGGGACATTGGCTAAAAGGTATGATTCTGTGAGTATGGCTATGTCAGGCTGTTGCTTGACAGCTCTCCCAATTTTGGCACAAGTCCCCAGATGTTGGTGAGGAGGACTTTGCAGGGTTGACTGGGCATGCTGCTGTCGTGTCCGTAGCCGGTGCCAGAGGTCGATGCCAGGTGGTCCGTCCGGTTTCATTCTTATTATTTTGTTTCATAGCGGTTAGTTACAACTGAGTGGTCATTTCAGAGGGCAGTTAAGAGTCAACCCCATTGCTGTGGGGTTTGGAGTCACATATAAGCCAGACCAGGTAAGGACGGTAGATTTCCTTCCCTAAATGACATTAGTGAACCAGATGGGTTTTTACGACAATCCGATAGTTACCATTACTGAGACTATCTGAATTTAAATTCCCCAGCTGCCATGGTTGGATTTGAACTCATGTCTCTGGATCATTAGTTCAGGTCTCTGGATTACTAGCCCAGTAACATGACCACTACGCTACCGTTCCCGCTTGCATTTATGTAACGCCTTTAACGTAGTAAAACATCCCAAGTCAATATTGTAGTTTGGATAAAATAAAAGCAGAAAACAACTGTAACCTCATGGCCCGGCATATCCCTCACTCTACCATTATCATCAAGCCAGGGGACCAACCCTAGTTCAATAAGGAGTGTAGAAGAGCATGCCAGGAGTAGCACCAGGCGTACCTAAAAATGAGGTGCCATCCCGGGGAAGCTGTAACACAAACTATATGCATGCTAAACAACGGAAGCAGCATGCTATAGACAGGGCTAAGCAATCCCACAATCAACGGATCAGATCAAAGCTCTGCAGTCCTGCCACATCCAGTCGTGAATGGTGGTGGACCATTAAACAACTAACGGGAGGAGGAGGCTCCAAGAATATCCCCATCCTCAATGATGGTGGAGCCCAGCACGTGAGTGCAAAAGACAAGGCTGAAGTGTTTGCAACCATCTTCAGCCAGAAGTGCCGAGTGGATGATCCATATCGGCCTACTCCTGAGGTCCCACCATCACAGAAGCCAGTCTTCAGCCAATTCGATTCACTCCACGTGATATCATGAAACGGCTGAGCACACTGGATACAGCAAAGGCTCTGGGCCCCGACAATATCCCGGCTGTCGTGCTGAAGACTTGTGCTTCAGAACTAGCCTCTAGCCAAGCTGTTCCAGTACAGCTACAGCACTGGCATCTATCCAACAATGTGGAAAACTGCCCAGGTATGTCCTGTCCACAAAAAGCAGGATAAATCCAATCCGGCCAATTACTGCCCCATCAGTCTACTTTCAATCATCAGCAAAGTGTTGGAAGGTATCATCGACAGTGCTATCAAGCAGCACTTACTCACTGTAAGGGATTCTGACCCTGCGTGTCTCGCAGCCTGTGAGATTCACGCGGCTCTGTGCAGCCTGTATGTCAGTGCGGGTCTAGGCCTCGTTGCCTGTTCTGGTCTCCAGCCAGTCTGGGAACACTAGACACACCTGTGAGTGGTTCGAATCACTCTCCCTTACGGTTCTAGACACTGGACTTAGATGCGAGAGCAGTAATGGAGATGAAACTCATGTAGACTCGGTTTGAATGGTACGAAATGGAAAATCTTTATTGCATGATACTTAAGATTATGAAATACATGTCATAAGCACAGATTAATGACAGTACAATCTTACAAACAGTTATATAGTCGATCTTAGGGAAACGAGGAACGAACGGCACAAAGTAAATAGGGGCACACATTACAAATATCCTTAATCCTTAAACCCTCCCCTATCAATATCTATCCTAAACTAGATTCGTAGGATCTCGAGACTCATGCTCACCACTCGTGATAACTCGGAGAAATTCCGAATAGCTGATCGGATGTTTTTCACCGCAGCACCCACGTGTCGGTCAGGAGATCTCCTGGTCCCACTTGTTTACTTGCTTCTGCTGCTCCGGCTAGCAGGCTGGAACGTCTGCTGTGATGAAGATCTGTATTGGTGGCTTTCACATTCCAGTTACTTTGGGCACAGTCCAGTTATCATCGATGCAATATGTTTCGTTATAAGTTCGAAGAAGTCTTCCTGGCGAGGAAAACTTGGCTAATCAACCTACAGGCGCGGTCGGGATTTACTGACCGTGGCGATGGATATGGTCTTCCTCTCTTCTCATCTCATCTCATCTCATCTCTTCTCGGGCCTTTTGGTTCCGATACCGGTTACCAATATAGGTCTTCGTTACGCGACACGAGGTAGATCCGAACGGATCAGAAAGTTCAACAGTCTTTTCAGAAGAGGCAACAGGCAAGCAGAAGCCCAACTACGAGTACACAGGAGCAGCCACGATGATAAGAGCAGCAAGAGAAAGATGGACGGTTTGGAGCCTGCAATTATAGTGCAAAATCTTCCGTTTCCCGCCCAACTATAATGTCCATTCTTTTGTTTAAGATCTGGCGCTCAAATGTCTTGTATGGGTGATCTCCGTTCTTAATGGGTTTCGGGGCTACTCGTAAATGTCTGAGTACCTGTTAATATTTCTCCCATTGTTAAATCGGTCGGTAATCTCCCTGGAGGGGTTTGGGGCTTCCAAGTGTCCTGTATAACTACCTGCTAACGGCTCTCTCATCGTAGAGTCGTTGGGATTTTACATATTAATGTCTTTTGGATGGGCCCTTGATTACTCGGTACAATGGCTTTCCTTTGTACCTGGGAGACCGATTTCAGTATCTATGTGTATACTGCAAACCCATAATGTCTCGTGTATTATCTTCACTGTGCTGACTCTTAATCGATCTTGCACAAATGTTTATTGGAACGCCATCTTGTCTGCCTGTTGAAAAGTCTAGAATGTTCTGTCACGAGGTGCGGCGGCCATTTTACAGGCTGCTTGTGTCCACTTTAAACCTGTCAACATTCTACTGAAATAAAAGCTGTTTGAACGAAACTCTGTGTTTTCTCCTTATTAACAAAATCGCGATATATTGCGAATTCTACAGTCCCTCCTGTTGATGCGAATAACTCCGCTTATCGTATCAAAAATCATAGTGGTGAGCAATATTATCTCGATTTCTCTCCGAATCCAGTAAATTAATCCCATAATTTTAACTTAGCTGGGGTCTCTGTGTCGTCCTCATTTCCAAAGAAAATTACATTTTATATCACCGTAGGCATTATTTGCCCTTAAACTTACACCACTTGTTTTCCTTCCCGGCGTAACCAGGCCGATGCCTCTCGTATCACCTGTATATTCATCTTTTATTCAGGGAAAGGAAAAACAAAACCCAAAACCAAACAATCATTTTTTAACTGTAACACCATCACCAAAATAATCAACACCAACTCTTAAAACATGTCGAGTTTCCAACGTATTTACAATCTCTGAAAAATCATCATTGAGTACAAGCTTCCGCGGCGCACGTGGCGCGCGGGAGTGACGCCATTTTCCGATCACACGGTGCTTTCATCGTGCACGCGCACGTAACGTTCTCGCCACTCTCCCGTGTTTTCATGCTTGGTGAGGCGCTTGTCTCTTTTACAATGTACGACCAATAGGTACACTACGATAAACACTTGACATACGACTAAAATATGGGAGGCTATTCTGATCCATGAAGGTACTTCAATATTAGTGAACAGATCCCACCACGGTGGAACTACTATATCCAAAATGTCTGTTCCTATTTCGACAGTTTTCTGCTCTAATGTGTAAAAATGTTTCTGTGACACCGCGACGGCTTTTAAAAGTTTGGTGAGGTGTTCAGGGAGAGGGGGAATGAGGTATCCAAAATGCGCGACGAATCGCTGCAAGTCGGTGAAATTCTCTTTTACTGTGAGATGAACAGTGGATGGTTCAGGGATTGGGACAATTCGCTGTTGTGCTACTTGAACTTCTGCCCTGGGTTTGAAACAGAAACTGCTGTCACTCACTGGACACCGGCTACGGTTTCCATGCTGGTAGTGTTGCGCTGCAGTGGTAACACAATATGTTCCACCCCCGATGTATGCTACCTGCGGAGGCACATGATCTTGTGCCATTGCCTCCATGGTGCAATTCATGGACTTGGCGCCAGTCGTTCTGAACCCGCACTGTGGTGTTAAAAAGGCATTCAAGTGCTGGGGGCACAGTATTATGTGTGCTCCCCTGCCACGACAACCAGAGAGATCTGTACCTGTCATCGTTTGCTCCCAGCGGATGACGTAAGGTGGAACCGCTGCATAACGAATGTGGGCTCCCCCCTGAATGACACCAATGTTCTCTACCCGATACACCGGGGCGGGCTTTGCTGTGTCGCCCAAAACCGGCATGCGTAATACTATTCCCATAATAGTATGGTTTGAACGTCCGCAGTCCACGGGGACTGGGTAAGCTTCTGAAGCTAGCCTGAGCTGGCACGGACTTAATGCGTTCTGAAAAGGGTGGAGCGCCCGCAGGTGTTTGTTACTTATCCAGGACGGAACCAAACCTTGTTTTAAATCCTCCAAATTACTGCGGCCCTCGCCCAGTAACCACGCCCCGTAAAGCACGCACACCTCGTTCTGCGCAGCTTGATCGGATGCATTCCGATCTTCCCTAATCAGGGCATTTACCGTCTTTGCATGTTTCTCCAACTCTGCTATAATTTCCTTTAAATGGAGGGTCATGGCTTGGTCCTCGTGTAGACCCGACCCTACCACTTTATTCTCATCTGTTAGAATGTCCTTTAATTGTGTCTTTAAACCATTAATCTGGGTCTGCAGCTCCACACTGTCTAGAGCGTTGACCACAGATGTACCCGGGTTAAAAGCAGTGAACGCATCGTTCACCAAACCCCTTCTTTGCCTCCCTGCTTGATTCAAAACTTCCTGTGGTGCGGTGTACAAACTTGTCTTATCAATTTCCGCGAAATCGAATTCGTAAAATTGTCTGAACATCTTGGTCAACAGGACCTGATACAACTGTTCCGTCTTTTTGGGGCACCACTCTGGTAACCGCACCTCGGTGAGATTTAAAATCACCGAGGCCACCGCGTAATGTACCCCCTGAAATAGTATCTGGTCTGTGGGGACCAGTACCAAACCATTCCCGGGTCCCTTACTAGTTTTAGGGCACCCTTCTTCCTCAGCTAGAACCACCGGAATCGTGGGCGGGGCTTTGCGTGGGCGCGTGATGAGCTCAGTGGCATTTACTGGGATCGGGGAGAATGGGGCTCCGCACCCCCTGGTGCTCGCATCCCACCTCATCCCCTGTCCGTTATCCTGCCATTGATTAATGAAAAATATGGAGATGCCTTTGGGGCAAACGTACTTTGACCCCCACATACATACATAAATTCCCTCATCCGGTTCCCACCATTTGTCCCAACAGACTTTCACTTGTCCGTTTGTCCCCGTAATTGTCCGATGGGTATTATTACCCAGTCGTTCCCACTCGACCGAAGAGTTCCTCATAGTTTTGCTCAGCTTTCGCAGCCACCACCATCGGCTCAATGGGACCTTCCCACTACAAGTCAAACAAATCCGTTTGCCGACGGTGACGCTGATCCTGGGTGCGATGATCCTTACTTTGGGGCACAGTAAAGAAGTCTCTTTGTAGGCAAACCCCGATGTGCTAGAATACTCCGTTGAGTTCGTTCCCAGCCATCCTGGCCACCTTCCCTTGTGGAAATAGGTGCTGGTTTCCTCTGCCTCCCGTCTTCCGGTCCCATCCACCGCGATGGGGGCCGTGTCCCCGGAACATCCAAACACCACGACATCCTTGGTGCGGCCTCGATAGGCCAATCCACATCCGATTGCCACGAGCAATACTAGAATTCGTTCCATCTTTCCTTGGTTCCTGTGATCAGATAGAATGAGGTAGCCAGCCTCGCAAGAGTCTCTGGCTTTTGTGAAGGGTGAGCGGGTCCCCTGACCTCGCCTCACGTAAACTTCAACGTTCGCTGAATAAACTTTAACTAAACCTATCTTTAAAAACTCCCATCATTTTATCGTTTTCTGTTAAAAACACTACAAACTTAACCTTATTAAAACTATAAACTTAACCTTGAACTATGAACTTAAAACTTAACCTTGAACTATAAACTTAAAACTTAAAACTTATTACTATACAGTGCCGCCCGTTCTCAGGGCGGCCCCTTTAAATTCTGAGAAGGCTGCTGCAAGCTCTTCCCGACGGTGGGAGGGCACTGACCCTTCCCTCTGATCTGCCGCAGCCTGTTACTGCTGCGATGTGGCCGGTCTGTATCTGGGTTATCTTAACCTTAAATTTTCGCCTTGGGGCAGTCTGGGGACATGACCACATCCTCCTGGGCTGGGGTTCTCTACTTGACCTACGGGGAGTTGCTATGGGCGGGGGTTCCGTGACGGACGGACCGGGTTCCGAGACTTCCATCGGGATGACCTGGGGTTCCATCACAGTCGCTGGCTCCGCCTCCGCTGACTCCGCCTCCCTAACCTCGGGGCTGGCAGTTTGTGGCTCCGCCCTGCTCGGCCCAGCAGGCGGCCCTTCACTCGTGATCTCTGCCTCCCCCGAGGACTGGTCGTTCAAAGCGGGCGGCCACATCTCTGGGAGCCACACCGGTACTCTCTGTGCTCCCATAGCGGCTGGCCCTGCCTCCTCTAGCTCCTCCCTCCTGTCTTCGGGACCTGCAGCTCGTGTGTCCACCCTGTGTGGATCTCTACCTACAGCCCCCATTCCCTCCAGACCGTTCCTCAGAAACCACCCGTCGTCATCACTATTCTCATCTGCACTATCCTCATCTGACCCGGGTACCCTGAATTCTTCCTCATCTAACCCCCAATTCCAGAAAAACGCTGCATGATCGTCCGGGATGTCCCTTCCCCTGATGCAAGCTGCTATGCCTGCCTGTGTGCCTTGTGGTCCTACCTGGGGCTGTGCTTTCCCGTTGGCGGGATTTACCCCTGTAGTTTTCCCTTGCGCACCTGGCTGGTACAGTTTGCATTGGTTTACATCCTCATACTCCCGGCTTTTGGCTACCCTGTAGGCTGCTTTTATCTCACTAAGCTGCGCTTCTAGCCTGAGCACGTCTAACTTTCCCATTGATCGGGCGTTCTCCTCCCGCAGGGCCTGCTCTCTAAGCTGCCCTTCCAGCCCATCTATTTTCCCTATTAAGCGGGCGTTCTCCTCCCGCAAGGCCTGCTCTTTTAACCTGGCCTCCTCACCGCAGACCCCCTCCTGTGCGTGTCTTTTGAAAGGACACAGGTAGGCAGGCTGCGTGGGCTCTAGTCATTGGGTACTATTAGACGGTCCTGCGGCACCTACGGGGCCGGTTGCGACCGCCACCTGTCCACGCGCATTCAAGACCAGCTTGCGCATGGCTCCTAACACTGCTTCGAGGTCGTCAGGAGGGGTGGGTGCACTAGCTTCCCTAGCCGGGACAGGCGCCTGGGCTCGGACCGCGGGATTTTTATCCTTGGAATCCTTCCAAGGGTTCCTGCAATGCTTGCGCCAGTGCCCTGTCTTCCCACACCCGTAACAAGCATTACTTGCCTGTGGGGCGCGATTACCCTCCTGATGCCACTCTCTTTGATACGGGGCTGCGGGTCGTACCTCATATACTCTTCCCTTAAGGGGACGTGTTGCCATACCCCTTATATTGCGATAACCTAACGTGAGTCGATTCAAGACCGACTCTTCCGTAATGTTGGGGTCATTGGGATCAAACCATGCTTTTGCCTGCTCTCTGACGGCTGGTAAACTGTTGGCTATTATGCACCTAAGCCAATGAGTTAAAGCGGTGCCTTCCACATCTTCGCGCTCGGGCGCACCTAGGCAGCTGCGCTCATATACTGGCCACAGCCTGTCGGCAAAAACCTTCGGGGGTTCTCCCTCCATCTGCACTGTCTGTCCCACTCTAGCAAACGGACCTTCGTCGTTCGCCCCCAACACTTCCAGGACCTCATTCTTTAATTCCTCATAACTCTTGGTTCCCCTCTTGCTCTCGCCTGAGAGACACTGAAGGACCGAGCTGTCTAATGAGAACAGCAGCATTTTTGCTGTCTCCCCATCATCGCAGCCGTTAATGGCTGCGGCTTGCTCAACTTCTCTGAAATGTACGGAAGGGTCGTCTGCCTCGGTCAGCTTCCGTACGTGATTTATCATAGCTCTCAGCTGATGTGAACTGTGAGGCAACACCAGCTGTCCGAGGAGATCCCCCGGTTCTTCCCCACCGTTTCTGCTTGGGCCCCTTTTAATACCCGTTACTGGATACAACGATCCCTTTCCTACTTCTTTTTCAATGGGCTCTTTTGTTTCTTCCATTGCTTCCTCCCTAACCCAGGTTTCTGAATAGCTGGGTGGCGCGGAGGGCGCAGTGGCTACTACTTCTTCTGCTTTACTTGGTGGGGATTTTCTAAATCTCTCATTTACTAGCGGCTGGTGCGCCGACGGATTGATAAGGCACACCATGCCGTTCGCATTGTTCACGGCCTTTTTGAGGTGCTCTATCTCCCTTTGGCAGGCGCTATGATCGGCTCCCTGAAACTTATCCTCAAGGGCCAACTTATATGCCGCCCTAACCCCCGTTAAGCTCTCTTCTTGAGTTCTTATCTGGGCAGCTTGGCGGTTACATCTCTCCTTTAACCTGCTTTCATTCAACTTCGCCTCAGTGACCTGGCACTCGAGATAATCTATCCTTGTTTTAAGGTGACTGGAGACTTCCTGGCTTTCTTGGTGTAACTCATTTAAATTCTTAATGAGCACCTCCCCTCCAGAAACCTTCTCATCCATTTCTCCCTCTAAATGACTGATTCGAGCTACTAGCGCTGTAATGGTCTGGTTTGAAATCTGAACCTGCCTTTTGTAACACATAAGCCAGACTGCTTTCTCAAGTGTCTTTCTATGTTCTTTACTATCTGTCCACCTTTCAGCTGCCTCTAGTGGGCTCTTATCCGCTAACAATTCACTTATCCATTTCTTAGTTAGATTAACCTTTCCAAACACATAATCCGCTATCTTTTCCTGCATAACATTTCGCACAGTCATTCCAAAATCTAACACACTACCCTCTCGCTGCCAGTGTCCTGCCGCGGTCGCCATTTTCTGTAAGGGATTCTGACCCTGCGTGTCTCGCAGCCTGTGAGATTCACGCGGCTCTGTGCAGCCTGTATGTCAGTGCGGGTCTAGGCCTCGTTGCCTGTTCTGGTCTCCAGCCAGTCTGGGAACACTAGACACACCTGTGAGTGGTTCGAATCACTCTCCCTTACGGTTCTAGACACTGGACTTAGATGCGAGAGCAGTAATGGAGATGAAACTCATGTAGACTCGGTTTGAATGGTACGAAATGGAAAATCTTTATTGCATGATACTTAAGATTATGAAATACATGTCATAAGCACAGATTAATGACAGTACAATCCCGACTATCTCCAACAAGCGAGAGACTAACCACCGCCCCTTGACATTCAATGGCATTACCATCGCCGAATCCCCCACCATCAACATCCTGGGATCACCATTGACCAGAAACTTAACTGGACCAGCCACATAAATACTGTGGCAACAAGAGCAGGTCAGAAGCTAGGTATTCTGTGGTGAGTGTCTCATCTCCTGACTCCCCAAAGCCTTTCCACCATCTACAAGGCACAAGTTAGGAGTGTGATGGAATACTCTCCACTTGCCTGGATGAGTGCAGCTCCAACAACACTCAAGAAGCTCGACACCATCCAGGACAAAGCAGCCCACTTGATTGGCACCCCATCCACCACCTTAAACATTCACCCCCCTCCACCACCACTGGCGTACCGTGGCTGCAGTGTGTACCATCTACAAGATGCACTGCAGCAACTCGCCAAGACTTCTTCAGCAGCACCTCCCAAACCCGCGACCTCTACCACCTAGAAGGACAAGGGCAGCAAGCGCATGGGAACACCACCACCTCCAAGTTCCCCTCCAAGTCACACACCATCCTGACTTGGAAGTATATTGCCGATCCTTCATCATCACTGGGTCAAAATCCTGGAACTCCCTACCTAACAGCACTGTGGGAGTACCTTCACCACACGGACTGCAGCAGTTCAAGAAGGTGGCTCACCAGCACCTTCGCAAGGGCAATTAGGGATGGGCAATAAATGTTGGCCTTGCCAGCGACACCCACATCCCATGAACGAATAAAAACAACTGAGATGCACAGCAGGTCGATCAGTTTCTGAAAGATTAAAAAAAAAATTCCTGGAACTTCTCTAGCTTTATTGCGCCAGTTGTGATGAAGGAATACACCTAACATGAGAACATTATTTTCATCTTTCAGATGTTGAACAACGTGCCATGCATTTCCAGTCTGCTTTTTATTTCAGATTTTCAGCATTTATGATATTTCTCTTTACCTCACTGTTGAGCTAGGGGGCATAACCTCAGGATTATCACCAGAAGAACAAAGGGGGAAGTTAGAAGACATTTTTCATGCAGAGGGTTATTAGAATATAGATTGTTATACCACAAGTGATTATTGAGGCAGAGGTTTTAATATAATTTAAAAATGAATTGGATAAGTATTTGAAAATGTATAATATGAAAGGATACAGGGAAAGGACAGGGAAATAGGATTGCAGTAGACAGTCCCAGTTTATCATTTTCTTCTTCTTTCATATGGCAGTAGCAAAGCAAATCAAATGTCACTATCTAAGTCGGATATCCAGGCCAAAGCTTCACGTGTAACAGCGTGGATATCTTGTAGGCTGCCTACAAATTTCTCAATGATGTGCTCCAGGGTCTGATTAGGAGCTCCACAGTCGCATGATGGGGATGCTTTAATCTTCCATCTATGGAGAAGGTGGTACCATGACCGGTACTGAGACGGTTGATGGTTGTCCACTGTTTGCGAGGAAGGTTTGATCCTTCAGGTTGTACTGTGGGGTCCTCTATAAGGAATCCATTCCGTACGTCACAGTTCTTCCAAACATTTCGCCATTGGTCATCAAGGCTGAGGGGAGATCGTTGAAGGGCTTCGGTGACGGTCCAAAATAGCCTTCTGGATTTGAGACGGGTTGGTGGTAGGTTGTTCAAGTCGGCCTGGATCGGCATGTCTTTGCTGGTGTAGCGGTTGTATTCTCTGGAGACTGCATATTCGCGGCGTAGGTGTGGTGGTGCGATGTTTGCAAGCACGGGCAGCCAAGGTGTTGGTGTCAATAAATGCGTACCGGTGATAATTCTCATAGTAGAATTCAGCTGGACATCAACGGATTTGATATGCGGACTTGATAGCCATGCCGGAGAGCAGTACTCCGCTGTAGAGTACACGGAGGGTTTGAGCGTCTGCTCCCCATGGGGATCCGGCGAGTTTCTAGATCAAGTTGACCCTACTCTTTAGTTTCTACCCAAGGTTCTGGAGATGTTGTCTATATGACAGGGTGCGATCAAGCGTGACTCCTAAATAGGAGTCTGCAGCAGATATTTGCGGCATCTCACAGTCCGCCACCCACAAATGCATCACACAGGTCATTGATGCCCTGTTTGACAAGTCAGCCAACTATATCAACTGTAGGGGGTGGTGGTGTGCGTCAGTTTCACCTCTGACTTCTGAGCGGTTCGAATTGCTCCCACTCCCTTGGTTCTAGACCTTGGACTTATTTGGGGGTTATGACAAAAGTGCAACAGACAACTGGTTTTGATGCAAGAACTTTTGATCTTTATTCAAGAGAGAAAAACATAACACAACAATCTTAACACTCTAATAAAATGGGGAACACTTCGGTACATACGAGGGAAATCACATTAGAAGAATACCTCACCCCTCCCAATCCCACTTCACTAGCTAGGTTGGACCCTGGAGAACCAGGGATAATGCTCACCAAACGAATCCTTGACAGTTGAGCTGGTTCACGGTTTTGGGGTTCGCTCTATATGTTGGTTGGTGTCTGCCGTACCCCGTACGCGGTACGCGTAGCTGGTCAGTCTTCGCGAGTCCGCTGATGCGGTAGGGTGCGTATTGGATCTATCAGGTGAGTACCCACTTTTCTTTGGTTAGAAGTAGGATTTAGAGTCTTTTGGGTAAAATCTTACCCAGGGGTAAGTCAGGAATAGATTGTAGAGTGGAAACTTTGCGGATCTTCAGCTTTTTCTTTGGTCGCGGTGGCCCAATATTGGTGGCGATGTTCGGTTGGTTGTTTCGTGAGGCCCTTGTTGCCGCGAGGTGTCCGATGGTCACTGAGGCGGTCGCTCTGGTTTCTTCCACGTGTCGGCCTATTTCGGGAGCTGTTGGCCTCCTTTATTGAACGGTCTTGTTTTCGAGCTGTCGACCTCCTGGCTGGACACGTAACGTTGAATGGTGGTACCGGAGAACTGTGTTGCAGTGAATGCGTCCATGAATGACTTCCTTAGGTTGAGAACGGGCCTTCAATTATACTAATTGAAGCTTCCTTATCTGCGCACCAAATCAAATCCCGGTCATTGTTAGATTTTGGCGGGCTCGTTAACAGTAACTTGTTTGTTAATGTGTGAAGTGGTTTCGGGATGGCTCCATCCTGTCGATCTGCTGCTTAATTGTAGTTGATTGTTCCCAGGTTTTGAGTTTCTTGACTGGGCCTGGGATTTTTATAGAGTGGGCCGAAGTGATCTGTTTTATGCATGTTTTGATGGGTTCTGTAAATTTGGGTGGAGACTGCTTTTCCTCGGGTTTATTGTTAGGATGTTAATGTCTGATAGGGGCCGATTTAACTCCAAGCGAGGTCATGCGGTTCCCCAGACAGTTTTCATTAACTCCAATATCCAAACTGTCTTTTACAGAGGTTGAGCCCACCTTCCTTTACAGTCTTTTCTCCCTTACAAGTCCAGACATGTCTTTTAAAATACCAAATCTTGGTTTTTGCTCTAAAATGTCCTTCGATTAGGCCCAATGCATTTCACCACCCTGAAATAGTTAGAAAATAGTCCAAAATCTTTTTCCTTAGGGGTTGTCTTCGAGTTTTGGGGGATCTGTGAATTTTGAGAATCTTACACAACTTTGCTACTAATGACGTCAGTGTTAATGAGTGGACGCTCAGCTTTATCACTCTGGCTGCCTTCCCACGGGTGCAGGGCATCATTGGCTGCACACATGTGGCCATCAGGGCACCCCATCATCACTCAGGAGTCTTTGTCAACACAAGGGCTTCCACTCCCTCAACGTGCAGCTGGTCTGCAACCATAGGAAGATCATCATGCATCATGCGCCAGATTCCCTGGCAGCTGCCATGACTCTTTTCTCCTGCACCGGGGTCCACCCTCCCTCCGCTCTTCGCACCTCAAAACAGACTTTCCAGCTAGCTGCTTGGAGTCAAGGGCTATCCACTGAAGACGTGGCTCATGACACTCTTGAGGAGGCCAAGTACTGAGGCCCAGGAGAGATATAATGAAAGCCACATGTCCACCAGATGTATCATAGAACAGACAATAGGCATGCTGAAAATGCACTTCAGATGCCTTGACAGATCTGGAGGAGCCCTTCAGTATGCACCAGCCAAGGTCTCCAAAATCGTCGTCGTCTGCTGTGCCCTGCACAACATAACGCAGCAGCGAGGATTAGCACCGCATGAGGAGCAAGGCGCTGAGCGCACAGCCTCTTCAGAGGAGGAGGAGGAGGAGCAGGAGGAACCTGCGGTCCACATCCCACCAGTACCCGAGCACATTGCTGCCCGGAAGGCCAGGGATGGGCTCACCATGGCCAGATTTACTTAACTTCAGGCATTACACCCATATGGCTGCCATATGCTGCACCAGGTTCCCACCACCCCACAGCAACACCATAAAGCATCCCTACAACCAAGCCATTCCTTTCACACTGACCACCATTGCTGGAGGTAACGTTATGTCTCACCATTCACTCCAACTCACTAAGCGACTTCCAAGTTGCAGACAAAATTGGCCATGTGATGAAAATAAATATTTTTATCTGTGACATCAGAGTACCGGAAGATTAAGACAAACAGTTAATAAAAGACCCAAGTGCTTACACTTGTGAATCTACTTTGTGTGTCATCTTTCTCTTAACATGTGCTTCTATGAGGTGCTACCCCTGTGGCTTCAGCAGAGGTAGAGGCAGCCTTCTCATTTCCCTGCTGTGACTGTGTAAACACTTTTGGCAGACGTCCTCTGGGTCTTGGAGTCTGTGATGGACCCGCCAAAGTCTGCTCCTCCTGCGACTGTGCAGGGGCAGACTCGGCCATCACGATCCCAGGAGGCATGTGGGGCTCTGACTGAGGGGGATGCAATGGGGGAGAAGTGAGAGCACTTTGAGAGGAGCCCCTACTTCCAAGTCCCCTCTCACCGTCTTCCCTCTCATGGGCCACCCGCACTTCCCTGCTAGCAAGGAGCTGGAGAGCACATTGCTGCACAGCAGTGGGGCCATGAGGACCCAAGTCTACGTTGACATCCCTCTTAGAGAGGAGATCTACGAGCCTCTGCCATCTATTCTCCATAGATAGCATGTGCTCATGTGAGTGGCGCATTAGCTGCTCCATGCAGGTGGCCATCCTTTCCATGGAAGAGCCTACAGTCGCCATCACCTGCGACATGGTGGTGCTCATGTTGGAGATGGACTCCTCTATTCTCTGCACATTTGCAGACATCGCGGTCGCAAAATAGAAATAGGAGGATAGAGCAGATGAATGCGTGGCTGGAGAGATGGTGCAGGAGGGAGGACTTCAGATTCCTGGGGCATTGGGGCCGGTTCTGGGGGAGGTGGGACCTGTACAGGCCGGTCGGGTTGCACCTCAACACGGCCAGAACCAATATCCTCACGGGAAGGTTTGCTAGTGCTGTTGGGGAGGATTTAAACTAATTTGGCAGGGGGATGGGCACCAGGATGTAACATTAGAAAGGGGAAATAAAGTGCTCAAAGGATTGGGAGAGGCAGAGAGCACTAATGTAAAAATGGTAAGGTATTAGGTGGCATCAAACTAAGAGAGAATACAGGATGGTCTAAGATGGGTTTACAGTGTATGTATGTGAATGCACGAAGCATAGTAAACAAGGTAAGTGAACTGCAGGCACAAATAGCCACATGGGAATATGATGTTGTGGCAATAACTGAGACCTGGCTCAAAAAAGGGCAGGATTGGGTATTAAATATTATAAGGTGTTCAGGAAAGATAGGGAAGGAGAGATAGGAGGTGGTTGGCAGTATTGGTTAAGGAGAATGTTACAGTGCTGGAGAGGGAGAATGTCCTGGAGGGGTCAAGGACAGAATCTATATAGCTAGAATTAAGAAATAATAGAGGTGCCATTACACTACTAGGTGTATTCTATAGACCACCAAATAGTGGGAAAGATGTGGAGGAGCAAATTTGCAGAGAAATTACAGAGAGGTGCAAGAACTATAGAGTAGTAATAATGGGGGACTTCAACTATCCTAATATAGACTGGGATCGTAATAGTGTAAAGGGCAGAGAAGGGGAAGAATTCCTGAAGTGTGTTCAGGAGAACTTTCTCGATCAGTACGTTTCCGGCCCAATGAAGAAGGAGGCATTGCTGGATCTGGTTCTGGGGAATGAAGTCGGTCAAGTCAGCAAGTGTCAGTAGGGGAACATTTAGGGAACAGTGATCACAGTATCACAAGGTTTAGATTAGCTATGGAAAAGGACAGGGAGCAATCTAGAGTAAAAATACTTAATTGGAGGAAGGCTAATTTCAGTGGGTTGAGAATGGATCTGGCCCGGGTAAATTTGGTTCTCGACCCTTCTGCCAATGGGAACAGTTTCTCTCTATCTACTCTGTCTAGACCCGTCATGATTTTGAATACCTCTAGCAAATCTCCTCTCAACCTTCTATGACGGGCCGAATGGCCTCCTTCTGTGCTGTATGCATTCTATGATTCTATGATTCTACAAGTGACTGCTGTATGCCATGTGGCTGTATGAGATGTAATTCTGTTACCAAGTTGATGAGAGGTCCCCCTCTCTCCGTCTCCCACTACCAGCTGCTCTGCAACTCCTGATACTTCCAGGGTGACCTCGTCTGCTGCAGTTAAAGTCGCCAATGATGGAGGGCCACCTTTGGTTCTCTCCCTCTCTTTCTTATTGTGGGCTTTCTTTTCCTGCAAGGAGGGAAAGAAGAGAAGTTTGAGTGAGAGTGATGGAATGAGTGCAAGGAATGGATGGGTTACATCTTTAGAGGGAGACTATGATGGAGTGGGGTGCCAAAGCCAAGTGGCCTCCTTGCATGTTGTTAGTTGGTATAATTGCATTAGGATGAGGGGGAGTGTGAGGGGTGGCTAGTCAGATGGGGATGTGATAATGTAGAGAGTGAGAGAGGGATGGGTTGATATGCAAGGTATGTTGGTGTGAGTAATGATGTGCAGGATGAGGCTTGGGAAGGCAGAGTGATGGGGATGTGATGAGAGACACAGCAGGATGAAGTTGAGTGTGGCTTAGCACTCGCCTTTCCTGATCTAATGAGATAATTGAAGCGTTTCCAGAACTGCACCCAGGTCCTCCTGACAACATCCCTGCTGTTCACCTCCCCTGCAATTTGGAGTCAGGCTTGTTTTGTCTCCTGGAGAGGTCTCTTGTGCCCATCAGAAGGGAAGAGGACCTCCCTGTGTGCTCTCACTCCCTCCACAAGCATATGGAGGGAGTCATCTGAGAACCTGGGTGCAGCCCTCTACCTCTGTGCAGTCATGTTTCCAAGGCTTAGCAACACTCAAACGCTCCAATACAGTGCCTGCGCACTCCTAGATGAACCTTCAAATGCAATGTGGCCAAGGCTCCTTTAAATATCGCGGCTGAAAATGAGTCATCGATGATGTCATCAGATCCGCACCATATAATAGGGCTGGGAAACGCGCAGGCCTGCCTTAATAGGCCTTATTAAGGGAAAGTCACTCTGAGGAGCGGCATGAAATGGGGAACGGGGTCGTGACCCGTCACGCTGACCACCTGCACCCGACCCGCCCAGGTAAACAAAATTCTGTCCTTTGTGTGAGTCTCATTGAGGCCTTCTGAAAGCCTCAAGCCTTTACTGAAGTAAGGTAACCAATCCACCCTGGGATCGATTACTTTCTCTAGTCAGACTGGCCAAAATGAAGTGGTAACAACCTTAAAATGGGGTCGTTAATGCTGATGACTGGCCCCCTGCCATTTTTACAGAGGCTAACCGCTGGGCGGCCAAACGCCTGCCTGTTTCAGGTGGTAGGCGCCTTTTAATATGCAAATTGGGGTCTTATGACATACATTCAGTTTCACTGGTGATAGAGTCGAAGAGGCCTTGTAAACGTAAGTTGTAAATTAGTTTTGTGGAGCCAGGAGGAATCGGAGTGCTTTTCCAGGCCCCACAAAAATAATCTGGGAAACCGTCACCCTGGGTTCCCCCCTCCCTGATCCCTACCCACCCCGCATTCAGATTTACTTTGCTGCCGTTCCACAGTGTCTGGACCACCTGATATTAGGCTGGCCTGAATTTGCCGAGCTGCATTCGCGGCCTCAAAATGACTCTGGCCCCTTCGCTCCCGGAACGGGCGGGCTGCTGACACGCTCCACTGGTTGGCCATCCAAAAGTTAAAATCAAATGCTTCTTTAAAAAAAAACCTTCAGCAATTTTGTCCTTGGAAGGACTCCCTGTGCCTTAGAAGGACCGATCGGCTTAGGTTAGGGCAGCTGCCACTGATGTGTCCTTGCACGTACTGCCGACCCACCCCAGCTATGCAATTAACTTTGTCTATGGGTTTTGGGATGGGGTCTCCAGTCTTAGGTGAGGCAGAGTGGGGGTTCTGCTCTGCTACACTTGTGCCGGTGGGGTGATGCCCCAGGAATTTTCAAACTATTGTAGCTATCTGCCAAGAGCAGCATTGGGAATGGCCTGACAGCAGGCAGCCACTCTCACAGACACAGGTACATATGGTCAAAGGAAGACTTGTGAGGGGAGAAATGGGAGGTGGAGAGCACATACCCTTCAATAGAAGATAATTGGGGTAATTGTAACCTAACTCACCAGGCAGGAAACCCACAGGAGTGGATGGAACGCCAGTTTTACACCCACCCATTGACTTCAGTGGAGAGTAAAATCAGGCAGGGAGTAAAACCAGTGTTGCCCCCCACCCCCCGATCCCGTCAGTTTCCTGATGAGCGGGTTAGGTTAAAATTGCCCCCAATATATGCTAAAAGAAAATTAATACACATCAAATGCCCATTATGGTTATTTAGCTTACCAATGATTTTGCTGCAATTGATTTGGATATACAGGGCACAATTTCGAAATTTGCAGATGACACGAAACTTGGAAGTGTATTAAAAAGCAAGGAAGATAGTAAGAAGAATACATAGACAGACTGGTGGAATGGACAGACACATGGCAGATGAAATTCAATGCATAAAAGTGTGAGGTTGTGGCGGATCGCCACCTAAAACGGGCATAATCCACTCTTCCGTCTGTGGACAAATTTCCAGCACCTTCCCCTTTAAGGCACCTTACCTTTAAGGCAGAAGGGGGCGGGGCCTCCGGTTTTACCCAGAGAATTCTGGGAGTTTTTCCAGTGAATTCTGGGAGCAGCTTTCTCAGCCATTTTGTGTGCCATGCAGTGAATAAAAGTTTCTTGTTTTCCACATATGGATTCAGCCTCCATTCGTGTTTCGCGGCAGCCTCAACATTGGTGACCCCGACGCTCAGAACGTATTCCGAGCACTGCAATGGCAGATACGAATGCAGTTTCCGTGAAACTGCCGGAGTTTTGGGAAAACCAGCCCGAAGCCTGGTTTCTCCAAGCTGAATCTCGCTTCCGGCTGCGAAATATCACCACAGATGGGACGAAGTACGACTATCTCGTCACATCACTCAGTAGCGCCACAGTTTCCAAGGTTTGGACAACGTTGCAGAACCCACCAGAGGAAGGCAAGTGCGCACACCTCAGGACAGCACTCCTTAAAAAATTTACGGCCTCGGCATATCAGCGAAACTGCCACCTCCTCGACCTTCCAGGCCTCGGTGACGCCTCATCGTCAGACCTCCTCTCCCACATGCTCTCCCTCACCGACGAGAGCCCACCCGGATCCCTCTTCCGCACGCTGTTCATCCGCCAGCTCCCTCTCAGCATCCGCCCAGCGATCGTGGCGTCCGGCCTCACGAACCTGGAAGCCCTGGCCGATGAGGCCGACAAGCTGCTGTCCGCTCACTCCAGCCGTGACGTCACTCCGGACCTGGCAGCCAATGCCTGGGCGCGCCCCTCACCATCCAGCATGCGGCCGCAAGGGCCTGTCACCAGGCCCACGGGGCCTTCGCGCCCCACTAACCCGGGCCACTGTTACTACCACACACGGTTCGGCACCAGGGCACAACGGTGCACACCTCCCTGCTCTTTCAAGTCCGCCCCCGTTCCAGCCCCCGCGATGGCCGTGGGCCACGCGGGCTCCCTGCTGTTCGTCACGGATGACAAAACCGGCCGCCAGTTCCTGTGCGACACTGGGGCTCAGCACAGCATCATCCCGGCCTCCTCCCTCGACATCCAAAAGGGTGAACGAGGACCGGCGCTGGCTGCTGCTAACGGCTCGGAAATCCGGACGTATGGCACCCGGACAGTCACCCTCGACCTCGCTGGTCACCGCTACCGATGGGAGTTCATCACTGCCAAGGTGCTCTCCCCCCTCATCGGCGCAGATTTCCTGTGCGCCCACGGCCTACTGGTAGACATCCCACGTCACCGCCTCGTGGACATGAACACCATGTCCCCCATCCTGGGCGCCATGGCCCCCCGTCAACCCGCCGACATGGCGTCACAGTGCCACGCCCGGGCCACGGATGACTACTCGGCACTCCTGGCCGAATTCCCGGCCCTTACCAATCCGACCTTCTCCACGGAGGCCGCCAAACATGGGGTGGAACACTTCATCCCCACCACAGGCCCCCCAGTGTACGTCCACGCCCGCAGGCTGGACCCGGCCAAACTGGAGATCGCGCGGACCGAGTTTGCCACCATGGAACAGCTCGGCATGATCCGCCGCTCCAACAGTCCCTGGGCCTCCCCACTCCACATCGCCCCCAAACCAGGCGGAGGTTGGCGCCCCTGCGGGGATTACCGCCGCCTCAATGACGCCACCACCCCTGATCGGTACCCCGTGCCGCACATTCAGGACTTCTCGGCTAGACTGGCCAGCCGCTCAGTCTTTTCCAAGGTCGACCTGGTGCGCGGCTACCACCAAGTCCCCGTCCACCCCGCGGACGTCCCCAAGACGGCCGTAATCACCCCCTTCGGCCTTTTCGAGTTCCTGCGGATGCCCTTCGGCTTCAAAAACATGGCCCAGGCATTCCAACGGCTCATGGACTCGGTCCTTCGGGACCTGAAGTTCCTGTTCGTCTACCTGGACGACATCCTGGTAGCCAGTTCCTCCAAGCAGGAACACCTCAAACACCTTCACATCCTGTTCGGGCGCCTCAGCGACCACGGGCTCATCCTCAGCCCAGCCAAATGCCAGTTCGGCCTGGACAAGATCGACTTCCTCAGCCACCACATCACCCATGCTGGGGCCATTCCCCTGCCCACCAAGGTGCAGGCCGTCCAACAATTTCCCCGCCCCACCACAATCAAAGGTCTCCAGGAGTTCCTCGGGATGGTGAATTTCTATAACCGCTTCATCCCCAAAGCGGCGTCCCTCATGAGGCCCCTGTATGAAGTCCTCCGGGGCAGGAGCGGCAAGATGGCGGTCGAATGGACGGCAGACGCGTCCGCCGCCTTCGATTCCACCAAGACCGCGCTCGCCAACGCCACCCTGCTCGCGCACCCACGGCCCAATGCCAGGGTAACGCTCACCATGGATGCCTCCGACCATGTGGTCGGCGCCGTGTATGAGCAGTGGGTCGACGGCGCCTGGCAACCACTTGCCTTCTTCAGCCACCAACTACGCCCCCCGGAGGTCAAGTACAGCACCTTCGACCGCGAGCTCCTCGCGCTGTTCCTGGTGGTCCACCATTTCCGGTTTTTGCTTGAGGGCCACCCCTTCACTGCGTTTGTCGACCACAAGCCCCTGACATTCGCAATGGCAAAGACAACCGACCCCTGGTCCGCCAGGCAGCAGCGCCAGCTCGCGGCAGTGTCCGAGTTCACCACGGACATCCAACACGTCTCCGGCCGAAACAATGTGGTAGCCGACTGCCTCTCCTGCCCCGCCATCCACGCCGCACACCTAGCAGTCGACTACGCTCAACTCGCAGCAGACCAGATCACCGACCCGGATCTGCTCTCCGCACCCACCAACCTACCAGGGCTACGCCTGGCCGACGTCGCCTGTGGCCCGACCGCAGTCACGGTCAAGTGCGACATATCCCTATGTCAACCTCGGCCCGTCGTCCCAGCGTCCTGGCGCCGCCGGGTATTCGAGATTCTCCACAACCTCTCCCACCCCGGCGCCCGCGCATCCATCAAATTGGTAGCCAACCGCTTTGTCTGGCGCGGCCTTCGCAAGGATGTGCGTACTTGGGCCAACTCCTGCCTATCCTGCCAACGGGCCAAGGTACAGCAACACACGAAAGCACCCCTCGAGGAGTTTACCGTCCCCTCGCGGAGATTCGACCACATCCACGTGGACATCGTCGGGCCCCTGCCGCCGTCGCAAGGCCACACGCACTTGCTGACCATCGTTGACCGCACCACATGCTGGCCTGAGGCAATTCCACTGACCTCTACCACCACCGCCGACATCGCCAGAGCCTTCGTCAGCACCTGGGTCGCACGGTTCGGCGTCCCCTCCGACATGATGTCGGACAGAGGTCCGCAATTTACCTCTGAACTCTGGACCGCCGTCGCACGCAATCTCGGGGTGACCATCCACCGCACCACAGCGTACCACCCCCAAGCCATAGGTCTGTGTGAGCGGTTCCACAGATCCTTGAAGGCATCTCTTCGAGCCAGCCTCCAAGACGGTGCCTGGACCGACCGACTTCCGTGGGTCCTCCTCGGCCTGCGCACCGCGGTTAAAGAAGACCTCCACGCATCGGCAGCAGAGCTCATGTACGGTCAGCCGCTGCGCGTACCCGGCGAGTTCCTGCCCACCGCCACGACACCCTGGTCAGCCGAGCAGCAACGCCACGACTTCGCCTCTCCGGCGCTGCAGTTCGCCCCGGTGCCCATTGCCCGACACGGCGAATCCACCTGACACGTCCCACTAAGCCTGCACCAGGCACGGTTTGTTTTCGTCCGGCACGACGCCCACCGCGGACCCCTTCAACCCCCGTATGACGGGCCCTACAAGGTGCTACAGGCTGGGGACAAATTTTTCACCCTGCAAGTGGGCGACAGGACCGAAAAAGTGTCGGTGGACCGACTCAAGCCTGTAAGGGGTTCGGTTCGGGGTGCTTGTGCGGGATTAGGCCTTCGTTGCCTAATACTATTGCTTGCTCTGGTCTCCGGCCAGCCTTGTTGCAATAAGCACCTGTGAGTGGTTCGACCCACTCGCCCTTACGGTTCTAACACTGGACTTAGATGCGAGAGCAGTAATGCAGAGAAAAACTCAAATAGACCCGGTTGAATAGTACGAAATGGAAATCTTTATTGCATAGCGTCTAAAATCATGAAGTACATGTCATAGGCACAAATTAACGACAGTACAAGTATACATACATTCATAAAGCTTGGTCTATGGTAATGAAGAACGCACGGCACATTGTAAAAAGGGGAACACATTGTACTTTATCCTTAATAAAACCACCCTCCCCTATCAATACCTACACTACGTCTAGATTTGTAGGATCGGGAAACATGCTCACCACTCGTGATACTTCGGAGAATTTTAAAGTAAGGCACTCGGCTCGTTTCGCTGCAGTTCTTTCTTGTATTTTCGGGCGCGGTCGGGGTTTACTGACCGTGGCGGTACGTGGATTCTTCTCCTCTTCTTCTCGTCTCGTCTCGTCTCGTCTCTTCGGGCCTTCGGGTCCAGATACCGTTTACCGACTCTCGGGATGGTGCACCCGGTCACTGGCCTTCGTCGAGGCGGCTCGTTCTGTTCGAGCTCCACCCAACATAGTCAACAGAGTCCAGAGAAAAACAGAAGGCTGCTCGTCCAGCAGAGCGATACCCGAGGATCAGAATAGGAGAATAAAAGTTCAGCAGTCATCAGCGAGATAAAACAGTCAAGAGACCGATGGACATTTGTTCACTATAGTTATAGTGCTGTGTTCCCTTATCTCCCACTCAAATCTTGATGTTTGTCCTTTGTGCACAAAACTCCCAGCATGGGGCGATTCTTTCCTTTAATGGGTTTCGGTAGCACCTTAAACTGGCCAACTATCCGTTAATGTTTTTCCCATTGTGGAACCGGCTAGGAGCCTCCCTGACTGGTTTTGGGGCCTCCTCGAATACTGACTTAATCACCCGAGAATGGCTCTCTCATTGTAGAGCCGTGGGGAATTTGCGTATTGATGTATCTGGATGGGCCTTCGATTGCCCAGTACAATGGTCCTTACTTGTGCATGGAAAATGATTCCAGCACTTATATCTCTTGCTATTGTGTCGAATGCAGACAGGTTGCATCCTGTCTTTATCAGTGTTTGCTGCGTATTAACCAATCTTATACTGAAATGTTTATTCGAACGCCATCTTGTCTGCCCACTGAAAATTCTGGAAGCTTCTGCCACGAGGCGCGGCGGCCATTCTACAGGCTTCTGTGTCCTGTTTAATCATGACAGCATTTCGTTGAAATAAAACTGATGAAACGAATCTGCTTTATCTCGTTATTTCGAATCGCGAATTTTACAAGCCAGCACACTCGGAGCCCGGGGAGCAGGTCCCTGTAGCTTGTCCACCTCCACGCGGCCGACCTGCCCTCAAGCCGGTTCACCCGGCTGCTCCACGCCCGGCCGTTCCACGTCCACCGACGTCCTACAAGAGCCGCTCCGGCCGGCCCATCAGACCGCCGCACCGTCTCGTCCACACCTCCTAAGCGGATTCTGGGGGGAGCTGTGTGGCGGATCGCCACCTAAAACGGGCATAATCCACTCTTCCGTCTGTGGACAAATTTCCAGCACCTTCCCCTTTAAGGCACCTTACCTTTAAGGCAGAAGGGGGCGGGGCCTCAGGTTTTACCCAGAGAATTCTGGGAGCAGCTTTCTCAGCCATTTTGTGTGCCATGCAGTGAATAAAAGTTTCTTGTTTTCCACATATGGATTGAGCCTCCATTCGTGTTTCACGGCAGCCTCAACAAGGTGATATATGTTGGTAGGAAGAATGAGGAGAGGCCATACACACTAAATGGTACAATTTTAAAGGGGGTGCAAGAACAGAGAGACCTGGGGATGCTTGTGCACAAATCTTTGAAGGTGCCAGGACATGTTAACAGAGCAGTTAATAAAGCATATGGGATCCTGGGCTTTATAAATAGAGGCATAGAGTACAAAAGCCAGGAATTTATGCTAAACCTATATAAAACACTAGTTCGGCCCCAGCTGGAGTATTGTGTCCAATTCTGGGCACCACACTTTAGGAAGGCCGTGAAGGCTTTGGAGAGGGTACATAAAAGAGATTTATAGAATGGTTCCAGGGATGAGGGATTACAGTAACGTGGATAGACTAGAGAAGCTGGGGTTGTTCTCCTTGGAGCAGAGAAGGCTAAGAAGAGATTTAATAGAGGTGTTTAAAATGATGAAGGGTTTAGATAGAGTAAATGAAGAGAAACTGTTTCCAATGGCTGAAGGGTCGATAACGACAGGGCACAGATTTAAGGTGATTGGCAAAAAAAACAGGTGACATGAGGAGAAACATTTTTACGCACTGAGTAGTTAGGATTTGGAATGCCCTGCCTGATAGGGTGGTGGATACAGATTCAATAGTAGCCTTCAAAAGGGAATTGGATAAATACTTGAAGACGAAAAAATTGCAGGGATATGGGGAAAGAGCGGGGGGGTGGGACTAACTGGATTGCTCTTTGAAAGAGCCGGCACAGACTCGATGGCCGATTGGCCTCCTTCTGTGCTGTACTATTCTATGATACTGACTTCTGGAACTTCCCAATAATGCTTAGCAGCAAAATAGGCCACTGACACCTTTTCTATGTGTGCTCTTTTGTAAATGTAAATAACACTTGTATCAATACAGACATGGTTCACATATGCTTCTTTCAAGCTATTTGATTCCACCCCTGATATTAAGTTACTTGTTTCAAGGACTCAAGGGACAATGTCAAATATATGCGTGTGTACTTTAATGTATACACCTATATACACCCCTCTCTACGCATGTACACACACACACCCTATACATACGCAGAACAGTGGCAAATGGAATTCAATTTGGGGAGGGCTAACAAGGCAAGAGAATACACATTAAATGGTAGGACACTGAAAAGTGCAGAGGAGCAAAGGGACCTTGGAGTGCAGGTCCACAGATCCTTGAAGGTAGCAGGCCAGGTAGATAAGGTGGTTAAGAAGGCATACGGAATACTTGCCTTTATTAGCCGAGGCATAGAATACAAGAGCAGAGGGGTTATGCTTGAACTGTATAAGACACTAGTTAGGCCACAGCTAGAGTACTACGTGCAGTTCTGGTCACCACATTACAGGAAAGATGTAATTGCACGAGAGAGGGTACAGAGGAGATTTACGAAGATGTTGCCTGGACTGGAGAATTTTAGCTACGAGGAAAGATTGGATAGGCTGGGTTTGTTTTCTTTGGAACAGAGGAGGCTGAGGGGAGACCTTATTGAGGTGTATAAAATTATGAGGGGCCTAGATAGAGTGGAGGACCTAGAAGGACCTATTTCCCTTAGCAGAGGGATCAACAACCAGGGGGCATAGATTTAATGTAATTGATAGGAGGTTTAGAGGAGATTTGAGGGGAAATTTCTTCACCTAGAGGGTGGTGGGGGTCTGGAACTCACCGCCTGAAAGGGTGGTAGAGTCAGAAACCCTCACTACATTTAAAAAGTGCTTGGATGTGCACTTGAAGTGCCGTAACCTACAGGGCTACAGACCAAGAGCTGGAAAGTGGGATTAGGCTGGATAGCTCTTTGTCGGCCGGCACGGCCACGATGGGCCGAAATGGTCTCCTTCCGTGCTGTAAATTTCTATGATTCTATGATACACTTATAATATACATCCCATAGAATTAAAGGGTTAATAGATGACACACGTTCGCACGCAAAGCAACACCACAAACAAGTGTACAGGACAAGGAACAGGTGTTATAACTGAGCTACACCCTTTTTTTTCAATAAGTTTCCTGTCAAAACAAGAAATAAGCCGTTATGTCTCCTTTAAAAACTGTCTGATGACATGTCTCCTTTGGTGTGTTTCAGCGGCTGATAAGGACTAAACCGCAATTTTTTTGTTAAAAATCTGCTGATGGGTGGGGCAGGGGTTGACAACCACACTGACTTGCGAAACGGGGCTGACGTCTGAATTCACCAACCAATGTTCAATTCAAAGAACATCAGATATAGAGGGCCTGCCAATGTCTGAAGGCTCGCTCCAGACGTCTGCAGCTCAAAACAAGCACAAGGTCTATTTTGTAACCCTGTGGTTTTAATATTTAACAGTTTATTTTGTCAAGTTGAGACATTGTATCCAGGAGAAAAAACCCAACAAGTTATACTGAATTTAGGGTAACTACAAAGCCATTGAATTTAAACTAACTTCTTCTTTAGTCAGACATATTGGAGAGATAGTATTTAAGCAAAAATCATGAACCCTCAGTGTAATACGATCTGGCAGATAGGTGTGTAACACCCTTTTAACATCAGCAGCAGGTGAGGAAAGCACCTCACGGAGAAAACCTACTGTATGGTTGTGTTGCTTCAGAACAATTCCCTGTAAAAGTTATTTCCACGGATAGTTTGAACATTCCTAGACATTAAAATCAAAAGTTTTACCTATACTGCACTATCCATAAATCTGTAATATCTTGACCACAGGTCTGTTGAAAATCTGTAAACTGATTAGCTATTTAGATGGTTTAGATGCCTATATTGAATAAATTAACTGGACAAAAGTCCTGCTAGGGAAGTCCTTCATTGCCAAGGTAACCTTAACCAAATGTTAATAACCTTACTGCTATAATCATGTGATTCCACATACGCTTAGATTCAATGGCCCAAAAATTCGGCCGTTCCCGGGTGAGTACTCAGTGCGTACTCACCCGTATTGCTTTCTGAAGTGCCGGTTTCCTGCATGCACTGCGCATGCGTGGGAAACCGGAACTTCCGGTATGGTGAAGGGGGCGGTTCCTAGGTGAACCGCGTGCGCGCTAGAGGCTGCGCGCACGCAGCACACTTAGATTTTTTTTCAGGTTTCTACGCGAGGGTAAGTATTGAAGATTCTACGCTAATAAAAAGGAGGCATAAGACCCCTTTTGAACAAGGTAAGTAGTTAAATAAGTATAATTTTAAATTTTTTTCAACAGGTTTATCTTTTTTAGACACTTTAAAGAAAGGTAAGTTTATTTTTATAACTTTTAAAAAGTATTTTAATTTTTTCAAAAATTTAAATTTTTGTTTAAAGTGGTTAATTTATTTAACTATAGTTATTTTATAAATGTGATGGTTTTTAAAAAAAAATTATTTTAAGTTTAGCTGTTCTTTTGGGGCCGATTTCAATTCACAGATTTGACAGGTCTCCTGTCAAATCTATGAATGAAAGATGGTCTGCTGCCATTGGCTCTCCATGGCCCACGTGATACCAGGGGTCGCATCGCACTAACTGCGCCCCTGGGACATGCAAGCACTGCGCGCCGGCTCTTGGGAGAGGCCCAGGACTCGAAGTTCCTGTGGCCCCAAAACACAACGGCAGGCGTGGTGGGTAAGAGCGCGCGCGATCCTTACCCCCGCGGCAAGCCGGCCATGCGAATTTCTAGGCCAATATGTATGGAGGTAGAGGTGACATATAAAGTGCTGAGCCGAGACATTGGGAGAGTCACCCAATGAACTGTTACACACTTTGTGATCAATTATAGAGTGACATAGGTAGAATATGGCTATTAGCTGCCTACCTGTCTTCTTAGTCATTGGATGGCAAGGAGAAATCTATAAGAAGTAATGGAAAAGACATACAATATTTCAAAAACTATATTTCGTGACAGAAATGTTTGGTGCAATGGCAAGCCTGCCAGAGAGCCTCTTGTCAGTGTCAAGGAGCATGGAGGAGTCCGCCTCCAACATTGCACAGGTCTTTGCGTGGAGCTTGGAGCCCATGATTTCCAAGGATGGAAATGATGGGCAACTCCATTAGGACACTTGTGCACCCAACCATGATGCTGGGTGTGATGGGCAATCTCATAAGAACATAAGAACATAAGAACATTGCAGCACCAGCGGAAGCGACCCAATGTCTCAGTGCTGAAGTGGAGGCTCAGACTGCTCTCATGCAGGCTCAGCTTGCTGCCACGCAAGCTCAGACTGATGCCATTGTGGCTGGGTTTACGAGTGTGGAAAGGGACTTGCAGGGTCTCACAGCAATCTGTGCTCCAACAGATGGCTAGGAATACTGAGACACCGCCCTGGGGCAGTGGCTCCGTGGAGCAAGAACCTGCTGTCCTCTCTCAGGATGACAGCATTCCTACTCCCACCCCTGCCACCCTGGCAGCGCCCTTGCTGCTGCCTGTCAGCCAGCCATCCCAGACTGCTGCCGCCCATGCCGAGGTGGTGCAGTCTACAACCGGGCCTTCTAGGCCCAGAACTGCTTGAGGTCGTCCTGCAAGGTGATCTGCAGTCTCCCTCATGGAAAGTCAGCAGCCTTCCATCAGCCATACTGCAGCCACTGGGGTAGCACTGTGTAGCGCATTAGCGTAGGCAAAGGAACAGACACTAAGGGAATGCACAAGGGTGATTAGTTGACGTTGTTGTTGTAGTTTGGCATTGATTAATTTATAAATTATGTTTGGAATGTTTGTTTTGTGGTGGCTCTCATTTCAGCTTTGTGCCCAAGAGGACGCTGTGATGTTCTGTGACAGAGGGATGGTAAGGTGGGGAAGTGGTGAGCAACAGGTTTCATTCAAGGGAACCGGATTCTGATGAGGTGCTCACGAACAGCCCGTACGGAACAGGGATCTGCTGCCTGCCTTCTCCCTTTCTCCTCTTCCTCCTTCTCCTCCTCTTCCTCCTCCTCCTGAGGTGGTCGTGGAACCTGTTGTGGCAAGAGCTGTGCCCTCATGATGGCCAAATTATGGAGGATACAGCAGACCACCATGAAATGTGACCCCCACTCTGGTGTGGACTGGAGGTCTCCTCCCAAGCGGTCAAGGTAGCGGAATCATTGCTTTAGAACCTCGATGGTCTGCTCGGTGAGGTACCTCATGGCAGCCTGGCTGTCATTTTATGACTGCTGGCCATGAGTGGTGGGGTTGCGGAGTGGAATAATCAGCCAGGTGCAGAGCGGATAGTCCTTGTCTCGGAGCAACCACCCTCGGGTTCGATGTGGTGGCTGGAAGTTTAATGACTGCTGCCAGGATACCGGGCATTCACCACCATGATGTGCTGGGCGTGGTCGCATACCAACTGCACATTAAGTGAGTGGTAGCCTTTGTGGTTGCGGTACATCTCAGGATTAATATGCGGTGCCCGCAAAGCCACGTGTGTGCAGTCGATGGCGCCCTACACCATGGGGAAGCGTGATATCTTGGCAAAGCCACATGCGTGCAATGAAGTCCCTTCTCCTGGAGTACAGCGCCTCTGTGACTTCCCTGATGCAGCGATGGATGGCAAACTGGGAGATGTTATCTATGTCTCCTGCTCCAGACTGGAAGGATCCGGTGGTGAAAAAATTGAGAGCCATGGTGATCTTGAGGGCCACTGGCAGCGCTGTCGTCGCCCTGCTCTGAGGTCTGGTTCCAGGAGGTGGCAGAGCTCTGTGACCACCTCCTTGGTGAAGTGGAGCCTCCTAATACACTGCTCCTGGCTTAAGTGCAGGTAGGAGAGGTGCTCTTGGAAAACCCCTAGGTGTATAAGGCCATCTGCTGAAAGCCCTCCTGCCCCTCCTCCTCCTCCCTCTGTGAGCAGCTTTTCCTCTTCTTCGCTGCCTCTGCTCTAGCTCCCTGTCATACCCGAGTGCGAGGGGGACTGCAAGTAGAGCTTCCATAACTGGGAGCAAGTGGTGTGAGCAAAACCATTTAAATCAGAAGCAAGGTTTTCTCCACTAGCAGCACCACTCCCTGTCACCTCACCAACTTTCAATAATTGTAGAAAGCTCCAAACAGTTGCACAAACTTACACAGAGCCAATACAAATCAAAAAGCAAGTCAGGTGCAAGATATTGCTGATCCATTTAAATATTGCTGGTGGGAGGTCCTTCCTGCTGCTGAATGCATGTTCAGCTGTTCGAGATTTGGAGAGGGCATTGAATGGAGCGGCGACGTTGAAAATGGCAGGTCGTGCGTCAAATCAGCATTGCACACTCATTGATGTCACGATCTGCCTCATTACTATTTCTCTAGTGAGCGCAGGCAATGACTGCGCTGCTGACCTGCCCAAAATGACGGCCGTCGTGGGACCCACTAGATGTGGGCAGAAGTGAGGCGGCTGCCATTTTCTCTCCGAAATCCGCCTTATCAGTCAGCGCTAAGGTGCCGAATTTCACGGCCTATCTGTTCATGTTATCACAGTGGAATTTAATCAGGGCCATTAAACTTGTGTGTCCTGAAACAGATCTTTGCTTTTCATGCCAGGACTTTGGTAAACACAAAGCCACAACCCAGAGTGGAGGCCAGTAACATTAGTACACAACTGAGCCTTGCTGTAAATTAACCAATTGCAAACTGTTGTAAAAGATGATGCTGGATCAAAAGGAGGTGATTTTCGATGGGCGTCTGGCCATTTAATGTTGAGTCTATGGGCGTTAAGGGTCCAGAAAATTTGGTTGCAGTCCCGCCTGTCCATTCTACGTTGAAGTGCTCCCGACACCATTTTGGGTCGGGCCCCTTCTTAGGACTGAAATCAGCGGGCACCTATTTAATGAAGTTCTTATCCATGCTTTCACACAAACTCTGGAAGCATGTGGAGTTTGTGGAGCTCAGCAGCTTACTGGCATCAGTCTGAGCTTCAGTCAAAGCTGTCAGAGATGTCACCACAGGCTCTATCACTAAGGGCCCTGCTCAGCATGCACAGAGCTGACCACATGTTCCATGGTTGACTGCATTGCCCTGATGCCATGCACGATGACCCTGCACAAGCTCGCAGTGGATGCCTCAACACTGTCCAACAAGGTGTGGAGACGCCCTGGCAGGCCATCCAATGCACCAAACAATTGCTGGTGCACACCTATCAGTCGTATATTAACGTTTGGGCCCTGGAAGCCCTACATTAGCTCTTGGTCTCCAAACACCTCAATATTAAAATTCTCATCCTCATGTTCAAAGCCCTCCATAGTCTTGCCCCTCCCTAACTCTGTAACCTTCTCCAGCCCTACAACCCTCTGAGAACTCTGCATTCCTCCAACTCTGGCCTCTTGTTTATCTCCACTTCCTTTACCCCATCATTGGCGGCCTTGCCTTTAGCTGTTTAGGCCTTAAGCTCTGGAATTCCCTCCCTAGACCTCTCCACCTCGCCACCGCTCTCTTCTCCTTTAAGACCCTTCTTACAGCCTATTTGACCATGCTTTTGATCACCTGTCCTAATGTATCCTTCTTTGGCTTACTGATAATTTTTGTTTATGTTGCTGTGAAGCACTTTGAGACATTTTACTACATTAAAGGAGCTATATAAGTGCAAATTGTTATTGCTTTTGTAGAAACACAAAGTAATTTCTCACTTGGTGAAAAAGCTGAATATGCACTCAAAAAGAACCAATGTGATTTCTGAACATGAAACAAACAACTTCTGAGGGGAAAAAGCACTGCTAGGTTTCCCTTACTGTCACTGCTTGGAACAGACCAAAGCCATTCAAAATATTAGTCATCTAACTATACTGGTATGATTGAGTGAACCACACTTTTACCTGTTGTTATAACAGCAACTGGAGGTTAAATTGGACTTGAAAACTGCCAAAACCAACCTCTGGCTGCCAGCGTAAACTTCTCTGTGAATCATGTTTGTCAAATCAATCCTGACTGAAACTTTAAGATCCTGACTGAAGCTTAAAGTTAACATATCTCTTAGGTAGGTTTCATGCCAGGATGAATTTGGAAGCATTGGATTTATGTTCGCATGTCTAGTGTTCTCCTTCCTAACATCGCACTTGCCCTTGTTCATTTTCTGTGCATGTTTTTTCAGAGAGTAATCTACTGGAATTTTTTGAGGATGTAACTGATAGAATAGATAAGGGAGAACCAGTGGATGTGGTGTATTTGGACTTTCAAAAAGCTTTCGATAAGGTCCCGCATAAGAGATTAGCGTGCAAAGTTAAGGCACATGGGATTGGGTGCAAGGTACTGACTTGGATAGAGAACTGGTTGGCAGACAGGAAGCAAAGAGTTGGAATAAACGGGTCTTTTTCCGAGTGGCAGGCAGTGACTAGTGGGGTTCCGCAGGGATCGGTCCTAGGACCCCAGCTATTCACTATATATATTAATGATCTAGACGAGGGAACTAGATGTAATATCTCCAAGTTTGCAGCTGACACAAAGCTGGGTGGGCATGTGTGCTATGAGGAGGATGCAGAGAAACTCCAGTATGATTTGGACAGGTTGGGTGATTGGGCAGAAGCATGGCAGATGCAGTATAATGTGGATAAATGCGAGGTTGTCCACTTTGGTGGCAAAAACAGAAAGGCAGATTATGATCTGAATGGCAATAGATTGGGAGAAGGGGAAGTGCAACGAGACCTGGGTGTCCTTGTGCACCAGTCGCTGAAGGTAAGCATGCAGGTACAGCAGGCGGTTAAGAAGGCAAATGGTATGTTGGCCTTCGTAGCGAGAGGGTTTGAGTACCGGAGCAAGGATGTCTTGCTGCAGCTGTACAGGGCCTTGGTGAGACCATACCTTGAGTATTGTGTGCAGTTTTGGTCGCCTTATCTGAGGAAGGATGTTCTTGCCATGGAGGGTGTGCAGCGAAGATTCACCAGACTGATACCTGGGATGGCAGGAATGACGTACGAGGAGAGATTGGGTCGATTGGGCTTATACTCGCTGGAGTTTAGAAGAATGAGAGGAGATCTCATTGAAACTTATAAAATTCTAACAGGACTAGACAGACTGGATGCAGGAAGGATGTTCCCGATGGCGGGTGAGTCCAGAACAAGAGGTCACAGTCTAAAGATAAGGGGTAAGCCATTTAGGACAGAGATGAGGAGGAATTTCTTCACCCAGAGAGTGGTGAACCTGTGGAATTCTCTACCACAGAAGGCAGTTGAGGCCAAGTCAGTAAATATATTCAAGAAGGAGTTGGATATATTTCTTAAGGCTAAAGGTATCAAGGGATATGGGGACAGGGTACTGAGTTTGGATGATCAGTCATGATCTCATTGAATGGCGGAGCAGGCTCGAGGGGCCGAATGGCCTACTCCTGCTCCTATCTTCTATGTTTCTATGAGACTGTCTTCCAAAAGCATAGTAGTTTTGCCCATGCACATGCAGAATCCAGTGTCTGCATGTTTTATTTGTGTGTGCACACGCATGTGCACAAACCTTTTCTTGACACCGTGGAACTGCCTGTTTAACAGACAGCTGTACAAATGGGGTTGTTCTTTCAATCCATAGTAATCATTTCATGTATGATATCGGGAGTCATTACAAAAGTGGCAGTAGTCGATTGCTATAAACTTAGTAATGATTAAATTTCAGTAAAAAAAACAGAAGACATTAGGCAGTTTAAAGACTGTGCAAGGCAGAGATAAGAGGAGGGAGATTTTTTTCTTCATCTAAAATGAACCACCTAATTTTGAAAAATAAAATTCTTTGAAGAGAGTGGCTAGAATTTTTACCCTCCACCACCAATTTTTCAGTGGAACTAGGGCGGGCAGGAGTGGGAAATTAGATGGGATCTGTTCCATTGGGCCCCCCACCCATTTTTATGTGAGAGTGATTTCCCGTCAGAAGTGATGGGGGATGTACAATATGCCTGCTCATATATGCAAATGATGGATATACAGCATCTGATGTAATTTCTGTCATTTGCACCATAGCAATGCTAGGTGCAAGGGATACCTATTCTCCCTGGCATCCGGTGTTGCTATGGGTGGTGTACAGACTATTTAAAGCTTAAAGGACCAAAAAACCTACGTAAGCAATCACAGAGCAATCAATTATATATAATTAGGTATCTTCTAAAAAAATGTTTTCTATTTTTCAACCAGCGACACAGAGGCTACCAGCCCTGCTATGCTATGGCATGTCTTAAATGCCTGCCAAACTGAATATCTGCCTCCTTCCCTCCGCAGACGGGCTCCCCTGACGAGGCTGGGAAGCTCACCAGAATTATTCAAATAGCCCTAACCTCAGGAAATTCGCCGGGGTCAGTGGTGCATCCTTGTGGAAGGCCCGCTCCACCATAGAGCAGAAGATCTAGGCATTTGAGGAATTTCAGAAGCTCTCCAACCAGTCAAAGTAAATGGGCAGAAAATCTACCCCATGTGTCATGATAACATAGTGGGCCGAAAATTGATCCCGGGACGCGAGAGTACGCACTGCGTACTCTCGCGTATTCCCACTCCAATTGCCGGTTTTCTGCATGCCCTGCGCATGCGCTGAAAACCGGCAATTGCTCTTCTGAAAAGGGGGCGGGTCCTCGGTGCATCGCGTGCGCGCTACAGGCTTCGCGCACGCTGTGCACTTCATGCTTTGGACGCGCAGGTAAGTACGGAAGATTTTGGAAATGTAAAAAGGAGGAGTAAGACCCACTTTTAAGAAGGTAAGTAGTGAATTAAGTATTTTTTTGAATTTTTTTTAACAGGTATATCTTTTTTAGAGACTTTAAAGACAGGTAAGTTTATTTTTATAACTTTTTAAAAGATTTTAAATTTTTTCAAAAATTTAATTTTTTATTTAAAATGGTTAATTTAATTAACTATACTTATTTTATTAATGTGATGGTTTTAAAAAAAAAATTAATTGAGGTTTAGCTGTTATTTTGGGGGGGTGTAAGATTCATAGATTTCACAGCCGTGCTGTGAAACTTATGAATGGAAGATGGTGTGCTGCCATTGGCTCTAACTGAGTCACGTGATCCCACAGCTCGCACGAATTCACTACGCCGCTGGGATACGCAAGCACTGCCCAGCTGATGTCTAGAACATCAAGTTCGTGCGAGCTGGATCTGAAAAAGCACAAGCGAGGTGAGAGATCGCGGGGAAGCCTTACCCCCCGCGGGAACAGAGCGAGATCAATTTCTGGGCCAGTATGTTTATTATAAACTGAAAAATAGGATGCTCATCCTTAATGTTTTAAACTGTTTTCAGTAAGAACTGATTGATTTTGTTTTCTTTCAGTATAACAAATCAGTTTTTTAATGGCGTTAGAAACCTCATTGTCTGTTAAAAACAAATCGAGAACATCAACCATAACACATCATGCGTTAGAAAAGCTGAGTCACACGTAACTGGTTTCCTTGTCAGTTTGTCACAGTTTGTACTTCTTGTGCACACAGCATTCATTAATACTAACAGTGGAAGTAGAGGTTGACAGTTGGAGTCCAATCTGATTAAAAGCCCAATTTCAGTGCTCTGTTTATACTGAGAACCCAGTGCATTATCAGAGCTTACTGCTCAAATTCATGAGGGTGGATTGAGTAGAGTTACCCTGTTTACACTGCTGGCTCTCATCAGGTTAAGTCCACAGTTAGAATATTTCTAAATGTTCATATATATGTATGAACAGAGTAGATGTCAAGTTGCAGTTATACTGCAGCTGCTGATCCCAGAATGGTATGTGCAAGCAGCACATTTTTATACTGGGGAGAGATCTTGAGCTGACCAGCAGATAGGCGTAGCGACAACTCAATTAATTTTTAATGTTAGAGTGCATGCCGGAGCCCCTGTTTTCTCACAGCATTAAAAAGATTCTATGCTAAGTTTTAAAATTTCCCAGACAGTCCATTTTTAAAATGAAATTTTGCAAGATAGGAGTTATACTATAGCTTGCGCGTGTGACATGCTTCTTGGAGTGAGGTCTCTCATTGCTAGGCCGAGTGCAGTTGGGCTAAGATCAGGATCTGATACTTGAGTTAAACCAGCAATTTTCATGTTGACTATTACCCAAAACTGCTTCGGCATCAACACAAAAGTGCAAAACAACTGCAGTCTTAATTATGTACAGGAGATTCTAAATGAGTGTGTACAGGAGGCACCACAAGCATGCATACTTGCATCTAGAAATTGGTATATGTTGTGTCCATTTTTCGGGCATAAAATTGATGTAATGCTGACAAATTTAGGAGTGGGATGGCCTGCACCCAATCTGCGCGTGTGCTCAGGTCACTGCTAAATTTGTCGGGGCCATTTCTTAGGCATCCCGGGCAGCTGCCTAAAACATGCGATAGGCCCCTTGCATGTGTTAATTAGGGGCCTGACACCTGTTGAAGGACCCCCATGGAAAATGTATTTACGATGAGTGTCGCAGGTGCCGGGCCTGTTCTTCAGTGGCCCCTGCAGCCACCAACCAAAGCTTAACATGCTGCAAATCAAGTGAACAAGGTCATTCACCTGATTTCACAGCCTGTACCCACCACCAACAAGGCTCCGCACCTCCAGCACGGCCTTGTAAAATTGACTCACATGTACTTAAAAAAAAAACTGATAAGGAGGGCAGGCAAAAGGAGTGGACATGGGAGGCCAAATAGGTTCCGATGTTTTGGCACTATGGATGTTGTCTTGACTGCGCTAAAATGGTCTTTAGCGCAGTCAAGACCATCTACGGCCCAAGCACCCAAGGCCCTACCCCACTGCGGGCCAAGAACGGAGAGGTACTCATCAAGGACAGAGAGGCAGTCAGTGCCCGCTGGAAGGAGCACTTCGAAGATCTCCTTAACCGAGACTCTGTCTTCGACCCGAGTGTCCTCAACTCCATCCCGCAGCATGCTACCCGCCACCATCTCAGCACAACCCCAGCCCGGCATGAGGTTGAAAAGGCCATCCGACAACTGAAGAACAACAAGGCCTCAGGAGCAGATGGAATCCCCGCCGAGGCACTAAAGCATGGTGGAGAAGCACTACTGGCGCGAATTCATGAACTCATTTCTCTTATCTGGAAGGAGGAGAGCATGCCAGGGGATCTCAGAGATGCCGTAATTGTGACCATCTTCAAGAAAGGTGACAAGTCCGATTGCGGTAATTACAGAGGAGTTTCCCTGCTGACTGCCACAGGGAAAGTCATCGCAAGAATCCTCCTCAATCGCCTTCTCCCAGTGGCCGAAGAGCTCCTCCCAGAGTCGCAATGCGGATTCTGCCCACTAAGGGGCACAATGGACATGATCTTCACCGCACGTCAATTACAAGAGAAATGCAGGGAACAGCACCAACCGCTGTACATGGCCTTCTTTGATCTCACAAAGGCCTTCGACACTGTCAACCCTGAGGGATTATGGAGTGTCCTCCGCAAATTCGGCAACCCTCAAAAGTTTGTCACCATCCTCTGCCAGCTTCACGACGACAGGCAAGCCGTGATCCTGACCAATGGTTCCACCCCAGACCCAATTCACGTACGAACCTGGGTCAAGCAAGGCTGTGTCATCGCACCAATGCTCTTCTCGATCTTCCTTGCTGCAATGCTCCATCTCACCCTCAGTAAGCTGCCCGCTGGAATGGAGCTAATTTACAGAACAAATGGGAAACTGTTCAACCTCCGTCACCTCCAGTCCAGATCCAAGGTTGTCCCATCCTCTGTCGTCGAATTACAGTATGCAGACGACGCTTGCGTCTGCGCTCACTCGGAGGTCGAACTCCAAACCATCGTCAACACTTTCACCGAAGCGTACGAGAGCATGGGCCTTACACTAAACATCCGTAAGACAAAGGTCCTCTACCAACCTGCCCCCGCCACACAGTACTGCTTCCCGATTATCAAAATCCATGACAAGGCTGACGTAATAAAGACTCACTACGCACTTGAACATAAAGCAAGGCTTTAATCAACTTGTAACAAAACATGGAAGTCTAGTTAGCAGTCACTAGCTTCCTGTTTCCAGATTGTCTCTGCCCAAGGTGGGCCCATGCCTGAGTATTTATACTCCCTGGACGGCGCCCCAGCTGGCCGCCCAGTAGTACTTCCTGAGTGGTTACTTGCGATTTATGACATTCTTCCTCCCTAAAAGGTTTGGAAGTCCAGTCTTCCTTTAACGGACTAGGCGGACCAGAAATAGCCGCAGACGTTTAGCTCTCTGCTTGTGACTGGAAGGCACGTCTGTAGAATTCGCAATATAATCGCGATTTTATAAATAAGGAGAAAACACATAGTTTCGTTCAAACAGTTTATTTCAGCAGAATGCTGTCAGGTTTTCAAAGTGGACACAAGCAGCCTGTAAAATGGCCGCCATGCCTCGTGGCAGAACATTCTAGACTTTTCGATAAGCAGACAAGATGGCGTTCCAATAAACATTTGTGCGAGATCGGACAAGACTCAGCACATTTGAGATAAGTCACAAGACATGATGGGTTTGCATTTTTCACATAAATACTGGAATCGGTCTCCCAGGTGCGAATAAGGGCTATTGTACCAAGCGAACAAGAACCCATCCAAAGACATTAACATGCAAAATCCCCACGACTCTACGATGAGAGAGCCGTTTGCGGGTAGTTACAGAAACATTTGGAAGCCCCAAAACCCCTCCAGGGAGAATACTGACCGGTTACACAATGGGAAAAGTATTAACAGGTACTCAGGCAGTTACGAGTATCACCGAAACCCATTAAACGGAGATCACCCTATACAAGAAGTTTGGGCGCCAGAACCCTGACAAAAGAAAAGACATTAAGATTGGGCGGGAAGAGGGGAATTTCAGCACTATAACTGTAAGCTCCAACCGTCCATCTTTCTCTTATCCTCTTGACTCTTTCTTCGCCTGCGACTCTGACTCTTGCATCTGCCTCTTGCTGCTCGACTTGCTGGAAGACTATCGAACTTTCTGATCCGCCAGGATCAACCTCGTGGCTTGCCGCGAAGATCTGTGTGGAACCGGGCTGTGAAGCCTTGAAACGGGCACACCATCCCGAGAAGTCGGTAAATGGTGTTGGAACCGAAGGCCCGAGATGAGATGAGATGAGATGAGAAGAGAAGAAGACGACCATACGTATCGCCACGGTCAGTAAGCCCCGAACGCGCCTGTAGGTCGAATAGACACTTTCCTTGCCCAGGAAGACTATCTTTTGAGTTTTACAGAACTGGCATCGGAAGACCATTCTTCGAGTTTTATCGCATCGGGGCGAGGGCACAGGAAGACTATTTTTCGAGTCGTGTCGGAACTCCGAGGACAACACAGATCTTCATGACAGCAGACGGTCCAGCCTGCTAGCCGGAGCAGAAACGAGTAAACAAGTGGGGTACAGAGACCCCTGATCAACACGTGGGTGATCAGGTGCTGCGGTAAAAACATCCGAGCAGAGTTTTCGGAATTCTCCGAGTTATCACGAGTGGTGAGCATGAGTCTCGATCCTACAAATCTAGTTTAGAGCAGGTATTGATAGGGGAGGGTTTAAGTTTTAAGGATAACTGTAATGTGTGCCCCCATTTACGATGTGTCGTTCGTTCCTCGTTTCCCTAAAATTAGTTACATAACTGCGTGTAAGATTGTACTGTCATTAATCTGTGCTTATGACATGTATTTCGTAATCTTGAATAATATGCAATAAAGATTTTCCATTTCGTACCATTCAACCGGGTCTACCTGAGTTTTCTCTCCATTATTGCTCTCGCATCTAAGTCCAGTGTCAGAACCGTAAGGGCGAGTGGGTCGAACCACTCACAGGTGTCTAGTGCTCCCAGACTGGCTGGAGACCAGAACAGGCAACAAGGCCTAACCTCGCACTAGCACCCAGGCTGAGCACAGAGCCACAGGCGTGTCACACACAAAAACCCTTACACGTCTCCCCGGACCGTGTCCTGGTCCCTGGGTCGCTTGGCCCGTACCGGTAAGTCAGTAGAGTCCGCGTCATCTTGATCATCCTGTGGAGGACTGGGAATATCATGACTCCGGGTGCGGGTCCCCACAGGTGCTGAGCTGGCCTCATCCCGGGTTGTGGCTGGAGATTGTCCGGCGTCCTGGTTTCGGGTGGCCATCCTACGGGGAGCGTCCAGCTCCCTGAGTTGATCCGGTAGCGTTGCCGGCAGATCCCCCGATGTCCCAGGCGGGGCGTCATTTTCATAGGGGTGCGGAGTGTTGATATCATTGTCGGGGGATCCTTCATCATTCGGGCCCGTGTGACCGGTTGGGCAGGGAGCCAGATCTCAGAGCGAGACGGTGGTCTCCCGGCCATCAGGGTACCGTACGTGCGCATACGTGGGGTTTACCTCCGTTAACTCCACCTCGTCAATGAGAGGGTCGCTTTTGGCAGACCGGACGAACCTCCGGAGTAGTACCGGGCCTGGAGCCACCAACCATGACGGTAGAGACGTCCCATGTGTAGAGCGACGCCGGAATTTGAAGAATCGCTCATGAGGCGTGACATTAGTAGATGTGGAGAGAAGAGACCTGATAGAGTGTAACGCGTCGGGGAGCACCGTTTCCCACTGCTGGTCCGGCAGGTTGCGTGACCTTAGTGCCAGACGGACAGCGTTCCAGATGATGGCATTGTATCGTTCAACCTGTCCGTTACCGATTGGGTGATATGGTGTCGTCCTACTTGAGGCGATTCCCCGTTGGGAGAGATAACTTTTAAGTTCACTCGACATAAAGGAGGGACCCCGATCAGTGTGGATAAAATTGGCCGTCCCGCAAAGGGAAAAGACCTGATCGAGGCATTTAATTACCGTAGAGGTAAGCATATTAGGGCAGGGGAAGGCGAAGGGAAAGCGTGAATACTCGTCCACCATCGTAAGTAGGTAGGTGTTCCTTGTCGACGAAGGCAATGGCCCTTTAAAGTCTATGCTGAGCCTCTGCATAGGCTGCATTGCATGTATGAGTAAGCCATCTGATGGGCGAAAGAATTGTGGTTTCAATTCTGCACAAATCCTACAGGAGGAGCATGTTTTCTTTACGTCCTCGGTTGAAAATGGTAGATTTTTGGAGCGCACAAAGTGCAACATGCGGGTCACACCAGGATGGCATAAGTCCATATGCAAATCCGCCAGAGTCGACGTTGACATTGAGGAGCAAAATGCCCGTGTGAAGGTATCTGGGGCCACGTTCTGTTTGCCGGGTCGGTAACAGATAGTATATCCAAAGGCAGCCAGCTCCATCCTCCAGAGTTGAATTTTATTATTTTTGATTTTCGTGCGCCTCCGGTTATCCAACATGAAGGCCACAGAGCGCTGGTCAGTTATAAGCGTAAAATGACGCCGAGCAAGAAAATGACCCCATTGGCGTACAGCCTCGATGATGGCCGTAGCCTCCTTCTCGACGGGGGGGGGTAATGGAGCTCGCTACCCTGCAAGGTTCTGGATAGGAATGCCACGGGTCGGCCACCTTGATTCAAGGTAGCGGAGATCGCCACCTCCGATGCATCGCATTCGACCACAAAAGGAAGATTTTCGTCAATGGAGCGAAGCGTGGCTTTCTCCAGCTGTCGTTTGAGGAGGTTGAAGGCAGAAATAGCCGTAGCTTCCAATGGAAAAGACTTCGCATGGAGCAGGGGCTGTATTTTATCAGAGAAGTGTGGTATCCATTTTGCGTAATAAGCAAACATGCCAAGTGCCCGACGAAGAGAGCCGAGGTTCGTCGGGGGAGGGAGCTCCTGAAGTGGACGAAGTCGCTCTGGGTCCGGTTTAATAACACCGTTGCCCACCCAGTAGCCAAGAATGTTCACCGATGGCACCGACTTCACCGATTTGGATTCGTTTAACGTTAAGTGGCGACGGCGGAGTACGTCAAAAAATCTCTGAAGATTGGCGTAATGCTCCTTTTGATCATGGCCGGCAATAGTGATATTGTCTAAATACGGAAAGGTATCCGTCAAGTTCTCTTGCTGGACTAGGCCATCCATGGCCCGTTGGAAGACGGCCACCCCATTGGTGACCCCGAATGGAAGGCGGCGAAACTGGAAAAGCCGACCATTGGCCTCAAAGGCCGTATACTTCTTGTCGGAGTCTTGCAGTGGCACCTGATGGTACGCGCTTTTTAAATCGAAGGTCGAGAATACCTTGTATTTGGCAAGGTTGTTGACCATGTCATCTATGCGTGGCAGCGGGTAGGCATCCAGATCGGTATATAGATTAATAGTCTGCGAATAATCGATACACAGACGTTTTTTATGTTGTTTTAAGGGATTCCTCATGATGACGACCTGAGCCCGCCAGGGAGATGAACATGGCTCGATAATACCGTCGACTAAAAGGCGAGAGATTTCCGCCTCAATAAACGCTCGATCATCTTGGCTAAAGCGCCGCGATTTGGTGGCTATGGGTTTACAGCGGGGGGGAAGATTGGCAAACAGGGAGGGTTCACTGAGTAAGGCCGCCGAGAGTGCACAAAACGGCACCTTAGAAATGGTAAGCTCCGGCCTTGACCCTCCAAACTCAAAAGTGATCTTCTTGTGCTGCTTCTGGAAGTCCTGTCCCAGAAGCACATCGCTGCATAAGTTTGCGAGTACTCCGAGCCGGGTGGAGAGATACGTGCGGCCATTGAGGATGAGGTTGACCAGACAGAAGCCAGAAGAATTGGTGGTCAGAGTCGTCAGAGCCATTGCAATCTCCCTGTCCGAGGGATAAATGTGCAGTTTTAACCTGTTGACAGCCCGCTTACTAATGAAGCTGTCAGAGCTGCAGGAGTCGATTAGCGCGCTTAGAGTGTGCCCATTTACTGAAACCTTCGTGGCTGCATGGGACAAACTTTGGGGAAAAACAGCCATGATGGGAGGAGGGGCAATTTTCCCTTCGGCAACTGTAGCCTTAACAGTAGTTCTTGGGGGAGGAGCAGCTCCATAGATAGCAGCTGTGAAGCTAACAGGAGCTCTCGACCGGTATACTTTAGAGGAGCGGCCTTTCTTGTTAGCAAAGGCCCGTGACTGGCATACCTTGGAAAAGTGTCCTTTCTTGCTGCAATGATTGCAGGTCACATTACGAGCTGGGCAAAATTTTCTGTGATGGCACGCCCCTCCACAAAAGAAACACTTTCTTCCTGATTGCCAGGATGCTGCTAGGGCGGGGTCGTCATCAGCGAAGGCCTCTAGGGTAGGGTCGTCGTCTGTTAGAGTAGAGTCAACATCAGTGGGGGCATCCGCCCGAGACCTACCGAAAGACTCATTAAAGGAGATAGCCGCCGCCCGTGCACGTGGTGGGAGATAAGTGTCTGCATTTTTCTTGGCCAAGTCCAAGGAACACGCCTGGTCATAAGCAGCCCGTAAATTGAGGGTTTTATTTTCCAGCAGGCGCTGACGTATAAAAGGGGACGCGATTCCATTGATAAAGGAATCGCGGATTAGTCCCTCTTGATACTGTTCAGCTGAAACTGCTTTAAGGTTACAATCCTTGCTGAGCCTGCGAAGTTTCTGGAGAAATTCATCGAGTGATTCCCCAGGCTGCTGCCGAGTTGTGGCCAGTAGGTGTCGAGCAAAGATTTCATTTGGGGACTTGACATATAGCTGCTGTAAGATTTCGATAGCAGTGTCATAGTCTGTACAGTCCTCAATATAATCATACACATGAGGAGACACGTAGTTGATAAGCATTCGTAACTTATTAAGGACATCCGCCCCACATTCTTCAAGAAAGTTGCTAAAGGTACGAAACCAATGCTTCCATACCTTTGCTGCCGCAGGTGCATTCGGGTCCAGGTCGAGACGAGCGGGTCTAAGGAGTTTTTCCATGATGGATCAGTTTCTTGCCCAAGTTCCCTTCTGTGGTTCGAGTTGCAGCTGGTTGTTCCGAATCACCCAAAGCGTGGAGACGATATCAAGTTGATTAAATTGACGTAATAAAGACTCACTACACACTTGAACATAAAGCAAGGCTTTAATCAACTTGTAACAAAACATGGAGGTCTAGTTAGCAGTCACTAGCTTCCTGTTTCCAGATTGTCTCTGCCCAAGGTGGGCCCATGCCTGAGTATTTATACTCCCTGGACGGCGCCCCAGCTGGCCGCCCAGTAGTACTTCCTGAGTTGTTACTTGCGATTTATGACAAAGGCCTTGGACAACGTGGACCTCTTTCCATACCTCGGGAGCCTACTGTCAACAAGGGCAGACGTCGACGACGAAGTCCAACACCGCCTTCAGTGTGCCAGTGCAGCCTTCGGTCGCCTGAGGAAGAGAGTGTTTGAAGACCAGGACCTTAAACCCGGCACTAAGCTCATGGTCTACAGAGCAGCAGTGATACCCGCCCTGCTGTATGCCTCAGAGACATGGACCATGTACAGCAGGCACCTCAAAGCACTGGAGAGGTACCACCAACGCTGCCTCCGCAAGATCCTGCAAATCCATTGGCAGGATAGGCGCACCAACATCAGTGTTCTTGCTCAGGCCAACATCCCCAGCATCGAAGCTTTGACCACGCTCGATCAGCTCCGATGGACGGGTCACATTGTCCGCATGCCTGATACGAGACTCCCAAAACAAGCGCTCTACTCGGAGCTCCGGCACGGCAAGAGAGCCCCAGGTGGGCAGAGGAAATGCTTCAAGGACACCCTCAAAGCCCCCTTGAAAAAGTGTAACATCCCCACCGACACCTGGCAATCCCTGGCCCAAGACTGCACAAAGTGGAGGAGAAGCATCCGGGAAGGCGCCTAACACCTCGAGTCTCTTCGCCGGGAGCAAGCGGAAGCCAAGCGCAGGCAGCGCAAGGAGCGCACGTCAACCCAAGCACCCCACCCACCTGCCCCTTCAACCACTGTCTGCCCCACCTGTGACAGAGACTGCAGGTCCCGCATTGGACTCATCAGTCACCTGCAAACTCATTTTTAATGTGGAAGCAAGTCATCCTCGGTTCCGAGGGACTGCCTAAGAAGAAGAAGATGGATGTTGTGATAAATGGATTGCAGGGGAGTTCAGACTTCACTGCTGCTGATTCTCTCTCGGCATGAAACATACCCAAGAGGCATGTTTTTCATTGTATCATCGAAATTACAGCTCAGGATGAGGTTGTTTGGCTCACAGTGCAAGTGCCATTGCCAATGCCAACTCTCCAACTAGAGCTATACTCGAGTCTTATTTCACTACCTTTTCACTGTATGCTTTTATATTTTTCCTTTTCAAATACTTATCCAATTCCCTTTTAAATGAAGTTATAAGCGTAAATTTTCTGAGTCACATCAGTGATGAGGTATCTCACCTACTGTCACAGACGTAGAAAATTTAACCTGTTGTCTTGGGCTTGATGGCCACTTATGGCCACTTATGATAATTTGTTGTGTGAAAAACATTCTTCCAGTTTACCCCTTTATTCTTCTGGTGATAATCCTGAGTCTACACCCACTTGTTACTGAATCACCAATCAGTGGAAATAATCTTTCACTATTTACCTTCTCAAAAGCTTTCATAATTTTGAAAACCTCTATTAGATTCCAGTGAAAAAAGCCCAAATCTTTTGAGTCTTTTGCTTTGCGACCATTTTGGCATCTATCATATGTGCAGTTTGTCAGTGGTGATGTTAAAATGGTTTGGGACCTGCCACAGCCTCCAATAGTTTAAAATTGGACCTTAGGTAGAAATATTTTACGCCAAGTAGCATTATAGAGTTTCTTGTTTCCAAAAATAGTTGACCAAACACACATGATTTAAAACTGAGGTAAGATTGTTAACCTCAAAATTAGCTGCATCTAGAACTGAGTGACCAAAGAGTGTTCATAACAAGGTTTCCTTTTATTCTACAACATACAGTAATGTCTAATACTGTAATATGCATAGTTAGTTTAATTTGCTACTGCAGTAGGCATCTCTTAAATACTGGGACTGAAAAGAGAAAGCATTTTTGTAAATGACATAGCCTTGGCCAAATGCTGTTTGCAACAGTGACAGGTCAATTTCATAACAAACCAGGACTTCCTCCTAATACATACTTATATGCCGTTAGAGGTTTTCCATGGTGCACAAAGTGCCAATTAAAGACCTTTAAAGATAAATTTATTATCATAATAGGGGAGATTTTCCTGGTTCTGCACCCAGGTGCACTGGATCGCCTGGACACAGTGAGTATTAGGCAGGTCAGAGCACACACCTCTAACGGAAACTGCCGAACTTTCATTCTGGCAGCTTTTATGGTCATTTTATCTGGTACTAGGCCACAAATTTCCAGATTTATTGAATTCAATTTCACAATTTGCTGTAGTAGAATTTAAACTCAACTTCCGTAGTAGTGCAGTACCATAGGAACTAGGCTACCATACTCATTGGTGAATTTACCCTAGAGTTCCATCCTTGAAGTTAGTGAAATGGCATGTAGAAGGCAAGTATAGCTTCACATTACCATGGAGAATTGGCAAATATAGTGCCAGGTTGGCTTGGTGGTAGCACTCTGGTCTCTAAATCAGAAGGTTGTGGGTTGAACTCCCACTCCAGGATTTAAGCTCATATCTAAGTCTAAGGTGCAGTACTGAGGGAGTGCTGTCTTGAACAGAAGTACTGTTGTTTAGATGAGCTGTTGTCATTTACATGAGCTGTTAAACTGAGGCCCTGTTCAAGTTGATGTAAAAGTTCACATGGCACTTTTTTTGAAGAACAGTAGAGTTTTCCCGGTGTTCTGGCCAACATTTATCCCTCTACCAGCACCACCAAAATAGATGAGCTCATCATTCATCTCATTGCTGTTTGTGGGACCTTACTGTGCACAAATTGGTTGCCATGTTTGCCTACAAAAAATAAACACTGAGAAAGTAGTAACTTGTGGGCTGTGAAGCACTTTGTAATGTGCTGAGAACATGTATAAATACAAGTCTTTGTTTCAAATAGCACTCTTAGCTGAAGGGAATTGAACAGCATCCTGAACAGCATCCTAAGAACAGATCAAAATTGTTGGAAACTAATCTCCTGTAGAACTCTTATCTTACCATAATAGTTACTAGGACTTATAAAAATAATAAATGACCTTTACTTTAATTTTCTTAAAGTCATCAACATATTTAAACCAATCTGTGATTAGTTAAATTTGTTAGCTTACCAACAAAAACTGAAACAATTAGTTTTATAAATTGAATTTATCTGTGATATCAATTCCATGGCAAATGATTGTGCTGATGATTAGAGTATTTAAATATATTCATTTTTAATATAATTGTTTTATTTTATTAATCACGAAGAAGCTTTGGTAGGGAAATGAGATTTTGCTTTGATAACTGTGTAATCCAGTCTGTATTTGTAAACAAAAACCATTTAGCTTTTATTATTAGGTTCCCCCTGATGTTACAAAGAAGCTTTAGTGCATTGTATAGCAAATCATTTTATTATGGGCAACACTGTCTTTAACTGGTTGAGAAATGTGTTAAAATGAATAAGTGAGTGGGCAGAAATTTGGCAGATGGAATATAATGTTGGAAAGTGTGAGGTTATGCACTTTGGCAGAAAAAATCAAAGAGCAAGTTATTATCTAAATGGAAAGAAACTGCAAAGTGCTACAGTACAAAGGGATCTGGGGGTCCTGGTGCATGAAACACAGAAGGTTAGTATGCAGGTACAGCAGGTGATCAGGAAGGCCAATGGAATCTTGGCTTTTATTGCAAGGGGGATGGAGTATAAAAGCAGGGAAGTCTTGCTTCAGCTATACAGGGTACTGGTGAGGCCACACCTGGAATACTGCGTACAGTTTTGGTTTCCATATTTAAGAAAAGATATACTTGCTCTAGAGGCAGTTCAGAGAAGGTTCACTCGGTTGATTCCAGAGATGAGGGGGTTGACTTATGAGGAAAGGTTGAGTAGGTTGGGCCTCTACTCATTGGAATACAGAAGAATGAGAGGCGATCTTATCGAAACATATAAGATTGTGAGAGGGCTTGATCGGGTGGAGGCGGGGAGGATGTTTCCACTGATGGGTGAGACTAGAACTAGGGGGCATAATCTTAGAATAAGGGGCTGCCGTTTCAAAACTGAGATGAGGAGAAACTTCTTCACTCAGAGGGTAGTAAATCTATGGAATTTGCTACCTCAGAGAGCTGTGGAAGCTGCGACATTAATTAAATTTAAAACGGAGATAGACAGTTTCCTAGCTGATAAGGGAATTAAGGGTTATGGGGAGCGGGCAGGGAAGTGGATGTGAGTCTAGGTTCGGATCAGCCATGATCCTATTGAATGGCGGAGCAGGCCCGAGGGGCCATATGGCCTACTCCTGCTCCTACTTCTTATGTTCTTATGTTCTTATGTGTGGAAATGGAAGTCCAAACCACGGCAGGAATTAAGCCAGCCAATTGCAGAATATACAGAACAGCCTCTTCATCAAAAAGAACTTACTGTACAGTCTGTCTGATCAGTCATTGCACAGTAATACTGGTCAAGTAGTATTGGCTGTATCATGTGTCCAGCAGACATGTGATTACTTATTTTTTAGCTCTGCCAACACAAGGGGAAGATATAAATTTTGACTAGTGGCAGTAACATCTGTTAGTGCGACAGGTTAGGCCTGTAATGCAGTCTTTGCACAGTGATGCTGGGGCTGCTGCTACTTGAACATTGTGCATGTTTGTCGTGCAAAGGGCCTACTTTGTTTTCTAATGCAAAAGTCACCTCATTGCACAAAATTGTATTGGGAGCACATCAGAGTCAAGGGCCCTGATATTTACTGGGGTGGGATTTCCAAGCGGGGGGAGGAGGTTTGGTCGGGAAACCCGGAAGTTTGGGTTTCCCCGAACGCTGTGGAGTTTTGCCTGCATGCTTTTTTTCCAACAGGATCCCGCCCGGAAGTGAGCCTGATTGACAGGCTTGGCTCCCTGTCGGGTGGGGAACGCTGTAGCAGAGGCCACAGCCCAGGACCAGGTAGGTTTCCTGCTGCTTGGAGATTGCGAGGGGTAGGGAGTGGGTTCAGAGCGGTTTGGAGGCTTGGGTGGTGATTGGGGGGGGGGGCTGAGTTGGAGACAGATCGGGGGCACAGATGGGGGGGGGGCAGTGAATGGGGGGGCAGTGAATGGGGGGGTTTTGGTGATTGCAGGGGGGTTGTTGGTGATCGCGGGGGGGGTCGGTGATCGCGGGGGGGTCGGTGATCGCGGGAGGGGATTGGTGATTGCGGGGGGGTCGGTGATCGCGGGGGGGTCGGTGATTGCGGGCGGGGGGGGTCGGTGATCGCAGGGGGGTCGGTGATTGCGGGCGGGGGTGTCGGTGATCGCGGGGGTGGGGGTCGGTGATCGCGGGGGTGGGGGTCGGTGATCGCGGGGGTGGGGGTCGGTGATCGCGGGGGTGGGGGTCGGTAATCGCGGGGGTGGGGGTCGGTTATCGCGGGGGTGGGGGTCGGTGACCGCGGGGGTGGGGGTCGGTGATCACGGGGGGGTGATTGCGGGGGGGGGTGTCGGTGATCGTGGGGGGGGTGATCGCGGGGGGGGGGTGATCGCGGGGGGGTCGGTGATCGTGGGGGGGTCGGTGATCGCGGGAGGGGATTGGTGATTGCGGGGGGGTCGGTGATCGCGGGGGGGGTCGGTGATTGCGGGCGGGGGGGGTCGGTGATCGCAGGGGGGTCGGTGATTGCGGGCGGGGGTGTCGGTGATCGCGGGGGTGGGGGTCGGTGATCGCGGGGGTGGGGGTCGGTGATCGCGGGGGTGGGGGGTCGGTGATCGCGGGGGTGGGGGTCGGTAATCGCGGGGGTGGGGGTCGGTTATCGCGGGGTGGGGGTCGGTGACCGCGGGGGTGGGGGTCGGTGATCACGGGGGGGTGATTGCGGGGGGGGGTGTCGGTGATCGTGGGGGGGTGATCGCGGGGGGGGGTGATCGCGGGGGGGTCGGTGATCGTGGGGGGGTCGGTGATCGCGGGGGGGTGATCGCGGGGGGGGGGTCGGTGATCGCGGGGGGGGGGACGGTGATCGCGGGGGGGGTCGGTGATCGCGGGGGCTGATCGCGGGGGGGTGATCGCGGGGGGGGTCGGTGATCGCGGGGGGGGTGATCGCGGGGGGGTGATCGCGGGGGTGGGGGTCGGTGATCGCGGGGGTGGGGGTCGGTGATCGCGGGGGTGGGGGTCGGTGATCGCGGGGGTGGGGGTCGGTGACCGCGGGGGTGGGGGTCGGTGATCGCGGGGGGGTGATCGCGGGGGGGGGTGTCGGTGATCGTGGGGGGGTGATCGCGGGGGGGGTGATCGCGGGGGGGTCGGTGATCGTGGGGGGGTCGGTGATCGCGGGGGGGTGATCGCGGGGGGGGGTCGGTGATCGCGGGGGGGGGCGGTGATCGCGGGGGCGGGGTTGGTGATCGCGGGGGCTGATCGCGGGGGGGTGATCGCGGGGGGGGTTGGTGATCGCGGGGGGGTGATCGCGGGGGGGTGATCGCGGGGGGGGGTGTCGGTGATCGCGGGGGGGTGATCGCGGGGGGGGTGATCGCGGGGGGGGGGTCGGTGATCACGGGGGGGGTGATCGCGGGGGGGTGTGTCGGTGATCGCGGGGGGGGTGATCGCGGGAGGGTCGGTGATCGTGGGGGGGTCGGTGATCGCGGGAGGGTGATCGCGGGGGGGGGTCGGTGATCGCGGGAGGGGTCGGTGATCGCGGGGGGGGTCGGTGATCGCGGGGGGGAGTCGGTGATCGCGGGGGGGGGTCGGTGATCGCGGGGGTGGGGGTCGGTAATCGCGGGGGTGGGGGTCGGTGATCGCGGGGGTGGGGGTCGGTGACCGCGGGGGTGGGGGTCGGTGATCGCGGGGGGGTGATCGCGGGGGGGGGTGTCAGTGATCGTGGGGGGGTGATCGCGGGGGGGGTGATCGCAGGGGGGTCGATGATCGTGGGGGGGTCGGTGATCGCGGGGGGGTGATCGCGGGGGGGGGTCGGTGATCGCGGGGGGGGGGACGGTGATCGCGGGGGGGGTCGGTGATCGCGGGGGCTGATCGCGGGGGCGTGATCGCGGGGGGGGTCGGTGATCGCGGGGGGGGTCGGTGATCGCGGGGGGGGGTCGGTGATCGCGGGGGCGGGGTTGGTGATCGCGGGGGGGGTTCGGTGATCGCGGGGGTGGGGGTTGGTGATCGCGGGGGTGGGGGTCGGTGATCGCGGGGGTGGGGGTCGGTGACGGTGGGGGTCGGTGATCGCGGGTGGGTGATCGCGGGGGGTGTCGGTGATCGTGGGGGGGTGATCGCGGGGGGGGTGATCGCGGGGGGGTCGGTGATCGTGGGGGGGGTCGGTGATCGCGGGGGGGTGATCGCGGGGGGGGGGTCGGTGATCGCGGGGGCTGATCGCGGGGGGGTGATCGCGGGGGGGGGTCGGTGATCGCGGGGGGGGTGATCGCGGGGGGGGTGATCGCGGGGGGGTGTCGGTGATCGCGGGGGGGTGATCGCGGGGGGATGATCGCGGGGGGGGTCGGTGATCGTGGGGGGGTGATCGCGGGGGGGTGATCGCGGGGGGGGTGTCGGTGATCGCGGGGGGGTGATCGCGGGGGGTCGGTAATCGCAGGGGGTCGGTGATCGCGGGGGGGGGGTCGGTGATCGGAGGGGGGGTCGGTGATCGGGGGAGTCGGTGATCGCGGGGGGGTTCGGTGATCGGAGGGGGGGTTGGAGATCGGGAGGATCGGTGATCGCGTGGGGGGGTCGGTGATCGCGGGGGGGTCGGTGATCGTGGGGGGTCGGTGATCGCGTGGGGGTCAGTGATCGCTGGGGGTTGGGTGATCGCGGGGGGGGTGTCAGTGATCACGGGGGGTCGGTGATTGGGGTGGGTGGGTGATCGTGGGGGGGTGGGTGATCGCAGGTGGTCGGTAATCGCGGGGGGTCGGTGATCGCGGGGGGGGTCGGTGATCGGAGGGGGGGGTCGGTGATTGGGGGAGTCGGTGATCGCGGGGGTGGTGGGTGATCGCGGGGGGTCGTTGATCGCGGAGGGGGGGTGGGTGATCGCGGGGGGTTGGTGATCGCGGGGTGAGTCGGTCATCGCGGGGGGGTGGGTGATCACGGGGGGTGTCAGTGATCGGGGGGATTCGGTGATCGCGGAGGGTCGGTGATCGCGGGGGTTCGATGATCGCGGGGGGGGTCAGTGATCGCGGGGAGTGGGTGATCGCGGGGGGGTGTCAGTGATCGCGGAGGGTCGGTGATCGCGGGGGTTCGATGATCGCGGGGGGGTGGGTGATCGTGGGGGGTGGGTGATTGCGGGGGGTTGTCAGTGATCGCGGGGGTTGGTGATCATGGGTGGGTTGGTGATTGCGGGATGGGGTCATTGATACCATGGGGGAGTCTGATCGTGGTGGTGTGTCTGATCGCGGGGAGGGAAGCAGGTTATCTTTGGGAGCTGGGAGGAAGCACTCCTGCTCCTCTTGGCCCATAAGCAGCTTTGGAAAAGCTATTACCTCTCCCATGCAGCAGTGCTTGACTCCCTTTAGCTACCGGGTTTCCCGAGGCCCGGAAAATCCAGCCGGCCAGCCAGGGTTAAATTTAAAATGGAGCCAAAATGTGAGGTACACAGCCTCATTAAAATATTTAAATGAGCAACCCGCCTCCTGGGTGCAGGTTAGATGCCTGGTCCCATCCTGCCTCTGTTAAAACCGGAAGTGAGCGGGTTTGAGGCAGGTTGGGTTTGGGTTTGAGATTTTTACATTTTTTTACATCCCACCCAACCCAAATCCACTTGTTTTTTGGGATTAAAATTCTCCTCAACGGGTAGGTTATCAGTTGCCAGCAGATCTTAAAAGGCTGCTGGTTGCTCTCAAAATTGTCCTCGTTTATAAGAGAGTGTGAAAAAGCTGTAGCAAGTGCACATGACAGAATCATTGAAATAATGAAGCAGTTGTCTGTAATCACCATGGTGTGAACTAGATGATGCAGGGCTTCATCGAATTCCTAGCTGCCTAGCAGTCTGCTCCGACACAATTCCCTGGACATGTTCTGGACCAGTACAAAGAGGTCTATCTCCATCCCTAGGGAAAGGCAGATACTGACACCCAGGAGCCAATCACCTAATTTTCTCTCACACTGGAGAAACACTTAGAACGAGCGCATGGTTGGGTTGTACATTACACATGCCATACTCTTTGACATAGGGGAAGGTCCAGGGCAAAACACTTGGAACACACCTGTACCACATATTGTAAGGATTAATAGAAGTTAGGATAACTGATATTGTAATATGTCCTGTTGCTATTTGGCAGATGACGAGAAATGCTGTTGTATTCATGGGTCCTGATGTACTGCTGGGGCCAGTGGAAGCAATGCTTTATTTAGCAAGGGTATTGGGCATGTGTGTAGATGACAGAAACAATTTTGGTTTTCACCGAGGGAATGCCTCTTCTCAGGCGTAAAGTCTCCGCCTATTTTAAGTTGCCGCAGGATTTCTGGGGCTTCTCCCAAAGGATGGTAGAGCGCCGATGCCTATGACAGCTGCAGGCAAAATGTTCCCATTTAAGTGAGGTAGCAGGGAACTTCCTGGCCCCTACCTTATTTATTTATGTTTTGCCGGAAAGGCACCCAAAGAAGTTGGAGTTATGATTTGGGCGCAGAAAAAGTAAGTTCTACCTTTCTCTTTAAGCCTCCCCAGGGATCTTTGGGCCTGGAGGCATTCTGGTTGCTGTTTTCCAACAGAAGACAAAAGGTCCCAAGGCTGTTGACCAGGCCTACAGCTGTGCCTGTATTCCCATTCTTGTTTTTATGCGCAAGGCCTGCCAGGGAGAAGGCCTGTGCCAGGGATGAGACCATGCTATTGAAATGACTTGACCCATCAAATTCATGTGTGGTCAGGTTAGGAAGTCATGATGCTGTTTGGGTGCACGGTGCCCGTCCAGCATCCGAGCAAGGGAGGGGGGAGAAAAATGGGCACTGATGTTGAAGGGCTAATTATTAGTCCTAGTAATGGCTCCAGGGTGACCAAGGCTGGGAATTCAACATCCAGGGGTATTCAATATTCAGGAAGGACAGACAAAAAGGAAAAGGAGGTGGGGTAGCATTGCTGGTTAAAGAGGAGATTAACACAATAGTAAGGAAGGATATTAGGTCTGATTATGTGGAATCTGTATGGGTAGAGCTGAGAAATACCAAGGGGCAGAAAATGTTAGTGGGAGTTGTATACAGACCCCCAAACAGTAATGCTGAGGTTGGGGATGGCATTAAATGGGAAATTAGAGATGCGTGCAATAAGGGCACAGCAGTTATCATGGGTGACTTTAATCTACATATAGATTGGGCTAACCAAATTAGTAACAATACTGTGGAAGAGGAATTCCTAGAGTGTATACGGGATGGTTTCCTGGACCAATATGTCGAGGAACCAACTAGAGATCAGGCCATCTTAGACTGGGTATTGTGTAATGAGAAAGGATTAGTTAGCAATCCTGTTGTGTGAGGCCCCTTGGGGAGGAGCGATCATAATATGATAGAATTCTTCATTAAGATGGAGAGTGAAGTAATAGTTGACTCAGAGACTAGGGTCCTGAATTTAAATAAAGGAAACTACGATGGTATGAGGTACGAGTTGGCTAGGATGGATTGGGGAATGTTACTTAAAGGGTTGTTGGTGGATAGGCAATGGCAAACATTTAAAGATTGCATGGATGAATTACAGAATTTGTTCATCCCTGTTTGGCATAAAAATAAAACAAAAAAGGTAACTCAACCGTGGCTAACAAGAGAAATTAGGGATAGCATAAGATCCAAGGAGAGGACATATAAATTGGCCAGAAAAAGCAGCAAACCTGAGGATTGGGAGCAGCTTAGGATTCAGCAAAGGAGGACAAAGGGATTAATTAAGAGGGGGAAAATAGAGTATGAGAGTAAGCTTTCAGGGAACATAAAAACTGACTGTAAAAGCTTCTATAGATATGTGAAGAGAAAAAGATTGGTGAAGTCAAGTGTAGGTCCCTTGCAGTCAGAATCAGGGGAATTTATAATGGGGAACAAAGAAATGGCAGACCAATTAAATACATACTTTGGTTCTTTCTTCACAAAGGAGGACACAAATAAACGCCCAGAGATGTCGGGGAACATAGGGTCTAATGAGAGGGAGTAACTGAATGAAATCAGTATTTGTAGGAAATGGTGTTAGGGAAATTGACAGGATTGAAGGCCGATAAATCCCCAGGGCCTGATAATCTACATCCTAGGGTACTTAAGGAAGTCGCCCTAGAAATAGTAGATGCATTGCTGGTCATCTTCCAAAATTCTATAGACTCTGGAACAGTTCCCATGGATTGGAGGGTAGCTAATGTAACCCCACTATTTAAAAAAGGTGGTAGAGAGAAAACAGGGAATTATAGACCAGTAAGCCTGACATCGGTAGTGGGGAAATTGCTAGAGTCCATTATAAAAGATGTAATAGCAGAGCACTTGGAAAGCAGTGACAGGATCGGACAAAGTCAACATGGATTTACAAAAGGTAAATCATGCTTGACTAATCTAGTGGAATTTTTTGAGGATGTAACTGGTAGAATAGATAAGGGAGAACCAGTGGATGTGGTGTATTTTGACTTTCAGAAGGCTTTCGATAAGGTCCCGCATAAGAGATTAGTGTGCAAAGTTAAAGCACATGGGATTGGGGTTAAGGTACTGACTTGGATAGAGAACTGGTTGGCAGACAGGAAGCAAAGAGTTGGAATAAACTGGTCTTTTTCCGAGTGGCAGGCAGTGACTAATGGGGTACCGCAGGGATCGGTGCTAGGACCCCAGTTATTCACCATATATATTAATGATCTAGACGAGGGAACTAGATGTAATATCTCCAAGTTTGCAGACGACACAAAGCTGGGTGGGCGTGTGTGCTGTGAGGATTGATGCAGAGAAACTCCAGTATGATTTGGACAGGTTGGGTGATTGGGCAGATGCATGGCAGATGCAGTATAATGTGGATAAATGCGAGGTTATCCACTTTGGTGGCAAAAACAGGAAGGCAGATTATTATCTGAATGGCAATAGATTGGGAAAACGGGAAGTGCAACGAGACCTGGGTGTCCTTGTGCACCAGTTGCTGAAGATAAGCATGCAGGTGCAGCAGGCGGTTAAGAAGGCAAATGGTATGTTGGCCTTCATAGCGAGAGGATTCGAGTACAGGAGCAAGGATGTCTTGCTGCAGTTGTACAGGGCCTTGGTGAGACCACACCTTGAGTATTGTGTGCAGTTTTGGTTGCCTTATCTGAGGAAGGATGTTCTTGCCATGGAGGGAGTGCAGCAAAGATTCACCAGTCTGATACCTGGGATGGCAGGAATGACGCATGAAGAGAGATTGGGTCAATTAGGCTTATATTCGCTAGAGTTTAGAAGAATGAGAGGGGATCTCATTGAAACTCATAAAATTCTAACAGGACCAGACAGACTTGATGCAGGAAGGCTGTTCCCGATGGCGGGGGAGTCCAGAACCAGTGGTCACAGTCTAAGGTTAAGGGGTAAGCCATTTAGGACTGAGATGAGGAGGAATTTCTTCACCCAGAGAGTGGTGAACCTGTGGAATTCTCTACCACAGAAGGCAGTAGAGGCCAATTCATTAAATATATTCAAGAAGGAGTTAGATATATTTCTTAAGGCTAAAGGGACCAAGGGATATGGGGAGAAAGCAGGGACAGGGTACTGAATTTGGATGATCAGCCATGATCGCATTGAATGGCGGAGCAGGCTCGAGGGGCCAAATGGCCTACTCCTGCTCCTATCTTCTATGTTTCTATGTTTCTAGCCCTTTTCGGGCTACCCCAGATCAGGCGTATTCCCCAGACGTTCACCTTCAACTAAAGTTAGAGATAGCCGAATCCTAGAGACGCTTAATTAGGTCTAAAGGTTCAGACTATCTCTCCCTAAAGGAAAGGAACGACTTGAAGATGTTACCATCCTCCAGCTAGCACTTTAAATAAGTTTAACTAGACTGTAACCTTCTGGATATTATGAGGGTCCGGAAAACTCCCCCCAGAATTCTGCAACTCCTCACCAAGGAGTGTACAGCGATTGAGTTCACGAGTTTGATACAGAAGTACTATGTGAGACAATTCTAAAAATATATAGATTTATTAAAGAACCGACATGTAGTTAACAGCTGGTGATTCAGTCGCAACATTAACAGTTCTAAAAACAAATAGCTTACAATTCTTATTCTCAGAGATCCTTATTCTCAAATCTTAACTTCATTACATTTTTACATTTCTACTTATTCTTAATCCAGAATATCCACCAAAATCAAATACCTTTGATTACCTGAGACTCCAAGAGTTGAAAACTTACAGAGCTTGCCTCTGAAGTTGAGAATCGCTTGCCCCTTCCAGCGAATTCTAACTTCCTATCTGAAAGCTCTATATTTTATACCCTTTTTGCAGTGGTATATCCTTTGAAGTTTTCTGCTGATGTAAGCTAATTATCTCTAGTTATATTTCTGTTGACTTCTTTCTATTCTTACTTTCAGTTCAGTTGTTGCATGCAGAATTATGTCTGCTGTGTAGGTGTTCAAAACTTATCATAAAAATAATGTAACAGCAGTGGTTCTATTTGATGCCATTTTTACGAAGGTCCTCTATTCAATTCTTAAATCACCTCAGCTGGTTATAAGCAGACGTCGTTTCTCCTAACTGTTCCAAGTTCAATACAAACACAATGTGATTGCTTGGTGCTTCTATTGATGTCATATTTATGAAAGTCTTCTGTTTGTATCTTTTTACAACATGTAAATTATAAACACTTCGACTGGGTGCATCATTGTCTTCTTAGTTACCTCAACTGGTTGCAACACATAATCCTGTCTCCTGTTTCATTTGATATATTTATGAAGGCATATGTTTCTTTAATTTATGTGATTCATTTCAAAGTGTTGGTTTATGACACCTTAACTGGGGATTCTTATTATGTTCTTCCGAAAGCTCAGACTTTTAGGAACCTCCAACCCTCTGTTTCAATGAGGCTTTTGTTTCAGTGTCAACAACTGATCTTTTATCTCAAAAGCCTGTATGGTGTTTACAGCTTTGTGTTAACAACTCATCTTATCTCAGAAGCCTGTATTTATAGCTTTGTGTCATTGAGGCTTTTAGATTTTTAAACCCAGTTTGTCATGTTTTAATAATCAAAATTCTTTCATAGGATGGTGTATTTTTCTGAAATATGGCTATTCCTTTACACCCCCCTCTTGACCAAAAGATCAGCTCAAAACATCAGGGCAGAGTTTGGTCAATGATACTAATCAGGTGACAATAGCATATTAATTTCACGAGGTTCACAATCATGCGCTACATGAAAATTCTTTTTAAGTTCATCCTAGGACAATGTTTTGCCTTATTTTAAATTTCACACAATTTAAAGGGATGATAAGTACATAGTCATGCAATTAGCGAAACAACATGTACTTAGAATGTCCAATCGGCAGATGTACGTTCTGTAGAAGTGAGTTATCCATACGAGTCAAGGAGACGTCATTTGGAACTAGTTGAAGCTTGACACGCTGTTCCTTCGATCCGGTGTGTATATAGATGCTTGTTTTCGTAAAGGCCTTGCCAGGCACTCAGTTGATTCCTTCTTCATCCGCGATGTCTTCCTCCTTCGTTGAAGTAACTCGTTGATCTTTCCTTGTTTTGGTTGTTGCTTCTCGCGAATCCAATTCCTGATGCTTTGCCAAACATCGTGTAGAGGAGTCGGCGACACCTTCTGACTGACCGTCGTCAGTAGTTCGATCGCATCCATTTCCTGTGTCGTGCTCCAAGCTGGGTCTTGAAAGACTGTGTACGACTGCACTTTGTATTGTTCCTCCTTTTCAGTATCCCACAGGACATCTTTTGAGATTGTCTATGGAGACAGTTGTAAGAATATGCTTGCCATTCGGCTGGTTAATATGTATTTGAACTGTTCTTTCGTTAATAACAGAATGTATTTGAACAGGTTTTTTCCACTTCAGTCTTAAGCCAGGTTTTTGCTTGAACTTCTTTTCCTGTACCCATTCTCCTACTATTGGTTGCCATGCTTTATTTGTCAATTTTTTCTGCCTGTTTGTCTCCCTTATCCTCTGATCAATTCGATGAATCTCCTTTGTTACTTTTTTTAAATCTAACTGTCGCTGGCGGGTCAAGGACTCAGAGTGTGTAGAGGCAATATAAGAACTATGGGTAAGTGGTGTATGCATCTCAACCCCATACATCAGATAATATGGAGTTTTAGGGGACACTGTCCCTGATGCAGATGCGGGCACATTATTGAGTGATAGCTGTACCTCCGGAATGATGGTGGTCCACTTATTCCCCCTGATTCTCAACAGTTTGACCAATAGCTGTATTACTGCCCGATCTTTTACATTCCACCAGCCCCATTGATTACGGATGACGTGGCGTGCTGTGCTCTAAGCCAATCCCCCTTTGTTCGCAGTAGTCTTTGCAGACCTTGGATACAAAAGCTCTGCCTTGATCGGAGTGTAAGATTTTGGGTGCACCAGCTACAGTAATTATATCAGAAATAGCCCTGGCGAGTGCGTTTTCCAAACAGTTTTTGTGGGGACCGGCCAGCAGAAGGAAGTGCATCCATCTGCACAAACGAGAACATGTCTATATCCCAAAGATGGGGAAAGTGGTCCAATAAAGTCAATAAAGAATTTTCCCATTGGCTCATCAGCTTTCACAGGAGCCAATGGTGGTGGCTTAATTAGTGATGACTTATTGGTTAAATAGCATGGCTCACAATTTGCCATGTATGTTTTACAGGCTCTAAGCATGCCTGGCCACCAATATAAGGGGGTCAATTTGCAGAATGTTGTTCTGGCACCACAATGTGCTTGACTTATGCCCTTGTGAGCTTCTTTTACAAGCTGTTCTCGTTTGTGGCTCGGGGGTACTTCTCGGTTTCCCTTGGGCAACTTAACTAGTACAATACCCGTAGGAGTTTCCGAGTAAAAGTACTTTGGTGGATATCCTGGTGGATTCTCTGTTATTGGGTCTAATAGCTGAATCAGTTCCTCATCCTGATTAGCTGCCCGTTCTGCCCTAGTGCTCACACTAATATTGGCAGGCCCCTCTCGAGGGGGTGTCATGCAGACCGAACGTTTCGCTTGTTCGTCAGCAAGGCTGTTTCCTTTTGAGTGTACTGTCCCAGTGGTATGCCTGTTTACATGAATCACCTGAAAATTCTGTTTCTCCATTCTCGAAGGGAGAATGTTGTGGTAACACAATACAGCTTCCTGTGACTCGAACTTTATTGCATCACTTCCTGTGATTAGTCCAGGATAAATACTGGACTGATCAGTTGGATCCTGGAGAGGCATAGAGTAAGACCTCTTTTGTATGTAGCACCTTTTTAGTTGATTAAAGCTTACTTTAAGTTCACCACGCGTAAGGCTCATTCTTACGACAATTTAATCAACTTTGGGAAAACTTCGCACTCAAACTTTTTGGACGAACTCGGAACTAAGGATCCAGGGAATCACCCATCATGGAAAACATCCTTAAACCATCGCGTCTTGACTTGGACCCAAACACCCCAGCAGCCGGTAAGGTGTGGAAACACTGGTATCGCACGTTTGACAATTTTCTTGAATATTGCAAGGCTGATGATGACTCAAAGTTGCGGATACTCATCAACTGTGTCACCCCGAATGTATTTCAGTATGTGGAGGAATGGGGCAGTTACGAGGAGGCAATTCGGACGCTTAAGAGACTATATACTAAGACACCGAATGAGGTCTATGCCAGACATCTACTAGCTACAGCCCAACAAGGGCCGGAGGAATCCATTGATAAATTCCTCCAAGAGCTTCGCAGACTTAGTATGGACTGTAACTTTCAGGCGGCCTCAGCTGAGCTGTACCGTGAAGAAATGATCCGTGATGCTTTCATCTGCGGGCTTGCCTCCCCATTTATACGCCAGCGTCTACTGGAAAGTAAGACACTTGAGCTTCAGAGAGCTTATGACATGGCTTGCTCTCTAGATCTGGCAAAAAGAAATGCAAACCTTTATACAGTGCCCAGACCTCGGTCTACTGCCTTAACTACAGTCAGGCAATTTAAGAGGCCACAGGTGAACTCTATTAGGGAGGACTTTATCCCTGATGATCAATCTGATGACTTCACTGATGAAGAGGATGATGACCCCACTGTGGCAGCCTCTTGGCAATCTAAGAAATGCTTCTTTTGTGGTGATGAGTTTCACCCTCGGAAATTCTGCCCTGCTCGCAATGCGTTTTGCAGTCATTGCAACAAAAAGGGTCATTTTGCAAAGGTTTGCCTATCAAGAGCCTCTACGAGGGCTTATCAAGCTAAGTCCTACCGAACTGCCCCGGTAAGGGCCTATCAAGATGTTCCGGCTAAAATCTATCGTGCTTCCTCTCGGGTTTCCTCTCGAAGAAACACACCTAGAGTTTCAGCCACTCTTTGTGCAACGACACCAATTACAGCTGCTTGTCCTCAGAACCTATTCCATGCAGCTACAAAAGCATCAATTAATGGACATACTTTAGATGCCTTAATTGACTCAGGTAGCACTGATAGTTTCATTAGGGAACAGATTGTTGCAGAGTTAAAGCTACATGTTTTCCCATCGGACCAGGCAGTTGCGATTGCTCAGTCATCACTTAATACCAGAATTTCTGGCTTTTGTATGGTTGAAATAACACTTAATGGTCACAGGTATCCCTCCACCCGGCTTTCGGTGCTCAAGGACTTATGTAGTGATCTTATCTTAGGGCTGGATTTTCAAAAGCAGCATAAGAAGCTCACCATTGAGTTCGGCGGATCCAAACCTGAACTCACTATTTCTAATATACTACCTCAATTACCATTCTGTGCATTGTCAGCAGCTTCACTGGATGAACCCTCACTGTTTACCAGTATCCCTCCTCGATGCAAACCGATTATAACAAAGTCACGACGTTTCAGTCAGGAAGACCAGTCTTTTATTGCGGCTGAGATTTCTCGGCTTTTAGCAGAGGATATCATCGAGCCTTGTTCGTCGCCATGGCGTGCCCAGGTCGTTATTGTTAAGAACCCTCTACAACCTCACAAGAAACGGCTGTGCATTGACTATTCACAGACCATCAATCAATATACGGACTTGGACGCATACCCATTGCCGCGCATCGATGATATGGTTAATAAACTGGCTGAGTACACGGTGTTCTCAACATATGATCTGAAAAGTGCCTATCATCAGGTACCCTTGAAGGTCTCAGACAAGCAGTATACGGCCTTTGAAGCCAATGGACGGCTGTATCAATTTCGTCGCCTCCCCTTTGGGGTCACTAATGGAGTGGCTGTCTTCCAGCGAGCAATGGATGACCTGGTCAAACAGGAAGACTTGAAGGATACGTTTCCTTATCTGGACAATATTACTGTCACAGGTCGCAATCAGCGGGAACATGACGCCAATCTCCAACGATTTTGGGATGCACTCCAGCACCGTAATTTGACATTAAATGCGGCTAAATCCTTTGAGTCACAACCAACCATCAACATCCTTGGCTATTGTGTGGGCAATGGCATCATTAAACCTGACCCTGAAAGGCTTCACCCACTCCAAGAACTCCCGCCACCTAAGAATCCGGCCTCCTTGCGCCGGGCCCTCGGCCTGTTTGCATACTATGCTAAATGGATTCCTAACTTCTCGGACCGAACCCAACCTCTACTGAAGGTAAGCACATTCCCACTAGACACAGCGGCTGTTGCAGCCTTTAACCTCCTGAAAAAACAGTTGGAGAAAGCGACTCTTCACTCCATCGATGAGAGTCTTCCTTTTGTTGTTGAGTGTGATGCCTCGGAGGTGGCGATCTCGGCCACTCTGAATCAGGAAGGTCGTCCGGTGGCATTTTTGTCCAGGACTTTTCAAGGGGCTGAGCTACATTATCCTCCAGTCGAGAAAGAAGCTACAGCCATCATAGAGGCAGTACGGAAGTGGAGTCATCTCCTAGCTCGCCAGCACTTTACCTTAATCACGGACCAGCGATCGGTCGCCTTCATGCTCGATAATCGAAAACGGACCAAAATTAAAAATAATAAAATCCAGCTTTGGCGGCTGGAATTGGCCTCTTTTGGTTACACCATCCACTATCGACCTGGCAAGGAGAATATGGCTCCGGATACCCTCACACGAGCATTCTGCTCCGCCATGGCACCCTCTACGCTCGTAGACATCCATGATGGGTTGTGTCATCCGGGCGTTACTCGCATGCTACACTTCGTGCGGTCCCGAAATCTCCCATTCTCTACCGGGGATGTAAAGAAGATGTGCTCGGACTGCAGAGTCTGTACGGAATTGAAACCTCAGTTTTTCCGCCCCTCGGGTGGTATACTCATACATGCGACCCAGCCAATGCAACGGCTTAGCATCGATTTTAAGGGGCCGTTGCCCTCTTCAACTCGCAACACTTATCTATTGACCATGGTCGATGAGTATTCCCGTTTTGCGTTTGCCTTTCCCTGCCCCAATATGCTGACGACCACGGTTATCAGCTGCCTTGAGCAGGTATTTGCTTTCTGTGGCATGGCATCCTATGTTCATTCGGATCGGGGCCCTTCTTTTATGTCAGGAGAACTCAAGGCCTATCTCTCGGAACGGGGTATTGCTGCCAGCAAAACGACGCCTTATCATCCGGTCGGGAATGGGCAAGTCGAGCGTTATAACGCTATCATCTGGAATGCGGTACGTCTGGCTTTGAGATCTCGGGGCCTACCCAACCAGCAATGGGAAGCAGTACTTCCAGACGCATTACACTCCACACGGTCCCTCCTTTCGACCGCCACAAATACGACGCCTCATGAACGGTTCTTCCGATTTCAGCGTCGCTCATCCTATGGGATATCTCTCCCGTCGTGGCTGACTGCACCGGGACCAGTGCTACTCCGAAGATATGTCCGGGCGTCTAAGAATGACCCCCTGGTAGATGAGGTTGAGCTCACTGACGTCAACCCTACCTACGCCTATATTCGGTATCCTGACGGTCGGGAATCTACCGTGTCATTGCGGGATCTGGCTCCCTGCCCGCCGAAACATAGAGGGACACCAGGGGATGATATTGTACCAGGCACATCTCTGGGCTCGCCAGGTGCCTCTCATCACGATCTGGATCTGACGCCGGCTGGTACCTCACTCCAGCGTGCCGACCTGGGGCAGACTGACTATGAGCCCGTCGGGGCTCGCACGCGCAGCCACGATCCACCCCGTACCGTACGCTCGGAAACGGATCTGCCACAGCCCTGCCCGACACCCGTTCGGGCACCAGTACACAGTCAGGATTGTCCTGACCCCTCACAGAGCGGGCTGGATCACTCGGACTCTGGTCCACGGCCCGCGGCGGGTAAACGGGCTAGGGGCCCTCTACCGCTACGAGAACCCAAACGGGTGCGGCTCTCCCTCGTCCAGCGGCTACGAAATGGAGGGAGCATCCCGGCCTCCTAATCTTTTGGGGGGGAGAATGTGGTAACACAATACAGCTTCCTGTGACTCGAACTTTATTGCATCACTTCCTGTGATTAGTCCAGGATAAATACTGGATTGATCAGTTGGATCCTGGAGAGGCATAGAGTAAGACCTCTTTTGTATGTAGCACCTTTTTAGTTGATTAAAGCTTACTTTAAGTTCACCACGCGTAAGGCTCATTCTTACGACAAATGTCTTCCCACAATGTGGGTTTAATAAGGTCTGCCTTCTCTAAAGCATACCGTAATGCTGCGGCTTCAGCATATTGCGCTGTCTTATGGCCAAGGGGTATGAACAGTAATTCTTCTGGATAAAAAGAATAGGAATCTCAAAGTCCCTATTGCTATCCCCATCCCAGCTGAGGATTGTTGGGATGTCCCTTTTTTAATCGTCATTGACGTTCCATCACAGTAAATAACTTGATGGTATTCTGTAAGCGGTCTCATAGGTATTTGTCTGATTCCCTCCTCCATATCATCATCCTCCATAATGGGGAGATGCTCTATCTTTCCACATTGATTTAGATGGCGTTGTAGATAAGGGTAGTATCTATTAATGAGTTGCTCGAGGAGGTCTTTGTCTCCCCCCTCTAGGCAAGTTCGATCAAGCTGTGTTTGAACATGTTTTTCCCTGTCATCCTGGTCTGTGGATGCTTCTACAGGTTTGGTTGAAATTTTAAGGTAATGTTTCATGTCTGGTTGTCCTATAATGAGGGAACAGGCCAATTGTGGTACCAGTCCTACATCTAGGGTCACCGTGATTCCATATATAGTAATAGGTATTTTGTAAAAAATAATTATCTTGGTTTTGTCTTGTGTGAATCCCCCTAATGGTCTTTTACAAATTGGGCTTCCCAAATCTGTCCAGTTAGTTTTTATAATTGCAGGATCTATTACAGTGTAATCAGCTCCCGTATCAAACAGGGCCTTCACTTGTGTGTTTGTGGGCAAGGTTGCCAAGGCATAGGGGAATTCAAGAGGCCCTGGCTGGGTGCCAGGCCTTCAATCCTGGGATTGTTCATCCTCAGAATCCTGAGTTTCATTTGCTGCTTTGTCTTTAATTATTTTAACTGATTTTTGTTCCTCCCTCTTGGGGGTATCATGTTTTCCAGATCCCTGAGGGGGTTTGTCGGTATTCATCCAGTCTTCTTGGCTCTTGAAATAGTGGTGACACTAGTGTAAAATGAAGGAATAAATGCAACTGCCATGTAACTGCAATTAATGTGCATCATTTTGTACCTATGGCCACAGACCAACTGCATGTTCGTAGAGTGGAAACTCTTTCTGTTCATGAAGGGGGCAGTATCTGGTGTAAGGGGCCTGTATGACCACTTGTGTGCCATCAATAATGCCTTGCATTTCAGGGAATCCAATCAAATGGTAAAAGTGCACTGCAGGTTGGAAAATTTAGCAGATATCTCCTGCTGTTGCTTGGAAAGACCCAGTAACATAGAGCTGTGGTTACCTTGACAGCCACTGACAGAGCCATCCCAGTCTTGGAAGTGATTTCTAGGTCTGGCAGCACGAGTCTGCAAAGTTCTGTCCCAGCCTCCTCGGGGAATTGTAATCTCCATTCGCAGGTTTCCTTAGATTTATCGAGATACATATAGACGGATGTTTCTTGATTGCCTGAGGTGTAAGTGTCTCTGTCTAGCAGGCCTTCTTTGATCCTGCATTTCTTCCTCCAGAATTGCAAATAGAGAGGGATTTGCCAGAAGAATACCCATAGTTCCTATATAGGTTGCATACAATGACAGTTCCCTGGGGAAATATACACAGAAAACAGTTTGGTTCTGATAAAACAGCCAAACCGCAAAGAAGCTGGAAACTAACACAGCAGATACTGACAAGAAGTCCAAAAAATGAATCAATTTCAACAAAGACGAAACATGAGGGATGGGGTCTCCTAAGCAACGTTGATTTTATATGGGTGCTGAGCCTATGGAGTGCTGTTCAAGACTGCCTTTTAGGGCTCAGCCCGAATTTGTGCATTTTTTGGGGCCTTCATGAGCTAAGCGCACAACAGGTGCACAGGTGCTCGGTTTACATTATGGAATGTCATTTTCACCAAGCCCCAAGCATCAGTAATGCAGGTTGCCAGGATCTGTTACACAGCTGCACCAGTGGCACTGAATATCACTTTATTGGCCCCTGATTTTGTCACACTGTATCCTAGGGAAAATAGAATTGGTGTGTTTTAACACCATTTATATATTTCAGAATAAGGAACCTATTGGGAAGTTACTTTCAGAGGTGGAGTCTATTCATAACCAATAGAGTTTTACATTTTCTTCTTGTAAATTTTTTCAGTGTTGTGTCCAAACAACATATAAAATTCAAATTAAATTTGTGACTACAGTGCATCTTCAATTCAGCTACATTGAAAGTAGTTGTAGTATGGTTAGTTTTAGTATTCTTGGTATAATTCTGTATGATTTACCTAATTTGATAATTTTACTGTGAAATGTACTGGGATAAAGGATTTCACTTTGAAACTGGCATGGTGCATGATTTCAGCCTGCGCTTTTGTCATAATGCACTAGGTGACACTTGTTACTGTTGTTTGGAAGACAGTCTGCACCATTTTTTCACTGATTCTTGCTCTGTATGGATTCAAACTGTTCAGTATCATATATCATTTAACAATGATTATGTAACCATTTTCCTTCACATTTTTATTTTACATACACATATATATTTACAAATGTTATCCCATTATGTAAAGTGGAATCAATTTTACGATTGTCCTTGAAGACCAAAATCTGCATAAAACTAACTTTTTTAGATATCACAATACATTAATTTCATTGGAATTTCATCCTTAGCATCATTTTTCCTTTGAATGAGAGTACCAATATGTGGACAGCTTTGTGCTTTCACATTGTGCTTACTCAAACTGGGTTTCAAAATGCGCAAAGTAATTTCATGTAGAACCCTTAAAGGCAAGAGAAAGAGGAAATTCTGCTTAAAGTGCAAAACTATCGGTCTCCTAAAAATTGAGAGCAGCCACTTGATTATAGTAGCTGAAGCTCAGAACAATTAGTCTGATTCACTAACTGAGGAAGATGTTGCTAGTGCCTTAAACCATTAAGGTTTGGCAACGATTCTGACATTAGTGCCATGGTAATCTGGCAGACATTTAGACTGTGCAGGTTGTTCTCTTCCATGATCATTATTCAAGGGTGGAATTTTACACAGTAGTCTCTATCAGAAAAGGGAACTACCACGTTGTTTTTATACCCAGACACTCTACCACCCCCCACTATTTGACCCTGTGAGGAACATAGTTGCTAGGGACAAGTGATACCTATGCAGACCTGGCTGATGACAGCCCTGTGAAATCCCACTAAGCCAGGGCAGCACAGATATGGTTGAAGCCAGGGCACAACCAAGATCCTTATAGAGTACATGATAGGAATGCTCAAGCAGAGGTTTAGATGTAAGGGCGTCTCCTGCAATATGCCAGATAGAGTGTCACACATTGTCATGGTCTGCTGCATATTATACAACGTTGCATTGTAGAGAGGGCTGCATTTGCAGGAGGAAGAGCATCAGCAGCAGTCCTCATCAGACGCGGAAGACTCCCTTAATCCTACATAAAAGAACATTGAAACCATTGCGACAACTTCTATGTCAATGACATTGTGACAGTGCAGACTCAGAAGCTGCTATGAAACCACACTGCAGATCAAAATGCCAAATGTAATAAAGGTGATTAATTTAATGCCAAACATAATAAATGTCTTTTATTAATTTCTCAACCCACAGTGCTTTTCTTTAAAGAAGGTTTCCTAACTCTATGAGGTGCTCCCTTAGTGACCAAGAGTTCTCGCAATCTCTCGGTATAAGGTCTGGAGGAGATGTTAAGGAAGTAGGCAGTTAGCTCAGCTTGGGGTTGAATATAATGGCAAGCTTGCGAACAGTGTGGTTCAACCTGAGACAGTGACTGGGGCTGGAGGGAGAATGGAACTGGTGGCAAGTTTGGAGTTTGTAGCAGCCAGTGATAACCATGAGGAGATGAGGGGAAACAGGGAATGGAAGTCATGGAAGTAGCATAGCCGTGATGTTAGACAGCCCCACAGAATGACAAAGAGCCCTCTGTCACAAAACATTGACCCCTACACCATCCCCTCAAAACAAAATAATCTTCACAATTGGACAAGCCACCTTCCAGCTGTTGTAAAACAGTGAGAAAAGGAGCATGAAGTGCACTTGCACATACCAACGGGGGTGTTCACAAGGCCCCACAGGAAAGTTGCGGCCTCCCTTGCCCCGGACCCACCCACCCCTACTTCCCTTCCGTAAGACCCTCATGAAGCCCCCATCTCGAAGCCCCCTCATGGGCCCCTGTGACGTACCTGCTTTCCGGCAAGTCTTTCTTTGGTGCCAGCTGGTGGCCCATGACTAGCCAAACTTCCACTCCCCCCCACCCCTGCCGACCAACTCCTGCTTTCTATTCATTTCAGGTGGACAGCTGACCGGTGGCATGCAGATGAGGCCCAGGAGTTAAAGTACCCTAAAATCCGAAATCTGGGCCTTCGAGCACGTTTTGCACTCACCCCCTGACCGCCCAAAATTCTCTGGGAGTTAAATAGACCCCTAGATCATTACATCTGTAACTGAAACTAATAATAGCATATCATACCTACATAAATTAACTTCATAAACTGGTGAATCAACATAAATAAATATTCTTCTCCAAATTACTGGTAACTTCTACCTTTTAGAAACTGTCTAAATTCCACAGCTTTCCTTGTGTGTTTACGTTGATATTTCATCTGTTATAATGTTACCATTATACCACAAACTTAAGGAGGGAGATATTGAGATAATTGACTCAATAGTAGGGAATGCTTAATTATAGCATAATTTTCTGAGCAACACAGAATAGCCGCCTACCATACCATTATCCTGTTAGCTGTGATTGACGCAAACAGTTTCAAAAATGTGTTTATTGATTTATTTTGCAGCTTTAGTGTAAGATTTTATGAACTGGCCCTTGCACTGAAAATTATCTTATAGTTGTGGCATAAAGCCCATCACATACATTATATGATTGGTAACGAACCAACCACATCAGTCCTGTAATGACTGTCTGAATAGTGGAGCATGTGACAAAGATGATATATCTGTTATACTGTAACTGAATTGTGGCTGGTGAAAAGATTTAATGACACAGGGCTGGCATGGGCCAGAAGAGATCTGCAGCAGGAGGCTCGTAAACGGAGACATTCCAGCTGTGAGATGAACATTTGACAGCCTTCTGGTGTACAGCTGCAGTGGCCATTTCTAACTGTTCTCATTTTATTTTTTTTCTTAAAATTTTCCTCCTACTTACAATTAATTTATTTTAAATCACCAGAGAACACATATAATACAGAGGGTGGGATGGGCAGCTACTGCAAAGATTACAATTGCAATGATTTGACTTCATTTCAAACATTTCAGTCTCCCACCTAATTTAGTGAAATGCAAAGCAAAAAACAAATTAGCGCTGTCTTATTATAAAGAAAACATGCTTCCCTTACGTGCAAGTGATAATTATATCCATTCTTAGGTAATTTTCATATATGTGTGACATACCATATTTTACCAAATGAAGCTGGAGATAAATCAGCTGTCCTGGCGCCTCAATAGATTAATGTATTGCCTGGTGTTGCATTGAGATATTCCAGCTCAGGAAAGTCCCCGCTCTGTGCTGTTACCTAATTTTAGCTGGTGCAGTGGTAGAGTATACAACAATTGACCTCACCGATTCTGGGATTGGAGGAGGAAGAACTTGGTCATTACCTAGTGAACCTTACTGGAAAATGTGTGTGTGCATGCATATGTATGTGCCTATGTGAATGTCAAATGAGGACTAGATTCTGCTTGGCTGGTACTGCAGCCTTGATTAAATATCGTTTCAGCATTCATTGCTTCGGCTCGCTCAAGAAAAATGGCCAGTTGAATAAGAACATAAGAAATAGGAGCAGGAGAAGGCCATACAGCCCCTCGAGCCTGCTCCGCCATTCAATAAGATCATGGCTGAACTTCTACATCAACTCCACTATCCTGTCCTATTCCCATATCCATTGATTCCCTTAGTGCCCAAAAATCTATCGATCTCAGTCTTGAATATACTCATTGACTGAGCATCCACAACTCTCTGGGGTAGAGAATTCCAGATTCACAACCCTTTGAGTGAAGAAATATCTCCTCATCTCATCTCAGTCCTAAATGGCCGACCCCTTATCCTGAGACCCCTTGTTCTAGACGCTCCAGCTAGGGGAAAGAGCCTCTCAGCATCTACCCTGTCCAGCCCTGTAAGAATTTTGTATGTTTCAATGAGATCACATTTCATTCTTCTAAACTCCAGAGAATATAGGCCCATTCTACTCAATCTCTCCTCAAAGGACAGCCCTCTCACCCCAGGGATCAGTCTGGTGAACCTTCGTTGCACCCCCTCTAAGGCAAGTATATTCTTCCTTAGGTAAGGAGACCAAAACTGTACACTAGAGGACTGCAAGTGTCTGTGGAACTGTATCACAGTAAGAGTCACTTGCAGAAGAAGAGGGTAAAAAATGAGGGAAAAAATACCAGAAAGTAGTAGTCCAAAATCAGATCGTTGAGCTGAAGTATTATTTTACTCCCAGTGTTCACTACTGGCACAAAATTGCACGTGAAAGATAATTGTTTTAGTGACATAAAAATGGGACACTTTCAAAGACTTCCATGATGCTCCCGAGTGGTCCAGAATGCAGTTTCTATGACCACCTTCGTCTGTGGATTTCCTCTTATCTCACAACAAAACCTTAAAAAAAAGCTGCTAGTTTCCAGCAAAAAACTAAAAACATAATGGGCCAAAACTTCGGCACTGTGTACTCTCCCGTAAGGCCTCCTGAAATGCCGGTTTCCTGCATGCACTGCGCATGCGCGGGAAACCGGAACTTCCGGTCTGGTGAAGGGAGCGGTTCAGAGGTGAAGCGCGTGCGCGGGAGAGGCTGCGCGCACGCAGCAAACTTAGGGTTTTTTTCAGGTTTCTCCGGGAGGGTAAGTATTGAAGAACCTGCGCTTTTAAAAAGGAGGCGCAGGACCCGTTTTCAACAAGGTAAGTGGTTAATTAATTATAATTTAAAAATTTTTTCAACAGCTTTATCTTTTTTAGATACTTTAAAGAAAGGTAAGTTTATTTTTAGCACTGTTAAAAAGTATTTTAATTTTTTCAAAAATTTAAATTTTTGTTTAAAGTAGTTAATTTATTTAACTTATAGCTATTTTATAAATGTGATGGGCCAAAAATTCAGCCCTTCCCGGGTGAGTACACAGTCCGTACTCAGCCGTAATGCGTCCCGAAGTGCCGGTTTCCTGCGTGCACTGCGCATGCGCGGGAAACCGGAACTTCCGGTCTGGTGAAGGGGATGGTTCCTAGGTGAACCGCGTGCGCGGTAGAGGCTGCGCGCACGCAGCAAACTTAGATTTTTTTTCAGGTTTCTACGGGAGGGTAAGTATTGAAGAACCTGTGCTATTAAAAAGGAGGCGTAGGACCTGTTTTCAACAAGGTAAGTGGTTAATTAAGTATAATTTTAAAATTTTTTCAACAGGTTTATCTTTTTTAGATACTTTAAAGAAAGGTAAGTTTATTTTTATCACTTTTAAAAAGTATTTTAATTTTTTCAAAAATTAAAATTTTTGTTTAAAGTGGTTAATTTATTTAACTATGGTTATTTTATAAATGTGATTGGTTTTAAAAAAAAATTATTTTAAGTTTAGCTGTTCTTTTGGGGCCAATTTCAATTCATACATTTGACAGGTCTTCCTGTCAAATCTATGAATGAAAGATGGTCTGCTGCCATTGGCTCTCCATGGCCCACGTGAGCCCAGGGGACGCATCGCACTAACTGCGCCCCTGGGACACGCAAGCACTGCATGCCGGCACTTGGAGCAGGCCCAGGAGCTGAAGTTCCCGTGGGCCCAGAGGTCAACGGCAGGCGCGGTAGGTAAGTGCGCGCGCGATCCTTACCCCCGCGGCAAGCCGGAGAGGCGAATTTCAGGGCCTCTCCTAGACGAAATGCGCAGGGCCCATGTATCCCAGGGGCGCATGTGGTTCGTAAGAGTCCCCGGGATCACATGGGCCAGGCGAGCCAATGAAAGCAGGGAATCCCCCTTCATACTTTTGACAGATAGACCTGTCAAAAGTATGAATGGGGATCACTGAAAAAAGACACTGGCCCTGAAATTCTGTTCCCTACGGGTGAGTAGGCGCTGTGTACTCACCCGTAGGGCCAACGGAAGTGCCGGTTTCGCGCATGCGGTGGAAACTGGAACTTCCATTCTCTTGAAGGAAGGGGTTCACAGGTCAACCGCGTGCGCCGGAGAGGCAGCGCGAACGCATCGAACTTCCATTTTTTTCTCAGTTGATGCAGTGCGGGTAAGTCCCTAGCAGCTGCGCAAGGCCTGCTTTTAACAAGGTGCGGAGATGCCGGTGTTGGACTGGGGTGGACAAAAGTGAGAAGTCGCACAACACCAGGTTATAGTCCAACAGCTTTATTTGAAATCACAAGCTTTCGGAGCTGCTGCCCCTTCGTCAGGTGAAGTGACGAAGGAGCAGCACTCCGAAAGCTTGTGATTTCAAATAAAGCTACTATAACCTGGTGTTGTGCGACTTCTTGCTTTTAACAAGGTAAGAGATGAAGAAAGTAAAAGTAAAACATTTTTTCCTTAGGTTTATCATTTTATAATACTTTAAAGAAAGGTAAGTTTATTTTTAGCCCCGTTAAAAACTTTAATTATTTTTTTCAAAAATTTAAATTTTTGTTTAAAGTAGTTAATGTATGTAATTTATAATTATTTTAAAAATGTGATGTGTTTTAAAAAAAATTTATTTGAAGTTTTACTTAGGTTTTGGGGCCGATCTCTATTCATAGATTTGACAGGTCTTCCTGTCAAATCTATGAATGGAGATTCCCTGCTCCGATTGGCTCCCCATGGTCCACGTGATCCCAGGGACGCTGCAAACTAGCTTCACCACTGGGATACGCGTGCCCTGCACACCGGCAGCTGGAGCAGGCACAGGAACGGAATTCTGCGCGGGTCCAGAACATAACGGTAGATGCGCTTCTTAAGTGTAGGTCGGGGGCTTGCACCCGCGGGAAGCCTCCGACCGGAATTTCTGGGCCACTAAGGGGGAAAAATTCGGTTGCTTTGCGCCTCGTTAGCGCCCTAAGAGGGCGCTAATGGGGCGCAAAGCAACGAGCGCCCGGGCGCGGTACCGCCAGCGCCTCCCGCGAAATTCAGCGGGAGGTTAGCGGTGGCGGTAGCCGTTAGCGCCCCACAGGGCTGCGCTGCTGGCGATGACGTCACCGCCGTGCGCAGTGCCCCGCTCGCGTCCCGGCCACGATCTTCGGTAGCACCCCCTGACTTACCGCTGGACGCTATGTACGACGGGGTCAGGGGGGCCTACCTGCGGCTGGGGCGGCGCTAGTTAAAGGGGAGGTGGTGGGCGGCCATTTTTGTTGCTGGCCGCCTGCCAGCACCTGCCCTCGTTGCTGTCCCCGGCCCCCATGAAGCCCCCCCGCGGCACTTCTCTTGAGTGCCGGACTCGTTTGCCGGCACTCCCGATCCCTGGTGGCCCAGCTGGGCCCCAGGTCGCGCTGCACCAGGCCCCTCCCATTTAATAAGGGGAGGAAGGCCTGCAGTACTGCGGCACGTAGCGCTGTGATATTGCCTCGCAGCGCCCCAAGGGGGACGTGGGGCGCTTCCAGTAGCGCCCCTCCTCCCTCTCATGGCTCTACCTGGGAAAATCAGCTGCGGGGGCGCTAATTTTTCCGGGGCGCTAAAAGTAGCATCCCGGTGAAGTTAGCGCCCCAAAGGGGGTGCAACTCAATTTTTCCCCCGAAACATTAAATAAATTTTAAAAAACCATCACGTATTTAAAATGAGTTAAAATTACATTAAATTGAATATTTTAAACAAAAATTTAATTTTTTGAAAAAAATAATTAAAGCTTTTTACGGGGCTAAAAATAAACTTACCTTTTTAAAAAGCATTTTTAAATTATAAATGAGTGAAAAAAAATTATTATTTTTTCTTTTTTAAACTCTTATGCTGGTAAAAGCAGGCCTTATGCTTGTAAAAGCAGGCCTTATGCTAGTAAAAGCAGGCCTTATGCTAGTAAAAGCAGGCCTTATGCTAGTAAAAGCAGGCCTTATGCCTGCTTTTACCAGGCGTAAGATTTTTAAGGGTTTTCAGTGGGCGGAGGTTCTGCAGAAAGCGGAACTCTCCGCCCACAGAGGCCCTTCTCCAGGGCAGGCATCGGAAAATACATGCCATTATAATATTTAAATGACCAACCCGCCTCCTGGGAGCAGGCTGGCTGCCCGCCCCCTGTCCCTCCTCCGTTAAACCCAGTAGTGGACGGATTGGGGTCGGGTTTGAGATTTAAAATTTTTCTGAAAATGAGAAGATTTTCTGTTGGCATTCTTTTTAATGGAAAGTGGTTCAAAGAAAATTGTGGACAATAAAAAAAATGTGTAGTAAGGACAGCATAGTGACTATTAGGAATCATGAACGGAACATGTAAGTGCACTATTTGGGTACACAGTTGCTAATGGCTAGAGACTGAATGGAGGGATATTACTGCCATTGGGAGAGTGCATGGTGAAGGAAAGACAAATGCTTCAAATGATTGGATTTAGGGGAAAGAGGCTCACTTACAGCAGGTTAATAGAGAATGATACAACCAAGGCCACTAATTTGCAGTTTTCACAAATAAATGGACAGAATCCCAAAACTTAATTCCTAAAACACGATTTATTCAGTCATCATAACTGAATGAGCTCAACTACAAACAACTGGAATTGTGGCATACAATCCCCAGAACACTGCTAAAAGTCCCAGAACCCAATGTAATAAAAATGTAATTTGACTTATTCCATCACCATAAAACAGCCTAGATACGACCTTCCAATTATTTATATCGGGAAGAGGTGCTACATGCTTTGGTATTTATTTATCCGGGTAATGATTGACCAGTTAAAGGTGGTAAAATGTTACGGTGGTGAAAGAACTTTCATCTTTGAATTAAGTCATCTGATGACCAATATTATGTGAAGTAACCACCTAGATTGTATGTTATTGTGATATATATTGCAACAACATATAACGTATGTATATAATATAAAATTGTATATATTCATGACAATTAAAAAAAGATTAATGTTTAAAAAAAGACATTCAAAATTCTTCAACCTGAAAATATACAGGCGCTTGTGAAACTCTTGTTTTACTAGCCAAAGCAGTGTTTTATCATTCCATAATGTTACATATAAATAATGCATTATTCTTGATTTGTTTAGGCATACTTTTGCAAGATAGTAAAGAGCCATTTTAACACCTATTTCCGTTATTGCATGTTCCATTCACGTAGTCCTCTGTCATCCATTTACAGATAGTGACTGAGTGGCTAAGCAGATGCATTAATATGATAAAGCACTATTGAATTAAAGATAAGAATTTTTCATTTTCTTCAGTATCTTCCAAATAGAAATGTGTTTCTTCAGTAAATCCATATTTTGTCATTACTGTGTTCACAATTATTTAGCATTATGTTCTTGCAGAATATAATTTTGAACAATCTACAATAGCAAACATATTTGTATTTTAGAAACAGAAGGGCCAATTTTAATCGAGCCTGTCTCGTGGGAATGGGACGGGTGGAGGGTTAAAATCATGCCTGGGGGATCTGTACACTCTTTCTGCACTGTTCCAGTCCACCAATATTTTAACTCCCCAGTTTTTGGCTGTGTGTCAGAATTAAAAGGTCAAAGTCGTGGTCTGATGACATCGTACCCGCCCCAACTGCATTTTAACCCAAACCCACAGATGATATCATGGATATGACTCCACACTCTCAGCATAGCAGTGAGACTCTTTGACATGCCTTTGAATACCTCTTACAGCTGTTTGTGCGAGGACAACAATTTTCTACCCATGGCTGTGCCCCTGAAGTCCTCATGTTTGTCCTCCTTGGCAGAGCTGGGAGAGGACGGCGCCCTCCAGCGAAGTCTCTCCTGGTCTGTCCTTGCCACCAGTAGCTGATGCTGTCCACTGGTGCTGGGTGTTTCACCAATTGCAGACCCCTCTAGCTCACTATCTAGCCCACGTGGCATGCCAATGCCTGAGCTGGTGCTTGGGAGAGATGGAGCATCTGATGGTGCATCCTCAGAGGAATTGTCCTCGTACGAGGAGCCTCTTGGTGTTCAGAAGGCCCTAGAAGAAAGAGGAAAGGTAGAAGAGTCAGGATGGGAGAGAAAAGCTGTAAATGATCAGGTGACAGTCTTGAGAATGCAGGTTGAAATTGCTATGCTTGCTGCATCTGTACTGAGTTGAATGAAGAAATACAAATAATATGTAGACACCCTGTTTGGGTATGCCACCTGCCTGCTTTCTCCGATGTTCATGACCCTGCCTGGGCAAAGTGATGTTCACAGCTTCTTTCTCAGCCTGTGTAAGGACAGTAATTTTGGGGACTGTTAATGAATGAACTCGCCAATGGCCACTGAGCTTCACAGGCGAGGTACCCAACCTCCATGAATCCCGTGCTCCTGCAGTTAAAGTCAAAAGCTGGCGTTAAAATCAATCTTAAGGGTCTCTCAACAAGCACTTAATGATTTCAATGAGGTCGCCCACCTCTAACGCTTGGGTCTGTGCCGCACCTTCAAAGCCGCCTGGGTTAAATGCACGAGGCAGCGGGATGACGGCGGGTTCCTGATGTGCTCACTATTTCCGGGGTTTTTACTGTGGACCCGTCCCCAAACCCGCATGCTCGGCAATGGGGAAATTCCGGCCAATCTTGTATCTAGAGTGCAACCAAACAGCACAGCAAGGTTTATTTTCCTTATAACACTACTTCCATTCACATGCCCTCTAAATCACCTAAGAATCACTTAGTTATTGAAGGCATAATAAGGATTTAAATATAACCAGAATAGTCTTCGGTTGTCATATTGTAAGACCGTGTGTCTTACAGCAACTGTAATGATTCTAACTGAACAAATGAAAGTGTCTCAGAATCCACAAATCAAGATGATCTGGGGAGATTTGTAGCAAAAGAGAATATATAGAAAGTAAACTGTACCAGAAATCACCATTAACACCTAGCAAGACGAAGGAATCTATAGTCCCGATTTTAATTCAGGCGGGAATCGGGTGGACGGGGGTGGGGTGGGGCGGGTGGTAAGACCTCACCTCACGATGGTGTCAGCATGAGTCCCAAGCCATTTGAACTCCTAGGCTTCATGGACATTTGAAGAACAGGCTGCCTGACTGATCGCCTGCAGAATCGGGTGGCCCACCCATATGACCCGTCCAATTTCCAGCGTGTTTCTTAACTACATCAAGTGGGGAATGCTTCTCTTAAAGTGAAGCTTATTTCCCCACTTTCACCTTTGTTGGAAGAATGCTGGAAAAGATTGTGGCATTATAAAGGAGTTGAGTACTAAACGAGTACTTTGCATCTGTCTTCACCAAGGAAGAGGATGCTGCCATAGACATAGTGAAGGAGGAGGTAGTGGAGACACTTGATAGTACAAAAATTGATAAAGAAGAGGTATTAGAAAGGCTGGCTGTACTTAAAGTAGATAAATCACCAGGAGCAGATGGGATGCATCCTAGGATGCTGAGGGAATTGAGGGCGGAAATCGCGGAGGTATTGGCCATAATATTTCAATCCTCCATAGATACGGGGGTGGTGCCAGAGGACTGGAGAATTGCAAATATTACAACATTGTTCAAAAAAGGGTGTAAAGAGAAATCCAGCAACTACAGGCCAGTCAGTTTAACCTCGGTAGTGGGGAAGCTTTTAGAAACAGTAATCAGGGACAAATTTAACAGTCACTTGGATAGGTGTGGATTAATTAAGGATAGCCAGCAAGGATTTGTTTAAGGTAAATCGTGTTTTAACTAACTTGATCGAGTGTTTTGATGAGGTAACAGAGAGGTTTGATGAGGGTAATGCTGTTGACGTAGTGTACATGGATTTCCAAAAGGCGTTCAACAAAGTGCCACATAATAGGCTTGCTAGCAAGGTTGCAGCCTATGGAATAAAAGGGACAGTGGCAACATGGATACGGAATTGGCTAAGTGACAGGAAACAGAGAGTAGTGGTGAACGGTTGTTTTTCGGACTGGAGGAAGGTATACATTGGTGTTCCCCAGGGTCGGTTCTGGGACCACTGCTTTTCTTGATATATATTAATGACTTGGAAGTGGGTGTACAGGGCACAATTTCAAAATTTGCAGATGACACAAAACTTGGAAGTATAGTGAACAGTGAGGAGGAGAGTGATAGACTTCAGAAAGACATAGATAGGCTGGTGAAATGGACGGAAATGAAATTTAACACAGAAAAGTGTGAAGTGATACATTTTGGTCGAAAGAATGAGGAGAGGACATATAAACAGAAGGGTCGAGAACCAGAGGACACAGATTTAAGGTGATTGGCAAAAGAACCAAAGACGACGTAAGAAAAAACTTTTTTACGCAGCAAGTGGTTAAGATCTGGAATGCACGGCCTGAAAGGGTGGTGGAGGCAGACTCAATCATAGCTTTCAAAAGGGAGTTGGATAAGTATCTGAAGGAAAGAAATTTACAGGGCTATGGGGAAAAGGCGGGGGAGTGGGACTAGCTGAAGTGCTCTTGCAGAGAGCCGGCACGGGCTCGACGGGCCGAATGGTCTTCTTCCGTGCTGTAACCATTCTATTCTATGAAGGGCTGTCCCCCGCTTTCCTGATACCTCCCTGGAGGGCCTAGTGGAGGAAGTGAGGGCCAGGAGTGAGGTATGTTTCCCCAGCGCCTGCAGGAGCATCCTCAAGGCCACTGTCAGGTGGCTGATAGGGTCAGTGCCAACAGCATCACCCCCAGGAACTGGGTTCAATGTGAAAAGATGTTTAATGACCTCACAAGAGCAGCACGGGTGAGTACACCTCTTTATCTCTCCACTGCTCTCAACCCCACAGGTGCGGGGCATCATTGACTGCACACATGAGGCCATGAAGGCACCCCATCATCACCCAGGAGTGTTTGTGAACCGCAAAGGCTTCCACTCCCTCAATGTGCAGCTCGTCTGCAACCATAAAAAGAAGGTTATGCATGTGTGCGCCAGATTCCCTGGCAGCTGTCATAATTCTTTTCTGCTGCGCCAGTCCAGACTCCCTCAGCTCTTTGCATCTTCAAACAGACTTACCAGCTGGCTGCTTGGAGAGAAGGGCTATCCACTGAAGACATGGTTGATGACACCATTGAGAAGGCCAAGTAATGAGGCCGTGGAGTGCTGCAATGAGAGCCACATCTCCACCAGATGTGTCATAGAGCAAGCAATAGGCATGCTGAAGATGCGCTTGAGATGCGTTGACAGATCTGGAGGAGCCCTTCAGTATGCACCAGCCAGGGTCTCCAGAATCATCGTCATCTGCTACGCGCCGCACAACATAGCACAGCAGCGAGGATTGGAGCTGCAGGAGGAGCAAGGTGCAGAGCGCACAGCCTCTTCAGAGGATAAGGAGGAGGAGGAGCAGGTAGAAGCTGAAGAGGAGGAGGAGGAACCTGTGGTGGAGATAACACCAGCAGTAGCGCACATTGCTGCCTGGGAGACCCCGGGATGGCCTCATAATGGCCAGATTTACTTAACTTACTCCAATGCAGCCACATGGCTGCCACATGCTGAATTAAGTCCCCCCCCTCAACAACACCATAAAGCATCCCTACAATGACCAAGCCATTCCTCTCACCCAAAGCCCCAATGCTCGAGGTTAAGTAATGTCTCACCATTCACTGCAAGTGACAAAGTCACTTCCAAGGTTTGAGGTAAAAATGGACAAGACCCAAAAGTGGCCCAAAGAAAAATATTTATGTGTGTCATCAAAATAACTAAAACTTAACACTAACATTTTTCATACACCCATGTGCATACCCTTGTGCATCTACTTTTGTGTCATTTTTCTTTTCCAAGTGCTTCTACGAGGTGCAACCACTGTGGCTTCAGCAGAGGTAGAGGCAGGCTGCTCACTTCCCTGCTGCGACTCATTAGACACTTTTGGCAGACGTCCTGTGGGTTTTGGAGCATGTGATGGCCCCGCCAAAGTCTGCTCCGCCTGCGACTGTGCAGGGGCAGACTCAGCCATCAGCATCCGAAGAAGCATGTGGGGCTCTGACTGAGGGGGAGGAAGAAGTGGGAGTACTTTCAGAAGAGCCCCCACTTCCATGTCCCCTCTCACCATCATCCCTCTCATGTGGCACCCGCACTTCCCTGCTAGTAAGGAGCTGGCGCGCACCTTGCTGCACAGCAGTGGGGCGATGAACGCCCAAGTCTACGTTTAAATCCCTCCTTGAGAGGCGGTCTATGAGCCCTGCCATCTGTTGTCCACAGCAAGCATGTGCTCATGTGACTGGCGCATTAGCTGCTCTATGCAGGTGGCCATGCTCTCCATGGAACAGCACATCATCGCCATCGCCTGCAACATGGTGCTGCTCATGTTGGAGATGGATTCCTCCATTCTCTGAACATTTGCAGACATCACGGCTGTAAAAGATGCCAGAGCCTCATGCAATTGTTGCTGCCCCTTCAAGATCACCCTCTTTCTCGATGGCCCCCGAGGCTCAGCGTCTGCATGCAGCTCAGCAGAGCTGGGAGCGTCCTGCACCTTCTGACGAGGAGTCTCCACTGCTGTCCCTGTCAACACCACCTGCTCTTGCTCACTTGTGAATTGTAAGATACCAGGTGACAACTCTAATCTATGGTGCAAAGGACCCACCGAGGTGTGCATATCTGCGCTGGTGCTGGCTGCGCTTGTGTCTGCTGACGGTGCACACTCAGAGTCTGGAGGCGCCTCTGAGGAGTCGTCTTCCTCCTCTGGCTGGACAGTGGTGGGGGGGCAGTTGATGGACCTGTGGGAGAGTAAAGAGAGAGAAGTGTTATAATAAGAATGGGCAACGTTACCATTATGCACAGGATAAGAACATAGGAACAGGAGTAGGTAATTCAGCCCCTCGAGCCTGCACCGCCACTCAACGAGATCATGGCTGATCTGGAATGGCATTTCACTTACTGCTGACATCAGTCACCATATGAGTGACTGTTGTATGCCATGTGGCTTTATGATATGTGATTCTATCACCAGGTTGCTGGGATGTCCCCCTCTCTCCAGCTCCCACATCCAGCATCTCTCCAACTCCCGAGATCTCCAGAGCTCCTTCTTTTGCTGGTGTTAGTTGGGTGAAGACTGGAGGGCCGCCTCCGGTTCTCTGTCTTTCCTGCGTGTTCTGGGCTCTTTTCTCCTGCAAGGAGGGAAAGAAACAAAGTTTGAGTGAGAGTGATGGCATGAGTGTAAGGAATGGATGGGTTATATCTGTAGAGGGTGACTATGAGGGAGTGGGGTGCCAATGCCAAATGGCCTCCTTCTGTGGTGTTACTTGCTATGATTGCATTAGGATGAGGGTGAGTGTGAGGGGTGGTTAGTCAGAGGGGGATGTGTGTATGTACATAGAGAGAGAGGGATGGGTGGACGTGCAAGTTATGTTGGTGTGAGGAATGATGTGCAGGAGTAGGCTTGGGAAGGCAGAGTGATGGGGATGTGGTGACAGACACATCAGGATGAAGGTAAGTGTGGCTTTGCACCTTTCCTGACCTCATGAGACCATTGAATCGTTTCCTGCACTGGATCCAGGTCCTCCTCACCACATCCCTGCTGCTGACCTCCTCAGCTATATCCAGCCAGGCTCTTTTGGTCTCTTGTGGAGGTCTCCTTCGCCTATCAGCAGGGAACAGGACCTCCCTGCGTGCTCCGACTGCCTCCACCAGAGTATGCAGGGATGAGTCTGAAAAGCGTGGTGCAGCCCTCTGCCTTTGGCTATCCATCCTTGCTACTTTATAACAGTACTCAGGCCTTTGTTTGTCAGGTTCCACCCTCCTCTAGCTACCTTCAAATGAGTTGAGTGCAAGGCTGCTTTAAATATTGGCACTGGAAACGTGTCATCAGACCGCACCATTTAATAGGGCCGGGAAATGCACATGGTCCTTTCAATTGGCCATTAAGTTAAAGTCGCTCTGAACAACAAGCTGCTCAGAACATTGCGGCCCGCATGCACCCGACCCGACTCCAAGGTAAAAATTCCGGCCAATGAGTCATATCACCCAATGATTTTTTTCAAAAGATTTTTTAAAATTGATTTTCTCCCCTCCCTTTCCTCTGATGAAGACATTAACTAATTGCTTGGGTATGATTCCATGTTGCCAGTTGTCCTCCATTATTCATATGTGAACAGTAATCATGGGTGACTTTAATCTACATATAGACTGGCCAAACCAAATTAGCAATAATACTGTGGAGGATGAATTCCTGGAGTGTGTAAGAGATGTTTTTTTAGACCAGTACGCTGAGGAGCCAACTAGGGAACAGGCTATCCTAGATTGGGTATTGTGCAATGAGAAGGGGTTAATTAATAATCTTGTCGTGCGGGGTCCTTTAGGGAAGAGTGACCATAACATGATAGAAATCTTCATTAAAATGGAAAGTGAAGAAGTCCAATCCGAAACTAGGGTCCTAAATCTAAACAAAGGAAACTACGATGGTATGAGGAGTGAGTTGGCTATGATAGATTGGGAAGCTTCATTAAAAGGCATGACGGTGGATAGGCAATGGCTAACATTTAAGGAACAAATACATGAATTGCAACAGTTATACATTCCTTTCTGGCGCAAAAACACAAAAGGAAAAGCGGCCCAACCATGGCTAACAAAAGAAATTAAGGATAGTGTTAGATCCAAAGAGGAGTCATATAAAGTTGCCAGAAAAAGTAGCAAGCCTGAGGACTGGGAGCAGTTTAGAGTTCAGCAAAAAAGGACCAAGAGATTGATTAAGAGGGGAAAAATAGAGTATGAGAGTAAACTTGCAAGGAACATAAAAGCAGATTATAAAAGCTTCTACAAGTATGTAAAAAGAAAAAGATTAGTGAAGACAAATGTAGGTCCCTTACAGTCAGAAATGGGAAAATTAATAATGGGGAACATGGAAATGGCAGAGCAATTAAACAAATACTTTGGTTCTGTCTTCACGGAAGAGGACACAAATAACTTCCCAGAAATGCTAGGGAACCAAGGGTCTAGTGAGAAGGAGGAATTAAAGGAAATTAGTATTAGTAAAAAAATAGTGCTGGAGAAATTAATGGGACTGAAAGCTGATAAATCCCCAGGGCCTGATAATCTGCATCCCAGAGTACTAAAAGAGGTAGCCATGGAAATAGTGGATACATTGGTTGTCATCTTCCAAAATTCTATAGATTATGCAGATTGGGGGTGCCAAATGTAACCCCACTATTTAAAAAAGGTGCGAGAGAGAAAACAGGGAACTACAGACCGGTTAGCCTAACATCAATAGTAGGGAAAATGCTAGAGTCTATTATAAAGGATGTAATAACAGGACACTTAGAAAATATCAATGTGATTAGACAAAGTCAACATGGATTTATGAAAGGGAAATCGTGTTTGACAAACCTACTGGAGTTTTTTGAGGATGTAACTGGTAGAATAGATAAGGGAGAACCAGTGGATGTGGTGTATTTGGATTTTCAGAAGGCCTTTGATAAAGTCCCACATAAGAGATTAGTGTGCAAAATGAAAGCACATGGGATTGGGGGTAATATACTGGCATGGATTGAAAATTAGTTAACAGACAGGAAACAGAGAGTAGGAATAAATGGGTCTTTTTCGGGGTGGCAGGCGGTGACTAGTGGGATACCGCAGGGATCAGTGCTTGGGCCCCAGCTATTCACAATGTATATCAATGATTTGGATGAGGGAACCAAATGTAATATTTCCAAGTTTTCTGACGACACGAAACTAGGTGGGATTGTAAGTTGTGAGGAGGATGCAAAGAGGCTTCAAGGCGATTTAGACAAGTTGAGTGAGTGGGCAAATACATGGCAGATGCTGTATAATGTGGATAAATGTGAAGTTATCCACTTCGGTAGAAAAAACAGAAAGGTAGAGTATTATTTAAATGGTGATAGATTAGGAAATGCTGATGTACAAAGGGACCTGGGTGTCCTTGTACACCAGTCACTGAAAGCAAATATGCAGGTGCAGCAAGCAGTTAGGAAGGCAAATGGTATGTTGGCCTTCATTGCAAGAGGATTTGAGTACAGGAGCAAGGATGTCTTACTAGAGTTATACAGGGCCTTGGTGAGACCACACCTGGAGTACTGTGTGCAGTTTTGGTCTCCTTACCTAAGAAAGGATATACTTGCCATAGAGGGAGTGCAGCGAAGGTTCACCAGACTGATTCCTGGGATGGCAGGACTGTCGTATGAGGAGAGATTGGGTCGACTAGGCTTGTATTCACTAGAGTTTAGAAGAATGAGAGGGGATCTCATTGAAACGTATAAAATTCTGTCAGGGCTAGACAGACTGGATGCAGGGAGGATGTTTCCCCTGGCTGGGGGCTCTAGAACGAGGGGTCACAGTCTCAGGATACGGGGTAGGACATTTAGGACTGAGATGAGGAGAAATTTCTTCACTCAGAGGGTGGTGAACCTGTGGAATTCTCTACCACAGAAGGCTGTGGAGGCCAAGTCACTGAATATATTTAAGAAGGCGATAGATAAATTTCTAGACACAAAAGGCATCAAGGGGTATGGGGAGAGAGCGGGAATATGGTATTGAGATAGAGGATCAGCCATGATCATATTGAATGGTGGAGCAGGCTCGAGGGGCCGAGTGGCCTACTCCTGCTCCTATTTTTCTATGTAACCTTAACATGAATAACAACCAGTTGGGCAAGCTATTTGATCATGGTGGGAAGGGAACACACTGCAGTCATGGCCAAACCTGAATTTATCCAATATCCACATATGCATACCTGGGAATCCCTGGCCCAAGACCACACAAAGTGGAGGAGAAGCAACCGGGAAGGTGCTGAATACCTCGAGTCTCTTCGCCGGGAGCAAGCGGAAGCCAAGCGCAAGCAGCGCAAGGAGCACACGTCAACTCAAGCACCCCACCCACCTGCCCCTTCAACCACCGTCTGCCCCACCTGTGACAGAGACTGTCGGTCCCGCATTGGACTCATCAGTCACCTGAGAACTCATTTTTAATGTGGATGCAAGTCATCTTCGGTTCTGAGGGACTGCCTAAGAGAAGAGAGATACCTTCAGCAGACATTATCAAATGGCAATTAGGAGCAGGAACCCGGGACTATTTTTTCCTCCCTGACTTGACAGGAACTGAGACAAATATAGCAAACCCAGCTAAGATCAGTTAACTCAGCACTGACTGGGGAATTGAACTTTCGATTTTCCTGGTCTGAATTACTATGTTGCCTGCTGGATAACCTTGTTAAGTCACTAGTGGGCAGTATTTGTTTTTCGGTAATCCTCAAGTGTCCTTTTGTGTATTTGCTCTGGGTCATATTTCTCACAGATGATGTTTAATGGAAGTAAAAGGTGCAACATTATCCCATTCCCATCTTGTTTAAGATGTTTGAACTGTTGCAGAATTATCCATATTTTAGTTTGAAATGTGGCGTTACAGCAGTAGCATATGGGAGCCATAAACCACTGATGGCATAAACCATTGTTGGTACTTAATACTTCTGATAGTCAATCTGGTGTGAGGCACAAGCAATTGCAAAGCTTAGGAAGCAACTTAACATTTTGAAATCTGAAAAACTTTTTCAGCTTTGTAGAGCTGGAATTTTCTCGAGAACTGATATTCTGGAAAATTAAATGCTGATCAGTAGATCAAACAAATAAAATGTTTCATTCTTATGTCCATTGCTGCGTTAAAAACATATTGGCCCAGATTTCCTGGGGCCTATGACGGTGTACGCACAGTGTACGTGGTCGTAAGTGCCCCGCAAGTTCTGGGTTTTCACATGCGATGTGATGTGATGCGCTGCGCATGCGCGAAGACCCGGAACTTGCGATCTGTCAAGTTTCAACTTGACAAATCATACCCATCTGCAGGAAATGGACATTCGCTGATGTAGAGTTGGGCTATTTGCCCAACTACTGCCCAACTAATGCCCACGAAACCCTTACGCCTTCTTTTACCACCGTAAGGGTTTAAATAAATATTAAAATAATTTTTTACAAATGATTTAACCATACAAAAACCCTTAGAATTAGTTCAGGTTATTTTTGGCCCCATGGAAAATGTTTAAATTTATTTTTCAAAAAATGTAAATTTTTGTTTTAAATGTTTAATTAAATTGTATTTTAATTAATTTTGAACATGTGATGATTTATTTTTATTTAAGTGCGGTGAAATGTATTTTATGGGGATTCCTATTATGTTTCTGGGGATTCTGTACGTAAATGGATTCCCCATCAGCATAATGGGAATCCCCCTTTGTGATTGGTTGGGCCGGCCCACGTGATCCCAGGGATGCTTGCAAACTGCATGCGCTCCTGGGATACGTGGGCCTTTATGCAGGCATACAACTGCAGGCCCAGGAGCGCGAGTCTTCGAAAGTACAGAGGCACCAGTTAGGTGCGGAGTTTACTTGCGGTTTGGAGGCATGCACCTGCGGGAAGCCTCCGACCGCAATTTCCAGCCCAACGTTTCAGGTCGATGGCTTTTCGTCAGAACTGGAAAATGTTTGAGATGTAACAGGTTTTAAGCAAGTACAGAGGCAGGAAAAGGGGGCAGGGGAGGAAAGAACAAAAGGGAAGATCTGTGATGGGGTGGAAGGCAGAGAATCATCTGCAACGGCTTCTCTTCCCGCTCCCTCATCATTACCTCTGATGTCCCCCAAGGATCTATCCTTGGCCCCCTCATATTTCTCATCTACATGTTGCCCCTTGGCGACATCATCCGAAAACACAGCATCAGTTTCCACATGTACGCTGATGACACCCAGCTCTACCTCACTGCCACTTCTCTCGACCCCTCCACGGTCTCTAAATTGACACACTGCTTGTCTGACATCCAGTTCTGGATGAGCAGAAATTTTCTCCAATTAAATATTGGTAAGACCGAAGCCATTGTTTTCGGTCCCTGCCACAAACTCCATTCCCTAGCCATTGACTCTATCCCTCTCCCTAACATTTCCCTGAGGCTGAACCACACTGTTCGCAACCTTGGTATCATATTTGACCCTGAAATGAGTTTCCGACCACATATCCACAGCATAACTAAGACCTACTATTTCCACCTATGTAACATCGCCCGTCTCTGCCCTTGCCTCAGTTCATCCGCTGCTGAAAACCTCATCCATGCCTTTGTTACCTCTAGACTTGACTATTCCAACACACTCCTGGCTGGCCTCCCACATTCTACCCTACGTAAACTTGAGGTCATCCAAAACTCGGCTGCCCATGTCCTAACTCGCACCAAGTCCCATTTGCCCATCACCCCTGTGCTTGCTGACCTACATTGGCTCCCAGTTAAGCAATGCCTCGATTTCAAAATTCTCATCCTTGTTTTCAAATCCCTCCATGGCCTCGCCCCTTCCTATCACTGTAATCTCCTTCAGCCCCACAACCCCCCGAGATATCTGCGCTCCTCTAATTCTGCCTTCTTGAGCATCCCTGTTTATAATTACTCAACCATTGGTGGCCGTGCCTTCTGTTGCCTAGGCCCTATGCTCTGGAATTCCCTGCCTAAACCTTTCCGCCTCGCTACCTCTCTTTCCTCCTTTAAGACAGTCCTTAAAACCTACCTCTTTGACCAAGCTTTTTGGTCACCTCGGTAATTTCTCCTCGGTGGCAAATTTTTTGTCTTTTAATATTCCTGGGACGTTTTACTACATTGAAGGCGCTATATAAATACAAGTTGTTGTTGTTGTAAATGGAATCCCCAGAAGCATAATGGGAATTCCCTTTGTGATTGGTTGGGCCGGCCCACATGATCCCGGGGACGTTTGCGAACCGCATGTGCCTCTGCGATACGTGGACCTTTACGCAGGCGTACGCCTGCAGGCCCAGGATCACGAGTCTTCGAAGGTGCGGAGGCACCAGGTAGGTTTGGAGTTTCGTTGTGGTTCGGAGGCATTCGCCCGCAGGAAGCCTCCGACCGCAATTTCCAGCCCATTAATTTCCCAAATCATGATACTATTTGAAGAAGAGCAGGAGAGTTGTCCTGGCCAATATTTATCCTTCAACCAACACCACCAAAAACAGATTATCTGGTTATTTATCTCATTACTGTTTGTGGGGCCTTGCTGTGTGTTTTCTACATTACAACAGTGACTACACCTTAAAAGTAATTCATTGGTTGTGAAGGGCTTTGGGATATCCTAAGGTCATGAAAGGTGTGATATAAATGCAAGTACTTTCTTTCAATGAACTGTAATTGGCTCCACAGTTGATGTTCCATTCAGTGACAGCACTGGCTGGTTCCAGTAATGGTGTTGCTTGTCCAACATAGAGCCACCGTTAAGTCCATTCTATGATTAGCCAAAAGGAGGTGCACTTTTGAGGGATGGGAGTGGCCATACATGATTTTGCTTTATCCTCTTCCTGCCTTGTAGCACTCTATTCAATGACACTTCTGTGGATTGGTAAAATCACCCAATGAAGGGAAATAGCTTAGAAAATCAGTCAGAGCTAACACTGAAAGGCAGTACTCTATGTCCAAAGCTACTCGGATATCAACACTAATCATTGTTAAAGCTTCAAGTATTTGGATTTATATGGTTTTCTGCAGAAATAATTATGAATTGAACGTGACTCTCGACTTTTGACCTCAAGTTCTACTTTCATTTAAACTTATTGGGCCAGAAATTCGGCTCTCCGGCTTCCCGCGGGTGCAAGAATCGGGCGCGTACTTACATACTGAGCCTGCCGTTGTGCTTCGGTCCCGCGTGGAATTCGGCTACTGGGCCTCCTCCAGCTGCCGGCACGCAGTGCTTGCGTATCCCAGGGGCGCAGTTAGTTCGAAGCGTCCCCTGGGATCACGTGGGCCATGGAGAGCCAATCGGAGCAGGGAATCTTCATTCATAGATTTGACAGGAAGACCTGTCAAATCTATGAATAGAGATCGGCCCCAAAACCTCACTAAAACTTCAAATAAATTTAAAAAAAACATCACATTTTTAAAATAACTATAAATTACATAAATTAACTACTTTAAACAAAAATATAAATTTTTGAAAAAATTAAGTACACTTTTTAATGGTGCTAAAAATAAACTTACCTTTCTTTAAAGTATGTAAAAAAGATAAACCTGTTGAAAAAATGTTTAAATTGTACGTAATTCACCACTTACCTTGTTAAAAGCAGGCCTTGCGCCTCCTTTTTCCCTGCGCAGCTTCTCCGTACTTACCCTCATGGAGAAACCTGAAAAAAACGCCGAAGTTCGAAGTCTGTGCGCGCTGCCTCTCCGGCACACACGTTCGACCTCTGAACCCCTTCCTTCAGGGGAACGGAAGTTCCGGTTTTCAGCGCATGCGCGAAACCGGCACTTTCGTTGGGTCTACGGGTGAGTACCCAGCGCGTACTCACCCGTGGAGACCCGAATTTCTGGCCCATTAACTTTTTGTCCAGAGCATAATTTCAAAGTTGCAAATGGCACAAAACTCGGAAATGTAGTAAACAGTGAGGAGGATAGTAACAAACTTCAGGAGGATATAGACAGACTGGTGAAATGGGCAGAGACATGGCAGATGAAATTTAAGGCGGAGATGTATGAAGTGATTCATTTTGGTAGGAAGAATAAGGAGAAACAAAATAAACTAAATGGTACAATTTTAAGGAGGTACAGAAACAGAGAGACCTGGAGGTGTAGGTACACAAGTCTTTGAAGGTGGTAGGACAAGTTGAGAAGGTTGTTAAAAAGGCATACATGATCCTTGGCTTTATTAATAGAGGTCATGATGCGGAGATGCCGGTGTTGGACTGGGGTGGACAAAATTGAGAGGTCGCACAACACCAGGTTATAGTCCAACAGTTTTATTTGAAATAAAACTGTTGGACTATAACCTGGTGTTGTTCGACCTCTCAATTTTATTAATAGAGGCATAGAATACAAAAGCAAGGCAGTTATGCCAAACCTTATAAAGCACTGGTTAGGCGCCAGCTGGTGTAATGTAGCCAATTCTAGGCACCACACTTTAGGAAGGATGTCAAGGCCAGAAAGAGGTGCAGAGGAGATTTACTAGAATGGTATCAGGGATGAAGGACTTCAGTTACGTGGAGAGACTAGAGAAACTGGGGTTGTTCTCCTCAGGGGAGAACCGGGGAGTTATCCCGGTGTCCTGGCCAATATTTATCCCTCAATCAACATAACAAAAACAGATTATCTGGTCATTATCAAATTGCTGTTTGTGGAAGCTTGCTGTGCGCAGATTGACTGCTGCGTTTCCCACATTACAACAGTGACTACACTCCAAGGGGGGAAAATTCGGTTGATTAGCACCTCAGTCGAGCGTGCAACGCCCCGGTAGCGCCCCGGACCGGATATTGAGTGGCGCTCCCTGCCTTTCCGCCTGCCGCTAGCAATGACAGGTAGAGGGGAACGTTTTGCAGTTGGGAAGAAACTGGGAGCGCTATTTAAAGGCGGCTGCTTCCTGCCTTTTAATGTCGGCGACATTTTTACACCATGCATTCTGAGAGAGAGAGAGACTTCTGGAGAGATTCAATGCTGTGTGAAGGAGTTTTAGGTACTGAGTAGCAATTTGCAGGTTCATTTTGATTTGACCTTCCTTGCATCGATTTAGAAGAGACTTTGGGGGCTGCACTCTGAGCTCTTTCCCTGGGCCTCTCCATTGTTATTTCCAGCAGAATTGATGTACAGGTCTCTCCAGGTTGAGATTCAAGGCTGCAATGAGCAGGGTGTGGCTGGAGAGCAAGATCAACCCTCCCCTTTAAGGACTGGCCGGCACCAGTGTGTCTGTGTTCCATTGCTAACTGACATCACCTGAGCTTCACCAGCGCTCTGAGGTAGCGCCTCGCTCCTCAGCGTTAGCGCCTTAAGAGAGGTGTGTAGTGCCTGATTTAGCGCTCAAATCACCTCCAGGGGTGATAGAGGCCAAGTTTGCAGTCGGAGGTGATAATTAGCGCCAGGCGCTAAACTTTATGCCCGACCGATAATTGCGCCCCAAACGGGGCGATACCAAATTTCTCCCCCCAAAAGTACTTCATTGGCTGTAAAGCGCTTTGAGATGTCCGGTGGTCGTGAAAGGCGCTATATAAATGCAAGTCTTTCTTTCTTTTCTTCTTCTTAGAGCAGAGAAGGTTAAGGGGAGACTTGATAGAGGTGTTCAAAATCTTGGAAGAATTTTGATAGAGTAAATAAGGAGAAACTATTTCCAGTGGCAGAAGGGTCATTAACCAGAGGGCACAGATTTAAGGTGATTGGCAAAAGAACAAGAGGCGACATGAGGACATTTTTTTAATGCAGTGAGATGTTATGATCTGGAATGCCCTGCCTGAATTGTGGAGCCCGGAGGAGCAGGAGTGCTCCTCCTGACCCGACATTTACCGAATACTCGCTGCCGTTCCTGACCCTCTCCCGATCGCTGCCATTTCAGATTAACCAATCACTGCCGCTCCTGACCCCCCCCAATTGCCGCCACTCTCGACAGCCCACCCCACCCCCGATCAGCACCACTCCCGACCCCCCTGCCCTTTTTGGTGACCATGAAGTACAACCATAGGCGCTGCATAAATGCAAATTGTTGTTGTTGTCCACTGGTTTGCTTGAAGCTTCCCACAACCAATGGGCACAACAGGACTTCGATTGTTTCACTGATGCAAATTTCCAAATTTTCATTATAATTTACTGGCATGCATTTTTAATTTGAACAGCCATCCATTTTTTTTAAGTGGAGCCCTCCTTCTAAGGGGACACTTGTAGTTGTCCTGGTGGCATTGGGCAAGGTATTTGCTTGTCCATGTTTTGAGCTTTAATGTTACCCTGGAAAACAGAAATGGAGTTCATGCTGGTTCGCTGGAAGCTTTCTGTGACTGGTAGGTGCTAAAAGGTTTTGACTACTTCATTGTAGTCTGAGTTGTCTTATGTTAAAGTTGTTACTCTGTTTATTTTTTGGAGGAGAATCTCTGTTTTTTTTAAAATCTCTCTGCTTAGCGGGGGAGAGGTGGGGAAGGCACTTGTAGATGTTCCAGGTAGGAGCAGTCTGTGTTAACCATTACACATTGGCCCTGATATTACTCTCCCTAGTGCCTGGGGAAAGCTCGTTTCCCAGGTGTTAGGGAGAGAAAAAGGGTTTGGAGTCCCGTTACAAAAGCAATATCGAGACCATTGTCTTTTTTTTGCCTTTTGCACTAAGTTCAATTGTTATGTTCGACACACATTATAGATATACTTCCTGAGAAGAATAAAGTAAACATCAGTAATAAAAAATCATTTATTGTAAAAGTTCAGTGACATAATTAAATGTTGCCACATTTGTGCACCAAACAAGTTCTAGACAACAGAACTTTCCGTTAGACATCAAAAGCCTTTTGATTCGGGCTAGAATCATATAGGGTATCAGTGGTATGTCAACAAATGTTTGTGGTTTGGTAGTATGTGGGGTGACTCAATAATCTCACATGAAAGAGTTACTTTCATTTTAGATAAGGCATGTTGGTTCTTTTTGAATTTTGAAATTCAATTGATCCTTTTGAGGATTTCCATAACTTTTCTGCACTGACAAGCATGGCTGAAACCAAGCAGGTACTATCACTACCTCGAACTTAAGCTTTAGATACAATTGCACGTTAGTACACACATATGATTTGCTACAGTAATTGGAGCAAGAAATTTGATCTATTCCTTGATGTGACAAATGATTGAATTCAAAAATCCCACAAATATTATGAGTTAAGTATTGTTCTCTAGTTTTAATTATTTTCTAATTAACACATTTTATGATAATTTTTCAAGAAAATACATGAAATTGTAGGTCTGCAAATTGTAAACTGTAAAGGCTTTTCATAGAATCATAGAATGATACAGGACAGAAGGAGGCCATTCGGCCCATCGTGCCTGTGCCGGCTCTTTGAAAGAGCTATCCAAGTAGTCCCACGGCCTAACAATGCTTTCCTTTTCACGTTTTTATCCAATTCCCCATTGAAAGTTATTATTGACTCTACATCCACCACCCTTTCAGACAGTGCATTCCAGATCAGAACATAAGAACATAAGAAATAGGAGCAGGAGCAGGCCATTTGGCGTTTCACGCCTGCTCTGCCATTCAATAAGATCATGGGTGATCTTCTACCTCAACTCCACCTTCCCGCACTATCCCCATATCCATTGGTTCCCTTAGTATCCAAAAATCTATCGATCTCTGTCTTGAATATACTCAACGACTGTACATCCACAGCCCTCTGTGGTGGAGAATTCCAAAGATTCACAACCATTTGAGTGAAGAAATTTCTCCTCATCTCAGGCCTAAATGGTCAACCCCTTATTCTGAGACTGTGACTCCTAGTTCTAGACTTCCCAGCTAGGGGAAATATCCTCCCAGCATCTACCCTGTCAAGCCCCTTAAGGATTTTATACGTTTCAATGAGCTAACCTCTCATTTGTCTAAACTCTAGGGAATATAGGTCTAATCGACTCAATCTCTTCTCATAGGACAATCTCCTCATCCCAGGAATCAGTCTAGTGTACCTTCGTTGCACTCCCTCTAAGGCAAGTACATCCTTCCTTGGATAAGGAGACCAAAACTGTACATAGTACTCGAGGTGCGGTCTCACCAAGGCCCTATATAATTGCAGAAAAACTTCTTTACTCTTATACTCCAATCCTTTTGTAATAAAGGCTAACATACCATTTGCTTTCCTAATTGTTGCTGTAACGGCACATTAACTTTCTCTGATTTGTGTACAAGGTCCCCCTGAATACCAACATTTCCCAATCTCTCACCATTTTCTTTTTATTCGTTCCTGGGATGTGGGTGTTGCTGGTAAGGCCAGTATTTATTGCCCATCCCTAATTGTCCTTGTGAAGGTGGTGGTGAGCCACCTTCTAGAACTGCTGCAGTCCTTGTGGTGAAGGTACTTCCACAGTGTTGTTAGGTAGGGAGTTCCAGGATTTTGACCCAGCGACGATGAAGGAATGGCGATATATTTCCAAGTCAGGATGGTGTGTAACTTGGAGGGGAACTTGGAGGTGATGGTGTTCCCATGCGCCTGCTGCCCTTGTCCTTCTAGGTGGTAGAGGTCGCGGGTTTGGGAGGTGCTGCTGAAGAAGCCTTGGCGAGTTGCTGCAGTGCATCTTGTAGATGGTACGCACTGCAGCCATGGTGCACTGGTAGTGGAGGGAGTGATTGTTTAAGGTGGTGAATGGAGTGCCAATCAAGCGGGCTGCTTTGTCTTGGATGGTGTTGAGCTTCTTGAGTGTTGTTGTAGCTGCACTCATCCAGGCAAGTGGAGAGTATTCCATCACACTCTCTACTTGTGCCTTGTAGATGGTGGAAAGGCTTTGGGGAGTTAGGAGGTGAGACACTCACCACAGAATACCTAGCCTCTGACCTGCTCTTATTGCCACAGTATTTATGTGGCTGGCTCAGTTAAATTTCTGGTCAATGGTGACCCCCAGGATATTGATGGTGAGGGATTCGATGGTAATGCCGTTGAATGTCAAGGGTAGGTGGTTAGACTCTTGCTTGTTGGAGATAGTCATTGCGTGGCACTTGTGTGATGTGAATGTTATTTGCCACTTATCAGCCCAAGCCTGAATGTCGTCCAGGTCTTGCTGCATGTGGGCATGGACTGCTTCATTATCTGAGGAGTTGCGAATGGAACTTAACACTGTTCAGTCATCAACGAACATCCCTACTTATGACCTCATGATGGAGGGAAGGTCATTGATGAAGCAGTTGAAGATGGTTGAGCTTGGACACTGCCCTGAGGAACTCCTGCAGCGATGTCCTGGGGCTGAGATGATTGACCTCAAACAACCAAAACACTTTTCATTTGTGCTAGGTATGACTCCAGCCAGTGGAGAGTTTTCCCCGATTCCCATTGACTTCAATTTAACTAGGGCTCCTTGATGCCACATTCGGTTAAATGCTGCCTTGATGTCAAAGGCAGTCACTCTCATCTCAACTCTGGAATTCAGCTCCTTTGTCCATGTTTGGACCAAGGCTGTAATGAGGCCTGGAGCCGAGTGATCCTGGTGGAACCCAAACTGAGCATCGGTGAGCAGGTTATTGGTGAGTAAGTGCTGCTTGATAGCACTGTCAACGACACCTTACATCACTTTGCTGATGATTGAGAGTAGACTGATGGGGCAGTAATTGTCCAGAATGGACTTGTCCTGCTTTTTGTGGACAGGACATACCTGGGCAATTTTCCATATTGTTGTGTAGATGCCAGTGTTGTAGTTGTACTGGAACAGCTTGTCTAGAGGTGTGGCTAGTTTTGGAGCACACAAACTCCGGGATGTTGTCGGGGCCCATAGCCTTTGATGTATCCAGTGCACTCACCATTTCTTGATATCAAGTGGAGTGAATCGAATTGGCTGAAAACTGGCTTCTGTGATGGTGGGGACCTCAGGAGGAGGCCGAGATAGATCATCCACTCGGCACTTCTGGCTGAAGATGGTTGCAAATGCTTCAGCCTTGCCTTTTGCACTCGTGTGCTGGACTCCACCATCATTGAGGATGGAGATATTCATGGAGCCTCCTCCTCCCGTTAGTTGCTTAATTGTCCACCACCATTCATGACTGGATGTGGCAGGACTGCAGAGCTTTGATCTGATCCGTAGATTGTGCGATTGCTTAGCCCTGTCTATAGCATGCTGCTTCTGCTGTTTAGCATGCATGTAGTCCTGTGTTGCAGCTTCCCCAGGTTGGCACCTCATTTTTAGGTACGCCTGGTGCTGCTCCTGGCATGCTCTTCTGCACTCCTCATTGAACCAGGGTTGGTTCCCTGGCTTGGTGGTAATGGTAGAATGAGGGATATGCCAGGCCATGAAGTTACAGATTGTGGTGGTATACAATTCTACTACTGCTGATAGCCCACAGTGCCTCGTGGATGCCCAGTTTTGAGCAGCTAGATCTGTTCTGAATCTAGGATGGATTGGGGAATGTTACTTAAAGGGTTGACGGTGGATAGGCAATGGCAAACATTTAAAGATCGCATGGATGAACTACAGAATTTGTTCATCCCTGTCTGGCATAAAAATAAAACAAAAAAGTTGACTCAACCGTGGCTAACAAGGGAAATTAGGGATAGCATAAGATCCAAGGAGAGGACATATAAATTGGCCAGAAAAAGCAGCAAACCTGAGGATTGGGAGCAGTTTAGGATTCAGCAAAGGAGGACAAAGGGATTAATTAAGAGGGGGAAAATAGAGTATGAGAGTAAGCTTGCAGGGAACATAAAAACTGACTGTAAAAAAGCTTCTATAGATATGTGAAGAGAAAAAGATTTGTGAAGTCAAGCATAGGTCCCTTGCAGTCAGAATCAGGGGAATTTATAATGGGGAACAAAGAAATGGCTGACCAATTAAATACATACTTTGGTTCTGTCTTCACAAAGGAGGACACAAATAACCTCCCAGAGATGTCGGGGAACATAGGATCTAATGAGAGGGAGGAACTGAATTAAATCAGTATTTGTAGGAAAATGGTGTTAGGGAAATTGACAGGATTGAAGGCCGATAAATCCCCAGGGCCTGATAATCTACATCCTAGGGTACTTAAGGTATAAGCTGGTCATCTTCCAAAACTCTATAGACTCTGGAACAGTTCCCATGGATTGGAGGGTAGCTAATGTAACCCCACTATTTAAAAAAGGTGGTAGAGAGAAAACGGGGAATTATAGACCGGTAAGCCTGACATCAGTTGTGGAGAAAATGCTAGAGTCCATTATAAAAGAAGTAATAGCAGAGCACTTGAAAAACAGTGACAGGATTGGATGAAGTCAACATGGATTTACAAAAGGTAAATCATGCTTGACTAATCTACTGGAATTTTTTGAGGATGTAACTTGTAGAATAGATAAGGGAGAACCAGTGGATGTGGTGTATTTGGACTTTCAGAAGGCTTTCGATAAGGTCCCGCAGAAGAGATTAACGTGCAAAGTTAAAGCACATGGGATTGGGGGTAAGGTACTGACTTGGATAGAAAACTGGTCGGCAGACAGGAAGCAAAGAGTTGGAATAAACGGGTCTTTTTCCGAGTGGCAGGCAGTGACTAGTGGGGTACCGCAGGGATCGGTGCTAGGACCCCAGTTATTCACAATATATATTAATGATCTAGATGAGGGAACTAGATGTAATATCTCCAAGTTTGCAGACGACTCAAAGCTGGGTGGGCGTGTGTGCTGTGAGGAGGATGCAGAGAAACGCCAGTATGATTTGGACAGGTTGGGTGATTAGGCAGATGCATGGCAGATGCAGTATAATGTGGATAAATGCGAGGTTATCCACTTTGGTGGCAAAAACAGGAAAGGCAGATTATTATCTGAACGGCAATAGATTGGGAAAAGGGGAAGTGCAACGAGACCTGGGTGTCCTTGTGCACCAGTCACTGAAGGTAAGCATGCAGGTGCAGCAGGCGGTTAAGAAGGCAAATGGTATGTTGGCCTTCACAGCGAGAGGATTCGAGTACAGGAGCAAGGATGTCTTGCTGCAGTTGTACAGGGCCTTGGTGAGACCACACCTTGAGTATTGTGTGCAGTTTTGGTCACCTTATCTGAGGAAGGATGTTCTTGCCATGGAGGGAGTGCAGCGCAGATTCACCAGACTGATACCTGGGATGGCAGGAATGACGTATGAAGAGAGATTGGGTCGATTGGGCTTGTATTCGCTAGAGTTTAGAAGAATGAGAGGGGATCTCATTGAAACTTATAAAATTCTAACAGGACTAGACAGACTAGATGCAGGAAGGATGTTCCCGATGGCGGGGGAGTCCAGAACCAAGGGTCACAGTCTGAAGATAAGGGGTAAGCCATTTAGGACTGAGATGAGGAGGAATTTCTTCACCCAGAGAGTGGTGAACCTGTGGAATTCTCTACCACAGAAGACAGTTGAGTCGAATTCATTAAATATATTCAAGAAGGCGTTAGATATATTTCTTAAAGCTGAGGGGTTCAAGGGATATAGGGAGAAAGCAGGGACAGGGTACTGAATTTGGATGATCAGCCATGATCGCATTGAATGGCGGAGCAGGCTCGAGGGGCTGAATGGCCTACTCCTGCTCCTATCTTCTATGTTTCTATGTTTCTATCCCATTTAGCACGGTGGTAATGCCACACAACACGATGGAGGGTGTTCTCAGTGTGAAGATTGGACTTCGTCTCCACAAGGACTGTGCGGTGGTCACTGCTACCAATACTGTCATGGACAGATGCATCTGTGACATGTAGATTGGTGAGGACAAGGTCAAGTAGGTTTCCCCCTTGTGTTGGTTCTCTCACCACCTGCCGCAGGCCCAGTGTAGCAGCTATGTTCTTCAGGACTCGGCCATCTCAGTCAGTAGTGGTGCTACCGAGCCACTCTTGATAATGGACATTGAAGTCCCCCACCCAGAGTACATTCTGTGCCCTTGCTACCCTCAGTGCTTCTTCCAAGTGGTGTTCAACATGGAGGAGTGGCAGTAAGGTGGTAATCAGCAGGAGCTTTCCTTGCCCATGCTTGACCTGAAGCCATGAGACTTCATGGGGAGGACTCCCAGGGCCACAGACTGTATACCACTGTGCCACCACCTCTGGTGGGTCTGTTCTGCCGGTGGGACAGGACATACCCAGGAATGGTGATGGAGTAATCTGGGATGTTGGCTGAAAGGTATGATCCGGTGAGTATGACTATGTCAGGCTATTGCTTGACTAGTCTGTGGGACAGCTCTCCAAATTTTGGCACAAGTCCCCAGATTTTAACGAGGAGGACTTTGCATGGTCGACTTTTCTGAGTGTGCCATTGTCGTATGTGAAGCTGGTGCCGAGGTCAATGCTGGTTGGTCCGTCCAGTTTTATTCTTCTTGTTTTTCGTAGCGGTTGTGTATAACTGAGTGGCTTGCTTAGCCATTTCAGAGGGCAGTTAAGAGTCAACCACATTGCTGTGGGTCTGGAGTCACATATAGGCCAGTCCAGGTAAGGACGGCAGATTTCCTTCCCTAAAGGACATTAGTGAACCAGATGGGTTTTTACGACAATCTGATAGTTTTGTGGTCACCATTACTGATACTAGCCTCTTTTTAAACTCCAGATTTAAAAATATTCTGCTTTTCTATTTTTCCTACCAAAGTGGATAACTTCACATTTCTCCACATTATATTCCATCTGCCACCTTCTTGCCCACTCACTTAACCTATTTATATCCCTTTGCAGTCTCTTTGTGTTCTCCTCACAACTTACTTTTCCACCTAACTTTGAATCGTCAGCAAACTTGGATACATTACACTCCGTCCCCTCATCTCACTCATTGATATAAATTGTAGCTGAGGCCCAAGCACTGATCCTTGCGCTACCCCACTAGTTACAGCCTGCCAACCCAAACATGACCCATTTATTCCTACCCTCTGTTTTCTGTCCTTTACCCAATCCTCAATCCATGCTAATATATTACCCCCAATTCCAGGAGCCCTAATTTTGTGTAATAGCTCTTGTGTGACACCTATCGAATGCTTTTTGAAAATCCAAATACACTACATCCACTGGTTCCACTTTATCTACTCTACTCGTTACACCCTCAAAAAACTCTAACAGATTTGTCAAACACCATCTCCCTTTCATAAATCCGTGTTGACTCTGCCCAATTAGATTATGATTTTCTAAGTGCCCTGTTACCACGTCCCTAGTAATAGATTCTAGCATTTTCCCTACTACTGCTATCAGGCTAACAGGTCTATAGTTCCCTGTTTTCTCTCTCCCACCTTTCTTTAATAACGGAGTGACATTTGCAGCCTTCCAATCTAGGGAATTCTGGAAGATCAAAACTAATGTATTCACTATCTCTGTAGTCACCTCTTTTAAAACCCTAGGATGTCGGCCATCAGGTCCAGGGGATTTGTTGGCTTTTAGTCCCATTAATTTTTCCAGTACTATTTCTTTATTAATACTAATTTCTTTAACTTCCTCATTCTCACTAGACCCTTAGTTCCCCACTATTTCCGGAATGCTTTTTGTGTCTTCTTCCGTGAAGACAGATACAAAGGGTTGGATTTTACCAACCTCGGTGGGTCCGTGGCGGGTGATGTCGGTGGTGGATCCTGACCTCACTGCTGACTCCAGCCCACTGTGTAGAATGATTTTCCCCTGATTGGCCTTGTTAAGCCCGCCCAGCGTGTTTCCCGGCCAATTGAAGGAAACGGGTCTGATGACGTCATTTGATGATGCGTCATCAGCCGGTTTCCTTAAAGGGACCATGCCCAAATTTATTTTGACATTTGTGCTGTCAGTGTTCTACAGCATTGAGGTGCTGCAAACACTGACTAGCACTGCACAAAGGTGCAGGGCTGCACCCAGGCTCTCCCATGACTCCCTCCATATGCTTATGGAGGGAGCCACAGCATGCAGGGAGGTCCTCTTCCCATCCAATGTGTGGAAGAGACCTCCCCAGGAGACCAATGCAGCCTGGTTGCACATTGCACAGGAGGACACAAGCAGGGATGTCATCAGGAGGACCAGGCTGCAGTGGCGCAAACCTTTCAATGATCTCAGTAGGTTACGAAACGTTACTGCAAAGCCACACTCAACCTCATCCTGATGTTTAAGAGAAGGGAGCACTAACCGTGGCTAACTAAGGAAGTAAAGGATGGTATCAAATTGAAAACGAAGGCATACAATGTTTCAAGATTGGTGGGAGGTCAGAGGATTGGGAAATTTTTAAAAACCAGCAAAGGATGACTAAAAAAGTAATAAAGAGAGAGATGAATTATGAGAGTAAACTGGCAAGAAATATTAAAACAGAAAGTAAGTGCTTCTACAGGTATATAAAAAGGAAGAGAGTAGCTAAAGTAAACGTTGGTCCCTTCGAGGATGAGAATGGGGAATTAATAATGGGGAACGGGGAAATGGCAGAGACGCTGAACAAATATTTTGTATCTGTCTTCACGGTAGAAGACACTAACAGCATCCCAATAATGGATAATCAAGGGGCCACAGGGAGGGGGGAACTAAAGACAATCACTATCACTAAGGAAAAAGTACTTGGTAAAATAATGGGACTAAAAGATGACAAGTCCCCTGGACCAGAATGCCTGCATCCCAGGGTCTTAAAAGAAGTGGCTGCAGAGATAGTGGATGCATTGGTTGCAATATACCAAAATTCCCTGGACTCTGGAGAGGTCCCAGCGGATTGGAAAACCGCAAATGTAACACCCCTATTTAAGAAAGGAGGGAGACAGAAAGCAGAAAACTATAGACCAGTTAGCCGAACATCTGTCGTTGGGAAAATGCTGGAGTCCTTCATTAAGGAAGCAGTAGCAGGGCATTTGGAAAATCATAATGCAGTCAAGCAGAGTCAGCATGGTTTTATGAAAGGGAAATTGGGGGAAAAATTCAGTATCGCCCCGTTTGGGGCGCCATTATCGGCCGTGCGCAAAGTTTAGCGCCTGGCGCTAATTATCGCCTCCGACTGCAAACTAGACTTTTATCGCCCCTGGAGGTGATTGGAGCGCTAAATCAGGCGCTACACACCTGTCTTAAGGCGCAAAGGCCAAGGAGTGAGGCGCTACCTCAGAGTGCTGGCGAAGCTCATGTGAAGTCAGTCAGCAATGGAACACACACACAATGGCGCCGGCCAGTTCTTAAAGGGGAGGGTTGATCTTGCTCTCCATCCACATCCTGCTCATTGCAGCCTTGAATCTCGGCCTGGAGAGACCTGTACATCAAATCTGCTGGAAAGAACAATGGAGAGGCCCAGGGAAAGAGCTCAGACTGCAGTCCCCATATTCTCTTCTAAATCGATGCAAGGAAGATCAAACCAGAAAGAACCTGCAAAGTGCTGCTCAGTACCCAAAACTCCTCAACACAGCTTTGAATATCTCCTGCAGTCTCTCTCTCTCACTCAGAATGCGTGGTGCAAAAACATCGCGACAAAAAAAGGCAGGAAGCGGTCGCCTTTAAATAGCGCTCCCCCAGTCCCTTCCTGACTGCAAAACGCTCCCCTCAACCTGTCGTTGCTAGCGGCAGGCGGTAAGACAGGGGGTGCCACTCAATATCCGGTCCGGGGCACTACTGGGGCGTTGCACTCTCGACTGACGTCACGATCGGCCGGCGCAGGAGATCGTGGCGGTAGTGTTTAGCGCTGTCGCAAAATGTCTAGTTAATTTTGTGCGCGGCGCAAACATCGCCGCGCACGGGCGCTAGTTGCTTTGCGCCCCATTAGCGCCCTCTTAAGGCACTAATGGGAGGCGCAATCCAACTGAATTTTCCCCCCATTATGTTTAACAAATTTGCTGGAGTTCTTTGAGGATGTAACGAGCAGGGTGGATAAGGGTGAGCCAGTGGATGTGGTGTATTTGGATTTCCAGAAGGCATTCGATAAGGTGCCACATAAAAGGTTACTGCATAAGATAAGAGCTCACGGAGTTGGGGGTAATATATTAGCATGGATAGAGAATTGGCTAACTAACAGAAAGCAGAGAGTCGGGATAAATGGGTCATTTTCCGGTTGGCAAACGATAACTAGTGGGGTGCCACAGGGATCGGTGCTGGGGCCTCAACTATTTACAATCTACATTAATGACTTGGATGAAGGGACCAAGTGTAATGTAGCCAAGTTTGCGGATGATACAAAGATGAGTGGGAAAGCAAGTTGTGCAGAGGACTCAAAGAATCTGCAAAGGGATATAGACAGGCTAAGTGAGTGGGCAAATTGGCAGATGGAGTATAATGTGGGAAAGTGCGAGGTTATACACTTTGGCAGGAAAAATAAAAAAGCTAATTATTATTTAAATGGAGAGAGATTACAAAATGCTACAGTTCAGAGGGACCTGGGGGCCCTGTGCATGAAACACAAAAAGTTAGCAAGCAGCTACAGCAAGTAATCAAAAAGGCAAATGGAATGTTGGCCTTTATTGCAAGGGGGTTGGAGTATAAAAGCAGGGAAGTCCTGCTACAACTGTACAGGGTATTGGTGAGACCACACCTTGAGTACTGCGTACAGTTTTGGTCTCCTTATTTAAGGAAGGATATACTTGCATTGGAGGCAGTTCAGAGACGATTCACTCGGTTGATTCCTGAGATGAAGGGGTTGACTTATGAAGAAAGGTTGAGCAGGTTGGGCCTATACTCATTGGAATTCAGAAGAATGAGAGGTGATTTTATTGAAACATATAAGATACTGAGGGGGCTCGACAAGGTAGATGCAGAGAGGATGTTTCCCCTCGTGGGGAAATCTAGAACTCGGGGGCATAGTTTCAGAATAAAGGGTCGTCCTTTTAGAATTGAGATGAGGAGGAATTTCTTCTCTCAGAGGGTCGTAAATCTGTGGAATTCTCTGCCCCAGAGAGCTGTCGAGGCTGGGTCATTAAATACATTTAAGGTGGAGATAGACAGATTTTTGCAAGATAAGGGAGCGGGTAGGGAAGTGGCTTTGAGCCCAAGATCAGCCATGATCTTATTGAATGGTGGAGCAGGCTCGAGGGGCCAAGTGGCCTATCCCTGCTCCTATATTTTATGTTCTTATGTGCCACTCATTGCATCCCCATCACTCTGTCTTTCCTACCCTACTCCTGCACTTCCTTACTCACACCAACCTACCTTACACCTCCACCCATCCCTCTCTATCTACATTATCACTTCCCCATCTCACTAGCCACCCCTCACACTCACCCTCATCCTAGTCCAATCATACCAATTAATAACACACAACACACTTGTGTGTTTTAGCTAATGTTAATGTGAAGTTTCTGTTAATGTGCTGTCAAACATTGAAAATTTTATTTTCAACACTTTGCGTTCTTGGACAGATTTGTGTGCACCTTTGGAAGTGGCTTAGTGAGTTGCAGTGAATGGTGAGACGTAATGTTATCCCTCGCAATGCTGATGAGTGTGAAAGGAATGGCTTGGGCATTGTAGGGATACTTTATGGTGTTGGTGTGAGGTGGTGCCAACCTGGTGCATCATGTGGCAGCCAGGGTGTGCAGCGTCAAGTGAAGTAAATCTGGCTACGGCGAGGCCATCCCTGGCCATGCCTGGCTTCTCAGACAGCTATTCGGTTGGGTGCTGATGCCCTCTGTTCTGTGCAGCATCAGTTGATTGCGGAGAAGGTTGGTGTTGTTATTGGTACTGCTGGTGTTCCTGGTGATGCTGGTGTTCGGGCTGATTGTGGTGGGATTCTGAGGACCAAGGTGAAAGAGTTTCAAGGGCATCCATGCTGATGGAATAGATGGCAGGTGAAGTTGACATGACAGAAGCGATCTGTCAATGGTGGGAGAGGTAATGAAGTCAGACTGGATGGAGACTTGTGTAAAGACTTGCAGCATCCTGAATCTGTAGTGGAAATGCAATTTTTGAAGCTAATGGCTAAGGGAAGATATCTGAATTAGCTGGGAGATTTGACTTGACATTTGAAGCTGTCAACTCATCAGCTGAAACAATGGCAAGTGACCTCCTGCATCAGCTTCACTGATGAGGTCTAGGCCCAGCGGGAAACCGGTGGGCGACCTGTCAAAATCAAAAAGCTGGGAACAAACCATTGTTAAGTGGCTGTAAACAAGCAACTAATGATTTCAATTGCCTTCCCCTCCGCTGCGTGTCGGGCCTGCTCAGCGCTGGCAGACCCAACATTTGCTAAAGGCGCGTGGTGGCGGGTTCCCGACCCGTTTTTAAAAAAAAAACACTTTCCCACCTGACCCACCACTGATTGCGCCTGCTGACCCCCCGGAAAATTCCCCCCAAGGTATTTGTTTAATGTCTCTGCTATTTCCTATTCCTCATTATAATTTCTCCTGTCTCTGCCTGTAAGGAACTCATGTTTACTTTCGCTAATCTCTTCCTTTTTACATACCTATAGAATCTTTTACAATCTGTTTTTATATCTCTTGCTAGTTTACTCTCATATTCTGTTTTCTCTCTCTTTATCAATTTCTTGGTCATCCTTTGCTGAATTCTAAAATCCTCCCAATTCTCAGGCTTACTACTCTTTTTGGCAGCATTTTAAGCCTCTTCCTGTAATCTAATACTATCTTTAACTTCTCTTGTTAGCCACGGTTGGACCATTTATCTTGTGGGGTTTTTATTCCTTAAGGGAATGTATATTTGTTGAGAATTATGAATTATTTCTTTAAATTTTTGCCATTGCTTATCTATCGTCATATGTTTTAATCTAGTTTCCCAATCTACCTTAGCCAACTTACCCCTCATACCCATGTAGTTTGCTTTGCTCCGATTTAAGACCCTCGTTTCATACTTAACTGAATCACTCTCAAACTCAATATAAAATTCTATCCTATTATGATCATTCTTCCCCAGAGGCTCCTTTACTACAAGATTATTAATTAACCCTTTCTCATTGCACAATACTAGATCTAAAATAGCTTGTTCCCTAATTGATTCCTTGACTTACTGATCTAGAAAACTATCTTGAATGCATTCCATGAACTTGTCCTCTGCTCTATTACTGCAAATTTGGTTTGCCCAGTCTATATGAAAAGTCATCCATGATTACTGTATTACCCTTGTTGCATGCACCTCTAATTTCCTGATTTATGCTGTGCCCCACACAATAACCATTGTTATAGGGCCTATAAACCACTTCCACCAATGTTTTCTGTCCCTTGTTTTTTTTCTTAGCTCCACCCGAAGTGATTCTACATCTTGTTTTTTCTGAGCTAAGATCCTTTCTCTCTACTGTCTTTATCCCATCCTTTATTATCAGGGCTACCCCCTCCTTTTCCATTCTGCCTATTTCTTCAGTATCTTGGAATATTTAGTTCCCAACCTTGGTCACTCTGCAACCACGTCTCTGTAACAGTTATTAGATCAAACCCATTTATTTCCATCTGTGCTATTAATTCATCTATTTTGTTGCGAATACTTCGTGCATTCAGATATAGTGCCTTCAGCTTTAACTTTTTTCTATTTTTCCCTGATGTTACCTTAGTCACTAATGCCCTATTACCTTTGTTAAGCTCTCTGTCCCTTCTTGACCTATTCTATTTATTTTTACCCAAATCGCTACTCTGCGCTACAGACTTGACATTTCTCTTACTGCTTTTGAATTTACCCTTTCCTGAATGCTCCCACCCCCGCCCCCCCCCTTCATTAGTTTAAAGTCCTATCTACCTCCCTAGTTATTCAATTTGCCAGGACACTGGTCCCAGCCCGGTTTAAGTGGAGCCTGTCCCAACGGAACAGCTCCCTCTATCCATGGTACTGGTGCCAGTGCCCCATGAAGCGAAATCCCTGCCTCCCTCACCACTCTTTCAGCCACGCATTTAACCTTCTAATCTATTTGTCCCTATGCCAAATTGCGCGATGCTCAGGTAACAATCCAGAGAATATTACCTGTGAGGTTCTGTGTTTTAATTTCAACCCTAGCTCCTCAAACTCTCTCAAGAGAACCTCATTCCTAGTTCTATCTATGAGGTTGGTTCCTATGTGGACCCGGGCAACTAGATCCTCCCCCACCACTCCAAGTTCTTCTCCAGCCATGAGGAGATATCCTTAACCCTGGCACTGGGCAGGCAACACAACCTTTGGAACTCCCAGTTGCGGCTGCAGAGAACAGTATCTATCCCCCTAACTATACTGTCCCCTACCACGACAACATTCCTTTTCACTAACCCCACTTGAATAGCCTCCTGTACCACGGTGCCGTGGTCAGTTTGCTCATTCACCCTGCAGATTTTGCCCTCACCCACATAGGCAGCAAGAACCTCTTACTTAAAACAAAAAACACAAAAGCAAAATACTGTGGATGCTGGAAATCTGAAATAAAAACAGAAAATGCTGGAAATACTCAACAGGTCAGGCAGCATCTGTGGAGAGAGAAACAGTTAAAATTTCAGGTCGATGACCTTTCGTCAGAACTGGAAAAAGTTAGAGCTGTAATAGATTTTTAAGCAAAGGCAGGGAAAGGGGGTAGGGGAGGAAAGAACAAAAGGGAAGATCTGTGATAGGGTGGAAGGCAGGAGAGATTAAAAGACAAAAGGGATGATGGTGCAAGGCAAAAGGAGGTGGTAATGGGACAAGTAAAGAAACAAAAGATGAGTTTAGATGAGGTGTAAATGGGAATGGCAGAATGATCGACAGCTGCCATGTGAAAAAAAAAGATAGGGGCAGAGGTTATGGTCTGAAATTGTTGAACTCAATGTTGAGTCCAGAAGGCTGTAAAGTGCCTAATCGAAAGATGAGGTGCTGTTCCTTGAGCTTACCTTGAGCTTCATTGCAACAGTGTAAGAGGCCGAGGACGGAGAGGTCAGAGTGGGAGTGGAGCGGAAAATTAAAGTGACAGGCGACCGGAAGCTCGGGGTCACCCTTACAGACTGAACAGAGGTGTTCCGCAAAGTGGTCGCCCAATCTGCGTTTGGTCTCCCCAATGTAGAGGAGACCGCATCGTGAGCAGCGAATACAGTATACTAAATTGTAAGAAGTACAAGTAAATCGCTGTTTCACCTGGTAGGAGTGTTTGGGGCCCTGGTCAGCGAGAAGGAAGGAGGTAAAAGGGCAGGTGTTGCATCTCCTGCGCTTGCACGGGAAGGTGCTGTGAGAAGGGGAAGGGGTGTTGGGGGTGATTGAGGGCGATTCGGAACTCCCAGTTGTGGCTGCAGAGAACAGTATCTATACCCCTGACTATACTGTCCCCTACCACTACAACATTCTTTTTCACTCCCCCCACTTACCTGTTGGATAAGGGCAAACACCGATGTGCCTCCAGCACTGCACCTGGGGTGCCCTTACCCACCTGACTCGCAGTCACATCTCCTGTCCCTGGCCACTAACCAGACCTGTACCACTATCTAACCTAAGTGGTGTGACTGCCTCCTGGATCAAAGTGTCCAGGTAATTCTCGCTCTCCCTGATGCCTTGCAATTTCAGAACCTCGGACTCCAGCTCAACAACTCTGAGCTGAAGTTCTTCGAGATGCAGACACTTATGGCAGATGTAGTTGCTCGGGACCACAAGCTCCCACATGCTGCAGTTGCGGCACACCTCCTGCATTGCCATCCATATATGACCTTGTTTTAATTATTTCATCAACTAAGCTTATGGTATATAGATTTTTAACTAATTACTTGATCTAGTTTAAGTTATAGGTAGATTAAATTAAATATTTACCTCTTTCCTGTGTTGGGTTAACAGCGTTTTGATAAGTTATTTTGAATCTTTAGATCTATGTATGCCAATACACTGAGTTGGTTTCCAAGAAGGAATTAGTGAGGAATATGGTAATGTAATTTGGATTTAAAATATTGCACTCAGTCGAGACATTAATGAAGTGTCAGCTATTTCAAACCTTGTACTTCTGATCAATTTCTGTGTGTGGCAGCAAGTAACTAGAAACTTTGCCACGGTAGCCAACTGTTTAGAAGCTTCCTTCTCCCCAAATCGATATAGACTGGTTTAATGATACATGAAGATTGGAGCATGAAAGTCCTGGACCTGTTTGTTCTGTAATACTGGAGATAAATTAGTCGTCAAGCTGTGTGATTTCTACTTTAGTTTGTGGTACATAGTATTTAGTGACCTCTGTGGCAGTCTATTTATCAAAAAGTTGTTGTGGCATTCCAAATCACTATGTGCTATACAAATCGTAAAAAAGCCTGGTTTATTCTCACACTACTCGTATATCATTTCATTGTGGTAGGAAAACAAGTATTAATAGAGGGCATGTGTAATTTCCCCGTATTCCTGTGCATAAATTACATCTTCAACGGTTGAGTGAGCAACTTATTTGCTTACCTTCATCCCATAGACTGAATTTTATAAGGGAGGTATTATTTTCTCAGATGCACGAGCAACATTTTTCAATAACCAGTAGCTGTGTTGTGAGAATATCTTCTATCCTTGTTCACTGAACACCTTCCTCAACAATGGTTATTGCAGGACTACAGGCTGCGCAATCACTTTCTCAGACCTCTAAATACACATGGAGTGATGCACATTAAACTGCTGTTTTTAAAAAAAAATCACTGGATGTTTATAACAACTGACCCAATGTTTCTCTTGAGTAAAATCCCTCCACATCAGTTGTTAATAGTATCATCAGTTTTATTAATTGGAAAATTCATGGTGTATTTTTTACTGTAAGCTTCACTATCAGGTTTAAATTCGAGTACATTTAATATTGCGTGGCCTGCACAGTGCCCAGCACGTAGAAGTATTTTTTTCCAGAACTATAGTTATGCAAATAAGATTTTGCAAAATGTTGAAAGTGTTATACTGTAATTTGTTTTATCCTTCCATTTAAACATATAACTGTCTGCATTGATATGAAGAATAACCAGCTTCCAGGACATTATTGTTTCCCAGTAAATTGTGATGCCTTTAGTAAATGAGCAACTAAATTGAAACATGCAGTGCTTTATAAGATGTATCACCTACAGCAATTTCTATTTACAACCTTGCAGTGCAAGAGCAAATTGTTGAGTATGACTGATAGGCAATTGGGGGAAAGAATCAAAAGTATAAAATGCATGATGTTGAAAAGTGCAATTTTTCCTACATTGCGTGTCTAATTAGCAAACAGTTTCCACAAGAAGGCTACAAGAGATAGTAGAGCTGGAAGCAATAATGCAGTAAGGAAGAGAAAGAAATTGCTGAGGCTGACAACATGCTGATTATTATAAACACTTTTGTATGTCCTTGGATCCTTTTGGAGTTCATTATGTCATCGCCACAAAAAAGAACCTCTGGCTGCAGAAAGGCAGGCTTTTGAATTGAACTTTAAATAGGAAACTGATAAATTCAAAATTAATTTGGTATCACTCAAACGTTATGATATGTCAGAAAATTGGAATAAGGGCTGGGTTATTTGATGACAATGGAGCCATGCATGAATGTGTAATGTTTCTAAAATCACCTGGAGTGTTTTACCTTCAGCATTTAGGATAAAACATGAATTTATAAAATAAACATTATAACTGGGTCCAACGTAGTGACAGAATTAGTGAAACAAAGAAGTGCAGGATATGTTATTATCTATGGACTATATATCTTACACTGGAGATACAAATTACCATTCTGGTGATATCTATGAATAAAGGCTCTTCACTGCCTCATTCTTAACTTGGGCTAGGTGACAGGAGAATGTGGGAACTTTCATGGCTAGTACAAATGAAGTGCTCTACAAGGAAGGTTACTAATAAAATAGCAAAATACTGCGGATGCTGGAAATCTGAAATAACAACAGAAAATGCTGGAAGCACTCAGCAGGCCAGGCAGCATCTGTGGAGAGAGAAACAGAGTTAACGTTTCAGGTCTGTGACCCTTCATCAGAACTGGAAAAGGTTAGAGATGTAACAGAGACAGGGAAAGGGGGTGGGGGGCGGGGGAGGGGAAGAAGGAATTGAAGGAATAGTCTGTGCTAGGGTAGGAGGCAGGCATGGTTAAATGTTGCAAATGGGGTTGGCAGAATCATCAACAGCCGCCTGAAAAATGAGGGCAGGGGTTATAGTCTGAAATTGTTGAACTCAATGTTGAGTCCAGAAGGCTGTAAAGTGCCTAATCGAAAGATGAGGTGCTGTTCCTCGAGCTTACGTTGAGCTTCATTGGAACAGTGTAAGAGGCCAAGGACAGAGAGGTCAGAGTGGGAGTGGAGCAGAGAATTAAAGTGACAGGCGATCGGAAGCTCGGGGTCACCCTTACGGACTGAATGGAGGTGTTCCGCAAAGCGGTCACCCAATCTGCATTTGGTCTCCCCAATGTAGAGGAGATCGCATCGTGAGCAGCGAATACAGTATACTAAATTGCAAGAAGTACAAGTAAATCACTGTTTCACCTGGAAGGGGTGTTTGGGGCCCTGGACAGTGGGAAGGGAGGAGGTAAAAGGGCAGGTGTTGCATCTCCTGCGCTTGCACGGGAAGGTGCCGGGCAAAGGGGAAGGGCTGTTGGGGTTGATTGAGGAGTGGACCAGGGTATCGCGGAGGGTGCGGTCCCTTTGGAATACTGAAAGGGGAGGTGAGTGGAAGATTTGTTTGGTAGAGGGGAATCCTCGGTTGAGGAAAAAGGAAGACATATTGAAAGCACTAGTATGGAAGGTGGCATCGTCAGAACAGATGCGGCGGAGACGGAGAAATTGGGAGAATGGAATAGAGTCCTTACAGGAAGCGGGGTGGGAGGAAATGTAGTCCAGGTAGCTGTGGGAGTCAGTGGGCTTGTAATGGATGTTTGTCGATAGCCTATCACCAGAAATGGAGACAGAGAAGTCAAGGAAGGGAAGGGAAGAGTCGGAGATGGGCCATGTGAAGGTGAGGGAAGGGTGGAAATTGGAAGCAAAGTGAATGAAATTTTCTAGTTTAGGGCGAGAGCAGGAAACGGCACCGATACAGTCATCGATGTACCGGAAAAAGAGGTGAGGGAGGGGACCTGAGTAGGACTGGAACAAAGAATGTTCCACATATCCCACGAAAAGGCAGGCACAGCTAGGGCCTGTGCAGGTTCCCATAGCAACACCTTTGATTTGGAGGAAGTGAGTGGAGTCGAAGGAGAAGTTGTCAATGTGAGAACAAGTTCAGCCAGGCGGAGGAGGGTAGTGGTGGATGGGGACTGGTTGGGCCTCTGATCACGGAAGAAGTGGAGTGCCCTCAGGCCATCCTGGTGGGGGATGGAGGTGTAGAGGGATTGGACATCCATAGTGAAAAGGAGGCGGTGGGGCCAGGAAACTGGAAACTGTTAAAGTGGCGGAGGGCGTCGGAAGAGTCGCGAATGTAGGTGGGAAGAGACTGGACAAGGGGAGAAAAAATAGAGTCGAGATAGGAAGAGATAAGTTCCGTGGGGCAAGAACAGACTGAAACGATGGGTCTACCAGGGCAGTCCTGTTTGTGGATCTTGGGAAGGAGATAGAAGCGGTCTGTGTGGGGTCGGGTTACTAATATACCTTCACATTGATGTATATTGACAAGGTCACACAAGATAAATAAACAAGGAAGGCCATTCAGCCCATCTTAGCTCATCTGTCCAGAAATATAAACCAAATGGGAGAAATTCATCTGTACCCATTTTCGGGCGTCGAATCGGCATGTGGGTGAATTGGCCATGAAGTTAAGAAATTGGTCCCCGTGACTAATTAACATGGAATAGGTGGGCTGCCAGCACTGGTCATGCTGCTCATGATATTTTGCCGAATAACAACAACAACAACTTGCATTTATATAGCGTCTTTAAAGTAGTAAAATATCCCAAGGTGCTTCACAGGAGAATTACCAAACAAAATTTAACACTGAACCACATAAGGAGATATCAGGGCAGATGAGAGGTAGGTTTTAAGGGGTGTCTTAAAGGAGGAAAGAGAGGTAGAGAGGTTTAGGGAGGGAATTCCAGAGCTGAGGGCCTTGGCAGCTGAAGGCATGGCTGCCAATGATGGAGCGATTAAAATCGGGGATGCTCAAGAGGCCAGAATTGGAGGAGCGCAGAGATCTTGGAGGGTTGTAGGGCTGGAGGAGATTACCGAGATAGGGAGAGGCAAGGCCATGGAGGGATTTGAAAGACTTGCATTTATATAGCGACTTTCACAACCACCAGACATCTCAAAGCACTTTATAGCCAATGAAGTACTTTTGAAGTGGAGTCACTGTTGTAATGTGGGAAACACAGCAGCCAATTTGCGCACAGCAAGCTCCCACAAACAGTAATGTGAAAATAACCAGATAATTTGTTTTTGTTATGTTGGTTCAGGGAGAAATATTGGACAGGGCACCGGGGATAACTCCCCTACTCTTCTTCAAAATAGTGCCATGGGATCTTTTACATCCACCTGAGAGAGCAGATGGGGCCTCGGTTTAACATCTCATCTGAAAGACGGCACCTCTGACAGTGCAGCACTCCCTCAGCACTGCACTGGAGTGTCAGCCTAGCTTTATGTGCGCAAATCCCTGGAGTGGGACTTGAACCCACAACCTTCTGACTCAGAGGCGAGTGTGCTACCAACTGAGCCACAGCTGACACTTGAAAGTTGAAAACAAGGATGAGAATTTTAAAATTGAGGCATTGCTTAACGTGGAGCCAATATAGGTCAGCGAACACAGGGGTGATGGGTGAACGGGTCTTGGTGCGAGTTAGGACACGGGCAGCAGAGTTTTGGGTGACCTTAGGTTTATGTAAGGCAGAACGTGGGAGGCCAGCCAGGAGTGCGTTGGAATAGTCAAGTCTAGGGGTAACAAAGGCATGGATGAGGGTTTCAGCAGCAGATGAGCTGAGGCAGGTGCGGATTCGGGCAATGTTATGGCGGTGGAGTAGGCGCGGATATGCGGGTGGAAGCTCTTCTCGGGGTCAAATATGACACCAAGTTTGTGAACGGTCTGGTTTAGCCGGTGAGTTGGGGGTGGCGGGCTGGAATATCGAACATCCCTGATGCCATTTAAAGGCATCTTGCACCTTTTGGTGGGGGGTGGGGGGGGGGAGGGGTGTACTTTGGCTACTGTATACTGTCAATACTGTAAAGCTTTGAAAAATGCCAAAACCAGCTGCTGAAAGGCCTCGCAAGGGCTATTACCGAAATGGAAAGAACTACAGTATCAAAAGGATATTGCAACTATTGAGAAGATACAGAAGAGGGCAATCAAAATGATTGAGGGGATGGAGGGATTGGATTATGAGAAGTGTTTATGGATATTAGACATGTTCTCTCTGGAAAAGAGGTTGAGAAGTGATTTGATTGCTGGTTTTTTTAGGATTCTAAAAGGACTAGATAATGACAAGCTGTTTCACCTTGTCCAGAACAGGAGAACCAGAGGACAGGCCTGCACTTGAAGGGGGTTAAATTCAAAACTAATCTGCGGAAACAATATTTCAGTGAGCAAGTGGTCAATCTATGGAACAGGCTCCCTCAGGAGACGATGGAACAGAAAGTGTTGATTAATTCAAATGCAAATTAGATAGATTTACTTCAGAAAATAATATTTTGGGATACAATATATGAGTAATTTGAGACACGACGTGGTAAGTGTAGCATGCTTGGGAGAAACAGGCAACATTGGGCCTATGGTTTCCAAAGCTTTCCACCATTGACGGGTTTACCTTGCCACCTGTCTGGGTCTGTTGTAGACTAATTGATAGGATTCATTGCCATGATTAGTCAATAATTTTCTTATCATTGTATCATGTCACTACCAGAATGGTAGAAGGTGATCTCGATGTCTTTTTTTGTTTAGCAATCCCTCTGTACTGAATAAATGGTTTTGAATTTGCTAGGGGAAAGGCTGAAAGAGCTACCAGAGTGGTAGTAAACATAACACTGACTGTGCTCTGCTATTGAGAGGTGGCAATCAACAAACTAAACAGAATGCAGAGCTACATTGCTAAATCAGTAGAGTTTAATCTGAGGCCCTCTGGCTGAAGCTGTTTAATGCTCTGGTCAGGCCATACCTTGAATACTGGATTCAGTTCAGGTCATTGAGGCACAAGGGAAACATCCAACCCTGGATGTGGTCCATAGAGAGGCCATGAGGCTGAACTCTAGTGTCAGAGGACTGAGTTAGGTTAGAATAATTTGGATTCTTCAAACTATACAACACTTGTCTCCTTACCGGAAGATCTCAAATCTGAAACCTAGAGTTATCTGCCACTCAGATTTGGTGGCTCATGCGGCTGAGTTTCATCAGTTCTTGAATGGGCTACCAAGTAGAGCCTGGCGTGGAATTGAGTCTAGTTATCCAAACAAAGACAAAACAGATATTCACTGACTTGACCCACTTTAACCCATGTAGAATTCAATAAAGCATGTGTTCAGAAGGCACGCAAGATCCTGTTTCCTGAATATCATGTATTAACTTACATTGGACAGATTTTCAGTAATAACTTTGCATACTTACCACTAAGATAATTATACTATGTTTCTGCTCCATTAACAGTTTTAACTTACTGCTGGTGATAAAATAAGACATTCAATTTAGATATTTTTTTGACACTATTCAAGTTTGTTGCATTTATCAAGGGAAATAGTGATTTGACCTGTGCAAGTGATGTGAATTATTGAGTCGGTAGCATTAAAGGGAGGGAAAAGGGAGGTAGCTGAGGCTAAACACGGAAGGCCACCTTTCTTCAAAATGGAACTTTTCACATTGTCCAAGTGAAAAAATATTATAAAAGCAAATTTACCCATTACAGTGCATTGTTGAAAAGAATGGTCCATCATTGTGAAAAGGTCTTTCAATATTCAACTGTATGCAGTACTGCGGAGAACTGCCGTAAGAAAATAGGGCAACTTTTTAAAGGATGAATTTTTTAGCTACATAAGCAGACCTTACCTGTAAATAGCCACATTGTTTTAATCTGCCTTGCAGTCCTTTAATACCTGCAGTGCACCACAATTTTCCTTTTACCCTCTTTGGCGAGCTTTTGGCTGCAGGTGAAAATTAGACCAAGAGCTCGCATACATGTAAACTGACTGACCAAGTGTTCTCAAAACAAGCTGGAGCATGAACTTTAAACATTTTTCAACTAAGGTTTAACAAGAAACTATTGACAAGTGTGTATTTTTACTTCGGAAAGTGAGAGTGAGAAAGGCCTGAATTTTCCAGTATAAAATCTAGACCTATTTATTTAATTTTCAGAAACAATAGAAAAATGAGTTCACTGCATCTGTAGTGATCTCACAAACTTGCTTCCAAATCCTTTCAGTGGAGATATGACTCTTTTCCTCCCTTGCAATAGTATTATCCCTGACTTGCCATAAGCAATGCTGCAGGAGTCCTGCTAGTATTTTAAAAGGTGCTAGCCACATCAAATAGCAGAAAATCAGTACTTCATGATTTTAAAAATGTTGTTAACATATCTTTAATGATTAGCTCCTGATTAAAGTAATTTTTCTGGTAATTGAAAATTCATCTTCTGAGGGCTTTATATACAATAATATAGCATACTCACATTTAATTTAATATTAAAGTAAAGAGCTGAATAAATTATTCACATTTTGCACCTGTCTGTCTTGCTTTAAATTTTAGGAGGTTGAAGTACATACGAGATATTTTATATGCCAACTGTTATGAAAAATGTATTTAATCTTATTGCCTTTTGCAATGAAATAGGGAAAGAAGCATAATAGATGTGGGTTTCAATTGCAAATAGTTGAATCATATTATCAGACCATTTTCTTTTTAAAAATGAGTTAATTAGGCACTGTGGCCTGGCTGTCATTTATTTGCTTTTGCTTTATTTGCAGTGAAAAGTAATAATTTAGCTGATAACTTCTGGCTATGATTCATCCTTTTGCAGTTAGTGCATATAAATGGTTCTATATGAGCAAAGAGGAAGGGTATAATCTTTGCAGTTGTCTCTCTTCCCCCCTTGCAACTAATGGACTGGCTTTGTTTACGATTTGTTTATGCAAATAAAATAGCTTAATAAAAATAGATCATATTAGAAGAAAATAGGCTGCTAGCTTTAGTAGTAAAGGGGATAGATGGACGTTTTTAAAATCTGTGGAGATAAAAAAAGAGACAAACACTTAAGAGGCAGAAATATATTTTTATAATTCAAGTAAAATCCCCACTTTCATGCAATTTCTTCCTCGGGCAAGAACCTGAAATGGAATTATTTGGAAGCCGAGTTCTATGGAGAAGACCATCACCATTTCACCCAGATTTACTCAGTGACAAAATTTATCAGTTGGTGGTTTGACATCCAGAATGAAACTGAAATTATGGTTGTGTAAAAGAGGACTTGGATTGACTCTGACCAAAGGATGATACCTATACAGTGATCTAGTTTATCATATTGCTGCTCACACCATACATAATTTATGCAGGCTTTTAAATCTAATATATGGTTCAGAGCGATCTGGAATGAATGCCTGAAAAGATGAAATTTAGCCAAATAGACTGAAACATTGGACCGCTTGTAAAATTTCCTGGAGTGTGAAAGCCCTTGTAAACAAAAAATAAGCCAATGGTTCATAAACACGCCTTAAATGTGTCTTATGCATTTGAGCATTGGGAAGCAGAATCTTGTCGATGATATTCACAAAGATCTGCACATGCAATTTAAACAGAAGCAGAGCAGAATAGTGATGTGTGATGCTTTCTACTTAGGATCAGCAGTAAGTCCCATGACCTTGACTGAAGAATTTGCAAATAATGCTTTTTAATCAAAGACTGGAGTGATTTAGAGTCAAGGACGACTGAAAGCCTTACAGTACTGTTATTTAATTTGGCCCTGGAGTGGATCAGAGCTGGGAGTATTATTATATAACCAGAATCTGAAGTACCGTAGTTCAGTCCATCCTCTGAGTATTGTTATTTTAGTCAGATTTTGGAGTATTGTCAACAAATTTATTACAGTGGTGTAAAGAAGTATTGTAAAATAATAGCTATTTTGGCTGTTCACAAGCTGAGTGAGGCCACTCAACCCATGGTAGCTTATCCACCCAGAAAAAGACAACATACGGCAGGGAGAAACTGGTCAATGCCAGGAGTGCAAAATAGGCTAATAGTGAATCATCAGCCCGTTTTACTCCACACCCGAATTTCTTTTCCACTGTATTCAAAAGCTTCGTTTAGTACCTATATCATAATGTATAAATGTAATGCACATGTTCATTAAGTTGACTTATCCATGTAAATCAAATGCAAATATTTCACGGAAATGTGGTTGTTTATGCACACATTTTAGAGACTGCCACTCTGTGAAGTTGAAAATTATAACAATAAGTGAAGGGGACTGAGAAGCATAGGGAAGACAGAAAGGTGTGCCAAGTACTTGCAATTTAGTATAATGTATTCACTGCTCACGATGCGGTCTCCTCTACATTGGGGAGACCAAACGCAGATTGGGTGACCGCTTTGCGGAACACCTCTATTCAGTCCTTAAGTGTGACCCCGAGCTTCCGGTCGCCTGTCACTTTAATTCTCCGCTCCAATCCCACTCTAACCTCTCGGTCTTCGGCCTCCTCCACTGTTCCAACGAAGCTCAATGTAAGCTCAAGGAACAGCACCTCATCTTTTGATTAGGCACTTTACAGCCTTCTGGACTCAACATTGAGATCAACAATTTCAGACCATAACTTCTGCCCCTATTTTTTCAGATGGCAGCTGTTGATGATTCTGTCATTCCCATTTACACCTCTTCTAGACTCATCTTTTGTTTCAGTACCTGTCCCATTACCATCTCCTTTTGCTTTGTACAATTAAACCTTTTGTCATTTAATCTCTCCTGCCTTCCACCCTATCACAGACCTTCCCTTTTGTTCTCCACCCCCCTCCTTTCCCTGCCCCTGCACTTGCTTAAAATCTGTTCCATCTCTAACTTTTCCTAGTTCTGACGAAGGGTCATTGACCTGAAACGTTAACTCTGTTTCTCTCTTCACAGATGCTGCCTGACCTGCTGAGTATTTCCAGCATTTTCTGTTTTTATTTCAGATTTCCAGCATCCGCAGTATTTTGTTTTTGTATAAGATGTGCCAGTCGCAGCTACTGATCTGCTCAAACATACCCTCACTTCCACCTATGATACCTTTGTCCCCAATAAGACCCTTACTCTCTCCCACCCTGGTCGCTCCCCTAGGTACGGCACTCACCTTCGCTCCCTTAAGTCCAAGGGATGCAGATTTGAATGCTTTTGGCATACAACTGCTTTAAGCCATTCATCGCCAGATCTGGATGGACCACATAAAGCACTATCAGGACCTGCTCTTCTCTGCCAAAACTGCTCACTACTCCAGGATCATTCTGGAATGCAAAGATAACCCCCCGGCTACTTTTCTCCAGTGCCAATTGTCTCCTTAATCCCCTCTCCCCGCCCATCTCAACCTTGCCTCTAACACCGAGGAGCTCGTTGACTTCTTTGTCACTAAGATTGAGACCATCCATTCAGCTGGCTCTGCCGCATCCCTTCTATCCCTTTGCCCACCAAGGCTAACTTCCCCAAGGTTACACCCTGCACTAGCTCTGAACTCGCATCTTTCTCTCGTTTCTCTCTTATCTCCCCTCATGCCCTTTCTGAGCTCAGCTTGTTCATGAGACCGACCTCCTGCTCTCTCGACCCTATTCCCACTAAACTGCTGACCACCCAACTTGCTTTCATGGCCCCATTGCTAGCTGTTATTGTAAATGGTTCCCTCTCCTCAGATACTGTTCCCCTCCCTTTTAAATCTGGCGTCATCACCTCATCCTCAAAAAACCCACCCTTGACCCTCTGGTCTTGTACAGTATCGCCCAGCTTCAACCTCCCTTTCCTCTCCAAATCCTTGAATGCATTGTCGCCTCCCAAATTCTTGCCCATTTCTCTCGCAACTGCATGTTTGAACCTCTCCAAACAGGTTTATGCCCCTTCCACAACACTGAAACGGTCCTAATCAACATCACAAATGACATCCTCTGTGACTGTGACCATGGTACATTTCCCTCCTCATCCTTCTCGTTCTGTCTGCAGCCTTTGACACGGTTTACCACACCATCCTCCTCCAACCCCTCTCCTCCATTGTCCAGCTGAGTGGGACTGCCCTCACCTGGTTCCATTCTTACCTATCCAGTTGCAGTCAGAGCAGCTCCTGCAATGGATTCTCTTTCCACCACCGCACTGTTACCTCTGGATTCCCTCAAAGATCTATCCTTGGCCCCCTGCTATTTCTCATCTACATGCTGCCCCTCGGCGACATCATCTGAAAACACAATGTTAGGTTGCACAAGTACACTGATGACTCCCAGCCTTACCTCACTCCCACCTCTCTCGACAGCCCCATTGCCTCTGTGTTGTCAGACTGCTTGTCCGACATCCAGCCCTGGATGAGCCAAAATTTCCTCCACTAAACATTGGGAAGACTGAAACCATTGTCTTTGGCCCCCGCCACAAATTCTGTTCTATAGCCACCGACTCCATCCCCCTCCCTGGCCACTGTCTCAGGCCACTGAACCACACTGTTCACAACCTTGGCATCCTATTTGTCCCTGAGCTGAGCTTCCGACCCAATATCCTCTCCATCATCAAGACCGCCTACTTCCACCACCGTATTATCCCCATCTCTGCCTCTGCCTCAGCCCATTGCTGCTGAAACCCTCATCCATGCCATTGTTACCTCCAGACTCGACTACTCCAATTCACTCCTGGCCAGCCTCGTATCTTTCACCCTCCATAAACTTAAGCTCATCCAACACACTGCTGCCAATATCCTAATTTGCAGCAAGTCCCATTCATCCATCACCCCTGTGCTCAGTGACCTACATTAGCTCCCGGTCCACCAATGCCTCAATCTTAAAATTGCAGATGAAGAACGGAAACAGGCCGGTAAGTACAGCACCGTGATTTTCACAGTGCTAACACCCCATTCCTGCCCAGCAGCGGCAGTTAAAATTAGTCCCGAGTATTTTACATGGATTAGTACTTTGCAGTGAGCAGAATTGTACATTATGTTTCATATGATTCAGGGATCCTGTCCTCATTAAACAGGTATCCACTGACTGATCATGAGCAACATGATGGGAGAGCTCCAGTAGTCAATGAACAATTTAACAAGAGTTTATAAATGCGACTTTAATCTCAGTTTGTTATCTCCATTTGTATAGAGATTGACTTTTAATGAATTATGCAAATATTCATGTATGTACTTATTTGCATTGGCCCAGTGTTTGTGTTAAGAATAACATGGAAGATCAAGATGTAGAATCAATTTGGGTGGAGATAAGAAATAGTAAGGGAAAGAAGTCACTGGTGGGAGTACTCTATAGGGCCCCTAATAGTAGCTACACAGTAGGACATAGTATAAATCAAGAAATAATGGGGGCTTGTAAGAAAGGTACTGCAATAATCATGGGTGATTTTAATCTTCATATATGTTGGACAAATCAAATCGGCAAAGGTAGTCTTGAGGACGAGTTCATAGAGTGTATTCGGGATGGTTTCTTAGAATAATACATTGTGGAACGAACCAGGGAGCAGGCTATTTTAGATCTGGTAATGTGTAATGAGGCAGGATTAATTAATGATATCATAGTAAAAGATCCTCTAGGGAAGAGTGATCATAGCATGATAGAATTTCACATTCAGTTTGAGGGTGAGAAACTTGGGTCTGAAACTAGTGTCTTAAACTTAAATAAAGGCAATTACAAAGGTATGAAGACAGAATTGGCTAAAGTGGACTGGGAAAAAATGTTAAAGGGTAAGGCGGTAGATAAACAGTGGCAGACATTTAAGCAGATATTTCATAACTCTCAGCAAAGGTATATTCCAGTGAGAAAGAAAGACTCTATGAGAAGGATGAACCATCCGTGGCTAACTAAGGAAGTTAAAAATGAGAAGTCGCACAACACCAGGTTATAGTCCAACAGATTTATTTAAAATTACAAGCTTTCGGAGCTGTTGCCCCTTCGTCAGGTAGAGTTACAAGGAAGTTAAAGATAGTATTAAATTGAAAGAAAAGGCATACAATGTTGCAAAGCTTAGTGGTAGGCCAGAGGATTGAGAAATTTTTAGAAAACAAAGAGGGAGAAGATAGATTATGAGAGTAAACTAGCAAGAAATATAAAAAAAGACAGTAAGAGCTTCTACAGGTATATAAAAAGGAAGCGAGTAGCTAAAGTAAATGTTGGTCCCTTAGAGGATGAGACTGGGGAATTAATAATGGGAAACAGGGGAATGGCAGAAACTTTGAACAAATATTTTGGGCTGGATTTTGCCATTGGGGACGGGCTGGGTGCATGTCAGGTGGTCGGCAGTTCCCGACCCCGCCTCCGATGTGATTCGGGACAATTGGCCGATTTTCCCCTAATTGGGAACCCCTGGCCCAATGAGTATTTTGGTGCAGAAACTCACCTCTGATGATGTCATCTATGCAGCTGGATTTAAGGCCTGCAAGCAGCCTTGGTTCTTTTTCAGCCTTTCAACGTTATCATCATACTTCTGAGGGATTCCTACTGCAACTATGTCCAGCACCAGACCAAAGTGTGCACCCCGATTCGATGAGGCCCCCCTCTAAACTCTGGTGGAGGGAGCAAGAGCAAATAAGGAAGTGCTCTTTCCTTCTTCAGGGAGGAAAAAGCCTTCCCAACAGACCAAAGCTATGTGGCTGCAAGTGGCACAGGAGGTGAATGCTATCTCAATGTCCACCAGAACCTGGCTGCAGTGCAGAAACAGGTTTCATGACCTTCTCCGTACAGGAAAAGTGAGTGTTACATCCCCAACACCCTCAATCTGATCCCCATCGCCTCTCATCACCAGCACTCTGCTTTGTCAACCTCCTCCTCCTCCCACTTGACCCTTACATCCCTGCACCATTAACCATTCCCTCTCTCTGTATGTTCACATTCACTTAACTATTCGACTATGCAGGCCTCACACTCCCTAACACTGTGATTCTATGACAACAACTTACAACACACAGGGAGCGCCCTTGGTCTTGGGAGCTCACTCCATATTTGTGTCCTTCTAGGCATTTATGCTATGGATTCTCTGCACTCACTCCTTCATTCTCACTCAAACTCCACTTGTGTCCCTCATTGCAGGAAAAGAGAGCCCACAACAAGAGGGCAAGGGCGAGGGCGAGGACAGGAGGAGGGCCACCCTCAATAGCCCAGCTCACCACTTCGGAGGAGGTGGCCCTGGAGATCGTGGGAGTCGAGGAGGATTCGCATGTGGGATTATGGATCTGGTGGAAATGTGGCTGTAGTTGTAGCGCTCCGCAGCTTTGTTGGATGGGCTCCTCAACAGCATCATTAGCCACGCCTTCAGGGGGTAGCCCTTGTCTCCAAGTAGCCATCCGCAAAGTTGGACTGGCGGACTGAAGAGCGGAGGCACACTAGACTGGCGCAGGATGAAGGAGTCATGGCAACTGCCAGGGTACTTCGCGCAAACATGCAAAATGTCCTTCTTGTGGTTAGACACTAGCTGCATGTTGAGGGAGTGGAAGCCCTTGCGGTTGAGAAAAATACCTGCATTGTGATGGGGTGCCTTAAGGGCCACATGTGTGCAGTCAACGACGCCCTGCACCCTTGGAAAGCCTGCCAGATTAGCAAATCCAACCGCACTCGCGGTTATACTTGCTTGATCCTTGGAGAAGTTGATGTAATTGTGCACCTTGGCAAAGAGGCCATCGGTTACCTGTGTGATGCAAACATGTGCGGCCGCCTGGGGGGTGCCGCTGATGTCTGCTGTTGATCCCTGGAATGATGCTGAAGCAAAAAAGTTGAGTGCGGTGGTGACTTTGATGGCCACTGGTAAGGGGTGTCCACTCGCTCCTCTGGGCTCCAGGTCTTGCTGCAGCATTGCGCAGATGTCACTCACTACCTCTCGCGAAGGTCTGAGCCTCCTTTGGCACTGCTGCTCAGTCATGTTGAAGTAGCTCATCCTCTGTCTGTAAACCCTGTTTTGGGGGTATCTCCTGCGGCGACGTGCTTCCATACGCTGGCGCCTTCTGGCCTGTGCAGCTTCAGGTGGGTGAGCAGCAGGTTGGCGCTCCTGTTGTTGGTCCTGCTATTGGTGCTGCTGTTGTAGCGGGTTCTGCTGCTGCCGCGGCTGGTCTTCATCCGAATCTGAGTTCCAAGAGGAATGGAAATAAATGGTCCCCATGCTGCAGGTATATACCTCAGTTGAGGAAGCGCTCAGTCAAGCTGGGGAGAGGGGTTTCCCCAGGAGGTCACACTGGAGATGGATCTCAGCTTCAAAACTTCCACAACGAGTAGGCCTGATTAAAGTTCTCCCAGACCTGAGAAAACAAAGTTCTGTCACCTGCAAATGATCATTGTTGAAAAATCCTTTTTAATGGTGAAGCTGCAGCTGCTAGTAAGCCATCCACTTGTGAAGCTGCCAGGATTAACTGGCGTGTTCCAGAAGAGACGTGTAGCATGGGGGAAATGTGTTAAACTTCGAAAGGCCTCTCAAAATGGCATTATAGACCCAATTAAGTGCTTGTTAAGGGCCTTAAGGGCCTATCCCGCCTCCAAGAGGCGGGATGGAAACGGGGTCTGAAAGGCCAATTTCGGGAAAATTGCTCGGAGGCGGGCTGGAGGCGGGATTGGATCCGCCCGCCAGTTTCTACTAATTTATCACCTCACATGCCTCCAAACCCGCCTCCTCGGGTCTGGCAAAATCGAGCCCTTTGTATCTGTCTTCACGGTAGAAGACACTAAAAGCAACCCAATAATAGTGGAAAATCAAGGGGCAAAAGGGAGGGAGGAACCTAAAACAATCACTATCACTAGAGAAAAAGTACTTGGCAAACTAATGGGACTAAAGGCTGACAAGTCCCCTGGACCTGATGGCCTGCATCCTCGGGTCTTCGCTACACCAGTACCTCGCTGAGAGACTAGGCATTAAAATACCTGAAGGGTATGAAGTTGCCATAGTTACCCACTAAATACGCCAGAAAAAGTTAGAGCTTGTGCATTCAGGTGTAAGTGAATTTTTAACAATGTGATAAATCTGAACTACTGCCAAACAACCTCTCTGACACCGAACATATACTTTTACAAATGTAGAGTCTCCTTCCTTCAGATTTGAATTATTGTTGGAGATTTCAAAAAAATTAAAAATTAAATGAAAAAGTATTTTTTTTTATTTCTGCCTCTTTTATCCCTTTCTCTTAATCACAACTTTTTTTCCCTCACTTTATTTCACTTTCTGTACATTGAATTAAATATTTGAATTGCTACTTCCTGGTTTAGACGCTACGTGCCTCAGTGAGGATTCTTTAATCTGATTGGTTGAAGAGACGTGTTGTTGCTTGCACTGCTCGCACACGACACAGATCTCCTGTAGAGGGCGCTGTGATGAATAGGCTCTCCAGTAATCGTAAGTTGCCGCTCAAAAGCCCACGAAAAGTCTGCGGGCAGCTGTAAGTGTAATGAACGGCGAGCGCTGTTTATTCGCCACTGACCACAAACTCCAGGGTCTTCAATCGCTACAATTTTCATTAAAATTTATACTAAGAAACTTGCAGGTTACTTTGTAATGCTAAGTCAAACACCGAAACTGGCACAGTATGGCAGCATATCCATTATATATGCCAGCATAAGGATACGCACTTGTTAAAACAATGATCTAGGCCAGGATATTTTCTCTGAAAAAGAGAAAGAAGGAATAACAAACAACAGTACCACAATTAAATAGAAATGTTTAACTGTTGGTCACACCCCACTTTAAATGGTTGATGTTTACTTATAGTTGTTCATGAATGCTTAGAACAAAGGAAATGATAAAAAGTAGTGAACTGAGAGAATTGTTGAACTCATTGGCACAATCCGGTGGCGAGAATGGCCAATCAGAGTGATGAGTTTAAAAAGGCATTTCCCATTATATATGTGGACATAGGAATTTATCAAGTGGTACAGGTGGGATGTGCACGCACAGGCAAAATCTTTAATTTATTATAGATATATAGATATAATGATGGAGCGATATGGAGCAAAAATGTGCCTGAAATTTGTTGCACAATGAATTACTATTCTCTGGGGATTGGTGTGTAGTATTGGGGACTTAAATGAAGAAGAAAATAATAAATGGAAAAACATTAAAATAATACGTTATCAGCTTTTAGATTAGAAAAAGTCTTCAGTGTACGTGGTCAGTGTAAGACTCCTGCCAGTAGAGCTGGAAATGACTCTATTTCCAGGTCTGACAGATGTATTTTTGTATATAACTCCATAAACAACATTGATGCTCTGTAAAGGTTATTAGTCATGATGGCAGACATTTTATTAATGGTTATAACTAGGCAGCATGTTGTCTGGAACTGGTGGCCATGTAATTTGAGTTGACTAATGAGCGTGCCTGCTTTCAGTTCCACTCTGAAGGCAAGAAAGAAGTCAATTTATTTTTCATCTTCATATGAACTTGCAAAAGCAAATTTATTGCTCTCTGAATCATAGAAAAGATCAGAGTTTACCATTTGTGCTATTGAAAACCTCATTTAATACCCAATATTATTGTAGAAAGCATTTCCCACCTCATCGTGGGAGGTAGTGATATTTTCTAAAATCTTAATCGCATCAAAATAAATGTGATCGAGAGCTTGAGGGCATACTGGGTACTTCAGAAGGTTTTGGGAAGATTGGCATTTGTAGTGCTTTTCACTACATATTTATATATTTTTCTAACTGTCACAAAACTATTTTGTGATAGTTATAAAATGACCTTTGGTGGTGGTGACGAATACTACATCACAAAATCCCTGTAATATTTCTTTCCAGGAACAAGTGTGTTCTCTGAAGGATACTATGGAAGTACTGGATTTGGTGTTGTGTGAATCAGTTCCCTCCTCTCCGCGACTCCAGCTTCATCACTAAAGTGGTAGGAGATTGTCAGATGCATAGAATCATAGAATGGTTACAGCACAGAAGGAAGCCATTCGGCCCGTTGAGCCCGTGCTGGCTCTCTGCAAGAGCACTTCAGCTAGTCTCACTCCCCTGCCCTTACCCCGTAGCCCTGCAAATTTCTTTCCTTCAGGTACTTATCCAATTTCCTTTTGAAAGCCACGATTGAGTCTGCCTCCACCACCGGTGATCGTTAAATTCAGTTTTAGCACCCCAAGAGGGAGGTGGGGCGCTAATTCAAGCGCTCCACTTCCTTCTTAGAACACTAACCCCAAATATCGGGGCGGTGCGTTCTGCAGCGCTACACACTGGACCACGTAGCGCTGCCACATGGAAGGGCTCTTCCCCTCATTAAAGGGGAGGGCTCAACCCCACAACTCTGCAGGGCCCTACCTGGACTATCGGGGAGTGGGGTGCCATGCCAGCAGCCCAGCACTCAAGAGGAGCGCCGGGCTGCTAGATCGCGGCATGGACCCCACGTTCAAAGAGGCAACGGGCCCCGACAAGTAAGTCAACTGATTTTTTTCCCCCCCACCCACCACCTCCCCTTTACTTACCGCCCCGCGAGCCTCCTGCCGCTCTGTTCCCACCTCCTGAATCTGTCGCTGTCATTGCCCGGTGCAGATTCAGGGGGTGCGGGCCAATTTTGCCGGTGGGGTGAAAACTGCACGGTGATGGCGTCGTCATTGCCTGTGTGTGGAGCGGGGCACTACCAGTTACCGCCACTGCTAAACTCCTGCTATCGTTAGCGGTGCCGCGCCCGGGCGAAAAGGCGTTTGCGCCCCATTAGCCCCCCCCCCCCCGAGGCGCTAACAGGAGGCGCAAATGCACCGAATTTCTAGCCCATTATGCTTCCCCACATCAGTAGATCATCTTAACCTAAACAGAATAAGTCCTCTGCAGTGTGGCCTACAGTCGAGGGCAAAGCATCTTCCCCCTGCAGTTTCTTGAATCTTTTTGAACCTGCCTTTTCTCGACCTCTCTATCTCAGCAGCTTTCCTCCTCACCATTTATCTCTTACTTCACAAAGAGGGATCACAGGGTTTTCCAACATAAGGGATGTGAGGTGTCTTTTTCAATTACTCAGACAGCTAACAAATGACATATTGTGTTTCTGGTGAAAATAACTTCCATTTAGTATACTGACATTGACCACCTTTCATCTAGTAGCCTTTTTTAAACTTGTGAGAATACACTTCCATTAAAAAAAAATTGAAGTAACTCATATTTTCAAATTCTTCCAGTGGAAGAGTGATCACTACATCTTCAAAGATGACAACGCGTGTACAATCAGTAAAAGCGACAGCCTGTAACTGAAAGCAAGAAGTTTTTATTAAGTGTTACCAGGACCAGGCTGGAGCTGTGCAACAGCTCTTAAAGGGCTGTTGTATCCTTTTAATTGGAGCCTAACTGCTGTACTGATTGAATTAAGGGGTGCTACTCAAAGGAAAGGACTACATGTACTATGCATGCACCAAGCACTCAGACCACAACGTGATGCCAGTTCAGCAATACAGCCTGCTAAACAATGCCCCTCACTTCTCACCTCTTCCATTCGCTAACTACTATATATTAAGGGTGTAGCTCCAACTTGGTGGTTGACAAAGGAAAAGGCTTCCTTTGCCACACATAACTATTGCATGCTTTGTCACTAGGTCACTGTCAGTCTTTGGACCACTCGCATGCTATGCTCATCCTAGCAAACCAGGTGCACTATATATTGGTCATTTGGCTGCTCTTCATTCTACATCTTAATGCTGAAAGGGTCTGTTTGTTTTGTTTTTCAAGGAGAAGGGCAACACGGTGGCATAGTGGTTAGCACTGTTGCCTCACAGCGCCAGGGACCCAGGTTCGAATCCGGCCTCGGGTGATTGTCTGTGTGGAGTTTGCACATTCTCCCCGTGTTTGCGTGGGTTTCCTCTGGGTGCTCCGGTTTCCTCCCACAGTCCAAAGATGTGCGGGTTAGGTTGATTTGGCTATGATAAATTGACCCTTAGTGTTAGGGGGATTAAATACGTGGGGTTATGGGGATAGGGTGGGATATGTGTCGGTGCAGGCTTGATGGGCCGAAATGGCCTCTATCTGCACTGTGGGGATTCTGTGAAGGCACCCCACAACCCTTAAGAGAAAACCCACACTGGTGTTGGACCAGCTAACTTGTGTCAACCTCACTTGTCACGAGGAGGTGGCCCTCCAAATTATTGGCATGGAGATGAGGGAAAGTTCGGTGCCTTTGTGGCAGCCCGACAAGGTAGATGTTTTGTAGCATTATTGAATTTTTACCTGTATGGCCTATGAAGGATTTTGTTTTAATTTATGTTATGATATTGCTATAAAATTAAATTCAGCTTATAAAGGAATTCTCAGGGATATACAGCATTATTTCTGACTCAATATTTAAAGCCAGGAAACATGGAACTAGTGTGATTTGACGTATTAATGAGCTTCCCAAGGTGAGATGGGATAGCCATCAGATTCTTTCCTTTTGCATGTTTCTTTAGCTTCTAAATTATGGGAAGCATTACAGAGTTCAAACAGCAAATAAGCACATCATTAACTAAATGCTTTTGTCCACTAACATAGATGGTCTCCTTTGTTTTTGGTTGAAGTGGCTGGAAGACCAATTTTGAGTTAATTAAACCAGAAAAGCTTTTTGTCCACACACAGACCTAGGCAAGAGAGAAATATATCTTTCTAGTCAGAGAGACAGAGAGAGAGATCCCAGTCTGGCATATGAATGGGTACAGCCTATAACAGAGGATGATATGACCAGTTAGCTTAAGATTAATTAGCTCAAAAAGTGAATTTCTGTCGGAAACAGAGGCAGAGTGTGATTTTTAAATTTTATTTTTTAGGGATGTTGCACTTTTTCAAGAAGGCTTTGAGGGTGTCCTTGAAGCGTTTCCTCTGCCCACCTGGGGCTCTCTTGCCGTGTCGGAGCTCTGAGTAGAGCGCTTGTTTTGGGAGTCTCGTATCGGGCATGCGGACGATGTGACCCGTCCATCGGAGATGATCGAGCGTGGTCAAAGTTTCGATGCTGGGGATGTTGGCCTGAGCGAGAACACTGACGTTGGTGCACCTATGCTGCCAATGGATATGCAGGATCTTGCGGAGGCAGCGTTGCTGGTACCTCTCCAGTGCTTTGAGGTGCTTGCTGTACATGGTCCATGTCTCTGAAGCATACAGGAGGGCGGGTATTACTACTGCTCTGTAGACCATGAGCTTGGTGCCGGGTTTGAGGTCCTGGTCTTCAAACACTCACCAACACCTGGGAATCCCTGGCCCAAGACCAGACAAAGTGGAGAAGAAGCATCCGGGAAGGCGCCGAACACCTCGAGTCTCTTCGCTGGGAGCAAGCGGAAGCCAAGCGCAAGCAGCGCAAGGAGCGCACGTCAACCCAAGCACCCCACCCACCCGCCCCTTCAACCACCGTCTGCCCCACCTGTGACAGAGACTGTAGGTCCCGCATTGGACTCATCAGTCACCTGAGAACTCATTTTTAATGTGGAAGCAAGTCATCCTCGGTTCCGAGGGACTGCCTAAGAGGAAGAAGATTTTTTAGGAAATGGGTGAATGTAGCTGTGAAAACTGTATTCTGTTCTTTCGTATATTTTATGCAGGATAAACCAGTTTGTTGGCTTATAATCATGCTTTGGCTTGCTGGAGTACTTTTTATTTCACCTTCCATAAAGACAGGAGAATGTGTCAGAACTTGTGAGATTATAGTAGCCGATATACACAACACGGGTTACACAATAACGCAGACATAAAAGGCGGCAAGTGTAAAAAGCCCAGAAAGTAACCATCCAAAGTCTCAGCAGTCCTAGCCAGACCTAACTTTAAGGATAAATGTTCTGCAGAGAGCACATGGAGGCTGTCAAGTGCCCATCTTTAATGGCTGAGCAACAAACAAAGCGAACAGGCAGTAGAGTACAGGAAACAATTTAAATCATTTTCAGGGCTCTAATGAGGACCGTGCAGTGACGGTATACTGGGGTATGCTGTTGGGTAGTAACTATGATGAGGTAGGAAAATGGATTCTTTTTAAATCAATGCTGAAGGGCAAAGATGCCTTGTATATCCCTCGGAATAAAAAGGAAAATAACACCTAAATGGCTAAGTAGCATGTTCATAGAGAAATTAGCCTAAAAAACATAATTCACGATGTACGAAAGGTTCAATTATCAAGAAAGTAGGGATAAGTGTAAAAAGCAACTGAGGATAAATAAGGCCAGTATTAGTAAAGCTAACATGGCATTAGAAAAAAGAATGGCGTACAATTGCAGTAGTGGTGGTAAGACTTTTTGGGGGAGGAATTCCCCTCGTTTGCGCCTCCCGTGGGGGGCGCTAATGGAGCGCAAAGGCCTTTTCGCCCGGCCACAGCGCTGACCGTGCTGACTGCCAAATTCTGCAGCATTGGTTTCTGTCTGATTATGCTTCTGTGAAGTGCCTTGGGACATTTTTCTACATTAAAAGTGCTGTATAAATGCAAGTTGTTGCTGTTAATGAGGAGTTTGATTTTGGTAATGGAGAAGCTGTTGGAAAGCATTACACAGGACATAATATATGATCACATGGAGAATTTGGTGGTTATTAGTGATACCCAACATGGCTTTAGGAATGTAGGTTGTGTTGCACCAACTTGATTGATTTCGTCGAGGAAATAAACAGATTTATAGATTAATAGAGTCTGTCAAAGTGGTATACCTTGAGGCGGCGGACCTGGGTGGAGCGGCTGCGGCGAGGCGGAGCTGAGAAAAGGCGGCGGCGAACAGGTAGGCCCACAGAGGCGGCGGACCTGGGTGGAGCGGCTGCGGCGAGGCGGAGCTGAGAAAAGGAGGCGGCGAACAGGTAGGCCCACAGAGGCTGCGGACCTGGGTGGAGCGGCTGCGGCGAGGCGGAGCTGAGAAAAGGCGGCGGCGAACAGGTAGGCCCACAGAGGCTGCGGACCTGGGTGGAGCGGCTGCGGCGAGGCGGAGCTGAGAAAAGGCGGCGGCGAACAGGTAGGCTTACCAATCTGAGCCCCGAGAGCGGGAGAGCGAGAAGTAGAAAATAATCAAAGTGTGACGTCACCAGAAAGCAGGTAAGTGATTGGTTGGTGAGTATTTCTCTTTTTCTCCTTTTTTCCATACTTAAATTCTGTGGTTTATAGTTTCTAGAGTCTCTGTGGTGTAGCGGGGACTGCTGTTAAGCAAGGGCCCTTGAGTATATCATTTAATTGAAGTGAAATTGGTGGGATTCAATTAGTTTAATTTTAATTAATTAATTAAAGGTTAAGTCATGGCAGCAGAGCTCGGCACCATGATATGCTCCTCCTGCAATATGTGGGAAATCAGGGACACTTCCTGTGTCCCTGACGACCATGTGTGTGGGAAATGTATCCAGCTGCAGCTACTGACGGACCGCATTGCGGCGCTGGAGCTGCGGATGGATGCATATTGGAGCATTCACGATGCTGAGAACGTCGTGAATAACACGTTTAGCGAGTTGGTCACACCGCAGGTAAAGGGTGTACAGGCAGGAAGTGAATGGGTGACCACCAGGCAGAGTAAGAGGTGCAGGCAGGTAGTGCAGGGGTCCCCTGTGGCCATCCCCCTCTCAAACAGATATACCTCTTTGGATGCTGTTGGGGGGGATGACTTATCAGGGGAAGGCGGCAGCAGCCAACTTCCTGGCACCATGGGTGGCTCTGCTGCACAGGCTGGGAGGAAAAAGTGTGGAAGAGCTATAGTGATAGGGGATTCAATTGTAAGGGGAATAGATAGGCATTTCTGCGGCCGCAATCGAGACTCCAGGATGGTGTGTTGCCTCCCTGGTGCAAGGGTCAAGGACGTCTCGGAGCGGCTACAGAACATTTTGGAGGGGGAGGGCGAGCAGCCAGTTGTCGTGGTGCACATAGGCATCAACGATATAGGTAAAAAACGGGATGAGGTCCTAAAAGCAGAATATAGGGAGTTAGGAGGTAAATTAAAAAAGAGGACCTCAAAGGTAGTAATCTCAGGATTGCTACCAGTGCCACGTGCTAGTCAGAGTAGGAATAGGAGGATATTTCAAATGAATACGTGGCTAGAGGAATGGTGCAAGGGGGAGGGATTCAAATTCCTTGGACATTGGAACCGGTTCTGGGGGAGGTGGGACCAGTACAAACGGGACGGTCTGCACCTGGGCAGGGCCGGGACCGATGTCCTAGGGGGAGTGTTTGCTAGTGCTGTTGGGGAGGGTTTAAACTAAAGTGGCAGGGGGTTGGAACCTGAGCAGGGAGACAGAGGAAAGGGAAACAAGGATAAAAGCTAAAGACAGGAAGGAGAAAAACAAAAGTAGAAGGCAAAGAACTCAATGGTCACAGTAAATAATAATTCATATAGGTCTGAGAGCGTTAAAAAAACAAGCCTGAAGGCTTTGTGTCTTAATGCAAGGAGCATTCGGAACAAGGTGGATGAATTAACTGCGCAAATAGAGGTAAATGAATACGATTTGATTGGGATTACAGAAACATGGCTCCAGGGTGGCCAAGGCTGGGAACTCAACATCCAGGGTTATTCAATATTTAGGAAAGATAGGCAAAAAAGAAAGGGAGGTGGGGTAGCATTGCTGGTTAAAGAGGGGATTAACACAATTGAAAGGAAGGATATTAGCTCTGATGATGCGGAATCTGTATGGGTAGAACTGAGAAATAACAAAGGGCAGAAAACGTTAGTGGGAGTGGTATATAGACCTCCAAACAGTAATACGGAGGTTGGGGACGGCATTAAAAGGGAAATTAGAGAAGCATGCAGTAAGGGCACAGCAGTCATCATGGGTGACTTTAATTTACATATAGATTGGGCTAACCAAATTAGTAAAAATACTGTGGAGGAGGAATTCCTAGAATGTTTACGAGATGGTTTTCTGGAACAATATGTCGAGGAACCAACCAGAGATCAGGCCATCTTAGACTGGGTATTATGTAACGAGAAAGGATTAAGTAGCAATCTTGTTGTACGAGGCCCCTTGGGTCAGAGTGATCACAATATGATAGAATTCTTCATTAGGATGGAGAGTGAAGTCGTTGAATCAGAGACTAGGGTCCTGAATTTAAATAAAGGAAACTACGATGGTATGAGGCGCGAATGGTAGATTCTTTACTCAGAGAGTGGTTGGGGTGTGGAATGGACTGCCTGCTGTGATAGTGGAGTCGGACACTTTAGGAACTTTCAAGCGGTTATTGGATAAGCACATGGAGCACACCAGAATGATAGGGAGTGGGATAGCTTGATCTTGGTTTCGGACAATGCTCGGCACAACATCGAGGTCCGAAGGGCCTGTACTGTGCTGTACTGTTCTATGTTCTATGTTCTATGAATTGGGTAGGATTGATTGGGGAATGTCACTCAAGGGGTTGACGGTGGATAGGCAATGGCAAACATTCAAAGACTGCATGGATGAACTACAGAATTTGTTCATCCCAGTGTGGCATAAGAATAAAACAAAAAGGGTGACTCAACCGTGGCTAACAAGGGAAATTAGGGATAGCATAAGATCCAAGGAGAGGGCATATAAATTGGCCAGAAAAAGCGGTAGCCCTGAGGATTGGGAGCAGTTTAGGATTCAACAAAGGAGGACAAAGGGATTAATTAAGAAGGGAAAATAGAATATGAAAGGAAGCTTGCTGGGAACATAAAAACTGACTGTAAGAGCTTTTATAGATATGTGAAGAGAAAAAGATTAGTGAAATCAAGTGTAGGTCCCTTGCAGTCAGAAGCGGGGGAAGTTATAATGGGGAACAAAGAAATGGCAGACCAATTAAATGCATATTTTGGTTCTGTCTTCACAAAGGAGGACACAAATAACCTCCCAGAGATGTTGGAGAACATACGGTCTGATGAAAGGGAGGAACTGAAAGAAATCAGTATTTGCAGGGAAATGGTGTTAGGGAAATTGACGGGATTGAAGGCCAATAAATCCCCAGGGCCTGATAATCTACATCCTAAGGTACTTAAGGAAGTGGCCCTAGAAATAGCAGATGCATTGCTGATCATCTTCCAACATTCGATGGAATCTGGAACTGTACCCATGGATTGGAGGGTAGCCAATGTTACCCCACTATTCAAAAAGGGTGGTAGAGAGAAAGCGGGGAATTACAGACTGGTAAGCCTGACATCGGTATTGGGGAAAATGCTAGAGTCCATTATAAAGGATGTAATAGCTGAGCACTTGAAAAACAGTGACAGGATCGGACAAAGTCAACATGGATTTACAAAAGGTAAATCGTGCTTGACTAATCTACTGGAATTTTTTGAGGATGTAACTGGGAAAATAGATAAGGGAGAACCAGTAGATGTGGTGTATTTGGACTTTCAAAAGACTTTCGATAAGGTCCCGCATAAGAGATTAGCGTGTAAAGTTAAGGCACATGGGATTGGGGGCAAGGTATTGACTTGGATAGAGAACTGGTTGGTGGACAGAAAGCAGCGAGTAGGAATTAATGGGTCTTTTTCCGAGTGGCAAGCCTAGTGGGGTACCGCAGGGATCGGTCCTTGGACCCCAGCTATTCACAATATACATTAATGATCTAGATAAGGGAACTAAATGTAATATCTCCAAGTTTGCAGATGACACAAAGCTGGGTGGGAGTGTGTGCTGCGAGGAGGATACCGAGAAACTCCAGGATGATTTGGACAGGTTGGGTGAGTGGGCAGAAGCGAGGCAGATGCAATATAACGTGGATAAGTGCGAGGTTATCCACTTTGGTGTCAAAAACAGAAAGGCAGACTATTATCTGAATGGCAATAGATTGGGAGAAGGGGAAGTGCAACGAGACCTAGGTGTCCTTGTGCACCAGTCGCTGAAAGTAAGCATGCAGGTGCAGCAGGCGGTGAAGAAGGCAAATGGTATGTTGGTCTTCATAGCGAAAGGGTTTGAGTATAGGAACAGGGATGTCCTGCTGCAGTTGTACAGGGCCTTGGTGAGACCACACCTTGAGTACTGTGTGCAGTTTTGGTCGCCTTATCTGAGGAAGGATGTTCTTGCCATGGAAGGAGTTCAGTGAAGATTCACAAGGCTGATACCTGGGATGGCAGGAATGACATATGAGGAGAGATTGGGTCGATTGGACTTATACTCGCTGGAGTATAGAAGAATGAGAGGGGATATCATCGAAACATATAAAATTCTGACAGGTCTGGACAAACTAGATGCAGGAAGAATGTTCCTGATGGTCGGAGAGTCCAGAACCAGGGGTCATAATCTAAGGATAACAGGTAAGCCATTTAGGACAGAAATGAGGAGGAATTTCTTCACCCAGAGAGTGGTGAACCTGTGGAATGCTTTACCACAGAAGATAGTTGAGGCCAAGTCATTAAATATATTCAAGAATGAGTTAGATATATTTCTTAAAGCTAAAGGTATCAAGGGATATGGGGAGAAGGCAGGTACAGGGTACTGAGTTTGGATGATCAGCCATGATCTCATCGAATGGCGGAGCAGGCTTGAGGGGCCGAATGGCCTACTCCTGCTCCTATCTTCTATGTTTCTATGTTTCTAAAAAGCATTTACAGTGTAGCACAGCGAAATGTTTACTACTCCACCCTCCTTAACACATAAAGACGGACTAAACATACTTTAAAAAGACTCACTTCTTACAGTGTAGAAAAGGCAGCAGCTCAGCTATTTACGTTGACTGGCCTAAAACTTTACAACATTGACAACCCTTAGGCTGTTGACTGACTAGGCCTACTCATGATGCCCAAATAATTCTGTAATAGGAGACCTCTGGCCACCTGAGCCATCCATCAAAGAGGACTACAGCCAATCAACAATCCTGCCTTCTTCTCAACAGGCTCAATCAAAGTTGTCAATCAAACTCATCACCCTAGGCTGAGACTTTTTTTGTTACTTTACCAAACAAGTGCAAGGAGAGCAGTATCAGGAAACATCATTTTTATTTTCAGTGATTAATTTGGGGTGAGTCATATTAAAAATCATACTGAGTGGCCAGTGTAGTGAAAGCCCATTGTAATCAATCACTGGGGGTGAAATTGATCTTCACCATGTAAAACAGATTGCTGATTCACTATGAGCATATTTTGCGCTACAGGCAAAGACCAATTTCACCCTCATTATTAGTACGTAATTAAGCAGAAAGAAATATCCCTTCTCATTTATTTTGGATCTCAACAGTAATATACTATTGTTTTGCATTATTCTAGAAGGGATTTTTGGATCAATGTATGAGAAAATATCATCAGGATATAAAGAAAAACAATGTTCAAACTTTGCAAGAATATCAGATATCGGAGTCAAATCTTACCTTTTCAGCTAAAGAGTTTATAATAAGACAGAAAGGTAAGGTAGAAGTGAAATAAAAACAGAAAATGCTGGAAATACTCAGCAGGTCAGGCAGCATCTGTGGAGAAACATTTCAGGTCGCTAACCTTTCATCAGAACCCTACACAACTGGATTGAGACAGCCCAAACTTCTCTCATATGGGACCCTTACAGCTGGCAAAGAGAAAACTTAGCTCATCAAATTGGATTGGATACAGATCCAGGTCCCAGAGGTGCCAAGACAGCGTTCTATGCACCTACTCCATCTAGTTTCCCTCAGGCAAAATCTTTGATTATGGTGTTTGTTTTTTTCTGGTGGAACAGAAATAATGATTTACTTTCTAATGAAAGCTTTTGTATCTTCTTGTTTGACTCAGGTGGACATAGTGGAATCTGTTTTTGTATTCAAGTAGAGTTTATTTTTTCCATGCTAGAGAGTAGTTGAGGATAGGACTGAAAGCTGAAAGTCAGCCTTTGTTTCCTAGAACCAACTGGGAGAGAACTCAAAGGAAGAGAAAGCTTCATTCGAGCATGGTCAGAAATAGCAATGGTACTTATTCTACAGTTAATAGTTGAACACAGACTTGTATTAGATGCTTAAAGGAAAAAAAACAATCAATTCTGATGTAGTGTGCATGAAGAGTGGAGTAGAATACATAATCCCTCCCCTGAGGATTCAGGAAACGCCAAATGTCGATCCAACCCGAGTCCTGTTCCTGCATTCTCAATTGTCTGGCTATTTTAGTAAGTTTAAGACTGTCTTGGATTTTAATTTGGAAATTAGACCTATCTGGAGCAAAATCAAGAATACAGTTTAAATCTACTTCCATTAACTTAGCCATGACAAGGAGAATAATATCAGCATATCAGTCTTTGTTTGAGGCATAAATAACCATCATTGCTTTTGCATTCTTTACAACAAACCTGTAATTTAAAGAAAGAAAGGCTTGCACTTCCATTATTCTTAACTGGAGTATTCAGGCCTGCTTTGAACACTCTAATTTTTTCAAAGTAAACGCTTCGGACCCCCAGGACACTCAGCTAAGAGCATCAAGGGAGCGCCGAGGGGCAGGGGCTGGGACAGGCGGTAGCTCACCTCGCAGCAGACCACCAGCTCAATCCCAAGATCCAACTCCCAGCTTATTAACTGCAGCAGCTTTAATGTACGCTATTGGAGCTAGAATTACTGCCGCTGCTGGCACCAGACTTGCCCTCCAGTAGATCCTCGTTAAATAATTTAAAGTGTACTCTTTCCAATTACAGGGCCTCGAAAGAGTCCTGTACTGCTATTTTTCGTCACTACCTCCCTGAGTCGGGAGTGAGTAATTTAAACAACACTGGCTGGTTTTGTCGACTAAAAGGCAACTTTTAATGCATCAAAATTGCCACCAGTCTTGTTTTGATCCAGGTGATAATATCCCATTACATCAGTCTGTGACTCAAGCAATATCAGAAACTAAAGAATCCTAACAACTATTAGTTCCTTGCAATATTAATTCTAGATTCTAGTTCCCTTTGCAAAGTATTTTTATTTTTCATTGGCTTTGCCATTTGCTGGAGTGTGTGGTTAGTATCTTTTGGAGAGAATAATCCAAACTGTTCAAGCCAGAAATGTAAAGATAATTTGATTTGAGATCCATTCACTTAACTAGTATGCTGTATGCATGGCTGTACTAGTATTACAATTAATGCACAAAAGTAAGTAGCTGAGCTTCAAAAATCTATTAAAAAAATCTTTGGTTTGACTTTCCAAGAATGCTTCTGTCCAGTGAAAAAGCATTCTGCGAAAATCAAACAAAAGATTAAAAAAAACATTTTTCTGAAGCTCAGCTACTTACTTTTGTGTATTAATTGTAACACTAGTACAGCCAGGCATACAACATACTAGTTAAGTGAATGAATCTCAAATCAAATTATCTTTACGACCGGAATTTTCCATACCGGGGCGGGGTGGGTCGGGCGGTCGCGACCCCTTTCCTGATTCCATGCCGCTCCTGAGATCGACTTTGCGTTAATGGGGTCTATTAAGCCCGCCCTGCGCGTTACCCGGTCCAATTAAATGGTGCAGGTCTGATGACGTCAGCGATGATGCATTTTCAGCCGGGATATTTAAAGGAGCCGTGGCCACACTGCATTTGAAGGTTCATCTAGGAGTGTGCAGGCAGCTCACTGCACAATTGGAGTGCTGGAATGAGTGCCAAATATGACTGCACTGAGACAGAGGGCTGCACCCAGGTTCTCTGATGACTCCCTCCATATGCTTGTGGAGGGAGTCAGAGCAGGCAGGGAGGTCCTCTTCCCTTCTAATGGGTGGGAGAGACCTCCCCAGGAGACCAAAAGAGCCTGGCTCCAAATAGCAGAGGTAAACAGCAGGGATGTGGTCAGGAGGACCTGGGTGCAGAGCTGGAAACATTTCAATGATCTCATTAGATCAAGAAAGGTGAGTGCAAAGCCACATTCAACTTCATCCTGCTGTGCCTCTCAACACATCCCCAGCACTCTGCCTTCCCAACCCCGCTCCTGCACATCCTTACTCACACCAACTTACCTTGCACGTCCACCCATCCTGCTCTCTATCTACATTATCACATCCCCATCTGACTAGCCACCCCTCACACTCCACCTCATCCTAATGCAATCGTACCAACTAACAATACATAAGGAAGCCACTTGGCTTTGGCACCCCACTCCATTATAGTCTCCCTCTAAAGTTGTAGCCCATCCATTCCTTACACTCATTCCATCACACTCACTCAACCTTCTCTTCTTTCCCTCCTTACAGGAAATGAGAGCCCACAATAAGAGGGAGAGGGAGCGAACCGGAGGTGGAACGCCATCATTGGCGACCCTAACATCAGCAGAGGAGGCTGCCTTGGATGTTTCTGGAGTTGCCGAGCAGCTGGCGGATGGAGACGGAGAGAGGGAGACATCTCAGCAACCTGGTGACAGAATTACATATCACACAGCTACATGGCATACATCAGTCACTCATATGGGGACTGATGTCAGCAGCCATTGAATGGTCATCATGTGCATAATGGTATCTGTACCCATTCTTCATATGACATATCTAACTTATCTCTTTACTCTCCCACAGGTCCATCAAGAGTCCCCCCCACTGTCCAGGAGGAAGAGAAAGACAACTCCTCAGAGGAATCTCCAGCTTCTGAGGGAGCACATTCACCAGACATAAGCACACCCAGCATCAGCGCAGATACGCACACCTTGGTGGGTGCCACGCGAGATAGAGTAGTGTTGTCACCTGGTGTCTTGCAAATCACGAGTGAGCAAGAGCAAGAGACAGGGACAGCAGTGGAGACTCCTTGCCGGAGGGCACAGGACGCTCTCAGCTCTGCTCAGCTGCATGCAGACGTTGAACCTTGGGGGCTATCCAGAAAGAGGGCAATCCTGGAGGTGCAGCAAGACGTGCAGGGGGCTCTGACAGGTTTTGCGACTGCGATGTCTGCAAATGTTCAAAGAATGGAGGAGTCCATCTCCAACATGAGCACCACTGTGTCGCAGGTGATGGCGACTGTAGGCTCTTCCACGGATAGGATGGCCACCGGCATGGAGCAGCTAATGTGCCACTCACAGGAGCACATGGTCTTTATGGAGAATAGATGGCAGAGGCTCGCAGACCTCCTCTCTAGGAGGGATGTCAATGTCGATGTGGGTCCTCATGGCCCCACTGCTGTGCAACAAGGTGCTCTCCAGCTCCTTGCTAGCAGGGAAGTGCGGGTGGCCCATGAGAGGGATGATGGTGAGAGGGGACATGGAAGTTAGGGCTCCTCTCAAAGCGCTCACACTTCTCCCCTGTTGCCACTCCCAGTCAGAGCCCCAGATGCCTCCTCGGACAGCGATGGCCGAGTCTGCCCCTGCACCGTAGCAGGAGGAGCAGACTTTGGTGGGGCCATCAGAGGCTCCAAAAACCCAGAGGACGTCCGCCAAAAGCTTCTAAGCAGTCACAGCAGGGAAGTGAGCAGCCTGCCTCTACCTCTGCTGCAGCCACAGGGGTAGCACCTCATGGAAGCACGCGGAAGGGAAAGATGAAACACAAGTAGATTCACAAGGGTAGCCACTTGGGTGTTTTGTTACATGATTCTGTAAAGTTTCTGTTGCTGTAATGTCACACATAAAAATCTTTATTTTCACCACTATTCACCATGGACAAATTTGTGTGCCTTTGGAAGTGGCTTAGTGAGTTGGAGTGAATGGTGAGACATAAAGTTACCTCCAGCAATGGTGGTCAGTGTGAAAGGAATGGCTTGGTTGTAGGGATGCTTTATGGTGATGCTGTGGGGTGGTGGGAAACTAGCGCAGCATGTGGCAACCATATGGGTGTAATGCGTAAAGTATAAAGCATAAAGTAAATCTGGCCATGATGAGCCCATCCCTGGCCTCCCGGGCAGAAATGTGCTCGGCTGCTGGTGGGATCTGGACCGCAGCTTCCTCCTGCTCCTCCTCCTCTGAAGAGGCTGTGCACTCAGTGCCTTGTTCCACATGTAGCACTAATCCTCGCTGCTGTGCTATATTGTGCAGGGCACAGCAGACCACAATGATTCTGGAGACCCTGGCTGGTGTGTACTGAAGGGCTCTTCCAGATCTGTTAAGACATCTGAAGCGCATTTTCAGCACGCCTGTTGTCTGCTCTATGACACATCTGGTGGACATGTGGCTTTCATTATATCTCTTCTCGGCCTCAGTACTTGGCCTCCTCAAGGGTGTCATGAGCCACGTCTTCAGTGGATACCCCTTGTCTCCAAGCAGCCAGCTGGAAAGTCTGTTTAGAGGAGCAAAGAGCTGAGGGAGGGTGGACTGGCAAAGGACGAAAGAGTCATGGCAGCTGCCAGGGAATCTGGCACACACATGCATTCTAATGTTCCTATGGTTGCAGATGAGCTGCACATTGAGGGAGTGGAAGCCCTTGCGGTTAACAAAGACTCCTGGGTAATGATGTGGTGCCCTGATGGCCACGTGTGCAGTCGATGACGCCCTGCACCCGTGGGAAGCCAGCCAGAGTGGTAAAGCTGAGCACCCGCTCAGTAACACTGGCTTCATCAGTGGCAAAGTTGATATAATTGGCTGACTTGTCAAACAGGGCATTAGTGACCTGGGTGATGCATCTGTGGGCGGCCGACTGCGAGATGCCACAAATGTCTGCTGCAGATCCCTGGAAGGAACCTGAGGTGAAGAAGTTGAGGGCGCTGGTGACTTTGACAGCCACTGGCAAGGCATGCCCACCCGCTCCTCTGGGCTGCAGGTCAGCAATGTGTAAATGTCTGCGATGACCTGGCATGATAGCCTGAGCCTCCTTTGGCACTCCTGCTCAGTCATGTTGAGGAAGCTCATCCTTTGCCTGTATACTCTGTGTTGGGGGTTTCGCCTCTGGCATGGTGCAGCCCTGCGCTGATGCCCCCTGTCCTGTGCAGCATCAGGTGGTTGAGGAGAAGGTTGGTGGTGTTGTTGTTGGTGCTGCTGGTGTGCCTGGTGCTGCTGGTGTTGGGAATCATCGTGACCCGATTCTGAGGACCAAGGTGAGACAGTATGAACAGCACCCATGCTGATGTAATAGATGGCAGGTCAAGTAGAGCTGACGGAAGCAATCTGTCAATAGTGTGATAGGTTGTACCAATGAGGTGAGACTGGATGGCGACTTTGCTGGAAACACTTGCAGCCTGTAGAAAGCTAAATCTGTGCAACAGCTTCTGCCTGAGGAAAGTGATCAGCTGTGATGTGGGAGTTTTAATTATACTTTCCATGCTGTGCACTAATCAGCTGGATGAATGGCCACTCAACTTCCGCCTCAGGTTGACAGACATGGTTCCCGACCTGCGTGATTCCCGTGGTCATCGAGTGAAATTTGAAAGGTGGGGTTAAAAAGACTCTTAAGGGTCTGACAAGTACCTAATAATGATTTAAGTTAGCTCACCCACCTCTGGCCTTTGGGTCGCTGCCACGCCGGCAAACTCGCCCGAGGGAAAGGCACGTGGGGGCGGGATGATGGCGGTTTCCTGACCCGCTACAAGATTTTTCAAATTTCCCACCAGACCAGCCTCCAATGGCGCCCGCACGGACCCCAGAACATTCTGACCGTTTCTGGCTTGAACACTTTTGATTATTGAGAATCTGTAAACTTGTGCCAACATTAACAAATGTTATTCTGTCCTACCTTAACATCTGGCTTAAATGTATGAAACATAGCAATGTTGTATACATTACAACATCCCCGAAAAAAGAAGTATTTGGTACAATATAAAACCAGTACATACCCCTAAAAGGCAAAAGCTTCACTTGTGCAGTTAAGCAACCATGTCAACAAATGAGCTAAAAGACAGTATCAAGTTAAAAATAAAGGCTTACACAAATGCAAGGAAAAGTGGCAATCCAGCAGACTGGAAGAGCTATAAAAAGCAATAAAGGGACATAAAGAAAGTAATAAGAGGTGCAAAGGGGAATAGGAAAAATAACTTGCAAAGCTAACAGCAAAAGTTTTTATAAATATATTGAGAAAGAGACGTTAGCTGTTATTGACACAAGACATTGTATTCCAAAAGCACTTTAAGACATTTTTGATAATGATAATTTGTGATATAAATGTCATTTGTTATTTGTTTTGCTTGCTAATTAATTGACACTGACTCAGCCCTTTTTAGCTGCACAAATTAAAAAAATAGAACACTTCAGAAAGCGAGTGTTAAACATGAGGGGGAATGATCTTGCATGGGTTTAGATATTTTTAATTACTTTTGAAATAATAAATAGCTATTTGCATCAAGACAAAAGAATACAAGTGGAGGTGATGAAATCCAATGGTTTATTTTACTAGTTTTCAAATAGATGTTAAAATCTATTCAGCTTTATTGAAAATATAATTTTTTTAAATGATACTTTATTTTTAATTGTAAAACCTCTGTACTATGCAACTTTTAATAGATTCTTCCTGTCTTCTGAAGGTGCAACTCATGCTTTTGTATGACTCCACAGGTGCCAGTGCCTTCCCAATGCCTCATAACATAATAAAAATAGGAGCAGGAGTAGGCCATTTGGCCCTTCGAGCCTGCTCTGCCATTCAATAAACTCATGGCTGATCTTCTACCTCATCTCCACTTTCCTGCACTATCCCCATCTCCCTTGATTCCCTTAATATTCAAAAATCTATCGATCTCTGTCTTGAATATACTCAACGACTGAGCCTCCACAGCCCTCTGGGGTAGAGAATTCCAAAGATTCACCACCCTCTGAGTGAAGAAATTTCTCCTCATCTCAGTCCTAAATGGCCGACCCCTTATTCTGAGACTGTGACCCCTGGTTCTAGACTCTCCAGCCAGGGGAAACATCCTCCCTGCATCTACCCTGTCAAGCCCTGTAAGAATTTTGTATGTTTCAATGAAATCACCTCTCATTCTTCTAAACTCTAGAGAATATAGGCCTAGTCTACTCAATCTCTCCTCATAGGACATATTCCCATCCCAGGAACCAGTCTGGTGAACCTTTGTTGCACTCCCTCGATGGCAAGTATATCCTTCCTTAGGTAAGGAGACCAAAACTATATGCAATACTCCAGGTGTGGTCTCACCAGGGCCCTATATAATTGCAGTAAGACGTCTTTACTCTTATACTCAAATGCTCTTGTAATAAAGGCCAACATACCATTTGCTTTCCTAATTGCTTGCTGTACCTGTATGTCTCAACCAACTGGCGTTTTTTATGCACGAGTCGTAATTATAGACAGACTAATTCATTGTGGGAGTTATCATAATCAGTGCTGTCCTTGTTCAACGACCACACATGTTCTTCCAGGATTCATTGAATAGTGAAAGAAAAAAGAAAGACTTGCATTTATATTGTGCCTTTCACGACCTCAGGATATCTCCAGAGCTCTTATCAGCCAATGAAGTACTTTTGAAGTGTATTCACTGTTGTAATGTAGGAAACGTGGCAGCCAATTTGCACATAGCAAGGTCCCACAAACAGCAATGTGATAGCGACCAGATAATCTGTTTTTTTTTTTAAGTGATGCTGATTGAGGGATAAATATTGGCCAGGACACCAGGGATAACTCCCCTGCTCTTCTTCAAAATAGTGCCATGGGATCTTTTACATCCACCTGAGAGAGCAGACGGGGCCTCGGTTTAACGTCTCATCTGAAAGACAGCACCTCGCTCCCTCAGTGCTGCACTGGAGTGTCAGCCTAGATTTTTGTGCTCAAGTCTCTGGAGTGGGACTTGAACCCACAACCTTCTGACTCAGAGGTGAGAGTGCTACCAACTAGGCCATGGCTGACATTGAGTCTTCTGGAGCAGAAACACCGGCTGGAATCACCTAACTCAGAACAGATTTTGGCCTGAACCTGGGACCAATATGCTTTGATTTTCCTACCTCCTCTACATGTGACCCATGATCCATGTTTGTTCCAGAAATTATTTTGGAATCATGACAGTATTCTCAGAATTTTCAGAGTCTTATTCCTCTTTCTCCTCATTGGAACCATTTGAACTTTGCAATCAGAGACATATACTACCTGTTCATAGTCAATAGATAGGAAATCTAGCCAATTATGCTTTTAGATTTAGATGAAAACATGAATGTGTTGTATTGTCGCTTCACCAGGTTGGCACCTCATTTTCAGGTACACCTGTTGCTGCTCCCGACCTGCTCATCTGCACTCCTCATTGAACCAGGGCTGGTCATCTGGCTTGATGGTGATGCAGGAATGAGTGAGTGGAGGCCATGAGTTTACAGATTGTGGTGGTGTACAATTCTGCTGCTGTTGATGGTCCGCAACTTCTCATGGATGCCCATTTTTGAACTGATGGATCTGTTCTTAATATGTCCTGCTGAACATGGTGGTAGTGCCACACAACACGATGGAGGATGTACTCAGCGTGAAGACAAGATTTGGTCTCCACAAAGACTGTGCGGTGGTCACTCCTGCCAATGCTGTCATGGACAGATGCATCTGTGACAGGTAGCTTGGTAAGGACGAAGCCAAGTAAGTTATTCTCTCATGCTGGTTCTCTCACCAAGCTCAGTCTGGTAGTTATGTCCTTCAGGACTCAGCCAGCTGGGTCAGTGGTGGTACTACTGAGCCACTCTTGGTGATGGATATTGAAGTTCCCTACCCAGAGTACATTCTGTGCCTTTAGTACCCTCAGTACTTCTTCCAAGTGGTGTTCAACATGGAGGAGTACTGATTCATTAGTTGAAGGAGGATGGCAGGTGGTAATCACCAGGAGGGTTCCTTGCCCATGTTTGACCTGAAACCATGGGGGGGATTTTAACACCCAAAAACGGGTGGGTTTGGTTTGGATGGGAGGTTAAAAAGCTAAAAATCTGAAACAGGAACCCAACGCACCTCAAACCCGCCCACTTCTGGTTTTAATGGAGACAGGGAGAGGGGTGGGCGACCAATCCATTCGCAGGAGGTGGGTTGGTCCATTAAATATTTTAATAAGGCTGCATGCCTTCATTTTAGCAGTGATTCTATTTTTAGCCATAGTAGGCTGGATTTCCTTGACCTCGGGAAACCCGGCAGGTGAAAGGAAGCGAGAAAGGCTGAATCCATGAGCAAAGTGCCTTTACAGCATTGCTTGTGGGCCAGGAGGAGCAGGAGTGATTCCACCAGGCCCAATAATCTATGTAGGAAACCGCCCCACCCCTGCAATCTGCCTGATCCTGCCCCCCCCTGCAATCAGAGCCTCCCCTCGACCGCCATCTGCTCTCCCTGACCACCATCTTCCCCCACCCCTCGATCGGACCCCACCCGACCACCATCTGCCACCCACCCCCGCCGCGATTGGACCCTTTTTCTGTAGGCTTTCCTGCCTGACAAACAGTCAGCCTGTCAATCAGGCTGGCTGTGAGCAGGAAACCTACAGAAAAAAATGTAAAGACTAACGGCAGGACATTCGGGAAACCCATACATCCGGGTTTCCTGACCTCAAAACAGCCCCCCCCTTCCTCCCCGCCTCCGAGCTAATATCTAGCCCTATGAGACTTCAGGGTATGGAATCAGTATTGAGGACACCCAGGGCCACTACCAACTGACTATATACCACAGTGCCCGCACCGCTGGTGGCCCTGTCCTGCCGGTGGGACAGCACATACCCAGGGATTTCTTCCTCCCTATCTATTTCCATTCATGAAGTGCCTTGAGATGATTTATATGTTAAAGGCATTGTATAAAAGCAAATTGTTATTATTGAAAGAGTAGTAAAACTTTGAACACTCAGAAAATAAACTGTATTTTTACTGCTCATTAATATTGACCGGACTTTGTCACATTTCATTTTCTATCAGGAGCAACCATTCTAAATGAAAGCAATGTCCAAGCTTCCAAAAGATGCAATATCCATAGTCCTAGAATAGAAGTTGAACCCACAACCTTCTGACTCAGAGCTGAGAGTGCTACAAACTGAGTCAAACTGATACTGTCATTTTACATTTTTCTGCCAATTGCAACAGATTTACTTGGATGGTGTAAATAAAGGATATTTTTGTGATATTGCCAGTTTGCTACACCATCACTTTTAAATAAAAAGGAAGGGGACACCAAGGAACTTTGATTCCTAATGAGTCTAAAACTGTTTCTCCAATTGTGAAAAGAGAAGTTAACTGATGGGGGAAAATGGGCACACATGTCTGTGCTGTGGTCGCTCAATCCTCCCCATAACTCCAGACTCACCTTCTCCAGCGTTGGATTTCTGTGCTTCATCCTGCACACACTCCAACTTGTCCAAAACACTTACTGTGCGAATTCAGTCCCATACTAAATCCTACTTGCTGAACTCCATTGGTCTCCTGCCCCCCAATCCTGGTGGGGGGGGGGTGGTGGGTTGCAGGATGGGGGTGGTGGGGGCGGAGTGGTGGGGGTAGTTGGGAGGTGGTGGGGCGGGGTGGGGTGGTGGGGGCGGAGTGGGATGGTGGGGGCGGAGTGGTGGGGGTAGTTGGGAGGTGGTGGGGGCGGGGTGGGGTGGTGGGGGCGGGGTGGGGTGGTGGGGGCGGAGTGGGATGGTGGGGGCGGAGTGGGGTGGTGGGGGCGGAGTGGGATGGTGGGGGCGGAGTGGGATGGTGGGGGCGGAGTGGGGTGGTGGGGGCGGAGTGGGGTGGTGGGTTGCAGGATGGGGGTGGTGGGGGCGGAGTGGTGGGGGTAGTTGGGAGGTGGTGGGGGCGGGGTGGGGTGGTGGGGGCGGGGTGGGGTGGTGGGGGCGGAGTGGGATGGTGGGGGCGGAGTGGGGTGGTGGGGGTAGTTGGGAGGTGGTGGGGGCGGAGTGGGATGGTGGGGGCGGGGTGGGGTGGTGGGGGCGGAGTGGGGTGGTGGGGGCGGAGTGGGGTGGTGGGGGCGGAGTGGGGTGGTGGGGGTAGTTGGGAGGTGGTGGGGGCGGGGTGGGGTGGTGGGGGCGGGGTGGGATGGTGGGGGCGGAGTGGGATGGTGGGGGCGGAGTGGGGTGGTGGGGGTAGTTGGGAGGTGGTGGGGGCGGGGTGGGGTGGTGGGGGCGGAGTGGGGTGGTGGGGGCGGAGTGGGGTGGTGGGGGTAGTTGGGAGGTGGTGGGGGCGGGGTGGGGTGGTGGGGGCGGGGTGGGATGGTGGGGGCGGAGTGGGATGGTGGGGGCGGAGTGGGGTGGTGGGGGTAGTTGGGAGGTGGTGGGGGCGGGGTGGGGTGGTGGGGGCGGAGTGGGGTGGTGGGGGTAGTTGGGAGGTGGTGGGGGCGGGGTGGGGTGGTGGGGGCGGAGTGAGGTGGTGGGGGCGGGGTGGGGTGGTGGGGGCGAAGTGGGATGGTGGGGGCGGAGTGGGGTGGTGGGGGCGGAGTGGGGTGGTGGGGGTAGTTGGGAGGTGGTGGGGGCGGGGTGGGGTGGTGGGGGCGGAGTGGGGTGGTGGGGGCGGGGTGGGGTGGTGGGGGCGGGGTGGGGTGGTGGGGGCGGAGTGGGATGGTGGGGGCGGAGTGGGATGGTGGGGGCGGAGTGGGGTGGTGGGGCGGAGTGGGGTGGTGGGGATAGTTGGGAGGTGGTGGGGGCGGGGTGGGGGGTGGGGGTAGTTGGGAGGTTGTGGGGGCGGGGTGGGGTGGTGGGGGCGGAGTGGGGTGGTGGGGGCGGGGTGGGGTGGTGGGGGCGGGGTGGGGTGGTGGGGGCAGGGTGGGATGGTGGGGGCGGAGTGGGGTGGTGGGGGTAGTTGGGAGGTGGTGGGGGCGGGGTGGGATGGTGGGGACGGGGTGGGGTGGTGGGGGCGGGGTGGGGTGGTGGGGGCGGAGTAGGGTGGTGGGGGCGGAGTGGGGTGGTGGGGGTAGTTGGGAGGTGGTGGGGGCGGGGTGGGGGGTGGGGGTAGTTGGGAGGTGGTGGGGGCGGGGTGGGGTGGTGGGGGCGGAGTGGGATGGTGGGGGCGGAGTGGGGTGGTGGGGGCGGAGTGGGGTGGTGGGGGTAGTTGGGAGGTGGTGGGGGCGGGGTGGGGTGGTGGGGGCGGAGTGGGGTGGTGGGGGTAGTTGGGAGGTGGTGAGGGCGGGGTGGGGGCGGAGTGGGATGGTGGGGGCGGAGTGGGATGGTGGGGGCGGAGTGGGGTGGTGGGGGCGGAGTGGGGTGGTGGGGGCGGAGTGGGGTGGTGGGGGCGGAGTGGGGTGGTGGGGGTAGTTGGGAGGTGGTGAGGGCGGGGTGGGGGCGGAGTGGGATGGTGGGGGCGGAGTGGGATGGTGGGGGCGGAGTGGGGTGGTGGGGGCGGAGTGGGGTGGTGGGGGCGGAGTAGGGTGGTGGGGGCGGAGTGGGGTGGTGGGGGCGGAGTGGGGTGGTGGGGGCGGAGTGGGGTGGTGGGGGTAGTTGGGAGGTGGTGGGGGCGGGGTGGGGGGTTGTTCCTGTTCCCATAATCCTTTCAGCTCCCTGGGAAAGAGAGAAAATCTGGAAATTTTTGTTGTTGAAAAGAATTGCCTCTTGCCTGGCTTAGGGCCCACCAGAGGGTCCACGTACATCTTTCTGGAGGTTGATCAGTCTCCACTCACTTGGTATTCTGGCTACCATTACAATGCTGGAACCCGACTGTGGCTGAGGAGCAGGAACTCCCAACTTAGGGAGTTATTTCCTCGGCTCCACTCTTTGGCTGTCATTTGCCTTGTAAGTGGCGGTCGGAGGTTCCACTCTTTAGACCAAAACCCCTGAGGAATTTTGGGGCAAAGTTGTTGTTGTCATGATGGAAAATGGCAACCTTAGTGCAGAAATAGGTAAATGACATAATTCTCCTACTATGAGAAACATTTACAAATACAGGCATTTCATCTTTATGTGATTTATGTGATGCAGTCTGTTTTTTTAAGAACACCCCAAATTGAGTTTGCGGCTTTTGAGAGTTAAGAGTACCTCATAACGACAATATCCTAATTGCAAAAAAAAATCACTCATTGAATGCAAACAAACAAGCTCGTTAACAAACATAGTGAATATGTAATATATAATTCGATGCATTGCACATCTTTAGCTCTTAAATCAACGAATCAGTCTAATTTTTAAATAAATTTATATATTTTTAATTAAATCACTAATAATTTTTAATCCCAATTCATATATATTATTCCTGTTGATAGTAATATGATGGTTTATTTGTAGCTTTGTACCTGACAATAGTAAAGGATTTTGGAGGAGAAATTCCCCTCCTTTGCGCCTCCTGTGGGGGGCGATAACGGGGCACAAAGGCCTTTTCGCCCGGCCGCGGTGCTGACCGCGCCTCCCGGCAAATTCTGCGGGAGGTTAGCATCGGCGTTACCGCGTTGTGCCCCGATCTCATGCGCCCAGCATCGCCCCGGTAGCGCCCCGACAGAAAAATTCCCCTTCGCCCCCTGCGGTAGCACCGGGCGATGGCAGTGACTGCTGCAGGGGATGCGAACAGGGCGGCTGGCCGCTAGTGGGGCGGAAGTTAAAGGTGAGGCGGCCGGCCGTCCTGAAAAAAAAGTCGGCTTTTTTGAAAAATATTTTTTTTTGCTCCGGACGTCTGTGACATGATCGGTCAGCCCGGCACTCTGCACTCTGCTTGAGTGCCGGGCTGATCGCACGGCATCCCTGCTCCCCAGTGCTGCATGTAAGTTAAGAAGAAACTGCAGAGTTCGCAGCGTGGGGCCCTTCCCTTTAATTCAGGGAGGAGCCCTGGCAACGCGTCAGCGCCACGCGGCCAAGTGCGTGCTGAGCCGTGCGTCCCGGGTCGCGAACATCCCCCCCTCTTGTGCTCCAAGAAGGAAGTGGAGTGCTTGATTTAGCATTCCACTTCCCTCTTGGAGCAAAACGTGGGAGTTTTAGAAAGGCTGGTTTAATGCCCCAAATGGGACTCAAGGGGAATTTCTAGCCCAATTGTCTTGCATTAGTCGACTTATTTTGCAATCTGTGTGTGTCTCACATAAGAAGCTTAACGTACTGGTATTTGATCACATCAAAATGTAGTTGAACAAGCAAAGCATGTAGATTCTGGATCAATTGCTTGTTTGCAAGAATTCAGATTGACATGCAAGCTTTTCATTAGAATTAAAAGAGATCTAAATGAGCATGTCAATTATTTCTCTTCAGCAGTGATGTAAACACCAGACAAAAGAGCTGTCATTTAATTTAGACAGTGCACAAAATGTCAAGTATAATTAATGTTAAGTAATATGACTGAGCGGGGCAGTACATATTACAACAACAACAACAACAACTTGCATTTATATAGTGCCTTTAATGTCGGAAAGTGTTGCAAGGCGCTTCACAGGAGCATACTCAGAAAAAAATTGACCCCGAGCTAAAGAAGGAGATATTAGGAGGGGCGACTAAAAGCTTGGTTAAAGAGATAGGTTTTAAAGAGCGTCTTAAAGAAGGAGACAGAGGTAGAGAGGTATAGGAAGGGAATTCCAGAGCTTAGGGCCTAGACGGCTGAAGGCATGGCTGCCAACGATGGGGCAAAGGAGTGAGTGATGCATAAGAGGCCAGATTGGATGAATGTAGAGTTACATAGAATTACATAGCATATACAGCACAGAAACAGGCCATTCAGCCCAACTAGTCTGTGCTGGTGTTTATACTCCACATGAGTCTCCTCTCATTCTATCTACCTCATCTCAACCTTTCAGCATATCTTTCTATTCCCTTTTCTCTCATGTACTCATCTAGTTTCCTTTTGAAGGCATCTAAGTTATTTGCCGCAACCACTTCCTGTGGTTCAAACATTGAAATCTTTATTTTCAACACTTTGCGTTCTTGGACAGATTTGTGTGCACCTTTGGAAGTGGCTTAGTGAGTTGTAGTGAATGGTGAGACATAACGGTACCACCGCAATGGTGATGAGTGTGAAAGGAATGGCTTGGGCATTGTAGGGATGCTTTATGGTGTTGGTGTGGGGTGGTGCTGACCTGGCACATCACGTGGCAGCCAAGGTGTACAGCGTCAAGTGAAGTAAATGTGGCCATGGTGAGGCCATCCCTGGCGTCCCGGGCAGCAATGTGGTTGGGTGCTGATGCCATCTGTCCTGTGCAGCATCAGGTGATTGTGGAGAAGTTTGGTGTTGTTGTTGGTGCTGTTGGTGTGCCTGGTGCTGTTGGTGTGCCTGGTGATGCTCGTGTTGGGGCTGATCGTGGTGGGATTCTGAGGACCAAGTTGAGAGAGTTTCAAGGGCACCCATGCTGATGGAATAGATGGCAGGTGAGGTAGAGATGACAGAAGCGATCTGTCAATGGTGGGAGAGGTAATGAGGTCAGACTGGATGGAGACTTGCGTAAAGACTTGCAGTATCCTGAATCTGTAGTGGAAATGCAGTTTAGAGAAGCCAGTGGTTAAGGGGACATGTCTCAATCAGCTGGGAGCTTTGACTTGACATTTGAAGCTGTCAACTCATCAGCTGATTCTGTGGCCACTGACCTCCCACGTCAGCTTCACAGACGAGGTTTAGGCACAGTGGGAAACCTGTGGGCGACCTGTCAAATCCAAAAAGCTGGGGAAAAACCATTGATTTTAATTGCCTCCCCCGCCGCTGCCTGTCTGGTCTGCTCAGCACTGACAGACTCGACATTGGGAAAGTCCAGAAATAACAACAGAAAACGCTGGAAAAACTCAGCAGGCCAGGCAGCATCTGTGGAGAGAGAAACAGAGTTAACGTTTCAGGTCAAAGACCTTTCGTCAGAACTGGAAAAAAGCAGGAATATCTCTTAATGTCTCTCAATGTCTCTTAATCTCTCCTGCTTTCTATCCTATCACGGACCTTCCCTTTTGTTCTTTCATCCCCTCCCCCTTTTCCCAGCCCTAAACTTGCTTTAAAATCTATTTCATTTCCTGCTTTTTTCCAGTTCTGACGAAAGGTCTTCGACCTGAAACGTTAACTCTGTTTCTCTCTCCATGGATGCTGCCTGGCCTGCTGAGTTTTTCCAGCGTTTTCTGTTGTTATTTCGGATTTCCAGCATCCGCAGTATTTTGCTATCGTATTAGTGTTTGGTTCACTGCCACCTCTCTTCTAGGAATGCCTACCTTGAAGAAGTTCTGCTCTTCTCTTCGACGGGACTTCCGTTTGTCTCTTCAACCTTGTTCATCTTCACTGCTTTCAGTTTCCCTTCTCGTGTTTGATCAGGTATCTGCCAAGACTCGGTTTCACAGCCACATCTCTTTCCTCAGCAACTGTCTCTGGTTCTGACTTATTCCACGTGGATTCCAACTAAACTTCCACCCTTCGTGTTTCGGATCCACCCAGGATTACAAATATCTCCAAGATATTCATCGTTCCTTGAACTACTGCTCTCGCCGCATCTTGAGATCCACGCTCAATGCCATGCAGCGCCACATGAACACTCTCGACCTCTCTCTTCAGCAGCACCGACGCACTCTATCTCAAAGCTGTCCGGGTCCACAGTTCCATTTTCTCCTTCGACTCATCCGACGCTTCAACAAAAAACTTTTTTTCTTCCTTTCTGATGTCAAGGATCGCAAGCTTCATCAACACTTGAACACCAACGCCCCTCCGGAACCTTCTTCCCCTTCACTTTCCTCTGACCCCCCTTCTCCCAATCTTACCCCTTGCCGCGTTTTCACTATCCCTTCTGACCTTCCCCTCTCTGACCCCGAACGATCAGTCCTCAGCAAAGGCCTGAGCTTCATCCCCTTATGCCCCCACCTCAATGAATTTCGAGCTCGGCACGATGCTGAGCTCTTTTTCCGCTGCCTTCGCCTCCGTGCCAACTTCTTTGGCCAGGAGTATTCCCCCCGCACGGCTGACCCTTTCTCCCGCTTTCAGAATTTCCGTTCTACCTGGACCCCTCCCTCTGGCCTCTTACCCTCTCTAGATCTTTTCATTGCAAACTGCCGCCGTGACATCGGCCGTCTCCATTTCTCTGCTCCCCTCACTCACTCCAACGTACCTCCCTCTGAACTTGCAGCACTCCATTCTCTCAGATCCAACCCCGACATTGTCATTAAACCTGCTGACAAGGGTGGTGCTGTTGTTGTTTGGCGTACTGACCTCTACCTAGCAGAAGCTGAACGCCAACTCTCCGACACCTCCTCCTACCTCCATCTGGACCATGACCCCACTACCGAACATCAAGCCACCGTTTCCAAGACTGTCACTGACCTCAGCTCCTCTGGAGATCTTCCCACCACGGCCGCCAACCTCATAGTTCCCCAACCCCGCACAGACCGCTTCTACCTCCTTCCCAAGATCCACAAACAGGACTGCCCTGGTAGACCCATCGTTTCAGCCTGTTCTTGCCCCACGGAACTTATCTCTTCCTATCTCGACTCTATTTTTTCTCCCCTTGTCCAGTCTCTTCCCACCTACATCCATGACTCTTCCGACGCCCTCCGCCACTTTAACAGTTTCCAGTTTCCCCGCCCCAACCGCCTCCTTTTCACTATGGATGTATAATCCCTCTACACCTCCATCCCCCACCAGGATGGCCTGAGGGCACTCCGCTTCTTCCTTGAACAGAGGCCCAACCAGTCCCCATCCACCACCACCCTCCTCCGCCTGGCTGAACTTGTTCTCACATTGAACTTCTCCTTTGACTCCACTCATTTCCTCCAAATCAAAGGTGTTGCTATGGGTACCCGCATGGGTCCTAGCTATGCCTGCCTTTTCGTGGGATATGTGGAACACTCTTTGTTCCAGTCCTACTCGGGTCCCCTCCCTCACCTCTTTTTCCAGTACATTGATGACTGTATCGGTGCCATCTCCTGCTCTCGCCCTGAACTAGAAAATTTCATTCACTATGCTTCCAATTTCCACCCTTCCCTCACCTTCACATGGTCCATCTCCGACTCTTCCCTTCCCTTCCCTTCCTCGGCTTCTCCATCTCCATCTCTGGGGATAGGTTATTGACAAACATTCACTACAAGCTCACTGACTCCCACAGCTACCTGGACTACGCTTCCTCCCACCCTGCCTCCTGTAAGGACTCTATTCCATTCTCCCAGTTTCTCCGTCTCCGCCGCATCTGCTCTGACGATGCCACCTTCCATACCAGTGCTTCTGACATGTCTTCCTTTTTCCTCAACCGAGGATTCCCCTCTACTGTGGTTGACACGGCCCTCGACCGTGTCCGTTCTATCTCCCGCACTTCTGCCCTCACCCCTGCCCCTCCCTCCCAGAACCATGATAGAGTTCCCCTTGTCCTCACCTTTCACCCCACCAGCCTCCACATTCAACGGATCATCCTCCGCCATTTCCGCCACCTCCAGCGTGATCCCACCACCAAACGCAACTTCCCCTCACCTCCCCTTTCAGCATTCCGCAGGGACCGCTCCCTCCGCGACACCCTAGTCCACTCCTCTACCACCCCCAGCACCCCTTCCCCTTTGCCCGGCACCTTCCCGTGCAAGCACAGGGGATGCAACACATGCCCTTATACCTCCCCCCTTCCCACTGTCCAGGGCCCCAAATACCCCTTCCAGGTGAAACAGCGATTTACTTGTACTTCCTGCAATTTAGTATACTGTATTCGCTGCTCACGATGTGGTCTCCTCTACATTGGGGAGACCAAACGTAGATTGAGTGACCGCTTTGCGGAACACCTCCGTTCAGTCCGTAAGGGGGACTCCGAGCTCCCGATGGCCTGTCACTTTAATTCACCGCTCCATTCCCACTCCGACCTTACCGTCCTCGGCCTCTTGCATTGTTTCACGGAAGCTCAGCGTAAGCTTGAGGAACAGCACCTCATCTTTCGATTAGGCACACTACAGCCCTCTGGACTCAACATAGAGTTCAACAATTTCAGATCATAACCTCGGCCCCCATCACATACATACATACATATATATATATATATATACATACACATATATATATATATATATATATATTTATCCACACTTTTGTTTGGCCTTTTCTTCTTCCCTCCCACATGGCAGCTGTCTTTCATTCTGCCAGCGCAATTCACACTTCATCTGAGCCATCCTTTGTTCCTCAACCTGTCCCATTTCCACCTCCTCTTGCCTTGAATATCTCTTAATGTCTCTCAATGTCTCTTAATCTCTCCTGCTTTCTATCCTATCACTGACCTTCCCTTTTGTTCTTTCATCCCCTCCCCCTTTTCCCAGCCCTAAACTTGCTTTAAAATCTATTTCATTTCCTGCTTTTTTCCAGTTCTGATGAAAGGTCTTCGACCTGAAACATTAACTCTGTTTCTCTCTCCACGGATGCTGCCTGGCCTGCTGAGTTTTTCCAGCGTTTTCTGTTGTTATTTCGGATTTCCAGCAACCACAGTATTTTGCTATCGTATTGGGAAACTCCAGTGTGCGCGTTTTGACAGCGGGTTCCCGACCCACTGTCAATCATTTTAAATTTAACAGCTGACCCGCCACCTTTCCTGTCCGCTGAGTGCCAGCAAAATTCTGGCCGTAGTTGCAGGAAAGCTGGGCACTGATTTGGGAAGCAACAACACCTTCAAGGAATTTGGAGAGGAAAGGGAATTTGGAGATGAGGCGGTAATTTGCAAGGACCGTAAAATGCATCATCATGCCTCTTTTATGTGATTTAGGCATGATGAAAATAATATGATTTTTCTGGTTCTTCTTTCTTAAACAGAAAAAGGTTTGGCATTTTCTCTTGACTATGGTACGCCTTTAAAATAATACCTACTTCTGTTTACACAATGTTGATAAATTCTGGAATTTACAAATTGGCAGATAGATTTCCTGGCTTCATGTATATGAAAGATGTGAGGAATTTCTAGGATTTGTCAATTTTAAGTGCTAGATTTATTGACATCGCTTAGCAATTCAAATGTAAATTAAACATTGAAAAGGAGTAAAAGACTGGCTTTATCATTTCCCCTAACTTACAAAAAAAACAATATTATTGACTTTGTGTAGACATTTCCATTATGAACTGAATTTAGAAGTAAAACAATGAGAAAATGAATTGGTAGACATTGTCACCCAAATTATAGATATAAACAGCAGTGCTTGCCTTTTTTTAGGGGAGGTAGGAGAAGGAATGTCGGGCTAAAAATTTGTGGCCGTCATGAAAGTGGGGTTCACGGCCGCTGAAAATGGGCAAAGCGTACCAGAGAAAAATTCGTGCTGGGGGCTAAAGATTTCTTTGCCCAGCACTAACTCACCGTGTAACGCCCTCCTGGTGGCATTAGTGCAGGCAAGGGAGTCGAAGTTTCCGTCCAGCAGCGGCGTTCCAGCTTCCAACAGCCTCTGGAAGTGAGGCTATAGAGTTCGCTAGGCATTCTGGGAAATTAAAAAGGCCTTCTGAACTAATAAAAATTAAAATGAAGTGAAAAATGCAGTTTTCAGGTTTATTGCCTGTAAAAAAAATTAACATTAAAAAGAAATCCCAAATGGGAGTCTTCAGCACTTAAAGTTGAATTCCCTTCCGAACCTCAAAAATTTGGGAAAAGTGCTTCAGCACTATCACAAATGGCTCAGCAAGCCAGGGAAAGGGCACCCAGGGTCTCGCACGCAGCACTCCAGCTTTGTGCAGGGGGTCAACACTGCAAGACAGGTCCTCTACCCACAGGGACCAGGAGGCCCTCCAGAAAGAATGATGTGGGACCAAATCATCGAGGCCGTCACTGCCAGCACCACCTGGCTCCAGTGCCCAAAGAAGCTTCATGACCTCAGACCACTGGTCAAGGTCAGTGAATGCATCTTCAAAAGCCGTCTCCTACCAACTGCACCACTAGCCTCCCACACTGCTCAATGCTCGACTCCCCCCGCTAATCACTCACCTACCAACAATCTGTACCAATCACGAGGCACATCTCCCATTCCCAGCCTCAACTCACCCCCTTGGAGGAGATGGCAGAGGCATGGCTGAGTCCTTGGCCAGCGGTGGGGCAGAAAGGATACAAGATGCTGGTATCCTCATACGTTATCCTCCTTCTGGCATGCTATCCTCCTCTTCGGCTTTCCCGCCCTCCCCTCACCATAACTCCATCCTTGTGCCTTCCTCATTTCACACACCCAAGAAATGCAGCCTGCCCAGCCAGTGGTTGACCAAGAAGAGGGAGAGGAGAGTGAAGAAGAAGAAGACGAAGCAGAAGAAGAAATACCGTCACTTGATTTCACACTCCCAGCCACCAGCTCCTCAAGGTCGACCAGCAAGGCCATTTTCAACATCCCCCACTGAAAGTCAGCAGCCTTCCACCAGCCATACTGCAGCCACTGGGGTTGCACTGAGTGACATCAGTAGGATAGGCAAAGGCACACACAAGACACTCACTAAGAGAATGCATAAGGGTGATGTGTTGATTTCTTGATGTCATATTGGATGGATAGATGTATAAAGTTGGATTGGAAATTTTTCTTTGTGGTGGCTTTTATTTCAGCATTGTGGCTAAGAGGACGCTGTGTTGGTCAGTAACAGAGGGAAGGTCAGGTGTGGGACTAATGTTGAAAGGGGAATTGGGGTTGTGGTCACTGGGACCATCCCGGATATCCTGGCCAGAAAGGGGCTGTCTGGGTTGCATCCTTCCTTCTGCTTCCCCCTCTTCTGTTTCCTCCTCTTCGGCTTCTTCCTCTTCTTTTTCTTCCTTTTCTGCATCTTCCTCTTCCCTCTGTGAGCGAATGCTGTGAATCTGAAATGACAGCATAAAATGCTGGAATTACTCAGCAGGTCAGGCAGCATCTTGACCTGAGACGTGAACTCTGTTTCTCTCTCCACGGATGTTGCCCGACCTGCTGAGTGCTGAGAGGCCTTGCCTTTACCATCTGAGGCCTTGCAAGTGTCCGGCAGCACTCCCATCACACTTAAAAACCTGTAAACATCTATTGCAGCAAGCCACTGCTTCAATAAAAATCAAAAAAAAATTCCAAAAGCTTAAATGCAAACTTACCTGAAAGATGTGCGTGTCCCTTTAAGAGGTGATGACAGCGCCTCTGTCAGTCTGCTGCACGCTGGGTTTACCTAGCATGCTTAGGACCCAGCGCTGAACTCAGCGCAAAGGTCCAAGTTTGCCGTGGTGACGCTAAGTCTGCGTCACGTCACCTCTCTCTCATTTTAATTTGCAGGGTGATGGATCTTACTGGCAGTGCTGCCGGGCTTGGGAAAATGGAGGACGCCATGGGACCCGTCACCAGCTGGCAAAAGGGTGGTGGCCGCCTTCTTTTTGCCATTTTCTGCTGTTACCAGGTGGCGTTAAGCCCCCAAATTTTTAGCCCTTAGTGTTCCCCAAAGTAGGGAATCAACAGATGGTAAAATAAGCGTACCTGAGCTCGGGATGGAGCAGGCCTACGTGGCTTTTTCATAGAATCTTAAAAACCATAGCAGAGAAGATGGCCATTCAGCCCTTCATGTTTGCATTATTTCTAGCTCTTCAGCTGGAGCTATCTACTCTAATCCCATTTCTCTGCCCTTTCCCTTAAAATATGTGATAGCATTTGCCTCAATAGGGACTTGTAATGAAGAACCCCAAGTTTCAATAATCCTTTGGTTGAAATTATTTATTCTAACTTCTCCCTTTGTTTCTTGCCCTGTGTTTTCATACATTTTTATGTCTATGTTTACAGGTTCAAATCCTGGTAAAGATGGAATACACTGATGATGAGAAAATCAATCAGCAGTCAAAGAGGATGACAGATCTTGCAAAACAGTTGTCTCAATTTATCTCGATTGCCTCACTTTTAACTTCTTCTGCCTGGCGAAAACCAGGTGGGGGTGCAGTTAAAATGGAACAGGGGACTTACCCACTTCTTTCCCACTCCGATCTGGCTGAGTCCAATTTTAAATTGTTTGCTGCAAGGAAACCCACCCCAAGCTGGCGGGATCCTCTTTAAGTATGGTGAAAGAAAGAAAAGAAAGACTTGCATTTATATAGCGCCCTTCATGACCACCGGACGTCCCAAAGTGCTTTACAGCCAATGAAGTACTTTTTGAAGTGTAGTTGTAATGTAGGAAACAACAGTGACTATACTTCAAAAAATACTTCATTGGCTATAAAGGTTGGGCTCCAATGATATCAATGGGGACTGATCCGCCATTCTAACCTCGGGCCTGAGCGGGAGAGCAGTGGTGGCTTTCCCACCAGGCCAAACCCACTGGAAACAGCAGCCAGGTCCAGAATAGGCCCAGTGAGGCAAGTTTTAAAATATATTTTTAGTTTCCTTGTGGACCAGGAGGAGCAGGAGCACTACACTGGGTCCCGCGAGGGAACCTCTGGCCATCCCTACCCCGGGCTTTCACCCCTCACCCTGATGGGGATTCCGTTCCTGGAACCCTCCGATGGCCTTACCTTGTGCTGGGACCGTTCTCCTGGGTCCCTCGCTGCAGCCTCCTGCCACCCGCATTCCTGCTCCTGCTCCTGCTCCCGCCCGCTGGCCAGGTAGTGATTACTGCTGGCTTCGTGCGGGATATGTACTTTGCATATGTAAATGAGGCCTGGGAATAAAATCTTTTCGGGCCTCAACATGCAAGCTTGTTGCTCGCCCTGGCCTCCTCCCAACTCCACACACTGATCCTGCCCCAAGTTAAAATTAAGGATACATCCATCTGTATGCATCTTAAACAGAAAGGGATTTTATATGTCAGAGAAAATAAAGTGAAGAAAAAGTAAATCCCAAAGTACAGAAATATTTTAAGATTTGCTTTTGTAACAGCTGTCTGATGAAATTGTCACCCTCCCCTTACAGCCATTTCACCCTCTTTTTAAACTACTCTATATTTTAGTCAAGATGCAATGCAATAAAGGAGTTATTTTACAACTTCCAAAAAATATATATTCCACTGAGAAGAAAAGGGTGTAAAAGAAAAGACAGTCATCCGTGGCTAAGTAAAGAAATTAAGGATAGTATTCGACTAAAAACAAGGGCTTATAAGGTAGCCAAATCTAGTGGGAGGATAGAGGATTGGGAAAACTTTAAAAGACAGCAAAAAATAACAAAAAGATTGATTAAGAAAGGGAAGATAGATTATGAAAGTAAATTAGCAAAAAATATAAAAACAGATAGTAAGAGTTTTTATAGTTATATAAAAAGAAAAAGGGTGGCTAAAGTAAATGTTGGTCCCTTAGAGGATGAGACCGGGAAATTAATGGTGGGAAATATGGAGATGGCAAATACACTGAATGAATATTTTGTATCAGTCTTTACAGTAGAGGACACTAAGAATATCCCAACACTGGACAAACAGGGGGCTATAGGGGGGGAGGAGCTAAACACGATCAAAATCACTAAGGAAGTGGTACTCGGTAAAATAATGGGACAGTAACGGGACATTTGAATAATCATAATTTAATAGGACAAAGTCAGCATGGTTTTATGAAGGGGAAGTCATGTTTGACAAATTTGCTGGAGTTCTTTGAGGAAGTAACATACAGGGTGGATAAAGGGGAACCAGTGGATGTGGTGTATTTAGACTTCCAAAAGGCATTTGACAAGGTGCCACACAAAAGATTATTGCTTAAGATAAAAAAATCACGGGATTGGGGGTAATATTCTGGCATGGATAGAGGATTGGCTATCTAACAGAAGGCAGAGAGTTGGAATAAATGGTTAATTCTCAGACTGGCAATCACTAACTAGTGGTGTTCCGCAGGGGTCAGTGCTGGGTCCCCAACTCTTTACAATCTATATTAACGATTTGGAGGAGGGGACCGAGTGTAACATATCAAAGTTTGCAGATGATACTAAGATGGGAGGGAAAGTAGTTAGTGAGGAGGACATAAAAAATCTGCAAGGGGACATAGACAGGCTAAGTAAGTGGGCAGAGATTTGGCAGATGGAATACAATACTGGAAAGTGTGAGGTTATGCACTTTGACAGGAAAAATAGTAGAGCAAGTTATTATCTTAATGGCAAGAAACTGGAAAGTACTGAAGTACAAAGGGATCTGGGGGTCCTGGTGCACGAAATTCAAAAGGTTAGTATGCAGGTGCAGCAAGTGATTAAGAAGGCCAATGGAATGTTGGCTTTCATTGCTAGGGGGATAGAATATAAAAATAGGGAGGTATTGCTTCAGTTGTACAAGGTATTGGTGAAACCGCACCTGAAATACTGCATACAGTTTTGGTGTCCATACTTAAGAAAAGACATACTTGCTCTCGAGTCAGTACAAAGAAGGTTCACTCGGTTAATCCCGGGGATGAGGGGGTGGTCATATGAGTAGAGGTTGGGTAGATTGGGACTCTACTCATTGGAGTTCAGAAGAATGAGAGGCGATCTTATTGAAACATATAAGATTGTGAAGGGGTTGGATCGGGTGGATGCGGGGAGGATGTTCCCAATGATGGGTGAAACTAGAACTAGGGGGCATAGTCTTAGAATAAGGGGCTGCTCTTTCAAAACTGAGATGAGAAGGAACTACTTCACTCAGAGGGTGGTAGGTCCATGGAATATGCTGCCCCAAAAAGCTGTAGAAGCTACATCATTACATAAATTTAAAACAGAAATAGACAGTTTCCTAGAAGTAAAGGGAATTAAGGGTTATGGGGAGCGGGCAGGAATTTGGACATGAGTCTAGGTTCGGATCGGTCATAGCCCTGTGGGTAGCGGAGCGGGCCCAGGGGCCGTGTAGCCTGATCCTGCTCCTATTTCGTGTGTCCAATTCTGTTAGGTTCAGGAGATGGTTCTGTGATAGTAGATTGGCGGTTAGGATCAGATCAGCCATGATCTTATTGAATGGCGGAGCAGGCTCGAGGGGCCAATTGGCCTACTCCTGCTCCTATTTCTTATGTTCTTATGTTCTTATGATTAATCATCTCCTAACAATTGAATATGGTGACCAGTGGAGTAATGGATTAAAGGAGTACTCTATTGTCAGGAGCTAGTACAGTAGCTTGCAAACCAGAAATTTCCCTATACAAACAGATTATCAGTTCCGAGAATCAAACCTGAGGGTAGAATGTAAGCTTTTTATAATAAATATGTTTTTGGCCAATTTCAAAATTATGATCATTAAAGAAAGTGCTTGAATGAAGATTGGACCTTTAACAAACTCTGAAGCATTTGCTGTAAAAATTGCAGCAGTTAATAGCAGTCTTTGATTCTTTAAATTGACAACCTGTGCACAGGGACTTCTGAGTTATCAAGTAAAATTGCTGCAAAACATGCTTCATTAATAACAATCCTACTGCAGTGTTACATTTACTGCCTTTAAGACTGACTGGAGACTAATACGAATTGGTGAAGCTTTATCTTATAACTATCCCTTTGGAACGGTTCAATACTGCAATTTACACTTTTATATAACATATCTGTTTTTTGTGTAATTTTATGATTCTTTTATGTTCTTACCATTAAAAGTTTTGTATTTGAAAGTGTAAAAATGGAATGCAGTCAATTGCTGTTGTGTATAACCTATTTCTCAACTGCAATAACTTTAAGGAATTCACAGTGAAATATTAGTAAGGCTTTTCTGTTGTACAATTTTTTATATGGTGGAAAATGCTCTGAAATGCTGTAAGGTGTGCCGCACTGATATAATTCGTAACAGTTTAAAATGACTGCTAAATGTATTGAAAGTATATGAAATATTGTAACCCGCTGGGAATGGAAACCTCTTGAGGCCTAGTCAAAATGGAGCCCCATTGTGGAATCAATTGGAATCTCTTCAGAGGAGTAATTAGTTTGCTTCTCCGCTTCTTTCAAGTAGCCCAAGCATACCACTAAATGGTTTCCCTTATGATAGTAGTCATGATGATTGAAAATCTAATGTTAAGAGGTACCTAATCAAATGGAATAGTCTTTTAATAATTCTGATCAGCAGACTTATTCGAGGGGTTCGACTGTAGTTCTGCGTAAATCCTTTTGGGAGAGGAGAACAATTGTAAAATGCACAAGACTCATCCACTTTCCTCTCTCTGTTCTGTCTTCTCAACAGAGTTCTTGTCTATTCAGCCTCTGAAGCTTAAACCTTAGCCCCAAGTGTGCGTGAATATGTTGGCCAAATCCAGCTTTTCACACATTATTGAACTAATTGTTCATAATTTTGAGAAATATCTATTAGTTGTTCAGTTGAACAGTTTCTTTTATTAATTTCATCAATGCTGTGTATTTAGGCAAATACTTTTGGCATAGAGAGATTGCTTGAAATTGTTCCTGTATTGAAATCCCTGTGTTGATACAGTATATCCAAAAATGAGAGAGGGAGTTCACTACCTGAATAAAACAACAGCACTTAATATACCAAGGACTATTCAATTACTGTACTAGATATGTATTTATTACATTAAATTTATACATCTGAAAACAGAGTTGAAAAGCAATAAAGATGACAGTATTTTCACATTTAAGAATTCAATGTAATAAATAGATATCTAATAAGTGAATATTTCTTATTGATTTGAAGCAGTTGGACAATGTAAACTCCATACATGGTCACAGAAGTAACTAATTCTTTACAGTCCCAAGATTCAGAAATCCTCACCATTCTGCTTTCCTAATTGTTTTGGAATCTGACTGAGCTGTGGCTTTCTTGCCAAATCCCTGTTGCAGAAACCTAGTTAAAATGACATTATGCTAGACACACGTAAATGCTATTTATCACAGTCATTGAAAGTTAGCTGTCTGGTCCCCAGTGGCACCCAAAATTTATAAATTGTCATCCTTCCAAACACAGGTTCTGACTAGCCCTTAGCATTTATGTGCTTGCAACATCTGCTCCATCTTTATAAGCTTTGTTAGTTCACTCGTGCTTGTGTTCCTTCTTTCCTTGTCGAGTGCTAGCAAGCTCTTCCACCATTTTACCCCTTACCATTGCATGTCCTTTCAACTACATCATTCATACTTAAACAAATATTGTCAAAAGAAATAACTTGCATTTTTATCGCATCTCTCACATCCTCAGGATGTCCTAAAGCACTTCACAGCCACTGAAATGTAATCACTATTGTAATGTAGGGAAATTTGTACACAGCGAACTGCAAGGAGATAAATGACCAGATAATCTGTTTTTGGTTGTTTTGATTGAGGGATAAACGTTAGCATGGACAATCATACAAATCATAGAAATTTACGGGGGCGATTTTGCCAGCCCTGGGGAGGTGGGTATAGAGGCGGGACTGCCGGGAAAATGGCAGAATTTGGGGGTGGGTGCCAAACCCGCCCCCAACCCGCCTCCATGCCATCTTCCCAGGAGGCGGGTTGCCATCCCGTGCCGGATTAAAGCCTATTAACTGCCTGTTAACAGGTGGTTAACAGGCAGAAAATAAGATTATCCCCTTTTTGCCCTCACAAGTGCGGGCTTCCCGAAAGCTCCAAAATCCGCCAGCTCAGCGAGGCGAGTACTGGGTCTGCGGGAGTTGGGGGGGGGGGGGTGCAAAAGTGTGGTGTGAAGGTAAGTGATGGGTGCAAGAGTGGAGAGGTGAGTATCTGAGGTAAGTGCAAAATGTTTTTAAAAGTTTACTTACCTTTGTTTCTTCCTGCAGGCTTCAGTCGGTCTGTATGCGGAGAGTCTTACACCTCCGTGTTGCAGGTGAGAGATGGCTGTTGCATTCTCAGATGCAACAAACATCTCATTTCTGTAAAAGAAAGAAGGTTGATGAGGTAACTGCAGAGATTGTCACTGTTTGACAGCTTCACAGAGCTGTCAAACGATGACAATTCATCTGTCAAAAAGTTTTGACAGATGAAACGTCATACGTTGATGTGCTCTGCAACTGGCTTTCCCTTAATTGGCCTGCACCTCCGACAGTGCAGCACTCCCTCAGCACTGCACTGGAATGTCAGCCTAGATTTATGTGCTCAAGTCCCTGGGGTGGGACTTAAACCCACAACCTTCTGACTCAGAGGTGAGTGTACTACTCACTGAGCCACAGCTGACACTGCTAGATCAATTAATAATTTTAAATCTGAGATCGATAGATTTTTGCTAGCCAAGGGTATTAAGGGATATGAAACCAAGGCTGGTAAATGGAGTTTTATTTATTTATTTGATTATGGGATGTGGGCGTTGCTGGCTAGGCCAGCATTTATTGCCCATCCCTAATTGCTCTTGAGAAGGTGGTAGTGAGCCGCCTTCTTGAACCGCTGCAGTCCGTGTGGTGAAGGTACTCCCACAGTGCTGTTAGGTAGGGAGTTCCAGGATTTTGACCAGCGACGATGAAGGATCGGTGATATACATCTAAGTCAGGATGTTATGTGACTTGGAGGGGAACTTGGAGGTGGTGGTGTTCCCATGCGCCTGCTGCCCTTGTCCTTCTAGGTGGAAGAGGTCACGGGTTTGGGAGGTGCTGCCGAAGAAGCCTTGGCGAGTTGCTGCAGTGCATCTTGTAGATGGTGCACACTGCAGTCACGGTACGCCGGTGGTGGAGGGAGTGAATGTTTAAGGTGGTGGATGGGGTGCCAATCAAGCCGGCTGCTTTGTCTTGGATGGTGTCGAGCTTCTTGAGTGTTGTTGGAGCTGCACTCATCCAGGCAAGTGGAGAGTATTCCATCACACTCCTGACTTGTGCCTTGTAGATGGTGGAAAGGCTTTCAGGAGTCAGGAGGTGAGACACTCGCCGCAGAATACCTAGCCTCTGACCTGCTCTTGTTGCCACAGTATTTATGTGGCTGGTCCAGTTAAGTTAGGATACAGATCAGCCATGATCTCATTGAATGGTGGAACAAGCTTGAGGGGCTGAATGGCCTACTCCTGTTCCTATGTTCCTAATATGTCGGCCGCACCTCTGGCCCTCCATGGACCTGGACACTAGTACCTTCCCATATTCAGATTGCTGGAAAATTATAAGGTGGGAGTCACAGGAATTCTAGAGGAGAAGGACATCCTACCTGCTCTGCCATTTTCCTTTTGTCATGTGTTTCTATGGGTTGTATGGAAGATTCATCTGCCCCAAGCCCCAGTGGGAATTCTCCTGGCTAATTGTTGGACAGAGATTTGGGGATTCCAGTTCCTGGTGCTTTTCTGCCTGGTCAACTGCTCGTCAGGATATTTTATACCAGTAGTGTCCCCCCAAACTCCAAGGAAATTCAGAACTATTGACGTGGATTTTCCTGTCAAAAAAACAGTGAGGCTAATGGTGCTCGCCGTTATTTATGTGCAAATGGGCGAGGGGCAGATGTGCATTGGAACTCAAATATCCAGAAGTTGCTGTCCGAGTTGTGCTGCACCGCTGTTAGCTTCGCGAAACTAACATCTTGCTGTAGGCCTCACAATTGAAATGCATTGAATGGCATGAAGTTGCTGTATTTGTGCAGTCGATACAAACTTAATTCGCCACAGAAAATTAAGTCAAGTAATTTCATGTCTAAGCACCCTTTTAACGACGTGATAAGCGTTAATTACTGCCAATCAACCTCTCTGGGACTGAAAATTATCTATTAAAAGTATGGATTCCCATTACTTCAGGTTTTAATTGTTGTTGGAGATTTTAAAAATGTCAAATAATTTTTTTTTTTTAACTTTTCCTTTCTGTCTCTTTTTTCTCTCTTCCTTAATCCAATCTTTATTTCCCTCTTGTAAGGGGTTTTGATCCTAGCCCAATTGCTAGACGGACGGTTCGAATCGCCCCCGCCATACGAAAGTCCTATACCCGGGAATTATTATTCAGAGTGTAAATGGAATAAGTCACGGACAGGAATGCTTCGGTGAAAAATCGCACTTATATTTATTTAGTCTGACATACTCTGGCTAAAACATGTACTACTAAATGAAACCACTGTCTCTGTGGAGAATAAGATCCAGGTTAGAAACAACATACATACAGTACACAACTGGGGACTGTAACATGCAGTAATTCCCTTGTTGCTATGGTGGACTCTAACTCCACCCCTACCAACGAATTACCCAGTCGCATAAGCCCCTTCGCCTGGCTGAACCAAACGAAGCTTCCACCCCGGAATAGCCCCAAAAAACGTCACTTCTGAGAAAAACCCTGAGCCCTTACACCTCACCCAGCTCGCCTGGGATATCTGGTTACTGGTTTGGGACACTCGAGACCATGCTTACCCCCACACACAGTCGGTCTCAATCGCTTCACTCAGCTGTGGGAAGTCACTGCCTGGAGGCCGTTCCCTGTGAGGGGTATGCGGTTCTCAGTCTCAGCGGCTTCTTCCTCTGGTACTTCTTCTTGTTAGGTCGATCTTGGTGGAGCGAGAGTGAGAGAGAGAGAGAATGGTGGAAAAGGATCTATCTTTATAGGAGTCTTGCTACCCCTATCTTTCCCGCCAATCTTTAAAATCCTTTTGTTTCTAAGCACTCTGGTGCTTAGTCAGTGATGGGCCATCATCAGACCCATGAGTATTCCATGATTGGACTAATGGCCCTAAGTCTGGGACATATCTCGGTCTTTGTGTTGGGAAAAACTGGCTCCTCTTCGGCTGGCTAGGCTAGTGGGTTCATTGTTCTGCTTCACTTCTGAGATGGAGGTGAGAAGTGGTTTTGCATATGCAGGATTCACAAAATTCCGGGACCCCCTACTTAATGGACATGTGTCTGGAATTTAAAAGGGGACTGTGTTGGACCTCTTGGAGGAGAAATGTGGACAGAAATATCTCACTATCAGGCGCCTTTGGACTAAACTAAGGCCTATTGGATTGAGTTTGGACATTTTAAATTATATGCCGGGTCTGCACAGGAAAATGGGAATCCTTATAGGGCTGCTAACCCACCTGGGAGGCAGGCCCCCAGGGAGACATTAGCAGTCTAACAAAAGCCCACTTACCAGGGACCCAGAGACATACATATTTTAATGGTTCTTAAAACGGCTATCCAGAAAAACCCTGGCATCAGCAAAACACACAATGGACAGTATCAAGACCTGATTACATTCTAACAGCACCATTCAAAAACCCCATCAACACCTTTGGGAATCTTGTATCATGCCAATGCTCAATCAGCCCACCAAAATTCTCACAAAGGGATCACATCAGAGTTGATCAGCCTGCCAAAATTGCACAAAAGGGAGTCATCTAAAATCAATTGTGCCCCCGAGTTTTGGCGCAAAAGTTTAAGCAGCCTCTCGGGTATAACTGGGGGCTTGCTAATAGCTAAAGAGTACCTGAACAGACGGGCTGAAGGGAGAGAGTGCCGGCAGCAGCAGCAGCAACACACCGGAGCAGAAGAAACGTACCCGAGAACACGCTGGAAAGGCACTTGGACTCTGGGCTTTTTGACTCTGGCTTTGAAACATCTAACTTGCCACACGAGGGTACAGCAACGCAACAAGAAAACCTAACAAGAAGCCTCGGAGTCACTGAAAGATCAACCATCATCCAGCGCTGACTCTAGGAAAACCTTGTTTACCATCAAAACGTCGACCAGTGCGAATACCGAAGACACCACAACCAGCCAAGGAGTGCACAAGATTGAGGAGAGAGAAAGCAGTGTGTAACTGGTCTAAACTGTGGAGAAATCCTTTGGTGAGCATAGTCCCTGTAATTTCAGAGCCTAACTTAGTTAGTGTAGTGGTGGGAGGTGGTTTTATTTCGTTTTTTTTCCTCTCACTGCATAACCTCTGTACCCATTGCGTAGGCGGTTTTGTTCAGTTAATTCATGTGGTGAGCGATTTCTAAATAAAATATTTGTTCTTGCACCAAACAATTGTCTGCCTACATCTATCACATCCCCCAAATAATTCCAAGCTCCAGAACCAAGGAGTGGGATGATTCGAACCGTCAAGGCCATTGTAAAAGGCCGACAAACCCACCACCCCCTACACATATTAGAGTGGCTTTCTAATAGGTTCAAGTTAACGGCTGCCTCAGGGTCCTCAGCCCCTTCGTCAATGGTCCCCCCATCCTTTTTCCAGGACTGTCGGGCGAACCCATACATTCTGGAGGACTGAGTTCTTTTGTCACAGCCAACTGCCATGCGTTCTCTGGAGTTTTAACAAACCAGGTTTTCACGTATCTGCACAGGGCGATCCCATCACAGGGACAATACCCTCAGAAAAATCACATAAAGTCCACAAAATATTCGCGACTGAGTCCATTCTTCAAACAGAGACTTTGCGATCTCTTCACTCTCTTTATTTATCTTTTTGTATCTGATTTGACATTGAATTCACCCACTCTAATTTACACTTCCTTCTCAGTCCTTGCACTGTATATTTCACATTCCTTGAATCTGATTGGTTAAGAAGATATACAGTTGCTTGCCCTTTTAACTCAGATCCCAGATGCCCTGTTTCCTCGCTGCGACATTATCAGCTTGCACTTTCAGCAACTCGCCATGCATAAAATTAAAAAACCTAAATGTGTACGGGCAACTCTAACTCACGGTTGATGCTGTTTGAACATAAGAACATAAGAAAGAGGAGCAGGTGAAGGCCATGCGGCCCCTCGAGCCCGCTCCGCCTTTCAATAAGATCATGGCTGATCTTCTACCTCATCTCCACTTTCCAGCCCGATCCCCATATCCCTTGATTCCCTTAGATGCCCTGCTACAGCAAAATTTAGCCCAATGTCTCTTAAAATATGTTTAATGCCGAGTCAGCATATTGCTGTGACTATCATCAGATAATCACTGTAGACAATCTCTTATAGGGGATGCATACCTCATTTTTAGAAGTTCCTGCTTTGCAAACAGTGTTGATCTCCAGACCTGGCTGTCTAACCCAGCACCTGATAATTCCAGACCCAAACTGTGGATCACAGACTGCAGTGTAAACATGATCTTCTGCGGTTCAAGTCCCAAAGGACAAAATTTATCAGTACCAATTGGTAAACTTTAAAAAAATGATTCCCCAAAGGATTGTTCCTCATAGGATGAAGTTTGAAGTAATTTTAAAAATTAAAAAAATCAAGTTAACCATTTTGTGGGGCATGCCTTGTGACACCATGACATCATGACGTCACCATCAAAGGAATCTCTGGGAGCCTATATCAGGTTCTAGAGCCTCCCAACCTGAAGTGAACTTGGGAGTCACTTGCTCCTGAGTTCCATGGTGGAATATAATTGCAACTTCAAGAACATTTTAGTGTACCGCCATTCATTGCAAAGCTCCATTTTCAGCATTGCCATCCTTTGTCTTAACTTTGTTGATAGCTGTAATTATTCCTTTAATATTCCTTCTCCAATTATCATTATGTTGGGTTATGGTGAAAAATGATGTCGGATTTCACAGAATTGTTGGCTCTTTGGCTACCGTTACAAATGCATTCAGCATTCTTCACATAAAATAAAGACAGAATGGGCATTGAACAAAGACACTGGGCTAGAAATCCGGCTAATAGTGTCTGGTTTTTCGGTGCTATGGGTGCCATTTTGTGTCAAAAAAGGCATTTACGCCATACGTCGCACATGCACACTTCTGGTGCGTGCCGTGCCAGACTCCATCTTGGTAAAGGCCAAAACAAGAGGCGTCCTTTACCCATGTCTGAAGCAGGGATTAGGCCATTAGCATATGAAAATAAGGGGCCTAACGCCTGCTTCTGCTCCCTCTTGCAACTTTGGTTTGTGCCTGAGGCAGCCAGCGCCAGTGCTAATTGCCTCCTGGAAAACCAACTCGAAACAGCACGGAATGCAAAAAAAGGTAAGTACTTACCATAATCACCGCCGCTCCCGGTCGCGAGATCTCCAACCTCACTCCCAACTCCAACTTCCAGCCCCCCCCATCTCCCCCCAACCCCAGCCTGACCTCCTAGCCCCCATCGACAGCACTCCTCACCCCCCCCCACAATACTCCAGACTGCCACGATCTTCTTCCCCGACCCCTGACAGCCCTCTGATTGCAATCTGAGGCCGAGCCGTTCCTCCCCCAGACCCCTGTGATCTTCCCCGACCCCCGACAGCCGTCCATTCGCACTCCGAAGCGCAGCCGTTCCTCTCCAGACACCCGCGATCTTACCCAATCACGTACCTGAAAATTGGCGCACGAACCTGTGCGGGCTCCTACCGCAACGCCATTTATATGATAATGAGGCCCAAGGCCCAAAATCCCGGGCTCCTCGGACCTTCCCATTTGAGCACGGGCTGTTAGCATTCAGCGGGTAAAGTGCCCAAAAATGGATGTTACCGAATTTCTAGACCATTGAATTTTTAAGACATCAAAATAAGACTAAAAACACATAAAAATTAAATTTGTTTTAAACCTTAAGATAAGACTCTTGTGTTGAATGTCTGTCAGAATAGCCCGTCAACATTCACTGTTTGCAGTGGGCACTTGGTAAAGTATTGAATGATGTCTAACATCTCTGGGTCTGTACCCTAGCAAGGAGTCAACATCTCAGAGGTTTTTTTTCTGCAGGTTTTTTTTCCACTCTCGTGAAACTACATACAGGAAACTCTTGTTTATCCGGCACCCAAATATCCAGAATTCTCGCTTAACCGGCAAAAATCATCCTCCGAAAACTCCTCTCAAATAACCGGCAATGTTGCCGAGTCGCAGTCCGAGTCTCCGCGAACGCCGAGTACTCCGAAAACTCCTCTCAAATAACCGGCAATGTTGCCGATCCCGAGTCCGCGAACGCCGATTTAGTCAGTAGGGGTAGTTTTCAAAAGTGCCGCTACTCGGCCTCCTGGCGCTGTCGGAAGTCCGAAACACTGCAGTAGCAGGAGTTGATTCTCCCACGCTGCCCGGAGTCTCACTTACTGTTAAGTAATTAAAGAGTTATGGATTACTCTCAACTGGCAGTACTGTACTTAATCAAACATCTTCCACCATCCATTTAACACAAGATTCTGTAGGTGAGTACCCAAATACTGTATACTGCACATTTCTTGATTTTTTTATTTTTCTTTGTTAAAAATCGCCTCGGTAGATATAACTCTCTGTTATCCGGAACTTTCGATCAACCGGCACCACGCCGGTCCCGTCGGTGCCGGATACCAAAGAGTTTCCTGTAGTTGGGGAGTTGGGTCAGTGGTGTGCAAGATTGCACTATATCTGGATGAAGTGAGCTTAATGAGCTTGATAGTCTTTTCCTGCCCTTGTTTTCATATGCTTATATCGATCTATCTGTAAATTTTGAGTTAGTTACAGATCCAAAAAAATTGAATATTAAAGAAATACAGGTATTTCCTGCTGCTGTCAATCTACTAAAAAACAATCACGCTTTAATCCTGACCTCAGGACATGTAGAAGAGGAACTGGCCTCTAATTGATGCTAAAATGTGCTTCCTTACACCAACTAGACCTTAAGAGACAGGATAGCTTATATACAGCTGCACCTTAGCAGTCCAGTAATACATTGCCCAGTGCATGGTACAATGCTCCTATACTTATAAAACAGCATGTCATACACCTTACTGTGAGCAATCCTCAGGTGTATTTATAACAACAGCAAGTGTATGCTCACTTAGACAGCAGAGATTGTTATTGCGGCAGCACCAAGTTTCAGATGGTGACCTTTGTGCATTTTACTCTTTAAAACGTATTTTTAAGTTGTCTTTTGTGACATTTGTTCCTGATTGATGATAGTGTTCCAGGAATAGTGCTCAAATACTATAATTAGTTGACTCAATGCACAGAGATGTTTGTTAATTGCCCATTAAGTGCCAAATAGGATTTCTTTTAAGGTTTATTTGCTGAAAAGTCAACACAAAATTTATTTTCTGGGAATGAGCTTCAGAAAGGACGTCCTGCGTAAAGCTGAAGTATGTATTTTTTGAGGAAAATTTAAATACTAATTATAGAACAGGGTTCCTGAAATTAATATAAACTCTAGATGATGTCACTATTTTATTCTTATTTGCATAGCGAGAAAGGGCAAAAAGTTAGCAAATATGCCAATATCCAGAGATCCAAAAGTGACATTTTGCCATTGAATTAGCAACATAATGGACGGCAGGTTTCTAACTATATTATACACAAGATACTTGTTGACCTGCTGTAAGAATATTCAACAAAGAAACAATAGAAATTACAAAAAATTATACGTCAAAGTTTGGGAAAAAAACCTCTGAACCAACGTTGAAGTTGATCATTTATTCAATGGAGCTTATTTGCAGCACTTAATACAATTCAACTTCTCATGCTTTGTTTATTGACAGCAGAAATAAAAACTCACAATCATGGGTTTTCTGCCAAATTTACTAGTCCTTGTGAATTTTTAGAAGTTCTGCAGAATTATCCTTTTCTCTTGATTTAAAATAATTGAAAGCAGACTCACTGATCCCAAAATGCGGGAATTTATTTACATGCTCCTTGGACAATAGCAAAATTACCACAAAACCATTCTGTTGCTTAAAAAGGGCCAGCTATGGCAATCAACCACATTCAAAATGGCAGTCAGTGCAGCTGCGCATGCAAAGTGTTTGTGATTTATAAATTGTGGAACATCCTTGCAAAAACACAGGAATGTCACTCACCAATGATTGCTTTCATCATTTCCCCCAAGTTGCAGGCAAAGTTTAAATGTGACACCTAGAAATCCATAATTTATTAAAATAGAAATGTGGGTCTCACATTCCATTGACAAATCCTGTGTAGGCATTCCTATTGACATTCTCATAATAAGATGCCCACAGGTTGTTGTTGCTCTACCTGTGAATATTCCCTGTAATGCCAGTAGGTGGTACTCTAATAGGATTCCCAATACTCTGAGCACTGACTTGTAATTCTCCTTGTAACACGCCAGAAATATAATTGAAAAAATGCCAAGTCTTAAGCATGCAATTGCAAGCCTCCCACCACTGCGAGTGCTATGGGACCAGTTGTTTAAGTCCAGTCTCCATTTTATTTTTCTACACTGTACTAGCCTTACCTTGGCCTCCTTTCTTCCTGCCTTTTAGCTGGTCCCTATATCTCTCATTTGCAGCCACCTGCCTCTCTTAACTGCCTGCCATCTGCATTTTTCAGGCCAGCCACCTGTGCATTTTCCAGCCACCTGTGCATTTTCCAGCCTTGCCACCCACTTCTTTTTGCCACCTTCATGGCAGTCTTCTCCTCTTACCTGCCTGCCATCCACATTTTCCAGGCTGATTTTCACTTTTCCTCCAGCCTCTAGCTGCTCCAAACTTTTCTTTGCTGCTTCTTGTGGCTACCTGCTTCTGAAGGTAATACTCCACAATCAAAATCAGGACTGGAGGGAGCCGAGCGCAGCCTGGGGCCCATACATAAATTGCTCGGTGAACATCAGTCACCATAATTATGGGGGCTATTGAAGGCAGCAGGCAACTTCACGCCCATCAATTTGGCACCAACAAAGATAAAGAAAATAGTAAGAAGAGAAGGGTGAGGAGTAGTGGGGGCAGGGTTAAGTTTTATGGGGAAAATTTGAGGCCGTCAGGACACAAAGGTAAGTGGAGCAACCTGAAGCTGACACAAGCGATACATAAACCATGATGGCCTCATTACATACAACGCAATCATCGGGCATGAGATGCCAAGAGCTATACCACAACATGCAGCACTATGGATACCCATCAAGAAAGTGTACGCCTCAAAAACTTTTGCACAACAACGCAAAGACCCAAGGGCAAGTGGAACGATAAGGATCAAATGGGGGAAATACCACATACCTCCCTCACCCACAACAATGCGAAATAACAAAAAGGCACAGCAAAAAAAGACAAAGAAAACATAACTAAATCAAAGTGCCACAATCACTGAACAAGATAAACAGAGAATCATTAGAGGACACAGTGACAACATGAAAAATATGCATACAGGTCAGACACAGAACGTATCCTGATTCTGTGGATAACACTAGTATATAAAACAAATGACAGCTGTTACAGAAAAGTCAGTCAGCCCAGGTTTTGTTTTTACTTCAATCACCATTATTTTTCTGCTTTGTATTGATTTTCAGTGTTGTCAAAACACACCGTAATAATATGAAACATGAAAACCATCAAAACAAAGATGAATGTTGTTTCTAAAGAAAATGAAATTTAAGAAATGAACCCATTTGAAAATAAGCACTGCAACACACAAAACAGCCACCAGAGATTTCTGTAAAAATCTATTACCTTGTTGTGTTCACCTCATCTCATCTTTTATTTCTTTTTCTTCCTGTTTTAGGTCACCCTTACAGGATTCATCAGGCACAAAATTGGGATCGCTGGCACCTGTTTTTTCGCCGGTACAAGGGCCGTTTTGGTTCCAAAATGGTGTGCGCACATTTGTGGGGCGAATTGCGTCAGACGCCATATTCATGAGCGCAAACGCAGTGAATGTCCGCCGGATTTATGCAGTGCAGGCAGATCATGACGTCAATCAGCATGCAACGCTGATTTGACGCCAGCGATGCAATTTTGGAGCTCAACGTTCCAGCCAATCTCACACAGCTGAACAAGCGTTCAGCAGCAGGAAGGACCTCCCATCAGCGCTATTTAAAGGGATCATCACCTACTTACAGGTTCATTGCTGATTGATTTCTACTGGTTGGCGCTACGACTCTACAAGTGTTTGGTGCTTTCTATAGTTATTTAAAGTTGCTAAGATCTACAGGGAGTGGTGTGGCAGGTGCTGAAGGACTTTTTCCTGACTTCAAGGCTTCTGCACAAACCACTTACTGCCAGACATGGATGCACTAGTCGGCATTCCCTTTGGAACACAGAATGACTTGGAAAATTGAACAGAGGGCACAAGCTGCTGGAAGAGGGAGGAGGCGGAGAGGAAGAAGGAGGAGGCCATATCTGCCCAGGGTGTTCAGGGAGCAATTATCCTACCTGAACCTCAGCGAGGAACAATGTGTGAGATGTCTGCGCTTCAGTAAGGACGTCCTCACTGAAATCTGCCACCTGCTGCAGCTACAACGGCACCCTCAGAGCAGGGCAAGGACCACATTGTGAAGGTGACTGTGCTTTTATGCGTCTGGCTCCTACAAGGCTGGAGCTGGACATATTTGCAACATCTCGCAGTTTGCTATCCACTGCTGTGTAAGGGAGGTCACTGAGGATCTCTATTCCAAGAGTGCTAACTATATTTCATTCTCTCTTGCCAGAGAGCAGCAGGCGGAACGCGCACACAGCATTGCTAGGATTACAGGCTTCCCCATGGTGTGGGGTGCCATTGACTGCACGCAAATCGCTTTGCGGGCGCCGCATGTCCACTCTGCCATATACCGTAACTGAAAGGGATTCCACTCCCTCAACGTCCAGCTGGTGTGTGACCATAGGCAGCGAATCATGCAGGTCAATGCCCGATATCCTGGCAGCAGCCGTGATGCCTTCATTCTGCAGCAGTCCGCTCTGCCAGCTGCATTTCCACCACCGTGGCAAACCAAAGAGTGGCTTCCAGGCGACAAGTTTTATCCACTGACGACATGGTCATGACTCTGCTGCGCAATCCACACACACATGCACAGCATGAATACAACGAAAGCCATGCTGCCGCACAAAATGTCATGGAGCAGATTATTGGCGTGTTAAAACAACGCTTCCGCTGTCTGGACCGCTCTGGCGGAGCCCTGCAGTACACGGCAGAGAGGGTGTCAAGACTCGTGGTGGTCTGCTGCATGCTGCACAACCTCACCATCTTGGGGGCACAGCCCTTGCCACCAGCTGTACGGTGACCAGCTGAGTAACAGGAGCATGAGGAGTAGGAGGAGGAGGAAGAGGAAGGGAGAAGGCAACCTAGACAGCCCCTTTCTGGCTGGGCTATCCATGATAAACTCATCCGAGTGTGATATGAGTAACTGCAATCCCAATTCCCCATTCACCAACAGTCCCACACCTTACCTTCCCTCTGTCACTGACCATCACAGCATCCGCTTGACTGCAGTAGAAAAATAACAGCTAACACAAAATAAACATTCCAAATTTATAAATGAAAGCATGCTATATTACATACAAACGTCAGCCAATTACCCTTATGCATTCCCTTAGTGCCAGTGATCTGTGTGCCTTTGCCTGTCCGAGTGCTCCTAAGCAGTGCTACCCCAATGGCTGCAGCATGGCTGGTGGAAGCTCGCTGACTTTCAGTGGAGGAGACTGCAGATGGCTTTGGAGGATGACCTCGAGCAGCTCTGGGCCTAGAAGATTTGGCTGCAGACTGCTCCATCTCGGCATGGGCGGCAGCAGTTTAGGCTGGCTGGCTGAAAGGCAACAGCAAGGGCACTGTCGGAGTGGCAGTGGTGACAGGAAGAATGCTGTCATCCTGAGAGAGGACAGCAGGTTTGTGCTCCATGGTAGTTAACAGGCAGTTTTGAGGTTTTTCCCCGTTTTACCCCTGCAAGTGCGGGCTTCCCGACGGCTGCAAACCTCGCCAGGGTCAGCGAGGCGAGCAGTGGGTCTGCGGGGGTGAGAGGGATCGAAAAGTGCGCTGTGTGGGTGAGTGATGGGTGCAAGTGTGGAGAGGTAAGTATGAGAGGTGAGTGTAAAGTGTTAGAAAAAGTTTACTTACCTTTGCTTCTTCCTGCAGGCTTCAACCCTTGGGGATCCGGAGGTGCCTCATCTCAACGGCAGAGATGACAGAATGGCTGCTGCATTCTCAGATGCAGCAGCCATCTGATTTCTGCTGAGGAAAGAGGTTTGGTAAGTCTTCAGTACAAGGGCTCACCTTAGAACAGAGATTGTCAGTGTCTGATAGCTTCTCAAAGCTGTCAAACGCTGACAATTCATCTGTCAAAAATTTTTGACAGATGAAACGTCATACGCTGACGTCCTCTGTCACTGGCTTTCCCTTAATTGGCCGACTAAGCCCGCAGGGCAGGCTTAACAAGGTCAATCAAGGGAAAATAGTGTGGGTTGGCCAGACGTCGTTGGGGGCGGGACTAAAACCCGAAAACCAGCAGTCCCACCCCCAACGCACCCCCATTGACAAAATCCAGCCCTTAGCTTCCACTGCAGAACTCAGACATTGGGTGCTTTCTGCTTGTGCTGCAATGGAAGCTGAGACATTGGCTATCAGATGCTGCAATATGGTTGGGTCCACAAGTGTGCTAATGGGACTTGGCCACCACTTCCACGCTGGAAAGGGTGGGCTCCAAGTTCTGCACAAAGCCCTGTGCCAGATTGGTGCTGGACTCCCCCATGCTCCTTGACATTGTGTGCAGGGTTTCTGGCAGGTCTGTCAATGCATACCCATCAGCCTTCTTCTGTAGCCTGCCCCATCGAAGTGCTCAACTGAGTCCCCTGCAGCAGAACTCATGTGCAACCTCGCCCTCCGGCAAGCTGGCACCTGCGCTATCCTTGCCCCCTGCCCTGGGTGCAGGCCACTCGTACCCAGTGTCTCACCACATGCAGATCCCGCGTCTATGCTTATCCTCTAAATTACGCGCAGTGTCAGTATCTGAGCTGGTGGATCCGAGTGTGAAATAGAGTGACGGTGCATCTTCATCATCACTGTCTTCTTGCTGCTCCTCCATTGCCTGGCTTGGTTGCTCGTGGGTATCTGAAAGGAGAAAGGCACAAGGGTAAGGTTGTGATTAGGGGGCGGGGGGGGGTGGATGGTGGAAGTAAGAGGTGCATGCTTATACCATCTGCAGCTTGCAAGTCAGAAGAGTTTGTGGGATGAGGGGGAAGTGGGATGTGAGAAGGAGAATTGGGTATGAGGTAATGTTCCCCGTAACTTTTTGGGGGGCTGCACAGCCCCTTTAACGCATGCGCGTTTTTTTTCAATTTCCAGTATGAGGCGTGATTGATAGAGATTGTTGGTAGGTAAGTGATGGAGGTGTGGTGATTTGGGCAGTGTCTGAGGCAGTGTCACAGGGTTCTACCAATGGCAATATGTAACCCTCCACTGTTAGGTCTGGAAGAGTGGCTTCAGATTTCATCTTCTTTCTTGTCGGATAGTGGATTGTTTCCTTTTCATGCTTGATGGCCTTACTGACTGAGATGGGGAAGGTACTGCATGGGAAGCGACAAGTCTACACCTGTATCTACTGCGGTATGGTGCAGTATACTGGCATGCACTACACTGCACATCCTCATTGTGTCCTTTGATAGCCTAGATTTGTAGAGACTTTGGTTTGCTGATTTCAGGCAGATTCCCTTCATAATGCACACTGGCATTATACATAAAACCCATTTAAGTTTCCCCTTTCTTGGTAGGTTGTGGTAGTGGTGAGTGGTTGACACCTGCTGCATAGGAGATTCTTTTTTAAAGTAAATATTTCCCCAGTGGTTTTGTGTCTGTTTTCTAGTGGTGAATTTGTACCTGTTCTTTCTAGGGATGTATTGGAAACTGAGATTGTGTCTGTGTTCCCTGGTGGTTTGAGGATGCTTTCAAACCAGCTTGCATGATCACTATCAGAGTTTTGGCTTTGTGAATGCCTCAATTTGTACTCTGTGAAACCAAAGTTGACGCTTGTAAAAACTCAAATGTTCACCCTATTCATGTTTGTTTAAAGCTTCTTTGTCTCTTTTCGACGCTGTTGTTTGTGTTCTGGGCATTCGAAGTGGGAGGGGATTAATATGTTTAGCACTATGGAATGTATTACCAAAGCAGGAAAGCACCAATATATGCCATTTTTAGATGAGGATATATGCAAAGTAGAAAGCAAAGTATCCCAGATAATTATTGTCCAGACAGCCCTGTTGTCATGGCTGACTTAGGCACTGTAGTTTGATATGCCAGGTGCAGCTGAATAACAGAGACAAGCTGTTTTTGCAAACAGATACCTCTAAAGTCTGACGAGAATGTAGAAAATGAAGGCTGAATTAGTGGAGCATCGAACACCTTTTGATTTCTACCGTATGACATCATTAACAGTGCATTGCCATTTGACCCTGCGTGATGTTCATGGAAGAATATTTAATGTTGTGTTTCCTGCAGACGGGATAGGTCAATGCTCTCAGTCTGGCATCTTCAATATTGATTGTTGTGAGATCTGCTTCCCCAGTGAGGCTATTGAGTGGTAATTCCACACTGTAAACACATTGTGGACTGAAAAGAAGCCAGAGGCTTGTTCCGTGGGTATTGCATGCATATACAAAGTAAGTATTCCTTTATAATGGTTGTCGTGTCTTAGTTTTCTGTTTTTGTTACTGAGCTTACTTTACTATAATGGGTGATCCAGATCTTACAAAAACCTGAAGCTGTTTACAATCGATTTATATTCAAAGCACAAACGCTGTGTACCATATAATTTTATTTACTTGGCAGGAATACTTGTAAAACTGGAATTTGCACTGGGATATAATTGCATATATTCTGTGACAGTATCCTCAGTATAGCTTTAGCACAAAGACAAATGAAATATACAGTACTTTGTGTTGTTATCTCATTTAGTGGAAACTCCAAAATCCTTCAGCAACAATAAGTGACAACTCAGTGGACTATAACTTCACATAACCTAATGGTATTAGAGTGGATAGCTCTAATGTGGAACTAACACTGGCACAGGCACAATGGATTGAATGGTCTTCTTCTGTGCTGAAATTTCTACGATTGTTTGATTCCAATCCAGATAAACATGGCTTGCCTGAATATGAAAAGGTTGACTTAACACGGCTTAAGAACTACAAGCATTTGGTAAAAAGCTGAATAATTAGCATACAGTCCTTATCAGTAGAAAATGATCTGCGTTTCAATTATTGTACAGGTCTGCTAACTTAACAGGCTTAAGGAGAAGCCTGCTGTTGTACTTTTATGATTAATCTCGTCATTGGATTCTGATTCTTGCACTGAGTCAGTTGTCACAATATATGAAGGAAAGTACTTTTGATAGTGTTAAAATAAAATTTAGGTACTTTCATATCTGAGGTGTTTGTGTGGATATAGAGTCTGGCACTAAAAAGTGCATTTAAAGTTAATATGATTAAGTCTTCTATTTCATTTTGGAGACGCATAAAAGTGTGAAATATAATAGGCATTCACAGGCTTATTCTGTCACAAGTTTCAAAAGGCAGAATGATATGATTTGCGTGGAAAATATTACATCAGAATCTATACTGCCTTTAGAAGTAATCCAGGCCTAAGAAAACGGATCGTATAGACAGCTTTGAGGTTTCCTTTCAAGATATTTGAGCAGAATGGAATACACAATTTGCAGCTCACTCATCTTTTTCCAAAATGAAGCTGTTTCATTCTGTGCTGTGTTAATACAGAACCCATGAACTCATACCTCAATTGTAATCAGAAATGCTGAGATAATTCATGTCAGTTTTAAATAGCTGCTGTGTTGGTGCATTGCAGTTTCAGTGCATTAACGATATTTATGGCCTGAGACACAGAAAGGACATTGTCTTCCACTAAGAGTGAGCATTCAGTAAATGTAATTATTCAACACTTAGTTTCTGTGCTCTTGCATATTTGTTAGGTTACAGTGGAATTGCTGCTTGTAATTTCAAATGTATGCTTTCTGTCAAATAATTTATATAAAAAACAAATGTGTATTATAAAATTGGACTTTATCCTGTAATACAGAAAAAACCTCAAGGCCTCAACTGCCATTCTGTGAGTTAACAGCTATACCTGATAAAGAAAAGTTAACACCAGGGCTAATCTAAAACAAAAGCGAAATACTATGGATGCTGGAAATCTGAAATAAAAACAGAAGATGCTGGAAACACTCAGTAGTTCAGGCAGCATCTGTGGAGAGAGAATCAGAGTTGATGGGGGTAATTTTAACATGGGTGAGCGGATGGGAGTGGGTGTAGGCGGGGGGGATAAATGGGCAAAAGATTGAAGTGAGTCGCGAAGCCGGCTCCAACCCGCCGACTTCCGGGTTTTACTGAAGCGGACAAGGGGCGGGCAGCCAACCCACTTGCAGAGGGCGGGTTGGCATTTTAAATAAGATAATGAGGCTGGAAGCATCGGATTCAACCTTGGGATGGGATCCCCCCCAGGGTCATGGATTGGACCCCTCTTGGGATCAGACCACCCCCCCCCCGGGGTCAGGGATTGGACCCTCTCCTTGGTATTGGACTCCCCCGGGGTCAGGGATTGGACCCTCCTTGGGATCGACCCCCCACTCCCCAGGTCGGGGGATCAGTCCCCCGCTGGGATCGGACCCTCCTGGGGCCAGGGATAGTAACCCCCTTGGGATTGGACCCCCTGGGGTCAGGCATAGTACCCCCCTTGGGATCAGATCCCCCCAGGGTCAGGTATTGGACCCCCCTTGGGATTGGATCCCCCCAGGATCAGGGATTGGACCGCCCTTGGGATCGGACCCCCACCATGGTCGGGGTTTGGACCACCCCCTTGGGATCGGACTCCCCGGGGTCAGGAATCGGACTATCCTTCGAATTGGACCCCACCCGGGTCGGGGATCAGTCCCCCCCGGGATCGGATACCCCTGGGGTCAGGGATCGCACCGCCCTTGGGATCGGAACCGCCCAGGGTCAGGGATTGGACCTACTTTTGGATTGGACTCCCTGGGGTCAGGGACCGGGCTCCCCTTGGGATCGCCCCCCCCACCCCGGGGTTGGGGATTGGCCATACCTGGTCCTGTGGACTCCTCCCCGCCCGACTGGAAGCCAAGCCTGTCAATCAGGCTGACTTCCGGGCGGGGAATCTGTCACTGTCAGAAGATGCGCGCTGTGGAGTTAAATCTCCACAGTGTGTGGGGAAACCCAGACTTCCAGACGCCCCCACCCTGCTCCCAGCATGTCGGGAATAAAAATTCCACCCAATGTTTCAGATTGATGACCTTTCATCAGAACTAGAAGATGTTAGAGATGAACAGCTTTTAAGCAAATACGGAACCATGTAAAAGAGGGGCAGGAAAAAAATAAAAGGGAAAGGTCTGTGATAGGGTTTGATTAAATGACAAAAGGGATAATGGTGCAAAGCAAAACGAGGTGATAATGAGGCAAGTATAGAAACAAAAGATGGGTCCAGAGGAGGTTTTCAGCAGAATGGCAGTGAGGTGGAAGGACTAATCTATTTGTATATTGACAATATGGTGTCAAGTAGTTTTAGAACATTCAGTAGCTCTTCCCATATACCCTAAGAGCAATAAACTTAAATAAAGCATGGATTGTATTTGGCTCCTTTATCAATAGGCCTACCAGTTAGTTGTCACAATCAGATGCAACACCTCCTCCCTTCCTCCTCCTTTCCCACCGTCCAAGGACCCCAAACACTCCTTCCAGGTGAAACAGCGATTTACTTGTATTTCTTTCAATTTAGTGTACTGTATTCGCTGCTCACGATGCGGTCTCCTCTACACTGGGGAGACCAAACGCAGATTGGGTGACCGCTTTGTGGAACACCTCCGTCCAGTCTGTAAGCATGACCCCGAGCTTCCGGTCACCTTCGCCTGTCATTTTAATTCTCCTCCCCACTCCCACTCTGACCTCGCTGACCTCGGCTTTGTATACTGTTCCAATGAAGCTCAACATAAGCTTGAGGAACAGCACCTCATCTTTCTGTTAGGCACTTTACAGCCTTCCGGACTCAACACTGAGTTCAACAATTTCAGATCATAATCTCTGCCCCCTTTTTTTCGGATGGCAGCTGCTGCTGATGATTCTGATATTCCCATTTACACCTCCTCTAGACCCATCTTTTGTTTCTTTACTTGTCCCTTTACCATCTCCTTTTGCCTTGCACCATCATCCCTTTTGTCATTTAATCTTTCTTGTCTTCCACGCTATCACAGACCTTCCCTATTGTTCTTTCCTCTACTCCCGCTTTCCCTGCCGCTGCATTTGCTTAAAACCTGTTACATCTCTAACTTTTTCCAGTTCTGATGAAAGGGCATTGACCTGAAACGTTAACTCTGTTTCTCTCGCCACAGATGCTGCCTGACCTGCTGAGTATTTCCAGCATTTTCTGTTTTTATTTCAGATTTCCAACATCCGCAGAATGTTGCTTTTGTCACAATCATAGATGGCCTCAGACCTTACCAACACAATTTCCTCTTTGCTGGCTCTTGCAGCTGTCTGCTCAATGTCACTCTTCAATTTAGAACTTTCCATACATTAACCCATCATCTCAGCTTTAGCCTTCTACATAATCTTTTCCCAGGTGGAACCGAATTCTACCATTCTCAAAGGATGCCACTTGTGAGCCATACGGCATACATCACTTGCCCATTATAATCTGATACCTAATAGCTTCCTTGCATTTAAAGACCATCTGCTTCTGTGCCTTTGTGAAGGCTTAGTTCTCAGCACTATATAAAAGTTTAGATTGAACACCATCCTTTTCACATCCCATCTACTTCTCCAGTACGTTTTCCCATATGCTTCAAAAGGACTTCCAGCTAGAGAAATGTATCTCTTCATTTTCTTCTTGCATTCCCAGGCATATAATTTCCCAGGTATTTATGCTCCTGCATCGCTTCCATCAATGAGTTTCCACTACCTTGGATTTATACATTTATATCATGAGGCTGGACTCCAAAAAATTGCAATCATCGGTCCAGTTATGGTGAAAGGAACTATTTGAGGATTGCCAAACATTCTTTGGTGAGGAATAATGATTGTCTTTGGGTATTCAGGCCTCAAATTGCACCACGTGTTGCTTGTGGCTGTTTATCTTCTGTTAATAAAGGAACCATATAAAGCATCCTGTTCATAACATGGCTCTCACCAAATCATGTTTTCTATATGTTTTTTTATTCCTTTCCCCTTTTTTAAGTGTGTTTTCCTTTTAGGTCCCTCAGCTATGAGCACAAGTTGACTTGACATTTGATTTTCCCTTTCTTTCATTGAGGAAGCACCTCAACTCTATTCTACACCTCCACAGGCACCCTGGCTTAGTTTGGGAGCTCATTGCGATGGCACGTTGCTTGTGTAGAAACTCATCCTGCTAAGCTGTATAGCAGCACATTATTACACCAGCGTTCTAATGCCCCCAGTCTGCCTCAAGATGCTCTTAAAAAGGGTCAACTTTAATAGATAACTATAGCAATATCTGATCCCAAAGTGGCACTTGTGTATATAACAACCTAAGACATTTTAAGAACAAGATAAAGCTATTAGACCCTATACGTCTTTTGTATTTTCATAGCTCATCCCCACCAACCTTTTTTCTTACCATAACCCTCAATCCCATCTTTCTCCTGAAACACAATGGGGGCAATTATCATCTGTTTACCACCCTACTTGTGTTCAGAAACAAGTAGGTAAACGGGTGGAAAAATAGCTGTGCATCCAACCCACTTACTATTACAACTGGTGAGATTTCCCAGGGGACATTAATCCTGGTGGTCTTCAACAGGCAGGAGTCTTACGAATAAATGTTGTTGGTCAATTTACCTTCTCAAGTTTAAACGGGAATGGTGGCATAGTGGTTATGTTACTGGACTAATGATCTCAAAGATGTGAGTTCAAATCCACCACTGGCAGCTGGGGGATTTAAATTCAGTTAATTCAATAAATCTGGAATAAAAAACTAGCAACAGGTAAAAGGTGATCATGAAACTACTGGATTGTTGTAAAAAACCCATCTGGTTCACAAATGTCATTTAGGGAAGGAAATCTGCTGTCCTTACCTGGTATGGCCTATATGTGACTCCAGATCCACAGCAATGTGGTTGACTCTTAAATGCCCTAGCAAGCCATTCAGTTGTCAAGAAGGTGGCTCACCACCATCTTCTCAAAGGGTAATTAGGGATGAGCAATAAATGTTGGCTTTGCCAGTGATGCCCACATCCCATGCGTGAATAAAAAAAAGGTCAATAATAATGTCTGACCAGAACTACCAACAATATTCCAAATATGGTCTATTTTTATAAACAAAGGAATAATGCTTAAATGTTGGTAGTGAGATTTGCCATTTTTAATGGCTAGTAGTTCATATTTTTCAGGCTCAGCATTTTCAAGGATCAGTGCAAATAAAATCAGCTGAACAGTACACACCTATTGCAACTGCTGCCCAGCTTTTTATCTTTTTTTAAAATGTTGACTATGTTGTACCTTTGTCCTGTAACAATAGTATTCTCTTTGTTTTTTTCCCCTTTCCATTTTAATCAAGAGAAATTTGGAGCAAGTAAGTGTATGGTCAATAATGTCACAAATGTTTACTGAGCAAAGAGAACAGAAAAAACACTTAAGAAACACAATTCACTTATAATCTACTTATAGAGCGTGATGGTTATGCAAAGTTATTGTTTTGAGATATGAAATGATAATCCATATTAATTGATGGAAGTTTATTATAACATGATTAACACTGCTGTTCATCATAACTTAGGTAACAATGAATTGACTTTGCTAATGTGAATGTTTGCAAAATGTTTAGCCTGTAATGAAGTTGATGTTACTTATTCCTGCTGTAGGAAATCAACAACTTTTTCGGTTCTGTAAGATAGTTTATGAATAAAGAACACATGAATAAATTCAAAGGGATACTGCTTTAAAGAAAATTGCTTTGGAAGCAGTTTTTGCCTTGGGAGGTAGAAGAACAATCAGAATCAAATTTTTTTTTGGCACAATCATATTGTACTTTTGAAGCATATGGCACTCCCAAGTATTATATCTGCATACTATTTTCACATTTATGAATATATTGGATATCTGTGAATATTCTTCACCTTCCCACCTCAGGACGTTTGGTGAGAAGTTCTGTGAATGGTGCTAGATTTGTGAATAACGTGAATCTATACTTAAGTTCCCTTTTGCTCATTATAAGATGGTACCTTAAAAGGAACATCTGATAAAGAAAGATTTTTTTTCATTAATATAGCACCTTTTGCAACCTCTGGACATCTCAAAGCGCTTTACAGCCAATGAAGAACTTTTTGAAGTGTAGTCACTGTTGTAATGTAGGAAACGTGGCAGCCAATTTGCGCACAGCAAGCTCCCACAAACAGCAACGTGATAATGACCAGAAAATCTGTTTTAGTGATGTTGATTGAGGGATAAATATTGACCAGGACACCGAGGATAATTCCCCTGCTCTTCTTCAAAATATTGCCATGGGATCTTTTACGTCCACCTGACGGGGTAGACGGGGCCTCGGTTTATCATCTCATCTGAAAGATGGCATCTCCAACAGTGCAGCACTCCCTCAGTACTGCACTGGAGTGTCAGCCTAGATTTTTGTGCTCAGCTACGGCTGATGATCCTGTTTCTGTGGCACTCATTTTTTCCATTAGTTTATAACATGTGATTTAGTGACATAAATTGTAATGAAATACATCATGTGAGGGATCAGCGTTGGAGGGCGCACTTTTTAAATTCCTTCACTGGACATGTGCACCTCTGCTCAACTTCTATACTCCTGCAATGGCTTTGACTCACCATGGGCAACATCACAGGAGATGTATTAGTTTATAGAATGGTTTTGAAATCATACATCACACTTAAATGTCAAAAATATTTTTTAAAAGAGAAAGGTGCTCTAGGGCCAGAAATTTACAAGCAACTTTAAATTTCCAACTGCCTTTACCAAACAATAATTAAACTATGATCAACCGCAGACTATGTTTACTTATAGTAATTAGACAATGTAGCCTTAAAGAAACAGGCCTACTTAAACACAGCTCCACCTTTTTTTTTTATTCGTTCCTGGGATTACCCTTGAAAAGGTGGTGGAGAGCCTCCTTCTTGAACCGCTGCAGTCCGTGTGGTGAAGGTACTCCCATAGTGCTGTTAGGGAGGGAGTTCCAAGCTTTTGACCCAGCGACGATGAAGGAACAGCGATATATTTCCACGTCAGGATGGTGTGTGACTTGGAGGGGAACTTGGAGGTGATGGTGTTCCCAAGCGCCTGCTGCCCTTGTCCTTCTAGGGGGTAGAGCTTTTGGAGGTGCTGTTGAAGAAGCCTTGGCGAGTTGCTGCAGTCCATCTTGTAGATGGTACACACTGCAGCCACGGTACGCCGGTGGTGGAGGGAGTGAATGTTTAAGGTGGTGGATGGGGTGCCAATCAAGCGAGCTGCTTTGTCCTGGATGGTGTCGAGCTTCTTGAGTGTTGTTGGAGCTGCACTCATCCAGGCAAGTGGAGAGTATTCCATCACACTCCTTACTTGTGCCTTGTAAATGGTGGAAAGGCTTTGGGGAGTCAGGAGGTGAGACACTTGCTGCAGAGTTTTTCCCCTGATTCCCATTGACTTCAATTTTACTATGTGTCAAGGGCAGTCACTCTCCCCTCACCTAAATTCAGTGGAGTTTTGCGGCAGCGGTAACCGGTAGCGCCCCGCTCCACTGCGCAGGCGATGATGACGTCATCACCGCACACAGCGCCCCGTTTTCACCCCTCCTGCAAAATTGGCCCGCGCAACCTGAATCTGCGCCGTGCGATGACTGTGACCGATCCAGGGGCGGGAACGGAGCGGCAGGAGACTCGCGGGACGGCAGGAGGCTCGCGGGGCGGCAGGAGGCTCGCGGGACGGGAACGGAGCGGTAGGAGACTCGCGGGGCGGCAGGAGACTCGCGGGACGGGAACGGAGCGGTAGGAGACTCGCGGGGCGGCAGGAGACTCGCGGGACGGGAACGGAGCGGTAGGAGACTCGCGGGACGGCAGGAGGCTCGCGGGACGGGAACGGAGCGGTAGGAGACTCGCGGGGCGGCAGGAGACTCGCGGAGCGGTAGGAGGCTCGCGGGACGGGAACGGAGCGGTAGGAGACTCGCGGGACGGCAGGAGGCTCGCGGGACGGGAACGGAGCGGTAGGAGACTCGCGGGGCGGTAGGAGACTCGCGGGGCGGGAACGGAGCGGTAGGAGACTCGCGGGACGGCAGGAGGCTCGCGGGACGGGAACGGAGCGGTAGGAGACTCGCGGGACGGCAGGAGGCTCGCGGGACGGGAACGGAGCGGTAGGAGACTCGCGGGGCGGTAGGAGACTCGCGGAGCGGTAGGAGTCTCGCGGGGCGGTAGGAGACTCGCGGGGCGGTAGGAGACTCGCGGAGCGGCAGGAGACTCGCGGGGCGGTAGGAGGCTCGCGGGACGGTAGGAGACTCGCGGAGCGGTAGGAGTCTCGCGGGGCGGTAGGAGACTCGCGGGGCGGTAGGAGGCTCGCGGGACGGCAGGAGGCTCGCGGAGCGGTAGGAGTCTCGCGGGGCGGCAGGAGACTCGCGGGGCGGCAGGAGACTCGCGGGGCGGCAGGAGACTCGCGGGGCGGTAGGAGACTCGCGGGGCGGTAGGAGTCTCGCGGGGCGGTAGGAGTCTCGCGGGGCGGTAGGAGGCTCGCGGGGCGGCAGGAGACTCGCGGGGCGGTAGGAGACTCGCGGGGCGGTAGGAGGCTCGCGGGGCGGTAGGAGGCTCGCGGGGCGGCAGGAGGCTCGCGGGGCGGTAGGAGACTCGCGGGGCGGTAGGAGGCTCGCGGGGCGGTAGGAGACTCGCGGGGCGGTAGGAGACTCGCGGGGCGGTAGGAGGCTCGCGGGGCGGTAGGAGACTCGCGGGGCGGTAGGAGACTCGCGGGGCGGTAGGAGGCTCGCGGGGCGGGAGGAGGCTCGCGGGGCGGTAGGAGGCTCGCGGGGCGGTAGGAGACTCGCGGGGCGGTAGGAGGCTCGCGGGGCGGTAGGAGACTCGCGGGGCGGTAGGAGGCTCGCGGGGCGGTAGGAGGCTCGCGGGGCGGTAGGAGGCTCGCGGGGCGGTAGGAGGCTCGCGGGGCGGTAGGAGACTCGCGGGGCGGTAGGAGGCTCGCGGGGCGGTAGGAGCTCGCGGGGCGGTAGGAGGCTCGCGGGGCGGAGGAGACTCGCGGGGCGGGAGGAGACTCGCGGGGCGGTAGGAGGCTCGCGGGGCGGTAGGAGGCTCGCGGGGCGGTAGGAGGCTCGCGGAGCGGTAGGAGGCTCGCGGGGCGGGAGGAGACTCGCGGGGCGGCAGGAGACTCGCGGGGCGGCAGGAGACTCGCGGGGCGGCAGGAGACTCGCGGGGCGGCAGGAGACTCGCGGGACGGCAGGAGGCTCGCGGGGCGGCAGGAGACTCGCGGAGCGGTAGGAGGCTCGCGGAGCGGTAGGAGGCTCGCGGGGCGGTAGGAGGCTCGCGGGGCGGCAGGAGACTCGCGGAGCGGGAGGAGACTCGCGGGGCGGTAGGAGGCTCGCGGGGCGGGAGGAGACTCGCGGAGCGGGAGGAGACTCGCGGGGCGGTAGGAGACTCGCGGGGCGGTAGGAGTCTCGCGGAGCGGTAGGAGGCTCGCGGGGCGGTAGGAGGCTCGCGGGGCGGGAGGAGCCTCGCGGAGCGGGAGGAGACTCGCGGGGCGGTAGGAGGCTCGCGGGGCGGGAGGAGACTCGCGGAGCGGGAGGAGACTCGCGGAGCGGTAGGAGGCTCGCGGGGCGGGAGGAGACTCGCGGGGCGGCAGGAGACTCGCGGGGCGGGAGGAGACTCGCGGGGCGGGAGGAGACTCGCGGAGCGGTAGGAGGCTCGCGGGGCGGGAGGAGACTCGCGGGGCGGCAGGAGGCTCGCGGGGCGGGAGGAGACTCGCGGGGCGGCAGGAGACTCGCGGGGCGGGAGGAGACTCGCGGAGCGGCAGGAGACTCGCGGGACGGTAGGAGACTCGCGGGGCGGTAGGAGACTCGCGGAGCGGCAGGAGACTCGCGGGACGGGAGGAGACTCGCGGGGCGGCAGGAGACTCGCGGGGCGGCAGGAGGCTCACGGGGCGGTAGGAGACTCGCGGGGCGGTAGGAGACTCGCGGGGCGGTAGGAGACTCGCGGAGCGGCAGGAGACTCGCGGGGCGGTAGGAGACTCGCGGGACGGTAGGAGGCTCGCGGGGCGGGAGGAGACTCGCGGGGCGGTAGGAGGCTCGCGGGGCGGTAGGAGACTCGCGGAGCGGCAGGAGACTCGCGGGGCGGTAGGAGACTCGCGGGACGGTAGGAGGCTCGCGGGGCGGTAGGAGGCTCGCGGGGCGGTAGGAGACTCGCGGGATGGCAGGAGACTCGCGGAGCGGTAGGAGGCTCGCGGGATGGCAGGAGACTCGCGGGGCGGCAGGAGACTCGCGGGGCGGTAGGAGGCTCGCGGGGCGGTAGGAGGCTCGCGGGATGGCAGGAGACTCGCGGGACGGGAGGAGACTCGCGGAGCGGTAGGAGGCTCGCGGGATGGCAGGAGACTCGCGGAGCGGTAGGAGGCTCGCGGGATGGCAGGAGACTCGCGGGACGGGAGGAGACTCGCGGGGCGGTAGGAGGCTCGCGGGGCGGTAGGAGACTCGCGGAGCGGCAGGAGACTCGCGGGGCGGTAGGAGACTCGCGGGACGGTAGGAGGCTCGCGGGGCGGTAGGAGGCTCGCGGGGCGGTAGGAGACTCGCGGGATGGCAGGAGACTCGCGGAGCGGTAGGAGGCTCGCGGGATGGCAGGAGACTCGCGGGGCGGCAGGAGACTCGCGGGGCGGCAGGAGACTCGCGGGGCGGTAGGAGACTCGCGGGACGGGAGGAGACTCGCGGGGCGGTAGGAGGCTCGCGGGGCGGTAGGAGACTCGCGGAGCGGCAGGAGACTCGCGGGGCGGTAGGAGACTCGCGGGGCGGGAGGAGACTCGCGGGGCGGTAGGAGGCTCGCGGGATGGCAGGAGACTCGCGGAGCGGTAGGAGGCTCGCGGGATGGCAGGAGACTCGCGGAGCGGTAGGAGGCTCGCGGGATGGCAGGAGACTCGCGGAGCGGTAGGAGGCTCGCGGGATGGCAGGAGACTCGCGGAGCGGTAGGAGGCTCGCGGGATGGCAGGAGACTCGCGGAGCGGTAGGAGGCTCGCGGGACGGTAGGAGACTCGCGGGGCGGTAGGAGACTCGCGGGGCGGTAGGAGACTCGCGGGGCGGTAGGAGACTCGCGGGGCGGTAGGAGACTCGCGGAGCGGTAGGAGACTCGCGGGGCGGGAGGAGACTCGCGGGGCGGTAGGAGGCTCGCGGGATGGCAGGAGACTCGCGGAGCGGTAGGAGACTCGCGGGGCGGTAGGAGACTCGCGGGGCGGTAGGAGACTCGCGGAGCGGCAGGAGACTCGCGGGACGGTAGGAGGCTCGCGGGACGGCAGGAGACTCGCGGGGCGGCAGGAGACTCGCGGGGCGGTAGGAGGCTCGCGGGGCGGCAGGAGACTCGCGGGGCGGCAGGAGGCTCGCGGGGCGGCAGGAGGCTCGCGGGGCGGTAGGAGGCTCACGGGGCGGTAGGAGGCTCACGGGACGGCAGGAGACTCGCGGGGCGGTAAGAGGCTCGCGGGGCGGCAGGAGACTCGCGGGGCGGCAGGAGGCTCGCGGGGCGGCAGGAGGCTCGCGGGGCGGTAGGAGGCTCACGGGGCGGTAGGAGGCTCACGGGACGGCAGGAGGCTCGCGGGGCGGTAGGAGACTCGCGGGGCGGTAGGAGGCTCGCGGGGCGGTAGGAGACTCGCGGGGCGGTAGGAGGCTCGCGGGGCGGTAGGAGGCTCGCGGGGCGGTAAGAGGCTCGCGGGGCGGCAGGAGACTCGCGGGGCGGCAGGAGGCTCGCGGGGCGGTAGGAGGCTCACGGGACGGCAGGAGGCTCGCGGGGCGGTAGGAGGCTCACGGGACGGCAGGAGACTCGCGGGACGGCAGGAGGCTCGCGGAGCGGTAGGAGACTCGCGGGGCGGTAGGAGACTCGCGGGGCGGCAGGAGGCTCGCGGGGCGGTAGGAGACTCGCGGAGCGGCAGGAGACTCGCGGGGCGGTAGGAGGCTCGCGGGACGGCAGGAGGCTCGCGGGGCGGTAGGAGACTCGCGGGGCGGTAGGAGGCTCGCGGGGCGGTAGGAGACTCGCGGGGCGGCAGGAGGCTCGCGGAGCGGCAGGAGACTCGTGGGGTCCGTGCCGCGATCTGGCAGCCCGGCACTCCTCTTGAGCTGGCATGGCACCCCGCTCCCCGGTGGCTCAGGTAGGGCCCCGCAGAGTTGTGGGCTTGGGCCCTCCCCTTTAATGAGGGGAAGAGCCCTTCCATGCGGCAGCACTTCGTGGCCCAGTGCGTACCGCTGCAGAACGCACCGCCCCGAAATTTGGGGTTAGCGCTCTTAGAAGGAAGTGGAGCGCTTGAATTAGCACTCAACCTCCCTCTTGGGGCGCTAAAACTGAAGTTAGCGATCACTGGCGCTATTTTTCGACGGGCGCTAAATGGTCGCTAACGAATTTTTCCCCCATACTCTTTTATTACAGCCAGTTGGAAAATGCACATATCATGATGGCACAACCTCAAATGCCAGGGCATTAACCAAATCCTGCATGCATCTACAATAGCAACTCAGCAAATATGAAGTAGTCCAAAGTTTATTTTGTTTCTATTAATTTTAAGTTAGCAGCTCAAAATAGTTATTTAGCACCAAATAGAACCATATATGCATTCTGATGTTTAAGACATAGCTACAACTTGTGGACCTACTGAACATAACACACATTGTCTTATGCTAGTACAAAAGCAAAATACTGCGGATGCTGGAAATCTTAAATAAAAACAGAAAATGCTGGAAATGCTCAGCAGGTCAGGCAGCATCTGTGGAGAGAGAAACAGAGTTAACGTTTCAGGTCGATGACCCTTTGTCAGTTGTCTTATGCTGTTGGCTTCAAATATTTCCTAATCATCAGATCACACCAGAGAGCACATGGGATTCTCTATTTACCTAGTTATTAATTATTGAACTGACCTAATGCATGTGCATCATGATTTCAGGTGCAAGTTACTCCTGGTTCAATCTAATGAATGGGCAAAGCTTAAAATCACAGAACTTGCTTTTTGGTTCTTTGCAGCAGAATGATTTTCTTCTACAGTTTCCACTTATAGTGCTGAAACAGTGGAACTCATTGATTTTATTGACCGTGCTAATTTTTCAGGTTGTTGAGTTGGTGCAGTTGTTCCATTGACTGCCATTAACAATGATAATTTGTTGCATGCTTCTTTAGCAACCAGCAATTGTCCTATGTCAGGTAGCTATATATCCTGTCCATCTGTGAGGGGCAGAGCCATTATCACACTGCTGTTTTTTGGGAGCTTGCTGTGTGCAAATTGGTTGCCGCGTTTCCTACAGTACAACAGTGACTGTACTTCAAAAGTACTTCATTGGCTACAAAGCATTTTGGGATGTCCTGAGGCTGTGAAAGGCGCTATATAAATGCAAGTCCTTCTTTCTTTTTGTCTAAAAGTAAACTGCTATGTCCCCCCTGCACATGTTTCATGTTTTTCGCACAAGGGATACATGTTTTTGTAATTAATGTCTATTTTCTGTCAGATTGGTAATCACAGTTTGAAGTGTAACATAAAAAGTTCCTTATTCAAAAAATACAACATTCTCTTCTATATTGTCCTCTGTGTGTTTTTTTTAATTCATTCATGGGATGTGGGCATCCCTGGCAAGGCCAGCATTTATTGCCCATCCCTAGCTGCCCATGAGAAGGTGGTGGTGAGCCGCCTTCTTGAACCGCTGCAGTCCGTGTGGTGAAAGTACTCCCACAGTGCTGTGAGGGAGGGAGTTCCAGGATTTTGACCCAGCGACGATAAAGGAACGGCGATATACTTCCAAGTCAGGATGGTGTGTGACTTGGAGGGGAACTTGGAGGTGATGGTGTTCCCATGCACCTGCTGCCCTTGTCCTTCTAGGTGGTAGAGGTCGCAGGTTTGGGAGGTGCTGCCGAAGAAGCCTTGGTGAGTTGCTGCAGTGCATCTTGTAGATGGTACACACTGCAGCCACGGTACGTGGAGGGAGTGAATGTTTAAGGTGGTGGATGGGGTCCCAACCAAGTGGGCTGCTTTGTCTTGGATGGTGTCGAGCTTCTTGAGTGTTGTTGGAGCTGCACTCATCTAGGCAAGTATTCCATCACACTCCTTACTTGTGCCTTGTAGATGGTGGAAAGGCTTCGGGGAGTCAGGAGGTGAGACACTCGCCGCAGAATACCCAGCCTTTGACCTGCTCTTGTAGCCACAGTATTTATGTGGCTGGTCCAGTTAAGTTTCTGGTCAATGGTGACCCCCAGAATATTGATGATGGCGGATTCGGTGATGGTAATGCTGTTGAATGACAAGGGGCGATGGTTAGACGCTCGCTTGTTGGAGATAGTCATTGCCTGGCACTTGTGTGGTGCAAATGTTACCTACTACTTTTCAGCCTTTGCCTTTTGTCTTTGTTTAAATTTTCTCCTCTCCGGAAAGTGCTGACATTTACTGGGTACAATTCCATGGATATCAGCTACTTCTGGTAATTTGCCATGCTTTATGGGTGGACCTTGATATTGAATACCAGCAGTCCAATCACGTTCTTAACGGACGGTCATATGTGCACTTTTCGGTATCGATCACTGGATATTGATCAGGAATAGGAACCCTAGATCAACTTTTATTCCTCCCTAGTCCAGCGGTATTATGGCCAATTATAGTGTCCCTATTAAGGTCTCAACTGAGCTCAACTGACTCAGTACAGACTGGGATCAAACCCTCCACCTTCTTGGCTTTTATAGCTCAATACCACCTTTTGCTTTTTCTGTCCCTTATTGATTTGTTTTTAATTATTTTTGTATAAATTGTATGCGGTAATTACATTGGAGGAGTCACTGAGCCTGAAAGTGTTAGGGAACTGAATTAATTTCAGAGTAAATGCCCATGTTGCTTCAAATATTATGGATACTGATTCCGCTCCTTCTTACTATTATGCATTACATTTTACCGGCAAAAAATGCATCTTCACGTTTAGGCTTTTTGCACTAAACAGTCCATCTTGTGAAACACTTTTTAATCTGGGGCATGTATTTCAAAAAGAGATTCTGTTCTGGTGGAATAGGTATTCATTCTTGATGGTCAGTACTTTATTGTTATTAAAGCTTTTCTATGTATCTAATTGTTGAATAAAGGTTAAGTCTACGGTTGGACTATGAAACACACATTGTTGATCTAGCTGTAGTGCGATGAATGCAGCAAGCATACTGAGCATTTCTGGTTAGCTGCTTCCGTCTTTCTTTGTAGAATATGTTTATGAAGAACAGTTGCTGCTGCTGTAGCTGGAATTTCTGGAATTTAAACATTTTATCCTTTTGAGAGCCAGCATGTGGTTCTTAACTGGTATAAAGCTGATCAAATCCAATGTAAAAATGTAAGCATAATGGATCTGTATTTATGGATGTTTCTGGAGATTTGCACAGCATTTAATCATTTATGTGACTTAAGAACATCAGACTTAAGAACAAGCATTTTCATCCATTTCTTAATCAGTGTTCCTTCTGATCCTGACCAATTTCTCATGGACGTCTCAAGCCAATAAAGGAAGTCAGATACTCCTCGAATCTCCTTTGCTGGACCACTTATCATCTGATGGCAGATACAGTCTAGGGGAGAAGGAAGGAGCTATTCTCTCTCCTGGTGGTTAATTACTTGGTCACAGGATATTAATTGAAGCTGGGATCCAGTGACCCTGAGGTACTGTATCTAATTAAATTGGATTGTCAGACTTTGCTCAGACACTAGCCACTTAACCACCGTAATGTCCTATTAGCTCTTTCAAAGCGCTGGTGCCGGCACAGGCACAATGGGCCAAATGGCCTCCTTCTGGGATGTATCATTATCATAGGTGTGTAGCTCACTCTTAGAAAATCAAAATTACATAGTTGATTGTTGTTGAGAAATCAGTAGCTTGATGCCCAGGTTAAAATGGACTAGACTCAGATGAGGAGCCATGTGGTGATAAAATGGGGAAAAAATTGGTGAAACCATAAATAATAAAGGATACCTACAACCATAAGGATTTTATTCTACCAAATAGTGCAGAGTTAAATAATTTTATTTGGTTCTGAGGATTAATGACAAAATGGCATCAACTGCTATAAACAGTTTATCCTCCTGAAAGTAGCCTAAGTTTAGGTGAAAGGTGTTGGCCTTGGCTCAGTGGTAGTACTTTTGCCTCTGAGGTTCAAGCCCCACACCAGAGCCTTGAGCAAATAATCTAGGCTGGCACTTCTGTGCAGTACCGAGGGAGTGTTGCACTGTCAAAAATGAGACGGTAAACCGAGGCTCAGTCTGCTCTCTCAGGTGGATGTAATAGATCCCGCAAGAAGAAGAGTAGCAGTGTCCCAGCCAATATTAATCCCTCAACCAACACCTAAAAATCTTGTTATTTATTTCATTGCTGTTTGTGGCAAATCGCTGTGCACAAATTGGTTTCTTACATTACAATAGTGATTACAGTTCAAAAGTATGTAATTGGCTGTAAAACACTTTGGGATGTTGTGATGTAATGAAATGCGCGATATAAATGTAACTCTTTTATTTTGGAATGAATGGATTATATGACTAAGTGATGATTATTGAGGCACTTTAGATAAATCCTTGCCACGATGGCTTTATGAAAGGCAGGCCATGTCCACAAATCTATTGGAATTCTTATAATAGGATATAACTTCACAGAGTAGATGCTGCTAATATGGTTGATATTATGTCTTGCAGAAAGCCTTTGATAAGGCTGTTCATAATCATATGTGGCTATAGGAAGAGCTCATGGAATCAAGGAGGCAGTTGTAAGATGAACAGCAAAGTGGTTAGATCATAGAAAACACGGGCTGTTATCAGTGCCAATGGGTTAAGTTGGGCAGATGTAACTTCTGCAGTTCTCCAGAAATTGGAGCTATGACCCCTGAAATTAGCCCTGAAGTCATTCTGTCAGATGTCTGCTGTAACTTTGGCCAGGTCCTGGACTAGCAATGGAATTTCCTGTGGCCTTGTTTGGAGGTAGAGCCTCTTCACTGATGCGGAAGGGATGAGGCCATGAACGTGTATGCCCCACTTTCGGAGCTCCCACTTGATTGGTTTCAAAGGGACCCGGTGTTAGCTTGGAAGCTGGTACACTGAGTGAGATGAGGCCTATGGGCCTCCTGATGGGTAGAAGTGGGGCCCACTGGGTTCCAGGCTGAGATTGTAGCCTGGACGGTTGAAGAAAGGGGTAGATTTAAAAAGGATTGTGAAATGGCCCGCCAGCGTCTGTAGATGCCTACCCTAACAGCAGAAGGCGGGGTCAGCAGTGGGCGCCATCCCAATGGGATCGCGCCTTCACAGATTTCGGCGTGTATAAATAAATATAAATATAAATAACTTAAATATAATTATATATAATATATATAGATAGATAAAATATAACGGCAGACTAAGTTGTGTAGGAAAGAAACATGTTCTGTAAATAGAGATGTCATTCTCTGAGATCTGCAGAGATTTATCGAGTGGGCAGATGATATTTATTGCAGTTTGTTACATTTCCATTTCATATTTTCAGCAGACTGAAGTACAGTAAAGTGTTGCCAGTTGAAAGGTGGGTTTGCATCCTTTTTTCTTTACACTGGCCCATCAAAAACCTGGACTAAAAATGATTGCGAAGTTGGGGATATTGGCCTCTGAGTTCAATATGTGACACTGCATAATTTTGAATGTGCTAACAACAACAATAACAACAACTTGCATTTATATAGAGCCTTTAATGTAGAAAACATCTCAATGCGCTTTACAGAGGAGTAATCAGAAAAAATGGATGCTGAGCCAGAGAAGGAAATATTAGAAGGGGTGACAAAAAGTTTGCTCAAAGAGCTGGGTTTTAAGAAGGGTCTTAAAGAAGGTGAGGGAGATGGAAAGACACAAAGGTTTAGGCACAGAATTCTAGAGTGCAGGGGTCCAGATGACTGAAAGCATGGCTACCAACGGTGGGGTGAAGGGAGGGAGGATGCACAAGAGAACCAGAGTCAGAGGAAAGGAGAGTTCTGGGGGTGATTGAAGGCTGGAAGTCATTATAGAGTTAGGGAGGAGCATTGTGCCTTCACTGCGCGCCAATTAAAAGAGAAATGCAGGGAACAGCGCCAACTGCTGTACATGGCCTTCTTTGACCTCACAAAGGCCTTTAACACCGTCAACCGGGAGGGATTATGGAGTGTCCTCCTCAAATTCGGCTGCCGTCAAAAGTTTGTCACCATCCTCTGCCTGCTTCACGACGACATGCAAGCCGTGATCCTGACCAATGGTTCCACCCCAGACCCAATTCACGTACGGACCGGGGTCAAGCAAGGCTCTGTCTTCGCACCAACGCTCCTCGTGATCTTCCTTGCAGCAATGCTCCATCTCACCCACAGTAAGCTCCCCGCTGGAGTGGAGCTAATTTACAGAACAAACGGGAAACTGTTCAACCTCCGTCGCCTCCAGTCCAGATCCAAGGTCGTCCCTTCCTCTGTCGTCGAATTACAGTATGCAGACGACGCTTGCGTCTGCGCTCACTCGGAGGTTGAACTCCAAACCATCGTTAACACCTTCACCGAAGCGTACGAGAGCATGGGCCTTACACTAAACATCCGTAAGACAAAGGTCCTCTACCAACCTGCCCCCACCACACAGTACTGCCCCCCGATTATCAAAATCCATGACAAGGCCTTGGACAATGTGGATCACTTTCCATACCTCGGGAGCCTACTGTCAACAAGGGCAGACGTTGATGATGAAGTCCAACACCGCCTTCAGTGTGCCAGTGCAGCCTTCGGTCGCCTGAGGAAGAAAGTGTTTGAAGACCAGGACCTCAAACCCGGCACCAAGCTCATGGTCTACAGAGCAGTAGTAATACCCACCCTCCTGTATGTCTCAGAGACATGGACCATGTACAGCAGGCACCTCAAAGCACTGGAGAGGTACCACCAACGCTGCCTCCGCAAGATCCTGCAAATCCATTGGCAGGATAGGCGCACCAACGTCAGTGTTCTCGCTCAGGCCAACATCCCCAGCATCGAAGCTTTGACCACGCTCGATCAGCTCCGATGGACGGGCCACATCGTCCGCATGCCCGATACGAGACTCCCAAAACAAGCGCTCTACTCGGAGCTCCGGCACGGCAAGAGAGCCCCAGGTGGCAGAGGAAACGCTTCAAGGACACCCTCAAAGCCTCCTTGAAAAAGTGCAACATCCCCACCGACACCTGGGAATCCTTGGCCCAAGACCGTACAAAGTGGAGGAGAAGCATCCGGGAAGGCGCCGAATACCTCGAGTCTCTTTGCCGGGAGCAAGCGGAAGCCAAGCGCAAACAGCGGAAGGAGCGCATGTCAACCCAAGCATCCCACCCACCCGCCCCTTCAACCACCGTCTGCCCCACCTGTGACAGAGACTGTAGGTCCCGCATTGGACTCATCAGTCACCTGAGAACTCATTTTTAATGTGGAAGCAAGTCATCTTCGGTTCTGAGGGACTGCCTAAGAAGAGAAGAGGGAGGAGCAAGGAGTGCGGAGGATGCGTGACCAGCCAGGAGAGCATTACAATGGAGGTGATCAGTGTTGAGGTAAAAGAAAACACGGATGAGAGCTTCAACAGCTAATGGGCTGTGGAAATGCGTGGAGGCAGGAGATGTTACTGAGGTAGAAGTAGCTGGTCTTTGTGATGCAGAATATATGAGGTCGGAAGCTCAGCTCACGGTTGAATAGGATTTGTTAGCCAGCACCGATTTGTTAAAGGCAAATTGTGTTTAACTAACTTGATTGAGTTTTTGGATGAGGTAACAGAGAGGGTTGATGAGGGCAATGCGGTTGACGTGGTGTACATGGACTTCCAAAAGGCATTTGATAAAGTGTCACTTAATAGGCTTGCCAGCAAAGTTGAAGCCCATGGAATAACAGGGACAGTGGCAGCATGGTTACGAAATTGGCTAAGTGACAGGAAACAGAGAGTAGTGGTGAACGATTGTTTATCGGACTGGAGGAAGGTACACTGTGGTGTTCCCCAGGGGTCGGTACTAGGACCATTGCTTTTCTTGATATATATTAATGACTTAGACTTGGGTGTACAGGGCACAATTTCAGAATTTGCAGATGACACAAAACTTGGAAGTATAGCGAACAGTGAGGAGGAGAGTGATAGACTTCAAGAGGACATAGACAGGCTGGTGGGATGGGCGGACACGTGGCAGATGAAATTTAATGCAAAAAGTGCGAAGTGATACATTTTGGTAGGAAGAACGAGGAGAGGCAATATAAATTAAAGGGTACAATTCTAAAGTGGGTGCATGAACAGAAAGACCTGGGGGTATATGTGCACAAATTGTTGAAGGTGGCAGGGCAGGTTGAGAAAGCGGTTAAAAAAGCATTCGGGATCCTGGGCTTCATAAATAGAGGCATAGACTACAAAAGCAAGGAAGTTATGGTGAACCTTTATAAAACACTGGTTCGGCCTCAACTGGAGTATTGTGCCCAATTCTGGGCACCGCACTTTAGGAAGGATGTGAAGGCCATAGAGAGGGTGCAGAAAAGATTTACAAGAATGGTTCCAGGGATGAGGGACTTCAGTTACATGGATAGACTGGAGAAGCTGGGGTTGTTCTCCTTAGAGCAGAGAAGGTTGAGAGGAGATTTGATAGAGGTGTTCAAAATCATGAGGGGTCTGGACATAGTAGATAGAGAGAAACTGTTCCCATTGAAGGCAGGGTCGAGAACCAGAGTACACAAAGATTTAAGGTGATTGGCAGAAGAACCAAAGGCGACATGACGAAAAACATTTTTATGCAGCGAGTGGTTAGGATCTGGAATGCACTGCCTGAAAGGGTGGTGGAGGCAGATTCAATCGTGGCTTTCAGAAGGGAATTGGCTAAGTACCTGAAGGAAAAAAATTTGCAGGGCTACGGGGAAAGGGCGGGGAAGTGGGACTAGCTGAAGTGCTCTTGCAGAGAGCCGGCACGGGCTCGACGGGCTGAATGGCCTCCTTCTGTGCTGTAACCATTCTATGATTCTATGATTCTGAGATTGGTTCAACCTGAAACAGTGGCTGGGTAGGCCAATGGAATCGGTGGCAAGGGTACAGTGCTTTTGGCAGGCGATGAAGACAATAGCTTTGGTTTTCCTAATGTTTAACTGGAGAAAATTGTGGCTCATCCACGACAGCTTATTAGACAAGCAGTTTGACAGCACAAAAGGCCGAGTGGTCATGAGATGTGCTGGAGATAAGGTGGTAGTTTGCAAGGACAGAGGTGACTGGGATTTTTTTTTGAAGAGGGTGTGATGACAGTGGTTTGGAAAGGGAGGGGACAGTACCTGAGGAGAGGGGACCATTTACAATGTCAGCTAGCATGGATTACATGAACAAGATGAGTTTGGAGAGGGCATCAGTGGAGATAGGTGAGCAAGACATGGGATCAGAGCTACAGCCGGTTGAGACTGGGAGAAGTTCCATTCATCGATTAAGTTCATTGAAAGCAGTGGCAGGAAACACAGAGGACAACGCTGCGATGAAACTGATCTTGGAAGAGATTGCAAAATATTATTGCATTTTGTGATTCAAATTACTGTTCATAGTTAGCTTAAAAAATGTATCTGGGTTGAGCAACATTCCTAACCCCTTTGCCAGAAAGAATTTTTATACAGTGTTGAATATGTCTCCATGACAGCACTAACCTTTAGTTACATTGAATGCCATGTCTAGTCCAGGCAATTATTTTGGTAATCAACTATTTTGAAATGATGTGTAAGATTCTCAAAATTCACAGATCCCCCCAAAACTCTAAGAAATACCCTAAGGAAAAGACTTTGGACTCTTTTCTAGCTATTACAGGGTGGTGAAATGCATTGGGCCTAACCGAAGGACATTTTGAGCAAAAGCCAAGATTTGGTATTTTTAAAACATGTCTGGGCTTGTAAGGGAGAAAAGGCTGTGAAGGAAGATGGGGTCAACCTCTGTAAAACCAGTTTGGGTATTGGAGCTAATGGGAACTGTCTGGGGAACCGCATGATCTCGCTGGGAGTGTAAATCGGCCCCTATCAGACATTAGCATCCTAACAATAAACCCGAGGAAAAACAGTCTCCACCCCAAGTTACAGAGCCCATTAAGACATGCATAAAACAGATTACTTCGGCATACTCCATAGAAATCATAGGCCCAGCCAAGAAAACCCAAAACATAAGAACAATCAAACTCCGATTAAGTGGCAAATCGACAGGATGGGGGCCATCCCGGAACCACTTCACACCTTAACAAACCAGTTACCGTTAACGAGCCCGCCAAAACTAACAAAGACCGAGACCTAATTTAGCGCGCAGATAAGGGAGCTTCAATGGGTATAATTGAAGGCCCGTTCTCAACCTGAAAAAGAAGAAGAGGAAGGAAGAACAAGAAGACATCGATGGAGACATTCTCCGCAACACAGTTCTAAAAACATCACCGTTCAGTGTTCCGTGTCCAGCCAGGAGGTCGACAGCTCGAAGGCCAGACCATCCAACAAAGTAGGCCGACACGTGAAGAAACCAGAACGACCGCCTCAGTGACCACCGGACACCTCGCGACAATAAGGCCCTCATGAAACAACCAACCAAACATCAAGTATCAATATTTGGGCCACCGCGACCAAAGAAAACCAACTCGAAGAAAAACCGAAGAACCGCAAAGTTTCCACTCTACAACCTACTCCTGACTTACCCCTGGGTAAGATTTTCCCTTAAAAAAACTCTAAACCCTACTTCTAAACCAAAGAAAAGTGGGTACTCACCTGATAAATCCAATATGCACCCTACCGCATCAGCGGACTCGCGAAGACTGACCAGATACGCAGTTGAAGTCCTCTACCGCGTACGGGGTATGGCAGACACCAACCGACATATAGAGTGAACCCCAAAACCGCGAACTAACCTAACTGTCAAGGATTCTGGTGAGTATCATCCCTGGTCCTCTAAAGTCCAACCTAGCTAGAGAAGTGGGATTGGGAAGGGTGAAGTATTCTCCGAATGTTATTTCCCTCGCTTGTACCGAAGTGTTCCCCACTTTTAGAGTGTTAAGAGTGTTTGTGTTGTGTTTTGTGTTTTACTTTCTTGAATAAAGATCAAAGTTCTTGCATCAAACTCAGTTGTCTGCTGCACTTTTTATCACAACCCCCAAATAAGTCCAAGGTCGAGAACCAAGGGAGTGGGAGCGATTCGAACCGCTCAGAAGTCAGAGGTGAAGCTGACACAAACCACCACCCCCTACAGATGACATTGATATTTTAATATATTGGACTTCAAGGTAACACTTGAATTTGTTCTTACACAGTAATGAGTTAACATCATGTTGAATGAAAGCCAGGTTGTATTTTGATTTTTCAGACATTACATAATGTCAGTTACCCAGCTGATTATCTAAAGGAAAATGTATCTCAGTATTTGTAGTTTAATTGCAACAGCGTCCAGGTGTTTTGCCAGCTATATATGACCAAAGCAAATGCCCACACAATACTGTGCCATGCCCTTCGTGGCTGCCTCAATGACAAGTCAATTTAATTGATTATTTAAATTAACATTGATTACATTTTGTAATCTAAATATAATGAATTAATTTTCATGGCTCTCGGGTATCTTTGCATTGTTGTGCTGCTTTATAGGTTGACACATTATCCCATTAACTTGTTGCTTTCTGTACATTAAATCTACAAAAATAAATATAGGCCGATTTTCCTCACCTGGCGTTGTCTGGGAGCAATTAGTGTTGAGCACTGGAATGTACCTCGTGGGGACCAAGGGCTGAGTGCCCGAACTTCCACTGGGGCCTCATTTGAATACCGTATGCATATGGGCACACCTGGTGCATCATTGGTCAAAAAAGAAGTATGGGCACTACTGGAGCCTTAGAGGCAGTAGGAACCTTAAAGGGCAGACACAGTTGAAGCCCCAGGTATGTAAATTTTCTGGTGCATTGAGCAGAAAATATGACGTGGTAGCTGTAGATAAAGCTTGAAGAGTGCTGAAATTAATTATAGCCAACCAAAAATTGCTATTTTCAGTTCTGGGGTCTTTTTTAGTGAAATTGGATATACCCTGTCAATGCTTGCATGCTGTTGTGCTATAGAAGGGTTGGTAGCAACAACCCAAGCAGACATCTGGGCTCTCCAGCAGTTGGAGGGTACTGACGAAGGGCATATCAAAAATCAGTGTGTTACACACACACTTATCATTATAAGTTAAGACCGGTTGCATTTGTTGTTATGGCAGATCTTTTGGAATATGGAGAAACAGAGAAAACAAAAATGTGGATCCAAAAAATAACTGCTGAGATAGAAGGAGGGTGATGGTAGCACTGTAAGAATGTTTGTTTTATTGAAAGCAGGATTTACTGTTTGATGGTTTGATTAAAAGGATTTTTATTCAGAGAGGGATTTGGTAGATTGGTCAAAGGGAGGGGAATTTGTAATGAATGGTTAGGAAAGTGTCTCCCATCTCAGGAGAAGGTGTCTCGATTCAGGCCAGGCAGATGCCTCTTGCAGCTTTCAAGGCCCTTTGTGGTTCCTGCTCGTTCTCTGGCTCTGATTCTTGTCCTCCTCTCTCAACTACTCCACAGGATTTTCTATTTGCTCTTCCTCCTGTTGGACTTCGCTGTTCATTGCCAAGTTATGGAGACAGCAACAGACAACAGTGATATGGGAGACCTTGGCTAGACAGAACAGCACTGCACCCTCAGAACAGTCAAGACAATGAAACTGTTTCTGTAAGATTCCAATTGAATGCTGAATTATGACTCTAATGTAGAATGAGCCTCATAATAGCAGTGTACACTTGCTGTATTAGTATTCCTTGGTGTGGGGTGGGGCGAGGTTGCGGGGGGGGGGGGCGGTGGGGTGGCATCAACCAGGGTGTATGGGTTTCCCCAAGCGATAGCCCTTAACAACAGAGGGATCCTCAAAGATACCAGGAAGTGTGGAGTGCCTCATGATGAATCATAATTCAATGGCAATGGTCACAATCTACCTGGCATTGATGGAATAGAACCCCTTGAGAGTCATGTATGGGAAAAATCTTCCTGGAGTAATTCCGAGAGCCACATTTGGTTCCATCCACTACTGCCTGCACTCTGGGGAAACCTACTATGCAGAAAATGCCAAGGGGGCCTGGCCTTTTGCTATTGAGAGAAGGGGAAGCTGATGGACTACTCCACCCTCTTCAAAATTGAATTTGTGACCAGTGTGATCCACCTATGAAAAACAGATTGGCTCACATAACCTGGAAGGAGCCAAATGCAAACACATTGAGGGCAGCTGGAACCTTGACTTCCACACATAGAGCGGTCCCTATCTGTGAACCTAGGTGATGGTCTTTATTTAGCTGGACACATAGTTCCCTCACCAATTCTTTGGGGAATCTCAGGCGATTCAGCCACTCCTCCTGGGTTAGGTCCTCAAATCTTCTCTGCTACCTGTACAGTGCTTTTTGGGGGTATGGATGAATTTAAGACCGCTGCCTTCTTTAGTACCTTCTCTCCCCGTCACCTGTCTCCTCTGCTTCTTCCTCCTCTAAGTATGCTAAGTATAAGGCTATTCCAAATGGTACACTTATTTATTTCTACTGAAGGGTTGCAGAGTAGACTAAACCATCTCTCTCAGTTCCAGGAACACCAGTACAGCCTTTACACACTCTTTCAGATACAGCAACATGCATTGGAAAGCAATTTGCTAAAGTTTCAGCACTTTCGAGAGTCTAACAGTCTGACCCTTTAACATGTCATGCATCAAAAGGCCAGCAGTAGCACCAGGTCTTTATGTGGGGGATATGCATTTGATGTGCACCTGGCGCCATTCGTGGAAAACCGTGCGTAGAGCCCACTGACATTCATTTGGAGTCAGGTGCAAACATCAGAAAAGCCATAGAGATAGACCATGTGCAGTGCTCTTCAAGAAAAAAAAATATAGCAAAGGATTAGCACCCATTTTTTAGTGCTATTTGGGAGTTGGGTGGATTTTTAACATAAATTCACAGCTGCCGGAACTTTGTGCTTCTCAATAGGTTAGATGAATGAAAGTTAAACACCCCAAAGAAACTCAATATAAGTCCTTCAGACTGAAGCACATGTATGCTTTAATTACATTCATTTAAAAAAAGTGCTGTTGATTTTTTAAATGTAATTATTTTTTTCATTCTGCAGCTGAAAAATATGTGCTGTAATGACTTCAAAATATTATTCTATTGTAATAGTCAAAATGTATTAATGCAACTTGTCATGGTTGTGTTCTTCACAGAGGAGTAGTCTGGCATTAGATCAGGATACAACATACTGTATTAGCAAATGTACATAAAAGAGGTCTGAGTGCCCAAGTCACCTCTTTAAACATTCTAGGGTGATTAATAAATAAAGTGAATGAAAGTAAGATGCTAAACATTTTTGTCAAACAAATACTTGTTTTATATATTTTAATGAATTAAGGAGTCACAATTGTAGTCAAAGAGTTAATTTAGCAGCTAAGCAAACAATTGATTGCACAAAATTGTTCTTGTTAACTGGTGTACTGAGTAAGGTAGGAAGAAACTTTCCCAGATTTAATTGTACTTTCCAATAGCTGCTGCTTTCGATTACAGAAGCATTCCTTTTATTCAGTCATGTGCCTGCAAGCACAGCTATCCTGGTGTGGAACGGAGTACGGAAGCACTAATTTTAGAATGCAGAATAGCACTCAGAAGGGTGCAGAGAACCTACAGCTCCTTTGAGAAATGAAGAGACAGATTGGTACATTTGTGTCACAATTGAAAGTAATTAGTTAAGGTTTGAGGAAAGGCTTGCGTCGATCATCAAAGCCAGCCAATGGGGTTGCATTGTGTAGCAGCTGTTCTTCGACTGTGCAATTCCACCTCTAGAGCACAGTCCTAGTATTGTATATGAAATGGTTGGTAGTGTCACACATGCAGCTTTACAGTGCTGGTAAGCAGTTCAAATACGGTTCAGGTCTTTCATCCTGGTAAGTGATGTTGTTACTTCTCTGTACTTGCATGATTCTGTTTTGCAGAATCAAAATCAATGATGGCTCATCACTGAGGTTATTTTACTAAGAAAAAAGCATTATTTAAAGTGTTTTTCTAAGTTCAAATGCATCTTTTAGAGCATAATAACTAATAAACTGTTTTCATAGTATGCCCATTATCATGGGATTATGTTTTTTAATTCAAACATGCTGTAAGCAAACACAGCAACATTTAGATTACAAAGGTTTAAAATCAAAGACTTCCTTTCTTTTGTTTTTATCTTCTCGTTTTTGTGCCGGCTGTGAAATCTGAGTTCATGATTGGTTGTGTTATTGGAGAGTATCCCGACAGATCAAAGGGAATTTAATTTCATGGATCATTTTATTGCAGTTTATAGGGAAACATTTATATCCGCTTTTAGTGATTTCTTTATTGTGTAGAAGACAATAAATTTTATATATCTGTGTCTGACCAGAAGAACAAGAGTACAAGGGGCTGTTAAGGTAACTGAATAGAAAGCTACCTTGAGGGAGTCTTGTATTTTTTCTAGTGTAAGGGCATTTATTAAGTGTTGTTTTTCTTTGTTGAAAGCAGTAACATAGATCTTTTGATGGAACACAATTACAGTTTTTATGTACAGTCCTATTGTGGCTTACTGAGTATTCACTATTTTTTATAAGTAAATTAATGAAACATTGGATTACACAGGTGAATTAGTTATTGCATCTCCTAGTGGCTGGAGATCTGCTCGAACCACCCCACCCCCCACCCACTGCAATGAGTTTTATTTAGTGTTTTTATGTATAGGCTGTGAATACTACCACTAAGAGGCAACAGAAGTCTTTCTGATTAAGACCTTTTCAACATGTCCACTGAAAAAGTGATAAATTCGATGAGCTGCCTGTGTGAACCAGAGAGATTCAAGAGTACATTGAGCTGACACTCACAAGCAGGCGTGCTGTGCTGGAGAAGAAAAAAAACTGCATTTTCCCCTTTAATAAACAATGTCAAGTGTATTGTTAATGGAATAATTCTTAATGGTTTACTGTTGTACGTAAGTATTAGGTTAAGCAGCACCTCTAGCTCATCAGCTGCCATCAATTATATTACTTCTAGATCACTGAATGCTTTGAGGCACACTCTCAATCCTGTAAAGGAGTTGTTTCTGAGATTAATTATCATAAGCAGACACACAAAATACGTATCAGTAGAAGGCAGCATTTCCTTAATCTCTGGGTCAAAACACATTAGATATTACAGTACTTGATAAAGTATCAGTTTAATGCTTTGCTTATAAATGACATCAACAGTGAAGAAGGTCCATCTGAAGGAGAGAACATGATTAACACACTTCATTTTGATTGGACTACTACAAATTCACTGCAGTATAACATGTTTGTGACAAACAGCAACTCTTTTAAATCTCAGCAAGAACTTGGAGTAAATTATCATGTAGGCAGTCCAACTGGTAGTTGACTCTGACTATTCCAGGGGAAAAAAGTTAAATTCAGCGTGTTTTTTGGGGCAGGGGAAGGATTCGCCTGCGTCTAAAATGAGTTTCAAAAATTAGCTGTTAAGGAGCATTTACTCAGTGCACCAAAGCGTATTTTGTATTATCATATTATTGTCTGGCTTCCTTATAACTTTCAACAACATAGCCTGACAATTGTCGATACGTGTGATGCAAAGGATGATGTGTGTTATTTTGTAAGGTGTGGCGGAAAATGGTCTCTGATATAGTAAAGCAAGTTTCCCTGTCTATTATATAGTTTCCAATGAAAGGCAATGGGGCAGTTTTAATATTTTAAACTTGCATTGGCATAATTCTAATGCATGGATATTGACAATTCACTGCACATACACCAGTGATGTGTGTTGTTTAATATGTTTTTGCTTTGTGTTTACTGCATGTAAATAAGGCTCTGGGAGGAAACCACAGTACTAACTGAGCCAGCAAATTGTGTAAAATTTGGTATGAACAGCAGACAATTATAGCAGCCACAGAAAAGACTGTTCCTCCCCATATGTCAATTATGTTTTTTAGGCATCAGATTAAATGTTGGCGTTGTTCATAATTAGTATCTCCAGTCTTCCCAGGTACAGGCATGGAGATAGTGCTTAAAGTTTATAAAACTTGTGGTTAATATATTTGTGGGTGGTATATATGGTGGCACTCAATGGCAGTGAAACTCTTTTACTGCCAACTTAAAAAATATGAAATATTAAGAGCTACAATGACAGGCCCCTCAAGCCAGGAGACATATTGCTATATTAAATTGTGACAAAACAAGCCCTGCCAATATTGTCCCCCCAAAAATCATAGGGGGTGAAATTGATCTGAGACGTCCATTGAAGTCAATGCAAAAGAAAATCAGACGAGATATAAAACAGGCTGCTGACCGCCCAAGATCAATTTCACCCCCATACAGTGGCACACAATCCAATTACATAGACAGAACAGGAGATTAAAATAAACTCGCTGCCTTTTGTGTGAATCAAACCTGTGCTCTATACTGATTCATTCTGTGTTTTTCAACTTTGTTCATATTCAGTGTAACACCTAGTGCCAAAATCACCACCTCACATTTGAAAATATACTGTCCTTAGAAAGATATTTTTTTCCCAGAAGCATTGGAAACGTGCTGCCAATGTGCAGGAGTTTGCACAATCACTATTATTTCTTTCTTGTAATCCATTAACACAGGAAGATTCAGCAGCTACTCAGACACTGCTTGACACTAGCTCTGCACAATAACTTTTATCATGCTATTTGTATCAATCCAACTTCTTGCCCTCTGACAACATCCATCAGCAGCATACACATTGTAATACAAATTATTAACTCTGTAGATACACAGTTTTCTTAGCTTTGTATGTGTATCCAGCGTGGACTGTTACACATAAAAATTTATTTTTGTTATTTTTAACCACTTTATAAAACAATTCAGCTAAAAGTAATTATGCTACAGGACACGATACAAAATACTGGCATAGAACATAAAGGAGTTAACATTAGCAAATCTTTGGCAACAGACTTTCACCACAATGTTGATGGAACACAGTGTGCAGGGAGTCCTTAATCTGCAGTCTACATTTCTTAAGAATCTTTAGCTGATTGAACGCACCATACAAAATGTTATTATGTTGCAAGTTAAAGTACATGTTCTGTTCTCTTTGGTGGTGGAATCAGGCCCGGTGTTTCTGCAGTGTTAATATAATGTGACCTTCCTCTTTGTTGAGGGATATTTCCTTAAAACATTGAAAAGGTGATGAGATTGGAAACTGCTGCCTATAATCATGCTTTGGTGCTGGAGATGCATACAAACTCCTCTGCACTGCAGCTGATTTCCTGCCTATTGAATTATGCAGTCGGAGCTGGTCAAATAGCAGCTCTGCCTTCACATTGTTACCTATCAGGAATGTAGTCTCTGAGGCAGTTCATCAGCAATTCCAGAAATAAAATAGCCAAATGTGGCCAAACTGATCTCTTGATTTGTATAATATTTTACAGTTGGTGTACAATATTATCTGCAATCTATTTCAGTTTATATGAATGAAATCTCATTGACAATAAATGCAGCTTAAAGTACAGTACAACTAAAAGCAATCTGAAGGGGAGCTATTGGCTTAGTATTCAGATTATCCATGTTGCCAGAGTAAATACATGTTTAATGATATTCAGGTCAGAACAGAATAGCGAAATGCAGACATCCAATTAGAGGCCGGGCTAATAAAATGCAAAGCCACTGGGGGAGTGCTCACAATTTGAGAGCACCATGAAGCTGAATTGCTCACTTTTGTTTGCAGTTTCTGTTCTCTGTTTGCTTGAGAACTAATGGGATTTAAAATGTTTTTTTCTGACTTATGATTATCTGCTGTACCAGACTGTGTTTAATTCATCATTCAAGGAAAGCAGCAGATGGTCTTATATGGATATTGCTGTAAGTAGTGCATTGCTATTGTTGGTATCTTTTCATTGAAAAAAAGCAGTTTCTCTTTTTTCCACCGTTGAGGGTTTTATATATCACAAGAAACATTTTCATTACTTCGGAGTAACAAAGTATTGATTTCTTCCTCTATCTTCTCTTCTTCTGCTGTCATAACACTTAAGGCTTATTACAATACAATTCGCTTAAAACTCTGGGGATAAGTATTGTTAAAGTGGTGTAGGATGAGGCTCATTAAACAGTATTTTCTTCAGTATAATGCATTATGGCTGGCTTAAATAAGTTTCAGACTGATAATTATTGCTTATTCGGTGTTTTGACTAATTATTGCTTATTCGGTGTTGTGACTAAACGTCTAGTGTGTCTGAAATGAACTTCTAATTTCTTTAGGTCATAGCCTAGTCTGTAAACTGAGGAGATTTCAATTCCTTTGGGGCAAGGGCTTGATGGGCTGATTCCACTTTATTCTTCCTGTGGGCCGTCATTACTGAATTATTGCTAGTTGGGTGCAGCAGATGCTCTGTAGGATTCTACTGTTGATTGAACTGTAATGGCCATGACAGCAGGGAAGGTCGGTATGACAGGGATCAATGGATGGACCAGATGAAATATGTACAGTTACTTGATATCTGATGTACTGTACGATGATTTGTAGCAGTAAATGTTAATTTTCCCTTAATTTCCAGTAACGTTTCTGTACCCAACCTCTTCCATTTTCATAATCTGCAGAAAATACATTTTATCAATTGCGGCTTTAACCCTGTCAACGAAACTAGTTAATTAGACATCTTGGACTGTGACAGGCCAGTTTGGATCAAATTTGAATCAGTTGCTTGACGCCCACTTTTTAGATGATCTGAAAGCAGATTTTAAATTAAATTCTCTTTACTTGGGTCTACATGACAATTTTGCCCCATATATGTTCAAATGTAATCAAACATATAGAAACAACCTACCCACAATAAAACCATATAGGCGTAGATGTTGCACGATCAACCAATGGGATAATACTCAGCTACAATTTTCAGTGGAAATGTTTTAATTCCATACGTGGACAAAATTGAATGTTTTCACCATTTAATTGCAGTATTCCATTTGGTACAGTATATAGTAGTTATGTTCGGCCTGGACTAATAATGTAGAGAAGGTTGAAATAATTTTGACTTTGTGTGATAGTGTAAAACGGGTGATACCAAATTGGAAGCTCGTTTTACATCTCTCCCGATTATAAAAATTGGGAGAAATGTAAAACAGGTTGCCAATTCTCTATCATCCGTTTTACACTATCGCACTGTCAAAATTACCCCTTAAGAGTTCGAATCCGACAATGGCAGTTTGCGAATAATCTGGAAATAAAAAGCTACTATGTAGCTGTCGGATTGTTGTAAAAACGCAACTGGTTCACTAATGTCCTTTATAGGGAAAGAAACCTGTCGTCCTTACCCTATTTGGCCTATATGTGACCTCAGTCCTACACCAACGTGCTTAACTCTTAACTGCCCTCTGACGTGGCCTAGCAAGCCACTCAGTTGTATCTAAACCACACCACCTACTCAAGGGCAACCAGGGATGGGCAATAAATGTCAGCTTTGACAGCGACGGTCACGTCCCAAGAATGCATTTTTTAAAAATGAATCTGTAGACTAATGAAGGTCCCTCTCTGAACAACTAGCAATGACACCTTTTGATTTATTCAGTATTTTCTGATTTATTTTGAATTTAAACTTTTTAAAATTATTTATTCCTGGTTATACCCAAGTTGTAAACAGCACATCAAGGAACATTTGGATGTAATATTTAGTCAACAGATGATTTTTCACCTACAGTTAGTCAGTCAGGATTCATTCATATACTTTAAAAAACCCAGCCAAAACACAGACAAAGCGATATCATTGTTATTGGGTGGATGAGCACCTCCCTCTCCATCTAGACTATAAACTTACTTTTCCATATAAATGACTGGTGATAGACATTCCAGCTGCTTGCCATTCCTCTCATGTTCTCAATTCTTACACATATTGCTGCTTGCTGCTGTTGTAATCAAATGTACAGTTTGTATGTCTCAGTTATAAAAGATACGTCTCATTCAAGTTTTTGTTTTCCTCAAGCCGGTATTGTGCAAATCAGGAGCCAAATTAAATGCAGCAAGTTCATTTCACATTATTTATGACTGCTGGAGTAGAAGGGAATATGGCAGTGTTAATTATTACTAGATCACAGCATAAGTACGAATGAAGGCAGCTGTTCAACGCATCTTAGTTCACAACCAGAAATACCCTGAAGTCCCTCCATTGCAGTATACAATTGATTCTTAAATAACTGGAGGGTTTTTACCTCTCCCACGCTATCTGAAAATCCATTCCATGCACTGATCATTTTTTTCTGGGAAGAACTTCTTGATATCATTCCTAAATTTGCCTTTGTTTCCTTGTCCTACTTACACAATTTAAAGTAATTTTTTACATTGACTTTTTCATGCCATTGTCTATTTTATACACTTGTATAAGATCCCTGTTACCAGGGATCAGCCTATTGGCTCTGCACTGCCTCCAATGTGTGAATGTCTCCCTTGCGTCTGTGACCAAAATGGGACACAGTACTTAAGCTGTGGTCTGACTAGAGCATTATTCAATTTGATTATGATTTTGTTTAACTTATTCTACTATTTAGTCTATGCAGTTGACTGCTTCTCTGCATTGGGTGGACATGTTTAGTGTCAAGTTTACTAAGACGCTTAGGTCTTGTTCAACTTTAGCCGTAGCTATTTCAACGGAGTACACGTCACCCATTTTTCCTTCCTACGTGTAGTACCTTGTACGTGTCTGCATTAAACTAAACCTGGCAATTTTCTGTCCCAAAACATATATTGCCCAACTTATTCTGTAATTTCTTAGCTGACTCCTTCGATTTCATTCCTCTTTAATTTGGTGTTTTCTGTAAATTTCTCCAATTTGCATTGAATTTTTGAATCCAAGTTATTGATGTAAATTAGAAACAGTAGTGGTCCCAACACCGATCCTTGGGGCACCCTGCTTAGCATCTCCCACCACCCTGACATAATTCTTCTAATAAGTACCTGTTGCTTTTTATCCTTCAGCCAACTTCTTATTCAACCCCAAGATTTCCCCATAGTCCTCAAAGCTTTCATATCGAACTTTTGTTAAATGCCTTTTGGAAGAATAGTTACGCCAGAGTGTTTTACAGCGGACTTGGGATTCCCTTCTGAATTCATGTTGATTGCTGTTTAATATGTTATTATTGTACAGATAATCCTCAAGTTTGCTCCTGATAATTGAATCCATTTTTTAACACAGGATTAAAGTGAGACTAGGATGTCTGTAATTGCCTGTGTCTATTTTGCTGCCTTTTTTGAAAATGGGCATCACATTGGCCTGCTTCCAATCTCCTGGCATCTTCCTTACATCTCATGACTCTCACATAATGATTATCAATGCCTTGCAAATCTCCTCATCTCCTCTCTAGTTTCTCTTAGCACTCAGGAGTAAGTGCCATCTATCCCTGGAAATGTATTGGTTTTGAGCCCTTTTAGCCTGTCTAGGACTTCAATCTCTTATATATCAAAGTCATTCATTTTGTCTAGGTTATCTCTGTTTGGAATACTTGGAGGAAGTAATCAATCAGGATGTTTACTATCTCATGCTCTTCTATTTCCAACCTATTAACAACTTTTACCTCTTCTCACCTCTTCCCTCCCGACCCTCTTATTGTTTTAGTATTGAAACAATGAGGGTACTTTGCACCTAACCTGCCCAGTGGGAAACTGATGGGATCAGATCAGCCATCTGTTTTACACTGCCTGATTTTACTTTCCTACGTGTCAGCTGTGGCTCAGTGGGTAGAACACTCGCCTCTGAGTCAGAAGGTTGTGGGATCAAGTTCCTATCCAGGGACTTGAGCACATAAAGCTAGGCTGACACTCCAGTGCAGTGCTGAGGAGACTGCACTGGTCGGAGGTGCCGTCTTTCAGATGAGACGTTAAACCAAGGCCCCGTCTGCTCTCTCAAGTGAACGTAAAAGATCCCATGGCACTATTTTGAAGAAGAGCAGGGGAGTTATCCCTGGTGTTTTGGCCAATATTTATCCCTCAACCAACATAACAAAAACAGATTCTCTGGTCATTATCGCATTGCTGCTTGTGGGAGCTTGCTGTGCGCAAATTGGCTGCTGCGTTTTCCACATTACAACAGTGACTACACTCCAAAAAGTATTTCATTGGCTGTAAAGCGCTTTGAGACGTCCGGTGGTCGTGAAAGGCGCTATATAAATGCAAGTCTTTCTTTCTTATGCACTGTTGAAGGTGCCGTCTTTCAGCTGAGACGCTAAACCTAGTCTGCCCTCTTGGGTGGATGTAAAAGATCCCATGGCACCATTCAAAAAAGGACAGGGGAGTACTCCCTGGTGTCCTGACCAATATTTATCCCCCAACCACCATCATTAAAACAGATTATCTAGTCATTATCTCTTTGCTGTTTATGGGAGCTTGCTGTGCGCAAATTGGCTGCCACGTTTCCCACATTACAACAGTGATTATGCTTCAAAAGTACTTAATTGGCTGTAAAGCGCTTTGGGACATTTAATGTCATGAAAGGTGCTATATAACTGCAAGTTTTTTCTTTCTATCTGCCCTCGTAGGTTCTTGTACCATTCTCTCTGATGGTATAATCCTTCCCTTAAGATTTTCAATCCACTATCTTTTTACTTTTCTGGTATACTCTTGTTTGTAAACATCCCAGTACACACATACCTCAAAGCCTCAATATTAATTCTGATTTTTTCAGTTGCTGCCTTTTAAGTTTATTTCTCTCAGGTTAGCCCCTTTTTGATTTCTTTCTCTCGGGTGCTCACTTAATGGTGTTAATTCTTACTTCAAATTATACTGCTTTCATGTGTGCTCCTACGCTCACTTTTACATTTTACTTCACTTCGGTCCTCTCCCTTTCAATTATAATTCTTTCTTGTTTTCTCCCATACTCCCTTTTATATTTAACTCCATTTGAATGCTCCCTTTTAACTTTTGCATTCCTCCAGGTGCTACCCTTTTCAAAGTCTACTTTTGTTCAGTGTTGCTTTTTAAAAGTTCCTCAGACTAGTGGTCTCCTTTTAATTATCCACGCCAGTTTTGGGTCTCAGCTGAACTTCCACAATCTCTGGAGGGCCTGTGAGAGTGCTGATCTCCTACATCACCACTTTTTTAAAGATATAGGGCTGGATTTTGAATGACCCATGGAGTAGGGTTTGGAGGCGTGTGGGGGGTTAAATTTGCGGGGTCGGGGTTTCCGACCCCATCCCGACTCCATCCCGCCTCCACGCAATTTTGACATAATCAGTCGCGGGGTTCCCGACTCCGTCCCGCCTTCAAGAGGTGGGAGAGGCCATTAAAACCCTTAACAAGCTCTAAATTGGCTCTGTAATGCCATTTTGAAACGCTGTAGCTAGTTTAACCCTCTTCTGACGTGCAGCACGCCTGGTGTGAAACACTCCAGTGAAACCTGGCGGGAGCACAAGTGGATAGCTGACTATCGGCTGCAGGTCCACTATTACAACGGAGATGTGATGAAGGTAGTAGTAGTAGTATTAGGTCTGAAAGTTGCCTCTGATGCTGCTGCATTGTATGTCTTCAGAGACTGCCTGGGAGGACTTGCTTGGCAAAAATATTTTTTCTCTCTCTCTCTTCTCGCTCCCTTCTCTCCCCCCTCCCCCCATTTTTGCATCCAGGTCCACTCACATCAAAAGCCAGGCAGGTCCTCTCTCACCAACAGTCTCTGAGACTAGGCAGTCAGCAATGATGACATCATCAGAGGCGACTTTCAGACTGAAAACACTAATTAGTTCATGGGTTCCCACATGCTCCAACTCAATTGCCCAATTAAGTGAAAATTGCATCAGGCATCCACATTAATCTGGAGTCGGGGGGGAAACACGAAATGCGGATTACACGACCCCAACCCGACCCCAAAACAAAATCCAGCCCATAGTTACAGGTGACTTTACTTCGATTACTCGCTGATCTTGATGCAGTTCATCGACCACGATTCCTTCTTTGGCTGGTGGTTGAATCTTCATCGACTGCACCTCCATCTTTGTGGCTATATTTACAGGATCACCAGGAGCCTTTCCAAGCACCTGCCACACTGGTCAACCAGAATTGAGATTTGAGTCTCTGGTTTATAATAGAGAGAATAAAGAATCACACTCTAGTAGAAGAGCCATGGCAATGTTCATGATCATCATTCAAAGATTGTGTTTTCGGGACTTGGGGACTTGAATTCTGGCAGTTGGGCTTTTTCTGTGGATGTAGATCTTTGCCATGCTAATGGCCACTCTCAGTTACAGTGGTAGCAAGGATACAATGATCTGTATACTATTCTTTTAAATTTAAGTTTATTGATTATCTACAGATAAACTATTATGAAAAAGAACCTTTTTTTTACTCCCTTCTTTAATCTGTTTACACATTCCAGTATTCTGACATCCTAGGATAACATTCCTTCATCCGCTAATCTTAGCAAAATGGTAGACATGAGGAAAGTGTGGTAGGATGTCCAAGAAAGTGACAGTATTTCACAATTACATGATTAATTTTATCCTTTGTCTTTTAATGCCTTCATTGAAGCTTTTACTTGAAAGCTTCAACCTCTCCCAAAAACCTTTGACTTGATATTCTTATCCAGAGCTGTGATGCTGTGGTTGTGCAGTCTAAACATGTGCAATGCATTCAGAGAGAGCCATGTATAATAGAAAGGTGAAAAGATGTGAACATTGTTGATCAGAAAGCTTAAGGAACGGGTTGTGGCTTTGGGGTGGAAGGTACAAGAACTTACAAGAGCAGATAAATGTGAAGGATATTCAAAGGTAAGTGCACAGTACTCGCCTCGGTAAGTGAGTCAGCACAAGTCAGTGATATGGTCCAACTAGCAATCTACAATGAATTATCAGGGATTGGAACTGGAAATGGGTATAACCAGGGACATGGTAGCCAGGAAATGGTTAATTTTTGAGAGAAACCAAGGAAATGGGGATACTAGATAAACTAAGGTTGGTAAAAGTAGAAAGAAAGGTATCAAGCCAGTCAGCTGTAGTAATTAAATATTTTTCTGTTTTTCTGCTAAAAAGTTTATTAAAGTTGAAGAGCTCGAAGACAAATTTTTAAATCTTTATTGAGGTAAAATTTATATATTTTTTAAACAGAGATGCCTTGTGTTTTTAAACAAAGGGTGTGTGTGTAAAATGGCAGACTACTGACTACGCACCTGTTGTCCATTTTGTTTTATGTTCCATAAACATCAGTAAGTGCATTAAGCTAAGAGAAGGATGGTGTTTTTTTCATTGCAATGAATTTATTTTTCAGAAAGAAGACTTTAATTTTGAAGCAAACAACCTTTTAATAATTTTGCTTGATTATTACCTGTATTTTATTGACAGAAAATGTAAACATTCTAATTGCTAACTGCTATCAGTCAGAGACAGACATACAAATTTTAAACAGAAGAATTGAATTTTGAAAGCTCTAATTACTGTCTGTGTTTTGTCAATGGTGTGTCATTAGAATGTTTACATTTTCTTAAAGCTGTGAGAGAGAGAGAGAGAAAGAGAGATAGACAGACAGAGATACACATCTTGGAGCTAATCCCAAATAGAAACTTCAATTTTTACAGTGATTGCTTAGAAAGTCAAAAACCAGTGCTGTCATACCTGGGATTTCTTCCCTATCTTGACTAATGCTGCTAGGTTCATATACTGTCCCTCCCCTCACTGCTGACCGATACCAGGATTCCACCAATGAGCTAAACCTCACATTTAACCCCCATTTGCACCAAATCTCAGCTCCACCATTCATTGCTCTGCCAAGCCCCAGGTTCCCCTTCCACAGTGATACCAGATCAAAGATTGGCCATGCTTCCAAACTCCAGTAGCCTCACTGAAGTGCTGTCAAACTTAAGGACCATTGCCCTCCTTGCTACCAAAGTTCAGAATGGTCCCCAGGTTCAGCTAAATCCCATTCCCTTTCCCTGGTGTTGCTAAATGCCAAAGCCCTGGAAGTCCATGCTATTTTTGGCATTTCTGGGGCTCAAAATCAGGACAACTGACTTGACGAGTTAGCAAATTGGGGGAGAAGCTACTGGCACTGGTTTTTTACCCTAGAACTGAAGGGTCAACATTTTCAAATGTGATTTGGTCATTCTTATGATCTGCCATATTAAACTGAGGACCAGTAGCACTGCAGCCCTGAATTTCCTGTATTTATGCTTGGACTGTACTAGGGGTAAGTTTGAATGAGAAATATAAGACACAACTGTTGTCAGGATCAGCTGAGACTAGCACAAGTTAGGAGCTTTTGAGCTCGAAGATTGCTGAAATGAGTAATGATTCCTGCAGCTAGGAATGACTTTTTGGTGTAATTCTTTGGCATTGAGCCTAGACTGCTTTGCTTCTGACTGCCTGTGGGAGTGAGATCACCAGGAGATCACTGTAATCTTTGCTGTTTAACACAGTCTACCTTTGTCACCACTGCCTTAACTTCTTTCTCCACCTTCAAATAAAGGACAAATCCTTCAATTAAGCTCCATGCCTCGAACATCACAATACATCAGATCAGACAGGTACGGTAGCCTAGTGGTTATGCTTCTGGACTAGTACTCCAGAAGCCTGGATTAATGATCTGGGGTGGGACATGAGTTCAAATCCCACCATGGTAGCTGGGGAATTTAAATACAGTTAATTAAATAGAAAAATCTGGAATTTAAAGCTAGTATCAGTAATGGTGACGGATTGTTGTAAAAACCCATCTGGTTCACTAATGTCCTATTAGGGAAGGAAATCTGCCACCCATACCTGGTCTGGCCTATATGTGACTCTAGACCCACAGCAATGTGGTTGACTCTTAACTGCCCTCTGAAATGACCTTACAAGTCACACATCACCACCTCAAGCGCAATTAGGGATGGGCAATAAATGCTGGCCTTGTCAGTGACGCCCATATCCCATGAATAAATTTTAAAAAATCTCTTTGCTCCAACATGACTTTGCCAATAATAATCAATTTCCAATGGTCCCGGATCTGTGTCCTCACGAATCAGTGGGATGGCTTGTCTAATAGCAGCTATGAAATCCTGAAAGGCCTAAAAGATACAAGTCTGCACCCCAGCTTTCAGAGTCTGAAAGCCAATATGCAAGATATGGCTTAACCTTTTCCCTGCTGCCATCTTTGTTTCCATGGAGGAGGAAGCACTGACTGGTTCCAAGCCACTTTTGAGATGCTTCATTGATCCCTGCAGTGAGGAAGAAGCTTCCTTGATATTGCTGCAAATGAGACCTGTGGACTCCAGAGTTGCACCTGCTGCACATCCTCAGAGCTTGTACGTGTTCCTTGAACAGGATTCTTTTCAGGTGATTATGGTGAGTTCCACAACTCTAAAACCATGGGTAGCCTTTTCCTCAGCCTCTGCTGGGAACAGCAACTTGCCATTTATATAGTGCCTTTAATGTAGAAAAATGTTCCAAGGCGCTTCACAGAGCTGTAATCACATGCCGAGCCAAAGGAGATATTAATATGCATGAAGAAATGCTTGGTCAAAGAGATGGGGTCGTAAGAAGGGTCTTAAAGGAGGACGGTGAAGGGGCAGAAGGTTTTAGAGAGGAATTGCCAGATTGTGGGCCTTGATTGCTGAAGGCATGGCTGCCAATGTTGGTATGAAGGGAGGGAGGAGGCACAAGAAGTCGGAGTCGGAGGAATGAAGAGTTGGGGTGGGGGGGGGGGGGGTGCGGTTGTAGGGCTGAGGGAAATTACAGGTAGGGAGGGGTGAGGCCATGAAGGAATTTAATGCGATATAGGATACGGGGAGCAGATTTTTGGATGAGTTGAAGTTTATGAAGAATGAAAGATGGGAGGCTGGCTAGAAAAGCATTGTAATAGTGAATTCAGGATGGTACACATTCTCACCCACCCCACTTCTCGGCTTCCCTTGTACTCTATAAATCACCTGGTTCCACATCCTAATTAACACTATCTAATTTCCCCCAGGTGAAAGTATCTGAGCTGGTTTGAAGAGTGAAAAATCAAGTGATTGAGGGGTTCATGACAGAGAAACAATAGGCAGGTACTCATGTGTTGATTTGACCTTCACATCCTCTTCCTCTTCAATATCATCCTCCTTGGCATTGTCTTCCTCATAGTCCACAAGGAACAATTTCCTTCTCTCCTGTTCCTTCTCCTCCCTATCATCTGGCCCCAGTTGCTGTGATGGATCTGCAGGAAAACAACAAGAACAACTTGCATTTATATAGCATCACTCATACATTAAAGCATCCAAAGGCGCTTCACAGGAGCATTATCAAACAAAATTTGATGCCAAGCCACATAAGGAGATATTAGGACAGGTGACCAAAAGCTTGGTCAAAGGGTAGGTTTTAAGGAATGTCTTAACGGAGAAGAGAGAGGTAGCGACATGGAGAGGTTTAGGGATGGAATTCCAGAGTTTGGGCCCTAGGCAGCTGATGGCAATGATGGAGCGTTTAAAATCAGGGACACGCAAGAGGCCAGAATTGAAGTATGTCAGAGATCTCTAAACGTTATAGGGCTTGAGGAGGTCACGGAGATAGGGAATGGTGAAGCCATGGAGGGATTTGAAAACCAGGATGAGAATTTTAAAGTTGAGGTGTTGCCGGACCGGGAGCCAATGTAGGCCAGTGAGCACAGAGGTGATGGGTGAACGAGACTTGGTGCGAGTTATGATATGGGCAGCATAGTTTTGAATGAGCTCAACTTTATGGAGGGTGGAAGATGAGAGGCTGACCAGGAGAGCATTGGAGTAGTCGAGTGTAGCGGTAACAAAGGCATGGATGAGGGTTTCAGCAGCAGATGAGCTGAGACAAGGGCAGAGATGGGCAACGTTACTTGCAGTCCTTTTTCTCGACTGGCCTTTAAATGTTTTCTCCAATGTTATTCATTACACCGCTAAATTATCAAATTCTCTGACAGTTATAGTGCTAAAGTGCTGCTTGAGGATTGTTAAAGGCTTGTGACGGCTGCTAATAAAATAAAATTCTCTCAAACTGCACGTGAAAGGCACATGTTTCCTCGATTTTTATTAATGTTGACAAAGAACATGCTTTTCCCACCTTTGTTTGTGAAAACAGGAATTCCCACCTCCAAGTCAGGAAAGTTCACTTGTATTCATGATCAGAGATTTTCTAACATAGCAAGTACCCTGGGAACCATGAGAAAAGCCTTAATCGTCATTCCTGCCACTTCGTTCTCATTAAAGGGATGGGGATTATTTTATAGTCCAGCCATGAAACAAAAGTAGCTAATTGTCTTGCACACTGCAAATTAGATAAAACAAATTACTGACATAGTAATACTTTAAATGGAACATTTGTTTACCCACCTTTGTCTGACTTTCATCAATACTTGACCTAAAGTAAACAGAAGTTCACCTAGTTCAAATGTCTAGGATTGCAATTTAATATTCAGATAATTAGAATGGATCATGGCAATATAACACCAGGAAAGAACAATTAAAATGACAGTGAGTTTGTACTTTACAAGTACAGCAAATGCCAGCTGAGCATTCAGATTAGGCCTCTAACCTACACTTCAAAAGTACTTTAGCAAAATACTGCGGATTGAAACAACAACAGAAAACGCTGGAAAAACTCAGCAGGCCAGGCAACATCCATGGAGAGAGAAACAGAGTTAACGTTTCAGGTCGAAACCCTTCATCAGAACTGAGAAAAGAGCAGGAAATGAAACAGATAAAAATGCAAGGGGGAGGCTGGGGGGAGGAATAACTATGGTAAGTAGAGACATTAAGAGATGCTCAAGACAAGTCGAGATGGTAATGGGACAGGTTAAGAAACAAAAGGTGAAGTGTGAAATGCTGGCAGAATGAGAGACAGCTGACGTAGGGGGAGAGAGAGAGAAAAAAAAGGAAAAAGGCACAAACCAAAAGGGTGGATAAAATGTATATATATGTGGTGGGGGCCGAGGTTATGATCTGAAATTGTTGAACTCGATATTGAGTCCGGAAGGCTGTAAAGTGCCTAAACGAAAGATGAGGTGCTGTTCCTCGAACTTACGCTGAGCTTCCATGGAACAATGCACGAGGCCGAGGACGGTGAAGGCTGAATGGGCGTGGAGAGGTGAATTAAAATGACAAGCGACCGGAAGCTCGGGGTCACCCTTACGGACTGAACGGAGGTGTTCCGCAAAGCGGTCACCCAATCTGCGTTTGGTCTCCCCAATGTAGAGGAGACCACATCGTGAGCAGCGAATACAGTATACTAGATTGCAAGAAGTACAAGTAAATCGCTGTTTCACCTGGAAGGGGTGTTTGGGGCCCTGGAGAGTGGGAAGGGGGGATGTATAAGGGCAGGTGTTTCATCTCCTGCGCTTGCACGGGAAGGTGCTGGGCGAGGGGGAAGGGGTGCTGGGGGTGATAGAGGAGTGGACTAGGGGGTCTCGGAGGGAGCGGTCCCCTACGGCAGCTGTCTCTCATTCTGCCAGCATTTCACACTTCACCTTTTGTTTCTTAACCTGTCCCATTACCATCTCGTCTTGTCTTGAGCATCTCTTAATGTCTCTACTTACCATAGTTATTCCTCCCCCCAGCCTCCCCCTTGCATTTTTATCTGTTTCATTTCCTGCTCTTTTCTCAGTTCTGATGAAGGGTTTCGACCTGAAACGTTAACTCTGTTTCTCTCTCCATGGATGTTGCCTGGCCTGCTGAGTTTTTCCAGCGTTTTCTGTTGTTGCTTCAAAAGTACTTCATTGGCTATAAAGCACTTTGGGACGTCCTGAGGTCATGAAAAGCGCAATATAATGCAAGAGTTTCTTTCTCTTTCTCTCTCTCTCTCTCTCTCTCTCTCTCTCTCTCTCTTTCTCTCTCTCTTTCTTTCGCTTTCTCTCTCTTCTCTTTCTTTCGCTTTCTCTCTCTCTCTCTCTTTCTAATTCAATTGTCAAAGTGGAGGAAAGGCTTAGGCATATATTTTTTCTGAATCTATGTGGACCTAAAAAGGGTGACCAGAATGTGTCTTGGGACATTCTAAGAATAAGTTTAAGATGGAAGGACTGTTGTCATTGCTTCTTCTGTATTTGTAATCATTGCGCAATAGATACAACAAAGGCTATAGGCCCCGACAACATCCCAGCTGTAGTGCTAAAAACCTGTCCTCCAGAACTAGCCACTCCTCTAGCCAAGCTGTCCCAGTATAGCTCCAACACTGGCATCCAACCGCAAAGAGAAAAATTGTCCAGGTATGTCCTGTCCACAAAAAGCAGTTCAAATCCAATCTGGCCAATTACCGCTTCATTTGCCTACCCTCAATCATCAGCAAAGTGATGGAAGGTATCGTCGACAGTGCTATCAAGCGACCCTTGCTCACCAACAACCTGTTCACCGATGCTCAGTTTGGGTTCCACCAGGACCATTTGGTTCCAGACCTCATTACAGCTTCTTTGGTCCAAGCATGGACAAAAGAGCTGAATTCTATAGGTGAGCTGGGAGTGACATCAAGGCAGCATTCGACTGAGTGTGACACCAAGGAGCCCTAGTAAAACTGAAGTCAATGGGGGTCAGGGGAAAAAATCTCCACTGGCTGGAGTCATACCTAGCACAAAGGAAGATGCTTTTGATTGTTGGAGGCCAATCATCTCAACCCAAGGACATCGCTGCAGGAGTTCTTCAGGGCCGTGTCCCAGGCCCAACTATCTTCAGTTGCTTCATCAATGAACTTCCCTCTATCATAAGGTCAGAAGTGGGGATGTTTGCTGATTGCATAGTGTTCAGTTCTATTCGCAGTTCCTCAGATAATGAAGCAATCCATGTCCACGTACAGCAAAACCTGGACAACATCGAGGCTTGGGCTGATAAGTCACAGTATCATTCACACCACACAAGTACCAGACAATGACCATCTCCAACAAAAGAGAGTTTAACCACCTTCCCTTGATAGTCATTGGCATTACCATCACCGAATCCCCCACCATCAACACTCTGGGGGTCACCATTGACCAAAAACCCAACTGGACCAGCCACATAAATACTGAGGCTGCAAGAGCAGGTCAGAGGCTGGGTATTCTGTAGCAAGTGACTCACCTCCTGACTTCCCAAAGCCTTTCCACCATCTCCAAGGCTCAAGTCAGGAGTGTGATGGAACACTCTCCACTTGCCTGGATGAGTGCAGCTCCAACAACATTCGAAGCTTGCCATCATCCAGGACAAAGCAGTCCGCCTGATCGACACCCCAGCTACTGTCTTAAACATTCACTCCCTCCACCACTGGCGCAATGTGGCTGTAGTGTTTATGATTTACAAGATGCACTGCAGCAATTCGGCGAGGCTTTTTCGACAGCACCTCCCAAACCCGCGACCTCTACCACCTAGAAGTCAAGGGCAGCAAGTGCATGGAAACACCACCAAGTCACACACCATCCTGACTTGGACATATCTTGCCATTCCTTCAATGCCGCTGGGTCATATGGACTGCACTGGTTCAAGATAGTATAGTGAACAGTAAGGAGGATAGCGATAGACTGCGAGAGGACATAGGCAGGCTTGTGGAATGGGCGGACATGTGGCAGATGAAATTTAACGGAAAAAAGTGCGAAGTGATTCATTTTGGTGGGAAGAATGAGGAGAGGCAATATAAATTAAAGGGTTCAATTTTAATGGAGGTGCAGGAACAAAGATACCTGGGGGTATATGTGCACAAATCGTTGAAGGTGGCAGGGCAGGTTGAGAAAGCGGTTAAAAAAGCATATGGGATCCTGGGCTTTATAAATAGAGGCATAGAGTACTAAAGCAAGGAAGTTATGATGAACCTTTATAAAACACTGGTTCGGCATCAACTGGAGTACGGTGTCCAATTATGGGCACTTTAGGAAGGATGTGAAGGCCTTAGAAAGGGTGCAGAAAAGATTTGCAAGAATGGTTCCAGGGATGAGGGACTTCAGTTACGTGGATAGACTGGAGAAGCTGGGGTTGTTCTCCTTAGAGCAGAGAAGGTTGAGAGGAGATTTGATAGAGGTGTTCAAAATCATAAGGGGTCTAGACAGAGTAGATAGAGAGAAACTGTTCCCATTGGTGGAAGGATCAAGAGTTCTCTGCAGCCGAGAGCGAGAGTCCCGTAGGCTGTGTTGCCTGCCCGGTGCCAGGGTTAAGGACATCTCCTCTGGGCTGGAAAGAAACTTGCAGTGGGAGGGGGTGGATCCAGTTGTCGTGGTCCATGTTGGTACAAACGACGTAGATAGGACAAGGAAACCGGTTCTGTTAAAGGAGTATGAGCAGCTGGGGGTCAAATTAAAAAAACAGAACCTCAAGGGTAATAATCTCTGGATTATTACCTGAGCCACGAGCGAATTTGGCTAGGACAAATAAAATTAGAGAGTTAAATGAGTGGCTCAAAGACTGGTGTGGGAGAAATGGGTTTTGCTTCCTGGGACACTGGCACCAGTACTGGGGCAGGAGGGAGCTGTTCCGTTGGGACGGGCTTCACTTGGCCAGTGCTGGGACTAGAGTCCTGGCGGATCATATAACTAGGGCTGTAGAGAGGGCTTTAAACTAACTAGTGGGGGGGGAGGTTCCTAGAGAGCAAATAATAAAAATGATAACAGAGAAGGTCATAGACTTAGGTAGCAGTGGGGAAATTAAAAACCAGAGTGTGTCAGGAAGGGGCAGAAGGTATGGAGTAAAAGGTAAAGTAATAAAAAGGGCAAAAGCAGGAAATAAGTGTCACAAAACATATTTGAAAGTTCTCTATCTGAATGCACGTAGCATTCAAAACAAAATAGATGAGTTAATGGCACAAATAACTGCATATGGGTATGATCTTGTGGCCATTACAGAAACATGGCTGCAGGGTGACAATGCCTGGGAATTAAACATACCAGGTTATTTAACGATCAGGAAGGACAGGCAGGAAGGAAGGGGAGGTGGGTGGCTATGTTAATAAAGGAAGGAATCACTGTAATACAGAGAAATGATATTGGGTCAAAAGATCAGGATAATGAAACAGTTTCGGTGGAGATAAGGAATAATAAGGGGAAACAAACACTAGTGGGAGTAGTATATAGGCCTCCAAACAGTTGCAACTCTGTTGGACGGAGTATCAATCAGGAAATAGTTGAGGCTTGTAATAAGGGAACATCTATAATTATGGGGGATTTTAACTATCATATTAATTGGACAAATCAAATTGGGCAGGGCTGCCTTGAGGATGAGTTCATTGAGTGTATTAGGGATGGGTTTCTTGAGCAGTATGTAACTGAACCGACCAGGGGGCAAGCAACCTTAGATCTGGTCCTGTGTAACGAGACAGGATTAATTAAAAATGTCCTAGTAAAGGATCCCCTTGGAATGAGTGACCATAACATGGTTGAATTCCATATTCAATTAGAGGGTGAGAAGGTTGGATCTCAAACAAGCGTGCTAAGCTTGAATAAAGGAGACAGGCTAAGTAAGTGGGCAGAGATTTGGCAGATGGAATACAATACTGGAAAGTGTGAGGTTATGCACTTTGGCAGGAAAAATAGTAGAGCAAGTTATTATCTTAATGGCAAGAAACTGGAAAGTACTGAAGTACAAAGGGATCTGGGGGTCCTGGTGCACGAAACTCAAAAGGTTAGTATGCAGGTGCAGCAAGTGATTAAGAAGGCCAATGGAATGTTGGCTTTCATTGCTAGGGGGATAGAATATAAGAATAGGGAGGTATTGCTTCAGTTGTACAAGGTATTGGTGAGACCGCACCTGGAATACTGCATACAGTTTTGGTGTCCATACTTAAGAAAAGACATACTTGCTCTCGAGTCAGTACAAAGAAGGTTCACTCGGTTAATCCCAGGGATGAGGGGATGGACATATGAGGAGAGGTTGGGTAGATTGGGACTCTACTCATTGGAGTTCAGAAGAATGAGAGGCGATCTTATTGAAACATATAAGATTGTGAAGGGATTGGATCGGCTGGATGCAGGGAGGATGTTCCCGATGATGGGTGAGACTAGAACTAGGGGGCATAGTCTTAGAATAAGGGGCTGCTCTTTCAAAACTGAGATGAGAAGGAACTACTTCACTCAGAGGGTGGTAGGTCCATGGAATATGCTGCCCCAAAAAGCTGTAGAAGCTACATCATTACATAAATTTAAAACAGAAATAGACAGTTTCCTAGAAGTAAAGGGAATTAAGGGTTACGGGGAGCGGGCAGGAATTTGGACATGAGTCTAGGTTCGGATCGGTCATGGCCCTGTGGGTAGCGTAGTGGGCCCAGGGGCTGTGTAGCCTGATCCTGCTCCTATTTCGTGTGTCCAATTCTGTTAGGTTCAGGAGATGGTTCTGTGATAGTAGATTGGCGGTTAGGATCAGATCAGCCATGATCTTATTGAATGGCGGAGCAGGCTCGAGGGGCCAATTGGCCTACTCCTGCTCCTATTTCTTATGTTCTTATGTAAGGCAGCTCACCACCACCTTCTCGAGGGCAACTAGGGATATGCAATAAATGATGGCCTTGCCAGCAACACTCATATCCCGAGAATGATTAAATATATACATTTTTTTAATTAAAAGAATCCTAGATTAAAACATACAAGGAGAATATGCTATTCCAAATGTATTGTATTAAATGAAGAGGACCAGATGGCATGTTACTTGTCTTCAGATGACAGTGTTAATAAGATTGCAAGGTAAACAGGAGTTGCTGTGCTATTATTTCAAAGGAAGTCAATTTTTTATTGTTAACCTAATATCTTTGTCTTCATCTGTCAAGAAAACAAGTATGTAGGAAGATACAGATTAACCTATTTGGATTTTGTGGTTCTCTGTTTTAGCACAATATTTTAAGGATGCTGTTTCCAAATTCAAACTTTGAAATAATAAATATTACTTTCTATGTCCTTATATCCCACCCTAAGTCCTTATACCCCACCCTATCACAAAATTTGAACATGATTTATAGTCTAAAAATTATATTTGGAAAATTGCATTCTGAGAACAATAAACTGATACCTCGATATTGCTCCCATGAAATGTTTTACTGTTAAAGAATGTAAACACTAATCCAATGTATAAAGCCACCTTTATAGAATTATAGAATCTTGCAGCACAGAAGGAGGCCATTTGGCCCATCATGCCTGTGCCGGCTCTTTGAAAGAGCTATCCAATTAGTCCCACTCCCTCAATCTTTATCAATGGCCATGAAAACTTTTCTTTTTCAAGTATTTATCCAATTCCCTTTTGAAAGCTACTATTGAATCTGCTTCCACCACCCTTTCAGTCAGTGCATTCCAGATCATCATAACTCGCTGTGTAAAATAGTTTCTCCTCATCTCCCCTCTGGTTCTTTTGCCAATTATTATTTTAAATCTTTTCCCTTTGGGTACCAACCCACCTGCCAGTGGAAACAGTTTCTCCTTATTTACTCTGTCAAATCACCCCATAACTTTCTATACTCTAAAGAAAACCATCCATGCTTCTCTAGCCTCTCCACAAAACTGAAATCCCTCATCTCTATATTTGCCATGAGAAGTACTTCATATTACAATCCAGGCTCTCTCCTGATTCTATTTGTGTTTGCAGCTATATCTCTATAAGCAACCCTTTGCCTCTTGTGATAAGAAACTTAGGCCTCGATATTCACCCTCCCACGAGGGGCGAGAGAGAGTCGTGGGTGGGGGGTGGGGCTGTGTGGGTTACAGGTTCTCAACACACCGCGCACACGCACGGCGGCAGATAGCGGGGCATCTGAATGTCCTGCCACGGAGAGGTGGGACATTTAATTAACATATTTAAATCGGGCTCCTACAGTGCAATTGGGAGCCCAATTTTAAAATTCAGCCTCCCCTGCTGCCAACTGTTGCCTCTCTCTTTCCTCGCCCCTGCCTTCTGCTTTTCCCACCTTCCCCTCCCCCGTCTCCAAGGTTCACCGGCTACGGCCTCCTGCCACTGGTGTTCCCTTCCAGATGTCGGCCAGGCTGTCAATTTGGGCGGCTGCCATTCGGGAAATGGAACAAGGAATGATTGAGGTGTTGCCATTAAGTTCGTCAGGACCTCCACATCCTGCGGCCATCTTGGCCTCCCCACACCCTCCCCGTCTCCCTGTAAATATCTGAGCCACGCAATTAGATGTGGGCTGTGTGGAGTGTACCACGTGATCAGCAATTACCCTTTTATTAAGTTATTTCACTCTGTAAATTACACAGGCTGTCCACAATGCATTCCTGTCCTCTTAAACAACCTGAAATTGATAAAGCACATTTCAGTCTCTATCGTTATGTGACCAAAGAGCTTGTGTTTACATATTAACAATTTGACTTTATAAAAATAGAAAGAGAATCCCAGTCTAATGCGTAATTGACCAAAACATTAATTTAAATAATGCAGTGCAGTTACACCTTGTGGCTTTAAGGGAACACACACCTTATACGTTGGCAACAGAATAATATATTGTGCATTAAATTGTATAATATTTCTGTTGTGTTATGAACAGGGAGATAACTAGTATAACAAGCCATAAAGGAAAAACAATAAAATATTGAAACTTTATCATTTGGAGCAGAATGGAGCTTTGCTACTGTCACTAAGGTTATAGAGGAAGGAAATTGTTCACTTTCTCTATTTGAATCTCTATTAGAATCAACAACATGGGCATCTGCAGCTGCAAACTTTCCTCTCCCCTGACCCCAATCCTGATACATTTTCCTTCCAGTGTGTGGCACGGCAACAGATGTGTTTTAAAACCTAATGCGAGTAGATCTAAATGTGGTGCAAGGTGAACAGCTCAAGATGAGATTGATGTTTAAACAGCAATAGATGGACAATTTGAACTCATTTAAAGTGGTCAAAAACAGATTTTGATCATAAATCCAATTTACTGCACAAAGAAAATCTTCCCTTTAGCCTTCAAAAGAATGAGACTACGTATAAATAAAAAGACTAATGGGTGCAATTAAAAAAAAAATACACTCCTTTAGTTAAATATTTATGAACTACAAGAACATTAGCAATATTGTATGAGTCCATAAAAAAGATGACAGTAGATGAAATACATTTTATTCCAGTAGTTCTTCCTATAGAATATCTCCTCGCCATATAATGTGTTTCTTTAGCTCTCCTCTCATCATGTCAAAATCCCAAAAGAAAGATTCTTTTCTATCTAGATACCTGACAATAAAATCCCATTAAAGTGTCTTTGATCTTATTAATGTTGTATATTGTATATCCTTGGAAAAAAAAATCAGCATTTTTAGAAATCCAGGTATGACTTGTATAAGAGGAATTCAGTTTTTGCTTATAAGATCATAGTTTTCTTTTTCAAATATACTCTTCAAGATTTTACTTGTGTGGCACATTTTTCTGTTTGCAAGCTGCCTCATTGAACAATGTGCACACACAGTATAAAGTATGTGGATCGTGACGTGAGTAGTTAAATAGCGTGCATAGTTCATGGATAAGACATGTTTTACAACTGTGCCGTTCTATTAGATTCTATTCTTTTTTCTTTTCAGTGCACCCATAATAATTAATGACATGCTATGCAATATTGTTCTTTATTCATTAAAATACCACATGGATTAAAATGTGAGAGCCAACATTTAAAGAGACAAACATTTTGGGGTTTAATTACTTTGGGGGTTCCCGATTGTCCACTGTAACCTCGGAGAGCTTATCATTGAAGAAAATTGCAATTTTTCAAATGCAGTACCGTATCTTCCAATGTGTATATTGTAGTGAATAATCCTGATCATACTGCACGGTGGTTTAAAAAAAAACACAAAATGTTTCACCTTTTCCTGCAACATGATGCTGCCTCACTGTCCGGGGTCTTAATTAATAAAAACATGACGGCACCTAAAACAAACACAAACAGAAAGATTTGCCTTGACAGCAGTAGCAGAAGACACTGACCTCAAGGGGGAAAAAATGTCAATGTATTTTCAAGAGATCATTATATCTGGTCTGGATCGTGCATCATAATCAAAGAGTATGGATAATTTTACAGTACAATTCAAACCCCTTCCCCTTTGTTTATTCTAAAGCCTCATAACCATTATAACCAGCTATTACACTATTAATTCAGTACAATGAGCTCATTCACTCTATTTGACATGAAGCTTAATTTAATAGGAATGTTTCCAAAAGTTAAAGGATCCTCTGAAACGGTGTTGCTTCCAACTGCAATAGTAATGTTAATATTCAGATATTAAATGTGAATGTACATTTGGCAAATTACAGAAAACATGCCATTATCACTTCATGAAAAGAACAAAACTGAAAGCACCATGTAAAATTGTCATTCTCCTGGAGAAACTGGCAAGGAGCCTAGAATTTCAGTGGTAGAATCCCCATATTAGGAGTTATCGATGATGTATATCTGGGCCTTGCGCTGGAGAATCCTTGTTGGGCCTGAGCCTCCTGGGGCAGGGACTGCCTATGTTCAGAATTCCTGCATTCCAGACTTTCAGAGGAACCCAGCGTATGGCCAGCAGAGGGATGCTGGTCAGATCAGCCATAGTTCCCTGACTACTGGCAGTTGTGGTGCCCGCTCGGAGGTCTAGGCTGGGATTGTAGGCTGGACCCTTGAAGGTTTGGGAGGACAATTTATTTTAAGCTAATTAAGGAGAGCCAACACGGATTTGTAAAAGGAAGATCGTGTTTGACTAATCTAATTGAATTTTTTGATGAAGTAACAGAGGATTGATGAAGGGAATGCAATGGATGTTGTCTACATGGATTTTAAGAAGGCGTTTGACAAAGTACCATATAGAAGGCTGGTTAGCAAAATTGAGGCTCATGGAATAGGTGGATCAGTGGCAGCTTGGATAAGGAATTGGCTTAAGGACAGAAAACAGCGAGTTGTGGTAAATGGCTGTTTTTCAGACTGGAGGATGGTCGACAGTGGTGTTCCCCAAGGGTCAGTGCTGGGGCCACTGCTTTTTTTGATATATATAAATGACCTGGATATTGGAATACAGAGTAGAATTTCTAAATTTGCCGATGACACCAAACTTGGGGATGTGGCAAACAGTGATGATGATACCAATCGACTGCAACAGGACTTAGAAAGGCTAGCAGAATGGGCAGACAAGTGGCAGATGGAATTTAATACAGAGAAGTGTGAGGTGATACATTTTGGCAGAAGGAACAGGGAGAGGCAATATACACTTAATGGCACAGTTTTAAAGAGTGTGCAGGGACAGAGGAACCTGGGAGTTAATGTGCATAGGTCCCTGAAGGTGGCAGGACATATCGAGAGAGTGGTTAACAAAGCATATGGGATCTTGGGTTTCATAAATAGAGGTATTGAGTACAAAAGTAGAGACGTTATGCTGAACCTTTATAAAGCGCTGGTTAGGCCACAACTGGAATATTGCGTCCAGTTCTGGTCACCACACTTTAGGAAGGATGTGAAGGTCCTTGAGAGGGTGCAGAGGAGATTTACCAGAATGGTTCCGGGGATGGGGGATCTTAGCTACAAGGACAGGTTGGAGAAGCTGGATTTGTTTTCATTAGAGCAACGGAGGTTGAGGGGTGATTTGATAGAGGTGTACAAGATTATGACGGGTTTGGATAGGCTAGACGGGGAAACGCTGTTCCCACTAGTTGATGGTACAAGGACTAGGGGACACAGATTTAAGGTTTTGTAAAAGAGATACAGGGGGGACGTGAGGAAAAACTTTTTTACACAGCGAGTGGTGATGACCTGGAATTCGCTGCCGACGGAAGTGGTGGAAGCGGAGACACTCAATGTTTTCAAGGGGAGACTGGATAGGCACTTGAGGGAAATAAACTTGCAGGGCTACGGGGATAGAGCGGGAGAATGGGACTGAGTGGATTGCTCTACAGAGAGCCGGCACGGACTCGATGGGCCGAATGGCCTCCTTCTGTGCCGTTATGACTCTGACAATTTATTTTCTCAATGTTTAAAGCAGCCTCCTTACAAAGGGGGGAAACTAGAACTTCTTTCCGGGATGAGGGGGGACCCAATTTGATTTGTTGGATGGCCTAGATGTGCCCCTGCTAGTGAGGGTGCCCACCATTGGCACACAAATTAGGGACCTTTCCCTGACTCCGGAAAGTCAGACAGGATTGCTGTCCCACAGAGTGAGGAGGTTGTGAGTTCACATACATAATCTAGGCAGACACTTAAGTGTCATACCGAGGGTGTGTTGCAATGTTGGATGTTCGGTCTTTCAGCTGAGTTGGTAAACCAATACCATGTCAGCCAGATCAGTTGTATGTAAACAATCCCATGGTACGATACGGAGACAAGCAGGGAACTTCTTCAAATGTCCTGGCCAGCATTTATCACACAATCAGCACCTCCAAAAATGGATTAACTGGTCATTTACCTCATTGTTGTTTGTGGGATTAGGTTGCGTGCAAATTGGCTGCCACATTTGCCGACAAAACACTTCAAAAGCTCCACTGACTTTGAACTACTTTGGGAGATCCAGAGAACGTGAAAGATACTATACAAATCCAAGTTCTTCCTTTCTTTCTTGTATGAAATGCTCATATATATAAACCCCAGAAAACTATTTATCTCTAAGGTCTTTTCCCACCTGCAATCTTGATTTTAAAGATCTGTATTCCCGTAATCCTAGATCTTTGTGCTCCTCTCTTCAATTGATAATTTTACTATTTAGGATATATTTCCATTCCCATTTCCCCACCCCCCCCCCAAAAAAAAATGTGCTACTTTGCATTTATCTTTGTTGAATTGTGCTTGCCACATAACTACCAACTTTTATCTTTATGTAATAGAAACAGAAAATGCTGGAAACACTCAGCATGTCAGGCAGCATCTGTGGAGAGAGAAACAGAGTCAACGTTTCAGGTTGATGAACTTTCGTCAGAACTGGAAAAAGTTAGAGATGTAACAGATTTTAAGCAGGTGCAGAGGCAGGGAAAGGGGGGAGGGGAGGAAAGAATGAAAGGGAAGATCTGTGATAGGGTGGAAGGGAGGAAAGATTAAATGATAAAAGGGATGATAGTACAAAGCAAAAGGAGATGGTAATGGGACAAGAAAAGAAACATAAGATGAGTCTCAAAGAGGTGTAAATGGGAATGACAGAAACATCAACAGCTGCCATGTGAAAAAATAGGGGCGGAGGTTATGATCTGAAATTGTTGAACTCGATGTTGATTCCAGAAGGCTGTAAAGTGCCTAATTGAAAGTTGAAGTGCTGTTCTTTGAGCTTACATTGAGTTTCATTGGAACAGTGTAAGAGGCCGAGGACAGAGAGGCCAGAGTTGGAGTGGAGCGGTGAATTAAAGTGACAAGCGATCGGAAGCTCGGGGTCACGCTTACGGACTGAACAGAGGTGTTCCGCAAAGCGGTCACCCAATCTGCGTTTGATCTCCCCAATGTAGAGGAGACCGCATCGTGAGCAGCGAATACAGTATACTAAATTGCAAGAAGTACCAGTAAACCGCTGTTTCACCTGGAAGGAGTGTTTGGGGACCTGGACAGTGGGAGGGGAGATGGTAAAAGGGCAGGTGTTGCATCTCCTGCGCTTGCACGGGAAGGTGCCGTGGGAAGGGGAGGGGGTGTTGGCGGTGATAGAGGAGTGGACCAGGTTGTCTCGGAGGGAACGGTCCCTTTGGAATACTGAAAGGGGGTGGGAGGGGAAGATGTGTTTGGTGGTGGGATCACGCTGGAGGTGGCGGAAATGGCAGAGGATGATCCGTTGAATGTGGAGGCTGGTGGGGTCTTTTTGTCGTCTTCTGCATGCTTCCTTATAATTTGCCTAATTTGGAATCATCAGCAAATCTTGATAATGCTCCCTCTTTGTCCATGTCCAAATCATTTGTGTATAGAAAATAAGAGAAGGCGCCTTACAGATCCCTGGGGTACACCACTAGCTGCATCTAGCTACTGCAAGAAACATTCATTTACTCCTACTCACTGCTCTCTATCTTGCAGCCACCCGTTCCTGCCACTAATTTAGCTTTAATACCATCGACCTTAATCTTTATAATACTTTATCAAGTACGTTTTGAAATACAACACATCCTGTGAATTCCCTTTTGTTTATCTGCTCAGTAATGTCCTTGAAGAATTTGCCTGTGGTGACTCCTTGAAATTTACCTTCAGCTGTCTGATCACATCTTGTATTGACATCAGCTGTGGAGAAGATCATATTTAAGCCATTTGCAGTTTCAGGCCTTCATGAAGACACTTGTTGGCAAGCAGTTTCTGAATAGGAGAAAAGGCAAATAAGGATACATAAATACAGGAATATTTGCTAATGCCAAGGAACAGAATGGAAAAATATTTGATTATTCAACACAGTTAACTGACCATAGGTCTCGTACCTGTGATCTCAAATAGTTTGCTACCAAATGAAATGAAAGGGTGGCTGTAGAATAACTAATAATTTACAGCACTTTAAGAGAGCAGCTGGAACTCTTTATCTGAAAGTAAAATGGAATATGTTCCTACCTTTTGTATTCATTTATCATAATCATAGCACAGGCCGGAGGCAGATCAAAGCTCCTTCTGTTCTGTGACATTCAACCTAATCTCAGAAAAGTACGCCTTGACACTTGTGAGTAACTTTTTCAACTGTATGCGCTGCCTAAATGAGATTCCAATTTATGCAGAATCACGGAGTGAATTGTGCTGTGGATCCACACAATGGTACTGGTCTAGACATACCCAAACTTACTTTACATTCAATCCATATGGCTAACAATGAGAGGAGGTTTTTTTTTTATCTGATTAGAGTAGAATACCAAATGAATGTGTATTAACCCATTGAGTGTGTCAGTCCTTCTCGGTTCTTATTTTTAAATTATTTTAACGCACTCCTGGCTGGCCTCCTACGTAAACCTGAGGTCATCCTAAACTTTGCTGCCCGTGTCCTAACTCGCAGCAAGTCTCGTTCACCCATCACCCCTGCGCTCGCTGACCTACATTGGCTCCTGGTTAAGCAACACCTCGATTTTTAAAATTCTCATCCTTATTTTCAAATCCCTCTATGGCCTCGCCCCTCCCTATCTCTGCAATCTCCTCCAGCCCCACAACTCCACTGAGATATCTGCGCTCCTCTCATTTTGGCCTCTTGAGCGTCCCTGATTTTAATTGCTCAACCGCTGGCGGCCATGTCTTCAGCTGCCAAGCCCCTAAGCTCTGGAATTCCCTCTCTAAACCTCTCCGCCTCTCTACCTCTCTATCCTCCTTTAAGACATTCCTTAAAACCTACCTCTTTGACCAAGCTTTTGGTCATCTGCCCTAATTTCTCCATATGTGTTTCAGTGACAAATTTTGTTTTATAATGCTCCTGTGAAGCGCCTTGGGACGTTTTACTATGTTAAAGGTGCTTTATAAATACAAGTTGTTGTTTTTGTTGTTGAATTATTTTCTCACCCCTGTACAAGGTACCACTCTCTAATAAGGATATCAGGTGGCACTCTCTCAAACTTCTGCCAACAATGCTGTATAACTATCTGCTAAGAGATTACACAAGACTGCAGCCTATGTGTGACCCACCATTTGATTTTCTCTCCCTCTGTGCTGAACATCTCTGATTAGATACATTTCTGATTTGCTGAAACTAGGCATTCATTTTGCTGCTATCTTCTATGGTAATAAACCTAGATACCTTTCAATTCATGAACTTATGTTTAAATATTAGAAACAACTGATGATTCTTTGCTTTTTTCATTCTCGGGATGTGGACCTTGCTGGCAAATCTGGCATTTATTGCCCATCCATAGTTGCCCATTTGATACACCTGAGTGACTTCAGAGGGCAGTTAAGAGTCAACCACGCTGGTGTGGGACTGGAGTCATGTATAGGCCAGACCAGGTAAGTATGGCAGGTTTCCTTCCCTAAAGGACACTAGTGAATCAATTGAGTTTTTACGACAATCCGACAGTTTCATGGACACTTACTGACATGAATCTTGTCATTCATGGGAAATGACTTATGACATAATACTGGGCGGCCTGCTGGTGGCGCTGTCCAGGGAGAGTATAAATACTCGGGCATGGGCCCAGCTTGCTCAGGACATTCTTTAACAGGAACTAGTGAAGGACAACTAGATCTCCATGTTGTAAAACAGTTGATTAAAGCTTTGTTTAACGCTTAGACCAAGTGCCTAGTAGTTTTCTTACGTCACTTACTGATATCAGTTTTTTTAATTTCCAGATATTTTTAACTATTAAAATTCTCAAACTGCTACGATGGGATTTGAATTTGCGTTCTCTGGATTATTAGTCCAGGCCCCTGGATTGCTAGTCCAGTAACTATACGACCGTACCCTGTGCAGCCTTCTGATAGTATACAATTATTTTTCTTGTAATAAAAATAAATGTGAAATAAAGTAACAATTTCAAGCTGGTATGAACAGATTTTTTAACATTCACTTCCCTAAGTATTAGTCTTATATTTTCCAATAAACATATTTCACTATTTGCAGCACTTACATGCAGATTAAAAACATAAATATTCAGAATCTATTTAAGGGCAACCTCTTCAGAATTAGCTTTTGGTTATTAAAAGTGCATCAAACTCATTTCCCTTGTTTCTGATTTCTTCAATTTTCATCCACTTAATTTTAATATGTTGCAGTTTAATTAAATGTACAGGCTGGGATTTATCCTCTGTTAATTCCCAGTGTTCATAAATCATGAACAGCAATTTAACAAACTGCAAATTAGTGTAATTTCTATTCTTCATGTTGTTTTCATCCAAAAGAATATGTGTTACACAGTTTAACTTCAAAATATTTTCAGTAAAGCTTTGAATGTGAATTTCATGGGTATCACAAATAACATTTTTGATATCATCAGCATATTTAGACTGGTATAAGCTCGAATGCATTTTACAAAATAAAGTATTGGTATATGATTAATTAAATAATCTATTCACTAAATGATAGTCTCTCTGCTTTGCAAAATATGAAACGACTAAATGCAACCATTATCTGTATTGCAATTACCAATGTTTCTAGATAATTAATAGTTTTACATCTGACACATATCCGTAACATCACACCTTTCAAAGGTGGACACCTAAAGGTGTGATCTCAAAAGCATCAGACCTCAGCAGTTACAGCTCCACAATCCCAAAAAATCATGATTGTGACTAATCAAAAATCTAATTGACTGACTGTGAAAGAAACAGCAAAAAATCAAGCTACTAAATCCCTAATTTTTCTTTCTCGTAATTAACGATTCCCAAAGCAGCAAGTACCTCAAAACCAACTAATCAAATCATTCAATTAGTCTCTGCGCAGTCTTCAGTTGCCATTTTCTTTCATCATTCAGGTCAATATATACAGCTAAAAATAACATTTGCTCATGCTTTTCAATCCGCTTCCGCGGAACGACAACACCCAGAGTGTACTATGAGAACCAGGCGGAACATTGATTAGCTTACATTTGCCATTTATTAATGAGCTGTTAAATTGATGGGAAACTGCACACTAATTGAATGGTGGAAAAACACATCAAAAATAAAAAGATTTGGGGGATAAAATTCTGCAGGGGTTCCACCAGTTTTCTGCTATAACTCTGGCAGAACGATCGGGGATAAGGATGGAAACAGCGGATCCTGCCACTTCCCCGGGGTTTTCACTCCTCCCCATCAGACAACAGGACACCAGTGGGACACAGGATTTTTAGCCCCTTCATTTTGTCAGCATTTTACAGTTTAAATTGTCTTGAATTCTAAGGGGGGTTATTACAACCACCACCTTCCCCACCACTCCCACACCAATGTGGTTGACTCTTAACTGCCCTCTGAAGTTGCTCTAGCAAGCCACTCAGTTGTATCAAACCACCAATAGCAGTTCAAGAAGAAGGCCAACCACAATCTTCTCAGGACAACTAAAAGTGGGCATAAAATGTCGGCCTTGCCAGTGACACCCACATTCTGTGAATTAATGTAAAAAAAATTCTGGATTGTGCACTTTCCAGGCCGAACATTTGTTCCCCATTGGATTTAAACCTGTGGTAGTGGAAGTGTGTGATAATCTATCCAACTTTGTGCCTTAATTGCAACAACATAAGAAAAGTCAAGGTCAAGAGAAGACTATGGCACCTTTTGATAGCCGATAAATTGTGTCACTAGTGCACTTGATCCGAAAGACATTAAATAACAACATTTTAAGTACCTTGGAGTCGGGAAAATAAACAAGTAAAGATTTAGGCAGCAATTGAAAGAATGAACTGTTAATTCTCAGGAGAGGTGTTACACATACCTATTTGTGCTGTACAACTGAAACCAAGTATGCCAGGCTCTGGAGACTGTCACATAAATATACATGTGCATTTTAAAATAAGTTAAATATAACTAACGGTGAGGAAAAACTGGGGAGAGATTTTATATAAAATGTGCTGCGTTTATCCCTGGCTCAATGAACTGAACAATTTTCAGTGAGTAGCTGTTTATGGCAGTCGAGAGGTTGAAGCACTATGAACTTCTGTACGTATGCAGTAGGAATTAAGCAAATGGTGGCCTGTAATTTGCGGTCAGTGGCGAAGCAAAGGCGTTCGCCGCTGGCCCCGAAGTAAGCTTCCCACAAAGATCTCGTGATCTCATAGAGTCATAGGGCTGGATTTTGATACTGGGGCGGGTTGGGGTCGTGTCATCCGCTTTTCGTGTTATCCACCCGACTGCAATTGGATGTGGGAGATTGATGCAATTTTCACCTAATTGGGCAATTGAGTTCCAGCATGTGGGAACCCATGAACCAATTAGTGTTTCTAGTCTGAAAGTCGCCTCTGATGATGTCATCATTGCTGCTGCATTGAAGGTCAGAGACTGCCTGGCCTTTGCTGTGAGAGGACCTGGATGCAAACACAGAGAGAGAGAGAATTTTTTTTGCACCAGCACTCCCAGATATGGCTCCTCCATCCCAGATGCCTGCCAGCCCCAGTCACTGATAGTCAGCTCAGCCACTGATAGTCAGCTATCCAAATGTGCTCCCGCCAGGTTTCACAATCGTGTTTCAGAACAGGAGTGCTTCACGGAGAACAAGGGTTAAAATCACAAACGCCTTTCAAAATGGCATTATAGAACCAATTTAGTGCTTGTTAAGAGCCTTAACAGCCTATCCCGTCTCTTAGAGGCGGGACGGAGTCGGGACCAGCAGACACGATTTAATGAAAATTGCGTGGAGGTGGAATGGAGGCGGACTTGTGCCCGCCCGCCAGTTTTTGCAATTTTAACCCCCCACACGCCTCCAAACCCGCCTCCACGGGTCAATGAAAATCCAGCCCATAGAGTCATAGAGTTATACAACACAGAAAGAGGCCCTTCGGCCCATCGTGTCCGCGCCGGTCATCAAGCCCTGTCTATTCTAATCCCATTTTCCAGCACTTGGTCCATAGCCTTGTATGCTATGGCGTTTCAAGTGCTCATCTAAATGCTTCTTGAATGTTGTGAGGGTTCCTGCCTCTACCACCCTTTCAGGCAGTGAGTTACAGATTCCAACCACCCTCTGGGTGAAAAAGTTTTTCCTCAAATCCCCTCTTAACCTCCTGCCCCTTACCTTGAAACTATGCCCCCTGGTTATTGACCCCTCTACTAAGGGGAAAGGTTCCTTTCTATCTACCCTATCTCTGCCCCTCATAATTTTGTACACCTCAATCAGGTTCCCCCTCAGCCTTCTCTGCTCTAAGACAAACAACCCCAGCCTGTCCAGCCTCTCTTCATAGCTGAAGTGCTCCAGCCCAGGTAACATCCTGGTGAATCTCCTCTGCACCCTCTCCAATGCAATCACATCCTTCCTATAGTGTGGCGACCAGAACTGCACATAGTATTCCAGCTGTGGCCTAACTCGCGTTTTGTACAGCTCCATCATAACCTCCCTGGTCTTATATTCTATGCCTCGGCTAATGAAGGCAAGTATCCCATATGCCTTTTTAACCACCTTATCTACCTGTCCTGCTGCCTTCAGGGATCTATGTACATGCACACCGAGGTCCCTCTGATCCTCTGTCCTTCCTAGGATCCTACCATTCATTGTGTATTCCCTTGCCTTGTTAGTCCTCCCAAAATGCATCACCTCACACTTTTCAGGTTTAAATTCCATTTGCCACTGTTCTGCCCATCTGACCAACCCGTCTATATCGTCCTGTAGCCTGAGGCTTCCCTCCTCGCTATTTACCACTCCACCAATTTTCGTGTCATCTGCGAACTTACTGATCATACCTCCTACATTCATATCTAAATCATTAATGTACACTACAAACAGCAAGGTGAAGGGATAATTACAATTCCTAGCCCTTTTTTGGCTACCCCAGATCAGGCGTATTCCCCAGACGTTCACCTTCAACTAAAGTTAGCGGTAGCCGAATCCTATAAGACGCTTAATTGGGTCTAAAGGTCAGACTATCTCCCTAAAGGAAAGAAACGACCTGAAGATGTTACCATCCTCCGGATAGCACTTTTAATAAGTTTAACTAGATTATAACCTTCCGGATATTATGAGGGTCCGGAAAACCCCCCCAGAATTCTGCAAGTCCTCACAAAAGAGTGTACAGAAATTGAGTTTGCGAGGTTGATACAAAATTACTCTGAGACAATTCTAAAAATATATAGATTTATTAAAGAACCGACATTCAGCTAACAGCTGTTGATTTCAATCGCAACTTTAACAGTCCAAAATACAAATAGCTTACATTTCTTTTCAGAGATCCTTACTCTCAAACCTTAACTTTGTTACATTTCCACACTTCTACTTATTTCTTAATCCAGAATATCCACCAAAATCAAATACCTTGATTACCTGAGACTCAAAGAGTTGTAGGCCTACAGAGTGGTTCTGAAGGCGAGAATCGCTTGCCTCTTCAGCGACTTCTGACTTTCCATCTGAAAAGCTCTATTTTTATACCTTTTTTTAGTGGTATATTCTTTGAAGTTTTCTGCTGATGTAAGCTAATTATCTCCAGTCATTCTCTATTGAATTCTTTTCTATTCTTCCTGTCAATTTAGTTGTTAACTTTCAGAATCGTGTCTGCTGTATAGGTGTTTCAAAAACTATCATAAAATGGTTATTACAGATTTATCTCTTTGATGCCATTCTTATCGAAGATCTTCCATTCAATTCTTAATATTGGCGTAACTGGTTATTTGCAGATGTCGTGTCTCCTAACTATTCCATTTTCAATACAAACACAATGTGATTACTTGGTGTCATCTATTGATATTATATTTTCAAAGTCTTCTGTAGGTATCTTTTACAATATGTAAATCAAAACCACTTCATCTGGGGTGTTCTTTGCATTTCTTAGCTACTTCAATTGGTTGTATATATAATCATGTTTCCTGCTTCATTTGATGTTACTTTTACAAAGGCACATGTTTTTTTAATGTTCTGTTTTTCTGTTCGACGTGTTAATTTTTAACACTTTACTTGGGCATTGCTATTGTGTTGGTTCCAAACTACAGACTCCTTGGAACCAACTCTTTGCTTCTTCAATGAGGCCATTGTGTCAGTGTCAATAACCAATCTTTATCTCAAAAGCCTGAATGGTGTTTACAGCTTTGTGTTAACACTTCATCTTATCTCAGAAGCCTGTATTTCTGTTTACGGCTTATGTCGTTGAGGCTTTTAGATTTTTAACCCCAGTTTGTCATATTTTAATAAAGTCTGAATTCTGTTCATAGGATGGTGTATTTTTCTGAAATATGGCTATTCCATTACAAAGGACCCAGCACCGATCCCTGCGGTACACCACTGGACACAGGCTTCCAGTCACAAAAACAACCTTCGACCATCACCCTGTGCCTCCTGCCACTAAGCCAATTTTGGATCTAATGTGCCAAATTGCCCTGGATCCCATGGGCTCTTACCTTCTTGACCAGTCTCCCATGCGGGACTTTGTCAAAATCTCTGTGGCGAGAAGTTCGGCTTTTCCGACGTGCAGTTGAAATCAGCGTAGTTTAGTAGGAATCCCATAGCGCGAGCTGCTGTGGCGTCAACAAGCTGTCTAAGCAGCCAATCACAATACAGAATTCTCACAGACTGTGATCTAGGAAGTGAGTAAGCTCCTTTGATTGTAACTTTTTAAAAAATGTTATAGAGAGTAAAACATAGATTTGGACTCTCATGGGGAAAAGGTAAATCAGAAATAAAGATGAACAAACTTTTTAAAAATATAATTTTTTTGAACGTTCTGTAAAAATTTTAATTTTTATTAAAATTGATAAATTTGACACTCTACAAAATTAAAATGAGTTTTTCAGGGCCATAACCTTTGTTTAGCAGTCAATACGTTGTTAAAACCCCAGTTACACCAAATCCAAAAGGGGCTAATTTTTACCGGGGTATTTAACAGCGATATTACCGCGGAAGAACCGAAGTTTTTGTCAGTTTCTCTGATTCCTCTGATTGCCGGCTCTGTGGGGGAGGGGCCACAGTGCAGCCAGTGTCGGAGCAGTGAATGACTGACCGCGACTTCAGGATTGCCACGTTAGGATGCTCATGCACTACATCCTGAAGTTGCGGTCAGTTTCAAAGGCGTAATAACAGCGCATGCTGTTCGTTCACTTTTATTACCCACCGCAACTTCCGGGTCGATATTTTTAGCTATTGTGGGGCACTCATTTAAAAAAAAAAAGAGGTGAACCTGGGAAGCTGCTGAATGAAGGTCAGGCACTACTCTATAAATTTATAGAGAGAAAGAAAAATTTAAAAAGAGAATAAACAATGGGCAACTCTAGACACTTTCTATTGGTCAGCTCAAGAACGACATTCTAAACTAAGGGCAGGTTTGGAGGTGGGTCAAGGGTCAAAGTCATTTTGATTGACGGCCGGTTTCGATCTCGCCGTCAATCCGCCTCCAAACAATTTTCCCAAGTGTCGGGTCCCCGATTTGCGCATGGACCCGACACCTAGCGGCGGGAAGAGGATTAAAGCCACTTATCTGCCTGTTAACAGGTACTTGATACTTGTTAACAGGCTCTTTTTCAATTTTGCCGCTTCTGCCTCGGGGTTCCCGACATCCGGACTCCACGCCAGGTAAGTGTGGCATGTTGTGAGTCTGCTGTAGTGTTTCTGCATTGATGACAGCTGCAGAAGCGGTATGGAGGATCCAATGGTGCACTGCTGAGTTTCAGAGGTAAGAAAATGTTGGGAAAATCATTTTTAATGTATTTACACTTTTCTGTAGGTTACAAGTTTTGAAATTGATGTCTAGTCTCACCTCATTGGGAGAACCTCTCTCGATTGAGAGGTCGCACAACACCAGGTTATAGTCCAACAGTTTTATTTGAAATCACAAGCTTTCGGAGCTATCGATTTGCTCCTTCCTCAGGTGACCTGCAAATCGATAGCTCCGAAAGCTTGTGATTTCAAATAAAACTGTTGGACTATAACCTGGTGTTGTGCGACCTCTCAATTTTGTCCACCCCAGTCCAACACCGGCATCTCCGCATCAGAACCTCTCTCACCAGTGACAGATTGCTTCTGTAACCTCACCTGCAGCTGCCATCTGGTCTAGCCTATGGAAGGAGTCACTGGAGAGCCTGGGTGCAAGAGCTCACCTTTGTACAGTGATTGTCAGTGTTTGCAGCACCTCAATGCTGACAAACACTGAGAAATGAGCTGTCAAAGAAAAATTGTGCATGGTCCCTTTAAGAAAACCGGCAGATGACGCGTCATCAAATTACGTCATTTGACCGGCTTCCTCTTAATTGGCCGGCAAGCCTGCAGGGCGGGCTTAACAAGGTCAATCAGTGTAAAATCATGTCCGTGGGCTGGATGTAGTTGGGGGCGGGACTGGAAGCCGGAAACCACCTGACCCGCTCCCAACCTGCATCTATTTACAAAATCGCAGCCTAAGTTACCCATTTATGGCAAGTACATGACCAGGGAGTTCTGAAAGTGGGGGTGGAGAAATAGAAGGGTATACACCCACATTTTCTTCCTCCAGAAAAATTGAATCAAAATATTTAATTTTTCCACCAAAGATTGACATTGCTATGTAGACAGCGAACTGTGTAATTCACTTACCATTTCAGGTTATATATTTTTTTAAATAATGCAATTTTTTCATTTACTACACAGTCAATATGAGGTGTAATTAGTCTGTGAGCTAATCAATGAGCTGTTAAATTGATGGGAAATTGCACACTAACTGCAATGGATATTGATGAGATGGATTTTAAAAAGATATTCTGACTATCTTGGTTACCTCACTAACAAATATTTGCTTTGAATTGAGAGGTAAATTCATACCAAGTACGTAATACACATGTAGCTCACACTTGCTTTGTATCTTAATTGGGAGAACCAAAAAATACTTGTATGGTTTTTGTGACTTCTGAATCCCTAAAGAATGGTTTGACATAACTGCCTGAATAATAATAGAAATGCCACAAATCATCAATGTTCATGTTAGTGCACCACCATTAGTGAAGGCCTGGTGGGCTAGTTGTACACAATACAGCTGATGTCTTGGAAAATTATACATTTAGAAAGAAGTGAACAAAGTAATCTGGGATAGTCTTTTTTCTTTTGGAACACTTGAAGCATAAATGAGTTGGAAATGGAGACAGAAGCAAAGATATCTAAGTTCACTGACAAAACAAAATTGTGAGGGGTGGTCAGGGATGTAAATAATAAGGCACAAGCAGACCAAACACAGAGGGACCTGGACAGATTAGGAGATTGGGCTGACAATTGGCAGATGACATTTAATGTGGAAAAATCCAAGAGGACAAGATTGCGGAAGTAGAGTAATCAGTCGGAATGAGAGTAGACTACAGGACAGGTGTAGTGCAGAGCTCCTCCTGTACAGTCCAGGCAGCGGAAGTGTTGCTTGAGCATGCCGACAGTCTGCTCTATTATACTTTTGATGGCAGCATGGCTCTTGTTGTAGGCCAGCTCTGCACTGGTGGGGATATTCCTTGTCACCCAGTAAACAGCCTGTGACCTGACTGCCTGATTGGAATAAAGGCGGCACAGAGGACTGGCACAGGATGATGACTGCTGCCAGAAAACGTGTACAGACCTGCCTGAGGTCGCAAACAAGCTGGACAATCAGCGAGTGGAATCCATTTCTAATGAGAAAAAAGTCCTCTTCACCAACATCTGGGGACTTGTGCCAAAATTGGGAGAGCTGTCCAACAGACTAGTCAAGCAACAAGCCTGACATAATCATACTCACAGAATCATACCTTTCAGCCAATGTCCCAAAATCCTCAATCACCATCCCTGGGTATGTTCTGACCCACCAGTGGCACAGTGGTATAAGGACTAGCCCTGGGAGTCCTCAACATTGACTCTGGACCCCATGAAGGAAACCTCCTGCTGATTACCACCTACTGCCCTCCCTCAGCTGATGAATCAGCACTGCTCCATGTTGAACACCACTTGGAAGAAGCACTGAGAGTAGGGGGCTTCAATGTTCATCACCAAGTGTGGCTGGTAGCACCGAGCTGGCCGAGTCCTGAACGACGTAGCTGTCTGGGTCTGCGACAGGTGGTGAGAGAACCAACACGAGGAAAAAAACCTACTTGACCTCATCCTCACCAATCTACCTGTCGCAGATGAGAGTATTGGTAGCAGTGACCACCGCACAGTCCTTGTGGAGACGAAGTCCCGTCTTCACACTGAGGACACCCTCCATCGTGCTAAATGGGATAGATTCAGAACAGATCTAGCAGATCAAAACTGGGCATCCATGAGGCGCTGTGGGCCAGCAGCAGCAGCAGAATTGTATTCCACCACAATCTGTAACCTCATGGCCCGGCATATCCCTCACTCTACCATTACCACCAAGCTGGGGACCAACCCTGGTTCAATAAGGAGTGTAGAAGAGCATGCCTCCACTGGCTGGAGTCATACGTAGCACAAATGAAGATTGTTGTGCTTGTCTGAGGTCAATCATCTCCACCCCAGGACATCGCTGCAGGATAATGAAGCAATCCATGCCCGCATGCAGTAAGACCTGAACGACGTTCAGGCTTGGGCTGAAAAGTGGCAGGTAATTCTTGCGCCACACAAGTGCCAGGCAATGACTATCTCCAACAAGCGAGAGTCTAACCATCGCCACTTGACATTCACCGGCATTACCATCGCTGAATCCACCATCATCAACATCCTGGGGTGTCACCATTGACCAGAAACCTAACTGGATGAGCCACATAAGTACTGTGGCAACAAGAGCAGGTCAGAGGCTAGGTATTCTGCGGCGAGTGTCTCACCTTGTGACTCCCCAAAGCCTTTCCACCATCTACAAGGCACAAGTCAAGAGTGTGATGAAATACTCTCCATTTGCCTGGATGAGTGCAGCTCCAACAACAATCAAGAAGCTCGACACCACCCACGAAAAAGCAGCCTGCTTGATTGGCACCCCATCCACCACCTTAAACATTCACTCCCTTCACCACCGGCGTATCGTGGCTGCAGTGTGTACCATCTACAAGATGCACTGCAGCAACTCACCAAGGCTTCTTTGGCAGCACCTCCCAAACCCGCGATCTCTACCACCTAGAAGGATAAGGGCAGCAGGCGCATGGGAACACCACCACCTCCAAGTTCCCTGCCAAGTCACACACCATCCTGACTTGGAAATATATCGCCGTCGCTGGGTCAAAATCCTGGAACTCCATCCCTAACAGCACTGTGGGAGCACCTTCATCACACGGACTGCAGCGGTTCAAAAAGGCAGCTCACCACCACCTTCTCAAGCGCAATTAGGGATGGGCAATAAATGCTGGTCTTGCCAGCGACGCCCACATCCCATGAACAAATAAAAAGAATGATGAGGATAAAGCAGGGTAATGTGGCTGCAGTATGTGGCGTCATGGAACCTGGTGAAGCCTGCAAAGTGGGTGAAGCTTAGTACTGATCAAAATTGAGACCAGGGCAAAGGTGGAGATATTAAGACAGGTGATTGAAAGCTTGGTCAAAGCGGCATGTTTTAAAGAGTGCCTTAAAGGAGGAGAGAAGGGTGGAGAGCTGGAGAGGTTTTGGGAGAGAATTCCAGAGCTTAGGGCCGAGACAGCGGAAGGCACGGGCACCAATAGTGGAGCGAAGGGAGTGGGGGATGCACAAGATGCCAGAGTTGGAGGAGCGCAGCATTCTTGAAGGGTTGTAGGGCTGGAGGAGGTTACAGTAGGACTGTATAGACATGTTACATAGCCACCATCATTTTGGAGCAGCGTACTTCTAACTCATTTTTTCCCCTTCTTCACCTATGGGCTGGTTTTAGCACCCAAAAACGGGCGGGTTGGGGTCAGGTCAGAGGTTAAAATTTTTAAACTCTCAAACTCGACCCCAACCTGCCGACTTCCGGGTTTAGAGGAGGCGAGACAATGGGCGGGCAGCCAACCTGCTCCCAGGAGACGGGTTGGCAATTTAAATATTTGAATGAGGCTGGCACCCTCTTGAGTTAACCTGTTTTACAGGTTTAACTGCGACCTACCAGGTTTCTCAGGCCTCGGGAAACCCAGCAGCTGAGGAGGCGAGCACAGCTTTGGGGAGAAGGTAAGTGTCTTTACAGCACTGCTTCTGGGCCAGGAGGAGCTTGTCAATCAGGCTGACTTCCGGGCAGGGAAGCTGTCAAGGACAAAAGACGCACCCTGTGGAGTTAAAACTCTACAGCATGTGGAGAAACCCTTCCCGTCCGGAGCTCCGCCCCTGTTAATATCCAGGGCTATGTCTCATTTACATAGTTAGTATGCAAAGTCATGCAGCATGGCTGCAATGATCTTGGTGTCATATTTGACCCTGAAATGAGCTTCTGACCACATATCCGCAGCATATCAAAGACCGCCTACTTCCACCTCCGTAACATCACCCATCTCCGCCCCGCCTCAGCTCATCCGCTGCTGAAACCCTCATCCATGCCTTTGTTACCTCTAGACTTGACTATTCCAACGCACTCCTGGTTGGCCTCCCACATTCTACCCTATGTAAACTTGAGGTCATCCAAAACTCGGCTGCCCGTGTCCTAACTCGCACCAAGTCCCGTTCACCCATCACCCCTGTGCTACATTGGCTCCTGGTTAAGCAGCACCTCGATTTCAAAATTCTCATCCTTGTTTTCAAATCCCTCCATGGCCTCGCCCCTCCTATCTCTGTAATCTCCTTCAGCCCCACAACCCCTGAGATATCAGCGCTCCTCTAATTATGCCCTCTTGAGCATCCCTGATTATAATCGCTCAACCTTTGGTGGCCGTGCCCTCTGTTGCCTAGGCCCTAAGCTCTGGAATTCCCTGCCTAAACCTGTTCACCTCGCTACCTCTCTTTCCTCCTTTAAGATGCTCCTTAAAACCTACCTCTTTGACCAAGCTTTTGGTCATCTGCCCTAATTTATCCTTATGTGGATCGGTGTCAAATTTTTTGTCTTAAAATTCTCCTGTGCAGCGCTTTGAGACGTTTTACTATGTTAAAGGCGCTATATAAATACAAGTTGTTGTTGATGTCTGAATATTAAGGGAGAAATTTGTCGGAGGCACAGCGGGCGCGTCTGGTGGCAGGTCGGGTGGGAAAAAATGTTCTGAGTGATGGGGAGTAGGGATCCCACTGTCAACACGCCGCCGCGCTAGTTTCCCAGATGTTGGGTCTGTCACCGCTGAACAGACCCAACACCAAGCGGCGGGGGAAGGCAATTTAGATGATTAAGAGCTTGTTAACAGGCACTTAAAAACTATTTTAAGCTCATCTTTAGATTTGAAGAGTTCACCCTCGGCTTCCCCGCTGCTCAGGGATCATGTCAGGTGAGCAAGTCGGGAGTTGTGTCAGCATAGGATCACAGCTGCAAATGTTCTATAAGAGCTCCCATTTCATAGCTGTTCACTTTCCCATTTCATAGCTGTTCACTTTCCAAGGTCAGAAGCTATTGCTTACTGCATTTGGAAGACAGATTGTGCTTTATGCAGCTTGCAAGTGTTTGGAGCAAACTCTGTATCCAATGTCACCTCATTGGAACAACCTGTCTTACCATTGACAGACCGCTTCTGTCATCTCAACTTCAATCATCTCAACTTCACCTGCCATCTATTCCATCAGCATTGGTGCCCTTGAAACTATCTCACCTTGGTCCTCAGAATCCCACCATCATCAACGCCAACACCAGCAGCACCAGCACCAGCAGCACCAACAATAACACCAACCTTCGCCGCAATCAACCGATGCTGTACAGAACACAGGGCATCAGCACCCGACCACATTGCTGCCCGGGACGCCAGGGATGGCCTCACCATGGCCAGATTTACTTCACTTGATGCTGTACACCTTTGGCTGCCATTTGATGCACCAGGTTGGCACCACCCCACCATAATGCATCCCTACAATGCCCAAGCCATTCCTTTCACACTCATCGCCATTGTGGGGGGTACCGTTATGTCTCACCATTCACTGCAACTCACTAAGCCACTTCCAAAGGTGCACACAAATCTGTCCAAGAATGCAAAGTGTTGAAAATAAAGGTTTTAATGTTTGACAGCACATTAACATAAACTTTACATAAACATTGGCTAAAACACCCAAGTGTCTACCCTTGTGTATTGTTACTTGGTATGATTGGACTAGGATGAGGGTGAGTGTGAGGGGTGGCTAGTGAGATGGGGAAGTGATAATGTAGATAGTGAGGGATGGGTGGAGGTGCAAGGTAAGTTGGTGTGAGTAAGGATGTGCAGGAGTAGGTTAGGGAATGCAGAGTGATGGGGATGTGATGAGTGGCACAGCAGGATGAGGTTGAGTGTGGCTTTGCAGTAACGTTTTGTCATCTACTGAGATCATTGAAAGGTTTGCGCCACTGCAGCCAGGTCCTCCTAACGACATCTCTGCTTGTGTCCTCCAGTGCAATGTGCAACCAGGCTGCGTTGATCTCATGGGGAGGTCTCTTCTGCCCATTGGAAGGGAAGAGAGCCTCCCTGTGCTGTGACTCCCTCCAAGATTGGTGGAGTAGTGGATGAGGTGGAGGGCAGTTGTAGGCTGCAAAGAGACATTGATAGGATGCAGAGCTGGGCCGAAAAATGGCAGATGGAATTTAACCCTGATAAGTGCGAGGTGATTCATTTTGGTAGGGCAAATGTGAATAAGGATTACAGGGTCAACGGCAGGGTTCTGAGGAACGTGGAGGAGCAGAGGGATCGGGGGGTTCATATCCACAGATCTCTGAAGGTTGTCACTCAAGTGGATAGAGCAGTAAAGAAGGCCTATGGTGTGTTGGCGTTTATTAACAGAGGGTTTGAGTTTAAGAACCGTGAGGTTATGCTGCAACTGTACAGGACCTTGGTGAGACCACATTTGGAATATTGTGTGCAGTTCTGGTCACCTCACTATAGGAAGGACGTGGAAGCATTGGAAAGAGTGCAAAGGAGATTTACCAGGATGCTGCCTGGTTTGGGGGGGAGGTCTTATGAGGAAAGATTGAGGGAGTTGGGGCTTTTCTCTTTAGAGCGGAGGAGGATGAGAGGCGACTTAATAGAGGTTTATAAGATGATGAGGGGGATAGATAGAGTGGATGTTCAGAGACTATTTCCTCGGGTAGAGGCAGCTGTTACAAGGGGGCATAGCTATAAGGTGCATGGGGGGAGATATAGAAGGGATGTCCGAGGTAGATTCTTTACTCAGAGAGTGGTTGGGGTGTGGAATGGACTGCCTGCTGTGATAGTGGAGTCGGACACTTTAGGAACTTTCAAGCGGTTATTGGATAAGCACATGGAGCACACCAGAGTGATAGGGAGTGTGATAGCTTGATCTTGGTCTCGGACAATGCTCGGCACAACATCGAGGGCCGAAGGGCCTGTACTGTGCTGTACTGTTCTATGTTCTATGTTCTATAAGCATATGGAGGGAATCATGGGAGAGCCTGGGTGCAGCTGTGCACCTCTGTGCAGCGCTTGTCAGTGTTTGCAGCACCTCAATGCTGTAGAACACTGACAGCACAACTGTCAAAATCAATTTGCGCATGGTCCCTTTAAGGAAACCTGCTGATGACGCGTCATCATCAGACCAGCTTCCTTCAATTGGCCGGGAAACGCGCTGGGCGGGCTTAATGAGCCCAATCATTGTAAGATCACTTTGGACAATGGGCTGGAGCCAGCAGCAGGGTCGCACCCCGCCACCGACCCTGGCCACACCGGACCCGCAGAGGTAGGGGAAATCGCGGCCTAAATCTTTGATACCCCCATCCAAGTAAGTGGTAGTACGGTTGCCACGTATCTTCTTACTAATATTAGCTATCTTTAACTTTTGTTAAAAACAAATATGTGATTAAAATTTTATTTTGTAAACCACATCAAGGTAACTGTTGACCCTTAAAGTGCTAGGGATAAGCTTGCCTATTGGTAATGTAATGGTGCATTAACAGTACAACAGTAGTGTCGTTGAGATGTGGGTTCACTTTGCAGTTAAAAATGTGAATGCAACCTGTTTCTAGAGTAAGGCTCAACCTGACACCAAGATGGTGTTTCATTCTGCTTCACTCTGTCATTAGGTGGGGTCTTAGCACCTTACACAAGCTCGGTGCAAAACCAAAACTGCTTTGTACTATCGCTAAACTTGTAGTATAAATGCACATTCAGCATTAAGATCTAACCTACTTAGGATAACTTTTCTAAAGCAATCTAAAATTGATTAAGAGAGTTACACTGTATTATTTTACTGTTTAAAATATATCAATATTGAAAGATCCCTAATATACTACAAGCTTGTTTCATAACATGTTTCATGATTGCATTGACTCAACTAAAGCTCTTGTATTAGTGGTGTGCATTCTGTTCTTTTAAGTATATTTATTGATTTCAACAGGGAAGTGGTATGCAAAATATTGTCATAATATTTGGAAAAATCTATCTAGAATTGGGTTTAAAAATTCAGTATCTGTACATAAGAATGAATGTTGATGGATGCTTATTCGTATGCCACTTTTATATGCTAATCTGCGTTTTTACAAGCAGTATCCATATTTATAAAATCTCTTATTCAAGAAAGTTATGACGGAGACAGTAACTGAAGTGGGCACCAGTTCAACACACTCACTTCATGTGACATTTTCCTTCCCTCCTTTCCTGATGATATCATGGGTGACAGCAGTCCTTGGTACCTCACACAAGTGACCTTTCTTCATATGTGAATCTATACAGTAACTATTGGTGGGCTATTCAACCATAGATAGTTAACTGTGATTATGGTCCGAGTCAACATCCACACATATGCACTTTCCAGCAAGGGTCACTGGATAATAATTGGGAGCAGGAACCTCAGTTGATATTTTCTCCTTCCTTTGCCAGGGTCATTGAAGTCAATAGTAGCATTTAAATTGTTGTACTGGTTGAGATCCGTTAACTCAGACGAGACAGGGGACTGAACCTTCGTAATCTGTATGACTCGGTTACAAACCAAGCAGTGCCTTTACTCAGTTGGTCATCAAATGTACAAGATGACTTATAGCGCAGAGTTTGCTTTTGTAACCAGCTCTTTAAGTTTGATATTTCTATTCTATTGGCAGAATAGCCCTGTTTTATACTACAGAATGGTTTCTCTATGAGAGGTAGAAAAAGATGGGGATGAAACATGGCCACCGCTAGCTTGATTGCCTCCTGTCCACATCTAGTCTTCCCACTCCCACTCATTAGGAATACATAATCACCCATTCTGGGTTTAAAATTTAACCTATTTCTATTTGTGCCACTCTGGAAAAATGTTTAGGTAGGTTTGCAATTTATGTCACTCTTACTGGTCACAAATAAAATTCCTAGGACTCATATAGTCTTGACCGCTCTGACCTGCCCTAAAATTGAGTGCGTCTGGAATTCTTGATGCTGTACCTTCTCTGTTGACACAACAAAAGTTTTCTGTTTTTTAAAATTTAAATGCAGTTGCGAATAACAAGGTAGACGTTATTTAAATTGTTTATTTTTGCAGTATACCATTTATAGTGGCAGATGGGAGCTAAATCATGCATTGGTTTGACACATGTTTGGTACTATTAATGTGGCTGATGGTGCTGTGCTTACATTGTGCAACTACCGTTGGTCTTCACTATGTTTTTCATTTTTCTTTCGTTGTAGGATGAAAGAAAAAGGAAAACAAAAGCCTGGCATTTATATAGCGCAATTCACAACCTCTGGGCATCCCCAAACCCTTTACAGCCAATTAAGTACTTTTTGAAGTGAAGACACTGTTGTAATGTATGAAATGCAGGAGCCAATCTGCACACAGCAAGGTCCCACAAACAACAGTGAGATAATGATCACACAATCTGCTTTAGTGCTAATGGTGATATACTATCCTGGCAATACAATCCATCCAAGGGATGTTGTCCTAGTATATATACCCAACCTTTACCTTTTTTATTTCTTTAAATGTTTTTCCTCTCTGTATCCCAGGTATTAGTAGATTTTTCACACTTTACCTGGGCCGTTCTTGCATCCATTACTGGTTATATAATATTTGATTCAATGATTCTGGGTGGAATGGTGCTGGGGCCGCCATATACTCATGAGATTGCACGGTACTGGAGAAGGGGATCTGGCCACACTGGATTCAGTGAGGGTAGGTCATGTTTGTCATGTCATTGTGCTCCCTGCACATTTTTCATGTGTGCATAGAATGTCAGAAGGTGGAATATCTGGAATACAGGGGTCTCAAAGGGCTGCTGGTTGTATTTAAAGGCCACTGATTATTTTTGGCTCCAGGAAATAAACCTGTTCAACAATAGACTTGTGTAGATAGACTTGCATTTATATTGCGCCTTTCACGGCCTCAGGACGTCTCAAAGCGCATTACAACCAACAAAGTACTTTTGAAATGTACGCTGCGATTTAGCCAGCACTCAGCGGACCCGATTGGTGGCGGGTCAGCTGTGAAATTTAAAATGATTGACAGCGGGTTGGGAACCTGCTGTCAAAACGGGCACACCTGCATTTCCCGATGTTGGATCTGCCAGCGCTGAGCAGACCCGACAGGCAGCGGCGGGGGACCCAATTCAAATCATTAGTGGCTTGTTTACAGCCACTTAACTATGTTTTATTTCCCCCCAGCTTTTTAACTTTAACAGGTCTCCCATGGGTTTCCCACTGTACCTAGACCTCGTCTGTGAAGCTGAGGTGGGAGGTCAGTGGCCATTGAATCAACTGATGAGTTGACAGCTTCACATGTCAACTCAAAGCTCCCAGCTGATTCAGATATCTTCCATTAAGCACTAGCATCTCTAAACTGCATTTCCACTACTGATTCAGGATGCTGCAAGTCTTTACACAAGTCTCCATGCAGTCTGATCTCATTCCCTCTCCCACCATTGACAGATCACTTCAGTCATCTCTACTTCACCTGCCATCTATTCCATCAGCATGGGTGCACTTTATATTCTCTCACCTTGGTCCTCAGAATCTGATCATGATCAGCCTCAACACCAGCATCACCAGGCACACCAGCAGCACCACCAACAACACCAACCTTCTCCGCAATCACCTGATGCCTGCACAGGACAGAGGACATCAGCGCCCGACCTCATTGCTGCCCAGGAGGCCAGGGATGGCCTCACCATGGCCACATTTATTTCACTTGACGCTGCACACCCTAGCTGCCACATGATGCACCAGGTTGGCACCAACCCACACCAACACCATAAAGCATCCCTACAATGCCCAAGCCATTCCTTTCACAGTCATCAGTATTGCAGTGGGTACCATTATGTCTCACCATTCACAGCCACTCACTAAACCACTTCCAAAGGTGCACACAAATCTGTCCAAGAAAGCAAAGTGTTGAAAATAAAGATTTCAATGTTTGACAGCACATTAACAGAAATTTCACATGAACAGTGGCTAAAACACCCAAGTGCCTACTCTTGTATGTTGTTAGTTGGTATGATTGGACTAGGATGAGGGTGAGTGTGAGGGGTGGCTAGTGAGATGGGGAAGTGATAATGTAGATAGAGAGGGATGGGTGGAGGTGCAAGGTAAGTTGGTGTAAGTAAGGATGTGCAGGAGTAGGGTAGGGAAGGCAGAGAGATGGGAATGTGATGAGTGGCACAGCAAGATGAGGTTGAGTGTGGCTTTGCAATAACATTTCGTGATCTACTGAGATCATTGAAAGGTTTGTGCCACTGCAGCCTGGTCCTCCTGACGACGTCCCTGCTTGTGCCCTCCTGTGCAATGTGCAACCAGGCTGCGTTGGTCTCCTGGGGAGGTCTCTTCCGCCCATTGGAAGGGAAGAGAACCTCCCTGCGTGCTGTGACTCCCTCCATAAGCATATGGAGAGAGTCATGGGAGAGCCTGGGTGCAGCCGTGCACCTCTGTGCAGTCCTTATCAGTGTTTGCTGCACCTCAATGCTGTAGAACACTGACAGCACAAATGGCAAAGTAAATTAAATAGCGTCATCAGACCCGCTTCCTTCAATTGGCTGGGAAACTCGCTGGGCGGGCTTAACAAGCCTAATCAGGGGAAAGTCATGTCAGAGGCTGGGATGGAGCCAACAGCAGTCCGAGGCCCGCCACCGATGTTGCCCGTCACGGGCCCGCCAAGGTAGGGAAAATCGCAGCCGTAGTTATATAAAATTATAGAATTGTTTATATAGTCTTGCATATCGCACAAACTGTGCCAATTATTTCCTATAATACTTCCCCCTCCCTCCCTGCACCCCACCACACTCAATAACACTCTTACTGTTATAAAACAGAACATCATCTGACTCACTGTAATCAATGCCATGAGAGGTCTGCTCGTATGTGTAGTAATCAGTATTGATTTATGTCTCAACAGTTAATCACCGATAAACCACACAGAACCACCAATGGCAAAAAAAAATCAAAGCCAACAAAAAAAACGAAAGCCGTGTCTTCAGCAGAATTCATTTATAGAAAGCTAACAAACTCTAGAAAGCTAACAAACTCTCGAAAGCTAGCAAGTGGAGTTCAAAGTATAATTTAATGTTGAGATTTAGAACAGAGTTATATACCACACGAGTTCTATTATGGGTTTAAAATGTCATCTGTAATCCACCCCTGGTATTTATTATTCATTATGTGAAATATGTAATTAAATACAATGGCCAAATGGTTAACTGGGGATGGGAATTCTGGCCCCAGTTTGAGTCTCTGGCTTTCACATCATGCTGTATACAAGTTTTTCTTACTTAAAACCATGCTAACTACAAATGTTCTCATTCGCTATCTTTGCATTTTGGCCCTCTACAGTGCTTTCAAACTAAACTTGTCATATTTCATTATGCACTTTCAAAAGATGGTGAAAATACCTATCTCTGTAGATGGCTGCATTCCATTGTTAGTCATGATATTGTTAATGCACTATATAAATCAAATTATCAATGGATGTTCACCTTTAGGATATATTTTGCAATTTCTATTAAATATTAATGATATGAAAGTAACTATTTCGATTGAAATAAAAAAAATATGGTGCCATTTATTATCAACTTGATCTCCTTGCGCTATACAAACTATAGCTATCTATGAACCATTATCCAATAGGAAGGATAATAAATCACCTCAACTTCCTAAATGTAGATTTAATTTGTTTTTCTGAATTTTTCTTATTTTTTTCACAGCCCAATTTGGTTTCTTGCTGATATTCTGACTGGCTTCTGACCCAAGAAGTATCGTAGATTTATCTCCAAGAAGTGTATTGCTGTTGGATGTCATTTGAAGACCCATCTTTCTGAAAGTGAACCATCAAAGGGAGGTCCCGATGGCTCAGTGATTAGATGATGTGCCGAGGGGAAGCTGTAGTTGGCCATTTTTGTACTGTAGATCACCTCAATAATCAAAAGTTGGAAAAGACTGGACATCCATACATCTTGGGGCAATTGCAGGTGATGAAAATCTACCAAGCACTTTGGGTAAGGCCGACTTTATAATCTAAAGCAAACATTGAAAAATAGATATTAAGCAGTTTTGATATATTCTCAATTTAACAAAATGGACCTGACACATTTTGCCATTGTTAATGTTCAATGTGATCAAACCCACGCTTCTATTGTAAATACATTAATTTCATTAGCAGTGATTTATAAATATATAACATGTCGAGCCTTGTTTTATCACTTAAAGATGTGGATATATTTTACTCTGTAACGATTAAAGGAATATTCTTTCACTACTTTATATAAAGAGAAAAATACAGCCACTGAACTTTTGTTATGTAAGATTTCCTGTGTTATGCATAACAAAATTGTAAACCTATTTAAAAAGATTGCAAAGAGGAAATCTCCCATTGTGTCTAGGACAGAATTTTCTAATGTTCATAATATTAGTCCCTTAGTGTGTACTTTGCTTGGATTACATTCTAAATGTCATTGATTTACTTCAAAAAAGATCAAAAGCCAGATAAAGGCAGTTCTCAAACTTTCTTAACCCTTCCAACAGCTTTAAAGTGATTTCAGATTTAATTAGATTTTATCTGTTCACATAAATGTGTAGTTAAAGTGCCATTCATCCCAGTTTAGATAAGAGTAACATTATTGAATCTGTGCTATAAATTTCCTTACATTGCTAAGAAATCTATACAATATATTCATCGCACTTCCTGTCAACTTTTCTCATGATAAATTCCTATGTTTACATTTATCAGTGTCAGCTTGGCTCAATGGTAACACTGAATCAGAAAGTTGTGGTCTCCAATCACACTTAAGGACTTGAGCACACATCTGGCCTGATACATCAGTACAATATTGAGGAGGTACTGCATTGTTTAAGGTGTTCTCCCTGTTCAGGCGCATGTAAAAATTTGCATAACAAAAACAAATTTTTGAAGAAGAGCAGGGAACATTCCCAGTGTCATGGTCAACATTCACCTTTCCACCAATGTTCCATCAAACAACTAACTGGTCATTCATCTCATTGCTGTTTGTGGGGCTTTTCTGTGGGCAAATTGCTTTTGCCTACAAAAGATCAATGGCCCAAATATTGCTGTCAAAATAATGGCAAGGCTAATGGCGCTCGCTGTTATTTATGTGCAAATGCCATAGCAACTTCAGGTGAGGGCAGATACACGATTAAACGCGGAAATCCAGAGGTTGCTGTCTGAGATGCTGTTCCCATCTCTCACCTCCAGCAACTTGCAGGGCATAATATTATGGAGATTAAACGGGCAAGTCTAACTAACTGTGGGTGCCATTCACTGGCCTGCTTGAACAATTTGTGGGCCAATGCATTTACTTCAAAAAGTAATGCATTGACTATGAAGCATTTGGGACATCCCTTGAACTTGAAAGGCACTATATAAATGCATGTCTTTCTTTCACCTGGGGCACAAAAATATCCCTGATTGCTATGAATAGTGATGCCATAAACACATTGGGGGAGTTTTCCGGGGGATCAGTGGGCGGTATTGGTGGTGGATCGGGTGGGAAATTTGATTTTTTTGACAGTGGTTCAGGACCCCGCTGTCAACCTGCCGCAACGCGCCTTTCCCACAGGCGCGTGTGTGATCTCCGATCCGACCCGACCCGCAGAGACGGGTGACCCAATTAAACCAATTACTGGGTTGTTAACAGATGCTTAATAATGCTTTTAACCTTACCTTTTCACTTTAACTGCTTGTCCATGGGGTCCACGCTGCTCGAGGACCACGTCTGTGAACCTGAGACGAGAGTTGAATGGCCATTGCTCCAGCTGATTACTTGACAACTTCAAATTTACAGTAAAGGCTCCCACCTGACAAATCATCACTTCACTCAGCCACAAGCTGTTACTCAGTCCATTTCCAGCACAGATTCTGCAGGCTTTCCACTTTCCACTCTCAATCCACTCTTACCTCATTGGAAGAACTCTCTCACCATTGACAGAATGCTTCTATCATCTCTACTTCACCTGCCATTTATTCCATCAACATGGGTGCCCTTTATACTGTCTCACCTTGGTCCTCAGAATCCAACCACGATCAGCCCCAACACCAGCAGCACCAGGCACACCAGCAGCACCAACCTTCTCCGCAATCACCTGATGCTGCACCGGACAGAGGGCATAAGCACATTGCTGCCCGGGAGGCCAGGGATGGCCTCACCCTGGCCAGATTTACTTCACTTGACGCTGTACACCCTGGCTGCCGCATGATGCGCCAGGTTGTCACCACACTACACCAACACCATAAAGCATCCCTACAATGTCCAAGCCATTCCTTTCACACTCACCACCATTGCAGGGGGTACCGTTATGTCTCACCATTCACTGCAACTCACTAAGCCACTTCCAAAGGTGCACACAAATCTGTCCAAGAATGTAAAGTGTTGAAAATAAAGGTTTCAATGTTTGACAGCAAACTTTACATGAACATTGGATAAAACACCCAAGTGCCTACCCTTGTGTGTTGTTAGTTGGTATGATTGCACTAGGATGAGGGTGAGTGTGAGGGGTGGCTAGTGAAATGGGGAAGTGATAATGTAGATAGAGAGTGATGGGTGGAGGTGCAAGGTAAGTTGGTGTGAGTAAAGATGTGCAGGAGTAAGGTAGGGAAGGCAGAGTGATGGGGATGTGATGTGTGGCACAGCAGGATGAGGTTGAGTGTGGCTTTGCAGTAACGTTTTGTGATCTACTGAGATCGTTGAAAGGTTTGTGCCACTGCAGCCAGGTCCTCCTGATGACATCCCTGCTTGTGTCCTCCTGTGCAATGTGCAACCAGGCTGCGTTGGTCTTCTGGGGAGGTCTCTTCCGCCCATGGGAAGGGAAAAGAACCTCCCTGCGTGCTGTGACTACTTCCATAAGCATATGGAGGGAGTCATGGGAGAACCTGGGTGCAGCCCTGCACCTTTGTGCAGTGATTGTCAGTGTTTGCAGCACTTCAATGCTGTAGAACACCGACAGCACAAATGTCAAAACAAAGTTGGCCACGGTCCCTTTAAGGAAACCGCCTGATGACGCGTCATGAATGACGTCACCAGACCTGCTCCTCTAAATGGACTGGGAAATGTGCTGGGCGAGCTTAACAAGCCCCAGCAACTAAGTTCCTTTATAGGCAGCAGAATGGAGCTAGCAGCGGAGTTGCGACCTGCCACCGACATTGCCCGCCCTAGTCTTGCTGAGTTAAGGAAAATCCCGGCCATTATTTTAATACATTTACAATGCTGCTACACAACAACCAGAGCAACTCTCTTCCCTGCCTCAATATGGACTTTAAAATTTCCGGTAATTAGAAAAGTTAATTTTGAATAGAGAGTTGCTAATTAAAGACCAGAGTTAAGCTATGTGAATGTATAATTCAATTGACTCAATTGATACGATAGTGGAACTGGCAGCTCATTTCACCTTATCATCTGAAATGGTTGCTGTGACTGAAATAACACCTCTATGTCTTAAAATTATTCTGCAATATAGTGTTGTTAAAATATTTTACTGTGACTTAACAACCCAAAAGTAATTAAAAGTCTGCAACACTTAGGTCATGTGGAAGCCCAAGCCATTGAGTACTTGTCATTCTCCCAGACAGCTGTAAGCTCAAGTCCCAGAGCTGCTTGTCACTGACTTGACTACTTCAGATTGGATTCATTTTTGTCAGTTCTCAGTTCAGATGTTAGAGGGAATGTCTTATGGGAACAAGATCTTCCATCTCTGGGAGAGGGAAGCTTGACATCAAACTCACTATGCTTCAATTGTTCCCTTCTTGCTCGCACTTTTATGAAGCAGCAACAATGGCTGTCACAGAGAAGTTTATACTCCTGCACATCGTATCCTGGAAGCTGGAGGGGAATGTGTTATAATAAGCAGCCTGCAACAAGAGACACTGTGAAGAAACCAGGTTCAATATATATGTTTTCTGAGTCAATTTATTGTTTAAACAGCATAAGTACCATTGTCCCCAGGTTAGAGGCTAAATTTCTCCTACCTTATGTCTCAGTTTATCAGCATCCTTCCACTTGGAATACAAATGAGTAAACTGTAGACGCCTCTAACTCCAGTGCCAAATTGCACTTTGTTAACCAACATGTTTGCTGTGTGGCAAGCCATATTACATTAGGCTTTCTTTTTGCCTGATGAAAAGTTTTGCCATGAGGAATTTAAACTGCATTCAGTACAAAAACTGACCGATTTCATCTCTAATGTTACCGGTGCATTCAAGTGACTTAGAAACATAGAATCTAGGAGCAGGAGTAGGCCATTCGGCCCGTCGAGCCTGCTCCACCATTCAATACGATCATGGCTGATCATCCAAATCCAGTCCCTGCTTTAATCCCCACAGTACACATATCCCACCCTACCCCCGTAACCCCACGTATTTAATTCCCCCTAACATATCCCATCCTATCCCCATAACCCCACATATTTAATCCCCCCCTAACACTAAGGGTCAATTTATCATAGCCAAATCAACCTAACCCACACATTTTTGGACTGTGGGAGGAAACCGGAGCACCCGGAGGAAACCCACGCAGACACGGGGAGAATGTGCAAACTCCACACAGACAGTCACCCGAGGTCAGATTCGAACCTGGGTCCCTGGCGCTGTGAGGCACCAGTGCTAACCACTATGCCACCGTGTTCCCCACCGTGTTGTGGTTTTAAAATTTGAGCTTGCAACTGCGGGGTTGCAAAGTGTACCTCTTAACTACTATACAACTTTGGCAGTTTAAAGCTGTGATATTGGAATCTTTCTCTGAAATTCTGAAGATTAATTTTTGGTTTTGCAGTTGTACATTTTTAAGAACCATTTTGAAAAATCAATTCTATATTTTATCCTGCAGCTTAACGTTTTCTTGAGAAAACTTAGCTAGCATATTTTGTGTGTTGTAAGCCATGACATCTTGTTCAGATAATAGGCTGTTTATTTGAAGTTGCTCTACAATTGAAATAAATATGGGTGATGGATGAAGGAGAAATTACAGGAACAATAATACTACCATTATGCCTTCTATTTCTGTTGCAAGTGCCTTATCAGAGTATAATTGTCTTGGGAAATCAAAAAAGCTCATGTTGTTGCCCAATTAAATGAGGTATACTTTAAGTTGTCATTAGCATTAACTGTTGCCAATGGCAGCTAAAGGAATCTATTGGTGAGAAATCATGACTGTCTCTGAGAGAAATAAATCACCACTTTTACAGGTTTAAGATGTAGGGAAACAGAAAATACAAAGGCCGTAATTTTCCTATTAAGAAAACGGGTGGGTTTGGAGCGTGGGAGCAGTTAAGTTGTTAAAAATGTGAATCCCAACCTGATCCCGCCTCCAACCCGCCCACTTCCAGTTATGCCGGAGGGGGGATGGGTGACCAACCCGCTGCCAGGGGTCGTTACCTCAATTTAAATATTATAATGAGGCTGGAAACCTCTATTTTCCCCATCATTTTGAATTTAACTGCCTGTGGACGGGTTTCACACAATTCGTGAAACCCGGCAGTTAAACAGAGGCGGGGACTGCTGCATTCAGGAGGTAAGCAGCTTTATACCTACCCCCTGGATCCAGTTCCCTACCTAACCCAGCCCCCGCGATCGGTGACCCCCCCCCGAACAAGGCCTCTGATCGCCTTCCTCCCCCTACCCCCAAGCCTTCCCCCCCCCTCACCCCAACGACGATGATGCGGCTGCCCCCGATCCATCCCTGACCCACCCCCCGCGATCCCCGATTCCCCCCTCCGTGATCCCCACTTGGCTGCCAATCCCTGACCTCCCCGATCCCTGACCACCCTCCATCGCCTGCCGATCCTGCAACCTGTCCAATCCTCTCTCCCTCCCTGATCCTCTCTCTCCCCCTCCTGATTACTTGTCCCCTCCTGATTGCCGACCCCCACCGATCCTCTCTCCCCCCCCTCCCACCGATCCCGACCCCCCTCCCGCAATCCCTCCGCCGAATTGACCCCTCGCAACTGAGGCCTGCTCGCCTGCAGCCAGCCAACCCCTCAAGCTGGCTGGCTGCGGGCGGGAAACCGAAGCCTCACATTCAAATTCGGTCCTGCCGGTAAAATCGGCGGGGCCTGCGGGAAACCCAGCCTCCTGGGTTTCTCGCCCGCCTTGGACCTTCCCCCGTCCCCAACCCGCCTCCCCGAACAAAATTTCGGCCAAACTGTTCTGGACTAGCCTATTGTAAGACATATTTCTATTGGGTCCCATTTTTTTCTCTCTCTTGTTTAACATGTCTTGGTTCTATTCCTGTATGATATTATGACTTCACATGGGTCAAGAGGGGGTGTCAAAGATTTTGGTTGGAATGTACAAGGGGCGTCTGTCTTAACTGGTGATTCGTATCACTAACCGGGGGTTCTGAGGGTTGTATTCCCTGGAATTTAGATGGTTAAGGGTTGATTTGATTGAAGTTTTCAAGATATTAAGTGGAACTGATAGAGTAGATAGAGAGAAACTATTTTTGCCTGGTTGGGGATTCTAGGACTAGGGGGGCATAATCTAAACAATAGAGTCAGGCCTTTCAGGAGTGAAGTTAGGAATCACTTCTACATGCAAAGGATGGTAGAAGTTTGGAACTCTCTTCCACAAACGGCAACTGATGCTCGGTCAATTGTTAATTTTAAATCTAAGATTGATAGATTTTTGTTAACCAAAGGTATTAAGGGATATGGGCCAAAGGCGGGCATATGGAGTTAGGTCACCGACCAGCCATGATCCCATTGAATGGCGGACAGGCTCGAGGGACTGAATGGCCGACTCCTGTTCCTACGTTCTGCTGAAAATAAACCTTTAGCTGAGAAACAGTTCTTTGGGACTATGCTTAGAAGAATTGAAGGGTGCACTGGCTTTTTTATATCTCTTCAATAATAGCAAAGTTCCATTGTAATTAAACTTCTGACATATAGGCATATCCAAGCATTCTCTTGCATTGTTCCAAATCCCTAGGTATTGTAAGAAATCGTGAATTAAAAAGTAACTTGAGACAAAAAAGTCTCTTCAGACTGGTGTTAGAATAACTGGATAGACGCTTAGAATTTGCTGATGTTCTTAGTTCCCTGCGGATGTTATAACATTCTGCACCGTGGCGGTGACCTTGTTTCCAGACTAGCTGTCTGCTGTTTGTGTGCTAGAAAGGTTGTTGACTGTATCTTTGATAATCTACCCTAGGCCCACCCCTAAAAAGAGAGTAAAAGAGATATCTAAAGAGCTTTCAGCATAAATGGTGAAGGAAAGGGAAGAGCTGTTTGCGCACGCCAGCCGTCTGTCTGATTGGGACCGATACCAGCTGCTTGTCACGGTTGTATGTCTACTATGTCTATCTTGATTGCATGTTGTACTTAACGTAAACTGCCGCTCCTTAATAAAATGCCTTACAACTCCTAAGACCCTTTGGGTAATCTGTGTGTGACCTGTGATCCAAATCTTACAGTATGCAGTGGAAAGGTTCCTTTTGCTGTAAGGTGAATTGGTGTCAAAAGTGGAAATGGTTGCATGGAATAAAGGTACTTTTGAGGAGAATTCAACCTGATGGTAGGTGGCTTTTATGCCAAAGCCCCTTTAATGTGGACTACACTATCGCAGTGTAACAGTTATGACACTGGCCGAGCAATCCAGAGGTAATGGGCTGGATTTTGTCTTGGGGTCGGGTTGGGGTCGTGTAATCCGCATTTCGTGTTTCCCCCCCCTACTCCAGATTAATGTGGATGAATGATGCAATTTTCACTTAATTGGGCAATTGAGTTCCAGCATGTGGGAACCCATGAACCAATTAGTGGTTTCAGTCTGAAAGTCGCCTCTGATGATGTCATCATTGCTGACTGCCTAGTCTCAGAGACTGTTGGTGAGAGAGGACCTGCCTGGCTTGCTTTTGATGTGAGTGGACCTGGATGCAAAATATGGGGGGGGGGGGGAGAGAGGAGAGAGGAAAGAGGAGAGAAGAGAATTTTTTTGCATCCAAGTCCTCTCACAGCAAAGGCCAGGCAGTCTCTGAACACATTCAATGCAGCAGCATCAGAGGCGACTTTCAGACCTAATACTACTACTACCTTCATCACATCTCTGTTGTAATAGTGGACCTGCAGCTGATAGTCAGCTGTCCACTTGTGCTCCCACCAGATTTCACTGGAATGTTTCACACCAGGCGTACTTCACGTCAGGAAAGGGTTAAACTAGCTAAAACGTTTCAAAATGGCATTACATAGCCAATTTAGAGCTTGTTAAGGGCTTTAATGGCCTCTCCCACCTCTTGGAGGCGGGACGGAGTCGGGAACCCCGCGATTGATTTTGTCAAAATTGCGTGGAGGCGGGATGGAGTCGGGATGGGGTCGGAAACCCCGACCCCGCAAATTTAACCCCCCACACGCCTCCAAACCCGACTCCATGGGTCATTCAAAATCCAGCCATGTGTTCAAATCCCATTTTGGTAAGGTGTGAAATATGACCTTGAAAGCTGCGGGATTGTAATAAAAACCCAACTGTTTACTAAAGTCCTTCAGGGAAGGGTACCAGCTACCCTTACCTCATCTGGCCTACTCAAGCTTTTAGATGACAGCTGCTGGAAGGTATTATCTGGAGATTAAGTAGGTGAAAATATGCACCTATAATCCATGGTTTGGTGACTACATTGATTGGGATGCAGTGAGGCAACAGTTGCTGCCCACGCTTTATACAACTGGTGGAACCACCATTTAATGGGTTTTGGTGTATATCCAGCCTGTGATCAGGAGGATGGTGGCAGTGTACTCACACATTTTATGATGCTACTCATCATGCTACTTGTGAGGAGTTCCTAGTGTCTGTTGTCCAACTAGTGAGGACTTTTTAGTTGTTTATTCTCCTAGTCTTATTGTTTCTCCCTGCTATGGCCCTCATCTTCAAGTCCAAGGGGCACAGACTTGATGGTATTTGGTGCACAACTGGTTTCGTCATCCTTCACCAGAACTGGCTGGACCACATTAAGCACTATTGCTGTCCTTCAACAAAACCGTTCACTATTCCAGGATCATCCTTAAAAGCAAAGATAATGCCCCAGCTTATTTTCTGCACTACCAATCATCTCTTTGAACCCCTCTCCCCTGCTCCCTCCACTGTCCCCTCCGACAACAAATGCGAGGAGCTCATGGACATCTTTGTCACTAAGATTGAGACTATCCATTTAGCTACCTCTGCTGCATCTCCTTCTTTCCATTGCACACCAAACCAAACCTATTCCAAGTTTCCCCCGAGCTAGCTCTAACCGATGCCTTTCTGCTATCTCCTCTCATGCCCCCCTGAGCTCATCTTGATCATGAGATCCATCTCCTGCTCTCCTGACCCCCATTCCCACAAAACTGCTGACTATCCAACTTCCCTTCCCTACCCCCATGCTAGCTGACATGTCTACATGGTTCCCTTTCCTCAGATACTGTCCCCATCATCATCACCCCTTCCTCAAAGAACCCACCCTTGACCCCTCTGTCCTTGCAAATTACCACCCCATTGCCAACCTCCACTCCCTCTCCTAAGCTCTTGAAAGTGCTGTTGCCTCCCAAATGATTGCCCACCTTTCCCACATTTCCCTGTTTGAATATCTCCAGTCAGGTTTTTGTGTCTGCCACAGTAGCCTTCATCAAATTTACAAAGACATCCTCTGTGACTGTAAACATAGTGTGCTGCTTGTCCGACATCCCTCCTTGCCTTTTTGACCTTTCTGCAGCCTTTGACATGGTCAACCACACCATCCTTTTCCCATGCCTCTCCTCTGTTGTCCAGCTCAGCATTTGCTTGTTTCCACTCTTATCTATCCAATTATAGCCAGAGGATCTCCAGAAATGACTTCTTTCTGCCCCTGCGCCATTACCTTTGGAGACTTCCATGGATTTCTGTTTGGGCCCCTCCTCTTCCTCATCTACATGCTGCACTTTAGCAACATCATCATTAGACATTGGGTCAGGTTCCACATGTACATTACTTCTCCACTCCCTGTCGACCCCTCCACTGTCTCTATGTTGTCAGACTGCTTGTCTGACACTCCGTCCTGGATGATCTCTAGTTTCCTTCAGTTAAACTTTAGGAAGATTGAAGCTGTCAGCTTCAGCCTCCACCACAATTCTCTACCCTTGTCACCAATTCCATCTTCCTCCTTGGTCACTGGCTCAGGTTGAACCAGACTGATCACAACCTCTGCATCCTATTTGATCCCATACAGGCTTCCAACACACTTTCCACTCCATTACAAAGATCATCTACTTCCATCTCTGTGACATTGCCTGTCTCTGCCCCTGCTTCAGCCCATCTGCTGCTGAGACCCTCATCCATGCTTTTGTTACCTCCAGACTTGACTATTCCAATGCTGTCTGGCTGGCCTCCTATCTTCCACCCTCCGCAAACTTGAGCTCATCCAAAACCCTGCTGCCTGCATCCTAACTCGCACCAAGTTCCGTTCACCCATTACCCCTGTGCTCGCTAACCTACATTGACTCCCAGTCCAGCAAAGCCTTGAATTTAATATTCTCATCCTTGTGTTCAAATCCCTCCATGGCCTCACCTCTTCCTATCTCTGTAACCTTCTCCAGCCCTACAATCATCTGAGAACTCCACGTTCCTCCAAATCTGTCCTCTTGTGCATCCCCCACTCCCTTCACCCACCATTGGTGGCCATGCCTTCTACCTTCTAGACCTTTAGCTCTGGCATTGCCTCCCTAAACCTTTACTCCCCTCCACCTCCGTCCTCCTTTAACAGCCTCCTTAAAAGACACCTCTTTGACCAAACCTTTAGTCACCTGCCCTAATATCTCCTTCTATGGCTCTGCATCATTACTATATTTGATTATGCTTCTGTGAAGCGCCTTGGGACATTTTTCTATCTTAAAGGCGCTAATTAAATACTCTCCACAAAGTTGTTCGTTGGCGAATAAAAACTTTGCTCACCTTTTCCTTTTCTCGTGTCCAGAATACTTCTGTGTTTTGTTTCTAACAATTGGATTTGGTGCTTGATTATTTTTTTAGATGTTTGTGGTGTAGTGAATTTGTGCTTGCTGCTCTGTTGGTGATGTTTTGGTATTGTACTTGGCATCCTCCGTAGGCAAATGCATTCTGGGAAAAGGTTGGAATGGGCAGAAAAATCGGGAGAGGGGTTGTATTGGAGTAGAGGAGGCAAATGAAATGTGGATTGTTTGGAGAGCACTGCAGAAGGCGTTCGACCGTATGTGTGGATAGCAAGGTCAGAACATGTGCAATACGTGATGAGGAAATCTGAAAATGGAAAAAAAGCAGAACTTTTAAAATAGCGAGGGGGGAAAAAGAAAACGTAATGTTCGAAAAGAAGGGAGGTCGGTGGGGTCAGAGCTCAGGCCTGCAAAATGCATTAAAGGGGACGATGGAAAGGAAACAAATGGGCGAGAAAGCCCTGAAATTACACTGGTAAAACGCTTTGAGAATACTACATTGAGACAGACACAGGAGTGTGAAAAAAGACATTTCTGAATTTAAAAAGAACTAAAAATAGTGAAAGACACACACAGTAATTTCAATCGTGTTATCATGAAATACATAATTTTTTTGTGTTTAAATGTTATTTTGAGTTGGAAAAAATACCTGTTCTCGAGTTTTTATAAATTAGTTTATGGGATGTGGGCGTCGCTGGCAAGGCCAGCATTTATTGCCCATCCCTAGTTGCCCTTGAGAAGGTGGTGATGAGTAAAGGAATATGACTGGGGAAAAGTCACTTTGGGTGATTTGCTTGTTGTTGTTAGTGTTCATAATTACAGGATTTTATTTTGTTGTTTTTAATTTAGCAATACAAAATGTGTGACAATGATGCACAAGAAGTGCATGTTAAATATATATCATTTTTTTAAATTTGGAAGCTGAATCACCCTAGGTTAATGTTGATATTAACTAATGTTAATTCTGCTCCAGCTATATCAACACTGGCTACAAGAGCAGCACAGAGGCTGGGTCCTCTGACCAGTGACTCATTTGCTGACCCCTAACATCTTCCCTACCATCTAGAACACTCACCATGCATCTAGATAGGTACAGCCGTAACAATATTCAAGCAAACTGCCATCATTTGGGAGAGCAGTTTATTTAATCAGTGCTCTTGTATCTGGGCACAATATGTACCCCCTCCATCACCAGAGGACTGTGGCTGCAGTTTGCACTATTTGCAGGATGCACTTCAGCAACCTACCATGGTTAATTTGATAGCACTCTCCTCCCCTGTGATATCTACCATCTACAATGACAAGAGCAGCAATGTTCACCTCCAAGTTGCACACCATCCCGTCTTGGAGATCTATCGCCATTCACCATGCACTTTTGAAGTGTAGTCACTGTTGTAATGTAGGAAATGTGGCAGCACAATTGTGCACAGCAAGCTCCCACCAACAGCAATGAAATAAATGACCAGATCATCTGTTTTAGGTGTTGGTTAAGGAATAAATATTGGCCAGGACACCTGGAGAACTCCTCTGCTCTTCTTCGAATAATGCTGAGGGATCCTTTATGTCCACCTGAGAGGGCAGATGGGGCCTCTGTTTAACATCTCAACCGAAAGACAGCACCTCCTCTGAAGTGTCAGCCTAGATTATGTGCTCAAACCTTTGGCGTGGTGCTAGAACCCTAACCTTCTGCCTCAGAGGTGTGATTGCTACCACTGAGCCAAGGCTGATCTGAACCAATCAAACAACAAATGAGCAATAAACTTGGGTATTTCATCCATGTTGGTTGTGGGAAGAATATGTACTGATATTTGGTGAAGACCCTTTATTTAGGCAACAATTCATTCCTCGCAATCAGAAATAACAACAAAGTGCTGGATATTCAAGCAGATTGATCATCATCTGAAAGACAATATTTCTCTTTCAGAGGCTGATTCCCTTATTCTGCATTCCCAGCATTTTATGTTTTCATTTCAGATTTGCAGTATTCACAATTTTCTTTTTACCCCAGACGTTCTAACATGCTTCATACGATTGATTGAATAAAAAGATTAATTTGCTAATCTGTTTTCCCTTAAACCACAAATGAAACATGAGAAGACCTTTTAGTTCATCAAGTTTACTCTGTCAACAGATAAAGTATAGTATGCCCTATAATAACATCTGCTTTGCTTTATAAATCTCCCAAAGGAAAGGGCTACAATTTTTTTTTCATGTCCCCAAAGGCAGTCGGGGAAGACTCTAAAATATGTATTGATCACCACAGCTCTGCTTTTCAATTCCAGTTGATTCGAAGAAGTATCTGATCATTCCTGTCTATACTATACTTTTAATCTTTAATCCCATTCTGAGCCAGATGTTTATTGCTCCGATTTTCCCCCCGAAGGAGTTGATTAACATAGCATTTGCTTTTACTAAGGTCGCGGTTTCGCCGACCAAGGTGGGTCTGGGGTGGCCGGTGTCGGTGTCGCGGTCCCAGCCCGCTGCCTGATCCAGCCCGCACTCTCCAAGTGATTTTACGTTGATTGGGCTTGATAAGCCCGCCCAGTGTGGTTCCCAGCCAATTAAAAGGAAGCGGGTCTGATGACATCATTTGATGACACGTCATCAGCCGGTTTCCTTAAAGGGGCCATGTCCAAATTGATTTTGACAGTTCTGCTGTCAGTGTTCTATAGCATTGAGGTGCTGCAAACACTGACTAGCACTGCACAAAGGTGCACGGCTGCACCCAGGCTCTCCCATGACTCCCTCCATATGATTATGGAGGGAGTCACAGCATGCAGGGAGGTTCTCTTCCCTTCCAATGGGCGGAAGACACCTCCCCAGGAGACCAACGCAGCCTGGTTGCACAGGAAGACACAAGCAGGGATGTCGTCAGGAGGACCAGGCTGCAGTGGCGCAAACCTACAATGATCTCAGTAGATCATGAAACGCTACTGCCAAGCCACACTCAACCTCATCCTGCTGTGCCAGTCATCACATCCCCAATACTCTGCCTTCCTTACCCTACTCCTGTACATCCTTACTCACACCAACTTACCTTGCACCTCCACCCATCCCTCTCTATCTACATTATCACTTCCCCATCTCACTAGCCTTCCCTCACACTCACCCTCATCCTAGTGCAATCATACCAACTAACAACACACAAGGGTAGGAACTTGGGTGGTGTAGCCAATGTTCATGTGAAGTTTCTGGTAACATGCTGTCAAACATTGAAATCTTTATTTTCAACACTTTGCATTCTTGGACAGATTTTGTGTGCACCGTTGGAAGTGTCTTAGTGAGTTGCAGTGAATGGTGAGACATAACATTTCCCCTCCCCGCCCCCCCCCTCCCCCCCTCCCCCCCCTCCCCCCCCCCCCCCCCCCCCCCCCCCAATGGTGATGAGTGTGAAAGGAATGGCTTGGCCATTGTAAGGATGCTTTATGGTGCTGGTGTAGGGTGGTGCCAAACTGGTGCATCACATGACAGCCAGGGTATACAGTGTTAAGTGAAGTCAATCTGGACATGATGAGGCCATCGCTGACGTCCCGGGCAGCAATGTACATGGATGATGATGCCCTGTGTCCAGTGCAGCATCAGGTGATTGTGGAGAAGGTTGGTGTGGATGTTGGTGCTGCTGGTGTACCTGGTGCTGCTGGTGTTGGGGCTGATCATGTTGGGATTCTGAGGATTAATGTGAAATAGTTTCAAGGGCACTGATGCTGATGGAATAGTTGGCAGGTGAGGTTGAGATGACAGAAGCGATCTGTCAATGGTGAGAGAGGTTGTTCCAATGAGGTGACACTGGATAGAACATTTGCACCAAACACTTGCTCGCTGCATAAAGGTCAATCTGTCTTCCAAATGCAGTAAGCAACAGCTTCTAACCTTGGAAAGTCAAGACTTATGAAATGGGAGCTTTCATAGAACATTTGCAGCTGTGAGGTTAGTAAATCATTCCATGTTGACACAACACCCGACCTACTTACCTGACGTGATCCCTGCTCTCTGGGAACTCGTTAAAAACCTGGTAAAATGGTAAGTACATGGGAAAATGGTGCTTAACAACCTTTTAACAAACTTTTAACTATCTAAATTGGCTGACCTGCCGCTTGGTGTCGGGTCTGTTCAGGAATGACAGACCCGACACTTGGGAAACTGACAAGGAGGCGGGTTTACTGCGGGATCCCGACCCGCTGTCAATCTTTGTGATTTTGACAGTGGACCCGCCTCCAAACCCATACTCTGAGCACCGGTAAAATTCCGGCCTAAGTGTCTATTCCACTATTCACAAATGCATTACTTATAATTCTCAGTAAGGCATGTTCATTTTGTATATGTATCCTCTAGTTCTGAATTTACAATTCAAGTTAAATAATCTGCTTACATTTACATTATTTATTTATGCCTTTCAGCATAAAGTCACATTCACCTCTTCTCTTTACTGCAGTGCAACCAGGTTCAACTCTGCATCTTGCATGAAAATTTAAAGCCCATATTCTTGCTTCATTGCCCTCTTCGGTTCCTTCTACACTGTTCATAAAAATAAGTTAAAGAGGGTGTCTTAATGAATTTATAAGTATATAAAAACACAGAAAATCCTGGAAATTCACAGTAGATCCATCGTTAAAGAAAAAAAATAAACAATTCAGGTTTATTCTTTGTTAAAACTGAAACTCTTTTCAGATGCTGACAGACCTGTGTATTTCCAGTGTCTTCTACTTTCATTTCAAATTTCTGGTTTTAGTCCATATATATGATTAATCTCAAATTGTTGCAAATAAGAATTACTTTCTGTTTAGTTTTATTCTTTAACTGGTGTATATTGGTAATGTTATGGGGGCAAGTAGTAGGTTAGACGAGTTACTGAACAAGACAGCATTAGAGAGCTGGAAAAACATCAGTAAATACATTGATCAGCATAGGGTAATCAACATAGTGACTTTTTAACCAGTTTCTGATCAAACAGGTCCATTTTTAGAAAGAGTGATGACACAGGCTTTTTTGAATACCATGTAGCCTAAAGGATCGATTATCAGGAGCTAACTTGAACATTATCTGTATAATTATAACCAGGTGAAACGCAGCGAGGAAGGATTTGGAAGGGGAAGATCCTAGCTCGTTTTTTTTTTGAGTAAGTGCCATCCGATATGAACTGAGGCCATGGTATGCCTTGGTGTACCGAGACTTCAGTTATGCATCTTTTCATGGTTGATACAAAAGGACTGATCATCATGAGGTGTGACTTAGCAATCCTTTTGACTTCAGAATTTTGTTTTTCCTTTTTACACACAACTTTATTTTCTTACATATTTTTACTACACTGATTAGAGCATAGCTAGAGTACTGCATCTAGTTCTAGCCATCAAGATACAAGACTGACATTCAAGCCTTGGAGACAGTTCAGAGAAGAGCCATGAGGCTGATCCTCTGGGCTGGATTTTGTCATTGGGGGCGGGACTGCTGGTTGTTGGGTTTCAGTCCCGCCCCCAACGACGTCCGGCTAACCCACGCTATTTTCCCTTGATTGATCTTGCGGGCTTAGCCGGCCAATTAAGGGAAAGCCGGTGACAGAGGACATCAGCGTATGACGTTTCATCTGTCGAAAATTTTTTGACAGATGAATTGTCGCGTTTGACAGCTTTGAGAAGCTGTCAGACACTGACAATCTCTGTTCTGAGGTGAGCCCTTGTACTGAAGGCTCACCAAAACCTCTTTCCTCAGCAGAAAGCAGATGGCTGCTGCATCTGAGAATGCAGCAGCCATTCTGTCATCTCTGCTGTTGAGATGAGGCACCTCCGGATCCCCAAGGGTTGAAGCCTGCAGGAAGAAGCAAAGGTAAGTAAACTTTTTCTAACAGTTAAATGGCTGTAATCCCCTTCCCGCCTCGAGGAGACAGGTCCCTGCGCGACTTGGGGACCCGCCTCCCGGGAAGATGGCACTGAGGCGGGTTGGGAGCAGGTTCATAGAAAAGAAACATTGAAAAATAGGAGCAGGAGTAGGCCATTCGGCCCTTCGAGCCGTTCAATATGATCATGGCTGATCCTCCATCTCAATACCATATTCCCGCTCTCTCCCCATACCCCTTAATGCCTTTTGTGTCTAGAAATCTATCTATATCCTTCTTAAATATATTCAGTGACTTGGCCTCCACAGCTGTCTGTGGTAGAGAATTCCACAGGTTCACCACCCTCTGAGTGAAGAAATTTCTCCTCATCTCAGTCCTAAATGTCCTACCCCATATCCTGAGACTGTGACCCCTCGTTCTGGACCCCCCAGCCAGGGGAAACATCCTCCCTGCATCCAGTCTGTCTAGCCCTGTCAGAATTTTATACATTTCAATGAGATCCCCTCTCATTCTTCTAAACTCTAGTGAATACAGGCCTAGTCGACACAATCTCTCCTCATACGACAGTCCTGCCATCCCAGGAATCAGTCTGGTGAACCTTCATAGAAACATAGAATCTAGGAGCAGGAGTAGGCCATTCGGCCTGTCGAGCCTGCTCCACCATTCAATACGATCATGGCTGATCATCCAAATCCAGTACCCTGTCCCTGCTTTAATCCCCACAGTACACATATCCCACCCTACCCCCGTAACCCCACGTATTTAATTCCCCCTAAAATATCCCAGCCTATCCCCATAACCCCACATATTTAATCCCCCCCAAATCATAGCCAAATCAACCTAACCCGCACATTTTTGGACTGTGGGAGGAAACCGGAGCACCCGGAGGAAACCCACGCAGACACGGGGAGAATGTGCAAACTCCACACAGACAGTCACCCGAGGTCAGATTCGAACCCGGGTCCCTGGCGCTGTGAGGCACCAGTGCTAACCACTATGCCACTATGCACTCCCTCTATGGCAAGTATATCTTTTCTTAAGTAAGGAGACCAAAACTGCATACAGTACTCCAGGTGTGGTCTCATCAAGGCCCTGTATAACTGTAGTAAGATATCCTTGCTCCTGTACTCAAATCCTCTTGCAATGAAGGCCAACATACCATTTGCCTTCCTAACTGCTTGCTGCACCTGCATGTTTGCTTTCAGTGACTGGTGTACAAGGACACCCAGGTCCCTTTGGACATCAACATTTCCCAATCTATCACCACTTAAATAATACTCTGCCTTTCTGTTTCTCCTACCAAAGTGGATAACTTCACATTTATTCACGTTATACTGCATCTGCCATGTATTTGCCCACTCACTCAACTTGTCTAAATCGCCTTGAAGCCTCTTTGCATCCTCCTCACAACTCACAATCCCACCTAGTTTTGTGTTGTCAGCAAACTTGGAAATATTACATTTGGTTTCCTCATCCAAATCATTGATATATATTGTGAATAGCTGGGGCCCAAGCACCGATCCCTGCGGTACCCCACTAGTCACCACCTGCCACCCCGAAAAAGACCCATTTATTCCTACTCTCTGTTTCCTGTCTGTTAACCAATTTTCAATCCATGCCAGTATATTACCCCCAATCCCATGCGCTTTAATTTTGCACACTAACCTCTTATGTGGGACTTTATCAAAGGCCTTCTGAAAATCCAAATACACCACATCCACTGGTGCTCCCTTATCTATTCTACCAGTTACATCCTCAAAAAACTCCAGTAGGTTTGTCAAACACGATTTCCCTTTCATAAATCCATGTTGACTTTGTCTAATTGAGAGGTCGCACAACACCAGGTTATAGTCCAACAGTTTTATTTGAAATCACAAGCTTTCGGAGCTATCGATTGCCCCTTCCTCAGGTGAAGTAAATAGATACAGAATCGCCAAAGCATATATAGATAGAGAACAAAGCATGTGTACCTTACAATTGCAGACCACTAAATTAAATCATCCTGACTATCTGCCGAGGTGTGATAAAGTTAATCAGGTCAGCCAGGAAGGTACCACATCAAAGACATAGCAAGATACAACTGAGACAATGAGGTGTAGTCGCAGGGGTTCTAACGTGTCAAAAGCTGCCGTCTGTATGTAAAACGAAAAGCTTTAAAATTTTTACTTTTTTACTGGGAAAATTTTTACTTTTTTACTGGGAATCACATCTGTGAACAAGCCAACGACGACTCGAGTCCGGATCACGTCATGTATCGTGACATAAACCCAAGATCCCGGTTGAGACCTTCTTCATGAGTGCGGAACTTGGCTATCAGTTTCTGCTCGATGATTTTGCGTTGTCATGTGTTTCTAAGGTTGCCTTGGAGAACGCTTACCCGCAGATTAGTCTTTGTCTAATCCCATTGATATTTTCTAAGGGGGCGATTTTCCCAGTCCCGAGAAGGCGGGTTTGGAGGCAGGACAGTTGGCAAAATGGCAAAAACTGAGTGCGGGTTTGGAACCCGCCTCCAACCCGCCTCCGCGCAATTTTGCCGGAGGCGGTTTTGATGTGTGCCATTCGGTCCCGCCTCCATCAGTCCAGAGAGGTAGTTAAGACCCTTAAATAGTAGTTAAGGGCCTCTATAATCCCATTTTGACAGGCCCTTGTTATTTTTCCACATTTTCAGCGTGATTCACGACCCTCCTAAACCACTCCAGCTAAACCTGGTGGGTTGACAAGTGGGTGGCCTCCTCACAGCTGCATCTTCACCATTAAAACAGAGCGTTCATCAGGGATCAGTTGCAGGTGGCAGAACTTTGGTTCAAAAGGTCTTTCAGAACTTTTAGCAGGCCTACCGAAGTCGGAGGTGCTGCAGCTTCTATCTCTCAACTGTGGGACATTCTTGGAAGACCCTCTCCCCGCTTGGACTGAGCGCTTCCCCAACGGAGGTATCTGCCAGCAGCATGGGAACCATTTATTTCCTTTCACCATGGACCTCAGATTCGGATGAGGAGCAGCCACGGCAGCAGCAGAACCAGGCAGCTCAGCAGCAACAGCGGCAGGAGCCCCAACCTCCTGCTCACCCACCTGATGCTGCACAGGGCAGAAGGCGCCAGCGCATCGAAGCACCTCGCCACGGGAGATACCCCCTCTCAGGGTTTACAGACAGAGGATGAGCTACCTTAACATGAGTGAGCAGCAGTGCCAAAGGAGGCTGAGACTTTCGCGAGAGGTTGTCCGAGACATCTGCGCACTGCTGCACCAACACCTGGAGCCCAGAGGAGCGGGTGGACATCCCTTACCAGTAGCTGGCAAAGTCACCACCGCACTCAACTTTTTTGCCTCAGGCTCCTTCCAGGGATCATCAGCAGACATCAGCGGCATCTCCCAGTCGGCCACCCACAGTTGCATCACGCAGGTTACCGATGCCCTTTTCGCAAAGGCCCACAATTACATACACTTCTCAAGGGATGAAGCAAGTGTCACCGTGCGTTCAGTTGGCTTTGAAAATATGGCAGGCTTGCCAATGGTGCAGGGTATCATAGACTACACACATGTGGCTCTTAGGGCACCCCATCACAACCCAGCTATCTTTGTCAACCGCAAGGGCTTCCACTCCCTCAACGTACAGCTGGTGTGCAACCACAAGAAGGAGATTTTGCATGTTTGCGCCAAGTTCTGTGATAGTTGCCATGACTCTTTCATCCTGCGGAATTCTAGTGTTCCTCCTTTCTTCAATCCGCCAAACCAACTTAACGGATGGCTCCTGGGTGACAAAGGCTACCCCCTGAAGAAGTGGCTAATGACGCCGATCAGGAGGCCAGCTAACGAGGCTGAAGAGCGCTACAACGCCACCCACACTTCGACCAGGTCCATCATCGAGCAAACCATTGGCTTGTTGAAGATGCGATTCCGATGCCTTGACAGATCAGGTGGAGCCCTGCAGTATTCAGCAGCCAGGGTCTCCAGAATGGTCATGGTCTGCTGTGCACTGCACAGCGTTGTGGCTTGCAGCTTCCTGATCAGCAAGTGGCTCAGTTCATAGCCTCCTCAGATGAGGAGGAGGAGGAGGAGGAGGAGGGAGGAGGGAGAGCGCCGGCCTATCGACCAGCAGCAGCACGCGAGCACATGGCTGCCCGTGATGCAAGGCATGCACTTATCCTGGCCAGGTTTGCATAGGTTGCCCATGTTGGCACATGTCCTTGGCTCCATCTTAAGACATGATAGACAATGGACAAGACTCTCTGGCCTCCTTTCACTCTGGCCACCAACCTGACCACGCAAGTGTCGCGGAGCCTGCAATGTGGAGCTGCCTAAGGTGAAATAACATGCCATCAAGCCAACAGTTTGCCATCAAATCATTTCTTTACTTTCCAACAGGGATGGTATTTCATCAATACACATAAACATTCACCCAAGTGGCTACCCCTGTGACTAATGGTGCTTTATTTTTTCTTACGCATGCTCCTACGTGGTGCTCCCCCTATGGCTTCAGCAGAAGTGGCGGCCCCTTGCTCACTTTGATGCTGCTCCTGCTTCGACACCTTTGGCAGGCGTCCTCTGGGTTTACGAGCCTGTGAGTGCTCACCAAATATCTGCTCCTCCTGCGGCAGTGCAGGGGCTGAGACGCCCATCTCAGTTGGGTGCGGGCTCTGGTGGGGCTCTGACCGAGGGCTACGCAGTGGCATGGAAGTGTGATCGCTTGGAGAGGAGCCCCCACTTCCTTGTTGTCTGCCACCAACTTCCCTCTCATGGTTCAAGTCCACCTCAGCGCTTGCAAGTGGCTTGAGAGCACCTTGCTGCACATCAGGGGGGCCATGGGAACCCGTTTCTGCACTGGCAGTCCTACTCAAAAGGACTTCCATGAAGCTATGGTTTCTCTGTTCAATAGCTGGCCATCACTCCTCCAGAGATGTCAGTCTATTCTGAACAATCACCATGTTTTTCTCACTCCAGTGACTTATTGCCTCCATGGCTGTAGCCAGCCTTTCCACGGAGGTTGCCATCCTTTCCGTGGTGCTGCGTATATGCGCCATTGCCTCCCTAACAGCACTGCTCAGGTTAGAGTTGGACTCCTCCATCCTCTTCACACTTGCAGTGACCCTGGAGACAAGACCTGTCAGAGACTCCTGCACCTGCTCCTGGAGTTCCAGCACCGCTCTATTTCTGGATGGACCCAGAGGCACAGGGTCCACATCCAGCGGAGCAGAGCTAGGAGAGTCCTGCACCCTCCGCCGAGGACTCTCCACTGCTGTCCCTGTCTCCACCACCTGCTGATGCTCACCTGTGAGATGTGATACACACGGTGACAACACTAATCTATGTCCCGAAGGTCCCACCGAGGTGTGCATCTCTGCGCTGGTGCTGGGTGCACTTAATTCTGCTGACACTGCGTCCTCAGAGGTTGCAGGTTCCCCTGAGGAGTGTGGCTGCTCAGCCTCTTCCTCCTGGATAGTCGGGGGTGGTGGGGGGGGGGGGGGGCTCTGTGGATGGTCCTGTGTGGGAGTAAAGGCATTGGTTAGACATTTGACGGAAGTGTGACATGCAGATGCAATAGTGCAGATGCTCAAGTGGCATTCTAATAATGTACACCAGCAGCCATTTCAGTCACTCAAGCAGTGTAAATGAGAGAGAGGTAAAACTATTCTGTCACCAGCTTGCTCTGCCTCACCCATCTGTCCGTCCCCCACTTCCACCTCCACCTCTGTGCCGGCGATGTCCAGGGCCACCTCTTCAGCCTGGATGAGATGGGCTGGGTAAGGTGGACCTCCTCCTCTCTTCGCCCCTTCCCTTCTATTGTGGGCTCTCTTTTCCTGCAGTGAGGGAGACAAGTGGAGTTGGAGTGAGAATGATGGAGTGAGTGTAGCGAGTCCAGAGCATAGATGCTTAGAAGGAGACAAAGATGGAGTGAGGATCCATGTCCAAGGGCCCTCCCTGTGCGTCGTTAGTCGTTGTCATTGCATAACATTGAAAGGGAGTGTGAGGGCAGCATAGTCGAATAGTCAACTGATTAGGTTCATAGAGTGAGAGGGATGGTGAAGGGTGCAAGGGTAAAGTGGGATGTGTAGGAGGAGGTTGACAATTCAGAGTGCTGGTGATGAGAGGAGAAGGGGAGCAGAAGGAGGGTCAAGCTGAAGGTATACTCACTTTGCCTGATCTTACAAGGTCATTGAACCTTTTACGGCACTGCATCCATGTTCTGCTGCACACCGATCTGGAGGTGATCTCCCTTGCCAGCTGCACCCAAACAGCCTTGGTTTCTTTGGGAGGCCTCTTCCTCCCAGATGAGGGGAATAGCACCTCCCTGCTGGCTCTCACCCCCTCAACCAACATTCCCAGCGCCTCATCTGAGAACCTTGGGGAGGCCCTTGCCTTGGAATTGGCCATTGTAGTTTCTGAAAAAATGTTGGAGGTGGTGCAGCATCGACAAAAATCCAGTGGAATGAGCCAAGGCAGCAAGCAGCCCTTAAATGAGGCTGGATAAGTGACGTCAGAAGAGGCGAGTTTCAGTCCCAAAACACCAATTGGCCAAGGGCAACCCACACCTCTGAAATCAACTGGCCAATTAGGGGAAAATCACAATTTTTTCCCACCTCTCAGTTGTAAGGGGGCGTGTCTCAGACGGTGCTGGTGCGAGGTTAGGCCTTCGTTGCCTATACTATTGCTTGCTCTGGTCTCCGGCCATCCTGATTGCAATAAGCACCTGTGAGTGGTTCGACCCACTCGCCCTTACGGTTCTAACACTGGACTTAGGTGCAAGGAGCAGTAATGCAGAGAAAACTCAAATAGATCCGGTTGCATAGTACGAAATGGAAATCTTTATTGCATGGCGTCTAAAATCATGAAATACATGTCATAGGCACAAATCAAAGATAGTACAAGTATACATACATTCATAAAGCTTGGTCTATGGAAATGGAGAACACACGGCACATCGTAGAAAGGGGAACACATTATATCTTAACCTTATTAAAACCACCCTCCCTTAATAATACCTACACTACGTCTAGATTTGTAGGATCAGAAAACATGCTCACCACTCGTGTTACTTCGGAGATTTTTAAAGTGAGGCACTCAGCTCGTTTCGCTGCAGCGCCTGACTGTCACGTGTTTGGAAGGGTTTCTGCGCCCCACTTGTTTACTTTCGCTGCTGCGAAAAGCAGGCCAGACTCCCTGTTGTCATGAAGAAATCGATGGAACTCAAAACGTTGTAAAATTCAAAGAAGAGTCTTCCTGTGTGCGGTACAGGTTGTAGTCGGTAGAACTCAAAGAAGAGTCCTGTATTTATATTTTTGGGCACGGTCGGGGTTTACTGACCGTGGCGGCACGTGGAATTTCTTCTCGTCTTCTTCTCGTCTCGTCTCCTCGGGCCTCCGTGTCCAGACACCGTTTACCGACACTCAGGATGGTGTACCCTGTTACTTCCCCTTGTTGAGGCGGCTCGTACCGATTGAGCTCCACCCAACACTTGAATAACCGACCAGTACGGCTAAGAGTCAAGAGTCAACAAAGTCCAGAGAGAAAATCAAGAGCCCACAAGTCAAGTGACTTCATGAAGAGGCAAGCGAATAAAAGGATCAAGCGAATAAGAGTTCAGCCCGAGTCAAGAGAATAAGAGCTCGATGGACATTTGTTCTCTATAGTTATAGTGCTGTGTCCACTTATCTCCAGCTCAAATCTTAATGTTTGTCCTTTGTGTAATATTTGGCGCTCAAAACTCCCAGCATGGGGCGATTATCTTCTTTAACGGGTTTCGGTAGCACCTGAAACTGGCCAACTATCCGTTAATGTTTTCCCCATTGTTGACCCAGCCAGGATGTGTATGAATTGTCTCCTCGACTGGTTTTGGGGCCCCCCGAATACCGACTTAATCACCCGTCAATGTCTCTCTCATTGTAGAGCCGGGGGGGTATTTGTGTATTGATGTGTCTGGATGGGCCTTCGATTGCCCAGTACAATGATCCTTACTGTGCATAGGAAAATGATTCCAGCACTTATATCTTTGCTATTGTTCCGAATGCAAACGGGTTGCATCCTGTCTTTATCAGTGTTTACCGAGTATGATCCAATCTTATACTGAATGTATATTCGACGCCATTTTGTCTGCCCACTGTGTTTCTGGAAGCTTCTGCCACGATGCTCGGCGGCCATTTTACAGGCTTCTGTGTCCTTTATTATCAGGACAGCATTTCGTTTAATAAAACTGATCAACGAATCTGCTTTCTCTTATGTTATTTTGAATCGCGATAATTGCGAAACTTTACACAGTGGAGGTGAGTTTGGAACCCACCCAAACCGATACCCGCCTCCAACCCACCTCCATTGGGAAATCGCCCCCTTGTCCTGTTATCACATCCTTTATAATAGACTCTAGCATTTTCCCTACTACTGATGTTAGACTAACCGGTCTGTAGTTCCCTGTTTTCTCCCTCCCTCCTTTTTTAAATAGTGGAGTTACATTTGCCATCCTCCAATCTGCAGGAACTGTTCCATAATCTATAGAATTTTGGAAGATGACAACCAATGCATCCACTATTTCCATGGCTACCTCTTTTAGTACTCTGGGATGCAGATTATCAGGCCCTGGGGATTTATCGGCTTTCAGTCCCATTAATTTCTCCAACACTTTTTTTTACTAATACTAAGTTCTTTTAATTCCTCCTTCTCACTAGACCCTTGGTTCCCTAGCATTTCTGGGAAGTTATTTGTGTCCTCTTCCGTGAAGACAGAACCAAAGTATTTGTTTAATTGCTCTGCTATTTCCTTGTTCCCCATTATAAATTCTCCCGTTTCTGACTGTAAGGCTTCACTACCCGTTCCCGGTTTCTGCCATTTTCCCGGTAGTCCCGCCTCCATACCCGCCTCCCCAGGGCTGGGAAAATTCCCCCTTCAGTAACAGAGGACTGATGTATGAGGAAAAGCTGAAGAGGTTTGGGCTTTTCATCCTTGGAAGTAGGTGGCTGACATGTAACTTCATAACTATATTAAATAGTATGGAAAAAGTAGATCTAGAAAATTACACATAGAAGTTCTTCAAACTGAGAATAGAACACGGTAACAAGGAAGTTCTTCACACTGATCCATGGACTTCGGGTAAATATAGGAATTGCTAAATGAAAAAAGACCGAGGCCCATCTTGGTTGTCTTTTATCATCCTGGTAGTCGCATGATACAATGATAATGGAGTTGTTGACTAATCAAAGCAATTAATCTTTCTCAATTAGTCTACTACAGACCCAGACATGACTCAAGAAAAACCCCAGTAGTAGAGAGCTTTGGGAACCATAGGTCCAAATTCATCTGCTCCTCCCAAGCCCGCTACACTTACCACATGTCATGTTTCAAATTATTCATATACTGTATCAAAAAACATTATTTTCTGAAAGAGATCTATCTAATTTATGTTTAATAAATCACTAGTAACTGCTTTCACTGTCTCCCTAGGGAGTCTGTGCCATAGATTGACCACTTGCTCACTGAAATATTGGGGGTGATTTTTCCAATGGGGACGTGATGGAGGCGGGACTGCTGCTTGTCAGATTTAAATCCCGCCTCCATCGACGTCTGGCCAACCCACGTTATTTTCCCTTGATTGACCTTGTTAAGCCCGCCCAGCGGGCTTAGCAGGCCAATTAAGGGAAAGCCGGTTATTGGTGACATCAGTGAGTGACGTTTCATCTGTCAAGAGCTTTTGACAGATGAATTGTCATCGTTTGACAGCTCTGTGAAGCTTCAAACACTGACAATCTGTCTTCTAAGTTGAGTCCTGGGACACAGGCTTACTTAGAGATCTATCCTGAGCAGAAGGCTGATGCATTTGAGAATGCAGCGGCCATTCTGCTTTCTCTGCCGGTGAGATGAGGGACTCCTGAGACCTGAAGGGATGAAGTTGGAGGAAGAAGCAAAGGTAAGTAAAGCTTTTAAAACACTCAACACTCACCTCACACACTTACCTCTGCACACATGCACCCATCACTCACCTGTACACCGGACATCTCGGCCCCTCCGACCCCCGCAGACCCATGCTCGCCTCGCTGACCCTGGTGAGGTTTGGAGCCGTCGGGAAGCCCACACTTTAGGTGGCAAAATAGGAATTATCCAATTAACTGCCTGTTAACTACTTGTTAACAGGCAGTTAATTGTCACTAAACCCCTTCCCGCCTCACGGAGGCAGCTCCCAGCGTGGGTCAGGTACCCGCCTCCTGGGAAGATGGCACGGAGGCGGGTTGGGGCGGGATGGGTACCCGCCCCCAGATTCTGCCATTTTCCCGGCAGTCCCGCCTCCATACCCGCCTCCCCAGGGCTGGCAAAATTGCCCCCATTGTTTCCAAAGATTGGTTTTGAATTTACCCCCTTCAAGTGCAGGCTGTGTCCTCTGGTTCTACTGTTCTGGACAACGTGAAATAGCTTGTCGTGGTCTACATTATCTAGTCCTTTTTAGAATTCTGAAAACAGCAATCATATCCCTTCTCAACCTTATCTCTTCAAGCGAGAACATGCCCAATTTACATAATTGTTCCTCACAATACAATCTCTCTATCCGCTCAATCATTCTGGTTGCTCTCTTCTCTATCTGGGTAGCAGAGCGCAGGCAAGAAATCTGGAATCCTTTTGAGAAATGACTGGAGATTGTGAGACTGGATGAGTTATGATTGACCAAATGGAGGACTTCATCTGTATTTATCTTGTGGTCTCGTGATGACTTCCCTTTAAGACTTCTTTTTTTTTTTTAAATGACATTATTTATGAATGCATTGGAAAACCAAGGTAAAAGGTGGCCATGTGGGAATCATTAAGCCTATTAATTGTTTTGTCTCCAGAAACTGAAGTGTTAAGACGAAATTCTCTGGACTATGAGCCTGAGAGATGAGTTTGGCCTGGTGGGATGGACGTGGCAGAGTTTGAGAAAATCCGTGATGCTTTGGATCTTCATTTTTCTACAAACACAAGCTAATCTTGAAGCACCGAAAGAAACGCAGTACATCTGGAGAACAGGTAAAACTACAAAATAATCAAAAATATAGAGCCCATCATGCACCTTTCTCTGTGTAATGATCATATCTTAACTTTACTGTGACTAGTTTGTTGATTATATATGCATTTTAAAGGTCTTATGGCTCCTGTAAGCCATTTCTGTTATGCAATGTTGCAATAGACTGAAATAGCCTAAACTGTTTCCAATAATAACTATATCACTTCCATATCACACTTAGCAGTACATTTATTAATGCAAATTTTTCCAAACTATCAAAACAGATATTGAGTAACTCTATGAATAAGACCCTGATAGCCACAAGTCAAGTTTTTATCACTTATAATGAGTTTATATTAACCAAAGAAATTGTTAGTTGTTGCATGTGCTATTCACAAGCGGGGTTTTCTAAACATCTAGTCATGGCGAATGCAGCAAGTCTATATTGGAATTACTGGTGTGTGCGCAAGACTGATGGACTGGAAGCTATACAACTATATTTATTTACATATATGTCCTGTGGTGCTGCTTTATAGTAAAATTCATGTCTTGGCTTTGTACTGTAAGTTGTGCAAATTATTTCTTGCTATTGTCCAGGTCCTTCTTGTCATTGACCATTGACACTATGATAATCATTTATTTATATAGTGTCTTTAACATAGAAAATGGCCAAAGGCATTTCAGAGAATTGGTTGCTGAACAGTAGTATAAGAGTTAGGATAGATGATTGAAAGCATTGGAGAAAACATTGAAAGAGATAGGAGATTTTAATGTTAAACGCAGGGAGAAAAGTAGCAAGGGGGAGGGGTTTTGGGAGATGGTTCTAGAGGAGGGCTGAGATAACTGAAGACTCGGCCACGAATGGTACAACAGAGAGACGGGGACATGCAGTGGAGGCCAGAATTGGTAGACCAAAGAACACACTCTGGGATGCAAGGTGGGTAAGGGAAGTATTGTGGAGGTGGAAATAAGTGATCTTGGTGATGGATCAGGTATTGGGCTTAAGACTTAGTTTAGGATTGAATATGATTCACACTCAGGCTATTTTAGAACCAGTGAGAGAAACTCTTAATGCAAATTGGGACAGTTGGGGGGAGGGGGCAGAGTCTCAGTTGAGGACCAATGGGAAACATTTAAAGGCTGAGTATGCAGAATAATTACATACCCAGGGCTAATAAACACAGATTAAAGAAGTGTGACCCTACACAGATTAATAAAATAAATGAGGTGAAAGAAGCAACCAAAGAAAACTCTAGAAAGTCTGTGGTAGGAATGGTGAGGGAAACCACTGGGGAAAAATAAAGAAACCTCTAAAAAATGTAGAAGAAAGGCCATCAGAGGGGCAAAGATGGAATTATAAATGAGTTGTGGAAGCCAAATGTAAATATAAGATACTTTTCCAGTATTGTACCACCAAGAGGGTTATCATGTAAAAGCAGAAGAATTGAGGAATTGCCCATTCAAAATACACTTTTGAAAACCGTGTGTTCCTGTGAATTTGTTAGTTTGTTAATTGCTACAAAAAATAAGCATTTTGTCCATTGGAAAAAAAAAACTGGTCCCAATGACAGCTAGTCAGTTCTACGCTACTCTTAAAATTTAATTTTATTGCATTGAGGGAAATCTGTTAATTGGTAGAGAAAAACTGATCTCAATCATAAGCACTAATTTGAACACAAATCCACTGTAGATTTTTCTTTGGATCTTTTGAAGGAAATAACTTTCCTTCCTAAAAAGTTATTTTTCCACAATCTGCCGAGGGCTTTTAATGAATCGAAATATATTATTCAATATTCAATTATATTCCAATTTGGCAAGCTGACCAATAGACCTGCTTTCATCGCAGATGCTGCAGATTCATTATGTTACAGAGAAGCCTGTGTACTACTGTGTCCCACCATACTTCACATATTCAAATCTAAGCGTGTCGTTACCTGAAATAATCAATATAATGGAATGGATAGAAGAAAAAGATTTGCAGTGGACTCTCATGAAAGAGTATGATAAATCATTCAATAAATGTAAAATGTCACGGATGTTCTGCAGAAATATAATTTGCTGAAGGATTATGCATTAATGAACATGTATTAAGGCAAAGTAAAGAGTTTGAAGAATCTGTTTTTGCTGTGAAAGTTCTTTATTAATATGACTAATAGGAATAGATCAGTAGAATTTCTTGTTTCTCAAGTGAATTTAACATCAAAGGTTGATTGGGAACAGTAGATCTTTCATACTCCACTTTTTCACATTATCGCTTCATTGTATGCAGTGAGATATTTCTGAGAGAACACTTCTTTCTTTACTGCAGTCATCCTCTCTCTCATGCAGAGAATTACAGCAAAGTGTATACAATTCCACAAGTATCAGATATAATATGCTTTGATGACAAAATTACATTCACGGATAAGTGTGCCAATGTAGGGCTTATAATCTTAGAGATACAGAGTGATTCTCCGCTATTCTCGTACATTATTAATATTTTTGGCTTGTTGCTTATCTGTAGAGTTAAAGCAAACTGAAATGCCTCCCAAAGAACTAATTCCACTTTCAAAGCAGTGCAGAGCTAGGTGCCTGGCTGTGTGGAATTGTTGTTGAAATTAGAATGTAATGAAACTTTGCTTTTGCAAATTTTAAAACCAGACTCCCTCTGTGATCAGCACTTTCATTTTGTTCTCAGCAGTGTGATAATGACTGCAGCTCCAGATGCTGCTGATGTGATAAAGAGATTGATTAATTTTACTTGAAAGGGCATATGCTCAAAGAGATTCGGATCTTAACACCAAGACAGAGGAATCGGAATCCCAGCAGTGTTAAGAAGCTTCATATGTGTTGACATTCAGCTGCTGGTAAAAAGACTACCCAGCATTTTTACAAGACATTTGCAGCGCAAATAAATATTTATTTTTCCACATTCCTTGAAGACGGAATTGCTTTTATTACATATGGATCCAAGAGATTTATAAAATGGAAATCTTGGTTTTCAAAACTCAGATAGAAAATCAGTAATTGCCTGTTTGAGGTCTACCGTTTGCCATCCAGCTACTGGGACCCAAAGATGGCCCACAGATTAAAGTGAGCTAAGCCAAAAATGTCAGAGCATATTTACAGATAAGTAGGAATACAGGAATGTGCTGGTTGTACCAGTACTGATAATTCAATGCGCCAGAAATTTGGACAAGGTAATTACATAGAATCTACAGCACAGAACCCGGCCATTTGGCCCAACTAGTCTATGCTGGTGATTATACGCCACACGAGTCTTCTCCCACTCTAATTACCTCTTCCCACCTGCCCTCGGACCCCTCTATTCCCTTCTCCTTCATGTATGCATCAAGCCTCCCCTTAAATGTATCAATGCTGTCAGCTTCAACCATTCGTGGGAGCGAGTTTCACATTTTCACCACTCTGTAAAGAAATTCTTCCTAAATTCATTATTTGATCTGTTTGCAACTATTTTTTTATTTATGCCGCCTTGCTCTGGACTTACCCACTAGTGGAAACATTTTCTTCACATCCACACTATCGAACCTTTTCAGAACTTTAAAGGCCTCTATCAAGTCTCCTGTTAGTCTTCTCTTTTCTAGAGAAGAGTTCCAGCCTCCTCAATCTTTCCTGATATTTGCATCCTCTCAATTCTGGTAACATTTCTGTATATTTTTTCTGCACTTTCTCCAGCACTTCAATATCCTTTTTGCAATATAGAGACCAGAAATGCACACAGTATTCCCATGTGTGATTTAACCAGGGTTCTCTATAAATTTAACACTACCTCTCTGCTTTTGTATTCTATTTCTTTAGCATTGAACCCCAGTACTTTGAATATGAGATGGAAGAACTTTGTTTAGATTCACTAATCGTATGAACATAAGTAAATTCAGTCAAATTATCCCAATAGTATAACAACAACAGGAAGGTAGTTAAGAGACTCAAATGGAGTTGAACATAAGGATGGACAGGAGATCATTAATATGGTAAATGACTATCTCGTGGAGGTTTATACCAGGGAGAAAACTAACATACCATCCAACATCAATCGTATATCGTGTGTGCTCTGGGATTTTGTTGGCAAAGCAGAAGTTATTGGCTTAAAAGGCTGAAAATCAATACATTCTCCAAGACAGATGGACTATACCCCAGGGTATTTAAAGAGACAAGGAAGAGATTTGTGAATCACTGACAATATTTTTGAAGGAGCAAGTGAATGCTGGGAAGTTTCAACACACAGAAACATGCAAATATAGTTCTCAAATTCCAAAAAAGTGACATTCTTAACTGGGGGTGGTGGAGTTCTGTTTATAACTTGTCCTGCAGTAAATGTATAGCTGGAGAAGGCTTTCTGGGAAATTTCACTGGTGTGTTTGAACCCTGTTGTCAGCCTTGGCTCAGTGGTTGCATTCTTGCCTGTATGGTAGAAGGTTGTGGGTTCAAGCCCCACTACAGAGACTGAAACACATAATCTGGGATGGCACTTCAATGCAGTACTGAGGGAGTGCTACACTGTCTGAGGTGCCGTCCTTCAGATGAGACATTAAATCGTCTGCCCTCTCAGGTGGATGTAAAAATTCCATGGCATTATTCAAAGAAGAGCAGAGTAGTTGTCCCTCAACCAACACCAAAACAGATGATCTGGTCGATTATTTAATTCCTCTTTGAGGGACCTTGCTGTGTGCAATTTGACTGCTGTGTTTCCTACATTACTATGATGACTATAATGCAAAAGTACTTTATTTACTGTAATGCGTGTTGGGAACTGCTAAGGTCATGAAAGGAGCTATATAAATGCAAGTTTGTTCTTCCTGTTGTAATTAATAGCTGTAATTAATAGTGAAGAGATGCTTTTTAATCATAGAATAGAATCATAGAATGGTTACAGCACAGGAGGCCATTTGACCCATCGAGCCCGTGCCAGCTTTCTGCAAGAGCACTTCAGCTAGTCCCACTCCCCCGCCCTTTCCCCGTAGCCTTGCAATTTTTTTTTCCTTCCGGTACTTATCCAATTCCCTTTTGAAAGCCAAGATTGAATCTGCTGCCACCACCCTTTCATGCAGTGCATTCCATATCCCAACCACTCGCTGCATAAAAAAAGATTTTCCTCATGTTGCCTTTGGTTCTTCTGCCAATCACCTTAAATCTGTGTCCTCTGGTTCTTGACCCTTCCGCCAACAGGAATAATTTCTGTCTATCTACTCTGTCTAGACCCCTCAGCCGGAATTTTCCCCTAAAAAAACGGGTGGGTTTGGAGCGTGGGGGCAGTTAAATTGGTAATAATGGGATTCCCAACCTGATCCCACCTCCAACCCACCCACCTCCGGTTTTGTCGGAGGCGGGACGGGGGGCAGGCAGCCATCCCGCTGCCAGAGGGTGGTACCTCAATTTAAATATTGTAATGAGGCTGGAAGCCTCTATTTTCCCCTCCATTTTGAATTTAACGGCCTGTGGACGGGTTTCACATAATTCGTGAAACCCGATAGTTAAACCGAGGCGGGGACTGCTGCATCCAGGAGGTAAGTGGCTTTATACCTACCTCCTGGATCCAGGGTCCCTGCCTAACCCACCCCCCGCGATCGGAGAACACCCCACGAGGCCTCCGATCACCCAACACCAGCCCCAGGCCTCCGATCCCTACCATGAGGCCTCCCCCACCATCCACCAATGATGTTGAGGCCGATCACAATCCTCCGGTGGCCGGCCCCGATCCTCTCTTTTACCCCTTCCCCGCCCCCTCACCCCACCCCCCCAATGCTCCGGCTGACCCCTCCACCCCCCGATTGCCCTCAATCCCCGGCCGATCCCATTTCCACGATCACCGATGCCACCCCACTCCCACCCCCGAGTTCCCTGATTCCCCGATGCCAACCCCCCACCCCCACACCCCCCACTGCCCCTGGACCGACCCCTCACATCTGCAGGCCTACCTGCCCGCAGCCAGCCAGCCTCTCAATCAGGCTGGCTGCGTGCGGAAATCTGAAGCATCATATGCAAATCAGGCCCTACCGTTAAAGTTGGCAGCGCCTGCGGGAAACCTGGCCTCCCGGATTTCCCACCTGCCTCGGCGGCCCCCTGCCCCCAACCCACATCCCTGGAGAAAATTCCGGCCCTCATGATTTTAAACATCTCTATCAAATCTCCCCTCAACTTTCTCTGCTCTAAGAAGAACAACCCCAGCTTCTCTAGTCTATCCACGTAACTGAAGACCCTCATCCCCGGAACCATTCTTGTAAATTTTTTCTGCACCCTCTCTAAGGCCTTCACATCCTTCGTAAAGTGCGGTGCCCAGAATTGGGCACAATACTCCAGTAGAGGCCAAACCAGTGTTTTATAAAGTTCATCATAACTTCCTTGCTTTTGTACTCTATACCTCTATTTATGAAGCCCAGTATCCCGTATGTTTTTTTTAACCACTTTCTCAACCTGCCTTGCCACCTTCAACGTTTTGTGCACACATACCCCCAGGTCTCTCTGTTCTTGCACCCCACTTAGCATTGTACCCATTAGTTTATATTGCCTCTCCTCATTCTTCCTACCAAAATGTGTCACTTCACACTTTTCTGCATTAAATTTCATCTGCCACGTGTCCGCCTATTTCACCAGCCTGTCTATGTCCTCTTGAAGTCTATCACTATCCTCCTCACTGTTCACTATACTTCCAAGTTTTGTGTCATCTGCAAATTTTGAAATTGTACCCTGTACATCCAAGTCCAAGTCATGAATATATATCAAGAAAAGCAGTGGTCTCGTACCGACCCCTGGGGAACAGCACTGTGTACCTTCCTCCAGACCGAAAAACAACCGTTCACCACTACTCTCTGTTCCCTGTCACTTAGCCAATTTTGTATCCATGCTGCCACTGTCCCTTTTATTCCATGGGCTTCAACTTTGTGGGCCTATTATGTGGCACTTTATTAAATGCCTTTTGGAAGTCCATATACACTACGTCAACCGCATTGCCCTCATCAACCCTCTCTGTTACCTCCTTTGTCTTGGTTTGAACTTCAAAACATTGAGTAGGTATAATGGCTGCCCCGTATCAAGGTTTCTTTAGCCAATTTCTGCTTTGCCAGGCACTTCATGAATTGATGCCAGTCGAACACTCTTAATAATATCTTATTTCACATCATGGAATTTTGAATCTTTTTAATGTTATGAGAAAGCCGACATTACTATCCGCTCTCCTAACATTTAACATAGCTGTCGGGAAAGCAGAGCTTTCTGCATGTAGTCTCTCTGCAGCAATGTAGTGTAACGACAGCGTAAGTAATGTATGCAACCGAGTTTTTAGTATTTGTCTCAGATTCTCCAAACCACTGAATCAGCCTGGTTTTCTGAATATATTTCACTTATTTTTTGTTTTGCTGTATCTGGGGAAAAAAGTCTTTCAAAACTATGCTAATTAAATTTAATTTCAATGATGCAATCAATATATTAGACACATTATTGGACTGAGTGGACTACTGAGTTAACGTCTAATGTTGAGCAGAGGATCAGAGCAGATCGTGAGCTGGGCTGGTGAAGTACAATCCGTGCAGGCTAGGGTTCCCAAGCCTCCCGGAATTTCCCGGAATTGAGGGTTCCTTCCCCAAGCGCTACCTCCAGCGTCCTGGGAGATCAGAGATTTAAATTTCCCACCGCAGTGTGCCCCACGGTCCGTGGCGACGTCCCCCGCAGAAAACCAGGACTGCGTGTAGTGCATTTTGGAGGAGTCTGTGGAGTCCGGAATCGGGAGGGTTCGGGAATCACTGGTGTCGCCAATCCTGTCTCTACCTTCTGGGAGTCAGGGTGTGACTCACTGGGCCAATCACTGTTGTGTTTATGGGACTTGTACAGCTGACTCCCACTAAGGCATCGTTATTCTAGAGCTGTAATCCGAGGCAAGAGCAGGCTGCCATGTGTGGATTAAATCACTGAGATTTAGACATCAGGTTCTGCTCTTCGAACTCTCCTATCGGGTCAGTTCGGCAACTGTCAGCTTTTGGACTGGACATTCTGGTTTTTGTGAGCACTTCTTGAAATGTAAGTTGGACACCAACAGGGTCACCTCTTGATGTGATATCCTGATATGGCCTGGTGGTTCTCACTGTAATATTCTGATATGCCCCTGATGTCACTCAGGTCTTTGAAATGGGCGGGAGGGTGCTCTTTGAAATGGGGGGGGTTCTTCGGTTTCCCCTCTTTCCCCAGCCCTCGGGTGGCCTCCTGGTTCTTGGAACATGTCGCACTGCAGCTGCCAGCGCACATCCATGACTAAAAATACTCAACTATAGAGGACCCAACCTATATAAGGTAAATGCAATAGAAATCATGTGGTCAGAATATCATGTGATCAAACCTCCAGGAATGCCTCAAACCGGAGTTGGCAACCCTAAAGCAGGCTGTTGCACCACTTTTTGAGGCCTCCCCACTCTGAAAGACGCTCGAGATTGGCCCCTAATGCTTGTGGTGCCTGCTGGCATTATTTAAATTGGTTGACCAGCACTTCGCCCTGCATACAGTGGCAGGGTCAGTGCCGGAGGTCACTAGTGGACAGATACTGGTAGCATACGCTTAGATTGATGGCTTGTATATTATTCAGCCCCTGGGACTTCAGAACATTCTCTCAATATGTGCATCAGCTTATTTAAATTTCAACAGTTCCAAGTGTTTTGCTTGCACTAGTGGTGCAAATATGCTGTTTTCACGGTAAATATTTCTGTGATGCTGAACTGTTGGTATGATGAACATGTGATAACTGTCATCTGCACCACATCTGCTGTAGTTTGGCATCTAGATCCGTTGCATTTTCATCAGGCTCTAGTTTTCTAATATCAGGTGTTCTCCAGAATAACTTTTATTTCAAATTTGAAGGCTGATAGGTTACAATTGGGGCATTTGACAGGAGTAATTGACTTGAACACTTAAACTTGGCTTTTTTTAAACTGATTCTAGCTGTTACTCCACCAGGAAATAAGCTCTTGGAATACCAAGTAAATCCCGCAATGAATTGCAACCCAACACTTTTAACAGCAAACTAAAATTGCCATGAGAGTACCTGTGAATGAATAAGAAAAAATAAATAAAAACAGAAAATACTGGCAATACTCAGCAGGTCAGGCGGCATCTGTGGAGAGAGAAATAATGTTTGAAATGTTTTTATTTCAGATTTCCAGCATCCACAATATTTTGCTTTTGAATAAGAAAGAAGACTTTGACATTGTGTAAGAAACAAATTGGAGCTGAATAAATGCTTAATTGGGTTACGCATGTGCTGATGTAAACTCTGTGATTTCAAACAACATGGCTTAAAAAACCCATTTATTGGCTGGGCAAGTTACACTGATTTGACTTTTCTGCCACTGCAAACTATGGCAGTGATGAAAGGGAAGTCTTTAGTCACCAAAACAAAAAGCAGAACCACTGAATCTTTCCTACTCCCATTGTAACTGAAATGGTTGTTGGAACACTTAACTACACATTAGCTTTTCTATATCAAGTTAGAAAACTGAGTAGGAAATAAAAACCTGGGCATGATTGGTCTGAATTTTCTCAGCAGACCCTGTCATTGCCCTTGCCAATCAGTTAATCAGAAACAAAAGCTTTCTGGAAAAAAAAAACCTGACAGCAGGTAGCCAGAGCTGTAGTATACAACAAACCTAGATGTCAAACCTGCAAATATTTACGGCAGACTGCTTTCTCTAGATCGCCACGAAAGAACAATTTAACATTGCAGGAACATTTAATTATCAAGCCAGTGATGCAATTTGCCTGAAACACTGCAAGAAACACTTCCATGACTGGTGTAAGTGGATTTAAAATATATGGGGTTGAAATTCCAGGAGTGGCTTTTTGCGAGAAGATCTGGGGTAGGGTAGAACTTAGACCCACCTCAAGCATGCACCCCTGACCCATTGCAAATTCCAGGGCCAGGGATATTTGTAAATTGCAGCCAGGCACCCATGGCATTTGAGATACCAATGGGGTGCCCAGTTCAACTGAGGGAGAAGGGAGGAATTTAACTGTGGAGCCTGGCTGAGCACGAGTCCTTCCATATTGCCGGTCCAACATCATCTTCGAAAATATTTATTGCTGCCGCTGTTGCTTGAGGCCTGAAAACAAATTGATTCCTCTGCTTTTGGGAAACAGGCCGTTTAAAATTTAAACACCCTCCATACCATTGTCAACACTGGGTGCCAGAGATGCCCAGGCATTCTTTGTGCCCATAATTGCTAGGGTGCAAAATGGTATGATGTATGTCCTCCTTTCCATGGCTTCATCATATGCCTATTTATTTCAGGGCAGGTGCATTCTGCGCTCAGCCCCATTTAATTCACAATTTGTGATGCTCAAAAAGCGACATGGGATTGGTGTAACCGGATCCTGCCCCAAAGCGTGTTCCACACAACCCAGCAACTGCTTTTTTGCGGGCCCAGGGCCACAGAATTTCACCCCTTAAATCTAGAACGTTGGCTATCTTTTACAGCCTAATTATCATTTGTGCAAAGGACAAGGGACTCTCGCCACCTTAATTGAGCAAGGTTGTTTTAATAATGTAACCATTTTTAGATTAATGTCAACGGTGCAGAGTTAGGTAGCCTTTTATGTTACATCATCCCTTTTATTTAGGAACCCACTGTTTCTCCAAGCTTTATAAGGAGAGATGGGAACAGGTAATGAGGTGTTCTGATTTATCCATTACACGTTCTGGTAATTAAAGGAATATTGTTGCCTCTTCCTCTTATTTGTCAGTCCCATAAAGACCTTTTCTGATCTTGGGGTTTGTTATTGTAAAGGGGTATCATTGATTATGTTTGTCTCTTGGGCCTGCCAAGATGCCTCCATGTAATGCTGGATCCTTCAGTGTGCCATTCCATTCTGCATATTTGAGATATGGACTTACTTACGGTCATACTCTGAATACCAGTGATGTGCACTTTTCGTGCAATCGTGTAACCAATGCTTTGACCTGATGAAATTGTTTTTTGGTTTCAACAAGCGCTTCTTTGCCCCATTGTGTTCGGCTGTCTTTATACTGTGTTATTTGCCCGAGATCGGTAGCTGCAGAATCAATTTGCAATTGGCAAGCGCTGATTTATACAGCTTACATGCGCAATGTGCAGAGCTCCAGTCTCCAGGCAGAAAATTTTAAATGTTTTGCGAGCACAGGCTGGAGACTGCACTCCCAAGGGCTCCTGTGCTGCTGTGTTCTGGATTCAGATTGGGTCTTGACATCAGTGTTATACAGTCACTTTTGCATCACTGCAAAGTGGAAATGGCTTTGCAGTGACACAGAGTGGCAGTAATAGCCAGGAGAATCAATATCTACACATTTTTTTGCCCTTTATTGGCAATTAGAGTCTTCAAAGCGAAAAGAATTTTTTGTAATTGGAGCCGCGTCAAACCCAACATGAATGACGTCTAGAGTGATGTATATAAATAGACTTTTTGATGTAGGTCGTACACAACAGAGTATTGATTCGGCCAAATCTCTTCCTATAGCCCGACCATGAATAACTACTTAAGTGTCGATTTTAACCCTATCCGCCTGGCGAAAACTGGGTGGGCGGGCAGTTCAAATAGCTACAGCGGCTTACCATCACCGATTCCGCTGCCTTCCTGTAGGTTGCAAATTTAACCTGTTCTTTTGAGCAGGTGAGAGGGACAACCGTCGGAAGGCAGCGGATCCTTATTTAAATGTGCAGATTAGGCTCTGATGACACAATCGGGGCCCGACTGCAATTTTAACGCGAGGTCTGTGTGGGGAAGCCGTCATGGGTTCCCTGCCCGGCCAACCTGGCGACAAGAGGACCTGGGGCCTGAAGAGGCCCAGAAAAATGAGTAAATTGTTTCCTTGTGGGCCAGGAGGAGCAGGAATGCTCCTCCAAGCTCCACAAGGAAACCGTGAGCCTTCCCTGTCGTGGGCTTCCCTCCCCGTCCCCCGACTGCGATGTCCGTCCAACCCGCCTCCCAAACGCTTACCTGAGTGCCGGGGACCGTTCCTTTAGGTCCCTGGCAGCAGCCTTCTATTGCCTGAAATCTGCCAGGCCTCACTGTGGAGGGCCAGATGGATGGTGTGCCGTCCACTTTGGCCCCCGCCCACACGACTTCTGCTGGGAGTTAAAATCAGCCCTATAAAGTGAGGGGTGTGGTTTAGTGCTGTGATAAGTTCATTTGGAATGCATTGTTAATTTTCACGATGTTAAAATAGTGTTTTGGCAGTACAACATGAATGCTATTTTGGGAGAGATTCAACAACAATAACTTGTATTTATAGCACCTTTAATACAGAGTAATGTCCTGCCAAAGGGTAATAAATATAGATGCTGTGCTAAAGAAGGAGAGATAAGGAAGAGTGACCAAAAGCTCAATGAAAGAAGTGGTTGTTAAGAAGAGTCTTAAAGGAGGAGAGGTTTGTAGAGAGGAGGGGGACTGGGTCAGGAATTCCAAAGCATGGGGCCTCGGCTGCTGAAAGCACTGCTGCAAATGGTGGGGCAAAGGAAGGGGGGGATGCACAAAAGGCCAGAGTCGAGGAATGGAGAATTGAGAGGGAGAGGAATTAAGGCTGGAGGAGTTATAGAGATAAGGAAGAGCGAGGCTATGAAGACACTTAAACATGAAGATGAGAATTTTAAATTGAAGTTACAAGGGAGCCAATGTGCATCAGTGAGGTTAGGGTGATGGATAAGTGGGACTTGCTGTGGAATAGGCTGTGGGCAGCCGTACTTTGGATGAGCTGAAGTTTACGGTAGGTGAAGGATAGTAAGCCAGCCAAGACAGCATTGAAATAGTCAAGTCTGGAGGCAACAAAGGTATAAATGTGAGTTTCAGAGGCAGATGGACTAAGGTAGAGGCAGAAGCAGGCAATGTTGTGAAGGTGGATGTAAGCAGTATTTGTGATGGGAAGTATATGGGGTGGGAAGCTCCACTCATGTTGAATAGGATGTCGAGGTTGCAAACAGTCTGATTCACCCTGAGGTAGTGGCCGGGGATGTAACAGCAAATTGGTGTTGTTGTTGGATATCATTTGCCACTAATAAGCACTACTACTGATTCCAAGTCTAAAATCCCTACGTTACAACAGTGACTGCACTTCAAAAAGTAATTCATTGGCTATGAAGTGCTTTGGCCATAAAAAGCTCTACATAAATGAAAGTTCATTCTTTTCTTTTAAAATGATTAGATTACGATGCCACCTGTTCGATTCCCACTTCAAGTCAGTTTTAACTCCTCATTAGAGACTGTTTGTTTTAATTTGTATTGATTAACCCAGTTGATTCCACATCTGAGAGCAATGTTTGCTGGGGAAATGCTAACTAATAGATTTTGAAAATGTAATTTAATATATATATTTTTAGAAGTTTGCAAAAGACCATAGTGTAATTGTCTCGAGGAAGATAGAAGCCATGTCTGAAAGTGTAAGTACCACTCCCAACATTTATGGGATCAATATTGGGAATGTGCCAGCTCTCAACAGTGTCATGCTATGGCAGGAATTTATTTTTAAAAAGCAGTTTTGAGATAAAGAAACACATCACATACTCAAGATGTTTGCAAGTCTGCCAGCACTGTGCACCAGGTTAAGACAGTGACAACTAGAAAACCAATAGTACAGAACTTTTTTGTTTTGATGTGCTTACAAATGTTTATCATTGAATCAGCTTATATTGTTAGGAATTAACAGATAAATCAAAAAGGTAATATGTGTCAATACTAGCTCCATTTCATTAGTCTTTTTGATTTATTCATTCTTGATTGATTCAGGAAAAGATGAACCAGCTTGCAAAGCACTCCACATGATTTAATTATTAAGACACACATGCCCAAATCAGATTAGGAGTCTATTGATGCAATGTAGTGAATGGAATAGTGAACAGATGCTGGGGATATGATGATGCTGAAATGTGAAACAAAATTATTGGCTCATTATAGCACAGAACCCCTGAAGACCTTAATGGAAAGGTCATAAGGTTGGGGGCGAAATGACACTCAATCTGTTGCTTATCCTGTCTGGACACCAGACACTGGTGACAAATTTATTGAACTCCAGAATACTAAGTGTCCTCACATTTGTGAAAAAGTCTTAATGCTAAGGAAGATTAATAGTTTAAAGTCAAAATTACAGGATAATATAATTATGTAGAATATCTGAAAGGTGGACAGGTGGTTGTTCTGGAATTAACCTGCATGTGATAATTGCAGATATCCTAATAATTCTATCATTGTAGCTTCCTAAAAAGCATTATTTAAAGCTTATCATTTGTGTGGTACCTAAAAGAAGTGCAAAAAATGTAAAGACATTCATCCCAAAATTGCATGGCTGAGGTCAGCGATTTTTCAGTACAGTATCCATGGGGAGGCTGGAATGTGGAGGTGGAGGGGAGTGGTGGGAACTCAGATCTGGCAAGGTTCCTCTCCTTTCCAGCCTCGGTGGAAATTTCCTCCAGTTTCAGGGTGCCCGTATAATCCACCCACCCACAAATGAGCAGGCATTTAATAATTCTGTGCTCTTTGGGGAAATAGTTCACCCGAGGTATTTCCCTCATTGATGCCCTTAGTGACACTGGACAATAAGGATGCCTGCGCGTGCTAGTATTGCAAGGATCCATTTAAAGTCCGATTTCTAGAATGCAAGTGTGATCAATTGCATTGCTTAATTTGGCAGTAGGTGGCACCTGGGAGGTTGTAAAGTTTTGGAGGTACCCTACCTGAGTCTTGCGGGCCTGCTGATGCTATGGCCAGGTGCTGCGGGAAATTCTTCACCCACCCTTTCAGGTGGATGATAGCAATGTGCCAGAAATGACACGGGCGTCCAACCCAGATATTCAAAGTATCTTGTCCTTGGGATTTCAGATGGAGTTAGGGCCACCAGCAGTGGGTGGATAAGGATATTCTGCTCCTCCCAAGATCTGCTTCCCTCACCCCTCCCCCCCCCCTAGAAAGTCTTCCTCAGTAACTTCTTGGCCATTGATTCGCCTTATTTGCTCGAAAGAAAATGATCAATACATTAAAAGTTAACTCATTTCAGTGCTAAACCACACCCCTCACTTTAAGTAGTTTCTTGTGTTTGCATTACATGAAGAGATTGTCCTTTCCACAATGCTGCAGTTTTGTCTATCTGACCTAACTGGAAACATTTATTATTTTTCTTCACTGCAGATGTGATCCATTTTGAGGTGCATGTGGCTCTATTTATAAAACTTTTGTCTTTTGAAAACTCTGATTGTATATAAAGGGGCCACATGTATGAAATGGATTACAACACTAGATAAATGTCAGATGCAATTGAGTATCATAGAGCAACATTGATAGTAAGGAGTTGATCAGAGTACGGTGGTTCATTGACTGTGGGAGCTCTGGTTCTCCAGGAAATAGCTGGGTATGTGAGGCAATCTTGGCTCTGCTAGGAATAACAGGTTTTACAATGAATTTCTCCCAACATAGCATTCTAGTTGTAATATTAATATAGCATGAGTCATTACATTCTATTATGTAAGGTAAAATAACCTTATTTACTATGCACCCATTAAGTGGCTATTCTGGATTCTAGTGTCGCATGCATTAACAAATGTATGTTTATGTAAATGTTGGTTGACATTATCCAAAAGTTGACTTTTTTATTTTCTAAGAAAATCTGCAGAACATCTGTATTCAAAAACTGTTCTGCATTCATACCCAGTATTTGAAGTCAGCAGCAATTTCCTGTAAAAGCCAATGAAGATATGAATAATGTCCTATTTCTGAAATAAACATGTAGAATATCCAAGCTTTCCCCGTATGTTGCTATTTCATTGTGACCTGAAATAATTTTTTACTAAATTATTGCTCTCTTTCTGTGGATCATCAAGCTTCAAATAACTTGTGTATTGATTGCATCAAAAATGGTTTTGGAACACAGCTCAGGCCTCTCACCACCCTTCTTGGGTGAAGCGAGTGGGAATAATGGGGGGAGTGAATGGAGGGTTAAGGGTAAACTGATTGACAGTGAAACGAGCAGGGGACGATACAGGGTTGAGTGGACAGTTCAATTGGGAAGGTGCAGGGCTGGTGATTGGAGTGAGTCGGGATAGAGATGGGGGTGAGGGGGTGGTAGAAACCAAAAGAAAGTGGGGATGCAAAAGGATAGGGCATGTGATGGGATTGAAGGGGTAAGGGAAACATGAGTGATTGGGCAGCAGCCACTGAAGATGGCAAGCTATATTTTCTCTGCAACCCCCATGGGAAAATGCAGCCTGCAGCTGTTGATAACTCTTTTCCATGCCACACTTTGCCACTCAGCGCCTCTTACCCGAAAGGAAAGAAGAAAATGAAGAGCGAGAAGGAGAAGTGGACAAAGAAGAGTTGGGGAGAGAGAAGCTGAAGAGAAAAGGAAAGAGGCAGAAGAGAAGAAATAGAAAGTGACAGACTGGCAAGAGAGGCCAATTCTCCAACTTACCATGTGCAATGTCATAGGACATCCACAAATATATTAAAATATTGAAAGATTAACTCTGAAAAGCTAAGTAAAATTAGATATATAGATGGTTCCAAGTTTAAAATGATATGCCATTTTATAAATAATGGTTTACAATTTTGCTGCACCTGGCACATAGAGGCAATCTTCCCCAAGGATCTCCTTTGATGGAAAATTGTGGTAGGCTGGCACAGTAAAATATTCCTGACTTGATGTAGATAACATACTTCATTAGCGGTACATGCAACTTTGATTTTTCTAAGTGTTGTAATATATGCGCTCATCAGATTTGCCACATAGATAGAAAGCCATTAGCATTCCAAGATTTTTTTAATTGAATGTTTAACCTCCTAATTTTTCATTGGTAGAAACTATGAATGTCTGTAAGTAATCAATACGGTTATGTCAGTATTAAAGTGATTTGACGGAAGAGGTCATTGAATAAGTGGAACTTCCCGCAAACAAAATAAAGATAAATAAACAGCTTAACTGCTTAACAGTTTATTTTATGCCAGCAAGACATTATTCAGTGAATATGCATTTTCATGGTAAAAATCTCAATTTTACAAGTTCTCCTGACATTGCTGATGGTAAGTTGGACGTTTTATAAGGAGAGGAGCATTGTGCGTTACACGGTATAATGTAGTATTCTTTTGGTAAGATAATACTTTTGTTTTAAGCCTGAGGGCCACAGAGCCTAATTGTTAAGTAAATAGAACCTCAGCTCATTCAGAGTTTAATTCTTTGGTTGGAGAACTTTGAAAATTGAAATGTGCTGGTCAGTTTCAGGCTCCAGCCCTGAAGAACACAGCATTTTAAAATTGATTCACGTGTTAGAAGCTGTGATGCCTGCAGCATAACATCTGCATGTGCAGATGTATAGTTTTTAATATATGATATACATTACAGGACTGCCCGTGGCACTGCTCTCAGTAAGCCAGAGAATGTGCTATTTTATACGGTATGGTATTGTGTTCAATAATGGATCAGGAGATTGCATGTACCTCACTGTAGCTGTGCTCCACTCGTGCATGGGGATATCTGAGGGGTCATGATCCAAGGCTGGATATCCTAGTCTCTTGTATCCCGAGTCTCTTGTATTCCAACCCGTGAGTTGTTGCTTATTAGTAAATAATGAGGCCACAGTGCGCTGCTGTAAAATGGATCATAGAATCATAGAATGGTTACAGCACAGAAGGAGACCATTCGACCCGTCGAGCCCGTGCTGGGTCTCTGCAAGAGCACTTCAGCTGGTCCCACTCCCCTGCCCTTTCTCCGTAGCCCTGCAAATTTGTTTCCTTCAGGTACTTATCCAACTCCCTTTTGAAAGCCATGATTGAGCCTGCCTCCACAACCCTTTCAGGCAGTGCATTCCAGATCCTGACCACTCGCTGCATAAAAAAGTTTTTCCTCATGTCTCCTTTGGTTCTTCTGCCAATCACCTTAAATCTGTGTCCCTTCTGCCAATGGGAACAGTCTCTCTCTATCTACTCTGTCCAGACCCCTTATGATTTTGAACACCTCTATCAAATCTCCTCTCAATCTTCTCTGCTCTAAGGAGAACCACCCCAGCTTCTCCAGTCTATCCATGTAACTGAAGTACCTCATCCCTGGAATCATTCTCGTAAATCTTATCTGCACCCTCTCTATGGCCTTCACATCCTTCCTAAAGTGCGGTGCCCAGAATTGGACACAATACTCAGTTGAGGCCCAACCAGTGTTTTATAAAGGTTCATCATAACTTCCTTGCTTTCGTACTCTATGCCTCTATTTATGAAGCCTAGGATCCTGTATGCATTTTTAACTGCTTTCTCAACCTGCCCTGCCACCCTCAATGATTTGTGGACATATAACCCCAGTTCTCTCTGTTCATGTACCCACTTTAGGATTGTACCATTGAGTTTATATTTCCTCTCTTCATTCTTTCTACCAAAATGTATCACTTTGCAATTTTCTGCGTTAAATTTCATCTGCCACGTGTCTGCCCATTTCACCAGTGTGTCTATGTCCTCTTGAAGTCTATCACTATCCTCCTCACTGTTCACGATACTTCCAAGTTTTGTGTCATCTGCAAATTTTGAAATTGTGCCCTGTACACCCAAGTCCAAGTCATTAATATATATAAAGAAAAGCAGTGGTCCTAGAACCGACCCCTGGGGCGCACCACTGTATACCTACCTCCAGTCCGAAAAACAACCGTTCACCACTACTCTCTGTTTCCTATCACTTAGCCAATTTTGTATCCATGCTGCCACTGTCCCTTATATTGCAAAAGCTTCAACTTTGCTGGCAAGCCTATTATGTGGCACGTTGTTGAACGCCTTTTGGAAATCCATGTACACCACGTCAAGCACATTGCGCTCATCAACCCTCTCTGTTACCTCATCAAAAAACTCAATCAAGTTGGTTAAACACGATTTGTCTTTAACAAATCCATGCTGGCTTTCCTTAATTAATCCACACTTGTCCAAGTGACTGTTAATTTTGTCCCTGATTATTGTTTCTAAAAGCTTCCCCACTACTGAGGTTAAACTGACTGGCCTGTAGTTGCTGGGTTTAACTTAACATCCTTTTTTGAACAAGGGTGTAACATTTGCAATTCTCCAGTCCTCTGGCACCAGCCCAATTTCTGAGGAGGATTGGAAGATTACGGCCAGTACCTCCACGATTTCTTCCTTCACTGCCCTCAGCATCCTAGAATGCATCCCATCTGGTCCTGGTGACTTATCTACTTTAAGTACAGCCTTTCTAGTACCACTTCTTTATCAATTTTTATCCCATCCAGTATTTCCTCTACCTCCTCTTCACTGTGTCTATGGCAGCATCTTCTTCCTTGATGAAGACAGATGCAAAGTACTCATTTAGCACCTCAGCCATACCCTCTGCCTCCAGGCATTCATCTCCTTTTTGGTCCCTAATCGGCCCCACCCCTCCTTTTACTACCCACTTACTATTTGTATGCCTATAAGAACATAAGAACATAAGAAATAGGAGCAGGAGTAGGCCATTCGGCCCTTCGAGCCTGCTCTGCCATTCAATGAGATCATGACTGATCTTCTGCCTCAACTACATTCACTGGCCCTATCGCCATATCCCTTGATGCCTTCACTAGTCAGAAATCTATCGACTTCTGTTTTGAATATACCCAATGGCTAAGACTCCACAGCCCTCTGGGGTAGAGAATTCCAAAGATTCACCACCCTCTGTGTGAAGAAATTTCTTCTCATCTCACTCCTGAATGGCCTACCCTTTATCCTGAGGCTGTGGCCCCTGGTTCTAGACTCCCCAGCTAAGGGAAACATTCTCCCAGCATCCACCCTATCAAGCCCTGTAATAATTTAGTCTGCTTCAATGAGATCCCCTCATTCTTCTGAATTCAAGAGAATACAGGCCTAGTTTACTCATCACTTCTCATACGACAGTCCTGCCATCCCAGGAATCAATCTTGTGACCTTTGTTGCACTCCTTCTATGGCAAGTATATCCTTCCTTAGGTAAGGAGACCAAAATTGTACACAGTACGCCAGGTGTGGTCTCACCAAAGCCCTATATAATTGGAGTAAGACTTGTACTCAAATCCTCTTGTAATGAAGGCCAGCATATCATTTGCCTTCCTAATGGCTTGCTGCACCTGCACATTCACTTTCAGTGACTCATGTACAAGGATACCCAGGTCCCCTTGAGCATCTGCATTCCCCAATCTTTCACCATTTAGGAAATACTCTGCCTTTCTGTTTTTTCTACCAAAGTGGATAACTTCACATTTATCCACATTATATTCTATCTGCCATGTTCTCGCCCACTCACTGAGCCTGTCGAGATCCCCTTGAAGCCTCTTCACATCCTCTTCGCAACTGACACTGCCACCTAGCTTTGTATCATCAGCAAATTTGGAAATGTTACATTTAGTCCCCTCATCCAAATCATTGATATAGATTGTGAATAGCTGGGGCCCAAGCACTGATCCTTGCGGTACCCCACTAGGCACAACCTGCCTTCCTGAAAAAGACCCGTTCATCCCTACTCTTTGTTTTCTGTCTGTTAACCAATTCTCAATCCATGCTAGTATATTACCCCCAATTCCATGTGCCCTAATTTTGTTCACCAACCTCTTGTGTGGGACCTTATCGAAGGCCTTCTGAAAATCCAGATACACCACATCTACCGGTTCCCCTTTGTCTACTCCACTAGTTACATCCTCAAAGAACTCCAATAGGTTTGTCAAACAGGATTTCCCTTTCATAAATCCATGTTGACTTTGCCCAATCTTACTATTAGTTTCTAAGTGCCCAGTTATTGCATCCTTTATAATAGATTCCAGCATTTTCCCAACTACTGATGTGAGGCTAACAGGTCTGTAGTTCCCTGTTTTCTCTCTCCCTCCTTTCTTCAATAGCGGGTTACATTTGCTATCCTCCAATCTGCAGGAACCATTCCAGAATCTATAGAATTTTGGAAGATGACAACCAATGCGTCCACTATCCCAATGGCCACCTCTTTTAAAACCCTAGGATGTAGGTCATCCGTCCTTGGGATTTATCGACTTTTAGTCCCATTAATTTTGTTAGTACTGTTTTTTCACTAATAATAAATTCTTTCAGTTCCTCATTCTCGACACACCCTTGGTTTTCTCTTAGAAGGTCTTATAGAAGACCTTTGGATTACCATTTATGTTAGCTGCCATTGTATTCTCATACCCTCTCTTTGCCCCTCTTATTTTCTTTTTCACTTCTCTGAACTTTCTATATTCAGCCTGATTCTCAGATGTATTCTCGACCTGACATCTGTCATATGCGCTCTTTTTCTGCTTCATCTTACTCTCTATCTCTTTCGTCATCCAGGGAGCTCTGACTTTAGTTGCCCAACCTTTCACCCTAGTGGGAATGTAACTCGACTGTACCCAAACTATTTCCTCTTTAAAGGCAGCCCATTGTTCCGTTACAGTTTTGCCTACCAATCTTTGATTCCAATTCACCCCGGCCAGATCCGTTCTCATTCGACTGAAATTGGCCGTCCTCCAATTAAGTATGGATGTCAATGATTGCTGCTAAGCACTGGGGATTCACATCCATTACCTTGAGCAGATGATCAGACAAGCTGATCATTGATTGTACTTTTCAGAAACCTACCATTTGCAAAAATCCTACATTTGTCTGCTGTTGCTCTCTTTAACCCATGGGGAAAGTGACATTGTTGCTTGCTGTTACATATAAGGCATCAGTCACCTGCTTGATTCCTGGGATGGCAGGACTGTCGTATGAGGAGAGATTGGGTCGACTAGGCCTGTATTCACTCGAGTTTAGAAGAATGAGGGGATCTTGTGGAAACGTATAAAATTCTGACAGGGCTAGACAGACTGGATGCAGGGAGGATGTTTCCCCTGGCTGGGGGGCGGGGGGGGGGTCCAGAACGAGGGGTCACAGTCTCAGGATACGAGGTAGGACATTTAGGACTGAGATGAGGAGAAATTTCTTCACTCAGAGGGTGGTGAACCTGTGGAATTCCCTGCCACAGAAGGCTGTGGAGGCCAAGTCACTGAATATATTTAAGAAGGAGATACATAGATTTCTAGATACAAAAGGCATCAAGGGGTATGGGGAGAGAGCGGGAATATGGTATTGAGATAGAGGATCAGCCATGATCATATTGAATGGCAGAGCAGGCTCAAAGGGCCGATTGGCCTACTCCTGCTCCTATTTTTCTATGGTTTTTTTTCTATGTTTATACAGCAATGAACTGCAGACTGAATTATGTTACAGATCTCCCCAGTAGCACACTGGAAACAGTGAAAGGCAAAACTGTTCCAAGCAGGTTCATGCTTGGCTGGAGTTGGCTCAGGATCCTTCTGCAGTATGATGCACAACTGGTGTCACCCTTGGCTCAGTGGTAACCCTTCTCCTATAATGTTGCCCCACATTCCTGGTATCCAAAAGCTCTTCCTCTCTAAGTATTGTCAGACCAAGTGTGCAAAGGAGAATGGTGGTAGCTATTGAAAAGTCCTCCAAAGCAGCCTTACAAATCCTTTGATTCCACATAGTGTAGCCCAGCTATTTGACATAATACAAATGCTAGTTTTAAACAATATCTGAAAAAATTATATTTTCTGCCTGACCCTTTTAATGATCTCTTAGTCTCTGGTACAATTTAGCGTTAGGTAAAGTCAAGTTTATATTGGTATTCTTCTTGCCTTACTTACAGCTGGTATTAATGCTAGAATTGATGTGCAAGGCATTGTGATCCCACTTTGTGTCATTTTAAAGAAATTCAAATGTGTGCAGCCCTTTCAAGCAGAATGTTCTTGTACTTGTCCATCCCGTTCCCGGAAGTGGGGTGGTGACCAATGTAATAGGTGTCTGCCCCTTTTCACTATTCCAGCACCCTGGTGCACAAAGGACATCAGAATGGGGAACAGCTGCTCCATGTAGTTTTTAAATTTGCATGTTGGAGAATAAAGTCTTCAATTGGATGATTTTTTTTTGCAAATTGTGGTTAAAGCAATTTGGTTGGGTCACCTTATCCCTTTCAAAAATAATTTACATATGACCAAATTGCAATTAACAAATTTGCATAGCAACCAATCGGTCAGAAGTAATTTGCATTGAGCTGGAATAAATTTGCAGAGTATGGCAAATTAGATTTAAAGGATTATTTTAATAAGGATCGAATGCGAAGCTTGCCTTGTCTATAAACTTCACTTCTTTATCCTATAGGTCAATGAGCTGCCTGGGAACTCTTTTTAAAAAAAATGTGGCTTTGCACTGAGCTGCAGTTATACTGCTCCTCTTGAGATGCCCAAGCTGTGTGAAACTGCTTTTAGCCAGCTTGAGAATCACACCAACTACCTCTACCCTGAATTACCTCGTGCTGATGCAGATTCAAAACAGCTTTGCATCAAATACAATGATTTGGAGTTACATCTATGCAGTCATAACCATCTTTAAAAAATACAAAAATATTCCAAAATATGATTCCAAAGACTAAAATGTATTCTGTACAAAAATGTATGGTTAAACCAATGTTTTTGGACTTTTTTTTATTAATTCAGTGCACCAAAGATGGATGTCATAATTTTACTTTGTGCATAAGGCATGGCAGGAATTTATTTAATGCAAGCTCTAAACTACAGGCTTCAGCAGATTTCTCTGTATAGATTCCCCATTCATTGCACCATCTGAAATTTCTGATTGTAAATTTGAACAGCTGTTCCATGTAGCTGTACTTTGTTGTACCTAATATATTGTTAGTAAAGATTAAAATAAATCAGAAAAAAGTAATTTTTTTTTTAAAGGTGAAAGAACCAGTCTGTCTCAGGGGGGGTCTCCCTGCCAGAGAGCAGCATCTGTTCACTGCCGTGATGCCAGATCCTAGAGGCATGAACCACAGAGCTTGCAAGTGACTGCTGTTCTGTCCACCCAGTTTGGTTTTCATCAGACAGCCTTGCTGCACAGATTGCGTTGTCACAAGACAGATTTGGTTTCCATCCTGGAAGTGTGGCTGCAGCTGAGGTCTGAAAGTGATCAGCATTTATTATTAATGCAAATGTTTTAGCTCAAGTAATATGAGCTCCGTTTGCATATACCATGCTCGTCTATTCTATTAAGAACTTCCAATAGCCCATTAGTGCCTTTTAAAATAGAAGTATAATATCTGCGACTGAAATTTGGAACAATAACGATACAACGCACTTTGAGATGAATCATTTTGGCCTATGACGTGTGATGCATTGTGATATTGGCTTCTTTCTTTCTTGCTGTCACTGCACATATAAGGTTACAAACGAACTTCACTCACAGAAAATGGTCCACACCTTTTCACACACAAAGCCTAGAATATAGATCAAAAGCAACATACTGCGGATACTAGAAATCTGAAATTAAAAACAGAAAATGCTGGAAACACTCAGCAGGTCAGGCAGCATCTGCGGAGAGAGAAACAGAGTTAACGTTTCAGGTCGATGACCTTTCATCAGAACCTTTCTGTTTTGGTACTCAAATGATAAGTCTTGGATCTGTGGATGCCCAGGTTATATGGGCATAGCGAGGAAAACGTGCAATCCTGTTGTAAGCTATGCAAAATCACATTGACATCGAAATGAAGTCACTTCCTGTTCATTTCCGGATTATGAAGGTCTTGCCTATTTTGAATGGGCGTTTCTACCTTTCACACCAAGTTATACTTGAATGGCATGAAAAATGTCAGAGCTCTGTCAGGACAGGTCTCTAACCATTGTTACACTCCATTGTGTTCCATGTTCACCCATTTCTGACTGAGATTAACCCTGTTATATTTGGCCAAGTGTATGAGGAAAGAGGTAAACCATTCATTTCAAATACAAGCATCTTGTGGGTTTCTGAGTATTTAAAAAAAAATTAAAATTTGTTTTTATGGGATGTGGGCACCACTGGCATGGCCAGCATTTATTGCCCATCCCTAGTTGCCCTTGAGAAGGTGGTGGTGAGCCGCCTTCTTGAACCACTGCAGTCCGTGTGGTGAAGGTGCTCCCACTGTGTTGTTAGGTAGGGAGTTCCAGAATTTTGACCCAGTGACGATGAAGGATCGGCGATATACTTCCAAGTCAGGATGGTGTGTGACTTGGAGGGGAACTTGGAGGTGGTGGTGTTCCCATGCGCCTGCTGCCCTTGTCCTTCTAGGTGGAAGAGGTTGTGGGTTTGGGAGGTGCTGCCGAGAAGCCTTGGTGAGTTGCTGCAGTGCATCTTGTAGTTGGTACACACTGCAGCCACGGTACGCCGGTGGTGGAGGGAGTGAATGTTTAATGTGGTAGATGGGGTGCCAATCAAGCGGGCTGCTTTGTCCTGGATGGTGTCGAGCTTCTTGAGTGTTGTTGGAGCTGCACTCATCCAGGCAAGTGGAGAGTATTCCATCACACTCCTTACTTGTGCCTTGTAAATGGTGGAAAGGCTTTGGGGAGTCAGGAGGTGAGACATTCGCCACAGAATACATAGCCTCTGACCTGCTCTTGTTACCACAGTATTTAGGTGGCTGGTCCAGTTAAGTTTCTGGTAGATGGTGACCCCCAGGATGTTGATGGTGGGGGATTCGGCAATGATAATGCCGTTGAATGTCAAGGGGAGGTGGTTAGACTCTCGCTTGTTGGAGATAGTCATTGCCTGGCACTTCTGTGGCGCGAATGTTACCTGCCACTTATCAACCCAAGCTTGAACGTCGTCCAGGTCTTGTTGCATGCGGGCATGGACTGCTTCATTATCTGAGGAGTTGTGAATAGCGCTGAACACTGCAGTCATCAGTTAACATCCCCATTTCTGACATTATGTTGGAGGGAACGTCATTGATGAAGCAGCAGAAGATGGCTGGGCCGAGGACACTGCCCTGAGGAACTCCTGCAGCGATGTCCTGGGGCTGTGATGATTGACCTACAACCAGTACAACCATCTTCCTTTGTGCTAGGTATGACTCCAGCCAGTGGAGCGTTTTCCCCCCGATTCCCATTGACTTCAGTTTTACTAGGGCTCCTTGATGCCATACTCTGTCAAATGCTGCCTTGACGTCAAGGGCAGTCACTCTCACTTCACCTCTGGAATTCAACTCCTTTGTCCATGTTTGGACCAAGGCTGTAATGAGGTCGGGAGCCGAGTGGTCTTGGCAAAACCCAAACTGAACATCAGTGACCAGGTTTTTGGTGAGTAAGTGCCGCTTGATAGCACTGTCGATGACACCTTCCATCACTTTGTTGATGATTGAGAGTAGACTGATGGGGTGGTAATTGGATGGGTTGTATTTGTCCTGCTTTTTGTGGACAGGACATACCTGGGCAGTTTTCCACATTATCGGATAGATGCCAGTGTTATAGCTGTACTGGAACAGCTTGGCTAGAGGCACGGCTATTTCTGGAGCACAAGTCTTCAGCACGACAGCCGGGATGTTTTTGGGGCCCATAGCCTTTACTGTATCCAGTACCCTCAGCCGTTTCTTGATATTAAGCAGAGTGAATCGAATTGGCTGAAGATTGGCTTCTGTGATGGTGGGGAGCTCAGGAGGAGGCCGATATGGATCATCCACTCGGCACTTCTGGCTGAAGATGGTTGCAAATGCTTCAGCCTTGTCTTTGAATGATGTCACAATTGTGCACAAATTTAAAGAGATGTATGCTTGCTTGCATCAACCTGGCTGAAAGTTACCTGGCAAGACCTATGGCTCTGATTAACTCTGAAGCTGAAGCAGAATTAGTGTTTGAATGGTTACCAAAAAAACACAAGTTCATCTCAGTAAATTTTTGAACATTAATGTCAATTATATACACATACAAAGAAATGTTTTTGAAAAAAACTATCAACTGCAGATTTGTCTGGATTAATTTAGTATAATTCCAGAACGGTACATTGACGAGAAACTTAACTGGACCAGCCACATAAATAATGTGACTACAAGAGTAGGTCAGAGGCTGGGTATTCTGCGGTGAGTGTCTCACCTCCTGACTCCCTAAAGCCTTTCCACCATCTACAAGGCAGAAGTCATGAGTGTAATGGAATACTCTCCACTTGCCTGGATGAGTGCAGCTCCAACAACACTCAAGAAGCTCGACACCATCCAGGACAAAGCAGCCTGCTTGATTGGCAACCCATCCACCACCTTAAACATTAATTCCCTCCACCACCGGTGTACCGTGGCTGCAGTGTGTACCATCTACAAGATGCACTGCAGCAACTCACCAAGATTTCTTCGACAGCACCTCCCAAACCCGTGACCTCTACCACCTCGAAGGACAAGGGCAGCAGGTCGCATGGGAACACCATCACCTCCAAGTTCCCCTCCAAGTCACACACTATCCTGTCTTGGAAATATATGGCCATTGCTTCATCGTCGTTGGACCCAAATCCTGCAACTCCCTCCCTAACAGCACTGTGGGCGCACCTTAACCACACGGACTGAAGTGGTTCAAGGAGGCGACTCACCACCATCTTCTCAAGGGCTATTAGGGATGGGCTTGCCAGCGATGTCCACAACCCAGGAACGAATTGAAAAAAATTCAGGATTGCAAAGCTGTAACTTTATTATAATTGTACAACTTTTAGCATTTTCTTCTTTATTTAATGTTAAATCTGCTTTTCTGATTCAGCTTACAAAAATGTTTAAAATAATGTGTAAGAAGAATTGAGCTAAAAGTTTTGACCATATTTTGACAGATGGAAGAGTACTAGAAAAGGTACCTGCTACTGTTTGCCAATTGCAAATATGATGTTTTATATTATATTGTTGGTATTGATTTGCATTCCATCATTTGCCCCTCGCAGATTTGTATCAAAAAAGGATTGCTGATGGTCAAAGGCTGTCAATAAAGGTCATCTTAATACCAACAGTAACATCTCTGACTGCACTGTAAGTTGCACAGTAGATGTAACATCTAGAATTATTAAAGAAAATAAAACTACTTCTCCTGCAGAGCAGGGGATCATATTTGCTTCGGCAGATGCTTTGTTTACTTTTCTGCACACCAACTACTGTGACTGTTATACCAGGATTTTAGTAAGGTATTCATCACTAATAAGTCCACAGTGGATTTCTGTTGACTTTCCTATTCTAGAAGGAATTCTGGAAATTTTCAACTTTACAAGTCAAATTGATCCAATCAATATGGAATTGTGATATAAACTGAGGTGAGGTGAGAGTGACTGCCCTTGACATCACGGCAGCATTTGACCGAGTGTGGCATCAAGGAGCCCTAGTAAAACTGAAGTCAATGTGCATCGGGGGGGAAAACTCCACTGGCTGGAGTCATACCTAGCACAAAGGAAGATGGTGGTGGTGCTTGGAGGTCAATTATCACAGCCCCAGGACATCGCTGCAGGAGTTCCTCAACGCAGCGTCCTAGCCCCAACCATCTTCAGCTGCTTCATCAAAGAAAAAAGAAAGACTTGCATTTATATAGCGCCTTTCACGACCACCGGACGTCTCAAAGCACTTTACAGCCAATGAAGTACTTTTGGAGTGTAGTCATTGTTGTAATGTAGGAAACGCGGCAGCCAATTTGCGCACAGCAAGCTCCCACAAACAGCATTGTGAAAATGACCAGATAATCTCTTTTTGTTATCTTGGTTGAGGGAGAAATATTGGTCAGGACACCGGGGATAACTCCCCTACTCTTCTTTGAATTAGTGCCATGGGATCTTTTACATCCACCTGAGAGAGTAGACGGGGCCTCGGTTTAACATCTCATCCGAAAGACGGCACCTCCGACAGTGCAGCACTCCCTCAGCACTGCACTGGAATGTTAGCCTAGCTTTATGTGCACAAATCCCTGGACTGGGACTTGAACCCACAACCTTTTGACTCAGAGGTGAGTGTGCTACCCACTGAGCCACAGCTGACCAACTGAGCCACATAAATACTGTGGCAACAAGAGCAAGTCAGAGGCTGGGTATTCTGCGGCGAGTATCTCACCTCCTGACTCCCCATCAGTGACCTTCCCTCCATCATAAGGTCAGAAGTAGGGATGTTCGCTGATCACTGCACAGTGTTCAGTGCCATTTGCAACTCCTCAGATAATGAAGCGGTCCATGCCCGCATGCAGCAAGACCTGGACGACATTCAGGCTTGGGCTGATAAGTAGCAGGCAGTGACTATCTCCAACAAGCGAGCGTCTAACCATCGCCCCTTGACATTCAATGACATTACCATTGTGAATCCCCCACCATTAATATCCTGGGGGTCACCATTGACCAGAAACTTTACTGGACCAGCCACATAAATACTGTGGCAACAAGAGCATGTCAGCGGCTAGGTATTCTGCGGCGAGTGTCTCACCTCCTGACTCCCCAAAGCCTTTCCACCATTTACAAGGCACAAGTCAGGAGTGTGATGGAATACTCTCCACTTGCTTGGATGAGTGCAGCTCCAACAACACCCAAGAAGTTCAACACCACCCAGGACAAAGCAGCCTGCTTGATTGGCACCCCATCCACCACCTTAAACATTCACTCCCTCCACCACCGATGTACCGTGGCTGCGGTGTGTACCATCTACAAGATGCACTGCAACAACTCGCGAAAGCTTCTTCGGCAGCACCTCCCAAACCCGTGACCTCTTCCACCTAGAAGGACAAGGGCAGCAGGCGCATGGGAAAACCACCACCTTCAAGTTCCCCTCCAAGTCACACACCATCCTGACTTGGAAGTATATCGTCTTCATCGTCACTGGGTCAAAATCCTGGAACTCCCTCCCTAACAGCACTGTGGGAGTAACTTCACCACACGGACTGCAGTGGTTCAAGAATGCGGCTCACCACCACCTTCTCACATCCCATGAATGAATTAAAAAAAAACTCAGTAATACTCTCCACTCTTTATAATTATCAGATGGTATCCTGATACGTAACAGAGCATTTCATCAGACGATTAAATGCATTAGTTCATTTCATGATATGAAGGTTGTACATTGTGTGTCGAAAAACTGAGCTAGATGGGCTGAATATCTTTTCCTTGTTCCACGGAGCTTTCTTATGCTCTCATGTTGAAACTGGGTCTTACCCCCACTTGGCATCAAATCCTAGTAAAGTTTATCTCGGATTTTGGTTACCTGGTAGATATGGTGCACCACGTTTATGGCGTTTCCTACATTACAACAGTGACTACATTTCAAAAGAGTTTCATTGGCTGTAAAGCACTTTGCGACGTCCTGAGGTCGTGAAAGGCGCTATATAAATGCAAGACCTTCTTTCATTTTCTTTCTTCTTGGCATTGGGACATTTTACTACGTTAAAGACGCTATATAAATGCAAGTTGTTGTTATCAACTTTATTGTAGGGAGTCCAGAATCACCAGCACAGATTTTCTGTAGTCTAGATCTTTTGGCAGTCTGTTGTTACAAAACTGTACTCACTTGTCTTGCATGGATGATCCTTGGTCAAGCCGAATCAATCACATGATGCATCTGAGGAACTTCAATTAATCACATTCTAAAACTTGTGAACATCCAGTGCAATGAACAGTACTGCTGATCTTTTCGGAAGATCGATTTTTGTTGGGACTGAAGTAACTATACTACATTACACCAGTATATTTTTATCAGCTCTTGGAATGATCAGCTGACCATTAAATAATCTCTAGCCAAGAGATAAGATTATTTGGAATTATCATTTAACCAGGCAGATTATCTTAACTAAAAATGTAGACCAGTTATATGAAATGGCTAAGAATATTCTTTACTGCACTTAAACTCAAGGTTAAACATAGCTCAATTCATTATTTTTCTTTACATATTCACTTCTGGACTTGCTATTTGAAGCTGGTCTTTTTGAACCTCACGTGTAAAGTACATTAGATGTGCTGGCTCAGTTAAAGATGATTATGTCCATCTTTGGTGTTGACGGAATTTTATTTTCACTGTTCTGTCAACACGTTTATACAGAGGAAATGGTCGAGATCAAATACCTTGGTCTGTTGAGGGCTTTCTCACTGACAATTGTCACTATTAGTGGAAAAGACACATAGTTGTGTGGAGGAGACCCGACATGAAGAAGAGAAATGGATAGATTTCTTATACAATCAGCAACTCTTTCAATTGCCGTCTCGGGTCAATGTATTTAAGTAACTCAGTTTATTAGGTAAAGTTAAAGTGCTAAAACAATTGGGGTCAGCTGGTTTTGTATGATAGTATATCAAATAATCCTGAAGGACAGCAGTAGTCTGGGAAGAATTTAAAGGGATAAATATGCTTCCTCAAGGCTATGACAGAAAATAGATCTGCAGTGGAGTTGTACTTGCAGCAACTGAGGATTACTATGATGAGCAATTTTTCTTTTACATTCACTTTGTGTGGGGAAGCTCCAACAAAGTATGTAATAATTGGTGCATTTCTATAAATAAAATGCTTCCCAATCTATGTTATTCTTTCATTGTCAGAGGGGTTCAAGGCTTCATATTTGGGAACATTAAAGATAAGCATTACTTTTTTTTAAATCGCTTCGTCTTTCAAAATGTACTGAATGTTATTCTTTCATGTTTGAAATTACTACTCTTGCTTCGGAGGAAGGCATTCACTAATTCACATAATTAGTTCTGAAACACAACCTCCCAGGGTAACAGTTGCCTACAAAGCTGTCAAGGTGACATCATCCCAATATTCACTTACAATTAAATAACATTTTCAAATGACCCTCAGATTTTCTCAGTGAGCAACCTGTTCTTCATTCTGCATGCCAAATACCTCCAAATTCAGTTAATTCGCATAGTTTAACCATCATGTGGTGCATAATTTATACCTCATGTGGAATAATATTAACATTAGGTAGATGAATTGCAGAAAGAAATGTTTAAATAAACAGGACACAGACACTTACATTATGTTTAAATGTACATTTATTTGCAGAATTTAAATATTTTAGCAGCACTATTAAGAATTTCACTTTGCTGTAACATTATAAACTACAGCTTTCCAAAAGCACAGTTGTAACATTAGTATTAGAAACCTACCCATTATTTACATCGCGTAACAAAGCTGCTTTTTTTTGCCCTATGTATAATTTCTTGCATGTCTGCAAATAGTAATAGTTTCAATTAATTTCCATTGAGGTATAATTAATACTGTAAGCTGTGAACAAAAATAAGCCAAATATTTATCTTATGCATAGCTATATGGAATTAAGCCAGGCTGTACTGCTGACTTGAGTTTCAAAGAGCAATTTACAGGAAGCACTCTTGCTAATTTGAAATAGACTCTCTTATAGGGAGGTCACAGAATAAGACCCGAGAATGCTCTTAAATTCAAGTAGTCATAGGAAGAGTACTTATTCCTCTCTCTTTGTAATTAAAAAAAAAATAGTTGAGAGAAAAAACTTAGTGCATAGTGATTACTGTCTAGTTATAGTTTCAGCAATCCTTGGCATTGCTTTACATTTGGAGATATTTTTCTTGTGAATGCATATCGATTGTAAACTTTTCTGGGATGGGAGGTAGAGAATTGGGGGAGGGAGCGCGGGGGCGAGTGCAAGGAAGAGAGAGACAGCATGTGTGCAAGTGCCATTTGGCAGCCTGTCTCAGTGTGTGATGTAGTTATGGCACAGCAAGCAGAGAAAACAGCTAAAAGCAATGCCTTAGGAAAGTAGACAGAAGAGGTAAGGAAATGTAAATTAAACATGTTGGAGTAAATAATTTAAGGTTTCATTGCTGGATTTTTATTTTGGTGATGGGTTTTTCTCAGAGGTTAAAGGTTTTGAATCACCTTGGCACCCAGGCAGTGAAATGTAATAAAATTCAGCTACATGTGTACTCAGTTAATTATATTAGGTCAATCAAATAATACAGCTTGGAATTAAATAATGCAGCTTTGAATTCAATACTCCAACGTTTAATGGAAAATAAATATAAATTTGGGAAGACGTAGGAAGTCGTTTCAGAGGTCTACTGCAATGTTATTCTGGGTATACTGTACTCATTACAGAAGTGGTAAACTTGTTTTATTTAGGTAGGGAGAACAGTTGGAATAATATCTCATTTTCATTTTTTTTTTTATTCGCTTCTGGATTGTGGGTGTCGCTGACAAGGCCAGCATTTATTGCCCATCCCTAGTTGACCTCGAAGGTGGTGGTGAGCCACCGCCTTGAACCGCTGCAGTCCGTGTGGTGAAGGTACTCCCACAGTACTGTTAGGGAGGGAGTTCCAGGATTTTGACCCAGCGACGATGAAGAATCAGCGATATACTTCTAAGCCAGGATGGTGTGTGACTTGGAGGGGAACTTGGAGGTGGTGGTGTTCCCATGCACTGCTGCCATGGTCCTTCTAGGTGGAAGAGGTCGCGGGTTTGGGAGGTGCTGCCGAAGAAGCCTTGACGAGTTGCTACAGTGCATCTTGTAGATGGTACACACTGCAGCCACGGTACGCCGGTGGTGGAGGGAGTGAATGTTTAAGGTGGTGGATGGGGTGCCAATCAAGCGGGCTGCTTTGTCCTGGATGGTGTCGAGCTTCTTGAGTGTTGTTGGAGCTGCACTCATCCAGGCAAGTGGAGAGTATTCCATCACACTCCTTACTTGTGCCTTGTAGATGGTGGAAAGGCTTTGGGAAGTCAGGAGGTGAGACACTCGCCGCAGAATACCTAGCCTCTGACCTGCTCTTGTTGCCACAGTATTAATGTGGCTGGTCCAGTTAAGTTTCTGGTTAATGGTGACCCCCAGGATGTTGATGGTGGGGGATTCGGCGATGGTAATGCCATTGAATGTCAAGGGGAGGTGGTTAGACTCTCGCTTGTTGGAGATAGTCATTGCCTGGCGGTTCTGTGGCCCGAATATTACCTGCCACTTATCAGCCCAAGCCTGAACGTTGTCCAGGTGTTGTTGCATGTGGGCATGGACTGCTTCATTATCTGAGGAGTTGTGAATGGTGCTGAACACTGTGCAGTCATCAGCAAACATCCCTGTTTCTGACCTTCTGTTGGAGGGAAGGTCATTGATGAAGCTGGTTAGGCTTAGGACACTGCCTTGAGGAACTCCCGATTGACCTTCAACCACCTTCCTTTGTACTAGGTATGACTCCAGCCAGTGGAGTGTTTTCCCCCTGATTCCCATTGACTTCTGTTTTACTAGGGCTCCTTGATGCTACACTCGGTCAAATGCTGCCTTGATGTCAAGGGCAGTCACTCTCACCTCGCCTCTGGAATTCAGCTCCTTTGTCCATGTTTGGACCAAGGCTGTAATGAGGTCGGGGGCCGAGTGGTCTTGGCGGAACCCAAACTGGGCATCAGTGTGCAGGTTATTGGTGAGTAAGTGCCGCTTGATAGCGCTGTCCATGACACCTTCCATCACTTTGCTGATGATTGAGAGTAGACTGATGGGCCAGTAATTGGCCGGGTTGGATTTGTCCTGCTTTTTGTGGACAGGACATACCTGGGCAGTTTTCCACATTGTCTGATAGATGCCAGTGTTGTAGCTGTACTGGAACAGCTTGGCTCAAGGCACGGCTAGTTCTGGAGGACAAGTCTTCAGCACGATAGCCGGGATGTTGTCAGGGCCCATAGCCTTTGCTGTATCCAGTGCACGTGGAGTGAATCGAATTGGCTGAAGACTGGCTTCTGTGATGATGGGGACCTCAGGAGTAGGCCGATATGGATCATCCACTCGGCACTTCTGGCTGAAGATGGTTGCAAACGCTTCAGCCTTGTCTTTTGCACTCGCGTGCTGGGCTCCACCATTATTGAGGATGGGGATATTCATGGATCTTCTCCCGTTAGTTGTTTAATAGTCCATTACCATTCACAACTGGACGTTGCAGGATTGGAGAGCTTTGATCTGACCTGATCTGTTGATTGTGGGATCGCTTAGAGCCCTGTCTATAGCATGCTGCTTCTGCTTTTTAGCATGCATGTAGTCCTGTGTTGCAGGTAGGCACCTCATTTTTAGGTACGCCTGGTGCTGCTCCTGAAGTTACAGATTGTGGTGGAATACAATGATAGCCCACAGCACCTCATGGATGCCCAGTTTTGAGCTGCTGTTCTGAATCTATCCCATTTAACACAGTGGTAGTGCCACACAACACGATGGAGGGTGTCCTCAGTGTGAAGACGGGACTTTGGTGTGGAGGAGGACTTTGCCGGGTCAACTCGGCTGTGCTGTTGCTATGCCGAGTTCGATCCGGTTTCATTTATTATGTTGTGTAGTGGTTTGTTATGCCATTTCAGAGGGCAGTTAAGAGTCAACCACATTGCTGTGGGTCTGGAGTCACATATAGGCCAGACCAGGTAAGGACGGCAGATTTCCTTCCTTAAAGGACATTAGTGAACCAGATGGGTTTTTACGACAATCTGATAGTTTCATGGTTACTAGCTTTTTATTCCAGATTTATTTAATTAACTGAATTTAAATTCCCCAGTTGCTGTGGTGGGATTTGAACTCACGTCTCTGGATCATTAGTTCAGGCCTCTGGATTACTAGCCCAGTGACACTACCACTACGCTACCGTTCCCGGTATAATAAAAGTGTAAAGATAGATATTCTGGAGTCTCATTCAATTACTTTTGGAGACCAGGGAAAAATGATGTGTAACTTTCCTTAAGATGATGAAATAATAAGATTAGAGGGCTCAGCAAAGCTGATTGTATATGGCCCATGGAAAGAATGGGCTTTTCATGTTCCTATAGGTAGCTCTGCTTCTCATAAAAAAATGCTTTTTTTATTGGTCCCTAGAGTCAGGAGCGCTATACTACGAGTATGGAAATTTTGGTTACCTCTGAACTGCAATTTTAAGAATATCATTAAATAATAACCTCAGGTTATTGAAGAAAAGAATCCTGAATCATAGTTGATTTTTCTTTTCTCAGCTGAGCCTTACAGAAATGTAAGGAGAAAATGCTGGAAGTCTTAGCACAAAAATGCACAGATTTCTCTTTCAGATTCTGACTGAGTGTTTGTTTGTATTTCCAGCATTTTCTGTTTTCACCACTTACATGCAATACAAGTATTGGATAGCAACACTTGAGAATCTCATGGCAGTAAATAAAATGCACTGTGATGTTTTGTAAAACTGAGGTGTGACTTGTGATGATAGTGAAAATGGGACAGAAATCTTGTAAATGTGTCTCCAGCAGAGAGCTGTCAGTTCCAATCAAAAGTCAGCATCAATGCACGCTTTGATCACAATGATCAAAAATGTTCACATAAATGCAACACGAGGACACAAAGGACCTTTCTGACAGGGTAACACTGAGAGTTATACGGTCAGTAATCCAATCTACAGCTCTCCCAGGAGCTCTTAGTCCAGTTCATTGACAGTAACTATAGGGGGAAAAAAACAGATTTACGCAATCTTAAACTTGACATTTGCTTTGGGCTGTTGTAAAAAAAAACAAATGCTTCAGGTCTCTGGAAATAATATTTATTAAACTAATGGCAGAATCCTAGTTTCAGTATTTTTTGAATTACAATGTGTTTGATGTTAAACAAAGTAGTATCTATTATGATTATACATTGTATCATTGCCACTTGAGTAAAAAGGAGGCCAACTTAGCTAAGTTCTTATTACCATTTGGGAAAAGTAAACAAAACAGTTGTTACTATATTTCTGCTTGCCAGCAAATGGAATAATTATTGAAGTGATGCTTTTGAAGCTTAGCTTCATAAATCCTTCAAATGTTGAGGGTAAATGGACCTCCTGTTAACCATAAAAACAAAACATCAAATTCTCAGTTTCACATACAGCGACATATGTCAGAAGAAAGATCTAAAGAATTGAGGGCCACTTTTAAAGCGAGTGCAAACCACTGCTGCTTTGTGTAATTGTCAAGTAATCCTGCAACAATTTTATGTTAAAGCACTTTCCCATCCCTATGGAATGACACTGTTGTAATTATGTGTTGGTGATGCAAATATGGTTGAATATTCAAGATACATGATGGATCTGTAGCTAAGAGGAATCACAACTTACCAACACTGAAAAATATATATCCATCACACAGACATATATATACACTGTATTTCATAGAATGATACAGCACAGAAGGAGCCTTTTCGGCCCATCGTGCCTATGCCGGCTCTTTAAAAGAGCTATCCAATTAGTCCCATTCCCCTGTTCATTCCCTACAGCGCTGCAATTTTTCCACTTCAAGTATTTATCCAATTCCCTTTTGAAAGTTATTATTGAATCTGCTTCCACCGCCCTTTCAGGCAGTGAATTCCAGATCATCATAACTCGCTGCGTAAAAAATCATTCTCCTCATCTTGCCTTTGGTTCTTTTGCCAATTACCTTAAATCTGTGTCCTCAGGTTACTGACCCTTCTGCCACTGGAAACAGTTTCTCCTTATCAAAACACTTCAAGATTTTGAGCACCTCTATCTAATCTCGCCTTAACCATCTCTGCTCCAAGGAGAACGACCCAAGCTTCTTCAGTTTCTGTATATATGGACTGCATATATGTAACTGAAGTCTCGCATCCCTGGTACCATTCTAGTAAATCTCCTCTGCAACCTTTCTAAGGCCTCAAAATCTTTCCTAAAGAATGGAGCCCAAACTTGTACACAATACTCCAGCTGGGGCCTAACCAGTGATTTATAAACGTTTAGCATAACTTCCTTGCTTTTATACCTTATGCCTCTGTTTCTAAAACCAAGGAACCCATTTTTTTTTAACTGCCTTCTCAACTTGTCATCCACCTTCAAAGATTTGTGTATGTACACCCCAGGTCTCTGTTCCTGCACCCCCTTTAAAATTGTATCGTTTAGTTTATTTTGCCTCTCCTCATTCTTCCCACCCAAATGCATCACTTCACGCTTCTCTGCGTTAAATTTCATCTGCCATGTGTCTGCCCATTTCACCAGTCTGTCTATGTCCTCCTGAAGTCTCTTACTATCCTCCTCATTGTTTACTACATTTCTGAGTTTCGTGCCATCTGCAAACTTTGAAATTATGCCTTGTATACCCATGTCCAGGTCATTAATATATATCAACAAGAGCAGTGGTCCTAATACTGACCCTTGGGGACACCACTGTATACTTCCCTCCAGTCTGAAAAACAACTCTCTGCTTCTGTCTCTTAGTCAATTTTGTATCCATGCAGCCACTGTCCCTTTAATCCCATTGGTTTCAATTTTGCTAACAAGTTTATTATGTGGTACTTTATCAAATGCCATTTGGGAAGTCCATATATACAACATCAACCGTACTACCCTCATCAACCCCCTCTGTTACTTCATCAAAGAACTCGATCAAGTTAGTCAAACATGATTTACCTTTAACAAATTCGTGCTGGCTTTCATTTATTAACCCATATTTTTACAAGTGCCAATTAATTTTGTCCTGGATTATTGCCTCTAAAAGCCTCCCAACCACCCCCGTCAGGCTGCCTGGCCTGTAGTTGCCAGGTTTATCCATCTCCCCTTTTTTGAACAGGGGTTTAACATTTGCAATCGTCCAGACTCTGGCACCACTTCCATATCTAAGGAGGATTGAAAGATTGTAACCTAGGATGCATCCCATCTCGACCGGATGACTTTTCTACTTTGAGTGCTGCCAACTTTTAAGTAGCTCCTCTTGATTTTTCTCCTATGCAATTTCTCTGCTACTTCATCCTTTACTGGGACATTGGAAGCATCCTCTTCTTCAATGAAGACAGATGCAATGTACTCATTTTAGTACCTCACTTATGCCCCCTGCCTCCACAAGAAGATCCGCTTTTTGGTCCCTAGTCAGCTTGAAAAACTGCTAAGAGATAAAACCAACTACATAGTTAAATGAACATGTAGTAGTAACAAAGCTGGAAAGATGTTTCACCTGGCTAGGGAGTCTAGAACTCTTTCACAATAAGGGGTCGGCCATTTAGGACTGAGATGAGGAGGAATTTCTTCACTGAGGGAAATAGGGGTTGAAATTGCAGAGGCTCTAGCCACAATCTTTCAATCCTCATTAGATATTATATAGGATTACATAGGATATATGGCACAGAAGCAGGCCATTCGGCCCAACCAGTCCATGCCGGCGATTATGCTCCACACGAGCCTCCCCCCGTCTTTCCTCATCTAAATCTATCAGCATAACCCTCTATTCCCTTTTCCCTCATATGCTTGTCTAGCCTCCCCTTACATGCATCTATACTATGGAAGTGGTGTCAGAGTCTGGAAGATTGCAAATGTTAAACCCCTGTTCAGAAAAGGGGAGACGGATAAACCTGGCAACTACAGGCCAGGCAGCCTTACGGGGGTGGTTGTGAATCTTTGGAATTCTCTACCCCAGAGAGCTGTGAATGCTCAGTCATTGAGTATATTCAAGACAGAGATAGATAGATTTTTGAATACTAAGGGAATCAAGGGATATGGAGATAGTGCGCGAAGGTGGAGTTGAGGTAGAAGATCAACCATGATCTTATTGAATGGCGGAGCAGGCTCGAAGGGCCAAAGGACGTACTCCTGCTCCTGTTTCTTATGTTATGTTCAAGACCTCTGATTTACAATTTCCATGAAAGAATGCATTTAATCACAGATTTGGAGTCCAAGAATACAATTAATTCTAGTACTCTAAGTCAGTAGCCATGCTACATTTTATGCTACCTGTGATAAAACAGTGTGTCCTCTAACTCACTAAGAAATGCCATTGGAACTACACTATAAAAATATAGGGTAAGATTTCTATCAGGTTTGAAGTAACTCTAAGCGTACAGAAAGAGGATCACAGAGGAATTCTTTCTTCTAAAAGTACAGTTTTTGCCCACATTCCATCCTTGTCCAGATTTTCTTTCACAGATATAATTGCAATCTGTAAATGGCTTTGTGGAACTGCAAATGTAAAAAAAAAAGTACAAATAAATTCAGGGCCAAAGTGTCTGTAGTTTCCATTGACACCTTCTCCAGGGAGCCCTCCAAGACCATAAACTCACTGGGGTAAATCTTGACTTTGTGCGATAGTGTAAAACGGATGATAGCAAATCGACAGCCCATTTTACATCATTTCCATTGAAGTCAATACAAATAAAAATGGGGAGAGATGTAAAGCGGGCGGCTGACTCGCTATCACCCATTTCACACTATTGCACAAAATCAAAATCTACTCCACTGTCTGTGGAACCGCAAAGAGCAGAAAAACCTGCGTTTTGCCACTCAATGGCTCAGTGCACTATTGCCCTTAATCTCTGGGTTTCATAATTCTTCACGGATTGTTAAATGGACAATCTGACCCATCGCTTTCTTTCCACATTGACTGTGTCAACTCTGTTACAAGCATTTTAATTTTACTAACCAGATAGAGTTTGTTCAGCAGAATTAATGTTGAGATGGTTACTTGCATGTAGCTAAAGCCTTTTTATGCAAAGATAAACCAGCTATTCATGCACTCGATATTTGAAATTGTCATTCTATTGGAAGGAAAATGGTGTCAGAGAATGTTGCTAACAAGCACCCATATGGGAAATGTTTCAGATGAACCTACATCCAAATATTCAGTCACACTAGAGTTATGGCGTTGGCTTTCACATTCTGGAGTTGCTCATGGAAAGTAACTTTCATTAATCATTGAATAATAAACAAAATATTGCTTATTTAAATAAGTAGACTTGTGCAAGATTTGTTTTTTCAAAATGAGATTTTTTTTAAATGCAGATAATAAAAAAGCTTGGTTATTGGAGATGAGCATAGACAGAAACATCTTGAGGTGAGCACACACAATAAATGCTACTGCAGATGAAAATGTGATTAGCAGGCTTTTGTTCATTTGTTCCATGAAACATTTGGATGTAATTGTGTGTCTGGAACTAAAGAGTATCCGATTGATAACGCTATTGATTTATAAAGGCAGCAGTAAATCACAAGAAGGAAATAGTCAGGATAGATTAATAGTCGAAAATGTAGTTCAAAATTCTTCTAAAAATGATGGCTCTGAAATTACATTGTGTGATTCTAGTATGTGGAACCTTAATGCATTCATCTGAAATAACTCTCGCCATTATTTTAGCAAAGGCTTTAACCCAGTTATTTTAAACAGGTTACTGCTTCAGCTAAAACAACGGAAAGAGGGATTTCAGATTAGCGCATAAAGCATTCATACAATATAATCTCAGTGTAATTTTAGGGCTGACAAGAAAGATTGGCCTCTGAAACATATTGAGAGAAAGAAAGAACTTGGATTCATAAAGCACCTTATTATATCCTTAGGATGTTCCAAAGTGCTCGATAGCCAGTTGATTATATCTGAAGTACAGTTGTTATGTAGACAAACATTGCATCCAATTTGTGCACAGCAAGGTCCTGAAAAGAACAATTGAATGATTGACCAGAAAATTTGCTTTTGCAGGTGTTGGTTGAGGGATAAATGTTGCATAGAATGTATTGCACAGAAACAGGCCATTCAGCTCAACTGGTCAATGCCAGTGTTTCTGCTCCACACGAGCCTCCTCCCACCCCTCTTCATCTAGCCCTATCATCATAAACTTTTATTCCCTCCTCCCTCATCTAGCTTCTCTTTAAATGCATCTATGCTGTTTGCCTCAACTACTCCTTGTGGTAGCGAGTTCCACATTCTAATCACTCTCTGCATAAACAAGTTTCTCCTGAATTCTCTATTGCATGTATTCGTGACTATCTCATTTATGGTCCCTAGTTTAGGTCTCCCCCAAAAGTAGAAACATCTTCTCTACGTCTACTCTATCAAACCCTTTCATAATCTTAAAGACCTCTATCAGGTCACCTCTCAGTCTTCTCTTTTCAAGAGAAGAGAGCCCCAGCCTGTTCAATCTTTCCTGATGTGTATAACCTCTCAGTTCTGATATCATCCTTGTAAATCTTTCTTGCACCTTCTCCACTGCCTCTATATCCCTTTTATAATATGGAGACTAGAACTGTGCACAGTACTCCTAGTGTGTTCTAACCAAGGTTCTATACATAACTTCTCTGCTTTTCAATTCTATCCCTTTATAAATGAACCCCAATGCTTTGTTTTCTTTGGTTTATGGCCTTATTAACCTGCATTGCTACTTTTAGTGATTTGTGTATCTGCACCCCATTTACACTCTTATTTTGTTGGTCAGGTCACTGAAGAAGTCTCCCAAGTAGCAGCACAGGATTTTTTACATCTATTTGCTGGGAAGATGGGGCCTCAGTTTAATTTGCTGAAAGCTCTGTGATTGCAGCCTTCCTTCAGTACTGCATTCAAGTGCTCGCATAGATTGTGTCCACAATGGGACTTAAGTACACAATGATGAGAATGTTACCAACTGAATCAAACTGTCACTTGTGCATCAGTTCAAAATCTGGAAGAAAAATGTTCAAACAGTTGTCCAAAAAATCAGGGCCCCCGTATATTACTCCACTTGAAAATCTATGTGCTTCATGAAGAATGCTCAGATATTGCTGACTAATACGTAATGGGGGAAAAATTTGTTAGCCACCATTTTGGGTCGTTAACATCGCCTGGACGATAAATTTATCGCCTGGCAAAAAATAATGCCGGCAATCGCTAAATTCAGTTTTAGCACCCCAAGAGGGAGGTGGGGCGCTAATTCAAGCGCTCCACTTCCTTCTTAGAGTGCTAACCCCGAATATCGGGGCGGTGCGTTCTGCAGCGCTACGCACTGGACCACGTAGCGCTGCCGCATGGAAGGGCTCTTCCCCTCATTAAAGGGGAGGGTCCAAGCCCACAACTCTGCGGGGCCCTACCTGGACCACCGGGGAGCGGGGTGCAGTGCCAGCAGGCCGGCACTCAAGAGGAGTGCCAGGCTGCCAGATCATAGCACGGACCCCGCGTTGAAAGACACAACGGGCCGCGACAAGTAAGTTGCCCAATTTTTTTTCCCCCTGCCCGCCACCACCCCTTTACTTACCGCCCCGCGAGCCTCCTGCCGCTCCGTTCCCGCCCCCGAATTGGTTGCTGTCATCGCCTGCCACAGATTCAGGGGGCGCGGGCCAATTTTGCAGGCGGGGCGAAAACTGGGTGTTGCGCATGGTGATGACGTCATCATCGTCTGCACAGCGGAGCGGGGTGCTACCAGTTACCGCCGCCGCTAAACTCCCGCTGAATTTAGCGGGAGTCTTTAGCGGTGCCGCGCCCGGGTGAAAAGTCGGTTGCGCCCCGTTACTGCCCCCCAGAGGTGCTAACAGGAGGCTCAAATGCTCTGAATTTCTAGCCTAATATATTAAAATCATGATTATGTGAAAAGCACACCTCTTTTTTTCATGCACAGTGAAATATGGTTTGAAAAAAAACAGTAATAGAAGGTGCAGACTATGATATAGTTTGATTGGGAAAGCTTAAGGCCGGAATTTTCCTTACCGAGTCGGTTTGGGCGCATGCGGGCCGTGTAGCTGGTCGGTACCGGGATGTATTGATCATCCGCTCCTCAGAGCGACTTTAGCATAATGGCCCCTATTAAGGCAGACATGCGCATTTCCCGGCCATATTAAATGGTGCGGGTCTGATGATGTCATCGATGACTCATTTCCAGCAGGGATATTTAAAGCAGCCTTGGCCACATCGCATTTGAAGGTTCATGTAGGAGTGTGGAGGGAGGATTGGAGAGGAATCTCTTGCTGCGGAGAAAAAGAAAAATGACTTCCCAAAGACAGAGGGCTGCACCCCGCATTTCCGATGCCTCGCTACATATTCTTGTGGAGGGAGTCACATCACGCAGGGAGGTCCTGTTCCCTGCTGATGGGTGGAAGAGACCTCCACAAGACACAAATAGAGCCTGGCTCCAAATTGCTGAGGAGGTGAACAGTAGGGATGTTGTCAGGAGGACCTGGGTGCAGTGCCGGAAACGCTTCATTGATCTGATGAGATCAGGAAAGGTGAGTGCAAAGCCACACTTACCTTCATCCTGATGTGCCTCTCATCACATCCCCATCACTCTGCCTTCCCAAGCCTGCTCCTGCACATCATTCCTCACACCAACATACCTTGCACGTCCACCCATCCCTCTCTCTCTATGTACAAACACACATCCCCCTCTGATTAACCACCCCTCACACTCGCCCTCATCCTAATGCAATCATAGCAAGTAACACCACAGAAGGAGGCCATTTGGCATTGGCACCCCACTCCCTCATAGTCACCCTCTACAGATTTAACCCATCCATTCCTTACACTCATGCCATCACTCTCACTCAAACTTCTCTTCTTTCCCTCCTTGTAGGAGAAGAGAGCCCACAACAACAGGGAAAGGGAGAGAACCAGAGGTGGCCCTCCATCCTTCAGTACTTTAACTGCAGTAGAGGAGGTGGCCCTGGAGATCTCAAGAGTTGCAGAGCTGCTGGCGGTGGGAGACGGAGAGAGGGGGAGACCTCTCAGCAACCTGGTGACAGAATTACATCTCATACAGCCACATGGCCTACAGCAGTCACTCATATGGCGACTGATATCAGCAGCCAGTGAAAGTTCATCATGTGCATAATGGTATCTTTAACCATTCTTAATATAACATTTCCAAATCATCTCTTTACTCTCCCACAGGTCCATCAAGAGTGCCCCCCCCCCCCCCCACTGTCCAGCCAGAGGAGGAAGATGACTCCTCAGAGGAGCCTCCAGCATCTGAGGGTGCAGTGTCACCAGACCCAAGCGCACCCAGCACCAGCGCAGATATGCACACCTCGGTGGGTCCTGTGCGACATATAGTGTTGTCACCTCGTGTCTCACACACAAGTGAGCAAGAGCAGATGGTGTAGACAGGAACAGCAGTGGAGACTCCTCGCCGGAGGGCGCAGGACGCTCCAAACTCTGCTGAGCTGCATGCAGATGCCGAGCTCGGGGGCCATTGAGAAAGAGGGTGATCCTGGAGGGGCAGCAACAATTGCATGAGGCTCTGGCAGGTTCTGCAGCCGCGATTTCTGCAAATGTGCAGAGAATGGAGGAGCCCATCTTCAACATGGGCACCACCGTGTCGCAGACGATGGCGACTGTAGGCTCTTCAATGGATAGGATGGCCACCTGCAGGGAGCAGCTAATGCGCCGCTCACATGAGCACATGCTAGCTATGGAGAACAGATGGCAGAGGCTATTAGACCTCCTCTCTAGGAGGGATCTAAACATAGCCTTGGGTCCTCATGGTCCCACTGCTGTGCAGCAAGGTGCTATCCAGCTAGCAGGGAAGTGTGGGTGGCCCATGAGAGGGATGATAGTGAGAAGGGACATGGAAGTGGGGGCTCCTCTCAAAGCACTCCCACTTCTCCCCTGTTGGCACCTTCCCCTCCCCGCCCCCCCCCCCTGCCCCCCCAGTTAGAGCTCCAGATGCTTCCTTGGATCGTGATGGCCGAGTCTGCCCCAGCACAGTCGCAGGAGGAGCAGACTTTGGTGGGGCCCTCACATGTTCCAAAACCCAGAGGACGTCCGCCAAAAGTGTCTAACCAGTCGCAGCAGGGAAGTGAGCAGCCTGCCTCTACTTCTGCTGAAGCCACAGGGGGTGCACCTCGTAGAAACACGCGTAAAAGAAAAATGACACGGATGTAGGTGTATAAAGAAGTGTTATTGTTAAGATTCCGTTACTGTTCTCACACTTCTAAATCTATTTATTTTCACCATTTTCCAGTCATGCCCATTTTTGTCTGCAACTTTGGAAGTGGCTTTGTGAGTTGGAGTGAATGGTGAGACATAACGTTACCTCCAGCAATGGGGGGCAGTGTGAAAGGAATGGCTTGTTCATTGTAGGGATGCTTTATGGTGTTGTTGGGGGGTGGGGAACTTGGCACACCATGTGACAGCCATATGGGTCCAATGCAGGAAATCAAGTAAACCTGGCCATGATGAGGCCATCCCTGGCCTCCCGAGCTGCAATGTGCTCTGGTGCTGGTCCCATCTCCACCTCAGGTTCCTCCTGCTCCTCCTCCTCGTCATCCAGCTGAGGCTCATCCTCCTCTTCCACTGAAGAGGCTGTGCGCTCTGCGCCTTGCTCCTCATGCAGCTCTAATCCTCGCTGATGCGCTATGTTGTGCAGGGCATAGCAGACGACGATGATTCTGGAGACCCTGGCTGGTGCATACTGAAGGGCTCCTCCAGATCTGTGAAGGCATCTGAAGCGCATCTTCAGCATGCCTATTGTTTGCTCTATGACACATCTGGTGGACATGTGGCGTTCATTATAACGTTCCTCGCCCTCATTGCTTGGCCTCCTCATCTTCACTGGATAGCAGTTGTCTCCAAGCAGCCAGCCGGTAAGTCTGTTTGGCATTGCAAAGAGCTGAGGGAGGGCGGACTGGCGCAGGACGAAAGAGTCATGACAGCTGCCAGGGAATTTGGCGCACACATGCATTATCATCTTCTTATGGTTGCAGATGAGCTGAACATTGAGGGAGTGGAAGCCCTTGCGATTCACAAACACTCCTGGGTGATGTGGGGGTGCCCTGATGGACACATGTGTGCAGTCGATGATGCCCTGCATCCGTGGGAAGCCAGCCAGAGCGTTGAAGCCGAGCGCCCGCTCAGTAACACTGGCTTCATCAGTGGCAAAGTTGATATAATTGGCTGACTTGTCAAACATGGCATCGGTGACCTGTGTGATGCATCTGTGGGCGGCCAACTGTGAGATGTCATAAATGTCTGCTCCAGATCCCTGGAAGGAGCCTGAGGTGAAGAAGTTGAGGGCGCTGGTGACTTTGACAGCCACTGCCAAGGCGTGTTCACCAGGTCCTCTGGGCTGCAGGTCTTGCTCCAGCAAGCTGCATATGTCTGCAGCAACTTGGCATGATAGCCTGAGCCTCCTTTGGCACTGCTGCTCAGTCATGTTGAGGAAGCTCATCCGCTGCCTGTATACCCTGTGTGTGGGGTATCGCCTCTGGTGTGGTGCACCCCTGCGCTGATGCCCTCTGTCCTGTGGAGCATCAGGTCATTGAGGAGCAGGTTGTTGGTGTTGTTGCTGGTGTGCCTACTGCTGCTGGTGTTGGGTCTCATCCTGGTCCGATTTGGGGGTCCAAGGTAAGACAGTATAAACGGCCCCCATGCTGATGTAATAGATGGCAGGTCAAGTAGAGGTCAGAGGAGCAATCTGTCAATGTTATGATAGTTACTAGCAATGTAGTGAGACTTGCCAACTCTAGACACCTAAATCTGTGCACAAAATGGAGTCAGCAAGAGCCTTTCCCATAGGCAAGTAAGCAAGTGTCATGTGGGAGTATTTAATTGGATTTCCACGCTGTGCATTAATGACCTCGATCAATGACCACTGAGCTTCCGCCTCAGGTTCACAGACATGGTTCCCGAGCTGCGTGATTCCTGTGGTCATCCAGTGAAATTTAAAAGGTCTGGTTAAAATCCCTGTTAAGGGTCTCACAACAAGGATTTAATGAGATTAATTAGGTCACCCGCCTCTGCCGGTCGGGTCTGTGGCTTGCTGGCAAACGCGCCCGAGTTAAAGGCGCGAGGAGGCGGGATGACGGCGTATTCCCGACACGCTCCCATTTTCTGCAACTTTTACTGCCGATCCGCCTCCAAACCCGCACGCACGGCAGCGGGAAAATTCTGGCCTAAGAGTTAGTTAAAGGTTCTCTAGAAGTATATGGTAGAAAGTAGCAATGCCTGATATTGTGCTCTTAGGGCTGTAACACATGCTTGCCATGTGATGCCACTGATGTGTTACAGTCTTGAAGCGCCACTCAGTTTTTCTTTATTTTCTGTATAATATAGGATGCAAGTAATGAGACTAATCTGTAACAAATGGACACTTTACTTTGAGCCTTACATGATACATGTACAATTTCAATTTGCAAAGCTCACAATCCTGTGTATAGATGAGGGGTCTTCCAGCCAATCTAGTTCATCCTTCTAGAGACCTCGGGCTAGAAATTCATCTCCTTAATGACATTACGTAGCGCCATGAAATGGCGATAAAATGGTGGTTGCTGCTCTTTCGCCAGCTGGTGGCGGGTCCCGTGGCGGCCGCCATATTCTCCTTCCCAGTTGCGCTGCCAGTAACTGGCAGCGCCCTGGAAAAAAAATGACGGCGTGGTGACATCAGTCAGCATGCAACGCCGACTTGACATCATCAATGCAAACTTTGACCCTAATGCTGAATTCAGCGCTGGGTCCTAAGTACGCCAGGTTAATCTGGCGTGCAAGCAGGCTGACATTGGCGATGTCTGCAGCTCTTAAAGGGACACACACATCATTCAGGTAAGTTTGAATTTAAGGGTATGGACTTTTTTTTAATTTTATTGAAGTGGTGGCTTGCTGCAACAGATGTGAATTTTTTTTTAAGTGTGTAGGGAGTGCTGCTTGACGCTTGCAAGGGCTCGGATGGTAAATGAAAGCTGTTGAGAAGACAGAACCTGCTGCGAATACTCAGCAGGTCAGGCAACATCCGTGGAGAGAAAAACAGAGTTCACGTCTCAGGTCTGACCAACTGAGTATTTCCAGCATTTTATGCTGTCATTTCACATTTACAGCATCCACTTGCAGGGGGAAGAGGAAGACGCAGAAGAGGAGGAAGCCAAAGAGGAGGAATCAGATGGAAGGATGCATCCCAGACAGCCCCTTTGTGGCCGAGATATCCGGGATGGTATCATCTGCCTGCGGTCCCAATGGCTGGGCAGGCTGCCTCCTCTTGTTGACCCACTGGCTGGGCAGGCTGCATTTCTTGGGTGTGTGAAATGAGGATGGCACAAGGGTGGAGTTGTGCTGTCAGGAGGGTGGGAAAGCAAGAGGTGCATGTCAGAAGGAGGTTAACAAAAGAGGATACCTGCATCTTATATCCTTTCAGCCCCGCTGCTGGCCAAGGGCTCAACCATGCCCCTGCCAAGAATGGCCTGCACCGTCTCCTCCAAGGAGGTGAGATGAGGCTAGGAATGGGAGATGTGCCTCGTCATTGGTGCAGATTGTTGGTAGGTGAGTGATTGGGTGTTGTGCATTGAGCAGTGAGTGAGGCTAGTGGTGCAGTTGGTAGGAGACGGCTTTTGAAGATGCATTCACTGACCTTGACCAGTGGTCTGAGGTCATGAACCTTCTTTGGGCACTGGAGCCAGGTGGTGGGGGCGACACTGCTGGCAGTGACGGCCTTAATGATGTACTCCCACATTGTTCTTTCTGGAGGGACTTCTGGCCCCTGTGGGTAGAGGGCTGCCTTGCAGTGTTGACTCCCTGCACAAAGTGGGAGTGCTGCGTGTGGGACCCTTGGTGCCCCTTCCCTGGCTTACTGAGCCATTTGTGTTAGTGCTGAGGGAGTTTTCCCATTTGTTGAGGTTAGGAAGGTAATTCAACTTTAACAGCTGCGTAGTCACATTTGGAACTTCTTTTAAATATTGAATATTTATTAAAAGGCAGAGAGGGCTGAAAAATGTTATGATACACTGCATTTTATTTTGTATTGCGTCAGTGTGCGTGGCCCCTTTAATTCTCAGACCTCTTCATTGCCCACAATTCCCTGCGAGCTCCACAGCTACACTCACAGAGGCTGTGGGAAGCTGCAACGCTCCAGACCTGGACAGGAACTTTGTCCAGGATCCCTCCAGCAACGCCACCAGGACGGCGTTGCATGGAAGGTGAGCGCTGCGCCACCTACCTCCATGCCCCCCCAGACCAATTTCACTCGGTTAGCATTGTGGCCATTTCCAGCGGCCGCTAACTGCAGTTGTCGGTAACACCGGTAGCTTTGCTGGTGAACACAAATTTTTCCTCCCTACAATTCTCCCAATCACAAGCTCTGACAGCATCTTGAATGACTTTTTTGGTGTTTTTACAAAGAATTCATTTATCGAAACTTGTTACCCGGCTCTGTTATTTCCTGCACTTTAAAATTTCTTTATCTCTTTATCGATTCAGTGCACCTATATCACCTGAAACCTCTGATGTTTAAGTGCCTTGTAACATGCTTTTGGGTCATTATTAACTTGTGTACATAGTGCCTGGATATCAACAAAACATGGACAATTGACTAAAGTATCTGCATTGAATTGTCACCTGTACTACATGTATGGTTCCCAAAACCTCTCTGAAGTTCAGAAACCCAGCAGATTGATATTCTGCTTATGGATGAAATGTCTCAATTTCCCCTTATAAACAACAACAACAACTTGGATTTATATAGCACCTTTAACGTAGTAAAACTTCCCAAGGTGCTTCACAGGAGTGTTATAAAACAAAAAAAAATTTGTCACCGAGCCACATAAGGAGAAAAGCTTGGTCAAAGAGGTAGGTTTTAAGGAGCGTCTTAAAGGAAGAAAGAGAGGTAGAGAGATGGAGAGGTTTAGGCAGGGAATTCCAGAGCTTAGGGCCTAGGCAACAGAAGGCACGGCCACCAATGGTTGTGATTATAATCAAGGATGCTCAAGAGGGCAGAATTAGAGGAGCGTAGATATCTTGGGGGGTTGTGGGGCTGGAGGTGATTTCAGAGATGGGGAAGGGCGAGCCAATGGAGGGATTTGAAAACAAGGATGAGAATTTTGAAATCGAGGCATTGCTTGACAGGGAGGCAATGTAGGTCAGCGAGCACAGGGGTGATGGGTGAACGGGACTTGGTGTGAGTTAGGACACGAGCAGCCGAGTATTGGATCACCTCAAGTTTACGTAGGGTAGAATGTGGGAGGCCAGCCAGGAGTGCGTTGAAATAGTCAAGTCTAGAGGTAACAAAGGCATAGATGAGGGTTTCAGCAGCGGATGAGCTGAGGCAAGGGCGGAGACGGGCAATGTTACAGGGGTGGAAATAGGCGGTCTTAGTTATGCTGCGGATATGTGGTCAGAAGCTCATTTCAGGGTCAAATATGACACCAAGGTTGCGAACAGTGTGGTTCAGCCTCAGACAGATGTTAGGGAGAGGGATGGAGTCAGTGGCTAGGGAACAGAGTTTGTGGCAGGGACCGAAAACAATGGCTTCGGTCTTCCTAATATTTAATTGGAGAAAATTTCTGCTCATCCAGAACTGGATGTCGGACAAGCAGTCTGACAATTTAGAGACTGTGGAGGGGCAAGAGAAGTGGTGGTGAGGTAGAGCTGGGTGTCATCAGCGTACATAAGAAGCTAACGCTGTGTTTTCAGATGATGTTGCCAAGGGGCAGCATGTAGATGAGAAATAGGAGGGGGCCAAGGATAGATCCTTGGGGGACACCAGAGGTAACGATGCGGGAGCGAGAAGAGAAGCCGTTGCAGGTGATTCTCTGGCTGCAATTAGATAGAGATGAATGGAACCAGGCAAGTGCAGTCCCACCCAGCTGGATGACGGTAGAGAGGCATTGGAGAAGGATGGAGTGGTCAACCGTGTCAAAGGCTGCAGACAAGTCAAGAAGGACGAGGAGGGATAGTTTACATTTGTCACAGTCACAAAGGATGTCATTTGTGACTTTGATGAGAGCCATTTCGGTACTGTGGCAGGGGCGGAAACCTGATTGGAGGGATTCAAACATGGAGCTGCGGGAAAGATGGGCACGGATTTGGGAGGCGACAACACGTTCAAGGACTTTGGGGAGGAAAGGGAGGTTGGAGATGGGGTGGAAGTTTGCAAGGACAGAGGGGTCAAGTGTTGTTTTTTTGAGGAGAGGGGTGATGATGGCAGATTTGAGGGAGAGGGGGACAGTAGCTGAGGAGAGAGAACCGTTAACAATGTCAGCTAACATGGGAGCCAGAAAAAGAAGTTGGGTGGTCAGCAGTTTGGTGGGAGCAGGAAGTGGGTCTCATGGACAAGATGAGCGCGGAGAGGTCATGAGGGGAGATCGGAGAGAAACTGAAGAAAGGTGAGAGTTCAGGGCTAGGGCAGGCGCGAACCTTAGAGGAAGTTTGGCCTGGTGGGCATGGGGAAGAAAGGGAAGTGGCGGAGGCAGCTGATCGGATGGCCTCAATCTTAGAGACAAAGAAGTCCATGATCTCCTCACACTTGTTGTCGGAGGCGAGGGTGGAGGAGACGGGGAGGGGGGTTTAAGAAGATGGAGATTAGAAGCCGGGGTTTATTTTTGCATTCTAGAATGATTCTGGAATAGTGAGCAATTTTGGCAAATGAGAGCAGGACCCGATAATGCTTTATGTGGTCCAGCCAGATCTGGTGGTGAATGGCTAAGCCAGTTGTCCGCCATATCCGTTCAAGTCTGCATCCCTTGGACTTAAGGGAGCGAAGATGAGGGCCATACCAGGGGGACCAGCCAGGGTGAGAGAGAGTACTTGTTTTAATAGGGACTAGGGCATCAAAGCTGGTGATGAGGGTGTGGTTAAGCAGATCGGTAGCTGCAGAAATGTCATGGTGAATGGAGAGCCAAAGGCTGGACAGTTGGGATTTCATAAGTACAGTTGTAAGAGAGTTGGGATAGAGTTTTTTCCAGGGGCGGACACAGAAGGAAGTAGGGTTGGGGGGGGCGGGTTGTGTGGAAGGGGGATGTGGATGGAGAGCGATATGAGGAAGTGGTCAGAAATAGCCTTATCTGCGAATGACACGATGGGAGTAGCAAGGCCACGAGAGATGGCAAGGTCGAGGGGGTGGCCATGAATATGGGATGGGGATTTTACATGGAGGGAGAGATAAAGAAAGAAAGACTTGCATTCATACAGCACCTTTCACGAGCACCGGATGTCTCATAGCGCTTTACAGCCAATGAAGTACTTTTTTTTTGAAGTGTAGTCACTGTTGTAATGTGGGAAATGCGGCAGCCAATTTGTGCACAGCAAGCTCCCACAGACAGCAATGTGATAATGACCAGATAATCTGTTTTTGTTACGTTGATTGAGGGATAAATATTGTCCAGGACACCGGGAATAACTTCAAAATAGTGCCATGGGATCTTTTATGTCCACTTGAGAGAGCAGACGGGGCCTCGGTTTAACATCTCATCCGAAAGATGGCACCTCTGACAGTGCAGCACTCCCTCAGCACTGCACTGGAGTGTCAGCCTAGATTTATCTGCTCAAGTCCCTGGAGTGGGAGGATGGGAGGGTAGTTACCTCAGAGGAGAGAGAGCATGATGAATTGAGATGGAGGTTGACATTGCCGAGGATGAGAAGTCATTCAGTGCAGAGGCTGAGGGAGGAAAGCAGTGAAGATATCTCGATAATAACATTTTTATGGTACTTGGGTGGGCGGTAGAGAATGAGAATCTTAAATGAGAGGTGAGAGGGGTGGAATAAGGTGAGCTGTTCAAAGGAGGAGGAAGTGCTGGAGGAGTAGGGGGACAGACCAAAGCGTGATTTGGTGATGCGAGCCACACCGCCACCATGGCGGTCTGAGCGGGGCAAGTGGTGGAAGTTATAGCCAGGCAGGGAGGCTTCATTTAAGGGTAGGGTGCCATCACCCCTCAACCAAGTTTCCATCAGGGCCATGAGGTCAATGCAATCATAAACCTCGAGGTGCCTTGCATTGGAATAAAATAGCTTGCAAATCTAACACTAACTCTTATCAAGTCAAACAAAGGATAGCCAGGCTTTTCTTTGAGAAAGGCATTTCACTAACAAAATATTAATAACCTGCTTTAGACTTAACTTCATTTATCAGATGATATTTAAGCATAGGATAATTTATTTATTCCCTTGTATACCTTCTTTATTAGATTCCACCTATTAATTGGAGTTTGATTAAAAAATGTCCAAATAATGGCAAATCTGAACTATCAGAGGAGTTTGTTTTGTTCCCTGAAGTCCTACACAGTGGCCTGTAATTTGCGGTCAGCGGTGAAGCAAAGGCGTTTGCCACTCGCCCAGAAGTAAACTTCCCACAATGATATTGCGATCTCTGTGGCAAAAAGTTCGGCTTTTCCGACATTCAGTTGAGATCAAAGTAAGATAATGGGGAATTCCTAGCGCGAGCTGCTGTGATGTCAAGAAGCTGTCTAAGCAGCCAATCACAATGCCGAATTCTCACAGACCGGGAACCAGGAAGTGAATAAGCTCCTTTTATTCTAACTTTTTAAAAACGTTATAGAGAGCAACACAAAGATTGGGGTGCCCACGTGGGGAAAAAGTACACCTGAAATAAAGATGAACAAACTTAAAAATGTTTTTTTTTTAAGTTTCTTAAAAAATTGTAATTTTTATTAAAAGGGAAAAAATTGACACTCCACAAAACAGGAATTAGTTTTTCAAGGCCATAACAATTGCAATTTTCAGATGTTGAGGTTTGGAGCTCCATTCTTTTAACCACCTCTAATTAGCTCAGATGGTGTTTTATTCAGTGACCTATATTGGTATGTAATGATTGAAGCAATCAATACTTGATAATTTTATCCTTATCTGTCGCTGTAGCATTCCTGGTTATGTTGTTCACACTTTCCTTACTTCTTGAATTATTGATTGTGAAGCTTATCATAAACTGGTGAAAGACGTTACGAGTCTATACGTAATACTTTGTCTTTGCAGTTTTCCACTTGAAGTCTTTATCTGTCTTATCCTTGTTAAGCCATATAATTACTAAAAGTTGTTTAAATTTCAGTAAATCAATTTGCATGCACAGTTGATAATCACTTGTCAATCTTTATTGTAACTACAATCCCTTGAATATACTACTGCAATAATCTCCAGGTATCAATAATCCTTTAGGTAATTTTGCCACATACTTGTAGATTTCTATTGCACATCAATTTTATATCTTCACAATTCTGTTTTCTAAAATTACAATCTCCTTGCAGTGCCACTTCTGTTAACATTATTGTAAAATTGACTTTATTAATCCTTTTATAATGTATTTTGGAATGCAATGCTCTATAATTGTCTGTGGATCATTTTTTGTATACTAGCAGCAATGATGTTACAAGCACATCTAATTCCCCCTGTGAATGTTGCACAATGATGCAAAGTATTTATTAAATACTTATGCCATTTTTTAATCATCTGCCACAAATCGACAATCCTCTCCTCTTGGGAGTCCAACCGCACTTTTAACAATTCTCTTTTTATTGATCTATTTGTAAAATACTTTACCGTTGCTTTTGATTTTTGAAATTTTTCCTCATACTCTCTCTTAGCTTCCTTATCCCGCACTTAGCCTTTCCCTTTTATTTTCTCAAAATCTCTTTCAGTTACTCTTTTAGATCTAGTATTGTGCAATGAGAAAGGGTTAATTAATAACCTTGTAGTAAAGGGGCCTTTAGGGAAGAGTAACCATAATATGATAGAATTTTATATTGAGTTTGAAAGTGATTCAGTTAAATCCGAAAATAGGCTCTTAAATCTAAACAAAGCAAACTACGTAGGTATGAGGGGCGAGTTGGCTAAGGTAGACTGGAAAACTACATTAAAAGGTATGACAGTAGACAATCAATGGCTAGTATTTAAAGAATTAATACATAATTTACAACAAATATACATTCCTTTAAGGCACAAAAACCCCACAGGAAAAGTGGTGCTACTGTGGCTAACAAGAGAAGTTAAAGATAGTATTAGATCAAAGGAAGAGGCTTATAATGTTGCCAAAAAGAATAGTAAGCCTGAGGATTGGAAGGATTTTAGAATTCAGCAAAGGAGGACCAAGAAATTGATAAAGAAAGGGAAAATAGAATATGAGAGTAAACTAGCAAGAGACATAAACATAAACTGTAATAGCATCTATGGATACGTAAAAAGGAAAGATTAGCAAAAGCAAATGTGGGTCCCGAACAGGCTGAGACATGAGAAATTATAATGGGGTACAAGGAATTGACAGAGAAATTAAACAAATATTTTGTGTCTGTCTTCACGGAAGGAGACGCAAAAAACTTTCCGGAAATAGTGGAGAACCCAGGCTCTAGCGAGAATAAGGAACTGAAAGAAATTAGTATTAGTGAAAAAATAGTACTAGAGAAATTAATGAGACTGAAAGCCAATAAATCCCCTGGACCTGATGGCCTGCATCCTAGGGATTTGAAAGAGGTGGCTATAGAGATAGTGGAAGCATTGGTTGTCATTGTCATTTTCCAAAATTCCATAGATTCTAGAACGGTTCCCACGGATTGGAAGGTCGCAAATGTAACTCCACTATTTAAGAAAGGAGGGAGAGAGAAAACGGGGAACTACAGACCAGTTAGCCTGCCATCAGTAGTAGAGAAAATGCTAGAATCTATTATTAAGGACGTGGTAACAGGGCACTTAGAAAATAATAATAGGATTGGGAGAGTCAACACAGATTTATGAAAGGGAAATCGTGTTTGACAAATCTGTTAGAGTTTTTTGAGGTTGTAACTAGCAGAATAGATAAGGGGGAACCAGTGGATGTGGTGTATTTGGATTTCCAGAAGGCATTCGATAAGGTGCCACACAAGAGGTTATTAAACAAAATTAGGGCTCATGGGATTGGGGGTAATATACTAGCATGGATTGAGGATTGGTTAACGGACAAAAAACAGAGAGTAGGAATAAACGGGTCATTTTCAGGTTGGCAGGCTGTAACTAGTGGGGTACTGCAAGGATCAGTGCTTGGGCCTCAGCTATTCACAATCTATATCAATGATTTGGATGAGGGGACCAAATGTAATATATCCAAGTTTGTTGATGATACAAAGCTGGGTGGGAATGTAAGTTGTGAGGAGGATGCAAGGAGGCTTCAAGGGGATATCGACAGGCTAAGTGAGTGGGCAAGAACATGGCAAACGGAATATAATGTGGAGAAATGTGAAGTTATCCACTTTGGTAGGAAAAATAGAAAAGCAGAGTATTTTTTAAATGGTGAGAGATTGGGAAATGTTGGTGTTCAGAGGGACCTGCTTGTCCTTGTACACAAAATCACTGAAAGTTAACATGCAGCTACAGCAAGCAATTAGGAAAGCAAATGGTATGTTGGCCTTTATTATAAGAGGATTTGAGTATAAGAGTAAAGACGTCTTACTGCAGTTATATAGGGCCCTGGTGAGATCACACCTGGAGTACTGTGTACAGTTTTGGTCTCCTTACCTAAGGGAGGATATACTTGCCATAGAGGGAGTGCAACGAAGGTTCACCAGACTGGTTCCTGGGATGGGTGGATTGTCCAATGAGGACAGATTGAGTAGACTAGGCTTATATTCTCTCGAGTTTAGAAGAATGAGAGGTGATCTCATTGAAACATACAAAATTCTTACAGGGCTTGACAGGGTAGATCCAGGGAGGATGTTTCCCCTGGCTGGGGAGTCTAGAACCAGGGGTCACAGTCTCAGAATAAAGGGTCGACCATTTAGAACTGAGATGAGGAGAAATTTCTTCACTCAGAGGGTGGTGAATCTTTGGAATTCTCTACCCCAGAGGGCTGTGGAGGCTCAGTCGTTGAATATATTCAAGACAGAGATCAATAGATTTTTGAATATTAAGGGAATCAAGGGAGATGGGGATAGTGCCGGAAAGTGGAGATAAGGTTAAAGATCAGCCATAATCTTATTGAATGGCGGAGCAGGCTTGAAGGGCCGAATGGCCGACTCCTGCTCCTATTTCTTATGTTCTTCATTATTATTCTTATTATCCTTGTAGACCTTTTTCTTAAATTTTAATTTGTTGCTAACCTCTTTATTTAATCTACATCATCCTAAAGCTAAAAGTAGTTTAATTTTTAATGGAATATACTTATTCTGTACCTTTGTAATCTCTTTTTTTTAAAATTGCACTGTTGCTCTACAGTTCTGTGTGCCATTATTTCCTTCCCTCTTGCCTCGGCTAGCTCGCTCCTCATCTTTCTAAAATCTGGCCTCATTGAATCTGGTGTTCTAGTTTTGTACTGACTTTTTTCCTTTTCAGTTGGATCTTGTATTGTGATCATTACTTTCAAAGTGCTCACTCACATTTAGCTCATCTCCCTGATTTATTTCATTACTCATAACCAGATGTAGGAATGCCTCCACCTTGTAAGCCTACTAACATAGTGCTTGAGAAAGCTGTCCAGTACACATTTTAGAATTCCATTCCCTTTTCTTCATTTCCTAATTTTCTCTGTCCTAATCAATAAGTGGATAATTAAAATATCCCAGAACAATAATTGTTATTCCTACTGATCTCTCTACTGTCACAAGCCTTTCTTCTAAATCTTTGAGCTCCAACCATATTGACTCTGTCCCCCTTCCTTGTCAACATCAACCCTCCCTACAGCATATATTCTCTCTTTAACCAATATCACCACTCCGCCTTCTTTCTTATCTTTTCTATCCCTCCTAATCTTTTCTATCCCTCCTAATTGTTACACCCTGACATGTTTATTTTCCTTTCTTGTCCAGTTTGTAGCCAGGTTTCCCTTACTGCAATAAGTCTAGGCCGTTCTGTAAAATACTTGCTTCTTGTTCCCCAGATTATTTCCCACATTGCAATATATGCATTTTAACTTTGTTTAAAACGCTAGTCCTTTTCCCATGATTTTTTCTTGCCTAAGCTTACCCTGACCTTTACTTGAATCTTTTCTCAGTTTATAACTAGTCAATTTGATTTTATTCCTCTACTCCATATCCTTCTTGCTAAATAGTTCCCTGCATGAATATTATCCTCCACTATTTCTCTCTCTATTAGCTGATCCTGGTTGTTTTTGTTTTCTGCTGGGTGGTAAGGTTGGCGAGGAAGGAGAATTCGGGATTTCTGCTTGCAAGGAGATAACGGTGGCTGCCTTGATAAGCCCTTTGGAGAATGCCGAGAGAGGCACTGAGGGTAGCTCTGGGCTCATCTAAGGGAGATTTAAGCCTGGGATTACAGAGGAGTAGTTATGGGTTGGAGTCGGGACTATCAATTAATCGACATCAAAAACAAAACTCTGTTCTTTTATTCTTTATCTGTTATTAATGGAAAAACTATCAGTTGGAATGCAAAAGACCATGTTGTCATCTGTTTATAGAAAAGAAAAAGGTTTTGTGAATTGTTGGTATTGATCACCCCTAACTGTAGTTTATCTTGTTTGTTGAGTTAATTTACATTTCTGGATGAATTGTAGATCCTGGCAGTAATTTTTAATGTGATGAAGAACATAAAAGAGAATTCAAAAGTCTTCTATAGGTATATAAATAGTAAACGGGTAGTTAGAGGAGGAGTGGGGCCAATTAGGGATCAAAAACCAGACCTACGCATGGAGGCAGAGGGCATGGCTGAGGTACTAAATGAGTACTTTGCATCTGTCTTCACCAAGGAAGAAGATGCTGCCAAAGTCATAGTGAAAGAGGAGGTAGTGGAGATAATGGATGGGATAAAAATTGATAAAGAGGAGGTACTAGAAAGGCTGACTGTACTTAAAGTAGATAAGTCACCAGGACTGGATGGGATGCATCCTAGGATGCTGAGGAAAGTTAAGGTGGAAACCGCAGAGGTACTGCAGATGACACAAAACTTGTAAGTATAGTGAATAGTGAGGAGGATAGTGATAGACTTCAAGAGGACATAGACAGGCTGGTGAAATGGGTGGACACGTGACAGATGAAATTTAACGCAGAAAAGTGTGAAGTGATACATTTTGAAGAACGAGGAGAGGTAATATAAACTAAAGGGTACAATCCTAAAGTGGGTGCATGAACAGAGAGACCTAGGGATATATGTGCACAAATCGTTGAAGGTGGCAGGGCAGGTTGAGAAAATGGTTAAAAAAGCATTCGGGATTCTGGGCTTCATTAATAGAGGCATAGAGTACAAAAGCAAGGAAGTTATGATGAACCTTTATAAAACACTGGTTCGGCCTCAACTGGAGTATTGTGTCCAATTCTGGGCACCGCACTTTAGGAAGGATGTGAAGGCCATAGAGAGGTTGCAGAAAAGATTTACGAGAATGGTTCCAGGGATGAGGGACTTCAGTTACGTGGATAGATTACAGAAGATGGGGTTGTTCTCCTTGGAGCAGAGAAGTTTGAGAGGAGATTTGATAGAGGTGTTAAAATCATGAATGGTCTTGACAGAGTAGATAGAGAGAAATTGATCCCATTGGCAGAAGTGTCGAGAACCAGAGGACACAGGTTTAAGATGATTGGCAAAAGAACCAAAGGTGACATGAGGAAAAACATTTTTATGCAGCGAGTGGTTAGGATCTGGAATGCACTGCCTGAAAGGGTGGAGGAGGCAGATTCAATTGTGGCTTTCAAAAGGGAATTGGATATGTACCTGAAGGAAAAATAATTGCAGGGCTACAAGGAAAGGGTGGGGGAGTGGGACTAGCTGAAGTGCTCTTGCAGAGAGCCGGCACAGGCTCGACGGGTCGAATGGCCTCCTTCTGTGCTGTAACCATTCTATGATTCTATTATTCGATGAGATCTTGAAAATATTAGAATTTTTTAAATCATCATTCAGTACATTAACAGTCACATAACAGCTCACAGATAACAGAACGTGTGGCAGACTTTAGGAGAGACATGTTCAGATATGTGTAATATTTTTATTTTATTACTGTGAAGTGACAACGTTAACTGTGTGAAAACATGCTATTTTGGATGTCTGACAAACTGATTATATTTGATATTTTGTTGTGATGTATCTAATATGTAGTACTGCTGTCGCTAATGTTGGTGCTCTATCATTCAGTTGTTACTTTGGAACTATCACTTTATTTACCACTTGATCTGTAATATTCAGTTCATTAACTAAATACATTAGGCAATCTGACACCATGTCAAGTTAAGAAACAACAACTTTTATTGATATCACACCTTTAATGTAGTAAAAGGTCCCAAGGCACTTCACAGGAGTGTTATAAGACAAAAATTTGACACTGAGCCACATAAGGAGAGATTTAGGGCAGATGACCAAAAGCTTGGTCAAAGAGGAGCGTCTTAAAGGAGGAAAGAGAGGTAGAGAGGCAGAGAGTTTTAGGGAGGGCATTCTAAAGCTTAAAAGCTTAGGCAGCTGAAGGCACAGCCACCAATGGTTGAGTGATTATAATCAGGGATGCTCAAGAGGGCAGAATTAGAGGAGCGCAGATATCTCGGGGTGGGGGGGAGTTGTGGGGCTGGAGGAGATTACAGAGATAGGGATGGGCGAGGCCATGGAGGGATTTGAAAACAAGGATGAGAATTTTAAAATCGAGGCGTTGCTTAACTGGAAAGTTAAATTTAAACTTAAGGTTATAATGGATATTTTGTCCACGTGTGCTAATAAATTTGGGCTGGTGAATTGCATGTGGAGCAGTTTCAGGAAGCCTTTGGAATATCAGAGACTTTGCACCCATAATCTTAATATTAATCACCAACACTTTTTGATCAAACTACTCTTTTTTTACTCACTTGAGATGATTAAAGTGTCTAGGAAAGCAACAGTACGGGTTGACAGAGATATTGGAATTTTATGGCCACTGCACATATCTGTGCATGAATGTGCCAAAATAACGATGCCATGCATTGCGTGTATGTTCATGTTCTTGTACTTGTGTTTTCAATGTTTTGTAATGGTTTTAGAGGATTCAGCAGAAACTTAAATGTGCCCTCATTCCTCAATAAGGCACAGTTTCTTAAAAAGAACTCTACATTTTTGTCAATTGAGAATCGATTCCTTAATCCAGCCAGTCTCACCTGGTTATGGGTCAGCTCTATTGAGTCACGTGGGAAATGTGTCAGGCTATAAATGTGTGGTAATGCACAGCTGCAATTTATTCATCTTGCCATTTCCAAGTGAGGCAGAAGATTGATAATCTTGTAACTAATTTTGGTAGACGGCTGGTGGTAGAGTTACGGTATATGCAATTATACTGCAATGCCAAATTTAAGCATAGTTCCTTTGGCCCCTGTTTTTTCCTTGAATAGCTAGGTTATTATCCATTTTGTTGATGCTTTTAAAAAATATTTCTTGTAGGGAATGGGTGGTACTGTTTCCTTTTACCATGGTTTCCTTTTAGCTCACTATTGTTTGCTGTAGGACCAAAGTTCAGATATAGCCTACGGTCATTGGACAAGTGTCTTTCCACTTTTCTGCCTGTAAGAGCCCAATATAAAATGTGTGTGGGGTAGTCCTAGTTCAAAATAGCAACACATTTATAGAAAGGACTCAAAATTCAGCACACATTTGGCACTCTTGCTCTGACAGACCATACAGTGTTGGTGTGTGAGATAGAAAAAGGATATGATGGAGGAGAGAGAGAGATTTTACTGAGCAACAGCTGGTGTTTGCAACCAACTGGCCGTGGATATTTTCATCATAGAATGTTTCGATCAGAAATATGATGTTGGGATAAGAAAAGTCTGGAGACTAGTGGTTTGTGCTGCCCCAGGAAGGCCACAGTGTTTTTACCTGCTTCTGACGTTGTTGATGTGTGTTGAAGAAAATGCAGACTTGTGTCTCTGGACTGTGCAGTAGCCAGAGATGACCATATTAGGCAATACCAGCTCCAGTTTGATAAGAGGTTGATGGCAGAGCAAGAGATCCAGCAGTTTTAAGAATTTATCTCCCGTTATCTGCAGACATCGAATGTCGCAGCGTGCTGACAAAACTGGACTTAAGACTTTAACCTATTGGGTTCAATTATTGGGATCGATTGTGATAGAATTGAATTGTTATAGAATGGAAAAGTAGTGAAGTTATGCTTAACTTGTATCGAACCTTGGTTAGACCAGACTTGGAGCACTGCGTACAATTTTGGTCACCATATTATAAAAAGGATATAGAGGCACTGGAGAGGGTGCAGAGAAGATTTACAAGGATGATACCAGAAATGAGAGGGTATACCTATCAGGAAAGGATGGACAGGCTGGGTCTCTTTTCTCTTGAAAAAAGAAGGCTGAGGGGTGACCTAATAGAGGTCTTTAAAATTATGAAAAGTTTTGATAAGAGTAGATACAGAGAGAGTGTTTCCACTTGTGGGGAAGAGCATAACTAGAGGCTATCAATATAAGATAGTCACCAAGAAATCAAATAGGGAATTCAGGAGAAACTTCTTTACCCAGAGAGTGGTGAGAATGTGGAACTCGCTACCACAGGGAGTGGTTGATGCGAATAGTATAGATGCATTTAAGGGGAGGCTAGACAAGCATATGATGGAGAAGGGAATAGAGGGTTATGCTGATAGAGTTAGATGGGGAAAGACGGGAGGAGGCTCGAGTGGAGCATAAACGCCGGCATGGACTGGTTGGGCCGAATGGCCTGTTTCTGTGCCGTATATCCTGTGTAATCCTGTGAGGATGCTTTTTATAGGTTGAGGGAAAGTCATGTTGTTGGGAGAATAGAGGGAGCTTTACTTTGCATTTAGCTAGAGTGCTTGATGCTGTCTTTGGGGCCTCAATATTTAAGGGGATTGGCTGGGGGAGGTCATAGTGGCCGGGAAACCCGGAAGTGCAGGTAACGCGGAGCTCCTGTCAAATTTAACAGCAGGACCTCATTTGAATTTTTTTCTCCATTTTCCAGCTCGCAGCCAGCCAGATTGAGAGGCTAGCTGGCTGTCGGGTGGGGAGGCCTGTGTTTGAATTAATATCATGAAAAGTGAGATTAAGGATTATCGAAGTTTTCATAGCACTGTTTGATATTTTCTATGGGGAGGCAGAATAAGGAACATTATGGGGTAAAAATTCGGTTGCTTTGCACCTCCCGTTAGCGCTCTAAGAGGGCGCTAACGGGGCGCAAAGCAACTAGCGCCCAGGCGTGGCGCCGCCCATGCCTCCCGTGAAATTCAGCGGGAGGTTAGCGGCGGCGCTAACCGGTAGTGCCCCGCAACGCTGCGCCTCTGGCGATGATGTCATCGCCGTGCGCAGCACCCCGCTCGCGCCCTGGCCGCGATCTTTGGGAGCGCCCTCTGACTTACCGGCGGACACTATGTCCGACGGGGTCAGGGGAGCCTACCTGCGGCCGGAGAGGTGCCATTTTTGTTGCTGGCTGCCTGCCAGCACCTGCCTCCGCTCCCGTCCCCGGCCTCCTGAAACCCCCCCACCCCCGCGGAGTGCCGGCTTCGCTCCAAGAGCCCGGCATTTCTCTTGAGTGCAGGGCTTTTTTGCCGGCACTCCCGATCCCCGGGGGCCCAGCTGGGGAGGAAGGCCTGCAATACCGCGGCTCGTAGCGCGATATTCACTCATAGCGCCCCAAGAGAGACCCTCTTGCGGGGCAACGACTCAATTTCCGGCGCGGGGGCGCTAAAAGTAGCGCCCCGGCGAAGTTAGCGCCCCAAGTGGGGCGATACTCAATTTTAAGCCCTAAATATGTTAAAGTAAGGGATCAATGTGGTTGGGAGAAGACCACGAAAGAAAAATCATACTCTTGCTCTGGATGGACTTGTTGAATGCGCCGAGTGTTGTTTTAACATAAGAAATAGGAGCAGGAGTATGCCATTCGGCCCCTCGAGCCTGCTCCGCCATTCAATAAGATCAATGCTGATCTTCTACCTCATCTCCACTTTCCTTAACTATCCCCATATTCCGTGATTCCCTTAATATTCAAAAATCTATCGATCTCTGTCAAAGATCTATCGATCTCTTCTCACTCAAAACTTTCTAATATTCTTGTGTTCTTAATTCCCTGTTCTTTAAATAGTGACATGGGATCTTCAATATCCACGTGAACCACTGGAATAGGCAGACAGGACTAAAATTCAATGTTTCACCTGAAGGATGGCACGTTTTAATAATGCAACACTCCATCAACTTCGCACTGGAGTAACGTCACGTCAGATCAATCATCGGTTTAATTAAACGTCTTGCCCCTAGCACATGTCACATCTTGCGTCCGTCTATCACACTTTAGTGATTGGCTTAAGTAGACAGAATCTGTTTAGTTAACTATTCTGATTTGCTCAATAACAACAATACCTTACATTTATTTAGTGCCTTTTAAAAATGCAATAATATCCTTATTTTTTTCCAGAGGTAAAACTGAACACTGAATGATCAAAGAGTATTCTCTTTGTGACCGGTCGCCACTTACCTACCCTATTGGCTATTAATATCAAGAACCATGCAATGGTAATGCTATCAGATTACCTGTTAATAGTTATTGATCGTTAACAAGACTGGATTGCCTTAGTTCAAATTACTCCGCCTACTACATGATAATTTACTTCACAAACCAACATACATCCTTACATTTTACTTTACAGGTAAACATCGTGCTGTCTACTAACTTAACTTCAGGCATGGGCTAACCCACTTTGAACCTGCGGGTCTTGAGTCCCTGGACTGTCAGTATTGACTGATCATATGATGATGTTGTTCAATTGTCACCATCGTCTTTGAATACAAACAAATTTGACAGGCTGTCCTTTGGTCTCGCTGAGGCCTTCACTCTCTTTCTCTGGCCGATGCCAACTGCTCTAAGAACTCTCCTTCTCTGCACTGCTCTCTGGGCTCTTGTCCTCTTTGGGCTTCTTTCCAGACTCGCTCTCTGGGCTCCCTTCATATCTGTGGTCTACTGTGCCTCTTTGTGCCTTTGCTGCACTCAGGCTCTTGGGTATTGAGGTGTCTCTGCTCTGCTGTCCATCCTGTGGCCAAGGCTCTCTGTAGGCACTTTTCCTAGCTGTCACTGTCCTATTCTCCCTCTCAACCTTGGCTGCTTTTGCATATGTACTCTCAATCTTACACTTTCTGCATCACCCCACACCTCATTGCACGTAGAGGGTATGGCCTGTTCTCAGCCTTGGTTCTAGGCTCTTGCTGTCCTGTTTATCTCCCAGCGTGTCCCTCGTGCCAGTTTGAGTTTTGTTTCCTGTGCTCAGTCTTTGTGTCTCAATCTCTCTAATTTGTATTCTCCTCTCCTGCACGGACGCATTGCTGCACTCTCTTGGCTACTCTCTCCTAAATCACTCCCTGCGTTTCTTTAGTTACTCCTCCGCTTTGGCACTTCCCAGTGTTCCAGTGCCTTTCTACCCCTGCACATTCTCTTGCTGCTGCTTCTTAGCTGTCCTTTCCACCCCTACTTTTCTCACACTTACTGTTGCCAGTGTCGCTCTCTTTCCCATGTGCACAACTCTGTGTTTCCTACCTCTCTCTCTCTCCATCTGCCCCCTACTAATGGCCACTAACCCCTCTGTCTTCCAGTAGTCCAGCTTACTCTGCCTTCATTTCTCTGTTTTTCATGTACCAACTTCTGATGTGATACAGTGTAGCTGGTCTTACTACTTTCAGAGCATGTTATGCTGTGCTTGGGCTTCCCACTGCCAGCTTGGTAGAGGTTTGTGAACAGCAAAGATTGAAATTGAGCTTGGGATCATCCTGGACTGTATCGCTCAGTGCCACACCAACACCAAGTATTTTACTGACTGAGCCTTTGGGGAAGCTTATAAGATTTTGCAGTTTACGATATAAATTGGCGGCAGCGGCGGCAGGACATTAAGCAGAGAGCAGAGGAACAGCGTGGACCTAATTGGAGGTGGCAGTGCCGGAACTTTGCACGATTTCCAAAAGAAACAAGGTGTGACGTCACAGGACAGCAGGTAGATGATTGATTCGTGAGTATTAAGTTTTTTTTTCTCTCTAAACTATGACAGTGGTTTAAACTAGGAGTGGGAACATACAGTATAAAATTTATAGCTTAACTAGTTACACTAATTAATATAGCTATAAATAATCGTTGAATAAAGACTTTAAATAATTAAATAAATAAAATAAGGCTAGACTAAGATATGGCAGGGCAGGTTGTGTGTCTGGACTGCAGTATGTGGGAGTTTGTGGCCAGTGAGACTGTCCCGCGTGAACACGTCTGCAGGAGATGTCTCCGTCTCGAATCTCTCCAGCTCAGAGTCATTGAGCTGGAGTGCGAGTTGGAGACACTCCAACACATAAGGGAGGGGGAGGAATTTCTGGACAGTTTTACCACAGTACAGTCACACCCCAGAGGAAAGCACAGGTTCAGGAAAGGGAGGGTGTGACTGTTAGGGAGACAGGTAGCGGGGATTTAGGAGAGGTTGAGAAGGAGGTCCCGTAGACACTGGTCCTGTCCAACAGGTATGATGTACTCGCTAACTGTGAGGACAAGGAGAAAGGCTGCAGGGAGGACAGCCACAATGCAGACCAAGGCACCGTGGCTCAGAAGGCTGTCCAAGGAGGGGAAGAGCAGAATAGAAATGTGGTAGTGATCGGGGATTCTATAATTAGGGGGATAGATAGAGTCCTCTGCAGCCAAGAACGAGTATCCCGAAGGGTGTGTTGCCAGGGTAAGGGATATCTCACGGTGGCTGGAGAGGAACTTGGAGGGACCAGTTGTCATGGTCCATGTTGGAACAAACGACAGAGGTAGGAACAGGGAGGAAGTCCTGCTGAAAGAGTATCAGGAGATAGGATCTAAATTAAAAAGCAGGACCTCGAGGGTAATAATCTCTGGATTATTGCCCGAGCCACGTGCAAATTGGCATAGAAGCAGACAGATCAGGAGAATTAACACGTGGCTAAAGGGCTGGTGTGGGAAAGAGGGGTTCCTTTTCATGGGACACTGGCACCAGTTCTGGGACAGGAAGGAGCTGTACCGATGGGACGGGCTCCACCTGAACTGGGATGGGACCCGTGTCCTAGCGGAAAGAGTAAATAAGGATTTGGCAAAGGCTTTAAACTAGTAAGATGGGGGGAGGGATCTACAAGAAACGTAACCAGCCTAAATATAAACAAAACAGGAAAAGAGAGCATAGGAAAGAGTAAAATAAGGGAGGACATTGATGACAAGGGAATAAATAGAGTTATAGAACAGGAGTGTAAAAAGATGGTTAAAAATAAAGTGAAAGGAAGTTCTATTAAAAATGAGTTAAACTGTCTGTGCAGCAATGCACACAGTGTCCGTAATAAAACAGGGGAGCTGGAGGCAATCATGCGTTGCAAAGAGTCAGATATAGTAGGGATTATTGAGACATGGCTACAGAAAAATCAAGACTGGGAATTAAACATTGCTGAGTATAACATCTTTAGAAAAGATTGGGAGGGAAAAAGGGGAGGTGGAGTAGCTGTACTCATTAGGGATAACATAATGGCAGTAGAAAAAAGTGACGCAGATATCAGCAAGACAAAAATAGAATCCATATGGATAGAGATAAAAGATAATAAAGGATCAATCACACTAATAGGCGTAGTCTACAGACCACTTAATAGTGGAAAGGAGGTGGAGGAAGAAATATGCAGACAAATTAGGGAAATTAGTGTCAGCTGTGGCTCAGTTGGTAGCACACTTGCCTCTGAGTCAGAAGGTTGTGGGTTCAAGTCCCACTCCAGGGACTTGTGCACATAAAGCTAGGCTGACACTCCAGTGCAGTGCTGAGGGAGTGCTGCACTGTCGGAGGCTCCGTCTGCTCTCTCAGGTGGACATAAAAGATCCCAAGGCACTATTTCGAAGAAGAGCAAGGAAGTCCTGGCCAATATTTATCTCTCAATCCACATAACAAAAACAGATTATCTGGTCATTATCACATTGCTGTTTGTGGGATCTTGCTGTGCGCAAATTGGCTGCCGCGTTTCCCACATTACAACAGTGACTACACTCCAAAAGTACTTCATTGGCACTAAAGCGCTTTGAGACGTCCGGTGGTCGTGAAAGGCGTTATATAAATGCAAGTCTTTTTCTTTTAAATGAGTAAAAAAACAGAGAATAATAATCATGGGGGATTTCAACTACCCTGATATTAATTAGACAGAAGAGGTAGGTAAAGGGGATAAGGGAATGGAGTTTCTACAATGTTTACAGGACTCTTTTCTAACCCAAAATGTAAAAAGCCCAACGAAGGAGGATTCACTATTAGATCTAGTAATGGGGAATGAACCCGAGCAGATAAGAGAAGTAAATGTATGGGAACATATAGGCAATAGTGACCATAATATAATCCGCTTTAAGATGATAATTGAGAAGGACATAAGTATGACGAAAACCAGGTTAATAGATTGGAGAAAAGCTGATTTTGAGGGGCTGAGAATAGAACTTGGGGGAAAAAAAAGGGCAATAATATTGATAAACAATGATGTAGAATAGCAATGGGAAACATTTAAAACGGTGTTCAACAGAGTGCAGAAAAAACATATTCCGCTAAAAGAAAAGAACAAACTAAACATTAATTGGACTCCATGGATGAATAAAGCCATAAGGGAACAACTGAGGGTAAGGAAAGAGGCATACATTAAGTACATAGACAGCAGAGGAGTGCATGATAAGGGAGAATACAAAAAGATTAACATTCTCCACTCTTTTTCTAGACACAAAAGGCATCAAGGGGTATGGGGAGAGAGCGGGAATATGGTATTGAGATAGAGGATCAGCCATGATCATATTGAATGGTGCAGCAGGCTCGAAGGGCCAAATGGCCTACTCCTGCTCCTATTTTTCTATGTTTCTATGTTTCTAAAAGTCAAAAAAACAATTAGGGAGGCAAAGAGGAACTATGAAATTAAATTATCAAGGAACATAAAACAAAATAGTAAAATATTTTATTGGCACATCAATAAAAAAAGGAAGGTTGAGATGGGAATAGGGCCATTAAGGGATAGACAGGATAACACCACAGGTAACAATAGAGAGATGGCAGAAATATTAAATAATTATTTTGCGACACAGGTTAGCAATGCCATAAAAAAAGCAAACCAAGCACTAGGGTTTATTTCTAAATGTATAGAATTGAAAAGTAGAGAAGTTATGCTGAACCTGTATCCAACCTTGGTTAGACCACACTTAGAGTACTACGTACAGTTCTGGTCGCCAAATTATACAAAGGATATAGAGGCACTGGAGAGGGTGCAGAGAAGATTTACAAGGATGATACCAGAAATGCAAGGGTACACCTATCAGGAAAGGATGAACAGGCTGGGCCTCTTTTCTCTTGAAAAAAGAAGGCTGAGGGGGTGACCAAATAGAGGTCTATAAAATTATGAAAGGTTTTGATAGAGTGGATGCAGAGAGAATGTTTCTACTTGTGGGGAAGAGCATAACTAGAGGCCATCAATATAAGATAGTCACCAAGAAATCCAATAGGGAATTCAGAAGAAACTTCTTTACCCAAAGAACGGTGAGAATGTGGAACTCGCTACCTCAGGGAGTGTTTGAAGTGAATAGTATAGATGCATTTAAGGGGAGGCTAGACAAGCATATGATGGAGAAGGGAATAGAGGGTTATGCTGATAGATTTAGATGAGGAAAGACGGGAGGTGGCTCTTGTGAAGCATAAACACCAGCATGGACTGGTTGGGCCGAATGACCTGTTTCTGTGCCGTATATCCTATGTGATCCTATATAAATAGGACATGCAGTCTGACTAAACTGTTATCTCTGGCAGCAACTTCGCAGACTATCCGAGTGAAGCATCACTTTGAGAACATTAATATTGCAAAACTCTAAGCTGCTTCCCAAAGGGACAGAGGAAAGGAATTCTGACACCAAACAGGAATTAAGAGAAGAGTTGGTGAAAATGATCAAAGATGGTACCAAAGTGGTTATTTATTAAGGAATCTTTTGAGGGTGGGTTGAGATAGAAGGGTTTAGGACGGGTGTTCCATAGAACAGGGCCATGATGGCTAAAGATTCTGCCACTAATAGAGCAGAGGGAGGTGGGGGTGCATAGTAGTCTAGACTTTGAAGAATGGTGAGCGTGAACTGAGATGTAGGGCTGAAAGAGGTTGCAGGGGTAGTGCGGAGTGAGGCCATGGAGGGATTTTTAGACAAGGATGATTTTGATGTCAATCTGTTGGGGATGGGAAGCCAGTGAGGACAGACATGATAGAATGGAACCTGCTGCAGGGTGGGATGTGGGCAGCAGACTTATGGATGATTTGGAGTTTCTCGAGGGTAAAGCTTAGGGGCCAATGAGGAGAATGTTGTTGGAATAGATTCAAGAGGTGACAAAAGCCTGTATGAGCGTTTCAGAGATGGTAAAATGAGGTTGGGGCAATTATTATGGAGGAGGAAATAAATGATCTTGCTGATAAACTGGATATGGGGTTTGAAGCTGTGTTCAGAGTCAGACGCAACACTGAGGATGCAATCGGCAAGAGATATAGGGGGAAAAATTTGGTTGCTTTGCGCTACTCAATTTTTAGCCCAGAGAATCTGGGGCTAGGGTATGAAATTTCCAGTGAGAGAGGAATGAGTTCTTGTTCTTGCCGATGTTTATTTGAAGGAAGTTCAGGTTAATTGGTGACTTTATGTCAGATAGCATGGCAACAATCATGAATTGATCAAAGTTGGGTATCAACATCATCCTCATTCTCAACATTCTCATCATTTTCATGTTTGCAGATGATGGCCTTAAAATTCTGGGGGCTGTGGAGGATGTTTTTATGATGCAATGTGTTGTGTGAAGGTCGGAAATTGAGGGATCTGGTAGGGTTCTATCTCTTTTCAGCCCATTGTAAATTCTGCCAGTTTTGACAGTATGCCTATAATGAGGATATTGTGAGCAGGCATATTATAATCTAATGTAAATGAAATATGTCATGCAATGTATTTGCTTCATTTTTATTCTTAGCAATGCTGGATGCTAACCTGGTATCCAGGGTTGCAAAGGGTGGGAGGGGGAGTCCCAGTATTTCCAGGATGGTTTTGTAATGCATTCAATCACAGAGAAATCGATTACATTGCCTACATTGGCAGAAGAAACCAGCAGCAGGTTTCCCGACTATCCCGAGCCCTGTGGTTTGCTGACGCTGGGGCAAAGTTCCGCATGGAGATTCCTTCCTCCCTCTCCCTCAGACAGGCACCCCAGTCATGCTGAAAATGGTAAGGCTGCCAAGGTCTATTAGATAGCCTAACACTGTGATTTACGATAGGAATAAATTTCTCCAAGCTGGGTGGACAGATGTTTTGTCCCACGCTCCTATCTCTCCTCTTCCCTGCCACCCCCCCCCCTCAAAGGTATCAATAAGAATTTTAGGGTCAACGTGCTGACCACATTGGGAGATGTAGGAATGGAACCAGGACAGGTTGCTGCCATGAAATTGGATCATGGAGAAGAGCTATGTTTGAAAAAAACATATTTCGTATGCACATCTTCTTTGGACCTTAGTGCGCAGCCAATTTCTAGATTCCTTATTGGTTGGAATTAATTTGATTTGCATACTTTTTCTACCATATTTTATTTCCTATAATTGCTAGACATGGTTAAGTTTATGCTTGCAACAATATTTCTAATTATTGCAAGGTAACCTTATTTAATAAAACAACAAAAGTGTGAAGGAGTGGGAATCCCTCCTCCCAAGGAAAAAAAGTGCCTTGAAATTTAATTTTTAATCCTAATGTTTCTTGTCTTCTTTGGCAAAAGAAATGAAGATTGTAGTGCAAGGATGTACTCTTCCAGAGTGAGAAAGAGGTAATTTTTGGATTCTGGCTCAACGATTTCTTAAAGAAGTATTAAGACAACCGAAAACAAATGTTTGATATAAATCAATGCTTTAGTAGTGTTTGGTCATTGCTGGTAATCTAATTTTGCAAATATATCCCCAAAACATAATTTTAAATTAACTTTTCAGTTTACACTCTCCAGAAAACAGCTGCTGGAACATCCATTTGAACATAATGAGATTGATACCAATGACTAAGTAGTATTATATTCTGGGTTATATTAAACATTTTCTTCTTGTTGCCTGGAGTTCTCCTTTAAATAGATTGCTATCTCGGTGATTTGCTGCCTGGATTGATCACCTCATCTATGAAATGGGGAGGATAACTTCATTTGAAGATTGAAGAATGCTACTATTTTCTCTTTTTATGGTATAGAAATTGTGCCTCAAATAGATTATTGCATAGAATTATAGACATGTATGTTATCTATTCTAATGTCTGTCTCCTTGGTGTACTTGAATCATGACAAAAGGTCAAAGTGCATTAAGATTATGAACAATATATGCTGGTATAGCTTTTACCCCCTAGAAAAGTGCAAATGGATGCAGAAAGCTTCAAGTATTATAAAATCCCCCCAGTGCAGATGCCATTGTCAATTAAATGAGTTTTCTATTTTATAAGACTGTTTCCTTTACGAATATTCCTGTCCTCTGTGTGTGAAAAATCTGGCTGATAGACACTAATTTGAAATGAAATTTGATTGATTGTGTTTATTCAGATTGCAGGTGTAATCAATTGGCTGTTTAACAGCATATTTAATATTTAGTGTGAAAGCACTGGAATAGCATAAAGCACAAAGAATAATTGTCTATTGCTTTAAATGGCTTGTTTAACCATTTCCACGTAATTTCAAAAGAAAATGCAGGCAATAATGGCTGGGAAACATGCACTTATGTGCTTCCCCCCCCCCATTTTTCTCTGTGGCAGGCTTCTTAAAACAAACACTGGAAACCTACCCACTATTCTCTACTAATACTGCTGCATATAGAGTGCATGGTAATGCCCAGGAGACTGGACCTCTGTTCTCTTCCCTGCCACCATCCCTCCCCATCCCCGGCGAGTGTGAAAACCCCAGATCCCACTCCATGCCTCCCATGAATCCCTGAATCCTCAAGTGAGATGCACAACTTACCATGTTCAGCAGCCTTGGCTCAGTGGCAGCACTCTCGCCTCTGCATCGGAAGGTTGTGGGTTCAACCCCCACTCCTGAGACTTGAGTACATTATCTTGGTTGACACTCCAGAGCAGTACTGAGGGAGTGCTGCACTGTCAGAGATGCCGTCTCCGTGAAAGGTGCTGTATAAATGCAAGTCGGTCTTTTTTTCTTCTGTGAAGAATTGTGGGCACACACCCATGTTTTGGAACTCCAATGTACTTGTTCACTTTGTTCTTCTTGGCTTGTTTATCTTTTCAGTGGAGATTAAATTCTGCGATCTTTTTCTGATTATTGGCACATGATTAGTGAGAGCTACCAGTGAATAACAACAGTCGGGACCAACAGCAGGGAACCAAGAAATTCTCCACAATGCCAAAAGTCAGTTACACCTAAACTGCAACTTAGAGTTATTGAGGATACTGAAATTAAAAGAATTTAAACTATCAATTGTTGACATTGCAGTTTTAGTTGTTAGGTTTACAGTTGAATGCACATCACATAAAGTGAAGATGCATAACTAATTTTCTGAGACATTTTATGCTTGAGTCAGGGTTATCTGAACGAGGGTGCAATTTTCTCCTGAGCAGGCAGGAATGGTTTTACTACTGTTTTTCTGCTAGAAATACAGGGGGAAAAATTCAGTTCGTTGCGCCTCCCGTTAGCGCCTTAAGAGGGCGCTAATGGAGGTAAAGCAACTCGCGCCCGGGCGCGGCGATGTTTGCGCCGCTCGCGAAATTAACTAGACATTTTGTGGTGGTGCTAAACACTACCGCCACGATCTCCTGCGCCGGCAGATCATGACATCAGTCAAGTGCGCAACACCCCGGTAGCGTCCCAGAGCGGATATTGAGTGGTGCCCCCTGCCTTACCGCCTGCCGCTAGCAACGACAGGTTGAGGGGAGCGTTTTGCAGTCAGGAAGGGACTGGGGGAGCGCTATTTAAAGGCGACCGCTTCCTGACTTTTTTTGTTGGTGACATTTGTGAACCACGCATTCTGAGAGAGAGAGAGAGAGAGAGAGAGAGAGAGACTTCTGGAGAAATTCAACGCTGTGTGAAGGTGTTTTGGGTACTGAGCAGCACTTTGCAGGTTCATTTTGATTTGCCCTTCCTTGTATCGATTTAGAAGAAACTGTGGGGGCTGCACTCTGAGCTCTTTCCCTGGTACTCTCCATTGTTCTTTCCAGCAGATTTGATGTACAGGTCTCTCCAGGCCGAGATTCAAGGCTGCAATGAGCAGGATGTGGATGGAAAGCAAGATCAACCCTCCCCTTTAAGAACTGGCCGGCGCCATTGTGTCTGTGTTCCATTGCTGACTGACATCACATGAGCTTCGCCAGCGCTCTGAGGTAGCGCCTCGCTCCTCGGCCTTTGTGCCTTAAGACAGGTGTGAAGCACCTGATTTAGCGCTCCAATCACCTCCAGGGGCGATAAAAGCCAAGTTTGCAGTCGGAGGCGATAATTGCGCCCCAAACGGGGCGATACCGAATTTTTCCCCCACAATGTGTAGCCAAAATATTTTCCCATTGGTGGTTGAAGATATGAATTTTAGTTTGAACTGTCTGTCCTGGAGTAGTCATTTTCTTCAGCCATTTGGCGATAGAACCGTAGGGGGTAGAGATGGCAAAATTTGTTGATGCAATAAATTTACAGTTTATAAAAATGAAAAATCTGTATGAGAGGCCTCCGAACTGTAAAATATTTGCAAACATGCATCGCTTTTGGGTAGCTGTAGAGTCCAGAACAGTTTCTTTCTGGCTTCAATTTTGCTGGCAACAACACAAAATAAAAAGGGGGTGAAGCTGGTCAATGCCAGTTGCTCAAAACAGGCCGATAGCTAATTACAGCCTGTTTTACACCGCCCCCGATTATCTTTTCTAATCACTTCAAAGGAAAAGGAAATTGGGCACGGTGTAAACTTGGCTGCGGAGTTGCTATCAGGCATTTGAGCTACTGCCGTGAACTAATTTCACCCCCAAAAGGACAATATAAAGGTAACACTGCAACTCGTCTCATTTTTAATTGTTCAGTTTGAGTCCTGGAGGTAGATCTGTGCTATTGCGCATATCCAACAGCAACAACAACAACAACTAGCGCCTTTAACGTAGTAAAACATCCCATGGCACTACACAGGAGTATTTTAAGACAACAAATTTGACACCGATCCACATAAGGAAAAATTAGGGCAGGTGACCAAAAGCTTGGTCAAAGAGGTAGGTTTTAAGGAGCGTCTTAAAGGAGGAAAGAGAGGTAGCGAGGCGGAGAGGTTTAGGCAGGGAATTCCAGAGCTTAGGGCCTAGGTAACAGAAGGCACTACCACCAAAGGTAGAGTGATTATAATCAGGGATGCTCAAGAGGGCAGAATTAGAGGAGCGCAGATATCCAGATATCTCGGGGGTGGGGGGGGGGCGGCGGGGGGCTGAAGGAGATTACAGAGATAGGGAGGGGCGAGGCCGTGGAGGAATTTGAAAACAAGGATGAGAATTTTGAAATTGAGGCGCTGCTTAACCGGGAGCCAATGTAGGTCAGCGAGCACAGGGGTGATGGGCGAACAGGACTTGGTGCGAGTTAGGACACGGGCAGCCGAGTTTTGGATGACCTCAAGCTTACATAGGGTAGAACATGGGAGGCCAGCCAGGAGTGCGTTGGAATAGTCAAGTCTCGAGGTAACAAAGGCATGGATGAGGGTTTCAGCAGCGGATGAGCTGAAGCAAGGGCGGAGACGGGCGATGTTACAGAGGTGGAAATCGGCGGTCTTAGTTATGGCGCGGATATGTGGTCGGAAGCTCATTTCAGGGTCAAATATGACACCAAGGTTGCGAACAGTGTGGTTCAGCCTCAGACAGATGTCAGGGAGAGGGATGGAGTCAGTGGCTAGGGAACGGAGTTTGTGGCGGGGACCGAAAACAATGGCTTCACAGGAGCGTTATCAAACAAAATTTGACGCCGAGCCACATAAGGAGATATTAGGACAGGTGACCAAAAGCTTGGTTAAAGAGGTAGGTTTGAAGGAGCGTCTCAAGGAAGGTAGAAAGGCGGCGAGGTTTAGGGCTCAATGATAAATAAAGTCAGCATCTAGCTCTAGCTTTTTCCAATAAAAGTGTAAAATGCACAAGGATTGAATCTAAACTATGCAAAGTCTGGCTAAGACCTCTGCTGGAACATAAACTGGTATTTCAGTATTTTAATTTAACTGATTATCAAATATTTCACATTTCCTCAAAGCATAGTACCTGGTATTTGGTAATCCATATAAACAGGCACATAGGGGTAGACATTGGTATGACTTGCACACATTTTTTGGGTGTGAAACAGGCGCAAAGCACACCAATTTAGCAGTGGTACAGCCTGCACCTAATCTGCTAAATTCATGGGGCCCATTTTTTAGGCGTTGCAAGCGGAAGCCTAAAATAGGCATTAGGCTGCTTGACTAGGCCTAGTGAGGGGCTGAAGGCCTGTCGCAGGATCCCTGTGTAATTTTGTTCCTGAAGAGCGGGGTACACACGGGCCTGTCCCACGCAGGACTCTTCAGCGGCCACTGTGGCTGATGTCTAAAGGTCAGTGTTAACGTATATATTTAAAAAAAATCTTTTCTGTGGAGCCAGGAGGAGCAGCAGTGCTTCCCCCGACTCCACCCCTCCTCCGTTGTTGAGGCAGGCGGCTGGAAATGGATTTTTCTCCTGTGGAGACGTGCCGGGTGCGGGAAGCTCGTCCCGAATATGCAGTTAAGGCCCGCGGACCAATTCCTGGTGAACTTCGGGCCTCTTAGTTCGGTTGCACGCTGCCTCTGCAGCGGCAAGTCTTTGTATAAATTTTATTTTAATGTACATCGCTTTTCTGCAGCTCATATAACTCCAAAGTGCTTTCCACCGCCCACCCCTCCACTTTTGGAGCATTTCTTTTGTGCTTCAGTTAGTGTGAAGAAACCAAATATGAATCACATGAATCTGAATATGTATAGCACTGAATCCATCATCTGACGTGACTGTCGGAACAATAGTGCAATGTGGTGGATCAAAAAGATTTAAAGTAGGGTTCTCTGCACTTGTTATCTTGACCTTGTCAGAATTTTTCTGAGCCAATTCAGTCCACTTAAGTGATACATTTCCACGCATAATTGCTTGCTAAGGTTCAGCAACAATAGCAGACTTTGATACAAACCTACTATACCATTGCAGTAAGTCCCAGGAGTGCCCATTGACTAGCAATATCTGTGGGCAGTGGTGCATCAACAACTGCAGTGATATGAGCTTGGATCAGGCTGTAATCCCTCTGCTGAAAGCAGATAGCCGAGGAAGCATTGCTTATTTGGTCTAAACTGAATTTGCTGATAAGTTCAAGATCAGAATTGTTAATACAAAGCAACAGAGCACTCGTTTTCATGCAAAGCTATCCATTTAAAAATCTCCACTGTCCAGTTAATACTATAACCTAGAAATTATCGTTGGTGATATTAGCAGAAGAATGCTTAACATGTTCCAATGCCCTTCTTCTGTTGGCTATTTTGATGTAGGTGTTAATCCCTTTATTTTAAATGCATTAAATACCTCCGCTAAGTTGATGGACAGAGGAATGTCATATGAATGCATTAAGTGTTCATCTGCTAATATTGGTAACAATAATTTCTGGGTTACCCATTTGATATTATTGTCATCACTTTCTGGTGTTGAAGAAAGACTGCGGGGCATGTGTAGGATCAAAACAATCTTCCACGGATGCTTTAAAGCAATTTTACTTTGGCGACAGACTGGAATGGCAATTTCTTCAAAATATTTGGGGGGAAAAATTCAGTTGGTTGCGCCTCCCGTTAGCGCCTTAAGAGGGCGCTAATGGGGCGCAAAGCAGCTAGCGCCCAGGCGCGGCGAAGTTTGCGCCGCTCGCGAAATTAACTAGACATTTTGCGGCGGCGCTAAACACTACCGCCATGATCTCCTGCGCCGGCAGATCGTGACGTCAGTCGAGTGCGCAACGCCCCGGTATCGCCCCGGAGCGGATATTGAGTGGCGCCCCCTGCCTTACCGCCTGACGCTAGCAACGACAGGTTGAGGGGAGCGTTCTGCAGTCATGAAGGGAAAGGGGGAGCGCTATTTAAAGGTGACCGCTTCCTGCCTTTTATTGTTGGTGCCATTTTTTAACTACGCATTCTGAGAGAGAGAGAGAGAGACTTCTGGAGAGATTCAACGTTGTGTGAAGGAGTTTTGGGTACTGAGCAGCACTTTGCAGGTTCATTTTGATTTGCCATTCCTTGTATCGATTTAGAAGAGACTGTGGGGGCTGCACTCTGAGCTCTTTGCCTGGTACTCTCCATTGTTCTTTCCAGCAGATTTGATGTGCAGGTCTCTCCAGGCCGAGATTCAAGGCTGCAATGAGCAGGATGTGGATGGAAAGCAAGATTAACCATCCCCTTTAAGAACTGGCCCATGCCATTGTGTGTGTGTTCCATTGCTGACTGACATTACATGAGCTTCGCCAGCGCTCTGAGGTAGCGCCTCGCTCCTCGGCCTTTGCGCCTTAAGACAGGTGTGAAGCGCCTGATTTAGCGCTCCAATCACCTCCAGGGGCGATAAAAGTCAAGTTTGCAGTCAGTGGCGATAATTAGCGCCAGGCGCTAATCTTTGCGCCCGGCCGATAATTGCGCCCCAAATGGGGCGATACTGAATTTCTCCCCCTTAGTTTCTTATTGTTAGCTTTAATTTGCTATAGTTTTCAAAGATGGTAGGAATAACCGAAGGGCTGCAAATGAATGTGGAACAAATTGCTATAATTGTTCAAAAGCAAAATACTGCGGATGCTGGAAATCTGAAATAAAAACATTAAATGCTGGAAATACTCAGCAGGTCAGGCAGCATCTGTGGAGAGAGAAACAGAGTTAACGTTTCAGGTCGATGACCCTTCGTCTGACGACCTGAAACGTTAACTCTGTTTCTCTCTCCACAGATGCTGCCTGACCTGCTGAGTATTTCCAACATTTCCTGTTGCTATAATTGTTCAGTTAGCAGGAGGTAAACGATGGATGTAGACAGAAAATGGTTTTGAATTTTCAATGCCCATCACTTAACAGAAGTATTCATCTATTAGGCATGAATTTAAGAGGGATTAACTGCATAGTCGGTTGTATAACTTTTGGCCCAATGCCAGCTGCTTTGTGGCAGCCCCGTGAAGAATGATATGCCACTTCAGTTTGATCACCACAGTACAGAGCTGATTCAGTGCAGTAAGAATTACTGTGCAAGTTGTCACTCACATGTTGTAGGACCACACTATAGCTCTCCCCACTTCCAGTAACTATCCCCCTGTATTGGAAGCAGCTCTAAAGCAAACAGTATTTTTCTCAGTTGTTGTAGATGCCTTTCCAAAAGGCTAAAACCACCTTGAAAAGCCACATAGTAACTGGATGAGTGTCGTGTCTTCACCAGTATTTCTAGTGATGACCATTTATTTCAGAATCCTAATGACCAGAGTTTCCCTCTTTAACTCTTCAATAAAAATATATAGGGGGCGATTTTGCCAGCCCTGGGGAGGCGGGTATGGGGCGGGACTGCCGGGAAAATGGCAGAATCTGGGAGCGGTTACCCATCCCGCCCCCAACCCGCCTCCGTGCCATCATCCCAGGAGGCGGGTACCCGACCCGCGCCGGGTCCCGTCTCCTCGAGGCGGGAAGGGGATTAGTGCCAATTAACTGCCTGTTAACAGGTAGTTAACAGGCAGTTTTTTGGCTAATCCCTATTTTGAGCCCTAAAGTGTGGGCTTCACGATGGCTCCGAACCTCGCCAAGGTCAGCGAGGCGAGCCGTGGGTCTGCGGGGGTCGGAGGGGCCGAAATGTCCGGTGTGCAGGTGAGTAATGAGTGCAAGTGTGGAGAGGTAAGTGTGTGAGGTGAGGTTAAAGTGTTTTAATAAGATTACTTACCTTTGCTTCTTCTTCCAGGCTTCATCCCTTTAGGCTGCAGAGCTGCCTCATCTCCACGGCAGAGATGACAGAATGGCTGCTGCATTCTCCGATGCAACAGCCATCTGATTTCTGCTCAGGAAAGAGGTTTGGTGAGTCTTGAGTACAAGGAATCACCAAAGAACAGAGATTGTCAGTGTTTGACAGCTTCTCAAAGTTGTCAAATGATGACAATTCATCTGTCAATTTTTTGACAGATGAAACGTCATATGCTGACGTTCTCTGTCACCGGCTTTCCCTTAATTGGCCTGCTAAGTGGGCTGAACAAGGCCAATCAAGGGAAAATAGCATGGGTTGGCCAGACGTCGATGGAGGCGGGACTAAAACCCGACAAGCAGCTTTCCCGCCTCCATCACGTCCCCATTGATAAAATCACCCCCATAGGGTCAGATTGCTGTTGATTGCTTACAGAGTGGTTCCAACAGCTAATTCTACAGAGTAAAACTTTCTGTGATGTCACCAGTATTTTCAATGATGATCATGCACTATTACTTGACAAAGACCAGACCTTGCCTTGCTCGCCGCTCAAAAGAGAAATACATAGAGGGGAATTTTAGCAGGCAAGAACGGGTGGGTTGGGGTCGAGTGCATAGTTAAATTCGGAGAAAAATGAAGCACGATCGCAACCTGCTCGGCAGAGTCGCCGTGATCATTAGCGCAGACGGGTGGGTAATTAAGACACAATTTAAGCTGATAATTGCATGCAAATAAGAGTCTTTTGACATGAAGTTCACTTTCCTTCGGATTTAATGCCTCCAGCACAGGTTTCCCAGGGTTTGGGAAATTCACCAGTGAAAAGGAGGCGAGTTTCAGGCGCACTTCATGGGGGTCTATCAACTTCAGATTGCCCAAACTCAATAAAAGCTCAGTTCTTCCAGCTGCTTTGTCAGTTCCCTGTGGCAAATGTTTAGCAGAGAGTTCTTGTCATCATAGAAGTTTTGGAGAAGTTTGGATGCTATCAAACAGACGCTGGCAGGATGGGAGGCGGCTTGGATGTTTTTGACAGTACATCAGAAGAGGAAGACAATCACCATCCACAACAGCACTTTATCTGAATGCATGCAGCATTTGTAACAAGATAGATGAGTTGACGGCACAAATAGAAATAAATGGGTACGATCTGATAGCCATTACAGAGACGTGGTTGCAAGGTGACCAAGGCTGGGAACTGAATATTCAGGGGTATTTGACATTTCGGAAGGATAGGTAGAAAGGAAAAAGAGGTGGGGTAGCTCTGTTAATAAAGGATGCGATCAGTGCAGTAGTGGGAAATAATATTGGCTCAGAAGATCAAGATGTAGAATCAGTTTGGGTGGAGATAAGAAATAATAAGAGAAAGAAGTCACTGGTGGGAGTAATCTATAGGCCCCCTAACAGTAGCTACACTATAGGACAGAGTATAAATCAAGAAATAATGGAGGCTTGTAAGAAAGGTACTGCAATAATCATGGGCGATTTTAATCTTCATATAGATTGGACAAATCAAATTGGCAAAGGTAGCCTTTAGGAAGAGTTCATAGAGTGTATTTGTTTTGGTTTCTTAGAAAAATACGTTGTGGAACCAACCAGGGAGCAGGCTATTTTAGATCTGGTAATGTGTAATGAGATAGGATTAATTAATGATATCATAGTAAAGGATCCTCTTGGGAAGAGTGATCACAGCATGTTAGAATTTCAAATTCAGTTTGAGGGTGAGAAACTTGGGTCTCAAACTAGTGTCCTGAACTTAAATAAAGGCAATTACAAAGATATGAAGACAGAGTTGGCTAAAGTGGACAGTGAAATTGATTAAAGGGTAAGACGGTAGATCAGCAGTAGCAGACATTTAAGGAGATATTTCATAACTCTCAGCAAAGGTATATTCCAGTGAGAAGGAAAGACTCTAAGAAAAGAATGAACCATCTGTGGCTAACTAAGGAAGTTAAGGATAGTATCAAATTGAAAACAAAGGTATACAATGTTGCGAAGTTTAGTGGTAGGCCAGAGGATTGGGAAATTTTTAGAAACCAGCAAAGGACTCCTAAAAAAAACTAAAGAGAGAGAAGATAGATTATGAGAGTAAACTAGCAAGAAATATAAAAACAGACAGTAAGAGCTTCTACAGGTATATAAAAAGGAAGAAAGTAACTAAAGTAAACATTGGTCCCTTAGAGGATGAGACTGGGGAATTAATAATGGGAAACAGGGAAATGGCAGAGACTTTGAACAAATATTTTGTATCGGTCATCACAGTAGAAGACACTAAAAGCATCCAAGTAATAATAGATAATCAAGGGGCTACAGGGAGGGGGGGACTTAAAACAATCACCATCACTAGAGAAAAAGTACTAGGCAAACTTATGGGACTAGAGGTGGACAAGTCCCCTGGACCTGCATTCTAGGATCTTAAAAAAGTGGCTGCAGAGATAATGGATGCATTGGTTGTAATCTACCAAAATTCCCTGGATTCTGGAGAGGTGCCAGCAGATTGGAAAACCGCAAATGTAACACCCCTATTCAAGAAAGGAGGGAGACAGAAAGCAGGAAACTATAGGCCAGTTAGCCTAACATCTGTCATTGGGAAAATGCTGGAGTCCATTATTAAGGAAGTAGTAGCAGGACATTGAGAAAATCATAATACAGTCAAGCAGAGTCAGCTTGGTTTTATGAAAGGGAAATCATGTTTGACAAATTTGATAGAGTTCTTTGAGGATGTAACGAGTAGGGTGGATAAAGGGGAACCAGTAGATGTTGTGTATTTGGATTTCCAGAAGGCATTCGATAAGGTGCCACATAAAAGGTTACTGCACAAGATAAGAGCTCATGGGGTTGGGGGTAATATATTAGCATGGATAGAGGATTGGCTAACTTACAGGAAACAGAGAGTCGGGATAAATGGGTCATTTTCAGGTTGGCAAACTGTAACTTGTGGGGGCCTCAGCTGTTTACAATCTATATTAATGACTTGGATGAAGGGACTGAGTGTAATGTAGCCAAATTTGCTGATGATACAAAGATAGGTGGGAAAGCAAGTTGTGAAGAGGACACAAAGAATCTGCAAAGGGATATAGATAGGTTAAGTGAGTGGGCAAAAATTTGGCAGATGGAGTAGAATGTGGGAAAATGTGAGGTTATCCACTTTGGTTGGAAAAATAAAAAAGCAAATTATTATTTAAATAGAGAGAGACTACAAAATGCTGTGGTACAGAGGGATCTGGGGGATCTTGTACATGAAACACAAAAAGTTAGCATGCAGGTACAGCAAGTAATTAGGAAGGCAAATGGAATGTTGGTCTTTATTGCAAGGGGGATGGAGTATAAAAGTAGGGAAGTCTTGCTACAACTGTACGGGGCGTTGGTGAGACCACACCTTGAGTACTGCGTACAGTTTTGGTCTCCTTATCTCCTTACTTGCATTGGAGGCAGTTCAGCGAAGGTTCACGAGGTTGATTCCTGAGATGAAGGGATTGTCTTATGAAGAAAGGTTGAGCAGGTTGGGCCTATACGCATTGGAGCTTAGAAGAATGAGAGGTGATTTTATTGAAACGTATAAGATTCTGAGGGGGCTTGGCAGGGTAGATGCAGAGAAGTTGTTTCCCCTCGTGGGGGAATCTAGAACTAGGGGGCATAGTTTCAGAATAAGGGGTCGCCCATTTAAAATGGAGATGAGGAGGAATTTCTTCTCTGAGGGTCGTGAAACTTTGGAATTCTCTTCCCCAGAGCTGTGGAGGCTGGGTCATTGAATATATTCAAGGTGGAGATAGACAGATTTTTGAATGATAAGGGAATCAAGGGTTATGGAGAGCGGGCAGGACAGTGGAGTTGAGGCCAAGACCAGATCAGCCATGATCTTATTGAATGGCGGAGCAGGCTCGAGGGGCCAAATGGCTTACTCCTGCTCCTATTTCCTATGTTCTTATGTTCTTATGACTATGAGACAGATGCATCATATTACATCAGGATTGTGGTGAGTGGCTGAGGTGGATGCGGAGGTGAGAGAGTGCATAGAAAGTGAAGGCTGGATGCTGCTGAAAGTTAAGTGAGTGTGAGGAGTGATGTGATGGAGTACACTTGGCGAGACGGTGTGAAGGGCAGGGGGACGCTTATACCACAGGATGTAGGTGAATCAGCAAATGTACTCACTTTTCCTGAAACGGTTAGGTCATTAACCCGCTTCCTGCACTGCATCCAAGACTGGGGCACAAGGCTCCTGCTGCTCACCACCTCAGCCACCTCCAACCATGTCTTCTTGGTGAGACCGGCAGGTTTCTTCCTTCCATTGCTGGGGAAAAGTATGTCCCTCCTGCTCCTGACTGTACCCAACAGTAATTCCAGGGACAGTAGCAAAATACTGCGGATGCTGGAATCCGAAACAAAAACAGAAAATGCTGGAAACACTCAGCAGGCCAGGTAGCATCCGTGGAGAGAGAAACAGAGTCAATGTTTCAGGTCTGTGACCCTTCGTCAGAACTGGAAAAAGTCAGAGATGTAACAGATTTTAACTAGATGCCGTGGCAGGGAAAGCGGGGAGGGGAGGAAAGAACAAAAGGGACGGGTCTGTGCTAGGGTGGAAGGCAGGAGAGATTAAATGTTGCAAATGGGGATGGCAGAATCACCAACAGCTGCCACCTGAAAAAATAGGGGCAGAGGTTATGGTCTGAAATTGTTGAACTCCGTGTTGAGTCCACAAGGCTGTAAAGTGCCTAATCGAAAGATGAGGTGCTGTTTCTCGAGCTTACATTGAGCTTCTTTGGAACAGTAGAGGTGGCCGAGAACGGAGAGGTCAGAGTGGGAGTGGAGCGGAGAATTGAAGTGACAGGTGACCGGAAGCTCGGGGTCACCGTTCAGTCCGCAAGAGTGACCCCGAACTTCCGGTCGCAGATGCTGCCTGGCCTGCTGAGTGTTTCCAGCATTTTCTGCTTTTGTTAATAATTCCTGGGATGCATTATTAAATCTCTGTACATCCATCCTAAACACCTCCTGGCTCCTCCAAATTCCATTTCTACATTGGCCCTTTAAATAGCGGACTTGAGATTGCATCATGAGGGTGCACAGCACGCCTGCTGCCCAGCTTGGAGACGTGAAACCCCGAAGTCAAAATTTATCGCCTCAATCAAGTTGAAATCGGGAATCCAACCTGTTGACTTCTGAATTTCGCCCACGGAATTTCACCCCCCCACTCCGCTCGGAACCCGCCATCAGATTAATATTGAGGCCATTGGGTCAGATTACTGTTGATTGCTTAGAGAAGTGCTTCCAACAGCTAATTCCAAAAAGGATCAGCAATAGTTATTCAGCAATTCTTTGAGCACGCTCTTGTATTGTAATTATTGCGAGTAAAAGGAACAATTGTATAATAAAATATGATTTGCCACATGAACACTATATCAGGGACTTCACTAAATCTGGAGGCAGATGACTGAGTGTCACTGTCACCTTCGTGAAATGAAAAATCTACTAAGATCAGTTATAGCAAGCAATCAACTTAGCTTGAAATTGCTGTATTCCTGACAGTGATTGAAACACCCTCTGAACACAATGTCCGTTAGGGAAGGAACTGTGCCCTACTTACTCTTTCTGGCGTTTATGTAACTCTAGTCTCACACCAGTGTGGTTGACTGTCCTCTAAAGTGGACTTGCAAGCCACTCAGTCAACTGGGCAACTAGAGATGGGCAATAAATGCTGCCCTGTCAGTGCGTCCGCATCAGGTGAATACATTTTTAAAAATTGGTGCTATATTTTCTTCTTGAAATTGTCTGAATTTTGTGCAATAAGTATTGACTGATTTTTTTTCCCCCAAAGTGTCATTTATTACATTTTGAAACAACTTTTTTCCTTCGCCTATTTAAAATATTTTCAAAAGATTCCTTTGGTCTCTTTCAGTTTCGACACACTTGAAAAGGGCTGAATATCTTATCCATTCTTCTCAATCAATAGAAATTCAATCAGAGGCTGTTGTTCAGCACTCCGTACGTATATTTAAGTTGACGTGAATTATGTTCCTCTTTCCCTACAACACAGAAATGTGAGTGGGCAGTGTAACTGCAGTTACCTCACTATTGAAATGCTGACAGTAGGTGAATGCGAAGAGAGTTGATTGGCTTGTAGACAGAAATTAGGTGAGTTTATATCCAAAGTTTTAATTTATAGATGCAATCAGTTATTCATTATGGGCTAAACAATGGAATATTATCACTCAGATTTTTCACTTTAGAATTGTAATTTTATTATAACCGTACTAAACCATTCAGTTACATGGTTAAGAAAATAAGTTATTTTAATCTTTTCATTATAAGATAGCAGATGTCCCATTGCATTGCTCACAATGAATCAGAAGATCCATTGTTTTGAAACAATTCGGGTGTGAAGGCTGAAATGTGATGGCTGAAGCTTGACAGAATAATTGAGACATACAGGAAATACATGTATTCACAAACCATTTAATATTAATAGATTAAGTTTCACTTCAGCTTTGAGTTCACTGAATGATTTTAACAATGGGGCAGAAATTGCGGTCACCGTGACAGCGTACTCGCACAGTATGCCATCGTAATCCATTTCAAAGGCCCTGGAAATTCCGGATTTCCGCTTGCGCATGCACGGAATCTGGAACTTGCGATCTGTCATTGTACGCCTTGACAGATCATCCGAAACCGACTGAAAAATCAGTATTGCTGGCACAGAGTTGGGCTATTTGCCCAACAACTGCCTAGCAAATGCCCACGCAACTCTTACGCTGGTAAAAGCAGGTGTCAGGCCTGCTTTCGCCAGTGTAAGGGTATATATAAGGCTTAAATAAAACATTTAAAAATCCAAAATGATGTACATACACTTTAAATAAGTTTATGCAAATACTGGCCTGGATTAAGATGTTTAAAATTATTTATTTAAAAATTACATTTTTATTGAGGTTGGTGCAATGAAGGGACTTATGAATAAAATTGCAATTCAGTACATGTATAATCATTAGAATTCTGTAAATTGTATAATTATTTGGGGATTCCATTGCAAATCATGAGAGGGTTCCCTTTGTAAATGATTGCAATGGAATCCTCCTTTGTGATTGGACGACCGGTATGCTTCTGAACTGCCTGCGTCCCTGGGATCGGTGGGCCTTTACGCTGCCGTACACCTGGAGGCCCGAGATCGCAGCTCTTCGCCGCCTGGACGCCTGGAGGTAAATTCGTAAATGTTTCACGGGTTGGAGGCACACACCGGAGGTACGCCTCTGACTGCAATTTCTAGGCCAATATATTACATGTCAAGTTTCACGTAAAAAGTGTACTTTCCCCAATTTCATGATTCAGTGTACATCACAGTGGAAAGAAATACTGCATATAAGCAAAAAAAAAATGCAAAAGTGCAATTTTATTAATGAAAATAATACATTATTAAAACCGGTAGAAATGACAGAATAGAGGTCTTTCTATGGAACTCTCTATTTTTCTATTCCTCTTATCCACTGTGCGAGTGTACCCAGTACTTCATTTTTCAGATCATAAATGCAGATACCCAACTTGTTGGGAAGGACTGTAGAGTTTGCGCATGTATGGCACAGCAAGTGACTAAGGGGTAAAAATTCACTTGGTTGTGCCTCCCGTTAGCGCCTTAAGAGGGTGCTAATGGGGCGCAAAGCCGCTAACGCCCGGGCGCAGCGATGTTTGCGCCGCTCGAGAACTTAACTTGAGATTGTGCGGCGGCGCTAAAACTTACCGCTGCGACCACCTGCGCGCGCAGATTGTGACGTCATTCCATGGTGCAACGCCCTTGGGGCGCCCCGGAGCGGAAATTGAGTGGCGCCCCCTGCCTTACCGCCTGGCGCTTCCAACGACCGGAAGACTGGAACGCTATCAATCGGTGTGGGGCTGGGGGGGGCGCTATTTAAAGGGGGCCTCTTCCTGTCTTTTTCTGTGGTCGACATTTATGCACCACTCGTTCTGAGAGAGAGAGAGAGATTCGGAGAGAGAGAGACTTCTACATTGACTCAACGCTTTGTGAGGTAGTTTTGCCTATTCATCCTAACTTTGTTGCTACTTTAGTTGCTGTCCCTCATTACTTTTCTGGCAAAGAGGATATGGGGGCTGCACTGATTGGGGGCGTCGTCCTGCTCCAGCTGAATCGGAGGATACAGAGACGCAGACAGAGAGTGGCAATGATGGCCAGACGGAGGAGGGCCATCAGGCGCATGTACAGGAGAGCTTACCCTCCCAGGGTATATCGTGAACAGCTCTCCTACATCCATATGTCCGAGGAGCTGTGTTTGCGAAGGCTACGATTCAGCAAGGAGGTGGTCACTGAGCTCTGCCACCTGCTGCAGCCAGATCTGCAGCCTCAGCTGAGGTCCAGGACGTCTCTGTCGGTGGCAGTGAATGTCACAGTGGCTTTGAACTTCTACGCCACTGGCTCATTCCAAGCTGCTGTTGGGGACCTCGCCAATATCTCCCAGTTTGCGGTGCATCGCTGCATCCGGCAGGTCACCAATGTCCTCTTCAGAAGGAGACGAGAGTTCATCTCTTTCCCTATGACCCCAGACAAGCAGCGTGACCGTGCTCTGGGCTTTGCGAGGGTAGCGGGCTTCCCCATGGTGCAGGGCGCCATTGACTGCACGCATGTGGCTTTGCGTGCTCCGCGTGAGAATGCCGAGGAATTCCGGAACAGAACGGGGTTCCATTCCTTGAATGTTCAGTTGGTCTGTGACCACAGACAGCTGATACTCGCTGTCAATGCCCACTATCCTGGCAGCTGCCACAATGCTTTTATCCTGCGCCAGACTACTGTGGCAGAAGTTTTCGAGGCACCGCATCAGCCAGTTGGTTGGCTTCTCGGGGACAAGGGGTACGCATTGAGCACCTGGCTGATGACACCGCTCCGTACGCCAAACACCCCTGCTGAGCTGCGGTACAATGAAAGCCATCAAGCAACCAGGAACATTATTGAGCGCACAATCGGCGTGCTGAAACAACGGTTCCGCTGTCTGGACCATTCCGGAGGAGCCCTGCAGTACTCGCCTGAGCAAGTATCGAACTTCGTAGTCGTGTGCTGCATGTTGCACAACATGGCAATCCTCAGGACCCAGCCAATGCCACCAGGCCTTGTAGCACCACCAGAGGAGGAGGAGGAAGAGGAGGAAGAGGACGAGGACGATGATCATCAGCAGCACCAAGGCGGGAGGGCGGCCCACAATGGTCAAACTGCAAGGGCCGTCCGTCAACGGCTAATAGCAAGCCGCTTCTAGGGCCCCTGCCATTGCTACCAACATTAATCAACCCAGCACGCAACCCGTAAGCCGGCCAAGGCACCAATAATTCCAACCACCAGCCATGTATATTTTGAATACAGAAACTTATTTATTTTACAAACTCTGTGTGTGTCAATTCCTCATGACAAACTCATAGAAATAAACACAAAAAAACAGTCAATAACATAACTGGTTCTCACAACCTGGAGATAATGTCCAAAACACTAAACAAAAGTTGGACCATGAACCTCGGCCTTTAATAAAAAAATGACCAGCATTTTGTCACACCTCCTACTTTTTGCCCTTCGAGGGTGATCTCCTTCCCTTGCGCACTTCCCCCCTTCTAACCCTACTGCTCCTCCGTAATGGGACCTCAGTGGCTGCAGCAAGGCTGGTGGAAGGCTGCTGCTCATCAGACCCTGACACTGCAGATGCCCCTGAAGGACGGCCTCGACCACTTCTGGGCCTGGAGGGCCCGGCTGCAGACTGCACCAACTCTGCATGGGCGGCAGCAGTCTGTCCTACAGGCGGTGGCAAGTGCAGTGGAGAAGTGACAGTGTTGGCAGCAGGAATGCTGTCATCGTGCGAGAGGACAGCAACTCCCTGCTCGCCCGACACACTGGCACTCCCACGGGGCAGCACTTCAGCATCCGGAGCAATCTGCCGGAGAACAGATTGCTGGCCTGCTGCGGCGCGGTGACAGCCCCGGGGACATGTGCACGAACCATCGAGGTTGGCAGCAGTCTGTGCTCGCGTGGCCTCCATCTGAGTCTGTATGAGAGCAGTCAGAGGTGGGATCACGGCAGCCAGTGACTGAATTGCAGCACTAAGCGTTAGTGTGGCATCCGCCTGTGCTACAGCGAAGTGCTCCACACTCCTTGCCAGTGACTCAATGCATTCGGGCACCCTTCCCACTGCACCCATGAGCTCAGTGTGCATGCCCACCGCCTGGGTGTTCATTTCTGCAATCAGCTCCTCCTCTGCGTCCATTGCAGTAGGAGTGTCTGGCATACTCTCCCTCTGGGGAGAAGGCCCCCGTCCTTCCCTACCCCCCCCCCCCCATGGCGTTGCTACAGCCCGCTGTGTCCTGGAGCTTCACCATCATCAGCCCCTTCCCCCCTGCTCCCCTCCAGGGAAGGCGTGTTCCCAGTGTGGGCATGGGCTTCCTCGGGAGAGGGTGGCACTGATGCTCTGGCTTCCTCTTCCTCCTCAGCTGCAGCATCACTCCCAGTGGCAGCTTCAGGGCCCGTCTCCTCAGCTGGTGAATCACCATCTGAAAGCAGGGAGGTACAAGAGTGGCTTTAGCGTGAGGACAGGGTGGCAGTAAGGGAGGAATAAGTGCAGCGAGTTAGCAAGTTGGATTGAAAGTGTCAAAGGCTGGTGTTGTGAGGGACAAGTGGAAGGACAGAGGACAAAAAGGTGATGACCTTACCATTGCTGTCCAGAACGGGGTCGGCGTCTCCAGTGGCGACGGGACCGATCACCCGGCTTGCCACAATCCTGTGGACGCGCTCCTCCAGATCGCTGAGGGGTTGCAGCTGAGGCCGCCCTCCACCTGTCCGTTGCTGCTGTCTCCTATTATGAGCCAGCTTAGCCTGCAAGAAAAAGGACAGCATCTGAGTAAATATACAGCCATGGTCTTGCCTGATGTGCCTCCCATAGGTGAATAGCCCTTACTGTATGCAGCCATGGTCTTGCCTGATGTGCCTCCCATAGGTGAATAGCCCTTACTGTATACAGCCATGGTCTTGCCTGATGTGCCTCCCATAGGTGAATAGCCCTTACTGTATGCAAAGTGTGGAATGTGTGTGTGTGTTTGATGAAAGGGCCATAGGTGTTGGATGAGTGTTGTGCATTGGGGTTTTAAGACCCTCTGGCCATAAAGTGAGATTGAGATGGAGGGATGGAGAGGTATTGAGAAAAAGCCACTCACCCTGACGACCCGAGTGAGGTCGTTGAACTTTTTGCGGCATTGAGTATGGGTCCTGGGCACCATGCTCCTGGAGGAGACGCTCTGAGCCACCTCCCTCCACACTCTTCTGAACTCGCGTGGCAAAGGCCTCCTGCCACTCTCAGGGAACAGCATACATCGTCTGCGCTCCACTGCGCCAACCAGAGCATCCAAGGCCCGCTCGGTGAAGCGATGAGCGCGTTCTCTCACCCTCTCCATGCTTGGCAGCAAAATGGATTCACAGGTCTCTCCAGGCTGAGATTCAAGGCTGCAATGAGCAGGGTGTGGCTGGGGAGCAAGTGCCCCCCCCCCGCTTTAAGAAGTGTCCGTCGCCAGTGTGTCTGTGTTCCCTTGCTAACTGGCAGCAGCTGCGCTGCGCTCGCGCGCTGAGTTAGCGCCTCACTCCTTGGCCTTTGTGCCTTAAGACAGGTGTGCAGCGCCTGCTTTAGCGCTCCACTCACCTCCCGGGGCGGTAAAAGTGAAGTTTCCTGTCAGTGCCGATAATTAGCGCCAGGCGCTAATATTTGCGCCCGGACGATATTTGCGCCCCAAATGGGGCGCGACCTAATTTCTACCCCTAAGTATTTGCAAAATAAAAGAGAAAATTGTAGCTCATAAGTTTTGTTGCGAAAGTGTTACACACTATATCCAATATATGTAATATATAATGTATATAGGCTGCAGTCTTAGAAAAAATATGTATTAATGGTTATTATTGATAATACAAAATTTCCAGCCTTGTCAGACTGTAATTTTTAACTTTTCGATCAGACATGCATTAATAACTATTCCTCCATTTAGACTCACTCCTGAAGATCAATGTGCAGGAGCAATCTAATATTTTCAGCTCACTGGCTAACCATTCATCTTCTCAGTTTGCATGTATGTCAAGAAAAGTAATGAATCTTAGTTGCCTATGTGGTTTGTAATGAGACCAGCACTGATGGCTTTATTCATTTTGGTAGGTTAGTATTCGAGGGTCAATTTTGCTTCTAGTGTTTCATTACAGTGCAGCAGAAAACCTGCTATTTAGCATGTGCTTTGAATGCTGCTTTTCTACTACACATTCATCAGCATTCTGACATAGTTGTGTTAAGCTCACATTAATATCCTGTATTAGTTCACGAGTAAAGCAGAAGTCATGCAGTATACTAGTAGTCGCAAGCAGTGCTCTAATGGCTTTTTTCCAGCAAAAGCTTTGACGAAGTGAAAATGAGATTTCAGTCACCGCTTTGTCAATTTACACAGAACTATAATGGGCTTCAAAATGCACTGTTCCTTTCTTTCTGCTGCCATATATTTTTAAGCCACGTGAGTTGCTTTCAATGCCCACTCTCACTTGATTCAATAGAGAACGAGGAACAGAGATTGGATACCAGGGCTATTTGATGGCATGAGAAGTGGACTGGCTGAATGCCCAAATATGCCATTCACTGTATCCACAGGCCTAAACACAGCTTCCTGGTAGCAATAAAGAAAGACTTGCATTTATATAGCGCCTTTCAAGACCACCGGACGTCTCAAAGCATTTTACAGCCAATGAAGTACTTTTTGAAGTGGAGTCACTATTGTAATGTGAGAAACGTGGCAGCCAATTTGCATACAGTAAACAGCAATTTGATAATGACCAGATAATTTGTTTTTGTTATGTTGGTTGAGGGATAAATATTGTCCAGGACACTGGGGATAACTCCCCTGCTCTTCTTTGAAATAGTGCCATGGGATCTTTTACGTCCACCTGAGAGAGCAGACGGGGCCTCAGTTTAATGTCTCATTCGAAAGACGACACCTCCAACGGTGCAACACTCCCTCAGCACTGCACTGGAGTGTTAGCCTAGCTTTATGTGCTCAAGTCCCTGGAGTGGGACTGTGAACCAACAACCTTCTGACTCAGAGGCAAGTGTGCTACCAACTAAGCCACAGCTGACACAATGGAGGAGAACTGCCTTCACAGGTTCAGGTTCAACAGGGAAGTAGTCTTAGATACGCTGTCTACTTCAAGAAGGCCAACCTCCACCACATGAATGATAATGCCAGTGGTAGTAAAGTTGAGTAGGCCGTAACTTCAATGCCTCCATCTCTTTCCAGGCTAGCACGGGGCACAGCTGCATTATCGGCCACTTGGCTGTCCACAAATGCATTAAATAAATGGCTAATGCATCATTCAGCGGACCTGAAACCTTCATTTCTTTTAGCACTGAGCATGACTGAAGCTGTGCAATTTCATTTCACAGCTTGATTCTCAAAGTACAGAGAGTCACTGATGGTCCCCATGTGACTATCCAGACCCGTAGGCACAATGCAATGGCCTACAAGAACATGAAGAGCTTTTATTCACTCAGTCTGGTCAGTGATCAACAAGCTCACATCAAGCAAGTAAATGCCTGCTTCTCAGACAGTAGACATTATGCTTTCCTGTTAAGACAATCATCTGTGCCACTATTCTTTGTCGGCAGAGTGGGAGGATGGCAGGTTGGAGACCAAGGTTTTCATTTTCAGCCATAGCTGATATCCTTGTGGTATCCATAGAGTCATAGAGTTATACAGCACAGAAAGAGGCCCTTCGGCCCATCGTGTCCGCGCCGGCCATCAAGCCCTGTCTATTCTAATCCTATTTTCCAGCACTTGGTCCGTAGCCTTGTATGCTATGGCGTTTCAAGTGCTCATCTAAATGCTTCTTGAATGTTGTGAGGGTTCCTGTCTCTACCAGCCTTTCAGGCAGTGAGTTCCAGATTCCAACCACCCACTGGGTGAAAAAGTTTTTCCTCAAATCCCCTCTAAACCTCCTGCCCCTTACCTTGAAACTATGCCCCCTGGTTATTGACCCCTCTACGATGGGCCGAAGGGCCTCTTTCTGTGCTGTATGACTCTATGACTAAGGGGAAAAGTTCCTTTCTATCTACCCTATCTATGCCCCTCAATTTTGTACACCTCAATCAGGTTCCCCCTCAGCCTTCTCTGCTCTAAGGAAAACAACCCCAGCCTGTCCAGTCTCTCTTCATAGCTGAAGCGCTCAAGCCCAGGTAACATCCTGGTGAATCTCCTCTGCACCCTCTCCAATGCAATCACATCCTTCCTATAGTGTGGCGACCAGAACTGCACACAGTATTCCAGCTGTGGCCGAACTAGCGTTTTGTACAGCTCCATCATAACCTCCCTGCTCTTATATTCTATGCCTCGGCTAATGAAGGCAAGTATCCCATATGCCTTTTTAACCACCTTATCTACCTGTCCTGCTGCCTTCAGGGATCTATGTACATGCACACCAAGGTCCCTCTGATCCTCTGTCCTTCCTAGGGTCCTACAATTCATTGTGTATTCCCTTGCCTTGTTAGTCCTCCCAAAATGCATCACCTCACACTTTTCAGGGTTAAATTCCATTTGCCACTGTTCTGCCCATCAGACCAACCCGTCTATATCGTCCTGTAGCCTGAGGCTTCCCTCCTCGCTATTTACCACTCCACCAATTTTTGTGTCATCTGCGAACTTACTGATCATACCTCCTACATTCATATCTAAATCATTAATGTACACTACAAACAGCAAAGGACCCAGCACCGATCCCTACGGTACACCACTGGACACAGGCTTCCAGTTATAAAAACAACCTTCGACCATCACCCTCTGCCTCCTGCCACTAAGCCAATTTTTGATCCAATGTGCCAAATTGGCCTGGATCCCATGGGCTCTTACCTTCTTGACCAGTCTCCCATGTGGGACTTTGTCAAAAGCCTTACTGAAGTCCATGTAGACTACATCAACTGCACTACCCTCATCCACACACCTAGTCACCCCCTCGAAAAAAAATTCAATCAAATTGGTTAGACATGATCTCCCCCTGACAAAGCCATGCTGACTATCCTTGATTAACCCTTGCCTCTCCAAGTGGAGACTGATTCTGTCCCTCAGAATTTTTTCCAATAATTTCCCTACCACTGATGTTAGGCTCACTGGCCTGTAATTCCCTGGTTTATCCCTACTACCCTTCTTGAATAATGGTACTACGTTAGCTGTCCTCCAGTCCTCTGGCACCTCCCCTGTGGCCAGAGAGGTTCTGAAAATTTGTGTCAGAGCCCCTGCAATCTCCTCCCTTGCCTCACACAGCAGCCTGGGATACATCTTGTCTGGGCCTGGGGATGTATCCACTTTTAAGCCCGCTAAAACTGCTAGTACCTCCTCCCTCTCAATACTAATTTGTTCAAGTATATCACAATCCCCCTGCCTGATTTCTATGCCTACATCGTCCTTCTCCATAGTGAACACAGATGCAAAATATTCATTTAAAATCTCACCCACATCTACACACAGATTGCTACTTTGGTCCCGAATGGGCCCTACTCTTTCCCTGGTTATCCTCTTGCCCTTAATATACTTATAAAACACCTTGGGATTTTCCTTTATTTTGCCCGCCGGTGTTTTCTCATGCCCCCTCTTCACTCTCCTAATTTATTTTTTAAGTACCCTCCTGCACTTTCTGTACTCCTCTAGGGCGTCCACTGTTTTTAGTCCTTTGTATCTGCCAAAAGCCTCCCTATTTTTCCTAATCCATTCTTATATATCCCTTGACATCCAGGGTTCCCTGGGCTTGTTGGTCCCACCCTTTACCTTTACGGGAACATGTTGGCGTTGTACTCTCTCTATTTCCTTTCTGAAAGACTCCCACTGCTCTGATGTGGATTTTCCTACAAGTAGCTGATCCCAGTCCACTTTGGCCAGATCCTGCCGTATCATATTAAAATCGGCCTTCCCCCAATTTTGAACCTTTATTTCCGGTCCATCTTTGTCCTTTTCCATGACTACCTTAAATCTCACCGAATTATGGTCACTGTCACCAAAATGCTCTCCTACTGACACTTCTACCACTTGCCCAGCTACATTCCCTAGAATTAGGTCCAGTACCGCCCCCTCTCTTGTAGGACTTTCTACATGCTGGCTCAAAAAGCTCTCCTGGATGCACTTTAAGAATCCCGCACCCTCTAAGCCTTTCACACTCTGACTATCCCAGTTAATATTGGGGTGGTTGAAATCCCCTACTATTATTACCCTATTATTTCTACACTTCTCTGAGATTTGCCGACATATCTGTTCCTCTATCTCCCCCTGATTGTTGGGGGGCCTATAGTACACTCCCAGCAAAGTGCTTGCCCCCTTTTTGTTTTTAAGTTCTACCCATATGGCCTCATTAGAGGAACCTGCTAAGATATCATCCCTCCTTACAGCAGTAATTGACTCCTTGATTAATTTTGCGACAACCCCTCCTCTTTTACACCCCCCTCTGTCTCGCCTGAAAATTCTATACCCCGGAATATTGAGCTGCCAGTCCTGCCCCTCCCTCAACCATGTCTGTGTGATAGCAACAATATCATACTCCCATGTGTTCATCAACACCTTCAATTCATCTGCCTGACTCGCAAGACTCCTTGCATTAAAATAAATGCCATCCAGCCTTGCCATGCTCCCTTGTGCTGTTACATATTTGCTCTGCCTTCCAGGCTGACTTGTTTTTTCCTCTATATTTGGCTGTGCATCACCCCCTACTATAGCTCCACTCCGTATCCCATCCCCCTGCCAAGTTAGTTTAAACCCCCCCCAACAGTACTAGCAAACCTCCTCGCAAGGATATTGGTCCCGTTCCAGTTCAGGTGCAACCCGTCCGACTTGTACAGGTCCCACCTTCCCCAGAAGCAGACCCAGTGATCCAGGAAAGTAAAGCCCTCCCTCCTGCACCAACTCTTTAGCCACGCATTCATCTGCTCTATCCTCCTATTCCTATACTCACTAGCACATGGCACCGGGAGTAATCCAGAGATTACAACCTTTGAGGTCCTGCTTTTTAATCTGCTACCTAGCTCCCTAAATTCTTGTTGCAGGACCTCATCCCTCTTTCTACCCATGTCGTTGGTACCAATGTGAACCACGACCTCTGAGTGTTCGCCCTCCCCCTTCAGAATGCCCTGCAGCCGTTCAGTGACATCCTTGACCCTGGCACCAGGGAGGCAACATACCATCCTGGAGTCACGTCTGCGGCCACAGAAACGTCTATCTGTTCCCCTTACGATAGAATCCCCTATCACTATTGATCTCCCACTCTTTTTCCTCCTCTCCTGTGCAGCTGAGCCACTCGTAGTGCCACGGACTTGGCTCTTTCTGCATTCCCCTGAGAAACCACCTCCCCCAGCAGTATCCAAAACGGAAAATCTGTTGGAGAGGGAGATGGACCCAGGGGACTCCTGCACTACTTTCCTACTTCTTTTACTCTGTCTGGCGGTCACCCATTCCCTGTTTGCCTGTGCACTCTTTATCTGCGGTGTGACCACCTCGTTAAACGTGCTATCCATGAAGATCTCAGCTTCGCAGATGCTCCACATTGACTCCAGCCGCAGCTCCAGCTCTGAAACGCGGATTTCGAGTAGCTGCAGCTGGAGACACTTCCTGCACATGTGTTCGCCCTGGACACCGAAAGTGTCCCTGACTTCCCACATAGCACAGGAGGAGCACTCCTGGTAGCTAATTGACTTTATTGCATGTATTTGCACTCTGCTTCGAGCTGCCCTGCCATGTCCTACCCTTAATTTACTCCCTTTACTTCCTTTAAATTAAAGAGTATTAAATACACTAGGGACCTTACTTCCCTTTAAACACTACTTACTCTAAACTAGAGACCTTACTTTTACTTCAACGACTGGACTGTAGAAATACTCACCAGGTCCTACTTACCAATCAGCTCCTTCCCTGGTTGTGACATCACTTTAGCGGTTTCGCAGTTGTTGTTATTTGACTGCTCCCGCTCCCGGACTCTTTCCCAACTCGCAGCACTCCGGCGTCGGGCCTCCTCTGCAGCGCTCTTTTATGGCCGCTCTGCCTTCTCTCAGGTCCTGCTGCTGCTCCCACACAGCTCCGCCTCCTCCATGAAAGAAGCAGAGTGCAAATACATGCAATAAAGTCAATTAGCTACCAGGATCATTCTAGAGCCTACCATAGGCATCTTGCTGCAGTGCTTCATAGGCCTCCAGTTCAGTGGGCACCTTGCAGCATAGTACTAACAGGCCTCCAAGATCGTCATTATCTGCTACATGCTCCACAACTTTTCAAAACAAGGCCGAACCATGCAAGAGGAGGAGGAGGGGGAGGCCAACCAACAATCAGGGGCAGAGAAAATCACAAACACTGACAAAGAGGATGTACCTCCAGAAACACCAATATATCGATGAGGATTTGAGTGATCTTAGGTGCTCATCCAAGAGACATGGGGTTGATTTCCAACTGCTGCCACCTGCTTCTTGCCTGAAAAATGGGCGGGCAGCAGTTGAAAATCTGGAGGGCACCCCGGGTCCCAATGAACGCCCAAAGCCCGTGTGATGCAATTTTCATGTGGGCCTGCAAATGGCCAAGCAGCTCACCCACCTGGAACTCGTGGAAGGTAGTTTGAATATGCAAATGAGGTTCATTTCCTTCACTTCTTGCAGCTTGATTTCCAGTACAACATCTGTAGCTCTGGCAGCGTGCGCGTGAGAAGTCTCTATTCTCCAAGAATTTTCCAGTATAAATATTTCTCTACTATGTGCAAGAATGCTGATGTTTAAATAAAATCTGCAGCCCTTTAAATCAGCATAAACTATGGAACTGCTCTACTTGGCAACCTGCCAAGCTGGGGGAACTCGTGCTGAATATTTGAAGTATGCAAAACATGAATATCAGCAATTTGCATATTTCAAATAGTCATGACCATGCAAGAGCAATAAGAGAAACACTCTGATCCACAATTTACCTCCATTATGTATGCACACTAGAATTTCCAAGCTTCAGTTCTTGAAGATGTTGTTACAGTTAATTAAACCCAACATATTAAATACTTCTAAAAATTTAATATCTTTGCAAACTAATGAAATACATAGCTGTTCTCTATAATTAAATTGTATATAAAGAAATAAATTCTAAATTCAAATCTCCAGCATCACTACCCTGTTTGTCACATGGTGCGTGATCTTAACAGTGCAACACTGATACTTGTGCATATCTCTATCTCTAGCTTGGCTATTCAGAGAGATTTAGAGTGTAGAAATTACTATTTGTGACGCTAAGGTATAAATATATGGTATTCCTATGTTTTAAATCTGTGTCTCTTAAAATAGCATGAGAAAGAATGCCATATGAACACCATAAACTTTTGTACACTAAGTAGACTAAGATTTTTTTGTTAACTGGGCCGAAAGTTAATAGATGCAATTCAAAGTGGAGAAATGAAAAACAATTACTATTGGAGCAAGGAACTAAAAGAGAGATGATGTGTTAAATGGAACAGATGACGATGAAAGATGCCGAGGGTTATCGGGATGTAAATCCATTGAACCATTTGTATTACATTTAGCTGTCATAGCAAAGGCAAATGCGGTAATGGTTTGCATTAGCAGAAGGATCGAGTAAAACTCTTAAGAGGTTGTATTTGTTGCTTTCTGAGGCATTGGCTGCACCACAACTGGAGTACTATGTACAGCTCTGATGGTAGTAATAATAATAGGACTGTTTGTTGTCTTTGAGTGGGTACAGAGGTAAGTGACCAATGTAGTTCTGGTTACCAACAATTTAAAGTTGAGGAAGTTGTGCATATTTTGGCAAAGTGGAGACTTCACGTTGTTCTAATTGGGTTTTCAAAACATGAAAGGAATCAATAAAATGAATCTTGACAAATGGTTCACTATGTTGAAGGGTTCAAAGAAGAGGGGGTACAAATTAGAAAGTTTAAGAGTAAGAAGGCTAGAAAATCGCAAGCCTAGATTTTCTGCTGAAGATGCGTTGGGAGCTGGTGTAATTTCAGCGAATGCAGTGGAATGTTGCTTGTGAGCCACTTTGCTGGCCAAAATACTATTTGCTCTCATTTGCACCATGTTAATGCTGAGTGCAATCCATCAGATTGCATGGGTTGAGGTGCTACTTTACAAAATTGAGAAATTAAATTCCATTTTTAACTGGTACCACAGAGACCGCTGGTCATGCTATGCTGCAGCATGCCACCAGGACCTGCTGTATCGAATTACCACCCCGCCCCCATTCCCCTTGCCTCGGAAATGCAAATGTGTCACTGGCCAGAAAATCAGGCAGTGTTATAGGTCATCCTTGTGTCAGGTGCAAGTCCCGCCACTCTGCACCTCTACTAGCATAACCGCCGAACAGAAGATAGGGACTGTGGAAAGAATTTACGGGGAAACTTTTGACACATGCAGTATAAATGTGTTTAAGAGACAATTAGATACATTTCTGGAGCGAGAAAGGAATGAAAGGATATGGTTAAACCGTTGGCAGGTGGGATGGGATTGTTTGGCCAAAAGGCTTTTTTCCTGAACCTTCTTTCACAGCAATTTGTACAATTGTTATGATTTAGGTCACGTCCCAATATTTTTCATTTGTCCCATACAAAAATCCACTTCTGTGGGAAATCCTTTTCTCTACACGAGCTGAAATGTGACTGAATGGGCAAAATAACTGGAATAGCAATGTTAAGGGTAAACTGTTAAGGTATGCACTGCAAATCATGTGGGATGCCACCATACATTCCTGATCTGTCCAACTGACCATAAACACCACACTGACAGACTATATGACTCCAGCTGAAATCTACAAAACAAGTTTATTAAGAACTAATCTGAAATGAAGATGATTTAGGTAAATTATAACATTTTACTCAACTTACAGTATCTGTTTAGAAGCATTGAAAGCGCTTAGAATCTCAGTCTCTTCAGTCATTTTTGATCATGCGTCCATGATGAAAAGCTTTATGTGGGATTGAACAATCACGTTGTGCCTTACCAGTTTCCGAAAGCAGGACAAGAGAGCTACTGATTGCTGGTTTGCTATCTACCTGAGTCCCTTCTACAGCGAAGTTCCAATTCCCTTTCCTCTCATTTCTAAAGGGGCCACAGAAGGTTTCCCATTGGGATAATCGGTGTATCCTGCTTTCTTGGAGGAATAACAGGAGGAGCAATAGAGGGAGGACTGGCTTGTGTGGCAACACAGGAGATGCATGGCACCCAGTGCTCCCACACCAGAATATACAAACCAAGGCGCACCTATCTCCACTTGACATAGGAATGTCACTTGAGGAGGCTGTGCTTCACAAAGGAAGTCATCAGTGAATTATGCTGCATCCTTCAACCTGACCTATAGCTCAGCTCCAGCACAGGCATAGCATGACCAATGGCTGTAAAGACCACAGCCCCAGAATCTTTATGTTATGTGGTGATTCTAGGCTGCCTTTGGAGACTTAGTAATGTTAGCCAATCAGCTGTGCACAAATGTGCACAAGTCACAGATGCATTGGTTGCTGGAGCAAGCCGGTTCATCTACTTCCTCATGGGAAACCAGAAGCAGCATGACCAGGCACTGCAATTTTAGAGTGGCAGGATTCCCCAAGGGGTCATAGATTGTACCATATGGCCATATATGCTCCCTTCATCAATGCTATTACCGATGTCAATGGGGAAGGATACTACTCTCAATGTCCAGCTTGTTTGTGTCCAGCAGCATCTCATAATGCAGGTGAATGCTTGCTTTCGTGGCAGCTGCCACAATGTTTTTCTGGAGTGATTATTTGCAAGGGGTCTTCTGTGTCCTTTTGCGCATGCGTGCCATCTGGAGTGCGGGGCTAAACACCGTCCTGCCCCCACCGGAACCGCGCATGCATACCGGAGGTTCCAAATGTGCATGCGCCAACCATGCTTTCCTGCCTATGGAGAAAGTCAGGGGATCGGAGGGGTGGGGAGAGGAGAGGAGAGGGGTTTCAGCAGGGGTGTTTGGAGGGGAGGAGAGAGGGATTGGGGGTGGGGGGGGAGAGGAGCTCAGAGATGGGGAGCGGAGAGGAGAAGGGAGTAGCTCGGGGAGGCGGGGAGAGAAGGTCAGGAACTTGGGGGAGGGGGGTTAGAGCGTGGAGAGAATAGTGGGGATGGGGGAAGAATGTGATCCGGGTCTAAAGAGGGGGGAATGAGAGTGAGAACGTGATCCAGAATGGAAGACGGATCATGTTCTCCCCCCCTCTGTTAGACGTGGATCATGTTCTTCCAACCGGATGAATTAGTGAATCCCTTCCCACAGACGGAGTAGGTGAATGGCTTTGCCCCAGTGTGAACTCGCTCGTGTGTCAGAAGGCTTGATCCCCACATGCATGCACCCCACACAAACGGTCCTTCCATTCAGAATTAAAGAATTTTTATCAATTCCAGAAGGGAAAAAAAACATAAAATTCCAAAGAAGTAACTAACCCACTAATTAGAGTAAAAAGTCTTTTATTTTACCAGCCAAGGACAACTCTATTTACAATTGCAGAACACTGGGTCTTCATAAAGCTAACTACACTTACACTTTCTGTAGGCTGATTGATAAGACTGGATCAAATTACACATTGTAGGGTTGTCTACAGCAGGCAGGATAAAATTACACATTCCAGACAAACTGTTGGGTATGTCTTGTCCTCCAAGGGGACCTTTCAGAAATCTGGTCCAACCCATTGGTGTTGCAAATAAACAATGCCTTTATTTTAAGGAAATCTGCCATGGCCTTAGCTCAGAAAGACAAGTCTCTGTGTGTCTCCTGGGAGATCAAGGCTATCCTCTGCAGCCATAGCTGATGACTTCTGTGCACTTTCCGAGGACAGAAGCTGAGCGCCGCCATAATGAGAGCCACCACAGTGTATTGCATGCACATTTTTGATGGACCATTCCCAGTATCGGCATATATGTTTTGGTGTTCTGCAAGCAACCTTCTTTTAAAAGCAGAACCTGAGAGATCTGGCTCTTCTACCGAGGGGTGACATCTCCCAACCCTTTAGTTACCAATATCTTTCTCCTCATCTCCCATGCCCAGCTTCTCCTGCATGTAGTGGTACAGTAGTATATTAGTTGTGGCATTGGAGCAGCAACCCAAAAGTCCTTCGAATAGAGAAGGTTGAGAGGAGATTTGATAGAGGTGTCCAAAATCATGATGGGTCTAGACAAAGTAGATAGAGAGAAACTGTTCCCATTGGCGGAAGGGTCGAGAACCAGAGAATACAGATTTAAGGTGATTGGCAAAAGAACCAAAGGCGACATGAGGATAAACTTTTTTACGCAGCGAGTGGTTAGGATCTGGAATGCACTGCCTGAAAGGGTGGTGGAGGCAGACTCAATCCTGGCTTTCAAAAGGGAGTTGATAAGTACCTGAAGGAAACAAATTTGCAGGGCTACAGGGAAAGGACGGGGGAGTGGGACTAGCTGAAGTGCTCTTGGAGAGAGCCGGCACGGGCTCGACGGGCTGAATGGCCTCCTTCTGTGCTGTAACCATTCTATGAGTTGAAATTTCACCATGGTACATTGTGGAATTAAATTCAATAAATTTGGGAATGACTGTCATCAAAAACCAACTGGTTTGTAACTTGTGTCTCACTGTCAAAAATAATTATTGGATTGTAATCACCACTTTGCCACAGATAGTGGTGGCTTCTTGACATTTCCCATTCCCAAGCTTGATGTTAATCCTGGACATTGTACATATTATAATTCCTATCATTTCTCTTTTATAAATTGATTAAGTACCTCCTCCTTATGACAAAACTTTTTTTTAAATTAGATGGAACTGGTAGTAATACCCACTAACAATTTCACAAGTTCTGTACAAAGATGCACAGCTGTAGAACAGCAAATCTAAGTTATCTGTTAACTTAATAGTAATTGAGTGTTATACCACAATTTCTTCTGAACAAGAAAAACTGTAGTGATTCTGGTAACAGTTTAGTGGCCACACAAAGGTTGAGACATTCTAGAATTCAACAATTTATATTACATTTCCAATAAGGAAGAGCTTCTGCTACAATTAGACAACCACTCATTCTGTCTTTGACATGCAAGCATAACCTTTCTACGATGGTTTTGGAAAAGGAAAGGGTTACAGGCAATAATTTTCTATTCGTTATAGATACGATGATGGAACCAGAAATAATCAGCCCCAAAGAAGATACAATGCTTTGTTTGGTATGTGTGAGAGCAACTATCCAGGTTTTTTAAAAATCTGCCCGTTTTACTTAATAGCTTCAAAAATCCAGTTCTTCAAATGGACATGCAGCAGGTAATGCTCCTTTCATTATCAAAGGACAAAGTGCAGGGGGATATCGATTCATTGCCTCTTTTATGAAAGACATTGGGAATTAATGGGAAAACTTGTGTTTTCACCAACCACAATCCAAGCACAGAGCATTAACCTAGTGCCTTTTAACCTCTCCTTTGGAACTAGTATGTCATTGAAACATCAAAATTCCCACTTGAAAGACAAATATTTTAGTGGCATTGGTCATTGCAGGAAGATCTCACATTTAGAGATGTTGATTTATGTGACCTAGCACTGTGAATAATACTGGAATAAGCAAAAAGGAAATGCATAGATTTCTGTTTCAATGAAGAGTAACAAATTATAGGTTTGGTAGAAAGAAAATAGATCTGTGCAGGTCCCAAATAGGATTTGAATGCACGATGAACTGGAAGCAGTGGATGGCATTTCTTATTCTTTACCTGGTTAAGTTCTTATTTTAAATACCTGTCTTGTGATTAGAAACAAAATTCTAAAAGTTCCTTCCCTCCTTCCTTCTATACCTTTCTCTTTCTCCCTTGTACAGGAAACTCTCGTTTAAATGGCACCTAAATATCCAGAATTCTCTATTAACCGGCAAAATCATACTCCGAAAACAACACCTCAATAACTGGAAATGTTGCCGAGTCAGAGTCTCCCGCGGTGGCCGAGTTAGTCAGTGGGGGTAGTTCTCCAAACTGTCACTACTCAGCTTCTTGGTGCTGTCGGAAGTCCAATTACTGTATACTGCACATTTCTTGATTTTTTTATTTTTGTTTGTTAAAAGTAGCCTCGGTAGATAACCCTCTCTGTCATCCGGAATTTTTAATCAACCGGCACCACCCCGGTCCCGCCGGATACCAAAGAGTTTCCTGTACTTACACTCACTCGCGCACAAGGGGTAATTTTAACCTAATCTGCCTGCAGAAAAACGGACAGGATCTGATTGACCGACCGTTTTATACCCAACCTGATTTTTCTTCCATTGAAGTCTATGGAAAGTAAAATCGGGCAGGGAGTAAAACAAGGCATCGATCCGATCCCGTCAATGTTCCGCCAGGAGGGTAAGGTTCAAATCACCCCCACACTCACACACACTCTCACACACTTGCTCACTCTCTCACACACACTCTCACACACTTGCTCACTCTCTCACACACACTCTCTCACTCTCACACTCTCACTCACGCACTCTCTCACTCTCATACACTCTCTCACTCTCACACTCTCTCTCTCACACTCTCACACTCTCACTCACACACTGTCTTGCTCACACTCTCACTCTCACACACTCTCTCTCTCACACACTCTCACACTCTCTCTCTCACACTCTCACACTCTCACTCACACACTGTCTTGCTCACACTCTCACTCTCACACACTCTCTCTCTCACACATTCTCTCTCTCTCACACACTCTCTCTCTCACACACTCTCTCTCTCACACATTCTCTCACTCTCACACTCTCTCTCACTCTCACACATTCTCTCACTCTCACACTCTCTCTCTCTCACACACACTCTCTCACTCACACACTGTCTTGCTCACACACTCTCTCACTCACTCACACTCTGGACCCTGATGTTTATTTGGGGCCATGAAGAGGGAGGGGCGAGAATTTCCATGCACATCCTGCAGAAATTAATTTCATGATATCTTTTAGATTTTCTCAGCAGGTTTTCCGCCCGATAGCCAGATAGACAGTCTGGCTGCCTGTTGGGTGGGAATGCAGCCTGGGAAGTCGGAGATCGCAGGTGGGGGGGGCAAGTTGGAGATCAGGGGATGAGCAGTTGGAGATCAGAGGGAGGTGGGGGGACTCTGCGATTGTGGTGGGAGTGGGACATCGAAGGGTTCAATCGCGGGGTCTGTAAAGAGGTTTGCTTGTGGGGCCGGGGAAAACACTCCTGCTCCTCCTGGCCCACAAGACGTGCTGTAAATGTACTTACCTCATAGATTCTTTTTTTTAATTCATTCCGGGATGTGGGCGTCGCTGGCAAAGCCAGCATTTATTGCCCATCCGTAATTGCCCTTGAGAAGGTGGTGGTGAGCTGCCTTCTTGAACTGCTGCAGTCCGTGTGGTTAAGGTACTCCCACAGTGCTGTTAGGGAGTGAGTTCCAGGATTTTGACCCAGCGACGATGAAAGAACGGTGCTATTTTTCCAAGTCACGATGGTGTGTAACTTGGAGGGGAACTTGGAGGTGGTGGTGTTCCCATGCGCCTGCTGCCCTTGACCTTCTAGGTGGAAGAGGTCGCGGGTTTGGGAGGTGCTGCCGAAGAAGCCTTGGCAAGTTGCTGCAGAGCACCTTGTAGATGATACACACTGCAGCCACAGTACGCCGGTGGTGGAGGGAGTGAATGTTTAAGGTGGTGGATGGGGTGCCAATCAAGCGGGCTGCTTTGTCCTGGATGGTGTCGAGCTTCTTGAGTGTTGTTGGAGCTGCACTCATCCAGGCAAGTGGAGAGTGTTCCATCACACTCCTTACTTGTGCCTTGTAGATGGTGGAAAGGCTTTAGGGAGTCAGGAGGTGAGACACTCGCCACAGAATACCTAGCCTCTGACCTGTTCTTGTAGCTACAACATTTATGTGGCTGGTCCAGTTAAGTTTTTGGTCAATGGTGACCCCCCAGGATGTTGATGGTGGGGGATTCGGCAATGGTAATGCCATTGAATGTCAAGGGGCAGTGGTTAGATTCTCGCTTGTTGGAGATAGTCATTGCCTGGCACTTGTGTGGTGCGATTGTTACTTGCCACTTATCAGCCCAAGCCTGAATGTCGTCCAGGTCATGCTGCATGCGGGAACGGACTGCTTCATCATCTGAGGAGTTGCGAATGGAGCGGAACACTGTGCAACCATCAGCGAACATCCCCACCTCTGACCTTATAATGGAGGGAAGGTCATTGATGAAGCAGCTGAAGATGGTTGGGCCTAGGACACTGCTCTGAGAAACTCCTGCAGCCATGTCCTGGGACTGAGATGATTGGCCTCCAACAACCGCAACCATCTTCCTTTGTGCTAGGTATGACTCCAGCCAGTGGAGAGATTTTCCCCTGATTCCCATTGACTTCAATTTTACTAGGGCTCCTTGATGCCATACTCGGTCAAATGCTGCATTGATGTCAAGGGCAGTCACTCTCACCTCACCTCTGGAATTCAGCTCTTTTGTCCATGTTTGGACCAAGGCTGTAATGAGGTCTGGAGCCAAGTGGTCCTGGCGGAACCCAAACTGGGCATCAGTGAGCAGGTTATTGGTAAGTGCCGCTTGATAGCACAGTCGATGACACCTTCCATCACTTTGCTGATGATTGAGAGTAGACTGATGGGTGGTAATTGGCCAGATTGGATTTGTCCTGCTTTTTGTGGACAGGACATACCTGGGCAGTTTTCCACATTGTCGGATAGATGCCAGTGTTGTAGCTGTACTGGAACAGCTTGGCTAGAGGCATGGCTAGTTCTGCAGCACAAGTCTTCAGCACGACAGCTTGGATGTTGTCGGGGCCCATAGCCTTAGCTGTATCCAGTGCGCTCAGCTGTTTCTTGATATTACATGGAGTGAATTGAATTGGCTGAAGACTGGCTTCTGTGATGGTGGGGACCTCAGGAGGAGGCCAATGTGGGTCATTCACTCGGTACTTCTGGCTGACGATGGTTGCAAATGCTTCAGTCTTGTCTTTTGCACTCGCGTGCTGGACTCCGCCATCATTGAGGATGGGATATTCATGGAACCTCCTCCTCACGTTAGTTGTGAAATTGTTCACCACCATTCACGACTGGATGTGGCAGGACTGCAGAGCTTTGATCTGATCCGTTGATTGTGGGATCGCTTAGCTCTGTCTATAGCATGCTGCTTCCGCTGTTTAGCATGCACGTAGTCCTGTGTTGCAGCTTCCCCAGGTTGGCACCTCATTTTTAGGTACGCCTGGTGCTGCTCTTGGCATGATCTTCTGCACTGGTAATGGTAGAGTGAGGGATATGCCGGGTCATGAGGTTACAGATTGTGGTGGAATACAATTCTGCTGCTGCTGATGGCCCACAGCGCCTCATGGATGCCCAGTTTTGAGCTGCTAGATCTGTTCTGAATCTATCCCATTTAGCACGGTGGTAGTGCCACACAACATGATGGAGGGTGTACTCAGTGTGAAGACGGGTCTTCGTCTCCACAAGGACTGTGCGGTGGTCACTGCTACCAATGCTGTCATGGACAGATGCATCTGCGAGAGGTAGATTGGTGAGGACGAGGTCCAGCACTTCTCGCCTCCTTTCACCTGCTTGGATTCCCAAGCCCTTTGAAACCTGGCCTCCATGGGTTAAAAATAAAATTCCTGTTAAAATGGAGGCACACAGCCTCCTTTAAAAGATTTTACTGACCGACCCACTCACCCCCAGAGAGCAGATTGGTCGCTCGCCCATCTGACCTGCCTCCGTTAAAACTGGAAGTGGGTGGGTTGGAAGTGGGTTGGGGTCGGGTTTGAGATTTTAAAATGTTTTGGGGGTTAAAATTGCCCCTCTCTCTCTCCATCGCACATGCTGTCTGTTTATCTCTCTTATACTTACTGGGTACAAGGAATTTCATTTTGAACAGTGGAAAGAAATGCCAAATAAGTATTCTGTTTCTGAAAGTGGGCTGAAACTACATTTTTCAATCTGTGTTTCCTAAAATTGTCTTTTTTTTCAGGTCTCTGGACAGATTGTATTGATTAACTGGCTCCAGTGTTGGAACCTGCATTTCATGCTTCGCTATTTACTGCCTTGAAAATGTTTCGTATTGCAGAGGCTTTAGCTTTTAATCTCTTATGGATGGCTTTGTATCTAGTTGTTGACAGAAGTCAATGTTCCTCTCTGGTAGTTTTACTCCTGACTTTTTGTATGGCCGCAGGAATATAAAAGATTGAAAATTGCTGCATTGGAGATGAATACTTGGATTTTGATAGCAGTAAAAACAAAGTTTCAAGTTTAAAATTGCCAATTTTTTTCAAGAAGACGGTTTTTTTTTAAACAACTTAAATTAAATATCCATCTGTGTAGATGTAAAATTACTATTTATTACCTATTTGTCTATATCTCTACCTATTTTTTCTCTGCCATTGGGAACACTCACATGTCACGTTTAACAAATTCAAAATAAACCAGTTTTAACATAGTAGTATAAATCGATTCATATTGTAATTTTGAAAAAGAAAATTTGAACTATATTTTAGCAAATTAGCAGATAGCTTTTGTAATATGACTATTAAAGAAGTTATCCTTTCGTGCAACTACTTTACATTGACATTTCAGCTGCTCCGTAGCGTCCGTTTTTTGCCGTTTTTAGAATCCAAGATGGCGTCTGCACCGCCCGCGCACACTTCTGTTGCGGCCCATGCCGGACGCCATTTTGGGTAGGTCATTGGCACTGGTGCTGGGAGCGTGCGCCAGAAGTATGCAGAGTACGCAGACCGTGACGTCAATCAGCGTGCAACGCTGATGTGACGCCAGCGCTGCCATTTTCGACCTCAGAGCTCCAGTTAATGCCCTCTCTTAAACATGCGCAGCTGCACATGCATTCAGCAGCAGGAAGGACCCCCCACCAGCGCTATTTAAAGGGATTATAACTGCTTTCAGGTTAGTTGCTGATTGATTTCTAATGGCTCTTGGTGAATTTTTAGAATTGTTTGGTGGTTTGTTATCTTATTTGAAGTTGCTGAAGTCTCCAGTGAGTGGTGTGGCAGGTTACTTCAAGGCTTCTGCTCAGACCAGTTGCTCCCAGACATGGCTGCTGTAGTTTGTATCCCCCTTGGCCTGCAGCATGATGAGAAGGATGAGCCGAGGTGACACAGAGGAGGAAAAGCTGCTCAAAGAGGAAGGAGGAGGGGGAGAAGGGCTCTCAGCAGGAAGCCATATCCACCCAGGGTCTTCAGGGAGTAATTCTCCAACCTCAACCTCAGCAAGGAACAGTGTATGCGACGTCACCAGTTCACTAAGGAGGAGCCCACTGAAATCTGCCACCTTATGCAGGCAGAACTGCAGCCTCAGAGCAGGGTGAGGATGGCATTGCCAGTGGCTGTGAAGGTGAGAATGGCCATGAATTTTTATGCATCAGGCTCCTTCCAGGCTGGAGCAGGCGATATTTCCAACATCTCCCAGTTTACCACGCACTGTTGCATAAGGAAGGTCACTGAGGCTCTGTATGCAAAAAGAGGTGAATACATTTCATTCTCTCTTGACAGAGAGAAGCAAGCGGAGCGAGCGCACGGCTTCACCAGGATAGCAGGCTTCCCCATGGTGCAGGGTGCAACTGCCTGGACACACATCATTTTACGGACGCTGCATGTGAATTCGGAGATGTACCGCAAACGGAATTTGATTCCACTCCCTCAATGTCCAGCTGGTGTGCGACCCTACTCATTGGGTGAGTGGTACTTGGTGCTGGATAGGATACAGACAGCAGGATTTTGGATGAGCTGAAGTTCCATGACTCCTGTGCTTAACTGCTCAACAATTTCCTTTGTTCTGCCTTCGATGCTCTCATTGCCACCAAGTCACTCAATGTCTCACACCTCTGCTATTTCTGCTGCCACAGTTTTACCTTTCCCACCTTACTCTGCAACTTTCTCTAAGCTTAGGTACTATCATATGCTTTTTGGTCCGTTGACTCTGGTCTCTTGTGCAACCCTTGCTCCCTCTGTTCCTCCAGTGGTGGCAGACACTTCAGCTGTCTTGGCCCTACTCTTGGAAAATATCAATCTAAGGTAGGATTCAAACATTAGCCCTTTGGATTGTAGACCCAGCTACCAACTTCTTGAATAACAGCTGAGCTGCTTTGTGCCACTCATTTACTTTCGGTAATCCTAGTGAACCACAAATTCTATTTAAACTCAGTTCCATATGACAAATATTTAATAAGTTTTTATCTGTACATAGTTTTGATTTGGTAAACATTGCACATGAATGCAATGTGAAAAATATCCCACTCGTATTTATATCAACTGCTCTCTTACACTGTGGAATACAAAGGTACTTTATTGCAGTTGTGACATCTTTGCTATGTATAAAGTTGAAATGATAAGCTTCCTTTTCATTGATAGCAATGGTTCCTGACACTTGATTACAATTATTTTAAGTACAGTATAGGTTTTATATTAAGTAGTTAAGATGTTAATGAGCTGGTTTTAATGTTGTTTCCTCATAAACTGTCAATAGAATGCCATTTGTTAGCTTGTCTCAGTAACCGATAAATGAGTCTCACCCACTGCGTTGAAGATTCACTGTTCCTGGGAGCATTGCAGGAGCTCTGGCACACTTTCCCTTTTCTGACTGAACAGCGACAGATAAAACACCGAAACAGACAATGGCAGGCAGTTAGCAAGGTGTTTGAAATAGAATGCTGTGAGGAAGTCGGGTAGCAAAAGACTACGAGAAGTTTGGAAAGCAAGTGTCCAATCATAACAGCCATTTCTGTCTGTTCATCCTACTGTGAAATAAAGCAGCTGATCAATTTCTATCAGGCCTTGTTTCAACAAGTGCTTCCTCAGTTCGCCTTCAGAACGATTGAAGATGTACGCTTGCAAAAGATATGAATATCCAGTACAAATCACAAAGGGTACTATTGTTCCACACCCTGGGTTATATGATCCCACAATTAGATATAAGGTAGCGTGAGTGAACTCCCAGAAAAGTAAAATGCTCAGATCACTTATGTGAGTAACTACCACCGTTGAACTGAGAAGATATCTGTGGCAGACCCGAAATTGTAACCGCTACTTCAATTAATATCTTTATAAGTGAGCTGATAACTATCTGGTTTAAATATTGGATTGAAGGTCATCACATGGTATTTGATCTTCGCCAAAAGGCAGAATAGTGATTGAATTGAAGGTTGTAAATCTCGAATTATATATAATAATATTTATTAGGGGTCATTTTAACTCTTCCCAATCGGTGAGAAAGGAACAGGGGAGCAGTTAAAATAGGGTGGCTTAGTTTCCTGCTCTGTTCCCATTGATAAAATGGCACTGGTTTTGCTGCAGATGAGGCTCCTCAATAGTAAATGCAAATTGAGGTCCCATGATGAAAATGGAACCTTGACGGCATGTTAACCTGCTTTTTTTTGTCCTCACCTGCTGGCCAGTTGTCACTTTCTGCCAGAACCGGTCAAGCAGCTGACTGGCAGCATTCGAATGAGTCCCGGCAGTTAAAATCTGATGACTCTCACTCCCGTGCCGGATTGCCATCTCCCGTCAGGAGTTAAAATCAGCCCTATTGTGTCTGTATATTTGTAGTCTCTGGAATTTTTCTGCTGCTTTCTCATTTATTAAAAAAAATCTTTGAAATCCTTTTGATTGGTGAGGCAGGGAGTTATGATGACCAATCACATTCAATCAAAAACAATCAGTTGCCATGATAGTCCCAGCCCAGGTCAAACCCTGGAGAAGGCTACTGATCGATTAACTTTTATTTGATGGTGTGAATTCTTTTATTTGATGTTGTGAATTCTGAGGTGGGTGATTCAATTTCTTTCTGCTAATGTGCAAATATATCACATGGCAGCTAAATGTCAAGCTAGAATAATTAGATTGCTTTTTTTGGGAAATCTGGACCTACCCCTGGACCTCGCTTTACCAGGAGATTGATGTGGAGCAGCCTGTGACTCAATTATGAGTAGGCTGATGTTCAAATGATTGGGCCTGTAAAAAGTGTAAGGGGTTCGGTTCGGGGTGCTTGTGCGGGGTTAGGCCTTCGTTGCCTAATACTATTGCTTGCTCTGGTCTCCGGCCAGCCTTGTTGCAATAAGCACCTGTGAGTGGTTCGACCCACTCGCCCTTACAGTTCTAACACTGGACTTAGGTGCGAGAGCAGTAATGCAGAGAAAAACTCAGATAGACTCGGTTGAATAGTACGAAATGGAAATCTTTATTGCATAACGTCCAAAATCATGAAGTACATGTCATAGGCACAAATTAATGACAGTACAAGTATACATACATTCATAAAACTTGGTCTAGGGTAATGAGGAACGCACGGCACATCGTAAAAAGGGGAACACATTATATTTATCCTTAATAAGAACCACCCTCCCCTATTAATACCTACACTAATCTAGATTTGTAGGATCGAGGAAACATGCTCACCACTCGTGATACTTCGGAGAATTTTAAACGAGGCACTCGGCTTGTTTTGCTGCAACACCTGACTGTCACGTGTTGGAAGGGGTCTCTGTACCCCACTTGTTTATCTTCTCTACTCCGGCTAGCAGGCTGGGCTCCCCGTTGTCATGAAGAACTCGACAGTGCTCGGGCCCGGCTGTAGAACTCAAAGAAAAGTCTTTCTGGACCGACACCAGTTAGCCGGTAAAATTCAAAGTAGAGTCTTCCTGTATTGACACCGGTTGTCGATAGAATTCGAAAGAGAGTCTTCCACTGGTTCGGCAGCAACCTAATAGAGTTCAAAAATAGTCTTTATATTTACGGGCGCGGTCGGGGTTTACTGACCGTGGCGGCACGTGGATTCTTCTTCTCTTCTCATCTCGTCTCGTCGGGCCTTCGGGTCCAGAACACCGTTTACCGACCCTTGGGATGGTGCAACCGGTCACTGGCCTTCGTTGAGGTGGCTCGCTCCAAATTGAGCTCCACCCAACATAGGAGAATAAAAGTTCAGCCCGCGTCAAGAGTCAGTTCAAACGAATCAGCCCCGGGAGGATCAGAGAAATAAGAGAGTTCAGCAGCCAGCAGCAAGATAAAACAGTCAAGAGACCGATGGACATTTGTTCACTATAGTTATAGTGCTGTGTTCCCTTATCTCCCGCTCAAATCTTGATGTTTGTCCTTTGTGTAATACTGGTGCACAAAACTCCCAGCATGGGGCGATTCTTTCCTTTAATGGGTTTCGGTAGCACCTTAAACTGGCCAACTATCCGTTAATGTTTTCCCCATTGTCGAACCGGCTAGGAGTCTCCCTGACTGGTTTTGGGGCCTCCTCGAATACTGACTTAATCACCCGAGAATGGCTCTCTCATTGTAGAGCCGTGGGGAATTTGCGTATTGATGTATCTGGATGGGCCTTCGATTGCCCATTACAATGGTCCTTACTTGTGCATGGAAAATGATTCCAGCACTTATATCTTTGCTATTGTGTCAAATGCAGACAGGTTGCATCCTGTCTTTATCAGTGTTTGCTGCGTATTACTTATAAATGTTTATTCGAACGCCATTTTGTCTGCCCACTGAAAATTCTGGAAGCTTCTGCCACGAGGCGCGGCGGCCATTTTACAGGCTTCTGTGTCCTGTTTAATCATGACAGCATTTCGTTGAAATAAAACTGATGAAACGAATCTGCTTTATCTCGTTATTTCGAATCGCGATAATTGCGAATTTTACAAAAGTCACGCGGTCCAGTACAGAGAAACATAAAGGAGATGAATTGTGAACATAGTTCTGTTTATTTGCATAAGACATAAAACAAATTCAGCTTAAAGTATATGATATAGTAGCCGTTACAGAGGTCTGACTGCAATAGGGTTGCCAACTCTGGTTGGACATATTCCTGGAGGTGTCATCACATGATCGCCTGCCTCCAAAACCCCCGCCCCCACACTCTTGTCATTGGTCCCCTGACATGTCCACCCTCATGATGCACCACCTTCCTACGCCAATCGGAAAGTGAATAGACTTTTCCTTACTCGAGTGGATGTTTCTTTACTCAGTCAACAGCCTTTTTCCCCATGTTCGATTTTATTTTTTTAATAACCAATGGACAAAAGTGTTCAAAGAAAATTAATGTTTTTTATTACGCCTCTGATTTTTCTCCTGGGTATCGCTCCGCAGTGTCCTGAAGATTAGTCGTTATCTCCTGGAGACTACAAGGCAATCCTGGTGGGTTGGCAACCCTAGGTTGCAAGCTGCGCATGATAGGGAACTAAATATTCCAGGTTCTCGGATTTTTAAAAAGGGCAGGGAGAATGGAAAACGAGGAGATGTCGCAATGTTGTCCCGGAATTTGCCATCCAGATGACGGCATCATTCCGTCTTTGAAATTGACTGCCAATTCGGGATTTGGCGCATGTGGCCATCCTGAAGTTACAGTCTGTCATTCACTGCTCCTCCACAGACTGTGCTGTGCCACCTTTCTCCCTCCCACACTGAGCTAGCAATCGGTGTAATCACGCAAATCAGGGAAACTGACGAAAACTTCAGCTCTTCCGCAGTCAGTGCGCTGTTAAATGCCCCACTAAAAGTTAGACCCAAAGGGATTAGGTGTAACTGGGGTTTTAACAGCGTATTGACTGCTAAACAAAGGTTATGGGCCCGAAAAATTAATTTTAATTTTGTGCAGTGTCGAGAATTTAGCCATTTTAATCAAAATTACAATTTTTAAGAAACTTTTAACAAAAAAAGTATAAGGGGGAAAAAATTCGGTATCGAACATTTTGGGGCGCTAACATCGCCTGGGCGCAAGCTTTAGCGCCCGCGCTAATTAGCACTGGCCACCGCAAAATTGGGTTTTAGCGCCCCAAGAGCGAAGTGGAGCACTAAATCAAGCACTGCACTTCCTGCTTAGGGCGCTAACATCAGAGAGCGGGGCGTAGACTTCAGCAGCACTGCACACTGGGCCGTGCAGCGCTGCCGCATTCAAAGGCTCCTTCCCTCCCTTAAAGGGAAGGGCCTTCGCTGCAGGCTCTGCAATTTGAAAAGTACCTACCTAGACCACCAAGGCAGCCGCGATCCTGTGCGATCAGCAAGCAGAGTGCCGGGCTGATCGATTATGGGCAGGAACCCGCGAAAAAGACTGGAACAAGAAAGTAAGTTTTTTTTCCACTTACCTCGGCCACCTCGCCTTTAATCATCGTCCCCGAAGCGGCTGGCAGCCCAATGCACGCCTCCTGCAGCTGTCGGTGTTTTCGACCGTCGATGCTGCAGGGGGCAGAAGTTAATTTTGGGTCCCGGCGCTACCGGGGCGATGCGCATGGTGATGACATCACAAACGCTGTAGGGTGCCACAAAACTCCCGCCAAATATGGCGGGAGTCGATGTCAGCGCCGCGCCCGGTCGCAAAGCCATTTGTGCCCCGTTAGCGCCGCTAACGGGAGGTGCAAAGGCACCCAATTTCACCCCCTACATTTTTTTATTTAAAGTTTGTTCCTCTTTATTTCAAGTTTGCCTTTTCCCCATGCAAGAGCCCCAATCTTTGGTTTTCTCTCTCTTTAAAAGTTAGAATTTTAGGAGCTTACTCACTTCCTTGTTCGCTGTCTGTGAGAATTCTGTATTTTGATTGGCTGCTTAGACAGTTTGTTGACATCACAGCAGCTCGCACTAGGGGATCCCCACTATACTCTGTTGATTTGAATTGCGCGTCGGAAAACCTGATCTTCTCGACACGGAGATCGCGAGATCTTTGTGCAAAGCTTACTTTGCGGTCAACAGTGAATGCCTTTGCTTCGCCACTGACCTCAAATTCTGGGCCGTTGATAAAAGACTCAATTACAGTAGTAGAAAGAAAGGATTTCAGTAACAGTGGAAATACTATGGTTAGAGTTGAAGAACATCAAAGGATACAAGACTCTAGTGGGAGTTGTTTACAGACCTCCCGACAGTAGGATTGTAGTGGGGCAGGGAGATGTATAAATATGGAGATAAGGGAAGCATGTTGCAAAAACGATGTGCTCATAATGGAAGATTTTAATTTTCTAAGACAGTAAGCAAAATTGAAGCTCTTGGGATTAAAGGGCCATTGGCAGCGTGGATCCAAAATTGACTAAGAGACAGAAAGCAGAGAGTAATGGTGAACAGTTTTTCAGACTGGAGGAAGTATATAGTGGTATCAGTACAGAATTAGGATCACTGCCCTTTTCATATATATTAATGACCTGGACTTGGGTATAGAGGGCAAAATTTCAAAGTTTGCGGATGACACAAAATTTGTAAATTTAGTAAATCATGAGGAGGATAGGAGCAGACTTCAGGAGGACATAGACAGACTGGTGAAATGGGCAGAGACACATGGCAAAATGGTGGTTGGGGGGGCGAGATCACAGGGGTGGGGAGGGGAAAGATCGTGGGGGGCTTTACTGGTTAGCTTGTTGGGCCTGGAGGAAGCACACTGGCTTCTCCTGGCCCACAAGCAGTGCTGTAAACGCACTTACCTTTATGGATCCAGCCCTTCCTACCTCCATTTACCTGTCGAGTTTCCCGAGGCCAGGGAAACCCAGCCGACTGTGGCTAAAAATAGAATCACTGTTTAACTGAAGGCACGCAGCCTCCTTAAAAGCTATTACTGACTGACCCACCTCCTGAGAGCGGAATACTTGACTGTCCCGTCTCTGTTAAAATCGGAAGTGGGCAGGTTCGAAGCAGATTGGAGTCAGGTTTGAAATTTAAAATATTTTAACTTCACATGATCCTCTTTTTGGGGGTTAAAATTACCCCCATACATCGATCTCATTGAAGCATACACAATTATTACAGGGCTTGATAGGGTGGATGCTGGGAGAATGTTTCTCTTGGCTGGGGAATCTAGAACCAGGGGCCACAGCCTCAGGATAAAGGGTAGGCCATTCAGGACTGAGATGAGAAGAAATTTCTTCACACAGAGGGTGGTGAATCTTTGGAATTCTCTACCCCAGAGGGCTGTGGATGCTCAGTCATTGGGTATATTCAAAACAGAAGTCGATAGATTTCTGACTAGTAAGGGCATCAAGGGATATGGTGATAGGGCCGGTGAATGGAGTTGAGGCAGAAGATCAGCCATGATCTCATTGAATGGCGGAGCAGGCTCAAAGGGCCGAATGGCCTACTCCTGCTCCTATTTCTTATGTTCTTATGTAAAAGCAAAGAAGTCCAATTCTGGGCACCACACTTTGGGAAGGATGTCAAGCCTTGGAGAGGGTTCAGAGGAGATTTATCAGAATGGCACCAGGAATGAGGGACTTCAGTTAGGTAGAGAGCCTAGAGAAGCTGGGATTGTTCTTCTTAGAGCACAGAAGGTTAAGGGGAGATTTAATAGAGATGTTAAAAATTATGAGGGTTTTAATAGAGTAAATAAGGAGAAACTGGCAGGTAGTTGGTAACCAGGGGACACAGATTTAAGATAATTGTCAAAAGAACCAGCGGGGAGATGAGGAGATTTTTTTTACACAGTGAGTTGTTCTGATTTGGAATCCACTGCCTGAAAGGGTGGTGGAAGCAGCTTCAATAATAACTTTCAAAAGTCAATTGGACATATACTTGAAAAGGAAAAAAATACAGGGCTATGGGGAAAGAGTGGGGGACAAAATACCAGCGGTACAAGGGAACCTAAAAATAAGTCAAGGGGAGAAACTTATTGGATTTAATCCCACAAACAGCAATGAAATAAATGACCAGATCATCTGTTTCAGCTGTTGGTTGAGGGATAACTATTGGCCAGGACACCAGGAGAACTCTCCTGCTCTGCTTCGAATAGTGCCGTAGGATCTTTTACACCCACCTGATAGGGCGGACGGGGCCTTGGCCTAATGTCTTATCCAAAAGGCGGCACCTCCTGGCAGTGCAGCACTCCCTCAGTATTGCACAAAAGTGCAAGCCTAAATTAAGTGCTCAAGTTTCTGAAGTGGGGCTTGAACCCACAACCTGCTGACCCAGAGGTGAAAGTGCTACTACTGAGCGAAGGCTGACACCGGATAGCTCTGACTCTTTCATCTGTGCTGCAGTGATTCTACTGCACTCACCATATAAAAGTTTAAAAACAATGGAAAAATAAAAACACATTATTTAAAAAAAAGATTCAATCCTAAACAATTTTAAAAAGTCTGTCATTGACTAAGTTAAGGCAACTGTTCAAATATATTCATAAAATGCTTGAAGGTTTCTCTTTTTTTAGTTTGGCAATATCTAAACTATTCAACTGAATTACTACCATGGAAGCTGTTGCTAGATTTCTGTCATCCTGTACTTAATAAATGGGGTTAAATGTCACAAGTATACGGCAATTAATGTGAATTACATAAAATACAATTGCTATGGTTTTATTTGTGTTTTCTTGTATTGATCATTTCTCACAAGCTAACATTTAATAATGTTATTAGCACATTTTATGACAATTAATTTACACTGCAATTAAAATCTAATGGCTATGCCTATTTGCATATAATCATTGCATATAAATTAGTTTCAACATAATGAAATATCATGTAATTATAAATATTTGTTGAATTAGTGTTGCAATTACTAAAAATATATTATTATTCTTCTTCTTAGGCAGTCCCTCGGAACCGAGGATGACTTGCTTCCACACTAGAAATGAGTTCTCAGGTGACTGATGAGTCCAATGCGGGACCTACAGTCTATGTCACAGGTGGGGCAGACGGTGGTTGAAGGGGCGGCTGGGTGGGGTGCTTGGGTTGACGTGCGCTCTTCCGCTGTTTGCGCTTGGCTTCTGCTTGCTCCCGGTGAAGAGACTCGAGGTGTTCGGCGCCTTCCCGGATGCTTCTTCTCCACTTTGTGCGGTCTTGGGCCAGGGATTCCCAGGTGTCAGAGGGGATGTTGCACTTTTTCAAGGAGGCTCTGAGGGTGTCCTTGAAGCGTTTCCTCTGCCAACCTGGGGCTCTCCTGCCGTGTCAGAGCTCTGAGTAGAGCGCTTGTTTTGGGAGTCTCGTATCGGGCATGCGGACGATGTGGCCTTTCCATCGGAGCTGATTGAGCATGGTCAAAGCTTCGATGTTGGGGATGTTGGCCTGAGCGAGAACACTGACGTTGGTGCGCCTATCCTGCCAATGGATTTGTAGGATCTTGCGGAGGCAGCATTGGTGGTACCTCTCCAGTGCTTTGAGGTGCCTGCTGGACATGGTCCATGTCTCTGAGGCATACAGGAGGGCAGGAATCACTACTGCTCTGTAGACCATGAGCTTGGTGCTGGGTTTGAGGTCCTGCTCTTCAAACACTCTCTTCCTCAGGCGACTGACGGCTGCACTGGCACACTGAAGGCGGTGTTGGATTTCGTCATCGACGTCTGCCCTTGTTGACAGTAGGCTCCCGAGGTATAGAATCATAGAAAGTTACATCACGGAAGGAGGCCATTTCGGCCCATCACGTCCGTGCCAGCCAACAAAGAGCTATCCAACCTAATCCCACTTCCCAGCTCTTGGTCCGTAGCCCTGCAGGTTAGAGCATCCCAAGTGCACATCCAAGTATTTTTAAATGTGGTTAGGGTTTCTGGGGGAAAAATTCGGTTGGCTTGCGCCTCCCGTTAGCACCCTAAGAGGGCGCTAATGGGGTGCAAAGCAACTAGCGCCCGGGCGCGGCGATGTTTGCGCAACTCGCGAAATTACAGCGGCGCAAAAGTTTACCGCCCCGATCTCCTGCGCCCGCAGATCGTGACGTCAGTCCAGTGTGCAACGCCCTGTTGGTGCCCCGGACCAGATATTAAGTGGCGCCCCCCTCCTTTCCGCCTGGCGCAAGCAACGACAGGGAGACTGGAACGTTTCCCAATTGGTGAGTGGCTGGGGGGGCGGGGGGTGGGGGCACTATTTAAAGTTGGCCTCTTCCTGGCTTTTTCTGTGGTAGACATTTTTGCACCACTCTTTCTGACAGAGAGAGAGATTCTGAGAGAGAGATAGAGAGACTTCTGCATAGAGTCAACGCTGTGTGAAGTAGTTTTGGCTACTGAGCATCACTTTACAGGTACTTTTGGATTTGACCTTCATTACTTCGATTGCCAAGAGACTATGTGGGCTGCACTGATTCGGGGCGTCATCCTGCGCCTGCAGAATCGGAGGGAACAGAGACGCAGAGAGAGAGTGACAATCATGGCCAGACGGAGGAGGGCCAACAGGCCTCTGCACAGGAGACCTTACCCTCCCAGGTTATTCCGGGAACAATTCTCCCACATTAATTTATCTGAGGAGCAGTGTTTGCGCAGGCTGCGCTTCAGCAAGGAGGTAGTCACTGAGCTCTGCCACCTGCTGCAGCCAGATCTGCAGCCTCAACTGAGGACCAGGACGTCTCTGTCGGTGGCAGTGAAGGTCACAGTGGCTCGGAACTTTTATGCCGCCGGCTCCTTTCAAGCAGCTACTGGGGACATCGCCAATATCTCCCAGTTTCGCGGTCCATTGCTGTATCCGTCAGGTCACAAATGCCCTCTATAAAAGGAGACACCAGTACATCTCTTTCCCGATGACCCGGGCCAAACAGCATGAACACGCATTGGGCTTTGCGAGGATAGTGGGCTTCCCCATGGTGCAGGGTGCCATTGACTGCATGCATGTGGCATTGCGGGCACCGCATGAGAATGCAGAGGTTTTCCGAAACCGCAAGGTGTACCACACCTTAAACGTCCAGTTGGTCTGTGACCACAGACAGCTGATACTCGCTGTCAATGCCTGCCCGCTATCCTGGCAGCAGCCATGATGCTTTCATCCTGCGCCAGACTGTTGTGCCAGACCTTTTCCAGGCACCACATCAGCCAAGTGGTTGGCTCCTCGGGGACAAGGGTTATCCACTGTGAACCTGGCTGATGACACCACTCCGTAACCCCAACACCCCTGCTGAGCTGCGGTACAATGAGAGCCATCTCGCCACCAGGAACATCATTGAGCAGACGATCGGCGTGCTCAAGCAACAGTTCCACTGTCTGGACCACTCAGGAGGAGCCCTGCAGTACTCGCCTGAGCAAGTCTCTCTCTTCATAGTTGTGTGCTGCATGCTTCATAACCTTGCAATCCTCAGGACCCAGCCAATGCCACCAGGCCTTGGAGCACCACCGGAGGAGGAGGAAGAGGAGGAGGATGATCAGCAGCAGCACCAAGGTGGGAGGGAGGCCCACAATGTTGAAACTGCAAGGGCCGTCCGTCAATGGCTGATAACAAGCAAGTGATTAAGAAGGCAAATGGAATGTTGGCTTTCATTGCTAGGGGGATAGAATATAAAAATAGGGAGGTATTGCTTCAGTTGTACAAGGTATTGGTGAGACCGCACCTGGAATACTGCATACAGTTTTGGTGTCCTTACTTAAGGAAAGACATCCTTGCTCTCGAGGCAGTGCAAAAAAGGTTCACTCGGTTAATCCCGGGGATGAGGGGGTGGTCATATGAGGAGAGGTTGGGTAGATTGGGACTCTACTCATTGGAGTTCAGAAGAATGAGAGGCGATCTTATTGAAACATATAAGATTGTGAAGGGGTTGGATCGGGTGGATGCGGGGAGGATGTTCCCGATGACGGGTGAGACGAGAACTAGGGGACATAGTCTTAGAATAAGGGGCTGCTCTTTCAAAACTGAGATGAGGAGGAACTACTTCACTCAGAGGGTGGTAGGTCCATGGAATATGCTGCCACAAAAAGCTGTAGAAGCTACAACATTAATTAAATTTAAAACAGAAATAGACAGTTTCCTAGAAGTAAAGGGCATTAAGGGTTACGGGGAGCGGGCAGGAATTTGGACATGAGTCTAGGTTCGGATCGGTCATGGCCCTGTGGGTAGTGGAGCGGGCCCAGGGACTGTGTAGCCTGATTCTGCTCCTATTTCGTGTGTGCAATTCTGTTAGATGCAGGAGATGGTTCTGTGATAGATAGTAGATTGGCGGTTAGGATCAGATCAGCCATGATCTTATTGAATGGCGGAGCAGGCTCGAGGGGCCGATTGGCCTACTCCTGCTCCTATTTCTTATGTTCTTAAGCCGCTTCTAGGCCCCTACTGAGGAAATGGCTTCTGGCATGGAGAACAACATGAATGAAACCAACCCGCAACCCCTAAGCCGGCCAAGGCAGCAATGATTCCAAAGGCCAAACCTGTACATTTTGAATGCAAAAACATTTTTATTTTACAAACTCTGTGTGTGTCATTTCTTCATGACAAACTAATAGAAACAAACACTAAAAAATCATTCATTAACATTACTGGTTCTCACAACCTGGAGATAATGTCCAAAACACTAAACAAAAGTTTGAACATGAACCTCGGCCTTTAATAAATATTTAACAATATTTCATCACACCTCCTACTTTTTGCCCTTCGAGGGTGATCTCCTTCCCTTGCGCACTTCCCCCCTTCCCACCCTACTGCTCCTCCGTAATGGGGCCCCAGTGGCTGCAGCAAGGCTGCTGGAAGGCTGCTGATTGCCAGAACCTGAGACTACAGATGCCCTTGAAGGATGGCCTCGACTAGCTCTGGGCCTGGAGGGCCCGACTGCAGAGTGCACCAACTCTGCATGGGCGGCAGCAGTCTGGGCTACAGAAGGTGGCAAGTGCAATGTGGAAGTGACAGTGGTGGCAGCAGGAATGCTGTCATCTTGAGAGAGTAGCCATGATGTGGAGATGCCGGTGTTGGACTGGGGTGGACAAATGTGAGAAGTCGCACAACACCAGGTTATAGTCCAACAGCTTTATTTGAAATCACAAGCTTTCGGAGCGCTGCTCCTTCATCAGGTGAAGTGAAGAGATGCATATAGGCATAGCATATATAGTCAGAGAACACTGCCAGATGATTACAGTTAATCTTTCCAATTGCCCTTTATCACACCTCGGCAGAGAGATAATCACGGCAATCAAAGGTGTGGATGGTGTCCAAACAGGTCAGTCAGGAAAACATTACATCAAAGACAATGAGGTGGAGTCACAAGGGGTCAAATGTGGCAGATGCTGGGGTCTGTATGGAAAACAAAAAACTTTTTTTGCTGGAAATCACAGCAGGTCCGGCCGCATCTGTGTAGAGAGAACAAGCCAACGACGACTCGAGTCTGGATGACTCTACGTCAGGTGGGGTTACATGTAGCGTGACATGAACCCAAGATCCCGGTTGAGGCCGTCCACATGGGTGCAGAACTTAGCTATCAGTTTCTGCTCGACGATTTTGCATTGTCGTGTGTCTCGAAGGCCGCCTTGGAGAACGCTTACCCGAAGATCGGAGGCTGAATGTCCTTGACTGCTGAAGTGTTCCCCGACTGGGAGGGAACACTCCTGCCTGGCGATTGTTGCGCGGTGTCCGTTCATACGTTGTTGCAGTGTCTGCATGGTTTCGCCGATGTACCATGCTCCGGGGCATCCTTTCCTGCAAGGTATGAGGTAGACAACATTGGCCGAGTCACATGAGTATGTACCATGTACCTGGTGGGTGGTGTCCTCACGTGTGATGATGGTATCTGTGTTGATGATCTGGCATGTCTTGCAGAGGTTGCCATGGCAGGGTTGTGTGGTGTCGTGGTCGCTATTCTCCTGAAAGCTGGGTAATTTGCTGCGAACGATGGTCTGTTTGAGGTTAGGCGGCTGTTTGAAGGCGAGTAGTGGGGGCGTGGGGATGGCCTTAGCGAGGTGTTCGTCGTCATCGATGACATGTTGAAGGCTGCGAAGAACATGGCGTAGTTTCTCTGCTCCGGGGAAGTACTGGACGACGTAGGGTACTCTGTTGGTTGTGTCCTGTGTTTGTCTTCTGAGGAGGTCTATGCGATTTTTCGCCTTGGCCCGTCGGAACTGTCGATCGACGAGTCGAGCGTCATATCCAGTTCTTACGAGGGCATCTTTCAGCGTCTGTAGGTGTCCATCGCGTTCCTCCTCATCTGAGCAGATCCTGTGTATTCGCAGGGCTTGTCCATAAGGGATGGCTTCTTTAACGTGGTTAGGGTGGAAGCTGGAGAAGTGGAGCATTGTGAGGTTGTCCGTGGGCTTGCGGTAGAGTGAAGGACAGCAACTTGAGAGAGGACAGCAACTTGAGAGAGGACAGCAACTCCCTGCTCGACCGACACACTGGCACTCCCACGGGACAGCACCTCAGCATCCGGAGCAATCTGCTGGGGCACAGATTGCTGGCCTGCTGCGGCGCAGTGAGAGCCCCGGGAAAATGTGTCCGAACCAGCGACAATGGCAGCAGTCAGTGCTTGCGTGGCCTCAATCTGAGTCTGCATGAGACCAGTCTGAGATTAGATCATGGCAGTCAGTGACTGAATTGCAGCACTAAGCATTTGCGTGGCATCCGTCTGTGCTACAGCGAAGTGCTCCACACTCCTTGCCAGTGTATCAATGCATTCGGGCACCCTTCCCACTGCACCCATGAGCTCAGTGTGCATGCTCCTCCTCTGTGTCCAGTGCAGCAGAACTCACTGGCCTACTCTCCCTCTGGGGCAAAGGCCCCGAGCTTCCCTACCCCCATCACATTGCTGCAGCCTGCTGGGTCCCGGAGCTTCACCCTCATCAGACCCTTCCCCCCTGCTCCCCTCCAGGGAAGATGTGGTCCCAGTGTGGGCATGGGCTTCCTCGGGAGAGGGTGGCGCTGATGCTCCAGGCTTCATCTTCCTCCTCGCCTGCAGCTTCACTCCCACTGGCAGCTTCAGGGTCCGTCTCCTCAGCTGGTGAATCACCATCTGAAAGCAGGGAGGTACAAGAGTGGCTTTAGCGTGAGGACATGGTGGCAGTAAGGGAGGAAGGAGTGGAGCGATTTAGTAAGTTGGATTGAAAGTGTCAAAGGCAGCTGTTGTGAGGGACAAGTGGAATGAGAGAGGAGAGAAAGCTAGTGACCTTACCATTGCTCTTCCGAACGGGGTCGGTCTCTCCAGGGACGACGGGACCGATCACCTGGCTTGCCACAATCCTGTGGACGTGCGCCTCAAGATCGCTGAAGGGTTGCAGCTGAGGCTGCCTTCCACCCGTCCGTTGCTGCTGTCTCCTATTATGAGATGGCTTGGCCTACAAGAAAAAGGATGGCGTCTGAGTAAATATACAGCCATGGTCTTGCCTTGTGTGCCTCCCATAATTGAATAGCCCTTACTGTATGCAAGGTGTGGAATGTGCGTGTGTGTTTCATGAGAGGGCCATAGGTGTTGGATGAGTGTTGGGCATTGGGGTTTTAAGACCCGCTGGCCATAGAGTGAGGTTGAATTGGAGGGATGGAGAGGTATTAAAAAAAAGCCACTCACCCTGACAACCCGAGTGAGGTCGTTGAACTTTTTGCGACATTGAGTATGGGTCCTGGGCACCATGCTCCTGGAGGAGACGTGCTGAGCCACCTCCCTCCACACTCTTCTGTAGTCGCGCGGCAAAGGCCTCCTGCCACTCTCAGGGAAGAGTATAGATCTTCTGCGCTCCACCGCGCCAACCAGAGCCTCCAAGGCCCGCTCGATGAAGCGCTGAGCTCGTTCTCTCATTCTCTCCATAGTCCTTGGCTGGAAAATGTAATCACAGGTCTCTCCAGGTTGAGATTCAAGGCTCCAATGAGCAGGGTGTGGTTGGAGAGCAAGTTCGACCCTCCCCTCCCGTTCGGCGCCAGTGTGTCTGTGTTCCATCGCTAACTGACATCAACTGCGTTGCACCCGCGCTCTGAGTTAGCGCCTCGCTCCTCGGCCTTTGCGCCTTAAGACAGGTGTGCAGCGCCTGATTTAGCGCTCCAATCACCTCCAGGGGCGATAGAAGCCAGGTTTGCAGTCAGAGGCGATAATTAGCGCCAGGCGCTAAACTTTCGCCCGGCCGATAATTGCGCCCCAAATGGGCTGATACCGAATTTCTCCCCCCCCTGCCTCGACCACCCTTTCAGGCAGTGAGTTCCATACCCCCACAACCCTCTGGGTGAAGACATTTCCCCTCAAATCCCCTCTAAACCTTCCCCCAATTACTTTAAATCTGTGCTGCCTGGTTTTTGACCCCTCTGCTAAGGGAAATAGGTCCTTTCTATCCACTTTATCTATGCCCCTCATAATTTTATACACCTCAATCAGGTCTCCCCTCAGCCTCCTCTGTTCCAAGGAAAACAGACACAGCCTATCCAGTCTTTCCTCATAGCTAAGATTCTCTACTCCCGGCAACATCCTTGTAAATCTCCTCTGTACCCTCTCTAGTGCAATCACATCTATCCTGTAATGTGGTGACCAGAACTGCACGCAGTATTCTAGCTGAGGCCTAACTAGTGTTTTATACAGTTGAAGCATAACCCCCCTGCTCTTGTATTCTATGCCACGGCTAATAAAGGCAAGCATTCCGTATGCCTTCTTAACCACCTTATCTACTTGGCCTGCTACCTTCAGGGATCTGTGGACATGCACTCCAAGGTCCCTTTGTTCCTCTACACTACTCAGTGTCCTACCATTTAATGTGTATTCCCTTTCCTTGTAAGCCCTCCCCAAATGCATTACCTCACATTTCTCCAGATTGAATTCCATTTGCCACTGTTCTGCCCACCTGACCAATTTATTGATATCTTCCTGCAGTCTACAGCTTCCTTCTTCAATATCAACCACACAGCCGATCTTAGTATCATCTGCAAACTTCTTAATCATACCCCCTATATTCAAGTCAAGATCTTTGATATATACCACAAAAAGCAAGGGACCTAGTACTGAGCCCTGCAGAACCCCACTGGAAACAGCCTTCCAGTCACAAAAACATCCATTAACCATTACCCTCTGCTTCCTGTCTCTGAGCCAGTTTTGAATCCAACTTGACACTTTGCCCTGGATCCCATGAGCTTTTAATTTCGTGACCAGTCTGCCATGTGGAACCTTATCAAAAGCCTTGCTAAAGTCCATATACACTACATCAAACGCACTACCCTCATCTACCCTCCTTGTTACCTCCTCAAAAAATTCAATCAAGTTTGTCAGACACTGCCTTCCCTTAACAAATCCGTGCTGACTATCCTTAATTAATCCGTGTCTTTCTAAATGAAGATTTATCCTGCCCTTTAGAATTCTGTCCAATAATTTTCCCACCACCGAGGTTAGGCTGACTAGCCTGTAATTACTCGGTCTATCCTTTTCTCCCTTTTTAAACAAGGGTATGGAAAGTGATCCACGTTGTCCAAGACCTCGTCATGGATTTTGATAATCGGGGGGCAGTACTGTGTGGCAGGGGCAGGTTGGTTGAGGATCTTTGTCTTACAGATGTTTAGTGTAAGGCCCATGCTCTCGTACGTTTTGGTGAAGTGTTGACGATTGTTTGGAGTTCGACCTCCAAGTGTGCGCAGACCCAAGCGTCGTCTGCATACTGTAATTCGATGACAGAGGATGGGACGACCTTGGATCTGGACTGGAGGCGACGGAGGTTGAACAGTTTCCTGTTTGTTCTGTAGATTAGCTCCACTCCAGCGGGGAGCTTACTGAGGGTGAGATGGAGCATTGCAGCAAGGAAGATCGAAAAGAGCGTTGGTGCAATGACATAGCCTTGCTTGACCCCGGTCCGTACATGAATCGGGTGGATCCGTTGGTCAGGATCACGGCTTGCATGTAGTGTAGTGTTGCAATTACTAAAAATATATAATTTACTGTTAACTGTTAATAATGGAACTTAAATAAAGGGATGCCAATCTAGAATGGGAAGGGAATTGCTCACCACTACAACATTGAAATGAATGTATAGGATAATAGCTGGGGTTATGTCTGTCAAAAATTATGGTTACAGTCACAACCCTTGATCTTCTGTGCCAATTCGGCAAAGGCACAACAAACTCTCTGAAATGTGTTGAAGGATATAATACAATTGCGTTGTGGTAATCCTAGTCCAGTTTCACTGAACATTAGTTAAGGCATGGAAACTCCATGAATTTAGTTTAGAAGCCTCTGTTAAGGATAGTCGAAAAATGGGAAAATTGAAATGCTATGCCAATACAAAGGTTCTCTTTTTGGAGCTGATAAAATTGCAAAAAAAATATTAACATTTCAGGTTTTCTCATTGTTATATCAAATTATAAGGGACCAATGGATGGAATTCAAATATTCTAGCCTGGATGGAGTTTTCTCCTTGTTAAATGTTTCCCTTTGGAATGTTATACCCCCATGTCATGGATTAGAACTAGATCCATAGATTTCCTAGGAGAGATGATGCTCTCTTTTCTCCCTCCCTCAATAATGTGACTGCATTCTGCTGGTTTTGGTGGATATTGTCCACCCTTACAGATTTTTTCACATACTAAATGTTGTGTCTGTTATTTGGATTTTTATATTGGTCTCTTCTTGCTCTGTGCCTCTTGACTGTGATGGCTTTTTCCTTTCCATTTTATCAAATACTTGCACAGGAGCCTTCATATTGGCAGTGAAACGTGTAAGGTATGCTTCTTGAAAAACTTCTGGAATCATCTGTCCTGTACAGCTTTATCTTATCCTGTGGGTCACACCTCAATTAATGTCTGGTTTGGATTGTACCTTTCACAAATCTATTGGCCCGGATTTTGTGGTCAGCGGCGAAGGAACGGCCCTCGTCGTTCACCTCGCTGGCAGCTGCCCATCAAGATTTGACCGGCTTTGGAGCGAAGACTTCCTGTCATCAGGTGTCTGTTCCAATCTCTTCTGCAGGGAATCAGTGGTGTCTGTGAGCAGGTCAAGCAACAGCAAGGCTCTTCAACCTATCAGATTGAAGAATCCTCATTGAGACACACAGGGGGGAATTTTTCGGGGGGTCAGCGGGGGCATTTGGTGGTGGGTCGGCTGGGAACATTTTTTTTTGATAGCAGGCAGGGAGCCCGCTGCCAACCCACCTTCATGCTAATCTTCCAGTCGCTGAACAGACCCGACACCAAATGGCGGGGGAGACAATTTAGATTATTAAGAGCTTGTTAACAGGCACTTAAAAACTACTTGAAGCTCAGCTTTAGATTTTAAGACTTTACCCACGGCTTCCCCGCTGCTCAGGGATCACATCAGGCAAGGAGGTCGGGTGTTGTGTCAGCATGGGGTGATTTCTTAACTTGACAGCTGCAAATGGTCTATAAAAGCTCCCATTTCATAGCTGTTCACTTTCCAAGGTTAGAAGCTGTTGCTTACTGCATTTTGAAGACAGATTGAGCTTTATGCAGCGAGCAAGTGTTTGGAGCAAACTCTCTATCCTGTGTCACCTCATTGGAACAAACTCTCTCACCATTGACAGAGCACTTCTGACATCTCAACCTCACCTGCCATATATTCCATCAGCATCGGTGCCCTTGAAAATATCTCACCTTGGTCCTCAGAATCCCACCACGATCAGCCCCAACACCAGCATCACCAGGCACACCAGCAGCACCAACAACAACACCAAATTTCTCCACAATCAACTGATGCTGCACAGGACAGAGGGCATCAGCACCCGACCACATTGCTGCCCGGGACGCCAGAGATGGCCTCGCCATGGCCAGATTTACTTCACTTGACGCTGTATACCCTGGCTGCCACATGATGCACCAGGTTGGTACCACCCCACACCAACACCATAAAGTATCCCTACAATGCCCAAGCCATTCCTTTCACACTCATCGCCACTGCGGGGTACCATTATGTCTCACCATTCACTGCAACTCACTAAGCCACTTCCAAAGGTGCATACAAATCTGTCCAAGAACGCAAAGTGTTGAAAATAAAGATTTCAATGTTTGACAGCACATTAACAGAAACTTCACATGAACATTGGCTAAAACACCCAAGTGTCTACCCTTGTGTGTTGTTACTTGGTATGAGTGGACTAGGATGAGGGTGAGGGTGAGGGGTGGTTAGTGAGATGGGGATGTGATAATGCAGATAGAGAAGGATGGGTGGAGGTGCAAGGTAAGCTGGTGTGAGTAAGGATGTGCAGGAGTAGGGTAAGGAAGGCAGAGTGATGGGGATGTGATGAGTGGCACAGCAGGATGAGGTTGAGTGTGGCTTTGCAGTAACGTTTTGTGATCTACTGAGATCATTGAAAGGTTTGCGCCACTGCAGCCAGGTCCTCCTGATGACATTCCTGCTTGTGTCCTCCTGTGCAGTGTGCAACCAGACTGCGTGATCTCCTGGGGAGGTCTCTTCCACCCATGGGAAGGGAAGAGGACCTCCCTGCATGCTGTGACTCCCTCCATAAGCTTATGGAGGGAGTCATGGGAGAGCCTGGGTGCAGCTGTGCTCCTCTGTGCAGTGCTTGTCAGTGTTTGCAGCACCTCAATGCTGTAGAACACCGACAGCACAACTGTCAAAATCAATTTGTGCATTCCTTCAATTGGCTGCGAAACGTGCTGGGCGGGCTTAACAAGCCCAATCAACGTAAAATCATTTCACAGAGCGGGCTGGAGCCAACAGCAGGGTCGCACCCCGCCACAGACCCCGGCTGCACTGGACCCGCCGAGGTAGGCAAAATCACAGCCATCGAGTATAAACCAGGAAGCATAAAGCAGGAAATATAAATTAGATTGAAATGATGTACAGAAAGTGAAATAAAGATTGGGAAATACAGATGGGATTAAGGGAGAGAGATAAGCGACAGTCAGAAAAAGTTAAAAAAAATGACTTTAATTATTTTTAAATGTCCAGCATTAATTTTCTTCTGAGGAAATGAGACTCCACATTTGTAAAATTAATTTTTCAGGGCCAGAGAGGTTGTTCAGCAGTAGTTATCACTTACTATACCATTAAAAACTCACTTACTCCTGAATGCACTAGCCTTAACATTTTCAGCCATTTTTAGTCTGGGACCAATGGGCAAGCTTAGCAAATTCACGCCATTGCAGTCATTTCAATGCTGAGTCTATCAGCAAGGACTGCAACAGCGCACCCTGTGGAGGAGCAGAGTATCTCTGACAGCAACTCCTGGATTTCCACATTTAACTGCGCATGTGCGGGCGCCAAAAGTTGCTGTCAGATCTACCCCACAATAATGGTGAGCGCTGATAGCCGCACCTTTATTATTACGGCAAAATCCGGGCCATTATTTGTCATAGCCATAACATTTCAATGGTACATTTCATTTAATGTGGTAATATAATAGGAACTGGCATGGTTTTCCTTCAGGGTTTTCATGAAAATAATAAATGAATGATAATTGTCAAAATTTTGTTAAACAAAATGTGATTCACATACATCTCACTCATCCATTAGTTTGATTTCTTTGTGTTTTGATTAATAAAACACAAAGAAATAAAACCAGCAGTGGGAATGGAAACACTGCTTAATGCTATCCTGAGCACATTTTGTTGAAAGTTAAATACAGGTTTGTGTCAGTGAATAGACTTGCAGCGGAGTTCTTCCTTTAATTATCACCATGCCAATTTCTAGTCAGTTTTAGAATTAATTTTTTAAAAACAGGATATAAATAACTTCTAAGCAGGAGATCCGAATAATATAATTAGATAACTGCACATCGGGCCTAATTTACTTGAGCACATTTTTAAAAACAGAAGACTTTTAATAGAAAGGAAGCTGTAATTCTATCTGACGGCTGAACTGTAGTAATTAGTAAATAGAAATTACCTACTCCCTGAACAGAATGCAAAAATTGCCTTGGATCAAAGATAACCTCTTTGGTATGTGCAACATATTTTTTCCTAGTCAGATCTGCTCACAAAATACATCCTTTGTGTTTTTGGAGATAAGTTTCTTTAATAAAAATATTGCTTGCCGTACACAGAATTGAGAGCACACTCAGAATCTAATCTTCCATGGAGAACACATAATTTTCAAATGGCAGTTGACAGGCTGTTATTTTGTGCTGTGTCATTTTCAAGGTAAGAGACATTTGCCATTTCAAAATCGTAGCAGCAGAATGGATTTTTATCTTGTGCAAATAAAAAAAAACGTTGTGGTATTGTTATGATTCTGAATTGTTGCATGCAGTAGCCTGAACTTTCAAAGCAATTTTCTGTTGTATGAAGCATGTATTGTAAAAAACTTTCATACAATTAAAAAAAACATTGTGGGGTAGAATTTTGTCTCGGGCAGTAGTGCAGGTTGGGCGATAACGAATTTTTGTTTTGCACTCACCTGCAGCTGCCCATAGGTAAGTCCTGGTTGGGGGTGGGGGGGTGGGGCGGGGGTGGAGGTGGATACGTGATAGGGATATTGTACAGTCGGGGGAGCACACCTGCTCCTCCTGCCCCCACAGCAATGATTTTATTTTTTTAAAAGGCTTCCCTTTTGGTGGCGGCCACCCAGCGACCACTTCAAATCCCAAGCAGAATAGGCCCAGGTCCGCAATATTGAATTGAGCAGAGCTTGCCTAAAACAGGCGTTAAGCCCTTCACTTACACATGTAAGGGGCCTGATGCCTCTTTTAGGTGGCCACAGGGTCACATATCAGTTTGCACACCTTTCAGGCGCCTTTGGGCGTGGGATGTTATTCCACAAAATTATCCCTCGCTTTACGGCAGTGAAACTGGCACGACGAGGGGCAATTTCTGCACAAGATGAACTTTCCTTAAGTAGGCTGAATGGTGTTCTGTGTTGAGAAGCTTTGTCAAGGTAGGAGAGAGAGAAATCAGTGCTGTGTAGGATGCTCAAGAGATCTGTATCAGAATTCTTATTTCTATTTTGCACTAACAACTTGGATTCAGAAGCTTAATGCAAACATTTCCAGACAATACCAAATTAGGAGGAGCAGTTAACAAGATACTTGTGGTTGAGGAAGGCCACTTAGTCTATTTTAATTCATCCATCCATCTACTCTATCTGGACATCCATTCCATGCATTAATCACTCTTTTTGTGTAAAGAAGAATTCCATGCCACTGATCCTAAATTTTTACTGAAACAAAAATAGAAAATCTTGGAAACATCCTGCAGGCCTGTCAGCAGCCAAGGAGTGAAGAGATAAGTTAACTTTTCAGCTGTAACCTTTCATCAGAACTGGCAAAAAATACAGATGCATAGCTCTTTCAAAGAGCCGGTGCAGGCACGATGGGCTATTGCCTTCCTTGTGTACTGTACGATGCTATGATTCTATGAAAAGGAACAGAACAAAGGGAAGGAGCAGGAAAAAACACACAAACGCGAGAGAGGAAACAGAATGGCCTGTAAAGTGCTTATAAGGAAACAAGAGATGATTAAATGGTTTAAGTGATGTGCTTCTTCCTATCGTCTCATGTTAATAATAAAAAGAAATTAAAGATATTTGAGGGACACAGAGAACATGGTGAATAGGTGAAATGGTGGGGGTAAAGGCCAGCCAGAAATGGAAAAGGAAAATCTGACAAAATGGAACGAAATCCATGGTCTGAGAAGAGAAAAGTAGGCTGACACCAAGGGTGCAGGCTTCCCCACCAGCAAAGTATTTTAATAGAGGGTTCCCGCCCCGTGTCAACACATCTCTTTCTCCGCACCCCTCCACACCCAAATGCCAGCAGTTCCATCCCACAGCACATTATTTTTCTATTCGGCACTTGCACTTAATAACTTTAGATCTTAATCTGTGCTCCCACATTTTGTACGGTAGGAGATACTGATGATGTGGGGTGGACGTGTTGGTTTTTCGGGAGGGGATAAGGTGAATTCTCCGTTTAATGTTTTATCTGAAAAATTGTACCTCTGACAATGCAACATTCCCTGTTACCTTTTAAGAACTGCCTTCAGGAAACCAAGTTACATATAGCTAGACAATTTTTGTCACAAGAAATATTCAGAAAATACTGGAATGATAAATCTGAAAGGAATGTTTCAGTGTCAGCTGTGGCTCAGTGGGTAGCACACTTGCCTCTGAGGCAGAAGGTTGTGGGTTCAAATCCCACTCCAGGGACTTGAGCACATAAAAAAGCTAGGCTGACACTCCAGTGCTGCACTGTCGGAGGTGCCGTCTTTCAGATGAGACGTTAAACCATCTGCTCTCTCAGGTGGACGTAAAAGATCCCATGGCACTATTTCGAAGAAGAGCAGGGGAGTTATGCCCGGTGTCCAGGCCAATATTTCTTCCTCAACCAACATAACAGAAGTGGATTGTCTGGTCATTATCACATTGCTGTTTGTGGGAGCTTGCTGTGTGCAAATTGGCTGCCGCGTTTCCCACATTACAATAGTAACAGTACTTCATTGGCTGTAAAGTGCTTTGAGATGTCCGGTGGTCATGAAAGGTGCTATATAAATGCAAGTCTATATAATATTGTCCAATAAACAAATCTTGCATTCAAAGCAACAACTTTTGATTTGTCTTGCTGCTTTTAGTTCTCTCCTGCATAAAACAAGCTATCAGTTAGTAAAAGGTTATCATGCCCAAGTGATGCTGTTTGATGTAGCTTGCTACAATATTTATATTAGATTTATTAAGCTGTACATTAGCTGTAAAATGTAAGACATGCTCAGTTGTGTATGGTGGATTTCACTTATCACGTTATATACATTTGGTAGTCACATATTCTGTAATTCACTACCCAAAATGACATAGTAATCTTGCATAGATGTTATCTTCTGTCACTTTCCATGGCACCTAATCACAATCTATGATCTTGTACATCATGCAACATTACTCAGGCTGTCATCAATGTGGCATCAGAACAGTCACCCATCACCAGTGCTACTAATATACATCAAAAATTCACTGCCTACTCGTATTAGGGTAAATCTAGATGATTGTCAGTGAATTTTAACAAGATCTTGGGATTCAGTTGGAAAATACAATCTTTGAGTTCAAATAATATCATAAGTTAAGACAGTGAGGCTAACGAATGAGATCAATTCAACAGCTGTAAACTATCCCCCAACTTCCTTGCTGGGCTTTCTGTATACTTTTTTCACTATTTTTAAAAGTTCCAATGGAACTTCTGTCTTTTTTTCAATTGAATTATGCCATTTTGACAATTCTGTCTCTTTTTAATATAACCTTTCATAGGATAATGTATAAGTGTATGGAGGGTACGTCATAGCATGAGAAATGTTTCCAAAACTAACCCAAAATGGATAAGGTCAGAGTGAGTCAAGATCAGCCCCATGTCTTTATCATAATCTCAATATACAGTAGTGAAAAAATATGCAGGAAGAACAGCAAGGAAGTCGGGTGTTAGTTTACAGATACTGAAATACCACATTGCAATCTAATTCAGTTCACAAAAATAAAGTTAGCTATTGGCAACATGAGAACTCCACTATTATGTTTAACTGAAATCAAGATCATATTGGCCCGTAATTTCCGATCGGAGGCTTCCTGCGTGCGGATGCCTCCTATTGGAAAAAAATCTATGCACTTACCTGAGGGCTCCCGAGGTCCGGACACTTCCGCTCCTGGGCCTCTCCACAGTCGAAATTCGCAGGGCCCACGTATCCCAGAGGCACATGCGGTTCGCAAGCGTCCCTGGGATCACGTGGGCCAGGCCAGCCAATAGGAGAAGGGAATCTCCCTTCATACTTTTGACAGATAGACCTGTCAAATATATGAATGGAGATCACCCCAAAAACACTGTAAAACATTAAATAATTTCTTTTTTAAAAAAATCTCATTTTTAAAATGAGTTAAAATTACATTAAATTAAATATTTGAAACAAAAATTTAATTTTTTGAAAAAATAATTGAAGTTTTTTATGGGGCTAAAAATAAACTTACCTTTTTTAAAAGTATTTTTAAATGATAAATGAGTGGGAATTTTTTTTTTAACCTTTTTCAACTCCTTTGCTGGTAAAAGCAGGCCTTACGCTTTTACCAGGCGTAAGATTTTTAAGGGCTTTCAGAGGGCGGAGGTTATGCAGAAAGCGGAACTCTCCCCCCCGCAGAGGCCCTTCTCCAGGGCAGGCGTGCGATCTGTCAAGAGCATTCTTGACAGATCGGAAATGCCGGTTTTCAGCGCATGCGCTCGCATGCCTGAAACCGGCATTTCCGATGTCCCTACGGGTGTGTACACAGCTCGTACACACCCATAGGCATTGGAAAATACGGGCCATTAAAATTGACTGATTTACAATCTAATTTATAACGTATACAGGCGTATTATAGAGAATATTGTGCAGTGCCCTGTATGATCCTACATTCCAACACAAGTGGTAAAGCTGCAAACTTGAGGCCTGGATATTCAATGGCAGCACGCCCATTTTACAGGTGTAAAACGGGTGCTCAAGCATCCAATATGGCAGGCAGGGTGTGTGTGCTCATTATGCGCTGGAAATGCAAGGCCTACCATATTGGTAAAGCAGAAAAAGAGCTGTCCAGGGCCCGTGTCTGAATCAGGTGTCCCTTTGCATACGCAAATAGGGGGCCTAACTCCTGTTTGAAGCCCCCTTTGCAAAATTGGGCTGCCCTGAATGCAGTTGGTGCTGGACCAATTGTGTTCAGGAAAACGTGGTCTATATGCTATCTAACTAGTGGTACTTAAAGAGGGACTGTTGGAGGCTGCCACCAAAAAGGTATTTATTTTTAAAATCCCGAATGTGGAGCCTGCGGGTCCATTGTAGTGCCGAAGACGGTTGCTGGCTCTCATTCCCCTCCCTCCCAATCGCTTTTCTCTTCTTCTGATCGCACCCACTCTCCAGATTGCTTACACCCTCTCCCAGGACCTAATTTGAGAGCCAATGCCACCGTGGCAATGGCCCAAAATTAAAATCTACTTCGCTGTCGAGCTGCCTGGGGTGCCCAGCAATCACCTACACCTTGCCAGTCTCATATAAAAGAGGCCCGGGGCCCAATATTGGGTGTGTCCATTCTGATGCAGGGATCGTTCCATGCGCTATTTGCGTTGGCCTGCCAATTTCTAGGCTGTAATGCCCAGGTGAGCCTGTGAGGGGCTAAATTTTCACTTTTTGCTCCTTCTTGTGAAAAAGTAAGAATGAGTAAAATGTGTTGTTCTTGGCTAAAATTAGTAAGTTTAGATGTCGACATCTGAGTTGTTTAATTGTGGCAACAGAGTAGGCTTCCTGCCTGAACTGAAATGATAGTGTCTTCACAGTAAAAAGTTGTTTAAAAGTCATAATAAAAACCTTTGCTTTCTGGCTATGCAGGTTATTGCAAGCTTATGATGCAAAGAGCACACCGTTGGCTTGAATGGATGGGATAATTGTTCAAGCCAACTGTGTTCACAAAATTGGTGCAGCTATATTGGCTGCAACTCTGGTTCTGTTGCCAATTCTGTGGGGGGGAAATGATCTCTTGAAATGATACTCTATGGCACTCGTAACTGCTTTACAAAGTTGCTGCTGTCAGTGGCAATAGTGTTGAAATGTAAACACAGTACAAAAGAGGATACTTTCATTTGTTGTTTTCTCACATGTCCTGTGGTTCTCAAAGCAATTGTTAAATCCTGAACAGTATCCAGAAATAATGGCTTGACAACATCCCTATCCAATTGTTCATGCTTCAAGGTGTTGGTTAACCTGCAGTGATAAGAAAATTACAGTAGTCTGTCTAGATTCATAGGCTGCAATTTCGCCAGCCGTGACGAGACCGGTGAGGCCGGAGCAGACAGAGGCCTCAAACTCCGCACCCGTCTTCATCCCGCCTCCTCCAAGTGATTTTGCCCTGATTGGGCTTGTTAAGCCCACCCTGCGAGGTTCCCGGCCAATTAAAAGGAAGCAGGCCTGATGACGTCATCTGATGATACATCATCAGCCGGTTTCCTTAAAGGGGCCATGTCCACATTCATTTTGACAGTTGTGCTGTCAGTGTTCTACAGCATTTAGGTGCTGCAATCACTAACAATCACTGCACAAAGGTGCACGGCTGCACCCGGGCTCTCCCATGACTCCCTCCATATGCTTATGGAGGGAGTCACAGCACACAGGGAGGTTCTCTTCCCTTCCAATGGGCAGAAGACACCTCCCCAGGACACAATGCACAGGACGTCACAAGCAGGGATGTTGTCAGGAGGACCTGGCTGCAGTGGCACAAACCTTTCAATGATCTCAGTAGATCACGAAACATTACTGCAAAGCCACACTCAACCTCATCCCCCTGTGCCACTCATCACATCCCCATCACTCTGCATTCCCTACCCTACTCCTGCACATCCTTACTCACACCAACTTACCTTCCACCTCCACCCATCCCTCTCTATCTATATTATCACTTCCCCACCTCACTAGCCACCCCTCACACTCACCCTCACCCTAGTCCAATCATACCAAGTAACAACACACAAGGGTAGGCACTTGGGTGTTTTAGCCAATGGTCGTGTAAACTTTCTATTAATGTGTTGTCAAGCATTGAAGTCCTCATTGTCACCACTTTGCCTTCTTGGACAGATTTGTGTGAACCTTTGGAGTGGCTTAGTGAGTTCCAGTGAATGGTGAGACATAACATCCCCCCGACCCCCCGCAATGGTGATGAGTGTGAAAAGAATGGCTTGGACATTGTAGGGATGCTTTATGGTGCTGGTGTGGGGTGGTGCCATCCTGGTGCATCATGTGGCAGCCAGGGTGTACAGTGTTAAGTGAAGCAAATCTGGACATGGTGAGGCCATCGCTGGCATCTCGGGCAGCAATGTGCACGAGTGATGATGCCCTGTGTCCAGTGCAGCATCAGTTGATTGCAGAGAAGGCTGGTGTGGATGTTGGTGCTGTTGGTGTGCCTGGTGATGCTGGTGTTGGAGCTGATCGTGTTTGGATTCTGAGGACCAAGTGAGATTTTTTCAAGGGCACTGATGCTGATGGTGAGGTTGCGATGACAGAAGTAATCTGTCAATGTTGAGAGAGGTTGTTCCAATGAGGTGACAGTGGATAGAGAGATTACTCCAAACACTTCAAAAGTGCATAAAGCTCAAAAGTGGGTTCCAAATCATTAATGCTCCAGCTTCTAAGATTGGAAAGTGAACAGCTGTGAAATGGTAGGTTTTAGACCATTTTTGCAGCTTTCACCTATTCACAGCAATCCACAGTCATTGAGAACCCAACATACTTACCTGACATGATATCCGCTCTCCGGGAACCTCGTTGAAAACCTGATAAAATGGTAAGTACATGGGAAAATGGTTCTTAACTACCTTTTAACAAGTTTTTAACTATCTAAATTGGCTGACCCGCCGCTTGGTGTCGGGTCTGTTCAGGGGTGACAGATCCGACACCTGGGAAACTGACAAGGAGGCGGGTTTACAGCGGAATACCGACCCGCTGTCAATCTTTGTGATTTTGACAGCGGACTGGCCTCCAAACCCGCACTCTGAGCGCCGGCAAAATTCAGCCCATAGACTTTTAGTGTAAACAAATTAAAAAATAAATGAGGATTAACTTGAAATGATCAGATCCAAAATGATTAAGGATCTGTTTAAAAGTCTGTAACTGGGGTGGGAGGGGGGCGGGGAAACACTCAAAGATGGCAACAATTTCAACCTGTCACACAAAAACAAATACGTTACACAGGAGGTTTTTCCTTTCAATATGGCATAACATGATTCGGTAATTTGTAGCAGTGGCTGCAGCTCACTGTATTTTTGGGAGAGGGTTATTAGTTCTACATGGGGAATGCAGCAGTGTATACTGGTACTCATGCAAAGCACTTCAAGTCACATTAGGAGAAGCTTCCAGTTTCCAGTTTACTTTGACTCAAATTATTGGATCAGCTTATTCCATTAGCTTTATAGATGCAACCCTAAATAAAGGTTTGAATTCATTGGAAAACTCTAGCCTTGATTTTCCACTGCTAATGCCCAATCTTGTAGTGCTAATTGAGCCGGTGACTGTGGGAAACATGAAGGAGATCCATAACAACTGATCTATGCATACTTCAGTACCCAACTCATTCTCTACTGTTATTTCCAGTGACAGGCAGAAGCACCTGCCCATTTTTAGTCAGGCATAAGCACATAAGATGGAAATGACATGGTGACGTCTTAGACCTATTTTCTACCATTTATACCTCATTTGCACAGATTTCTCTTCACACCCATTTTATATGGGTGTCCTGTGTTGCTAGGTGCCATGGAGAAGCGGAAGAAAATTTAAAGTTCCTAGATTCAATGTTGACAGGGACAATTGAAAGCTAACTTCCCAGTTTTTTTTGCTAACTTTTTTCTTGAGCAACTACTCTGCCATCTGCCTTTGTGCATTTGCCACCATCTTCACTCCTTCTGTCCATTACAGACAGGGCACAATGCCTTTTCCATTGGGAGATCTCCTCCATCATTGCTTTTTTGAAAACAAGTGGAGCAACGGAGGGAAGCCTGACTGTTGAGGCCGCACCAGAGGCGCATACACCCACCCACCAGTACCCTCACACCAAAGTTAGAGTCATAGGGCTCGATTTTGTCAATGGGGATGTGATGGAGGCGGGACTCCCACTGTTTGGGTTGTAGTCCCGCCTCCATCGATTTGTGGCCAACCCACGCTACTTTCCCTTGATTGACCTTGTTAAGCCCGCCCAGCGGGCTCAGCAGGCCAATTAAGGGACACCTGGATACTGGTGACGTCAGCGATTGACATTTCATCTGTCAAGAGCTTTTGACAGATGAAATATCAGCGTTTGACAGCTCTGTGAAGCTGTCAAACACTGACAATCTGTCTTCTAACTTGAGTCCTTCTATTCAGACTCAGTTAGAGAGCTCTCCAGACCAGAAAGCAGAGGCTGCAGCTTTTGACAGCTCAGCGGCCATTCTGCTTTCTGTGCCGGTGAGCTAAGGGACTCCCGAGAACTGAAGGGAGGAAGCCTGGAGGAGAAAGTAAAGGTAAGTAAAACTTATTAAAACACTTTACACACACCAAACACACTTACCTCTGCACTCATGCACCCATCACTCACCTGTACACCGGAAATTCGACCCCTCCAAGCCCTGCAGACCGACGGTCCGCCTCGCTAACTTGGCATGGTTTGGAGCCGTCGGGCAGCCCACACTTCAGGGCTAAAAATAGGGATTAGCCAAAAAACTGCCTGTTAACTACCTGTTAACAGGCAGTTAATTGGCACTAATCCCCTTTCCGCCTCGGGGAGGCGGCTCCCAGCACAGGTCGGGTACCCGCCTCCTGGGACATTGGCATGGAGGCGGGTTGGGGGCGGGATGGGTACGTGCCCCCCGAATCTGCAATTTTCCCACCACTCCCGCCTCCAAACCCACCTCCACGGGGCTTGGAAATTCGAGCCCATAGAGTCATAACGGCACAGAAGGAGGCCATTCGGCCCATCGAGGTGGTGCCGGCTCTCTGTAAAGCAATCCAGTCAGTCCCATTCACTCGCTCTATCCCCAGAGCCCTGCAAGTTTATTTCCCTCAAGTGCCTATCCAGTCTTCCCTTGAAAACATTGAGTGTCTCCGCTTCCACCACTTCCATCGGCAGCGAGTGCCAGGTCCTCACCACTCGCTGCGTAAAAAGTTTTTCCTCACATCCCCCCTGTACCTCTTGCCCAAAACCTTAAATCTGTGTACCCTAGTCCTTGTACCATCAACTAGTGGGAACAGCCTTTCCCCGTCTAGCCTATCCAAACCCATCATAATCTTGTACACTTCTATCAAATCACCCCTCAACCTCCTTTGCTCTAATGAAAACAAATCCAGCTTCTCCAACCTGTCCTTGCAGCTAAGATCCCCCATCCCTGGAACCATTCTGGTAAATCTCCTCTGCACCCTCTCAAGGGCCTTCACATCCTTCCTAAAGTATGGTGACCAGAACTGGGTATTATGTAATGAGAAAGGATTAATTAGCAATCTTGTTGTGCGAGGCCCCTTGGGGAGGAGCGATCATAATATGATAGAATTCTTCATTAAGATGGAGAGTGAAGTAATTGACTCGGAGACTGCGGTCCTGAATTTAAATAAAGGAAACTACGATGGTATGAGGTGCGAGTTGGCTAGGATGGATTGGGGAGCGTTACTTAAAGGGTTGATGGTGGATAGGCAATGGCAAACATTTAAAGATCGCATGGATGAACTACAGAATTTGTTCATTCCTGTTTGGCATAAAAATAAAACAAAAAAGGTGACTCAACCGTGGCTAACAAGGGAAATTAGGGATAGCACAAGATCCAAGGAGAGGACATATAAATTGGCCAGAAAAAGCAGCAAACCTGAGGATTGGGAGCAGTTTAAGATTTAGCAAAGGAGGACAAAGGGATTAATTAAGAGGGGGAAAATAGAATATGAGAGTAAGCTTTCAGGGAACATAAAAACTGACTGTAAAAGCTTCTATAGATATGTGAAGAGAAAAAGATTGTTGAAGTCAAGCGTAGGTCCCTTGAAGTCAGAATCAGGGGAATTTATAGTGGGGAACAAAGAAATGTCAGACCAATTAAATATATACTTTGGTTCTGTCTTCACAAAGGAGGAATCAAATAAACTCCCAGAGATGTTGGGGACCATAGGGTCTAATGAGAGGGAGGAATTGAATGAAATCAGTATTTGTAGGGAAATGGTGTTAGGGAAATTGATGGGATTGAAGGCCGATAAATCCCCAGGGCCTGATAATCTACATCCTAGGGCACTTAAGGAAGTGGCCCTAGAAATAGTAGATGCATTGCTGGTCATCTTTCAAAATTCTATAGACTCTGGAACAGTTCCCATGGATTGGAGGGTAGCTAATGTAACCCCACTATTTAAAAAAGGTGGTAGAGAAAAAATGGGGAATTATAGACCGGTAAGCCTGACATCGGTAGTGGGCAAAATGCTAGAGTCCATTATAAAAGATGTAATAGCAGAACACTTGGAAAACAGTGACAGGATCGGACAAAGTCAACATGGATTTACAAAAGGTAAATCATGCCTGACTAATCTACTGGAATTTTTTGAGGATGTAACTGATAGAATAGATATGGGAGAACCAGTGGATGTGGTGTATTTGGACTTTCAGAAGGCTTTCGATAAGGTCCCGCATAAGAGATTAGCGTGCAAAGTTAAAGCACATGGGATTGGGGGTGAGGTACTGATTTGGATAGAGAACTGGTTGGCAGACAGGAAACAAAGAGTTGGAATAAACGGGTCTTTTTCCGAGTGGCAGGCAGTGACTAGTGGGGTACCGCAGAGATTGGTGCTAGGACCCCAGCTATTCACAATATATATTAATGATCTAGATGAGGGAACTAGATATAATATCTCTAAGTTTGCAGACGACACAAAGCTGGGTGGGCGTGTGTGCTGTGAGGAGGATGCAGATAAACTCCAATATGATTTGGACAGGTTGGGTGATTGGGCAGATGCATGGCAGATGCAGTATAATGTGGATAAATGCGAGGTTATCCACTTTGGTGGCAAAAACAGAAAGGCAGATTATTATCTGAATGGCAATAGATTGGGAAAAGGGGAAGTGCAACGAGATCTGGCAGTCCTTGTGCACCAGTCGCTGAAGGTAAGCATGCAGGTGCAGCAGGCGGTTAAGGCGGCAAATGGTATGTTGGCCTTCATAGCGAGAGGATTCGAGTGCAGGAGCAAGGATGTCTTGCAGCAGTTGTACAAGGCCTTGGTGAGACCACACCTTGAGTATTGTGTGCAGTTTTGGTCGCCTTATCTGAGAAAGGATGTTCTTGCCATGGAGGGAGTGTAGCGAAGCTTTACCAGACTGATACCTGGGATGGCAGGAATGACGTATGAAGAGAGATTGGGTCGATTAGGCTTATATTCGCTAGAGTTTAGAAGAATGAGAGGGGATCTCATTGAAACTTATAAAATTCTAACAGGACTAGACAGACTAGATGCAGGAAGGATATTCCCGATGCGATGGGAGTCCAGAACCAGAGGTCACAGTCTAAGGATAAGGGGTAAGCCATTTAGGACTGAGATGAGGAGGAATTTCTTCACCCAGAGAGTGGTGAACCTGTGGAATTCTCTACCACAGAAGGCAGTAGAGGCCAATTCATTAAATATATTCAAGAAGGAGATAGATATATTTCTTGAGGCTAAAGGGATCAAGGGATATGGGGAGAAAGCAGGGACAGGGTACTGAATTTGGATGATCAGCCATGATCTCATTGCATGGCGGAGCAGGCTTGAGGGGCCGAATGGCCTACTCCTGCACTTATCTTCTATGCTTCTATGCTCCAGTTGTGGCCTAACCAGCGCTTTATAAAGGTTCAGTATAACTTCTCTACTTTTGTACTCAATACCTCTATTGATGAAGCCCAAGATCCCATTTGCTTTGTTAACCACTCTCTCAATATGTCCTGCCACCTTCAGGGACCTATGCACATTAACTCCCAGGTCCCTCTGTCCCTGAACACTCTTTAAAACTGTGCCATTAAGTGTATATTGCTGCTCCCTGTTCCTTCTGCCAAAATGCATCACCTCACATTTCTCTGTATTAAATTCCATCTGCCACTTGTCTGCCATTCTGCTAACCTTTCTATGACCTGTTGCAGTCGATTGGTATCATCATCACTGTTTGCCACACCCCCAAGTTTGGTGTCATCGGCAAATTTAGAAATTCTACTCTGTATTCCAATATCCAGGTCATTTATATATATCAAAAAAAGCAGTGGCCCCAGCACTGACCCTTGGGGAACACCACTGTTGACCATCCTCCAGTCTGAAAAACAGCCGTTTACCACAACTCACTGTTTTCTGTCCTTCAGCCAATTCCTTATCAAAGCTGCCACTGACCCATCTATTCCATGAGCCTCAATATTGTTAACCAGCCTTCTATGTGGTACTTTGTCAAATGCCTTCCGAAAATCCATGTAAACAACATCCATTGCATTCCCTTCATCAATCCTCTGTGTTACTTCATCAAAAAATTAAATTAGATTAGTCAAACACAATCTGCCTTTTACAAATCCGTGTTGGCTCTCCTTAATTAGCTAAAACTTCTCCAAGTGCCCGTTAACTTTTTCCTTGATTATTGTTTCTAAAACTTTACCCACCACTGATGTTAAACTGTAGTTACTAGGATTGTCCTTACACCCTTTCTTGAACAATGGTGTCACATTTGCCACTTTCCAATCATCAGGCACCTCCCCCGCATCTAGGGAAGATTGGAAAATTATGGCAAGCCCTTCCGCTATCTCATCCCCCAATTCTCTTAGCAACCTGGAATGCAAGCCATCTGGACCAGGTGACTTGCCCACTCTAAGCATACCCATCCTTTCTAGTACATCCTGTCTATCAATTTTCACCCCTTCCATTGCTTCTACCTTTTCCACTTCTACTGATATTTTGTCAGCATCCACCTCCTTAGTAAACACCAATACAAAGTACTCATTGAGTATTCTAGCCTTGCCCTGCGCCTCTAAGCATATATCACCTTCATTGTCTCTAATAGGCCCCACCCTGCCTCTTACTACCCGCTTACTGTTTACATGCCGGAAGAATATTTTTGGGTTCGCTTTTATGTTAACCGCCATTCTACTCTCATATTCTTTCTTTGCCAGTCTTATTTTCATCTTCACATCCCCTCTCAACTTATTGTATTTGGTCTGGTTCTCCCTTGAAGAATTCACCTGACATTCATCATACACCCTCTTTTTTTGTTTCATCATCTTCTCTATCTTCCTCGTCATCCAAGGAGCCCTTGCTTTGGTTGCCTTACCCTTCCCTCTTGTTGGAATGTACCTAGCCTGTACTTGGAACATCTCCTCTTTAAAGATCATCCATTGTTCCATTACAGTTTTTCCTGTCAGTCTTTGGTTCCATTTTACCCTGGCTAGATCCTTTCGCATCCCATTGAAGTTAGCCCTATTCCAGTTTAGAAGTTCCACTCTAGATTGTTCCTTGCTCCTCTCCATTGCTAATCTAAATCTTATGATACGATGATCACTCGTACCCAAGTGTTCTCCCACAGACACTTGGTCAACCTGGCCCACCTCATTCCCAGCATCAGATCCAGCAATGCCTCCTTCCTAGTTGTGCCAAGAATATATTGGTCAAGGAAATTCTCCTGAACACATTTCAGAAATTCCTCCCCCTCCTTTCCCTTTACCCTAGCATTATCCCAATTGATATTTGGGTAATTAAAGTCCCTCAATATCACCACTCTATAACTCTTGCATATCTCTGCGATTTCCCTGCAGATTTGCTCGTCTACCTCCCTCTCACTATTTGGAGGCTTATAGAATACTCCCAATAGCGTGATCATACCCTTTTTGCTCCTCAACTCTAATCAAATGGATTCTGTCCTTGTCCCCTCAAGAACATCCTCCCTTTCCAACACTACAATGTCTTCCTTAATTAGCACTGCCACCCCACCTCCCTTTTTTCCTTCCCTATCTTTTCTGAACACCTTGTACCCTTGAATATTAAGTGCCCAGTCCTCACCGTTTTTAAGCCACGCTTCCTTTATTGCCACAACATCATATTGCCACATGACTAATTGTGCTTGTCGCTCACCAACCTTATTCACCACACTTTGTGCATTTACATACATGCGTTCTAAACCCATTTCTGAATTTTTCGTAGTCTTTCTTAGTATGCTCCTATCTAATATGGTACTACTACCGCCTCTAGTACTATCTTCTCTGATACTATCCAACACAATCACTCTTTTATGCACCTTATTCCTCTTTTCTACTCCTATATGCTGGTGCCCATCCCCCTGCCAAACTAGTTTAAACCCTCCCCAACAACACTAACAAACCTCCCCGTGAGAATATTGGTCCCGGCTCTGTTGAGGTGTAACCCGTCTGGCTTGTACAGGTCCCACCTTCCCCAGAAACGGTCCCAATGCCTCAGGAACCTAAAGCCCTCCCTTCTACACCATCTCTCCAGCCACGCATTCATCTGTTCTATCCTCCTATTCCTGTACTCACTAGCATGTGGCACCGGGAGTAATCCGGAGGTTACTACCTTTGAGGTCCTGCTTTTTATTCTCTCTCCTAGCTCCCTAAAATCTGCCTGCAGGGCCTCATCCCTCTTTCTGCCTATGTCGTTGGTACCGATATGGACAATGACCTCTGGCTGTTCACCCTCTGGCTGTTCACCCTCCCCCCTCAGTGTGTCCTGCAGCCGCTCAGTGACATCCTTGACCCTGGCACCAGGGAGGCAACATACCATCCTGGAGTGTACAGGCAGAGACAATACTAGCTGCATTTCACCAAGGAGCAGTATGTGTGGTTGCTTCACTTTTCAAAAGAAGCCAGCACATAGCTATATCACTTGCTGCAAGCAAACCTACAGCCCACCTCCATCACAAGCACCAATGTTACAACTGCCCTTAATGTCTTTCAGACTGCCACTGGGGACATCAGTAATGGTAGTGAAACAGATCAAACAAGTTGTGGAGGTATTGTTCTCCAGAGCTAGTGATTTCAGCAGCTTCTCTTTGGACAATCGGCAGCAGCACTGCAATTAACAGAATGACAGGATACCTGAGATTCCAAGTAGCCATTGGTAACACCTGCAATGCCATATGTGCTCCTGTGATCAATCCTATATGTACATAAACAGCAAAGGATTCCACTGTCTCAATTTGCAGTTTGTTTGCAATGGCCGCATGCCATAATGCAAGTGAATGCTCACTTCCCTGTGAGCTGCTATGTAATCTTCATTTTAAGGAACTCCACTGTGCCATTTTCTTTGACTTAGAAAGGCAAGTCTCTGGGTGGCTCCTGGGAAATTAAAACTGTTTCTACAGCTATGGCTGATGAGACCTATGCACTTTCTCAGCCCAGCTGACCGCCACTATAACTAGGTCCATTCATCCAACGAGTCATTGAGTAAAACATTGGCACGTTGAAAGTATGAGTCAGTTGCCTGGATTGCTTTGGAGGTGTTTTGAAATATATTCTGTCTAAGGTCTCAAGGATAATGTGGTATGTTGCATGTTTCACAAATCTGCCTTACAGAAGGGACCTACTCATGGAGGCCTCAGAGAACAAACGTCCCCATGGGTTTTGAGAGAAACAACAGCAGTAGCCTGAAGATGATTGAAGCCATTCCTGATTCTGTTTGCAAGACACTTGTGTTTCATTCTGATCTGAGAAACCTTCTCTTGACTAAGAAAGAAAGACTTGCATTTATATAGTGCCTTTCACGACCACTGAACGTCCCAAAGTGCTTTACAGTCAATGCAGTACTCTTTGAAGTGTAATCACTGTTGTAATGTAGGAAACGTGGCAACAATTTGCGCACAGCAAGCTCCCACAAACAGCAATGTGATAATGACCAGATAATCTGTTTTAGTGATGTTGGTTGATGGATAAATATTGGCCAGGACACTGGGGATAACTCCCCTGCTCTTCTTTGAAATAGTGCCATGGGATCTTTTACGTCCACTGAGAGAGCAGACGGGGCCTCAGTTTAACGTCTCATCTGAAAGACGGCACCTCCGACAGTGCAGCACTCCCTCAGCGCTGCACTGGAGTGTCAGCCTAGATTTTGGTGCTCAAGTCTCTGGAGTGGGACTTGAACCCACAACCTTCTGACTCAGAGGTGACTGAGCCACTATGACTACCCCATCTGGCCACTGCATTAATGGTTCTGTCTACATCTACCCATTTTCCACACAAATATCTCATGTACAGACGCTGCTCTGTGTGTGCCAACTCAAATAGACCCCTTTCACACCACCTGATAGGAACAATTCCTAACAACAGTGTCTGCAAATGCAACTACTTTAGAGCGACAGCAATTTTAACGAAAACCCATATTGTGCTTCTAAAAAAAAATAACTTGCATTTATATAGCTTCTTTCCTGACCTCAAAACCTGACCTTTCGGGGCGACTCAAAACGCTTCACAGCCAATGAAATACTTTTGAAGTGTAGACACAGTTGTAACTTAGGGAAATGTGGTAACCAAATCGTGCATAGCAAGGTTCCATAAAGAGCAATGAAATAAGTGACTAGATAGTCTGTTTTAGTGATATTGATTAACGGATAAATATTGGCCAGGACACTAGGGGAACTCCCGAGCAATTGGTCAGTACTGCACTAACGTGTCAGCCTCGATTCTGTACTCAAGGCTCTGGAGTGAGTATTGAACCCATGACCTTCTGCTTCCGAGGCAAAAGTGCCATCACTGAGTTAAAGCTGACATAATTGGTGTAAATGAGTGATGTGTGAACTCTTGAATTAGGCTTATGCTTCTCCTAGGTGGCAGGAGTGCATAAGGTGGCTTCTTGCTATGCTTCAATAGGATGCTCTTGGGACTGAAGTGACTGAAGTCCTGCCACATATTTAGACATTGGAGAAGGTTGGTGGAAGGGCCTGCACATGCTACCGTTGGGCACACATAATTCTGCTGTTTCTCACAATCAGCGAAGCTCACCCTAATTATTTAAATTAAGTTAATCCCAGAAAATGTATCCCGTGGGCACAGGTTGCATACAAGCTTACTTTTACTCCGGGTTTAACCTAAACAGAAGATTTATGGCAGTATGGAATGTAGAAACACGGGGAGGTATGATGTTGATGTATGATATGATGTGACAAAATATTGGATAATCTAAAAATATATTAAGTGAGCCAGTGACTCATGAACTGCCTGATGGGAAATGATATTTTGTTTGTTGTCTCTGCCACTGTTGCTGACTAATGAACTGACAGAAGTTTCATGTACAATGGATCGGCATTCAGATCAATCACTTGGCAAATCATTGTGTCCCCTCAGTCTCCACAGTTTTCCCTTTCAAAACTCTTTTTTCAGCTTTCAAAACAGATATTTGTGCATTTCCCTTTTTGACTCTAACATGGTCACCAAAACAAAAGAGAAACCTTCTGCTTTGGTGCGGATTACAAATCATTCATTAAAAATGTCAGCTTGTGATGAATGTATCGTTTGTGTGCTATCCCAGTTGGACTGAGCTTAGTGCGTGCACCATGCAAATGGAAAATTGTGTCCAACATTTTATTAGTCTCCGTCACACTTTATGCGCAGAAATCTTGAGCAGCAGGATTCCAATATTTCCGTCAATAAAACCAGAATGTTGAATATGTCCACAGTTTATTTGGCACTCATGGAACCCAAACTCCCTAGGCAAAGCCCATCTGAAATAAAACAACATTTGCAAATCCTCTTCAGAGAAACATGAGAGCAAAAAATAATGCTTCCAGACTGCTAGAGTACTACATTTAATTGTGTCGCATGCTAATAATGGTGACTACTTTTAATTAACAGCTTTTAATGGGCAAAGCTGGCCTTTTGGTGCAATTATTCCTTTAATCAATTCAATATTAAAGAAAAATTAAATCCTTGGACAAGTAGAGATCTTGGGGTAGAGTTTTCGTTTTGGGTGCAATTGGGAAATTGAGTCCAAAATGTGCTTGAAATTGCACTGTTTAGGTTGCAGTTCATTTTCTGCAAAAATTAATTTACATAATCACAAACTTAAAATCTGCCTTGAACCAGTGCAATCGGGCAGCAAAATAGAGCGTAATTGTTTCTTTTTTTAATATAGTTCCATTCAAATATTATTCCTTGATGTATTTAAGAGTGGTAACCTGGAAAAATCAGCAAAAATAAGCTTTTTTCATAAAGATGTCCAGTCTCCACATATGAGTAACCTAATTTAAAATCACTGAAAACGACTTAAACAAACTATACTGAACCATTTAATAGCGGAAACTCTACCCCCTTATATTTTCAGAAAAGTCAGGTTTTTTTTAAACTGACGTTTCATGGTGACAATCTAAAAAGCATTAAATATAAAGTAAGTGAGAAACAGCAATATGGAATCTGTCATTTTAAACATCTGAGAGATTTGAGCATCATTCGTTCAGTATTTTTGATACTGTGATTTGTGCCTATTGCACATCATATGCAAACATATCTGGGATAATTTTCATCTCCATTGCACCCATGTGTGACCACTTCTGGAAAAAGGGGCAGAGATCCCTTTTGCCTAGCCTTCACCCTGTTTGTATCTCACGTGTGCTTCTGGATGCAGATCCAGCGAGGATCAATTAAAAGCACCTGAAACAGACATTGCAATACCAATGAAATACAAAGACTTAAAGGTGACATCGTTGGGATTTGGGAATCAATTTCCTCCATTTCTGCTGGTCACATTCCTGTACAGAAAGCACCCATACAAATTGAATATTCTGCTCAGCTGTGCTACACTTCAAATGCTCAGTACTTTGAAGAGACAGACACCAGCTCATTTTTTGGCCACTAAGGTGATAAAATTCGCATTTGCAATAGCCCTGCGCTGTGGGCAGCAAATACGAGTAACAGCTGGAGGGTTCTGTGTACCCAACATCTCCCTTTGCATTTGGCCGTGCCATTTGGAATATCTTTGTGCATGTGCTAAATGGAACAAGAAAAGGAAGATGAAGCATGTATGGATGCCAGGGAATGAAGGCATTATCTTTGTAGGAGGGCATGTACCCGCCCTTACGCTGCCACTCAAACACATTGGACCCATAAGAATTATTTGGGCCTCACAGAGCAGCAATGCCTTCGGAGGCTTCAGTTCACAAGATTGGTAGTTGCAGAGCTGTGCAACATGCTACAGGTTAACGTGCAACCAAAGTCCAGCAGAGGCATGGCACTGACGGGTGGGGTCAAAATAACAAGCCTTGAGCTTTTATTTGCTTAAGGTCCTTTCCAGGAGGTCTGTGGGGCCATTACAACACTAGTCAGTCTATAGTGCATTGCTACATAAAACAGGTGACTGGTGCCTTGTTTGTCAGAGCAAACAACTGCATCACTTTCACCTTAGACACCAGGGAACAACAGGCCCAAGGCCTAGGTTTCAATTGGAATGTAGGGATTTCCAGAAGTATTGGGTAGAATTCATGGCACCCATGTTGCCCTTTGTGCTCCTGCTAACAGGAGCACCTCAGACACAAACTGCAAGAGCTTATACTTGATCAAGGTTCAACTTGTAGTTGACCATCTCTACCGGTTACTGTAGATCATTGCCCAATTCCCAAGCAGCAGTCATGATTCATTTATTGCATGTCAGTCCACCATGCAACCACAATTTGTTGATATCTAGCAAGTTCAGGGGCTCAATCCTGGTTGACCAAGGATAGCCGCTGCTACCTTGGCCTACAACCGCTCTGTGGTATCCTCACACACGAGCTGAGCACAGATACAAGGTGTATGGCTCCACCAAGTGCGTCATCTATCATGTCATAGATGTGCTGAGGCAGCACTTCCAGTGTCTTTTCAGGTCAGAGGGTGTCTTACAGTACAACCCTGCTAAAATTTCCCTGATTATCGTGGTCTGCTGCATGCTTCATAACATCTTGATTGAAAGAAGCAGCCATATAGAGCAGCTGCAGCCAGAGCCCTCAGAAGAGAGGCTAGAGGATGTGACAGAAGAGTCCTAAGAGGCAGCAGCACCAGCCTATTCGGCAGCTGCAAGAGCTATTTGCCAGATTCAGGACATATTCTCTTAAACACAACAGGAACCCGTATTATTTTCACTCCTCCTGCTATCTTCACCATCTCCTGTAATAAATCACAATCCTGAACATTTGTATACCCACCGTACATATCTGCAGCCACACTGTTTCATTTGTGATAATGGGGTAAGAAAAATGGTGTACTATTGTAGCAGTTACTGTGCTGGAATAATTTATTGGCAAAAATGACACGTGTACCTGAACCTTGTGCCTGCTACCACTGTGCTTACCCTTACTATCAGCGGGTGTCTTGTGCCTAATCTGGTGTTTCTTCTCCGTGTAGTTCCCATGGCTGGTGCTTGTGATCTGGCTGGTAGTGAAGTATCTGATAGACTCCTGGGATCAAAGTGACTCTCGAACTCTGGGAGTATGGGCCCACTACATCTGCTGCTACTGTTCTGTGAGGGAGGGGGGAAGTTATGAGGAAAAGGACTGGATGTGAGGATGTATTTTTATTATGAGACACCTTCCATTGTCAGGTCTGACCTTCCCCGCTCCCAGGCTCCATGGCACCATGCCAGGTAAAATGTGAGCCAACAGATCCTATAGCAACAATGTCATTACTAATGCCACTATCAAAGGTTCTTTCCATTCGATTGGACATCTGTCTAAGGATGAGGTGAGATTGGAACCCAAGGCTTTTACGGCAGAAGTTTGAATGTTCAGGAGAGTTGCAAAGCCTTGCATAATGGCCGCTGCCATGAAGGGCTGTGTTGCAGATACCCCTGGATCTGCCATTAGTTCTAAGGCTGACTTGCATGCTTGTGATCCTGTACATTTCAACCCACACATGCGGGTTGTGGGGCCTTCCACACTTGCCGCCATGTGTTGAAAGATCTTAGGCAAGTCCCACAATGACTCCAACAATCTCTTGTGCTTCTTTTAAAAGCTGTGCCCAGCGGAGTCGGATCTCTGTCCTCTCCAGGTGTGGATGGTGGCAACAGCACCCTCAATCCTGGTGCTTCTTGCTCCTCCCTTGAATTTAGGAAACAATTATGTTATTAGGAATTTCTTTCTCAAAACAATTTAAACCTCTGAGAAAGACATTTCTAATAGCATAATTATAGAATAAAATTGCAGGGTGGCAATGATAAATTTAACATGAACCTTGGTTAGATCACACTTGGAGTACAGTTGTGCAGGTGTGCAGTTCTGGTCTGTATACTATAAAAATATTATTGAACCACTGGAGAAAGTGCCGAAAAGATTTATAAGGATTACTACCAGAATTGAGAGGATGCAACTGTCAGGAAAGATTGAGCCAGCTGGGGTTCTTTTCTTTGGAAAAGAGAAGGCTAAGAGGAGACCTGATCGAGGGCTTTACAATTACACAGGAGATTTATAGGGTAGATCTGGAGAAAACGTTTCCACGTGGGTGAGTCTAGAACAAGGGGGCATAAATATGAAATGGCCACTAACTGATCAAATAAAGAATTTAGGAGGAATTTCTTTACACTAAGTACAGTAGTGAAAATGTGGAACTTGCTGCCATATGGTGTGGTTGAAGTAATAGCATTGATGCAGTTAAGGGAAGGCTTGATGCATATATGAGGGAGAGAGCCACAGAGGGATATGGGGGCAGAGTGGGAAGACGTAATTAGAGAGGAAGGAGGCTCTTGTGGAGTATAAACACCAGCATAGACCAGTTGGGCCGAATGGCCTGTTACTTTGCTGCAGATTCTAGGTTTAAAAAACCCACCGTCAAGCCACAGTGAGTCTAAATCTTAACCCTGAGGTGCAAATGCTGTTGGTGACATTTGAGGATGATTTTCAACATATTTCTGACGGGTTTCCAAATGTGTTATAGTCAAAGAGCTTCTAGGTGTTAATATACTGGTGGACAGTTGGGATGTGTGAACCTGAAGTGAACTGGATTGGAGCATTTTGGTTCATTTGTAAATATCCGAGTTGGGCTCAGTTTGTTCACAAGACATTTGGATCATTTTTAAAATCCTTTTTTTCCCATTTTTTCCCTTTTATGGTCCTTGTGACGTGGAAATGCAACATCTCTCACTGCAAAGTTGGACTGGCAATCTGCTCCCAGACAGTTAATGTTGCACCTTTACTGCAAGCTGCTCGCTAACTTTTTCCAGTTCTGACGAAAGGCCATCGACCTGAAACGTTGGGCTGGATTTTCCTGCGTTCCTCCCCTCCCCCACCGCATGTTGCGGGGGGACCCGGGAGACGGCAGGAACCCCAGAAGTTTGGGTTTCCCGGCACGCTGTGAAGTTTTAACTCCACAGCGTGCATATGACGGAAAGGGTGGGTTCCCCGCCCAGAAGTCAGCCTGATTGACAGGTTGTCTTCCAGTCGTGCGGGGAATGTGGACGAGGAGGCCACAGGACCAGGTAGGTGCTGGGCCCAGGATGGGGGCGGGGGGGGTGGTTCCAATGCTGGGGGGGAGCTCCCATCCCCGGGAGGGGTCCGATCCCCGACCCCAGGGCTGAGTCGTGATCCCGGTGGGTGGGGAGGGGTATGCCAGGCCCGGGGGAGGGGGAGTCGTGTCCGATCCCCGACCCCGGGGAAAGGCAGGCTGATGGTAGGGGAGCTTGGGGGGCCGGGAGGAAGCACTCCTGCTCCTCCCGGCCCACAAGGATTGCTCCCCGAGGCTGAGGCCGCCTCATTGCAGCCACCAGGAATCTTGAGCCCCGGGATCCCCAGCCGCCTGAAGTAAAACCAGCAAAGCAGGTAAAAGTAGAGGCTTCAGGCCTCATTATAATATTTAAATTGCCAACCCGCCTCCTGGCAGCGGGTTGGCAGCCCGCCCCCCCGTCCCGCCTGAGTGAAAGGTGAAAGTGGGCGGGTTGGGGTCGGAATTTACATTTTTACATCTTTCACTTCCCCCACGCCTCCAACCCACCCGTTATACCTGTGAAAATTCCGGCCGTTAACTTTGTTTCTCTCTCCACAGATGCTGCCTGACCTGCTGAGTATTTCCAGCATTTTCTGTTTTTATTTCAGATTTCAAGCATCTGCAGTATTTTGCTTTTTATTACACTGAAGGCTGTTCTGAAAGTGTTTAAGCTGTTACTGCTATGAATTCATACATTTCAGGGTGCAATTCAGAATATTGGTGACAACACTTTAACAGCTGAACATGACATTTATCCTGTCTGAAGCAACAAACATGACTTTATGACAGTTGTACATGCACAATCTAGTGTATGCAGAGCTGCTCCAAGATTAAAAGACCTGGATTTGACCGAGTGTGGCATCAAGGAGCCTTAGTAAAATTGAAGTCAATGGGAATCGGGGTGTGGGGGGGGAGGGGGAAACACGGCACTGTGTCATACCTAGGACAAAGGAAAATGGTTGTGGTTATTGGAGGCCAATCATCTCAGTCCCAGGACATTGCTGCAGGAGTTTCCCAGAGCAGTCTCCTAGGCCCAACCATCTTCAACTGTTTCATCAATGACCTTCCCTCCATCATAAGGTCAGAAGTGGGGATGTTCGCTGATGGTTGCACAGTGTTCAGTTCCATTTGCAACTCCTCAGATAATGAAGCAGTCCGTTCCTGCATTCAGCATGGCCTGGACGACATTCAGGCTTGGGCTGATAAGTGGCAAGTAACAATCACGCCACACAAGTGCCAGGCTATCTCCAACAAGCAAGAATCTAACCACCGCCCCTTGACATTCAATGGCATTACCATTGCCGAATCCCCGACCATCAACATCCTGGGGGTCACCATTGACCAAAAACTTAACTAGACCAGCCACATAAATGCTGTGGCTACAAGAACAGGTCAGAGGCTGGGTATTCTGTGGTGAGTGACTCACCTCCTGACTCCCTAAAGCCTTTCCACCATCTACAAGGTACAAGTAAGGAGTGTGATGGAATACTCTCCACTTACCTGGATGAGTGCAGCGCCAAGTTAGCTCGAAACCATCGAGGACAAAGCAGCCCGCTTGATTGGCACCCCATCCACCACCTTAAACATTCACTCCCTCCACCACCGGCGTACCGTGGCTGCAGTGTGTACCATCTACAAGATGCACTGCAGCAACTCGCCAAGGCTTCTTCGGCAGCGCCTCCCAAACCTGTGACCTCTCCCACCTAGAAGAACAAGGGCAGCAGGCGCATGGGAACACCACCACCTCCAAGTTCCCCTCCAAGTCACACACCATCATGACTTGGAAGTATATCGCCGTTCCTTCATCGTCGCTGGGTCAAAATCCTGGAACTCCCTCCCTAACAGCACTGTGGGAGTACCTTCACCACATGGACTGCAGCGGCTCACCACCACCTTCTCAAGGGCAATTAACATTGTGCAATAAATGCTGGGCTTGCCAGCGACGCCCACATTCCATGAACGAGAAAAAAATAACTTCTCTTCTAAACCATCCCAACTCAGGCGGTATAGTGCTGGAGACAGCGGGAAAATCAGATGGTGAGTTCAATTGCCCGTTCTCGCCTGCCCTCTATTTTCCTCCCCCACCCTTGCTAGGAAGGTTGCAAGCCACTCCTTCACTTCCCCCATATGTAAATGGCAACAAGGAGGTGTATTCAGGAGCTCACTCAATTCCCTCCTTCTGCTGCTGATCCCGCCCACCTCAGGGACTGCCAGCGATTTACTAATCCAAGGTCTGAAACAAAATCAACGTTCTCTTCCTCGGGGCTCTGCCGCCCCCTTTAAATGGTTTCATCCTTTTCCTTAGAGGCGATACTGCTACTACTCTTGCCTCCGAGTCAGAAGATTGTGGGTTGCAGTCCCACTGCAGAAACTTGAACGCATAAACCAGGCTGACACTTCAGTACTGTCTATAGAGAAAAAATGTGAGCAAATCTGAGTTCAGCTGCAGGTTTCTGAGATTCGGGCTTTCAGGCTGTTGGTCTCCATCAGCCCTGAGCATCAAAATACCCTGGGGGTTTCCTGAAAAGTAATTTTAAACTTATCTATTTTGTCCTTGACTTACTGCCACCTCCCCCCACTGATCCTCTGAGCAGTAGGAGATTGGGGCAGGTCGTAGCACCAGGTATTAATGTGATGCTGATCGGGGGATTTACAGCTAAATGACACAGGAGACCGGAAATACCCTGCCTACCTATGATAGTAGGTTTATTGGGCCTGAGCCTGCTACAGGTGCAGGCCCAGTATCATCTTGCGAGAAGCACTGGGAAAGTCTAGGGCAGCACATGGGGTGCAGACCTGATTCAATGGGCCGGATATTCCGATCCCTACGGGTGGGTACGCGCTGTGTACCCACCCGTAGGGACATTGGAAATGCCGGTTTCAGGCATGCACAGCGCATGCGCTGGAAACTGGCATTTCCAATCTGTCAAGAATGCTCTTGACAGATCCTCCGAGCTGCCCAGGAGAAGGGCCTCTGCGGGCGGATAGTTCTGCTTTTTGGAGACCCTCCGCCCGCAGAAAACACTTACAATTCTTGCGCCTGGTAAAAGCAGGCGTAAGGCCTGCTTTTACCAGGATAAGAGTTGAAAAAAGTTTTTTTTTTAAATTTCCACTGATTTATCATTTAAAAATACTTTAAAGAAAGGTAAGTTTATTTTTAGCCCCGTTAAAAACTTTAATTATTTTTTTTTCAAAAATTTAAATTTTTGTTTAAAATAGTTAATTTATGTAATTTCAAGTCATTTTAAAAATGTGATGTTTTAAAAAAAAATTATTTGAAGTTTTACTATGTTTTGGGGGTGATCTCCATTCATATAATTGACAGGTCTTCCTGTCAAATGTATGAAAGGAGATTCCCTTCTCTGATTGGCTCCCCATGGCCCACGTGATCCCAGGGACGCTGCGAACTACCTGCGCCCCTGGGATACGTGGGCCCTGCACACCGGCAGTTTGAAGAGGCCCAGCAGCGGAACTGTGCGCCTCCCGGGAGCCCTCAGGTAAGGGCGCAGATTTTTCCAGATCGGAATATCTGGGCCATTGACTCTCTGCTCTGCACCTGGAGAACACTGATTTCTACATGTATAAGGCAGAGGAAAATCTCCTCGGTACTCGGAGCCTCTGTTCAAATTGAGAATGCATGCAAAAACATTGTAAAATGTGTTTAATAGCTTACTAAATAAATTTGAGGACATTGTCAGTCAAGATAAAGTAAAATTCTGACAAAGTGATAATCAATAAAAAATAAAAACCACCTACCTTGCAGGAGTTATTTCTGTTCTCATGCTATTTTCGCTCCTGTGGAAGCTTGCAATTCCATGTCTGTCCTAACTGTGGGGAGCTGATGCCTTGCTGTGGAGGAGTTTGATGTTTATATACATTTTTGTGTTTGTACCATCACAATCGTGATCAACTATAATAAATGATCCTACCCCCAACAAAAACAAAATTGTTTTTATTTTCTAATTGGGTAGTTTGCGAGTTAGAGGAGCGACATCCATTGCTCAATAATGGTGTTGCTATGACGGGGTGGCTGGGATCATTGATTCATGGTGACTTACTTTCTGAGTATGTGTTGTGATTTTTTTTGAGTGGTTCTACTTCTCGCACGGATGGGGGTTGAGAATTGGATTTGTTTCCCCTAGGAGTGTTTGCAGACGATTCAGCTTTGTGTTGTTGATGTCTATGTAAAAACCATGGTTATGCAGCAGTGACTTTATCTGAATTCTGCTAGTCAAAGTATCACACTGCATTTGTATTCCCTAGCAGCATAGTAAAGGGATGCATCTGTCTTCTGAAGGAGCACACACTAGTCTATCAGATTTGAATCACTAGTCTATCAGATTGGAATTAGATCTTCATCTGCAGTTTCATGAATATCTGAATCTCACAGACCTCAAAGCCAAAACTTGGGAGGCATTTGGAAGACGGTCACATTCCTATGACCCTTTTTCTTCCCCTATTATTTTCTTTTTATTAAGTCTTTTTAATCTAATAGTCAAACATTAATATAACAATTGTCTTTTGGATTAGATAATAAATTGTCCTGAGGCTGTGAAAGAAACTATAAAAATGCAAATTCAATCTTTCTTTATTCATACTTTGTAAACTGAAAATTACAATCGTGTGTTAATATAATGCAGAATAATTCATAATTAAGGCCAGCATAAAAAACATTCTACCGCTTGTGGATACATAGGAAAATGTTGCTTAAAATTTGCTGTGCAGGGGAACAACAGCCCCTTAATTCACTACCTATGTTGGTCAGCCCCTTCTCAGTTGCTGCAAGAACTCTAACTTAGCAGCAATGGACTACACATAGCCTGGAAAGTGGAGTTTTTCATCAATATTAAATGTCAATATCAATAGCTAGCTATGAAACAGCCAATATTTGTTATTTAGCAAAATATCAATGCAGTTGTAATTCTTCCATCTGTTTTTAGGCTGTGCTTAGTTTTTGAAAGTGCCTTGGAAATTTGCGCATGAAGTGTTAAATACTACAAAGCAACACACACCTATATTTTTAAATTACATTCATTTTGACATACAGGGGGATTAGGAAAGCCTATGATGGAGCTATTGGCTGTGACATCCATTTACAATAGGTACATCAGCTGATGCTCTACCGGTATATCATTTTGGACTATTTTCTAAGGAATGGTGCACTGGAGACCTAACCAACTATACCACAGAGTAATATAATGTCAGACACATGTTTATGGTTCTTCAACAGACTTTCCAATGTTGTTGCTATGCAGGCAGCAGAAATGCCCAGCACAGGCCAGGCAGCCATGTAATTGGTGACAAGTCATTGTCACCAATGACTGCTTTTTGCAATTGGATCAAGGGACTTGGACGTCTGAGGGAGATTTCCATGCTGTTGCAGGGGTAACAGTTGCTGCATTATGTTTGGACTAAAATAGATTTGGTTAAAGAAGGTTTGGTTGCCAGTTTTAAAAAAAATCTTAATTTAGACATAGAGTCGTAGGGCAGAATTTTCATTGACCCGTGGAGGCGGGTTTGGAGGCGTGTGGGGGGTTAAAATTGCAGATTCGGGGGCCCCGAACCCATCCTGCCCCCAACCCGCCTCCATGCCAGTTTCGCTGGAGGCGGGTACCCGAACTGTGCTGGGACCCGCCTCCCCGAGGCGGGAAGTGGATTAGTGACAATTAACTGCCTGTTAACAGGTAGTTAACAGGCAGTTTTTTGCCTAATCCCTATTTTTAGCCCTGAAGTGTGGGCTTCCCGACAGGTCCGAACCACGCCGTTTTAGCGAGGTGGACCGTGGGTCTGCAGGGGTTGGAGGGGTCGATATGTCCGGTGGGCAGGTGAGTGATGGGTGCATGTGTGCAGAGGTAAGTGTGTAAGGTAAGTGTAAAGTGTGGAAAAAAGTTTTACTTACCTTAACTTCCTCCTGCAGGTGTCAGCCCTTCAGGTCTCGGGAGTCAGAAATCTCACCGGCACAGAAAGCAGAATGGCCGTTGAGCTGTCAAAAGCTGCAGCCTCTGCTTTTTGTTCTGCAGAGATCTCTAAATCAGCCTGAGAGGAAGGAATTAACTTAGAGGACAGATTGTCAGTGTTTGACAGCTTCAAGGAGCTGTCAAATGCTGATATTTCATCTGTCAAAAGCTCTTGACAGATGAAATGTCAATCTGTGACGTCACCTGTTGCCGGGTGGCCCTTAATTATCCTGCTGAGCCCATTGGGTGGGCTTAACAAGGTCAATCAAGGGAAAATACACTGGGTTGGCCACAAGTCGATGGAGGCGGGACTACAACCCAAAAAGTGGGAGTCCCGCCTCCATCAAGTCCCCATTGACAAAATCCAGCCCAGAGAGTTATACAGCACAGAAAGAGGCCCTTCGGCCCATCGTGTCCGCGCCGGCCATCAAGCCCTGTCTATTCTAATCCCATTTTACAGCACTTGGTCCGTAGCCTTGTATGCTATGGCGTTTCAAGTGCTCATCTAAATGCTTCTTGAATGTTGTGAGGGTTCCTGCCTCTACCACCCTTTCAGGCAGTGAGTTACAGATTCCAACCACCCTCTGGGTGAATTTTCTTTTCCTCAAATCCCCTCTAAACCTCCTGCCCCTTACCTTGAATCTATGCCCCCTGGTTACTGACCCCTCTACTAAGGGGAAAAGTTCCTTTCTATCTACACTATGCCCCTCATAAATTTGTACACCTCAATCAGGTCCCCCCTCAGCCTTCTCTGGTCTAAGGAAAACAACCCCAGTCTCTCCAGTCTCTCTTCATAGCTGAAGCACTCCAGCCCAGGTAACAACCACGGTGGCATAGTGGTTAGCACTGGTGCCTCACAGCGCCAGGGACCCGGGTTTGAATCTGGCCTCGGGTGACTGTCTGTGTGGAGTTTGCACATTCTCCCCATGTCTGCGTGGGTTTCCTCCGGGTGCTCCGGTTTCCTCCCACAGTCCAAAAATGTGCGGGTTAGGTTGATTTGGCTATGGTAAATTGACCCTTAGTGTTAGGGGGGGATTAAATATGTGGGGTTACGGGGATAGGATGGGATATGTTAGGGGGAATTAAATACATGGGGTTACGGGGATAGGGTGGGATATGTGTCGGTGCAGGCTCGATGGGCCGAGATGGCCTCTATCTGTACTGTGGGGATTCTGTGTGAGAAAGCAGGGACAGGGTACTGGATTTGGATGATCAGCCATGATCGTATTGAATGGTGGAGCAGGCTTGACGGGCCGAATGGCCTACTCCTGTTCTATGTTTCTACCCTCTCGAATGCAATCACATCCCTCCTATAGTGTGGCGACCAGAACTGCACACAGTATTCCAGCTGTGGCCTAACTAGCATTTTGTACAGCTCCATCATAACCTCCCTGCTCTTATATTCTATGCCTCGGCTAATGAAGGCAAGTATCCCATATGCCTTTTTAACCACTTTATCTACCTGTCCTGCTGCCTTCAGGGATCTACGTACATGCACACCAAGGTCCCTCTGATCCTCTGTCCTTCCTAGGGTCCTACCATTCATTGTGTATTCCCTTGCCTTGTTAGTCCTCCCAAAATGCATCACCTCACACTTTTCAAGGTTAAATTCCATTTGCCACTGTTCTGCCCATCTAACCAACCCGTCTATATCGTCCTGTAGCCTGAGGCTTCCCTCCTCGCTATTTACCACTCCACCAATTTTCGTGTCATCTGCGAACAACACCAGGTTATAGTCCAACAGCTTTATTTGACGAAGGTGCAGCGCTCCGAAAGCTTGTGATTTCAAATAAAGCTGTTGGACTATAACCTGGTGTGCGACTTCTCACATTTCTCCAAGTGGAGACTAATTCTGTCCCTCAGAATTTTTTCCAATAATTTCCCTACCACTGATGTTAGGCTCACTGGCCTGTAATTCCCTGGTTTATCTCTACTACCCTTCTTGAATAATGGTACTACGTTAGCTGTTCTCCAGTCCTCTGGCACCTCCCCTGTGGCCAGAGAGGTTCTGAAAATTTCCTACCTTGCCTCACACAGCAGCCTGGGATACATCTCGTCAGGGCCTCAGGATTTATCCACTTTTAAGCCTGCTAAAACCGCTAGTACCTCCTCCCTCTCAATACTAATTTGTTCAAGTAGATCACAATCCCCCTGCCTGATTTCTATGCCTACATCGTCCTTCTCCATAGTGAACACAGATGCAAAATATTCATTTAAAACCTCACCTACATCTTCTGGCTCTACACACAGATTGCCACTTTGGTCCCTAATGGGCCCTACTCTTTCCCTGGTTATCCTCTTGCCCTTAATATACTTATAAAACACCTTGGGCTGGATTTTGATACTGGGGACGTGATGGAGGCGGGACTCCCACTTTTTGGGTTGTAGTCCCGCCTCCATTGACTTGTGGCCAACCCACTGTATTTTCCCTTGATTGACCTTGTTGAGCCCGCCCAGTGGGCTCAGCAGGCCAATTAAGGGCCACCCGGCAACAGGTGACGTCACAGATTGACATTTCATCTGTCAAGAGCTTTTGACAGATGAAATATCAGCATTTGACAGCTCTGTGAAGCTGTCAAACACTGACAATTTGTCTTCTAACTTGAGTCCTTCCTCTCAGGCTGAGTTAGAAATCATTCCAGCACAGAAAACAGAGGCTGAAACTTTTGACAGCACCACGGCCATTGTGCTTTCTGTGCCGGTGAGATTTCTGACACCCGAGACCTGAAGGGCTGACACCTGCAGGAGGAAGTTAAGGTAAGTAAAACTTTTTCCCACACTTTGCACTTACATTACACACTTACCTCTGCTCACATGCACTCATCACTCACCTGCCCACCGGACATATCGACCCCTCCAACCCCTGCAGACCCACGGTCCGCCTCACTAACTTGGCATGGTGGGACCTGTCGGGAAGCCCACATTTCAGCTTTTAAAATAGGGATTAGGCAAAAAACTGCCTGTTAACTACCTGTTAACAGGCAGTTAATTGTCACTAATCCCCTTCCCGCCTCGGGGAGGCGGGTCCCAGCACAGGTCGGGTACCCGCCTCCAGCGAAACTGGCATGGAGGCGGGTTGGGGGCGGGATGGGTTCGGGACCCCCGAATCTGCAACTTTAACCCCCCACCCGCCTCCAAACCCGCCTCCATGGGTCAATGAAAATCCAGCCCCTTGGGATTTTCCTTTATTTTGCCCGCCAGTGTTTTTTCATGCCCCCTCTTCGCTCTCCTAATTTCTTTTTTAAGTACCCCCCTGCACTTTCTATACTCCTCTATGGTTTCCACTGTTTTTAGTGATCATAGCTAGATAAACACCTTATAAAAATTCAATGAACAGGATATTAGCAGTGGGATCCCTTCATCCTAATGTACAGCTGCATCGTTCTTAAAATCTGTTCAGAAGCATTCTATGTGATATTTCGAAAGTATTGAGAATATTAATTATGTTTGAAAAATTATGTTGTGTATTAACTACCGTAACATGAATCAATAACTTTGCTCAAAATAATTGGAAAGAATATCATTTGAAATGAATGTGTATTGCAGACAATAAGTTACACTCATTTGCTTAATGTACAGGTTTTCAGGTTTACTTCCCCACGCCCGCCCCCACCCCCCTGAGATGTTTAACTGTAGAAGTAATTTTGGTGCGTGTGCATATTTGTAAATGATATTAAATACTACACTTGTAGTTTTTGGGAGATAGCAGCAGCCATCTTGCATTTGCCAGCTATCTGATTCCCAGCAACCAAGAAGGTGGAGGGGGAGAAGCTTTTGACTGTGAGATTAATTTACTTCAGTCTCGCATTCTATTCCAGCCCCCAAATTTTCTCACTATCTTTTCCCTCTCCTTTCGATTCTGTCTCCTGGTACCATCTCTTTCTGTCATTCCATTAAAGTACATTATTAATTGCTTATTTTTATCTTAACAACCGGTACAAATCAGATATAAATGTTTTCAGATTAATCCTGGAGCACGGCCAGATTTGAAGATCCTGCACTTTGAGGGGCAGTTCAGAGAATGATTCGGAAGTGGAAGCCACTTTTTAGATTGAGGTCTTTTTCTTTAAGACATTTAAACCTATAACAAAAGTATTTTTGGTGTTTCAGAAGCCAGAGGCTGAACTTAAAAAAAAAATATTGGTGACTGAGCACACAGTTGGAATTGCTCATGTCCTCGGCTGCATATATACTGCAACATAGAGTGGTGTCACTTTGCATCACCAGTAAAGTTGGAGTGTAAATGCAGCCTGAGAGTAGGCTCAGTGTATTGATGTGCCTTGTATTGAAGCACAGCTCAACAGAGCAAAAGCAGGGGAAAAAAATCAGAGAACAAGCCAACTCGTTCAATCTGGTGCACTGCTTAATGGCTGTTTGCAAATTTGCAAGTCTTATCTTGCAGTGTAGCATGGACAGAGGCCTGAAACAGATTATTGGTCAGCCCTTTTGGGCAGGAGATTCTAAAAATGGCCAACATCTACAAAGATAGTGCGAGGAAAGAGAAAACATGCTTGGGTGGGAAAGCAAACTCTGGTGCTTTATGACATCAGCTTAGTTTAGCCTGAAAGTTCCAAGTAGCAGTCTTGTGATTGCATTAAGAATTTCCTTAGCCTGAGGGAGTGATGTTAGTTGAAGAAATAGTTTGAGGCTGATGAGTTGAAATAATGGGGTTGATTTTCGATTATGGCGTAAATCGGGTGGATGGTAGGTGCAGCATCCACGACAACTACCTGATCTATTTTCGTGGGCTGGCCTCATTTTAGTATTAATGCCAACATTAATCTCGCTCCCTATGGGCAGCTCGTCCATTGGGAGGATGGGAAATCTGACAGGATTGCCATTATTTAAAGGCAGCCCCACCTCTTAAAGGGGAGGGGCACTTTTCATATTGGTGGGGAACCCTCCTGAAAATGCACCATCATTTGCTCTCACACTTTAAAGCACCACCACAGAATTTGGCATGCTGTGTAATTTAGTTAGTGAGTTAGAGGGGTCTGCAATGGAATTGCCAAACACAGGTGAACAAGCACGGAAAGAATGGCCCAGGTAATAGCTTACTGGAGGGAAAGCTCATGCCCTAGCTCTGCTGAAGAGGACAGAATTGCAGACTTCAAGAACACAGCCTTTAAAATAAGGATAATTTCTGTCCATCACCAATTGCTGAATGCATTGGACTGTCTGGCAGGGAGCTTCCTCAGCATGTTGAAGATATGTGGGGTTTTGGTGCATAGCAATGTAACTCTGCAATCATTCCATGGAGTGTGGGATGTGCTCAGTGGACACTGCAGCTGGGCTTTCCATGCAAGAGTCTCTGGCAGCAGTGATAGCATCTCGCAGGGATGCTCACATTGGGGATATGCAGGCTCAGGCTCCACCATCTCCTCCGTCTTGGAAAGGCTGGAAGGCCAAATGGAGAGGGGCTTCAGTTGGATCATTGATCTCCTACATTTCTGCTCTCCCGCAGATCAATGGGAGGGCTGAGATGCAGATCCATTATGTAGCAGTGGTGTAATGGGAATGGCGCATATCACCCTCTCACGTGATGATAACATGCCTGCTCCCCAGCCGCATTGCCACCCCTCTACCAATGCCTACCCTGGTGCCTGGAACCCAGCTGGGCCAGACTGCCCTTCATTCACAGAGATGCTGCAGTTTGCAGCTAGGCCCAAGCTCCTAGAGGGTGCCCATTACAACCATCTCAAGAGCCCTTGACTGAGTCAATGCAGCCTTCCACCTCCCATGATGCAGCCACTGGGGAAGCACCAGAATAACTAATAAGACAGGTTCTAAGGCTTTCCACAAAATGATAATTAGTATTGAGAATTGTTAGGGGACTATGGAAATTATAATGCTTTTTGAAGTCTTTGTGTGTGGAGAGTGTTTTGGAAATAGCTGGTGACCCTGCAATCTTAGTTGACATGGGAACAGTTCATTTGAGGGTTGAAGGATGGGGAGAGATGTTGGACATGACTGTTGATGCAGGGGAACCGCTTTTCAATGAGCTGTTACTGAAGAGCTGTGTTGGATACCTCCCGCTTACTCAACCATCCTCTCTGTAATCAGTGTCATTTTCCTTATGCTGAAGGTCCTTGTCCAATGGTGCCTCCATGTGTTGTCCCCGTTGCAGAACGAAGTTATGCAGCACATAGTAAACCATTATCATATGGACACTCTTTATGGGCTGTATTGCAGGAAGCCCCCAGACCTCTCCAGGCAGTGGAATCACTGCTCGATGAGGGTTCTAGTTGAGCCACGGATCTGATTGTGATCTAGTTTGGCCAGAGAGCGTGGGTTCCTGAGAGGAGTCATGAACCAAGTTTGCAGAGGCCAGCCTTTGATCCCAACCAACCAGCTTCTCATTTGCTGTGCAGGGGTAAAGAGTGGCAGTATGAAGGATCGATATAAGATCAAAGCATCATGTCAGCGGCCAGGAAAGTGGGCAAAGACCTGCATGATGCACTTTTGGTGATCACACACCTGTTTCACATTAATGTAGTGGAAGCCCTTGCGATTCACAGGATTACATAGGATATACAACACAGAAACAGGCCATTCAGCCCAACCAGTTCATGCCGGCGTTTATGCTCCACACGAGGCTCCTCCCGTCTTTCCTCATTTAAATCTATCAGCATAACCCTCTATTCCCTTTTCCCTCATATGCTTGTCCAGCCTCCCCTTAAATACATCTATACTATTCGCTTCAACCACTCCCTGTGGTAGCGAGTTCCACATTCTCACCACTCTTTGGGTAAAGAAGTTTCTTCTGAGTTCCCTATTGGATTTCTTGGTGACTATCTTATATTGATGGCCTCTAGTTATGCTCTTCCCCACAAGTGGAAACATTCTCTGTATCCACTCTATCAAAACCTTTCATGATTTTAAAGACCTCTATTAGGTCACCCCCTCAGCCTTCTCTTTTCAAGAGAAAAGAGAACCAGTTTATTCATCCTTTCCTGATAGGTGTACCCTTGCATTTCTGGTATCATCCTTGTAAATCTTTTCTACACCCTCTCCAGTGCCTCCATGTCCTTTTTATAATATGGCGACCAGAACTGTATGCAGTACTCTAAGTGTGGTCTAACCAAGGTTCCCATGATGTGGAGATGCCGGTGTTGGACTGGGGTGGACAAATGTGAGAAATTGCACAACACCAGGTTATAGTCCAACAGCTTTATTTTAAATCACGAGCTTTTGGAGTGCTGCTCCTTCGTCAGGTGAAGTGAAGAGATGCTGTGCCTATATGCATCTCTTCACTTCACCTGATAAAAGAGCAGCGCTCCGAAAGCTTGTGATTTCAAATAAAGCTGTTGGACTATAACCTGGTGTTGTGCGACTTCTCACATTTAACCAAGGTTCGATACAGGTTTAGCATAACTTCCCTACTTTTCAATTCTATACCTCTAGAAATAAACCCTAGTGCTTGGTTTGCTTTCTTTATGGCATTGCTAACCTGTGTCGCAACTTTTAGTGATTTGTGTATTTGTACTCCGAGATCCCGTTTTTCCTCTACCCCACCCAGATTCGCACCCTCCAAGTGATAAGTGACCTCCCTATTCTTCCTACCAAAATGTAATACCTCACATTTATCTGTGTTGAATTTCATTTGGCAATTATATGCCAATTCTGCAAGTTTATTAGAGGGAAAAATTTGGTTGCTTTGTGCCTCCCGTTAGTGCCCTAAGAGGGCACTAATGGGATGCAAAGCAACAAGCGCCCAGGCGCGGCGATGTTTGCGCAGCTCGTGAAATTGACCAGACATTTTGTGGCGGCGCTAAACACTACCGCCACGATCTCCTGCACCCACAGATCGTGACATCAGTCGAGCGTGCAACGCCCCGGTAGCGCCCCGGACTGGATATTGAGTGGCACCCCCTGCCTTTCTGCCTGCCGCTAGCAACGACAGGTTGAGGGGAGCGTTTTGCAGTCGGGAAGGGACTGGGGGAGCGCTATTTAAAGGCGGCCGCTTCCTGCCTTTTTTTGTCAGCGACATTTTTACACCACGCATTCTGAGAAAGAGAGAGAGACTTCTGGAGAGATTCAACGCTATGTGAAGGAGTTTTGGGTGCTGAGCAGCACTTTGCAGGTTCATTTTGATTTGACCTTCCTTGCATCGATTTAGAAGAGACTGTGGGGGCTGCACTCTGAGCTCTTTCCCTGGGCCTTTCCATTGTTCTTTCCAGCAGATTTGATGTACAGGTCTCTCCAGGCCGAGATTCAAGGCTGCAATGAGCAGGGTGTGGATGGAGAGCAAGATCGACCCTCCCCTTTAAGAACTGGCCAGCGCCAGTGTGTCTGTGTTCCATTGCTGACTGACATCACATGAGCTTTGCCAGCGCTCTGAAGTAGTGCCTCGCTCCTCAGTGTTAGCGCCTTAAGAGAGGTGTGTAGCACCTGATTTAGCGCTCCAATCACCTCCAGTGGCGATAGAAGCCAAGTTTGCAGTCGGAGGCGATAATTAGCGCCAGGCGCTAAACTTTGCGCCCGGCCGATAATTGCGCCCCAAACGGAGCGATACCGAATTTCTCCCCCTTAATGTCCTCCTGTAATTTGTTGCAGTCCTGCTCAGTATTGACTAAACCGCCCCCCCCCCCCCCCACCAATTTGGTGTCATCCACAAATTTAGAGATTATGTTTTTGATTCCAAAGTCTAAATCGTTAATGTAAATTGTGAACAGCAGTGGTCCCACACTGATCCTTGTGGAACACCACTACCCACCTTCTGCCACTGTGAATAGCTACCTTTTACTCCTACTCTCTGCTTTCTGTCCTGAAGCCAGCCAGCAATCCATTCTGCTACTTGTCCCCTGACTCCGCACTCTCTGACCTTGTTCATCAGTCTATTATGGGGTATCTTATCGAAGGCCTTTTGAAATTACATCTACTGCATTACCATTGTCTACTCTCTCTGTTACCTCTTCAAAAAATTCAATAAGTTTGGTCAAGCAAGACTTTCCCTTTTGAAATCTATGCTGACTATTCATTATTATATTTTTGGTTTCTAGATGTTCTTCTATTCTCTCATTTAGTAGGGATTCCATTATTTTTCCTATCACCGATGTTAAGCTGTCTGGTCTATAATTCCCTGGAAATATTCCATCTCCCTTCTTAAATATCGGTATTACGTTAGCTATCTGCCAGTCCTCTGGCACCACACCTTTTTCTAACAAATTATTAAATATGCATAGTAATGCCTCTGCTATCTCTTCCCTAGATTCTTTTAAAATGCATGGATGCAATCCATCCGGACCAGGGGTTTTATCCTCTTTGAGTTTGATTAGTTTATTTAATATATCCCCTTTTTTATTTTAAATGCACTTATCTCATTACTAATCTCATCATCCAATGTCATGTCCACCTGTTCTATCTCCCTGGTAAATACTGAAGCAAAATAATTATTTAATATTTCTGCCATCTCTCTATCGTTACCTGTGATACTACCCTGTCGATCCCTTAATGGCCCTATTCCCATCCCAACCTTCCTTTTTTTATTGATGTACCTGTAAAATATTTTACTATTTTGTTTTATGTTCCATGATAATTTAATTTCATTGTTCCTCTTTGCCTCCCTAATTGTTTTTTTGACTTCTCTCCTAATCTTTTTGTATTCTGCCTTATCATGCACTCCCCTGCTGTCCATGTACTTAATGTATGCCTCTTTCCTTACTCTCAATTGTTCCCTTATGGCTTTATTCACAAAGGTACTAAGCTCGTCTGAAGGAGCCCGCAGTGCAACATGGGTGCAGTCACTTGGGGTGACCTGGCCTTGGGAAACCTTGAAATCTGAGCAAACCCCAGAGTCCTATTATGCTTCTTTCGGATGTGCATGAGGAATGTGATAAAATTGTTTTTTTTAGCGAATATGGCACCAGTCACCTGATTAAGGCAATCATGAACTGCAGACTTGGCTGCTATCCCCTGTGGCAGCCTGGACAGAGTCAGAGGCAAAGAAGTTGAGTCCTGCAGTGACCCTGACTGCAACAGACCATTCTATACTAGCTCAGACAGTTTGTTACAGGTCTTGTTGCAGGAATTGACACAACTCTGTGACAACCTCCCTAGAAAATTGAACTGCAGGTACTGTATGTTGTTCTGGACCTATAAACTCTGCTGGGAGGGTATGAGTACTCCTACTCATCCTATTTTTTCTCCCTGCAACTCTGTGTGGTCCTTCCCTTCCGTGAGCCAAAGTGGAATTGTTAGAAGGACATCCATGATGAAGAAAGTGCATTGCCAGAAGCTCCTCAAGAGTTGAGAACATTGTACAGGTTGAAATAGTCCTAAGTAGCCAAAAACTACCACCTAATCCAAGCAAAGTGTCTCCCAAAACTTCCAGCATTTTACCTGAGAGCAACTAAGGATCCCTTTAAATAGTATTGAAAATGGCATCTTCCCGCTATGGATGATTCAACTGGAATTGAGAATGGAGGTGGTTTAGTACATCAATTTGGTGGAACGCTGACTCACTCACCAAACTGGAGTATAAACAGAGACTGAGATAAATGGCTTGAAAGAAGTAGGACTGATGAAAGGTTTAAATATTTGATGTATTTTGCCCTCAGACTTTTACATCAAATTGTATGACAAGCTTGATAGATATAGGATTTGTATAGTATACAGGGTCCATAACACTAACTTTGCAGCGAGTAAATTATACCAGGAGTACTCGTTACTTGTTTTACCTATTAAGCCTTTTACAAATATACATTACTTTCATTTCAGCTGTTTAAATATGTATTTTTGTTGGAAATGTATTACGATATTGGATTTCTTACTGTAACCTTCTACCTGATTTTCATTATTTGTTTGCTTTGGATTCTTTGTTAGAGAGTGTGATTAACTGAATTTTGAATGTAGTCAGTGGGCAAATTAGAGCTATCTGCCAGTGTTCCCTATGAATGCAATCTGTCTTGATAACTATGTGTATGCACATGTAACAGTGGAATAATTTTCATATTTCTATATGTGGACAGCTATACAATATGAAACAAACGTCTTGTTCCTTCCTCAGTCCCAGCAACACAATCCTATCCTCCATGCTGTTTATTTTACTTGTACTGTAATGTCAAAGAGCTACTTCATAGCTTTCGTATTTAGTACCACTGATAATAGTTAGTTATGTTTGCCATTGGAAGCACTTCTGCCTCCAGCAATGCAACAAGAAACAACCTCTTAAACTGAGCCTCCATGCCACCTGAGGTACTGGAGCTGCCATCGTTCGTTACAGCACTGCCATCGAGGCAAGGTGTACAGCAGTGGTATTGTAAAAAAAAAGTAACCTAAGATATTGATTATTTGCACATGTAAGAATTCTATGAATTGCTGTTGGTGTTCTCTCACCTTGTTACCTTTGATACTAGCATCCAAAATGTGTGTGTATATCTGTGATATTGTATAAGCTGGTAAATTTCCATATCTAATACAATTTATTGATAATTCTCCTACAAACTTATGCTAAAGCGGCAGATGCATAGGGCTGGATTTTACCAGCCCTGAGGAGGTGGGTTTGGAGGCGGGACTGCTGGCAAAATCAAAAAGAATGGGAGCGGGTCCCGAAAGCGCTCCCAACCCACCTCCAAATAATCTTCCCGGGAGTCGGGTACCTGATTTGTGCAGGGATCCGACTCCTAGCGGCGGAAAGAGGATTATAGCCACTTAACTGCCTGTTAACAGGTAGTTAACAGGCAGTTAAGAGGCTTTTTCCCATTTTGAGACTTCTGCTGCGGGCTTCCCGACATTGGGGAACCCCACCAGGGTAAGTGTGGCGTGCTGTGGGTCTGTTGTAATGTTTGTGTATAGATGACAGCTGCAGAAGTGGTGTGAAGGATCCAATGGGACACTGGTGAGTATCAGAGGTAAGGAGATGTTGGGAAAGTCATTTTTAATGTGTTTGGATTTTTCTGTAGGTGACAAGCTTTGAAGTGTTTGTGTGGCCTCACCTCATTGGGATAAGTCATAGATGGCTTCTGTAACCAATAACTGCAGCTGCCATCTGTTTTATCCTAAGGAGAGAGTCATTGGAGAGTCTGAGTGCAAGGGCTCACCTTTGTACAGTGATTGTCAGTGTTTGACAGCACCTCAAAGCTTGCAGTATTTCTTATTTAAGGATAAACATGAAAGATTCTGACATCTTCAATATTATCCGGTCAGCTTCACTGACAGTTATTGACAGTGATGAATTGGTCGGTAGAAATAGATAAAAGAAGAAATAAAGGATTTCAAATAATCAGCTTCAAAGGTTCTAAATTAATCTGTGGTTATGTGCTGAAAATTTCTAATATAAGGTTAAAACATGTTGCAAATTGCAACATATCAGTGTCATAAATTAACAAAACAGTTAGGGCCCAAAATTCCAATGGCGCCGCTGCATCACTGGAAGTGAGGTGGAGTGGGACTGAACTCGCTGGAAATTGCGGAGTCAGATGATTAGCATAATCAGGAATGTGCAGGCTGCATAAATCCAGTTTACAACACCTCTTGTCATTTCCATTTCCCTCCTGTTCTGCTTCCATTGTAAGGGCATATATGGAATATCTAGACTGATTGCCATTGTTAAGGCAGAGGGTGGGAAGTAAAATATTTCCATGCCTGAAACTGCTGAAAGGCAGTTTTCAGAATCTTTCCTTAACAGTTGAGAGAAAAAAAATCTAATCACTCTAGTCAAAGCTGTTATTTCAAAGTTCCACTTCTTGGTTTGACAAGTCATGCAGGCAACTTACTTCTCTTTTCTACCGGCGTAAGTCTGGGACCTTACCTTTTAGGCTCCCGTCAGGTGCAATTCTGGTGGAGTTTCTCGCACAGCAGATTTTCCCCTTGTTATGCAGTCATTTGTAAATGTGCACCATTTTGAGGGTGGGCACTTGTTCTGCGAGCACCCTGTTTCACTGCAATCTAGCATGTATTTTTGAGCAGGTGAAACTCTGGCATATCTGACACATGCCCCAGATTCCAGTCCCCTACATCAGAACTACCCTACTTTTGCCTCCCAAAATTACAGGATGTCAAGCTCTTATTTGTGAAGTCCCTTGTTATGTGTTAGCTTAAGTGATATTGTGCAAAGTTGTGTTTTCAGTGTAAGGTGGACCACTATATTGATAGCTGTGGTACTCCTTCAAAGTAAGTTCCTGTGATCTTCATTAACATCTCACAGCCAATGTTGAAACTGAAATTCTCAAATACATCAGACACAGAGGAAAAGATAAAAAGTGTTTCAAATTAATGTTATTTGTAACACCTCAATGTTTCAGTTTAGATAGATGAAGGAAAATGGGATAAAGGGATGTGGGAACAGACCAGACCCATGGGATTAGAACTACTGTTCATGTGGAAGATAAACGCCAATATTGTCGGGTTAAACTGCCTGTTCCTGTGTTGTACTTTCTATGTAATTCTACATAACAAAATTTTGCATTTATATAGCGCCTTTAACATAGGAAAACATCCCACATGTACGCTGACCACACCCAGCTCTACCTCACCACCACTTTTCTTGACCCCTCCACTGTCTCTAAATTGTCACACTGCTTGTCCAACATCCAGTACTGGATGAACAGAAATTTCCTCCAACGAAATATTGCGGTGGGTAATAATGGCGAACTAACAGCATTCACCGTTACTACCCCTTTGAAACTGGATGTTGCACATGTGCATCTAGAAGCAGAAATCCTGAAGTTGTGGTCAGCTATTCACTGCTCCGACACTGGCTGCGCTGTGCCCCCCCAACCCCGAATAGCTGGCAATCAGTGTTATCAGTGAAATCAGTGAAACCCATGAAAACTTGGGCTTTTCCGCAGTAATATTGAATACCCCATTAAATGTTAAGCCTTGTTGGATTTGGTGTAACTGGGGTTTTAACAGCGTATTGACTGCTAAACCCTGAAAAACTAATTTTAATTTTGTGGAGTGTCAAATTTCTCCATTATGATCAAAAATGCAATTTTTTAAGAAACGTCTTAAATTTTTTTTTTTTTTTTTAAAAGTTTGTTCAGGATATTTCAGGTTCTACCTTATCCCCATGTGAGAGCCCCACGTTTTGTTTTGCTCTCAGTAACATTTTTAAAAAGTAAGGAGAAAAGCAGCTTCTCATTTCCTGGTTCATTGTCTGTGAAAATTCTGCAATGTGATTGGTTGCGTAGACAGCTTGTTGACGTCACAGCAACATCACACTAGGGAATTCCCACTACAGAGCACGAAAAAGGCAAACTTCTCACCACAGAGTTTGTGAGATCTCTGTGGGCAGCTTTCTTTGGGGCCAGCAGTGAATGCCTTTGCTTCGCCACTGACGTCAAACTCTGTTCCCTAGCCACTGACTCCATCACTCTCCCTGGCAACTGTCTGAGGCTGAACCAGACTGTTCGTAACCTTGGTGTTGTATTTGACCTCGCGATGAGCTTCCGTCCACATATCTGCGCCATCACTAAGACTGCCCAATTCCACCTCCGTATCATTGCCCATCTCCGCCCCTGCCTCACCTCATCTGCTGCTGGAACCCTCATCCATACCTTTGTTACCTCTCGACTTGACTATTCCAACGCTTGGCCAGCCTCTCACTTTCTACCCTCTATAAACTTGAGGTCCTCGAAAACTCTGCTGCCCGTGTCCTAATTCGCACCAAATTCCGTTCACCCATCACTCCTGTTCTCGCTGACCTACATTGGCTCCCGGTTAAGGAACGCCTCGTTTTTAAAATTCTCCTGCTTGTTTTCAAATCCCTCCATGCCCTCACCCCTCCGTATATCTGTAATCTCCTTAGCCCTACAACCTTCCAGGATTTGTGTGTTCCTCCAATTCTGGCCTCTTGAGCATCCCCGATTTTAAACGCTCTGCCATTGGTGGCCGTGCCTTCAGCTGCCAAGTCCTGAAGCTCCGGAATTCTTTCCCTAAACCTCTCCACCTCTCTTTCTTCCTTTAAGGTGCTCATTAAAACCTACCTCTTCTGCTATAATAGCCCCTTATGTGGCTCAGTGTCAAATTGTGTTTGATAATACTCCTGTGAAGCGCCTTGGGACGTTTTACTACATTAAAGGCGCTATATAAACACAAGTTGCTGTTGTTGCTGCTGCTGCTGCCACCGCCACCAGATTGTTATATTTAGAAAATATTTGAATAATCAAATCATTTGGTTTTGTGTGGGATTCTTATTTCTAATTGGTAGTTTTCCTGATGAGTACCTCTTTGTATCAGTCTATATGAGTAAATTGGCATGGTTAACTGAACAGGTTCTTTAAGCCAATCAGATTTATTTTTCTTCTCTACAGATATATTTAATGTGCATTCTACACATTTAATGGTTGCTATACCCAAATAATTTATATAGCTAGATCTATTTGAGCTAAAATGCAAGATGTCAGTACTCGTTGTGGAAACTACATGGGTAAGTGCTGAGGTGAGAACTCAGTCCTGACATACAAGCAATAAAATGTTTGCACAAAGCAATTTGACAAGTGCCCTTTTGGTGACCCCACTCAAGAAGCCCAGCGCCACATTGTGATTGTTAACCACCTACTATATAGCTCTTGCCATTAACACATTAGAGGGTGGCTTTGCAATTTCAACACTTCTTGGTAACCTTTTTCTGCGACCTCCTTCATGTTTTTGAAAAAATCTTTGTGCTAGTTAAGGATTTAATTTTTATATAACACATTCTGAAGATCAGAACATGTATTTCTAAATTCCTTCATTGATATAAATACCGACACTATTTTGTAAGCTGGGCCTGTGGATTAAATATGTGAAAGTGTGTTTTTGAAAACTCCATTTTTCTAAATAGCCTTGTAAAATGTTCTGAAATGTTCTAAATTATATCATAAATTTTGAAACTGATTCTTGGCTTTATCAGTGCAAAATAAATTGAGGAAGAACATCTAGGGTTGCTGCTTGTTATCGGGAAATCAGAATTTTGATGGGTAGCACCAGGAGTTTAATGATTACAAATTTTCAAGTTAAATGCTTGAGCACAATTTTGTGTTTACATATTCACCAAGCATCTGGATGGCTGCCGCTGCATGCACCGTTTCAGTGGGACCGAGCTGTTAACCACCCAGCCTCTGACCCAAACTTACTACAGACACAGGCTTACAAACAACATTAACCCTGCCCTTGTACTGTACTTCGTGCCAATTCAGAGTTCTTGCAGCCTTTTGAGCAGACAGGCATCTGCACTTCAAAAACAGTTCTCTTGCCAAACTTTTTCTTGATTGTTTGGCCCAGTTGTACCTCCTTCTTGACCTTCCTATGTTTATTTTTTTTCTGCTTAGACCTGTGAATCTTCCTCCATTTTGTTTTTGTTAGCTTGTAGGCCTTATTCTGATATAAATATTATTCATAACACGAGTTTATTGTGCACGCCATTATTGGCGTGTAAATAAACCCTCAATTTGCGAATCACCACAAATTGCTGGACGATTTGCGCTGCTGTTAGCCTCATGAAAACAGGAGCTCATCGTCAACCTCCCTAAGAGTTTCCAGAAATTATTGCATTTGCGCAGTTAAAATGAATTAAATGTGCTGTAGAAAATTAGGGCTGGTACTTAATGTCGTAAGGACCCTTTTAATGATGAGATTTCTGTTCCTGCAATGCCATTCAATATCTCCAGCACCAAAAGGGAACAATTGAAACCTTGGAGACTCATTCCTACAGGTAGTAAATTGTTCTTAGAGGTTTTTAAAATTTAAAAAAAAATTTTTAAAAACTTTTTTTTAGTTTTGCTTTCTGTCTTTTTTTTCTTTTTCTTAAGCCAATCTTTCTTTCCCGTACATGATTTCTCTTTCTGTATCTAACATGACAAATTCACCATATTTCCTTCTCCATCTTTCCTCTGTTTCTTTCTCTAGCCTTAAATCCCATTGGTTAATGAGATAGACTGTTGGTCACTAAGATCCCAGATTCCCCATTGACCTCGCCGTTCTCAGCTCGAACTTCCAGCAATTTGTGGCAAAACAAATTTTGAGCTGAAGGGTGAGGAAAAAAATGTAATGGGGCATGCTGCTCCAGCAAATTCTGGGCCATTGAAAGAATATGAGCAGAGGTATTAGAAATTGACAGATTCATGTACTACCTGGTCAAATTTAATTCTCCTAATGCACAAATGGATGAATTTTGCGCCAGTACATTAGAATTTTTGGCTTCAGTCCAGCTTTGCTTTGGAATCTATTTAAAGATCAGACTGACTTGGTGGATCAGTGCATTGCACAATGCATAGAATTCCTCTCATGGGAAGTCCACTTTTTTATTGAAGCCAGTGCAGAGTGAATGTTAGATGTTTCCCTCTAGTTGGTTTAAGCATGACTTTGGTAAAGGATCAGGTCACCTACCTAGCTTTTTGCCCAGATGTTGGTATACAATCATGAAAGGAAACTGGACAGCTTAAATATAAAAATGGGAAAGACTGATTGATTTATTTTTAAAAATATGATATATAGGGCTGGATTTTCAATGACCTGTGGAGTCGGGTTTGGAGGCGTGTGGGGGGTTAAAGTTGCAGATTCTCTGACCTGCAATGATGACATCATCAGAGGTGACTTTCAGACTGAAAACACTAATTGGTTCATGGGTTCCCACATGCTGGAACTCAATTGCCCAATTAAGTTAAAATTGCATCAATCTCCCACATCCAATTGCAGGCAGGTGGATAACACGAAATGCGGATGACATGACCCCAACCCACCCCAGTATCAAAATCCAGCCCATAGTCTTTCTAAACTAATCTACGTTAAAAGGTTTAACTCATTAAAGATATTGAGTTAATATGAAAGCAGCAGTGGGATTTAGAAGAAGAAAAAGCTATGCCATATTCCTGGTGCCCTAATTTTGGGATTGTCATTAGAAAGATGACTGTGCTGCTTCAATTTTTGTGTGTGGGTTTAGCACTAATGCCTGTAATGAATAGCAATCCTAGAATAATTGTAATGAAAAAGAAGACAGAAACGTAGGGTCAAGTTCACGGATTTTCAGGGAGAAGATATTAGAATACTTTAACGACTTCCAATCAATATGCCATCTCAGGAAATGTAAACTTTGAATCGGGCCTAATCCAACGTTACAATAGCCAATCCTGAGACCCAAGTACATACACATGCCAAATGCAACAGCATGATACTGATAACTATTGACTTGATGAGGTAACTATTGACTTGATCTATGTAACAATTTTAGGCTTTTGCCTTGGATATTCTCTTGGGTACAGTAGTGCTAGTTATTCCTGTAAATCATCTGAGTGTCTTACATTTATGGATATGAGTGTACTGCCCAATATCTAACTATATGACAGGATAACTCAGGGGTGTAAAAACAGTACCATCTTGTGATCTGAACTGGATATTTGAGTGTTTCATGCATATCTCTGCCATCTTTTCAAAGATGGACCAAGAAAACATTTGGTAATATAGGGCCAGATGCAAATCATTACGCTGCTTTATTTCACATCAAGTGAACATACGGAGCAACTGTTATGATTGGACTCACTTAGTTCAATCGATACAACATGTGTTCATATAATAGAAAATTATTAACACGCTATGCTTCCCCATTTCAGTGGATCATCGTTCTTGTCATCTTGCTTTAATTAAGGAAAGTAAATTTGAACTACACTCCTGAAGCGTTTGCAACCAACTTCAGCCAGAAGTGCCGAGTGGATGATCCATATCGGCCTCCTCCTGAGGTCCCCACCACCACAGAAGCCAGTCTTCAGCCGATTTGATTCACTCCATGTGATATCAAGAAATGGCTGAGCGCACTGGATACAGCAAAGGCTGTGGGCCCCGACAACATCCCGGCTGTCGTGCTGAAGACTTGTGCTCCAGAACTAGCCGCGCCTCTAGCCAAGCTGTTCCAGTACAGCAACAACACTGACATCTATCCGACAATGTGGAAAACTGCCCAGGTATGTCCTGTCCACAAAAAGCAGGACAAATCCAATCCGGCCAATTACTGCCCCATCAGTCTATTCTCAAAGTGATGGAAGGTGCCGTTGACAGTGCTATCAAGCAGCACTTACTCACCAATAATCTGCTCACTGATGCCCAGTTTGGGTTCCGCCAAGACCACTCAGCTGCAGACCTCATTATAGCCTTGGTCCAAACATGGACAAAGGAGCTGAATTCCAGAGTTGAGGTGAGAGTGACTGTCCTTGACATCAAGGCAGCATTTGACCAAGTGTGGCATCAAGGAGCCCAGTAAAACTGAAGTCAATGGGAATCGGGAGGGAAAACTCTCCACTGGCAAGAGTCATACCTAGCACACAGGAAGATAGTTATGGTGGCTGGAGGTCAATCATCACAGCCCCAGGACATCGCTGCAGGAGTGCCTCAGGGCAGTGTCCTATGCCCAACCATTTTCAATGAACTTCCCTCCATCATAAGGTCAGAAGTGGGGATGTTTGCTGATGACTGCACGGTGTTCAGTGCCATTCACAACTTCTCAGATAATGAAGCAGTCCGTGCCCGCATGCAGCAAGATCTGGACGACATTCAGGCTTGGGCTGATAAGTGGCAGGTAACATTTGCACCAGAGAAGTGCCAGGCAATGAATATCTCCAAAAAGAGAGCGTCTAATCACCACCCCTTGACATTCAATGACATTACCTTTGCCAAATCCCCCACCATCAATATCCTGGGGGGGTCACCATTGACCAGAAACTTAACTGGACCAGCCACATAAATACTGTGTCAACAAGAGCAGATCAGATGCTAGGTATTCTGCGGCGAGTGTCTCACCTCCTGACTGCCCCAAAGCCTTTCCACCATCTACAAGGCACAAGTAAGGAGTATGATGGAATACTCTCCACTTGCCTGGATGAGTGCAGCTCCAACAACACTCAAGAAGCTTGACACCATCCAAAACAAAGCAGCCCGCTTGATTGGCACTCCATCCACTACCTTAAACATTCACTCCCTCCATCACCGGCGTACCGTGGCTGCAGTGTGCACCATCTACAAGATGCACTGCAGCAACTCGCTAAGGCTTCTTCAGCAGCACCTCCCAAACCCGTGACCTCTACCACCTAGAAGGACAAGGGCAGCAGGTGCATGGCAACACCACCACCTCCAAGTTCCCCTCCAAGTCACACACCATCTTGACTTGGAAGTATATCGCCGTTCCTTCATCGTCGCTAGATCAAAATCCTGGAACTTCCTCCCTAACAGCACTGTGCGAGTACCTTCACCACACGGACTGCAGCGGTTCAAGAAGGTGGCCCACCACCAGCTTCTCGAGGGCAACTAGGGATGGGCAATAAATGCTGGCCTTGCCAGCGATGCCCACATCCCATGAACAAAAATATTTAAAAAATTCTAGCCTAATGAACCTAGCAAAAGTTTTCCCTTTGTAAATTTCTGTTTAGAAACCTGTCATTGAGTGTTATAGTCTCCTTTTATTTCAATGATGGCCTGGGACCAGGAACCTCCCAACACAATGGGTGCGAGGCATTTGTGGATAACAAGACAGACAAACAAATGACTTATTGTTTACCGGCTATGGGGAAACAATTTCGATGCTTACCTTAATCACCATTTTTCTCAGTGCCTTGTTTTTTGCACTTATGTGAATACACGTAATTTTAATTGCAACCCTTAAATGTATCTTTTTTTCAAAATCCTTCCTGTGGAGCAAAACAAAAGACCAAAAATTCGGAAAGATAACAAACTCGAGCGTTTCTGAAAAAAGTGCTTTGAAAACAAGTACCTGTTGGCTGTAGACTGGGTTACAAAGGGATGAGCTGTTCTGAAGCCAACTGGCGCAGAAGAAACCTGCTAGAAAATTCATCACATGATTTTCTGTAGTGACAATGGCCACAGTAAACCCCAATCATTTCAGCAGAATTGTACAAGACCAAATTTTAAAAAATAAAATAATACCAATGTTCTTCCAGGAATTGGTTCAAGTGCAATAGTTAGATTAGCTTTGGCTCTGTGATGTGTTGTAATAGTCTTGGATGCAGCCTCAGGGACCACTTATGACTCTTTACAATTACATGTTGAAATCAGAATGATGTACATCTCGGGAGTGCTGCATATTCTTGATTGAGGAACTGACTGACATATCTAATTCCCTCATGGCTAAATGCTAGGATATGCAAAAAGTTACAGTAATAAGGGAAAGATAAATTTTAAAATAATGAACACTTCAAAAAGTTACTTTGGTTGTGCAAATCATAGAATCATAGAAGATAGGAGCAGGAGTAGGCTACTCGGCCCCTCTAGCCTGCTCCGCCATTCAATGCGATCATGGCTGATCATCCAAATTCAGTACCCTGTCCCTGCTTTCTCCCCATATCCCTTGATCCTTTAGTCTTAAGAAATATATCCAACTGCTTCTTGAATCTATTTAATCAATTGGCCTCTACTGCCTTCTGTGGCAGAGAATTCCACAGGTTCACCACTCCCTGGGTGAAGAAATTCCTCCTCATTTCTGACCTAAATGGCTTACCCCTTATCCTTAGACTGTGACCCCTGGTTCTGGACTCCCCGACCATCGGGAACATCCTTCCTGCATCTAGTTTGTCCTGTCCTGTCCTGTCCTGTCAGAATTTTATAAGTTTCAATGAGATCCCCTCTCATTCTTCTAAACTCTAGCGAGTATAAGCCCAATCGACCCAATCTCTCTTCATACGTCATTCCTGCCATCCCAGGTATCAGCCTTGTGAATCTTCGCTGAACTCCTTCCATGGCAAGAACATCCTTCCTCAGATAAGGCGACCAAAACTGCACACAGTACTGAAGGTGTGGTCTCACCAAGGCCCTGTACAACTGCAGCAAGACATCCTTGTTCCTGTACTCAAACCCTCTCGCTATGAAGGCCAACATACCATTTGCCTTCTTTACCGCCTGCTGCACCTGCATGCTTACCTTCAGCGACCGGTGCACAAGGACACCCAGGTCTCATTGCACTTCCCCTTCTCCCAATCTATTGCCATTCAGATAATAATCTGCCTTTCTGTTTTTGACACCAAAGTGGATAACCTCGCATTTATCCACGTTATATTGCATCTGCCACGCTTCTGCCCAATCACCCAACCTGTCCAAATGATCCTGGAGTTTCTCGGCATCCTCCTCGCAGCACACACGCCCACCCAGTTTTGTGTCGTCTGCAAACTTGGAGATATTACATCTAGTTCCCTTGTCTAGATCATTAATATATATTGTGAATAGCTGGGGTCCAAGGACCGATCCCTGCGGTACCCCACTAGTCACTGCCTGCCACTCGGAAAAAGACCCGTTTATTCCAACTCTTTGCTTTCTGTCCGCCAACCAGTTCTCTATCCAAGTCAATACCTTGCCCCCAATCCCATGTGCCTTAACTTTACACGCTAATCTCTTATGCGGGACCTTATCAAAAGCCTTTTGGAAGTCCAAATACACCACATCCACTGGTTCTCCCTTATCTATTTTACCAGTTACATCCTCAAAAAATTCCAGTAGATTAGTCAAGCATGATTTACCTTTTGTAAATCCATGTTGACTTTGTCCGATCCTGTCACTTTTTTCCAAGTGCTCTGCTATTACATCTTTTATAATGGACTCTAGCATTTTCTCCACTACCGATGTCAGGCTTACCGGTCTGTAATTCCCCGTTTTCTCTCTACCTCCCTTTTTGAATAGTGGGGTAACATTAGCTACCCTCCAATCCATGGGTACAGTTCCAGATTCCATCGAATGTTGGAAGATGATCAGCAATGCATCTACTATTTCGAGGGCCACTTCCTTAAGTACCCTAGGATGTAGATTATCAGGCCCTGGGGATTTATCGGCCTTCAATCCCTTCAATTTCCCTAACACCATTTCCCTACAAATACTGATTTCTTTCAGTTCCTCCCTTTCAATAGACCCTATGTTCCTCAACATCTCTGGGAGGTTATTTGTGTCCTCCTTTGTGAAGACAGAACCAAAATATGTATTTAATTGGTCTGACATTTCTTTGTTCCCCATTATAAGTTCCCCTGATTCTGACTGCAAGGGACCTATGCTTGATTTCACTAATCTTTTTCTCTTCACATATCTATAAAAGCTTTTACAGTCAGTTTTTATGTTCCCTGCAAGCTTACCCTCGTATTCTATTTTCCCCTTCTTAATTAATCCCTTTGTCCTCCTTTGTTGAATCCTAAACTGCTCCCAATCCTCAGGGTGACTGCTTTTTCTGGCCAATTTATGTGCCCTCTCCTTGGATCTTATGCTATCCCCAATTTCCCTTGTTAGCCACGGTTGAGTCACCCTTTTTGTTTTATTCTTATGCCAAACTGGGATGAACAAATTCTGTTGTTCGTCCATGCGGTCTTTGAATGTTTGCCATTGCCTATCCACCGTCAACCCTTTGAGTGACATTCCCCAATCAATCCTACCCAATTCGCACCTCATACCATCGTAGTTTCGTTTATTTAAATTCAGGACCCTAGTCTCTGAGTCAACTACTTCACTCTCCATCCTAATGAAGAATTCTATCATATTATGATCGCTCCTCCCCAAGGGGCCTCGCAGAACAAGATTGCTAATTAATCCTTTCTCATTGCATAATACCCAGTCTAAGATGGCCTGATCTCTGGTTGGTTCCTCGACATATTGGTCCAGTAAACCATCCCATAAACACTCCAGGAATTCCTCCTCCATAGTCTTGTTACTAATTTGGTTAGCCCAATCTATATGTAGATTAAAGTCACCCATGATGACTGCTGTGCCCTTATTGCACGCTTCTCTAATTTCCCTTTTAATGCCATCCCCAACCTCCGCATTACTGTTTGGAGGTCTATATATCACTCCCACTAACGTTTTCTGCCCCTTGTTATTTCTCAGTTCAACCCATACAGATTCCACATCATCAGAGCTAATATCTTTCCTTTCAATTGTGTTAATCCCCTCTTTAACCAGCAATGCTACCCCACCTCCCTTTCCTTTTTGCCTATCTTTCCTGAATATTGAGTACCCCTGGATGTTGAGTTCCCAGCCTTGGCCACCCTGGAGCCATGTTTCGGTAATCCCAATCAAATCATATTCGTTTACCTCTATTTGCGCAGCTAATTCATCCACCTTGTTCCGAATGCTCCTTGCATTAAGACACAAAGCCTTCAGGCTTGTTTTTTTAACGCTCTTAGACCTATTAGAATTAGTATTTACTGTGGCCATGTTTGATTTAAACCGTTGTTTTCTCTGACTGCCACTTTTGTTTTTCTCCTTCCTATCTTTTGCTTTTATCCTTGTTTCCTTTTCCTCTGTCTCCCTGCTCAGGTTCCCAACCCCCTGCCATTTTAGTTTAAACCCTCCCCCACAGTACTAGGAAACACTCCCCCTAGGACATCGGTCCCGGCCCTGCCCAGGTGTAGACCGTCCGGTTTGTACTGGTCCCACCTCCCCCAGAACCAGTTCCAATGCCCCAGGAATTTGAATCCCTCCCCCTTGCACCATTCCTCGAGCCATGTATTCATTTGAAATATCCTTCTATTTCTACACTGACTAGCACTTGGCACTGGTAGCAATCCTGAGATTACTACCTTTGAGGTCCTATTTTTTAATTTACCTCCTAACTCCCTATATTCTGCTTTTAGGACCTCATCCCGTTTTTACCTATATCGTTGGTACCTATATGCACCACGACAACTGGCTGTTCACCCGCCCCTTCCAAAATGCTCTGTAGCCGCTCTGAGACATCCTTGACCTTTGCACCAGGGAGGCAACATACCATCCTGGAGTCTCGTTTGCGGCCGCAGAAACGCCTATCTATTCCCCTTACAATTGAGTCCCCTATCACTATAGCTCTCCCACTCTTTTTCCTCCCATCCTGTGCTGCAGAACTACCTATGGTGCTAGGAAGTTTGCTGCTGCTGTCTTCCCCTGATAAGTCATCTCCCTCAACAATATCCAAAGCAGTATATCTGTTTGAGAGGGGGATGGCCACAGGGGACCCCTGCACTACCTGCCTGCGCCTATTACTCTGCCTGGTGGTCACCCATTCACTTCCTGCCTGTACACCCTTTACCTGCGGTGTGACCAACTCCCTAAATGTGCTATCCACGATGTCCTCAGCATCGCAAATGCTCCAGTATGCATCCATCCACAGCTCCAGCGCCGCAATGCGGTCTGTCAGTAGCTGCAGCTGGATACACCTCCCGCACACATGGTTGTCGGGGACACAGGAAGTGTCCCTGATTTCCCACATAGTGCAGGAAGAACATGTCACAGCACCGAGCTGTCCTGCCATGACTTACCCTTTAATTAATTAATTTAAATTAAATTAAAATTAAATGGATCCCACCAATCACACTGGAATTAAGTGATATACTCAGGGGCCCTTGCTTAACAGTAGTCCCCACTACACAAAGAGACCGTAGAAACCACAAAATTTAAGTTTAGAAAAATTGAGAAAGAAAACACTCACCAACCAATCACTTACCTGCTTTTTGGTGACGTCACACTACGAATACTTTTTGCTTCCCTCTCCCGGAACCTGGATTTGTAAGCCGCCTCGGGGCTCACCTTAAGTACCGCCGCTCGCCGCCTCTTTTCCCTCGCAGGTCCGCCGCCTCTGCCGCCTCGCCGCTCTAGTATGCTTATGTATGGACTCACCTGAGGTGGATCAGATAATTCAACAATGAAACTGAGATGGGCTGAGGATGATAGGTAAAAATCACTGGGATTCAAACAAATCAGTTAGAGTATGACCAAAAAAGGAAGGAATTAATTAAACAAATAATAAATATAGGAAAGTCTGTGAAAGGAGTAAAAAGGTGTTAACATAAGAACATAAGAAATAAAAGCAGGAGTAGGCCATACGGCCCCTCGAGCCTGCTCTGCCATTCAGTAAGATCATGGCTGATCATCGACCCCAACTCCACTTTCCCGGCCGACCTCCGTATCCCTTGAGTCCCCTAGAGTCCAAAAATCTATCTATCTCAGCCTTGAATATACTCAAAGACTCAGCATCACAGCCCTCTGGGGCAGAGAATTCCAAAGATTCACAACCCTGTGAGTGAAGAAATTCCTCCTCATCTCCGTCTTAAATGGCCAACCCTTATCCTGAGACTATGCCCCCTAGTTCCAGACACTCCAGCCAGGAGAAACAACCTCTCAGCATCTACCCTGTCAATCCCCTTCAGAATCTTGTATGTTTCAATGAGATCACCTCTCATTCTTCTAAACTCCAGAGAGTATAGGCCCATTCTACACAATCTCTCATCATAGGACAGCCCTCTCATCCCAGGAATCAATCTAGTGAACCTTCGTTGCACTGCCTCCAAGGCAAGTATACCCTTCCTTAGATAAGGAGACCAAAACTGTGCACAGTACTCCAGGTGTGGTCTCACCAAGGCCCTGTACAATTGTAGCAAGACTTCCTTACTCTTATATTCCAACCCCCTTGCAATAAAGGCCAACATGCCATTTGCCTTCCTTATTGCTTGCCGTACCTGCATGCTAGCTTTCTGTGTTTCTCGCACGAGGACACCCAAATCTCTTTGAACACAAACATTTAAACGTTTCTCACCATTTAAAAAGTATTCTGTTTTTCTATTCTTCCTACCAAAGTGAACAAGCTCACATTTCCCGACATTGTACTCCATCTGCCAACTTACTGCCCTCTCACTTAGTCTATCTACATACTGTGAGGAGAACACAAAGGGCTGGATTTTACCTGCCGAGATGAGTTGGGGGTGGGAATGCTGCCTTCCGGGTTCTATCCCGCCCCCAGTGACGTCCGAAGGCACAGACGCTATTTTTCCCCTGATTGGCCTTGTTAAGCCCGCTCTGCGGGCTTGCCAGCCAATTAAGGGAAAGCCAGTGTCAGATGACGTCAGTTGATGACGCTTCATCTGCCGGCTTTCTTAAAGTGACATGAACCTTTTATTTTTGACAGATGATTTGACAGTGTTTGACAGCATTGAGGTGCTGTCAAACACTGACGATCACTGTACAAAGGTGAGCCCTTGCATCCAGGCTCTCCAATGACTCTCTCTTTAGGATAAAACAGATGGCAGCTGTAGGTGAGGGTACAGAAGCGATCTGTCACTTCTCCCAATGAGGTGAGGCCACACAAACACTTCAAAGCTTGTCACCTACAGATAAATCTAAACACATTAAAAATGACTTTCCCAACATTTCCTTACCTCTGATACTCACCAGTGTCCCATTGCATCCTTCACACCACTTCTGCAGCTGTCATTACACACAAACATTACAACAGACCCACGGCACGCCACACTTACCCTGGCTGGGTTCCCCAACTTCGGGAAGCCCGCAGCAGAAGTCTCAAAATGGGAAAAAGCCTCTTAACTGCCTGTTAACTACTTGTTAACAGGCAGTTAAGTGGCTATAATCCTCTTCCCACCGCTAGGAGTCGGGTCCCTGCGCAAATCAGGTACCCGACTCCCGGGAAGATTGGTTGGAGGCGGGTTGGGAGCGGGTTTGGGACCTGCTCCCAATTTTTTTGATTTTGCCAGCTGTCCTGCCTCCAGACCCGCCTCCTCGTGGCTGGTAAAATCCAGCCCGAAGATTCTGCAAAGGGATATAGATCGCTTTGTATCGTCAGCAAACTTGGATACATTACACTCAGTCCCTTCATCTAGGTCATTAATATAGATTGTAAGTAGCTGAGGCCCCAGCACTGATCCTTGCGGCACCCCACTAGTTACAACCTGCCAACCTGAAAAAGACCCGTTTATCCCTATTCTCTGTTTTCTGTCCATTAACCAATCCTCTATCCATGCTACTATATTACTCCCAACCCCATGAGCCCTAATCTTGTGTAATAACCTTTTATGTGGCACCTTATCGAATGCCTTTTGGAAATCCAAATATACTGCATCCACTGGTTCCTCTTCATTCTACCCGGCTAGTTACATCCTTAAAAAACTCTAATAAATTTGTCAAACACGATTTCCCTTTCAGAAAACCATGTTGACTCTGCCTTATCATGTTATGATTTTCTAAGTGCCCTGATACCACTTCCTTAACAACGGATTCCAGCATTTTCCCGACAACTGATGTCAGGCTAACTGGCCTGTAGTTCCCTGTTTTCTCTCTCCCTCCTTTCTTGAATAGCAGTGTCACATTTGCTGCCTTCCACTGAAAAAAAAAAGCTGTTGGAAAGTATGCAATGAATGAACAAAGAAAATGAGACGGTAAAACAGGCAATAAGGAAAAATATTGATTTCCCCTTCGCAACTGATATTTAGTGTTAGTTTACTGTGATTTCTAGAGGTGTTTTTCTTGCATGTGATAAAATATTAATGCTTGATAACTGAATCAAACTTTTAATTAGAGTTCCATTACAGGTTTTGTGTTTCTGTAAAATTAATTAGACTATAATGCTAGATTTTTCTTCCAACTAACGATTCATGGATGGATTTTATGTGAAAATACTTGATCTCTGGCAGTGGGATTAAGACATAGTTCAATCTTATGGTTCTGTTAATGTTCATAAACTATTTGCACTTCTCTCTCACAGTTTAGAAATGTCAACAGAACTGTAAGATTGAAGCATTAATTTCTTGCAAAATAACGAAGTAGAAATTAATTTGTATTGCAGTAACAGCTGGTAATTATTAAAAGGAGTTGTATCCTGGTTTACTGTAAATATATTATGGGGAAATAATTTACATTTTTAATTTTAGATAAGTTATATAAGATTGATAATGAACACCCACAGATCTACAAGATTTAAGTCTGAGTATTTGCTGTCTTTTTATTTCCTTCCTTATGTTGCTGTTTAGCACCATGTTATTTTTCTGTGGCTGGCAGACAAGAAATTTTCGGGGTCATGAACCTCTGCGCATTTAGTGTCAATCCTGGTCCACGATCAATGAGACATGTTGAATTGGAGTGACAGGAGCACTGATACGCAACCCTGTGTCTTTCTGGCTGGGAGGTGAGGAACCCTCCACCTGAGCTATACGCCTGTCTGAAACAATTACCATATAAACAAAGCAAATAAAAGAGTTTGGCAGTATAAATAATGAATGATATTATACCAGCCTGTAAATTTAAAAGGTCTGAAATAAGTTATCCTGCTTCAGTATTTATAATGCATAATGAAAGGGTATATGTTGGGTTGTATGTAAAACAACAAAAAGAACAACTTGCATTTATATAGCACCTTTAAAGTAGTAAAATGTCACATAGAAACATAGAATCTAGGAGCAGGAGTAGGCCATTCGGCCCGTCGAGCCTGCTCCACCATTCAATACGATCATGGCTGATCATCCAAATCCAGTACCCTGTCCCTGCTTTAATCCCCACAGTACACATATCCCACCCTACCCCCGTAACCCCACGTATTTAATTCCCCCTAACATATCCCATCCTATCCCCATAACCCCACATATTTAATCCCCCCCTAACACTAAGGGTCAATTTATCATAGCCAAATCAACCTAACCCGCACATTTTTGGACTGTGGGAGGAAACCGGAGCACCCGGAGGAAACCCACGCAGACACGGGGAGAATGTGCAAACTCCACACAGACAGTCACCCTAGGTCAGGTTCGAACCCAGGTCCCTGGCGCTGTGAGGCACCAGTGCTAACCACTATGCCACCGTGTTGCCCACCGTGTCACAAGGCGCTTCACTGGAGCGTTATCAAACAAAATTTGATACGCGTCACACAAGGAGATATTAGGACAGATGACCAAAAGCTTGGTGAAAGAGTTGGTTTTAAGAAGTGTCTTAGAGGAGGAGAGAGAGGCAGAGAGGGGGAGTGGTTTAGGGAGGGAATTGAAGTGTTTAGGGCCTAGGCAACTGAAAGCACAGACGCCAGTGGTGGAGTGATTAAAATAGGGGATGCGCAAGAGGCCAGAATTGGAGGAGGCTTGTACAGCTGGAGGAGGTTACAGAGATATGGAGGGGCGAGGCCCTCGAGGGATTTGAAAACAGGGATGAAAATTTTAAAATTGAGGTGTTGCTGGACCGAGAGCCAGTGTAGGTCAGCGAGTACAGAACTGAGGGTGAACGGGACTTGGTGTGAGTTAGGACACGACCAGAAAACGTTTGGATGTGCTCAAGTTTATGGAGGGTGGAAGATGGAAGGCCAGCAAGGAGAGAGTTGGAATAGTCAAGTCCAGTGGGACCAAAGTCATGGATGAGGGTTTCAGCAGCAGAGGATGAGGGATGGGGTGCTCCAGGGATGAGGAACTTCAGTTACATGGATAGACTAGAGAAGCTGGGGTTGTTCTCCTTGGAGCAGAGAAGGTTGAGAGGAGATCTGACAGAGGTGTTCAAAATCATGATGGGTCTAGACAGAGTAGATAGAGAGAAACTGTTCCCTTGGCGGAAGGGGTCAAGAACCAGAGGGGACAGATTTAAGGTGATTGGCAAAAGAACCAAAGGCGACATGAGGAAAAACTTTTTTGCGCAGCGAGTGGTTAGGATCTGGAATGCACTGCCTGAAAGGGTGATGGAGGCAGACTCAATCGTGGCTTTCAAAAGGGAATTGGATAAGTACCTGAAGGAAAAATATTTGCAGGGCTACGGGGAAAGGGCGGAGGAGTGGGACTAGCTCAACTGCTCTTGCAGAGAGCCGGCACGGACTCGATGGACCAAATGGCCTCCTTCTGTGCTGCAACCATCCTATGATTCTATTAGCTGAAGCAGGGGCGGAGTCGGGCGAAGTGGAAGTAGGCAGTCTTGGTGATGGTGCGGATATGTGGTAGGGAGCTCATCTCAGGGTCAAAAGACTTCTTATTCATAAAAGAACAGTTCAATCTGCAACTTAGACATGCAATCCCAACCTCCACATACCACTTTCACTTGATCTTAACCGTCAGCAGTGAGTGCTTACATGGCATAACTGATTTTAGTAGGGGCCTGATATTCCTAGCGACACCAATTTTAAGAGAAAAGTACAAGTGAGTAAATACGTAGAAGTTACAACAGATAAACAAGCTATTCAGCCCAACCAGTCCGTGTTGGCATTTACCCTTCACACGAGTCCTAATCATACATACCTGCCCTGTTCCTACATCCCTTTATCACCTTTTGCTTCATCTACCCATCCAATCAGATCTTGAATGTTGACATAGCTTTTGCTTCAGCCACTAACCCTATAAGTGAATTCCACAGCCTTGCAATGCTTTGTGTAAAAAGCAATGTCAAGCTAGAAAATACTAACAGTGTGTAGTACTGCTCTGAGGATTCCTACCCCTCCAAAAATAGATTAATGAACATTAACAAGAAGGCAGGAAATAAAGCCAATTTAACTTGAGGTCTTGTTACTGGCTAATTGTTGCAGAATTAGACATTTCTGGAGGGTAATTTCAAGTCAATACTTGAAGTGAAGCTCAACATTATTGAGATTAATGAAAGAGAAATTACCCAAGTGCAAACATAACAGTGATGCAGAGGAGGACGAGGAGAAAATGGTCTGGTTCTGCAGAGGGCATAAGAGACATCTGACTTGCAGCAGGCACTACCCCGTGCAGTGTGGGCTGGGTGGTGGCCGGGGGTGGGGGGGTGGCGCGGGTGCTGTAGATGATGCCCATGCCCATTGATTGCTGTGGGACTTAGGAAGGCAATATCCAGGCACATTGATCACAATCACTAACTATTTTTTTTTGGCACTTTACTACTCATGCCAGGCAAAAATGTTTTCTGATTTCGCCTCTGTGAAGTGCCTTGGACATTTTTCTATGTTAAAGACACTGTATAAATGTTGTTGTTGGTCTCACTTAGGCTGCAGTACTCACCATTATGATTTCCTGAAATGCTAGTGACAACCCTCAAGCAGATTCCAAGCAAGTCACTCGTTCAGATTGCATCCCTCAACTAAAAGTTGGGAAGATTCCCCAGATACAACTGGAACAATGATCAACTCTGGACATTTCAACAGTCATCACTATCCTGCAAATCCCACTGATGTCTCATTTTGAAAGTACACGTTAAAGTGTTAGTGGAGTATGTCAAAATGTTGGTAAGGTATATTAAAGCAGTGTTGTATTTGGGAGAGTTTTGCTGCTCCAAAAATGTCACTTCAAAGTTGCCATATTGTTGACTGGGAATGGTTAATCAGCGTATAATATCTACTGCAGTTATAAAATGCGGTTTTCACAAGTGTATCTTTACTTAAACAAAAAACGTAATAACTTTTAGCAAAGCTAACTATTTGTTTTTTGACCTTACGTAATCTCTTAATTTCTTACTAACTCTCTTTGGCCTCCAAAGACCAATACTAACAGTGGCAAGAGAATGATTGCAGAGCTAGGAGCTTGTTGATAATAGTAGGTGGATGACTCTTTCTTTCCTGTACTGAGCCAAAAGTGCTTCAATTGGCATCCCAACACCAGTGTAGTTGGGATCTGAAACTCAGTGGAATGGATGATCAACCTAGCATCCCAGCAATTCCTGGGGCTGAAAGTTGTAGGGGGTGGTGGTTTGTGTCAGCTTTACCTCTGACTTCTGAGCGGTTCGAATCGCTCCCACTCCCTTGGTTCTAGAACTTGGACTTATTTGGGGGTTGTGACAAAAGGTGCAGCAGACAACTGAGTTTGATGAAAAGAACTTCTATCTTTATTCAAAGGGTAAAACACAAATAATTACACTCTTAACACTCTAAAGGTGGGGAACACTTCAGTACAAGTGAGGGAAATGACAGTAGAACAATACTTCACCCCTCCCAACCCCACTTTACTAGCTAGGTTAGGTTTTGAAGGAACAGGCATAATGCTCACCAATCCTTTGACAGTTGGGCTAAATCGCGGTTTTGGGGTTCGCTGTTTATGGCGGTTAGTGTCTGCCGTACCCCGTACGCGGTAGAGGACTTCACCTGCGTCTCTGGTCAGTCTTTGCGAGTCCGCTGATGCGGTAGGGTGCGTTTTGGATCTATCAGGTGAGTACCCAATTTCCTTTGGTTAGGAGTAGGGTTTAGAGTCTTTTGGTAGAAATCTTACCCAGGGGTAAGTCAGGAGTAGTTTGTAGTGTGGAAACTTTGCGGTTCTTCGGGTTTTCTTTCCTTGAGTTGGTCTTTGTTGGTCGCGGTGGCCTGCTATTACTCGGTCAGTTGGGGGTAATGTGCGGTTGTTGGTTTCGTGAGGCCTTTGGTTTCCGCGATGGCTTTAGGCCTTGTCTAGTGTGTCGGTCGATCTTGTGGAGCCGTCGATGTCTTCTTGCTGCTTGTTGCTCTGGGTGACTGTGTTGGGACCGTTGTTGGAGGTCCGTCGAGGTGGTATCTTCACGGGCTGGACTCAGGTGTGTCTGAGTGGTGAGCGATGCTGACTCGCTTCCAGCTCGGTTTGCCGCCTTCCTGGTTTCTTCTTCTTCTGATGACCACCGGTCTGCGACTGACTTTGAACTGCTTAACGGGCCTTCAATTTTACTAAATTGAAGTGGCCTTATCTACCCGCCAAATCTACTCAGTTCATTTTCTGGTTTTTGGCGGGCTCGTAAATCGGTAACGACTTACTAGCACGTTAACTGGTTTTTTAACAGGCCTTCAATCTCACCCATTGAACATGGCCTTATCTACCCGCCAAATCTACTCAGTTCATTGTCTGGTTTTGGCGGGCCTGTTACCAGTAACTGCTCTGTAAGTGTCAGATGGCCTTTGGGATGGTTTGCATCCTGTCGATCTCCTTGGCTGATCACTGGTGATTGGTTTCGTGTTTTGGGTTTCTAGGCTGGACTCGGTCTTTTCTATAGAATGGTCCTGAGTGGTTTTTATTATGCATGTTTTCTGATGGGCCCTGTAATCGGTTTGATGGGGCCTGTTATTTTGGGTGGGACTGTCTTCTCCCAGGGTCTGTTGTTCAAATGTTAATGTCTGCTGGGGCTTGAGTGGGGTCATCCCGGTTCCCCAGACAGTGCAATTAACTGCAATAACCAAAACTGCTTTTACAGAGGTCGACCCCACCTCCTCGTCCCTTTACAGGCCCAGACATAGTTTTAAAATGCTAAAACTTGGTTTTTGGTCTTAAATTCCTTATGTTAGGCCCAAATGCATTTTTATCACTCTGAGGTAGTTCCAAAGTCCTTTTTCCTTAGGTTTTTGGGGATCTGCAAATTTTGGAAACCTTACAAAGTTAAGTATTTCAATGACAGACATGGCATAATGATACTACAGTGTCACTGTGTCATTGCGCAATTATTTTTACAACAACCACAACTTTTATTTATATAGCACCTTTAACGTAGTAAAATATCACAAGGCGCTGCACAGGAGTATTATAAGACAAAAAAATTGACACTGAGCCACATAAGGAGAAATTAGGGCAAGTGACCAAAAGCTTGGCCAAAGAGGTAGGTTTTAAGGAGCATCTTAAAGGAGGAAAGAGAGGTAGAGAGGTGGAAAGGTTTAGGCAGGGAATTCCAGAGCTTAGGGCCCAGGCGACAGAAGGCACGGCCACCAATTGTTGAGCGATTATAATCAGGGATGCTCAAGCGGGCAGAATTAGAGGAGCGTAGATATCTCGGGGGCGGGGGGGTGGATAGTTGCGGGGCTGAAGGAGATTACAGAGATAGGGAGGGGCAAGGCCATGGAGGGATTTGAAAACAAGGATGAGAATTTTGAAATCGAGGCGTTGCTTAACCGGGAGCCAATGTAGGTCAGCGAGCACAGGGGTGATGGTTGAATGGGACTGGTGCAAGTTAGGACACGGGCAGCTGAGTTTTAGATCACCTCAAGCTTATGTAGGGTAGAATGTGGGAGGCCAGCCAGGAGTGCGTTGGAATAGTCAAGTCTAGAGGTCACAAAAGCATGGATGAGGGTTTCAGCAGCGGATGAGCTGAGGCAAGGGCGGAGACGGGCGATGTTACGGAGGTGGAAATAGGTGGTCTTAGTTGTGCTGCGGATATGAGATCGGAAGCTCATTTCAAATATGACACCAAATTTGCGAGCAATGTGGTTCAGTCTCAGATAGATGTTAGGGAGAGGGGTGGAGTCAGTGGCTAGGGAACGGAGTTTACAATCCTGGTAAGAAAAACATGGCAGGTTCTGCAAGCAGTTTCATCCTCAGGGTGGGAAGCGTAGAAAATAGAAAAGTAGCCCAGTACTATATGGTATACAGGGTGAAGCAGGCTACTTGGAAGTCAGTCGACAGTTCAGCGTTATTCATACTTGTAAGGAAGAAGAACTTGTATTCCTTACTGCTAGTGGTTACACTTTCTGTAGTAAGAAATTTGCTATTTTAAATTTGTCACTTTAAAAATATCAAATACAGAAAAATTAAACTGTTGCACATTATGTGTTGAATATTCGCTATTGTATGGGAATTTCATTCCCATTATTCAAGGAATCTTCAGCCCATTTTACATCACTGCTGATTCTCTTTTCCATTGACTTCTATTGAAAAGAAAATCGAGCGTGGTGTAAAATGGGCTGACCATTCACTATCAGCCCGTTTTGTACTACTGGCGTTGACCAATTTCACCCCCCATGAGTCTGATATTCAGACTTGCAGGTGGCATTAATTTTATTCCGTTACTGCTGAGCTGCTAACATAATATTCACGATCCATTGCTTCCAATAGTGAAAATACACAGTTGGTCTCTCAGTATTGTACAGCCAGATGTCAAGCATCTCGAGTCGATGCTGCATTGCTCTTCAAAGAGGCCTCCTCATGCATGAACAAGAAGAGGAGTAATGAGTGTAAGGCAACTGGGGAAGCAGGCATTCTATCACATGTGCAGGCATCTGAGGGGACTAGCAGGAGGACATACATGTGGCACTGTCTTGAGACAGCATCATCATGGGAGCACACACCTGCCAGACCACTAGTACTGGACACTGGCTCTGTTTTGTACCATTACTGATAATCAGCAGCCAATCAGATTCTTAAAGCCCAGAGAGATACTTGGCTGGATTCCAACGACAATTGCTTTGAGGCTGGAAAAGACTGCCATTTCCACCCTGGCACCCAAGGGATTTATGGCAGCAGTCGTTGTTTTCGTGCTAGACATTACAGCTGTCTCACTGTTCTCTGTTGGAAGGCTCTACTACTGATTGTTCTAGCATTGCCACATGCTCCAGGGTATCATAGTGCTGCAGATGCAGTTAGTGGACTTCTCCAACTGAGCCACTATCTGCAGCACATCCTTGGACACTATCACCAATGCCTATATATCAGTTGTAAATCATGTTCAACACGGTGATGGTAAGGTTTGTGGGTGAGGGGACCACGCTTATTACACTTCCTTGTTACAAAGCCTCCTCTTACCTTAGCTGCCCTGGTGAGGTCAATTGAGTTGCCGTGGTTCGTTTTTTAGAGGTCACACTAACTGCCAAGGCCATCGTCTCTACTATTGTTGCTCTCCTTTCTTCTGTCCCAAATATTTGATCCCTCCATTCCCTTATGTGGGATAATGACACCTCTGTGGAGGAGTCTGTGAACTTTCCCTGCTGTTGCACCCTCTGATGTGCTTCTTTGCTGATGGCCAAATGGTAACTTGTTTCTTTTAAGCTGCTGCAGCTAGTTAAATGATTCCAACCCTCATCCCACCCCACCCCACCCTCACTCAGAAGTGAGCTCACAATAGAGCACATTAATAGCACTGGAAACCTGTTCTCAACTGGCACACTTCCAGCAGGAACCCCAGCAAATTGGAGAATCTAGCCCAAGGTATTTAAAATATTGGTAGGTAGCTAAAGTTCATGAGATTCACCCCCTAATAATTGATTAAGTTAGAGTTTTCAGTTCACTGACAGTGAGGCTTTTTGCTGACGTCAGCGGGTCTGTGGCGAGCGACGTCGGTGGCGGGTCCCGACCCTGCTGCTGGCTCCATCCCGCTGTCTGAAATGAATTTACCTTGATTGGGCTTGGTAATTCCCGGCCAATTAGAGGAAGTGGGTCTGGTGACGTCATTTGATGATGCATCATCCTTAAAGGGACCATGTCCAAATTTATTTTGACATTTGTGCTATCAGTGTTCTACAGCATTGAGGTGCTGCAAACACTGACGATCACTGCACAAAGACGCAGGGCTTCACCCAGGTTCTCCCATGACTCTCTCCATATGCTTATGGAGGGAGTCACAGCATTCAGGGAGATTCTCTTCCCTTCCCATGGGCGGAAGAGACTTCCCAAGGAGATCAACGCAGCCTGGTTGCACATTGCAGAGGAGGGCACAAGTAGGGATGTGGTCAGGAGGACCTGGGTGCAGTACCGCAAACGTTTCAATGATCTCAGTAGATGAGGAAACGTTAGTACAAAGCCACACTCAACCTCATCTTGCTGTGCCTCTCATCACATCCCCATCACTCTGCCCTCCCTAACCTACTCCTGCACATCCTTACTCACACCAACTTACCTTGCACCTCCACCCATCCCTCTCTCTCTCTATCTATATTATCACATCCCCATTTCACTAGCCGCCCCTCACACTCACCCTCATCCTAGTGCAATCATACCAACTAACAACACACAAGGTTAGGCAATTGGGTGTTTTATGCAATGTCCATGTATAGTTTTTGTTAATGTGGCTTAGTGAGTTGCAGTGAATGGTGAGACATAACGGTACCACCCGCAATGGTGGTGAGTGTGAAAGGAATGACTTGGGCGTTGCAGGGATGCTTTACGGTGTTGGTGTGGGGTGGTGCCAACCTGGCGCATCATGTGGCAGCCAGGGTGTACAGCGCCAAGTGAAGTAAATCTGGTCATGCTGAGGCCATCCCTGGCCTCCTGTGCAGCAATGTGGTCGGGTGCTGATGCCCTGTGTCCTGTGTAGCATCAGTTGATTGTGGAGAAGGTTAGTGCTGTTGTTGGTGCTGCTGGTGTTGGAGCTGATCATGGTGGGGTACTGAGGACCAAGGTGAGAGAGTATAAAGGGCACCCATGCTGCTGGAATAGATGGCAGGTGAAGTAGAGATGACAGAAGTGATCTGTCAATGGTGAGAGAGGTAATTAGGTCAGACTGGATGGAAACTTGTGTAAAGACTTGCAGCATGGTGAATCTGTTGTGGAAATGCAGTGAGCAAGAGCTTGTGGCTGAGGGAAGCTAGCTCTGTACAGTGGGAGCTTTTACATGACATTTGAAGCTGTCAACTCATCAGCTGATTCAATGATCACTGACCTCCCGCCTCAGCTTCACAGACGTGGTCTAGCAACAGCATGAAACCCATGGGCGAGCTGTCAAATTCAAAAGGTCAGTTTAAAACCATTGTTAAGTGGCTGTAAACAAGGCACTAATCATTTGAATTGCCCCCCCCCCCCCCGCCACTGCGTGTCGGGTCTGCTCAGCACTCACAGACCCGACATTTGATAAAGGCACGTGGCAGTGGGTTCACATTGGGGCCCCGACCCGCTGTGGGAGAAAGAAACACTTTTCCACCTGACCCACCACTGATCGCGCCCGCTGACCCCCCCGGAAAATCTCGGCCTAAGTGTTTGTTGTCTTAAATCCATGTTGGAAGATGTGGCATGGTGGTAATACTGCTTAAACACCTTAGTAGTGAAAGTGAAACTTTCTGCCGAGGAGGTGGGAGATGGATAAGAAATCTACTGATAGCCAAAGTAATAGGTTTGTGTTTATTTTTAATACCTGATGGATAGGACAAATGGTATTCAATGAGGAGGATTTCTGAACCATAATAATATCATTGAACTGTAAGAAATGAATGTTGCTCTTCATTGTTCTGGGTGAATTTACCTCCAGCTATGTCGATGGTTACTCTATAAATGTGGGACAGAGAATCTGGTGCTTTTAGGAGCATGGCAGAGTGAGGACACCATTCTGGAAATGCATTTTACCGACTGCTCATAAGATGGATGGTCTCTACTTTTATAAACAGCCTGTGGGAAACGGAGCAAGAGAAACATAGAAATATGAATGTGTTTCAGTTTCTCTGTCTGTCTTTGGGAAATTACAAATTTAGTAGAGCCTGAATGTAGAGAGGCCAGACTGTGGGTTGTGTGCAGAGCCCATGGGCTCAGAATATGTATTTATATCCTGATAAGCCATGTTTATGTAATGAGTAAGTTTGTCCGCAGGGTAACATGAGGCGCATTTTGTAGGAAGAAAGTATTACCTGTTAGATCTGTTCTTGTTTGTACACCTGTGTCCTGTTTTATTGGTTGAATAAAATTGTCAAACCACACCAAGCAACTTGCCAATAGAGAAGTGTAATTTTGGCTCTTATTATATTGGCCGAATAATTTGATCTGAAACTAAGCCCTTGTGCTCATGTTTTCTAGTACATTGCATTTTAATGGCTGCGGCCTTGCAAGCCAAACTAAGAGTGCTTTACAAGTAAGAAAAGCATTTGTCTTTAAGTTAATACAAATATATAGAAAGTTGATCTCCCATGCTGTTGCTCATGGATTTGGTTCTTTTCTCTTCTAACTCCTACTGTAGATAGCCTGTGATTAGAACGACAGCGACTTGCATTGATATAGGGGATTTCACGACCTCAGGATGTCCCAAAGCACTTCTCAGCCAGTTAAACACTTTTGAAGTGTAGTCACTGTTGTAATGTAGGAAACGCGGCAGTCAATTGTGCACAGCAAGGTCCCACAGACTGCAATGTAATCATGATCAGTTTTTAGCGATGTTGGTTGACAGATAAATATTGACCAGAACTTCCCTGCTCTTCTTTGAAATCATGCCATGGGATCCTTCAGCAGTGCAGCACTTCCTCAAAGTCTCTGGAGTGGAACTTGAACCCACAACCTTCTGACTCAGAGGTGAGAATGCGACTACTGAGCCATGGCTGATACCTTTTAATGATTGTTATGTGATGTATTTTCTGGATGTAAGATGGGGTGGGTGAGGAACTCTCATGGCAGCTGTATATCAATTTATTTTTGCTGTGATATGATTGGTAGATGTTTTAGTAGACTGTGGCTACGTACAATGTTTTGATTGAATTTGATTGAGAAGAAAATTAAAACTGGGGACAAAGGTTTAGTGTTATATGATTAAACAATGCAAATATAACAAGTACAAAATTACCAATTAGAGTAGAGGCAAACACAAAGGTTTCAATGATACCTACCCACAAAACTTGAAAAAGTTGACTAGCAGCTACAAAAAAACTGACGCAGCCCCCATAAAAACTGACAGCTCAAAAAACAACATATAACTGAAAAATAGTCGGGAATAAAGGCCTTTAGCCAAGGTCATTGTAAGGCAACTGAATAAGTTAAACTCCTTCTTATTATTTTGTATTTCACAATTCGTATTAGAGTTTGGGATCACACTCCATAGTTCAGTTTCTTTTTCTCTTTAAAAAAACTGAAACCTCTGTGTGACATCCGAAAAGAAGTAGTTACAGTGAGGGTACAGTGGGACATGAGTTTGTTACGATTTAATATTTCATCAGTTGTATTATAAGGGGGGGGGGGGGCGGTGAAGGTGCAATTTGTATAGTGGCGGATTTAGAAATTTTTAAGGGAGAAATGAGCGCTGAAGGCACAATATTTTCCCAGGTGCCTGAGGAAATTTTGATTCTTGACACTTTTTAGTGCATTTTGACGTTCGCTAAAAGTGTTTATTCTCCATTAATATGCGATACTCCTTTATTCCCAGTAGGATGACACTGAACCACCTCTTAGAAAAACATAATGCCATGGGACACAAAACCATGCTTAAAAGGCAAGTCAATTTTAAAATGAGTGACAAAAATAAAGGTAATCTTTCATGATACTGCAGAAATGCCAGTCACCCCATCTGCTCCTTATAGCTTTTAAACTACATTAAAATAACAGTCTACCTACCCACCAAAAACAAAATGTCAGGTCTTCCAAAAACACTCAGCCACTGATGGGGTGGCCAGACTACATGCCTTTGCAATGTCAAAAGAGGTGGCTACTAAGTGACTGGCTGGAATCACCAGTGGGTAATAACAGAATTTAACCAGTGTGATGGCACAGTGCACTGGAGAACCAATGAATAGCGGCATTAAAACATCTGTCATATATGATATCCCTTCAACATCTGTCACCATCGTACTACAAGGAGCACATAAAAGCTTGCCCACTGCACTGCGTACACAGGATTCTAGTTAGCCAATCTCATTGTATCAATATATTATAGCAGAGTGCTGCAAATGCTATATGTAGCCTATCAAAAATGAACTCTGCAAAACTGTATTATCGAATATCCTTTTAACCATAAATTTCAACATCACTTCTGGCACTATTTGGAACTACAAAATTTACAGTACCAAATTTGCCATATCTTAGAGAATACAGTTTAAAGTAGATCTCTGGGGAGTTTTCTGGATTCCTACTGCAGTTTTCCCACCACAGCCACTTAAACCGATGAATAATCATGCAGGTGGTCCCTTGGTCACCTGGTACTGATGTGATTTGTGGCTGTCTCATGATTCTCAGCCTGGGAGGATTATTAAAGGACCATAAAAGCCGTGGAGCTTTATCCCTGCAGTCTGAAATTGATCTTTTCTCTGCCTTTCTGTAACTGATATTTTCAGTTTTGCCATCCAGAGCCCTGTGAGTGTCTGAAGCCAGTACTTTTATAACCTCCACCCCTTCTCAAATTGTTCAGAAAGTCACAGGATCGTAATAACCTTTTAACTGGGCATTCTCCTATTCTGTATGGATGAGGAGGAGAGGAGGCAGGAGGCACGGCGTGTGAAACAACATGGCCGGTGACAGCACCAAATTCACTGCTTCCGCAATTTTTAACTAAAACAAATTGTTTTTAAGTGATTTAAGACTGGACAGATAAATTATTTTGGCACTTGCTTCCCGCTGCCAAGCTTCACTTAGAGCTATCGCGTTTGTTCTGAGCTTTTATAATGCCATGTGGCTGGTCTTCGGGGTAAGCCATTGGCTGTGCTGGTTCTGAGGGCTCTGATTTGCCATTAAGCTCACTGCCACTCATTCCAATTACTTTTCCAGAAAATCAACATGAGGCCTCTTGCCTTCATTTTTACCGCAATATCTTTAGCCTTCCATGTCCTGCTTAATCTTCCAAAGGCAGCAGAAACAAGTCCAATCCTTCTTTTAATGTCTTCATCACAACTCCCATTCTCAGACACTAACCCACCAAGTTATACAAACTTTTCCACCTGTTCACTGTGTGCAGTTCTGGTCTCCTTACCTAAGGAAGGATGTACTTGCCCTAGAGGGGGTGCAACGAAGGTTCACTAGATTGATTATTGGGATGAGAGGGCTGTCCTCTGAGGAAACATTGAGTAGAATAGGCCTATACTGTCTGGAGTTTAGAAGAATGAGAGGTGGTCTCATTGAAACATAGTGGCCCGTATTTTCCGATCGGAGGCTTCCTGCGTGCGGAGGCCTCTGATCTGGAAAAAATCTATGGACTTACCTGCGGGCTCCTGAGGTGCATATACTTCCGTTCCTGGGCCTCTCCAACTTGAAATGCGCAGGGCCCACGTATCCCAGAGGCGCATGCGGTTCGCAAGCATCCTTGGGATCACGTGGACCATGGGGAGCCAATAGGAGAAGGGATAGACCTGTCAAATATATGAATGGAGATCACCCCAAAAACACTAAAACATTAAATAATTTTTTTTAAATCACATTTTTAAAATGAGTTGAAATTACAATAAATTTATTTTAAACAAAAATTTAATTTTTTGAAAAAAATAATTAAAGTTTTTTACAGGGCTAAAAATAAACTTACCTTTTTTAAAAGTATTTTTAAATGATAAATAAGTGGAAAAAAAATTAAAATTAAAAAAAAACTTTTTTTCAACTCTTATGCTGGTAAAAGCAGGCCTTACGGAACTATCCGCCCGCAGAGGCCCTTCTCTAGGGCAGGCGTCTCATCTGTCAAGAGCATTCTTGACAGATCAGAAATGCTGGTTTTCAGCACATGCGCTTGGCATGCCTGAAACCAGCATTTCCGATGTCCCTATGGGTGTGTACATAAGAACATAAGAAATAGGAGCAGGAGTAGGCCAATTGGCCCCTCGAGCCTGCTCCGCCATTCAATAAGATCATGGCTGATCTGATCCTAACCACCAATCTACTATCACAGAACCATCTCCTGAACCTAACAGAATTGGACACACAAAATAGGAGCAGGATCAGGCTACACAGCCCCTGGGCCCGCTACGCTACCCACAGGGCCATGACCGATCCGAACCTAGACTCATGTCCAAATTCCTGCCCGCTCCCCGTAACCCTTAATTCCCTTTACTTCTAGGAAACTGTCTATTTCTGTTTTAAATTTATGTAATGATGTAGCTTCTACAGCTTTTTGGGGCAGCATATTCCATGGACCTACCACCCTCTGAGTGAAGTAGTTCCTTCTCATCTCAGTCTTGAAAGAGCAGCCCCTTATTCTAAGACTATGCCCCCTAGTTCTAGTTTCACCCATCATCGGGAACATCCTCCCCGCATCCACCCGATCCAACCCCTTCACAATCTTATATGTTTCAATAAGATCGCCTCTCATTCTTCTGAACTCCAATGAGTAGAGTCCCAATCTACCCAACCTCTCCTCATATGTCCATCCCCTCATCCCCGGGATTAACCGAGTGAACCTTCTTTGTACTGACTCGAGAGCAAGTATGTCTTTTCTTAAGTATGGACACCAAAACTGTATGCAGTATTCCAGGTGCGGTCTCACCAATACCTTATATAACTGCAGCAATACCTCCCTGTTTTTATATTCTATCCCCCTAGCAATGAAAGCCAACATTCCATTGGCCTTCTTAATCACTTGCTGCACCTGCATACTAACCTTTTGAGTTTCGTGCACCAGGACCCCCAGATCCCTTTGTACTTCAGTACTTTCCAGTTTCTTGCCATTAAGATAATAACTTGCTCTATTATTTTTCCAGCCAAAGTGCATAACCTCACACTTTCCAGTATTGTATTCCATCTGCCAAATCTCTGCCCACTTACTTAGCCTGTTTATGTCCCCTTGCAGATTTTTTATGTCCTCCTCACTCACTACTTTCCCTCCCATCTTAGTATCATCTGCAAACTTTGATATGTTAAAACACAATCCCCACAGTGCAGATAGAGGCCATTTCAGCCCATCGAGCCTGCACCGACACATATCCCACCCTATCCCTGTAACCCCACGTATTTAATCCCCCCTAACACACTAAGGGTCAATTTATCATAGCCAAATCAACCTAACCCGCACATCTTTGGACTGTGGGAGGAACCCGGAGCAAACCCACGCAGACACGGGGAGAATGTGCAAACTCCACACAGACAGTCACCCGAGGTCGGATTCGAACCCGGGTCCCTAGCGCTGTGAGGCAACAGTGCTAACCACTATGCCACCGTGTTACACTTGGTCCCCTCCTCCAAATCGTTAATATAGATTGTAAAGAGTTGTGGACCCAGCACTGACCCCTGCGGAACACCACTAGTTACTGATTGCCAGTCTGAGAATGAACCATTTATCCCAACTCTCTGCCCTCTGTTAGATAGCCAATCCTCTATCCATACCAGAATATTACCCCCAATCCCGTGATTTTTTATCTTAAGCAATAATCTTTTGTGTGGCGCCTTGTCAAATGCCTTTTGGAAGTCTAAATACACCACATCCACTGGTCCCCCTTTATCCACCCTGTATGTTACTTCCTCAAAGAACTCCAGCCAATCTGTCAAACATGACTTCCCCTTCATAAAACCATGCTGACTTTGTCCTATTAAATTATGATTATCCAAATGTCCCGTTACTGTCTCCTTAATAATGGACTCCAAAATTTTACCTACCACAGATGTTAGGCTAACCGGTCTATAGTTTCCAGCCTTCTGTCTACTGCCCTTTTTAAATAAGGGTGTTACATTAGCAGTTTTCCAGTCTGCCGGGATCTTTGCTGAGTCCAGGGAGTTTTGGAAAATTATTACCAATGCATCCACAATCCCTACCGCCACTTCCCTCAAGACCCTAGGATGTAAGCCATCAGGTCCAGGTGATTTATCCGCCTTGAGTCCCATTATTTTACCGAGTACCACTTCCTTAGTGATTTTGATCGTGTTTAGCTCCTCCCCCCCTATAGCCCCCTGTTTGTCCAGTGTTGGGATATTCTTAGTGTCCTCTACTGTAAAGACTGATACAAAATATTCATTCAGTGTATTTGCCATCTCCGTATTTCCCACCATTAATTTCCCGGTCTCATCCTCTAAGGGACCAACATTTACTTTAGCCACCCTTTTTCTTTTTATATAACTATAAAAACTCTTACGATCTGTTTTTTTATTTTTTGCTAATTTACTTTCATAATCTATCTTCCTTTTCTTAATCAATCTTTTTGTTATTTTTTGCTGTCTTTTAAAGTTTTCCCAATCCTCTATCCTCCCACTAGATTTGGCTACCTTATAAGCCCTTGTTTTTAGTCGAATACTATCCTTAATTTCTTTACTTAGCCACAGTGTACACAGTGCGTACCCATAAAATTCTTAGCGGGCTTGACAGGGTAAATGCTGAGAGGCTGTTTCCTCGGGCTGGAGAGTCCAGAACTAGATGGCATAGTCTCAGGATAAGGGGTCAGCCATTTAGGACTGAGAGGAAGAGAAATTTCTTCACTCAGATGGTTGTGAATCTTTGTAATTCTCTATCCCCAGAGAGCTGTGGAGGCACTAAGGGAATCAAGGCATACGGGGATAGGGCAAGAAAGTGGAGTTGATGTAGAAGTTCAGCCGTACCTTTTTTAATTGCAGAGCAGGCTCGAGGGACTGTATGGCCTACTCCTGCTCCTATTTCTTATGTTCTTATGTTCAATTGCATCCACTCCAACTGCAATGTGTACATCTTCCCAAATGACATGCCATTTGTTGTCTTTATGTTAATCTGTAATCCAAATTTTCTACTCTCCATGTACACCTTATCAGTTAGTTTCTGCAAATCTGTTTTAGATGTTGCTATAAGGTCAATCCCATCAGCAAATCTGAGATTGTTTAAAATTGCTTTTGGAAGATTAAGCAGGATTTGGAAGCCTAAAGATATTTTGGTAAAAACAAGAGTTAATGAAGCGATGGTTATCCCTATATTATTATACGGATCTGAGTGCTGGAACATGAGAAAAGTTGACGTGTATAAGATATTAACAGCAGAGATGAGTTGGTTGAGAAGAATACTGGAAGTATCCAGGATACAAAGAATCAAGAATGATATAATAAGAATATGTTTTGGACAATAAATAATGCTTATTCAAAAGAATCAAGAAAGATGACTGCGATGGCTTGGGCATGTTGCTAGAATGGAAACAGCTAGAATACCTTTCATGGCCCTGCATACATAGAACAGGAAGACCAGGGAAGTGCTGGATAGGCAATATCAAGTGGTTCAGGTAGTTCAGAACCAACAACAATGGAATGAATTAATTTGACCCTATCATTGCTGCTTAGCTGACAGATGTGAATTTAGTTGTAGTCGTAGTATCAACGTGGAATCGAATCATGCAATGGCATCATTTGCTGTTGGTGCCATTCCAGGAAATAGTCTGGGCCATATTTTGCTTGATGTGATGATGCAATTGTTGTCTATGACAGAATTAGCGCATTTTGGAGCTTTGCTGTAAAAGTGTTAAATCTCCAGTGCAAGAATTTGACCTATTTGCCTGTCCATAGTGACAGCAATGGTGAGCTCTGTGAAGAAGTAGACTATTTGAAGAGGTGAGTTAGTCCTCTTTCTATCCTTGGCCCCCTCCTCTTTCTCATGTATGTGCTACTCCTTGGCGACATCATCTGAAAACATGATGTCAGGTTCCACATGTAACGCTGACGACGCCCAGCTCTACCTCACCACTGCTTCTCTTGACCCCTCCACTGTCTCTAAATTGTCACATTGCTTGTCCGACATGAGCAGAAATTTCCTCCAACTAAATATTGGGAAGACCGAAGCCAATGTCTTTGGTACCCGCCACAAACTCCATTCCCTAGCCACCGACTCCATCCCTCTCCCTGGCACTTGTCTGAGGCTGAACCAGACTGCTCGCAACCTTGGTGTTGTATTTGACCCTGAGATGAGCTTCTGACCACATATCTGCTCCATCAACAAGACCGCCTACTTCACCTCCGTAACATCACCCGACTCCGTCCCTCCCTCAGCTCATCTACTGCTGAAACCCTCATCCATGCCTTTGTTACCTCTAGACTTGACTATTCCAGCACTCTCCTGGGTGGCCTCCCATCTTCCACCCTCCATAAACTTGAGCTCATCCAAAACTCTGCTGCCCGTAGCCTAACTCACACAATGTCCCGTTCACCCATTACCCATGTGCTCGCTGACTTACATTGGCTCCCGGTCCGGCAATGCCTCAACTTTAAAATTCTCATCCTTGTTTTCAAATCCCTCCATGGCCTCGCCCCTCCCCATCTCTGTAACCTCCTCCAGCCCTAAAACCCTCCGAGATCTCTGCGCCCCTCAAATTCTGGTCTCTTGCGCATCCTTGATTTTAATCTCTCCACCATTGGTGGCTGTACCTTAATCTGCCTAGGCCCTAAGCTCTGGCATTCCGTCCCTAAACCTCTCCACCTCTCTATTTCTCTTTCCTCCTTTAGGACACTCATTAAAACCTACCTCTTTAACAAAGCTCTGTCGTAATAGCATCTTATGTGGCTCGGTGTCAAATTTTGTTTGATAACGTTCCTGTGAAGTGCCTTGGGACAAATTACTGTTAAAGGCGCCATATAAATGCAAGTTGTTGTTGTTGTTGTTGTGAGTTTCCCTATTTTCAATTAGCGCAGAGGAGTGTATGGCCAGTTACAGTAACACTGGCTCCGTGCAACAGAAAGGCTGAAAGTATTTAAATTATATTTTAATTATGCATGTCTGGTATGGCAGAAGTCAAAAGTGCCTTTATCCTGCTTCTTTCTAAAAAAAAAATTAAATATGCTTGGACATAAAACTACTGTTTATTTGGGTACCAGTTGCACCGTATAAAAGTGGAAAACTCTAGCACTTGAATTTTCAAATGTTCTTACATTAATAGTACAAATAGTTAAAATCAGCAGTTCAAACAGAAAGCCAGTGATATATATAGGTGCCAGGAAAACCACCCAGACTGGAGACTGAATGTCTGATGCAGTGAAATCCTACGCCATGGATATTTTTACTTTTCAGTTCTAAAGTGTTGGATTAAGAGCTTTTATGCTTCTTTGTAACCATGGCGATACAAGTCACCTAGCTGTATTAAAAATGCACACTGTAAGGCAACTTTTGAGGTTGAAGGATTTGGGGATTTGGGGAAAAAGATCGTAAGACATGTGGGCTGTATTCAGAAAATAGAATTCATTTGTTGTGTCTAAAGATGCATTTGTATGTTACTGACCTGCATATTATGGGTTATATTGTATTATTAATAGTACCATGTTAATTGGCATGTTAAAGCTTAGATATGTGCAAAATTATAATTTGTGAGAGTGCAGAATTTCTACGCTTTTTAATTTGTCTGCATGAGTCTCTACATCTGGCTACTGCAAACATTGACACACCACTACTGCAGTGCTACATAATGGCCTTTGCATTGAAGAAAGCATCAATGTGAAGGATGAAAATTAGGCTGACCATACGTCCCCATTCTCAGGAAACAGTCCCCGGATGAGGTACTGTGTGTCCGGGAAAACAATGTCCCCGGAAGAGTCCCCGGTTCATGAAACTCGTCCCCGAATAGACTCGAGCCATACTCATTGGAATATATGAATATCATACCGTTAAACATAATCACAGTTTCAGGTCAATGGACTGAACAGTGTTATTGGATAATTTATAAAAGGTGTCTGAATGTGCTTCAATAGTGTGACGTCACATCCGCAGTAATTATATGCACATTTAGAATCATAGAATGGTTACAGCACAGAAGGAGGCCATTCGGCCCGTTGAGCCCGTGCCGGCTCTCTGCAAGAGCACTTCAGCTAGTCCCACTCCTCCGCCCTTTCCCCGTAGCCCTGCAAATATTTTTCCTTCAGGTACTTATCCAATTCCCTTTTGAAAGCCATGATTGAATCGGCCTCCACCACCCTTTCAGGCAGTGAATTCCAGATCATAATCACTCGCTGCGTAAAAAAGTTTTTCCTCATGTCGCCTTTAGTTCTTCTGTCAATCACCTTAAATCTGGGTCCTCTGGTTCTCGACCCTTCCGCTAATGGGAACAGTTTCTCACTAACTACTCTGTCTAAATGCCTCATGATTTTGAACACCTCTATCAAATCTCCTCTCAGCCTTCTCTGCTCTAAGGAGAACAAGCCCAGCTTCTCCAGTCTATCCACGTAACTGAAGTCCCTCATCCCTGGAACCATTTTCGTAAGTCTTTTCTGCACCCTCTCTCAGGCCTTCACATCCTTCCTAAAGTGCGGTGCCCAGAATTGGATACAATACTCCAGTTGAGGCCAAAGCAGTGTTTTATAAAGGTTCATCATAACTTCCTTACTTTTGTACTCTATGGGCTAGATTTTATCAATGGAGGCGAGCAGGAGGCGGGACTCCCACTTTTGGGGTTGTAGTCCCGACTGCATCAAGTTGTGGCCAACCCACTCGATTTTCCCTTGATTGACCTTGTTGAGCCGCCCAGCGGGCTCAGCAGGCCAATTAAGGGCCACCCGGCAACAGGTGACGTCACAGATTGACATTTCATCTGTCAAGAGCTTTTGACAGATGAAATATCAGCGTTTGACAGCTCCTTGAAGCTGTCAAACACTCACAATCTGTCCTCTCAGTTAATTCCTTCCTCTCAGGCTGATTTAGAGATCTCTGCAGAACAAAAAGCAGAGGCTGCAGCTTTTGACAGCTCAACGGCCATTCTGCTTTCTGTGCCAGTGAGATTTCTGACTCCCGAGACCTGAAGGGTTGACACCTGTAGGAGGAAGTTAAGGTAAGTATAACTTTTTTCCACACTTTACACTTACCTTACACACTTACCTCTGCACACATGCACCCATCACTCACCTGCCCACCGGACATATCGACCCCTCCAACCCCTGCAGACCCACGGTCCGCCTCACTAAAACGGCGTGGTTTGGAGCCGTCGGGTAGCCCACACTTCAGGGCTAAAAATAGGGATTAGGCAACAAACTGCCTGTTAACTACCTGTTAACAGGCAGTTAATTGTCACTAATCCCCTTCCCGCCTCGGGGAGGCGGGTCCCAGCACAGGTTGGGTACCCGCCTCCAGCAAAACTGGCATGGGGGCGGGATGGGTTCGGGACCCCCGAATCTGCTATTTTCCCACCCCACATGCCTCCAAACCCGCCTCCACGGCTCAATGAAAATTCTGCCCTATATCTCTATTTATGAAGCCCAGGATCCCGAATGCTTTTTTAACCGCTTCCTCAACCTGCCCTGCCATCTTCAACGATTTGTGCACACATACCTCCAGGTCATTCTGTTCATACACCCCCTTTAGAATTGTACCCTTTAGTTTATATTGCCTCTCCTTGTTCCTCGTACCAAAATGTATCACTTCGCACTTTTCTGTGTTAAATTTCATCTACCATGTGTCCATCCATTCCACCAGCCTGCCTGGGCTAGAAATTCGGTGCCTTAGCACCTCCCATTAGCGCCTCCGGGGGGTGATAACGGGGCACTAAGGACTTTTCACCCGGGCGCGGTGATGTTACCGCCGCCCGTGAAATTCACCTGCCGGTTTGCAGCGGTGGTAACCCCTAGCGCCACAATCTTCTGGGCCCGGAGATCGTGATGTCATCTGTCTGCGCATCGCCCTGGTAGCGCTCCGGACCCGAAATTCATTTCTGCCCCCTGCAGCATTGCTAGGCGAAAACACCAACAGCTGTAGGAGGTGTTGCTCGGTAGGCCGGGTGCTTCAGGGGCGATAATTAAAGGCGAGGTGGCCGAGGTAAGTGAAAAAAAATCAGAAATGCTCTTTCCGTCTTTTTTTTCTTTCTTCACCAGCCATCGATGAGCCCGACATTCTGCTGCAGTGCATCGGGCTGATCGGGCCGGATCGCGGCTGCCGTTGGGGACGAGGTAAGTTTTCCCTCTTGCAGAGCCTGCAGTGATGGCCCTTCCCTTTAAGGGAGGAAAGGAGCCTTCCAACACGGCAGCGCTGCACGACCCATTGTGCAGCGCTGCTCACCTACCGCCCCGCCTGCTGCCTGTTGTGCTCCAGGAAGGAAGTGGAGAGCTTGGATTTAGCACCACACTTCCTTCCTGGAGCGCAAAACTAAATTTTTTAAAAGTTGAGAAACATTAGCCCCTGGCGCTAAGTTTCTGAACTTTTAAAAGTTAGCGCCCCAAACAGGGTTATAATGAATTTCTCCCCCTAGATGTCTTCTTGAAGTCTATCACTATCCTCCTCACTGTTCACTATACTTCCAAGTTTTGTGCCATCTGCAAATTTTGAAATTGTGCCCTGTACACCCACGTCCAAGTCATTAATATATATCAAGAAAAGCAATGATTCTGGAACCGACCCTGAGGAACACCACTGTATACCTTCCTCCAGTCTGAAAAACAACTGTTCACCACTACTCTCTGTTTCCTGTCACTTAGCCAATTTCGGATCCATGCGGCCACTGTCCCGTTTATTCCATGGGCTTCAACTTTGCTGGCAAGCCTATTACGTGGCACTTTATCAAACGCCTTTTGGAAGTCCATGTGACATCACATCAACTGCATTGCCCTCATCAACCCTCTCTGTTACCTCATCAAAAAACTCAATCAAGTTAGTTAAACACGATTTGCCTTTAACAAATCCGTGCTGGCTTTCCTTAATTAATCCATACTTGTCCAAGTGACTGTTAATTTTGTCCCGAATTATCGCTTCTAAAAGCTTTCCCACTACCGAGGTTAAACTGATTGGCCTGCAGTTGCCGGGTTTATCGTTACACCCCTTTCTGAACAAGGGTGTAACATTTGCAATTCTCCAGCCTTCTGGCACCACCCCCCTATCCAAGGAGGATTGGAAGATTATCGCCAATACCTCCGCAATTTCCACCTTTACTTCCCTCAGCATCCTAGGATGCATCCCATCGGTCTTGGTGACTTATCTACTTTAAATACAGCCAGCCTTTCTAGTACCTACCTCTTATCAATTTTTATCCCATCCAATATCTCAACTACCTCCTCTTTCACTTTGACTTTGGCAGTATCCTCTTTCTTGGTGAAGACAGATACAAAGTACTTATTTAGTACTTCAGCCATACCCTCTGCCTCCATGCGTAGGTCTCCATTTTGGTCCCTGATCAGCCCCACCCCTCCTCTTACTACCTGTTTACTATTTATATGCCTATAGAAGACTTTTAGATTCCCTTTTATGTTAGCTGCCAATCTATTCTCATACTCTCTCTTTGCCCCTCTTATTTCCTTTTTCACTTCCCCTCTGAACTTTCTATATTCAGCCTGGTTCTCACTTGTATTCTCAACCTGATATCTGTCATACGCCCCCTTTTTCTGCTTCATCTTACTCTCTATCTGTTTCGTCATCCAGGGAGTTCTGGCTTTGGATGCCCTACCTTTGCCCCTCATGGGAATGTACCTTGACTGTACCCGAACCACCTCCTGTTTAAAGGCAGCCCATTTTTCGATTATTTTTGCCTGCCAATCTTTGATTCCAATTTACCCGGGCCAGATCCATTCTCAACCCACTGAAATTGGCTTTCCTCCAATTAAGTATTTTTACTCTAGATTGCTCCCTGTCCTTTTCCATAGCTAGTCTAAACCTTATGATGCTTTGATCACTGTTCCCTAAATGTTCCCTACTGACACTTGCTCTACTTGACCCACCTCATTCCCCAGAACCAGATCCAGCAATGCCTCCTTCCTTGTTGGGCCAGAAACGTACTGATCAAGAAAGTTCTCCTGAACACACTTCAGAAATTTGTTTTGCATTTGTAGTGTATATGCGCAACTGTTTAAAATATAGGCTGCCAAAAATGTTTGCCTCGCTATGCTGTGCTTCGGAACCTGCATCTTCCACCCTGGTTACTTTGCTGTGCTGCCTCCCTGTGTGTCCCTGGATTTGGTTTAGAAAATATGGTTACCCTAATGAAAATGGAATTCCTAAGTGATAGATTGAAACTTGTAATTTTTTTAAATTGCATTAAGACTAATGCATTGATAACCATCTAGGCATTGATTTAAATAAAAATAATGTGGATGGTTAACCTGACATGGGGGCTACAATGATGGTTTTACTACTGCGCAATGAAACCCGAGATACTACTTTATTACTGTTCCAACACAGGCCCAGAAGTACATAGATGAAAAATGCGACAATGCTTGTATTTAATAAATTGATCTATTTGCCTCATCTTCAAAAATGCTTATGGAATTGTTGAGGCAGAGACCATTGCATCTGTTAAGGGAAGATTGGATAAATATTTGAAGCAAAGATATAGGGATATGGGGAAAGAGAAGGGCAGTTGAATTAGTCTTGGATTGTTCTAGCAAGGAGCTGGGACAGATTTGATGGATTAAATGGTCACCTTCTGTGCTTTTAACTTCTATGGTTCTTTAGCCTGTATATCTTTCCTGCAAATCTTTGGTTCTCAGTAATTATTGATTGATACACCAGAATGGAATGGGATGGAGTGCTTACAAACAATAAGTCCTGGCACACTCTGAATTGCAAATGTTGCTGTCAATCATAAAACATTCCAGCAGTTGTATATGTGCATGCTGGGGGATGTATCCTGCTAGCTTGAGTCCCTTTAGCAAAAAACTTATGGGTTTGGGAACTTGCATGGACTTAAAGCTCAGGCTCCTTATATAATGAGACCTCATTGTCTCAGTTGTATCTTGCTATGTCTTTGATGTGGTGCCTTCCTGGCTGACCTGATTGTTTATCTGCCGAGGTGTGACAAAAGGCAGTCAGGAGGATTAAATGTAGTCGTCTGCCATTGTACGTTACACATGCATTGTTCTCTATCTATATATGCTTTGTCGATTTGTATTCCTTTACTTCACCTGACGAAGGAGCAGCCGCTCCAAAAGCTTGTGATTTCAAATAAAACTGTTGGACTATAACCTGGTGTTGTGCGACTTCTCACTTTTGTCCACCCCAGTCCAACACTGGCATCTCTGCATCATTTCAACCAACACGATCACAAACCTGCAAACTTGTCAGTTAGCTTATTAGTGTTTGTCGGGCATTGCTGCAGATCTATGTATAGGGTTGCCAACTCTTTTTGGACGTATTCCTGGAGGTATTGTCACATGACCCTCCCGCCTCCAACCACCCTGCCCTCACACCGCCTTCCCACACCAATTGGAAAGTGAACAGATTCTCCATTACCCAATTGGATGATTCTTGACTGTCCGTCAAACAGTCTTTTTTTCCCCCATCTCTCATATTTTTATAACTAATAAACGAAAGTGTTCAAAGAAAAAACACAATTTTTTTAGTGCCTTTATAATTTTTCTTCAGGGTTGCTGGAAGCATTGTTCAGAAGATTAATCTTTCATTCCTGGAGGGTTGGTAACCCTATCGGAGTAACAACAGTGACTGAATTTCAAAGCAATGTATTTTATCCAAAGCGGTTTAGGGCATGTTGTGAGATACGTGATAATGTGCTACATAAATGCAAATTGATTATTTTTTTAAGTGTGAAAATATTTGCATGTAGAAAAATAGGGCTAGAAATTCCGTTGTGCCCCATTTGGGGCGATAACTTTTGAAATCTGAGAAAATTATCGCCAGGCGATAATCCTTTTTTAATCCCGGGAACTTCAGCTATAGTGCTCCAAGAGAGGGAAGTGGAGCGCTAAATCAAGCGCTAACTACTTCTCTTAGGGTGCTAAAGTGTGAGAGCGGGGCAGTAGCGGCAGAGCGCTGAAGAATGTGCAGTGCAGTGTTACCGGCATCAGAGGCTCCTTCCCTCGCTTAAAGGGAAGGGCCAATGATGGTTTGCAACATTCTTCTTCTTAGTTCTGTGGGGCCAGGGGACCTGCGCGACTTCCATTACAGCCCCAATCATTCCGAGAGAGTGGAGGGCTTAGGCATCGCGCAGCAATGAGGCTTCAGAAACTTTCAGCAGGCACCAGACTGGTGCAAAGAATAAAGTTTGCCCTACCTGACCACCACTGCCTTTAATTATCGCTCCCCAAGCGGCCAGCCGAGGTGACAACGTCTCCTGTTGCTGCCGTTGTTGACGCCTGGCGATGCAGCAGGGGGCGGGAGCGAATTTCACATCCGGGGCGGTAACGGGGCGCTGTGCGCTTGATGATGTCACGACCTACGGGGTGCTAGGGTCCGAGGCGGTAAGTGTTAGCGCCAGCACAAAACCGCCAGGGAAGTTCGCGGGCGTCGCTGAATTCGCCGCGCCCGGTTGGTAACCCCTTAGCACACCATTACCGCCCCCCCCCCACAGGCGCTAACGGGAGGCGCAAAGCAGACAAATTAGGTTTTCATTTTTTAAATTGTTGCCAGTAGAATTGGTCAATAAATGAATTGTGGCAATCTGATGACTTTGATAATCAGCTTCTCCTTTGCTTTGATTGTTTGGAAAGTAATCACATAGGCAGGTATCTATTATTCTGTCCAATATGTTTAGAATTGGTCAATGGACTATAAAGTGATGATTCATATAGGGTACACTTGCAACCATAAAGGGTGGCTGGTTAAGATCTGTCCTCCATTGTTACAGAAAAGTCTGATGCTGTTTATGGGGAACTTGTATTACCCCTTCCTCAATTAATCCAAGGTTGTTTCCTCCACTACCTTACTTAGAATGCCATTCCAAGTGTTGATCACTCATTGCATAAAGAAGTTTTTCCTGACAACTGTCCTAAGTTGTCCTTTCACCAGTTTTAACTGATTCCTCATTGTCTAGTTCCATAGCACATATTGAAGTAGTACTCCAGATTTATCGATGTCTTTCAATATATTTTATACTCTCTTAGTTGCTTCTTTTAAAGGCTAATTAACCCCAGGCTTTCCTCGTAACCCAATCCTTTGGTGCTAATCTGCACCACCTTCATGCTTTGAATATTTGCCTTATGTCCTGGCAGCCAAAACTGATTGCTATTTTGAAATATATTGGCCTGAATGACAGTGAAACTGTCAGCTTTCACCTTCAGTATTCTTTGAAACTGACAGCAAATCCTGGTGTCCGCACATGCGCAGTTAAACGTGGAAATCCAGAAGTTGCTGTCAGTGATTTCCTGCTGCTCCTATAGACAGCATTCTTTAGAAATCACTGAACTGACAAGAACTTTTCCTTTTACACTGTAATATCGCTGTTAAACCTGCCCCCCCCAAAAAAAGTTAAGCCTTTTGAATGAGGTATAACTGGGTTTTCAACGGCGTACTAAGTCATAACTGCTGCTGAATAACCTCTCTGGTCCTGAAAAACTAATTTTATATTTGTGGAATGTCAAATTTTTCCATTATGATAAAAATTCCATAGTTTTGTAATATAATAAATATTATTACTTTTTAAAAGTTTATGGGTAAAAAATTTGGTTGCTTTGCATCTCTCATTAGCGCCCCAAGGGGGTGCTAACGGGGGGCGCAAAGCACCTAGTGCCCGGGCACGGCACCAAGAACGCCTCCTGCGAAATTCAGCGGGAGGTTAGCGGCGGCGGTAGCTGGTAGCGCCCCGTGGTGCTGCGCCTCTGGCAATGATGTCATCGCCGTGTGCAGTGCCCTGCTCGCGCCACGGCCGCAAACTTAGCTTGCGCCCCCTGACCTACCGCCGGACGCTATGTCCAACAGGGTCAGGGGGGGCGTGTTTGTGGCCGGGGCGGCGATAATTAAAGGGCAGGTGCCGGGCGGCCATTTTTTTGGGGGCTGCCTGCCAGCACCTACCCCCTCTCGCCTCCTCTTGCGGGGTGCCGGCTGCGATCCGGCAGCCTGGCACTCCTCTTGAGTGCCGGTCTCTTTTGCTGACACCCTGCTCCCCGGTGGTCCAGAAGGGCCCCGGTGCACGCTGTGCTAGGCCCCTCCTCTTTAATCAGGGGAGGGATGCCTGTAATACCACGGCGCTACGTGCTGACAGGCATGGCGCTGCTGCACGTAGTGCCGCGATATTGAATAGGAGCACCCCAAGAGGAAGGGGAACATTTCCAGTAGCGCCCCGCCTGCTGCTTGGGGTGCTACCATTCAATTTTGGGCACGGGGGCGCTAACTTTTTCGGGGCGCTAAAAGTATGTCCCAACCTTTATTTTGCTCTTTGTAAAATTTATAAAAAGTGAAGGATAATCAGTGCATTTTACTTCCTGGTTTACTGTGAGACTTCTTCAATGTGATTGGCTGCTTAGCCTGCTTGATGACATCACTGTTTCTGGATGCTGGAGACCCCTGGACTTGGCACCAGAATTAAACTAACATCGGGAAAGGTGAAATCCCCACCATGGAGATTGCTCGATCTTTGTGGGCAGCTTTCTTCGACGTCCGCAGTGTCACTTCGCCGCTGACCACAAAATCCGGGCCATTCTTTAGGAAACATCACTGACCATATGGGCTGCTGAACTGGCTACTTCTTATACGTTTGTCTTTTTCACTGTTGTCAATCATTACCCACCGTAAGACTTAAGTTGAAATGAAAAACTGTCATGAGCCATTCTATAATCTCAGATATTTTGAGAGAAAAAAAAAAAGCGCTGTAGTTTTCTTTGTACTTAGTCTGGGTGCTATAATTGGCAAAAACTAGTGAGGTTTTCAAAATGATGATACTTTGTTCTCTGTGTTGGCAATTCTTTATCAAAGCTATTGACATTATTGTGCTACAGGCTTTCATCTTCTAAGCACAGAGTTGTTAAAGAAACAAAAGTCTGTTTGAAAAGCTTCATTGAGATTCTGTTCATAATACATGGATGCCCTTGAGATATAATAGTGTATTTTGTTCGATATTTGAGCTATTCCATATGGCACTAGATTGCAGTGATGTTATACGACTGAGACAAAATGTTAGGAGAAAACTTATGATCCTGATGTCTTGTTGCTCCTGCAGGGAGTGTTGGGACAATGCAGAATAGTGTGCATCAGCTCAAAACAGCACCAGTTGGTTGTGATGATGGAGAAAATACACACTGACAAGGATTTTAAAAATATAAACATGTTCAAAAGCTGTCATCTCCAAAAAAAAACCTTTTGTAAGAACATTGAACCAAGGAAACCAAACAAATGCATCTTTTAATTCTTGCAGAAGCCAAGGCACACACTGGCCTCGATCTTAGCTTCGGGGCGTGTTCGGTGCGGGGGTGGGGGGGCGGGTGGCGGGTGGTTGGTGGAGTTGGGAATGGGAAACCTGGAACTACAGGTGGACATCTTTAAAAAATTTTCTGTAGGTTTCCCGCCCACAGCCAGCCTGATTGACAGGTCGGGTGGGAGGGCAGATGGTGGTCCAGGGGGTCTGATCACGAGCAGGTGGTCCGATTGCAGCGGGTGGGGGGGGGGTGGGTGGAGATGCTAGTCAGGGGGGAGCAGATGGTGGTTGGGGGGGAGCAGATGGTGGTCGGGGGGAGCAGATGGTGGTCACGGGGGAGCAGATGGTGGTCAGGGGGGAGCAGATGGTGAAGGGCGGACCAGATGGTGGTGGGTGGAGATGCTGGTCAGGGGGGAGCAGATGGTGGTCTGGGGGAGCAGATGGTGGTCAGGGGGGAGCAGATGGTGGTCGGGGGGGAGCAGATGGTGGTCGGGGGGAGCAGATGGTGGTCAGGGGGGAGCAGATGGTGGTCAGGGGGGAGCAGATGGTGGTCGGGGGGAGCAGATGGTGGTCAGGGGGGAGCAGATGGTGGTCGGGGGGAGCAGATGGTGGTCGGGGGGAGCAGATGGTGGTCGGGGGGAGCAGATGGTGGTCGGGGGGAGCAGATGGTGGTCTGGGGGAGTAGATGGTGGTCAGGGGGGAGCAGATGGTGGTCGGGGGGAGCAGATGGTGGTCTGTGGGAGTAGATGGTGGTCGGGGGGGAGCAGATGGTGGTCGGGGGGAGCAGATGGTGGTCTGGGGGAGTAGATGGTGGTCGGGGGGAGCAGATGGTGGTCGGGGGGGAGCAGATGGTGGTCTGGGGGAGTAGATGGTGGTCAGGGGGGAGCAGATGGTGGTCGGGGGGGAGCAGATGGTGGTCAGGGGGGGGGGGTGGTTGTGGTCCTATCACAGGGGCTGGGGGAACAGGCAGATCGCAGGGGTGGGCGGTGGGGGGAGGTGGCGGTGGCGGGTTTACTGAGTAGCTTGTTGGGCCTGGAGGAAACACTTCTGCTCCTCCTGGCCCACAAGCAGTGCTGTAAAGGCACTTACCTCATGGGTTCAGCTCCCTCGCCTCCTTTCATCCGCTGGGTTTCCCGAGGCCAGGGAAACCCGGCCGACTGTGGTTAAAAATAGTATCACTGTTAAAATGAAGGCTCGCAGCCTCCTTAAAATATTAAAATGACCAACCCGCCTCCTGAGAGCAGATTGGTCACACGCCCATTCGCCCCGCCTCTATTAAAACCGGAAGTGGCGGGTTGGGTTCCTGTTTTAGATTTTTAACTTTATGACCCCCACCCAAAACAAACACACCCGTTTTGGGGGATTAAAATTACCCCCAACATTTCTAGTTACCACAGATATTTTTTTAGATGTGTACTCTTTTTGAAATTCAGCTTTGAATTCCCTCAAATCATAGCCTTTAAGTAATACTGTTGGACATTGAGAAAAGAGTTATGTTAGTATTAAGAAAGAAAGAACTTGCATTTATACAGTGCTTTTCTACAAATTAAAGGCAGCTAATACTCAACTAAACAGAGTTAAGTACAAGGAACAGCTAAAGAAAACGAAGGCTGCTCTTAGATCAGCTCAAAGGCTAATGGAAAAGAGAATCGTAGACAATTGTGGAAGTAATGGGACAAGCTTTTTCAGTTTTGTGAAGAGTCAGAGAACTGTCAAAGACTGTATTGGGCCATTGAAGGATGTTCAAGGACAGATTACAAAGGACTCACTGGGTATGGCGGAAACATTAAATTGAGTACTTTGCATCGGTCTTCACTCTTGAAGACGATGCATGACAATTAGCATTTAATGATGTTATAAACTAATATTAACATAGATGAACATATTGTTTTAGATAGAATTAAGAGCCTAAAAATAGTTAGAGTAGCAGGGCCGGATGATAACCAGCCAAGGGTCCTAAGGGAGATGGGACACGTGCTGTGTGAGCCCCTTGTCCGTATTTTTAATAATGTACTGCACTCTGGGACGGTTCCGTAAACTGGAAGGAGGCTAATGTAGTCCCAACCATTTTTTTTTAAAGTGACAAGACAGACTCCATAGGCCCATTAGTTTGACATCAGTAATGGGAAAGATTGAGGGAGTCATTAGGGATGCAATATATGATATCCAAGAGATGGACATATTAGGGACACCCAAATAACAACAGAAAACGCTGGAAAAACTCAGCAGGCCAGGCAGCATCCGTGGAGAGAGAAAGAGAGTTAACGTTTCAGGTCGATGACCTTTCATCAGAGTTCTGATGAAAGGTCATCGACCTGAAACGTTAACTCTCTTTCTCTCTCCACGGATGCTGCCTGGCCTGCTGAGTTTTTCCAGCGTTTTCTGTTGTTATTTCGGATTTCCAGCATCCGCAGTATTTTGCTATCGTATTAGGGACACCCAACATGGTTTCAAAAAAAAGGTCATGTCTTACAATACTGATTATATTTTTTGAAGAAGTCACCAAAACGGTAGATGAGGGAAGCCCAGTAGACATTGTCTACTTAGACTTCCATAAAGTTTTTGATAAGGTACTGCACAAGAGGCTTCTCTACAAGATCAAATCCTCTCGTATTTTTGGTAATATATTGAGCTGGATTGAGAAGTTTGCAGTCATGAGTCCAATGGAAGGACATAGGTAGAAAGTAGTTTTTCGATGGATTTGGATCTGTTTGGAGACTGGTCACCAGTGGTGTCATGCAGAGATCAGTGTTGGGACCGTTGCACTTTACTATTTTTATTAATGACCAAGATGTAGGTGTTAGGGGAAGGATCTGCAAATTTGCAGATGATACTAAGATCTGTGAGTGTTAGGACTGTAGATGATGCTCGACTGCTTCAGGTGGATCTTGATGTGCTGGGGGATTGGGCTCATGACTGGCAAACGATATTTAATTTGGAAAAGAGTAGTGTTATGCATGTGGGCAGGGTGAATGCTCAACGTTCATACATCCTTCAGGGAAAAGCATTAAAGAAGTTGGAAAAAGAAAGAGATCAGAGTGTTCTCGTGCATAGATCTCTGAAGGTTCATAAGCAATGCCATGAAGTGATAGCGAGCGTGAATAGGGTCTTGGAGTGCATTCATAGGACAATTAATTATAAGAAAAGGCATACTATTTTGTCCTTGTATAAGACCTTGGTCAGGCCTCACTTGGAATACTGTGTCCAGTTTTGGGTTCCTCAAAAGGTGGCTTTGGAAAGGGTGCAGAGGAGGGCCACTAGACTAATTCCCAGTTTAAAACATCTTAGTTATAAAGATAGGCTGAAAGAGCTGGGACTCTACACTTTAGAGAAGCATAGACTTACCGGTAATCTGACTGAGGTTTATAAGATGATGAAGGAATAGATTGTGTTTGAGTTGACAGTTTATTCCAATTAAATAGGTTAGGGGGATCAGGGGTCACAATTTTAAGTTTTACAAGGTCAGATTTAGGTTAGATGTCAGGAGGTGGTTCTTTGCCCAGAGAATAGTAAACCTCTGGTACAGGCTGCCGGCTCGTGTGGTGGACACTGATTCGCTGAATACCTTCAAGCTAGAGCTGGACCTGTTTCTAGTTGGGGTGGACATCACCTCTTACAAAAGCTAGGTACTGCAAGGAATGATCAGGGCTAGAGTGATCTCCTGGACTAGTTTCGATCACGTAGGGGAGTCGGAAAGGAATTTCCCAGATTTTTTTCTCCAAATTTGGCTCAAGTGGAGCATATAAACGGCAGCATGGTTGGGCTGAATGGCCTGTTTCTGTGCTGTATATTCTATTGTAAAATTGGCCTGGGGTTTTGTCTGGTGTTTCGCCTCTCCCAGATGATCACATGGTTTTTGGGTGGGGCGGAGACTGTATATATTGTGATACATAAGGTATCACAATTGTGTGGGACAGGCTGGATGGACCAGAGGGTCGTCTTCTGTCCGTCATTGTTTATATGGTCGTATGTCCCAAAGCACTTTGCAGTCAATGAAGTATTTTTGAAGTGTAGTCATGTAAGGAAATACAGCAGCCAATTTGCAAAGCCCCGCAACAAGCAGTATGACAAATGACCAGATAATTTATTTTTAGTGGTGTCAACTGAGGGATAAATGCTGGCCAGGACAGCAGAAGAACTCCCTTGCTCTTCTTCAAATAGTGCCCCTGAAGAGGGCATCTGGGGCCTTGGTTTAATTTCTTACCTGAAACATGGTACCTTAAACAGTGCAGCACTCCCTCAGTACTGAAGTATCAGCCTATCTTATATGCTCAAAACTCTGAAGTGAGGCTTGAACACACGACTTTTTGACTGAGACAGGAGCAATACCACTGAGCCGAGGCTGACACCTATATAGTAGTTATAACTCCTGGTAGATACCACAAATGACATAATTACAATTGGAATGCGGAATGATCAGTTTGTTCAATTTATCGTGTAGAACACACAGGTCATACACTTGTGAATCTTGTCCTTAAATAAAAGGATAGGTTTAAATGAGCTGTATACCTTACTATGACATTTATGGCAGTATAACTACAAGTATCATTTTATTACCCATGATCCTGTCAGATAAAAAGGTAATTTTTTAAAATTATATTTTTGTTTTTGTGAAATTGAGCACCAATGTTGTTGGATTCTAGGGGCTGTTGCTTTGCATGTTGTCAGTGCTGAGCAGGCTCCACCACCAAGTACCTGTTCATTTCAAATATAACCTAATTTTCTTAAGTCGGTATTTGAAATGGTAATGGATGTGATCAGTTCACTTTGAGGTCCATCACTCTGGCTGGTCATTTTCAGGTCTGTCACGGGCTGATACAGAGATTGAGCTGAATAACATGGTATGGTTCGATTTTGGGAATCAATATCATACTTGAAAAAACTTGAAAGAAATGTCTAGCAAGAAATGAGAACATGTTCAGCATTCAAAAATTGATAATGTACAGCATGTTTAAGAAATCAAGGGCTAGAAATTTATTATAGCCCAGGAATGCGTGGTATAATTAGAAAAATTGGAGAATTAGCGCCAGCCGCTAATGCTTTAGACTGTATGAAAAATTCATGCTCACTGCTCAAATAAATGAATGGGGCGAGAATTCAAGTCTTTAAGCCCAAGCTCATTGGCATTATACTCAAAGGGTAGACCAATATCAGGTGCAGTCTAATCGCAAGTCATGATTGCCACGAGTTTTTCCAGTGCTTAAAGGGGAGGTTCATTGATGCTGCAGAACCACATTCTCAGCATGGCAGATCCACACCCCAGGGAGAGAGCCCACAGATTCAGAGATCAAGCATTGCAGGTGTTAGTGTTCCCTGTGGACAGATGGAGGTCGGTGCTCTACCCGGAAAGTGACAGGAGGCCCTCGCCGCAAGTCTTCTGCACCATGTGGAGGGATGTAGTGCAGCACGTGTCGGGCATCACTGTGGTCCCCAAAACCCACACACAGTGCAAGAAGAAATTTAATGACCTCACTCAGGTGGTCAGGGTGAGTGAATGCTTCAACAAATGCTACATACCACCATCTGAACCAGTCTTCACACACTGCCCAAAGCACCTCACCCCCAGCACTCACCCACCAACAATCTCTACCTACCAACACTCACATCCACATCTCACACCTTGCACACAATGACAGCTATTCAACTATGGCAGGCACATCACCCAAACACATTGCTCCACACTCAGCCATACACTTTCCTTTCTCTTGCAGGCCAAGGTGGCTCACAACAGGAGGGAGCAGGAACACACAGGTGGGGGACAAGCCGACACCCAACCACTGTCTGTGCTGGAAAATAGAGTGCTGGAGATTACTGGGGCACCAGGTAGTGGGCGCCAGGACCAACGGCGACGTTGACCCCCCTTGGGGACAACAACGGTATGTTCATCCCTCCTCCTTCTTCTCACATCCCACTTCCCCCTCACCCCACAAGCGTTTTACACTTTCCAGCTAATCATGCTGTATGCATGCATTTCTCCCTTCCTGCCACCTCCCCTCACCTTAACCCGACTCTTGTGCCTTTATGCTTTCAAATAATCAGCAAGCGCCTGAGCAGCCTGTCCATGAGGGCACCGTAGAGAGCGAGGCGGGAGAAGAGGAGGAGGAAGAACACACCGCGTCACTGCATGCCTCACCCGCAGGCACGAATTCAGATACTGGCACTGTGCATTCTTTAGAGGCTAGTATAGTAGCGGGATCTGCACAGGGTGAGGCACCCGGGATGAGTGGGCTGCAGCAAGGCTAGGGGGAAAGGGTAGCTCGGGGGCCAGCTCCTCAGAGGGCGAGCCTGCGCACAGGTTCTGCTGCACAGGACTCAGATGAGGACCTCGATGGGAAGGATGATGGGCATGCACACGGAGATGATGGGTGCAATGGCAAGGGTGCCCGAGAGCCTCTCGACAATGATAAGGAGCGTGAAGGAGTCCGCTTCCAACATTGCACAAGGCTATGTGCACACCATGGAGCCCATCATTTCCAGTCTGCAAAGGATGGTCGACTCCCAGAGAGACCGTGGCGACCCAGACCTGATGCCGCATGTAATGTGCGATCTGGCAGCTTCCATTGCAGCACAGGCGGAAGCGACACAACGTCTTAGTGCTGTAATGCAGTCTATGCTTGGTGGCATCCAATCTCAGACTGCTCTCATGCAATCTCAGCTTGATGCCATGCAAGCTCTGACCGCTGCCATCGTGGCTGGGTCTACCACCGTCAACCGGGGCTTTCACGGTGTCGCAGCAGGCCAGCAATCTGTGCTCCAACAGATTGCTAGGGATGCTGAGGTGCTGCCCTGGGGAGTGGCAGTGGGTCAGTGGAGCAGGAACCTGCTGTCCTCTCTCAGGATGACAGCATTCCTGCTCCCACCACTGCCACTCCGCCATTGCCCTTGACGCTGCCTGTCATCCAGCCAGCCCAGACTGCTGCCGTCCATGCCGAGGTGGTGCAGTCTACAACCAGGCCTTCCAGGCCCAGAGCTGGTCGAAGGCGTCCTGCAAGGCCATCTGAAGTCTCCCGCATGGACCCTCAGCAGCCTTCCACCAGCCCTGCTGCAGTCACTGGACCAACACTTCGTAGGAGCACTGGAGAAGGCAAAGGCACAGTAACGAGAGGCACTAAGGGATTACACAAGGGTGAATAGTTAATACTTCTGTTGTAAATATGTGTTCACGGATTTTTGATAAATTTATTAATTCAGTTTGGATTCTTTTGTGGTGTGTCTCATTTCAGCTTTGTGCTGTGATATGGCCTGCGACAGGGATGGAATGATGGGAAAGTGGTGAGCAACGGGGATCTGGGGTTTAATTTATTCAAACCGCAGTCTGATGAGGCGGTCACGGACCGTCCATCTGGAAGGCCGATTGAGTGGCTGCCTCCCCCCTCGCTCCTCCTCGTCTTCCTCTTCCTCCTCGTCCCCGTCATCTTTCTCTTTCTCCTCCTCCTCCTCCTCCTCCTCTCCCTCTTCCTCCTCCTGAGGTGGTCCCGCAATCCCTGGTGGCAAGGGCTGGGCCCTCATGATGGCCAAGTTGTGGAGCATGCAGCAGACCACCATGAAATGGGACACCCGCTCAGCCGAGTACTGCAGGGCTCCTCCTGAGTGGCCAAGACAGCAGAACCGTTGCTTGAGCACCCCGATGGTCTGCTCGATGATGTTCCTGGTGGCAGCATGGCTCTCATTATTTGAGTGCTGGGCAGGGGTGCTGGGGTTGTGGAAGGGAGTCATGAGCCAGGTGGAGAGCTGATAGCCCTTGTCTCCGACCAGCCAGCTGCGAGCTTAACATGGTAACTGGAAGAGTGCTGGCACACCAGTCTGGTGCAGGATGAAGGCATCGTGGTTACTGCCAGGATAGCGGGCATTGACATTGAGGATTTGCTGTCTATTGTAAGGGGTTCGGTTCGGGGTGCTTGTACGGGGTTAGGCCTTCGTTGCCTAATACTATTGCTTGCTCTGCTCTCCGGCCAGCCTTGTTGCAATAAGCACCTGTGAGTGGTTCGACCCACTCGCCCTTACGGTTCTGACACTGGACTTAGGTGCGAGAGCAGTAATGCAGAGAAAAACTCAAATAGAGCCGGTTGAATAGTACGAAATGGAAAACTTTATAGCATAACGTCCAAAATCATGAAGTACATGTCATAGGCACAAATTAATGACAGTACAAGTATACGTACATTCATAAAACTTGGTCTAGGGTAATGAGGAACGCACGGCACATCGTAAAAAGGGGAACACATTATATTTATCCTTAATAAGAACCACCCTCCCCTATCAATACCTACACTAATCTAGATTTGTAGGATCGAGGAAACATGCTCACCACTCGTGATACTTCGGAGAATTTTAAACGAGGCACTCGGCTTGTTTTGCTGCAACACCTGACTGTCACGTGTTGGAAGGGGTCTCTGTACCCCACTTGTTTATCTTCTCTGCTCCGGCTAGCAGGCTGGGCTCCCTGTTGTCATGAAGAACTCGACAGTGCTCGGGCCCGGCTGTAGAACACAAAGAAAAGTCTTTCTGGACCGACACCAGTTAACCGGTAAAATTCAAAGAAGAGTCTTCCTGTATTGACACCGGTTGTCGATAGAATTCGAAAGAGAGTCTTCCACTGGTTCGGCAGCAACCTGATAGAGTTCAAAAATGGTCTTTATATTTACGGGCGCGGTCGGGGTTTACTGACCGCGGCGGCACGTGGATTCTTCTTCTTCTCTTCTCATCTCGTCTCGTCGGGCCTTCGGGTCCAGAACACCGTTTACCGACCATCGGGATGGTGCACCTGGTTACTGGCCTTCGTCGAGGCGACTCGTTCCAAATTGAGCTCCACCCAACATAGGAGAATAAAAGTTCAGCCCGCGTCAAGAGTCAGTTGAAACGAATCAGCCCCGGGAGGATCAGAGGAATAAGAGAGCGATGGACGTTTGTTCACTTTAGTTATAGTGCTGTGTTCCCTTATCTCCCGCCCAAATCTTAATGTTCATCCTTTGTAAAATCTTGGCGCTCAAAATTCCCAGTATGGGGTGATTCTTTCCTTTAACGGGTTTTGGTAGCACCTTAAACTGGCCAACTATCCGTTAATGTTTTCCCCATTGTTGAACCAGCTAGGAGCCTGCCTGGCGGGGTTTGGGACCTTCTCGAATACTGACTTAATCACCCGAGAATGGCTCTCTCATTGTAGAGCCGTGGGGAATTTGCGTATTGATGTATCTGGATGGGTCTTCGATTGCCCATTACAATGGTCCTTACTTGTGCATGGAAAATGATTCCAGCACTTATATCTTTGCTATTGTGTCGAATGCAGACAGGTTGCATCCTGTCTTTATCAGTGTTTGCTGCGTATTAACCAATCTTATACTGAAATGTTTATTCGAACGCCATCTTGTCTGCCCACTGAAAATTCTGAAAGCTTCTGCCACGAGGCGCGGCGGCCATTTTACAGGCTTCTGTGTCCTGTTTAATCATGACAGCATTTAGTTGAAATAAAACTGATGAAACGAATCTGCTTTATCTCGTTATTTCGAATCGCGATAATTGCGAATTTTACACTGGTCGCACACCAACTGCACAGTGAGTGGTAGCCTTTGCAGTTACGGAAGATATCAGGACTGTTATGCAGTGTCCGCAAAGCTACTTGGGTGCAGTCAATGGTGCCCTGCACCATGGGGAAACCCGCTATCTTGGCAAGCCACATGCACGCTCATCCTGCTTTGCTCTGGTGATGGGGAAGGAAATGTAATCCCTTCTCCTACTGTAGTGAGCCTTTATGTCTTCCCGGATGCAGCGATGGATGGCAAACTGTGAGATGTTAGCTATGTCTCCTGTTGCAGACTGGAAGGATCTGCTGGCGAAGAAATTGAGGGCGACGATGACCTTGACTGCCACTGAGAGAGCCGTGGTCACCCTGATCTGAGGCTGGAGGTCTGGTTGCAGGAGGTGACAGAGTTTTGTGACCACCTCCTTGGTGAAGCGGAGCCTTCTAATACACTGCTACTCATTTAATTGGAGGTAGGAGAAGTGCTCTCAGAATACCCTCGGAGGGCAAGGCCTCCTGTTGAGAGCCCTGATGGCCCTCCTCCTCCCTCTGGGCACATGTTCCCGTCTTTCTCGCTGCCTCCATTCCCTCTGCCGTAGATCCTGGAGGGCGAGGTCGAGTGCCAGTTCAGCCCCTGTTAATGTAACCAAGAATAAATATAGCTACTTTTTAGTTGCCACAACAGCCCTGATTCTAAATAACCTTGAAATTACGAAATTGGACTGTTGCACTGTGAAACTGACAAGAAAGCACTGAAACTCCACTAACCAACAGCTCCGACTCATTACTGATGATCCCTTTAAATAACGTCCCTGGAGCCGGCTTCCTGCTGCTTCACACCAGCTCTCCCTGTTGCTGTTTCCTCCGGGTGCTAAGGTAGGTGGCGACAATGAATTTCCCAGATCAGGTGGCCAGTGAGCATTGCATACTCAGTGACGTCATGATCCATCTGGTGTTGAGGCTCCTGGCGATAACTGTTAGCAGCAGTGCTGTGGGAGGGGGCGGGATTTGGCATGCGGCGATGGATTCGCCTTGCCCTGGCGATAATGCTCTAGCGCCCTGTTAGCGTCATCTGCTGGCACGAACGGGAGATGCTCAGGTACCGAATTTTTCCCCCCAAGATTTTAAAATCTAAATACTTGGTATTTTTAGCTTGTTTGTACAGGTGCAATGATATTTTACAAAATCAAACACTTGCAATAATATAGGATTATCTGGTGAAATTTTGTTTGCTCTTCAAACCATGGTTTCAGGTCCCTAGATATTGCATAATTGGATCTTGCTTGGGTTGACTTGTTGTATATCTTATACGTAAATAGGATTACTCTCCTTCAATAAAACGAAAATCAGTCATGCACAATTATTTATGCTGTTGCCATGCAGTTTGCTCATCCTTGAAGTGAGCTGAGTGAATTAATTCATGATTAACATTGAATAGATAAAACAATATAGACAGAATGAAGAACATAAGCAAACCAAAGTACTCAAAGGTAAGGAGATATTTTTTCACCCAGAGGGTGGTGGGGGTTTGGTGGTAGAGGCAGAAACCCTTATTGCATTTAAAAAGTACTTTGATATGCACTTGAAGTGCCAAAACCTAGAAGGCTACGGATCAAGAGCTGGAAAGTGGGATTAGGCTGGATAGCTCTTTTTTGTCCGGCACAGACACGATGGGCCGAATGGCCTCCTTCTGTGCTGTAAACTTCCATGATTCTATGAGGAAATTATGTGAGCTCCATTTTTTCTTTCTCAATTTTACTGAACCCCAATGCTATCATCTAGACACATTACTCAAATGTGTGTAGGCAGACTGAATGGAACTGGCCATTTATATTACTGTTTCTTAGCAGAGCTGCTCCATGATAAATGTTTTGGTTTGTTTCTCCATGTGAACAAACAAGCACTGTCCTTACAAATACACGTGATTATCTGCAATAAGATGTTGTGCGTGTGAAAGTAGATGTTGTGGTGTAAGTGAAGATATACAATACTATGCAATTACATCAGATGAAGCATATCTGCACATAAGGGAATAAATATGTTTTTTTTTGCCAGTGAATAATATAAAGAAAGAAAGACTTGCATTTATATAACGCCTTTCATGACCACCGGACGTCTCAAAGCGCTTTACAGCGAATTAAGTACTTTTGAAGTGTAGTCACTGTTATAATGTAGGAAATGCGGCAGCCAATTTGCGTACAGCAAGCTCCCACTAACAGCAACGTGATAATGACCAGATAATCTGTTTTTGTTATGTGGGTTGAGGGATAAATATTGGCCAGGACACCGGGGATAACTCCCCTACTCTTCTTCGAATAGTGCCATGGGGTCATTTATGTCCACCTGAGAGGGCAGACGGGGCCTCGGTTTAATGTCTCATCTGAAAGAGGGCACCTCGACAGTACAGCACTCCCTCAGTACTGCACTGGAGTGTCAGCTTAGTTTTATGTGCTACAAATCCGTGGAGTGAGACTATGAACCCACAACCTTCTGGCTTAGAGGCAAATGTGCTACCCACTGAGCTACAGCTGACACTGAAATATAAATGACCTTAAATATATGGTCAGCAGAAGGGAGATTAGAGTGGATGTGGTGAATAGAATTAATTAGATATCGTAGGAGGAATAGGGACGTGATTGAAAGAATGGGCTGAATGTGCCAAATGAAATAGAGAAACTACTGGTTGAAACTACTTTTCCACATGGAGAAAACATTTGTTTTAGGAATTCTAAGTAAGTTGTATATTTCTGTATTAACATGCAACTTCATTAATAACAGTTTGGTTAGCTTAAATTATATTGACAAGATCCAAGGGAAATGGCACAGTTTATCCAGATGTAAAAACTGAATTCAGATTATTTGGTACACCAGGTACAAAACAAATGGTGTCGCAATGATCAGTTAGCTCTGTGTGGGTTGTTTGATTTGTGTCTTCTGTCTAACAGCTTTTAGAACAATTTTATAACAGCACAGATGATTGTCATTAGTGATGTATCTTTTTGCACTGTTCAGAGGTAAATGCACTTTCAGATTGACATGATTAGGACAACGAAGTAAGGCGAAGTCCAGATGTTCTGAAGCTAAATCTGACCCCCCCCCCCCCCCCTCACCCCTGTATGATGGAATAAATGGGGACCTTCATGCTCACACAATGTAGCTCTCTACTTCAAGATTGCTTTGCTAAAATAATCTTGTAATGTTACAAAAATTATGGAAAAAGTCATGCTACTGTCAATGCTAATAATGAATTGAAAAATAGTGAATAGAATATCATGCTCTTAATTTTAATGGCTCCTCATTCCAAAGTTTCTTATTAAAAGTCCTGCTTTTCCATATTTTTTTAATGTCAATTTGCATTCTGATAAGAATGTTATCAAATCTGTTGTCCGAATGTCAAATAGTCAGACAAAATCTTAGAGTGGAAGGAGAAACTATTATAATCCTGATAATGACTTCCAAGCTTTGTACATAAAAGTTTTGCAACTGAATGCTAAATAGTTTTGATAGTATAATTTGAAAATGCCTCTGGTGTCCTGCTATATTAGTATTTTAATGAGCTTGATAAAGCTGTCAAACAGTATGTGATAAAAAGAAATATGCTACCTATATCAACACAACCTTTCTGCTGTTCTCTTAACAGCATTTGAATTTCTACAACGTGAACTTCTTTAAGGATAAATTTGCTTTAATCTTTTCTTTCATATAGACTTGTTCCACTTTAAATCTCTGGTGTATAGTTACCATTGATGCTTTACTGTTTATTGAACATAAAATCAGTTTTTGTATGCCTTATTCCATCGTAGAGAAACAAAAGATTTTTTTGTGGTGGGGGGTGAGGTTGAGGGAAGGATGAGGGATCAAGAATTGCTCTCTTTAACTTCTGCACTTGTCAGCCTGTGATTTTCTGCCCATAAAGAACCTTGGACAAGCACAGGAGTGGAATTTCTTCCCCTTAGACTCCACACAATACAGAGCTGGTGGATGTTTGGTCTTGTTATTACTGTCAATAGTAAGCTTTGTATTTTTTCATCAAATATCCACCATTGTATGAATTTTTGAATTTTTCGTAACTGCCACCTTAAGCTGACAATTCAGTGCAGATTTGTTGTGAACTTTGAGTATTTTTGTGTTGTAAACCTACATCCTCTAGGTATCGGATTGTGAATACCCCAAACAAAATGTATGCAGGAACCTTGCAGATAGCAGAAAGGCAAAGGCATCATTGTATCAGTCTAGGCTAGATTCAAGGCCAAATCTCAGAGTTTTCTAGTCCACTGCACCACTCACTGCCTATCAAATGTACTTTCTATGCATAAAGTTAACTATTATAATGTGATGTTTGGCAGCCAGACAAAATCTGCATTGGACCAAGGAGTGTATTGGCAAAGAAAGATGCTTTCTTGTACATAGCCCTCTGCTCCGACCTCTTCATTTAATTTCTGACATTTGTCCCTGTTCTCTAACCACTACCATTCAGAATGCAGCCAGCTCTATGTGGCTTTTCTGTATCTCCAATTGCTCCAACTAAATCTTTCTCATGGTCTCATCAACAGCAGCCAAATCCTCCCTCCCCCCTCTCTCTTCATTTACAGCTGCTGAATTTCTCCTGGTCTCTCTGCTGTTGAGCACTTGAAGAAAAGAAATACAAAATTCTAAACAGACCGCATTTTAAAGAAAAGAACTGGAAAAAATGTCACGCTGTTCCCAAGGATAGTATAATAAGTACTTTCTTGGCGTGTTTAGTAGAGAAACCAAATCGCCTTGTTGCAGGAGAAGGTAGAAAACCCTTGATGGATAAACTTAGCACAAGCCTCCTATTGCAGGCTGAAGTGGTTGATTCCTAATGTTACCTCGAAAAAGGTGTACACAAACAAAAATAGAAAAAAAAAAACACCCTGCAGTTCAGGCAGCACCCATGGCGAGAGATACAGAGGAATTAATGTTTTGGATGTGGAGCCTTTGTCAAATCCAGGTTTCAGATTTCCAGCATCTGCAGTTTTTTAACTATTTGTTTATAAAAGTTTTCAGAAGATGCTACACTTTCATCAACTAATACCAAGGAACGATTTCTTCAATGCCCTATATGGGGAAGAAATCTGTCTTGGACGGTAGGGCAAAATAGGCGGTATCTGATCGGCCACCCATTATACGCCCTGCCCGATGGTCAATTTCATTGACTGCAATGGAACTGAACATTGAGCAGCGCGTATAACTGACGGCCGATTCAAGAGCGCTTATTTTACGCAACCGCACAAGTCGAATTTCTCCCCCTATATGTTGAATGAAATTTACAAAGTACAGGTTTAGGATTTGGTTACACAGTGTGCACAGGAAATCCACTCCGGTTCTCTCAAATTTGTTCATAAATCTTGAATTATAAACATTTCTAGTTTTAATTCGTGATGCTAAAGAGAAAAAAAGATGAATGCTGGAAATCTGAAATAAAAGCAGAAAGATCTTTGAACTGATTTAGTTTTCATGATGCGTAACAACTGAAAACCTGAAATTCGTTTCCAAGTACGGATTAATCTCCTGTTAATATGTATTATGATATGTCCCCTCTCCCCCCCACCTCCTCTCCCTCCTCTCCTCCCTCTCCCCTCCCTCTCCCCTCTCTCTCCCCTCCTCCCCCCTCCCCTCCTCCCCCCTCCCCCCTCCCCTCCTCCCTCCTCCCCTCCTCCCTCCTCCCCTCCTCCCTCCTCCCCTCCTCCCTCCTCCCCTCCTCCCTCCTCCCCTCTCCCCTCCTCCCCTCTCCCCTCCTCCCCTCTCCCCTCCTCCCCTCTCCCCTCCTCCACTCTCCTCCTCTCCCCTCCTCCACTCTCCTCCTCTCCCCTCCTCTCCTCTCCTCCACTCTCCTCCTCTCCCCCCTCTCCTCCCCACTCTCCTCCCCACTCCCCCCTCTCCTCCCCACTCCCCCCTCTCCTCCCCACTCCCCCCTCTCCTCCCCACTCTCCTCTCTCCCCACTCTCCTCCCCACTCCCCTCTCCCCCACTCCACTCCACTCCACTCCCTCACCAAACTCGCAGTTTAACATTCTGTTCCGATCTGCACACCGTGACAAACTGCACTCTAGCTTCCCTTATTTATACTGCTGAGATTTAAATAAGTGAGCTCTCTGGCAGTTACAGAACCAGATTAGACCACTTAATTAATTAATTACTCTCACCTGCTCTCCAGCACAGAGCTTGATTAGCCCTGCCCAAGTCTGAAAGAAACTTAAAACTTGAAACAGTAAATTTAAATGCTAATTGCAAGCACACAAGTCTAGAATTTATAAAAAATAAGAGATTAACCTTTAAGATTTACTCCCTCACTCACCAAACTCGCAGTTTAACACTCTGTTCCAATCTGCACTCCGTGACAAACTGCACTCTAGCCTCCCTTATTGATACTGCTTGTTAATTGAAATCCTACTATTTGTGTATGTAACACATTATCTGTGGGAAAAAATCTGCTGATCTGCAACATTTTATCCAGATTTATTGAAAATTACACTTTATTTTTATGGCCTGTGATTTTCTTCCTATACATCAAGGTAATGATTTTAAATATTGTAATATAATAGTCATTCTTATTCAATATGCACTCAGTATGTCTTGTGATGACATGCTGGTTAATGGAATAATAAGCTGATATCTTCTACATTAAATATGGAGTTATGTCCATAAACATAAATGACATATGCGTTACCTAATAAATAAGAAGGACCCTGCTCACTCAGTGTTCTGAGAATTTGATTAAAACATGATAGATAGCATAGTACAAAGTCCTGTTGATATTCATAGTACACATCACGGTGAGAAACTAACTGAAATTGCTCAACACATAAACACACACACACGCATTTGGGGAGGGGGAGTGGGGGGTGGGGAATTCAGAGCTCATTGTAATAAAGATATGTCATAGTCGTACCTTTCATGAACTTGATATTCCAAATTGCTTCTCAGCCAATTAACTAGTCACTATTGTAACGTGTGGAAATGAAGCAGCCAATTTGCACGCAGCAAGGTCTTACAAGCAGCAATGAGATAAATAATTCAAATTTGTTTTACTGTTGTTGGTTGAGCGATAAATGTTAGCTAGGACACCAAGATAACTCCCGTGATTTTCTTTGAATAGAGCCATGGGATCTTTTATGCCCACCTGAGACGGTACCTCCAACAGTACAGCACTTCCTTAATGCTACACTGCAGTGTCATGCTAGATTATATTCTCAAATCATGGAGTGAGGTTTGAACCGTGACCTTCTAACTCAGTGCTACCACTGAGCCAAGGCTAACACCTTGACTGTGTTCATCATGCCCCCTTGATTGAGTGACACATCTCACGTAAGAATTCATGATTGCTTGGCAGGGAAAATTGTTTTTGGGGGAATAAAATGTTTTGCACTGCGGAAAAAGCACATATGTTCTATCCTTGCACAGTAGTGGAATTATGAATGTCGGTTCTTGCTCTACATATCCTACCAGCTGTTGCAAATTTAATTTGCAATGCATCAGTGATGTAAGCAGTACATGTACTTCACCTAAAGTGTCACTGCTAAAGTGTCATTTTCTGTTTAATTTTAGATGGTACACCTGCCGTTACCACTGTGATTTACCGGAGCTGAGTATAGTTGTCTGGACACAATTCTGAATATATTTTATTTAAATTGTACATTTACTAATATCTGACTGCCCCAAATTGAACATAAGTGTTCACCTTATCAAAGCTCATTATTTTCAAACACTATGACCAAATTAAAATGATTTTATCAGTTGCTCCTACATTTCCAGTCAAGTTGGTACTCCAACAGGTGTTGTAATAGACAACTAGTTCAGCAACAATCTGGTCACAGAGGTAAAGTAACAAGGCTTTCAATGATCAGCTACCCTCACACGCCCACCATTTTCACAAAGATAGGTGGCATTGTAGGCAGTGTAGATGACACAAGGATAGGCGGCATTGTAGGCAGTGTAGATGAAAGCATAAAATTACAAAGGGATATTGATAGATTAAGTGAATGGGCAAAACTGTGGCAAATGGATTTCAATGTAAGCAAAAGTGAGTTCATCCACTTTGGACCTAAAAAGGATAGAACAGGGTACTTTCTAAATGGTGAAAAGCTAAAAGCAGTGGATGTCCAAAGAGACTCGACGGTCCAGGTACATAGATCATTAAAATGTCTTGAACAGGTACAGAAAATAATTAAAAAGGCTAAAGGAATGCTGACCTTTATATCTAGGGGACTAGAATACAAGAGGGGTAGAAGTTATGCTGCAGCTGTACAAAACCCTGGTTAGACCACACCTGGAGTACTGTGAGCAGTTCTGGGCACCACACCTTAGGAAGGATATATTAGCCTTGGAGGGAGTGCAGCGTAGGTTTACCAGAATGATACCCGGACTTCAAGGGTTAAGTTTCGAGGAGAGATTACACAAATTAGGGTTGTATTCCCTAGAATTTACAAGATTAAGAGGTGACCTGATCGAAGTTTTCAGGATATTAAGGGGAACAGATAAGGGAGATAGAGAGAAACTATTTCTGCTAGTTGGGGATTCTAGGACTAGGGGGCATAGTCTAAAAATTAGAGCCAGGCCTTCCAGGAGTGAAATTAGGAAACACTTCTACACACAGAGTGGTAGAAATTTGGAACTCTCTTCCGCAAATGGCAATTGATGCTCGATCAAGTGTTAATTTTAAATCTGAGATTGATAGCTTTTTGTTAACCAGAGGTATTAAGGGATATGGGCCAAAGGCGGGTATATGGAGTTCGATCGCAGATTAGCCATGATCTCATAGAATGGTGGAACAGGCATGAGGGGCTGAATGGCCTACTCCTGTTCCTATGTTCCTATTTTAAAATCATGAAGTATTTTCTGACTTGAGTCTTCTCAAGAAAGGCAAAAACGTATTTTCTTTATCTTGCTTACAAATAGCTGGGTTGACAACTTCCAAAGCGGCAATAAAAGCCTTTTGATTTAGATTTTTTTTAACCTGTTCCTATATACTGAGAGAACAATGGCCTGAACCTGTGATTCTAAGTCTTGGTAGACCAAAACATTTCCACTTCACATAAAACACATCCATCATATTTGTACAACTGCATGCTGCACAACTATGAAACTTTGCCTGGATATACGTTACCATGAGTAAGAATTAGACTTCGAACAATAAATTGTGCTGGACTTGTTCCTCTGATGATTTTGCATTGACATGCTCTTGGCTGTATGATTGTGGAAAAGGACTTTTGGCTTTATTAACCTTTGTTCTTTAATCTTTTCACACTGGGTTGCAAATAATGGCTGGAATTTTCTCCTAAAAAAACGTGTGGGTTTGGCGCATGGGGGCAGTTAAATTGTTAAAAATGGGATTCCCGACCGGTACCCACCTCCAACCCGTCCACTTCCGGTTTTAGCGGGGGGTGGGCGAAAAGCCCGCTCCCAGGGGGCGGAACGTCAATTTAAATATAATGAGGCTGGAAGCCTCTTTTTAACTTCCATTTTGAATTTAACTGCGTGTGGACGGGTTTCACACAATTTGTGAAACCTGGCAGTTAAACCGAGGCGGGGACTGCTGCATCCAGGAGGTAAATGGCTTTATACCTACCTCCTGGATCCAGGGTCCCTAACTAACCCACCCCTTGTGATCGGAGACCCCCTCACGAGGCCTCCGATCGCCTCCCCAGGCCTCCGATCCCCACCATGAGGCCTCCCTCCACCCCTCCCCCACCCCCCCAACCGATGGTGCCACAATCCTCCGGGGGTTGGCCCCGATCTTCTCTGCCCCAGCCCCGCTGAGCCCTGGCTGACCGCCTCCCCCCCCACCACCATCCCTGATCCTCCCTTCCCACCATCCCTGATTCTCTCCTGCCAATCCCCGCCCCCCCACCGATCCTTGAGCCAGCCAATCCCCAATCCCCCTCCTGCGATCGCAGACCAAGCCAGCCAATCCCCTCCCCCCCTCCCCCCCCTCCCCCCCCTCCCCCCGATCCTCCATTGCCGGTCCCCGACTCCTCGCTCCCTCTTCGCATCTGCAGGCCTACCCGCCCACAGCCAGCCAGCCTCTCAATCTGGCTGGCTGCAGGCGGGAATCCGAGGCCTCACATGCAAACCCGGCCTCCCGGGTTTCCCGCCCGCCTTGGAGGCCCCCCGCCCCCAACCCGCCTACCTGGAAAAAATTCCGGCCAATGTATTTATCTGGGCTACCATAGAATCATACAGTACAGAAGGAGGCCATCCAGCCCATTGTGCTTGTGCAATTAGTCCCACTCCCCTGCACTTTCCTCATACACCTGCATTTTTTTCCCTTTTCTAGTATATATAATTCCCTTTTGAAAGTTGCTACTGAATCTGCTTCCACCACCCTTTCAGGCAGTGCATTCCGGATCACAGCAACTCATTGCGTGAAAACATTTCTCACCTCCCAATCGATTCAAATTGACTAGAAATCTCAAAGATAGTTTTACTATTTACCCCTTTAAAAGGTAAAGTTTTGCAAGGATGGAAGTAATGGCATATAACATTAACATTATTTTGTAATATAAAATGATTTACTACCTTTGCAATGTTTTACCTCTGATCCAGTCGATTTAAATGCTGCACATATTTGGGTGATTATGACATTTGTTTCTCCTTCAATCTAAATAAGCTCTCCATAAATTTTGTGTTGTCTGGATCCTCATTGGCTTTACATACCTCCCCTCCCCCACATGTATTGACCTTATGGTTTGGGGTATTGATTTTCATAGGGCCCATCCTTGTATATATGGATGTATTCATGTTGATCACCAAATGAACTTTGCAATATACTTGTTAGCTCCATATATGTCAGCCTTGGTAAACCAATTTGAAGTGATTTTGATTTTTGTTATTGTGTATGTGTATGTGTATGTGTATATATATATATATATATATATACACAAACTTAGTGAGGGAGAAAAATATCTTCTAGCTTACACCAAGGACTAAATTAGACTGCATGTGCAGAATAGCGATCAGCTTTATCAAAATATCCAAGTAAATGGGTTCTAATTTATATGGCATAAGCAACTGTAGTCCGAGAGTCTGGACTAAACAAGTAGCACAATACAAATTACAGTGCATTGAATTTATAGCACTCTTGACACATGCTTAACTAACTTTGTGCAACCTGGTCCAGTCCAAACCTCAAGGAGTGTCCTCTATGATTATATGTGCAAGAAGAATATTTCTGACTAAGTAAGCACTGTCCTGCCTAATTTCACAAGACAATTCTGCGATGTTATGTGGTTAACGGGGCAGACCAGAGTCAGGTCTTGCTATATAACCTTCCCTATGAAAGTGAATGGTGTTTATCGTCTTAAGACCACAGGACTCCAAATTGCAGGGAAGGAAGGGAAAAGACCTCTGAGGCACATTTTGTCTTACAGATGATCTTGTAATGATAGACTTAAGGTATTACGGTTGAATTTATCGGTAGACAAAGTTTATTCCTAGCAAACAGTAGAGGGAACTTTCTACATTTATTGACATCTTGCATAAACGCTACCAGAGTGCGCCTCAGAGGGCAGCTATCAGATGAATTTGTAACATAATACATAATGTTGCAAGTACTAAGTTGGTTTTTTGAAGTAAAAAATGAAATTTCATTTACCTTGTAATATGAAAAATAATTTATTAAATGAATGCATCTTCAACAAATGCTCAGGGTAATTGGTTTGATCTTACAACTCAGAAGAACTTACCAATTCCGCCATTTAACATCAAACTCCGGAAATTAATTCTTGCCATTTAATGGGATAGTTTTATTCGACTCTACATCCTCGGAAAAAATAACAATAAGGGTATCAATCACATTTCTGAAGTGGGTTTTCCTTTGTATTGGTTTTTCTTCATACTACAGTCTACAGAGTCTGAAAAAAACAAGTCATTTCATTCTCTGTGTTACGAATCCATTTGTCATCCCAGCATGTTATTTTGCTGGTAATCATATGTTCAATACGGCAACAATCTCATTTTAATTATATTACGCACAAGTTCATTTGTTAACTGAATACAAATGAGTTTGATTTGCATGAGGAGTAGTTATTGTAAAGAAATTATTTTTTTAAAGAGTTTTACTACAGGTTGAACCTGTTGTCACCTCCCAAATCCGTTCCTATCTTTCCCGGAACTCCATGTTTGAATTCCTCCAATCAGGTTTCCGCCCCGCCTCAGTACTGAAACGACTCTCATCAAAGTCACAAATGACATCCTTTGTGACGGTGACAAAGGTAAATGACCCCTCCTTGTCCTTCCCGACCTGTCTGCAGCCTTTGACACAGTTGACCACTCCATCCTCCTCCAACACCTCTCCACCGTCGCCCAGCTGGGTGGGACTGCACTCGCCTGGTTCCATTCTTATCTATCTAATTGTAGCCAGAGAATCACCTGCAATGGCTTCTCTTCCTGCTCCCGCATCGTTACCTCTGGAGTCCCCCAAAGATCTATCCTTGGCCCCCTTCTATTTCTCATCTACATGCTGCCCCTTGGCGACATCATCCGAAAACACAGCATCAGTTTCCACATGTACGCTAACGACACCCAGCTCTACCTCACCACCACTTCTCTCGACCCCGCCACTGTCTCTAAATTGTCAGACTGCTTGTACGACATCCAGTACTGGATGAGCAGAAATTTTCTCCAATTAAATATTGTGAAGACTGAAGCCATTGTCTTCGGTCCTCGCCACGAACTCCGTTCCCTAGCCACCAACTCCATCCCTCTCCCTAACATCTGTCTGAGGCTGAACCAGACTGTTCGCAACCTTGGTGCTGTATTTGTCCCTGAAATGAGCTTCCGACCACATATTTGCGTCATAACTAAGACCGCCTCTTTCCACCTCCGTAACATCGCCTGTCTCCGCCCCATGCATCAGTTCATCTGCTGCTGAAACCCTCATCCATGCCTTTGTTACCTCTGGACTTAACTATTCCAATGCACTCCTGGCTGGTCTCCCATGTTCTACCCTACGTAAACTTGAAGTAATCCAAAACTCTGCTGCCCGTGTCCTAACTTGCACCAAGTCCCGTTTACCCATCACCCCTGTGCTCACTGACCTACATTGGCTCCCGGTTAAGCAACGCCTCAATTTCAAAATTCTCATCCTTGTCTTCAAATCCCTCCATGGCCTCACCCCTCCCTATCTCTGTAATCTCCTCCAGCCCCACAAGCCCCCCAAGATATCTGCGCTCCTCTAATTCTGTTCTCTTGAGCATCCCTGATTATAATCGCTGAACCATTGGTGGCCGTGCCTTCAGCTGACTAGGCCCTAAGCTCTGGAATTCCCTGCCTAAACCTGTCCACCTCTCTACCTCTCTTTCCTCCTTTAAGACACTCCTTAAAACCTACCCCTTTGACCAAGCTTTTGGTCATTTGCCTTAATTTCTCCTTGTATGGTTCGGTGTCAAATTTTGTTTGATGACACTCCTGTGAAGCGCCTTGGGATGTTTTACTACGTAAAGGCGCTATATAAATACAAGTTGTTGTTGTTGATATATGTACTTAGATTTTCTACTAATCTTACTCTAAATGCTGTTATCTTGAAGAGCTCCTGGCTTGTTTTCTTCTTTGTGTTTATATTGAGCGTTTGTAGTGTATTAAAACATTGCGCTTACTGTAATTTCCCTTAACACACAGCATTCTACTGCTCTCTGAAGGGCATAAATATTGTAAATGACAATAAGTTGATGGGACAGCATAATTGAGTGAAGAAGAATTTATTTTAAATTAACACACTTTGCTGTATTTATCGAGCAATTTAAAAATATTTTTTATCAAGCTTCAACAGTTGCCTCACTGCATGCTAAAAAATAGAGACTAGGGAGAAGTGACGATACTTCACATGAATCCAGGAATCCCTAAATCATAAACAATTAGTCTAGCAATAATATTTTTAGTATCATTGAGTGCAGTGCCACCTTGCAGATGTTCCACGGAATAAGATCAAATTATTTAAAGGAGAAAACATTATTTTCAGTGACAAATTAATTGCAAAAATGTTGTTAGATAAACAACAACAACAACAACTTGTATTTATATAGCGCCTTTAACGTAGTAAAACATCCCAAGGCACTTCACAGGAGCGTTATAAAACAAAATTAGGTGGTTGTCTGATCCCCTAATGTCAGGCAAGGAAACCTCTTCAAAGCATCTCTGCTAGTCCATACTATTCTGTATGTAAGTGTTGTGATCGCAACCTGTTTAGGAAATGTTTGGTGGGGTCTGAGCTTTTAAAAAATAGAGCTCCAGATAGGTCCATTTTCATGCTATGGACACAAAAAGCAATGGGAGGAAGTGAACTTAATGCATTGGCATCCTTTTATCTGAGATCATTGAAACACATCCCTTCACTTCCATATAAACAAAATTAATGTCTTAAGAAAATCCATGCCATCTTTCTAGCAACTCTGTTTGAATCACTCCAGTCAGGTTTCCACCCCTGCCACAGCATGGAAATGACCCTAATCAAAGTCACAACTGACATCCTCTATGACTGTGACCGTGATGCACTGTCCTCATCCTTGATCTCTCTGCAGCCTTTGATATGCCTCTCCTCCCTTGTCCAGTTCAGTGGGGCTGTCCTTGCTTATTTCCACCCATATCTATCAAATCATAGTCAGAGCATCTCCAGCAATACTCCCGCACCATTATCTCTGGAGTCCTGTAAGGTTCTATCCTTGTCCCCTTCTGGTCCTCATCTACATGCTGTCCCTTGGTGACATCGTATGAAGACATGGGGTCAGAATTTCACATTGAGTTTGAAAGCGAAATTCTTAAGTCCGACACTAGAGTCTTAGGGGTCGATTTTGCCATTGGTGGCGGGTTGGGTGCAGGTCAGGTGGGGGTCAGTTGGCCAGCGGGTCCCGATCCCGCCTCCGCTGTCAGGCGGGATAAAAATTGCGATTTTATCCTAATTGGGCAATTGATTCCCTGTGTGTGTGCTCCCCTGGCCCAATTAGTCTTTTGGGTCTGAAACTCGCCCCTGCTGGTGTCATTTCTCCAGCTGCATTTAAGGCCTCCAAGCAGCATTGCCTCATTCTGTGCCTATGTTCTTCCAGAGTGACAACTGCTTAAAGTGTGTGCTCCTGCTGAAATGTTGAGCTCAAGGGCCAAGGCCTCACCACATTTCGATGATGACTCCCTCCATGCTCTGGTGGAGGGAGCCAGAGTTCAAAAGGAGGTGCTCTTTCCTTCCTCTGGGAGGAAAAAACCTCCCCAGCAAACCAAAGCTGTGTGGCTGCAACTGGCTCACCCGCCTCCGCAAGGTCATCCTCATCCTCATCCTCCTCATCTGAGGAGGCTATGCGCTGAGCCACTTGTTCCTCAGGCAGCTGCAAGCCACGATGCTGTGCGATGTTGTGCAGTGCACAGCAGACCACGATGATTCTGGAGACCCTGGTTGCTGAATACTGTAGGGCTCCACCTGATCTGTCAAGGCATCTGAATCGTATCTTCAGCAAGCCGATGGTTTGCTCGATGATGGATCTGGTTGAAATGTGGCTGGCATTGTAGCGCTCCTCAGCTTCGTTCGATGGCCTCCTCAACGGCGTCATCAGCCACGTCTTCAGGGAATAGCCTTTGTCTCCAAGTAGCCACCCAGAAAGTTGGTTTGGTGGATTGAACAGTGGAGGCACACTAGACTGCCGAAGGATGAACGAGTCATGGCAACTGCCAGGGTACTATGCGCAAACATGCATAATGTCCTTCCAGTGGTTACACACCAGCCGCACGTTGAGGGAGTGGAAGCCCTTGCGGTTGACAAAAACAGCTGGGTTGTGATGGGGTGCCCTAAGGGCCACATGTGTGCAGTCTACGATGCCCTGCACCCTTGGGAAGCCTGCCATATTTGCAAAGCCAAACGCATGCACATTTACACTTGCTTGATCCGTCGAGAAGTGTAGGTAATTGTGCGCCTTGGCAAAGAGGGTATCGGTTACCTGCATGATGCAAGTGTGTGCGGCCGACTGGGTGATGCCGCTGATGTCTGCTGATGATCCCTGGAAGGACCGTGAAGCAACAAAATTGAGTGTGGTGGTGACTTTGACAGCCACTGGTAAGGGGTGTCCTCCCACTCCTCTGGGCCCCAGGTGTTGGTGCAGCATTGCGCAGATGTCAGCGACTACCTCTCGTGAAAGTCTCAACCTCCTTTGGCACTGCTGCTCACTCATGTTTAGAAAGCTGCTCCTCGGCCTGTAAACCCTGTGTTGGGGGTATCTCCTGCGGCGACGTGCTTCCCTGCGCTGACACCTTCTGCCCTGTGCAGCTTCAGGTGGGTGAGCAGGAGGTTGGCGCTCCTGTTGTTGCTACTGCTGTTGTTCCTGGTTCTGATGCTGCCGCGGCTGCTCTTCCTCTGAATCTGAGGACCAGGATGAAAGGAAATAAATGGTTCCCATGCTGCTGGTAGATATCTTAGTTGAGGAAGCGCTCAGTCAATGTGGGGAAGGGTTTTCCCAGGAGGCCACAATGGAGATGGATCTCAGCTTCACCACTTCCAAAATCAGTAGACTTGCAAAAAGTTTGCCAAGACCTGAAAAAACAAAGTTCTGCCACCTGCAACTGATCCTTGTTGAAAGCTCTGTTTTTATCCTGGAGCTGCAGCTGTCAGGAAGCCAACCACTTGTCAACCCGTCACACTTAGCTGGCATGGTTTGGTAACGACGTGGAACGCAAAATAGGATTACACAGGCAGTTAACAACCAGTTAAGGGCCTATCCCGCTGCTTGGTGGCGGGACCGACTGGGAGTCTGTGAACCCGCCTTTGGAAAAGTTGGACGGAGGCGGGTTGACGGCGGGATCGGAAGCCGCCGGCATTTTTTCCAAATTTACCGCCTGACCCGCCTCCAACCCCGCCCCCTGAGCACCGGCAAAATCGAGCCCTTAAACTTAAACAAATCCAATTCCGTAATATGATAAGTATATCACTCTCAAAATCAAGGTGAAATTCTAAGTCTGAAACGCGAGTCGTAAACTTAAATAAAGCCAATTACATAGGTATGAGGGGTGAGTTGGCTAAGGTAGATTGGGAAATTAGATTAAAAGGTATGACAGTAGATAAGCAGTGTCAATCATTTAAAGAAATATTCCAAAATTCTCAAGGAATATACATTCCATTGAGAAATAAAAACTCCATGGGAAAAGTGAGCCATTCATGGCTAACTAAAGAAGTTAAGGGTAGTATTAGATTAAAAGAAGAGGCTTATAATGTTGAAAAGAATAATAGTAAGCCTAAGGATTGGGAGAGCTTTAGAAACCACCAAAGGATGACCAAAAAATTGATGAAAAGGGAGAAAATAGAAATTAGAGTAAATTAGCAAGAACTATAAAAACAGATTGTAAGAGCTTCTACAAGTATGTAAAAAGGAAGAGAGTAGCAAAAGTAAATGTTGGTCCCTTAGAGGCTGAGACAAGAGAAATTATATTGGGGAACAAGGAAATGGCAGAGGCTTTAAACAAATATTTTTTATCTGTCTTCACAGTAGAAGACACAAAAAGTATACCAAAAATAGTAGGGAACCAAGGGGCTAATGAGGTGAGGAACTTAAAGTAATTAATATCAGTAGAGAAAAAGTACTTGAGAAACTAATGGGACTAAAAGCCGACAAATCCCCAGGATCTGATGGCCTACATCCTTGGGTTCTAAAAGAGATGGCTGCAGGGATAGTAGATGCATTGGTTGTGATCTTAGATTCAGGAAAGATCCCAGTGAATTGGAAGGTAGTAAATGTAAATGTAACCCCGCTATTCAAGAATGGAGGGGGAAAGAAAACCGGGGACTATAGGCCAGTTTGCCTGACATCAGTCATCGGGAAATGCTGGAATCCATTATTAAGGAAGTGGTAACTGGGTACTTAGAAAAATCATAATATGATTAGGCAGACTCAACATGGTTTTATGAAAGGTAAATCGTGTTTGACAAATTTATTAGAGTTTTTTGAGGATGTAACTAGTAGGGTAGATAAAGGGGAATCAGTGGATGTAGTGTATTTGGATTTCCAAAAGGCATTCGATAAGGTGCCACATAAACATAAAAGGTTGTTAAGCAAGATAAGGGCACATGGGGTTGGGGGAAAGGTATTAGCATGGACAAAGGATTGGTTAATGGACAGAAAACAGAGAGTAAGGATAAATGGGTCATTTTCCAGTTGGTAGGCTGTAACTAGTGGGGTGCAATAAGGATCAGTGCTTGGGCCTCAGCTATTTACAATCTATATTAATGACCTAGATGAAGGGACCGAGTGTAACATATCCAAGTTTGCTGATGATACAAAGCTAGGTGGACAAGTAAGATGTGAGGAAGATGCAAAGAGCCTGCAAAGGGATATAGATAGACTAAGTGAGTGGTCAATAAGGTGGCAGATGGAGTATAATGTGGGGAAATGTGAGCTTGTTCATTTTGGTAGGAAGAATAGAAAAACAATATTTTTTAAATGGTGAGAAACTATTAAATGTTGGTGTTCAGAGAGATTTGGGTGTCCTAGTGCAAGAAACACAGAGTTAGCATGCAGGTACAGCAAGCAATTAGGAAGCCAAATGGAATGTTGGCCTTTATTGCTAGAGGGTTGGAGTACAAGAGTAAGGAAGTCTTGCTACAATTGTACAGCGCTCTGGTGAGACCACACCTGGAGTACTGTGCACATTTTTGGTCTCCTTATTTAAGGAAGGATATACTTGCCTTAGAGGCAGTGCACAAAGGTTCATTAGATTGATCCCTGGGATGAGAGGGTTGTCCTTTGAGGAGAGATTGAGTAGATTGGGCCTATACACTCTGGAGTTTAGAAGAATGAGAGGTGATCTCATTGAAACATATAAGTTTCTGAGGGATTTGACAGGGTAGATGTTGAGAGATTGTTTCCCCTGGCTGGAAGTCTAGAACTAGAGGGAATAGTCTCAGGATAAGGGGCCAGCCTTTTAAAAATGAGATGAGGAGGAGTTTATTTACTCAGAGGGTTGTGAATCTTTGGAATTCTCTGCCCCAAAGTGCTGTGGATGCTTAGTCGTTGAGTATATTCAAGGCTGAGATAGCTAGATTTTTGGACTCCCGAGGAATTAAGGGATATGGGGATTGGGCGGGAAAGTGGAGTTGAGGTCGAAGATCAGCCATGATCTTATTGAATGGCGGAGCAAGATCGAGAGGCCGTATGGCCAACTCCTGCTCCGAATTCTTATGTTCTAATGTTCTTAATCCACTTGTACACTGATGATGCCCAGCTCTACTTCTCCACCACCTGTCTCGACACCTCTACTGCCTCTGTGCTATCAGGCTGCTCATCTAACGTCCTGTCTTAGATGAGCTGCAACTTCCTCCAGTTAAACACTGGGAACATAAGAACATAAAAAAATAAGAGCAGGAGTAAGCCATACGGCCCTTCGAGCCTGCTCCACCATTCAATGAGATCATGACTGAACTTCAACATCAACTCCACTTTCCCACCCTATCCCCATATTCCTTGATTCCCTTAGTGTCCTTAGTGCCCAAGAATCTATCGATCTCAGTCTCGAATATACTCGCACAACACCAGGTTATAGTCCAACAGTTTTATTTAAAATTACGAGCTTTCGGAGCACTGCTCCTTCGTCAGCAGCGCTCCGAAAGCTCGTAATTTCAAATAAAACTGTTGGACTATAACCTGGTGTTGTGCGACTTCTCATTTTTGTCCACCCCAGTCCAACACCGGCATCTCCGCATCTTGAATATACTCAATGACTGAGCATCCACTGCCCTCCGGGGTAGAGAATTCCAAAGATTCACAACCCACTGAGTGAAAAAAAATGTCCTCATCTCAGTCCTAAATGGTCAACCCCTTATCCTGAGACTATGACCCCTAGTTCTAGACTCTCCAGCCAGGGGAAACAACCTCTCAGCATCTACCCTGTCAAATCCTCTAAGAATTTTATATGTTTCAATGAGATCACCTCTCATTCTTCTAAACTCCAGAGAATATTCTATTCAATTTCTCCCCATCGGACAGCCCTCTCATCCAGATAATCAATCTAGTGAACCTTCGTTGCACCCCCTCAAAGGCAAGTATATCCTTCCTTAGGTAAGGAGACCAAAACTGTACACAGTACTCCAGGTTTGGTCTCACCAAAACCCTATATAATTGCAGCAAGTCTTCCTTACTCTTGTACTCCAGACCCCTTGAAATAAAGGCTAACATACCATTTCCTAATTGCTTGCTCTACCTGCATGTTAATTTTCTGTCATTCGTGTACAAGTGCTCCCAAATCCCTCTGAATACCAACATTTACTTGTCTCTTACCTTTTAAAAAATATTCTGTTTTTCCATTTTTCCTACCAGTGGATAATTTCACATTTCCCCACATTATACTCCATCTGCCACCCTCTTGCTCAATCACTTAACTAGTCTATATCCCTTTGCAGCCTCTTTGCGTCCTCCTCACAGCTTACTTTTCCAGCTAGCTTTGTATCATCAGCAAACTTGGATATATTACACTGGGTTCCCTCATCTAAGTCATTGATATAGATTGTAAATAGCTGATGCCCAAGCAATGATCCTTGCAGCACTCCACTAGTTACACCCTGCCTTCCCGAAAATGACCCGTTTATTCCTACTTCCTGTCCGTTAACCAATCCACAATCCATGCTAATATATTACCTCCAATCCCATGAGCCCTAATTTTTTGTAACAACCTCTTATGTGGCACTTTATTGAATGCCTTCTCAAAATCAAAATACACTATATCCACTGGTTCTCCCTTATCTACCCTGTTACGTACACCCTCAAAAAATTCTAATAGATTTGTCAAACACTCTTTCCCTTGCATAAAACCATGTTGACTGTGCCTAATCATAATGGCCCAGATATTCCGATTACAGGCCTCCCGCGGGTGGAGGGCTGCGATCTGGAAAAATCTGCACCCTTACCTGAGGGCTCCCGCTTCTGGGCCTCTCCAAACTGCCGGTGTGCAAGTCCCACGTATCCCAGAGGCGCAGGTAGTTCGCAGCGTCCCTGGGATCACGTGGGCCATGGGGAGCAAATCAGAGAAGGGAATCTCCCTTCATACATTTGACAGGAAGACCTGTCAATTATATGAATGGAGATCACCCCCAAAACATAGTAAAACTTCAAATAAATTTTTTTAAAAATCACATTTTTAAAATGACTTGAAATTACATAAATTAACTATTTTAAACAAAAATTTTAATTTTTGAAAAAAATGATTTAAGTTTTTAACGGGGCTAAAAATAAACTTACCTTTGTTTAAAGTATTTTTAAATGATAAATCAGTGGAATTTTTTTTTTAAACTTCTTTCAACTCTTATCCTGGTAAAAGCAGGCCTTACGCTTTTACCAGGCGCAAGAATTGTCAGTGTTTTCTGCGGGCGGAGGGTCTCCAAAAAGCAGAACTATCCGCCCGCAGAGGCCCTTCTCCCGGGCAGCCGGAAGATCTGTCAAGAGCTTTCTTGACAGATCGGAAATGCCGGTTTCCAGTGCATGCGCAGTGCATGCCTGAAACCGGCATTTCCAATGTCCCTACGGGTGGGTACACAGCGCGTACCCACCCGTAGGGATCGGAATATCCGGCCCATTGTGATTTTCCAAGTGCCCTGTTACCACATCCCTAACAATAGATTCTAGCATCTTCCCTACTACTGATGTCAGGCTAACTGGCCTATAGTTCCCTGCTTTTTCTCTCTTCCTCCATTCTTGAATAGCAGGGTTACATTTGCTACCTTCCAATCCACAGGGACTGTTCTAGAATCTAAGGCATTCTGCAAGATCAAAACCAATGCATCCACTATCTCTGTAGCTACCTCTTTTAAAAAACCTAGGATGCCGGCCATCAGGTCCAGGGGATTTGTCGGCTTTTATTCCCATTAATTTCTCCAGTCCTTTTTCTCCACTAATATTAATTAATGTAAGGCCCTCACTCTCATTAGACCCTTGCTTCCCTACTATGTCCTTTGTGTCTTCTACTGTGAAAACAGATACAAAGTAGTTGTTTAACGTCTCTGCCATTTCCTTACTCCCCATTATAATTTCTCCTCTCTTTACCTCTAAGGGATCCATGTTTACTTTGGCTAATCTCTTCCTTTTTACATTCTTTTAAAAGCTCTTGCAATCTGTTTTTATATTTCTTGCTAGTTTACTCTCATATTCTATTTTTTCCATCTTTATCAATTTCTTGGTCATCCTTTGCTGATTTTTAAAACCCTCTCAATCTTCAGGCTTACTACTCTTTTTGGCAACATAGTAAGCTTCTTCTTTTAATCTAATACTATCCTTAGCTTTTCTAGTTAATTGCCTTCAGCCCTCTAGGCCCCCTGCTTTGGAAATCCCTCCCTAAAGCCTTCTGCCTCTCCACCTCCCTCTCCTACTTTAAAACCCTCCTTAAAATTCACCTGTTTGACCAAACATTTAGGGGGGAATTTTGCCAGCCCTGGGGAGGCGGGTTTGGAGGCGGGACTGCTGGGAAAATGGCAGAATCTGGGGGCGGGTACCCATCCCGCCCCCAACCTGCCTCCGTGCCATCGTCCCAGGAGGCAGGTACCCGATCCGCGCTGGGGGTCGCCTCCCCGAGGCGGGAAGGGGATTACAGCCACTTAAATGCCTGTTAACAGGTAGTTAACAGGCAGTTAAGAGGATTATCCCCATTTTACCCCTCCAAGTGCGGACTTCCCGATGTCGGGAAACCCCGTCAGGGTCAGTGAGGCGAGCAGTGGGTCTGCGGGGGTCGGAGGGGTGCAAAAGTGCGCTGTGGAGGTGCGTGATGGGTGCAAGTGTGGAGAGGTAAGTATGTGAGGTGATTGATAAGTGATAGAAAATGTTTACTTACCTTTGTTTTTTCCTGCAGGCTTCAACAGTTGGGGAACCGGAGACTCTGGCATCTCACCGGCAGAGATGACAGATGGCTGCTGCATTCTCCGATGCAACAGCCATCTGCTTTCTGCTCAGCAGATAGGTTTGATGAGTCTTGAATACAAGGACTCATCAAACAACAGAGAATGTCAGTGTTTGACAGCTTCACAGAGCTGTCAAACGATGTCAATTCATCTGTCAAAAATTTTTGACAGATGAAACGTCATACGCTGACGTTCTCTGTAACCGGCTTCCCCTTAATTGGCCTGCTAAACCCGCTGGGCGGACTTAACAAGGTCAATCAAGGGAAAATAGCGTGGGTTGGCCAGAAGTCAATGGAGGCGGGACTAATACCTGACAAGTGGGAGTCCCGCCCCCAAAAGCTCCGCATTGGCAAAATCCAGCCCTTAGTCACCCATTTTCATACCTTCTTTTTTGGCTCTGTGTCCATTTTACAGCTTTGTAAAGTGCTTTGGGACTTTTTCTAAATTAAAGGTGTTATATAAATACAAATTACAATTGTTGTTGAAAATGGAAACATAAATAAACAAAAATAGACAATTCAGCTTTTAAAACGTGATTTTTTGACACATCATGCATAGTCTACCCAAGTGTTGTCTATATTCCTCATATTTAATGTCCCATGATAACATTCTGCATAAATACTCTGAGCTTCAAAAATAATCAAAGAATACCCCAGAATATTTATCTAACTCTACAGCTCTGGTGTTCATTCCCGGGTTTCTGCCCTCCACAGATGTCCCTTTCTATTCCGCACCAGCACAGGAACGATCGTATACAATAGAATATTTTGATCATTCAGTCTATACCTACAAGTATAATTTACAACTTCCACATTTTTAGCAAATAAAGATAAAATTACCATCTGGAGTGTATCGTTGAATGTCCCTTGCATTCGAAGCAGTATAGGATAAATTCAACAACAATGGGATTTTCCCAGAAAGAGTGGGACTGTTGACAAGTGGGGAATAGTACTTGACTTCAATACATAAAAAGAAAGACTACATTTTTCATAACCTGCAGATAGCTGTGAAGCGATGTTATCATAAGCCTGTTATTTTTCGTAAGATATCTATCTGGTGAATATAAAGCTCTGATTCTGAAGGTAAAATTGCATTGGTACATACTGTTAATAGACAAAATTTCCCAGTTCCAGTATCAGACTTGTGTAATAAAGAACTGATGCAATGAAGGAAACTTTCTCTGGTTGCAATGACTAAAGCTTACTTTCTTTTGTTGGACCAGCTGGTTCAATTACTTTCTGTTGATAAAGCAACATTATGAAGCTGAAACATTTAACAATCATGATTGTGGAGCACATATGTCACATGTGCTTGTTATCACAAATCTTTCCTGGGGAGGACTTCTTGAGTTTGGCTTTGTGGTTGGGGAGACACAGAGTTGATGTCCCTGTGATGAATGGGAAGTCAAAGAGAGTGCTACTCCTGGCCAACCTCAGCTTACAAAATGTCTTTGATTAATTGCATCTGCTCTTGAATGCATTGCATTAATGTCAACACATAGAAAAGAGTGGAACAGGATAAAGTGTAAATAAATTACAAAAAAGTATTTTCTAAATAACTATTCAAAGGTAAAAGGCACCTGTCGAGTATGGTTATAAATTAAGCAGTTAACTGGAAAAAGCAGTTGACCCTAATCAGATCACATTTCAGTATGTTCTGACCATTTTTCTTTCTAATCTACTTCCCGCTTCCTTCCCTGATTCCCAATACTTTATCAGATTGCTGTCCCAAAGGTTGCCACCAACTCTGTCCCCCGACACTGCTGCTCTACTACCCATCACAAGACTGCCTGGTTCTACTTTCTAATACGGATGTTTAACTCCATATGAATTGCTTGTGAAATGAAAAACATTTGTAAATCCAAAAGCTGTGACAATGACTTGCGAGACATTTCATCTCTCAGCAAGAATTACTTTCCAGCCTCTTAAAGGTCTCTCCTCTAGATTTCTGCCAGTCCCTGTTGTGTCTTCTATATCTTTGTAATTAGAAATTGATTTTTATTTTCCATCCTGACATTTGTGGGGTTTCTAAAATATTTGAAGAGAAGAATAATTGATCATTACATATAAAAAAGCAACTTGAGAATGTAAATCTTTTTGTGTTTATTTGTTTTTGAAAATTGCCCTTAAAATTAAAAAAAAAAATGGCTCACCAGCTCTGCTATTGAAATCAATTACAATTGCTGGGCTTCTTTGAAAGCAACACATTAAGGTAGTGGGGGAAGAATTGCTCTATATGTAGCAAAACCGTAAACATCTGTTTTTCTTCTCAGGATGTGGCCGACATTGGCAAGGCAACATTCATTGTACATCCTTTGTTGTCCTGACAACGGAGCGATGTGGTAGGACACTTCAGATAACATTAAGAGTTAACCATGTCTTGGAGGAGTTATGTCAAGTCCAGGCTCAGTAGGGATTGCAGCTCTCCTTCCTTGAAGGACATTGGTGAACAAGTTGGATTTTCATAACAATCCAGCAGCTTCCATGCCCATAAATTACCAGATTTATTGAATTCAGGTTCAGCACATATGGTGAGATTTGAATTCAAGACCTCTGGGTTGATCGAATAGTACCTTAACCATGGTACTACTGTACACGCATTAATATGTAGCTACTAAAGATCAAAAGCAATTGTTCCCCTAATATATACGTTTAACATGGAAAATAAAACACACTGTGTCTTGGGTTTGAAAAAAAATAGCTCATTGTAAAAAGCACATGGGAGATGTTTGTGGGTTAAAATCCTGCATGACCCATTTGTAAAATATAGCATATGCAAATCCATGAGCGAACACAAAATGATTTTGGATAGAAGGTGTTACTCATGTGTTTTTTTAACCATGATCAACAATTAAAATACTCTGGTTGGACATAATCCTGGCGATGTCATCACATGACCTCCTGCCTCCAACCACCCCACCCTCCCGCCATTGGCCGCCCAACATGTCCATCCTCCTGACGTTCCGCCTTCCCACACCAATTGGAAGGCGAATAGACTTGCCATTATCCGATTGGATGATTTTTGATGGTCAGTCAAACAGCCTTTATTCCCATGTCTGATATTTTTATCAATAATAAACAAAAGTGTTCAAAGAAAATTAAAAAAAACACAATTTTTCGTGCCCGTATGATTTTTCTCCTGGGTTGCTCGCAGCAGTGTTCTGGAGATTAATCTTTAATTCCTGGAGATCCAGGGCAATCCTGGAGGGTTGGCAACCCTAGGCGAAATGAATTCCTATGTTAAAACACCAAGTAAACTAATATGAAAATGTGTTTCTCCATTCTAATGTGAATATTGCACAATGCAGTTTCATCCCAAATCGCATAAAGAATAAAGTAGCAGGTACTTAGTTACCAGAAGAGTAGAATGGTGTTGTTCTTTTGTTACCATGACAAACGAGCTTCAACTTGCCTCAATATTCCTCTAATGTGCCAGAGCACCAGTCAGTTGCAGCACACCCTAAGTACACTGTGCCTCATTTGACCTGAAGATGCCTGAAGAGGCCATTAGGACATTAAGGGGTTTAGCATCTTTGAAAGTAGATAAATCCCAGGCTGTTAAGAGAAGCAAGGCAGAAAATAACGGAGGTTCTGACCATCATTTTCCAATCTTCTCTGGCTACAGATGTGGTGCCAGAAGACTGCTAACATTGTACTGTTGTTTAAAAAGGGAGAAAGGGATAGACCGAGTAATTACAGGCCAGTCAGCCTAACCTTGGTGGTGGGCAAATTATTGAAAACAATTCTGAGGGTCAGTATTAATCGTCATTTAGAAAGATATGGATTAAACAAGGACAGTCAGCATGGATTTGTTAAGGGAAGGTCGTGTCTGACTAACTTGATTGAATTTTTTGAGGAGGTAACAAAGAGGGTCGATGAGGGTAGCATGTTTGATGTAATCTACATGGATTTTAGCAAGGCTTTTGACAAGGTCCCACATAGCAGACTGGTCAGAAAAGTAAAAACCCATGGGATCCAAGGGAAAGTGGCAAGTTGGATCCAAAATTGGTTCAGTGGCATCGAGCAAAATGTAATGGTCGACGGATGTTTTCGTGACTGGAAGGCTGTTTCCAGTGGGGTGCCGCAGGGCTCAGTATTAGGTCTCTTGCTTTTTGTGGTATATATCAATGGTTTAGACTTCAATGTAGGGGGCATGATTAAGATGTTTGCAGATGACACAAAAATTGGCCATGTGGTTGATAGTGAGGAAGAAAGCTATAGACTGCAGAAGGATATCAATGGACTGGTCAGGTGGGCAGAAAAGTGGCAAATGGAATTCAATCTGGAGAAGTGTGAGGTAATGAATTTGGGGAGGGCTAACAAGGCAAGGAATACACAATAAATGGTAGGATACTGAGTGGCGTAGAGGAACAGAGGGACCTTGGAGTGCATGTCCACAGATCCCTGAAGGTGGCAGGACAGGTAGATAAGGTGGTTAAGAAGGCATACAGGATACTTTCCTTTATTAGCTGAGGCATAGAATATAAGAGCAGGGAGGTTATGCTAGAACTATATAAAACACTAGTTAGGCCACAGCTAGAGTACTGTGTACAGTTCTGATCACCACATTACAGGAAAGATTTTTTTAATTCATTCATAGGATGTGGGCATCGCTGGCAAGGTCAGCATTTATTGCCCATCCCTAATTGCCCTTGAGAAGGTGGTGATGAGCCGCCTTCTTGAACTGCTGCAGTTTTTCATAGTGGACAACAGAGTAGCTTGCTAGGCCATTTCAGAGGGGTAGTTAAGTGTCAACCACATTGCTGTAGATCTGGAGTCACATATAGGTCAGACCAAGATGGCAGATTTCTTTCCCTAAAAGATATTAGTGAACCAGATGGGTTTTAATGTGATTGCACTAGAGAGGGTACAGAGGAGATTTACGAGGATGTTGCCAGGACTGGAGAATTTTAGCTATGAGAAAAGATTGGATAGGCTGGGGTTGTTTTCTTTGGAACAGAAGAGGCTGAGGGGAGACTTAATTGAGGTGTATAAAATTATGAGGGGCCTAGATAGGGTGGATAGGAAGGACCTATTTCCCTTAGCAGAGAGGTCAATAACCAGGTGCCATAGATTTTAAGTAATTGGTCAAAGGATTAGAGGGGTGTTGAGGAGAACTTTTTTCACCCAGAGGGTGGTGGGGGTCTGGAACTCACTGCCTGAAAGGGTGGTAGAGGCAGAAACCCTCGTCACATTTAAAAGGTACTTGGATATGCACTTGAAGTGCCGTAACCTACAAGGTTACGGACCAAGAGCTGGAAAGTGGGATTAGGCTCTTTTTCGTCTGGCACAGACATGATGGGCCGAATGACCTCCTTCTGTGCCGTAAATTTCTATGATTCCTAGCTCTGACCTGCCCTGTTGCCTGCTAGCAGGAGCCAGCATCCATAATTGGGGGTGGAAAACTAGCTTCTGCTGCAGTCCTAAGAAGTCTGCAACAATGGCTTCTTCAGGCACCCTTCAAAATGGGCACTTAAGTGCCTTTACCAGAGGAAGCTTTAACTTATGCTATGTACTGAGTATGAGATAAAGGTATCAGGACCATACAGCGCTGCCCTATTGTCAGCTGGACTCATGCCCATTCAATTACCTTGCTCCAACCCATCCCCACCTCTGGGAATAGGCAGAAATCCATAGGCATTTCAGGAATCATCTGCCAAAAGTTCCTCAAAGACAGCCAAGTATGCCCAGGATGTTCAAAACCCATTAGTAATTTTCTGGAATAATTCTTCTTTCCCTTTTGTAATTTTTCAAAAACATATGTAAAGCCTTCTTGAAAGATTGGAAGGAGATAATCCTCCCTACTACCTCCAGAATCCTGTTTTACAAGTTTATCACCCTTTAAGAAAAATAAGACTTCCGAACATTTAACCTCACTCCCTGCTTTCTCAATTTAAATAGGTGGCCCCAGTTCTACCTGGCCCTATTACCTCAAATAATCTAATTACTTGCATGTTATCAATCCCCTTAATCATTTTAAATTCCTGAATCAGATCCCCACTAAGTCTACACCTCTGCAGCAATTCCAAAACCAATACCGAAGACTCTCTTTGTAGCTCAATGCACTTAGACTGGGGATCGTTCTGGTTACCCTCCTCTATACCTTTGTTAGTGTCATAATGTTCTTTTCAAATGGGGAGACCAAAATTGTACACAATACTCTAATGTATATCTCATCAAAGCCTTATATAACCCTATTCTCATGACCCTAGCTTTGCCCCTCCCTTCTTATTTCTATGTATTACAATCTCTGTGCCTGCTGAAGGCACAGGCATTCCACCCATCCCATCTCAGGTTTGAACCTGTGTCCCCTATCTTGTTTAATTTGAAGTAATGTTCCATTTTCATCTTTTAATATACCCTTAAACAATCTTGTATACCTTTATAAGATCACCTCTCAGACGCCTCCCTTCAAGGCTAAAAACTCCCCAGTATTTCCTCATAACTCAGGCCTTTGACATTAGAGTTCAACCTCGTGGCTCTTCTCTGCACTGTCCCCAAAGCTTGAATATCTATCTTGTTGCTTGGTGACCAGAACTGGGAACAGACCAGAGAATTAATAAAATTTGATCATTATCCCCTCCTGTATTTCACTGTTGTTACCCTATAACAATCCCCTCCTGTATTTCACTGTTGTCGCCCTATAACTGAATGCTTGTTGATTGCTGCTCTACATTGGTTGCACATGTTTAACATCGAGGCTATTAAGACTCCAAAGTCACTTTCAGCTTCATCCTTAGTTATTTCAACGCCATTCATGGAAGTAAGTATGTCATCTGTTTTTCCTTCTTAGGTGTAGCACTTTATACTTATTTGGATTAAATTTCATCTGCTGTCATTCTGTCCACATAAATGTTTTCTCCAACTCATTCTGTAATTTCAGAGCTCTCTCGTCCAATTCCACTGCCCCATCTAGTTTGGTATCATTTGCAAATCTGACCACTTTGCATTGAATTTCAGAATCCAGGCCATTTATGTAAATTACAAACATCCCACTTCGTACTTCCACCTCACTCTGACCTAAATTGTATAACAAATACTTGCACATTGTTTTCTACCCATTGGCCAGTATCTTATCCATTTCCTGTATTTACCCTGAATCCCTACAGCTTTGAGTTTAATCAATAACCTTTCATGTGAAACTTTATCAAAAGCCTTTTGGAAGTTGAGGTTCACCTACTCTTCACGTTGTGATCAACGCATGAAATGGACTTAAGATGGAATAGTGGAGGTGAAAACTCTGGAATAATTTAGGGAACATCTTGGGTGCACTGTGGGGTCTTTCTGGATGAAAGATTGGTTGAACGGTCTTTCCATTTGTATCCCTCTGGTGATGTAAAGGATGTGGGGATCCAACATCATAATCTTCACTTTTTCCTTTCCTTTACGTCTGAGAACTAGGTGCCCCTGGGGTATAGGAGAGGAATAATAGGACCATTTTTGTCAGTCATGTTTTCTACATTTCAATGCATAAAGCAATCTAACATGTCTTGTTTATTTTTCCAGCTCTTTAGCTATTGACCAATGGAGTGTTTTCTCAAATTGCACCAAACCTCAGCTTTTAATATTTGTTTCAGGCTGTTCATAACCTATAATTTTTTTGCTATTTTAGTATTTAGGACATCTGAGTGCAGATTACACTCAAGCAAATTATGCCTGCTATACATTACCACACAGTTTTTCCAACTGTGTCTGAGTCTACTCTTTCTAGTAAAGACAATACTGGATGTGCTCTTTCATTTAAGATGATGTATCTACTCAATTTGTTTTCTATTTTTAGGCCAGTGGGGTCGATGTATTGGTGAAGACTGTGGTCCAAATGGAGTACAGAGTAGAACAGTGTGGTGTGTCCACATTGAAGGTTGGACAACGCACCATTCCCACTGTAAGTATGAAGAGAGACCAGAAATTCAGAGGGACTGCTTCAAGGTGTGTGACTGGCACCAGGAACTGTTTGAGTGGGAATTCTCGAAATGGGGAGATTGTATACTTCGTATTACTTCTAATAAAGTTAAACCAAGGACCTCCGCTTGTGTCACTGCACAGCAGGGGCTGCAGCATAGGAAAGTCCACTGCATACGAAAATCCAACAGATCGCTTGTGTTAGATGAAATTTGTGAATTCTTTGCACCTAAGCCTGCCTCGGACCAAGCCTGCCTCATTCCCTGCCCACAGGACTGTGTGGTGTCGGAGTTCTCAACCTGGTCAGCCTGTAGCAAAGGTTGTGGGAAAGGATTACAACATCGTGTTCGTTCGGTATTATCGCCACCATTGTATGGTGGTAAAAGCTGCCCATCTCTAACAGAAACTAGGAGCTGTGATATACAGGTCTCCTGTCTGGTTGGGGAGGATGAGTTTCAGTACAGTTTAAAAGTAGGTCCCTGGAGTGACTGCAGACTGCCACACCAAAGACAAATCTGGCAAAGTGGAAAAACAGTACTGAACTTTAGTTTGCAATCATCAGAAAAGAATCCTGCGAAGCATCCAATCCACCAACATTCCAAGCCATGGGATGTAGAGATAGGATATCAAACAAGACATGTCCGTTGTACAAGAAGTGATGGAAAGAACGCCATGCTGAGGTAAGGTCATTGTTTCAGGTCTTTACTTGTTCACAAATATGAGTAAAAGCAGTATGCTGTGGAGTAAACCCATCAAGTATTTTTCAGGCAATGTGTTAAATATATGAAATTTCACAGCTGTAGAGTAGGACAAAGGTTGAATAACTAACTGGATTTTTTTTTTATTTGTTTATGGGATCAGGGCGTCGCTGGCAATGCCAGCATTTATTGCCCATCCCTAGTTGCCCTTGAGAAGGTGGTGGTGAGCCACCTTCTTGAACCGCTGCAGTCCGTGTGGTGAAGGTACTCCCACAGTGCTGTTAGGGAGGGAGTTCCAGGATTTTGACCCAGCGACGATGAAGGATCAGCGATATACTTCTAAGTCAGGACAGTGTGTGACTTGGAGGGGAACTTGGAGGTGGTGGTATTCCCATGCGCCTGCTGCCCTTGTCCTTCTAGGTAAAAGATGTCGCGGGTTTGGGAGCTGCTGCCGAAGAAGCCTTGGCGAGTTGCTGCAGTGCATCTTGTAGATGGTACACACTGCAGCCACGGTACGCCGGTGGTGGAGGGAGTGAATGTTTAAGGTGGTGGATGGGGTGCCAATCAAGTGGGCTGCTTTGTCCTGGATGGTGTTGAGCTTCTTGAGTGTTGTTGGAGCTGCACTCATCCAGGCAAGTGGAGAGTATTCCATCACACTCCTTACTTGTGCCTTGTAGATGGTGGAAAGGCTTTGGGGAGTCAGGAGGTGAGACACTCGCCGCAGAATACCTAGCCTCTGACAGCAATCATAAGTTAGAGAGGGGAATTGGCACTATTTCGAGAAAAGAAAATGCCTGGAAAAGCTGTTATAAATGTTTTTAAAGCTGTGCTGAATTTTCATTTAGTGCACAAGTAACACAACAACACTTTTGTGGTGCTAATTCACCATTGTGATCCTTGTTTAAATAACTTAGCTGATGCAACAATACCCCTTAATTTGATTTCTTGGAAAACTTAACGCAATTACACCATTTTGCAGCTAATTATGTTCAGTCACATTTTTGTGATTAAATTAACAAATTCACTGTAGTGTCCTGTAAACTTTACACCTGCAATAAATACCTTGTATCTCCCATGGCATTACTCACGCTATGTCAGAGGATATGATGCTTAATAAGCACAGGAGCATTATACTATAATTCTGTTGCTATGTCTCCTTAAGGCCACAAGGTATAATTGCAGTAAATAATTCAATTAGAGGTAATTCTTCTTTGGGACATCCTCAAGTCAATTCGAGGTTAATTGTTTCTCTGTCGATTGGCAGCTGCTTTTTAACCCCTAGCATTTCCCACAGTTGGATAAAAATTATTGTTTTTCATCTGAGAAACTGTGATGTCTGCAGTGTGACAGGCACATTCAAAACTATATAAATAGATAAGTTCGAGTGGACATCATAAACAAGAATAATACTTACTATTGAATCATAAACTGAAGAAAACTAATGTTTAAGTAGCTCAGTTTTTAATTTCAAGTAACTATTGTAGTGTTTTTTAAATATTGGTTCATTGTGACAGCCCAACTGAGCTAAGCCATTCCTCATACAATTAGATACATATCTAATTTAAATTTATCCTTTTAACATCCTTTTTATGGTGTGGAAAATTCTTGGTATATTCTTTACACTGACAATAAAAGCCAATCCTGATTTAGTGAGGCTGCAGTATCTCTCAATGCAATCCCTTATTTGGAATGCTATCACCATGCTGCTGTAACCTGCTTTCTCTAAGCCTATTGCCGTTATAATCTCTAAGAATATTGTCTTTTCAGAATGTATTGCTACCCTCTCTGAAGTTACATAACCCTTCTGAATGCTGCCGCTATTGTTCTCCAGATTGCCATTGATTCTCTTTACAAGGTCACCATTACCTATCCATTCTCCCATACAAATATGCTTCAAAAATTTCACATATCACCCACAACATAATTGAAATGCCTGCACATGAAGCACAGATATGCTATATGACATTTTTATGATCCTACTAAAATGCTGTTAAACTGAACATTTGTCACAGAAAATACACCTCCCTGCCTAAGCGCTAATTCTCGCTTCTTGCATATGCGCCAGATGTTGTTGCACTAAGCAATGGGAGATAATAATTAGTCTAAATTCTATAGCGGATTTTTTACAGGGTTATAAAATAGCATCCAAATTATCTGTTTAATTTCAATTAGTGTGAATGGACACACATTAAAGTATACGAGGAGGTATATTAAGGTATAGAGACAATAACAGGGATGTTCCTTACTAGCAAGAAGCACGGTACAATCTCAGTCACTCCGATGAAATATTATTTGCAGCAAACCTATTTAAATTGGATTATTTTAATCAGTTTCATTCAGCTGGAAGCCAAAATGAATATTTAGGCATCATTTATCATATTTGCCTCCTGTGTCTTTGCTAATTTTCCTGCAAATATTTTCCAAGCTTGGAACATTGCATTTTTCTAACATTAACCCTGTGGGTTCTGACTTGCCTAAAAAGGCCAACATTAGAATAGTGATAACCTGTGGAGTATTGGAACTAGTTATGAAGCTATGTGTACATGATGATAATTCCGGCAGGGTGGAATAGTACAAACGTTGTATGCATTTTTTTCTAAGCTACCGCTGCAGCAACTGGAAGGCTTGTTCCTGCGCTGGTTAGTGATATTCTTATCCAGTAGCTGCAAAACTACCCATGCAGAAATGTTCTATTGCCAATACTATACACCACAGTACTAAGACCAATCTATGGTGTCAAATTGATGAGTATGTAAACTATAATTCATATGCCGATTTAGCAAACATTCCAGCTGTCGCTGGCATTTTGGCACCAGGGTATAGAGCGGGAGGGCCACACGAACTGTTGGTAACTAAAGGGACAATTGCATCCTCTCCATTGAGGAGCAGTTAATTAGCTCTTGAACTGGTTTGCAGTTTATTTTGGAATTCCTGCCACATTCCTGCAAGGGTCTGCACTGCAGTTTTATTTAATTTCTGCTGGCCACACATGGCCATGAATTGAAATTAAATAGATAATTTGGTGTTGTCTGCCTGGCTATGCCTCCTCCAAGGTGATCGTCAAGAAAGAAAGGAAGACATTTATATAGCACCTTTCACAACCTCAAGATGTGCCAAAGCACTTAACAGCTAATGCAGTACTTTTGGTTGAGGGATAAATATTGGCCAGGACAACAAGGAGAACTCCCCTGCTCGTCTTCAAAATAGTGCCATGGGACTTTGGTTTAATGTCTCATCCAAAAGAAAGCACCTCCAATAGTACAGCATTCCTTCAGTACTGCAAGCCTAGATTTTGTGTTTACATCTCTGGAGTGGGACTTGAACCCCCAATCTTCTGATTCAGAGGCAGGAGTGCTACCTACTGAGCCACAGATAACATCTTATGTAGACCACCCCGGCTGATACAGCCAATACAGTGTACAGCCAACAAAGAAATAGCATACTATTGTGGCAATGAACATTTAGTATGCATTCAGTTTTTTTTTTCTTGCCCTGCTTTCTCCCAGCAGTGACACACTAAAACCCTGGAAGTAATGGTCCACTCATTTTTTTGGTACAATTATATAATTAACTCTGCCACAAACATGAGCGAATCATGTTACCATGTTATTGCTTATTAATGTAAAAATGCTACTACATTTCTGCTATTTCTAAATGCATGTTAATGAAAGGACCAGAACATGTAAATAATGGTTGTGGAGTTAACTAAAGCCACAGGTAAACTCTTTTGGCTGCTGTAGTTCCTGAGTGCAGCCAGCACAAGGTTTACATTAAGAACCTAGAGATTCTCATTTATGAATTTACCAACCATCATGCTCAACTTTGTCGGTTCGCACATCAGGCAGGCTGTATTAAAAAGAGATCAGCCAGGAAATTATAAGGTTCAATGAAAGCATTCAACCAAATAGTGGGGTGACTAAAATGAGTGGTTACTGGAAAAGGCTGGGTTGGTGGGACCCATTTAATCTTCTACAGCAGTGTGAGCAATGTCCTGATTTATGCAAAGTTATAAGTTTTTTAGTAAGGATTTATGTCTCATGAGTATATTTGAAGTCTATTAGATTTTGTAATACTGACATACAGTCATTGGTTTCTGTCTTCTTTAGCCTTTGTATCCATGACGACAACCCTGCGATCTTTCAATCATGCGTTATGTCCAGTGACTGTGGATTTTCTGAATGGTCTGGATGGAGTTCATGCACTAAGACTTGTCAATCGTCTGACTTTTCTCCGGGGTACAGAAGCCGGATTCGATTTATAAAGCATGTCGCTATAGGGGGTGGCAAAGATTGTCCCAATCTCGAGGAAAAAGAAACTTGTAATATTGGAGGGGAAGGATTACCCCAATGTCCGAGGTATGTCCTATCTATGACTTCATAGTTTTCAAAAACAATATTAAAGGTTTAAATAATACCATATTTATAGTTTAAACCTACAAACAATTCTGTCACAGCACTTCGCACAAGGGAATTCCCATTAACTTCCGTTGCTTTGAGCTGAAGGTCGGACAACACGAAGTTCTCGACACAGGGGTTGCAAGATCCTTGTGTGAAGCGTACTTCAGGTCCAGCAGCGAACGCCTTCACTTCGTTGCTGACCGCAAATTCCGGGCCAATATCAGTTACAGTAAACTTACTGCTGATTCATTTTTATCATGCTTTTAACTGGTTTGACTGTTGAAATACAAGGTGTGGCCTAATCTGCTCCAACTATGTTGAATTCTTGTTTATTAGTAGCTTTGAGATTAATACTTGCAATTATGAAACCAGAAACCAGCTAGTGTGGAAATAGAAATAAAAACATTGCAAATTAATGGGCAAAACAATTAGAGCATTGGAAGGGAAGGATAATACAAGCTTGTGATTAAAATAAAAGTGAAAATACTACTTAAAAGATTAGTGTTTTGTTAGCTGCTGTGACAGAGCATTCATATTTCAACTAAAAGGCCCAAGTTTGGTTTCCAGCCTCAGTTGAGAATCGAAGTTGAGAATCCTTACTGGCTGCGATTAGCTGGTTTACGGCTGAGATATTAAATGGTGCATGGTGCAACAGCAGAGTGTTATAACCCGGGGTCAAACTTGGGAAAACTGGCAGGCCCACCCCTGCTTCACAGAAGTGCATCTTCTGTCAGAATCTCATGGTGCAGCCCTGATAGCAGCTGGGGAGAGGATTATGGTAATTGCATCCTAGATTGGTTCACCTTTATCAGCTGGGTGATAGTACAGTACTGAGGTACTATATTGGGGAAATCATACAACTATGTCCCTCCATTTCATTCAGGAGTGTGGGATAACCATCAACTCGGGTGTTATGGTATGCTTTCAAACCAGTGGACAGTATCTCAAACTATGTGATGCTCTGCTCATTTTAGGAGTGCATGGCTTTTCACGGAACTTAAAGGATAACGTTGAAATAATTCTAGAGCATGACACTATTATCAAGTCACTGCCCATTAAGTACTATTTGTGAGAGGTGAATTAGGACAAATAATAAATGCATGAAAATATCACTGGTTTCTGCATCTTTCTATTTTCAAATCTTTATTGTAAAGAACAGCTACCTATGATTTTCATCCTTTGAGATTAAATAAAGAATAGAAGAATAGAATAAGTTGATATTTTTAAGGTAGTATGGGTGGGCATGCTTCAGAAACAGCAGTAATTATGAATTCGCTATCTTCAGCATCCTGTTAAGGTATTCTCAAGTTCACATAAGGTAGCTGGGAAATACACAATATAGATTTACTCCGAAATACTACACTATAGATACAATAATCTATATTTAATATAATAAATGGTTAGCAACGCATTACATCATTGCGCTCAAGGCAGTAATTCAATCGAGCACATTGACAGTGAAGCTTGAGCAGTTCAAGAATGTCAGCAGAACTGCTTGATTGAATTACTGCCTGGTAATGCACTGCCAGGCATTTATAGTTCTTCAGTGTCGTGTGCAATATAGATAGTAGCATTAATGGTTTCATTTTCTTACTGAAACCTAGTCACCGAGAGAAGCTGAGTTGAAGGGTGATTTTACGAGTGTGTGTTGCTCCTGGCAGCACATATTGGAATTTTTTTTCAGGTAAGAGTAAAAGAAAAAAGAAAGACTTGCATTTATATAGCGCCTTTCACGACCACCGGACGCCTCAAAGCGCTTTACAGCCAATGAAGTACTTTTGAAGTGGAGTCACTGTTGTAATGTGGGAAACGCAGCAGCCGATTTGCGCTCAGCAAGCTCCCACAAACAGCAATGTGATAATGACCAGATAATCTGTTTATTTTGTTATGTTGGTTGAGGGATAAGTATTGGCCAGGACACTGGGGATAACTCCCCTACTCTTCTTCGAAATAGTGCCGTGAGATCTTTTACGTCCACCTGAGAGAGCAGACGGGGCCTCGGTTTAACGTCTCATCCGAAAGACGGCACCTCCGACAGTGCAGCACTCCCTCAGCACTGCACTGGAGTGTCAGCCTAGCTTTATGTGCTCACACAACCCACAACCTTCTGACTCAGAGGCAAGTGTGCTACCAACTGAGCTACAGCTGACACTTTAAGGGTTATGGAGTCAAGGCAGGTAAATGGAGCTGAGATCCAGATCAGCCATGATCTAATTGAATGGACGAACAGGCTCAGGGGCTGAATGGCCTATTCCTGTTCCTATGTTCCTGTTAGGAATGCGCTGCTCACAATTAAAATGAATGGTCAGAAAACTGTGGGCAGAGCATACTCGAATTTCCACTTGTGCTGGCTGTGGGCTAGGCACCAAGCTAGCAGCACTGACTTGTAAAATTACCTGCTAAATATTAGACAAGGTTGGGTCCTCTGAATAGAAGTCTTAAGGCTGCAGCAAAAGAGCCACTGGGGTGTGTACAATAAGTTCTGATCACAAATACTGAAATTTTGCAGCACAGTCACTAATGACTAGCTGTTGACATGTTAAATATTGCTCTAAGCAGACTGCAGAAAACCCGGCAGTCCAGTGAAAATAACTATTTGGAAAAACTTTTGCTGAATCTAATCCACTTTATACTTACAGGGAGATGATCTGTACTGAGATACCAATGCAAAAGTTAACCGCACAGGAACTCTACCAGACAATAGATAAATCGATACATAGCAAGCCTACAATGAAATGACTTCCTATTGAACAGAGACACAGCATGTAAAGAGGTCTATAATCATTCAGGGACAGAACTATTAATCTCTGTATGGCTTTTTCCCCTTTTCTTTATTCTCCAGTGACAGCAACAAGAAGTCTGTAAGATTCTGTGTGGCAAAATGAGGACCAGAATACTTTAGTTTCTTAGAATCAAACTAGGAAATGTTTTTATTCCATTTTCAGGTCATTTTTAGGATGAAGTAGAATGCTCTAGAAGGCAACTAAAACAAACTGTAATACATGCAACATGGTTCTCCTTGGACAGAGAGAGTAAAAAGTATTAATCTTGTATATGAAGACTTGTTATAACCAGCTTTAATAATATATAGGCCTAGAAATTTGCGTGGCCGGCTTGCCGTGGGGGTAAGGATCGTACGCGCGCTCTTACCCACCGCGCCTGCCGTTGTGTTTTGGGCCCACGGGAACTTCGGGTCCCGGGCCTCTCCCAAGAGCCGGCGCGCAGTGCTTGCGTGTTCCAGGGGCGCAGTTAGTGCGATGCGACCCCTGGGATCACGTGGGCCATGGAGAGCCAATGGCAGCAGACCATCTTTCATTCATAGATTTGACAGGCCCCAAAAGAACAGCTAAACTTCAAATAATTTTTTTTTAAAAACCATCACATTTATAAAATAACTATAGTTAAATAAATTAACCACTTTAAACAAAAATTTAAATTTTTGAAAAAATTAAAATACTTTTTAAAAGTTATAAAAATAAACTTACCTTTCTTTAAAGTATCTAAAAAAGATAAACCTGTTGAAAAAATTTAAAATTATACTTAATTAACTACTTACCTTGTTCAAAAGGGGTCTTACGCCTCCTTTTTACTAGCGTAGAATCTTCAATACTTACCCTCGCGTTGAAACCTGAAAAAAAACGAAGTGTGCTGCGTGCGCGCAGCCTCTAGCGCACACGCGGTTCACCTAGGAACCGCCCCCTTCACCATACCGGAAGTTCCGGTTTCCCGCGCATGCGCAGTGCATGCAGGAAACCGGCACTTCGGGAATGAATACGGGTGAGTACGGCTGAATTTTTGGGCCATAATATAAGATAGTCACCAAGAAATCCAAAAGGGAATTCAGAAGAAGCTTCTTTACCCAGCGAGTGGTGAGAATGTGGAACTCACTACCACAGGGAGTGGTTGAAGCGAAGAGTATAGATGCATTTAAGGGGAGGCTGGACAAGCATATGAGGGAGAAGGGAATCGAGGGTTACGCTGATAGATTTAGATGAGGAAAGACGGGAGGAGGCTCGAGTGGAGCATAAACGCCGGCATGGACTGGTTGGGCCGAATGGCCTGTTTCTGTGCCGTATATCCAATGTAATCCTATGTAATGATAAATATGATATGAGCAATAAGGCTAAAAAGGTTCCTCATGAGTGTGTGATTTTGTGATGTTAGAATGTTGTGATAATGTACCAGTGAAAGAATGATTTTTATATCCATTGATAGGTTCCAGAAAAGTAAATAGAAATAAATGGAGACAATAATTGATATGTGGAAGTGATTACCAGACAGTCTTCTCATTTGAAGGATTCAGATGTTGCATAAACCACCAGAAAGAAGCTCGAACAATTTGCGTCCATCATCTGAATCCTGGGATTAAATTACTTCTGGGAAATCACTCTCCTATCCAGTATCCTTTACACTGTGCAGCTGGCAAGGGCAGGTTATTTTCATTTTCTCTATTTTTGCTCAAGCAAATTATCATGATTGACATTAGCTGTAAGGATCCTCCTTTCAGTTGATGTGCAATGACCCGCATACTGAGTAATCAATGATTGTAATAGAATCACTGGAAATTTGTTGTGATGATTTGCAGTTGATTGTTTGTCTGTCTATGTCCACCTAAAAATGTACCAAATATTATTGCTCAGAATAAGCAACCCAGATGAACAGTCTGTAAATACAGAAATACCCAAGTACATTTTTACTTCAGAATCTTTTGAACTGCACTCAAGATGGAACAGTATACTTACCAAATTAGATCTGTACTATTAATAGCATTGGTTTTCTCCACAAATTCTTCCAAAAGCCTGTCTGAGGTAATAACAACCAATGTAAAGTACTCCAAAATCAAAATTGAGTTAATTACAACCTGAAGTGCAATATATAAACAGCGTGGAATCCTTGCACTTGTTAACTCGCCATACAGTCTTGATTGCAGTAGCTTTAACTTGGTATCCTTTTATTACCCAACCGTGAAAAGCTTCCAGAAATGATGATTTGTCAGCAGAATTTATGTGAATTGTTACTTTCAGTTACCCAACTTATCAATCACAGGGACCATCATTAATAAAGGACCATCTTACACTGCAATAATTCAGAATGATTTGCATACATATGCTAATGCTTTCAGAAACAGACCACAAAATAGTTAAGGATAAGTCACCCAGCAGACCTTTCTGTTGTATTGTTAAAAGTAGATTAGCTGAAATTTCTACAAAATATGCAGTAATCAAACTAATCTTGCAGACTGTATCAAATTGACTGTGATTATGTTGTCTGTTCTCTACACTTATGACTTATTTTTCACTTTTGGGGAAAGAAAAGGTTACCTTTTTTTGTTTATCAAGGAGTCAGAACATTCTCTGCACCCTTCCACCCCTCCCCCCACCGTCACCAAAAACAATGTTTTGCTCTCTCTGGAAATCAAGTGCTTCCAAGTCAGGAATAGTTGTAGTTTAGATGCAATGTAGATTCCTTTACACCATCCCAGTAATATGAATCCATCTTCACTTCAGAAGAGCATCCCTCCTGCACGGGTATCCATGTCCTTTGTCTTTGTGGGCCACATAAGCGCTTTCCATGCACCCTCATGTTTAAATGACTGTTCCCATTAAATTGAACATATCTCAAGGTGCTGATACAGCACTACTACTTTTTCTGACTTAGGACCTATCAACCAACAGATTTGTGCTGTGCATTTCTCCCACTAAGTACCAGGTTGAGAGTGCTCAAATGAATTTTGCATAAGAATGGAACTATTTCGAAGAAGAGCAGGGGAGTTCTCCCCGGTGTCTTGGACAATATTTATCCCTCAACCAGAACCACTAAAACAGATGATCTGATCAGTAACACATTGCTATTTGTGGGACCTTGCTGTGCGCAAATTGGCTGCCGCGTTTCCTACACTACAACAGTGACTACACTTCAAAACTACTTCATTGGCTAGTTGTAAAGCACTTTGGGATGTCCTGAGGTCATGAAACCCGCTACATAAATTCAAGTCCTTATTTTGAAGAAAAAATGAAAGAACTTGAACTTACATAAGAACATAAGAAACAGGAGCAGGAGTAGGGCATTCGGCCCTTCAAGCATGCTCGGCCAGTTAATAAGATAATGGCTGATCTTTTACCTCAACTCCACCTTCCTGCACTATCCTGATATTTCTTGATTCCCTTCGTATCCAAAAATCTATTGATCTCTGCCTTGAATATACTCAATGGGCTGGATTTTCAATGACCCGTGGAGTCGGGTTTGGAGGCGTGTGGGGGGTTAAAGTTGCAGATTCGGGGGTCCCGACCCCATCCCGCCTCCAACCTGCCTCCATGCCAGTTTCGCTGGCGGCGGGTACCCGACCTGTGCTGAGACCCGACTCCCCGAGGCGGGAAGGGATTAGTGACAATTAACTGCCTGTTAACAGGCAGTTTGTTGGATAATCCCTATTTTAAAGGGTGAAATGTGGGCTTCCCGACAGGTGGCAACCACGCCAAGTTATCGGGGCGGACCGTGGGTCTGCAGGGGTTGGAGGGGTCGATATGTCCGGTGGGCAGGTGAGTGATGGGTGCATGTGTGCAGAGGTAAGTGTGTAAGGTAAGTGCTAAGTGTGGGAAAAAGTTTTACTTACCTTAACTTCCTCCTGCAGGTGTCAGCCCTTCAGTTCTCGGGAGTCAGAAATCTCACCGGCACAGAAAGCAGAAAAGCCGTGGTCCTGTCAAAAACTGCAGCCTTCTGTTTTCTGTGGTGGAATGATTTCTAACTCAGCCTGAGAGGAAGGACTGAAGTTAGAAATCATATTGTCAGTGTTTGACAGCTTCACAGAGCTGTCAAACGCTGATATTTCATCTGTCAAAAGCTCTTGACAGATGAAATGTCAATCTGTGACGTCACCTGTTGCCAGGGTGGCCCTTAATTGGCCTGCTGAACCCACTGGGCGGGCTCAACAAGGTCAATGAAGGGAAAATACAGTGGGTTGGCCACATCTCGATGGAGGCGGGTTTACAAGCCAAAATGTGGGATTCACGACCCCAACCCGACCCCAGATTCAAAATCCAGCCCAATGACTGAGCATCCACAACTCTCTGGGGTAGAGAATTCCAAAAATTCACAACCCTTTGAGTGAAGAAATTCCTCCTGATCTCAGTCCTAAATGATCGACCCCTTATTCTGAGACTGTGACCCCTAGATCTAGACTCCCCAGCCAGGGGAAACATCCTCCCAGCATCCACCCTGTCAAGCCCTTTAAGAATTTTATATGTTTCGATGTGATGACCTCTCATTCTTCTAAACTCTAGGGAATATAAGGCTTACCCAGTGCTTTTCATGTCCTCAGATTACACTTCAAAAGTACTTAATTGGCTGTAAAGTGCTTTGGGACATCTTGAAGTCGTGAAAGATGCTATATAAATACAAGTCTTTCTTTTTCGACAACCAATAAATTAAGACACTTAGGGGGAAAAATTCAGCTGCTTGCGCCTCCCGTTAGCGCCTTAAATGGGCGCTAATGGGGCGTAAAGCAGCTAACGCCCGGGCGCAGCGCCGCCCACGCCTCCCGAAAAATTTAGTGGGAGGTTAGCGGCGGCGGCAGCCGGTAGCGCCCTGTGGCGCTGCGCCGCCGGCGATGACGTCATCGCCGTGCGCAGCGCCCCGCTCGCGCCCCGGCCGTGATCTTCAGTCGCGCCCCCTGATTTACCGCCAGACGCTATGTCCGACGGGTTCAGGGGGGCGTACGTGCGGCCGGGGCGGCGATATTTAAAGGGGAGGTGGCAGGCGGCCATTTTTGTTGCTGGCCGCCTGCCAGCACCTGCCCCCGTTGCTGTCCCCGGCCCCCGTGAAGCCCCCCCACCGTGAAGTGCCGGCTGCGCTCCAAGAGCCCGGCACTTCTCTTGAGTGCCGGGCTCTTTTGCCGGCACTCCCGATCCCTGGGAGCCCAGCTGGGCCCCGGTTCACGCTGCGCAAGGCCCCTCCCCTTTAAGAAGGGGAGGAAGGCCTGCAATACCGCGGCGCGACGTGCCGCAGCGCGTGGCGCTGCGGCACGTAGCGCCAGGATATTCACTCGCAGCGCCCCAAGAGGGATGCGGGGTGCTTCCAGTTGCGCCCCGCTTCCCTCTTGGGGCGCAACCACTGAAGTTCCGGCGCGGGGCCGCTAATTTTTTCGGGGCGCTAAAAGTCGCGCCCCGGCGAGGTTAGCGCCCCAAATGGGGCGCGACTCAATTTTTACCCCTTATAGTTTATAGATAGAACTGGTTTTAATCCTATCAGTCTGTGCTCGACTTCAATTCAGGACTGAGAGGCTAAAGGAACAGTGAACTGGGAATGCTCAGTCCATAGACATTTCCACAGACACAATCAAAGCTGTATCTCTGTGGAGCTATTGTAATATGCTCTTCAGTAATGTGGAAAGTGATGAGCTGAAATAATTTACACCCTGACTAATTAGTCGTCCCTCCCACAGACAAAACAGCAGTAGCACTCAAAATGTATCATCAGGGATGCTGTGTGAATGAGGAGTCTGAATGTCATTTGACACACTGGGATTTGAACTTTGGTCATAATTTTATATTTTAAAATATCTTTAAGGTCAGTAGATTCTGGAATAAATTAAGACGCACCACAAAGTACAAGCTTTTATGGATAAGATGAGTTGTGTGTTGGCCAAGTGTCCTTCTTGGCTGAGCAGTCAGTATTACATAAGTACATGTCTATAAAATATTTAAAATATTGTTTTATGTTGATTGTTTTGAAAACAACAGTACTACTTTTTTATTTCCACTTGCTTTGCCTGTAAGGGACAATGTGGTAGATCTTGACTTTGTGCGATAGTGTAATATGGGTGATAGCGAGTCGGCAGCCCTTTTTACCTCTCTCCCGACATTTACTTCCATTAAAGTCAATCGGTAGAGAGGTAAAACATGCTGCAGACTCTCGATTAGCCGTTTTATACTATCGCACAAAGTCAAGATCTACCGCAATATGTTTTCATATACAATATACATTTCACTTCATTATAAAAGCAATATTGCTTGTTGTAGTACTTGGCTGAAAGATGTTTCAAAACAGAATTAAGGAAACCAATAAAATTTCTTCTTCTTAGAAGTCAAATGCCGCATATTGCTTCTGAGACCATCTGCAGTGATTTCTATAACTAGAGTCTGATATCAATTTAAGGCAGCATTTATATTCTTATCACAAACCACAATTTCATAAGAATCACTACACCTACACTGCATTTATTGTAGGAAATTGTGTACTGATTCCTCTCGTAACCCCTTCCTGCTCAGTGTTATTTACACTGGCAGAAATGTATAGTCCCACTGTTTTTTGCTAAGCAATGTCCCCTCTCTTACATAGCTGTACTTATAAATAATATATATGCATTGTATATAGAATTGTGCGAAATATAAAGTTGGTCAGCAGTCTGAGAAAAAGTCGAGGAACAGCACCTCATCTTTCGTTTAGGCACTCTACAACCCTCTGGACTCAACATAGAGTTGAACAATTTCAGATCATAACCCCGGCCCCTATCACATATATATATATTTTTATTTTATTTTTTCATTCACCCTTTTGTTTGGCCTTTTCTTCTTCCCTCCCAGAAGCTGGCAGCTGTCCTTCATTCTGCCAGCGCATTTCACACTTCATCTAGCCTCAACCTGTCACATTACCACCTCCTCTTGCCTTGATTATCTCTTAATGTCTCTCAATGTCTCTTAATCTCTCCTGCTTTCTATCCTACCACTGCCCTTCCCTTTTGTTCTTTCATCCCCTCCCCCTTTTCCCAGCATTATACTTGCTTTAAATCGATTTCATTTCCTGCTTTTTTCCAGTTCTGACGAAAGGTCTTCGACCTGAAACGTTAACTCTGTTTCTCTCTCCATGGATGCTGCCTGGCCGGCTGAGTTTTTCCAACGTTTTCTGTTGTTATTTCTGAGAAAAAAGTTATTGGGCTAGAAATTGCGGTCGGTGGTGTACCTCCGGAGTATGCCTACGACCCGCAAAACCTTTACGAACCTACCTCCAGACGCCCCGGCTGCGTAGAGTTGCAGTCTTGGGCCTCCAGGCATAGGGTAGTGTAAAGCCCCACGGATCCCAGGGACGCAGGCAGTTCAGAAGCGTCCCTGAGATCACGTGGGCCCGGTCATCCAATCACAAAGGAGGATTCCATTGCAATCATTTACGATGGGAATACCCTAATGATATGCAATGGAATCCCCAAATAATTATACAATTTACAGAATTCTAATGATTATACATGTACTGAGTTTCAATTTTATTCATAAGTCCCTTCATTGCACCAACCTCAATAAAAAATTAACTTTTTTGATAAATAATTTTAAACATCTTAATCCGGGCCAATATTTGCATAAACTAATTTAAAGTGTACGTACGCCATTTTTGACTTTTAAAAGTTTAATTTAAGCCTTATATATGCCCTTACGCTGATGAAAGCAAGCTCTAGGCCTGCTTTTATCAGCCGTAAGAGTTTCGTGGGCAATTGCTGGGCAGTTTTTGGGCAAATAGCCCAACTCTGCGCCAGCAATACAGTGTTTCCATGCGGTTCGGATGATCTGTCAAGGTGTAGCTTAACAGATCGCAAGTTCCAAATTTCACACATGTGCAAACGCATGCGGAAACCCGGAAGTTGCGGGGCCTTTGAAATGGATTACGCCAACAGGGAGACTGCAATTTCAGGGCCAGTAATTTACGGTGCTCCATGCCTAAGGGATGCTTCTTTAATGGCTATACTCTCTTCTCTGGCATTATTTTGTTTTTGTAAGAGTGTAGCATGTTACAAATGTAGTACAAAAATGCCAATTTCTTTTAATTGTTTGATTGCCAAATTTATATTTCAGTTGGATGGCTAATTTATTTTTTAAAATCATTTGCTTTGAACACTGCTTGCTGATGGCTAAACTGTTACTTTTGCTATGTTGAAAATACCAGAGATATGTTCAGTATTGGATTTTGCCTCAAACTCACAGTTTCACAACTAAATGCCAAACTACAGTAGCATGGTTGATGCACACAAGGTGATAACTGAGTGCATGTCTTGGGAGTCTCAGCCATGACCTTGTTTGTAATTGAATGCAACAAGCTATGTAAGTGCCATATTACAAAGCTGGTTGGCAGGACTTAGTACCAAGGTAATAGGCAGAGCTATGTACTGGCTTGAAACAAATTGATATTACTTCATGTGGTAAGCAAACTGTGGAGCACTTGCCCATTATATCATATAACCCCATTATTGTCATTTAGATTTCCATGAAACAATTATATATTAATGAAACAAAACACAATACGCTTTGTTGAGACTCTTTAATCATCAATGTTGATCAAAAGGAATGCTGCCTGGAGTAACTGTAATATTTGACTGTGTGCGCACTTTCATATTTCCCTATGAGCACAGATTCTTGAATGCTAAGAAGTGCATTGGCTATCTAGAGGAGGCGTGGAAGTTCAGTTCCTCAGGATATTCCAAAGGGCTTCAAATCTAATGTATTACTTTTGAAATGTAGCCACACTTGTTTTAAAGGCAAGCATGACAACCAATTTGTGCACAAGGTCCCACAAAAGGCAACTGAGATTAATGACCAGTTAATCTGTTATGGTGGTGTTGGACTGTTGGCCGGGAACTGGAAGAACTCCATTTTTCTTCAAATAGTGTGGTGTTGTCCAACAGAAATCACGGACTAGCCACAGGCGACACCGTTTTAGCCACAAATTTCAGTAGAAAACACCTTACATACACTTACACAACACAGGTAAATGTACGTAACAGACATCTACCACTATCCAGTAATCAAGGAATGTAAAGCACTTGCACTATTTAAAAAATAACCTCTCACTCTCTGCTTTACATCTTACCATTTTACCAACAAATGCACAAAAAAGTTAAAGTACACATGCATACGCCGTGCAAATGTGAGTATTGAGATCACATGCCTAACGATGGTGCCTCTTACTCATTTTTATTTACTAATTAGAAATGCAATTAGCCGCATTTGGATTCCCAATTAGCCACATGTGGCTAGTAGCTAATGTATTGAACAACACTGAAGTAGTACCACGGAATCTTTTGCATCCACCTGAACAGGCAGACTGTACCTTGGTTTAAAATTTCATCCGAAAGGTGGCATCTTAAACACTTACTGCACTGAAGTGTCAGTTAAGATCATGTGCTCAAGTCCTTGAGTGCGACTTGAACTCACATCCTTTTGACTAAGAGGTGAGAGTGCCACCACTGAGCCAAGCTGATTAAGTGAAGTTTCTCTAGTTGTATTGCTGACACTCAGCTAGGAAGCTATATGATCTATACACATGCCCATTCATTGCTTCTTGTGCAGATTAGGCATTGCATATGTTCATAGAGTCATAGAGTTATACAGCACAGAAAGAGGCCCATCGTGTCCACGCCGGCCATCAAGCCCTATCTATTTTAATCCCATTTTCCAGCACTTGGTCCATAGCCTTGTATGCTATGGCGTTTCAAGTGCTCATCTAAATGCTTCTTGAATGTTGTGAGGGTTCCTGCCTCTACCACCCTTTCAGGCAGTGAGTTCCAGATTCCAACCACCCTCTGGGTGAAAAAGTTTTTCCTCAAATCCCCTCTTAACCTCCTGCCCCTTACCTTGAAACTATGCCCCCTGGTTTTTGACCCCTCTACTAAGGGGAAAAGTTCCTTTCTATCTACCCGATCTATGCCCCTCATAATTTTGTACACCTCAATCAGATCCCCCCTCAGCCTTCTCTGCTCTAAGGAAAACAACTCCAGCCTGTCCAGTCTCTCTTCATAGCTGAAGCGCTCCAGCCCAGGTAACATCCTGGTGAATCTCCTCAGCACCTTCTCCAATGCAATCACATCCTTCCTTTAGTGTGGTGACCAGAACTGCACACAGTATTCCAGCTGTGGCCTAACTAGCGTTTTGTACAGCTCCATCATAACCTCCCTGCTCTTATATTCAATGCCTCGGCTAATGAAGGCAAGTATCCCATATGCCTTTTTAACCATCTTATCTACCTGTCCTGCTGCCTTCAGGGATCTATGTACATGCACACCAAGGTCCCTCTGATCCTCTGTCCTTCCTAGGGTCCTACCGTTCATTGTGTATTCCCTTGCCTTGTTCGTATAATAAAACAGTTCAAAATAACATGGTGGGAGGAGTCACGGGAGGTGGAAAGATGTGTACGTGGTAGATTGTCCATGGAATTAACAGCAAAAGTTTTATAACTATATTGAGAGAAAGAGAATGGTAACGGGGAATGTGGGTTGATTAAAGATGTATGCACGCGAGCCTATAATGGATAATAAATAAATTGAAGATTTGCTGAATGAGTACTTCGTATTTGTTTTCACAGTGCAGCATGAGAACACTTTGAAAGTGATTTAGTTAAGTCTGAAACTAGGGTCTTAAATCTAAACAAAACAAACTACGTAGGTATGAGGGGCAAGTTGGCTAAGGTAGATTGGGAAACTACATTAAAAGATATGATGGTAGACAAGCAATGGCTAGCATTTAAAGAATTAATACATAATTTACAACAAATATACAATCCTTTAAGGCACAAAAACCCCACAGGGAATGTATCCAACCGTGGCTAACGAGAACTTAAAGATAGTATTAGATCAAAGGAAGAGTCTTATAATGTTGCCAAAAAGAGTAGTAAGGCTGAGGATTGGGAGGATTTTAGAATTCAGCAAAGGAGGACCAAGAAATTGATAAGGAAAGAGAAAAAGGAATATGAGAGTAAATTAGCAAGAGACATAAAAACAGATTGTAAACGTTTCTATAGGTATGTAAACAAGAAGACATTAGTGAAAGTAAACATGGGCCCATTAGAGGCAGAAACAGGAGAAATTATAATGGGGAATAAGGAAATGGCAGAGACATTAAACAAATACTTTGTACCTGTCTTCATGGTAGAAGACACAAAAAACAGTCTGGAAATAATGGGGAACCAATGGTCTAGAGAGAATGAGGAACTTAATGAAATCAGTATAAGTAAAGAAATAGTACTGGAGAAATTAATTGCTCTGAGGCTAAATATTTGGGAAATATGATGGTTTACTTTCCCCAACTTGTACGAATGAATAGTATAAAGGTATAAATCACAGCGTTGGCTTAAATCAATCAACAGCTCAACATTCCATGGCTATTTTCTCCATTGCCTAAATTGAATCCATTTGAATGCTGAATGTCCCTTGTATCCTTTTACATGTTTTCCAGCAAATGATTCGAAGAAAGTTGTTTACAGTACTTAATAATTTAAGATGTAAAATTCAAGTACACTTCTCAGTTCACAGTATCCGCAAAGTAAAATCTTCACATTATTTTTTATGCTGAAAAATTGTTGCAGTTCGGGAATTATTCAAAAGATCTTCAATTACTTATCTTTTGGCTCTCAATGAAATTTAAAAAATGATTATTTTAAAAATTTTCTTCACAAACATGTATTCACAAATGAAATGTGGTTATTGTATGTGCTAAAAGTAAAGACTTGGACATCTACAAATTTTGAGTCTAGCACATTAAAATGTGGAAGTGTTGGAATGCATTAATCAATGAGTGTAAATGTAAGTGGTGACACTAGTGCTTAATACAAAAGGGGTATATTTTTGCAGTTCCTTGATTTTTCCAATGAAATTTCTGATGTATGGAGATTTACAAATAGAAAGAAAGGAAACCATTTTCCATTTCATTTTCCACTAGGTATGTTTGGAAAACCACTGACTGGAATGAGTGCCAGGTGACTCCTCTACTCAGTCAGCAGGACCGGCGCAGAAGCAATCAATCATCCTTGTGTGGAGGTGGCATACAGGCACGAGATGTTTACTGTGCGCAGAAAACAGGGGAAGTTAGCAAACAGAAATTGAAAGAAGGTATTGTAATCAAGCATACATATCGGATATTTTCCTTTTTGTAGGAATAAAAGCCTTGACTTATAAAATACTGTAGATGCATGTACACGCCTCTCCAGGAGATTACATGGCTGGGGGGCGGGAGGAGATGTTTGGTCAGGATGCTCCAGCCATTATGGTGTGGAGCAGGCTTGATGGACCAGCTGGTCTTTTCCTACCCATCAATTTGACATGTTCGTATAAAGATTGGGACGTCTGTACTGGGTAAAGCCTTAGAGTGAGATTACATAAGAACATAGGAAATAGGAGCAGGAATAGGGCATTTGGCCCTTCCAGCCTGCTCCGCCATTCAATAAGAGCATGGCTGATCTTCTACCTCATCTCCACTTTCCTGAACTATCCCCATATCCCTTGATTCCCTTAATATTCAAAAATCTATCGATCTCTGTCTTGAATATACTCAACGACTGAGCCTCCACAGCCCTCTGGGGTAGAGAATTCCAAAGATTCACCACCTTCAGAGAAGAAATTTCTCCTCATCTCAGTCCTAAATGGCCAACTCCTTATTCTGAGATTCCCAGTTACTATTATGTATATAGGATATCTTATCACTTGAAGTGCCAAACTACATATTAGCTAAAGCTGAAATCTTTAAAGTTTATTCACATGTTCCAGCAGCTGACTTCTGCCTGAATTTACTGATTCAGTTTGTTCCAGTCCTTTCATTCTTATCACTAAACAAAAGAGAGCATCTCAAGTACAATTAAATAATTTAACAGGTCTTATAAGAAGGAATATCATTGAATAATGAATGGTAACTCTAAGACTTGCAAATGGTTGTACATACAAAATGACAATGTGTGCGACAGCAGCTTTTAATCCTTTGAGTATTGATAAATACTTTTAGGCTTTAAAATACAGTAACATTTTCTTTTACATAACATCTGCAAAACAATTTAGATTCATTTATAATTAATTTTATCATGTCGAACTAGAGAAATTGACATTGCTAAATTCATAGTATTCTGAGAATGAAGGAAAATATTGTAATCTTATATTTGTCACATTGCTTCTGGGATGTCACTGGATTACCTGCATTGCTGGTACCACTATATAAAGCACTGTATCTCTGCTGGTCCTATTCTTCTCCTGTCCATCACACTAAGGTATCCCATAAAATATGCCAGAGCAACAATAATTCTCATTTTCACATTTAGAAGTGGATACACCATATCCATCTTCATCTCCATATCCATTTCCATCCATTGACCAATCTGTCAACCATATGTTTGTTTCTGTCTTTCCATCCCATGTATAATTTATCTGCTTCTTTGCTTGGCTGCCCATTTTCATTGTTCACTCTTTGTAGTTTGCAACTGAGGTGCAATCATATGAAAAAATAAGCTTTTACTGTTGTCTCTTAACTTTGTGCCATAAATGTTCTTGTGGAAAGGCTTCCGAAGTAGTCCAACTAAAGCTAAGATGTGATCCCACTGAAGCTATTGCATACTTTTGAATTGGCTGTGATTTAAAGACAGGTACCAGCTTCTTAAAAAAACAACTCGGTTTTGAGAAATTAAACTGATTGCACAGCCAGTGATGTAACATATTAATGTGACAGTGAATTTTTTTCCTGTAGTTCTTCAAAGTTGCGGGGGGGATCTTGATGCATTTTATCAATGTATTTTACTGGTCATCTGAAACTAGTAAGGTACAACGAATGGTAAGGCAGGGGAATAATCATTTCAAGAATGACATGAATGGTTGGTTCACATGGGCACCAATGGGAGGTGCCCATGAGAAACTTTATCCAAAAATATTTCTATGAAATACGTTGGGCTGGATTTTCATAGGGCCGTTGAGGTGGGATTGGAGGCGTGTGGGGGGTTAAAATTGCAGAAACTGGCGGGCAGGCCCAAACCCACCTCCATCCCGTCTCCACGCAATTTTGATGAAATCGTGTCTACTGGTCCCATCTCCGTCCCGCCTCCAAGAGGCGGGAAAGCTGTTAATGCCCTTAACAAGCCCTAAATTGGCTCTGTAATGCTATTTTGATAGTTATTTGCTAGTTTAACTCTTTTCCCACGTGAAGCACGCCTGATCTGAAACACGCCGGTGAAACCTGGCGGGAGCACAAGTGGATTGCTGACTATCAGCTGCAGCTCAACCATTAAATAGGAGATTTGATCAGCCATCATTTGCAGGTGGCAGAACTTTGTTGTCACAGGTCTGGGGGAACATTTAGAAGGCAGCTCTGGAAGTTTTGAGCCTGACACCCATCTCCAGTGTGACCTCCTGGGAAACCCCTCTCGCCACCTCATTGAGCACTTCCTCAACTGAGGCATGTACCAGAAGCATGGGAGCCATTTACTTCCTTCCCTTCTGGGCATCAGATGAGGACGAACACCAGCCATGGCACCAGCAGAACCATGAACAACAGCAGCACCAACAGCAGCAGCAACAACAGGAGCGCCAAGCTGCTGCTCACCCACCTGAAGCTGCACAGGCCAGAAGGGGCCAGCGCATGGAAGGCCGTTGGCGCATGAGATACCCCCCAAACAGGGTCTACAGACACAGGGTAAGCTCGCTCAACATGTCTGAGCAGCAGTGCCAAAGGCGGCTCCGACTTTTGCGAGAGGTAGTGGGTGACATCTGCGCAATGCTGAAACAAGACCTGGAGCCCAGAGGATCAGGTGGACACCCCTTACCAGTGGCCATCAAAGTCACCACCGCACTCAACTTTTTTGCCTCAGGCTCATTCCAGGGATCAGCAGCAGACATCAGCGGCATCTCCCAGGCGGCCGCATACACCTGCATCACGCAGGTAACCGATGCCCTCTTTGCCATCACGCACAATCACATCCATTTCACCAAAGATCAAGCAAGTGTCACGGCGCGTGCGGTTGGATTGGCTAATCTGGCAGGCTTTCCAAGGGTGCAGGGCATCGTTGACTGCACACATGTGGCCCTTAAGGCACCCCATCGCAATCCAGGTATTTTTGTCAACCGCAAGGGCTTCCACTCCCTCAACGTTCAGCTGGTGTGTGACCACAAGAAGGAAGTTTTGCATGTTTGTGCCAAGTACCCTAGCATTTGCCATGACTCCTTCATACTGCGCCAGTCTAGTGTGCCTCCGCTATTCAGTCCGCCAAACCAACTTAACGGATGGCTACTTGGAGACAAGGGCTATCCCCTGAAGACATGGCTAATGACGCCATTGAGGATCCCATCCAACGCAGCTGAGGAGAGCTACAACTTCAGCCACATTTCCACCAGAGCCATAATCGAGCAAACCATCGGTATACTGAAGATGTGCTTCAGATGCCTGGATAGATCAGGTGGAGCCCTGCAATACTCAGCAGTGTAGGGGGTGGTGTGGTAGGGTCAGCTTCACCTCTGACTTCAGTGAGCGGTTCGAATTGCTCCCACTCCCCTGGTTCTAGACCTTGGACTTATTTGGGGGTCGTGAACAAAGGTGCAGTAGACAACAGGTTTTGATGAAAGAACTTTAACTTTTATTCAAGAAAGAGGTAAATACAACACAAAGAATCTTAAAACATACTTAATACTTAAACACAGGTTGGGGAACACACGGTACAGGCGAGGGAGAATTACAGTATACTAAAACCCCTTATCCCTCCCAATCCCACTACCTAGCTAGGTTTGATTCCAGAGGACCAGGAATAATGCTCACCACTCCTTGACAGTTCTTAACAGTTGAGGTATTTCGCGATTTCGGGGTTCACTGGGGTTTTTGGTTGTTGGGGCCTGCCGTACCTTGGACGTGGTAGAAGACTTCAGCTGCACTCCAGGTCAGTTTGGGTCTGTCCGCTGATGCGGTAAGGTGCGTATTGGATTATATCAGGTGAGTACCCAATTTTCCTTTGTTAGAGGTAGGGTTTAGAGTTTTTAAGGGAAAATCTTACCCAGGGGTAAGTCAGGAATAGTTTGTAGCGTGGAAACTTGCGTGTCTTCGGTTTTTCCTGGTGTTGGTCTTTCGGTGGTCGCGACGGCCTGGTTCGCACCTGGTTGGTCGGTGACGTTGTGTTGGTTGGTTCGTGGGGCCTTGGTTGCTGCGAGGCATTGGGAACCTTTTTCCCAGTCGGGTCCGTCGATGACCCCCCCTTACTGTGGCGTGTTGTCCTTGCGTGCCTCGGTACTGTTACTAACTTTAAACTGCCTCTCTCGACAGCCTTGAACTGACTTTTCGTATAGTGTTGTAACAAACCGCATGGCTTGAACAGACACCACCACAGTGTCTCTCGGGTTCCTCGTGTCTTCTTGCCCGTGGCTTTAGACCAGCCTGCCTTCCGAAGGTTCTTCTTGTGACTCGTTCCTTGTTGCTTGGCTTTGGTGTCGCTCTCGTGTCGTGTGTGTTGAACCTGTGTAGCTCTCTTTCTTCACTACCTTCTTGGGGGAATAGGCCCCCAAATATACTGTTCAGGTCTATTGTGTTCTTCGCGCCAAAGCCGTTTTACGAATCGATTTCGCGTTAAAGTGATTTAGGTTTCAGTTGAGGCCTGTTTATCTTCGCGCCAAATCTCGCTTCTTTTGTCTTAGGTTTTGGCGGGCCCGTTAAGTCTGATGACTTTAACTTTGTGTTAACTTGTCCTGATGGCTACCGATGTCTTCCATTGAGACAGGGCCTCTATCTACCTGCCAAATCTCGCTTCTTTTGTCTTAGGTTTTGGCGGGCTTGTTAAACTGTTCCTGTCGATACTTGGCTAATCGGTTTTTGATGGGATGATGGGCTATGAAACTGTGTACTGGAAGTTTTATTGTTAGGAATTGTTTTCAGACTTCCAGTATCCTGTCTGGACCTGGGGATTTCAAAAGGGGTCTTGGTTTATTCATTTTTGAATGTTTTTGTGATGTTTTGGATGAGGCTCTTACTCCTTGGTTGGATTGCAGTGCAAACATCTCCCAGACAGCTTGACTTGGTCCCAATATCCAAAAGCTGTCCACTGCCTCACCACACCCCTTCCCGCAGCCTGTGTTTCTGTGACTGCAGGTTTACCCAATGGTCCTTTTAAAAGGTATCTTATCATCCAAAGTCATTTTCCTCAGGTTCTTATTTCTTCCTTGATTCCTTTCAAAATATCTTCAAAACTGAGGCTTTGACCTCAAACTCCACACAGACAGTCACCCGAGGCCGGATTCGAACCCGGGTCCCTGGCGCTGTGAGGCAACAGCGCTAACCACTATGCCACCGTGTTGCCCTTTTGGACTCTATGCCTCTATTAATAAAGCCAAGGATCCCATCTGCTTTTTTAACGATCTTCTCAACTTGTCCTGCCACCTTCAAAGATTTGTATACATACACCCCAGGTCCCTCTGTTCCTGTACCTCCTTTAAAATTGTATCATTTAGTTTATATTGCCTCTCCTCATTCTTCCTACCAAAATGCATCACTTCACACTTCTCTGTGTTAAATTTCATCTGCCATGTGTCTTCCCATTTCACCAGTCTGTCTATGTCCTCCTGAAGTCTGTTACTATCCTCCTCATTGTTTACTACATTTCTGAGTTTCGTGCCATCTGCGAACTTTGAAATTATGCCCTGTATACCCATGTCCAGGTTATTAATATATATCAAAAAGAGCAGAAGTCCTAATATCGACCCCTGGGGAACACCACTGCACACTTCCCTCCAGTCTGAAAAACAACCATTCACCACTACTCTCTGCTTTCTGTCCCTTAGCCAATTTTGTAGCCACACTGATACTGGTCGCTTTAATCCCGTGTGCTTTCATTTTGCTAACGGGTCTATTATGTGGTACTATGTCAAATGCCTTTTGAAAGTCTATTTACACAACATTAACTGCACTACCCTCATCAATCCTCTCCGTTACTTCATCAAAAAACTCAATCAAGTTAGTCAAACACAATTTGTTTTTAACAAATCTATGCTGACTTTCATTTATTTGTTCATACTTCTCCAAATGCCAATTAATTTTGTACCGGATTATTGTCTCTCAAAGTTTCCCCACCACTGACGTTAAGCTGACTGGCTTGTATCTGCCAGCTTTATCCCTCTCCCTTTTTTTTAATTAGGCGCAATTAAAATCGTTACTAGGTTCCTATGATCAATAAATAACGGGAGAGTGCAGTGACTGAACTGCTTTTTCCAGCATCATGCTCAATTAACTTCCGAGGGCTCTGTCCCTATTAATATCTTCTTTGGTAGATTTTAAATTGTGTGAACTCAACACTAATGAGAATTTTGCAAGTGACTGGAGAAGTAACACATTTTGAATGCGTGTGCTGGAACTAAGAAACAAACACGTTGATTGCTATTTAGATAATGATTATTGTTTCTACATAAACTTGCTTATTGTCTTAAAAGACCTTGCGGGTGAAATTGGTCAACACCGCAGGGCAAAATGGACTGATGGTGAAAGGGTAGGCTGTTTTATACCACACCGGCGTGATATAAAACAGGCTACCCATTCACTATCAGCCCATTTTGCGCTACTGCCATTAAGTAATTTCACCCCCGCCCCGTTACGCTTTGTAATGGCTATTTGCATGTTTTTTAAAAAATATATATTGATTTTGTGACATTCATCTAACTATCCAATGTGTATTTTCTTAGGACTTCAGTAATCATGATATTGCAAGTCTTAAAAGTTTCATTCACAAAAATAGTAGATCTGTTATTTCATTACTGTTAATTTTTTTAATTTCTGTTAAAATTTGGGCTTTTTAAACGTCGTTTCCATATACAAGTTTCTATAAGTGGATTGCATCCCTTGTGATCTGCAATCTGCAGAGATAATACCACTGATTTTTGCCGTGCTACCACCCTCTTTTTTTAGTGTGAATGGGATGCTAACGAGATAAAAATTTGAAAAAAAGTCAATTTAGGTGTCCAGTGCTACTGCAGGACCCTAATTAACTTATGAAAATGAGGGTCCTTGCCCAGGGCCAACCACTTCGCTGCCAACAGTTCTTCAACCTGCCCATAAAGCATGGGTGGTACAAGTTGGGAAAATGCCATTTTCAGTGATACGTAAAGGGTTCCTCAGCTACTCTCAGATAAAATGCTGGAAAGTATTTGGAGACTTCTTGCCTGTATTTGACAGTGGTTTCCGCCTACTTTGACCATTTACAGGTGCTTGTAGTGACTGTACAACATTCACAACTCTTAAGGGGCTTCTGAGAATGCGCTTTTTCCTTCATGAGGGTCCTTCTGGGAATTTCACTGAGCATCAGGAGCAAGGAGTGCACAAAGCCCCAGATGCAGCTGTAGGGAGAGCAAGCAGAAGGAGGAGAGCTCACAGGAATCCTAACCCTCCCATGCCTGCACATAAGAACATAAGAAATAGGAGCAGGAGTAGGCCATTTGGCTCTTCGAGCCTGCTCCGCCATTCAATGAGATCATGGCTGATATTCTGCCTCAACTCCATTCACGGACTTATGTTTTGAATATACCCAATGACTGAGCCTCCACTGCCCCTCTGGGGTAGAGAATTCCAAAGATTCACCACCCTCTGTGTGAAGAAATTTCTTCTCATCTCAGTCCTGAATGGCCTACCCATTATCCTGAGGCTGTGGCCCCTGGTTCTAGACTCCCCAGCCAAGGGAAACATTCTCCCAGCATCCACCCTATCAAGCCCTGTAATCATTTTGTATGCTTCAATGAGACCCACTCTCATTCTTCTGAATTCAAGAGAATACAGGCCTAGTTTACTCAATCCCTTCTCATACAACAGTCCCGCCATCCCAGGAATCAATCTCGTGAACCTTCGTTGCACTCCCTCTATGGCAAGTATATCCTTCCTTAGGTAAGGAGACCAAAATTGTACACAGTACTCCAGGTGTGGTCTCACCAAGGCCCTATATAATTGGAGTAAGACTTCTTTACTCCTGTACACAAATCCTCTTGTAATGAAGGCCAGCATACAATTTGCCTTCCTAATGGCTTGCTGCACCTGCATATTCACTTTCAGTGACTCATGTACAAGGACACCCAGGTCCTTTGAGCATCTGCATTCCCCAATCTTTCACCATTGAGGAAATACTCTGCCTTTCTGTTTTTTCTACCAAAGTGGATAACTTCACATTTATCCACATTATATTCCATCTGCCATGTTCTCGCCCACTCACTGAGCCTGTCGAGATCCCCTTGAAGCCCCTTCACAACTGACACTGCCACCTAGCTTTGTATCATCAGCAAATTTGGAAATGTTACATTTAGTCCCCTCATCCAAATCATTGATATAGATTGTGAATAGCTGGGGCCCAAGCACCGATCCTTGCGGTACCCCACTAGTCACAGCCTGCCATCCTGAAAAAGACCCGTTTATCCCTACTCTTTGTTTTCTGTCTGTTAACCAATTCTCAATCCATGCTAGTATATTACCCCCAATTCCATGTGCCCTAATTTTGTTCACCAACCTCTTGTGTAGGACCTTATCGAAGGCCTTCTGAAAATCCAAATACACCACATCTACCGGTTCCCCTTTGTCTCATCTCAGAGGGAGCAGTGCACAAGACAGCTGTCCTTCTCTAGGGAGGTTGTCAGAATTGTGTCACTTCCAGCAGCAAACTGAAAGAGCTAGCACAGCATTGCAATTGCGATGAACGTCACTGCATACCTCAACGTCTTTGACTCCAGCTCCTTCCAGACTACCACAGGGGATATCAGCAGCACCAGTCAGTCTTCAGGTCATGCTTCCATTAAGCAGATGACCGATGCCATGCTTGCTAGAGCAAACAATTTCATCACATTACTCAGGGACAACTTATAACAGCAAAATAGGGCTGTAGGGTTTGTGCAGATGGTAAACTTCCCCCACCTTCAGGCTATCATTGACTGCACCCACATTGCCCTTCGGCTTCTTCAGAAAGCAAACAATTTCATAGCGTTCCCCATCAATGTTCCCCCTAATTTTTTTTTCATGTGGGGTCCCTTTAAATTTGCTGCGCGGCCACGCATGCGCAGTATCTTCCAGCAGCAACAGCTTGTGAGCAGCCTGCACAGGACCTCCCGATAGATGCGCCGCCACACGCCGGCGTACCTTAGGGAGAACATTGTTCCCCATAGACAACTGGAAGCAGCATGATAGGGCTCTTGATTCACGCAGATCGCAGGCATCCCCCAAGTCCAGGGCTTTGTTGACTGTACTCGCGCTGCTTTGCAGGCTCCTTCAGGCGAGCCCACTGCTTTCTTGAATCACAAAGGCTTCTGCTCTATTAATGCACAACTGGTGTGTGATGACCAGTAGTACGTCATACAGGTTTGTGCCCGCCATCCTGGCAGCTGCCATGCCGCTTACATCTTGTGCCAATTCTCCATTCCCCTAACTCTTTGACCCTGTACAGCAAATGAGAAGCTGGCTGCTTGGGGGCAAGAGTTATCCCCTGCACACTTGGCTCACGATTCCTCTCAGGAACCCACGCTTATCCGCCAAACTGCAATACAACCAGATTTATGGCTCAACTAGGGCCCTCATCGAGCAGACCAGTTGGATTCCTTCAGTAAAAAATTCCACTGCCTGGACAATTCTGACGGCTTACTGCAGTGTAATTTGCTGTATGCTGCATAATCTCGCGTTGCAATGGGAAAAACATTTGGAGCAACAAATGGAGGAGGACCTTCAGCATGATGAAGAGGACGACATAGAGGCTCCAAAACATGTCTGCAGCCAGAGCTCTTGGGTAGAGCTCACTGAAGAGTGCTTCAGCTGAACAATCCCTGCTTCCCTACAGACATGTCAAGCATCTCTCTGAGTCTTTCCACCCTCCAACGAACTGCATCTATCCAAAGACCAATATTGGTATTAATGTAAAATAACTTTGCAGGGTCACTCGATACTCCAGGATCATTCTCTGCCACAGAGAGCATTGAGATGTCCCATATTACTGCAATTAAGCATCATGACTCCCAGTGCTCTCACCCACCAAGACCTATATTATCTTCTGGGCGAGATTAAAAAGAAACCCTGAAAACAACCAGCAAGCCAATCCTGGGAAGTTCCTCTCCGACCCCTGAAAGCGATCAAAACGAGTTCAGGAGACAAGTGACCATGAGGCATATCATCCAACAACTCACCTACCCGGCTCAACCAGGAGCTCACCCAGCTCACTTTTGAATGTTTGCAGTAAATCTGCACTCACTGCACGAGCCGGCAACCTGTGCCAGAAGTTGATGACCTGCTGCAAAAAGAAAACCCTCCTGACATCTAACCTAGTTCTGTGCTTATGTATCTTGTACTTATGTCCCCTGATTCCCCCTGACCTATCTTATTCAAATAGTGTATCCATCCGGACACTAGCTAATCCAGTCATTATTTTAAATACCTCAATCAAATCTCCCCGAAGACTACGGTTTTGGTAAAAAGATCCAGCTCCCTAAGCCTATTGTGATAACTAAGGACTTTAAAACTAGGTATCATTCGAGCAGCTCTTCTCCAGGGCTTCTATGGGCTGGATTTTGTGAATGGAGGCGGGACTGCTACTTGTCGGGTCTAAGTCCCACCTCCATCATGTTCTGGCCAACCAGCGGGATTTTCCCCTGATTGACCTTGTTAAGCCCGCCCTACGGGCTCAGCAGACCAATTAGGGGGAAGTCACTGACAGAGCACGTCAACGTCTGACGTGCCATCTACCAAGACTTCTTGAAAGAAGAAATGTCAGCGTTTGACAGCTCTGTGAAGCTGTCAAACACTGACATTCTGTGTAGTTTGATGAGTCCTTGTGTTCAGGACTCATCAAACCTTTCAACTTTGTAGAAAGCAAATGACTGTTGGTTCGGAGGATCCAACAGCCAGTCTGTGAAATCTACAGCGAAGATGTTGGAACTCCGGAACCACAGCGGCTGAAGGCTGTAGGCAGAAACAAAGGTAAGTGAACATTTTCTAACACTTAACACTCACCTCACATACTTACCATTCCACACTTGTCCCCATCACTCACCTCTACATCTCACTTTCAGGCCCCTCCGACCCCCGCAGACCTCCTACTCGACTCCTCCAACCCGGCGGGGTTCTCCGAGGTTGGGAAGCCTTCACCTGAAAAGGTAAAATGGGACTAATCCTTTTTTCTGCCTGTTAACTACCTGTTAACAAATGTGAGAAGTCGCACAACACCAGGTTATAGTCCAAAAGCTTTATTTGAAATCACAAGCTTTCGGAGCGCTGCTCCTTTGTCAGGTGAAGTGAAGAGATGCATATAGTCACAGCATATATAGTCAGAGAACACTGCCAGATGATTACAGTTAATCTTTCCAACTGCCCTTTATCACACCTCAGCAGAGAGATAATCACGGCAATCAAAGGTGTGGATGGTGTCCAAACAGGTCAGTCAGGAAAACATTACATCAAAGACATCAAAGGCAGTGTTCTCTGACTATATATGCTGTGACTATATGCATCTCTTCACTTCACCTGACGAAGGAGCAGCGCTCCGAAAGCTTGTGATTTCAAATAAAGCTGTTGGACTATAACCTGGTGTTGTGCGACTTCTCACATTTGTCCACCCAGTCCAACACCAGCATCTCCACATCATGGCTACCTGTTAACAGGCAGTTAAAAGGATTTAATCCCTTTCCCGCCTCGAGGAGACGGGACCTGGGGCAGGATGACTTCCCGCCTCCTGGAAAAAGGGCACGGAGGCGGGATGGGGGTGGGTTTGCCATCCGCCCCCACTTTCTGCAACTTTACCGGCAGTCCCGCCTCCATACCCGCCTCCTCGGGGCTGACAAAATCCAGCCCAATATCTCTCTCCATGTGCATTACACTAAATTTATCGACATTAATTCAAATCTTTTCCTGACAGGACCCATTCCCCATTGCATTTAGATCTGATTGTAGTCGTATTTTTCTCATCCATGGTTTTAACGCCAGCACAAATCTTTGTGTCATCTATGAACTTACTCACAGTTTCCCCCAACACCTTCTTCCAAATCATTAATATAGATAGTGAAGAGTAATGAGCCTAACACAGATTCCTGCGGGACTCCACTTGTAATCAGTCTCCACGCAGAACCACTACCATTAATAACAACACTCTGCCTACAAGAATGCAACAAATTCCTTATCCACCCCAGGATCTGCCCTCCTATCCCAAAGGTCTCTGTTGTAAATTAGCCTACTGCGTGGTACCTTGTCAAAAGCTATTTGAAAATCCAAATACTCTACCTCGTCCGGGCAACCTTGATCTGCCAACCCAGTAACCTCCTCAAGAAATTGGTGAGACATGACCTTCCAGTAATGCAAACTCTCACGAATTAATCGTGAGACACACGATTTTTAATGAAACTGTAACCCAACTCGTGATCTCACGATTTAACAGCGAAATCTCATTTGTTTTTCCCCTCGGGGAATGACGCAATGAAGCTGGGTGGGTGTTCAACAGCACGGCAGTACTTTGATTGGTCAGTGCGCGGCAGTGCCACTCAGCATTGGCCACAGAGATTGGAACGCTCCCCGGAAGCTCCCGCACAGGGATTGGAAGCTTCGGTAAAAGCACTCTTCACTGTTATCCTCAGGGATTTGTAGGGAGCAGCTCCCCTCTATCAGATGTCTGGCCCTCGAGAATTCCTTGTTCTAAAGCTCCCTTCACATCATAATTCGTGCTCAGGCTGTCTCACTAGGCATCCTGAGATTCTCAGCCAATTCTAAGCTCTGGTGACTTGCTGAATATGATAATTCAAATGATGCACAAGTATTAACATGGGGCCCAACCACTGAATCCCAAGCAGTCTCTTGAGGGCCCAGGGCAGAGGGCCCAGCACGGAGGGCGCAGGGCTGAGTTGGCACTGGTAGTGCTTTCGCCATCTGACCAGATTGGAGATGTATAGCTTGCTCCAGACTTCACATTAACTTTCCTCTGGAGAGTTGTGTACGCCTCAATTTCAGGTTAGTTTCTTAAACTATAAACTCAATATAGAAAAACCTACAGCAAAAAACCGCATTTCGCATTGGAATGTGAAAGTCATAGGCCTGAATTTTCCGGGGGCTCAGCGGGCGGGATCGGTGGCTGGTCGGGTGGGTAATTTGATTTTTTTGAAAGCAGGTCGGGAACCCGCTGTCATCCCGCCGCAACGCGCCTTTCCCAATGGCGCGTCTGTGATCTCGGATTGGACCCGACCCGCACAGGCGGGTGACCCAATTAAATCAATTATTGGCTTGTTGACAGACCCTAAATAATGGTTTTAACCTTACCTTTTCACTTTAACTGCTTGCCCATGGGGTCCACGCTGCTCGGGGACCACGTCTGTTAACCTGAGGCGGGAGTTGAATGGCCATTGAAACAACTGATTAGTTGACAGCTTGAAATGTACAATAAAAGCTCCCACCTCACAGCTGTTCACTTTCCAAGCGCATTTACTCCACTTGGAAGACAGATTAAGCTTTATGCAGGGTGTAAGTGTTTGGAGCAAACTCTCTATCCAGTGTCACCTCATTGGAACAACCTCTCTCACCATTGACAGATTGTTTCTGTCATCGCAACCTCACTTACCATCTATTCCATCAGCATGGGTACCATTTATACTGTTTCACCTTGGTCCTCAGAATCTGACCACGATCAGCCCCAACACCAGCACCAGGCACACTAGCAGCACCAACAACAACACCAACCTTCTCTGCAATCACCTGATGCTGCACAGGGCAGAGGGCATCAGCACCCGAGCTCATTGCTGCCCGGGAGGCCAGGGATGGCCTCATCATGGCCAGATTTACTTAATTTGATGCTGTACACCCTGGCTGCCATATGATGCGCCAGGTTGGCACCACCCCACACCAACACCATAAAGCATCCCTACAATGTCCAAGCCATTCCTTTCACACTCACTACCATTGCAGGGGATACCGTTATGTCTCACCATGCACTACAACTCATTAATCCACTTGGGCAACACGGTGGCATAGTGGTTAGCACTGTTGCCTCACAGCGCCAGCGACCCAGGTTCGAATCCGGCCTCGGGTGACTGTCTGTGTGGAGTTTGCACATTCTCCCTGTGTCTGCGTGGGTTTCCTCCGGGTGCTCCGGTTTCCTCCCACAGTCCAAAGATGTGCGGGTTAGGTTGATTTGGCTATGATAAATTGACCCTTAGTGTTAGGGGGATTAAATACGTGGGGTTACTGGGATAGGGTGGGATATGTGTCGGTGCAGGCTCGATGGGCCGAAATGGCCTCTATCTGCACTGTGGGGATTCTGTGATTCTGTGATTCAAAGGTGCACACAAATCTGTCCAAGAACACAAAGTGTTGAAAATAAAGGTTTCAATGTTTGACAGCACATTAACAGAAACTTGATGGGTGGAGGTGCAAGGTAAGTTGGTGTGCGTAAGGATGTTCAGGAGTAGGGTAGGGAAGGCAGAGTGATGGGGATGTGATGAGAGGGGATGTGATGAGAGGCACAGCAGGATGAGGTTGAGTGTGGCTTTGCAGAAACGTTTTCTGATCTAATGAGATCATTGAAGGTTTGCGCCACTGCACCCAGGTCCTCCTGATGACATCCCTGCTTGTGGCATCTTCTGCAATGTGCTACCAGGCTGTCTTGGTCTCCTGGGGAGGTCTCTTCCGCCTATCGGAAGGGAAGAAGACCGCCCTGCGTGCTCTGACTCCCTCCATAAGCATATGGAGGGAGTCATGGGAGAACTTAAGTGCAGCCCTGCACCTCTGTGCAGTGATTGTCAGTGTTTGCAGCACTTCAAAGCTGTAGAACACTGACAGCACAAACGTCAAAAGTAAGGTGGCCGTGCTCCCTTAAAGGAAACCGGCTCAAGACGCGTGATGAATGACGTCACCGGACCCGCTCCATCTCATTGGGCCAGGAAATGCACTGAGCGGGCTCAAGAAGCCCCATTGAGGTAAGTTAATTTTAGGCAGCGGGATGGAGCCAGCAGTGGGACTGCGTCCTGCCACTGACACCGGCCGCGTCGGATCTGCCGAAGTGAGCAAATTCTGGGCCATAATATTCATAATGGGGAAAATGCTTTTTTATATCTAACAGCACAAGGGAAGCCAATGATTTAGCAAGGCACTAATTATGTAGCTGTTATAGTGAGTATTAATTATAAAGTATGTTGCAGAGATACCAGAACATTCATATTCAGCTGTCTTCAGAATGGCGGGCTGCTTTCCCCATAGCACTTCAATTCAAATTATGCAAATGAAAGAGCACGGAGTGTGCTTCAAGGGTTGAAAGCATGATCAGGAGTGAGATGATGCATGTGGGAACTGCCACTCGTTCAGAGATGAAAGGAGACACTGTGAACGTCGGGAATATGAATCAAAACTGTTAGAAATAAAAAACTTTAATAATTGGGAGCTCACCATGTTTCAGGAACTCCTTGGCGACTAGTATTGAAGACTATGTAAGATTCATCGAAGACGGCGCAGGCAGCTGTTGGTGCTGTGATGGGCATGGTAAACAGCCTATAGGGCAGACAGTGAGCTGCGGGGCAGGACTGTGGCAGTCAGTCCGGGGTGTAAGGGGTTTTCTCCGCTACTGGTCCCCCGTTACACACAGTTCTTGGACCTCAGGATTTATAAGAACAAAATACACACGGCCCAGGGTTTTGGCTCAACCTTTGATTCATTCGTTTATTGAACACACACACACACAATTACTTCCCCAGTATAAATCCCTACGATTTATATCAGACTAACAACCCCAAAATATAAACCCCTACGCAAGGGTCATTTGCATCGCCACAATATGACACAGTTAAACCCGTCCTGCGATTTAACTGTTACATATAAAGTTACTCAGACTCAATCACAAAACCCTTATTGTGATCTGACTGAAACTCACAAACTTATTCAGACTCAATCATAAAAGCCCCCTCTATGATTTGACGGAAACATACAATCACCACTCCCGATCAGCTGTCTCTTGGAGTTGATTGTAGGCCCGAATCTTTCTGTTCACTGTTCTGCCGTCAGCTTCCCCCACACTGTCTTCGAAGTGATCTTACTTTAAACCAAAACCAACCTTCAGTATTTCCTGGCCCCCTCTGAGCATGCGATGGCCATATCAAAATGTGTGAATTGTTCCTGGTATTGTCCATTGATTTGAGATATCTTTTTGACAATGCAACCCTCCCAAAGTGACTGCATGTGCAAAGTTGTTGGTTTCTGTTAACATTCATATTCAAAAGGTTCGAGGCCCGGCCCATTGTCTAGGCCTGCACTGAAACTCGTTATTCGGGGGCCATGGTCTAATGTGGACAATGTAACCCCTTAAGGTACATGAATATGCGAATGTTCTTGTATCTTCCCTTTAGATTTGTATATTAGATTGTCTGTGATCCAGTCTCTTGAAGGTTCGTAGTTTCGGCTGCAATGTTTGAATTAACCCTTTATTGCCGAGCCCTTATTGCGGGCTGTGCACTTCTGGGTTTTATTCTTTCATTGTCCAATATTTTTACCATTACGGGGGAGGAATCGATCCTACAGGGGACAGGCCTACAGCGGCCTGAGCCCAAATATCACCGTCAGACCCCACATCAATATCATTAGCACTGTCACACCTCGCTGAGTCTTTGAAAAAGCGGGCATTACAAAGTCTTAATTTTTGTTTCGAATACAATAATTTTGCGCTTACCTGATACTGAAAAAGCACAGGCCCGAAACTCAAGAGGAGTACCCAAACATAGCAACATGGGTAGGATTTTCAAAATGTTTTTTGTAAGCATTTTCAGATGACCGCTCGGTCCTTGGCCTGCTGTACTGTTCCAACGAAGCTCAACGTAAGCTCGAGGAACAGCACCTCACCTTTCAATTCGGCACTTTACAGCCTTCTCAACTCCAAATCGAGTTCAACAATTTCAGATCATAACCTTTGCCCCCATTTTTGTCATCGGCAGCTGTTGATTTTTCTGCCATTCCCATTTACACCTCTTCAAGACCCACCTTTTGTTTCTTTACTTGTCCCATTATCATCTCCTTGTAAAATCATACCTTTTATCATTTAATATCTCCTGCCTTCCACCCTATCACAGATCTTCCCTTTGTTCTTTCCTCCCCTCCCCCATTTCCCTGCCTCTGCACTTGCTTAAAACCTGTTTGATCACTAACTTTTTCTAGTTCTGACAAAAGGTCATCAACCTGAAACATTGGGCTGAATTTTCCAGGGTGGTAGCAGGCAAGATCGGTGGCGGGTCGGGTGGGAAAGTTGTTATTTCTGAAAGCGGGTTGAGAACCCGCTGTCATCTCACTCCCACGCGCTTTTCCCCCAGGCGTGTCTGTCATCGCGGAGCAGACCCGACCCGACCGGCAGCAGCGGGCAACCCAATTGAGATCATTATCAGGTAGTTTACAGGCATTTAAGAGTCTTTTTTCACTTAGTTTTTAAATTTCCCTGCATGGCCACAGGATTCACGCAGCTCAGGAACCACATCTGTCAACCTAAGGCGGGAGTTCCGTGGCCATTGCTCCAGCTGATTACTTGATAGCATGAAAAAGAAACCAAAATAAAAACATGTTGATTACATCAGCTAACAGATTGATGGAGATTCTGTTCTACTTGAAAAGCTACTGGTAAATGTTAATTCAGAAATTCCTGAAGGGATGTGAGTGCTGAAGGCTCCCCTCCTACCCTGGATGGTGAGGGAAATAAATTTTTCACTGGCCATTCTCGGCTGTTGCCTTCCAACTCAACAGTAATTGCAGTGAATTGATCTGTACTATAAAAAATGACATTGACCATTTAACTAAAATTTTGTGTTTCTGGTCAGGTTTTTCTCACAGTACACTGTGATTGTCCAGTTACAGATTAAATCAAGTCATCAACCGTAACAATTTCATTCTCATCACTCATTCCACTGGTTCAATTTGTTTTCAGTCCCTGAATATAACTAATTTAATTTTTCAGTCTGAGACTTTAGGGTGAATTTCTGCAGAGGTTCTCTCACTTGTCCATTGTTAACTTCAATGGAAGAGCTACAGAAATCCCAGAAACACACTGTAAGCACCACTTACACTGTTTGTCAGGGTTTCGCAGCTCTTCCGCTGAACTTGCATAAGATTGTAAATCCACCCCTTTACAATTACATTTAAAATCTGTTTAATTTTATACATTATCTATACACACACACCTTTTATTTGTACCAGTTACTGATACAAAAGTCTATAGATTTGTGACTAAAGCACCAACAACTTCCCAATTAATGTACTTTATAATTGTGTTCTTGATCGTATTACTTAATGATAATATTATTTAAATATCTCTTTGTCACTCATATATAACTTTTATTATATTATTGTAGAGTAAAGATTCAACACCCACTTTGTTAGGTTAAACTTCAAATCTAATGTGGCCATGGTCCCTTTAAAGATCCCGGCTGAAAATGCGTCATGAATGACGTCACCAGACCCACTCCATCTAATTGGGCCGGGTAATGCGCTGGGCGGGCTTAATAGGCTCCATTAAGGTAAGTTCATTTTCTACAGCAGGGTGGAGCCAGCAGCGGGGTCGTGACCTGCCACGGACACCGCCCGCACCGGACCCACCCAGGTAGGCAAAATTCCGGCCGTTAACCCTGTTTCTTTCTCCACAGATGCTGCCTGACCTGCTGAGTATTTCCAGCATATTCTGTTTTTATTTCAGATGCAGTAATATAGTTTTCGTAAAGAGCTGTGACCTGTTAGAAATTAAATAAAGCGACTAATGGTGTATTTGGACTTTCAGAAGGCTTTCGATAAGATCCCGCATAAGAGATTAGCGTGCAAAGTTAAAGCACATGGGATTGGGGGTGAGGTACTGATTTGGATAGAGAACTGGTTGGCAGACAGGAAGCAAAGAGTTGGAATAAACAGGCAGTGACTAGTGGGGTACCACAGGGATCGGTGCTAGGACCCCAGCTATTCACAATATATATATTAATGATTTAGACGAGGGAACTAAATGTAATATCTCCAAGTTTTCAGACGACACAAAGCTGGGTGGGCGTGTGTGCTGTGAGGAGGATGCAGAGAAACTCCAGTATGATTTGGACAGGTTGGGTGATTGGGCAGATGCATGGCAGATGCAGTATAATGTGGATAAATGCGAGGTTATCCACTTTGGTGGCAAAAATAGGAAGACAGATTATTATCTGAACGGCAATAGATTGGGAAAAGGGGAAGTGCAATGAGATCTGGGAGTCCTTGTGCACTAGTCGCTGAAGGTAAGCATGCAGGTGCAGCAGGCGGTTAAGAAGGCAAATGGTATGTTGGCCTTCATAGCGAGAGGATTCGAATACAGGAGCAAGGATGTCTTGCTGCAGTTGTACAAGGTTTTGGTGAGACCACACCTTGAGTATTGTGGGCAGTTTTGATCGCCTTATCTGAGGAAGGATGTTCTTGCCATGGAGGGAGTGCAGCGAAGATTTACCAGACTGATACCTGGGATGGCAGGAATGATGTATGAAGAGAGATTGGGTCGATTAGGCTTATATTTGCTAGAGTTTCGAAGAATGAGAGGGGATCTCATTGAAACTTATAAAATTCTAACAGGACTAGACAGACTAGATGCAGGAAGGATGTTCCCGATGGCGGGGGAGTCCAGAACCAGGGGTCACAGTCTAAGGATAAGGGGTAAGCCATTTAGGACTGAGATGAGGAGGAATTTCTTCACCCAGAGAGTGGTGAACCTGTGGAATTCTCTACCACAGAAGGCAGTTGAGGCCAATTCATTAAATATATTCAAGAAGGAGATAGATATATTTCTTAAGGCTAAAGGGATCAAGGGATATGGGGAGAAAGCAGGGACAGGGTACTGAATTTGGATGATCAGCCATGATCTCATTAAATGGCGGAGCAGGCTCGAGGGGCCGAATGGCCTACTCATGCTCCTATCTTCTATGTTATAAACCAGCAGTCAATCTATATTGGTTTATGTTTGAAAAAAAATAGCAACTCTTGATTTCTTACCAAAGAATGACCTTCTTTTCCACAAACCATGTTGAGAGTCTCTAATAACGCTTCCTCTGCCCAGGTAGTCACACAGAGTATCTCTCATGATTCCTTCTAGCAACCTGCCTATAACTGAAGCAAAGCTAATGGGCCTATAATTTCTGCTTTCTGACTTATCCTTTTTGAATATTGTTACATCATGAGCCTCTCTCCAGTCCATGGGAATAACCTCAGACTCTGGAGCATAGTTCCCATCTCTTTAAGCACACTCAGGTGCATGCCCTCAGGACCAGCCACCCTATCTGATTTAGGACCGCTTAGTCTATCCAGGATTACATCTGCATCCACTTGACATTTGCAACCATAGTGTCAAATGCACATTGCATTAATGGCAACTGAGCATAGTTTACTGGAGTGATGACTGATGCAAAGTAACCAATTAAAACCTCTGCCATATCCTGGAAATTTGCCTGAATCTGCCCTGAGGAATCCTTTAACAGTTCTATGCAGTTATTCTCTCAGCATACTGTGAGAAACAAGTTCTCATATCCACCGCATAAAAATGGATATTAAGAGGCGCTGGCTGCCTTTAAATAACGGCAGCCACACTTGATTTCCCACCTTTCCAATGGGAAGCTGCCTTTAGCGAGCGGGATTAGTGATGACAGCTTGTCCTGAATATTAAAATAAGGCCCAACAGTGAAAATGGACCAGGCCTCATGTTGACATCATCGGGCATGTGTAAGGGATACCCTGCTCCCACTGCCTGCCTGATCTGCACTATATATGAAAATCACCTCCAGTGTAACCCAGGCTAAAAATTAACCCTGATTGTAATGAATTGCACACTGGAATTTACACAGCATCGCACTGCGTCTTAAGTCTATTAAATGAGTCAAAATATCACATACTAAGGCAATTCAAGTTATTTATATTTAAATAATATAATGAACCAAAGATATTAAGCCTATACTGTTAAGGAAATATACAACAGGTCAATAAGTATCTGTAAAGACAAAAGACAAGTTATGACATTTGGGGAGTGCTACCCTTCATCAGAACTAAAACTGAAAGATAAACAGGAATTTTAATATAATTAAGAAAAAAGGGCAGTGGAGAGCAGAGAATCTGTAGATACACCAATCACAGTGAACAAATAAATGAGTCAAATTACCTGTAAACTGTGTAATAGAAGACTGAGATCTAAAAAGGACAAAATAATCTGCAAATAATTGGGGGGGTGGGGGGTCGGGGATGAAAAGACAGGAGAGTCTCGCACACAATAAAGTGAGAAAAGTAGGAAAAATGGAGATTTAAACAAAAACAGCAGATCTGAAATTAAAATAGAAAATGCCTAGGTATCCACCACAGTTCACTTCTCTGTCAGCCCATTACGTAGTATCTTGGAATAAAAATAATCCCTTGTTTTATATCTCAGTAGGAAGTTTCACAGGCAATATATAAACTGAATGTGAGTGGAGCTCATTAATCTGAAAATTCTTCAAAACTCCAGTTTAAAAACTAAAGGACACAGAAAGCTGAACAGCAACTTGCATTTATACAGTGCCTTTAACGTAGTAAATTTCCCCAGGCGCTTCACAGGAGCGTAATCAGACAAAAATTTACATCGAGCTAAAGGTGGTGATATTCGGACAGGTGACTAAATGCTTGATCGAGGAAGTGGGTTTTAAGGACCGTCTTAAAGGAGGAGAGATGGAGAAGTTTAGAGAGGGAATTCCATAGCTCAGCGCCTCGACAGCTAAAGGCACGGCCGCTAATGGTGGGGCGAAGGAAGTGGGAGTTGAACAAGAGGCCAGAATTGTAGGAGCGCAGAGTTTTCGCAGGGTTGTAAAGCTGAAGGATATTACAGAGATAGGGAGGTGCGAGGCCATTTAAGGGATTTGGAAACAAGGATGCACATTTTTTTGAATTGAAGCATTGGTGGACCAGGAGACAATGTCGGTCAGCGAGCACAGGGGTGATGGGTGAGTGGGACTTGGTGCAAGTTAGGAGAGTTTTGAATAAGTTCAAGTTAATGGAAGGTGGAAGATGGGAGGCTGTCCAGGAGAGCATTGGAATAGCCGAGCCTGGAGGTAACAAAAGCACGGATGAGAGTTTCAGCAGCAGATGGGCCGAAGCAGGATGGAGATGGGCATTGAAGAAGTAGGTGTCTTTGTAATGGAGAATATATGGGGTCAGTTCAGGGTCAAATGGAACGTCGAGGTTGCAAACAGTCTGGTTCAGCCTGAGACAATGGCCAGGGAGAGGGATCTAATTGGTACCTCGGGAACGCAGTATATGGCAGGGGCCTAAGACTTCTTGGATCTATTCTTCCAGCGGTAACGATGCTGGTCAGTAAAAGACACCGTTGCAGTAGATCGTCTGAACATCATTTGTACACTAAATTTATTTGAGGTAGAAAGGATTGTCATTGATGTAAAACCACAGACATCCTATAATAATAATACTGATACAATGGGGAGACATTTTGTTGTGGAATCGGAACTAAACTGCATGTGAGTAGAAATTCTTATGTGATAACAATCAGTAAACATATTACTCCTGACAGTGAGCATAACCATAACAAACCGCTTAGAAACAAATTCCAAGACAAGTATATTTGGTTGTTAATATTGTTGCATACGTAGTTTCACACTGCCGAAATATAACATTTCTTTTAGCAAGGCTGTGGAGCACCCTTGACGTATATGCCGCAGGCTCAATCTGACCACTGCAGTAATTGAAAACCTAGCACAAAGCCATTGTTCGCTTCAAAATACAAGACTGCTATCTAGGTGGAAATCCTAAAATAAATAAAAATGAGGCAGGAGGAGGCTTTCCCGGCCTCCTGCCTCTGTTTCTGTTGTGAACACTTTCTCGGTTCCCAGATAAAGTTAACACTGTGGTCTTCCCCCGTTCCCCACTGACCAGAAGGTCTTCAGGGTCCATGAGGCAAGCTAAAGATCTGCAGGGAGACCACATTTAAAAAAAATTCTTGCCCCCATGCCCCAGAAGTTTGAATTTGACTTGAGAACCGGTTGCTGATCTCCATCAGCAGCTGGAAATTCCTGATCTCCCTGACCAGACAGCCCTGCAGCTGCCTCTGAATTTCCAGGCCGTGCAATGAATGCTAAACCTGCACCAGGGCTGCCACTGGGCGATTTAAATGGTCTGGCACAGGAGGTAGGGGTGATGCCTTGTTTAGACAGGTGCAGCACTACGAGTGCGCTGCTCCTGTTTAGCAGGGGGTAGAGGGTGCCTAGGAAAATCAGCCCTTATATTTGTTGCAGTGCATGCATCAATCATACAGTTTTCATATATAATTTAATTAAAATTATGATTAAGAATAATAATTCTGCTCTGTCAGATATGAATAATGACATCATGATATTACTAAGCAGCTCACCACAACCTCTTCTATAGACAGTACAGTAAATTGTGTTGTAAGGCATTTTTCCAAGTTTTGGTTCTGCATTCAGAAGTGTGCCTGTGCTGCTCAATATCTAATTATATGATAGCGTAACCTGGGAAGTGCAGCAATAGGACCCTCCTGTGATCTGAACTGGATATCCTGTCTTTTGTATATGCTCTCATAGGTGCTTCTCTAATCTTTCAGAAGACAGACTGAAAAACACTTTAGTGAGATGAAGTCAGATAAGAATCGTTAAACTGTTTTATTTTGCAGACACACTAAGTAAAAGTTGTAAACAAATCTCACTTACTGCACTCAGTATTAACCTCTCTCCTTGAAAAATGATTAAAAACAAACTGCATGCCCTGTCCCTTTAGTGGGCTGACTACACTTTTGGGGGATTACTTTTCTATTGAGACAACTTCTAACATCAAAAATGGGCCTCTTGCGTCTTCTCATCCAGCTCCAGGCCCAATCTGCACCTTTACCTCTGCTGTTTAGAACTTGACTGACTTTGCATGAGTGTCTGTTCCCAGCAAGTGGAAGGGCTTTCTTTTGCCTTCCTCCCCATTCAGTGATTTACCAGTAAGACTGTCAATAAAATTATCTGCTGTCTCTACACCCCCCGCCACGCCCCCCCCCGCCCTCCCCCCGCCCGCCTTGGGGTTTGTGTCTGAAGAAATATTCTCCTTCTATTAAAATGAATAGGTACCGTCCTGGCCTAATGATCATGGGTTGTGGCAATTGACTCGCATTGCCTCAGTTTGAAACTGTCTTTGAGCTGCAATATTCCACGAACTGTCTTCAATACACTTCTTGAGTGCCTGGTCCAGCAATAGATAAACCTTTTGTCCCGTTGTTGCAGCTTGTGACTTTTTAAACCTGTGTGAAACCACTCTTTTAAAATACAACACTTAAACAAAGCTCATTTATAGATCCTCTGGGAGAAGGGAGAGAAAAAACTTCCCCACCAGGATAGCACCTCTTTAAACATTGGACAACAGTATCCCATGCAATAATGATACATCAAATACAGTCATAATGGATGATAGAACTCCATAAACAATTCTATATCAAAGTTAAAAATTATACTGAGCTACAATTTGTAATTCCCTACCTCCTGTAGAAATGTGACATTGATTCATTAGAGAGGCTTTAGAAAACGGTGACAGGATTGTTGCATGATTCAATGCACTAAGTTATAAGGAAGAGTTGATAGAATTATTTAAACCTTCTTTGTGGTGAAGAAGATTGAGAGAGGAGATGATTCAGGCATGATGGATAATGTGCATTAAACAATATTTCTTTAAAAGAGTTATGATTTACAATTTTTTTTTAAAAGGTTTGAAAAACCTTTTCATTATGTTTGTGAAACATCGCACAACCAAAATCCTCCTTTGTTTCCAAATAGTGGATGCAGTAACGCAGTTTGCTTTGAAATGCAGCATTGTGATACGGAAAGATTACTGTGTCACTTGCATTCTTCTACCCCCAGTGATGAATGTGGTGTCTCTTTAGCTTAAAATGTGGCTGCAACAGTAGATGCCATAACACAGGATAAACAATCCAAGAAATTACAACAAAAATTACTGTGGGTGCTGGAAATCTGAAATAAAACCAGAAAATACTGGAAAACACTCCACAGGTTAGGCAGCATCTGTGGAGCGAGAAACAGTTAACGTTTCAGGTCAATGACCTTTCATTAGAACTGGAAGATGTTCGAGATTAACAGATTTTAAGCAAGGACAGAGCCAGGGAAAAGGGGAAAGGAACGAGCTGGCAGCTGTCCTTCATTCCGCCAGCGCATTTCACACCTCATCTAGCCTCAACCCGTCACATTACCACCTCCTCTCGCCTTGAATATCTCTTAATGTCTCTCAATGTCTCTTAATCTCTCCTGCCTTCTATACTACCACTGACCTTCCCCTTTGTTCTTTCATCCCCTCCCCCTTTTCCCAGCATTATACTTGCTTTAAATCTATTTCATTTCCTGCTTTTTTCCAGTTCTGATGAAGGGTCTTCGACCTGAAACGTTAACTCTGTTTCTCTCTCCACGGATGCTGCCTGGCCTGCTGAGTTTTTCCAGCGTTTTCTGTTGTTATTTCGGATTTCCAGCATCCGCAGTATTTTGCTATCGAACAAAGTGAAAGGTCTGTGATATGGGATGGAGGCCAGGAGTGATTAAATGACAAAAGGGATGATGGTGCAAGGCAAAAGGAGATGGTAATGAGACAAGTAAAGAAACAAGAGATGGGTCCAGAGGAGGTGTAAATGGCTACAGCAGAATAGCAGGGGTTAAGGGAAGCATAGAAAATCTGGCAAGGAGGAAAAGGCTCCCGGCACCTGGGAATGTGGCAGAGAAAGGTGGGTAGACCCCAGGGGTGTGGACTGGCATGCAGGCCGTATTCTGATGGTAGATCCCCAAGCATCAGTCCACACCTCCTCCAATCCTAGTGGCTCTGGTGCAGCTGTCCTCCAATACCAGCATCTGTTGTTTGAGAAAATGGGAGCGGTGTTTAAAATCTAACATGGTTTTCTCCACGAAATGTTAGGTATGTGAAATCATCTACTGTTAAAAGTAATTAATGATATGTTGATTAATAGTTGGAATTATACCTGGTTGTGAAAGATATTGGCCCAGAAATTGATCTCGCTCTGTTCCCGCGGGGGTAAGCCTTCCCCGCGATGTCTCACCTCGCTTATGCTTTTTCAGATCCAGCTCGCACGAACTTGATGTTCCAGACATCAGCTGTGCTGGGCTTGCGTATCCCAGCGGCGTAGTGAATTCGTGCGAGCTGTGGGATCACGTGACTCAGTTAGAGCCAATGGCAGCACACCATCTTCCATTCATAAGTCTCACAGCATGGCTGTGAAATCTATGAATCTTACACCCCCCCAAAATAACAGCTAAACCTCAATTAAATTAAAAAAAAAAACCATCACATTAATAAAATAAGTATAGTTAATTAAATTAACCATTTTAAATAAAAAATTAAATTTTTGAAAAAATTTAAAATCTTTTAAAAAGTTATAAAAATAAACTTACCTGTCTTTAAAGTCTCTAAAAAAGATATACCTGTAAAAAAAATTTCAAAAAAGTACTTAATTCACTACTTACCTTCTTAAAAGCGGGTCTTACTCCTCCTTTTTACATTTCCAAAATCTTCCCTACTTACCTGCGCGTCCAAAGCATGAAGTGCACAGCGTGCGCGCAGCCTGTAGCGCGCACGCGATGCACCCAGGCCCCGCCCCCTTTTCTGAAGAGCAATTGCCGGTTTTCAGCGCATGCGCAGGGCATGCAGAAAACCGGCAATTGGAGTGGGAATACGCGAGAGTACGCAGTGCGTACTCTCGCGTCCCGGGATCAATTTTCGGCCCAGTGATTAAGTACAGACATAGATAGAGCAGCTCCAACAGAAAGAAAGAAAGACAGACAGATTTGCATTTATACAGTGCCTTTCACAACCTCAGGACATCTCAAAGTGCTTTACAGCAAATGAAGTACTTTTGAAGTGTAGTCACTGTTGTAATATAGGAAACGGGGCAGCCAATTTGTGCACAGCAAGCTCCCACAAACAGCAAAGTGATAATGACCAGATAATCTGTTGATTGAGGGATAAATATTGGCCAGATCACTGGGGATAACTCCCCGCTCTTCTTCGAAATAGTGCCATGGGATCTTTTACGTCCACCTGAGAGAGCAGATGGGGCCTCGGTTTAACGTCTCATCCAAAAGATGGCATCTCCAACAGTGCAGCACTCACTAAGTACTATCCATGGAGTGTCAGCCTAGATTTTTGTGCTCCAGTCTCTGGAGTGGGACTTGAACCCACAACCTTCTGACTCAGAGGCGAGAGTGCTACCAACTGAGCCACGGCTGACATGACAAGGCGGTCCTGTCTGTTGGAGCTGCGTGTTATTGGTTGAGCTTTCCTACATCTCCTTGCCTGGAGTGGTTATTTTAAGTTGATTACAGTGACAGCTCCCCTCTCCATGCAATACATAGGATTACATAGGATATACGGCACAGAAACAGGCCATTCGGCCCAACCAGTCCATGCCGGCGTTTATGCTCCACACGAGCGTCCTCCCGTCTTTCCTTATCTAAATCTATCAGCATAACCCTCTATTCCCTTTTCCCTCATATGTTTGTCCAGCCTCCCCTTAAATGCATCTATACTATTCGCTTCAACCATTCCCTGTGGTAGCGAGTTCCACATTCTTGGGTAAAGAAGTTTCTTCTGAATTCCCTATTGGACTTCTTGGTGACTATCTTATATTGATGGCCTCTAGTTATGCTCTTCCCCACAAGTGGAAACATTCTCTCTGTATCGACTCTATCAAAACCTTTCATAATTTTATAGACTTCTATTAGGTCACCCCTCAGCCTTCTTTTTTCAAGAGAAAAGAGACCCAACCTGTTCATCCTTTCCTGATATGTATACCCTCGCATTTCTGGTATCATCCTTGTAAATCTTCTCTGCATCTTCTCCAGTGCCTCTATATCCTTTTTATAATATGGCGACCAGAATTGTACGCAGTACTCCAAGTGTGGTCTAACCACGGTTCAATACAGGTTTAGCATAACTTCCCTACTTTTCAATTCTATCCCTCTAGAAATAAACCCTAGTGCTTGGTTTGCATTTTTAATGGCTTTGCTAACCTGTGTCGCAACTTTTAGTGATTTGTGTATTTTACTCCGAGATCCCTTTGTTCCTCTACCCCACCTAGACTCGCACCCTCCAAGTAATAAGTGACCTCCCTATTCTTCCTACCAAAATGTTGAAATCTGGCATTTTCACCAGTGTTAGACACCATTTTAGCAGATAACCAAAAAGCAGTAACCAAGGAAGTAAAGCACTCACACAGTTCATAACATACTTGCAGATTCCGCTTTTCATCTTCTAATTTTACCAGCAAATGCACAAAAGTGTTAAAGTACACAAGCATTCACTGTGCGAATATGAGTATTGAGATCACATGCCCAATGAGATTCTTTAATGCTCATTTTTATTTACTAATCAAAAATGCAATTAGCCACATTTGGATTCCCAATTAGCCACATATGGCTAGTGGCTAACGTATTGGACAACACTGCCCTAGACATACATTTGCAAGAAGCAATGTGCCACTTCAATCAGAAGAAACATATTATTAAATGCATTCCCCTTACCAGATTACGTGCAGGACCAACTACATATCCCCTTCACACATGATCTGGATTCAGAAATTGACCGACCAATGTCAAAATTGCTGATGATACCAAATTGGAAGATAAGACAAATTGTGACAACAAAAAACTACAGGAGGACATAGGCTAGCAGCTAGGTGAAAGACGCAGTTCAATGTAGAAAAATATGAAATAATAGATTTTGGAAACAAGAATAGAGAAATGAAATGCAGCCTTCCTGGCTGGAGAATCTAGAACGAGGGGTCACAGTCTCAGAATAAAGGGTCAGGCCATTTAGAACTGAGATGAGGAGACATTTCTTCACTCAAAGGGTTGTGAATCTTTGGAATTCTCTACCCCAGAGAGCTGTGGATGCTCAGTCATTGAGTATATTCAAGACAGAGGTCGACAAATTTTTGGGAACTAAGGAAATTAAGAGATATAGCGATAGTGCAGGAAGGTGGAGTTGAGGTAGAAGATCAGCCATGATCTTGTTGAATGGCGGAGCAGGCCTACTCCAGCTCCAGTTCTTATGTTCTCATGTTCTTATATGGTAGGATTTTACAATGGAGTGGAGGAACTATGTATACACAGACTGTTAATAGTGGCAGTGTAAATATTTACGGCCAGAAAAAAGGCAAAAGGAATCTTTGCTTTTGTATTCTGAAGTGTAGAATACAAAAGAAAGGAGGTAATGCTTAATTTGTAAAAGCCCTTAGGCCACATTTGGAGTATTGTGTGCAGTTTTGGTCATCCCATTTTGGAATAATATAAAAGATAGAAATGGTGCATCTTAGATTGAGTTGGATGTTAGTAGGAATGAGAAGTTATGAAGAGAGAATTGAGACATTAGGGCTTTTTCACTAGAGCTGAGAAGATTAAGACATAGCCTGATAAAGGTGTAACAAGATTATGAATGGATTATGGTAAGGTAAATAGTGGTAGATTGTTTCCACTGGTGGACAAGATGGGAATGATCATTTAGGATAATCACATAAGAATTTAAGGGAAAGTTAGAAACATTTCCTTCACATAAAAGGTGGCTATATAATGTGGCATTCTCTGCTCTAATCATTGTTGAAGCAGAGTCCATAACTGCTTTCAAAAGGGAATTAATTGCTTAAAAAGAGGAATAGAGTCTATGCCAATACTTTTCTTCATGTGAACCAACCGTTCTAACCCCAGTCTGCTGCTTGCTTCCCATCCCTCTTAATCTTCTTCTTTTTCAAGCAACTGCCTCGCCCTCCTTCGAAAGAATTTATGGACTCTGTACATTAATTACAATGAGAGCATGATGAAGAAGGATTGCAGGTCTACACTTGAAATTTGATGCAACCATACTATTAGATTTTCAATTGGAATAATATACTTTTTTCAAAGAGCAATTACACAGATAAGGAGTCATTTTACGAGTCTGCAATGCTGGCAGGGAACCTCACTTGGCAGCACGGCATATTGGAAATTTGCAGTCCGTCACTAATGATTTTCAAACTATTTCATTTTAATGTTTGTAAAATCATTGGCAACGTGTGCCGGAGTTTCTCGTATGTGCTGCTGGTGCATGAGGTGCTCTACCAGCAGTGCAGACTCGTAAAATTACCCCTTCAGTGAAAATTCAGACATGTCACTTCTATGAAATTTAAACAAAAGAAAACAGGTGGTCTGTTGAGCTTGAGATTTGTTTTCCTAGTTAGGAAAATTGCACTAATAGATGTAGCTGTCACTGGCAGCTTTCCTTGTCTGTTGACACAAACCTGGTTCACATTTGAAAAATCATAAGGGTAATTTTGTAAATTATGCAAATCATGGTGAGATGAGGAGAATTTTTCTTACACAGCGAGTTGTTATGATCTGCAATGCGCTGCCTGAAAGCGTGGTGGAAACAGATTCAATAGTAACTTTCAAATTGGATAAGTACTCGAAGGGGAGTAAATTGCAGGGCTATGGGGAAAGAGCGGGGGAGTGGCACAGGCATAATGGGCTGAATGGCCTCCTCCTGTGTTGTAGGATTCTACGTAAAAGTTGAAATCTTACATTTTTCTATCATTCACAGCATTATTTTTATCCTGCAATGTGAAGATAAGTTGATTTCCTCCCTACACACACATCAAAGCTGTCAAATTAACAATTCAGGTGTAGAAATTGGACTTCGTTGCATTTGTTTTACGGGCATAGAATGGGCATAATGAGGCCCAATTTCAGGAACCACTGTCCTGCACTACAAGGCATCTGAACTGAAATTGAGTTGAATGATTTTTGAGACATCACTAGCGGCTGCCTAAAATAGGCGTGAGGCCTCTTACTTATGATTTTGCCATTTCCTATATTACATTCCTTTCCTGTCTCTGCAGGCTTTGAATTTTCTTTTTTTTAGTTCCCATTTAATTTGACAACAACAAGTTGCTTTTATATAGCACCTTTAACATAGGAGAATGCTCAAGGCGCTTCACAGGAGCATAATCAGACAAAAATTGGTACGAACCAAAGGAGGTATTAAAGGGTGACTAAACGCTTGGTCAAAGAGATAGTTTTTAAGGAGGAGAGCAAGTTGGAGAGGCGGAGAGGTTTAGCGAGAGAATTCCAGAACTTAGGGCCCAGACGAAAAAAAGGCCTGGCTGCTAATGGTGGGGAGAAGGGGGTGGAGAATGCACAAAGGGCGGTTGGAGTTGGGGGAAACATAGAAACATAGAAACATAGAAAATAGGTACAGGAGTAGACCATTCGGTCCTTCGAGCCTGCACCGCCATTCAATGCGTTCATGGCTGAACATGCTACCTCAGTACCCCATTCCTGCTTTCTCGCCATACCCCTTGATCCCCCTAGTTGTGAGTGTTATATCTAACTCCCCTTTGAATATATTTAGCGAACTGGCCTCAACAACCTTCTGTGGAAGAGAATTCCATAGATTCACCACTCTCTGGGTGAAGAAGTTCCTCCTCAGCTCAGTCTTAAATGGCTTCCCCTTAATCCTTAGACTGTGACCCCTGGTTCTAGTTTTCCCTAACATTGGGAACATTCTTCCCGCATCTAATTTGTCTAAACCAGTCAGGATTTTAAATGTCTCTATAAGATCCCCCCTCATTCTTCTGAACTCCAGAGGATACAAGTTCAGTTGACCCAATCTTTCTTGATATGTCAGTCCGGCCATCCCAGGAATCAATCTAGTGAACCTTCGCTGCACTCCCTCAATAGCAAGAATGTCCTTCCTTAAGTTAGGAGACCAAAACTGCGCACAATACTCCAGGTGTGGCCTCATCAAGGCCCTGTACAACTGCAGCATCACCTCCCTACTCCTGTACTCAAATCCCCTTGCTATGAAGGCCATCATTCCGTTTGCTTTCTTGACTGCCTGCTGCACTTGCATTCCCACCTTCAGTGACTGATGTACCATGACGCCCAGGTCTCGTTGCACCTCCCCTTTCCCTAATCTGCCACCATTCAGGTAATAGTCCGCCTCTCTATTTTTACCACCAAAGTGGATAACCTCACATTTATCCACATTATACTTCATCTGCCATACATTTGCCCATTCACCCAACCTGTCCAAGTCACTCTGTAGCCTCCTAGCATCCTCCTCATTGTTCACACTGCCTCCCAATTTAGTGTCATCCGCAAATTTGGAAATATTACATTTAATCCCTTCGTCCAAATCATTAATATATAATGTAAACAGCTGGGGTCCCAGCACCGAACCCTGCGGTACCCCGCTGGTCACTGCCTGCCATTCTGAAAAGTACCCATTTACTCCTACTCTTTGTTTCCTGTGTGCCAACCAGTTCTCAATCCACGTCAACACATTACCCCCAATCCCATGTGCTTTAACTTTGCTCACCAATCTCTTGTGTGGGACCTTGTCGAAGGCCTTCTGAAAGTCCAAATACACCACATCTACTGGTTCCCCCCTGTCCACCCTATTGGAAACATCCTCAAAAAATTCCAGAAGATTTGTCAAGCATGATTTCCCTTTCACAAATCCATGCTGACTTGGACCTATCATGTCGCCACTTTCCAAATGGTCTGTTATGACATCTTTAATAATTGCTTCCATCATTTTACCCACGACCGATGTCAGGCTGACCGGTCTATAATTCCCTGCTTTCTCCCTCCCTCCTTTTTTAAAAAGAGGGGTTACATTGGCCACCCTCCACTCCATCGGAACTGATCCAGAGTCTAAGGAATGTTGGAAAATGATCGTCAATGCATCCACTATTTCCAAGGCCACCTCCTTAAGTACTCTGGGATGCAGACCATCAGGCCCCGGGGATTTTTCAGCCTTCAGTCCCATCAATTTCCCCAATACCTTTTCCCGACTAATAAGGATTTCCCTCAGCTCCTCCCTCTTACCAGATCCTCTGACCCCTTTTATTTCCGGCAGGTTGTGTGTGTCCTCCACAGTAAACACCGAACCAAAGTACTTGTTCAATTGATCTGCCATTTCCTTGTTCCCCATTACGACTTGCCCTGTTTCCGACTGCAGGGGACCTACGTTTGTTTTTACTAACCTCTTTCTTTTTACATATTTATAGAAGCTTTTGCAGTCCATTTTAATGTTCTCTGCAAGCTTCCTTTCATATTTTATTTTCCCTGCCCTAATCAAACCCTTCGTCCTCCTTTGCTGAGTTTTGAAGTTCTCCCAGTCCCCGGGTTTGCTGCTACTTCTGGCCAATTTGTATGCAACTTCCTTGGTTTTAATACTATCCCTGATTTCCCTTGTTAGCCATGGTTGAGCCACCTTCCCTTTTTTATTTTTACGCCAGACCGGGATGTACAATTGTTGTAGTTCATCCATGCGATCTCTAAATGTCTGCCATTGCCCTTCCACTGATAGCCCCTTAAATATCGCTTGCCAATTTAACCTCGCCAATTCACGCCTCATACCATCAAAGTTGCCCTTATTTAAGTTCTGGACCATGGTCTCTGACTTAACTGTTTCCTTCTCCATCCTAATGTAGAACTCCACCATACTATGGTCACTCTTCCCCAGGGGGCCTCGTACCACAAGATTGCTGATTAGTCCTTCCTCATTACACAACACCCAGTCCAGGATGGCCTCCCCTCGAGTTGGTTCCTCAACATATTGGTTTAGGAAACCATCCCTTAAACACTCCAGGAAATCCTCCTCCACCGTATTGCTTCCAGCTTGAGTAGCCCAATCTATATGCATATTAAAGTCACCCATGATAACTGCCGTGCCTTTTTTGCACGCACCTCTGATTTCCTGTTTCATACCCTCCCTCACCTCACCACTGCTGTTTGGAGGTCTGTACACAACTCCCACTAATGTTTTCTGCCCTTTGGTGTTCTGCAGCTCAACCCATATTGATTCCACATCCTCCAAGCTGATGTCCTTCCTAGCTATTGCATTAATCTCCTCTTTAACCAGCAATGCTACCCCACCCCCTTTTCCTTTTATTCTATCCTTTCTGAATGTTGAATACCCCTGGATGTTCAGTTCCCAGCCTTGATTGTTCTGGAGCCACGTCTCTGTAATCCCAATCACATCGTATCCGTTAACATCTATTTGCACAGTCAATTCATCCACCTTATTACGGATACTCCTTGCATTAAGACACAGAGCCTTTAGGCTTATTTTATTAACATCCTTTGTCCTTTTAGACTTATGATTTAGTATGGCCCTTTGTGTTTCTTGCCTTTGTTTACTCGGCCTTCCCCTATTGTTTCTCACCCTTCTTACCTTTGTTTCTGACTGCATATTACTTCCCCCTGTTTCGCTACATAGGTTCCCCTTCCCCTGCCATATTAGTTTAAATCCTCCCGAACTGCTTTAGCAAATATTACCCCGAGGACATCGGTTCCAGTCCTGCCCAAGTGCAGACCATCCCTTTTGTACAGGTCCCACTTCCCCCAGAACTGGTTCCAATGCCTCAGGAATTTGAATCCCTCCCTCCTGCACCACTGCTCAAGCCACGTATTCAATCTCACTATCCTGTTCTCTCTATTCTGATTAGCTCGTGGCCCTGGTAGCAATCCAGAGATTACTACCTTAGAGGTCCTACTTTTTAATTTAGCTCCTAGCTCCCTAAATTCTGCTTGTAGGACCTCTTCCCGCTTTTTACCTATATCGTTGGTACCTACATGCACCACGACAGCTGGCTGTTCACCCTCCCTCTTCAGAATGTTCTGCAGCCGCTCCGAGACATCCTTGACCCTTGCACCAGGGAGGCAACATACCATCCTGGAATCTCGGTTGCGGCCACAGAAACTCCTGTCTATTCCCCTTACAATTGAGTCCCCTATCACTATAGCCCTACCACTCTTTTTCCCGCCCTGCTGTGCAGCAGAGCCAGCCATGGTGCCATGAACCTGGCTGCTGGTGCCTTCCCCTGGTAGGCCATCTCCCCCAACAGTATCCAAAGCGGCATACCTGTTTTGGAGGGAGATGACCACAGGAGACTCCTGCACTACCTTCCTGATATTGCCCTGCTTCTTGGTCACCCATACACTGTCTGTCCTAGCCTTTACCTGCGGTGTGGACAACTCACTAAATGAGCGATTCACCGAGTTCTCAGCATCGTGCATGCTCCAGAGTGAGTCCACCCGCAGCTCCAGCACCGCCATGCGGGCTGTCAGGAATGCAGAGTACTTGTGGGGTTGGAGGAAGTTATAGAGGTAGGAAGGGGCAAGACTGTGGAGGGATTTGTATATGCGGATGAGAATATTAAAATCAACAACAACAACAATTTGTATTTATATAGTACCTCTAACGTAGTAAAATGTTCCAAGGCGCTTCATCACAGGAGCATTATAAACAAAATTTGACACTAAGCCACATAAGGAGGTATTAGGGAAGATGACCAAAGGAGCGTCTTAAAGGAGGGAGAGTGGTGGAGAGGTTTAGGAAGGGAATTTCAGAGCTTAAGGCCTTGGCAGCTGAAGGCACGGCCACCAATGGTTGAGCGATTAAAATCGGTGATGCTCAAGAGACCAGAATTGGTGGAGCGCAGATATCTCGGAGGGTTGTGGGGCTGGAGGAGATTACAGAGATAGGAAGGTACGAGGTCATGGAGGGATTTGAAAACTTTTAAAATCGAGGCATTGATTAACCGGGAGGCAATGTAGGTCAGCGAGCATAGGGGTGATGGGTGAACGGGACTTGGTGCGAGTTAGGACAAGCAGCAGAGTTTTGGGTGACCTCAAGTTTACAGAGAGTATCGAGGAGTTGGTGGTCCAGGAGCACAAAGATAATGGGTGAATGGGATTTGGGGCAGGCTAGGATACAGGCAGCAGCGTTTTGGGTGAGCTCAAGCTTATGGAAGTGGAAGATGGGAGGCCAGCTAGGAGAGCATTGAAATAATCGAGTCTGGAGGTAGCAAAGGTGTGGATAAGGGATTCAGCAGCAGATGGGCTGAGGCAGGAGCAGAGATGGACGATTTTATGGAGGTGGAAGTAGATGGGCTTCATGATGGAGCGGATGTATGGTTGGACTGATTTACTCATCCATTTTGAAAAATGCTTATTTATTTAGCCTAGGCTTATTTTTAATGGCTATCTACTTATCTTCCATATTCAACATTTTTTTTTAAAAGCGTTCAATTTATTTCTCTGCTGAGATAACATTCATAAGAATTTCCCAATTAAATTCATTTAGTTCTTCCATCTTTGTTTTAAAGTTTGCTGTTTTGAAATCACCTAATTTTGCCTGGATCCTTACTGGTGATGATTGACAGATAATTTTAAATTTAATCATATTGTAGCCACTATTCCAAGAGGTTGAATTATATTTATTTTATAGTTGCTATCTTCATCACTTAAAACCTGACCACAGAACAGCATCTTCATTGCACTGATCTGAATTTTTACAGTTCCCAAATTAACCACTCCATGAGAGTTTAGCACCAGTTTGTGGGCACTTCTGTGCTGTGGATTTACAGCCATTAAGGATTGGGATAAAACTGTTCACTTTGGACCTGTTTAGCTGAAAAAAAAAGCCTGAGACTTTTGTTCCACCAGTCTGTGCTGCATTCAAATACTAGTTTTTACTTTGCTCCAGATGTAAGTAATATAATAGCTTTTTGTTTTCTTTTCACCTATTACAATACAATTGCATCACAAAATGAGTAAACATACTTTGGGGCATTGGTCATTTCACCTGACGAAGGGGCAGCAGCTCCGAAAGCTTGTGATTTCAAATAAAACTGTTGGACTATAACCTGCTGTTGTGCGACTTCTCACTTTTGGTATAAAAAGGAAGGAGGACAAGAAGAAAATGGAAACAAGATTTCCGTCTCTATATTGGAAATATTTATTCCAGAAATGTATGGCTAATTTCAGTGACTGTCACAGATACTTGCATCACGATCAATCCGTCTATGTCTAACGAGCTCTGTTTCATTTTTTATGGCTATTTATTCTGTTTAAGTTACTTTTATGCTGGTAGCAGCTGTCAGTGAGTTTCTTGTCATTAAGTGGATTAACAAGAGGATTAATGATTCTGACATCATTACTGCAGTTTTACGAAGGGAATAATCTGCAGTTGATTGCCAGGAAATAACACTCCAGTGTATATTATATAATATTAATTCATCTGGAAAAGCTACTTGTATTCCCTTTCTTTGCTGCTGGCTAGACTTCTTTCTTATCACCATAATCACATGACTGTGCTCATTTCCCCGTGGAACCTACCAAAGTAAATCAGCCAGTTTTTAATTGAGAATGGAGAGAGTCAGAGTTACGTGAATGCAATTTTAACAAACTTGTATCATTTGGACAGACAAACAGACTTAGCAGGTAGATAGTTGCTCCTAATTACAACTGGAGCAGCAAATATTGTTCATTTTTAGCTAGCTGGTTTACAACATTGTGACTGTGACTCACCTTTTGCTGTTCCGGCATTAAAATTCAAACTGTGATGCAGTATAGCACATGTCAAAAGTTTACGCAACAGATAGCCTGACAGTTGAATTTAGTATTTGCCTTTAATATTTCACTTTTTTGAGCTGCTGGTAGACATATGTAAAAAGTAATTTTCACTGCACATCAATAAATTAACGATGGTCCTGAATTTGCGGTCAGAGGCGTACCTCTGACCCGCGAAATATTTCCGAACTTACCTCCTGGTTCCAAAGCTACGGAGAGTTCGGGTCCTGGGCCTCTAGGCGTACGCCTGCGTAAAGGCCCACAGATCCCAGGGACGCAGGCGGTTCGGAAGCGTCCCTGGGATGACGTGGGCCTGGTCCTCCAATGAGAAAGGAGGATTCCATTTATGAATGGAATCCCCATAAACCCTAATAGAATCCCAAAGTAATTAAACAATTTAGACAACTGCAATAAAAATAAAGGTTCTCATTTTCAAATTTAATTAAAAGTCCCTTCAATACAGCAAATATAGTAAAATTTATTTTTTGAAAAATAATTTTAAACATTTTAAACAGTGAGAAAGAAAGACTCTATGAGAAGAATGAACCATCCGTGGCTAACTAAGGATGGTATCAAATTGAAAACAAAAGCATACTATGATGCAAAGATTAGTGGTAGGCCAGAGGATTGGGAAATCTTTAGAAACCTGCAAAGGACGACTAAAAAAACAATAAAGAGAGAGAAGATAGATTATGAGAGTAAACTAGCAAGAAATATAAAAACAGACAGTAAGAGCTTCTATAGTTATATAAAAAGGAAGAGAGTAACTAAAGTAAACGTTGGCCCCTTAGAGGATGAAACTGGGGAATTAATCATGGGAAACAGGGAAATGGCAGAGACTTTGAACAAATATTTTGTATCAGTCTTCACGGTAGAAGACACTAAAAGCATCCCAATAATAATAGATAATCAAGGGGCGAGAGGGAGGGGGGAACTTAAAACAATCACTATCACTAGAGAAAAGTACTAGGCAAACTTGTGGGACTAAAGGTGGACAAGTCCCCTGGACCTGATGGCCTGCATCATAGGGTCTTAAAAGAAGTGGCTACAGAGATAGTGGATGCATTGGTTGTAATCTACCAAAATTCCCTTGATTCTGGAGAGGTCCCAGCGGATTGGAAAACCGCAAATGTAACACCCCTACTCAAGAAAGGAGGGAGACAGAAAGCAGGAAACTATAGACCAGTTAGCCTAACATCTGTCATTGGGAAAATGCTGGAATCCATTATTAAGGAAGTAGTAGCAGGACATTTAGAAAATCGTGATACAATCAAGCAGAGTCAACATGGTTTTATGAAAGGGAAATCATGTTTGACAAATTTACTGGAGTTCTTTGAGCAGGGTGGATAAAGGGGAACCAATAGATGTAGTGTATTTGGATTTCCAGAAGGCATTCGATAAGGTGCCACATAAAAGGTTACTACACAAGATAAGAGCTCATGGGGTTCGGGGTAATATATTAGCATGGATAGAGGATTGGCTAACTAACAGGAAACAGAGAGTCGGGATAAATGGGTCATTTTCAGGTTGGCAAACTGTAACTAGTGGGGTGCCACAGGGATCAGTGCTGGGGCCTCAGCTGCTTCCAATCTATATTAATGCCTTGGATGAAGGGACCGAGTGTAATGTAGCCAAATTTGTTGATGATACAAAGGTAGGTGGGAAAGCAAGTTGTGAAGAGGACACTTGGGGCTGGATTTTACCAGCCCTGAGGAGGTGGGTCTGGAGGTGGGACTGCTGGGAAATTGAAAATGGGAGCGGGTCCTGAACCCACTCCCAACCCGCCTCCAACCAATCTTCCTAGGAGTCGGGTACACGATTTGCGCAAGGTACCCGACTCCTAGCGGTGGGAAGAGGATTATAGCCACTTAACTGCCAGGGTAAGTGAGGCGTGCTGTGTGTCTGTTGTTATGTTTGTGTATAGATGACAGCTGCAGAAGTGGTGTGAATGCAATGGGACACTGGTGAGTATCAGAGGTAAGAAAATGTTGGGAAGGTCATTTTTAATGTGTTTAGATTTTTCTGTAGGTGACAAGCTTTGAAGTGATTGTGTGGCCTCACCTCATTGGGAGAAGAGACCGATCACTTCTGTACCCTCACCTACAGCTGCCATCTGTTTTATCCCAAGGAGAGAGTCATTGGAGAGCCTATGTGCAAGGGCTCACCTTTGTACGGTGATTGTCAGTGTTTGACAGCACCTCAATGCTGTCAAACACTGACAGATCATCTGTCAAAAATAAAAGGTTCATGCCACTTTAAGAAAGCCGGCAGATGAAGCGTCATCAACTGACGTCATCTGACACCGGCTTTCCCTTAATTGGTTGGCAAGCCCACGGGGCGGGCTTAACAAGGCCAATCAGGGGAAAATAGCGTCTGTGCGTCGGACATCACTGGGGGCGGGACTAGAACCCGGAAGGCAGCAGTCCCGCCCCCAACTCGTCTCGGCAGGTAAAATCCAGCCCAAAGAATCTGCAAAGGGATATCGACAGGTTAAGTGAGTGGGCAAAAATTTGGCAGATGGAGTATAATGTGGGAAAATGTGAGGTTATCCACTTTAGTAGGAAAAATAAAAAAGCAAATTATTATTTAAATGGAGAGAGACTACAAAATTCTGTGGTACAGAGGGATCTGGTGGTCCTTGTACATGAAACACAACATTTTAGCTTGCAGGTACAGCAAGTAATTAGGAAGGCTAATGGAATGTTGGCCTTTATTGCAAGGGGGATGGAGTATAAAAGTAGGAAAGTCTTGCTACAACTGTACAGGGTATTGGTGAGACCATACCTGGAGTACTGTGTACAGTTTTGGTCTCCTTATTTAAGAAGGATATACTTGCATTGGAGGCAGTTCAGAGAAGGTTCACTAGGTTGATACCTGAGATGAAGGGGTTGTCTTATGAAGAAAGGTTGAGCAGGTTGGGCCTATACTTATTGGAGTTTAGAAGAATGAGAGGTGATCTTATTGAAACGTATAATATTCTGAGGGGGCTTGACAGGGTAGATGCAGAGAGGATGTTTCCCCTCGTGGGGGAATCTAGAACTAGGGGGCATAGTTTCAGAATAAGGGGTCGACCATTTAAAACAGAGATGAGTAATTTCTTCTCTCAGTGGGTCGTGAATCTTTGGAATTCTCCACCCCAGAGAGCTGTGGATGCTGGGTCATTGAATATATTTAAGGTGGAGATAGACAGATTTTTAAACGATAAGAAAGAAAGACTTGCATTTATATAGCGCCTTTCACGACCACCGGACGTCTCAAAGCGCTTTACAGTCAATGAAGTATTTTTGAAGTGGCGTTGCTGTTGTAATGTGGAAGGCTTACAACGGTGTACGCTGAGCGTACGCCGTCATCGGGACCACAAATTCCGGGCAAAGGTAACATGGCAGCATCCACAGTAAACACTCCACTACTTTACATTTTGAAAATAGTAAGCAGAATTGCAAAAACTTGTAATGTGAGTAGTGAAGCTGCTGTCTACCATTCTCTGTCCTGGAGATGAAGTCTGATACCTTTTGTTATTATCATAATGAGGCCTCCCAATATACAGGTGAAGTACATTTACCTATATTGCTGGCAAGTCGTTTTCTGCTAAAATTCGTGCATGTGGCTAAAGCAATGTTACTGCAGTCACTCCTGTGGCTAGTCAGCGATTTCTATTGGACAACATTATACGAGATCATAGACCTTGCTAATTGTAAGTACGTAATGAAATGTAACAAGTCTTGGCTGTTCCCAGCTAATGAAACATTACAGACTGGGAGAAGATGTTGTTTCTTGCTCCTAAGTTACAGATTGAATTACAAGACAAGCTAAGTGTTTTTTCAGCGTGTCAGTGCACAGCTCAATGCACTGTGCAATTTATGGTGCTGATGTTTTCAAAATGCAATTTGGTTTAGCAGCATGAAGTACCATTTAGTGCCAATTAATAAATCTGAATCAACAAATTTGAATGAGTTTCTGAGAGACATCAAGGAGGCAATAGCATCATGTGGGAAATTGAAAATAGAGGCCATATCCTTCCTATAGAAACTACCCTTAAAATAAAAAGGAGATATGTATCATGGGCTGTAAAAAGAATGTATGTGAACTAGTGTATATTCAACACTTCTAAGTAATGCTGCTGAGATCTGTATCCTGACAAAAGCACGGAAGCAGAGACTAGATGCTTTTGGGAAACACTGCAAAGGGGATGCTGCATGTAGGGGGTGGTGGTTTGTGTCAGCTTTACCTCTGACTTCTAAGCGGTTCGAATCGCTCCCACTCCCTTGGTTCTAGACCTTGGACTTATTTGGGGGTTGTGATACAAAAGGTGCAGCAGACAACTGAGTTTGATGAAAAGAACTTCAATCTTTATTCAAAAGGTAAAACACAAATGACAACACTCTTAACACTCTAAAGGTGGGGAACACTTCGGTACAAGCGAGGGAAATGACAGTAGAACAATACTTCACCCCTCCCAACCCCACTTTACTAGCTAAGTTAGGTTTTGAAGGACCAGGGATAATGCTCACCAATCCTTTGACAGTTGGGCTAAATCGCGGTTTTGGGGTTCGCTGTTTATGGCGGTTAGTGTCTGCCGTACCCCGTACGCGGTAGAGGACTTCACCTGCGTCTCTGGTCAGTCTTCGCGAGTCCGCTGATGCGGTAGGATGTCGTTTTGGATCTATCAGGTGAGTACCCAATTTCTTTGGTTTAGCAGTAGGGTTTAGAGTCTTTGGGGAAAATCTTACCCAGGGGTAAGTCAGGAGTAGATTGTAGAGTGGAAACTTTGCGGTTCTTCGGGTTTTCTTCCCTTGAGTTGGTCTTTGTTGGTCGCGGTGGCCTGCTATTACCCGGACCGTTGGGGGTAATGTGCGGTTGTTGGTTACTTGAGGCCTTTGGTTTCCACGATGGTTTTAGGCCTTGTCTAGTGTGTCGGTCGACCTCGTGGAGCCGTCGGTGACTTGTTGCTGCTTGTTGCTCCGGGTGACTGTGTTGGGACCGTTGTTGGAGGTCCGTCGAGGTGGTATCTTCACGAGCTGGACTCGGGTGTGTCTGAGTGGTGAGTGATGCCGACTCGCTTCCAGCTCGGTTTGTCTTCTTCCTGGTTTCTTCTTCTTCTGATGACCACGGACCTTGAACTGCTTAGCGGGCCTTCAATTATACGGAATTGAAGTGGCCTTATCTACCCGCCAAATCTACTCAGTTCATTGTCTGATTTTGGTGGGCCTGTTATCAGTAACTGCACTGTAAGTGTCAAATGGCTTTTGGGATGGTTTGCATGCTGTCGATCTCCTTGGTTGATCACTGGTGATTGATTTTGTGTTTTGGGTTTCTAGACTGGACTCGGTCTTTTCTATAGAATGGTCCTGAGTGGTTTTTATTATGCAAGTTTTCTGATGGGCCCTGTAATCGGTTTGATGGGGCCTGTTATTTTGGGTGGGACTGTCTTTTCCCAGGGTCTATTGTTCAAATGTTAATGTCTGCTGGGGCTTGAGTGGGGTCATCCCGGTTCCCCAGACAGTGCAATTAACTGCAATAACCAAAACTGCTTTTACAGAGGTCGACCCCACCTCCTCGTCCCTTTACAGGCCCAGACATAGTTTTAAAATGCCAAAACTTGGTTTTTGGTCTTAAATTCCTTAGGTTAGGCCCAAATGCATTTTTAGCACTCTGAGGTAGTTCCAAAGTCCTTTTTCCTTAGGTTTTTGGGGATCTGCAACATTTTGGAAACCTTACATGCATATCATCTAGGAGAACACAATGACCAACGCTACAGTAATGAAGATTAGCCTGCATGGACAACAAGAAGAATGTGATGGGAAAGACTGAAATCACCACAGGAACTGGCAGAGGGGATAACTCTATGTGAACGACAGTTTGGTTATGACAACTGAATGACAGATGAATGGGTTTGAGGAGCAACAGTACAGGTAATATTGGAAATGGCACAGGTGCAACACCTAAAATTTTATACTGTGTCCATGGCAACAACTCCGGCGTTATATTAACATTGCTTCGGCTCTGCCTTAGTGATGCATCATGGCAAATGGGAGATAATATGTGAGCTATTAAAGTGCACTCATATCACAAAATTCAGAGCAGGTACATTCTTGCTGCAATATAAAAACGAAGAATTCTTCTCTTTGGGTGTTCCAATATTTATTGTCGTACTGGAGCTCCAGAAATGTGCTAATGACAGTGGTAGCAGAACAAATTTATTTTGGGCATGTTTCACAAAGAAATTTGTGTTAGACTAAACATTCAGCTTCTGGTTAAGCTAAGCATTTCTTATCTTTGTTGTAAATCCCTATATGTAGGAATGCTCATATCTACATCATTTATATTTCAGGTGTTGCTAATGTGATGATGTGTGCATATTTAATTATTTCTATCTGTACTCTGGAAGCTGATGCGTATTATAATTTTTGCTAGCTCATTAATTGTTCCATTGTTACACAACCTTATTTATGTGAATGCCTGGTTCCTTTGTGACCTATCTGAAACCCCTATAGACTGTGTGGCTGAATGCAGTCACAAGTTTGCAGTAATGTCATCTTCTGCATTTATTTTACTCAAGGAGATGCTTAAATTAGCACAAAGTTATAAATGGTCCTATTTAAAAAGTGTTTTTCTGCCATTGTACTTTAAGGCTGAGTTTGATAACAAAAACTCAATGTTATGAATTCTTTCAGAGTTAGTTCTTCTTTGACAACAACAATAACGAGCATTTATATAGCGCCATTAATGTAGTAAAACATCGCAGGGTGCTTCACAGGAGCGTTATCAAACAAAATTCGACACCGAGCCACATAAGGAGATAATAGGTCAGAAGACCAAAAGCTTGGTAGATTTTAAGGAGCATCTTAAATGAGGAGAGAGAGGTAGAGAGGCGGAGAGGTTTAGGGAGGGAATTCCAGAGCTTAGGGCCTAGGCAGCTGAAGGCAAGGCTGCCAATGGTGGAGCGATTAAAATAGGGGATGCACAAGAGGCCAGACTTAGAGGAGCGCAGAGCTCGCGAGGCTTGTAGGGCAGGAGGAAGTTATGGAGATAGGGAGGGGCGAGGCCATGGAGGGATTTGAAAACAGGGATGAGAATTTTAAAATTGAAGCCCCCCCCACTCAGGCCTCAGGTTAAAAAGGGAGATCAGACCTCGATGACTTCATCGCAGTCCGACCTGCATATTTAAAAAGTTCCCCACTGGGTGTCCTTGCTGCCTGTGATTTAAAATTGCAGTCGGTCAGATTGGGGATGGAAAAGGGTGGATAAGTCCTCCGCTCCATTTTAATTACCCCCCCCCACCCCAGCCTGGTTTCTGCCAAGTGGGGGGATTTAAAATTGGCTGCCATATAGTGACACCACTATTCCTGCCCAGAATGAAGATGATTGGGTAATCCCCCCGTCAATCACACCTGGAGACCATACTGCTGTAAGTGACCAGGATTTATTTTACGTACAACTATCCTCCACTCATTGCATTTTGCTCAAGAAATCACCCTGTTTTTATTGGGAGACGTTGCTGTAGTTTTGGTCACGAGTCCTGTTTGCTGTAGTTGGTACTCTTTTTAAATAGACCATGTTTGCTGTTTGCTGAGTAAATAGATTTTTCTTGCTTTGCTGTAAAATAGTCTGCTGTAAGTCCACCCCGCCTCCAACTCATTGGCTGACACAGTGATGTCAATAGACACTCTTTTTCTAAAATTGACGCCTTACTGTCTGATCACACATTTCAAGTATGGTTACTTGGCTGAGATAACATATAATTTCTCGTCTCTGTATAACCATGGGCCATCATGAAAGAGTACTTTCAGAAGAGGAGAAAATTGGAGGGGGTGGTGAATTAAACATTGTTTTTTCATGGCCTATAATTGGTTTGGGCTTGATGCTTACAGACAATGGCCGTGAAATTCGGTATGTTAGCGCCTCCCGTTAGCACTTGGCGGGGGGCACTAGCGGGGCGCTGTGGGCACAGCGAATGCCGCGACACCCACGAACTTCAGTGCCGTTTAGCGCTGGTGCTAACTCTTAGCACCTGGGCTTCTAGCGCCTCACAGATCATGACATCATAAAGTGCACAGCACCCCGTTATCGCCTCAGATGGAAAATTGACTCTCGCCCCCAGCTTTTTGGCCCGTGCCGACAACACCAGCAAGAGGAGGCATTGTGAACTGGGCTGGCCGCTTCGGGGGCAGTAATTAAAGGGAATGATTTTCAGCTAGCGCAACCTTTATTATTTGAACCAGTCTGGTGCTTGCGCAAAGTTTTTAATATTTCATTGGTGCAAGAGGTCCAAGCCCTTCACTTTGAGAGAGTGTTTTGGGCTGTAATGGCAGTCGTCCAGGTCACCTTGCAAAACAGAACTGGCAACAACTAGCTTGAGCAGCATCATTGGCCCTTCCCTTTAAGCGAGGGAAGCAGCCTCTGTGATGAAAGAGTGCCATTCACAATGCGCTCTAAATTGTTTAGCACTCTGCCGCTACCATCCCGCTCTTGGACTTTAGCGCCCTAAGGGAAGTGGTTAGCGCTTGATTTAGTGCTCCACTTCCCTCTTGGAGCGCTAAAACTGAATTTCATGGGAGACAAGAATGATTAAAGGCTGGCGCTAATTTTTCAACTTTTAAAGTTATGGCGCCCCAAATGAGGCTATACCGAATTTCTCCCCCAATGTCTCAGATGTTTTACAGTGCTGTCATGCTCATTTTTATATATTACTGTTTTTGTTCATGGTTTCGAATTTGGTGCATTGATGAAACAAATAAGTTTAACAATGTTGAATAACGGAAACAATAACTGGCTTTGCTTTACTTTTTTCAGTGTCTAGACCAGTGGACCACAGCCTATGCACAGAACCAATACCAGTTACTTCACAGCTCTGCACCATTGCCTGTTCTACTGACTGCTTGGTTTCAGCCTGGTCTGCATGGAGACCCTGCATCCCTGAGAACTGCCAGGAACCTCAAAGGAATAAAGGTTTCACTGCTTTATTTTAATTTTAAATTGCTCCTTTGTCGTGGTACTCTCCCCTCCTTTTTCAGTGATGAAGCTCTTACCTGCAACTTTTAGAATATTTAGAAATCTCCCTGGTAGCTTCACGTTTGTGTCAAAATTTATTAAGTTCCATGTTATGGGCAACCAAAACTTATCAACTACTTCTGTTGCCTAGGCTCTAAGCTCTGGAATTCCCTGCCTAAACCTCTCCGCCTCGCTACCTCTCTTTCCTCCTTTAAGACGCTCCTTAAAACCTACCTCTTTGACCAAGCTTTTGGTCACCTGCCCTAATTTCTCCTTATGTGGCTCGGCGTCAAATTTTTTGTCTTATAATACTCCTGTGAAGCGCCTTGGGACGTTTTACTACATTAAAGGCGTTATATAAATCCAAGTTGCTGTTGTTGAAATGCACCAGCTATCATAAGATGTAATAAGTCAGTAATAAACATTGCTAATGCCTTATTAATTACAAACATTTCTGTTTGTTTGAATTCTAATTTTATGATTAAAAACTTCAAGTTACTCCAAAATTCAAGTTTTTTCTGTAATTATCTAATTGTTTCTAAGAATAAAAGCCTTTCATCCCTTCTTTAGCAGAGATGCACTTCTTGCTCAGTTATGCCATTTAACACCTGTCATGTTCCATGAATGATGTGTACATTAACCAGCTGTAATTCAAAAGGAATTTATACAATTTCAAAATAATTATCAGTAACCAACAGAGCAAAGCAACATTTAGAGAATGAAAGTAGAAATTTAATTGAACCTGGGGGAATTGTTATGTTCCTGCTTGGATAGATGAGAGAGTGTCAACTATATGAATTGGATTCAGGAAATGCAACTCAAATTATTTTGTTTATGGTATAACTGTCTGTTCTGCAGAATATTAAACATGTTAATGAATCAATAGCAATTTATTCCAAAGTTGAAAGGTACTATGTATTGCACCTTAGAAATTCATTCCAAGCAGATACATACAATGAAAATCTTCTCACTCATTTGCCTTTAAGGATCCTATGGGAAGTGAGCCTGGACAGTTATAATCCAGTCCTAGTAAGTCTCAAATCCATAGCACAAAACTGTCCATAATTCAGCACTAGTTGTAACCAAATGGTCAATCTAAGACAGGTGTCAAGGATGATGTATCAGGGCTTGCTCTGCTGAAATGAAGGTCAATGCACATTCTGGGGACCGAATAGGAGAGCATTTATCGTGTAACTAACACCTGAGCTGAGAGTCATTGATATGAAAAATATGTAAAATGACCAAAAGGTAAGCAAAAAGAAAGGCAGATAGAAGGAAATATGAAAACAAAAATGGGATGACACAAAGGATAAAAGCAAGATGATGGCATATTTACTGAAGTAAAATGACTACCCAGATGAGTATGAGAATTCTTTGCTTTTATTTTTCTTTATGAGTCTTGGTAAAGGACGAAGGCCCATAGTGCAGTATGCCACCAAATTTTCAGAAAAATATAAGAGACTGGGTAAATCATAAAATACTGATCAGTGATCTCAAGTTTGGGCTTTCAAAGCCTGCAGATCATAGGAGGAATATATGACTGAGGAATATAATGGGTTACACAGATGAGAGATCCTGGTCATAATTTTTGTATTTAAGGTGTGAAAAATTGTGGCTAGAGTCTCAGCAGTCGCCTTTTTGACTTATTTCAACAGCCTTGGGCGCATGGCGAGTTCTGCTAGTTTTTTCAGAACCACTTGCTTTTCTACAGTTATCTCTGTCAATTGTTCCACTTCTCCCATGGTGCACCTATATTCTCACTTCTGTCATCATTTGTAAAAACTGATTCCAAATAATTAATGTTTGGCCTATCTTCATCCTCCACAATTAGATTCCCTCCTTCATTCCTCTTTTCTCTAGAAAAGAGAAGGCTGAGGGGGGTGACCTAATAGAGATCTTTAAAATCATGAAGGGGTTTGATAGTTAGACATAGAGAAGATGTTTCCACTTGTCAGAGTCCAAAATTAGGGGTCATAAATATAAGTAGTCACTAATATATCCAATAAGGAATTCAGGAGAAACTTCTTTACCCAGACCGTGGTTAGAATGTGAAACTTGCTACCACGTGGAATAGTTGAGGCAAATAGCTTAGATACATTTAAGGGGAAGCTAGATAAGTACGCTAGGGAGAAAGGAATAGAAGGATATTCTGATGGGGTTAGATGAAGTCGGGTGAGAGGACGCTTGTGTGGAGCATAAACACCGGCCTGTTTCTGTGCTGTAAATTCTATATAATCTCTGAATCATTCTACCCTGTCTTTAAGTATTCTTTTACTTTTAATATTCTTATACAGCCCTTAATATTTCCGTTTATAATATCTGCTCATCTTTTTTCTTCTTCACTTTTAACTCTACTAATATCCCTTCCTATTACATTTTCTATATTCTTCATTATTATCTTTATTATTGTTAGCCCTAACTTTATAATATGCCACGCCTTTAAGCGTTTGTTTAGTTTTAATCTTGGAAATTTTATTGGAGTGTTCTGCACATGTTTGCTTAATCTCCACTCATGTAGCATATTTTCCCTAGATTGGGCCCAGAATAGTTTACCTTTCTCAGTTATTTTTATTTTGAAAATTATATTATCATAAATTGACACAACAGGTTGCTGCTTCAATCTGTTGTGTCATGGAATGATCAGACATAATTTTGCATCCGTGACTTATGCATTATTCGTCTCATCCTGGTCATCAGGGGAGACTCGAGCAGTGGTCACATGTTTCACAAGAGGGAGAAAAAAATAGCAGGACTGCTCTTGTTCACTGCCAAATGACCACTTACAGAGAAGAATTGGTAGAGAATTGGGAGCATGTCCTCTAGCCCTATTGAATGGTGAGTAGCAAAGTTAGTCACAGAAACTCTGCTGACACCTTTAGAATTTGATGACCACATGTGAGCTACAGTACTGGGATGAAGGGAGTAAATTTATTCTTGAACCCTAAGTGAATCGCACTGCCTGAGAGATATAAAAGACAGTAAAAGCGGTTCAGCTGCTAGTGAAAATTTATAACTTCACTGCTGTGTACTGTAATTACCACAATTGCCACAAAGTGTTCAGCTGGCAATTGGTAACTGTGAAATGACAATGGGCCGTATTTTGCGACCCCTACGGGTGCGTACGAGGTGTGTACGCGCCCGTAGGGGCTGCGCAAGTTCCGGGTTTAGGCATGCGAAGCGCATGCGCTAAATCTCGGAACTTGCAATCTGTCAAGGATCTTCTTGACAGATCCTCCACATCCCCGAGAGATGGGCCTCTGCAGGTGGAGCGTTGCGCTATTTGCCCAACTTCTGCCCGCTGAATGCCTGTGAAATTCTTACGCCAGGTAAAAGCAGGTGTAAGGCCTGCTTTTACCAGCATAAGAGTTTTAAGAAATAGAAAAATAAAATTTTATCACTCATTTATACATTAAAAACCCTGTCCAATAAGGTAAGTTTATTTTTAGCCCCGTTAAAACATATTCAAAAAATTAAAAAAATTAAATTTTCGTTTAAAATATTTAATTAAATGGCATTTTAATTAATTTTAAATATGTAATTTTTAAAAATTTATTTCACGTGTTCGTGTATTTTTTAAGTGATCCCCATTCATATTTATGACAGTTCCGTACGTACAGAACGCCCATAAGTATGAATGGTGTTTCCCTTCTTTTATTGGTTGGGCCGGCCCACATGATCTCAGAGGCGCTTGTGAACCGCATGCGCCCCTGGGATACGAGGGCCTCTGCCTGCGCGTACCCAGAGAGGCCCAGGAACGCAAGCCTCCGTACCTCCCGGACCACCAGGTAAATCTGTAGATTTTTTATAGGTCGGAGGCATCCGCCGGCGGGAAGCTTCCGACTGCAAATTTTGGGCCATAATCTTAGTCCAATGTGCCCTCACACTTCTGAAGATTTTGAATAATGAGACTTTTATGACATTTGAGTCAAAAAAAACCCTACTGCATTCCAACCCTGTCTGTTTCTGGTTTGTGGTTTACTCAGCAATTGCTTGGGATTGTTCCTGATGATGGTTGTACATTTTTTGTGTGCCATAGCACAGACAATAATAAAAAAAAAACAAATAACTTGAACAGCATTCTAATAGCACTGCATGAGAAGTAGCAGTTAAATCTTTAAAACATGCTGTGCATGGATTGCAGATCTAAATTCAGCATGGAGATTCCCGTTCTATCATTAGTGGGTTATTTAATGCCAGTTGCCACGAGTAATGGATTATTTAAGGCTATAAATGAAGTTGAACATATTACCACTGTGCTCATAGAAGCAAATTCTAGCCAAATTGCTCCTGTAACTTGAGCATCAACCAGCTCATCCAGTGATGAACCCAGAAGGAGTGGGAGGAATTACCAATTTATAAGGACCATCATGAATTACTGGCTTTAACTGAAAGACAGTAGCTACGGTTCTTCAGACTCATGTAGACACACATTAGGAGTTGCAGAGTGAATGGAAGTTACCTCAGTGTATAACTGCAGTCTATTTTTATGCTGTGGTTTTCCTCAGGGAAAGTTCAGATAAAACAGGCAGCAGTCAAGTCGCCATGCCAACATATTTGCTAAAGAAAGACCTCTAAATTATAACAAAAAAAAGCCTATGACCTGCGCCAGCCTTCAGAAATGCTCTATAAAAGTACTACACATTTTTATGACACTGCATGCATTTTGTGAAATTTAGAATCCAAGGTGAAGGGTCAAGCTCCATAGTGCAGACACCACCAAAGTTGAAAAGAGTTAACAGAAAAGGACAAGATAAATGGCGGGTGCTTGATTGGGGTCCTGATGCTATTTTAACTCAGTTGGACGGACACCCTGCCCAGCGGCCAATTCGCTGAGTAAAACCTCGCAGGATTGGCTGTAGAAACTGACTGACATGACTGGAAGCAGTATTTAAAGGGGCACTTGCCTGCAGGAACTCAGATCATTAGGATCTGTGTGCTGTTGTGATTAGTGGATTTCCAAGGCAACTTTGAGCTTCAAAATTGCTTCTTTCTGATTTTTTTTTCTCTTACTTACCCTGATTAAGCACTTATGGCTTATCATGGGTGTTATTTTCACTTTATTTCTTTGGATGGAGGAACAGCTAGAGGAAGAGGAGCATCAGCAGCAGTCACAGCAAACAAAACAAGCAGCACATGGGCCTGTTAGAAGACAGCAGGTGAGGAGAGCTACTCGTAGAAGGCCTTACCCAGAGCACAGGGCCTTTAGGTCAAGAGTCAGTTTCCTGGGTATCTCTGAGGAGCACTGCATCAGGAGCCTATGTTTCACCAGGCAGGTTGCTGATTTATGCAGCCTCCAGCAGGGGACTGTGCTTTGCCAGTGGCTGCCAACGTCATAACCACCCTTAAAATATTTGCCTTGGGCCCCATCCAGAATGCTAAAGGTGACATCACCCACATCTCCCAGTCTGCAGTAAACAGCTGCATCAAACAGGTCGCCTAAGTTGCTCTCCTTGCCAGAGCAAATCAGTACATTCCCTTTCCAATGGACACCAGCAGCCAGAATGAGAAAGCGCTGGGATTTGCAGCAGTGACTGGCTTCCTTCATGTTCAGGACATTATAGATAGAACCTCATGTCACTATCAGAGCACCAGACAACAAGCCAATAACTTTTCTGAACAGGAAAGGCTTCCGCTCCATCAATGTACAACTGGTGTGTGATCACCGCAGAAGAATAATGCAAGTGTTTGTCTGTTTCGATGGCAATTGCCATGACACCTTCAGCTATGACAGTCATCCACCGCCCCCCAGCCCCTCTCACTTCTGCACCAATCCAGGAACATCAGAGAATGGCTGCTAGGGGACAAGGGATACCCCCTACAGACAAGGCTGATGACACCCCCCCGCATCTCCACCACACCTGAGCAACACAGGTACAATAAGAGCCATGGGTTTACCAGGAACATCATAGAGGGTACCATTGACATCGTGAAGCAAAGGTTAGGTGCCTTGATTGCTCTGGGGGCTACAATATGAGCCAAACAAAGTGGGCAGCATCATTGTAGTTTGCAGCATTTTGCACAACCTGGCAATGCAAAGAGGATTGGAGTTGGAGGAAGCACAGCAACAAGAAGGAGCATCATCAGATGAGGAAGAATTGGATGAAGATTAAGGAGAACCAAAAGGAGGGGCACTGCAGCTAGAGAGGATAGAGCAGCACTTTGGGTGACCTGCTCAATCCCTTACCTGATAAATGACAAAAGCACTTGTTACCCCCTTCACCACTCTCTTGATTCTGTATTAAAGAACATTGGCCGGAATTTTCCGGGGTGGTTGCGGACACGATCGGAGGCGGGTCGGGTGGGAAAGTTGATATTTTTGGGAGCGGGTCAGGAACCCGCCGTCATCCCGCCCCCACGCGCTTTACCCTCGGGCGCGTCTGTCAGCGTGGCAGCGACCTGACTGTCACAGACAGGCGACCCAATTAAAAATATTATTAGCTTGTTCTCAGACCCTTAAGAGTCTTTTTAACCTTATTTTTAAATTTACCTGGATGGCCACATGAACCATACTGCTCGGGAGCCACGTCTGTCAACCTGAGGCGGGAGTTCAGTGGCCATTGCTCCAGCTGATTAGTTGACAGCATCAAATGTAGTATAAAAGCTCCCACCTGACAGCTGATCACTTTCCTCAGGCAGAAGCTGTTGCTCACTGCATTCCCAGCACAGATTCTGCAGGCTGCAAGTCTTCATACAGTGGCACCTCATTGGAAGAACCTCTCTCACCATTGACAGATCGCTTCTGTCGTGTCTGCTTCACCTACCATTTATTCCATCAACATGGGTGCCATTTATACTGTCTCACCTTGGTCCTCAGAATCTGACCACGATGAGTCCCAACACCAGCAGCACCAGGCACACTGTTGCCCGGGAGGCCAGGGATGGCTGCATCATGACCAGATTTACTTAACTTGACGCTGTACACCCATATGGCTGCCACATGATGCGCCAGATTGGCACCACTCCACACCAACACCATAAAGCATCCCTGCAATTTTTTAATGTTTTTTTATTTATTCGTTCATGGGATGTGAGCGTCGCTGGCAAGGCCAGCATTTATTGCCCATCCCTAATTACCCTTGAGAAGGTGGTGGTGAGCTGGCTTTTTGAATGCTGCAGCCCTTGTGGTGAAGGTGCTCCCAGACAGCTGACTTTGTCATAATGGTTTGTTACAGCTGTGTGGTTTGCTAGGCCATTTCAAAGGGCAGTTAAAAGCCAACTACATTGCTGTGGGTCTGGTGTCACATATAGACCAGAGCAGGTAAGGATGGCAGGTTTCCTTCCCTAAAGGACATTAGTGAACCAGTTGGGTTTTTACGACAATTCGGTAGTTTCATGTTCACCATTATTGATACTAGCTTTTTATTCCAGATTTATTTAATTAACTGAATTTAAATTCCTCACGTCTCCAGATTATTAGTCCAGGCCTCTGGATTACTAGTCCAGTAACATAATCACTATGCTACCATACACCTCAATAACCAGGCCATTCCTTTCACACTCACCACCATTGCTGGAGGTACTGTTATGTCTCACCATTCACTGCAACTCACTAAGCCACTTACAAAGGTGCACACGAATCTGTCCAAGACCGGAAAGTGTAGAAAATAAAGATTTTTATGTTTGACAGCACATTAATGGAAACTTTACATAAACATTGGATAAAACACCCAAGTGGCTACCTTTGTGACTCTACTTGTGTGTCATCTTTCTCTTCCGCGTGCTTCTACGAGGTGCTAGCCCTGTGGCTTCAGCAGAGGTAGAGGCAGCTTGCTCACTTCCTTGCTGCCAAGGAGCTGGAGAGTACCTTGCTGCACATCAGTGGGGCCATGAGGACCCACGTCTACGCTGACATCCCTCCTAGAGAGGAGGTCTGTGAGCCTCTGCCATCTATTCTCCATACATAGCCATCTATCCTGCATAGATAGGCATCTATTCTCCATAGAGACCATATGCTCCTGTAAGTGGTGCATTAGCTGCTCCATGTAGGTAGTCATCCTATCCATAGAGGAGCCTAGAGTCCCATCGCCTGCGACACAGTGCTGCTCATGTTGGAGATGGACTCCTCATTCTCTGAACATTTGAAGACATAGCGCTCGCAAAACCTGTGAGAGCTCCCTGCACTTCTTCCTGCACCTCCAGGAATGCCCTCTTTCTGAATGGCCCCCGAGGCTCAGTGTCTGCTTGCAGCTGAGCAGAGCTAGGAGCGTCATGCGCCCTCCGGCGAGGACTCTCCACCATCTGCTTTTGCTCACTTGTGAGTTGTGAGGCACAAGGTGACAACAGTACTCTATCTCATGTGGGACCCACAGAGGTGTGCGTATCTGAGCTGATGCTGGCTACGCTTATCTCAGGTAACGGTGCGCCCTCAGAGGCTGGAGGCTCCTCTCAGGAGTCGTTTTCGTCTTCCTCCTGGACAGTGGGCGGGGCGGGGGGGGGGGGGGGGGGAGGGGGCGTTGCCGGGAGGGCTCTTGATGGACCTGTGGGAGTGTAAAGAGGTGAGTTGGATATGTCATAGGAAGAATGGGTACAGAGTCCTTATGCACATGATGACCATTCACTGGCTGCTGACATCAAGCCCCATATGAGTGACTGATGTATGCTATGTAGCTGTATGATAAGTAATTTTGTCACCAGGTTGCTGAGATGTCCCCCTCTCTCTGTCTCCCACCTCCAGCTGCTCGGCAACTCCAGATATTTCTAAAGCAGCCTCGTCTGCTGTTGTAAGGTTTGCAAATGATGGAGGGCCACCGCCGGTTCTCCCCCTCTCCCTCTTATTTTGGGCTCTCTATTCCTGCAAGGAGGGAAAGCAGAGAAGGTTGAGTGAGAGTGATGGAATGAGTGTAAGGAACATAAGAGCATAAGAAATAGGAGCAGGAGTAGGCCATTCGGCCCCTCGAGCCTGCTCCGCCATTCAATAAGAACATGGCCAATCTTCTACCTCAACTCCACTTTCCTGCACTATCCCCATATCCCCTGATTCCCTTAATATCCAAAAATCTATCGATCTCTGTCTTAAATATATTCAACGACTGAGCCTCCACAGCCCTCTGGGGTAGAGAATTCCAAAGATTTACCACCCTCTGAGTGAAAACATTTCTCCTCATCTCAGTCCTAAATAGCTGACCCCTTATTCTGAGACTGTGACCCCTGGTTCTAGACTCCCCAGCCAGAGGAAACATCCTCCCTGCATCTACCCTGTCAAGCCCTGTAAGAATTTTGTATGTTTCAATGAGATCACCTCTCACTCTTCTAAGCTCGAAGGAATATAGGCCTAGTCTACTCAATCTCTCCTCATAGGGCAATCTCCTCATCCCAGGAATCAGTCTGGTGAACCTTCGTTGCACTCCCTCTATGGCAAGTATATCCTTCCTTAGGTAAGGAGGTCAAAACTGTACACAATACTCCAGGTGTGGTCTCACCAGAGCCCTATATAATTGCAGTAAGATGTCTTTACTCTTATACGCAAATCCTCTTGTAATAAAGGCCAACATGCCATTTGCTTTCCGAATTGCTTGCTGTAGCTGCATGTTAACTTTCAGTGATTCGTGTACAAGGACACCCAGGTCCCTCTGAACACCAACATTTCCCAATCTCTCACCATTTAAAAATACTCTGCTTTTCTATTTTTCTACCAAAGTGGATAACTACACATTTCTCCATATTATATTCAATTTGCCATGTTCTTGCCCACTCACTTAGCCTGTCTATATCTCCATGAAGCCTTTTTGCATCTTCCTCACAACTTACATTCCCACCCAGCTTTGTATCATCAGCAAACTTGGATATATTACATTTGGTCCCCTCATCCAAAGCATTGATATAGATTGTGAATAGCTGAGGCCCAAGCACTGATCCTTGCGGTACCCCACTAGTTACAGCCTGCCAACCCGAAAATGATCCGTTTATTCCTACTCTCTGTTTTCTGTCCGTTAACCAATCTTCAATCCATACTAGTATATTACGCCCAATCCCATGAGTCCTAATTTTGTTTCATAACCTCTTCTGTGGCACCTTATCGAATGCCTTCTGAAAATCCAAATGCACCACATCCACTGGCTCCCCCTTATCTATTCTGCTAGTTACAACCTCAAAAAACAGATTTGTCAAACACGATTTCCCTTTCATAAATCCGTGTTGACTCTGCCAAATCCTATTATTATTTTCTAAGTGCCCTGTTACCACGTCCTTAATAGATTCTAGCATTTTCTCTACTATTGATGTCAGGCTAACTGGTCTGTAGTTTTCCGTTTTCTCTCTCCCTCCTTTCTTAAACAGTGCGGTTACATTTGCTACCTTCCAATCCGGGGGAACCATTCTAGAATCTATGGAATTTTGGAAGATGACAACCAATGCATCCACTATCTCTATAGCCAACTCTTTTAAAACCCTAGGATGTAGCCAATCAGGTCCAGGGGATTTATCGGCTTTCAGTCCCATTAATTTTTCCAGTACTTTTTTTTTACTAATACTAATTTCTTTCAGTTCCTCATTCTCGCTAGACCCTTGGTTCTCTACTATTTCCGGGAAGTTTTTTGCGTCTTCTTCCGTGAAGACAGACACAAAGGGCTGGATTTTCTCAGCGGTGTCGGGATGGCGGCGGGATAGCTGGTTGCCAGGTTCTGGTCCTGCTCCCGGCTGCAGCCACTCTGTCAAAGGGATTTTCCCTTGATTGGCCTTGTTAGGCTAACCGGCTAATTAACAGGAAGCGGGTCTGATGACGTCATTTGCTGACGTGTCATCAGCCGGTTTCCTTAAAGGGACCATGTCCACACTGATTTTGACAGTTGTTCTGTTAGTGTTCTACAGCATTGAGGTGCTGTAAACACTGACGAGCACTGCACAAAGGTGCACGGCTGTACCCAGGATCTCACATGACTCGAGTACAGGAGCAAGGATGTCTTGCTGCAGTTGTAGAGGGCCTTGGTGAGACCACACCTTGAGTATTGTGTGCAGGTTTGGTCGCCTTATCTGAGGAAGGATGTTCTTGCCATGGAGGGAGTGCAGCAAAGATTCACCAGACTGATACCTGGGATGGCAGGAATGACGTATGAAGAGAGATTGGATCGTTTAGGCTTATATCCGCTAGAGTCTAGAAGAATGAGAGGGGCTCTCATTGAAACTTTTAAAATTCTAACTGGACTAGACAGACTAGATGCAGGAAGGATGTTCCCAATGGCGGCGGAGTCCAGAACCAGAGGTCACAGTCTAAGGATAAGGGGTAAGCCATTTAGGACTGAGATGAGGAGGAATTTCTTCACCCAGAGAGTGGTGAACCTGTGGAATTCTCTACCACAGAAGGCAGTTGAGGCCAATTCATTAAATATATTCAAGAAGGAGTTAGATATATTTCTTAAGGCTAAAGGGACCAAGGGATATGGGGAGAAAGCAGGGACAGGGTACTGAATTTGGATGATCAGCCATGATCGCATTGAATAGCGGAGCAGGCTCGAGGGGCTGAATGGCCTACTCCTGCTCCTATCTTCCATGTTTCTATGACTCCCTGCATATGCTTATGGAGGGAGTCACAGCATGCAAGAAGGTTCTCTTCCTTTCCAAGGGTGGAAGAGACCTCCCCAGGACACCAACGCAGCCTGGTTGCACATTGCACAGGAGGGCACAAGCAGGGATGTGGTCAGGAGGACCTGGCTGCAGTGGCGCCAACCGTTCAATGATCTCAGTGGATCACAAAACGTTACTGCAAAGCCACACTCAACCTCACCCTGCTGTGCCACTCAACACATCCCCATCACTCTGCCTTCCATACCCTTCTCCTGCACATCCTTACACCAACTTACACACCAACACCTCCACCCATCCCTCTCTATCTACATTATCACTTCCCCATCTCACTAGCCACCCCTCACACTCATCCTACTGCAAGCATACCAACTAACAACACACAAGGGTAGGCACTTAAGAGGTTTAGCCAATGTCCATGTGAAGTTTCTGGTAATGTGTTGTCATACAGTGAAATCTATATTTTCAACACTGCCACTTATTGGACAGATCTGAGCGCACCTTGAGAAGTGTCTTACTGAATTCCAGTGAATGTTGAGACATAACTCCCCACCGCCCCCCCCCCCGCCCCCCAGCTATAGTGATGAGTGTGTATGGAATGGCTTGGACAGTAAAGGGATGCTTTACGGTGCTGGTGTGGGATGGTGTCAACCTGGCGCATCATGTGGCAGCCAGGGTTTACAGCGTCAAGTGAAGTTAATCTGGCCATGGTGATGCCATCGCTGGCCTCCCGGTCAGCAGTGTTGTCAGGGGTGGATGCCCTGTGTCCTGTGCATTATCAGGTGATGGTGGAGAAGATTGGTGTTGTTGTTGATGCTGCTGCTGTGCCTGGTGATGCTGGTGTTGGGACTGAGCGTGGAAGGAATCAGAGGAGCAAGGTGAGAGAGTTTCTGGGGCACCGATGTTGCTGCAATAGATGGCAGCTGCAGGTGAGATGACAGAATCGATCTGTCAATGGTCAGAGAGGTTGTTCCAATGAGGTGGCACTGCACATACAATTGCCTCTAAACACTTGCAAGCTGAAGAAATCTCTATATGTCTTACAAATGCAGTAACCAACAGTTTCTGCGCTCTGAAACTGACCATCTGCAACATGGCATCCTTTACACCACTTCTGCAGCAGTCAACTTATCAGAAACATCAGAGCAGACTCAACTCACGCCAGGGTGAGCTGACGTGTTCACCGAGCAGCGGGTAACCCGTGGGGGAGCAGCTAAAGTTGGAAGGAAGCCTCAAAGTACCATAAAATTGGCTGTTGACAAGCCATTTAATTCGCTCAATTGTCGCCCCCGCCGCTTGGTGTTGGGTCAGTTCTCCGCTGACAGACCCGACACCTGGAAGACTCACGTGGAGGCGGGTTGACAGCGAGTTTCCTACCTGCTGTCAATTTTTGCTATTTTGACAGCGGATCTGCCTCCAAACCTGCCCTCTGACCACCGGCAAAATCCAGCCCACAGTATTTGTTTATTTTCTCTGCCATTTCCTTATTCCCCATTATAATTTCTCCTGTCTCAGCCTGTAAGGGACCCACATTTACTTTTGCTAATCTTTTCCTTTTTACATACCTATAGAAGTTTTTACAGTCTGTTTTTATGTCTCTCGCATGTTTACTCTCATATTCTATTTTCCCTTTATTTATCAATTTCTTGGTCCTCCTTTGCTGAATTCTAAAATCCTCCCATTCCTCAGGCTTAGTACTCTTTTTGGCAACATTATAAGCTTCTTCCTTTGATCTAATACGATCTTTAAATTCTCTTGTTGCCCACGGGTGGACCACTTTTCCTGTGGGGTTTTTGTGCCTTAAAGGAATGTATATTTGTTATAAATTATGTATTAATTCTTTAAATGCTAGCCATTGCTTGTCTACCATCATAACTTTTAATGTAGTTTCCCAATCTACCTTAGCCAACTTGGCCCTCATACTTAGGTAGTTTGCTTTGTTCAGATTTAAGATCCTAGTTTTGGATTTAATTAAATCACTTTCAAACTCAATATAAAATTCTATCATATTATGGTCACGCTTCCCTAAAGGCCCCTTTACTACCCATTCTGCTCATTTTTACCCCAAACTCTACTCTGCTCTTGGGCTTGACATTTCTCTTGCTGCTTTTAAATTTACTCTTTCCCGAATCCTCCCACCCCCCTTCATTAGTTTAAATCCCTCTTTACTGCCCTAATTTTTCAATTCGTCAGGATACTGGTCCCACCCATCGGAACAGCTCCCTCTTTCCCCAGTACTGGTGCCAGTGCCCCCTGAAGTGAAACCCCTTCCTCCCACACCACTCTTTGAGCCACGCCTTTAAACCTCTAATCTGTTTGTCCGTATGCCAATTTGTGCGTGGCTCAGGTAACAAGCCAGAGATTAATACCTTTGAGGTTCTGCTTTTTAATTTGGATCCTTGCTCCTTAAACTCCCTCAGCAGAACCTCATTCCTAATTCTACCTATGTCATTGGTTCCTATGTGGACCACGACAACTGGATCCTCCCTCTCCCACTCTAATTTCTTCTCCACCCGCAAGAAAATGCAGACTTATCAGCTGCAATGAAAATAAATTATAGACCAAATTCCCAAATTTGATAAATGTTCTGATTTTAATTCCAAACACAAAATGGGCTGGATTTTGTCAATGGGGATGTGATGGAGGCAGGACTCCCACTTTTTGGGTTGTAGTCCCGCCTCCATCGACTTGTGGCCAACCCACTGTATTTTCCCTTGATTGACCTTGTTAAGCCCGCCCAGCGGGTCCCTTGGATACAGGTGACATCAGCCATTGAAATTTCATCTGTCAAGAGCTTTTGACAGATGAAATTTCAGCGTTTGACAGCTCTGTGAAGCTGTCAAACACTGACAAAATGATTTCTAACGTGAGTCCCTGTACTTAGACTCAGTTAGAAATCAATCCAGCACAGAAAGCAGAGACTGCAGCTTTTGACAACTCTGCGGCCATTCTGCTTTCTGTGCCGGTGAGCTGAGGGACTCCCGAGAACTGAAGGAAGGAAGCCTGCAGGACAAAGTTAAGGTAAGTACAAGTTCTTGAAACACTTTACACACACCAAACACACTTACCTCTGCACTCATGCACCCATCACTCACCTGCACACCGGACATCTCGACCCCTCCAAGCCCTCCAGACCGACGGTCCGCCTCGCTAAATCGGCGTGGTTCGGACCTGTCGGGAAGCCCACACTTCAGGGCTAAAAATAGGGATTAGGCAAAAAACTGCCTGTTAACAGGCAGTTTATTGGCACTAATCCCCTTCCCGCCTCGGGGAGGCGGGTCCCAGCACAGGTCGGGTACCCGCCTCCTGTGAAACTGGCATGGAGGCGGGTTGGGGGTGGGATGGGTTCGGGACGCCCGAATCTGCTATTTTAACCCCCCACACGCCTCCAAACCCGCCTCCATGGGTCAATGAAAATTCTGCCCAATACTGTATTGAATTCTTTGTCAACCAAGGGATCAGCCCTTTGTGCTTTTCTTAAAAGAAGAATTACCAACTTATGCTACCACAGCTGTGTTACATTGCTTTCCGTGCCTTATTTTATCTCCATAGGATGGAATTGGATAGTTCTGTCTGCAGGATAGACACTTCTGCAGGACATTTATGTAATGTGTATATTTCTTTCTAAAGCATATGGATGGCCTGGAATGTGAACACTTTACAGCTGATATTGATGCTTCTGTACATCAGGCAGAAGAATGTTTACTGCTGTGGCATTGGACAAGGATTTGTAGCTTGCTTTTTGGTAGAGCACTCATTCACCACTGTTGGCCCAACTACTTGTAGCTCTTACAGCTCTTGCATCATCTGTTTCCTTACCAGAATGGATTGCTGGCTGGCTTCAGGACAGAAAGCAGAGAGTGGGAGTAAAGGGTAGCTATTCACAGTGGCAGAAGGTGGGTAGTGGTATTCCACAAGGATCAGTGCTGGGACCACTGCTGTTCACAATTTACATTAACGATTTAGACTTAGGAATCAAAAACACAATTTTTAAATTTGCGGATGACACCAAATTGGGGCGGGGGGATAGTCAATACTGAGGAGAACTGCAACAAGTTATAGGAGGACATTAATAAACTTGCAGAATGGGCATATAATTGGCAAATGACGTTCAACACAGATAAATGTGAGGTATTACATTTTGGTAGGAAGAATAGGGAGGTCACTTGTAGGTGGGGTAGAGGAACAAAGAGATCTAGGAGTACAAATACACAAATCACTAAAATTTGCGACACAGGTTAGCAAGGACATAAAAAAAGCAAACCAAGCACTAGGGTTTATTTCTAGAGGGATAGAATTGAAAAGTAGGGAAGTTATGCTAACCTGTATCGAACCTTGGGGCGCGATCTTGCCAGCCCTGGGGAGGCGGGTATGGAGGCAGGACTGCCGGGAAAATGGCAGAATCTGGGGGCGGGTGCCCGTTTCCCCCCCCCCCCCCAACCCGCCTCCATGCCATCTTCCCAGGAGGCGGGTAGCCGACCTCCTTGAGGCAGGAAGGGGATTACAGCCACTTAACTGCCTGTTAACAGGTAGTTAGCAGGCAGTTAAGAGGATTATCCCCATTTTTCCAACAGAGGTGCGGGCTTCCCGACGTCGGGAAACCCCGCCGGGGTCACCGAGGCGAGCAGTGGGTCTGCGGGGGTCTGCGGGGTGCAAAAGTGCGATGTAAAGGTAAGTGATGGGTGCAAGTGTGGAGAGGTAAGTATGTGAGGTGAGTGAAAAGTGATAGAAAATGTTTATTTACCTTTGTTTCTTCCTGCAGGCTTCAACAGTTGGGGATGCGGAGAGTCTTGCATCTCACCGACAGAGATGACAGATGGCTGCTGCATTCTCCGATGCAACAACCATCAAATTTCTGCCAAAGAAATAGGTTTGATGAGTCTTGAACACAGGGACTCATCAAACAACATAGAATGTCAGTGTTTAACAGCTTCACAGAGCTGCCAAATGATGACAATTCATCTGTCAAAATTTTTTGACAAATGAAACGTCATACGCTGACGTTCTCTGTAACCGGCTTCCCCTTATTAGGCCTGCTAAGCCTGTTGGGTGGGCTTAACAAGGTCAATCAAGGGAAAATAGCGTGGGTTGGCCACAAGTCGATGGAGGCGGGACTAAAACCCGACAAGCAGCAGTCCCGCCTCCAACGCTCCCCCATTGGCAAAATCGCTCCCTTGGTTAGACCACACTTAGAGTACTGCGTGCAGTTCTGGTTGCCATATAATAAAAAGTATATAGAGGCACTGGAGAGGGTGAAGAGAACATTTACAAGGATGATACCAGAAATGCGAGGGTATACATATCAGGAAAGGATGAACAGGCTGGGTCTCTTTTCTCTTGAGAATGCTGTAAGTTTACCAAACCAGACTGCAGGGTTTTCATTTGTTAATTCTTATGTCTCAATTTTGTTTTTACAGTCCATAAATTTAGACTTAACTTTTGCTTTGGATTAAATGTTTGTTGTTTAAATGTTGTTTTTAATGTTTTCTGTCAGTCTAGAGTTTATCAGCTTATCTCTGTCTGAATCTTTCTACTTGCTTATTAGTGTCTGTCATATAATTGGAGGGGTGACCTAATAGAGGTCTTTAAAAAGGTTTTGATAGAGTATATACAGAGAGAATGTTTCCACTTGTGGGGAAGAGCATAACTAGAGGCCATCAATATAAGATAGTCACCAAGAAATCTAATAGGGAATTCAGAAGAAACTTCTTTACCCAAAGAGAGGTGAGAATGTGGAACTCGCTACCACAGGGAGTGGTTGAAATGAATAGTATAGATGCATTTAAGGGGAGGCTTATATACAAGCATATGAGGGAAAAGGGAATAGAGGGTTATGCTAATAGATTTAGATGAGGAAAGACAGGAGGAGGCTCAAGTGGAGCATAAACGCCGGCATGGACTGGTTGGGCCAAATGGCCTGTTTCTGTGCCGTATATCCTATGTAATCCTATGTAAATAATTGACGGTAAATAGTTCATCAATATCTCAAAAGCTTTTTCATGTCTTTAATTATTTGTGATATTTGTGACTGGTCTAAAACAAAGACAAAAAATGGATTTCAGAAGAGCTCCAATGCACTTTACCATGTTCAGAGATGATTATGCTTTCATTACCTTTTCACCAAGGCATAACTATATTGCCAAGCCATATGATCTTATTTGTTGAATTGCAGCACCAGTTTGGGTGAATATAATTTATTTCCATTTTTTATTCTAAATACTGTGTGCTTTATCCTTGTTTGCTTCACTAAAATACTGTCAATTCAATTGTAGGTTTTAAGATGAGAAGACGCCATGTAGTTAGAGAGCCCACTGGCAATGCTGGAAGATGTCCACACCTTATAGAAGCCATTCATTGTGAGGAGCCAGTCTGCTATCATTGGCATCTGCTTGAAGAGAGCCTCTGTGTGGCAGAAAATAATCGAACATGTGGGCGAGGTATCTATAACCAAAGGATTTTGTGCAAGAATAATCAAGGTTAGTTGTGTACTGACTCAGTTCAGATTGAGAATGCTGTAAGTTTACCAAACCAGACTGCAGGGTTTTCATTTGTTAATTCTTATGTCTCAATTTTGTTTTTACAGTCCATAAATTTAGACTTAACTTTTGCTTTGGATTCAATGTTTGTTGTTTAAATGTTGTTGTTAATGTTTTCTGTCAGTCTAGAGTTTATCAGCTTATCTCTGTCTGAATCTTTCTACTTGCTTATCAGTGTCTGTCTGAATGTAAAACAGATTTCCAAAATAGCTTGATTGAAAAGATAGATAAGCGAAACCATGACTTGTTACTTTGGTTAGTCACAAGCCTTGAATTTCCTGTTCAGTGTTAATAAAAACAAATCTGCATAAATTAGATTAAGCCTTGATCCAAAGCAACCTTGAATTTAATTTCTGCCCTTTAAGTGGTTACAGAGAAAGCATTGAACAAGCAGCAGATGAAATTTAACTTTCAGAATCACCCAATGTTTTTAGGAGATTAAATGGCCGCTTCCTCAGTCATGGGGATAAAACTGGCTCTGCTTTCCACGCTCCTGTGTGCTTCCATGCAACTCGAGTGACCCAAGGCGTCAGACCGTTTAAATATTTTGAATATGTTCTCTGTATAGGTTGAACCTTGTGCAGGGAGCTTTTAAAAGGGATGCTCGTGAAATTCGAAGCATCCAGCCCATAAAATGACCACTTCAAGCTAAGTGGCTGCACTTGAATTTTTTTTTCGAAAGGCTGAAAATAATGTTTATGTCTTTGTGATCCTTGTCAAAGGTTGCATAAAGGGGGTAGAAGTTGCAGGCAAAAATGAAGGCAAAGTTGAATAATGACAAGGCACAAAATGGAGTCCATGTGGCAAGTGTTGAAGCAGTGCAGCCTCACTGATCTGTTGTTTGATGGCTGACAAAGTTGATGTGCTGGGTCATGAGGTGGCTGTGAGGAGGCTTATCCTGATTAATACTTCAGAACATCTCCCCACATGACGGCAATGCAGCATATCGACAAGGATAGCAGACAGATTGAATGTTGTCTACAGTATCTGTTATACCTGGAAATAGATGCAGGATAGAACGCTAACTATTGGTGTCTCAAGCGTTCTAATCCATAAGTCAGCTTGTTAGTGTTTCGCAAGAAAAAGCAGCTTTTTTCACTGGGATTGAAGGTTGTCAGTATAAGTCAATCAGATCAGTTGGAGGGGAGGATTGGAAGCTGTCAGAACCAATTCATCCAATGTCACTTTCTCCCATTGATGATTGCACATGAACTTGAGTTAGAAAAGTTTTTAAGATGAGCTCACAGTCAGTCACAAGTGGATTTATTTAGTGCTTGTCCCCTCAGAAATAGGCTGCTAACATGCAACTTTAGAAAAATATTTTTCTCTAAGGAACTTTCTGGGACATAGCCAAATGTTGCCTTATGTGAAGGTTTATTTTCAATCTGTTTGCAATCTCTTTTTTGGTGATGTTCCCTGGTGGAATGCAAAAGTGCCAGGGTTTGGTGATAAAATTAGGAGTGGGCGTAGAGTGGTGATGAGTTATCCACAGGATCTTACTAAGATGTACTACTGTGATATGTTACATACAGTGTTACATCGAGTGTACAGCACAGAAACAGACCATTCGGCCCAACTGGTCTATGCCGATGTTTATGCTCCACTTGAGTCTCCTCCCATCCTACGTCATCTAACCCTATCAGCATATCCTTCTATTCCTTTCTCCCTCATGTGCTTATCTAGCTTCCCCTTAAATGCATCTATGCTATTTGCCTCAACTACAGATTTTTGGTTTGTTCATGAATGCAGTGCCTGGTTACATTCTTTAGGCCTTCATATACATCATTTTTCTTTAATGATTACTAGTTTAGACTAGTGTTTAATTTGCAATCAGTATTTCAGGTCTGTCAACGTAGTTGTGAGCTATACCTAAAATGTTGTTGCAATGACGGTTAAAAGCATCAAGTTATATTTCTCGTATGCCGCAGGGGCAGTAAGTGGCATTAATGTATTGTTCTCCTCTTGCTTAGCCTCTTCTTTTTATTTTTCTCATTCTCTGTCTTCCTGGCTGTGGAGTTTTCCTGAAGAATAAGAGAAAGCAGCAAATATCTATGGAGGTCCCAACATTCATACCAGCAGTGAAAGTCCTCAATTAAAATGATAGGCCAGTGACTGAAGGCCAGAGAAGTCTTGAGCTTATGTCTGTTAAGTTAGTTAATAGTCTATTAAATAGAGGCATGGCAGGGCACTTCAGTCCCGTGGAATGCACATGTTGTGACATGTGGGAACTCCAGGATGCGTCCCGTGTCCTGGACAACTACATGTACAGGAAGTGTCATCAGCTGGAGGAACTCGAGCTCCGGGTTTTGGAGCCTTTAAAGAGGAGATGGTTCAGGTATAGTCGAGGTACATTCCCACGAGGGGGAAAGGTAGGGCAACCAAAGCCAGAGCTCCCTGGATGACGAAAGAGATAGAGAATAAGATGAAGCAGAAAAAGGGGGCGTATGACAAATGTCAAGTGAGAACCAGGCTGAATATAGAAAGTTCAGAGGGGAAGTGAAAAAGGAAATAAGTGGGGCAAAGTGAGAGTATGAGAATAGACTGGCAGCTAACATAAAAGGGAATCCAAAAGTCTTCTATAGGCATATAAATAGTAAATGGGTAGTAAGAGGAGGGGTGGGGCTGATTAGGGACCAAAAAGGAGACCTATGCATGGAGGCAGAGGGCATGGCTGAGGTACTAAATGAGTACTTTGCATCTGTCTTTACCAAGGAAGAAGATGCTGCTAAAGTCATAGTGAAAGAGGAGGTAGTTGTGATACTGGATGGGCTAAAAATTGATAAAGAGGAGCTACTAGAAATGCTGGCTGTACTTAAAGTAGATAAGTCACCAGGACCAGATGGGATGCATCCTAGGATGCTGAGGGAAATGAAGGAGGAAATTGCGGAGGTACTGGCCATAATCTTCCAATCCTCCTTAGATATGGGGGTGGTGCCAGAGGACTGGAGAATTGCAAATGTTACACCCTTGTTCAAAAAGGTGTATAAGGATAAACTCAGCAACTTTAGGCCAGTCAGTTTAACCTCGGTGGTGGAGAAGCTTTTAGAAACAATAATCCAGGACAGAATTAACAGTCAGTTGGACAAATGTGGATTAATTAAGGAAAGCCAGCACGGTTTTGTTAAAGGCAAATCGTGTTTAACTAACTTGATTGAGTTTTTTGATGAGGTAACAGAGAGGGTTGATGAGGGCAATGTGGTTGACACCATTTAAAAATTTGCAGATGACACAAAACTTGGAAGTATCGTGAACAGTGAGGAGGATAGTGATAGACTTCAAGAGGACATAGACAGGCTGGTGGAATGGGCAGACATGTGGCAGATGAAATTTAACGCAGAAAAGTACGAAGTGATACATTTTGGTAAGAAGAACGAGGAGAGGTAATATAAACTAAAGGGTACAGTTTTCAAGGGATTGCATGATCAGACAGACCTGGGGGTATATGTGCACAAATTGTTGAAGGTGGCAGGACAGATTGAGAAAGCAGTTGAAAAAGCATACGGGATCCTGGGCTTCATAAATAGAGGCATAGAGTACAAAAGCAAGGAACTTATGAAGAACCTGTATAAAACACTGGTTCGGCCTCAAAACACTGGTTCGGCCTCAGCTGGAGTATTATATCCAATTCTGGGCACCACACTTTAGGAGGGATGTGAAGGCCTTAGAGAGGGTGCAGAAAAGTTTTACACGAATGGTTCCAGGGATGAGGGACTTAATTTACGTGGATAGACTGGAGAAGCTGGGGTTGTTCTCCTTAGAGCAGAGAAGGTTGAGAGGAGATTTGATAGAGGTATTCAAAATCATGAAGAGTCTAGACAGAGTAGATAGAGTGAAACTGTTCCCATTGGCGGAAGGGTCGAGAACCAGAGGACTCAGATTTAAGGTGATTGGCAAAAGAACCAAAGGCGACATGAGGTAAAACTTATGATCTGGAATGCACTGCCTGAAAGGGTGGTAGAGGCAGATTCAATCGTGGCTTTCAAAAGGGAATTGGATAAGTACCTGAAGGACAAAATATTTGCAGGGCTACGGGGAAAGGGTGGGGGAGTGGGACGAGCTGAAGTGCTCTTGCAGAGACCCAGCACGAGTTCAACGGGCCGAATGGCCTCCTTCTGTGCTGTAACCATTCTATGACTCTGTGGGGGAAAAATTGGGTTGCTTTGTGTCTCCCGTTAGCGCCCCGGGGGTGTGCTAACGGGGGGCGCAAAGTGTCTAGCACCTGGGCACGGCACCGCTAACGCCTCCCGCGAAATTCAATGGGAGGTTAGAGGCGGCAGTAGCCGTTAGCGCCCCGGCCGCAAACTTCAGTTGCGCCCCCCGAGCTACCCCTGGATGATATGTCCGACAGGGTCAGGGTGGCGTTTCTGCCGCGGCACAAATTAAAGGGCAAGTGCCGGGTGGCCATTTTTTTGGGCCACCTGACAGCACCTGCCCCCTTGCGCTTTCTCATGCTGGGTGCTGGCTGCGATCGGTCAGCCCGGCACTCCTCTTGAATGCCGAGCAGTTTTCCCGGCACTCCGCTCCCCAGTGGTCCAGCAGGACCCCGGTGCACTCTGCGCTAGGCCCTTCTCCTTTAATCAGGCGAGGGAGGCTTGTAATACCGTGGCGCTGCTGCACGTAGCGCCGCGATATTGAATGGTTCCGCCCCAGGAAGGAGGGGGAGCGCTTCCAGTAGCACCACGCCTCCTGCTTCGGGCGTTACCACTCAATTTACGGCACAGGGGCGCAAACTAAAAGTAGCGCCCCGGCGAAGTTAACGCCCCAAAGGGTGCGCGACTGAATTTTTTCCCATGATTCTATGAAGCGCTCTGAATAACTGGCACAATGCATACAAGTGGGAGATTGAGAAGCTCCAGCATGTACATATTGTGCCACGTGAGACTCTGCCAAATGTGAGAGGTCTGTCGGGTTTGGTACTTTGGCTTTAGTGGAATACTCCGAATAACATTTCAGAATCTCTGCTAAGTGACTCCACTGCTTGATTCCAGGGAACTTTGTTTGGTGTTTGTACAGTGTGGAATATACACATAGCTTATCTTCTGTGCTCAATGGAAAATTATTTTAAAAGGACATCATCCCCCTAAAAGGTAGTTTGGAATTTTTTTTTGTTCCTGTTCCATTTTCATTACAACACGGCCTTGAGCAAGTTACATGACAATTAATTATCTCATTACAAAGAAATAAACAGTTTTACCAAGCACTTTTCTATGAAGACACTGCGGGGGGAAAATTCAGTTGGTTTGCGCCTCCCTTTAGCGCCTTAAGAGGGCGCTAATGGGGCGCAAAGCAACCAGCGCCCGGGCGCAGCGATGTCTGCACCGCTTGTGAAATTGAACAGACATTTCGCGGCGGCGCTAAACAATACCACCCCGATCTCCTGCGCCCGCAGATCTTGACGTCATTCAAGCGTGCAACGCCCTCGTGGCGCCCCGGACCGGATATTGAGTGGTGCCCCCCCTCCTTTCCGCCTGGTGCAAGCAACGACAGGTAGACTGGAACGTTTCCCAGTCAGTGTGGGGCTGGGGGGGGGCACTATTTAAAGGCGGCCTCTTCCTGGCTTTTTCTGTGGTAGACATTTTTGCACCACTCATTCTGACAGAGACAGAGATTCTGAGAGAGAGAAGGAGAGACTTCTGCATAGAGTCAACGCTGTGTCAAGTAGTTTTGGCTACTGAGCATCACTTTGCAGGTACTTTTGTTTTTGACCTTCATTACTTTGATTGCCAAGAGACTGTGGGGGCTGCACTGATTCGGGGCGTCGTCCTGCGCCTGCAGAATCGGAGGCCACAGAGACGCAGAGAGAGAATGGCAATCATGGCCAGACGGAGGAAGGCCAACAGGCCTCTGTACAGGAGACCTTACCCTCCCAGGTTATTTCGCCAACAATTCTCCTACATTAATTTGTCTGAGGAGCAGTGTTTGCGCAGGCTGCGCTTCAGCAAGGAGGTGGTCACTGAGCTCTGCCACCTGCTGCAACCAGATCTGCAGCCTCAACTGAGGACCAGGACGTCTCTGTCAGTGGCAGTGAAGATCACAGTGGCTCTGAACTTTTATGCCACCGGCTCCTTTCAAGCAGCTACTGAGGACATCGTCAATATCTCCCAGTTCGCGGTCCATTGCTGCATCCGTCAGGTCACAAATGCCCTCTATAAAAGGAGACACCAGTACATCTCTTTCCTGATGTCCCGGGCCAAACAGCATGAACGGGCATTGGGCTTTGCGAGGATAGCGGGCTTCCCCATGGTGCAGGGCTCATGAGAATGCAGAGGATTTCTGCAACCGCAAGGGATTCCACTCCTTAAACGTCCAGTTGGTCTGTGACCACAGAGAGCTGATACTCGCTGTCAATGCCTGTCCGCTATCCTGGCAGCAGCCACGATGCATTCATCCTGCGCCAGACTGCTGTGGCAGAACTTTTCCAGGCACCGCATCACCCAAGTGGTTGGCTCCTCGGGGACAAGGGTTATTCACTGTGCACCTGGCTGATGACACCGCTCCGTAACCCCAACACCCCTGCTGAGCTGCGGTACAACAAGAGCCATCTCGCCACCAGGAACATTGTTGAGCACACAATCGGCGTGCCCAAGCAACGGTTCCGCTGTCTGGACCACAAAGGAGGAGCCCTGCAGAACTCGCCTGAGTGAGTCTCCCTCTTCATAGTTGTGTGCTGCATGCTGCATAACCTGGCAATCCTCAGGACCCAGCTAATGCCACCAGGCCTTGGAGCACCACCGGAGGAAGAGGAGGAGGATGATCATCAGCAGCACCAAGGCGGGAGGGAGGCCCACAATGTTGAAACTGGAAGGGCCATCCGTCAACGGCTGATAGCAAGCCGCTTCTAGGCCCCTGCTGAGGAAATGGCTTCTGCCATTGAGAACAACATGAATGAAACCAACCCGCAACCCCTAAGCCGGCCAAGGCAGCAATGATTCCAAAGACCAAACATGTACATTTTGAATACAAAAACGTATTTATTTTACAAACTCTGTGTGTGTCATTTCTTCATGACAAACTAATAGAAAGAAACACAAAAAAACAGTCATTAACATAACTGGTTCTCACAACCTGGAGATAATGTCCAAAACACTAAACAAAAGTTTGAACACGAACCTCAGCCTTTAATAAAAAATTGATAAACATTTTGTCACACCTCCTACTTTTTGCCCTTCGAGGGTGATCTCCTTCCCTTGCGCACTTCCCCCCTTCCCACCCTACTGCTCCTCCGTAATGGGGCCCCAGTAGCTGCAGCAAGGCTTGTGGAAGGCTGCTGATTGTCAGAACCTGAGACTGCAGATGCCCTTGAAGGACGGCCTCGACCAGCTCTGGGCCTGGAGGGCCCGGCTGCAGACTGCACCAACTCTGCATGAGCGGCAGCAGTCTGTCCTATAGGCAGTGGCAAGTGCAGTGGAGAAGTGACAGTGGTGGCAGCAGGAATGCGGTTATCTTGAGAGAGGACAGCAACTCCCTGCTCGACCGACACACTGGCACTCCCACGGGGCAGCACATCAGCATCCGGAGTAATCTGCTGGAGCACAGATTGTTGGCCTGCTGCGGCGCGGTGAGAGCCCGGGGAAATGTGTCCGAACCAGCGAGAATGGCCGCAGTCAGTGCTCGCGTGGCCTCAATCTGAGTCTGCATGAGAGCAGTCTGAGATGGGTTCATGGCAGCCAGTGACTGAATTGCAGCACTAAGCTTTAGCGTGGCATCCGCCTGTGCTACAGCGAAGTGCTCGACACTCCTTGCCAGTGATTCAATGCATTCGGGCACCCTTCCCACTGCACCCATGAGCTCAGTGTGCATGTCCACCGCCTGGGTGTTCATTTCAGAGATGAGCTGCTCCTCCTCTGCGTCCAGTGCAGTAGGACTCGCTGGCCTACTCTCCCTCGGGGGAGAAGGCCCCCGAGCTTCCCTACCCCCATGGTGTTGCTGCAGCCCGCTGGGTCCTGGAGCATCACCCTCATCAGACCCTTTCCCCCTGCTCCCCTCCAAGGTAGGCGTGTTCCCAGTGTGGGCATGGGCTTCCTCGGGAGAGGGTGACGCTGATGCTCCGACTTCCTCTTCCTCCCACTGGCAGCTTCAGGGCCCGTCTCCTCAGCTGGTGAATCACCATCTGAAAGCAGGGAGGTACAAGAGTGGCATTAGCGTCAGGACAGGGTGGCAGTAAGGGAGGAATGAGTGCAGCGATTTAGTAAGTTGGATTGAAAGTGTCAAAGGCTGGAGTTGTGAGGGACAAGTGGAAGGTGAGAGGACAAAAAGGTGATGACCTTACCATTGCTGTCCAGAACGGGGTCGGCCTCTCCAGGGGCGACGGGACCAATCACCTGGCTTGCCACAATCCTGTGGACGCGCGCCTCAAGATTGCTGAGGGGTTGGAGCTGAGGCCGCCCTCCACCCGTCCGTTGCTGCTGTCTCCTATTATGAGGTTTTAAGACCCTCTGGCCATTGAGTGAGGTTGAGATGGAGGGATGGAGAGGTATTGAAAAAAAGCCACTCACCCTGATGACCCGAGTGAGGTCGTTGAACTTTTTTCGACATTGAGTATGTCTCCTGGGCACCATGCTCCTGGAGGAGACGTTCTGAGCCACCTCCCTCCACACTCTTCTGTACTCGTGCGGCAAAGGCCTCCTGCCACTCTCTGGGTACAGTATTGATCTTCTGCGCGCCACCGCGCCAACCAGAGCCTCCAAGTCCCGCTCCATGAAGCGCTGAGCTCGTTCTCTCACCCTCTCCGTAGTCCTTGGCTGGAAGATTTAGGCACAGGTCTCTCCAGGCCGAGATTCAAGGCTCCAATGAGCAGGTTGTGGCTGGAGAGCAAGATCGACCCTCCCCTTTAAGAACTGGCCGGCGCCAGTGTGTCTGTGTTCCATCGCTAACTGACATCACCTGCGCTGCGCCAGCGCTCTGAGGTAGCGCCTCACTCCTCGGCCTTTGCGCCTTAAGACAGGTGTGCAGCGCCTGATTTAGCGCTCCAATCACCTCCAGGGGCGATAAAAGCCAAGTTTGCAGTTGGAGGCGATAATTAGCGGCAGGCGCTAAACTTTGCGCCTGGCCGATAATCGCGCCCCAAACGGGGCGATACTGAATTTTTCCCCCTGCCTCTTTAAAGCAGCTTAGAACTAAGGGCCCATTTCCTGTGCCCATAAAATTAAGATTTTCTTTTACCTTTCCTTTATTAATAATTGCAAGTGACTAAATATTAATACCTCTTTTTGTCACATTCAAAATTATCCACAGAGTAATCAGAAAAGCAGAATACTCGCAGGATGTGTGTTTATACTATATTAAGACCAGACTCTGAATGTTCGGAATAGTGGAATACCCAAGTCATGTAACTAGGTTTTGTTGAAAGAATTTTTCCGGATACACCTTAAGATGTAAGTATGACACGATTTCCAGTTGTAATTAGCAGCTGGAAAGTGTGCCATGCTGCAGTCAAAGTGTAACACTTTGTGCATCTACTTGGTATATGAAAAATTTACGGGGAAAAATTCGGTTGATTAGCGCCTCCCGTTAGCGGCCTAAGAGGGCGCTAACGGGGCGCAAAGCAATTAGCGCCCGTGCGCAACGATGTTTGCGCCACTCGCAAAATTGACTAGACATTTTGCGGCAGCGCTAAACACTACCGCCACGATCTCCTGCGCCCGCAGATTGTGACGTCAGTCAAGTGTGCAACGCCCCGGACCAGATAATGAGTGGCCCCCCCTGCCTTTCCGCCTGCCGCTAGCAACGATAGGTAGAGGGGAACGTTTTGCAGTCGGGAAGGGGCTGGGGGAGCGCTATTTAAAGGCGGCCTCTTCCTGCCTTTTTTTGTCAGAGACATTTTTGCACCACGTATTCTGAGAGAGAGAGAGACTTCTGGAGAGATTCAACGCTGTGTAAAGGAGTTTTGGTTACTGAGCAGCACTTTTCAGGTTCTTTTGGATTTGACCTTCCTTGCATCGATTTAGAAGAGACTTTGGGGGCTGCACTGATTCGGGGCGTCGTCCTGCACCTGCAGAATCGGAGGCATCAGCGACGCAGAGAGAGAGTGGCAAACATGGCCAGATGGAGGAGGGCCAACAGGTCTCTGCACAGGAGACCTTACCCTCCCAGGTTATTCCAGGAGCAATTCTCCTACATTAATTTGTCTGAGGAGTAGTGTTTGCGCAGGCTGCGCTTCAGCAAGGAGGTGGTCACTGAGCTCTGCCACCTGCTGCAACCAGATCTGCAGCCTCAACTGAGGACCAGGACGTCTCTGTCGGTGGCAGTGAAGGTCACAGTGGCTCTGAATTTTTATGCCAGCGGCTCCTTCAAGCATCTACTGGGGATATCACCAATATCTCCCAGTTCGCGGTCCATTGCTGTATCCGGGAGGTCACAAATGCCCTCTATAAAAGGAGACGCCAGCACATCTCTTTCCTCATGATCCGGGCCAAACAGCATGAACGCGCATGTGGCTTTGCTTGGGTAGCGCAGGGCGCCATTGATTGCATGCATGTGGCATTGCGGGCACCGCATGAAAATGCAGAGGTTTTCCGAAACAGAAAGGGCTACCACTCCTTAAATGTCCATTTGGTCTGTGACCACAGACAGCTGATACTCACCGTCAATGCCCGCTATCCTGGCAGCAGCCACGATGCTTTCATCCTGTGCCAGACTGGTGTGCCAGAGCTTTTCCAGGCACCGCATTAGCCAAGTGGTTGGCTCCTTGGGGACAAGGGTTATCCACTCTGCACTTGCTGATGACACCGCTCTGTAACCCCAACACCCCTGCCGAGCTGCGGTATAATGAGAGCCATATCGCCACCAGGAACATAATTGAGCAGACGATCGCCGTGCTCAAGCAACGGTTCCGCTGTCTGGACCACTCAGGAGGAGCCCTGCAGTACTCTCCTGAGCGAGTCTCCCTCTTCATAGTTGTATGCTGCATGCTTCACAACCTGGCAATCCTAAGGACCCAGCCAATGCCACCAGGGATTGGTGCACCACCGGAGGAGGAGGAGGAGGAGGAGGAGGAGGATGAAGAGAAGGAGGAAGATGAGGACGAGGATGAGGAGGATGATCAGCAGCAGCACCAAGGTGGGAGGGAGGCCCACAATGTTGCCACTGCAAGGGCCGTCCGTCAATGGCTGATAACAAGCCGCTTCTAGGCTCCTCTTCAGAAGATGGCTTCTGGCATGGAGAACAACATCATAGAAAGCAACCCGCACCCCCTATAGCCGGCCAAAGCTGCAATGATTTTCCAAAGGCCAAACACGTAAATTTTGAATACAACAACTTTTTTATTTAACAAACTCTGTGTGTGTCATTTATTCAGGACAAACAATTAGAAACAAACACAACAAATCATGAATTAACAGAACTGATTCTCACAAGCTGGAGAAAAACGCCAAAACAGTAAACAAATGTTATCAGACGAACCTCGACCTTTACTATAAACATTCCCACCATTTATTTAGACCTCCTACTGTTTGCCCTTCGAGGGTGATCTCCATCCCCTGTGCACTTCCCCCCTTCCCACCCTACTGCTCCTCCGTAATGGGGCCCCAGTAGCTGCAGCAAGGCTGGTGGAAGGCTGCTGAATGTCAGATGCTGAGACTACAGATGCCCTTGAAGGACGCCCTCGAACAGCTCTGGGCCTGGAGGCCCCGGCTGCAGACTTCACCAACTCTGCATGGGCGGCAGCAGTCTGGGCTGGCTGTGTTGCAGGCGGTGGCAAGTGCAATGGGGAAGTGCCAGTGGTGGGAGCAGGAATGCTGTCATCCTGAGAGAGGACAGCACCTTCCTGCTCGACCGACACACTCCCATGGGGCAGCACCTCAGCATCCAGAGCAATCTGCTCGAGCTCAGATTGCAGGCCTGCTGCGGCACCGTGAGAACCCCGGGGCAATGTAGCCGAACCAGCGACGATGGCAGCAGTCAGTGCTTGCGTTACATCAATCTGAGACTGCATGAGAACAGTCTGAGATTGGATCGCAGCAGCCAGTGACTGAATTGCAGCACTAAGCCGTTGCATTGCGTCGGCCTGTGCTGCAGCGGAGTGCCCCACACTCCTTGCCAGTCCATCAATGCTTTCGGGCACCCTTGCCATTGCACCCATGAGCTCAGTGTGCATGTTCAAGGCCTGGCTATTCATTTCCGCGATGACGCGCTCCTCCTCTGAGTCCAGTGCAGCAGGACTCGCTGGCCTGCTCTCCCTCCAGGGAGATGGCCCCCGAGCTTCCCTACCCCCATGGCATTGCTGCAGCCCGCTGGGTCCCGGAGCTTCACCCTCATCAGACCCTTCCCCCCTGCTCCCCTCCAGGGAAGAGGTGGTCCCAGTGTGGGCATGGGCTCCCTTGGGAGACGCTGGCGCTGAGGCTCCGGCTTCCTCTTCCTCCTCACCTGGGCCGTCGCTCCCACTGCTTGGTTGAGGGTCAGGCTGCTCAGCTGGTGGTTCACTATCTTAAAGCAGGGAGGTACAAGAGTGGCTTTAGCGTCAGGACAGGGGGGCAGTAAGGGAGCAAGGACTGGAGAAATTTAGTAAGTTGGATTGAAAGTGTAAAAGGCTGGTGTTGTGAGGGGCAAGTGGAATGAGAGAGGAGAGAAAGCTGATGAACATACCATTGCTGTCCACAAGGGGGTTGACCTCTCCAGTGACCACGGCACCTATCACCTGGCTGGTAATGATCCTGTGGACACGCGCCTCCAAATCGCTGAGGGTCTGCAGCTCAGCCGGCCCTCCACCCGTCCGTTGCTGCTGGTGCCTGTTGTGAGATAGCTTGGCCTGCAAGAAAAAGGACGGCATCTGAGTAAATGTGCAGCCATGTGCTTGCCTGATGTGCCTCCCATAGTTGAATAGCCCTTAATGTATGCAGTCATGTGCTTGCTTGATGTGCCTCCCATAGTTGAATAGCCCTTAATGTATGCAAGGTGTGGCATGTGCGTGTGTGTTTTATGAGATGGCCATAGGTCTTGGATGAGTGTTGGGCATTTGGGGTTTTTAAACCCTCTGGGCACGGAGTGAAGTTGAGGTGGAGGGATGTAGAGGTATTGAAAAGCAACCACTCACCCTGACCACCCGAGTGAGGTCGTTGAACTTCTTCCGACATTGTGTGTGGGTCCTGGGCACCATGCTCCTGGAGGAGACGTGCTGAGCCACCTCCCTCCACACTCTTCTATATTCGCGTGGCGATTGTCTCCTGCCACTCTGTGGGTAGAGTACTGACCTTCGGCGCTCCACTGCGCTAACCAGAGCCACCAAGGCCCGCTCCATGAAGCGCTGAACTCGTTCCCTGGGCCTCCATTCTTCTTTGTAGCAGAATTCAAGTTCAGGTCTGTCCAGGCCGAGATTCAAGGCTGCATTGAGCAGGGTGTGGCTGGAGAGCAAGATCGACCCTCCCCTTTAAGAACTGGCCGGCGCCAGTGTGTCTGTGTTCCATCGCTAACTGACATCATCTGAGCTTCGCCAGCGCTCTGAGGTAGCGCCTCACTCCTTGGCGTTAGCGCCTTAAGAGAGGCATGTAGCGCCTGATTTAGCGCTCCAATCACCACCAGGGGCGATAGAAGCCAAGTTTGCAGTCGGAGGCGATAATTAGCGCCAGGCGCTAAACCTTGCGCCTGGCCGATAATTGCGCCCCAAACGGGGCGATACCGAATTTCTCCCCCTACGAGTCTCAGTTTAGCAGAATTTTATGATGTGGAAATACGTATTTTTCAACTGCCTCCATGTGCACAGTCTGGCACAGTTGGCATTAATGGTGACATCAATAATTAATGTCGAAACTTCTAAGCCCACAGATAGGCTTCTTTTGGGAAAGGTTGCTCTGGAGTGTTGAATAGGGTAGCTGTCCTTTGATCCATCAGATACCTCCACTTCTCTGAGTGCAAAAACTGTGCAATTTTTGCTTGTTAAGACTCTGTCACAGATTCATTGCAAGTTTTAGCTTGCGTATATCTTTAGATTGTGGCTAAACCAGACTCGACTCTAAATGGGACAATTTGGGACAGGGTTTAAAGTGGGTTCCATGAGCGTCCAGCAGTTCCATGATGCTGCACTTCCGCTGGCGGAGTGGACTCCTGGAATTTTGGGCTCCTCATTTTGTGTTACAAACATTAACTGGCAGACAGTGACTTTGTGTTATCTGAGTGCTTTTCCTATTTTATTGCAAGTAACTTTAAAATAATCAACAGTGAGGTGCCTTCTGGTCAGGTGTTGGAGAACATTTCTGTCTTACAGAAAAAAGTAGTGAAATGACCAAACTTGTCATCAGCCAAGCACTCGATTTATTCTGATCTTTTCAATCTTGGTTGCATCCTGAACTGTGGCCTGTAGCTTTTCACCTAGGTGTTGCAGTTAAAAAGAATTCCCATTATGTTGAAAAAATATGCAAAAACACTGCACAACTGTGCCAAGAACATCTGTTAAAAAAGCAGCCCCTGTCTGTAACTACAGGCTTTGTTTACTCCTTATCAAGAGGAATAAAATATGACTGCAGACTTGTCTTTTAAGAAACTGGATTCAGCTTCTGCTTCATTTTCAGAATCAGTAGCAGTGACCAACTCTGCATCCAATTAAGCATTGACCATCGTAGTCAGTGATCTATTAACTACCTATTATTATTAAAGGTGTGTGGAGTGTTAAGATATAATTATAGTGGCACCTGTATAACCATCTGTCAATAAGATTTGATACCTGCAGCTGAGAAGACTGCTCTTGATGTTATTTCTACTCACTCTTGTGGCCTATTGTCACCATTCCATTGCCAGATGCAGCGTTTTTTTTATCTCTTAGGGAAAATGTGCAGCTGAGCCATAAATAATGTACAGGTAGTTGCAGATTCTTTGTAAATGTCAGCCAATACGTACGCGATTCAGACTTCAGCGAGCAGTGACATCTTACACAGCCAGTTGTTTTTAACTTGTCTTCTGCATCAAATCAAATTACAATCCATATTACATACATAATAACGCATCGGGGATTTTTTTTCTGGACACCTATCTTTGAACACACAAAGGTCTTTTCCATATTTAAAATATCACATGTTCTCTGTGAGAATTCATTTCTGTAAATTTCAAATATTCAGTATTATAAATTGAATTGATGAATTGTTATTTGTTTTTATGGGATGTGGGCATCGCTGGCAAGGCCAGCATTTATTGCCCATCCCTAATTGCCCTTGAGAAAGTGGTGGTGAGCCGCTTTCTTGAACCGTTGCAGTCCGTGTGGTGAAGGTACTCCCACAGTGCGGTTAGGGAGGGAGTTCCAGGATTTTGACCCAGCGACGATGAAGGATCGGCGATATACTTCTAAGTCAGGATGGTGTGTGACTTGGAGGGGAACTTGGAGGTGGTGGTGTTCCCATGCATCTGCTGCCCTTGTCCTTCTAGGTGGAAGAGGCCGCGGGTTTGGGAGGTGCTGCCGAAGAAGCCTTGGCGAGTTGCTGCAGGGCATCTTGTAGATGGTACACACTGCAGCCACGGTACGCCGGTGGTGGAGGGAGTGAATGTTTAAGGTGGTGGATGGGGTGCCAATCAAGTGGGCTGCTTTGTCCTGGATGGTGTCGAGCTTCTTGAGTGTTGTTGGAGCTGCACTCATTCAGGCAAGTGGAGAGTATTCCATCACACTCCTTACTTGTGCCTTGTAGATGGTAGAAAGGCTTTGGGGAGTCAGGAGGTGAGACACTCGCCACAGAATACCTAGCCTATGACCTGCTCTTGTTGCCACAGTATTTATGTGGCTCGTCCAGTTAAGTTTCTGGTCAATGGTGACCCCCCAGGATATTGGTGGTGGGGGATTTGGCAATGGTAATGCCATTGAATGTCAAGGGGCAGTGGTTAGACTCTCGCTTGTTGGAGATAGTCATTGCCTGGCACTTCTGTGGCACAAATGTTACCTGCCACTTATCAGCACAAGCCTGAACGTCATTCAGGTCTTGTTGCATGTGGGCATGGGCTGCTTCATTATCTGAGGAGTTGTGAATGGCACTGAACACTGCAGTCATCAGCAAACATCCCCATTTCTGACCTTATGTTGGAGGGAAGGTCATTGATGAAGCAGCTGAAGATGGTTGGGCCTAGGACACTGCCCTGAGGATCTCCTGCAGCGATGTCCTGGGGCTGTGATGATTGACCTTCAATCACCACAACCATCTTCTTTTGTGCTAGGTATGACTCCAGCCAGTGGACAGTTTTCCCCCTGATTCCCATTGACTTCAGTTTTACTAGGGCTCCTTGATGCCAGACTCGGTTATATGCTCCCTTGATGTCAAGGGCAGTCACTCTCACTTCTCCTCTGGAATTCAGCTCCTTTGTCCTTGTTTGGACCAAGGCTGTAATGAGGTCGGGAGCCGAGTGGTCTTGGCGGAACCCAAACTGGGCATCAGTGAGCAGGCTATTGGTGAGTAAGTGCCGCTTGATAGCACTGTCGATGACACCTTCCATCACTTTGCTGATGATTGAGAGTAGACTGATTGGAATGTTGGCTTTCATTGCTAGGGGGATAGAATATAAAAATAGGGAGGTATTGCTTCAGTTGTACAAGGTATTGGTGAGACCGCACCTGGAATACTGCATACAGTTTTGGTGTCCTTACTTAAGGAAAGACATCCTTGCTCTCGAGGCAGTGCAAAAAAGGTTCACTCGGTTAATCCCGGGGATGAGGGGGTGGTCATATGAGGAGAGGTTGGGTAGATTGGGACTCTACTCATTGGAGTTCAGAAGAATGAGAGGCGATCTTATTGAAACATATAAGATTGTGAAGGGGTTGGATCGGGTGGATGCGGGGAGGATGTTCCCGATGACGGGTGAGACGAGAACTAGGGGACATAGTCTTAGAATAAGGGGCTGCTCTTTCAAAACTGAGATGAGGAGGAACTACTTCACTCAGAGGGTGGTAGGTCCATGGAATATGCTGCCACAAAAAGCTGTAGAAGCTACAACATTAATTAAATTTAAAACAGAAATAGACAGTTTCCTAGAAGTAAAGGGCATTAAGGGTTACGGGGAGCGGGCAGGAATTTGGACATGAGTCTAGGTTCGGATCGGTCATGGCCCTGTGGGTAGTGGAGCGGGCCCAGGGACTGTGTAGCCTGATTCTGCTCCTATTTCGTGTGTGCAATTCTGTTAGATGCAGGAGATGGTTCTGTGATAGATAGTAGATTGGCGGTTAGGATCAGATCAGCCATGATCTTATTGAATGGCGGAGCAGGCTCGAGGGGCCGATTGGCCTACTCCTGCTCCTATTTCTTATGTTCTTATGTTCTTATGATGGGGCGGTAATTGGTTGGATTGGATTTGTCCTGCTTTTTGTGAACAGGACATACCTGGGCAGTTTTCCACATTGTCGGATCGATGCCAGTGTTGTAGCTATACTGGAACAGCTTGGCTATTAAATTATAGCTACAGAGCTATTAAATATTAAGCCGAAAATAACACCTGGGAATGTTGAACTCTGTCTTAAAATAGTGATGCTGCAAAATATCCCAATAATACTTTTCTGCTAATTCTTCTCGGCTGCCAGGGATAGTTTCATTATTGTAATATTAGTGCTTAATTTTTTCGGTTACTAAAACAAATATTTCAAAAAGATTATGAAACTATGAAAAATCGATAAATGTTACTTCTCTTTTCATTATTATAATTATTTTCTATATTGTCTATTTACTTTTTACTTTACCCTATGTTCTTAGGATACATAACATCAAAATCCAATATTATCTCAAAATTAAACCCCTTACAATCTTTCTTTGGTAGACATCTGTTTTTGACCCTGAATCTTACATTTATAAAGAAAGACTTGTCTTAATAATGTTAAGATGGAATCTATAAAGGTATGAAAGCCAATTTTCCCATCCCAGCACTAAACTGGAGTGAAGCGACATCATACGAGATGAAGCTTTCAAGATTTTCTGCTGTAAGTCCTCATTAACCATGCATGGCGAGCTCCAAACCCATATTGGTCTTGGTGCTGGGACAGGTGGGCAGGAAATTGTGTACATCATCAGCCCTTAAAGAGGCTGCAGCCAACATTTAACAGGATATGGCTGATTAAAGGTATATGGGGTCAACAATTGTTTTGGACAAATGTGCAGGGCGGAAATAGTCCGTCGGCAAGTGATGAAATGACTGAGCACCCAAACATCCTATTTGATGGTTTGCCGAAGTGGAGGTGATGCTGTATGGGGTGGGTTCGGCACAGTTGTAATATTTGGCACTCAGGGGTACCCTCTCCAGAAGAACATAGCACTTCATTGCTGGAAATGGCATTCAGGCTGCATCACTTGGGAACAGATGTAGGAGAGCATGTGACATCCCATAAGAAAGCTGCCAAGGTAAGAGTACCCAACTATACCATTTACCAGGTAAATGGCCCAATATGAATGCCATGAAGTTTTAGCTGTCATCCATATTTACTACTCACCCATCGCTAAAGCGACACATAACTGTACAGCTCTTATGTTGCTTCTCATGCATGTCCATACTCCAACAAAGCACATATTTAAACTATTGTTTCCATTAACATTCTCACATTTTAAAGTCATGTTAAAGCTGCACGGTGCATAGTCACTTAGTGACACACATAATGGGTTGCAGGTTGGGAACATGTTTGTCACTATGTATATGAGCCCCTTCAACTTACAACATCTGACTACTGTGCTTTCATGACAAGATGATGTAATACAAGGGAAAAGACTGAAGTGGAGGAGGGCTCAGAAATTACAAGCCTTAAATTCCCTTGGGGGATGAAACTCTGGACATCTTTGCACATAAGAGCATGGAAGGAGTAGTGGAAGGTGAAGCCACAGGACTCCCCAAGCCCAGATCTTTGGTGAGACCACACCTGGAGTACTGTGCACAGTTTTGGTCTCCTTACCTAAGGAAGGATGTACTTGCCTTAGAGGGGATGCAACGAAGATTCACTAGATTGATTCTTGGGATGAGAGGGCTGCCCTATGGGCAGTGATTGAGTAGAATGGGCCTATATTCTATGGAGTTTAGAAGAATGAGAGGTGATCTCATTGAAACATATAAAATTCTTAGAGGGCTGGACAGGGTAGATGCTAAGAGGCTGTTTCCCCTGACTGGAGAGTCTGGAACTAGGGGTCATAGTCTCAGGATAAGGGATCGGTCATTTAGGACTGAGATGAGGAGAAATTTCTTCACTCAGAGGGTTGTGAATCTTTGGAATTCTCTACCTCAGAGGGCTGTGGATGCTCAGTCGTTGAGTATATTCGAGACTGAGATCGATAGATTCTTGGGCACTAAGGGAATCAAACGATATGATAATAGGGCGGGAAAGTGGAGTTAATGTAGAAGTTCAGTCATGATCTTATTAAATGGCGGAGCAGGCTGGAGAGGCTGTATGGCCTACTCCTGCTCCTATTTCTTACGTTCTTATCTAGTAGAAAAGATATTTTATATCTGGTTCTCCTTCTTATTGACTCCCTCACAAGCATACACTCAATCACAGAACCATGCAGTTAGTATCTTCTAATGCAAGCTGTTTGAAGGTGTACCTTGGGCCAGCATTCTAATATTTGTCTCTTTTCTATCATTGTGGGCCAGGAGGAAAGGCCTGACAACACAGCCAGTGAATTAGTAAATACAGCCCATCACAACATCTTGTATCCCTCACCAATGTTTGCAAGCACAGTTACACAGATTTTGGAGGCTGTTGTTGCTGCTGTTTACTGGGAACGGAGAAGAAAGTGGTAGCCACAGCGGTACACATGCTAGCCTGGAAAGAAGCAGATGCAGAAAAGTTTAGGGAGGAGATGACCTTGACTGCCACTGACATTGTTGTTCATATGGTGCAGGCTAGCTGCAGGTGTATGGGACATCTCTGCAATTGGCTCACTGCTGGTTACTGTAAGTCATTACCAGTAGGTGTGTTAGGGCTTGCAGAAATGTTTGCTGCCATAATGGTGGGTGTGGGCAATCTGGTGCCAGCCAGTCTCCCCGGCATGCTTTCTTTTATCTTGAACCACTTCTGCCATGTAATATTATGGCCGCGATTTCGCCAACCGAGGTGGGTCTGGGGCAGCCCGCTCTTTCAAAGTGATTTTATGTTGATTGGGCTTGTTAAGCCCGCCCTGCGAGGTTCCTGACCAATTAAAATGAAGCGGGTCTGATGACGTCATTTGATGACACATCATCAGCCGGTTTCCTTAAAGGGGCCATGTCCAAATTGATTTTGACAGGTGTGCTATCATTGTTCTACAGCATTGAGGTGCTGCAAACACTGACAAGCACTGCGCAAAGCTGCAAGGCTGCACCCAAGCTCTCCCATGACTCCCTCCATATGCTTATGGAGGAAGTCACAGCATGCAGGGAGGTTCTTTTCCCTTCCAATGGGTGGAAGACACCTCCCCAGGAGACCAATGCAGCCTGGTTGCACATTGCACAGGAGGGCACAAGCAGGGATGTCGTCAGGAGGACCAGGCTGCAGTGGCGCCAACCTTTCAATGATCTCAGTAGATCACGAAACGTTACTGTGAAGCCACACTCAACCTCATCCTGCTGTGCCACTCATCACATCCCCATCACTCTGCCTTCCCTACCCTACTCCTGCACATCCTTACTCACACCAAATTACCTTGCACCTCCACCCATCTCTCTCTATCTACATTATCACTTCCCCATCTCACTAGCCACCCCTCACACTCACGCTCTTACTGCAAGCATACCAACTAACAACACACAAGGGTAGGGACTTGGGTAGTGTAGCCAATGTTCTTGTGAAGATTCTGTTAATGTGCTGTCAAACATTGAAATCTTTATTTTCCAACATTTTGCGTTCTTGGACAGATTTGTGTGCACCTTTGGAAGTGGCTTAATGAGTTGTAGTAAATGGTGAGACATAAGGGTACCCGCCACCGCCCCCCCCCCCTCCCTGCTATGGTGATGAGTGTGAAAAGAATGGCTTGGTCATTGTAGGGATGCTTTATGGTGTTGGTGTGGGGTGGTGCCAACCTGGCGCATCATGTGGCAGCCAGGATGCACAGCATCAAGTGAAGTAAATCTGGCCATGGTGAGGCCATCCCTGGCGTCCTGGGCAATAATGTGGTCGGGTGCTGATGCCCTGTGTCCTGTGCAGCATCAGGTGATTGTGGAGAAGGTTGGTGTTGTTGTTCATGCTGCTGGTGTGCCTGGTGATGTTGGTGTTGGGGCTGATCGTGGTGGGATTCTGAGGACCAAGGTGAGATTTTTTCAAGGGCCCCAATGCTGCTGGAATAGATGGCAGCTGAAGTTGAGATGACAGAAGCGATCTGACAATGGTGAGAGAGCTTGCTCCAAGGAGGTGACAGTGGATAGAGAGTTTACTCCAAACACTTCCAAACTGCATATAGCTCAGAAGTGTCTTCCAAATCCTGAAGGCTCAAGCTTCTGACATTGGAAAGTGAACAGCTGTGAAATGGTAACTTTTATACCACTTTTGCAGCTGTCACCTATTCACAGCAATGGGGAGACATCGAGAACCCGACACACTTACCTGACGTGATCCCCGAGCGACGGGAACCTTGTGGAAAAGTTGGGAAAATGGCTAGAAGGTGGTAAAATGCTGTTGAACTACCTTTAAAGACCCTCTTAAGTATCTCAATTGGCTGACCCGCCACTTAGTGCCAGGTCTGCAAAGCTCAGGCAGACCCCGTACTTGGGAAACTAACACGGAGGCGGGTTCAGAGCGGGATCCCGACCCGCTGTCAATCTTTTAGATTTTGACAGTGGACCCGCCGTCGAACCCGCCCTCTGAGCGGCGGCAAAATTCCGGCCTATATTTCTGTTGCTTCACAACCAACTCATTAATATTGACTTGATTTACCGACTGCTGCAGGGCTCTGTAGCTTTCCCATTGGATGCCTTTCATTCCCGGAACTCCTGTGAATTGTAAGCGCTCCTTTTTCATGTCCCCTCTTTTTTCTACACTTTCTGGTTTGCAGAACTCTCGTTAATTCTTCAATTATAATCAGCTTGCTGGTGAATTAGTAGACAATAAATATTCACCTATTTTAAATTTCAAATGAATATTACCTAATGTTTCGACAAATCGATTTCTGCAAAAGGACATACGATAAGTTCCTTTATGGCCTACTCTAGATGGTGAACTGAGCAGCCAGCATGATCCCATCCTAAGCAGATGGAAAATCGCGCTGTACTTAGTTTAAATGTATTCATGTATACAAATAGAACCCTAAAAGGCCAACCAGAAGATCACACTTGGCTCATCACCCATGATGACTGGAAAATGTAAACAATTAAAATTAGTTCTTGAGATGTTTATTTCAGACATATCCAAATGAAAATTTTACATAGGAGTTATTATGGATGAATTAAAATAACAGGTATGTATGTAGCACAAGCTCCTGCTGGAGATGAAGGAGGTTAAGAACCTTAAGCTATATTGACATTCCTTTTCAGACTCTTTCACTTGTTGGAAGGTATTATTTTAATTTTTAATAACTGCTGTATATGAGTATTTATTTCTACTCTTGGATATTTTCAGTGTGCTTTCTGAGTCTTATCATAGGTCACGTATTTATTCCTGACTCCAAATTTAGTGACTCGAAGAACTGCACTTGAAACCTTCAAAAAAAAATCCAGACCTAATCAGTTTTGAAAATTGGTCACGTAAACTGTTAGAAATGAAATAATAAATACCATTGTTTGCTCAGGATAATTGGAAACATCTAACACTGTTTAGGACCCAATCTTCTTGTTCTTTACTCTTTGTGGTACCAACCATTCCCCTAGTTAACTTACAGCTCCTACTTGTGTAGCTAGACAAACTGTAATGTAATGTTATTACCCAAAAGTTTCCTGTCATTTCCTAGCATAATGCGGAGATGCCGGTGTTGGACTGGGGTGGACAAAATTGAGAGGTCGCACAACACCAGGTTATAGTCCAACAGTTTTATTTGAAATCACAAGCTTTCGGAGCTTACTACTCCTTCGCCGGGTGAAGTAAAAAGATACAGAATCGCCAAAGCATATATAGATAGAGAACAATGCATGTGTACCTTACAATTGCAGACAACTAAATTAAATCATCCTGACTGTTTATCTGCCGAGGTGTGATAAAGTTAATCAGGTCAGCCAGGAAGGTACCACATCAAAGACATAGCAAGATACAACTGAGACAATGAGGTGGAGTCGCAGGGGGTCTAACGTGTCAAAAGCTGCCATCTGTATGTCCGGACTCGAGTCGTCGTTGGCTTGTTCACAGATGTGATTCCCAGTAAAAAAGTAAAAATTTTAAAGCTTATCGTTTTACATACAGACGGCAGCTTTTGACACGTTAGACCCCCTGCGACTCCACCTCATTGTCTCAGTTGTATCTTGCTATGTCTTTGATGTGGTACCTTCCTGGCTGACCTGATTAACTTTATCACACCTCGGCAGATAAACAGTCAGGATGATTTAATTTAGTTGTCTGCAATTGTAAGGTACACATGCATTGTTCTCTATCTATATATGCTTTGGCGATTCTGTATCTTTTTACTTCACCCGACGAAGGAGTAGTAAGCTCCGAAAGCTTGTGATTTCAAATAAAACTGTTGGACTATAACCTGGTGTTGTGCGACCTCTCAATTTCCTAGCATACCCAGTGTGTTATCTTCTGGTGCGTATGCATGCACGTAGAATGTATGCAAGGGAGATTGAGTTCAGCAATGGTTTCATGAATTGGTTAAGATGTATCAAGATGTTTTATAACTTCACTATTTCTTGTTAATATTTGTCAAAAGCTATCCTTACAGTTTCTGATGGTGTTCGGTATTGATTGCTGGTTTGGATGATGGATAATGCATTCAGGCAGGAGAAGTAAAAGGCGCGCCTCACTAACTGGGACATGAATTGATGGGGATGGGGATTGAGCCAGCGGTCTGTGGAGGTACATGTTATAGTATGGCCTGACTAAGATCAGTTTTTCTTTTCCAGTGACTAAGATCATCTTTAGCTAAAACATTACAATGCGTGACTTGAATACTAATAGACTGTTATTCTAAAAAGTACTCCTGCATTTTTGAATTGGATGCTAAAATGGTGCTAAAGGCCTAAAAGGGTTAATTCACAGGTGTTAGGGGTCACTGTGAGTGAATGCGCAATCAAAGTCTGTACTGGGCCATCACATTCCACAGGGTTTTAGAGAAAAAAGAACTCACACTATCGTTAAACCTGAAGGACAACAGCCAGGTGCAAGTCTTGTGATCCATAGAGATACCCGAAGATTGCAAATCACCATGACTGTCATGAAATCATCTTCTGCTGACTATGATTACAGTAGAGATGTAAACCTAGATTTCTGATATGGGCGTAGTTACGCCCAAATGGTTGGAAGTGCATATTGCAGAATGGAATAGAAGTGTGCTATTTGCACTCAATTTTCTACGGTCAGGTTATGGTCATAATTAGGTGTAGTTCCAGGTCACATTAGAAGAAAGCAGAATCAATATCTTATAGTTAGAACATCAGGAAATGGTGTGAATGATGTCCCAGCCCTCAAAATAATATATTTAAATGAAACTCCCGCCTGCTTAGGTGAGTGCTTCCTGCAAACATTTTCCCTGTCCCTGGAAACACATGCGATGCACAAAGTGGTTGGAGATTTGGTATAACAAAATCCAACCTACATTATTCCTTCACCTTTGTTTAGTAGCTATACTAAAATTTTGGAGTAATCTGAATCTGAGATTCAACAAACTGAAATGTAATGTGTAGGGTCGGAATTTTGATTCACTCTTTCTCCTTCTGATTTGAACAGACTAGCTGTGGCCTGCATACTTCCATTATCCAGCCGATGAGGTCTCAGGCTGATTATTTTCTATTTGCACATATAGCATTAGTTTGTTGTGCTGTCGCTTTTGACTTTTTGAGCTTCCTGGACCTGGAGGATTGGAGAAGACTGGTTCCTCACTGGTGGATTTAGACCTATAAGCCTTTTTCCATCAAGCAGCTAGCAGCCTTTATCAAAACCAAAACAGGGAAGTTCAAAACGTTGCAACAAAAAGCAGAATTCACAGACCAAGCGGCAGTGGACATCTTGCAGGTGGATAAGATTGAAGTGGCGGGGATAGAGGAGATCACAGAAGCAGCTGCACTGAGCAGAGATGACAGTTGGGAAATCATAGAGGAGGAGAAGATCAGAGAGGTCATCGAGGTGACGATTATGCAAAAAAGCCATGGAATTAAGTGGAGTGGGCATCAGTGGAGCAGACCGATCAGTTTGGACATGAACATTGGTGGAATAGTCCATACTGAAAGGTAAAGGACAACAGACAGTCATGAAGCAACCCAAGCCAGGTAGTAGATGACAGTAGGCACATGGTAGAACAGGCAGGAAGTGCAATGCAGCTGAAGCCAAGATATAGAGCAAAGGTTAGCACCAACTCGCCAAAAAAGTAAGCAAGAACCAAGCTTCCAGCCAATTTTTATGTATGACCTTTTGAATCTTCATGAATGAGAGTTTGAATTTTTTGTGCAGATGTTTGTTTTTTTTTAAAAAGTGGATGTTGAATTATTTATTTTATTTTTTAGGTGTGGATGTTTTTTTAATCAGTGTCAATGGGGAACAATGGTGCTTCCAGCATCCACGACCTGTGATTTTTGGAAATATTGTATTTACATTTTTAAGTCATTTGGGAAGTTTAAAATGTAGTTTTCTTATGCCGCCCACTCACTAGTTGTGGCGAGCTGATTCTGCATCCCATGCTCCAAAGAGTTGGACATCTCTGAGCCATTTTGTTCTGACAAAACATGCAGGCTGTCAAAAAGTGCTATTTGTAGGTATGCCCTCTGCAGCTAGATAACTTGTGAGAATCGCTATTTACTGTATGTGCTCCACTATGAATTGTTCAACAGTAATTTAACTCCATGTTCTCATTAGTACTATTTGTTGCATCTGCTAAACTGTTCTGTTTATGAGGCAGGGCAGCTGGCAACGTCCAGTTTATAGCTGCAGAGTTGACACTCCATCTGTCTGATCTGGCTTGTAGTAGTCTTCTAGCACTGGCTGTCAGTACTTACGCGACTGTGTCCACAAATAGACCTTAATTTGCACATGCCCCAGTGCTTTTTTAAAAATTTGTTCCTAGAATGTGGGCGTCACTGGCAAGGCCAGCATTTATTGCCCATCCCTAGTTGCCCTTGAGAAGGTGGTGGTGAGCCACCTTCTTGAACCGCTGCAGTCCCTGAGGTGAAGGTACTCCCACAGTGCTGTTAGGGAGGGAATTCCAAGATTTTGACCCAGCAACGATGAAGGAACAGCAATATATTTCCAAGTCAGGATGGTGTGTAACTTGGAGGGGAACTTTCAGGTGATGGTGTTCCCATGCACCTGCTGCCCATGTCCTTCTAGGTGGTAGAGGTCGCGGGTTTGGGAGGTGCTGCCGAAGAAGCCTTGGCGAGTTGCTGCAGTGCATCTTGTAGATGGTACACACTGCAGACACATTGCTCCGGTGATGGAGGGAGTGAATGTTTAAGGTGGTGGATGGGTGCCAATCAAGCGGGCTGCTTTGTCCTGGATGGTGTCGAGCTTCTTGAGTGTTGTTGGAGCTGCACTCATCCAGGCAAGTGGAGAGTATTCCATCACACCCCTGACTTGTGCCTTGTAGATGGTGGAAAGGCTTTCGGGGGTCAGGAGGTGAGACACTCACCACAGAATACCTAGCCTCTGACCTGATCTTGTAGCCACAGTATTTATGTGGCTGGTCCAGTTAAGTTTCTGGTCAATGGTGATCCCCAGGATGTTGATGATGAGGGATTCGGTGATGGTAATGCCGTTGAATGTCAAGGGGCGGTGGTTAGACTCTCGCTTGTTGGAAATAGTCATTGCCTGGCACTTGTGTGGCGCAAATGGTACTTGCCACTTTTCAGCCCAAGCCTGAATGTCATCCAGGACTTGCTGCATTCGGGCATGGACTGCTTCATTATATGTGGCATAGTGTTTAGCACTGTTACCTCACAGCGCCAGGGACCCGGGTTCGAAACCGGCCACGGGTGACTGTCTGTGTGGAGTTTGCACATTCTCCCCGTGTCTGCGTGGGTTTCCTCCGGGTGCTCCGGTTTCCTCCCACAGTCCAAAGATGTGCGGGTTAGGTGGATTTGGCTATGATAATTTGACCCTTAGTGTTAGGGGGATTAAATACGTGGGGTTACGGGGATATGGTGGGATATGTGTCGGTGCAGGCTCGATGGGCCGAAATGGCCTCTATCTGCACTGTGGGGATTCTGTGATTCTGTGATTCTGTGAGTTGCGAATGGCACTGAACACTGTGCAATCATCAGCGAACATCCCCACTTCTGACCTTATGATGGAGGGAAGGTCATTGATGAAGCAGCTGAAGATGGTTGGGCCTAGGACAGTGCCCTGAGGAACTCCTGCAGCGATATCCTGGGGCTGAGATGATTGACCTCCAACAACTACAACCATTTTCCTTTGTGCTAGGTATGACTTCAGCCACTGGAGAGTTTTCCCCCTGATTCCCATTGACTTCAATTTTACTCGGGCTCCTTAATGCCACACTCGATCAAGTGCTGCCTTGATGTCAAGGGCAGTCACTCTCACCTCACCTCTGGAATTCAGCTCTCTTGTCCATGTTTGGACCAAGGCTGTGGTCTGGAGCCAAGTGGTCCTGATGGAACCCAAACTGAGCATTGGTGAGCAGGTTATTGGTGAGTAAGTGCTGCTTGATAGCACTGTCGATGACACCTTCCATCACTTTGCTGATGATTGAGAGTAGACTTATGGGGCGGTAATTGGCTGGATTGGATTTGTCCTGCTTTTTGTGGACAGGACCTACCTGGGCAGTTTTCCACAGTGTCGGGTAGATGCCAATCTTGTAGCTGTACTGCAATAGCTTGGCTAGAGGCTAGTTCTGGAGCACAAGTCTTCAGCACTATCGCCGGGATGTTGTCGGGGCCCATAGCCTTTGCTGTATCCCGTGCACTCAGCCGTTTCTTGATATCACATGGAGTGAATCGAATTGGCTGAAGATTGGCTTCTGTGATGGTGGGGACCTCAGGAGGAGGCCGATGTGGATCATCCACTCGGCACTTCTGGCTGAAGGTGTTTGCAAACACTTCAGCCTTGTCTGTTACACTCGCGTGCTGGGCTCCGCCATCATTGAGGATGGGCATATTCATGGAGCCTCCTCCTCCCATTAGTTGTTCAATTGTCCATCACCATTCACAACTGGATGTGGCAGGGCTGCAGAGCTTTGATCTGATCTGTTGATTGTGAGATCGCTTAGCTCTGTCTATAGCATGCTGCTTCCGCTGTTTAGCATGCATGTAGTCCTGTGTTGCAGCTTCCCCAGGTTGGCACCACATTTTTAGGTACACCTGGTGCTGCTCCTGGCATGCTCTTCTGCACTCCTCATTGAACCAGGGTTGGTCCCCTGGCTTGATGGTAATGCCGGGCCATGAGGTTACAGATTGTGGTGGAATACAATTCTGCTGCTGCTGATGGCCTACATCGCCTCAAGGATGCCCAGTTTTGAGCTGCTAGATCTGTTCTGAATCTATCCCATTTATCATGGTGGTAGTGCCACACAACACGATAGAGGGCATCCTCAGTGTGTAGATCAGATTTCCTCTCCACAAGGACTGTGTAGTGGTCACTGCTACCAATGCTATCATGCGACAGGTAGATTGATGAGGACCAGGTCAAGTAGATTTTTCCCTTGTGTTGGTTCTCTCATCACCTGCCGCAGTCCTAGTCTGGTAGCTGGGTCCCCAACTCTTCACAATCTATATTAACGATTTGGAGGAAGGGACCAAGTGTAACATATCAAAATTTGCAGATGATACAAAGATGGGAGGGAAAGTAGTGAGTGAGGAGGACATAAAAAACCTGCAAGGGGACATGGACAGGCTAAGTAAGTGGGCAGAGATTTGGCAGATGGAATACAACACTGGAAAGTGTGAGGTGATGCACTTTGGCAGGAAAAATCCTAGAGCAATTTATTATCTTAATGGCAAGAAACTGGAGAGTACTGAAGTGCAAAGGGATCTGGGGGTCCTGGTGCACGAAACTCAAAAGGTTAGTATGCAGGTGCAGCAAGTGATTAAGAAGGCAAATGGAATGTTGGCTTTCATTGCTAGGGGGATAGAATATAAAAATAGGGAGGTATTGCTTCAGTTGTACAAGGTATTGGTGAGACCGCACCTGGAATACTGCATACAGTTTTGGTGTCCTTACTTAAGGAAAGACATCCTTGCTCTCGAGGCAGTGCAAAAAAGGTTCACTCGGTTAATCCCGGGGATGAGGGGGTGGTCATATGAGGAGAGGTTGGGTAGATTGGGACTCTACTCATTGGAGTTCAGAAGAATGAGAGGCGATCTTATTGAAACATATAAGATTGTGAAGGGGTTGGATCGGGTGGATGCGGGGAGGATGTTCCCGATGACGGGTGAGACTAGAACTAGGGGACATAGTCTTAGAATAAGGGGCTGCTCTTTCAAAACTGAGATGAGGAGGAACTACTTCACTCAGAGGGTGGTAGGTCCATGGAATATGCTGCCACAAAAAGCTGTAGAAGCTACAACATTAATTAAATTTAAAACAGAAATAGACAGTTTCCTAGAAGTAAAGGGCATTAAGGGTTACGGGGAGCGGGCAGGAATTTGGACATGAGTCTAGGTTCGGATCGGTCATGGCCCTGTGGGTAGTGGAGCGGGCCCAGGGACCGTGTAGCCTGATTCTGCTCCTATTTCGTGTGTGCAATTCTGTTAGATGCAGGAGATGGTTCTGTGATAGATAGTAGATTGGCGGTTAGGATCAGATCAGCCATGATCTTATTGAATGGCGGAGCAGGCTCGAGGGGCCGATTGGCCTACTCCTGCTCCTATTTCTTATGTTCTTATGTTCTTATGTCCTTCAGGACACGGCCAGCTTGGTCAGTAGTGGTGCTACCGAGCCACTCTTGGTGATGGACATTGAAGTCCCCCACCTAGAGTACATTCTGTGCCCTTGCCAACCTCAGTGCTTCTTCCAAGTGGTGTTCAACGTGGAGGAGTACTGAAACAACAGTAAAGATATCAAATCACAAATTCCACATTGTTGACTTTCAGTTGCAAAATATTGCTTACAGTTTGGTTCCCATTTTTTTTAACCAAATCTTGAAAATTTATAACTTTAAGAACTAAACAATTCCAGGATATTGCATTACATCTTGGAGGACTATATGAAAATGATAGCACAGGGATAGACAGTTTTCAGTTGTACAAGGTGGATTGATTTTTCGGGGAGTGTTACCATTATTGCATCTGTTTAAGATGCAGATTAACATTTTCGGGTCATTTCGGAATGTATCCCAGGCTGTTACGAGAAGCAAGGGAGGAAGTCGCGGAGGCTCTGACCATCATTTTCAAATCCTCTCTGACTACTGGTGTGGTACTGGAGGACTGCGAATATTGTACCGTTGTTTAAAAGGGAGAAAAGGATAGGCCGAGTAATTACAGGCCCCTCGAGCCTGCTCCGCCATTCAATAAGATCATGGCTGATCTTCGACCTCAACTCCACTTTCCTGCCCGATCTCCATATCCCTTGATTCCCCTACAGTCCAAAAATCTATCTGTCTCAGTTTGAATATACTCAAGGACTCAGCATTCACAGCCTTTTGGGGTAGAGAATTTCAAAGATTCACAACCCTCTGAATGAAGAAATTCCTCCTGATCTCAGTCTTAAATGGCCGACCCCTTATCCTGAGACTATGTCCCCTTGTTCTAGACTCTCCAGCCAGGAGAAACAACCTCTCAGCGTCTACCCTGTCAATCCCCCTCAGAATCTTATATGTTTCAATGAAATCACCTCTCATTCTTCTAAACTCAAGAGAGTTTCAGCCCATTCTACTCAATCTCTCCTCATAGGGCAGCTCTCTCATCCCAAGAATCAATCTCGTGAACCTTCGTTGCACTGCCTGTAAGGCAAGTATATCCTTCCTCAGATAAGGAGACCAAAACTGTGCACAGTACTCCAGGTGTGATCTCACCAAAGCCCTGTACAATTATAGCAAGACTTCCTTACTCTTGTACTCCAACCCCCTTGCAATAAAGGCCAACATGCCATTTTCTGTCCTAATTGCTTACTGTACCTGCATGCTAACTCTCTGTGTTTCCCATACGAGGACACCTAAATCTCTCTGAACATCAACATTTAATAATTTCTCACCATTTAAAAAATATTCTGTTTTTCTATTCATCTTACCAATATGAATAACCTCACATTTTACTCCATCTGACACCTTATTGCCCACTCACTTAACCTGTCTATATCCCTTTGAAAGGTCTTTGTCTCCCTCTCACAGCTTATTCCAACTAGCTTTGTATCGTCAGCAAACTTGGATACATTATACTTGGTCCCTTCATCTAAGACATTAATATAAATTGTAAGTAGCTGAGGCACAAGCACTGATCCTTGTGGCACCCCACTAGTTACAGCCTGCCAACCTGAAAGTGACCCGTTTATCCCTACGCTTTGTATTCTGTCCATTAACCAATCCTCTATCCATGCTAGTATATTACTCCCAACCCCATGAGCCCTTATCTTGTGTATTATACAGAATACATATATTTCCTATTTGTAAAGGTACTTAGTGATAGAAAACATGTTTAGTTTTGCAAATGTGAAAAAAGGTTTGTTACTCACAGGAATAGAAAATATCATGCAATTGGTATTGTGATGAATAATAAATAGATTTTTTGTGAAGGTGAGGTATCTGCAGCAGTTTGGTGACTGAATAAATATAAAAACTGCATTAATATTAACCACAACTTTTCAGAAGTTTAAAGGAAAACTGACAACATTTTCAGTTTTACTGGCCCCTCCACTGGGGTATTGAAGATACCCGGTGAGTAGGTTTGTGTGACTGACAATGTGAGAAATTAGCATTTAAAACATTATTTCAGTTACAGCAGGAGGTGCCTTACAGCACAGTTGGAAAATCCTTTTTTTATGTCGAGCATTGAGCTTAAATGCCTGCAGCTTTCTAAATGTCAGGATGTAAAATACAATTTTTTAAGATATTCACTTGAGTTCCATCGAATATACTGGAAGCAAACAAGTGCAATTAAAATTTTTGTTGAAGAATTCCCTACGCATCTCTTGCATAAACAGTGTTTCAATAACAACATTGTTTATTGATTGAGGGTTAAGCAATCAAATGAGATTCCTTCCACAGTCCCAATTTAATTCATTTCCTTTCTGTTCAGTTATTGTGTAAATACCATGGTTTAATTGGCAATGTTTTCATCCTCATTTCCTCTGTGCTCCTCCACATGAACATCACGCAATATTGATCCTTACTCTCTTCCAGGATCTATCTGGAAGTTGTCAGCATTTGAAACACTGCTAAAGGTGCACCAGATTCTTTAGCGGATACTTTTTCTCTTAATATTTCTGCTTTTCTTTTTTTCATGGTGCAATTGGGCTCTTTTTAATATAATTCTACTCTTGCTGCAGGCGTTTACTGTTTGCTGAGCTTATCATTTATTTATATCAATGTACTAACATGGGGCCGCCTGCTTAGAAAGCCACCATTATACAATAAGCTGCTATAGGGAAATTGTACAGAGAAATCGAACAGTGGATATGGTAAATGCAGTAAAAAAATTGATATCTTGAAAAGCATAATAACACTTGTGTGCAGGACAAGAAAACATAAATTAATCAGAATAAAGTAAATTGTAAGGTAATAAATGTCATTCAGCTGATCATTTCTGATGAAGTCATGAGCTTATAACAAAACACAAGGGGGGGAATTTTGCCGGCGCTCAGGGGGCGGGTTTGGAGGCGGGACCGGTGGCAAAATTGCAAAGATTGACAGCGGGTCCCGAAGCCGCTGTCAAGCTGCCTCCAAACAATCTTCCCGGGTGTCGGGTCCCCGATTTGCGCATGGACCCGACACTTAGCGGTGGAAAGAGGATTATAGGCACTTAACTGCTTGTTAACAGGCAGTTTTCCAATTTTGACAAGTCTACTGCGGGCTTCCCGACGTCCGGACACCATGCCAGGGTAAGTGTGGCGTGCTGTGGGTCTACTGCGATGTTTCTTCATTGATGACAGCTACAGAAGTGGTATGAAGGATCCAATGGTACACTGGTGAGTTTCAGAGGTAAGATAATGTTGGGAAAATCATTTTTAATGTATTTAGACTTTTCTGTAGGTAACAAGTTTTGAAGTGTTTGTGTAGTCCCACTTCATTGGGAGAACCTCTCTCACCAGTGACAGATTGTTTCTGTAACCTCACCTGCAGCTGCCATCTGTTCTAGCCTAAGGAGGAAGTCACTGGAGAACCTGGGTGCAAGGGCTCACCTGTGAACAGTGATTGTCAGTGTTTGCAGCACCTCAATGCTGTCAAACACTGAAAAATCACCTGTCAAATAAAATTGTGTGTGGCCCCTTTAAGAAAACCGGCAGATCACGCGTCATCAACTGACATCATCTGACACCGGCTTTCTCTTAATTGGCCAGCAAGCCCGCAGGGCGGGCTTAACAAGGCCAATTGACGCAAAATAGCGTCTGTGCGTCGGACGTCGTTGGGGGCGAATCGGAACCCGGAAGGCAACTGTCCCGCCCCCAAGCCGCATTGAAAGGTAAAATCCAGCCCAAGGAGTTTATGGATATTGGCATGTAATTGAAATATAACAAACTTCATTACTCTCTATTTAGTATTCTTCTTGATAGTGTTACAGATTTTGAGATTTTATGCTAGGTACTCTCTTGGGTTCAGTGTTAGTGTTCACCTTGTGTACTTTATGATCTGGAATGCACATTGTTTTACCCAACTTTACATACTTGTATACATATTTACATGGAATCTTTAGCTCAGAAACAGGCCATTCTCATTCTTTCCACTCTCTGTGTAAACAAATTGAATTCTTTATTTGATCTGTTAGTGGCTATCTTATATTTATATTTATGTTCCCTTCTTCTGGACTCATCCACAAGTGGAAAAAAAATGTCCGCATCCACCCTATCAAACCCTTTCATGATTTTAAAGATTTCTATCAGGCCTCCTCTTAGTCTTCTCTTTTCTAAGGAAAGAGCCACAGCCTGCTCAATCCTTCTTGACAGTTGCATCCTATCAATTCTGGTAACATCCTAGTAAATCATTTCTGAACTTTCTCCAGTGCTTCAATATCCTTTTTGTACATGGAGACCAGTACCTCATGAGGCAGAACACAGGCAAGTCAAGAGTTACTGGTGAGGGCCGAGGCAGCAGTCTGCTTCCATTCGCTATTGCCATGGCATGATGCATGGCATGAAGGAGCAGGAGAACATAAAGATAGGGAGAGGGGGGAATTTGAAATATAACAGGTAAGAAAAAAATATTGTTGACAGATGAGGCAATATTTAACACTGTAGTGTTTGCAGAAGTATAATTTTATACCAAGGGATTTATTTTGTTGTAAACTTTGAACTGAGCATAGTTGAGTGTAATGTCCATGGATGATTGAAGTTATTTGTGATGGATGTTATAATATATAAATAAAATCTCAAATTGCTCAAAATGACAAAAAGTCTAAATTTGTTCCCCCAAAGTTTTCTTTGCTTTCTATAGCTGCTGGCTTTGATTTTCAGGAAAATACTGTTACAAAGTAAATAGTGTATATTTTTCTCAGAATTTATATGGAATCTTGATCGTGTTAATTGGATTGGGGAATAGCATTTGACTTACATATTTTAAGGGAACAGATTACGTTCCCCAATTCTTCATTCAAGTGGAGCCAATTAAGGGCCATACTTACTCCTTTTTTTCAAAAATGGGAGAACTACCCAACTTTTATAATGTGGAGATGCCGGTGTTGGACTGGGGTGGACAAATGTGAGAAGTCGCACAACACCAGGTTATAGTCCAACAGTTTTATTTGAAATCACAAGCTTTCGGAGCGCTGCTCCTTCATCAGGTGAAGTGAAGAGATGTATATAGGCACAGCATATATAGTCAGAGAACACTGCCAGATGATTACAGTTAATCTTTCTAACTTTTATAGTGATTGATGTCTATGTAACAAAATCACACAAATGTGTGTGGTTTTAAAACATGCACTTTCAGAGAATACAATTTTGTTAGCGGAAAAAAAAATCAGCAACCAATTAGGGTGCATATATAGTGCCGGACAAGCAGCTAATGAGTCATTTAACCAGTTTAAATGTTAGTTGAGGAGGTATAGAGTGTACAATAATTTTGGATATTGGCTCAAAGTCAACAAAGAAAACCCAGTTTACTGACCAAGCCCTGCATGTACAAGGAACTTACATACTGAAATGTTACAATTAGATTTTTGGTGAGCGGAAGATGGTCCCCAGGAGGCTAACGAGCTTGTAATTTGTACCTGGAAGAGTAACCGAGTAACCTCCATGTTAGTTGCTCAGCAGACTTAGCAAGAGGTCTAGACGAAGTGCATGACTTAAAGAGCAACACTCGCATGTTTCAAGTGCAGTATCAAGAGTAAAAAAATAGGAGAATTAGGTAGATTATGTTATGCGTGCTGCGATGGGAGAGAGAAAATATTACTGCGATGGAATTTCCATTGGTCAAATCACTTTGTCTCAATCCCTATGGCTCTTATGCTTAAAGGCAAAACAAATTCATGACAGGAGAGCACAGCATGCAACAGATGGTGGACCATGTGAACAAAAGCAACCCACTAAATATGAGGAAGCTATAGCTGAATTATTTGGTAGCGAGGGTCTGGAAGGTGTTGGGATAGTGGAAATTGGAGGAATGTGCAGAACAACTGGTTTATGCCAGATTAATCATATAATGGGCAATTTTAACTCCTCCTGCTTGGCAGGAACAGGGTGATAGTGGAGTTAAAATTGCATCAGGAGATTTACCACTCCGTTCCTGCTTGATTCCCGCCTGCCGCTATCTTAAGCACTGTTTTTTAGGTGTCAGAAATACCCACTGGATGCAGGTGGAAGCTTCATGAATACATGCAAATCTGGTTCCTAAGATGTCATTGGGATCGTGATGGAATTTTAGCACGTAAAAATTGAAGTCCTGCCCAGCGTTCAACCTGCTGAGTAAAACCTAGTGGGATTGGTTTCCAAAGGGCCATTGGAAGAATGGGTGAAGGCGCAGAAGAGAAAGGGCCACTAAAACTAGCAGCCAGAGGAGCCAGGGATGGGTTGATTGTTCAGCATTTTGGTTGACCAGCTCATTTCCCTCTAATGTTCAACAATCCCTCTCTACATTAACAGTCTTTATTTCCTCCTTTGCCACATCTTCAACCCTGCAATAAAGAACTGTAAATCTACTGAACTAACTATCATATATATGCCATCCTGACACTGCAGACACAAGTACCAATTGTGAAAAAGCGAAATCCGTAAACTCTAAAACAATAGCCATGATATCATTTCTCCCCCGTGTCAACCCGGAGTGCCTGTGTTTAATTTTCCAACCCAGCTGCCTTTCTGGCACCATGACAGGCATTGATTGAGGGAGTGATGAGGGAGCAGATGTGCTGACATCCTGAGTGAGGGCAACATGTGCCACTCCTGTTACACCACTACCACTCTCATGGGGCTGCACCTCATCATTCTCACTGATTTGTGGGAGCCCTATCCATGTGGTCCATCAGCCTCTTTGAGGTGGAGCACATATTGGAGCCTGGAGTCTGTGAGGCAGCAGTGTAAGCTTCCATTACAGTTATAAGAGCTGCTGAAACAGACTCTTGGTGTAAGGGCCAGGTGACCACACACTTCATGATAGACTGCAGAGTGCTGATGCCCTGCAACAGAATACTACACAAGCTGAAAGCAAAATCTCCAAACTTTCAGAAATAGTACGGCAACTCCTTGGCAGACTTTGCAATATATCGTCCAATTGCATTCGTGACAAAAGGAGTTTTACTTTGAAGTTTGGGCACCTGAAGTCAGTATCTCTGCCCTCCTTAGCACAGCTTGGAACTGAGGTTGCCCTTCGGTGAGCTGTTGCCTGGTCTGACCTTTCCACTAGAACCCGATCCTGTTCAGTCGTGCTGGGTTCTTCACCAAATGCAGACCCTACTAACTCACTCTTCAACCCACCTGGGGTGCCAGTTTCTGTGCTTATTTCACAGAATCTTCCTCCTCGCAATCCTTTTCCACAGGATCCATGTGCTGAGAAAGAACTAGAGATAGCAGAAAGTGATGCGTTAGTGTGACATTGGGAGGCAACACAGTGGCAGATGACAGGCTTTACTATGCAACATCAAGTTGTCATGCTGGTTGAATGTGCAATTGTTTGAGGTTAATGGAGGGCTACAAGTAATAGACAGACATCCTGCTCAGTATTGGGCCCAGCCTCACCATCTTCAATGCCTTTGCTCTTGATGGGCCTATGATGTTCATAGCTGCCTGCTCCAGCTTGCTAAGGGCCTAGATGTTAGTTGGTTCTCCCACAGCCTTGCTTCTCTCCCTTATGTTTTGAGCCATTTTTTTCTTGCAGAAAAAGAGAGAGAGATTTAGTGAGTGGCTATTGCAAAGGGCTGCGCATTTATTCTTCATATAGTCTTTATGTAGGATGAGGAGATGGAAAGAAAGTAGCTGGAATGTGAAGTTAGAAATGAGTCATCAGAGGAGTTTATTGTTTTGCAATTTCTACCAAGCGAGAACAAAACAGGTGAGAGGAATGAGAAGGAAAGGTGGTACAATGGCTCCTTGTGATTGGCGGAGAAGGAATATGGTGCTGAGGAGGTGTTCAGAATTCTGAGGAAGGGGAAAAATGTGCTGCTGACAGATTTAATGCAGGAAAATTGAAATATGAATAATTGTACTCAACCTTACTGCTCTGGTCAGGTCATTGAACCTTTTCCTGCATTGAATCTAGTTTAACCTATGTCACAATGGCCCAGAATTTGCAGGACCGGGGCATCTCACAGCATATCCTTTTAGTTAGACTTTCTCCTGCACTTTTCAGCTCAAAATTGTTTTGTCCACAAAGTTGCTTGAAGTGAGAGCTGATAATGGCACAGCGAGGGCATCAGGGAATCTGGGATCTTTGTGAACAATGGGGCAAACAGTGCATCTCTTTAACCAATGAGATTTAAGGATTGAGAAATAAACAGATGAGGAGCTGAGAAGTAGGGTGAATTAGAGTGGGTGAATTCAAAGTCAAATCAGGTACAGAAAGCAAAAGAAAGAGAGGGAAAGAAATATTGATTTAAGAGAGAGAGAAAAAAGAGACAGAAAGGAAAAGTAAGAAAAAATTTAGTTTAAAATTTGGCATTTTTAAACTCTCCAACAACCATTCAACAGCTGAAGGAATGAGACTCCGCACTTTTAATTGTTCACTTTCTGGGCAAGAGAGGCTGATTGGAAGTCATTAACAATTATGACATTGTTAAAAGGGTACTTTTTTTTATTATTCATTTTAATGGGATGTGTGCGTCACTGGCAAGGCCAGCATTTATTGCCCATCCCTAATTGCCCTTGAGAAGGTGGTGGTGAGCCACCTTCTTGAACCGCTGCAGTCCGTGTGGTGAAGGTACTCCCACAGTGCTGTTAGGTAGGGAGTTCCAGGATTTTGACCCAGTGATGATGCAGGATCGGCGATAAACTTCTAAGCCAGGATGGTGTGTGACTTGGAGGGGAACTTGGAGGTGGTGGTGTTCCCATACACCTGCTGCCCTTGTCCTTCTAGGTGGAAGAGGTCGCAGGTTTGGGAGGTGCTGCCGAAGAAGCCTTGGTGAGTTGCTGCAGTGCATCTTGTAGACGGTACACACTGTAGCTACGGTACACCGGTGGTGGAGGGAGTGAATGTTTAAGGTGGTAGATGGGGTGCCAATCAAGCGGGCTGCTTTGTCCTGGATGGTGTCGAGCTTCTTGAGTGTTGTGGGAGCTGCACTCATCCAGGCAAGTGGAGAGTATTCCATCACACTCCTTACTTGTGCCTTGAAGAAGGCTTTGGGGAGTCAGGAGGTGAGACACTCACCACAGAATACCTAGCCTCTGACCTGCTCTTGTTGCCATAATATTTATGTGGCTGGTCCAGTTAAGTTTCTGGTCAATGGTGACCCCCCAGGATGTTGATGTTGAGGGATTCGGCGATGGTAATGCCGTTGAATGTCATGGGGCAGTGGTTAGACTCTCGCTTGTTGGAGATAGTCATTGCCTGGCACTTCTGTGGCGCGAATGTTACCTGCCACTTATCAGCCCAAGCCTGAACGTCATCCAGGTCTTATTGCATGCGGGCATGGACTGCTTCATTATCTGAGGAGTTGTGAATGGCACTGAACACTGAGCAGTCATCAGCGAAAATCCCCATTCCTGAGCTTATGTTGGAGGGAAGGTCATTGATGAAGCAGCTGAAGATGGTTGGGCCTAGGACACTGCCCTGAGGAACTCCTGCAGCGATGTCCTGGGGCTGTAATGATTGACCTTCAACCACCACACTATTAATTACTAGACTTAACTTTCTGTGAGTTTAATGGGCAATTAATGTACAACAACTTCCTGAAAATCATGGGGAGGTTAACGGTGAGATGCTATTTTCACAAAGTTAATGGTAGAGCAGCGCAAATCAGTCAGCAACTGTGGCGATGCACAATTCACGGGGTATTTCTTCCTTGCCACATGTTGCTGACCAATTGATACATTAATAACGGTGAGCGCGTTCACACATCATTATTCCTGCAAATTCTGGGCCAATGTGTTTGAAAACTGCCTTTGGTTTTAGCAAACCACCTTATTGTGCAACACTCAGGATCCTTTCAGAGAATAATACATCTGGATTTCAGGCAAAGGGACTCAGCACAGAACAGAATCACCAAGTACATTAATTCGAGAGTACATTGCCTGGGAATCAGCATTTACGTTGTTCTATGCAAGGGTATTGTATAAAACTACGAATGGACAAGACCCTGAAACAAGTTGAATTGAACACTAATTAATTTGTTGAAGTAGTTTGTGTCAATTTGGACTACATTAGGTTTGATCAGTGGTTTTTGTTTCATAAAAAAAAATCAGCATGTGCACATGCTTATTATCTGTTTCTGGCTCAGTTCCCCTTTGTGGGTTTTCATTCTTTGTTCAGAATGGGTCGTTATTGCAGTCCAGATATGCTGCAATCATTGCTTGCTCTTCCTCTGCTGCTGTTGGTTTGTTCGCTGGTCAAGGTCGTTCAGTGGCCACGTCGTCTCCTCCTTCACCTACTTTGACTTCCATCTTCCCCTATCAGTTGCTGGTGCTCAGGTTTTCCACTCCTACCAACTCAACTTTTGTTGCTTATTCCCAGAAATTATTTACTCGAATGTCCTTTCATCGTGGTTAATGTGTTTTTTTTTAAGCATGGTGGATTGTAGGTGGTGTCTCCCAGGGGCCAGTGTAGGAACAATTGCTCTTCTCAATATACACAAATAATTGGGATTTGGGTAGAGGAAGCACAATATCTAAGTTTTTCAGTGACACAAAGATAGGCAGCATGGTTAACAGTAAAGAACGAAGAACTTGCATTTATATAGCACCTTTCACATCCTCAGGACATCCCAAAGTGGCTCACAGCCAATTACTATTTTGAAGTGTAGTCGCTATCATGAAGGCCAGAGGTTCCCAAACCCTTTTTGGTGAGGCCCCCTTCAGAGATTCATGCCCCATGCGCATCCCCCTCCTTCTAAGAAACAGTATATTTGCATAGAACAAGACGATTTTATTTTCTCGGCTAACATAACATATTGCTTAAGACAGAAAGCAACATAAATAGGACAGTACCAGTACTATAATACTGAAAACACGTGAACATCAAAGAGTGCTTGATGACTCAACTTTGTCTCACTGAGCTGGATGAGCCTGTTTGCTGCTCGTGTCCAATTTGTGAAATCTCAGTTTGATTTTGGAGAGTTTCGACTGCAAATCAGTCTCTACATTCAAACGACCTCTATACTTGATTTTGATATTAAGTGAAGAAAATCCCACTTCACAGAGATATGTTGAGGCAAAGTGGATAAGTATTTCAACAGCTCTTTGGGATAAGTCAGGGAACTGTTTTAGAATTGAGAGCCAGACTGATCAAGAGACATGGCTTTAAAATTATCTCTCAAAACAGTCACCAGCAACATGGAACAAATTATTTTTTAAGACCCATGGCAATCTTGGCTTTTGCTATGACGTTCTCTGAAAATGGATTTTGAACCCAAGTGAAATCCTACAGTTCATTTGCCTCTTTCAGGTAAATAGACACTGAATTTTGGACAAAGCTAAAATAAAAGAAAGACTTGCATTTATATCACGCCTTTCACGACCACCGGACGTTCCAAAGCACTTTACAGCCAATGAAGTACTTTTTTTTGATGTGTAGTCACTGTTGTAATATAGGAAACGTGGCAGCCAATTTGCACACAGCAAGCTTCTGCAAACAGCAATGTGATAATGACCAGATAAGCTAAGACAAATGCTCCAGCATTACATCTTTAACTTCTAGGACCGACATTTCACAGTCCATAATAACAGAAGACGATGCCTCAGTACTGCACTGAGGTGTCAGCCTTGATTATGTGCACATATCTTGGAGTGGTGCTTGAACCCACAACTTTCACTCTCAGAGTGCTACCACTGAGCAAAACTGGCACTGTAAAGGACTGTTAGTAACTTCAGAAGGACAAAGATAAGTTAATAGGTTGGGCAGATAGATGTCAGATAAAATTTAATGTGGTGAAATGTGAAGTAATATATTTTGGGAGGACATAAGCCACGAAATTGCTCAGACCATGATTCTGGCGCCGACACCAAGATCATATCTACTGATGCCCTCCAGTGATGACCCAGTGAAGGGCACCTAATGATCTTGGGGCTAATGGGTACTTGCCTCTGCTGCCAGGTCTAGTCCCCTCCCTGTGGAAAAGTTCCCTTTGTAAGGGAACCGCATTAACTACACAAAAAAATATGTAGTCACTAAGGAGGAGAAATTCGATATCGCCCATTTTGGGGCGCTAATATCGTCCGGGTGCAAAGTTTAGCGCTTGGCGCTAATTATCGCCTCGGACTGAAAAGTTCGCCTCTATCACCCCTGGAGGTGATTTGAGCGCTAAATCAGGCGCTACACACTTCTCTTAAGGCACAAACGTCAGGGAGCGAGGCGCTACCTCAGAACGCTACCGAAGCTCAGGCGATGCCAATTACCATGGAAGTCAGACAGACTGGCGCCGTCCAGTTCTTTGGGAGAGGGGCCATCTTGCTGGCCAGCCACACCCTGCTCATTGCAGCCTTGAATCTCGGCCTGGAGTGACCTCAAAAGCAATTGTGTGGAAGCACTAATGGATTGGCCCAGGGAAAGAGCTCGGCACTTAGGAACCTCAAAAGTGGTGCTGAGGGACAAAACTCCTTAGGACAGCGTTAAAACCAAAAATTTTGACAAGAAAAGGCAGGAAGCGCCTGCCTTTAAATAGCGCTCCCCCAGCCCCTTCCCGACTTGAAAACGTTCCCCTCTACCTGTCGTTCCTAGCGGCAGGCGCTAAGGCAGGGGGCGCGACTCAATATCCGGTCCGGGGCGCTACCTGGGCGTTACACGCTCAACTGACGTCGCGATCTGCGGGCGCAGGAGATTGTGGTGGTAGTGTTTAATGCCGCCGCAAAATGTCTGGTCAATTTCATCGCTGCGCTCGGGCGCTAGTTGCTTTGCGCCCCGTTAGCGCCCTCTTAGAATTTTTCCCCCTAAGTCTTTGGAGGTCCCGATTTGCACCATTGAAGAAGCTGGCATGCCTCTTTTTGTTCAGTGTACCAGCCTCCAAAGTTATCCCGGGTCTTTGTGACGCCAAGGATGTGGGAACTATAAACTTTTAAGAGTTTCCACCCTCTCTGATGTGGACGCCATTATAAGAGGGGTAATGGAGATTCTGCCATTTACAAAGCCCTGTGGATGCTAGCAGTGTGGGCAAGAATCCAATGTATTTGGGTTATGGCCTGTTTTATGGCCCTTCTGCTGATGTTGTGGTGGGGGTAAGTTGAACTGACCAACGGCAAAACTTTAAAGGTGTAGAGGAGCGATTATGTGCCCTAGCTCATCTCATTAGATTTTCATTTGACTTATCAATCTTTTGGGTATTCATAAGGATTAATAAGGACAACACTGTAGCTGTGATTTCGTAGACAATTATAGGGAGAAATTACTGACTTTTTCTGTGCTGTATTTTTTGGCAGCTCTTATTATGTTACTTCCACTTATTATGATGTGTACGTTGAGAGAATTGAATGAGGAAGTAAAGGCATGGGAGCGTGCTGTTTACTCACTTCCATGCTGTGGTTCCCAAGCATGAAACTTCCTGATCCAATAAGGATGTGAACACTATAACTGTTACACCACCAGCTGTTGCTAATTGTTTTTTGTGCAGGTGAAATGAGGGTAAATAAAACATTTCTTCAAGATAATTAGTATTAAAAGAAACGGGATAATATTCTATAACTTATCTCTGGTCTTATTAACAGAAATTATTAATATTTTTTTTATATATATAGGACTATTATATTTATATAAAATTATTTTTTTTGGCAAAACTATCTCTGTTATAATCCTGACACAATACAAAAATGGAAACAATTCATGTGAAGCAAAGCTGCATAGAAAAACTGAGGAGCCGTATGGCAGCAGCAAGGAAAAATGATAGTGGTAATGAAAGATCAAAGTTCAAATGGTAGAAGTATGTTCAAAGAAGTAACACATTCTTGGAGTTGAAATGACTGCTAGAAACCACTCAACTTTGCTCTCAATTTATTGTGGCAGTCAAACACTTTTGAGTGTGTTACAGCGTGAACTAGAGGGGAAATGAGGAGAAATCACTTCACCCAGAGGGTTGTGACGATCTGGAACGCAGTACCTGAAAGGGTGGTGGAATCAGATTAAATAGGAACTTTCAAAAGGCAATTAGACATGTACTTGAAGAGGACAAATTTGCAGGGTTATTGGAAAAAAGCTGTGGCGTGTGGACTAAATTGGATAGCTCCTTCAAAGAGCCAGGGGCACCGGCACGATGGGCCGAATGGGCTCCTTCTGTGCCGTAAGATTCTATGATTCTAGTTGTGAACACAGTTGCAGACTTCTGTAGGTAAAAAAAAATCTCAATAGCTTTTTTATGGGCTGTCTGTTGCTGAAGCAGCAGCGTGGTACTATATTTCCTGCTGTGTGATGCCGTGAACCTTCTGGCCGAGTGCCGAATGCACCTTCATCAATATTTCACCAATGTCACAGCTGCTCAACTGTGACGCCATGCGATACCGTGCCTATCACCTTCCAATGAGAAAAGTAAAAAACAAATATTTTATGAATAAACTATTCACACATTTTACAGGATAAGAAACAGATGGCAATAAGTTTCAGGCTGTCATTAAGTCTTTGGGTCCTGCTGACATTTACAAGCCACTCAGTCTTTTTTCTCTTGGTTAAGGGCATCATCAGAACCCCAGTTGAATTACAGCCTTGTAACATGTAGCCAGCTGTTAGCCGACAAATATGTATGTGTTAATGAGCTGCAGCCTTTGAGGAGTACAGTAATATTAATGCATTGAACTACTGTCTGTGAAGATCACTCATTTTTCCAGTTATTAATATTCTGTGGCTCTGCATATTTCTCCAATTCCACTTTAGCGTATTCAGCATTAAAAAGAAACACAGTAAACGTTCACCATATTTTGACCACAAAACCCTCAAAGTCAAATTGTGAATTGGTTCTGATCTCCCTACGTCCAAAGTCCTTGAACATGTTGTGGCCTCCCAAATCCATGACTCTCTTTCCAACATCTTCCTGTTTGAATCTCTCAAATCAGGTTTCTGCCCTCCTGCAAACACCGAAACAGCCCTGACTAAAGACACAAACAGTATTCTCTGTGACGGTGACTGTGGCGCATTATCCCTCCACGTCCTGCTTGACCTCTCTGCAGCCTTTGACATGGTCGATCACACCGTCCTCCTCCAATGCCTCCTCTCCATTGTTTAGCTTGGTGGGACTGTTCTCGCTTGGTTCTGCTCCTACCTATCTGATCGCAGCCAGAGCATCTCCAGCAATAGATTCTCTTCCAGCTGTTACACTGTTGCCTCCGCAGTCCCCCGATGTCCTCTGCTAGGCCCCCTCCCCTTCCTGATCTACATGTGCCCCTTGGTGACACAATTTGCAGACATGTGGTCAGTGTCCACATGGACACTGACCACATTCAGCTCTACTACAAAAGCAAAGTACTGCGGATGCTGGAATCTGAAATAAAAACAGAGAATGCTGGAAATACTCAGCAGGTCAGGCAGCATCTGTGGAGAGTGTAACAGAGTTTAAAACGTTAACTCTGTTTCTCTCTCCACAGATGCTGCCTGACCTGCTGAGTATTTCCAGCATTCTCTGTTTTTACACCAGCTCTACCTTTGCCTCTACCTCAGCCTATCTGCCACTGAAACCTTTATCCATGATTTAGTTACCTCCAGACTCAACCATTACAGTGTTCTCCTGGCTGGCCTCCCATCTTCCACCCTTCACAAACTTCAGCTCATCCAAAACTTTGCTGCCCTGTGATCCTCCACCAATCCACCACTCACCCAGTGCCCCAACCATGCTGACCTATGTGGACTCTCTGTCTCCCAATGCTCTAAATTTAAAATTCTCATCCTCATGTTAAAATTTACTCATAGCCTCACCCTTCTGTATCACTAGCCCTACAACCCCCAAACCCCAAACTTTCTGTTCCTCTGATGGACAGCCTTGGCTCAGTGGTGGCAATCACGGCTCTGAACAGAAATTCATAGGTTCAAGCCCTACTCCAGAGACCTGAACGGGTTGGCAAGCTGTAACTAGTGGGGTACTGCAAGGATCAGTGCTTGGGCCTCAGCTATTCACAATCTATATCAATGATTTGGATGAGGGGACCAAATGTAATATATCCAAGTTTGCTGATGATACAAAGCTAGGTAGGAATGTAAGTTGTGAGGAGGATGCAAGGAGGCTTCAAGGGGATATCGACAGGCTAAGTGAGTGGGCAAGAACATGGCAAATGGAATATAATGTGGAGAAATGTGAAGTTATCCACTTTGGTAGGAAAAATAGAAAAGCAGAGTGACGTAAGAAAACTACTAGGCACTTGGTCTAAGCGTTAAACAAAGCTTTAATCAACTGTTTTACAACATGGAGATCTAGTTGGCCTTCTCTAGTTCCTGTTAAAGAATGTCCTGAGCAAGCTGGGCCCATGCCCGAGTATTTATACTCTCCCCGGACCAGCAGGCTGCCCAGTATTATGTCATAAGTCATTTCCCATGAATGACAAGATTCATGTCACAGAGTATTTTTTAAATGTTGAGCGATTGGGAAATGTTGGTGTTCAGAGGGACCTGAGTGTCCTTGTACACGAGTCACTGAAAGTTAACATGCATGTACAGCAAGCAATTAAGAAAGCAAATGGTATGTTGGCCTTTATTACAAGAGGATTTGAGTATAAGAGTAAAGATGTCTTACTGCAATTATATAGGGCCCCGGTGAGACCATACCTGGAGTATTGTGTACAGATTTGGTCTCTTTACCGAAGGAAAGATATACTTGTCATAAAGGGAGTGCAACAAAGGTTCACCAGACTAATTCCTGGGATGGGGGGATTGTCCTATGAGGAGAGATTGAGTAGACTATGCCTATATTCTCCAGAGTTTAGAAGAATGAGAGGTGACCTCATTGAAACATACAAAATTCTTACAGGGCTTGACAGGGTAGATACAGGGAGGATGTTTCCCCTGGCTGGGAAGTCTAGAACCAAGGGTCACAGTCTCAGAATAAGGGGTCAGCCATTTAGGACTGAGCTGAGGAGACATTTTTTCACTCGGAGGGTGGTGAATCTTTGGAATTCTCTACCCCAGAGGGCTGTGGAGGCTCAGTCGTTGAGTATATATTCAAGTCAGAGATCGTTAGATTTTTGGATATTCAGGGAATCAAGGGATATGGGGATAGTGCAGTAAAGTGGAGTTGAGGTAGAAGATCAGACATGATCTTATTGAATGGCGGAGCAGGCTCGAGGGACTGAATGGCCTACTCCTGCTCCTATTTCTTATGTTCTTATGTATAATCTAGGCTGATACTTCAGTTTAGTACTGAGGGAGTACTGCATTGTCCGTGGTGCCATGTTTTGCATGAGATGTTAAACCGAGGCCCATATGATCTCTCAGGTGGACATAAAGGATCCAGGGCACCATTCGAAGAACAGCAGGGGAGTTCTCCCGGTGCCCTGGCTAATTATATCCTTCAACCAACAAAACTAAAACAGATTATCGGATCATTTATTTCATTGCTGTGCACAAATTTGCTGCTGAGTATGCCTATGTTGCAACAAAGCCTACGCTTTAAAAGTACTTAATTGGCTGTAAAACACTTTGGGACATCCTGAGGTTATATTTAAATACAAGTTTGTTTGTTTTCTCTCTGACTCTGGCCTCTTGTGCATCTCCTCCATTCGCCACATCACTGGAGGCCGTGCCTTCAGCTGGCTAGACTGCATATTCTGAAATTCTGTCCCTAAACCCCTCCGCCTCTCCACGTCCTTGTCCCTTTTTGACACCCTCTTTAAAACCCACTTCTTTGACCAAGTTTTTGGTCATCCCTCTTAATATCTTCTTGGTTCACTCAGAGTCCAGTTTTCTTTTTAATTACGCTTTTATGGAACGCTTTGGAATGCTTTTCTACATTGTGGGCACTATATGAATGCGTTGCTGTAGTAGTAATAGGAAACAAAGACGCATGCCCCACTAGGGTTTTAAAGGGGCATTATCTTTATGAAAAGATTAATAAACCTGCTTTGTGTGGGGAGAAAGGACTGTGAAAAGATGCTACCTACAAATGATGAGATGATGGGGGAAAAATTTGGTTGGTTAGCGCCTCTGGGGGGGCGCTAACGGGGCGCTAGGAACTTAGCGCCCGAGCGCGGCGATTTTAACGCTGCTCGCGAAATTGACCAGTCGTTCTGCGGCGGCGCTAAACACTACCACCATGATCACCTGCGCCCGCAGATCGTGACGACAGTCGAGCGTGTAGCGCCCTGGACCGGAAATTGAGTCGCGCCCCCGCCTTAGCGCCCGCTGCTAGGAAGAACAGGTAGAGGGGAACATTTTCAAGTTGAGAAGGGGCTGGGGGTGCGCTATTTAAAGGCGTGCGCTTCCTGCTTTTTTCGTACATGTAGGTTGAGAGGGAGAGAGACGTCTGGAGAGATTTAACACTGTCCTAAGGAGTTTTGGTCCTCAGCACCACTTTTGAGGTTCCTAAGCGCCGAGCTCTTTTCTTGGGCCTATCCATTAGTGGTTCCAACACAATTGCTTTAGAGGTCTCTCCAGGCTGAGATTTAAGGCTGCATTGAGCAGGGTGTTGGCTGGCCAGTAAGATGGCCCCTCCCCTTTAAGAACTGGACGGCGCCAGTCTGTCTGGCTTCCATGGTAACTGACATCGCCTGAGCTTTGGTAGCATTCTGAGGTCGCACCTTGCGCTTGATTTAGTGCTCAAATCACCTTCAGGGGTGATAGAGGCGAATTTTGCAGTCGGTGGCGATAATTAGCGCCAGGCACTAAACTTTGCGCCCGGCCAATATTAGCGCCCCAAAATGGGCGATACCCAATTTTTCCCCTGATGTGTTTTGCTATAATTTATAAATTATGTTGTGTGTTTGTAAACAAACCAAAATGATTTGTTGAACACTTTTTCATTGAGACAATACGCCTTTAAATACCCATTTTTACATTAGATTCAACAACACCAGAACAATGTATGGTTATTTTAGTCATGTTTAAGACTTTCTCTTTCTGGTCACAGACTTCCTGCGATTTAAAAAAAAGGGACAGATTTTCCTCTGGAGTTACCTTGGCTCCATGCCAGTTCCAGGATTTCCTGCTGTTAGTGATGGCAGGTGTTCAGAATGACAGCCAAAATAAGGGCTGCCATATTATAATCAGGTAGAAATGATGGAAATAAGTCAGACAGCATATTTGCCATAATTTGTGCTGTTGCAATGCTGGACACTAGGAAACCCCCTGCCTTTCTGGTATGTAGAGTTGTTAAAGGATGTGGATTGGAGATTTCAATTTTAAATACCCCAAAGGGATTTGAATCGATTGTGGGGTAATCAATTCAAGCCCGCAGCCTGGTAAATTTTAAGTTTCTAATTTAAAAAGATATACTGACTCTTCTTCAGCTGCTCCTGAAGCAGCTGGCCCCACTCGGCTGCGTCAAGCACCCGAAGACTGCCACTGCAGTTTATCTCTCTCCTCTGAGGCGGGCTCCCATTCACAGGATGGGGATACCTGCTGGGAGCCTGCCAAAATTATTTGAATGGAATTGGTCCCAAGAAATCAGCCAGGGTCACGGGCACATGCATGAGGTGTGTGGAAGTGCCTCCTCCCCACCTAAGTAGTGCCATCATCGGGACTGGGTGGAAAATGAATCCCAAAGTGTGTAGAATTAAGATGGTGGACCAGACACGTGCCGCTGATTGTATTTTGCTTGTAGAGGGGGGTTTCAGTCTCTTCAGAAGCACTTGTGCCACATCATTTACACTGTGGCAGAAATTCCGATCCCTACGGGGGTGTACGTGCTGTGTACTCACCCGTAGGGCCAACGGAAATGCCGGTTTCAGGCATGCACAGCGCATGCGCTGGAAACCGGCATTTCCGATCTGTCAAGGAGAAGGGCCTGCCCTGGAGAAGGGCCTCTGCGGGTGGAGAGTTCCGTTTTTTGGAGACCCTCCGCCCGCAGGAAACACTTACAATTCTTGCGCCTGGTAAAAGCAGGCGTAAGGCCTGCTTTTACCAGGATAAGAGTTGAAAAAAGTAAAACCAAAAAATTTCCACTGATTTATCATTTAAAAATACTTTAAAGAAAGGTAAGTTTATTTTTAGCCCTGTTAAAAACTTTAATTATTTTTTTCAAAAGATAAAATTTTTGTTTAAATACTTAATTTATTGTAATTTAAAGTCATTTAAAAAAAAGTGATTTAAAAAAAAATGTATTTAAAGTTTTACTATGTTTTGGGGGTCTTCCTGTCAAATGTATGAAGGGTTATTCCCTTCTCTGATTGGCTCCCCATGGCCCACGTGATCCCAGGGACGCTGCGAACCGCCTGCGCCTCTGGGATACGTGGGCCCTGCACACCGGCAGTTTGGAAAGGCCCAGCAACGGAACTCTGCGCCTCCCGGGAGCCCTCCAGTCCAGGCGCAGATTTTTCCAGATCGCAGCCCTCCGCCCACGGGAGGCCTGCGAACGGAATTTCTGGGCCACTATTTCATGCTTCCAAATGTGCACTTGCCATCAGAAGCAACTTGAAATATAAATGGGGAGATATGTGGCACCTGGACACAGATATTTATGATTAATGAACCTGACATTATGAGCAGTATGTTGGCAAGAAAACACTGTGTAAAAACCATGGGTGCAACTTCTATATCAGTGTGGCCTATACACCTCTTTTTAAAAAAGATTTGTGGCTGATTTAAATGACATTTTCTGCTGTAGTACACTAGCACCACATCTGGTGGGCAGTTTTGAATCAGGCATAAGTCCTGTTGTCAGTGGCATAACAAGTGCTTCATATACTCAATCACACTTGCCTGAGTACATATTCTGTAGAAGGGAACGTAAAATAAATGTATAACTAGTGGATTTCCCATACCATTGTTCATGGTAAGCTACAGTATATGCTCTGTCTTATCTGTCTGTGTTACCTTTGTGTTCTCTGTGGTGTTGATATTTTTTTTGTGGTTGTCTTTGAATCTTTATGGTGTTATGTGGTTGTCTGTGATATTCTGCTTCTGTCCCAATTAACATGTTTTTATTTGTCCATTTTTTTGTGTTCTCACAGCGGGGGGGGGAGGCATAGGGACAATTCTGCTTCTGCTACTTATTATGTATTCATGTCATGTTATATTGTCTTCCATGTTCACGTTTTTTGCGTATGACATTCAATTATTCCAGCAATTTTGCTTCTTTTGTTTGCCTTTGGTCTGCACACTGTTGTCCTTCTTGTTTGCCATCTATTTCTATATGCTTCCTGTTTCAGATTCCTGCTGTTCAGTGTTATGTTTTTTGTTGTTATCTTTTATTTCTTCCTGTTCTTCTGCCACAGTTCATCAGCTGTACCCATAGTGATGTGTCCTCATACCGTGCACCATTGCCTCCTGAGTGCTGACTCTTCCTTCATTGCTTATCAGGCCTGTAGCAGTGCTCCATTGATTGTGTCAGCTTCACTGTCATCCGTCGCCGATCTGAGCTTACCAACTATTGTTAACCTGCTGATCTATACTTTCATAACCCTTGGCGTTCCTATATTACCCCTCAAATGCCCTCATTAACCTCTTTACCTTTGCCTGCTCCTTCTTTTCCTTTTGCCATTACCTTTGGCTGTTTCGAGGGCGAACAGCTTTGTGCTGGCTGATCATTGCCGTGGACTTAACTGCATATTGGTCCCGGCCTGTGCGTGGTCATTGCTGGTATCCTGTTTTGCAAAACTGACAGTTTAGATTTCAAACAGCTGATTACATGTTCTAATGTTGGCAATTAGAATTATAAACAAACAAAATGGCAGACAGGGGGCCGGCAAATTTGTGTCACAGAGCCATCAGTGGTGGAAGGCTGAACTTACACTCTGACAGGTAGATGTTTCTTAAAGAACAAACTTACATTTATACAGTGCCTATCTTATCCTCGGGATGTCCCACCCCGCCTCACAATCAATTAATTAATTTGAGGTGGACTAGTTAACTTGTATTGGTTGAGAGATACCAGGGAAACTTGCCTGCTCTTTTTAGATTAGTGCCATGAGGTAAGACAGCCAAGACCTTGCTTTAAAACTTGCATCTCCGACATTACAACACTCCATCAGTATTGCACGAAAGCGCCAGCCTAGATTATGTGCTGTTGTCTTGGAGTGCGACCTAAATCCATGACCTTGTGACTCGAGGTGAGTGTGCTACCACTGACCCAAGCTGACACTTTACATGCAGAATTGCCATTGTAAATATTACATCGGCAGTTTCAAACATAAATGTTGACATAAAAAGCACCTACCAAAAAATTGTGACAACAGGAAGTAAAGTTTGTGGATAGAACGTGTGTATAGTTGCAAGATTTTTAATAAGAGATATTGATAATGTCTTCACTTGCTGTAAATGAGAGCACAGGTAAATATATAATGTGCACAGTAGAATTACACAGAAATTACAATATGGAAATAGACCATTCAACCCATCCAGTCAATGTTGATATTTATCCTCCACTCAAGCCGTAGTCCTAATCCCATGTGCCTGCCCTGTTCCCATATGCCTTTATTCCCTTTTCTTTCAACCATCTATTTAGCATATTCTTAAATGTTGACATGGTCTCTGCTTCAATCACTAACTCAGGTTATGAATTTCACAGCCTCATAACCCTCTGTGTAAATCACTGGAAACAGTCTATCATCTATCAACGCTGTCCCGTCTCTTTATAATTATGAATACCTCTTTCAGATCACCTCTGTTCTAATGAAAACAGTACACACTGTGCAAAAGCGAAAATAACCTATAAGTAGACATTGGGAAGTCTGAAACCGTCATCTTTGGTCCCCAGCACAAATTCCATTCCCTCGCCACTGACTTCATCCCCCGCCTCAGCTGCTGCCACAGACAGAACCAGACTGTTCGCAACCTCAGTGTTCCGTTCGACCCCGAGTTGATTTTTTGACCCCCATATCCTCTCCATCACAAAGACTGCCTATTTTCACCTCCATAACATCATCCACTCCTGTTCCTATCACAACCCATCTGCCACTGAAACCTTTTACGCATGCCTTTGTCACCTCAAGATTCAACTATTCCAATACTCTCCTTGCTGAGCCTCCCATCTTTCATCCTACATCTTCCATAAACTTTAGTTCACCCAAAACTCAGCTGCACGTATCCTATCCTGCACCAAATGTTGATCACCCATTATTCATCTTCTTCATGACCTACATTGGCCCCTAGTCCCCCAATGCCTCAAATTTAAAATTATTGACTTTGTTTCTAGATCCTTTCATGGCCTTGTTTCCCCCATCTTAGTAACCTCCTACAATCCTTGATGCACTCTTCATTCCTTTGTCTCTGGCCTCTTGTGCATCCCTCTTCCATTCAGCACACCATTGGAGGCCTTGGGGGAAAAATTGGGTCGCGCCCCCTTTGGGGCGCTAACTTCGCCGGGGTGCTACTTTTAGCGCCCCGAAAAAATTAGCACCCCCGCGCCCGAAATTCACTGGTAACGCCCCAAGAGGGAGGCTGGGCGCTAGTGGAAACACCCCGTCTCCCTCTTGGGGTGCTGCGAGTGAATATCACGGCGCTACGTGCCGCAGCTCCACGCTCTGTGGCACATCGCGCCACGGTACTGCAGGCCTTCCTCCCCTTATTAAAGGGGAGGGGCCTAGCGCAGCGCGACCCGGGGCCCAGCTGGGCCACCAGGGATCGGAGTGCTGGCAAAGAGCCCGGCACTCGAGAGGAGTGCCAGGCTTACGGAGCGCAGCCATCATCCCGCGGTGGGGCTGCACAGACGGCCGGGGACAGTAATGGGGGCAGGTGCTGGCAGGCAGCCAGCAACGAAAATGGCCGCCCAGCACCTCCACTTTAATTTGCGCCGCTCCGGCCGCAGGTAGGCCTCCCTGACCCTGTCGGACATAGTGTCCAGCGGTAAGTCAGGGGGCGCTACCGAAGATCGCAGCCGGGGCGCGAGCGGGGCGCTGTGCACGGCGATGACGTCATCGCCGGAGGCGCAGCGCCGTGGGGCACTAACGGCTACCGCCGCTAACCTCCCGCTGAATTTCACGGGAGGTATTGGTGGCTTTGCGCCCCGTTAGCACCGAAGAGGGCGCTAACAGGAGGCGCAAATTACCCGAATATTTCCCCCCTTGTCTTCAGCCGCCTTTGCCTCACAGTCTGAAGTTTACTTCCTAAGCCCCTCTGCCTCTTCATCTCTTCTCCTTTAACACCCACTTGCAATTCATCACTTCAACAAAGATTTTGGTCACCCCTTATTCTATCTTTTTTTTTGCTTGGCATCTGTTTTACTCACATCTCTGTGAAGCACCTTAGGATGTTTTTTCTATCTTAAAGTTGTTAAATAATGCAAGTTGTTGTACATATGAACTCCAGCTAGTAATGAGTTCCTGAACTGCTTTTGAACAGCAGGATGGTATTCACATCCAGAAAGGCTGCCAGTCTCTGTTTTGCTCGTTGAAAATCATTCAGGGGAGATCCATGTCGTCTAAGTAGGTTTTATTTCGAGCTAGAAAATCAGATTTTGAGGTTCTTCAGAAATTTGCTTTATCAATGACAGAACTGCAAATTTCTGCTCTGAAGAAGTAATTATTCTTTCTGTGGAGACGGGAGAAGGAGGTTGAATAATTTGATTAAAAGTACCTGTCTTGCTTTTTAAATATTCCAGATACTGCTCAGCATAACTTTTAATACTTTTCGAGAGGCAAGATTCATTTATTTGGATGTATGGAGCTTCAAGGTGCAGTTTAAAGATCTGCTCAGTGTACTGCACTGGCTGATAGTACCATAGTGCTGGGACAATCCAATGGAGAGTAAAAATGAAATATAAAAATTAGAAAAAAATTGCAACATCAATTATGCTGCACTGCTTGCCTACAGTGGATCTTTTTCCAGCCAAGATTTATTAGTCATGACTTTGTCCTCATTTTAGCAAATCAAGTGAAATATAAAGTATGAAAGGGCTGTTTTATGAAAATGCAAGTGAGTAAAATGAATTAGAAACTCTAATATGATTTTAGCTGTATATATATTTTATGTAATTTATGGAAATATATGCTCAAAATAATTTCCTTGTAGTATTTTGGAAGCACTTTCAACTTAGGGAACAAAGATTAACTGTCAAAGCTTGAGAATTTTTCTTTATTAGCATTTTTATTCCTCAGGCATAAAGTATGGAATATTTTTGAGCTGTCAGAAGCAGTTTTAAAAACCAGTACAGTTACATTTTTGTTAACAAAAGGGCTTCCCAGATTTACAGAATAAAACTCTGGAGTGAGGCAGAAGGGCCAAATTTAGAAATAGATTTTGGAGTTAGAGGGGTCAAGTTTCACTGCCTTTCCTGGTGTTAACAGGGTGGTAATGGGGGGTAACAGGGTGAATGGCCTCAAAATGGGGTCAGTAGCTGTACCGCCCCATTAACACCGGCAATGTTGCCACCTCCATTTTGAAAGGGTCCTATCACTACGTTTCCAAAGCGCCCACCTGTTTCAGATGATAGGCCCCTTCTAATATGGAAATAGGACCCCGATTGGCATTTTAGGTTGGAGCTGGTCACCGACCAGTTCCACGGGCAATGGAACTGAAGAATCCCACCAACTGTAATAAGAATCTGGGCTGCTGCGCATACAGCAATTCACCCTTGAGCAGCAGGTGCGAGGAGTGGGAGTGCCACTTAAGAGTGGAGGGGAGTTGAGAGTGCTAGTGGGAACTGAAGAGGTGCCGGGGGAGGGTGGGGGCATTAGACAGGGTAACACACGCCAGCGTAAGCTGAGGGAAGGGGGAAGGAGAGAGGGTGCGGTGACAGGTGCTCGTATGAACTGAGGGAGGAAATGAAAGGTACCACCTGAGGAGGGGGAAGAGTGGAAGAGTGCCAGTGCTGAGGGGGAGGAGTGCATTATGAATGTAGAGGGGAAAAAGTGCCAATGTTGTTTGGGTGAGCATGCTTCTGTGAATTGAGGGGGGATGTTCAGAGGAAGAGGAGTGTCTTTATGAAGGGGGGAAGGGAGTGCAATATTTGGGAAGTGATGATGGTTGGTTTCTTGATTGTCGATAAAACCAAATTGGGATTAATTTTTTCTACTTTTTAATTCAAAATCTAACCAATTGTGAAGTAAAATGGTGTTCAACGTCAACCAGAATTTACCATTTTTAATGTAAACCAATAAAGTTTTCTAGCAGACCATATCCCCAAGTCCCCCTAGAAATGTGTGCATTAGTAGATGGGTTGATGGGGGCTACCCTATTTTGAAGAAGCGTGTACAATTTTAAATTTGCTGCATACATCCTGTCTTCAATTACTTTAACACTGTGTAGAATAAATTGCATTACCAAATACAATTTTTTTGTTGTTGATTGATCAAGATGTCAATTCTCACATCTTGTTGTTCTTCCCTTGATACTGAACCCTCTGTGTGTTAAATTGTTTCTGTTTTACAGCATGTACATTCCAATCTTTCATATCCACATAAATCATTCTGTACAATTGCAGTTTCCTCTTAAAAAGTATTGATTACTTTTTGCGCCTTCATGCCCTTACACCGCAGTCTGATCATTGGTTTGTTTTTTATGTTACAATTTGGCTTCAACTTCATTTTTTTTGGCCAGATCTTTGGGTGACCGATTTATTCATATTCAGTACTGTGGAGGATAGTCAATACTGAGGAGGACTGCAATAAATTACAAGAAGACATTAAAAAATTTGCAGAATGGGGATATCATTGGCACATAAATAAATGTGTGGTATTACATTTTGGTAAGAAAAATAAGGAGGTCACATATTACTTGGAAAATAAGAATCTAAATGGGGTAGAGGAGCAAAGGGATCTGAGAGTACAAATACACAAATCACTAAAAGTAACGACACAGGTTAATAAGTCCATAAAAAAGCAAACCAAGCACTAGGGTTTATTTCTAACGGGATAGAATTGAAAAGTAGTGAAGTTATGCTAAACTTGTATTGACTCTTGGTTAGCCCACTCTTGGAGTACTGTATACAGTTTTGGTCGCCATATTATAAAAAGGATATAGAGGCACGGGAGAGGGCGCAAAAAAGATTTACAAGGATGATACCAGAACTACAAGTTTATACCTTGTAGGGAAGAGCAAAACTAAAGGGCATCAATATAAGATAATCACCAAGAAATCAAATAGGGAATTCAGAATAAACTTCTTTACCCAGAGAGTGGTGAGAATGTGGAACTCACTACCATAAGGAGTAGTTGAGGCGAATAGCATAGATGCCTTTAAAGGGAAGCTAGATAAGCATATGAGGGAGAAGTGAATAGAGGGTTATACTGATAGAGTTAGATGAGGAAGGATGGGAGGAGGCTCGAGTGGAGCATAAACGCCGGCATGGACTGGTTGGGCCGAACGGCCTGTTTCTGTGCCGTATATTCTACGTAATCTATGCAATTCTATGTAACTGTTCTTCTAACAATAAATAAACTCAAAATAATAGCTACAAGATATTGTGGACGAGGAAGAGATTGCGGCCCATCTAATTCATCCATCCAGAATAGCCAGAATTGTCCCATTGCTGCAGTTAATTGTTTCTCTTGTCTGATTCTATCCAAACTTCAATAGACAGTAGGACTTACTTCTGTATCTCTTAATTCCTCTATTGGTTTAAATTTAACTTCATGCTACTTTCCTGTAATCTCAAAATTACTGATGCAGATGTCACTCTCTGACCACATTATTTGTCACGGTCAATCTCATGTCATATATGTGTTCATTCCACCTATGTCCTGGATGGTGTCGAGCTTCTTGAGTGTTGTTGGAGCTGCACTCATCCAGGCAAGTGGAGAGTATTCCATCACACTCCTTACTTGTGCCTTGTAGATGGTGGAAAGGCTTTGGGGAGTCAGGAGGTGAGACACTCGCCGCAGAATACCTAGCCTCTGACCTGCTCTTGTTGCCACAGTATTTATGTGGCTGGTCCAGTTTTGAGCTGCTAGATCTGTTCTGAATCTATCCCATTTAGCACGGTGGTAGTGCCACACAACACGATGGAGGGTGTTCTCAGTGTGAAGACGGGACTTCGTCTCCACAATGACTGTGCAGTGGTCACTGCTGCCAATGCTGTCATGGACAGATGCATCTGCGACAGGTAGATTGGTGAGGACGAGGTCAAGTAGGTTTTTCCCTCGTGTTGGTTCACTCACCACCTGTTGCTGGCCCAGACTGGCAGTTATGTCCTTCAGGACACGGCCAGTTTGGTCAGTAGTGGTGCTACCGAGCCACTCTTGGTGATGGACATTGAAGTCCCCCACCCAGAGTACATTCTGTGCCCTTGCTACTCTCAGTGCTTCTTCCAAGTGGTGTTCAACATGGAGGAGTAATGATTCATCAGCTGAGGGAGGGCGGTAGGTGGTAATCAGCAGGAGGTTTCCTTGCCCATGCGTCATGAGACTTCATGGGGTCCAGAGTCAATGTTGAGGACTCCCAGGGCCACTCCTTCCCGACTGTAAACCACTGTGCCACCACCCCTGGTGGGTCTGTCCTGCCGGTGGGACAGGACTTACCCAGGGATGGTGATGGAGGAATTTGGGACATTGGCTGAAAGGTACGATTCTGAGAGTATGACTATGTCAGGCTGTTGCTTGACTAGTCTGTGGGACAGCTCTCCCAATTTTGGCACAAGTCCCCAGATGTTGGTGAGGAGGACTTTGCAGAGTTGACTGGGCTAGGTGTGCCGTTGCCATTTCCGTAGCCGGTGCCGAGGTCGATCCATCCGGTTCATTCTTATTATTTTGTTTCGTAGCGGTTAGTTACAACTGAGTGACTTGTTAGGTCATTTCAGAGGGCAGTTAAGAGTCAACCACATTGCTGTGGGTCTGGAGTCACATATAGGCCAGACCAGGTAAGGACGGCAGATTTCCTTCCCTAAAGGACATTAGTGAACCAGATGGGTTTTTACGACAATCCGATAGTTTCATGGTTACCATTACTGATACTAGCTTTTTATTCCAGATTTATTTAATTAACTGAATTTAAATTCCCCAGCTGCCGTGGTGGGATTTGAACTCATGTCTCTGGATCATTAGTCCAGGTCTCTGGATTACTAGCCCATTGACATTCCCACTAAGCTACCGTTTATGTCCTCCTTTTCATGTCATCTGGAAAATTTTGATATTGTGCCTCCTATACCCAAGTCCACATCATTTATATACGTTGAGTTGAGCAATGATCCTTACACTGACCCCTGGAGAATTCCATTGTTCACACTCCTCCTCCAGTCCAAAAAATATCCACTAACTTCTATTTTCTGTTTTCTGTGCTGTATCCCACTTCCTATGCATGCTGCTTCATTCCCTTTAAAACCAAGCACCGTAATTCAATCAACAAACATCCTATTTGGCACTTATTGAATACCTTTTGAAAATCCATATATACATTTGCTTTATCAATCAGGCCCATTACTTTCTTAAAGAACTCTTAAAATTATGAAGGGATAGGACAGAGTAAATAGAATTAGATTACTTCCAGTGGTTGAAGAGTCTAAAATGAGGGACATAGATACAAGATTAAATGTAAAAGAATTAGGACAGAGAGTTGAGGAAACCTTTTTTCCCCACAGATGGTTGTGAGGCTGTGGACTGCACTACTAGAGTTAGTAGTGATTGAAGCTGAGACAATGTCAACTTTTATTAAGAGGTTAGCTAGCAATGAAATGTGAAAAAAGGAATATGGGTACAGGGCAGGCAGATTAGTAATACTGCTCATGTAGAGGATAAATGGCTTATTTCCATATTGTAATTTTTATGTGATTACATTTTCAGGCATGACTTGCCTTTTGCAAATCTGTGCTGGTTGACCTGTGTCAATCCATATCTTCATAATTAATTTTATCCCTATATGACCTCTAGAATCTTACCAACTATTGACGCTATACTGACTGGTCAGTAGTTACCTGGTATATCTTTTTCCCTTCTTGAAGACAGATGTTACATTGGCAGCCCTTCCAGTCCTGTGACACAACTTCCATATCCAAAGATAGGGCGGTTTTACCTGTACTTAGGCTCATAAATAACAACTGCTCACCTTAGCATTTATAGGGGGACTGTCTTCATGAAAATATTTGGCAAATATTTTTTGTTTGTGTACAATCATGCCATTATGTCACCATGCAAAAATGGCATATGACTTTTCTAGCTCTTTTGTATCCTCAATAGAAATCGCTGACTAGCCACAGATGTGGCTACAGCGACACAGTTTTACCACATGCACTAATTTTAGTAGAAAACACCTTGCATGCACTCACATAATACAGGTAAATGTATTTCACATGTGTATATTTACTTAACAAACATATACCACCATTCAGCAACCAAGGAAAGCACACACAACAATCAAAAAGCACTCATATACTCTGTTTTATTTGTCTGGCCATTTTACTAACAAATGCACAAAAAGATAAAGTACACATGGATACGCTGTGCGAAAATGAGTATAGTGATCACATACACAATGACAGTGACTATTTCATATTTTTTTAATAATCAGAAATGCAATTATCCACATCTGGATTCCCAATTGGCCACATGTGGCTAGTGGTTAATATATTAGACAACGATGCCCTACTGGCGAGTGCAGCAGCAGATATAGGGCTATAACATTGTATCCTCAATTTTTCAAACGTGCTCGCTGTGAGTGAGGCTCTGTGTCAGGAGCGGAACATTGCAAAATTATCCCTCTTGCCTCTTTCAACATCACAATGTGTGTGCAACTTGGCTCAGTAAGTCGCACTCTTGTCTGTAATTTAGTAGGTTGTGGGTTCAATGCCCAATCCAGGGTTTGAGTACTTAATCTAAGCGAAAACATAAATGCAGTACTGAGGAATTGCTGCACTCTGCTTCAGATGAGATGTTAAACTGAGGCTCTCTATACCTGTTCCACTAGTTCAGGTGGATGTGAAAGAACTGGTTGCACCATTCGATAAAGAGCAGGGAGTTCCCCTGGTTTTCTGGTTAACATTCCTCCTGCGACTTACTCCACCAAAAAAGCAGATTCATCTAGTTTTTTTATTGGATCTTGCTGTGTGCAAAATATTTGCTTCCAAAGTAAGAGTAATTCATTGTATGTAAATAGCTTTTGAGGCATTTCTTAATGATCTGTTAAGGTGCTACATAAATACAAGTCTGTCTTTTTGTGCAATTCCTAACTGCAAACACCAGCACCTGATGATACTAAAATATAAAAGAAAATAAGTTATTTAGCAAATATACATATAGAAAGTGAACCTACTTTGGGTCAAGCTTGGACCAAAAATATTTGTCATATTTACTTCAATTCCCCATCTTTGGATTCTAAGCTTGAGGTTAAGCGTGACTGATATCTAAGCTCGGGGAAATAATAAAATGTATGTGAAAGTTAAATTGGTCAAATTTGCAATCTCGCATAAGTAGGGTGAAACCTGTAATACCTGGAAAATGTTGCCTTAACACAGAGATTTGCTCTTCCTAAGCTGCCAGTTTTAACCCTTTTAGTACTATTTGGCTCCCAATATCTTGTAACACCTGCAAACATTTGTTTCTGTAAGTCTCTAATGTTAAATGTCTCAATTATAATTTATTTTTCACAAAACTCTTTGAATCTATTTTTAAATAAAGCCATGTTTTAATATTTCTTTTAGAGTACGAATATGATCAAACATTCAAAGTTAATATGCAATTATAAGCCAAAGCTTGTACATATCAGCGTATAACCAACAACTTGCATTTATACAGCGCATTTAACACAGTAAACGTCCGAAGGCGCTTTACAGGAGCGTAATCGGACAAAAATGAACACTGAGCCAAAGAAGGAGACATTAGGACAGGCAATCAAAAGCTTAGTCAAAGAGGTGGGTTTTAAGGAGGATCTTAAAGGAGGAGAGGGAGCAGAGAGTTTTAGGGAGGGAATTCCAGAGCTAAGGGCCTCAGCAACTAAAGGCACAGCCGCCAGTGGTGGGGTCAAGGAAGTAGGGGATCCACAAAAGGCCAAATTTGAAGAGACGCAGAGTTCTCGGAGGGTTGCAGGCCTGGAGGAGGTTACAGATATAGGGAGGGGGCAAGGCCATGAAGGGATTTGAACATGAGGATCGGAATTTAAAATTGTGGCTTTGGTGGACCGGGAGCCAATGTAGATCAGCGAGCACAAGGATGAGAGGTGAATGGGACTTGGCGCGCGTCAGGACATAAGCAGCAGAGCTTTGGATGAGCTCACATTTATGGAGGGTGGTAGATAGGAGGCCGGCCAGGAGCGAATTGGAATAGTCGATAATGGAGGTAGTAAAAGCATTGGATGAGGGTTTCAGTAGCAGATGGGCTAAGGCAGGGGCGGAGATGGGTGATATTACGGAGCTGGAAGAAGGCGGTCTTTGTGATGGAGAGGATATGGGGCTGGAAGCTCAGCTCAGGGTCAAACAGAACACAGACTGCAAACAGTCTGGTTCAGTCTGAGACCGTCGCCAGGGAGGGGGCTGGAATCGGTGGCTAGGAATGTCGTTTGTGGTGTGGGCAGAAGGCAATGCCTTCGGGCTTCCTAACTTTTAATTGGAGGAAATTTCACTAATCCAGAACTGGATGTTTCAACAAGCAGTCTGACAACACTGAGGCAATGGAGAGGTCAAGGTTGGTGGTGGTGAGGTAGTGCTGGGTGTTGTGAGCATAGGAAGATTGGGCCAGAAATTCGGCTCTTGTCAGGTGAGTACGCGCTGTGTACTCACCCGTAAGGCCACCTGAAGTGCCGGTTTCCTGCATGCACTGCACATGTGCAGGAAACCGGAACTTCTGTTCCCCTGAAGGGAGGGGTTCAGAAGTCGAACGTGTGCGCGGGAGAGGCTGCACGCAGCGAACTTCGGGTTTTTTTTTCAGGTTTCTCCGGGAGGGTAAGTATGGAGAAGCTGCACTTTTAAAAAGGAGGCACAAGGCCTGTTTTTAACAAGGTAAGTGGTTAATTAATTACAATTTAAACATTTTTTCAACAGGTTTATCTTTTTTTAGATACTTTAAAGAAAGGTAAGTTTATTTTTAGCACCGTTATAAAGTATAATTAATTTTTTCAAAAATTTCAATTTTTATTTAAAGTAGTTAATTTATGTAACTTATAGTTATTTTAAAAATGTGATTTTTTAAAAAAATGTATTTGAAGTTTAAGTGTGGTTTTGGGGCCGATCTCTATTCATAGATTTGACAGGTCTTCCTGTCAAATCTATGAATGAAAATGCCCTTCTCCGATTGGCTCTCCATGGCCCACGTGATCCCAGGGGACGCTTCGAACTAACTGCGCCCCTGGGATACACAAGCACTGCGCGCCGGCAGCTGGAGGAGGCCCAGGACCCGAAGTTCTCGTGGGCCCAAAGCACAACGGCAGGCGCGGTAGGCAAGTATGCGCGCGATGCTTGCACCCGCAGGAAGCCGGAAAACCGAATTTCTGGCCCCCATAATCTACCAGTCTGGTTTACTAAAGAAGTAACAAATTAAATAATAACAAAAGATTAGCGCAGCAGATTTCACCAAGATTACACAATGGTTCATCTACACCACCTTGAATATCAAATTAATAAGACACAATACTTTCCTAATTCACCGAATAACACCGAACCTGGACCAGCATCCTTACCACAAAGTTTATACCTGAAGTTTAATCTACCCCCACAGGCCCTTTGCACCGGCTGTAGTTCAATCAAACAGGAAAAGCTGACACATTGGGAAAAGACTGCCATATATATTTCTCTGTTTGGGCAAGGAACTGTAAATCAACCCCTACCTCCAGAAATGTCCTGCAGAACAATCCCGTCCCACTGCCACCATGAGAACTGGGTTGCTTAAGCATAAGGCATTCAAAGTTGGTCGTCCAGAGATACAATGGCATGCGGCTGGCTTTTATACAGAACAAAGCTGAATCTCATCGCCCAGCCAATAGGAATGATGATACATCTCTATAGCCTTCAGGCTTGTAGCATTCTGCCATATGCTTGAAGAGATTGAATAAACAATTGGAACAGCTAAGGTCAGAACTATTTGCAGTCACCAAAAGGGCAGAATGACCCCTTATGGCATTTCCAGGATTACTTGAAGAATGAGGAGTTCCGCCAACTGACAGAACCCAAGCCTGCAGTGAGCAAAATTAAAGTGATCAGAATAATCCCATAAATAGATATTAAGAGAGAGTCTTTCTCTTGATTTGATTTATGACAGAACTCTATGCCTGTCACAAACAGTTTGCACATATTTAGAAATTCGGTAGCGTCCATTTTTGGGCACCTTACCCGCAGAGTGCTAACAGCCCGCGCTCAAATGGGGAGGCCCGAGGAGCCCGGGATTTTGGGCCTTGGACCTCATTATCATGCAGATGGTGCTGTGGTAGGAGCCCGCACAGGTTCGTGCGCCAATTTTCAGGTAAATGATTGGGTAAGACCGCGGGTGTCTGGAGGAGGAACACTGGGCCTCGGAGTGCAATCGGAGGGCTGTCGGGGGTCGGGGTAGAAGATCGCGGTGGTCTGGAGTATTGTTGAGGGGTCAAGGGTGCTGTCGGAGTGGGCTAAGAGGTCGGGGTCAGGGCTGGTGGCAGATTGAGGGAGGGCCTGGAGGTTGGAGTCGGGAGTGAGGTCAGAGATCTCTGGATCGGGAGCGGCGGTGATTATGATAAGTACTTACCTTTTTTTAATTCCGTGCTCTTTAGCATTCGTTTTCATAAAGGCAATCAACACTGGTGCTGGCTGCCTCAGGCGCAAACTAAAATTGCAAGAAGGAGCAGAAGCAAGCCTTAGGCTCCTTATTTGCATATGTTAATGGCCCAATGCCTGCTTCAGACGTGGGTAAATGACACCTCTTATTCGGCCTTTACCAAGATGGCACCTGGCGTGGCCCGCACCAGAATTGTGCGGGTGCCATTTTGGACACAAAACAGCACCCGTAGCGCCGAAAAAACGGGCGCTACAGAGCCGTATTTCTAGCCCTAGATGTTTTGTTTTTCTTTTGAAAAGCAAATCAACATTGTTTCTCCAGATATTAAGTCATATCGTCTTGTTGAAAGCGTCCACTAAATCTTACTGGAAAGCTGGTTGTAAAACAGTTTATTAGTATATCTTTTCAGTAGTTTAACTTTTATATACATTTTTATGAAACAAAACTGCTTCCTGAAAGCTGTCCTGGAATTTTTTTTTTAATGCTGTGAAGATCTCCCTTGACACATCTAGTTCCTTGTTCACAAAGCTTTTGCTGATCTGCTAAAATAAAGTTTTATAGCAGAATGTGTGGATTTGCATGCAATGGGGAATATTCATTCTCATCTGTGGTGAGAGTGGGCTATCCGGATAAAACAACTGGAAAGCAAGAAATTCCACTCAGAATGGAAGGGAGGGAATTCGGAAGGAGGGTTGTGAGTTACACTGTATTGTCAGAGATCCGGGAGCAGGTCATGAGCCCAGCCCCTCAGTTGGAGATTGTAGTATTTGATGCTGAGAGGGAGAAAAACAAATGATAAAAAGGACTGTTTTTTAAATGCAGTTTTCTGAAAATCTTCTGCCACTAGCTGTTTTGGAACTTTTGCCAAATCTAATAATTTGTAGAAAAATTGCAGAAAGGTAAATCTTAGCAAAAATCTTTATTTGTCAGACCCCCTGGGTTTGCTGTTGATGCTATATTTATTTTGCAGTAACATCATGATTTAATGTTTCTTTTCTCTCCAATATGACTGCTCACCGACCAGCTGGTGAGAGTACAGACTCCTTTCTCACTTTCATAACTGTCCTGAGGCCCAGGCAGCCAAAGTGTACTTAGCCCAGGGTGTCAAGGAAGGCATTTCAGCCTTGACGGTGACTCACCCAGTAGGAGAACAGAAAAAATGCCGTATACAGACAGACTACTGTATAATAGTCTTCAGAACCAGGAATCAGCTACAGCTGGATCTTAAAGCCATGATTCCTGTTTAAAAAAAGCACTGTGATGCACCAACTACTAAACAGCTGATTTGTCTATCTACTTTACATAGGATTACATACGTAGGATATTCGGCTCAACCAGTCCATGCCGGCGTTTATGCTCCATTCGAGCCTCCTCCCGTCTTTCCTTATCTAAATCTATCAACATAACCCTCTATTCCCTTCTCCCTCATATGCTTGTCCAGCCTCCCCTTAAATGCATCTATACTATTTGCTTCAACCACTCCCTGTGGTAGCGAGTTCCACATTCTCACCACTCTTTGGGTAAGGAAGTTTCTTCTGAATTCCCTTTTGGATTTCTTGGTGACTATCTTATATTGATGGCCTCTAGTTATGGTCTTCCCCACAAGTGGAAGCGTTCTCTCTGTATCCACTTTATCAAAACATCTCTTTCGATATAAAATTCTACAGTACTACTTATTAGTACCACGAATGTGCATCAGGCTTGATGTATTGTGTTATTCTGTTAAATATATCCTATCAATAAAGATATATTGGCAGAGAGGTGTTCCTTGAGCAGACCTGGCGATTCAGCAGAATCAATTGTATTCTTCCAAACCAAGCATGAAAAGTGCTTGATTTGCACTGTAAGCATCACCATCAGAAACTGATGTGTTAGCATTAAAAGTTTAGACATGGCACTCAATAAGTTGCAGAAGAAAGAGCTTGTCCTGTGAACAAGACTTCTGCCACATTCTGTGATGTGGCACATATATTGGGATCTACAGTCTAATTAATAAACAACTTCTCAAACATTGCTCATTATTTTCCAGATATCATAGAAACATAGAAACATAGAATCTAGGAGCAGGAGTAGGCCATTCGGCCCGTCGAGCCTGCTCCGCCATTCAATACGATCATGGCTGATCATCCAAATCCAGTACACTGTCCCTGCTATCATGTGCCTTAAAATATAGTAAGCCTAAAATTATGTTCAGCTGGTGGCTTTGCTTGATGCCAAAAAAAATTAAAAACAGGGAACTCTGGTCAGCTTTAATCTCTCTACATCTCTTGTTACATTTCATAGGTGATATGTTCAGTTCACAAACTGCAAATATTTGTGAATAATCATAATATCACAATTGTAGACTTCGCAAAAACATTTTAAATTTATTTTCGGGACATCAGCGTCGCTGGCAAGGCCAGTATTTATTGCCCATCGCTAGTTGCCCTTGAGAAGGTGGTGGTGGACCTTCTTGAACCGCTGCAGTCCATGGGGTGAAGGTACTCCCATAGTGCTGCTTAGGGAGGGAGTTCAAGGATTTTGACTCAGCGACAATGAAGGAACAGTGATATATGTCCCACGTCAGGATGGTGTGTGACTTGGAGGGGAACTTGGAGGTGATGCTGTTCCCATGCATGTGCTGCCCTTGTCCTTCTAGGTGGTGGAGGTCGCGGGTTTGGGAGGTGCTGCTGAAGAAACTTTGGTGAGTTGCTGCAATGCATCCTGAAGATAGTGCACGCTGCAGCCATGGTGCGCTGGTGGTAGAGGAGGGAGTTGATGTTTAAGGTGGTGGATGGGCTGTCCTGGATGGTGTTGAGCTTCTTGAGTGCTGTTGCAGCTGCACCCATCCAGGTAAATGCAGAGTATTGCATCACACTCCTGACTTGGTCCTTGTAGGTGGTGGAGAGACTTTGGGGAGTCAGGAGGTGAGCAACACGTCGCAAAATACCCAGCCTCTGACCTGCTCCACTAGCCACGGCATTTATGTGGCTGGTCCAGTTGAGTACAAATACAAATATGTCAACCATTTCTAAAAGTTAACTACTTAATTTGAAAAATTAAGTGTCACAACTCTGTGATCCCACTGGCATTGTTAAATGTGATGTGGCAAAAGTGAAACATAAATTAATTAAAATAATTAGAAACTCTGGTTACAATCTTTTGCAATTCCTGCTTATTTGTCTGAACTTGACCTTCCCCTGTCATTGTTGCAGTTAAAGGCTGTTCGTCTTCTGGCCATTTAACTCCTGGACGCAGTCTTTAAGGCCGCGATTTTGCCGGTGCTCAGGGCGGGTTTGAGGCGGGTCAGCTGTTAAATTCAAAATGATTGACAGCGGGTTGGGAACCCTGCCACTAACCCGCCTCCATGTGAGTTTCCAAAGTGTCGGGTCTGCGATTTCAGAACAGACCTGACCCCAAGCGGCGGGTGAGGCATTTAAGATAATTAACTCCTTGCTAAGTGCTTGTTAACTGCTATTTTGACAGCCTTTTCCTATTGTCGCACATTTTCAACGGGTTTCACGACGTTCGGAGATCACGTCAGGTAAGTATGTTGGGAGTACCAACGAGCTGAATAGTTCACAGATGCAACTATAGTATAAAAGCTGAATTCTCACATCTGTTCACTTTCAAATGTCAGAGGTTGCTGATTTCAGGATTTGGAAGACACATTTGATCTGTCTTGAGGCTGTAAGTGTGTGGTGTTAACTCGATATGCACTGTCACCTCCTTGGAGCAAGCTCTCTCCCGTTGACTGAATGCTTCTAACATCTCATCCTCAACTGCCATATATAACAGCAGAATGGGAACACTTTATACTCTCTCATACTGGTCTTCAGAATCTGAAGAGGATCAGCCGCAGCACCAGCAGAACCAGGCACACCAGGAGCACCAACAACAGGAACGCCAACCTTCTCCTCAACCACCTGATGCTGCGCAGGGCAGAGGCCATCAGCACAGGGCTGCACCGCACTGCAGGAGATACCCCCAACACAGGGTTTACAGGCAGAGGATGAGCTTCCTCAACATGACTGAGCAGCAGTGCCAAAGGAGGCTGAGACTTTCGCGAGAGGTAGTCACAGACATTTGCACAATGCTCGATCAAGACTTGCAGCCCAGAGGAGCAGGTGGACACTCCTTACCAGTGGCTGTCAGAGTCACCACTGCCCTCAACTTCTTTGCGTCTGGGTCCTTCCAGGGATCAGCAGCAGACATTAACAGCATCTCGCAGTCGGCCGCCCACAGATGCATCACGCGGGTTACCGATGCCCTCTTTGCCAAGTCCGCCAATTACATCCACTTTTCCACTGATGAGGCAAGTGTTAGCACGCGGGCGCTCGGCTTTGTCAATCTGGCTGGCTTCCCACTGGTGCATGGCGCCATCGACTGCACACATGTGGCCATTAGGACACCCCATCAGAACCCAGCAGTATTTGTCAACCGCAAGGGCTTCCACTCCCTTAATCTGCAGCTGGTGTGCAACTATAGGAAGAGCATCATGCATGTGTGCGCCAAGTTCCTCTGGGTTTTGGAGCCTGTGAGGGCCCCGCCAAAGTCTGCTCCTCCTGCGGGTTCACAGGGGCAGACTCGGCCATCACTGTTCCGGGAGGCATCTGGGGCTCTGACCGAGGGGTTGGCAAGGGGATGGCAGTTTGAGCGCTTGGAGAGGAGTCCCCACTTGCGTGTCCCCTTCCACCATCATCCCTCTCATAGGCCACCCGCACTTCTCTGCTAGCAAGGAGCTGGAGAGCACCTCGCTGCACATCATTGGGGCCATGAGAACCCATGTCTGTACTGACATTCCTCATAACGGCGACGTCCATGAACCTCTGGTTTCTCTCCTCAATAGATGCCCACCTATCCTCCATAGCTGACCATCTTTTTAGAAGTGTTACCATGTTGTTCTGAGTCTGGTGATTTATGTCCTCCATGGAGGTTGCCATCCTTTCCATGGTGGTACCTACATTTGCCAGTGCGTGCACCATGGCGTTGCTCATATTTGAGATGGACTCCTCCATTCTCTGCACACTCGCAGTTACCGTGGTTGCAAACCCAGTCATAGCCTCCTGCACTTGTTCCTGAAGCTCCAGCACCGCTCCCTTTCTGGATGGCCCCTGAGGCTCAGCGTCTACATGCAACTGAGCAGAGCTGGGGGTGTCCTACGGCCTCCGACGAGGACTCTCCCCTGATGTCGCTGTCTCCAACATCTGCTCCTGCTCACTCATGAGTTGTGATACACCAGGTGACAACACTACTCTATCTCGCATACGACCCACTGAGGAGTCCTCCTGCTCTTCCTCCTGGACAGTAGGGAGGGGGGCTCTTGATGGTCCTGTGGGAGAGTAAAGACATGAGTTAGACATGTGATCTGTAGATTGCAGACACATCCTATTGTGCACATGATGAGCATTCAATTTCTATTGACATCAGATCCCATATGAGTCACTCATGAATGCCAAATAAGATGGATGGCGAATTATTCTGTCACCAGGTTGTTCTACTGAGCCCCTCTCTCCGTCCCCCACTTCGAGCTCTTTAACTGTTCCCGCAGTGTTGAGAGTGGCCTCCTCAGCATGGGTGAGCTGTGAGAACGATGGTGGTCCTCCTCCTGTTCTCTCCCTCTCCCTCTTATTGTGGGCTCTCTTTTCCTGCAATGAGGGAAAGAAGTAGAGTTTCAGTGAGAGTGATGGAATGAGTGTAACGAATGGATAGGATAGATGTTTAGAGGGAGACTATGATGGAGTTCCCATTACCAAGTTTCCTACTTTGGAGTTGTTAGTTGATGTCATTGCATAACATTGAGGGTGGGTGTGAGGGGTGCGTAGCAAGATGGGGAAGTGATTCTGTACATAGGGAGAGAGGGATGGGGAATGGTGCAAGGGATGTTGGGTTGAGTTAGGATGTGTAGGGGGAGGGTTGGCAATGCAGAGTAATGGGGATGTGATGACAGGCACAGCAGAATTAAGGTAATTGTGTTTTTATACTCACTGTTCCAGAACGCAGGAGATCATTGAACCTCTTCCTACATTGGACCCAGGTGCGACTGACCAGACACCTTGCAGTTACCTCCCCAGCTATTTGCAGCCAGGCAGCCTTTGTCTGCTGAGGAGTTTTCCTTCTTCCATCCCTCGGGAATAGTACCTCCCTACGTCCTCTGACTCCCTCCACAAGAAGATGGAGGGAGTCATGGTTGAAGCGGGGAGCAGCCTTTGGTCTCTCTGCAGACTTCGTTGACAGCACCAGCACTCAGGAGCATCAGAAACAAAGTGAGAGCCAATGGGGACATGGTTCCCTTAAATACATCGGCTGCAAACTCGTCATCAGAGCAGCTCAGCAGACCCGCACCCTGTGATCAGACCGGGTAATGCCCACGGCGGGCTTAACGAGCCCAATCAACCGAAAATTGTTTCAGCAGACCGGCTAGAACCGGGAGCGGGACTGGAACCCGCCGACTACCAGTCCCACCGCCAACCCGCCTCCACTCGGAAAATCCAGCCCTTTATGTGTCAACTTTGCTCTGCTGGTAGCACTCTTTCCTCTAACTCAGAAGGTTGTGGGTTCTAACCCCACTACACAACTTAGGTAGGCAATGAAGTCTGACATTGTAGTAATAAGTAAGTTCTAAATTGATGAAGGCTTGTCTGCCTGTTTGTGTGGCTGTAAAAAGTCCCATGGCGCTACTCAAAGAAGATCGGAAAACTCTCCTGGCCAATTTTCCTCCCTCAGTTCGCACCACCAAAAACAGATTAACTAATTATTTATCTGATTTGTGCTTGTGGGACCTTGCTGTGCACAAATTGACTGCTGTGTTCACCTATGAAACATCAGTGACTGCGCTTCAAAAAGTAATTAATTGGTTGTGAAGTGCTTTGGGAGATGCTAAGATGCTATTAGAGATGTTCTTATTCTCTTTAGGCCGATATTCCTTGCTTGGCTAATTTTAGCAAAAATATAGAGCAGTAAAAAAAAGTGTAGTGTGGATAGAAAGCGTAAATAGACTATTTACCAATGCTTCGCTACTCTGAGGATTCATGCACCTGCAAAAATGGATTAACAAACATTAGAATAAGATCAGAAATAAATTGGCCTAGAAATTCAGATGGTTTGCGCCACCCGTTAGCGCGGTGTAATGTCGAGAAAGCGACAGCTGCCGCTCTTCCGTCAACTGGTGGCGTCCTCCATTTTCATGGGCCCGGTAGCACTGCCGTTAACAGGTATTGCCCTGCAAAGAAAACCCAGTGCAACACCGACTTAACGTCACCACAGCGAACTTCGACCCGAGTGCTGAGTTCAGCACAGGGTCCTAAGCACGGCAAGTAAACCTAGCGTGCAAGCAGACTCACAGAGGCGCTGTCAGCACCTCTTAAAGGGACACACACGTCTTTCTGGTAAGTTTGCATTTAAGCTTTTGGACTGGGTCTTTTTGATTTTATTGAAGTAGTGGCTTGCTGCAATAGATGTTAAAAGTTTTTTAAGTGTGTAGGGAGTGCTGCTGGATGCTTGCAAGGCCTCAGATGGTAAAGGAAGGCCTCTGAAAAAGCTGCAAATACTCAACAGGTCTGGCAACATCCGTGGAGAGTTCACGTCTCAGGTCAAGATGCTGCCTGACCTGCTGAGTATTTCCAGCATTTTATGTTGTCATTTCAGATTTACAGAATCCACTCGCAGAGGGAAGAGGAGGAAGCCGAAGAGGAGGAAGCAGAAGGAAGGATATAACCCAGACAGCCCCTTTCTGGCTGGGATATCCTGGATGTCCCACACCTTACCTTCCCTCTGTTACTGACCATCACAACATCCTCTTGGCCATGATGCTGAAATAAAAGCCACCACACAGCAAACTTTCCAATCCAACTTTATACATCTATACATTAAATATGACATTAAGAAATCAACTCATCACCCGTATACATTCTCCTAGTGACTGTCTTTTGTGTGCCTTTGCCTACCCTACTGATGTCACGTGGCTGCAGCATGGCTGGTGGAAGTCTGCTGACTTTCAGTGGGGGACACTACAAATGGCCTTGTTGATCGACTTTGAGGAGCTAGTGGCTGGGAGTGTGAAATCAAGTGATGGTGTTTCTTCTTCTCCTTCTCCTCCAGCTCCTGCTCCCCCTACCCCTACCCCTGGCTGGGCAGGCTGCATTTCTTGGGTGTCTGAAATGAGGAAGGCACAAGGATGAAGTTATGGTGAGGGGAGGGCGGGAAAGCAAGAGGTGCGTGCGAGCAGGAGGATAACGTATGAGGATACCAGCATCTTCTATCCTTTCTGCCTCGCCGCTGCCCAAGGGTTCAGCCATGCCCCTGCCAAGAATGGCCTGCACCGTCTCCTCCAAGTGGGGTGAGGTGAGGCTAGGAATGGGAGATGCGCCTCGTGATTGGTACAGATTGTTGGTCGGTGAGTGATTGGGATGGGATTGGGCGGGAGGAGGGGGTGGAGGGGGTAGTCGTGCATTGAGCAGTGTGTGAGGCTAGTTATTCAGTTGCTAGGAGATGGCTTTTGAAGATGCATTCACTGACCTTAACCAGTGGTCTGAGGTCATGAAGTGTCTTTGGGCACTGGAGCCAGGTTCTGGGGGAGACACTGTTGACAGTGACGGCCTCGGTGATTTGGTCCCACATCGGCCTTTCTGGAGGGTCTCCTGGCCCCTGTGGGTAGAGGACCACTCTTGCAGGACCCTGGTTGCCCCTTCCCTGGCTTGCTGAGCCATTTGTTTTAGTGCTGAAGCACTTTTCCCATTTTTTATTTTAGGTGCGGAAGAGAATTCAGCTTTAAGTGCTAAAGACTCCCATTTGGGACTTCTTTTATTGTTAATTTTTTAAAAAAGATAGTAAGGGCTGAAAACTGCATTTTTTCACTTCATTTTAATTTTTATTAGTTCTGAATACATTGTCCCTTTAATTGATAGCCCTTTTAATTGCCCACAATTCCTTGTGAACTCCACAGCCTTGCTCCCAGAGGCTGTTGGAAGCTGCAACACCAGTTCAGGACGGGAACTTTGATTTCCAGGCCTGTAGTAATGGCGCCCGGACGGCATTACACAGTAAGTTAGTGCTGGGCGAAAAATCTTCAGCCCCCAGCGCGAATTTTTCTCGGGTGACGCTGTGTCCATTTTCAGCGGCCGTTAACCCGAGTTGACGGGTTATTGGCCATAAAACAAATGGCTCAGCATGCCAGGGAAGGGGCACCCAGGGTCTCGCACATAGCACTCCTACTTTGTGCAGGGGGTCAACACTGCAAGAGAGGTTCTCTACCCACGGGGGCCAGGAGGCCCGCCAGAAAGGACAATGAGGGACCATGCATTTCTAGGCCTTTAACTTGTTTGTTAATAGTCAATCGTAAAATACTCATGCAGTGTTACAGAGGGTTATGGAAAGGTCAGTATCTTATTCTAAGTCAGACCTGACATTAGTGAGTTCATGAATGGTAAGATTTTGATGTTTAACACAGCAAGTTTGATTATGATTATTTGCAAGTTTTGGTGTTGAGCATAATGGTCCGGATTTTGTGGTCAACGGCAAATGAATAGCATTCAGCGTTCATTAAGCTTACAGCTGCTCACAGACTTTTCGTGGGCTTCTGCGAGGTAACTTATGGTCATCGAAACAGCACTTTGCCTTCTACAGGGGATCTGGGACCTGTGTGAACAGGCCAAGCAATCAGCGTGTCTCTTCAACTAATCAGATCGATGAATCCTCACTGAGACACGCTGGCTGGAATTTTGCGGGGGTCAGCGGGCATGATCGGTGGTGGGTCAGGTGGGAAAGTGTTTTTTTTCCCCAGCAGGTCGGGACCTTGCTGTGTACCCGCCACCACGCGCCTTTCCCAATGTCGGTCTGTCAACACTGAGCAGACCCGACACACAGCGGCGGGGGACCCAATTCAGGTAATTAGTGGCTTGTTTAGAGCCACTTAAGAATGGTTTTCAGCTTTCCTTTTGCATTTGACAGCTCGCCCACAGGGTCCACGCTGGTTGTGGACCACGTCTGTCAAGCTGAGGTGGGAGTTCAGTGATCATTGAATCAACTGTTGAGTTGGCAGCTTCAAATGTAAAGTAAATGCTCCCACCTTACAGAGCTAGCTTCCCTCAGCCACAAGCTCTTCCTCACTGCATTTCCACAACAGATTCACCATGCTGCAAGTCTTTACACAAGTCTCCATCCAGTCGGACCTCATTACTTCTCTCACCATTGACAGATCGCTTCTGTCATCTCTACTTCACCTGCCATCTATTCCATCAGCATGGGTGCCCTTTATACACTCTCACCTTGGTCCTCAGTACCCCACCACGATCAGCCCCAACACCAGCAGCACCAGGCACACCAGCAGCACCAACAACAACACCAACCTTCTCCGCAATCAACTGATGCTGCACAGGACACAGGGCATCAGCACCCGGCCACATTGCTGCGCGGGAGGCCAGGGATGGCCTCACCATAGCCAGATTTACTTCACTTGACGTTGTACACCCTGGCTGCCACATGATGTGCCAGGTTGGCACCACTCCACACCAACACCATAAAGCATCCCTACAATGCCCAAACCATTGGTTTCACACTCATCACCATTGCGGGGGGGTACCATTATGTCTCACCATTCACTGCAACTCACTAAGCCACTTCAAAATGTGCACACAAATCTGTCCAAGAACGCAAAGTGTTGAAAATAAAGGTTTCATTGTTTGACACCACATTAACAGAAACTTTACATGAGCATTGCATAAAACACCTAGGGGGCAAAATTAGGTCGCGCCCCCTTTGGGGCGCTAACTTCGCTGGGGCGCTACTTTTAGCGCCCTGAAAAAGTTGGCACCCCCGCGCCCGAAATTCACTGGTAGCGCCCCAAGAGGGAGGCGGGGCGCTATTGGAAGCGTCCGTCTCCCTCTTGGGTCGCTGCGAATGAATATCGCAGCGCTACGTGCCGCGGTACTGAAGGCGTTCTTCCCCTTATCAAAGGGGAGGGGCCTAGCGCAGCACCACCCGGGGCCCAGCTAGGCCACCAGGGATCGGAGTGCCGGCAAAAGAGCCTGGCACTCAAGAGGACTGCTGGGCTCACGGAGCGCAGCCGGCACTCTGCAGGGGGGCTGCAGAGGAGGCCGGGGACAGCAACAGGGGCAGGTGCTGGCAGGCGGCCAACAGCAAAAATAGCCACCTAGCACCCCCCCTTTAATTTGCGCCGCCCCGGCCGCACGTACACCCTCCCTAACCCTGTCGGACATAGCGTCCGGCGGTATGTCGGGGTGCTACTGAAGGCACAGTGTCGCGGGGCGCTAATGGTTACCGCCACCACTAACCTCCTGCTGAATTTCGAAGGAGGCGGTAGCGGCACCATGCCTGGGCGCTAGTTGCTTTGCACCCCATTAGCGTCTTCTTAGGTCAGTGTTGGCAGAATAATATCCAGGCAAAAAAACTTCAGACATCTACGGGGGAATTTTAACCCCACCCCCACAGGCGGGAGAGGGGTTAAATTCTTAAAGATGGGAAACCCAACACCAATCCGTTGGGAACATGTCTACTTCTGGTTTAACTGCAATGGTTTGGCGGTCAGGCAACTAAACTGCTCTTGAGAGGCGGGTCAGGAATTATAATATTTAATTGAGGCTGCGTGCCTCAGATTTTAGCAGCCATGTGGATTTAACGGCGGCTAAAGGGAGGTGAGAACTGCCGGATCCAGCAGATAACTCCTACCCCCGCCATCTCTCCCCCCTCGCCATCTCTTCCCCCCGCCATCTCTCCCCCCTCGCCATCTCTCCCCCCCCGCCATCTCTCCCCCCCTCGCCATCTCTCCCCCCTCGCCATCTCTCCCCCCCTCGCCATCTCTCCCCACCGCCATCTCTCCCCACCGCCATCTCTCCCCCCCGCCATCTCGTCCCCCCCGCCATCTCTCCCCCCCTCGCCATCCCTTCCCCCCTCGCCATCTCTCCCCCCTCGCCATCTCTCCTCCCCCCGCCATCCCTTCCCCCCCCGCCATCTCTCTTCCCCCCCGCCATCTCTCCTCCCCCCGGCCATCCCTTCCCCCCCGCCATCTCTCCTCCCCCTCGCCATCTCTCCTCCCCCCCGCCATCCCTTCCCCCCCCGCCATCTCTCCTCCCCCCCGCCATCCCTTCCCCCTCGCCATCTCTCCCCCCTCGCCATCTCTCCTCCCCCCCGCCATCCCTTCCCCCTCGCCATCTCTCCTCCCCCCCGCCATCTCTCCTCCCCCCCGCCATCTCTCCTCCCCCCCGCCATCTCTCCTCCCCCCTCGCCATCTCTCCTCCCCCCCGCCATCTCACCTCCCCCCCGCCATCTCTCCTCCCCCCCGCCATCTCTCCTCCCCCCGCCATCTCTACTCCCCCCCGCCATCTCTCCTCCCCCCCGCCATCTCTTCTCTCCCCCGCCATCTCTCCTCCCCCCCGCCATCTCTTCTCTCCCCCGCCATCTCTCCTCTCCCCCACCATCTCTTCTCTCCCCCTCCATCTCTCCTCCCCCCCGCCATCTCTCCTCCCCCCCGCCATCTCTTCTCTCCCCCGCCATCTCTTCTCTCCCCCTCCATCTCTTCTCTCCCCCTCCATCTCTCCTCCCCCCCGCCATCTCTCCTCCCCCCCGCCATCTCTTCTCTCCCCCGCCATCTCTTCTCTCCCCCGCCATCTCTTCTCTCCCCCGCAATCTCTTCTCTCCCCCGCCATCTCTTCTCTCCCCCTCCATCTCTTCTCTCCCCCGCCATCTCTTCTCTCCCCCGCCATCTCTCCTCCCCCCCGCCATCTCTCCTCCCCCCCGCCATCTCTCCTCCCCCCCGCCATCTCTCCTCCCCCCCGCCATCTCTCCTCCCCCCCGCCATCTCTTCTCTCCCCCGCCATCTCTTCTCTCCCCCTCCATCTCTTCTCTCCCCCTCCATCTCTTCTCTCCCCCGCCATCTCTTCTCTCCCCCTCCATCTCTTCTCTCCCCCTCCATCTCTTCTCTCCCCCGCCATCTCTTCTCTCCCCCGCCATCTCTTCTCACCCCCCCGCCATATTTTCTCCCCCCCGTCATCTGTTCTCCCCCCGCCATCTGCTTCCCCCCGCCCCCCAACGATCTCTTTCTCACTCCCTCTCTCCCTCCCTCTGCTCCGGTCCCTGGCTGCAGCCTTCTACTGCAGGCCTTCATGCCCAACAGCTGGCCAGCTGCTCAATCTGGCCAGCTGCCGGGTGGGAAATGGAGAAAAAAAATTCAAATGTGGTCCTGCCATTCCCTGTATTTCCGGGTTTCCTGGCCCCTAAAGGTCACCCCCGCTCCCTCCCTGTAATTATTGAGGTCCTTGTGTTTTAAACAATATTCTTTATGGCTGCTGGATTTAATATACTACTCTAGCATAATGGCATCTCAAAATAGGTTTCTCTTGACATGGAGACACTGGCAAACAATTTGTCTCCCAATGTATTGGTTATTATTTCACATCTAATTTCATCATTAGGTACATTTTTTGTGTAATGGGTCTGTAATTAGTAAATTGCTTGACAGAATCCAGGAAAAGAATGAAGATGTCAGCCGATATGTGACCTAAGGCAATCTGCCTTAGTAATGAAGCAGTATACTTTTATTATAGAATTTACAGCCAAAAATCCTCAGACCTTTATATACAGTGCACTAATTATTCCCGGGGCCTGTTTGTTGTTAGAACAATTTGATAAAGCTGCAAGATCCATACATGCACTGGATCTCGAATTCTTCATGATTATCCAACATGCCTGATTAAGTTAATTTAATTTGACAAGAAACAACCCATCTGTATGAAAATGAGATATAGTCTTACACATTGAGTATGGTTTTAGGGCGATACTGTGACAAGATTAGTTCCACATGGGGTGACACAATGGATGATATTCTTATAATATCTACTCTTGGAACAGCCCTCCACCCCAGCCCTAAAATCCTATGTCCAAGTGTGTGCTCTTCAGTGCACCGACTCTGGTCTACTGTGCACCCCGCCTCACCTCCACTCCACTAGTCTACTGCTATCCAGGCCCTACTCTTTGAAAATTCCTGCCAGAGCTCCGACATTCTGCTACTTCTTTCTCCACATTTAAAAGCGTCCTCAACCCTGTCTTTTTGACTGAATTTTAATCAATTTTCCCAACTCTTTTACAACTGCTTTTTCTCTACTTCTCCTCGGTGCCACCTTGGTGCATTGTCTATGTTAAAGGTGCGATATAAATGCAAGTTGTGGTCATTAAAAACCAGGAGATCTATTTGAAGGCCAGTCTCAATTGATATTTGTACTTGGTGTTTCTTGAGTATGTGAATTCAGTCAGCGTTGTTAAGATCATTGGGTGAAGGAGAAAAAGCTGCATCCTTTCTCACATAACTCAAATGTTCCTCTTGGTGGATTTATCAGTGAGCAGCAAGGACTATGTATGTGGAGATATCTGCAAGTTGGATTGTCCCGACCATTGAATGAGGAGAACACATTTCTTATGAGAGCAGAAAATGGCAATGGCCTGCAAAAAGAAATTGTGCAAACTTACTTAGTGGCTTGTAATTTTATTATTTGATAACTGAATTTCTGTTACCGAATACTTATTGATTGCTTATGTACAGAGATAAGGGAGGCCACTCAGTCAATCTATCTTATCCTTCTATGTTACCTTATTTTAACAGTTTGATTTAGCTATCCAAAACAAACCATTGCAATCTATGTTATGAGGTGTGCTTAGATAGCAAAAGGTTACATTTCTGTTTGTTTTATAAGAATAAAAACTCTTAGAGGTAAATTTAGATTCTGAATTTAAGCAGCATCTCATTTATTGGGTGTTGACCTGTGCCCCATTATCCTTTTAAGAGCCATAATCCTCGAAATTCATAATCTATTCGTATTATTTAATTAGAATCGTGTAATGGATTTTAAACCCTGCAGCAGAACAATTTTACTCAAACACTTAAGACACTTCAGCATGAGCCTTGATTATCATTAAAAGTATTCTGCGTTTTAATCAAGGCCTGGCTGAAATCCAATTGAAGTCTGTTGCCTGGAATGAATAAAGACATCAGATACTGAAATGATGAATGAATATTTTTTTTCCCATCATGCAGGCTCCAGTTCCTGAATTAACTGATTGTTCTCTTAGAAATAGTTTCCCATCTTCCATAGCCACCATTGAGTTGGTTAGAGGACAAAACACAGCGTACTTTAACTCTTTGCTTACTCTGTATCCCTTGCAGCTTTCAAAAATGTTTCAATTTTTAAATCCAGATGCATCATTTTTCCCCTAGTTTCTACAGGCAGACCTTGACAGGAGATGATTGTGAAGATGACCCTTACTTAGGAACCAGATCCATAGTGGGCTCCCTGTTTAATTAACAAATAACAATTTGTTTATAAGCTTCATGGTTTACAGGATTTAAACTTGCCGGCATAGACAGGTAGCACAGTGCCAAACTTCGAGTTGCTTATTTCTCTGGATGTCTTGCAAGACATTCTGTGGGTGGAGTTTTGTAATCTTGGGCCAGGTGTGATGCTGTTGTTCAAAATGTCTGTCAGAAGTCGTCATATCAAGGATATGTTACAACTGCAGGGACATAAGAAAACTACCTTCACCAGTGAGACCAGTTGAATATCTCACTAGCAATGAATTACGGTCAGCATCATCCGATACACTTGGTGGTTTGTGGTGATAACTTCCCATCTGCAACTCGCCATGAGCAGAAGTTCAAACCTTTCATCATGCACAGTAATCTTCACTTATGTATTCAGATGGGTAGGGAATGGCAAGCCTAACTGGAAAATGTGCATTCTCACCTTATTCTTTCATACTAATGCGTTTTTAACATCAGTAATTGCTTTACTTGCTTTAAATTACAGCAGCTTGTCTGATCTCTCAATGAATAATCTTTCCTATAGTTCCAGCAACACTCTCACCACTTGTCATTCTGTATTTTAATCTCTTTTTAATATTGCTTCTCTACTGTAAAATATGTGTATTTCCTCTTCCTCGGAATTGGATTCTGTTTTATTTCTCTTGGTCTGTGAATGGAGGACTATCTGCTCTGTCTCTCCTTTTGTTCCTGGTACTTTATTTTTCTTCCGTGGTTTCTGTCATTCTTTAACTTGGGCTGCATGGTACTGTGTCACAGATGGTAGGACATGGTTTTATGCCCATGGTTCCTGATGTGGCGAGTTTCTGATTTTAGCTATGCTGACAGGGAGAGTTGCAGAGAGGAGGCAGGGTCCATCTGCACTCGGTGTGAGGGGAAATCAGTGAAAATCACTTCAAGCCATTCTCACACTCTCCAGCAACTAGTTTAAGCACAATAGTCTGGATTTTCACATGGGTATTATTTGGAAAGCGTTAATTAAAATAGTTCTGCTTGGAAAACCTAGGCTCTTATTACCAAAGGGTTAGGAATAGGCTGCTTGAAAAAAATGCAGCAATGTCTGAGGGAACACTAAGACTACGTTTATACTGCTGTGGAATTTAAATAGATCATTGTTAAATTATAAAGGGGCACTGCTATCATGAAAAATTGTTTGGGGAGGAAGAGGAGCCACGTGTCACTTCAAACCTTCCAACTCGCCCTTCATTCTGAATTGTCACCTGAATAATTAAACAAACATATACATCATTTTCGTGACTTCGTTCACTGAAATATTTTCTATGAAAAATATTGAATGAAAGGCTCTAAGACAGACTCGGATCCAACATTTCTGGCAAATTTGGTTGTATCTCATTCACTTTGCCAGGGTCACCCCCTCTCCCCCCACCCCTCGCTTGTTGAAAAGCTCCATTTCTGCAGGTGGTGTTAGGAAGATAGGACCAGGAGTAGGCCATTCAGCCCCTCGAGCCTGTTCTGCCATTCAATGAGATCATGGCTGCTCTGCGACCTAACTCCATATGTCCGCCTTTGCCCCATATCCCTTAATACATTTGGTTAACAGCAAGCTATCAATCTCCGATTTAAAACTAACAATTGATCGAGCATCAATTGCCATTTGCGGAAGAGAGTTCCAAACTTCTACCAGCCTTTGGGGGCGAAATTCCCATCGTTAACGCCGCGCAAATGGCTTTTCGCCGCCCCCCCGAGGCACCACGCCTCCCGCGAAATTTTGCGGGAGGTTAGCGGCGGTGCTATCGGATATTGCCCCGATCTTCTGCGCCCGGAGATCATGACGTCATCTCTGGGCGCAGCGCCCCGGGAGAAAAGTTCCCCCTCGCGCTGGGCGATGTTACCGACTGCTGCAGGGGTTGTGAACAGTGAGGCCGGCCGCTCGCAGGGCGCAACTTAAAGGCGCGGAGGGCGGCCGGCCCCCCAAAAAATGCCGATTTAAAAAAAAAAATTCTGAGCACCGGACGTGGGCTGAGTGCTTGTGTGCTGGGCTGATCGCGCGACACTCCCGCATCCCGGTGCTCCAGCAGATGCCAAAAAAAACGCAGAACTCGCAGTGGGGTGCCCTTCCTTTAATTGAGGGAAGAGCCCCTACAAAGCGGCAGCACCACGCGTGGCCACATGTGGCGCTGCTGAGCACATCGTTCTGGATCAGGACATTCCCCGCCTCTTGCGCTCCAAGAGGCAAGTGGAGAGCTTGATTCAGCGCTTCACTTCCCTCTTGGAGCAAAAGATGGGAATTTCTCAAATGTTTGAAAAGGTTAGTGCCTGGCACTAACTTTTCAAACATTTTTGGCTTAGTGCCCCAAATAGCCCTCATGGGGAATTTCTCCCCCTTTGTGTGTAGAAGTGTTTCCTAATTTCACTCCTGAAATTGTGGTTGTTCATGCAGAAGGAAATTGCCTGGAGACTGTCTGGTGCCAAGAACAATAGGACTGGATGGTTTCAGTCATTGCCCACTCCTGACTCTGCTAATGAAGCTGATAGACCCTTCAGGAAAGTAACAACTCCCATTTTCTCCCAGGGAGTAATTTGCAGCAGTTTTCTCCTGGCTTTTGCTGCTTTGTCTTCATGCAGGCAGGAATTCTTGATTGATACAAGGAATTCCCCAAATGCAGCACAGAATCTGGTCCTGGAACGGGTACGCGGTACTCCAGCTATTCATCATCTTGTATTCCAAAGATAAATGTCAGAAAACCCACAGGCCCCAACAGAGGTCAAGCTGAAATGCGACAAGGTGCCTCAAAGAAAGGAACCGATGGCTACCACTGGTACAAACTAAGGAAAAGGCTGACATTGACCATATCCAGCAATGTAGCATCAACATCAATCAAAAATAAAATACATTCAGAAGGTACTTGGTCCTTTTCTGCAATCCACAGCAACCTTGCAGCTCGTGTGCCCTGCCTCCATGCCGTCACATTCTGAACTAAGGGCCCCCTTCAGTCCTCCAGTTGCTGATACTCGTGCTGCAGTCCCGAGTCAGCAGTTGGGGCAGAGCAAGTGGAAATCCACTTCATGCTGGGTGGAACAGCAAACCTTTAAGAATAATATTTTCCCACAAGCCAATCAGGAGAGTGCTAAGATTTGGAAGGGAGAACTGAGTAACCACTCGGTGGGAGAAAGGTCATTCTTAAAAGCTAGAATGCCACACTGCAGGGTTCTGACTCAGTTTAACCACCGGCCCAGCGCCACCTCTTAAAGCCTCCAAGTTCGGCTTCAAACAGCAGATTTGACACTGTAGAGAATAAAAAGTGGATGGGTGTAATTTTGACTTTGGGTGACAGTGTAAAATATGCAGTATCGATTCAGCCGCCCGTTTGACATCTCTCCTGATAATCGGGAGAGGTATATGACGTGTGGCTGAGTCAATATCGCCCGTTTTACACTATCACCCAAAGTCAAAATTACTCCCGATGTGTTTGCATGCAATTACCCGTAATTTGCGGTCAGCAGTGAAGCAAAGGCGGTCGCCGCTGGCCCTGAAGAAAGCTGCCCACAAAGATCTCGCGATCTCTGTGTCGAGAAGTTTTGCTTTTTTGACGTTCAATTGAGATCAGTGCAGTGTAGTGGGAATTCCATAGCTGCTATGACATCAACAAGCTGCCTAAGCAGCCAATCACAATGCAGAATTCTCACAGACAGGGAACCAGGAAGTGAAGAAGCTCCTTTCATTCAGACTTTTTAAAAATGCTGTTGTAGAGAGCGAAACAAAGATTGGGGCTCTCACATGGGGAAAAGGCAAACCTGAAATAATTATGAACAAATTTTTAAAAAATATAATTTTTTTTAAGTTTCTTAAAAATTGTAATTTTCATCATTATGGAGAAATTTGACACTCCACAAAATTAAAATGTGTGTTTAAGGGCCATAAACTTTTTAGCAGGCAATACGCTGTTAAAACCCAGTTACATCTAATCCAACAAGGTCTAACTTTTAATGGGGTATTTAATATCGATATTACCACGGAAAAGCCCAAGTTTTTGTCAGTTTCACTGATTGCCAGCTGTGGGGGAGGGGCCACAGCACAGCCAGTGTCGGAGCAGGGAATCACTGACCGCAACTTCAGGATTTCCACCTTAGAATGCGCATGCGCTAAATCCTCAAGTTGCGGTCAGTTTCAAAGGGGTAATAACAGCCAATGCAATTTCTACCCACCACAAATTTCAGCCAATGTGTACCCTGCTGCCTCGTGTATTTAGGTTTTATTTTAGTTTAATCAGTGTGGAGTTGTGAGCCTGGATTTTCCAACTGGGCATTACTTTAACACCAGCGGTCAGAAAATTCAGGTTGTGATATGTACCCATTCCAATTAGGTACAGCGAGGGATTTGTATTGTTACACTGTTAAGAAATTGAAATCCAAACCGTGGATTCAAAGGTTTGAAAACTTGTTCATCAAAATTTGAATTCTCTAGGCTGGAATCCTGCCACTAGACTGTTTAGCAGTAGATCCATTTGTTTATATACCAATTTTATGAAATCAATGGGATAAAAAGCAGGAAGCAACTCGGGGATAAGACTGCCTACAGCAACCGATGAAATAAATGGCCAATAGCAAAATTTATACTGTGCTTACTTTATATTGATATAAGCGATTAGGTATCACAACGCACTTCCTTTTCTGTAAAATATTTAGCTAATACTGGTAGCTTGGCTCAGTTGGTAGCACTCTTGCCTTTGAATCGAAAGCTAGTGGGTTCAAGCTCCACATCAGCGCTTCAGTGCCTAAACTGGGTTAAAATTCCAGGGCAGCACTGCGGGATTGTTGTATTGACAGAAGTGCTGCTCTTCAAATGTGATGTTAAATTGAGGTCATGTCTACACTGTTCAAGTGGATGTTAACGATCCCAAGACACTTCTTGAAGTAGTAGACATTACTCAAAAGTGTCCGAGCCAACATTCCTCCCTCAAAAAAACAGATTAACTGATCATTCATCTTCTTGCTATTTGTGAGATGTTGCTGGTGCTGTGCTTGTGTACATAACAACAATCGGTGTACTCCAAGAAGTAAGTGATGAGGTATTATACAGATGGCATTTTATGTCCTTTTTAATACTGGGCATGGATTCTTTTTGAAGCTGGTTGCTGTTTGATAATTAAACTATTGTTGTAATAACAGTCATACTACGCACAACAGCCAATGTTATTAAACATTTGCTGCAGTACTCCTTGTATATCTGCACATTATCCCAAGGGGGTTGGAATTGAAAAGTGAGGAAGTGATGCTTCTGTTTTACAGATCCCATCAAAACAACAAAAAAGCAGAATATTTTTTGAATGGTGAGAGACTGGGAAATGTTTGCACTCAAAGGGACCTGGGTGTCCATGTACATGAATCACAGAAAGTTAACATGCAGGTACAGCAAGCAATTAGGAAAGCAAATGGTATGTTAGCTTTTGTTACAAAGGGATTAGAGTATAAGAGTAAAGAAGTCTTACTACAATTATACAGGGCATTGATGAGGCCACACGCAGTGAGGGTTCACTAGACTGGTTCCTGGGATGAGGGGATTGCCCTATGAGGAGAGATTGAGTAGACTTGGCCTATATTCCTTAGAGTTTAGAAGAGAGGTGATCTAATTGAAAAATATAAAATTCTTAAGGGGGTTGACAGGGTTAATGCTGGGAAAATGTTTCCCCTGGCTGGGATATCTAGAACACGAGGTCACAGTCTCAGAATAAGGGGTCGGCCATTTAGGACTGAGATGAGGAGAAATTTCTTCACTCAAAGGGTTGTGAATCTTTGGAATTCTCTACCCCAGAGAGCTGTGGATGCTCAGTCATTGAGTATATTCAAGACAGAGGTCAATACATTTTTGGAACGAAGGGAATTAAGGGATTTGGGGATAGTGCAGGAAGGTGGAGATGAGGTAGAAGATCAGCCTGATTTTGTTGAATGGCGGAGCAGGTGCAAAGGGCCAAAATGGCCTACTCCAGCACCTATTTCTTATGTTCTTATGGAGTGCTATGTTCAATTTTGGGCACTGAACCTCAGGAAAAATATATTGGCCTTGGAAGGGGTACAGCACAGTTTCAATAGAATGATACCAGGGCTTAAATGGTTAAATTATGAAGATAAGTTGCATAAAGTTGTGCTGTATTCCTTTGAGAGCAGAAGGTTAAGCGGTGATCTAATTGAGATATTTAAAATGATTAAGAGATTCGATAGGGTCGATAAAGAGAGATTATTTGCTCTGGTGGGAGAATCCAGAACAGGAGAGAATAGTCTTAAAATTAGAGCTCGACCAATTAGGAGTGAAGGCAGGAAGCACCTTTTCATACAAAAGGTAGTGGAAATCTGGAAAACTCTCCCCAAAAAGACTGTGGATGCTTGGTCAGTTGTGATTTTAAAGACTGAGATTGATAGATTTTTGTTAGGTAAGGGCATCAAGGGATCTGAAACGAAGGCGGATAAATACAGATCAGCCATGATCTAATTGAATGGCTGAACAGACTCGAGGGGCAGAGTGGCCTATTCCTGTTCCTATGTTTCTGTGCCAAACTAACCAAAATACAAAGGGTGAGCTGCATCATGTTAATGTAAGGGTTTTCCTTTCTGTGTTTTGCAGGTGAGGTAACATTAGATGAGCTGTGTGGAGAGTCCTATCTTCCCAGTCATGTTGTGTGTGAGGTGCCCTGTCCTACTGACTGTGTTCTCAGTGAATGGTCTGAGTGGTCAGTTTGCTCACGCTCATGTTCCAGCAGAAACGCAGAGGGCAGGCAAAGCAGAACCAGATCCATTATAGCATTAGCTGGAGAAGGTAAGAGTGTCTGTGTTCGGATCATTAGCAGCTTTGTAGGAGTGCATCTCACTATGATGTGATCCCTATATAATTATGACATTAAAGGTACATTGTTACCCTACTGTGGAGGACAATAAAGTCAGTAATTGTGGTAATAACTTAAAATCACCGAAGCTGTGTTAATGACAGTAGCCAATATAATGGTGACCAGTGACTACAATGCTATTTATGAAGCGTTTAAGTGATTTTCAAATAGGAAACATCTATCTGAAGATAATACTGTTTAAATAAGCTCTGTAGAACATTGAAAGAATTTAAACAGATTTCAAATGTCACCATTTTCTGTAGTGCAAATGGACTGCACGTTTACTTTCAGGAGTTTATTGTAAACAAGAAATGCCTGAATACAATGCTTTCTTAATAATGAATAACATGATGTGCTGTAAGCTATCACTGTGATAGCATGTGCTAGTTAAATTTTGAATACCCACAATGTGACAAACTCGAAAATTGTGGTCAACAATGTGTGGAACAGTGAACATCACCATGTATAACATTGAACATTTTAATATAGATAACCAATATGTGACAAGTACAGTAATCCCTCCCCAACCACGGGGGATACGTCCCTGAAAACCCCCGTGGTTAGTAAAACCGCGGTTGGCAAATACAGTATAAATGTTCAAATAACACAATAAAAAAAATATAAAAGCAATAAAATCATATTATTTACCTTAATCCTAAATTAAAAACCGCGTATACACAAAATTCACTGCCGCGGTTGGCAAAAGTTGTCGCAGAGAGGAAACCGTGTATACTTGAAATCCGCGTATGGCAAAACCGCGGTTGGGGCGGGATTCCTGTTCTCACAGTTCTATAATGTTCCTCAGGTAAAAGAGCTTCTCAAAGTGCTTTAAAAGGCAGGGAAGTGAACATTAATCGTGGGGAAAAACCACGAGCCTCAAATTGCAGCAATCAACTGTAATTTGGCCATCCCACATTATTTCAGTTCCATGTCAGTTCCCTATGTACATACGCACATTAAATGTATTAATATTTATCTCTAATAATTTTTCTATGGTGAGATGTGTAATCAATGGATAGTTATGTAACTGTTTTGTCCATTTCTCCTTTGCTTTTTGTTTGAATGTTCTGAACTGGATACATTCATGGTATGGCTTCAGCTACTATTCTGCTTTAATTTTGTTTTATTCAACGTTTATAGTTCGCCCGTAACCTGTGTCTCTGATCCCTGTAATTATAAAATATAAAACAACAGTTGGGTTGGAACAAATTGCAACCAAGCTGAAATTATAAACCATCAGAACAAACATCATCTGAGCCTGCAATTCCTTCACAGCTCATAGCTCCCTCTAACCCGACTGTTTGATATAGTGGTTAGGCTATTTTTGTACTTGCAAGTAATTACAATACTGTAACATCTGGTATGGCTCTGGAGCCTGCCATTGTTTGCAATTATCTGCAGTGCCGGTCTTTTGAAGACGACTGTAGTTGTTATGTTATGAGGGATTACATGATTTAAAAAAACATGGGGCACAATTATGCCACAGGACAGGAAGGGGGTAATAACACAAGGAAAAGTGTTACGGGAAAATGATAGACTGAATTATGATGTATTATGAATTCAGCCCACACATTGAGGATTTTGCATTTAAGTGTTTGCTTGGATGAAGATTCCTGTACAATAATTCAGCATGAATGAACATCTGGAAGTGATGGTGCATGTATTGGGTTTGGAAATAAATCATTTATGGCTGAGAAGAATAATTCATAGGGAAAAAATTCTTCCTAGTTGTTTCTGCCTAAGATTCAAATAACATAATGATAAATGAGAAAAATAACAAAATTAAACGCGGTCTCCAGCAACGGTTCAGCTGGTTAAGGCAGTGAGTAGTTGAGCCATACAGACCACAATAGCCCCACGCTCTATCCCCAATCTGTAGTGTTAGTTAATCTGAGCCAGGGTGGTGGCATGGGTGTTTTAGGAGCCTCCGCACCCTTCAATTGGGGAAGAGAAAAATTGTCCAGGCTTTTCTTGTGCATGATGATATTCAACTGATGACAGTGAATACCGGGCAAGGACACATGTAGCTGTGGATGCTGGTTGTATATCTACCGTGGTCTCCTTAACTGTAGCTTGCAAATAGAAAGCTGTGCATTTTTGCAGGCTTTGAACAAGCAAAAGTAAATTAATCTGAAACACTAGCACATAATCTTTCACGCATGCAGACCACTTATAATTTGAACCATCACAATTTAACATTCGGCTGGGCTGGCATGGTTATATTTTCCTTTTGCCACTGGGAAGAGAATGTAACAGATTTTCTGCTGGCACCACTCGCAGTACATCATCCATCACCCACAAAGACGCTGCTTTTTTTCCTGGAGACAAAATACCAGCCACTGCTTTCTCACTTGGTCCAACATATTTTTGTCAGAGAACAATTGTTCTGACTGCACGAGTGGTTTTCTTACTGTGAGGCACCCTAATCCAATAAGTCTTTTGAGTGTGCGGGTGCTGTTATCATGCTAGCCTAGCAGACTGCTTAGCAAAATATGATGTTTTCAAAAACAGCTAGCAGGAGTTCCTTGCAGTAACAATATTGCTTTTTTAAAAAAAAAATTGTGCCTGGTTATTCATCAAAATGAAGGACAACAATAGTTCGACTGAAGCATTTTCTACCTTGCAGCAGCAATGTGTTCCAGAATCATTTCTTAATCTATGTCATACCCACTGAGAACAAATAGAGGTTATTGTACTGGTTGAAATGCTTTACTAAGTTTATTTCACAAGTCTTAAAAACTCACAGGCCCGGATTTTGCTGTAATAATAACGGCGAGGCTATCAGCACCCGCCATTATTACAGGGTAGGTCTGATAGCAACTTCTGGCGTCCGCGGAAATCTGGACGTTGCTGCCAGAGATACCCCGCTCCTCTACAGGGTATGCTGCTGCTGTCCTTGCCAATAGACACGGCATTGAAATGACTGCAACGGCGTGAACTTGGGTTACTTGCTAGCTAGTTCCGCACTAAAAGCAGCTGAAAAAGTTAGGGCTACTGCATTCAGCAGTAAGTGGGTTTTTAACAGCGTAATAAGTGATAATTACAGCTGAACAACCTCTTTGGCCCTGAAAAATTAAATTTACAAATGTGGAACCTCATTCCCTGTTGGAGATTTAAAAGAAATTAAATAAAAATAAAAATATATATTTTTTCTGTCTCTTTTATCTCTCTCCCTTAATCCCATCTGTATTTCCCAATCTTTTTTTCACTTTCTGTACATCATTTGAATCTAATTTATATTTCCTGCTTTATACTTCCTGGTTTGGATTCTGCGTGTCTCAGTGAGGATTCTTCAATCTGGTTGAAGAGCCTTGTGGTTTCTTGGCCTGCTCACAGATGCCACAGATCCCCTGTAGAGGGCACCGCATTGAAACAGATGCCGGATTAGGGGAAAACTATGCTGAGGGGCCCGCGAAAACTCTGGCCAACTATTAGTGAGGTGAACGGTGAGCGCCGTTCCTTCGCCGCTGAGAGCAAAATCCGGGCCAATATTTGCAAGCAATACAGGACAAGTAAATTACAAAGTCTTTCAATGACTGAAATAAAACTAATATCATACCATTACCAGTGTAATGTTCTATCAATTATACATCCAGTACTATTTAAATGTGGAAAAAGATAGATTTTGAAATATAAAACAAGTGGCCGGCCTCCTCATCATCGTTGGGGGTGGGGGGAGGCCTGGGGTGGGGGGGAGGGAGGCGATCGGAGGCCTCATGGGGGGGTCTCCGATCATGGGGGGTGGGTTAGGTATGGACCCTGGATCCAGGAGGTAAGTGTAAAGCTGCTTACCTCCTGGATGCAGCAGTCCCCGCCTCTGTTTAACTGCCGGGTTTCACGAATTGTGTGAAACCCGTCCACAGGCAGTTAAATTCAAAATGGAGGGGAAAATAGAGGCTTCCAGCCTCATTATAATATTTAAATTGAGGTACTGCCCCCTGGGAGCGAGTTGGTCGCCCACCCCCTCATCCCGCCTCCAGGAAAACCGGAAGTGGGCGGGTTGGAGGCAGGATCAGGTCGGGATTCACATTTTTAACAATTTAACTTCCCCACGCTCCAAACCCACCCGTTTTTTTATGGGAAAATTCTGGCCGTACATATTTACTGATAATATTGGTCACCCCGTAACTCTTTTTCTACCATGACTAGGGTATCTGTTTTTTCATCTATGAAGCATTTTGGGATTTTTTTTTTTACAGTAAAGGAGCTAAATAAAGTTGTTGTTACTTTTCCTATGGCATGAGCATTATTGACTGAAAGACTGGGCAGGTGACCTGCTTCCAGGCTTCTGCCATTTCCATTCTAGCAATTCACCATGTAGAGAATCTTAGGTGTAAAACTATGTCTAAAAGGCCTCCACACCACACTTTAAAGCTCCAGTGCAATGCAAACACCCTGCACAGTGTGCTTTTACTGTTTTTTTTATTAATGCCACTTAAGATAAGAGGCGTCTGTCATTGCTTGAAAATTGAACTTTCACTTTGAGCCACATCAGATTTTCCCAGGTCAGGATTAGTATGGCCAAACGGTCTAAAAAATTCTCCTTCTCCTCTTCTGCTGAAATGTGCCTGAACTCCAATATCATTTAGAATGCCTCTGTTCACCATGATTGCTTTTCTAACACTAGTGCAGCCATTTGGAGTGAGGCAGCAGCTTTGGTACCAATTTTCACCATACGGCACAGTGTTGTGCTGTATACTCCTGCCAACTTAAGATCAAGTGTAATATTTGCAATAGCAGCAGTGCAGCTCGCAGAAGGGACTGGATTATATCTCCGCATGTTTTGTGTCAGTCTTATTTTCACTGCTGTGAACGACCAGCAGTTGTGACAAAATAGAAGTAATGCATGTGTAATAAAAGCCATCAACAACAGAAGGACAAATTTCCCCCTCTAATTGAATGGATTTGTGTTATTTTTTTAAACCTGGGACATATGTCGTCTGTTCATAGGACTTTAGGACAACCTGCAACCTGTTAATGGATTATTAAACCCCATAACGGTTATCGGTCTACTAAACAAACACTTGTATACTGTTAATGAGCCATTGAACCACACGCATATAATTTTCTTAATAGCCTATTGTAAACCTGTTAAGGATTTTCATTCCACACAAGCACAACTTATTGGGCTATTTAGCTGAAATTACAAAATTTGTAGCTTAATTACACGTATAATTTGTTGGGGGGGTATTTAAACATAACTACAAGTAATTTGTTAATAGTCTTTTTAACTATACACCTATAACTAGATAGGCTATTTAAATGCACATCTGTAATTTGTTGAGTGGTTTATAACATCTGTAACCAAATAATGTGTATCTGCAAGTCGCTGATGGCTGACATAAATGCACACCTTTAATCTGCGGATGGGTTACGATGAAGTTTTTATTTCACAGGATGATTCTGGGAAATATGGTCTTGTGTGTTCTTTAAGTAGATATGTATAAAAGGAAGCAAGGAAACAAACCAATTAAACATGGTAGTAACTAATATTTACTAAGAAATCAACATGACTACAAGTACAACAAATCTTTATAAATTTTGTGCTCTCAAAATGTTCTTCCTCAAGAACTGTTTTGCAGAATAACATGTTCCTATTTATTACTTTGCAACATAATTGGCTGATCATATTCATAGATGTAGTATTATTCTAGCTATAACATACAGACTTTTTGCTTTTTCAAAAACTTAGAATGGTATCCTGTGAAATATTGTCATAAAATTACACAATATAACTGGGAGAGTTAAAGGTTTCTTTCTATCCTAGGTGGAAAACCATGTCCTACTAGCCGAGCTTTGCAAGAATGGCGATCTTGTAATGAGCATGGCTGCACAGTGTTTTATTGGGATACATCACCATGGGGTCCTTGCACTGAAGATACATTAGTGATGGCCCTCAATGCTACAATCAGTTGGAATGGGGAGGCCACCTGTTCTGTGGGCATGCAGACTCGACAGGTCTTTTGCGTGAAGAGCAAAGTTGGACATGTTACTCCCAAAAGGTATTGGTATTTTCTTTTTAGAGTAAGGATTTAGATAACGTAATAGTAATAAAGTTGCATGGCCTTGTCTGTTGTTTAGATTCACTTCATGTGATATAGTAATGTGTGGGGAACTTATTGATTGTGCTACGATAGCAAAATACTGCGGATGCTGGAAATCCGAAATAACAACAGAAAACGCTGGAAAAATTCAGCAGGTCAGGCAGCATCCGTGGAGAGAGAAACAGAGTTAACGTTTCAGGTCGAAGACCTTTCGTCAGAACTGGAAAAAAGCAGGAAATGAAATAGATTTTAAAGCAAGTTTAGGGCTGGGAAAAGGGGGAGGGGATGAAAGAACAAAAGGGAAGGTCAGTGATAGGATAGAAAGCAGGAGAGATTAAGAGACATTGAGAGACATTAAGAGATATTCAAGGCAAGAGGAGGTGGAAATGGGACAGGTTGAGGAACAAAGGATGGCTCAGATGAAGTGTGAATTGCGCTGGCAGAATGAAAGACAGCTGCCATGTGGGAGGGAAGAAAAAAAGGCCAAACAAAAGTGTGGATAAAAAAATAAAATAAATAAAAATAAAATAAATATATGTATAATATGTGATCAGGGCCGGGGTTATGATCTGAAATTGTTGAACTCTATGTTAAGTCCAGAGGGCTGTAGCGTGCCTAATCGAAAGATGAGGTGCTGTTCCTCGAGCTTATGCTGAGCTTCCGTGGAACAATGCAAGAGGCTGAGGACGGTGAGGTCAGAGTGGGAATGGAGCAGTGAATTAAAGTGACAGGCCATCGGGAGCTCGGGGTCCCCCTTACGGACTGAACGGAGGTGTTCCGCAAAGCGGTCACCCAATCTGCGTTTGATCTCCCCAATGTCGAGGAGACCACATCGTGAGCAGCGAATACAGTATACTAAATTGCAGGAAGTACAAGTAAATCGCTGTTTCACCTGGAAGGGGTGTTTGGGGCCCTGGACAGTGGGAAGGGGGGAGGTATAAGGGCATGTGTTGCATCTCCTGCGCTTGCACGGGAAGGTGCCGGGCGAAGGGGAAGGGGTGCTGGGGGTGATAGAGCCGTCTCCTGCTCTCACCCTGAACTAGAAAATTTCATTCACTATGCTTCCAATTTCCACCCTTCCCTCACCTTCACATGCTCCCTCTCCGACTCTTCCCTTCCCTTCCTCGACTTCTCCGTCTCCATCTCTGGGGATAGGGTATTGACAAACATTCACTACAAGCCCACTGACTCCCACAGCTACCTGGACTACACTTCCTCCCACCCCGCCTCCTGTAAGGACTCTATTCCATTCTCCCAGTTTCTCCATCTCCGCCGCATCTGCTCTGACGATGCCACCTTCCATACCAGTGCTTCCGACATGTCTTCCTTTTTCCTCAACCGAGGATTCCACTCTACTGTGGTTGACACGGCCCTCAACCGTGTCCGTTCTATCTCCCGCACTTCTGCCCTCACCCCTGCCCCTCCCATTTTGTTTTACGCTTTTTTTTCTGTTTAGCGTTCCAAGTACAGCACATCAGAATGGAGAGGCCTGAGGACCGAACTAAATTGTTCCTCAGACTGCATCATCATAATTCAGGCGTTCTGACACAGCTTGCCTGTCGGGGCCTAACAAATTTTGGAGTGATTATTTGCATGAGCAAGTTTGAGTCCTTCTGTGCATGTGCACCTGTATGGGAGCCAGGCCCTCTGGGCCGAGCCTAAACACTGTCCCGCCCTGCCACCAGAGTCGCGCATGCACGCCCGATGTTCCAACCGTACATGTGCCTAGCTGCAGGGCTGCTGCCTGCGGCCTAAACCACGTTTCCTCATTGTTACCAGCCATTCTTTGCATGGAGAAGGTCAGGAGATCGGTGTAGGGATCGGAGGGGGGAGAGGAGAAGAGCTCGCGGAGAGAGAAGGTCAGGAACTCGGTGGCTGTGGAGAGAAGGTCAAGAACTCGGGGGAGAGAAGGTTAGGAGCTCGTGGGGGTTTGAAGGTCAGGAACTTGCGGGGGAGAGAGAAGGTTAGGAACTCGTGGGGGTTTGAAGGTCAGGAACTTGCGGGGGAGAGAGAAGGTCAAGAACTCGCGGGGGAGAGAATGTCAGGACCTCGGGGGGGGAGGGAAGAGAGAAGGTCAGGAGCTCGGGGGGGAGAGAGAAGGTCAGGAACTCGTGGGGAAGAGAAGGTCAGGAGCTCGGGGGGTGAAGGTCAGGAACTCGGTAGCTGTAGAGAGAAGGTCAGGAACTCGGTGGGGGGGGGAAGGTCAGGAACTCGGGGAGGGAGGTGAAGATCAGGAGCTCGGGGAGGGGGGTGAAGGTTAGGTGCTCGGGGAGAGAAGGTCAGGAACTCGGGGGGAGAAGAGAAGGTCAGGAACGCGATGGGGTGGGGGGAAGAGAAGGTCAGGAGCTCGGGGTGAATGTCAGGAACTCGCGGAGGGCGGAGAGAAGGTCAGGAACTCGGCAGGGGGGGAGAAGGTCAGGAACTCGGGGAGGAGGTTGAAGATCAGGAGCTCAGGGAGGGGGGTGAAGGTCAGGTGCTCGGGGAGAGAAGGTCAGGATCTCGGGGGGAGAAGAGAAGGTCAGGAATGCGATGAAGGGGGTAGAGAAGGTCAGGAATTCGGGGGGGAAGATGGGGAGAGAAGGTTAGGAACTCGGGGGGAGAAGGTCAGGAACATGAGGGATGGGGGGGTTGGTCAGGAACTCGGGGTGGGGGGGGGGAGAGAGAAGGTCAGGAGCTTGTGGGGGAGGGAGCACGGATGGGGGAAGAATGTGATCCAGGTCTAAAGGTGGGGGGAGGGGATGAGAGCGAGAGCGTGATCCAGATGGGAAGACAGATCACATTCTCCCCCCTCTGTTAGACGTGGATCACGTCCTTCCAACCCCACCTCCACCCCCTTTACACCCGCACCACGTTCTCCCTCTCCTCCCCGCTAGTCCTGGATCACGCTCTAGGCCATGAACGGCAGAGCGTTGATTTCTCGGAAAGAGAAGCACGTGTGCGGCAAGTGACATCATTGGACTGGACAGAATCCAGAAGTCACGTTCACTTCGTACCCAATAAATCTGCTAACAATCCATGACCCACACACAATACCCCATCAATCACCGCAGCTCTCACCCAGAGTGTTTAGTTTGACGGAGTGATTAATAACCATGTTGGTACTTCCGGTTTTCGGTTGACCTGTGATGTCATCCTGCGCATGAGCTAGGCCACTCAATGATGTCATTCCCAGCGCATGCTAAAAATCTATGGTTCTGCTAGTGAGGTCACTTGCAATGACATCACCCTCACCTGTTCTCGTTGAATGAAATGCACCTCACTAAACCAACCTTGCAGCTCAAATCATGTCAAATAGTCACTGCAAATCAGGCAGCATTTACCAAGAGAGATTCGCAGTTAACATTTTGTGCTCCGATGAAAGGTCATCGACCTGAAACTTTAACTCTGCTTCTTTCTCCACAGGTGCTGCCTGACATGCTGAAGAAGCAGAAATACTAGTCAGAGCTTGCGCAGGAGCCTCAGTTCAATATTGAAATGAGGCTTGCGTTCATTTCAGACAGCTGCCAGGGCCACCCAAAAAAAGGTCCAGAGAGATTGGGCGCAGGCCTCTGCCCTGCTAAATTGGTTATTGTAAAACGGGCACAAATGATGACTCCCAGAGGTCTACTCTAAGGCACTAATTATGTACATTAAATAAATAGGAGCATCAGTGGAAAGAACGTGAGTTTGCAGCTTAGGTTCTTCATGAGGTAAGTTCCTGATGTCGGCAGAAGATTGTTGGAAGGGTGAAGATGTGAGGTGCTTTAACATGGAGAAGAAAAGAAAATCAGAAAAGTGAGGCAACCTATGCTATTTTTATGCCCCAGTTACAAATAGCATTGACAGAAAAGAGAGAACAGGTTACTTGCCTTCCCTGCTGATCAGGGAAAGGTGTACAGTATCGGATAATCTGAAGAATGGGAGAAAAATGTAAAACATTGTAGATATCTAAAATAAATTGGACCAAAATGAAGCAACACCGAGATCTGATAGAATGCTCTCTTGCCTCAGTCCTTCTTTCCCTTCTTGGCCTTCACTATTTTTCTTTGACGCTGGTAATTGCTACTTCTCTGAAATGCAGTTGCTGTTTATAGGCACATTCTCTGTGAACTACTGCTCTTCAATCTCTACCGGCTTCCTTCCTACTCTATTACTGCTCACCTGCCATAGATACTCAAATGTACCATTGCCATGACAGCTTTCTTATAAAAATGCCACGTGTGTTGTTTTATGGTGTTAATCAGCACCACAAGCCAAGCACGCTTTTAAAAAGCTTTCACATCTGTCACAAAGGCTGATCAAACTGGATTGACAAAAGTCCATTTCAGTTGATGAGATTCCCCACGTTGGTGATTCCTTAAAATTTACTGATAGAAGAATACAGTTTTAAGATTCCTTCTCAAAAGCAGAAAGATTCCCCATTTATGAAACAGACATCAGACAGCCGAGCGGAAAAGTATGGGAAAGTTCCTGCTAGACAACATTATATTGCATCTCAACATTTAGAAGGCGAGACTGTAGAAAATGGCAGCTCTGACCAGGAGGCTGACTGGCTAAGTGTTTTTTTGTGTATTTATTTAACATTAAAATACCAAAAAGGAAATGACTATGCTGCTAGATCTGTTTTGAAAACTCCAGGATGAATCCTTCACAAAATATTGTCTTGTAAATATGAATGCAGCTTTATCCAAGTACAGACATTAACAATGTTATTGTATGTCCTATGTAATCCTATATGAGGAAAGGCAGGAGGAGGCTCGAGTGGAGCATAAACACTGGTTAGGCCGAATGGCCTGTTTCTGTGCTGTATATCCGATGTAATCCTATCCTATTTAAGTGCACCTTTTAACCAAGCTAATAGAAATGTATTGAATAAATTCAGTGATGTTTACCAATTAATGAAGCAGGTTAAATTCTCTTTATGTCAAGGGTGTTCTGGAAGATAAGTGTAATATATTTTAAGTTCAACCCATAAAACTTTTACTTCTGTGACACATAAAACAAAAGCAGCTTCTTTAACATGTAAAGAGAAGTAACAAAGATCAGCACAATGACAGGCTAATAATGACACAGTAGCGCTAATGGACAGCACATTAAAGTGTCATGGCCAATCTTTTAATCATGCTGATGCGTTTTCTATATGCAGCCATCAGGAATAATAATTACAATGTACAGTACTAATGAGTTACCGAGCTTCAGCTTTCAGATCCTTGTCATTCTCTTCTATAAAGAGAACATATTAATGCTTATAAGTGCAGCTGAATGTTGTCAAGACTTTCTATTTAATTACATTTATTTAAAATAATTAATGTCAATAAATGAACAAAGCTGCTTTAGTTCTGACTTCTGAGTGAGACCAATATCTAGCTGAAAGTCTAAATAAAAAGGACTACAATGAGAGTAAGCTTCAATCAAAAAGTATACATTTAATTTGAGATTGAAGAAAAAACTGATGACTATTGTTCCACAGATCACGTTGAGAACTGATACAGGGAACTAGTTTCCATGAATCGTTCTATGCCCATAACAAAACTATTTTCTCATATTGTTTTCATGATGTGGGCTCTCCTGATGATTCACTGGGTTACTATGTGTTCCCTGTGTAGTAGTGAAGGTTCCAGCTTGATTCGCTGGTCTCTGAGTCACCCAACCTCAACTACGATTGTGGTGAGGGATCTACAACTGAGTTCAGTGTTTGCTTTTGCTCAATGCTGACATGCCACCTACTTAGCTCAATTCTCAAAAAAGCACTCTACATTCAGCAGAGGGGACAATCACACCATCAGTCTGGACATAATTTGAATCAAGTTCCCAGTGGTAAAAGGCCCTAGTCTACCCATTGTGCCAGCCAGTCCCTACCCTCATCTTGATGAGCAAAATATTCAGATAATAAAGTTAATGTTTAGAAACTGGTAACTGCCAAAAGCAGAAAATAGTTCTTTCTCCAGAAGCAATACTGCTTAACTTGATGAGCAACAAAATTGATAGGTAAACATCTTTTTTTCTAGCTATAACAAAACATAGGAACATTGTTGTTCAGAAAAGTGTTTTGTAAGACATAATCAGGTTTTCACGCAGACAATTAATTGTCTAGCAGTGCAGTTATATCACATCACTGAGTGCGTGTCCCAGAATGTTTTATGCTTAACATGCATTGCTAATTTGTATCAGCAGCCAGCATCTTGGATGAAACACATTCTGAAAACCTGAAAAACTTACTGTCCAGGAACTTAAAATAAAAACAGAAAATGCTGGAAATACTCAGCAGGTCAGGCAGCATCTGTGGAGAGAGAAACAGAGACCTTTTGTCAGAACTGGAAAAAGTTAGCTCAAGGAACAGCACCTCATCTTTCTATTAGACACTTTACAGCCTTCTGGACTCAACATCGAGTTCAACAATTTCAGACCATAACCTTTGCCCCTATTTTTTCAGATGACAGCTGTTGATGATTCTGCTATACCCATTTACACCTCTTCTAGACTCATCTTTTGTTTCTTTACTTGTCCCATTACCATCTCCTTTTGCTTTGTACAATCATACCTTTTGTCATTTAATCACTCCTGCCTTCCACCCTATCACAGACCTTCCCTTGTGTTCTTCCCCCCCCCTCCCCCCGCTTTCCCTGCCCCTGCACTTGCTTACAATCTGTTACATCTCTAAATTTGTCCAGTTCTGACGAAAGGTCATCGACCTGAAACATTGGCCTAGAAATTCGCGTGGCCGGCTTGCCGCGGGGGTAAGGATCGCGCACGTGCTCTTACCCACCGCGCCTGCCGTTGTGTTTTGGGCCCACAGGAACTTCGGGTCCCGGGCCTCTCCCAAGAGCCGGTGCGCAGTGCTTGCGTGTCCCAGGGGCGCAGTTAGTGCGATGCGACCCCTGGGATCACGTGGGCCATGGAGAGCCAATGGCAGCAGACCATCTTTCATTCATAGATTTGACAGGAGACCTGTCAAATCTGTGAATTGAAATCGGCCCCAAAAGAACAGCTAAACTTCAAATAAATAAAAAAAAATCACATTTATAAAATAACTATAGTTAAATAAATTAACCACTTCAAACAAAAATTTAAATTTTTGAAAAAATTAAAATACTTTTTAAAAGTTATAAAAATAAACTTACCTTTCTTTAAAGTATCTAAAAAAGATAAACCTATTGAAAATTTTTTAAATTATACTTAATTAACTACTTACCTTGTTCAAAAGGGGTCTTACGCCTCCTTTTTACTAGCGTAGAATCTTCAATACTTACCCTCGCGTTGAAACCTGAAAAAAAATCTAAGTGTGCTGCGTGCGCGCAGCCTCTAGCGCGCACGCGGTTCACCTAGGAACCGCCCCCTTCACCATACCGGAAGTTCCGGTTTCCCGCGCATGCGCAGTGCATGCAGGAAACCGGCACTTCGGGAATGAATACGGGTGAGTACGGACTGTGTACTCACCCGGGAACGGCCGAATTTTTTGGGCCATTAACTCTGTTTCACTCTCCACAGATGCTGCCTAACCGGCTGAGTATTTCCAGCATTTTCTGCTTTTTTCCAGGAACTTAACCTACCTAAAAAAAAAACCTTTGAAAATGTTATTTGTGAAGTGTGTTGCTTCTGTTATATCTGCTCTTTGTAACAACAATTCTTGATTCTTTCCCTTTTCCAATATTTCCAGGTGTCCTGAAAGTACAAGGCCTGAAACTGTTCGACCATGCCTATTGCCATGTAAAAAGGACTGCATTGTTACCCCTTTTAGTGAATGGACATCTTGCCCTACCACATGCCAGCAAGGTAATTCCTTTGAGAAATTATACTTAACAGTGACAAATATTAGAACAAACCCATTAAAACTCATGAACTGAAGGACATTTTGAGTTTTTGAGAAAGAATCCTCTACTCACAGAACACATGTATCTTCTGAATTACATTCTAGAAAAGCATAGTGTTGAATAATTTAAAAAATAATGAAACCGTAGACTTAGCAGAATATATCTCTATTAGCACACTGAGAGAAATATCATCTATAATGGTATTGATTTTTTTTTTGGTTTGCGTTTTCAAAAACTTGCTTCAATATATCACAAACTTGGAAGTTAATTGTTTGCCAATAGCAATTCACTGTCTCCAAGGTATACACAATGGTAATACAACAGAAAGTGGACAGGTCTGTGATTTGACTGGAGCCCATATAAGCTGATAGACATTGCTGGTCCATTGTGTCATTTTTTGTTCTGTATGACTCCTGTCTTCGCTGAATTAAAGTTTGTGTTATTGACAAGCTCATTTAACATCCTTCTGTATAGTGCATTAAAGAATGGCCTTCGGTAATCGTTTAGACTTCGTCTTGAAGGGGGTTTGAAAGCTTGTACATCAGATGATAATTATAGCAGAACCTTGTCATATCTGCACTCGCGGTACTGAGAAATATTGACTTCCTGCTACGCTCTGTCTGTTTCCAAGTTTTCTTTTGAAGTGAACCTCTACAAAACTTGGGGCAGTTGTTCCCTGGATGTGTCTAAGTAAAGGAATATCGACAAGACCTATCTTTAAGTTCACCTTCTGTAGAATGAAGTGGAATCACTCCACTCATTTCCATTTCAACTCTCCTGAATTTACATTGTCACAGAGTTTGAGTTCATAATATTGATCAGCACAGGCCCACAGAAGTGATCGCACTGCAATCATGTGACACCTCCTCAAAGGTTTCAAAATGTATCTGTAGTGACTGAATTTCAATTTACAGTACCAAGACTCCATGCTGAGGCTGATGTAAGTTTCCTTGCAGGTGATGTAAGTTTGACCTCCAGAAAGCCACTGAAGTAGGTTACAGATATTACTGCCGTGGCAAGGTGCAGTGATAGAAGTCTGGGTATAATGAGTTATAACAAGTGCAGCATAGGTGGTTATGTTATTAGACTAATAATCCAGGGAACCTGAGTTCAAATCCCACCATGGGATGGGCATTTTGAGAATTTGAATTCAGCTTAAAAAGTCTGGAAATAAAACCTGGTACCAGTAAGAGAAACCGTGAAGCTGTTGGATTGTCACAAACACCCAACTGGTTCACTCATGTCCTTTAGGGAATAACATCTGCCATCCTTACCTGGTCTGGCCTGTAAGTGACTCCAGTCCTACACCAATATGGTTGACTCTTAACTGCCCTCTGAAGTGGCCTAGCAAGCCACTCAGTTGTATCAAATTGCTAAAATAAGAATAAAACCAGACAGACCACTTGGTAGCATAAACTAGTCAAACAACAGCTAGGCATAGTTATACTCAGAATCGTACCTATTAGCCAAAGTACTAGCCTTCTCCTTTGCCATCCCTTGGCATGTCCTGTCCCACTGGCAGGAGAGACCCACCAGAGGTGGGGGACACAGTGATGTAGAGTCAGGCAGTCCTCAACATTTACTCTGGATCTCATGATGTCTCATGACTTCAGATCAAACATGGGCAAGGAAACCTCTTGCTGATTACGCCTTACTGCCCTCCCTCAGCTGATGAATCAGTACTCCTCCATATTGAACACCCCTGGAAGGAAACACTAAGGGTAGCAAAGGTACAGAACGTATTGTGGGTGGGGAACTTCAATGTCCATCACTAAGAATGACTCGGTAGTACTATCACCGACCGAGCTGGCTGAGTCCTGAAGTTATAGCTGCCAGACTGGGCTTGGTGAGAGAACCAACATGAGGAAATAACCTACTTGACCTCGTGCTCACCAATCTACCTGTTGCAGATGCAGATTTGTAGGAGTGACCACTGCACAGTCCTTGAGGAGACCCAGTCCTGTCTTTACACTGAGGACACCCTCCATTGTGTTGTGTGGTACGGCCATCGTGCTAAGTGTGGTGATAGATTAAGAACAGTTCTAGCAGTTCAAACCTGGGCATCCATGAAGCGGTGTAGGCCATCAGCAGCAGCAACAGAATTGTATACCACCACAATCTGTAACCTTACGGCCCGGCATATCACTCCATCACCATCAAGCTAGGTGGCCAACGCTTGTTCATTGAGGGGTGTAGAAGAGCATGGGGAGAGCAGCACTGGGCATACCTGAAAATGAGTTGCCAACCTGGTGAAGCTACAACACAGGACTATATGTATGCAAAACAACAAAAGCAGCATGCTATAGACAGAGCTAGGTGACTCCACAGCCAATGGATCAGGTCAAAGCTCTGCCACCTTGTTGCATCCAGTCGTGAATTGTGGTGGACAATTAAACAACTAACTGAAGGAGTGGGTCCATAAACATCCCCATCCTCAACAATGGCGAAGCTCCGTATGCAAGAGTAAAAATTAAGGCTGAAGCATTTGCAATTATCTTCCATCAGAAGTGCCAAGTAGATGAATCTTCTCGGCCTCACTCCACCATCACGAATGCCAGTCTTCAGCCAATTCAATTCACTCCACATTTCATCAAGGTATGGCTTAGTGAATTGTACATGGCAAAGGCTATGGGCCCTGACAACATCCCGGCTGTAGAAGACCTGTGCTCCAGACCTAACCAAACTCCTTGCTAAGCTATTCTAGTACAGCTACAACACTGGTATCTACCCTCCAATATGGAAAATTGCCCAGGTATGTCCTGTCCAAAAATGCAAGACAAATCCAACCTTGCCAATTACTGCCCTGTCAGCCCATTCTTAATCATCAGTAAAGTGATGGAAGGAGTCGTCAACAGCGCTATCGAGCAGCATTTACTCACCAATAACCTGCTCAACGATGCTCAGTTTGGGTTCTGCCAGGACCACTTGGCCCCAGACCTCATTACAGCCTTGGTCCAAACATGGACAAGAGCTGAATTCCAGAGGTGAGGTGAGAGTGACTGCCCTTGACATCTGAAAGGGTTAAAAGAGCTAAAATATAAAAAGAGTGGTTATGAACAAGTTTAAAAGAGGGAAGTATGATGTAATGTGGTCAAGGCTACACACTACAAATCACTAATTGAGTAAAATATTAGAGATAACCTTGGAGTCCCGGTTGCTATGGTGATATCCTTAAAAGCAGTTTTATTTGGATTTACTTGAATTTAACCTTGCAGTTGCCAGATTAATGTGCACATGAACTGCAAGAAGTTGCACCCGAGATCAACTATTTTGTATCCGAGACCAACTGTATGTAATGTAAATAATTGTGGGACAATAGCCATGACTTAGAACAGAAACTGTATATAAGGTAGAGGAGTTTTAACGATCGGGGAGCATTCGTCCCTGGATGAGTGACTCCCCTGTCAGCTTGTATTAAAGTTGATTTAATGAACGAACCTCCGGACTCCGAGCGATTGATTGGGAATAAGGCGGACGTCGACCCTTTATATCAGAGGGTCCGTCTCGGGGAGAAGAAGCTCTCTCGGTTTACCCTTACAACTTGGCGTAGGTCGGCAGGATCTACCGGACGGGCTGAGTAGAGACATTGTCTCCTCGCATCAAAGCCCAAGGCCGGAGATCCAACGAATCTAGGCGGCGTCCGGATACGTGAGTAAAACAACTTCGGTGTGCGTAAGGACATTGTAAAAATGAAAATGTCTGAATAAGTTGAGGTTTAATGGTCTGAAACCAGACTTTAAAATATTTACAGTCTTGGATACAGAACGGGTTCTGGTCCATACCATTGGTAGAGGAATCACAAGGGAAATTCGCCTTTACTGTCAGGGATAGACAGTAGACATGGACCAGGGTCCCGCAGGGGATCCACAATAGTCCAAATATATTCCACCGTGTACTGAGTCAAGCCTTAGACGAGTTAGACCTATCAAAGTATCAGAGTGTCCTACTCCAATATGTCGATGACATAATGATTGCATCAGAGCATGCCAAAGGACACATGGGAGCATTACTAGCCACCCTCCAGACACTTAAGAAAGCTGGCTTTAAATTGAACCCAAAAAGGCACAGGTTGGATTGTCCAAAGTAAAGTATCTAGGACACAAAATTAGCCAGGGGTATAAGGCACTCCCACAGGAACAAAAGGCAACCATAAAAGACATGCCAAGGCCAGTGACCATCCGGGGAGTGAGGAAAGTGTTGGGACTATTTAACTACTGCAGGAATTTTATATCAGACTTTGCAGGGAAAGCAGAGCCGATTCAACGGTTAGTTAAAGGGGGGAGATGGAGCAGGAGGAAGCATATAGGGCCCTTAAACAGGAATTAATAACAGCCCCTGCCCTAGGACTGCCAGACCATACCCGACCCTTCCACTTGTACTGTGACGAGGACCAAGGGAGTTATTCAGCCGTGGTAATGCAAGATCACGGAGGGAAACAGAGACCCGTTGCGTATTACTCCACCAAGAGAGATCCAGTAGCGAAGGCAATGCCACAATGTGTGGCTGCAATAGATTGTGCCACATGGGCGGTGCGAGTAAGTGAACCAATAGTGATGATGGGAAAGGTAATTTTGCATACCCAACATACCTTAGTGGAATTACTTAACACAGGAAAATTGCGAACCATATCGGATAGCAGAATGGCTAAATGGGAAGCTATATTACTCCCCAGGGATGGAACTGTGATAATACAAAAACATACCGGGGTTAATCCAGCCATGGGCATATTAACGGAAGGGGAGGAACATAGCTGTCAGATGGAAATGGAGGAAGAAATAGGCAGTGGAGTAAAGGAAGTCTCACTGGAAAACCCCGATATGGTGATTTATGTAGATGGATCCCAAAAATATATCAACGGAGAACCCAGAACCGGGTGGGCCGTAGTAAATCAGGAGGGAAAGACCCTATTGAAAGGAGCCCTATATGGAGATAAGTCAACACAGGTAGCGGAGCTAGTGGCCCTAATAAAAGCATTGGAAATGGCAAAGAACAAACGGGTAAATGTCTACACGGATAGCCGATATGCCTTTGGAGTGGTGCAAGATTACATGACACTATGGGCCCGGAGGGGTTATATGACCTCCACTGGAGAGGTAGTAAAACATGGAAAACTAATAGAAAGGTTAGTTAAGGCTGCACAGACACCCTTAGAAACCGAGGTAATTAAAATAAAGGCCCACACGAAGATAGACATGGACTCACAAGAACCCCAGGACCCGGCCCCCATAGGGAATAGGTATGCGGACTTAGCCGCAAAATTAGCTGCAGAAGAAATGCAACCAGAGACCGCGTTCAAAAACAAAATAAATATGGTTATGACGGTCAGTGGGGTACAGGAAGTGAATATAATGGAAGTACAAGAAAATACTAGTAAAGAGGAAAAGGAGAAATGGAGACAAGCTGGCGCGCAATTACAAGATGGAATTTGGAGATGGGGCCCACGTAACCAGGTGGTGGCACCAGAATGTTGTAGGCAACAACTGATGGCGCTATACCATGGTGTAACACATACAGGCAGAAGTAACATGTTACACCTACTGACACAGTTCTGGTGGTGGCCGAAGATGGGTCGAGAGGTGGCGAAGTATTGTCACCGCTGTATAATATGCGCTCAAAATAATGTAGGACAGAGATGTAGAGTTAGAGTAGCACACCAACCCAGGTCCCAAGGACCCTGCGAAAACTTACAGATTGACTTTACCGGTCCCCTAGCGCAGGACGGGGGATGAAATATTGCTTGGTAATAATTGACCAATTTACCAGATGGGTGGAAGCATTTGCCACCCGAGACTGCTCAGCAAGGACAGTAGCACAAATACTGGCCAGTGAAGTAATACCCAGATGGGGAGTCCCACTCCAAATTGACTCTGATAATGGTACGCATTTTACTGGAAAAATAATGAAGGAAACTTGTAAGCTGTCAAATGTAACACAAAAATACCACATACCATATCATCCCCAGAGTTTGGGGATGGTAGAAAGAATAAATAGGACACCATAATAGGAGAAATAATCGGGTTGGTCAATGATTAAAAGGGATTAATCAGGACCAAAAGGGGGGACGGAAAGGGTTAAAAGAGCTAAAATATAAAAAGAGTGGTTATGAACAAGTTTAAAAGAGGGAAGTATGATGTAACATGGTCAAGGCTACACACTACAAATCACTAATTGAGTAAAATATTAGAAATAACCTTGGAGTCCCGGTTGCTATGGTGAAATCTTTAAAAGCAGTTTTAATTGGATTTACTTGAATTTAACCTTGGAGTTGCCAGATTAATGTGCACATGAACTGCAAGAAGTTGCACCCGAGACCAACTATTTTGCACTCGGAACCAACTGTATGTAATGTAAATAATTGTGGGACAATAGCCATGACTTAGAACAGAAACTGTATATAAGATACAGGAGTTTTAACGATCGGGAAGCATTCGTCTCTGGATGAGTGACTCCCCTGTCGGCTTGTATTAAAGTTGATTTACTGAACGAACCTCCGGACTCCGAGCGATTGATTGGGTATAAGGCGGACGTCGACCCTTTATATCAGAGGGTCCGTCTCGGGGAGAAGAAGCTCTCCCGGTTTACCCTTACAACATCAAGGCAGTATTCAACTGATTGTCGCACCAAGGAGACCTAGTAAAACTGGTCAATGGATATTAGGGGGAAAACTCTCCACTGTCTGGACTCATACATGGCACAAAGGAAGATGGTTATGGTTCTTGGAGGTCAGTCATCTCAGCACCAGGAAAATCACGGCAGGAGTTCCACAGAGCAGCGTCCTAGGTCCAACTATCTTCAGCTGTTTCATTAATGACTTTCCTCGATCATAAGGTCAGAAGTAGGACTGTTCTCTGATGATTGCAGTGTTCAGTTCCAAATAATGAAGCAGTCCGTGCCCACATGCAGCAAGACCTGGACAACATCCAGACTTGGGCTGATATGTGGCAAGTAACATTTGTGCCAGGCAATGACCATCTCCAACAAGAGAGAGCCTAACCACCACCCCTTGACATTAAATGGCATTACTGTCATAAAGTCCACCACCATCAACATCCTGGGGGGTCACCATTGACCAGAAATTCAACAGAAATGGCCACAAATGCCATGGCTACTAGAGTAGGTCAGAGGCAGGGAATTCTGCAGCGAGTAGCTCACCTGACTCCCCAAAGCCTCTCCCTACATACAAGGCACTTCAGGAGTGTGATGGAACACTCTCCCCTTGCCTGGATGGGTGAAGCTGCAACAGAACTGAAGAAGCTCACAAATTCCATTCTCCCAGTTTCTCTGTCTCTGTCGCATCTGTTCTGACGATGCCACCTTCATTACTAGTGCTTCCGATATGTCTTCCTTTTTCTTCAAGCGAGGATTCCCCTCTACCGTGGTTGACATGGCCCTCGACCGTGTCCGTTCTATTTCCCGCACGTCTGCTCTCACCCCTTCCCCTCCCTCCCAGAACCACAATAGGGTTCATCTTGTCCTCACCTTTCACCCTCTAGCCTCCACATTCAGCGAATCATCCTCCGCCATTTCCGCCACCTCCAGCGTGATTCCACCACCAAACACATTTCCCCCTCCACTTTCAGCGTTCCGAAGGAACCGCTCCGTCCATGACACCCTGGTCCACTCCTCAATCACCTGCAACACCCGTCCCCTTCGCCCAGCACCTTCCCGTGCAAGCGCAGGAGATGCAACCCCTGCTTTTTTACCTCCTCCCTTCCCACTGTCCAGGGCCCCAAACACTCCTTCCAGGTGAAACAGCGATTTACTTGTACTTCTTGCAATTTAGTATACTGTATTCGCTGCTCACGATGCGGTCTCCTCTACATTGGGTGGACCAAATGCAGATTGGGTGACCGCTTTGTGGAACACCTCCGTTCACTCCGTAAGGGTGACCCCGAGCTTCCGGTCGCCTGTCACTTTAATTCACCGCTCCACTCCCACTCTGACCTCTCCGTCCTCGGCCTCTTACACTGTTCCAATGAAGCTCAATGTAAGCTCGAGGAACAGCACCTCATCTTTCGATTAGGCACTTTACAGCCTTCTGGACTCAACTTCGAGTTCAACAGTTTCAGACCATATCCTCTGCCCCAATTTTTCAGATGGCAGCTGTTGATGATTCAGCTATTCCCATTTTCACCTCTTTTAGACTCATCTTTTGTTTCTTTACTTGTCCCATTACCATTGTCCCTTTTGCTTTGTACTATCATACCTTTTGTCATTTGCTTTGTACTATCATGCCTTCCACCCTATCACAGACCTTCCCTTTTGTTCTTTCCCCCCTCCACCCCTTTCTCTGCCCCTGCACTTGCTTAAAATCTGTTACATCTCTAACTTTTTCCAGTTCTGACGAAAGGTCATTCACCTGAAACTTTAACTGTTTCTCTCCCCACAGATGCTGCCTGACCTGCTGAGTATTTCCAGCATTTTCTGTTTTTATTTCAGATTTCCAGCATCCGCAGTATTTTGCTTTTGCATTATTTATTATTGAAGAAAATCAACACAATCCAGGACAAAGCAGTCTGCTTGACTGGCACCCGATCCACTAGCTTAAGCATCCACTTCCATCAACGTCATCGTATCTTGGCTGCAGTGTGTCTTATTCACAGGATGCACTGCAGCAAGTTGCCATGGCTTCTTAGACAGAAGCTCTCAAATCCACACCCTCCACCTCAGAAAGACAAGGGCAAGGGAACACGATCATCAAGTTCCCCCTCCAAGTCACACATCATTTCTTTTTATTCGTTCCTGGGATCTGGGCGTCGCTGGCAAGGCCAGCATTTATTGCCCATCCCTATTTGCCCTTGAGAAGGTGGTGGTGAGCTGCCGCCTTGAACCGCTGCAGTCCGTGTGGTGAAGGTACTCCCACAGTGCTGTTAGGGAGGGAGTGCCAGGATCCTGACTGGACATATATTGCCGATCTGTCACTGTCGCTGGGTCACAATCCTGCAACTCCCTACCTAGGATGCTTTGTGGGAGTACTTTCACCATATGGACTGCAATTGTTCAAGAAGAAGGACCACCATCACCTTTTCAAAGGAAACTAGGGATCAGCCCCAAATGCCACCTTATCAGCGACGGCCAAATGCCAAAGAATGATTAAAAAAGGAGGGCTTAAATGATATTGCTACATCATAGCACCTACTCTGATGCAGGTGATGTTTTTGGTTGTAGGTTTATGTTATGAAAATGATATTTCCGGGTGAAAATAATTGAATTTCATATATATGGACAATAATCAGTAATTTCCCATATTATTGTCCATTTTTCAAGCTTGCACTATTTTTGAAAAATGGCTTTAAAAATTGGGGAAGAAAGTGACGGATGGGGCACAAAATTCAGATCTGTAGCATCCTTTTTTTTGGCGCTACGAGTGCCCTTAGAGGTCCAAAATGGCGTCCACGGCCTGCGCACGCACTTCTGGTGCGAGTCGCGACAGACATCATATTGGTGAGGGCGTAAGCACGCGCAGTAAGCATCGGCCAGAGGTGTGCAGAGTAGGCAAATCATAACGTCAGTCAGCTTGTAACACTGATGTGATGCCAGCGCTGCCATTTTGGAGCACAACGCTCCAGCTAATGCCCTCTCTTAACCTCGCACCGCTGAATCCGCGTTCAACAGCAGGAAGGACCCCCACCGGCGCTATTTAAAGGGATCATCAACTACTTTCAGGTTAATTACTGATTGATTTCTACTGACTGTTGCTACGATTGTACAAGTGTTTGGTGCTTTCTAGAGTTCTTTAATGTTGCCAAAGTCTACAGTGAGTGGTGTGGTAGGTGCTGAAAGACTTTGTCCTGACTTTAAGACTTCTTCACAAACCACTGCTCCCAGACATGGGTGCAACAGTAGGCATTCCCCTTGGAATACAGCATGACTGGGAGAATGAGCAGAGGTGACACAGAGCAGGACAATTTGCTAGAAGAGGAGGGAGGAGGAGGAGGGGGAGAAGGGCTCTCTGCAGAGGCCATATCTACCCAGGGTGTTTAGGGAGCAATTCTCCTACCTGAACCTCAGCGAGGAACAATGTGTGAGACGTCCTCACTGAAATCTGCCACCTGCTGCAGCCACAACAGCAACCCTCAGAGCAGGGCAAGGACCGCATTACCAGCAGCTGTGAAGGTGACCGTGGCCATGAACTTTCATGCGTCGGGTTCCTTCCAGGCTGGAGCTGGAGATATTTGCAATATCTCGCATTTTTCCGTCCACTGTTGCAAAAGGGAGGTCACTGAGTCTCAGTATTCCAAGAGAGCTGAATACATTTCTTTCTCTCTTGCCAGAGAGCAGCAGGTGGAGCGAGCATGTGGCTTCGCGAGGATTACAGGCTTCCCCATGGTGCAGGGTGGCATCGAATGCATGCACGGCGCTTGGCGGGGGCCTCATGTCAATCCTGACATGAACACAACCGAAAGGGATTCCACTCCCTCAAAGTCCAGCTGGTGTGCGACCATAGACAGCGAATCACACAGGTCAATGCCCGGTACCTGGCGGCAATCATGATGCCTTCATTCTGCAGCAATCTGCTGGGCCATCTGCATTTGAGCCACTATGGCAAACCAAAGGGTGGCTACTGGGCGACGAGGGCTATCTGTTGACGACAAGTCTCATGACTCGGGTGTGCAATCCATGCACACGTGGGCAGCATGCATATAATGAAAGCTATGCTGCCACACAAAATGTAATAGAGCAGACCAATGGTGTGTTGAAACAGCGCTTCCGCTGCCCAGAGCGCTCTGGAGGAGCCCTGCAGTACATGGCAGCACGGGTGTCAAGATTCATGATGGTCTGCTGTATGCTGCACAAACTCGCCATCATGAGGGTACGGTCCTTACCATTAGCTATACAACAAGCAGCTGAGGAGGAGGAGGAAGGGAGGAGGCAACCTAGACAGCCCCTTTCTGGCTGGTCTCTCCATGAACAACTCATCCAACTGCGACCCCAAGTCCCCATTCACCAACAGTCCCACACCTTACCTTCCCTCTGTCACTGACCATCACAGTGGCCTTAATGCAAACATAAAAGGCAACACAAAATAAACATTCCAAACCAAATTTATAAATTAAAGTATACCATATTGCATACAAACGTCAACTAACCACCCTTGTGCATTCCCTTAGTGTCTGTCTTCCATGTGCCTTTGCTTGTCCTGGAGCTCCTACGCGGTGACTGCAGCATGGCTGGTGGAAGGCTGCTGACTTTCAGTGCAGATGGCCTTGGAGGATGACCTCGAGCAGCTCTGAGCCTAGAAGTCCCGGCTTCAGACTGCTCCATCTCGGCATAAGCGGCAGCAGTCTGGGCTGGCTGGCTGACAGGCAACAGCAAGGGCATAGGCGGAGTGGCAGTGGTGGGAGGACGAATGCTGTCATCCTGAGAGAGGACAGCAGGTTTGTCCTGCACGGAGCCACTGCCGCTCCCCCGGGGCGGCGCCTCAGCAATCCTAGTAATCCGCTGAAGGACAGATTGCTGAACTGCTGTGACACCCTGCAAGCCCCTTTGAACACTGGTAAACCCAACCATGATGGCAGCAGTCTGAGCTTGCCTGAAAGCAGTCTGAGCTTTCACTGCAGCACCCAGACATTGGGTGTCTGCTGCTTGTGCTGCAATGGAAGCTGAGACATCGACCATCAGACTCTGCATCATGGTTGGGTCCACAAGTGTGCCAGTGGAGTTGACCACCTGCTTGAAAGGATGGGATCCAAGCTCTGCCCAAAGTCCTCTATCCTCTAAATGTTTTAATTTTTTAATTTGTTTTATGGGATGTGGACATACTGGCAAGGCCAGCATTTATTGCCCATCCCTAATTGCCCTTGAGAAGGTAGTGGTGGTGAGCCACCTTCTTGAACCGCTGCAGTCCGTGTGGTGAAGGTACTCCCACAGTACTGTTAGGGAGGGAGTTCCAAGATTTTGACCCAGCAACGATGAAGGATCAGCGATATACTTCTAAGTCAGGATGGTGTGTGACTTGGAGGGGAACTTGGAGGTGGTGGTGTTCCCATGCGCCTGCTGCCCTTGTCCTTCTAGGTGGAAGAGGTCGTGGGTTTGGGAGGTGCTGCCGAAGAAGCCTTGGTGAGTTGCTGCAGTGCATCTTGTAGATGGTACACACTGCAGCCACGGTACGCCGGTGGTGAAGGGAGTGAATGCTTAAGGTGGTAGATGGGGTGCCAATCAAGCGGGGTGCTTTGTCCTGTATGGTGTAGAGCTTCTTGAGTGTTGTTGGAGCTGCACTCATTCAGGCAAGTGGAGAGTATTCCATCACTCCTTACTTGTGCCTTGTAGATGGTAGAAAGACTTTGGGGAATCAGGAGGTGAGACGCTCGCCGCAGAATACCTAGCCTCTGACCTGCTCTTGCTGCCACAGTATTTATGTGACTGATCCAGTTAAGTTTCTGGTCAATGGTGACCCCCCAGGATGTTGATGGTGGGGGATTCGGCAATGGTAATGCCATTGAATGTCAAGGGGCGGTGGTTAGACGCTCGCTTGTTGGAGATAGTCATTGCCTGGCACTTCTGTGGCGCAAATGTTACCTGCCACTTATCAGCCCAAGCCTGAACGTTTTCCAGGTCTTGTTGCACGCGGGCATGGACTGCTTCATTATCGGAGGAGTTGTGAATGGCGCTTAACACTGTGCAGTCATCAGCGAACATCCCCATTTCTGACCTTATGTTGGAGGGAAGTTCATTGATGAAGCAGCTGAAGGTTGGGCCTAGGATACTTCAATCACCACAACCATCTTCCTTTGTGCTAGGTAAATTACACGCAATGTCAGTATCTGAGCTAGTGGCTGTGAGTGTGAAATCGAGTGATAGTGTTTCTTCATCATCACTGTCTTATTGCTCGTCAACCTTTTGCTCTTCCACCACTGCCTGGCCACGTGGCAGTTCTTCGGTATTTGAAAGGAGAAAGGCACAAGGGTAAGGTTATGTGAGGTGAGGTGGGGAAAGCAAGTAGTACATGCTAACACCGTCTACAGCTTGTAAATCAGAAGAGATTGTGGTGCTGGACTCCTCCATGCTCCTTGACATTGCACACAGGCTTTCTGGCAGCTTTTCCAATGCAACAGGCATTTCTTTGTGCATACCCATCAGCCTTCTTCTGTAGGCCGCCCCGTTGAAGTGCCCATCTGAGTCCCCTGCAGCAGAACTCCGGTGCGACCTTGCCCACTGGATTCAGGTCCTCAGGGCTTAACATCTGGCATTGACCGCCACAGCTATCGGCTCCCATTGCCTTCTGAGCATTTGTCTTGAGGGCCTCTTGGCCCCCGTGTGGATACAATACTTCTCTCCTCCTTTCCACCTCCTCCACCAGGGCTTCCAGTGCAGCGTCCGCGAACCTTGGAGCATGCTCTCTCCCATGTTGTGCCATTATTCAGTCTTTTTCCATGTAAGAGTGACTTGGACAAGGACTTCCACCACCTGCTCCATCCACAATGCACCTCCCCTTCAAGAGGTGAAGGCTAGCTTTAAGTAGTGCAGGCTAGCGTTAACTCCAGGCGATCTCGATTTTTGGGCCCCCTGCTGAGGTGTGCAGCCACTCAACAGCATGGTCAGCACTGGCTGCACACTACAATCATGGGAATGAGCAGGCAGCACATTGAACGGGCGCAGGGTAATCGCGTATCGCGAGCCCCACGCCCGTTTTCGAGGGCTGTCCAATTTAGTCCTCATGACCTTTTCAGGTTGAACTTGTATAAAAATAGAAAAGCGAGCTCTCCAAGGTAAAATGTTGTCGATCACAAGCAGCATCAGACAAGTAACTTGAATAGTCCCTGAAGAAATCATCTCCCACTTCTCATTACTGTTCCCCTTCTCTCACGTGTGATCCAACTAAATCTAGCCCAAGTAACCCTCTGTGGGATTCTCAGGCATAGACTTCAATTGATCGTGAGATTTGAATACAAGTCAATGAACAGCCCTTCATTCTCTATTAATACTGCTGAGTTATTTTCACTCTTCATGAATTGGATTGGGGTTGGTACATTTTGTAGTTAGCAAAATCACCTAAATCGCCTTGTGTATGAGCATTTACACAACAGAGTTATAAACCTCAGTTTGGTTAACAAAAAATAATATCCTAAGGGGTAGAAATTAGGTCGCGCCCCATTTGGGGCGCAAATATCGTCCGGACGCAAATATTAGTGCCTGGCGCTAATTATCGGCACTGACAGGAAACTTCACTTTTACCGCCCCGGGAGGTGAGTGGAGCGCTAAAGCAGGCGCTGCACACCTCTCTTAAGGCGCAAAGGCCGAGCAGTGAGGCGCTAACTCGGAGCGCTGGCGAAGCTCATGTAATGTCAGTCAGCAATGGAACACACACACAATGGCACGGGCCAGTTCTTAAAGGGGATGGTTAATCTTGCTTTCCATCCACATGCTGTTCATTGCTGCCTTGAATCTCGGCCTGGAGAGACTTGCACATCAAATGTGCTGGAAAGAACAATGGAGCGTACCAGGCAAAGAGCTCAGAGTGCAGCTCCCACAGTCTCTGCTAAATCGATACAAGGAATGGCAAATCAAAATGAACCTGCAAAGTGCTGCTCAGTACCCAAAACTCCTTCACACAACGTTGAATCTCTCCAGAAGTCTCTCCCTCTCTCTCTCAGAATGCGTAGTTCAAAAATGCCACCAACAATAAAAGACAGGAAGAGGCCCCCTTTAAATAGTGCCCCCCCCAGCCCCACAGCGATTGATAGCGTTCCAGTCTTCTGGTCGTTGGAAGCGCCAGGCGGTAAGGCAGGGGGCGCCACTCAATTTCCGCTACGGGGCGCCACAAGGGCGTTGCACCATGGAATGACGTCACAATCTGCGCGCGCAGGTGGTCGCAGCGGTAAGTTTTAGCGCCGCCGCACAATCTCAAGTTAAGTTCTCGAGCGGCGCAAACATCGCTGCGCCTGGGCGTTAGCGGCTTTGCGCCCCATTAGCGCCCTCTTAAGGCGCTAACGGGAGGCGCAACCAAGTGAATTTTTACCCCTAAGTGTTGCGTAGAGATTCCATACTCCTGCACTCACAGTGGGGTGCAGCATTCACAGAGAGTGCATCGCAAGCATGTAGCTCGTGATTTTCAGTCTATCAATTTAAATTGGTGGAAAACGCAAGTTGTAGGGCCCTAGTTTCCTGCCATGCATTCCCTGCGAGCACGTTTGACATTCACTGTACTGGCAAAGGGGCCCCTATCTAACGCCTCATTCAAAAGACAGCAAATCTGACCATACACCATTTCCTCAGTATTGCACTGAAGTCTCATCTTAGATTATGTGCTAAAGTCCTTGAGTGGGGCTTGAACATATAGCCTTCTAACAGAGCATTACCAACTCATCCAAGCTGAGAAAAACCTGTCACTACCAATGCAAGTTATAAAGGGACAAAGGAAAATCATAATAAGATCACTCGTGCATCTCCTATGGTGCTATTCACTGAAAGTCACAAAGTTACAGGAGATGCTCACTGTTTAACCTGCAACTTTGTGTTGCTGTTTTATCTCTCTCCACCCAGCTTTCTCTCTTCAACTTAGTTTTTTTCTTTTACATTCTCTTTTGCTTCTCTTTATCAGCTTTTCTCATTCTTTCTCTGTCCTTTACTTTCTGTTTTCAGTTGCCTGCTGTCTCTCACTCCCTTGTTTCTCTTTGTATCCTTCTTTTCATTCTCTCTTTTCATCTTTTGCCCTGTGTCTGTGTCTGTCTCCCCTTTCTTTTGTTGGCAGGAACAATGGGCTTTGGTTGGTGAAAGGTGTGGATGGTGTTCAAGGAAGAATCTAACTCGAGCTGCAGGTGGCACCGTCTTTTAAGGCCATTGGTTGCGGCTAAAGGGAGGATGGATTGGCCCTGGAGGCCGCATTTTTTGGTGGCAGTTGTGGGCTGCGATTGGAGGGAAGGATTTGGCTGTCGCCAAAGGCTGGTGCATTGGCCGTGCCTTTGGAGCCACCAGTGTCAGCTGGAGGGTGTGGGGGAAAGAGGGGCTACATTTTCAGGTGGTAGGTGCAGGGCATCAGTTGGGGGAAGGATGTGGCAAGGTTGCGAGGTGATCATGACAGGAATGGTGCTGTAGAGCATCATGCCACAGCACTGTCTACTTTACAGATGTAAATTTAGGAGCAAGGAGGACTTAAAAGGCAAGTACGATATAAACATTTGGCAAATTTATACCTCATCACCCTAAACCTAATATCCAGTCCTGATATGCAAGCGTGATGGAAATAGTATGATGTGACCTTTCTGTAAGTGCGGGATGTGTGTGCTATTCGTAAAACATATAGGGGGAGAAATTTGGTATCGACCCGTTTGGGGCGCAATTATCGGCCGGGTGCAAAGTTTAGCGCCTGATGCTAATTATCGCCTCCGACTGCAAACTTGGCTTCTATCGCCCCTGGAGGTGATTGGAGTGCTAAATCAGGCGTTACACACCTCTCTTAAGGCGCTAACGCCGAGAAGCGAGGTGCTACCTCAGAGCGCTGGCGAAGCTCATGTGATGTTAGTCAGCAATGGAACACAGACACACTGGCGCCAGCCAGCTCTTAAAGGGGAGGGTCGATCTTGGTCTCCATCCACATCCTGCTCATTGTAGCCTTGAATCTCAGCCTGGAGAGATGTGTACATCAAATCTGCTGGAAAGAACAATGGAGAGGCCCAGGGAAAGAGCTAAGAGTGCAGCCCCCATAGTCTCTTCTAAATCAATGCAAGGAAGATCAAATCAAAATGAACCTGCAAAGTGCTGCTCAGTACCCAAAACTCCTCAACACAGCGTTGAATATCTCCAGAAGTCTCTCTCTCTCACTCAGAATGCGTGGAGCAAAACTGTCGCTGACAAAAAAGGCAGGAAGTGGTTGCCTTTAAATAGCGCTCCCCCAGTCCCTTCCCGACTGCAAAAATCTCCCCTCAACCTGTCGTTGCTAGCGGCAGGTGGTAAGGCAGGGGGCGCCACTCAATATCCGGTCCGGGGCGCGACCGGGGCGTTGCACACTCGACTGATGTCACGATCTGCGGGCGCAGGAGATCGTGGCAGTAGTGTTTATCGCTGCCGCAAAATGTCTGGTCAATTTCGCGAGTGGCGCAAACATTGCCATGCCCGGTAACTAGTTGTTTTGCGCCCCATTAGTGCCCTCTTAAGGCGCTAACGGGAGGCGCAAACCAACCGAATTTTTCCCCGTAATATGTTTTAGATGAGTTACACCATGCAAAGGGCCTCCCAAATTGACCTTGTATTGGCTAAGCTCTGATAACAATATTACACACTCTCGCTGAGGAGCTGATTAACAAGTGTTTGACAAATGAAAAAATGTGTGCTTCTGGTGGCTATAAGAGCTTTAACACATTGGGGGAGAAATTCAGTTGGTTAGCACCTCCCGTTAGCGCCTGGCGGGGGCGCTAATGCAGTATCGCCGGGGCGAGTCGAATCCAGCGCCGCACGCCAAATCCAATCGCCCCTTAGCGCTGCCGCTAACAGTTAATACCTGGGGCTTTAGCGCCACGCAGATCGTGACGTCAGTGAGCGTGCAACACTCACTGAGCACCCAATCTGCCAAATTGATTATCGCCCCCTACTTTAGCACCTCGCCCCGACAAAGACAGGGAGAGGAGGCATCAAGTAGGCGGATGGCGGCTCCAGGGGCGCTACATAAAGGGATCAGTCACAGCTTTCAGGTTAGTGCTGTTTCACTGCTTCCTTGTCAGTTTGAGATTGTGCAACAGTTTGAGTCATTTAAAGGTTTTTTTACTTTCAGGCGTGTTGTGGCTACTCAAAATTAGTGACATTTATTCTGACAAGATAGCAAAGTGCTACACTTGGTTACATTAATGGGGGCTGTACTGGCAGTCGACCTCGCCCTCCATGATCTACTGCGGAGAGAGCGGAGGCAGCAAAAAAGATTGGAACATGTGGCCAGCGGGAGCAGGAGGGCCATCTGGGCTCTCAATAGGAGGCCTTACCCTCCGAGGGTATTCCGACAGCACTTCTCCTACCTCCAATTAAGCGAGGAGCAGTGCATTAGAAGGCTCTGCTTCAGCAAGGAGGTAGTCACAGAGCTCTGCCACCTCCTGCAACCAGACTTTGAGCCTCAGATCAGGGCGACCACGGGTCTCTCAGTTGCAGTCAAGGTCACCGTCAACCTCAATTTCTTCGCCAGTGGATTCTTCCAGTCTGCCACAGGAGATATAACTAACATCTCGCAGTTCGCCGTCCAAAACTGCATCCGGCAGGCCACAGATGCTCTCTACAGTAGGAGAAGGGACTACATTTCCTTCCCCATCACCAGTGATAAGCAGGACGAACATGCATGTGGCTTTGCCAGGATAGCGGGCTTCCCCATGGTGCAGGCGCCATTGACTGCACCCACGTGGCTTTGCGGGCACCACATAACAATCCTGAGATCTTCCGTAACCACAAAGGCTACCATTCACTTAATGTGCAGTTGGTGTGTGACCACAGACAGCGAATCCTCAATGTCAATGCCCGCTTTCCTGGCAGCAGCCACGATGCCGTCATCCTGCGCCAGACCGGTGGGCCAGCACTCTTCCAGTCACCACGTCAAGTTCGCGGCTGGCTGGTCAGAGACAAGGGCTATCCACCCTTTCTTCACCTGGCTCATGACTCCCCTCCACAACCCCAACACTCCTGCTCAGCACTCATATAATGAGAGCCATGCCGCCACCAGGAACATAATCGAGCAGACCATCGGGGTGCTCAACCAATGGTTCCGCTGCCTTGACCGCTCCGGAGGAGCCCTGCAGTACTCGGCTGAGCGGGTGTCCCATTTTGTGGTGGTCTACTGCATGTTCCACAACTTGGCCATCATGAGGGCCCAGCCCTTGCCACCAGGGATTGCGGGACCACCTCAGGAGGAGGAAGAGGGAGAGGAGGACGAGGACGAGGAGGACAAGGAGGAAGAAGAAGACGAGGAAGAGGAACAGGAGCGAGGGAGGAGGCAGCCACTCAATCAGCCTTCTGGAAGGGCAGTCCGTGACCACCTCATCAGACTGCGGTTCCAATAAATTAAACCCTAGATCTCTGTTGCTCACTACATTCCCATCATTCCATCCCTGTCGCAGGCCATATCACAGCGCAAAGCTGAAATGAGACACCACAAAATCATCCAATGCCAATTAATAAATTCATCAATAATCAGTGAACACATATTTACAACAACAATATTAGCTATCCACCCTTGTGCAATCCCTTAGTGCCTCTCGTTACTGTGCCTTTGCCTACTCTAGTGCTCCTACGAAGTGTTGGCCCAGTGGCTGCAGCAGGGCTGGTGGAAGGCTGCTGAGTGCCCGTGCGGGAGACTTCAGATGGCCTTGCAGGACGCCCTCGACCAGCTATGGGCCTGGAAGGCCTGGTTGCAGACTGCACCACCTCAGCATGGGCGGCAGCAGTCTGGGCTGGCTGGATGACAGGCAGCGTCAAGGGCAGTGGCAGTGGTGGGAGCAGGAATGCTGTCATCCTGAGAGAGGACAGCAGGTTCCTGCTCCACTGACCCACTGCCACTCCCCCGGGGCAGCACCTCAGCATCCCTCGCAATCTGTTGGAGCACAGATTGCTGGTCTGCTGTGACATTGTGAAAGCTCCGGTGGATGGTACTCAACCCAGCCATGGTGGCAGCAGTCAGAGCTTGCGTGGCATCAAGCTGAGACTGCATGAGAACAGTCTGAGAATCGATGGCACCAATCATTGACTGCATTACAGCACTAAGACATTGCGTCTCTGCCGCCTGTGCTGCAATGGAAGCTGCCACATCGCCCATGACACGCGTCATGAGGTCTGGGTCACCATGGTCTCTCTGGGAGTCCACCATCCTTTGCAGACTGGAAATGATGGGCTCCATGGTGTGCGCAGAGCTCTGTGCAATGTTGGAGGTGAACTCCTCCACGCTCCTTACCATTGCCGAAAGGGTCTCGGGCACACTTGCCATTGCACCTATCATCTCCGTGTGCATGCCCATCACCCTTCTTCTAAAGGCCCCCCCATCGAGGTCCTCATTCGAGTCCTGTGCAGCAGAACTCGTGTGCGAACTCGCCCTCCGGGGAACTGGCTCTCAAGCTACCCTTTCCCCCTGGCCTTGTTGCAGCCCGCTCCTCCCCAGTGCATCACCCTGTGCAGATCCCATTACTATACTAGCCTCTAAAGAACGCGTAGTGCCAGTATCTGAGCTGGTGCCTGCGGGTGAGACATGCAGTGACGTGGTGTGTTCTTCGTCCTCCTTTTCTTCCGCCTCGCTCCCTATGGTACCCTCAGGGTCAGGCTGCTCAGCTGTTTTCTCATTATCTGCAAACATAAAGGCACAAGAGTTGGGTTGAGGTGAGGGGAGGTGGCAGGAAGGGAGAAAGGCATGCATACAGCATGATTAGCTGGAAAGTGCGAAAGGCTTGTGGGGTGAGGGGGAAGTGGGATGTGAGAAGAAGGATTAGGGATGAACATACCATTGTTGTCCCCAAGGGGGTCAACGTCGCTGGTGGTCCCGGCGCCCACCCCCTGGTGCCCCAGTAATCTGCAGCACTCTTTACTCCAGCTCAGAAAGTGGTTGGGTGTCAGGTTGTCCCCTGCCTGTGTGCTCCTGCTCCCTCCTGTCGTGAGCGTCCTTGGCCTGCAAGAGAGAGGAAAGTGTGTGAGTGAGTGTGGAGCAATGTGTTTGGGAGATGTGCCTCCCATAGTTGAATAGCTGTCATTGTGTGCAAGGTGTGAGATGTGGGTGTGAGTGTTGGTAGGTAGAGATTGTTGGTGGGTGAGTGCTGGGGGTGTGGTGCTTTGGGCAGTGTGTGCGGACTGAGGTTCAGATGGTGGTATGTAGCATTTGTTGAGGCATTGACTCACCCTGACCACCCGAGTGAGGTCGTTAAATTTCTTCCTGCACTGTGTTGGGTCCTGGGGACCACAGTGCTGCCCGAGACCTGCTGGGCTACCTCCCTCCACATGGCGCGGAAGACTTGCGGCGAGGGCCTCCTGCCACTTGCCGGGTACTGTACCAGCCTCCGTCTCTCCACAGCGAACACCAACACCTCCAATGCTTGGTCACAGAATCTGCGAGCTCTCTCCCTGGGCCATTGATCTGACATAATGACACCTCCTTCAGTGGTCCGGTTCCTTCTCCTTGGCCTTCTGCTGCTTGCTGAGACAGCTGCAGAACCAGCAATGCTGAGAATGAGGTTCTTCAGCATGATTGAACCTCCCCTTTAAGAACTGGAAAGAGCCTGTGGCAATGATGACCAGCGATTAGACTGCACCTGAAATTGCTTAAAGCTTTGAATGTAACGCCACTGAGCTAGGTCATTAGCGCTTGATTTAGCGCTCCAGTCCTTTCTTTGAGCGCTAACACTTAATTTAGCGTGCAGTCTGAATCATTAGCGCCTGGCGCTAAATCTCTAACTTTTCAAAAGTTAGCGCCCAATCCTGGGCTATAATGAATGTCTCCCCCATAATCCCTTCAGATGCATCTCTGGTTGAAAACATATGGATTTTGTATTCAAGAACACTTCATGAATTTTAATGGCTTCAAGAATTGTATTAAATATGAGAGAGGTTGAATATCCAGCTCTCTCTACAGGAACAACAGAAATGAATTCAAATTTAATGAATAACCTCCTACGGCTATCATCAACAAGATTGTTTTAGGATTACAAGAGTAAAGAGTTGTTTTGCTTCGATAACCACTGTAGCACAGTTCTGTTAATTAAAATCTGACTGATTGTTTGCACAGCGAGGGTGTTGACCAATGTCTCTCTGGGGTTCGTGGTGACATTGAACTTGGATTTTGTTAACTCAACCATGCACAGCGATTAAAAGTGCACAGTGAACTATATCCATTAAAGAAACAAATCTAATTTAGTGAGTTCAGCTGAATCAGTGAAGCCAGATCTTTAACTCTTAAAAATCAATATTTTCTTCCACCAACAAGCAAAGCGAGGAATAGGATTGCTTTCTCTACCATGCATATTTGTAGACATCTCCAGTAAACTTTGGAAATTATGGGCAGATGTGATATCAGTTTTTATTCATTTGCTGAGTTGTAATACTTTGTATTGACTTTTTTAAAAAATCATTTAAGTGGCGTGATCAGTGCGGTAGTGTAGCATTTTTGTGTACCAAGGGCACTGTGCAACAGATTGCTAGGATGGGATTTGTGCTTGTGATTTTCCCCACGGTGAGTTCTTAATCTCAGCCAGTCTGTCAGTGGGAATAGTGACTGGAAAATGTCTGCTTCCCTACAGAGAGTAGTAAACTCAAATGACAAGTCATTCTGGGTCAGTGCACACTTTTCTTATTAAGCAGAACTGGTTGACATCAGGGATAAGATTGCCTGCCTACCATTTTTGCATGAGAATATTGCCTAGTGTGTGTGGTGGGGGCGGGGGGCAGGGGAGAGAAAGAATAACTAAAAGGTGATTTGTTTTTAAATTGCACCATAATCTTTCTCTTTTACTTTAATGTCTAGCTTCAAAGTTAGCAAATTCTCTGACTATTTTTCCATTACTTTGATTTTCTTCAGGTAATTCTTCTTTTGCCAAACAGTCTCGCTACAGAATTATCATCCAGAAGCCTGACAATCGAGGACAGGAGTGTCCAGATACTCTGTATGAAGAAAGAGAATGTGAAGCACTTTCTCTTTGCCCAAACTATAGGTAAAAATAGTTGAACACAAATAGTGGATTGGAATTTTATTTACCACTCTCAGCGGGCTCTCAGTATATGAGTCAAAGAATTAGTTATGGATTTAGAAGTCACACAATAATTTTTGTTTTTTAAAGTGCAAATCATAAGGGGGATTATTTGCTAAAACACTGGCATAGTTTACTGACACTTCAACGTACTCCATTCACTAATCTCAAAGTACGAACAACTTTAACACTTAGACAATGCCATTATCTGGTGATGTGTTTCAAAAGGATTGCTATATCAGTGATAGACTGGTAATATTGTAGTGTAGATTTTAACAATCACCTTTATCTCAAACATTTGTATGAAGGGAAATAACATGTATGTCAGGCACATGTTAGATACACAAGTTGTTCAATTGATGAACCATTGAACAGTCACAATTATGCTGTGATATCATGCCAACCAGTTTAATAAATACCATATCAAAAAACTGCAGAATCTTAGTTTTTGTTAAATGAGTGCACGTAATAACTATATCTTTCATAAAAATTTTGTAAAAATGAGGTATTTTGCAGAATAATCTTAATCACATGAATACACAAAAAGAATTTTAAAAACCACAGCTGGTGTTTACATTTGGTTTCGGTGGGTGTCAGCCGTGGCTCAGTGGGTAGCACTCTCATCTCTGAGTCAGAAGGTCATGGGTTCAAGTCCCACTCCAGGACTTGAGCACCGAATCTAGTCTGCCACTCCAGTGCAGTGCTGAGGGAGTGCTACACTGTTGGAGGTGCTGTCTTTTGGATAAGACGTTAAACCGAGGGCCCGTCTGTCCTCTTGGGTGGATGTCGAAGATCGCATGGCATTATTTCAAAGAAGGAACATGGGAGTTTTCCTTGCTCTGGTCAATATTTATCCCTCAACCAACATCACTAAAACAAATGATCTGGTCATTATCACATTGCTGTTTATGAGACCTTGCTGTGTGCAATTTTGGCTGTTGCATCACCTACATTACAACAGTGACTACACTTAAAAAAATACTTCATTGACTGAAAAGCGCTTTGGGACATCCTGAGTTTGTGAATAGCGCTATATAAATGTAAGTCTTTCTTTTTTGAAAATAAGATTGGGTCATGAACATCTTGTTGTAAAAGTGTATTTTTTCCATTTTTCTTCACTTTGTATCCTCTCATTCAAATGTTAATGTATTGTACACTTACACCAATTTATCAAAGTGACATCATGGTTTTGGAAATAGCAGTTTGACCTAAGAAATACCCCTTGTGAGTGCAGCATGTGAGCACCTTTATTGAAAATTATGCAAGGCAGGACATACTTGCCTTAGAGGCGGTGCAACAAAGGTTCACTAGATTGATCCCTGAGATGAGAGGGTTAGAATCATAGAATAGGTTGTCCTATGAGGAGAGATTGAGTAGAATGGGCCGATACTCTCTGGAGTTTAGAAGAATGAGAAGTGATCTCATTGAAACATATAAGATTCTGAGGGGGATTGACAGGGTAGATGCTGAGAGGTCGTTTCCCCTGACTGGAGAGTCTAGATCCAGGGGGCATAGTCTCAGGATAAGGAGTCGGCCATTTAAGACTGAGAGGAGTAGGAATTTCTTCACTCAGAAGGTTGTGAATCTTTGGAATTCTCTACCTCAAAGGGCTGCGGATGCTGAGTTCTTGACCGTATTCAAGGCTGAGATAGATAGATTTTTGGACTCTAGGGGAACTAAGGGATATGGGGATTGGGCGGGAAAGTACAGTTGAGGTCGAAGATCAGCCATGATCTTATTGAATGGCGGAGCAGGCTCGAGAGGCCGTATGGCCTACTCCTGCTCCTAATTCTTATGATCTTATGTAATGCAGAGACTTTTTGTGTTGAGATCTGTCACAAGAAAGGAAAAAGTAAGTCTTGCATTTATATAGCGCCTTACACAACATCCCAAAGCACTTTGAAGCAAATTAAGTACTTTTTGAAATGTAGTCACTGTTGTAATGTAGGAAATGTGACAGCCAATTTATGCATAGCAAGGTCCGACAAACAGCATTGTGATAATGACAGATAATCTGTTTTAGTGATGTTGGTTGAGGGATAAACATTGGCCAGGACACCGAGGAGAACTCCCCTGCTCTTCTTCGAATAGTGCCATGAGATCTTTTATGTCCACTTGAGAGGGCAGACCGGGCCTCAGTTTAACAGCTCATCTGAAAGATGGCACCTCAGACAGTGCAGCACTCCCTCAGTACTGCACTGCAGTGTTGGCCTAGATTTTGTGCTCAAGTCTCTGGAGTGGGGCTTGAACCCACAACCTTCTGACTCAAGCAAGTGCACTACCAACTGAGCCAGGGCTGACACCACAAGAAACATCTGGAATATCACTGCACTCCCACCATTGCTGATTCTTATTGTTTTTAAATAATTCCAGGGGTTTCGCCTCCACCACTCTGCCCAGAATTCCATTTCAAGTGTTGATCATTCTCTGTATGAAGAAGAACCTCCTGATCCGAGTCCCAAAGTTACCTTTTACTAGATTGAATTTGTGTCCCTTTCTCCTGCTCCGCAGTTTAATTTAAAGTAGTATTTCGGAATAGCCTTTTCCATATAATTTACTACCTATATACCTTTATAAATTCACCTTTCAGACCCCTCCTTTCCAGGCTGAAAGGCTCAAGTCTCTTCAGACATTCCTCATAACTCAGACCTCAGATACTAGAGATTATCTTCAGGACTCTTCTTTGCACTGCCTCCACTGCTTGAATGTCTCCTTTGCATTTCACTGACCAGAACTGGACATTGTAGTCAAGGTATTGTCTGACCAAAGCACTAGACAGTTTGATCTAAACTTCATTCTACTGTTTTGGCTATGTAGTTCAGCATTCAATAATCTTCAGCTTTATAGATTGCTGCTCTGCATTGGCTGAATTTGTTGAGCGTTGAGTCTACTGAGATTCCTGGGTCTCTTTCAACTTCATCCATAACTATATCAACACCATTCATGAAGTATGTATGTTGCCCATCTTTTTTTCTTGTACGCATTAAATTTCATCTGCCATTGCTCAGCTCACTCACATATTTTGTATAACTCATACTGTAATTTTTGGATTGCCTTCTTCCACTGCCCTCCAAGTTTGGTTATCATCTGCAAATCTGACCAATTTACATAAGGCTTCAGAATCCAAATCATTGATATAAATTAGAAATAGTACTAGTCCCAATACTGAGCTCTGGGGCTCCCAATCAGTACTTACCATCACCCTGACATTAATTCTCTCACCAGTATCCATTATTTTCTGCCCTTCGGCCAATTTCTTATCCATGTACAAGTGTTTCCCTGAAACTGCAGAGCTTTAAGCTTAATTAATAATGTGGCGTTTCACTAAATGCCTTCTGGAAGTCGAAGTGCACAATGTCATAGGGTTTACAATCGTTGACTTAAGTTGTCACTTCTGGTTGGTGGTGGAGGCAGATTCAATCGTGGCTTTCAAAAGGGAATTGGATAAGTACCTGAAGGAAAAATAAGTGCAGGGCTACAGGAAAAGGGTGGAGGAGTGGGACTAGCTGAAGTGCTCTTGCAGAGAGCCGGCACGGGCTCGACGGGCTGAATGGCCTCCTTCTGTGCTGTAACCGTTCTATGATTCTTCAAAGGATAGTCAAAGCAGGATCTTCCTCATCAAAAGCTATGTTGACTCTTGTTTACAAAGTTGCTGTTGTATAGATAATATTCAAGTTTACTCCTAATAATTGATTCCATTATTTTAAAAGGAATTGAAATAAGACTAATGAGTCTGTAGCTGCTTGTCCTCACCAGTGCCTCTGTATGAAACAAATATTAATTTTTCCACTTTTGGTACCTTATTTGTACAGTATATGAGTCACAGCTTAAACTGAGTAGATCTGAAGAATAAATTCCTTGGCAGTATGGAAGGAGTTATCTCTACCTTGTTTGTTCACTTCACTTTAGGTGGAAGACGCACAAGTGGCATCACTGCATCTTGGCGCCAGATTATGTCAGACAGGGTACGATTGGAGCAAATGAGGCCTGTGGTTCCGGTTTACAAGCCAGAGGTAAGATTCTTTTACTGAATTTGGATGATCAGCCATGATCTCATTAAATGGTGGAGCAGGCTCGAGGGGCCGAATTGCCTACTCCTGCTCCTATCTTCTATGCTTTTGTGATTTTTTATGTTACACCAGCAGCCACTTGGGAGATTTTTACAAAATAGCATGAATTTCAAATTTTCTCATTAATCTTCCAATCACAAAGTGTTGTAAACTTAGGAACACCCATATCTACGTTGCAATGCCTCATTATTGTGTAATAATGGAGAACGATGTTGCTATAATGAGCCAGAATACATTCTTTGTGTTTATATTGAGGAACCATTCCAATCGAGGCATGTTGTTGCAATAAATTATCTGACACAGTAATGCTCTTGCTTTTTTTCTTTTTCATTTGTACTTTATTATCTTTCAGGCTTATTAACTAGTGTGGAAGCTGCAATATGGTTTGAATTCAGATTCTGCCTTGTTTGTAGATTTTTCCCCTAGCTGTAAGGTGTAAATATGCCAACTGGCTTGAATCAGTTAGTTATACTACTACAATATGGACATGACACATGTTCCTGAAGAACTTAAAGGAGCACTGCTGTGTGTTTGTGAACCTTGCTTGTGGAGTGCTTTAGTATTTGGTGAGATTGTTACCGGTAGTTGGTTAACTAGATATTGTACCATTTTATTATAACGCTAAGGTACCTAGTATACTGAGTTCAACAATATTTGATCCATCCATTACACGGCACCTGGAGTAAGGGGAAAGGTCTTCTGTTTATGACCAGAAGATGTCTTTTTCATCTATTCCATGTATCTTTATGTAACCCAAATTCCCCCTGTGTCCATTTGTGTGTGCATTTTGTTTTCTGCTCCAGACTTGAGCCCATGTTGATGGGGTTGGATGAAGAGGGATGGGAGAAGGCTTGCATGGAGCATGGACCTGTTGGGCTAAATTGCCTGTTTCTGTGCTGTAAATACTTCATACTTTATAATTATTTCTATCTCCCTTTTCTCTCTCTCTTGGACCCTTCTCTCCTGTCTCCTCCCCTTTCTGTTACCTATCATGCCACCTTAATTTTCAGCTCCGTTGGGAACTTTGCCTTCTCCAATTCCTACCCTAACCCATTACCAAACTCTGCCACCATCCCAGGTTTGAATCCCCTTTGGATAAGCCCACAGCTGCCTTTTCTGCCTCTCTTGGCATTCTCCAATGGGCCCTTGGAAGCACTCATCGTTGCTTCCTTACAAGCAGCAACCCTAACTGTCCCACCTTCCTCTCTCACTGATCTTCCCACTCAGTACACCCATTGGGGGCTAATCTTGCCAACCACCTTCCTGTCTCGCTCAACCCACTCACCACTGCTCCCTTGGTTGTGTTGTGGACCAACAATCACCTCCCCTCTTTTCATTCCCCTCCAGAATGTCTGTTCTTCACGAACAAGGCCCTTGCAATCCTCAGCCTTATTGTGGATCATGTCATTAACATCCTGGCATTGACTAAAACATGGCTCATGGGTGGCTCCCCCCCGCCCCACCCGAGCTATACTTTCCACCACCTGCCCCAACCAAACTGCTACAGTGGCAGTGTGGCCATTCTCACCAAATCACTCTTTGGTCTCTCTCGCTACTCCTCTGGTACTTCCTCATCCTTCAAGCACCTCACTTTGTTCAACCCCTCTCACCTCTCTCCTTGTTGACTATCGCCCTCTACTCCAAGCACCACCCCAAGTTTGTCACCGAGGTATCCTCCTCCCTGCTTTCTATCCGTCGCCTCTGCACTGAGCGACTCCTCATCCTCTGTGATTTAATTCATCGTCTCAGATCCCCTTGCCCTCCATCTTCTTATTTCACTGACCTTCTATTCTTCTGACCCACATGTCAGCTGATGTTGTAAATGGTTCCCTCTCCTCAGGTACTGTCCCTCTCACTGTCAAATCTGCTGTCGTCACCCCGCTTCTCAAAAATCCCACCCTCTATCCTTGCAAACTATCGTCCCATCTCCAACCTCCCGTTCCTTTCCAAAGTTCTTGAACATGTTGCTGACCAAACTCCATGCCTGAATCTCTCCAATCAGGTTTCTGTCCCTGCCACAGCACTGAAGTCGCCCTCACCAAAGTCATAAATTACATCCTTTGTGACTGTAACCGCGATGCAGTATCCACCCTCATCCTTCTTGACCTCTCTGCAGCCATGACATGATTGACACATCATCCTTCTCCAGACCTTTCCTCCTTTGTCCAGCTCAATGGGATTGCCCTTGCTTACTTCCACTTTTACCAATTGTAGCCAGAGCACTAACACAAATGGCTCAGCAAGCCAGGGAAGGGGCACCTAGGGTCGCGCACGCAGTACTCCAGCTTTGTGCAGGGGACCAACACTGCAAGAGAGGTCTACTACACTCGGGGACCAGGAGGCCTTCCAGAAAGAAGGATGTGGGACCAGATCACCGAGGCCGTCACTGCCAGCAGTGTTGCCCCCACAGCCTGGGAGCAGTGTCCAAAGAAGCTTCTTGACCTCAGACCAGTGGTCAAGGTCAGTGAATGCATCTTCAAAAGCTGTCTCCTACTAACTGCACCACTAGCCTCACACAGTGCTCAATGCATGATCTCCCCCCCACCCCCAATCACTCACCGACCAACAATCTGCACTAAACACGAGGCACACCTCCCATTCCTCTCCTCTCCCACTTGGAGGAGATGGTGCTGGCCATTCTTGGCAGGGGCATGGCTGAGCCCTTGGCCAGCAGCGAGGCTGAAAGGATACAAGATGCTGGTATCCCCATACGTTACCCTCCTTCTTGAATGCTCCTCTTGCTTTCCCACCCTCCTCTCACCACGACTCCACCCTTGTGCCTTCCTCATTTCACACACTGAATAAATGTGGCCTGTCCAGCCAATGGTTGACCAAGAAGAGGGAGAGGAGAGTGAAGAAGAAAAAGAAGAAACACCGTCACTCGGGAGGTTAGCGGCGGCGGTAGCTGGTAGCACCCCGCGGCGCCACGCCACTGGCGATGACATCATCACCGTGCGCATCGCACCGCTCGCGCCCCGGCCGCAGACTTGGCTCACGCCCCCTGACCTACCACCGGACGCCATGTCCGACAGGGTCAGGGTGGCGTGTTTGCGACCTGGGTGGCGTAAATTAAAGGTCAGGTGATGGGGCGGCCAATTTTTTGGGCCGCCTGCCAGCACCTGCCCCCTCGCGCCTCCTCCTGCGGGGTGCCGGCCATGATCTTTAGCCAGCACCCCGCTCCCCGGTGGTCTAGTAGGGCCCCGGTGCGTGCTGCACTAGACCCCTCCCCTTTAATCAGGGGAGGGAGGCCTACAGTACCGTGGCGCTACGTGCCAATGCGAGTGGCACTGCTGCACGTAGCGCCGCGATATTGAATGGGAGCGTCCCAAGAGGGAGGGAGAGCGCTTCCAGTAGCACCCCACCTCCTGCTTGGGGCGCTACCATTCAATTTCGGGCACAGGTGTGCTGAAAGTAGCGCCCTGGAGAAGTTAGCGCCCCAAAGGGGGCGTGACCCAATTTCCCCCCCTATATGTTTCAATAAGATCACCTCTCATTCTTCTAAACTCCAATGAGTATAGGCCTAACCTGCTCAGTCTTTCCTCATAAGACAACCCCTTCATCCCAGGAATCAACCTAGCGAACCTTCACTGAATTGTCTCCAATGCAAGTATATCCCCCTTAAATAAGGAGACCAAAACTGTACGCAGTACTCTAGGTGTGGTCTCACCAATGCCCTGTACAGTTGTAGCAAGACTTCCCTACTTTTGCTGTTGCATCCTTCCTTCTGCTTCCTCCTCTTCTGCATCTTCCTCTTCCCTCTGCGAGTGGATGCTGTAAATCTGAAATGACAGTATAAAATGCTGGAAATACTCAGCAGGCCAGGCAGCATCTCGACCTGAGACGTGAACTCTGTTCCTTTCTCCATGGATACTGCCTGACCTGCTGAGTATTTCCAGCATTTACTGTCTTCTCAAAGGCCTTCCTTTACCATCCGAGGCCTTGCAAGTATCCAACAGCACTTCCTGCACACTTAAAAAACTTTTAACATTTATTGCACCAAGCCGCTACTTCAATAAAATAAATAAAATCTAGTCCAAAAGCTTAAATGCAAACTTACCTGAAAGATGTGTGTGTCTCGAAGAAATGCTGACAGCATCTGTATCAGTCTGTTGAACGCTCGCTCTTCAGAGCGAGCTTAGGACCCAGCGTTGAACTCAGCGCTAAGATCGAAGTTTTCAGATGTGGCGTCAAGTTGGCGTTGCACGCCGACCGACGTCACGCTCTCTTCATTTACATCTCCAGAGCCAGTGCTGCTATCGGCAGCACTAAGGCCCTCACCAAAATGGCGGCCGCTGAGTCCCACACCAGAGAAGGGCCCAAGAGTGGCGGCTGCCTTTTTTCGCCAGGACAGCAGCACAAACGAGTGGCGGTAAGTAGTCTACTTTCCAGGCCGCATTTTATTAACTCTTCAGCTTGTTAGTACAGTCCAATTACAAGATATCTCAGATTGTTGCCATAGATCCTCACTTTTTTTTTCGGTCACTTTTTGCATGACCACAGTCAATCACAAGATCAAAGGGTGCTGTCAGTTTGCTAACAGTCGTCACATTCCAGTACAACGAAGATGCTTATCTAAGCAGAATCACCTCAAATGTCCAAACTTTTAACAACAGCATTCACGCTCTTCGAAACCCAACACAAACCTAAACACGTCAATTACACTTAATATTAACTCCTTATCCACTTCAAATCATTAAGCATTTAAGAAATTAAAAAATTCGATATGTGATAATCTCATGTCTGGAATTAGAGACCTCCACATAATTTACAATAACCGGAATTTCACTGTGATCATAATAAAAGTCTAGTTTTCACAATTTAGTAGGTTAGTTAACCTCAGTAACTCTAATTTAATTCAGCCCAATATCTTAAACTATACACAATACAGAGCAGATAAAATTATCAAAATAGCACGTGCTTACAAAAACTCAGTAACTGACATCATCTTTCTTTTTGTTATTTTTTCAGATGCCTTTCCCAATGACTGTAATATAACTGAAGAAAGAATTAACCTTCATAGCTAAACAAAATCTTTGTAACATTCTTACGCAAAAGAGTTAATGGTGGAGCTTCCCACAGCTTGTGGGCTCCAAAACTCAGACAACACACACACACAAATACTAAAGCAAAATACTGCAGATGCTGGAAATCTGAAATAAAAACAGAAAATGCTGGAAATACTCAGCAGGTCAGGCAGCATCTGTAGAGAGAGAAACAGAGTTAACGTTTCAGTTCTGACAAAAGATCATCGATCTGAAACATTAACTTTGTTTCTTTCTCCACAGATGCTGCCTGACCTGCTGAGTATTTCCAGCATTTTCCTTTTTTAGTTCATCACACACTCAAGCTTTCTAAAGAAACAGTGCATGAAAAGCAAAAGAAACCCGCAGCCTTTAGCTTGTGCCAATTTCTCCTCACAACAACTTACTGATGATCGGTGTGAGGTTTTAATCTCTCTTTTCATTCTAACTTTGGACAATAGAGTACTGATGCAGAATACAGGTGGAAAGTGCCATTGGTGCACCAGTCGACAGTCAAGGATTGTTACATCTGTCACTGTTTGGTTTCAACCCGAAAACCATCCCACATTCCAGACTCAGTCTCCACAAAAGGGGTTAACGCATAACAAGAATTGCCAGTGGCACCAAAACATTCACACAGACTTTTAAAGAGACAGTACGCTGAAAACAAAAGAACTCCTGCAGCTTGTAACTAGAAAAGGGGCAGCATCTTTCTCTTTCTCCGTGTTTTTTCCATCAGAGATTAATTTATCCTTTTTCTGTCGAGCCAGTTTTCAATTTCTGACATTTGCTGCTTAACCCCATTTGGAAAAACCCATTTGGTTATAACCAAGACTTCCCAGCTACCCTTCTGATTCTACTGAAACTGGCCAACATAATCAATCTGCAAATTTCTCCTCGGACCATCGGATGCTGGGACATGGCTATACTGGGCACATCTGAGGCAGTTATTAATAATGGCATTCACAGTCTGATCCATACAAGGCCAGTAAATCTTCTTCATTAGCCTTTGGACCAGGCTATCACCCTTCTGGTGCCACTAGATGTGTGGTGCCAATGGACCACCTCATTATGAAGTGACTGTGGGACGACCAATTTGCCCTGATAAAATCAAGTTATCCTGTACTGTAAAATTGTCCTTTCTGTTAAAGGCATCATTGGGCCATGAGCCCTCACCTTTGATGGCTGCCTGGACTGATTTAATCCAAGGGTCCTCATCCTGTATCCCTGGAAGATCTAAAAGGGGGTGTTTCATTTTGAACTTTATTTATCTGGCCCTGTAAGGCTACGGGTGGTTCCCACACTTCGAGGTCAATCTTGAACTTCTTGTCTCGCTGATCTGCCTTGCCATTCTCATTGGCCAGAGGGCGATTTTAAAATGGGCTCGGACTTTGACAACCACGAAGGGCTGTTGCCTCCTCTCAGCCTCTGCTACATCCACTGGATCAGCCCATCGAAGGCAGTTCGCAAAGGTATATCCTCTTTTATTCCAAATTACTTATTGCTTGCCAAAACCTTAGGAATTGGGGGAGGAATCAATCACAATAGCAGGTCTCAGACTTGCAGTAATCAAATTGAGAAAACAGTGCTTTGTAAATGTTCGAATTGATTTAAATTAAGACCATGCGTTTTTAATTTAAAACTTCATAAAGTAATAGCAATTTTTAGCTGTAATCCAATTAAAACAAAGTGCGTTGAAGAAGTTCAAATTGATCTAAAACCAGACACCACCCTGCAACTGTAATTTGTAATTCTTCAAAGCTGCATTCTTACCATTTTTTTGTAAAAAAAAAAACCTCTCTGTGCTTTTAACAGTTGCACAAGTAAACTTCAGTTGAAATAAATTAACACCAGCATCTTTAACTTCAAATGTAAAGCACAAAAGTTTTCCCCAAATCTCCCATTTCTGAGCGCACAATTTTAAATTGAAATGAACACACCCAACAACCATATTCACACTTTCATGCACCTTAAAAATATTGATCCCTGTAATAGGTTATGAACTCAAAGTACCAAATTTTATGTGATATTCCCAGGTCACGAGCCCAAGGAACATTCACTTAGTTTAAATCAGTTTGAAACCAAAAAAAGTACTAAAGAAATCTCAAAAATAGTACGTGTGTATACATACACAGAGAAAACAACTAACAAACTTAAGACAACATTTGCTTATAGAAAAGACAGTGATTAAAATGCTTAAAATACTCCCTACAGCAAAGACAAGACTAAAGAGGGTTACACTACTTTTAGCTCTGTGAAAAGAAAACAGGGTGGAGCTGACACCGAAAACAAACATCACACAGGCACTTTTCTAAGAGACTTTCAAACAAAAGAAAGATCGCGTTTATTTTCAACACCAGATTTCTGATTGATCCCCTTGGAGGACAAGACAAACCCAGCAGTTTCTCTGGAATGTGTAATTAGATCCTGCCTGCCTAAGTAATCAATTACTTTGCAAAGTGTAATTCGAGCCATTCTGACTGCCAGGCTCCAGACAGAACAGAGCTCACATAGAACAGACAGGGCTCACCCTCACGGGTTAAGATCTTTTCCCACCCCCTCCCCAAACTATTTCCTGCCCCTCAAACAAGTTCCTAACCTTCCTCCCACCCCCCAAGTTTCTGACCTTTTCCCTCCCCACAAGTTCCTGACCCTGATCTTCCCCTCCAAGTTCCTGATCTTCTCCCCTTGCCTGAGTTCCTGACCCCTCTCCCCTCCTCTCTCCCCCCTCCGATCCCGTCTCTCTCTCCCCCTCCTCTCTCCCCTCCTCTCTCCTCCCTCCGATCCCCCCTCTCTCTCCTCTCCAATCCCTCTCTCTCTCCCCCTCCCCTCTCCCCTCCTTTCTCCTCCCTCCAATCCCCTCTCTCTCCCCTCCTCCTCTCTCCCCCTCCTCTCTCCCCCTCCTCTCTCCCCCTCCTCCTCCTCTCTCCCCCTCCTCTTTCCCCCCTCCTCCTCTCTCCCCCCCATCTCTCTCCTCCCTCCGATCCTCTCGCTCTCTTCCCTTTTGATCCTCTCTCTTTCCCCGGCCACCAACGGATCTAGTGATCCTCTCCCATGGAGCCAAGGAAAGCATGGCTTCGGTAAAGAGCGCGCATGCGCAGGAGGGGATCGGGTGCACATGCGCGGCTCCGGAATACCACGTGCATGCGCAGAAGGCCGCAAAAGTGTTTGTGCAGATAATCACTCCGCAAAATAAATGCTGTCACTTGTTAAACATTCGTAGGTCAGCAAACTTCCACACATTCACACATACTTTCACACAGACGGAAATTCCAGCAGCCTTTTCTTTGAATAGATTTTGTCTGTGTTTAAATTGTGAATTCTGGGAGATTCTCTCACTGCTAACTTACCTGAGGAAGGAGCGACAGCTCCGAAAGCTTGTAAAATTAAATAAATCTGTTGGACTATAACCTGGTGTTGTGCGACTTCTCATTTTTGTCCACCCCAGTCCAACGCCGGCATCTCCACATCATTTTCCTTTTAAAATAGTAACAGAAAATCCTGGCAGATTAGGCAGCACCTGACTTTGCCATTTTTCCTCACAACAATTTTAATTCTCGCTGTGAGCTGTTAACTTCTTTCTCTTTTTCCTAACCCTTTTGTTACATCTCAACTTGTCCCACCCATGGTTTTTTATGCAACTCTTTCACAGCCTTTGTCTGCTGTGAAAGGACTGATCTTAACCTCTCCTCCTGTGCTTTATCTTTCAACATTTTATTCTCGGCCTACATTTTGTCTTCAACCTTACAAAGTCTGCATCTGCCGTCCCTTTTTTTTTAAATTCAAACAATTTTTCATGAAGACACAATGCCTCTTTAAAGAACCTTTTATCCTAGATGGCATGCCCCCGAGACCGACTTTGTGGCAGCAGTTTAAAGGTAATTGTTATGAATTTCGATCTGCTGCAGATATTTCCTTATGTCCAGTGGCACAGGCTACTCCAATTAGCGGACCTGACTGACCCTCAGCATGACCTTTTCTGTCCTTTTTGCTAATTCTGATGCAAGAAGTGGAATCTCATCAGACTACCCTGGGACTTACCCCTTCTGAGCTCAAAGTGAATTGAGCTGTTTCAATCAAAATGTGTCCAAACTAACTTCAATTGCATGAAGCACGCTGCTTAAAGCACCCTGGCTGTATCCGTATCTATGGAGGCTAAATAGGGCCAAGTAGTGCTCATTTTTTAGGTGCTACGCAGCCTCCTAAGACACTAAAATGATGGGCACACTTCCGACTGGAAAGGCACTGCCCACCATATTGGGAAAGTATATACAAAAGGTGTCCTTTACCCACGCCAAAGCAGGCGTTAGGACATTTGCATATGCAAATAAGGGGCCTAACACCTACTTCAGGTCCCTGCTGCAACTTTGGTTTTCCCTGAGGCAGCTAGTGCCAGTGCTGATTGCCTCCGGGAAAACCAACTCTTAACACCACGTAATTAAAAAAAGGTAAGTACTTACCATAATCACTGTCACTCCCGGTCCCGAGATCTCCAACCTCCAGGCCGCCCCGCCCCCGCCGATCCTCCACCCGACCCACCGGCCCCAACCTCCACGCAGCCCCATCTCCCTCCCCAACCCCCGACAGCACTCCCTCCCCCACCCCCCCCTCCCCCCCACAAACAGTACTCCCGAGGTCTGCAATCTCCCTACCTGATCCCCATCGAACCCAGATCACGGAATCCGAGGCCCACCTGTTGCTGCTCCAAATCCCCACAATCAAACCCGATCACTTACCTGTGCGGGCTCCTACCGCAGCACCATCTACATTATGATGGGGTCTGAGGCCCGAAAACTGGGGCTCTGTTAACACTGTGCTCTGGAATTTAACCCCCTACATTTCCTAGCCTTGCAAGTCTGTGAATTTAACCTCTGGAGTGCCAAATGAATGGTAGCGTTTTTAACAAATATTCCACCAATGCCGCCACCTCCCGTGCCCCCCCACTCTCCCCCCACCCCGCCACCTCACTCCACTGTGGTGCCATAAGTCACCTGATAACCACATATACAGTTCCAGTAGGGGTTAAAAATTGGGAGCACCAGTGCCACCCCCCACCCACCCCTCACCCCCCAACTCATGGGCACTGAGGGAAATTGTAGCACTTCTACCTTTGCTCAAACTAAGATCAAGACACAGAACAGGGATTGAAACTTGGACCTTCTTGGTCTGTATGACCCAGTTAGTCACCGTATAAATGTTCTGAGCTATCGAGAGAGCACTTGTGTGTAATTTAAGCTGGGGTGATTTGCAACATATCGGATTGCAATGTACAATGACCCTTTGGGAATTCTTTTGCATTTGGCTGCTGATTAATCTGCAATGCAAATATAGGTTGCTGCAAAATTAACAACAAAATGCAAATAACTGGGAATAATCCCCTTGATGCCCACAAGCAATCACAGTGGTGCTTCTAAATAGTAGTAATCATTTAATCCAAGTGCAGTTTGTTTATATTTAATTAAATTAGAAGACTATATAATATGGGGTATCATGAAGCATGGTGCTCCATTGAGTAAAGCAGAGGCACTATTTAAAAACTAAATTTGGTCCTCAGGAGATCCATTTCCATGCGCTGCTCTCCCCATTTAGAACTGATAGTAGTCTTGCTAAGTTTGGCTGTGTAATACAGAGACTGATTAAAAAAGGAGTGAAACCTCACAGGACCTGCTCCACACATTTAACTTGCGTGCAGAGACGCGCTTGATCTGACAGCAGATTTGTCGAACCACAATTTTGTGGACCTTTGATGCTTTACGTTCCCTGCAGTTGTTTATACTTAGCTGAGCAGCAGGAAAGCTATGTGCCTGATATTAAGGAACCGCCTGTTGGGCCGCAACCAACAAGGTAAGGTTTTAAAATACGCTTACCCGAATGTGAAGCCGAGAGGAGCAGGAGAGCTCCTCCTGACCCCACATTCAAAAATTGCAGAGCACAGTCAGCCACTGCTTACCCCACCAATTGCTACCACTACCCCGCCTCTCCCCCACTCTGAACATCACAATTACCGCCTTCCCCCGATAGTAGCTGACACCCCCCTGCGCTTCGCTTGTTGGTGCTACCTTCCCCCAGGATTGTAGCCTCAACCACCCCATGCCCTAAACACCACCACTACCTCCCCCGCCGAATATCGCCACTGCATCCCCTGTGCCCCAATCGGCACCACTTCCTCCTCCCCCCTAATTGTTACGGCCATCGCTACAGCCCATCACCCCACCGCCCCCCGGCACCAATTCCTTCCTAACACGGTCGACCCCCACTCACCTTCTCGGTCGTCCCATTGCACATACCCCCCCGCTCCCGCTTCGTGGTCGCCAACCGTCTCCCGGTTACGTTGCGTTCCTCTCCTTCCCAGTTGCCCTCTTCATCACTTATCTGATCTTGAATCCTGCATTGCCAGTTAGCTGCCTGTCTGCAGCTTGCCGGCCTGATGTTCATGAGGATGAGGCCCAATATCGGGTGCACCTGGGGCCTTACTATTCAGGCACCCACCGAATTTGGAGGCCATATTCATGTGATTTACCAAGGAGAATGTAATCTGTCCCTGCCCCACCCCACCCCACCCCACCCCGTACCTCGCCCCTGTCCCCTTCCTCCCCATTGCCACTCTCCCCCCTCCCTCTCCCCTCCCCTCTCTCCCCTCCCCTCCCACCTCCTACCACCTCCCCTCTCCCCATCTCCACTCCTCCCCCTCTCCCCTCCCCCCTCCCCTCCCCTCCCCTCCCCCCTCCCCCTCCCCTCCCTTCCCTCTCCTCCCTCCCTCCCCTCTCCTCCCTCCCTTCCCTCTCCTCCCTCCCTTCCCTCTCCTCCCCCTCTCCCCCCTCCCTCTCCCCTCCGCTCTCTCCCCTCCCCTCCCACCTCCTACCCTCTCCCCTCCTCCACCCCTCCCCCTCTACCCTCCCCCCTCCCCTCCCCTTCCCCCCTCCCCCTCCCCTCCCTCCCCCTTCCCCTCCCCCTCTCCCCTCCCACCTCCTACCCCCTCCCCTCTCCCCATCTCCACCCCTCCTCCCCTCTACCCCCTCCCTCCCCCTCCCCCTCTCCTCCCCCCTCTCCTCCTCTCCCCCTCTCCTCCTCCCTCCTCCTCCCCCCTCTCCTCCTCCCCCACTCTCCTCCTCCCCGTCACCTCCTCCCCACCACCACCACCACGCGCACCCTCCCCCTCCCCCTCTCTCCCCCACACTCCCCCACCACCCTCCCCATCCCACTCCCTCCCCCACCCCTCTCCCCCCACCCTCCCCCACCCCCTCTCCCTCCCCATCCCCCACTCCACCTCTCCCACTCCACCTCCCCCACTCCTCCCCCCTCTCCCCCTCTCCTCCTCCCTCTCCTCCTCTCCCCCTCTACTCATCCCCCCTCTCCTCCGCCCCCCTCTCCTCCTCCCCCACTCTCCTCCTCCCCGTCACCTCCTCCCTGCCCACCACCACCCGCACCCTCCTCCTCCCCCTCTCTCCACCACCCTCCCCTCCCCCACTCTCCCCCACCCCTCTCCCCCCCCACCCTCCCCCACCCCTCTCCCCCCACCCTCCCCCTCCCCACCACCCCCTCCCCCTCTCCTTCCCCCTCCCCCTCTCCACTTCCCCCTCTCCACCTCCCCCACTCCACCTCCCCCACTCCACCTCCCCCTCTCCTCCTCTCCTCCTCCCTCTCCTCCTCTCCCCCTCTACTCCTCCCCCTCTCCTCCACCCCCTCTCCTCCTCCCCCACTCTCCTCCTCCCCCACCCCTCTCCCTCCCCACCACTCCCTCCCCCTCCCCCACTCCACCTCTTCCTCCCCCACTCCCCTCCCCTTCCCTCATCACTCCCCTCCCCTTCTCCCCATCTCCACCACTCTCCTCCCCTCCCCAACTCCCCTCCCCTCGCCTCCCCTCCCCCACTCCACTCCCCTCTCCACCTTCCCTCTCCTCACCCTCCCCTTCCCCTCCCCTTCCCCCCTCCCCTTCCCCTTCCCCTTCCCCTTCCCCCTTCCCCTTCCCCTTCCCCTTCCCTCTTCCCCCTACCTTTCCCCCTTTCCACCCCTCCCTTCCCCCTTCCCCCCTCCCCCCTCCATTTCCCCCTTTCCCCCTCCTCTCCCTTCCCCCTTCCCTCCCCTACCCTCCCCTCCCCCCTCCCCTCTCCCCCCTCCACCCTCTCCTCCCCCTCCCCCTCCCCTCCTCCCCCTCCCCCTCTCCTCCATCCTCTCCCCCCTCCCCCTCCTCTCCTCCTCCCCCTCCCCGCTCCTCCTCCCCTCTCCCCCCTCTCCTCCTCCCCCTCCCCCCTCTCCTCCTCCCCCCTCCCCCCTCTCCTCCTCCCCCCTCCTCCTCCCCCTTCCTCCTCTCCTCCTTCCCCTCTCCCCCTCCCCCTCTCCTCCTCCCCCTCCTCCTCCCCCCTCTCCTCCTCCCTCCCCCTCCCCCCTCCCCCTCTCCCCCTCCCCCCTCCCCCTCCCCCTGTCCCCCTCCCCCTTTCCCCCTCCCCCTCTTCTTCTCCCCACTCCCCTCACCCCCCACCCCCACTCCCCCCCACTCCCCTCCCCCCACTCCCCTCCCCCTCCACTCCCCTCCCCTACTCCCCTCTCCCCCCACTCCCCTCTCCCCCCTCTCCCCTCCCCCCTCCCCCCTCTCCCCCCACTCCCCTCCCCCCTCTCCCCCACTCCCCTCCCCCCTCTCCCCCCACTCCCCTCTCCCCGCTCCCTCCCCCCCCTCCTCCCCTCTCCCCGCTCCCTCACCCCACTCCCCTCCCCCACTCCCCCACACTCCTCTCCCCCCACTCCCCTCCCCTCCCCCCCACTCCCCACACTCCCCCCCACTCCGCCCTCCCCTCCCTCCCCTCCCCACTACCCACCCCCTCCACTCCCCACCCCCTCCACTCCCCTCCCCCTCCACTCCCCCTCACTGCCCTCCCCCCCACTCCCCTCCCCCACACCGCCCTCCCCCCCACTCCCCTCCTCCCTACTCCCCCACACTTCCATCCCCCACACTTCCCTCCCCCCCACTCCCCTCCCCCCCTCCCCTCCCCTCCACTCCCCTCCCCCCACCCCTCCCTCCCCTCCCCCCACTCCCCTCCCCTCCCCCACACTCTCCTCCCTCCCCTCCCCCACTCCCCCCCCACTCCCCCCACTCTCCTCCCCTCCGCTCCCCCCTCCCCTCCGCTCCCCTCTCCTCCCTCCCACTCCCCTCTCCTCCCCCACTCCCCCAATCCCCTCCCCCTCCCCTCCCCCCAATCCCCTCCCCCACTCCCCTCCCCCTCCCCAATCCCCTCCCCCCCCCCAATCCCCTCCCTCCACCCCAATCCCCTCCCCCCCATCGCCTCCCCCCTCCCCCAATCCCCTCTCCCCCCTCCCCAATCCCCTCTCCCCCCTCCCCCAATCCCCTCTCACCCCTCCCCCAATCCCCTCTCTCCCCCTCCCCAATCCCCTCTCCCCCCTCCCCAATCCCCTCTCTCCCCCTCCCCAATCCCCTCTCCCCCCTCCCCCAATCCCCTCTCCCCCCTCCCCCAATCCCCTCTCCCCCCTCCCCCAACCCCTCTCCCCCTCCCCAATCCCCTCTCTCCCCTCCCCCGTCCCCTCACCCCCTCCCCCTCCCCCAATCCCCTCTCCCCCTCCCCAATCCCCTCTCCCCCTCCCCCTCCCCAATCCCCTCTCCCCCCTCCCCCAATCCCCTCTCCCCCCTCCCCCAATCCCCTCTCTCCCCTCCCCCGTCCCCTCACCCCCTCCCCCTCCCCCAATCCCCTCTCCCCCTCCCCAATCCCCTCTCCCCCCTCCCCCTCCCCAATCCCCTCTCCCCCCTCCCCCAATCCCCTCTCCCCCCTCCCCCAATCCCCTCCCCCCTCCCCAATCCCCTCCCCCCTCCCCCACAACCCTCCCCCCTCCCCCACAACCCTCCCCCCTCCCCCACAACCCTCCCCCACAACCCTCCCCCACTCCCCTCCACCACGCCACTTCACTCCCCTCCCCCACTTCACTCCCCTCCCCTCCCCATGTCCTGTTCCCCCCACTCCCCCAGTAAAATTAGCACAAATTGCACAAGTGTCTTAACATTTATTTTAATAGGTCATTCATAATTTAATCTGAAGTAGTCTGAACTGGAACAAATTGGGATAATTGCAAACAAACTCAAAATGATGCTTTTGGGAGGAATGTCTTACTGACTCTAAATGTACTTGTAATTAGGAAAAGGAACAACCTCAGTCTGCTATATGAGTTGTTCGCTGTTAGTAAAAGTGATGCAGCTGAAGGAATCGGGAAATAATCTTGATATCAGCTCAAAATCTTAAATCAAAACAAAGTTAAAGAAATAGACATCTCAGTCCCATAACAATAATAGAGTCACAAGATAATTTGACAGCAGTGTGAACTGTATAACATTCTATAACTAAAGCGATCCTCCCAGCAGCTGTTATGGGTCAATACTGATGACAGTTTATAAAAAAGGGACTAAATAATCAGAAAATGTCAAGCATGAGCAATCCTTTCAGTGACATTGCTTCCACGTGACTCGTCTGACAGAGGACTCAAAGGAAATGATACTGTATTACATCTTGTAACTGACAATCTTAGAAGTTCGAAGTCAGAATATTGATTCTGCTTCATTTAGGTGACTATTAGTGTCTTACTGTTTAACTAACAACCTTGAAAGCTATTCTGATAGTTTATTTCTGTACACCTTTTAGTCAAAGAATATTCCAGGCACCGTAAGAAAATAAGACCACTGGCCTTAATGAGATAGTTGCGTGCTCTTGCTGCAGATATTTACACATTCATAGTTAATAGACCATGGTTGATTCATCTGACACAAGCAACTAAAGATCACTTTAAGGTTGTGTGAATTCCCTTCCATTAAATAGTAATGATTACAAGTACAATATATGACACAATACTGTTTATTGGACCAATAAATTCCAAAGTTTTCAGAATTTGACAGATATTCTTCGGGGCCCTGCTGGTTGTCCGACACGCACAGCATTCCAATTGCACCTGTGAGTGGAGGAATCTGCCAGCATTTCTTGGCCTGGGCCACTTGCATGACCCTGATATGGTGCAGACTCACTGATGTAAGAAAACTACTAGGCACTTGGTCTAAGCGTTAAACAAAGCTTTAATCAACTGTTTTTCAACATGGAGGTCCAGTTGTGTCCTTCACTTGTTCCTGTTAAAGAATGTCCTGAGCAAGCTGGGCCCATGCCCAAGTATTTATACTCTTCCTGGACAGCGCCACCAGCAGGCCGCCCAGTATTATTTCATAAGTCATTTCCACATGAATGACAAGATTCATGTCACTCACCTCCTGGCAAAGCCTTGCTCTAGAATGTGGGTGTGGATGCAGGAGTATAGCTGCAGACTACCAAATGGAGGATTTAATACCGCTGGTATGATGGTGGCTAGCTATAATATTCAGCTAAATGTTTGGTCACGTTCATCCTGAGTGATGAAGCAGTTGTCAAAACAACACAATGTATCCTGTAATATTGCCAAGTAAGATCATTAAGGGATAAATGGTGACTTGAATAGTTTAATTCTATAGCAAGGAATGCCTTTTAAAGAGGAGTTACTGCAGTTATATGGAGGTGGTAAACAAAATACCTCCCTTACTTCTTCTCTAGTGTGATAAAAGGTCGAGTGTAAGAAAAATGTCATGCATTGGACCAAGTCAAGAAGTAATTCCAGGAGCCTATGCAGTTTAATTGATCACGCATCATTAGTACCTAATCTCTGTTTTATATACAACATCTATATCTTGAAGGGATTCAGCTACTGTTGATGTCAAAATCATTGATTATCTACACACTGTAGCTTGAAGTAACATTACTCATGTAGAAGCGACATTTAATATATTCAATGTAATTTATTCCCAGTGGTTAAAATAATGGACAAGTCAATATATATATGTATATACATGCAAGACTGTGAGCAGTTAGTGACAACCTCTTTAAAAAAAAATTGTTTCAGTTTTTCCTCGTACAAACATAGAGATATATGGAAAAAGGAGAGACCACTGAGGTCCATCTAACCAGTTCCCAAGTTTGACCAATACCCAACACGATGAGGGTGAAATTGGTCTTCAGCAGAAGTGAAACAGCATCTTAAACCTCACTCAAGTTTCTTTTCTATTGAAGTCGATAAAAAAGAAAATTGGGCGGGTTGTAAAACAGGCTGCCGATTCATTATTGCCCACTTTGCGCTACCGCCGAAGATTAATTTCACTCACGATATCTGTCATACCCTTCAATCCCTTTCTCTGCCAAATATCTGCCCAATTCTCTCTTGACTTTGCCAATATTATCCCCCTGTTCTCATTATATGGATACAAAAATTGGCGAAGGGATAGAGAAAAGAGTGTGGTGAAAGGCTGTTTTTCAGACTGGAGCGAGGTATACAGTGGCATTCCCTAGGGTTCAGTATTAGGACCACTGCTGTTTTCGATATACATTAATGACTTGAACTTGGGGGTACAAGGCACAGTTTTGAAATTTGCAGATGACACAAAACTTGGAAATGTAGTAAACAGTGAGGAAGATAGTAATAGACTTCAAGAAGACATAGACAGGCTGGTTAAATGGGCGGACACATGGCAGAGGAAATTCAACGCAGAGAAGTGTGAGGTGATATATTTTGGTAGGAAGAATGAGGAGAGGCCATACGCACTAAATGGTACAATTTTAAAGGGGGTGCAAGAACAGAGAGACCTGGGGATGCTTGTGCACAAATCTTTGAAGATGGCAGGACAGGTTAACAAAGCAGTTAATAAAGCATATGGGATCCTGGGCTTTATAAATAGAGGCATAGGGGTAAAAATTCAGTTGGTTGCACCTCCCGTTAGCGCCTTAAGAGGGCGCTAATGGGGCGCAAAGCCGCTAACGCCCGGGCGCAGCGATGTTTGCGCCGCTCAGGAACTTAACTTGACATTGTGCGGCGGCGCTAAAACTTATCGCTGCGACCACCTGCGCGCGCAGATTGTGACGTCATTCCATGGTGCAACGCCCTTGTGGCGCCCCGGAGCGGAAATTAAGTGGCGCCCCCTGCCTTACCGCCTGACGCTAGCAACGACCAGAAGACTGGAACGCTATCAATCGCTGTGGGGCTGGGGGGGGCGCTATTTAAAGGGGGCCTCTTCCTGTCTTTTATTGTTGGTGGCATTTTTGAACTACGCATTCTGAGAGAGAGAGGGAGAGACTTCTGGAGAGATTCAACGTTGTGTGAAGGAGTTTTGGGTACTGAGCAGCACTTTGCAGGTTCATTTTGATTTGCCATTCCTTGTATCGATTTAGCAGAGACTGTGGGAACTGCACTCTGAGCTCTTTGCCTGGTACTCTCCATTGTTCTTTCCAGCACATTTGATGTGCAAGTCTCTCCAGGCCGAGATTCAAGGCTGCAATGAACAGGATGTGGATGGAAAGCAAGATTAACCATCCCCTTTAAGAACTGGCCCGTGCCATTGTGTGTGTGTTCCATTGCTGACTGACATTACATGAGCTTCGCCAGCGCTCTGAGTTAGCGCCTCACTCCTTGGCCTTTGCGCCTTAAGACAGGTGTGCAGCGCCTGCTTTAGCGCTCCACTCACCTCCCGGGGCGGTAAAAGTGAAGTTTCCAGTCAGTGCCGATAATTAGCACCAGGCGCTAATATTTGCGTCCAGACGATATTTGCGCCCCAAATGGGGCGCGACCTAATTTCTACCCCATAGAGTACAAAAGCCAAGAATTATGCTAAACCTTTATAAAACACTAATTCGGCCCCAGCTGGAGTATTGTGTCCAATTCTGGGCACCACACTTTAAGAAGGACGTGAAGGCTTTGGAGAGGGTACATAAAAGAGATTTATAGAATGGTTCCAGGGATGAGGGATTACAGTTACGTGGATAGACTAGAGAAGCTGGGGTTGTTCTCCTTGGAGCAGAGAAGGCTAAGAAGAGATTTAATAGAGGTGTTTAAAATGATGAAGGGTTTAGATAGAGTAAATGAAGAGAAACTGTTTCCAATGGCTGAAGGGTCGATAACGAGAGAGCACAGATTTAAAGTGATTGGCAAAAGAACCAGAGGTGACATGAGGAAAAACTTTTTCACACAAGTGCTTAGGATTTTGAATGCACTGCCTGATAGGGTGGTGGATACAGATTCAATAGTAGCCTTCAAAAGAGAATTGGATAAATACTTGAAGGAGAAAAAATTGCATAGCTATGAGGAAGAGCGGGGGAGTGGGACTAACTGGATTGCTCTTTGAAAGAGCCAGCGTAGACTTGATGGGCTGAATGGCCTCCTTCTGTGCGGTACTATTCTATGATTCTATTTCCCTCTTCCCAACCGAAATGTAACCATTGTTGTGCCATGCAGTGCCATGTGACAACCTGCCAAAGAACTTGATAAACTTATCCAATAATCACAAACTTATTTTCAATTTCAATTTTGACTATGACTTAAATTTGTATGCCTGTGGGTTTTAATTCCAAATTCTATTATAAGAGGTATCCAATGACTCAGCAATATATGTTGAAGAATTTGGAAAAATCTTCAAAGTGAAAAGATTTTGTTGCAATTATATCTCATCTTTTGATGTATTAAGCAATGATTTTCTTTTCTATTGTAGGAGTTTCATCTTGGTTAGATCTTTGCTGGTACATGCATGTATAAAATGAGTTCAAGAACATTTGAACTCTCTGTATGTTTGGTTACCTTTCTGCTTTTAGCCAAAACGGCGTTCAAAACAGAGCTAGCACATGTTTTTCTGCATAATAATTCACTGACACATTTGTATACTTGATGACATCTGGAGCCACTCATATGGGCTATCTCTAACTATTATTTCCATAAAGCTTTTCAGGTCATGACAGAGTTTGTACTACATAAATCTCTCTGTGGAAACATTCACAGCTTAATCTTTAATTGAAAATCACACAGTGGTAATAGTATGCTACCTCTCTGGAGAATTCCATTGCTCATTTTCAATGTGATACATAGTTGCAGGTAACTATTCTTGCTTATAGTGTTTGATAGATCAATTAACTCTGTAATTTTCATAACATAAGGATATCTAAAGGCTCCTACTATGTGTAAACTGAGTAAATATTGCTAAGTACCTTTGTACTAAATAAATATATAAAATAACAAAATAGACATTTCTTGTTTTATCAATGTTATTCTGTTTTATACATATAATCCATGTATGACTAGTTTAAAGGGAAATATTTGTTTCCATTTTTATTTTTAGGTTAGATTCCCTCTTCTCCAGTATAGGCTGCCATCTTTCCTCCTTTAGCCAGCAGTAGAGGACAATAACGGGTCATATGTTTTTGTTATGCCACTGTCCATACTCTTCTATAATTTTCAGGCAAAACAGTTCCTACTAGTACCTGCATCTCGAAGTAATTCCATCTATTAGTCCATAAGGAGCAAGAGCTCTACTTGCCATATAAAACAGCCAAATAAACGACAAAAGAGGTGAGAGATGACATAAAACCAAAGGAAAGAGCATACAAAAGTGCAAAGATTAGTGTAGATCCAGGGGACTGGGAAAAATATAAAGAACAGCAAAGGAAAACAAAAAGATAGTAAGAGCTGCAAAAAGGGAATATGAAAAGAAACTTGCGAGGGATATCAAGATTAACACAAAGGCCCGTATTATCCAATCGGAGGCTTCCTGCGTGCGGAGGCCTCCGATCTGGAAAAAATCTACGGACTTACCTGAGGGCTCCCGAGGTGCGTATACTTCCATTCCTGGGCCTCTCCAACTCGAAATGCGCAGGGCCCACGTATCCCAGGGGCACATGCAGTTCGCAAGCGTCCCTAGGATCACATGGGCCATGGGGAGCCAATAGGAGAAGGGAATCTCCCTTCATACACTTAACAGATAGACCTATTGTGAGGAAGTTATTGGAATCTATAAGTAAGGACAGAGTGACGCAGCACTTAGAGAAATTTGAGCTAATTAGAGGGAGCCAACATGGATTTGTAAAGGTTAGGTCATAGCTATTGAATTTTTTAGCAAAGTAACTAAAGTAGTAGGCAGGGGAATATCTATGGATACAGTTTATATGGACTTCCAGAAGGCATTCGATAATGTTCCACATAAGAGATTGTTAGCTAAAATTAAAGCTCATGGAAGTGAAGGCAAATAATTGATCTGGTTAGGAGTTTGGTTAGACGGTAGAAGACAAAGAGTAGGGATAATAACTATGTACTCAAATTGGAAGGAAGTGACTAGTGGCTTCCAACAAGGATATGTGCTGGGGTCTTAACTATTCACTATATTTATTAATGGCTTAGATAACATAATAGAGAGTAATATATTCAAGTTTGCTGGTGACACAAAGATTGGTGGCATAGTAGGTAGAGTAGAGGGGAGCGTAAAATTACACGGTGGCATTGATAGATTAAGTGAGTGGGCAAAACTGTGGCAGATGGATTTCAATGTAGGTCAGTGTGAGATCATCCATTTTGGACCAAAAAAGGATAGATCCTGAGTTTTTTTAAATGGTGAAAAGCTATGAACAGTGGAGGTCCAAAGAGATTTAGGGGTCGATGAACACAGATCACTAAAATGTAGTAGTCAGGTACAAAAAATAATCAAAAAGGCTAATAGAATGTTAGCCTTTATAACTAGAGGACTAGAATATAAAGGGGAGGAAGTTTTGCTACAGCTATACAAAGCCCTGATTAGACCACATCTGGAGTACTGTGTACAATTCTGGGCACCACACCTTAGAAAGGATATATTGGCCTTGGAAGGAGTGCAGTGCAGATTCACCAGAATGTTACCAGGGCTCCAAGGGTTAAATTATGAGGCAAAATTACATAAACTAAGCTTGTATACCCTGGAATATAGAAGGTTAAGGGGTGATTTGATTGAGGTTGTTGAGATTTTGAAAGGAATGAATAGGATAGATAGAGAGAAACTTTTTCTGCTAGTGGGGGAGTCTAGGACAAGGAGATATAACCTTAAAATCAGAGCCAGGCCATTCAGGAGAGAAGTTCGGAAACACTTCTTCACACACAGGGTGGTAGAAGTGTGGAACTCTCTCCCACAAAAAGCAATAGATCCTAGCTCAATTAATAACTTTAAATCTGAGTTTGATAGATTTTTGCTATCCAAATGTATTAAGGGATATGGAGCCAAGGCAGGTAAATGGAATTCGGATAGAGATCAGTCATGATCTCATTGAATGTCAGAACAGGCTTGAGGGGCTGACTGGCCTACTCCTGTCCCTATGTTCCTATCTGAAACCTAGCAAAACCTGTCAAATGAGAGAAATTGGACTTGAACGGTTTTAAATTCAAGTTCTTTGACAGCGGGTAGGCTGCTTAATATTTGAGGTATTGAATTATCCTTCCACTGTCAGAAGCATCATTCCTGCATAGATTCCAAATATTTCAATTGAATCTGCTTCCCATTATAGGAAATGGGATCAAAATCCCATCAGTTTTACGAGATAACCGAAGACTGTTCAAAAATAGTCACCTTCTCAGCAAACCATCCTACAATTACTGTCTGAATGTGTATATATCATGAGAAACACTGGGACGATTTCAGCTAAAAGACATAGCCACATGATTCTCTGCATCATGAGTTCCTCAGTTCAGCAGTGTTGTCTGGGAGAAAGGACTAATTGGAAGCCAAATCAGTGCTCTGGTAAGCCTTTCAATAGATATTTCAAGAATAGGATTGTGAAAGGTTGGGAAATAGTATGTAGAAGATGAGGGGAAACTTAAAATACAAAAATAATAAATTTTAGGGGGAAAACAAAAGAAAACATTTGCAACTAAGACCCGTTTGGTTATTTTACTAATGCAGAAATCATTTTGGTATAGATCAGCATCTAAAGGATAATAAGTGCAGTTTTTTCTGAGTGTAAAGTTGTTTTGCTTTTCTTCCCAGTCTGCATGGTGACCCGAGGGCATGCACATCCTATAGTCAGGAAAGCAACCTGCTCCAGATCTTCTGCCAATGTCACTGCAAGCAAGGGCAGTCCGGGCATTATTCTCTGTCTGAATTTTTCTTTGCCCATCCCCCAGGTGAGGATGCCTGGCCCCTGCTTGGTACCTACCCACAGCAGTGCAGTTGAGCTTGGAAGATCAGTGCCATAGTTCATTTCTGTCTGTGTTCTACTTGACTGAAGCTGCTGATGTCTGCAGTTATATTTCAGATAGGATTGGACACTGGTGGTGGTCCACAAACTTGGTTACCATTATTTATGTGTTTTTATAAAGAAAATCTATAAACTTCCAATTCTAATCCAAGACCAGGGCAGAGAGCAGGCACAGCATAACCTGGTTCTGCCGGGATCCTGCCCTGTGCAAAGTACCGCCTTACATTCAGGTGGATGAGAAATGAGTCCGTCTTCTGCTCTTCCCACCTCCACCACACCCGCCACCCCCGCCCCCCCCCCCCCGCCCCCCCCCCCCCCCCCCCACCTCCCACATCCAAAAGGGAATGTCTGAGAGAGTTTTCGGCAACTCTGGGATTTCTATCGAGTATGCCCTTATAAGGCCTCAACGGAACTCTTGCCAGCTGAGATCTGGCATGTGTTCCATTGAGATCCTTGAAAGGCCTTAGCAAAGCTGCTTGACTAAGGTAATTGATACCGGAGGGGATAGATTAGCTTAACTAATATGTATTCTGGCTCCCTCAGGAGCTGTAGAATAAAAAGCTGACTATTTTTAGGACTTATGAAGGGCCTCTAGATCAGCTTCGAACATCAGATCAAGGCGGGCACCGCTAATGTATCCCTACAGGCATGGGTGATCCATCCTGACCATGTAATGCAATTTGGGACAGGTCATGACCTTCACTCTGGGTGGCAGAGCACAGCCTTTGGAGTTTGGGTTCTTTGGATGTAGATTCATCAATTAATTGACTAATTTTTAATTTTTACAGATAAGAGATTATAATGGTAATCAGTCTCAGGTATAGAGACCATCTCAAGGATGTTTCCCTTATCTGGAGGTACAATTAGCTCCCGTGATAACAGCGAAAGAATAGCCAAATTAATTATCTTAGAACTTGATGGTTAACATTATTACTGGATTTAAAAAGCTGATGGAAGGCTTTTCTCAGGATGGATTCCTCCAGTGAGTAGTTGAGCCACACAAATCAGGGGGGTCCTAGGTTTGAGATCCCTGGTCCGTGCTCAGTTAGTTGATTTCAGCCAGGATAGTAATAGGCGTGCTCCAATTGGCCTCAGCATCTCTGCATTATGGAAGGGAAAATGGGGTACTGTTCTCACCCCTGATTGCTATCCAGTCACCCTGATTGCCATCTGAAGACGTTGTGTGAGGATAGAATTGGGCTCGGCTGCAATTCTCCCCAGGGTTGTAGTAACCTGGCAGCACTCATTCTTCAAAGCTCACAAATGAATAATGGGCACTAGAGCGAGATACCACATGAAGCAGGCAACCTCTTCCCAGGAGAAAATCGGGTGAAAAATTCAACAAAAGAGGGGGGGGAAAAAGACCAGATGATGCAGAGGGCTATTTAAATATACTTTCAACCCTAGCATCAAAATCCATCTCCCATTGATGAGACAAGACCCTCTTTTCTCAATTGGTTGTAAACAGGATGGCAGGCTGTGACTAGTGGGGTACCGCAAGGATCGGTGCTTGGGCCCCAGCTATTCACAATCTACATCAATGATTTGGATGAGGGGACTAAATGTAACATTTCCAAATTTGCTGCTGATACAAAGCTAGGTGGCAGTGTCAGTTGTGAAGAGGATGTGAAGAGGCTTCAAGGGGATCTCGACAGGCTCAGTGAGTGGGCGAGAACATAGCAGATGGAATATAATGTGGATAAATGTGAAGTTATCCACTTTGGTAGAAAAAACAGAAAGGCAGAGTATTTCCTCAATGGTGAAAGATTGGGGAATGCAGATGCTCAAAGGGGCCTGGGTGTCCTTGTACATGAGTCACTGAAAGTGAATGTGCAGGTGCAGCAAGCCATTAGGAAGGCAAATGGTATGCTGGCTTTCATTACAAAAGGATTTGAGTACAGGAGTAAAGAAGTCTTACTCCAATTATATAGAGTCATAAAGTCATAGATTTATACAGCACAGAAAGAGGCCCTTCGGCCCATCGTGTCCATGCCGGCCATCAAGCCCTATCTGTTCTAAACCCATTTTCCAGCACTTGGTCCGTAGCCTTGTATGCTATGGCGTTTCAAGTGCTCATCTAAATGCTTCTTGAATGTTGTGAGGGTTCCTGCCTCTACCATCCTTTCAGGCAATGAGTTCCAGATTCCAACCACCCTCTGGGTGAAAAAGCTTTTCCTCAAATCCCCTCTAAACCTCCTGCCCCTTACCTTGAAATTATGCCCTCTGGTTATTGACCCCTCTACTAAGGGGAAAAGTTCCTTTCTATCTACCCTTTCTATGCCCCTCATAATTTTGTACACCTCAATCAGGTCCCCCCTCAGCCTTCTCTGCTCTAAGGAAAACAACCCCAGCCTGTCCAGTCTCTCTTCATAGCTGAAGCGCTCCAGCCCAGGGCCTTGGTGAGACCACACCTGGAGTACTGTGTACAATTTTGGTCTCCTTACCTAAGGAAGGATATACTTGCCATTAGAGGGAGTGCAACGAAGGTTCACGAGATTGATTCCTGGGATGGCGGGATTGTCGTATGAGAAGAGATTGAGTAAACTAGGCCTGTATTCTCTTGAATTCAGAAGAATGAGAGGGGATCTCATTGAAGCATACAAAATTATTACAGGGCTTGATAGTGTGGATGCTGGGAGAATGTTTCCCTTAGCTGGGGAGTCTAGAACCAGGGGCCGCAGCCTCAGGATAAAGGGTAGGCCATTCAGGACTGAGATGAGAAGAAATTTCTTTAATTAGAGGGTGGTGAATCTTTGGAATTCTCTACCCCAGAGGGCTGTGGAGGCTCAGTCATTAGGTATATTCAAAACAGGAGTCGATAGATTTCTGACTAGTAAGGGCATCAAGGGATATGGCGATAGGGCCGGTGAATGGAGTTGAGGCAGAAGATCAGCCATGATCTCATTGAATGGCAGAGCAGGCTCGAAGGGCCGAATGGCCTACTCCTGCTCCTATTTCTTATGTTCTTATGTAACAATTGGGACTAAAATGGCAATTTCATTCAGAGGGGCATTAGGATGTTTGCTGTGGGAAGTGCAATATCTCGGGTGCTCTGAGGTTATAATTGAGGCAACCTGTTGGGACAGAATAGCAGGAGCTTTACTCTGTAGCTAGCTGTGCTGCACTGATCTAAGTAATTGATCCTGGCACTGGGAGACTAATTGGAAAAGTGTTCAATTCACCAACCTGATATTTTTCATTTTGAGCACCAAACTTTTGTCACAAAATAAATGTAAAAAGAAAACTGGTGGAAAATGTGTTTGGACATTAACTCTGGAGTTCATAGTAAAGATGTTGAAAACATCAGCAAAAATACATTGCTACAGTTACTAATCATAGTGTAAACTGCAAAATCGAGTTCGGTGTAAAACAGATTAATGGAACATTGTAGTAGGGAGTCCTTTCAGACATCATTGAAAGGGTAATAAACATTTCACTTTCATCACACTCTATTTTTAGTTAGCTATTTTTGTAATACAATTTTGTTTCTGCCACAAACAGTACAATTTCGTAATCCTTGCATTTCTTTCTTTCACACATAATTGGATATGACTGTCAATTTAAATTTATTGTTACAAATCATGGGGAAAAAAACCTGTCTGCTGCTAGAAATGATGTAAAAGTAAAACTGCCTGAGTACAGCAATGAAATGAAACAGAGAAACTATGTAGTGTCCTCTGAGTTTTGTGAGCCAGTTACAGTTTATTTTCTTGCATTACCAGTCTTGTTTGCCTGGGTATAGTAAAAGCCTAATAGTCAGTGGGTTAAAAGTTCACGAGCACCACTCTGATGCCAGAACTGCGGAATATCTGGCCACCAGATTGCCCTAGCCTTGGCGATGACCCAAATACCAGGGATAGGCGCATTAACACATAGGCACTGGGGGCGGGGGCCCGACAAACACATCTCAGAAACCACCCGATGGGCCGTCCATAAAGTTAAACAGCGCTGCGGTCCGAAAGTTAATTCAGACAAGCAGTGACTGGAATTGCATTTGATCTTGTGTGTGTGACATAATTAAGTGTAGTATATTGTGATATGAGTTGGTTTAATATTAATACTTTGTGCTATGGGCCTATTGAATCAGGAATTTTATTACACCTTTGCGTTTTAATGGGGGCATTGTACGGAGGAGGGGATTATGCTGGGGGGCAGGGGTCGCCTGACTGTCCTTGGTGTTAAGGGCCTCAAGAATTTTTAATGTGGCCCTGCAAATGTAGACAACATCTTTTTCTTCTTTATTTCAAGCACTTGCCATGATGCTGAGTTAACCGCTTCTAGTCATTGTCTGTGGGTCAGAGATATGGGTGGGAATTAAGTTTTACACAAGCAAACCATATGTCCTTGTTCTGATTTCTAACTGCTAATCGTATCTATTATCGGATAGCTTCTCAAAAACCTATCTCTTTTTAAGCATGATTTTTGGTCACCCTGCTTAATTTCTCCCATCTCCACATGGTGTTCTCTTTCACCTCATTGTTAAGCACCCTGAAATGTTCTTGTATTTGAGGGGCAGAATGCTGATGTAAGTTGTTGTAATTCCGCGGTAAAGAGGGAGGGCAAATTAGAAAGAGATATCAATAAACATAAATGGAAACAGTGGAGTGCATCAGGAAACTCTTAGGGAGGCACTCTGCCAGCTATCCGCTTGCCCCCCGTCTCTTCCACCAGAAGTAACATTGGGCGTATAATATGTCTGCCCAAATATGGGCCATTCTCTGACCACTCCTGGGCAGACTCCTGAATGGAGGTCAGCGACCCTGACAAATTAATTTTACTGACCCTTACCGTTGGAACTAGTGGAGCTAGAGGCTCATCCCTGCACAGGTGGAAGTCTTGCCCTGCCACACTCATGCTGGTGCTTTGGCTGAGCAGAAGATCTAGGTTGGGAAGAAGAGAGAATAAAGACAAATTTTGAAGCTAGAATTTCTAGGTTAGGAGCAATTAGCTGCTTTGCCAAAAGTATAACTTTAAGCCCTGCTTACCCTGTTTCAAGTATTTCATGTTGTCATCTGTCAGATTGTTCACTCTTCGAGCAATATTACTACATTTCCCTTTAGGGCACAATTTTGCTGGACAAAATTACTAATATAGGAGAATTACAACATTTTGAGAAAGCGATGAGAAATGTAGTTAACAGTGGCCAAGCTACTGAACTAACATTGCCTTTATTATCTGTTATTACTGACTGGTCTGTTCAGAAAGATCATAATTATTCTCACTGAACATGTCAGATAATTAGGAGGAAATAAAGATTACTCACTTTGCTGTCAGATTGATGAAAAGCAGCAGAACTTGATTTCTTATTCTATCCCTGAAGTACAAGAAGTTAGGATGCTGCTTGGAGGTAACAAGCCAAAGAGATCAGACTACCTTTCTTCTCACCTACTGCATCCTGATAAGTGAAAATGTGTGAACTGAATTTTTCCAGATGTCGCTTGTAACCATTTGATCATTTTCTGACACTTTGAAAGGTTATGAAATAACTTTCCTTACATGCCTTCAATAATGGTAGTTAAAATCTGTGTAGCTATCTTTTTATTCAGCAATGCAGCAACTAAAATCTGATGTACTCAAATTTACAATCTGATCATTGTAAAATCCTGAAGAACAGGTTTTGCTGTGAACTGAAACCGTTAAGAATTATTGTTTCCCCTCTGGCTACCCAGAGTTAGATGCAACTTGGGAAAAGCGATCAAGGGATTGTTGTTTCTGTATAGTGGATGTGGAGATCACATTAAATGACTTGTGATGGCTAGTTTAGTTCTCAGTGGACACAATTCCCCAACACAAATTTGGTCTTAATTCTGTCTTTAGTGGTAATTAAACATTCTTGTCTACAGGGGATCGAAATGCGAATTTTAGAGCAGCAATCTCTTCTGAGTTTTCCAACATACATTACCTTGCATTTATATCCACATTAAAATCCAATTGCTCTTCCTTGGCTCATCCACTTTCTGTCTAGATTACTTTAAATGCTATCAATCAGCAAATTTTATAATACTAGAAGCACCTCCCTAATATTAATGAATGGTGTGAGCAGCAAGGAACCAAGACCCTTACTGAACTGTGCAGGTCATTTTTCCTTAGACAAAGCCTTTCTACGGAGTGTCACCTTTTGCGTTCCATCACCAAGACAGTTTTCAATCTAGTGAGCTAATTTGCCTTCAATTCCATGAGCCGTAACCTTCTTCAACAGGTCATGTCTGGAACTTTAGCAAATGGAGTTGGGGCAAATTGCAACTGACCTGTGCTAAGCGTAGACTAGGAATGATTGATATGCAGAATAATCAGCTGAGTGAATAACTAGTTAAATATTTTGCTCTGCTGATCATGTTACGAAAATTCTACTTAATGCAATATTTACAGGATCAGTTACTATTGACACTAATCTTAAGAGATCTTGAAGAACAAAGCTATCAATATCTTGTTTAGAGCCAGTACCCAAAGCCATTCTGCAATGAAAATGAATATCAAGGTTATTCATTAAACACATCCTCACACGGGAAGCTTATTGTGTAAGGGAAGCCAGTAGAGTTAACTGAATCAGACAGGATGATTGAAAACCAGAGAAGCTGAGGAAAGCTTAAGTTGTTGCGACAAAACATCTTGAAATAATTTCTACACAACACTGAAAATAAGAAAGATGAAAATCAGCTGATTCATATTCATTTTATTATGGAGAGTTGATTGCATCGTGATAGTGAGGATTGCAAGGCGTTTTTATTGAGAATGCATAACTTATATCACGAACTGTACAGAATTTCATATTGAAATTTTACAGTTAAAAAAACAGACTAATTACAACAGTCTGACATACTGTGAAATACTGACAAGCTGGGGGAGGGTGGAGTTTTCAACTAGGGTCTGCCCCGTCACACAGTGCACTGCAAGAGAGAAAAATCTTCTAGTTACTTCTCCCCACAGGCACATAATGTTCAGCACCTGAGAACTGAGAAGCATTATCACAGGATTATAGAGTCAGAGTTATACAGCACAAAAAGAGGCCCTTCGGCCCATCGTGTCCACGCCGGCCATCAAGCCCTGTCTATTTTAAACCCATTTTCCAGCACTTGGTCCATAGCCTTGTATGCTATGGCATTTCAAGTGCTCATCTAAATGCTTCTTGAATGTTGTGAGGGTTCCTGCCTCTACCACCCTTTCAGGCAGTGAGTTCCAGATTCCAACCACCCTCTGGGTGAAAAAGTTTTTCCTCAAATCCAGGATTGTTCCTTTTTACTCAAGGTAATTATAACCCAAACCCAGATATAAACAAACAAAAAAAGAAAGAAAACATGCATTTCTATAGCGCCTTCCATGATCTCAGGATATCCCAAAGCGCTTTACAACTAGTGAAGCACTTTTTGAAGTGCAGTCACTGTTGTAATGTAGGAAACATGGCAGCCAATTTGCACACAGCAAACTCCCACAAACAGCAATGTGATAATGACCAGATAATCTGTTTTTAGTGACGTTGATTGAGGGATAAATATTGGCCAGAACACCGGCGATAACTCCCCTGTTCCTCTTCGAAATAATGCCATGGGATCTTTTACGTCCCCGAGAGAGCAGACGGGGCCTCTTTTTAACGTCTCATCCAAAAGACGGCACCTCCAACAGTGCAGGACTCCCTCGGCACTGCACTGGAGTGTCAGACTAGATTTTTGTGCTCAAGTCTCTGGAGTGGGACTTGAACCCACAATCTATGGACTCAGAGGCGGGAGTGCTCAAATACGACCTATAAGCAGGGAATGCAACCGCGGAGTGTGATCAATTCTTGTAGCGGCAGGAGAAACTTTCTCCACCGCTGGTCCCTGCCATCCCTGACATCTCTTCTTCAGGATCCCTGGGTGTGCCCCTTCTCCAGGCAACACACTATCTTATACTTCTGCTCTCTCTACTCCATACTTTAGCCTCAGACTGATTGGTCAAAGCCCTTTCACCTTTGCCTTGGCAACTATCTTGTCCAAGCAGCTCATGTGGAGCTGAGTGCAGACCATTGTCTCATCACAGATGTGAAGCTGTCTGACCATTTCACTGTGCCTGCAGCCTTTTAGACAATACCTTTAGTTTACGGTTATCATACTCGGTCTGCTTCAGCAGAATGCCATTTGTAACCACCTGATAGAAGGACCTGTTGCCCTTTCACTACTGAACAAATTCTTATTACCTTCTCTGCTAATCTGGATTTTAATTCCTGATTCCTTCAACATGGCGCAGCGCCACCTACCCGCTGCCGGTGTTAGTAGGCCCGACCCATTTTCAGGTTCTGGCCTCATTTGAATGTAGCCAGCAAACCACTGCAGCTCATCGGTTATAAGAACATAAGAAATAGGAGCAGGAGTAGGCCATTCGGCCCTTCGAGCCTGCTCTGCCATTCAATGAGATCATGGCTGATCTTCTGCCTCAACTCCATTCACCGGCCCTATCGCCATATCCCTTGATGCCTTTACTAGTCAGAAATCTATCGACTTCTGTTTTGAATATACCCAATGACTGAGCCTCCACAGTCCTCTGGAGTAGAGAATTCCAAAGATTCACCACCCTCTGAGTGAAGAAATTTCTTCTCATGTCAGTCCTGAATGGCCTACCCTTTATCCTGAGACTGTGGCCCCTGCTTCTAGACTCCCCAGCCAAGGGAAACATTCTCCCAGCATCCACCCTATCAAGCCCTGTAATCATTTTGTATGCTTCAATGAGACCCCCTCTCATTCTTCTGAATTCAAGAGAATACAGGCCTAGTTTACTCAATCTCTTCTCATACAACAGTCCCGCCATCACAGGAATCAATCTCGTGAACCTTCGTTGCACTCCCTCTATGGCAAGTATATCCTTCCTTAGGTAAGACCACCAAAATTGTACACAGTACTCCAGGTGTGGTCTCAGCAAGGCCCTATATAATTGGAGTAAGACTTCTTTACTCCTGTACTCAAATCCTCTTGTAATGAAGGCCAGCATACAATTTGCCTTCCTAATGGCTTGCTGCACCTGCACATTCACTTTCAGTGACTCATGTACAAGGACACCCAGAGCCCTTTGTGCATCTGCATTCCCCAATCTTTCACCATTTAGGAAATACTCTGCCTTTCTGTTTTTTCTCCCAAAGTGGATAACTTCACATTTATCCACATTATATCCAATCTGCCATGTTCTCGCCCACTCACTGAGCCTGTCGAGATCCCCTTGAAGCCTCTTCACATCCTCTTCACAATTGACACTGCCACCTAGCTTTGTATCATTAGCAAATTTGGAAATGTTACATTTAGTCCCCTCATCCAAATCATTGATATAGATTGTGAATAGCTGGGGCCCAAGCACCGATCCTTGCGGTACCCCACTAGTTACAGCCTGCCATCCTGAAAAAGACCCGTTTATCCCTACTCTTTGTTTTCTGTCTGTTAACCAATTCTCAATCCATGCTGGTATATTACCCCTAATTCCATGTGCCCTAATTTTGTTCACCAACCTCTTGTGTGGGATCTTATCGAAGGCCTTCTGAAAATCCAAATACACCACATCTACCAGTTCTCATTTGTCTACTCCACTAGTTACATCCTCAAAGAACTCCAATAGGTTTGTCAAACAGGATTTCCCTTTCATAAATCCATGTTGACTCTGCCCAATCTTACTATTAGTTTCTAAGTGCCCAGTTATTGCATCCTTTATAATAAATTCCAGCATTTTCCCAACTACTGATGTGAGGCTAACAGGTCTGTGGTTCCCCGTTTTCTCGCTCCCTCCTTTCTTAAATAGCAGGGTTACATTTGCTATCCTCCAATCTGCAGGAACCATTCCAGAATCTATAGAATTTTGGAAGATGACAACCAATGCGTCCACTATCCCAATGGCCACCTCTTTCAAAACCCTAGGATGTAGGTCATCCGGTCCTTGGGATTTATCGACTTTTAGTCCCATTAATTTTGTTAGTACTGTTTTTTTACTAATAATAATTTCTTTAAGTTCCTCATTCTCGCTACACCCTTGGTTTTCTCGTATTTCTGGGAAGTTTTTTTTGTCTTCCTCCGTGAAGACAGAAACAAAGTATTTATTTAATTTCTCTGCCATTTCCTCATTCCCCATTATAAATTCTCCCGTCTCTGACTGTAAAGGACCTACATTTACCTTCGCCAGTCTTTTCCTTTTCACATACCTATAGAAGCTTTTACAATCCGTTTTTATATTTTTCACTAGTTTGTGCTCATATTCCATTTTCCCTTTCTTTATTAATTTCTTGGTCCCCCTTTGCTGATTTCTAAAAAGATCCCAATCCTCAGGCTGACCGCTTTTTCTGGCAACTTTATAAGCTTCCTCCTTTGACTTAATACTAGCTTTAATTTCTTTTGTTAGCCATGGTTGGATCACTTTTCCTTTTGGGTTTTTATGCCCTAGAGGAATATATGTTTGTTGCAACTTATGCATTATTTCCTTGAATGTTAACCATTGTATGTCCACCTTCATACCTTTTAGTGTAGTCTCCCAATCTACCATGGCCAACTTGCCCCTCATACCCTTGTAGTTTCCTCTGTTTAGATTGAAGACCTTAGTTTCAGATTGGACTACATCACTCTCAAACTTAATGTAAAATTAAATCATATTATGGTCACTTGTCCCTAAAGGCCCCTTTACCACAAGATTATTGATTAGCCCTTTCTCATTACACAGTACCAGATCCAGAATAGCCTGTTCCCTGGTTGGTTCCTCCACATACTGATCCAGGAAACCATCTCGCATGCATTCCAAGAATTCGTCCTCCACACCATTAGTGGTAATTTGATTTGCCCAGTCAATATGTAGATTAAAGTCCCCCATGATTACTGTATTGCCCTTGTTACATGCACTTCTAATCTCTTGATTGATACTGTGCCCTACATTACCACTACTGTTTGGTGGCCTATACACAACTCCCACCAATGTTTTCCGCCCTTTGCTGTTTCTTAGCTCCACCCAAACTGATTCCAGTTCTACATCACGATCTGCCAAGCCAAGATGTTTTATCTCTACCATACCAATCTCATCCCTTATTAACTGCGCTACGCCACCTCCTTTTCCTTTTTGTCTGTCCTTCCTAAATGTTGAGTACCCTGGAACATTCAGTTCCCAGCTTTGTTTACCCTGCAACCATGTCTCTGTAATGGCAATTACATCATACCCATTTACTTCTATTAGTGCCATTAATTCATCCATCTTGTTATGAATGCTACGTGCCTTTAGATAAAGTGCCTTCAACTTTGCCCCTGTTGGCCTTTGTTTCTGCTCCCTACTAGTTTTGCTGACTACTTTTCTAACTTGCACTTCCAGCTTTGTTTCTCTCTGTTCTGGGCCCACACTTAGGTTCCCAGCCCCCTGACAAACTAGTTTAAATCCTTCCCAACAGCACTAGCAAACCCCCCTGCGAGGATGTTGGTCCCGGTTCTGCCGAGGTGTAACCCGTCCAGCTTGTACAGGTCCCACCTTCCCCAGAATCGGTCCCAATGCCTCAGGAATTTAAATCCCTCCCTCCTACACCATCTCTCCAGCCACACATTCATCTGGTCTATTCTCCTATTTCTGCTCTCGCTAGCACGTGGCACTGGGAGTAATCCTGAGATTACTACCTTTGAGGTCCTGCTTTTTAATTTATTTCCAAGCTCCCTATATTCTGCTTGCAGGTCCTCATCCCTTTTTCTACCTATGTCGTTGGTACCGATATGGACCACGACCTCTGGCTGTTCACCCTCCCCCTTCAGAATGTCCTGCAGCCGCTCAGTGACATCCTTGACCCTGGCACCAGGGAGGTAACATACCATCCTGGAGTCACGTCTGCGGCCACAGAAACGTCTATCTGTTCCCCTTGTTGGAGGCAGGTTGGGCCTGGATGGGGGTCAAGCATCGGCCTGCAGCAGGAGGTAGTATTTTAGTGGAGCCAGGAAGAGCACTCCTACTGCTCCGGGGTGCGGAAAATAAAATTTAAAAAAATGTTTGGGGCCCTTTTGTGAAATGGTTTGGCCACTCATCGCCTCTTACACATGGGAGGAGTGTGTTCACCATGCACACTCTGCTCATTTGCACTTCAGAATTGCAGTCAAGATCCTCCAATGGCACAGGATCACAATTTGAATACTTGAAAAGCCTTCCACCCGAAACTGTCGGGTGTGCTCTTCGCCCATCTACCCCCGCAACCCCCTCCTCCCCCCTTGGTATTTAACTGCTGGCTGCCTGCTGTTCAGGTGAGAAAAGGCAGCTGACAGTTGTAAATTGCTTCCAATTACTCAATTGCTTAAAGCTGGCCAATGGAGAGGGTTACTATTGGTATTTGCCATTGGTTTGATATAGATATATATGTAGAAAAGAATTTGTCCTCATAGAATTCCAATATATCAGGCGTGAGTGGTCTTTTATAAACCCAGGATGGCTTGGATTTATTGCTTTTACTCTTGCTAGATGCTCTTTAATTATTCCTTTGTAATAGCTAATCACTATAAATGTCAAGCTAACAGATGTGTAATTCCCAGGATCTTGCTTTTGACCTTTTTTAAAGATCATAATTACATTTGCTATCTTCAAGCCCAAATCAAGTCCAATGAGCCTTGCTAAATTTCCCCCTCACTCCCTACTTCTCGGCTCATTTATTATAACAATAACAACATGTATTTGCATAACACCTTGAACATAGTAAACATACCAGATTCCATCTAGGCCCATCAATTCTATTTGAGTGTTTTTGGCCACATCAGCTTCCTAGTCTAATCCCATGCTCTTCCTGACTTGCCATAACTTTTGATATTTTTTGCCAAACAACTATTTAATTATCTAAAAGTACTTATAGAATGTGCTTCAATATGGCTTGTGCCATGAAATTCCACATTCTTACCACCCTCTGTGTAAAGAATTATTTTGTAACCTCCCCCATTATTCTTTTTGTGATTATCTAACATTTGTGCCCTCTTATAACAAGTGTTTCCAATCAGTGTATCACTATTTACCCTTCATATTCCGCCTTCATAAACATGAAAACCTCTTTCAGGACATCGCTCAATCTTAGCTCAAGTGGAAAAAAAAGACCTAACTTCTCAGGTCTCTCTTCATAACTGTAATCCTTTGGGGGAAAAATTTGGTTGGTTTGCGCCTCCCATTAGCGGAGGGTGTTAATGGGGCGCAAAGCAACTAGTGCCCATGCGCGGTGATATTTGCGCCGCTCACGAAATTGACTAGACATTTTGTGGCGGCGCTAAACACTACCGCCACAATCTCCTGCACCCGCAGATCGTGACGTCAGTCGAGCGTGCAACGCCCCGGTAGCGCCCTGGACCAGATGTTGAGTGGCGCCCCCTGTCTTACCGCCTGCCGCTAGCAACGACAGGTTGAGGGGAGCGTTTTGCAGTCGGGAAGGGACTGGGGGAGCGCTATTTAAAGGCAACCGCTTCCTGCCTTTTTTTGTCGGCGAAATTTTTGCACCACACATTCTGAGTGAGAGAGAGAGACTGCAGGAGATATTCAAAGCTATGTTGAGGAGTTTTGGGTACTGAGCAGCACTTTGCAGGTTCTTTTTGATTTGATCTTCCTTGCATCGATTTAGAAGAGACTTTGGGGGCTGCACTCTGAGCTCTTTCCTTGAGCCTCTCCATTGTTCTTTCCAACAGATTTGATGTACAGGTCTCTCCAGGCCGAGATTCAAGGCTGCAATGAGCAGTGTGTGGATGGAGAGCAAGATCGACCCTCCCCTTTAAGAACTGGCCGCGCCAGTGTGTCTGTGTTCCATTGCTGACTGACATCACATGAGCTGCGCCAGCGCTGTGAGATAGCGCCTCGCTCCTCGGCGTTAGCGCCTTAAGAGAGGTGTGTAGTGCCTGATTTAGCACTCCAATCCCCTCCAGGGGTGATAGAAGCCAAGTTTGCAGTCGGAGGCAATAATTAGCGCCAGGCGCTAAACTTTGCGCCCGGCCGATAATTGCGCCCGAAATGGGGCGATACCGAATTTCTCCCCCTATCTGGTGATATCTTACTGAATCTTTGTTTAATTTTTTCCATTGTTTTTATATTCCTTTTATGATAAGGTGTCTAAAACTGTATACTGTACTCCAACAACACCAACTTGTATTTATATATCGCCTTTAGCATAGTAAAACTTCCCAAGGCGCTTCACAGGAGTATTATAAGACAAAAAATATTGACACTGCGCCACATAAGGAGAAATTGGGCAGATGACCAAAATCTTGGTCAAAGAGGTAGGTTTTAAGGAGCGTCTTAAAGGAGGAAAGAGAGGTAGAGAGGTGGAGAGGTTTAGGGAGGGAATTCCAGAGCTTAGGGCCTAGGCAGCTGAAAGCATAGCCACCAATGGTTGAGCGATTATAATCAGGGATGCTGAAGAGGGCAGAATTAGAGGAGAGCAGATATCTCGGGGTGGGGGGTTGGTGGTCGAGGGGTTGGGGGGCTGGAGGAGATTACACAGATAGGGAGGGGCGAGGCCATGGAGGGATTTGAAAACAAGGATGAGAATTTGAAAATCGAGGCGTTGCTTAACCGGGAGCCAATGTAGGCCAGTGAGCACAGGGGTGTTAGGTGAACGGGACTTGGTGTGAGTTAGGACACGGGCAGCCGAGTTTTGAATGACCTCAAGTTTACGTAGGGTTAAACGTGGGAGGCCGGCCAGGTGTGCGTTGGAATATTCTAGTCTAGAGGTAACAAAGGCATGGATGAGTTTCAGCAGCAGATGAGCTGAGGCAGGGACGGAGTCAGGCGATGTTACGGAGGTGGAAATATCTAATTTTCCTATTAAAGTCTTGTACAAGTTGAACATTACCTCCTTCCTTTTGTTCTAAATGTCTTTGAAACAAAATCATGGATTTGTAGAAATACATAGAAGTTACAACACGGGAACAGGCCTTTTGCCCAATCAATCTGTGTCGGTGTTTACCCTCCATGTGAGCAAACAGTTTTAATCTCATTTATCCAGCCTGTTCCCAAATCACTTCAACCCCTTTTTCTTCATCCATCTATCCAAAGCAAACTTGAATGTTGGTATAGTTTCTGCCTCAACCATTAACCCTGAAAGTGAATTCCACATCCTCACTACTCTCTATATAAAGATTCTCCTGCTCTCTTTTCTAAATCTCTTGCATTTAATCTTGTATCTATGAACTCACATTCTTGACCCCTCAACTGCTGGAAACAATCTGCTTCTATCTGTTCCATCCCATCCTATTAAAATTTTAAACTCTTCGATCATATCACCCCATAATCTGCAATGACGTACCAATTTTTCAAGTCTTTCTTTATTTGCATTTTCTCATACCAGGCAGCATACTAATGAATCTGTATGTACCCTTTCTAAAGCTTCAATATCCTTCCTATAATGTGGAGCCCAATACTGCACTCTAACTGAAATCTTAATTAAGGTTTCATATAGGCTCATCATTACCTCTTGGCATTTATATTCATTACCTTCAATTAGCTTTCTTTTTAAAGAGTCTTATAAGCCTGAGGTGCTGCCTTTAGTGTCCTGTGTACGCAAAATCCTCTTGCTCTTCCACACCATTGAGCCTATTTCCATTCAGAGTATGGTTACAGCTGTTATTTTTTTATAACAAATGTATCACCTCGCACTTACTGACTTTGAATTCCATTTGCCACTTTTTAGCACATTCCCCCATCTTGTCAATATCCTTTTGCAACTTTCTCTTGTCTTCTAAAGCATTAAACATACCTCCTATTTTCCCTACCTGGCATGACGTTCTCTGGATTAGTTTAGTCCTTCAGCACCCATCCACTCTCAATATAGCCTTGAAATATAACTTCTAGAGCCTTGGCAATTTCCTCCTTCATTTCCATTAGGATCCTAGGATGTATCCTTTCGGGCCCTGGCACTTCATTGTTCTTTAGCTTAACTAATTTATCTAAAATTTTCCTTTTATCCATCATAATATCGCTCATCTTGCTCTCAACAACTTAAGCATTCACCTTCTCTCCAACATTCTCTTTAGTAAAGTGTAGTGTCCTGGCCAATATTTAGCCCTTGACCAACATCACTAAAACAGATTATCTGGTCATTATCTTTGTGTTTGTGGGAGCTTGCTGTGCACAGATTGGCTGCTGCATCTTCTACATTACAACAGTGATTACACTTCAAAAGTACTTCATTGGTTGTAAAGCGCATTTGGGATGTCCTGAAAGGCACTATATAAATGTGAATTCTTTGTTTCTTTCTTTAGAGACTGCTGTGAAATGCCTATTAAATACCTCTGGCATTTTTTCATCATCATATACAAATTGAAAATTTTCTGTTCTCAAGGGTCCCACCTCACTTTTAACAATTCTCTTTTTACAGATATATTTGTAAAATATCTTACTGTCCCTTTTGCTGTTTTAAAATGTTTTTCCTTGTACACCCTACAAGCCCTTTTTTTTAAATCTTTGAGCTGCAACCACACTCACTCTGCCTGTACACCTTCCCCCTACATCAAGCCTCCCTACATCAAGCCTCCCTACAGCATGTATTCCCTCTTTCAGCAAATAATGCGACTCAGGCTCCTTTCAGATCTTTTATAACAACAACTTACATGTATCTAGCTCATTTAACGTAGCAAAGCATTTAACGTATCCCTCCTGAATATATTATATCCTGTCCAGTTTGTAGCTAGGTTTCTGTTAATGCTATCAAGTCTAGATCTTCCTGTAAAACAATTGCTTCCAGTTCCTCCAGTTTATTTCCCACACTGTGTGCATTGCAATATCGGCATTTTAACCTTTTTTTTTCTAGCACTACTCCTTTTCCCATGATTTTGTTGTCGAAGCTACCCCCTAATTTACTTCAGTCTTTTCCACTTATAACTAGTCCATTTTATTGTATTCCTTTACTCCAAATCCAGTTGCTAAATTGATTTCTACATGAACAGTTCCTCATCACAATTTGCCATAATTTGATGTAGTCAGTAAATTTTGCTATAGATCCCTTAATTACTAAGTATGGATCTTTTCATGTATATAGTATAAAAGTGGGGGGTGGGGGTGATGGTGAAGGATAAACACAGATCAGTCACCACAGCTTTCCAGTCTGAAAAAATTCCTGATACCCCTGCCCTTGGATTATAAATAGCTTTTACTTATAAATATTTCAATACAACTTTCACAAATACTATTCATTGAGTGTTAGAATGAAATATATTTATGGGTACTTTTTTGGTTAAGAAAGTACACATTGATTTTAATTCTAAAAAAAATTTGAAGCTTTCTCTGCAGTAATTCCTCGGGTTATTTTTGTGTAAAGTTAGTTTTATTCAGCTCTCTTTACAAATATTTGCCCTTATTTTTCATTAATTTTCTATCTCTTCAATTGTGATTGCTTACTCTTTTATGATTATGAAAGTTGAGCCAGTTAGATACAGGAAATGTGCTTAAATATATGTGTGATGCTTAAAATGTGATACCCAAAGTGTGATGGACAAAACATATGGGGGGTGATTTTCCCCAGATACTTTAGGTGCTAAAGAGCCTCCGAGGTGGCCAAGATGGGGTCCTCATCTAAAACGCCGGTTTAGCTCGCGTTTGGCGCAATACGCCATCTTGGTAAAGGAGTTGAAGCTCGTGCTAGGAACGGCCACCCAGAGGATTGCTAAGGGGCTGATTGCCACTTAAATTGTCTGCTTTTTAAAAATTCATTCACAGGATGTGGGCATCGCAGGCAAGGCCAGCATTTATTGCCCATCCCTAATTGCCCATGAGAAGGTGGTGGTGAGCCGCCACCTTGAACCGCTGCAGTCCGTGTGGTGAAGGTACTCCCACAGTGCTGTTAGGTAGGGAGTTCCAGGATTTTGACCCAGCGATGAAGAAGGAACAGCGATATATTTCCAAATCAGGATGGTGTGTGACTTGGAGGGGAACTTGGAGGTGGTGGTGTTCCCATGTGCCTGCTGCCCTTGACCTTCTAGGTGGTAGAGGTCGCAGGTTTGGGAGGTGCTGTCGGAGAATCCTTGGCGAGTTGCTGCAATGCATCTTGTAGATGGTGCACACTGCAGCCACGGTGCGCCGATAGGGGAGGGAGTGAATGTTTAAGGTGGTGAATGTGGTTGATATATTGGCTCATGTATCAGGCGGCTGCTTTGTCCTGGATGGTGTCGAGCTTCTTGAGTATTGTTGGAGCTGCATTCATCCAGGCAAGTGGAGAGTATTCCATCACACTCCTTACTTGTTCGCTGTAGGTGGTGGAAAGGCTTTGGGGAGTTAGGAGCAATGTTCCCTTTAAGCTGCACAGCCGCGCAGCGCTCTGCATTTCTTGTGCAGCTGACTCACCAGCTTTTAAATGAAGGGGCCGTGCACCTGAAAACATTTTAAAGGGAACATTGGTCAGGAGGTGAGACACTCGCTGCAGAATACCCAGCCTCTGACCTGCTCTTGCAGCCACAGTATTTATGTGGCTGGTCCAGTTAAGGTTCTGGTCAATGTGACCCCCCCCCCAGGATGTTGATGGTGGGGGATTCGACAATGTCATTGAATGTCAAGGGGAGGTGGTTAAACTTTCTCTTGTTGGAGATTGTCATTGCCTGGCACTTGTGTGGCACAAATGTTACTTGCCACTTATCAGCCCAAGACTGAATGTTGTCCATGTTTGGACCAAGGCTGTAATGAGGTCTGGAGCCAAGTGGTCCTGGCAGAACCCAAACTGAGCATCGGTTAGCAGGTTATTGGTGGGTAAGTGCCGCTTGGTAGCACTGTCGATGATACTTTCCATCACTTTGATGATTGAGAGTAGACTGATTGGATTTGTCCTGCTTTTTATGGACAGGACATACCTGGCATCTGTTTTCTGGGCCTATAGCCTTTGACGTATCCAGTGCATTCAGCCATTTCTTGATATAATGTGGAATGAATCGAATTGGCTAAATACCATGGTTGATCCCCTGGCTTGATGGTATTGGTAGAGTGAGGAATATGCCAGGCCATGAGGTTACAGATTGTGGTGTAATAGAATTCTGCTGCTGCTGATGGCCCACAGCGCCTCATGGATGCCCAGTTTTGAGCTACCAGATCTGTTCTGAATCTATCCCATTTAGCACGGTGGTACTGCCACACAACACGATGGAGGGTGTTCTCAGTGTGAAGATGGGACTTCGTCTCCACAAGGACTGTGCGGTGGTCATTCTTGCCAATACTGTCATGGACAGATGCATCTGCGACAGGTAGATTAGTGAGGATGAGGTCAAGTAGGTTTTTTCCTCGTGTTGGTTCTCTCACCACCTGCTGCAAGCCCAGACTGGCAGTTATTTCCTTCAGGACTCAGCCAGCTCGCTCAGTATTGATGCTACTGAGCCACTCTTGGTGATGGACATTGAAGTCCCCCACATTCTGTGCCCTTGCTACCCTCTGTGCTTCTTCCAAGTTTCATCAGTTGAGGGAGAGCGGCATGTTTTTTAAAATTCATTTGTGGGATGTGGGCGTCACTGGCAAGGCCAGCATTTATTGCTCATCCCTAATTGCCCTTGAGAAGGTGGTGGTGAGCCGCCTTTTTTAACCACTGCAGTCCGCGTGGTGAAGGTACTCCCACAGTGCTGTTAGGTAGGGAGTTCCAGGATTTTGACTCGGCGATATACTACTGAGTCAGGATGGTGTGATAATCAGCAGGAAGTTTCCTTGCCATGTTTGATCTGATGCCACGAGACTTCATGGTGACCGGAGTCAAAGTTGTGGACTCCCAGGACACTCCCTCCCGACTGTATACCACTGTGCCGCCACCTCTGGTGGGTCTGTCCTTCCGGTGGGACAGGACATACCCAGGAATGGTTTTGGAGGAGTCTGGGACGTCGGCTGAAAGGTATGATTCTGTGAGTATGATTATGTCAGGCTGTTGCTTGACTAATCTGTGGGACTGCTCTCCCAATTTTTGCACCAGTCCCCAGATGTTAGTGAGGAGGACTTTGCAGGGTCAACTGGGCTGGGTGTGCCGTTGTATTGTCCGAAGCCAGTGCTTAGGTCGATGCTGGGTGGACTGTCCGGTTTTATGCTTATTATTGTTTTTCATAACAGTTTGATACAACTGAGCTTACTCGACTTTTTCAGAGAACAGAGGGAAGAGAAGAGAAGGGAGAGTTGCTGTGGTTCTGGAGCCACATATAGGCCAGACTGGGTAAGGATGGCAGATTTCCTTCCCTAAACAACATTAGTGAACCAGATGGCTTTTTACGACAGTTTTATTTCAGTTTTTATTCCAGATTTATTTAATTAAATTCCCCAGCTGCTGTGGTGGGATTTGAACTCACGTCTCCGGTCATTAGTGCAGACCTCTGGATTACTAGTCAAGTAACATAACCACTATGTTACTATACCCCTGGTCCTAGCGCTCATTAAGGAGGCTGCACATCATTTTGGTGGCTAGTACTTGAACTAACGGCCTCTCCTAACAGCGACCAGCTGATTGGGAGTAAACAAGTCGTTGCTGAGGATTTCGAGCACTTCTTAAAGGTATATCACCTTTCACTGTTCACTTGCTGCTGGAGGTTTGAAAAGGACTTTTGAGGCACATCGGGAGACTTTCTGGGACACTTTGTCAAAACGTCACCAACACTCTATCAACATTCATTCTGGAAATTCTCTGAGGACTTCACCTGAAGAGAGAGAGAGTGTTGTGCTACTCTACCTTATTGGACAGCTTATAGGAGTCACCAGGAGAAAGGGAGTGCTTGGTCATGGGCATCTTGCTAGGGGTCCCCCTTAGTTTGGAGGTGGAATGGGAGGAGGACATGAGGCCAGGCAGAGTAGCACCAGCTGCTGTAGGAGAGAGGGACAGGAGGGCGAGGAGGACTCCTTCCCTCCCCTGCTTGTACAGGACATCCCTCTTCCTCTGGCCCTCCTCCACCAGGATCTCCAGTGCTGTGTCCGAGAACCTGTGCACCCTCTCACTCGGTCCCTGAGCCATCCTGAAATGTGTCGCTGTGTGTCAGCCAGTCCACTCCACACCTTCAGTGGAAGTGGGTGCGAGGAGCCCACATATACTGCTCCACGAAAATTGTATCTAATCAGCGCTTGAGTGCTAAACCTGCAGGTGCTTGCTTTAACCCCTCGAGGCAAGTTTAAATTATGGTAATCAGCTATTGTGACTAAAATTGCGTGCTAAAACCCAATTTTCAAACAGACGTGTCTTATTAGCACAGCACCTATTTAGCGCCTGCTTTCACCCTTTCACCAACCCCCCCCGCTAGCTATTTGTCTGTATTTATTACTGGAATTGTAACAGTCACACCAGACTATGGACCATGTTCTGCATTCCACAGCAAACAATCTATTTGTGTACCTTTTTAGAGCTGCATTGAGTCTGTCTCTTGTGTAATGTAAATGTTAAAATTTTATTTTTAAAATGTGGAGTATGTTTTTTGACTGTGCTTCTCTATAGCATGTGCTTCATTATAATTCCCTTTTAGTAAGGTTTATGGATTTGGTACAAGTATTGTGAACTAAGTTCAGACAACAAGGACAGGACAAATATTATTGCAACTAAAAATGCACACATGTACAGAGAAACAGGCATTGCGATCCAAAGGTGAAAGGCTTATCTAGCAATCACTTACTAGATAATTCTTCGTGTTGAGCCCAGATTTGCCAAGGATGTCATTGGGAGAGTTAATTGAGAGGTCGCACAACACCAGGTTATAGTCCAACAGTTTTATTTGAAATCACAAGCTTTCGGAGCTATCGATTGCCCCTTCCTCAGGTGAAGTAAATTAGATACAGAATCGCCAAAGCATATATAGAGAGAGAACAAAGCATGTGTACCTTACAAAATGTCAGGATGATTTAATTTAGTGGTCTGCAATTGTAAGGTACACATGCTTTGTTCTCTATCTATATATGCTTTGGCGATTCTGTATCTAATTTACTTCACCTGAGGAAGGGGCAATCGATAGCTCCGAAAGCTTGTGATTTCAAATAAAACTGTTGGACTATAACCTGGTGTTGTGCGACCTCTCAATTTTGTCCACCCCAGTCCAACACCGGCATCTCCGCATTGGGAGAGTTGCCATCTAATTAATATCCATATTGGTGCTGACATTTTTTATGTAACAGGGCTTTTTTACATTTGGGCTTGACTTGTATTGCATGGCTCACTATTGTGCTCATCATAAACATTTTCATCAGTTATTATCAAGTTTAGAAGAAGTTTTGGGCACAGAGAAATACAATCAAAGGCAACTTATTCGAATACAAGAAAATCAAGTATTTTATTAGTGTTCATCTCGGAGCATATATTGTACTGGAAACCACTTAACTGTACATATTGGGGTAGAGTTTTCGCTCGGTTGCACTGGTTTTTGTGACACAATTTGCTTGAAATCGGTGTAAACCTTGCAAAACATCACGGAATTTTAAGTGCAAATTACGTTCATCACAAATCCAGTTTCCGTGATCTTTTGCGCTAGTTTAAAAAAACATCCCGCTAGAAGCCAGCCCCGCCCATAACACTGGCCACGTCCCCAGATCGAATTAACCGCCATTGGGAGTTTCCGCTAATTGTGCTCGTTTGCAGGCCTTCAAGAAGGCTCCAAAATTAAGTTGCTTCTGCAAGGCACATTTTAAAAACTTTTGAATGTACTTTTTTAAATTTACTAACTGACTACTGTACCCCAATATAACTAGAAAATGGTTCTGTAAAATAAAAACAATAATTTTCAGTAATTTAAAATCGGAGTATTCCCAGGTGCTGGATTGACACTGTGATTAAAAATGCTTATTTTTTATGATAAACTCATTTTCAGCTGTATTAATCAAACTGCACCAAGTTACCACTCTTAATTATATCTCAAAACTAGAGCAATTTTGAGCGCATTTTGTGCCCTGATTGCCAATTACGCCAAAACTGGAAACTCTAATTTAGTGTGTACAGTTTAGCATCACATACTCTTTGGTATGTCTATTTCAGTCGTACACCATCCATAACTGGCATTTTGTTTCATACTATATAAACATGGTTAGGTATGACTTAACCTTATATTAACTTTTGCTCAAATGGAGGTAAAATAGCCTAGTATGCAACACGTAATAAAAAGACCTCATAGCACACTAACCAAAGACTAGGATTATAGTCACCACATTCAGAATTGAGTCCCAAGCCATAAGGTACAGGCATCCTAGAGGAAGTATAAAAGAAACTGTGAATGTAGGAAATCTAAAATAAAAACAGGAAATGCTAAAAGTACACATCAGATTGATGAGCATCTGAAAGAGAAATATGGCTTTGGTCAACCTCCATTTCTTTTTCAGATTATGATCAACCTGTTGTGCATTTTAACATTTTCTGACTTAATTTCACTTTCTTCTGTAGCTATAGAAAAATAATTGGAAACCAGACTTCAAGGGTTAAATTACGAGGAGAGATTACACAAATTAGGGTTGTATTCCCTAGAATTTAGAAGGTTAAGGGCATCATGGTACATCAGTCACTGAAGGTGGGAATGCAAGTGCAGCAGGCAGTCAAGAAAGCAAACGGAATGATGGCCTTCATAGTAAGGGGATTTGAGTACAGGAGTAGGGAGGTGATGCTGCAGTTGTACAGGGCCTTGGTGAGGCCACACCTGGAGTATTGTGCGCAGTTTTGGTCTCCTAACTTAAGGAAGGACATTCTTGCTATTGAGGGAGTGCAGCGAAGGTTCACTAGATTGATTCCTGGGATGGCCGGACTGACATATCAAGAAAGATTGGGTCAACTGAACTTGTATCCTCTGGAGTTCAGAAGAATGAGGGGGGATCTTATAGAGACATTTAAAATCCTGACTGGTTTAGACAAATTAGATGCGGGCAGAATGTTCCCAATGTTAGGGAAAACTAGAACCAGGGGTCACAGTCTAAGGATTAAGGGGAAGCCATTTAAGACTGAGCTGAGGAGGAACTTCTTCACCCAGAGACTGGTGAATCTATGGAATTCTCTTCCACAGAAGGTTGTTGAGGCCAATTCGCTAAATATATTCAAAAGGGAGTTAGATATAACACTCACAACTAAGGGGATCAAGGGGTATGGCGAGAAAGCAGGAATGGGGTACTGAGGTAGCATGTTCAGCCATGAACGCATTGAATGGCGGTGCAGGCTCGAAGGACCGAATGGTCTACTCCTGTACCTATTTTCTATGTTTCTATCTGATTGAAGTTTTCAAGATATTAAGGGGAACTAATAGGGTAGATAGAGAGAAACTATTTCCGCTGGTTGGGGAGTCTAGGACTAGGGGGCATAGTCTAAAAATTAGAGCCAGACCTTTCAGGAGTGAAATCAGGAAACACTTCTACACACAAAGGGTGGTAGAAGTTTGGAACTCTCTTCCATAAATGGCAATTGATGCTAGATCAATTGTTAATTTTAAATCTGAGATTGATAGCTTTTTGTTAACCAACGGTGTTCAGGGGTATAGGCCAAATGGAGTTAGGTTGCAGATCAGCCATGATCTCATTGAATGGCGGGACAGGCTCGAAGGGCTAAATGGCCTACTTATGTTCCTATGTTCCTAAATGCATAATTGTTTTTACAATCATTAGGCATCTTCCATTTGTCCAGCCTGTCATTGAAACCTGAAGCAATTCCAATGATTTGCATTCTCCCATTGTTCACATTTCTATTAGTGTGGCTCCCAATGTGGGGGGTGGGGAGAGAGGGGTTGGAGGAGAGTCGATCAAGTGGAAGGGCAGGATATAGAAGTTGAGTGAATAGTTCAAAGAGGAAGAGTGTAGGGGGTGGTGTGGTAGGGTCAGCCTCACCTCTGACTCAGTGAGCGGTTCGAATCGCTCCCACGCCCCTGGTTCTAGACCTTGGACTTATTTAGGGGTTGTGAATAAAGATGCAGTAGACAACAGGTTTTGATGAAAGAATTTTGGCTTTATTAAAAAGAAAAAGGTAACAAACTTAAAACACACTTAACACTTAAACAGGTTGGGGAACGCACGGTACAGGCAAGGGAAATAACATTAGAAAAATGCTTCACCCCTCCCAATCCCACTTCACTAGCTAGGTTGGACTCTGGAGAACCAGTGATAATGCTCACCAAACGAATCTTTGACAGTTGAGAGTTAGGGTTTAGAGTCTTTTGAGTAAAAGGTTTCGTAAGGCCCTTGTTGCCGCGAGGTGTCCGATGGGCACTGAGGCAGTCGCTCTGGTTTCTTCTTGCATGTCGGTCTGCTTGTGAAGTAGTTGGCCTTCTTTGTTGAACTTCTTGCTGTAACTCTGCCTCTGTTTAAACTGTCTTCTTCCGAGCTGTGGAACTGCCTTCTTGCAGAACTGTGGAAACTGCCTTCTGCCTGCTTGTCCTGTAACTGGAGAACTCCAACTTGTAACTGTTTGATGGGCCTTCAATTATACTAAATTGAAGTGGCCTCGTCAAAACCAAATCAAATCCTGGTCATTTTAAGACCTTGTTAACAGTAACAACTTTACTAAGTGTCAAATGGCTTGCGTCCTGTCGATCTCTTCGGTTGGTTACAGGTGATTGGTGGGGTAATGGGTGTACTGGATGTTTTATTGTTTTCAGGCTTCTAGCATCCTGTTTGGGCCTGGGGATATTCAAAAGGGGCCTTGAATTATTCAATTTTGGATGTGTTTGTGAGGTTTTGGGTGAGGCTCTTCCTCCTGCTTGGATTGCAGTGCAAACATTTTCCAGACAGCTTAACTGGGCCCCAATATCCAAAAGCTGTCCACTGCCTCGCCACACCCCTCTGCATCCTGTCTTGTGTCTGTGAAAAGTGTTTTTCCCAATAGTAATATCCAAAAGTCATTTTCCTCAGGGGTTTTCTTCCCTGATCCGTAAAAATGTCCTAAACTGAGGATTTTGCCTCAAATCACTTCATTTAGGTCCCATCATCCCAAATTCGTATGACAAATCCAAAAATCACCCCTTTTAGGGTTCTATACAAGTTTCTGGGGGATTTTGCGAAGCCTACAAGAGGTAGGAGTGGAGATGGGAATGAGCGTGTGGTAAGAAGGGGAGAGAGTGGGAAAGTGAGGGAGTAGAGCCTGCAATGGGAGCATGGGGGTGGAGGGAAGCATAAGTGATTGAGGAAGGGAATGGGAAAAGAGCTGCTGAGAGCCATATTTTTCCTGCAACCCCTACCACAAATGCAGTCTGGTGTTCCCTACCCTATCATACCACCCACGACCTCCTACCAAAATCAAAAGAAGAAGAGAACAGAGAGAGAAAAAACGAAAAGAAGAGTTAAGGTAAGAGAAGGGAGAGACAGAATTGGAAGAGGAGATAAACAGCAACAAAATGACAGCAGGGACAGGTAAGAGGATGACCATATTCTCTGATTTACCATGTATAATACCAGGGGTGATTGAATAGTATGTTAATAATAATGGTAAAATTGCCTTTTCAGTCATCAGGAACATTTATTACAAAATTGTTGCCATGTAGATGGCTTGAATGTGACTCATAAACAAATTCTTTTAAAATTCCTCTTGAATATCTCTCTGGGTTTTTCTCTAATATTTTCCCAAGTTTAATTTTATTTCTTTTTTAAAAAAGTTTTCCTGTTCTTGTGCAATTGAACGAACAATGACACCGGCAGTGTGATATCTGGTCTTGCAATAAATCTCTTCAAATTTGAATGAAATGTGTTGATGTAAATACACATGGGGAAAAAATAGAGAATACGACCCTCATTGAACAACAGTACTCAAAGCATTCTGCATCGAAATATCTGGTACAGAATTTAAGCCCAAGGGTGAGATGGTTCCAAGTTTGGTTCTCATCGAATCCACCACAGTACTGTACATTCACCATTGACAAGAAATAGATTGATTCCTGGGATGGGGGAGATTGCCCTATGAGGAAAGATTGAGTAGACTAGGCCTATATTCTCTGGAGTTTAGAAGAATGAGAGGTGATCTCATTGAAACTTATAAAATTCTTAAGGGGTTTGATAGGTTAGATGCAGGGAGGATGGTTCCCCTGGCTGGAGAATCTAGAACCAGAGGTCACAGTCTCTGAATAAGGGGTCGACCATTTAGGACTGAGATGAGGAGAAATTTCTTCACTCAGAGGGTGGTGAATCTTTGGAATTCTCTACCCCAAATGACTATGGGTGCTCTGTCGTTGTTTATATTCAAGACAGAGATTGATAGATTTTTGGATACGAAGGGAACCAAGTGATATGGGGATAGTGTGGGAAGGTGGAGTTGAGGTAGAAGATCAACTTATGATCTTATTGAATGGTGGAGCAGGCTCGAGAGGCCAAATAGCCTACTGCTGCTCCTATTTCTTACGTTCTTATAAATAAAACATGCCAGAAAACAGAATATCAATGAGCAATATTTCCAAAGACATTGCACATCAACTTTCCACTGGCTGAAGGTACTGTGACTATTTAATTTGTACATCCCAAATGTTCACACAACTCCTGTTGAAGGAAATTTAAAAAAGAAAGCAAATACCAGTACCAATATGTTCTCAATCCTGGTATTAAACTGTGCATTCACTGAAAGTATGCATAATGTCTCTGTAAAGAGACGTGTCACAAAAAATATTGTTTATTTTCACCTGACAAAGTTATGAAACCCAATTGGATATTGTGTTCAGTGAGTACAGTGACAGCTAAGGTAGTCAGCAGAAAAATTGACAACTTGCCTTCAGGTTGTATTATTAAATTTGATATGTGACAGAAGTTTGGCTTCTGGAAAATGCTAAATGTGGAAAAAATCTAGACAACCAAGAATATGTAATAGCAGCATAAACAGAATAAGATAATTGCAGCATAAGGTGCTAATAGCTTCATGAAGTCTTGTAAAATCAATGGTGTTATCAAATCTCTGAATTTCGGGATATTTTTGCGTAGTTAAGCAACAATCACGTCTACATGTTAATTATTGAACTGGGACTGGTTTAACAGACTAACAGAAACTTCAAAATTTTGCTTTTAGTTGAAAGTAAATGCATCTGTGGGAATGTTTTCTAATGTTAATGTATTACCCACTATAAAATACAATTCTATTTGTACTAGTTGTAATAGGCACTGGACACGACACGACAAAGGCACACACTGCCCAGTCGACCCTGCAAAGTCCTCCTCACTAACATCTGGGGACTTGTGCCAAAATTGGGAGAGTTCTCCCACACACTAGTCAAGCAACAGCCTGACATACTCATACCTTTCAGCCAACGTCTCAGACTCCTCCATCACCATCCCTGGGTATGTCCTGTCCCACCGGCAGGACAGACCCACCAGAGATGACGGCACTGTGGTATACGGGAGGGAGGGAGCAGCCTTGGGAGTCCTCAACATTGACTCTGGACCCCATGAAGTCTCATGGCATCAGGTCAAAATTGGGCAAGGAAACCTTCTGCTGATCACCACCTACTGCCCTCCCTCAGCTGATGAATCAGTACTTCTCCATGTTGAACACCACTTGGAAGAAGCACTGAGGCTAGAAAGGGCACGGAACATACTCTGGGTGGGGGACTTCAATGTCCATCCCCAAGAGTGGCTCATAACTGACTGAGCTGGACGAGTCCTGAAGGAAATAGCTGCTAGGCTGGGCCTGCGGCAGGTGGTGAGAGAACCAACACGAGGGAATGAAGGGATAATTACAAGCCCTAGCCCTTTCGGACTACCCCAGATCAGGCGTATTCCCCAGACGTTTACCTTCAACTAAAGTTAGCAGTAGCCGGATCCTATAAGACGCTTATTTGGGTCTAAAGGTCAGACTACCTCTCCCTAAAGGAAATAAATGGTCTAAAGATGTTACCATACTCCAGATAGTACTTTTAATAAGTTTAACTAGACTGTAACCCTCCGGATATTATAAGGGTCCGGAATACCCCCCAGAATTCTGCAACTCCTTTGAGTGTACAGAATTTGAGTTCGCAAGATGATGCAGAATTACTCTTTGAGACCATTCTAAAAATATATAAATTTATTACAGAACCGACATTCAGTTAACATTTATTATGGCAATCGCAACTTTAATCGTTCAAAATACAAATAGCTTACATTATCTTATTCTCAGAGATCCTTATTCTCAAATCTTAACTTCGTTACATTTCCACACTTCTACTTATTTCTTAATCCAGAATATCCACCAAAATCAAATACCTTGATTACCCGAGACTCAAAAGTTGTAAACTTACAGAGAATGTCTGTAAAGTTGAGAAACGCTTGTCTTCCCAGCGACTTCTGACTTTTCTGTCTGAAAAGCTCTATTTTTATATCTTTTTTTGGGTGGCTTATCCTTTGAAGTATTCCTATTTGTGTAAGCTAATTGTATCAAGTCATTCTTTGCTGACTTTGTTCTATTCTTTATTGATATCTCTGTTGAGTGCTTTTAGACTTGTGCCCTGTTTAGGTGTTTCCAAAACCATCATAAACACAATGACAGCAATGGTTTCTGTTTGATGCAATTCTTATCGAAGTCTTTCTATTGAATTTCTAATACTACTTTAACTGGTTATTTCAGACATTGTGACTCCGTGGTATTCCAAGTTCAATACAAGAACAATGTAATTGCTTGGTGCATCCATTGAAGTAATATTTTCAAAGTCGTCTTGTTTGTGTACTTTTTACAACTTGTAAATTAAAACCACTTCTCTAGTATCTTCATGCATTTCTAATTTACTTCAATTGGTTTTTATCAGACCTTGGGACTCCATATTTCAAGCTTAACATTAAAACTATTTGTTCAGCAGGCATTTCTTTTACTTGATGTCATTTCTTCAAAGCCTTCTGTAGGTATTATATTTACAATATGTAAATTGAAAATACTTTAACTCAAGTGTTTACTTGTTTTCTAGCTATCTCTATTGGTTGCATATTTAATCGTGTTTCCTGTCTTTAAGTTTAACATAAACTATTTTACGACAGGTATTTCTTACTTGATGTCTTTCTTTCAAAGGCACTTGTTTTTTTTAATGTTTTGTGCATCTGTTCGATGTGTTAGATTATAACACTTTACTTGGGTCATTCCATTGTTTTGATTCCAATGTCCAGACGCTCTGGAAGCAAACCTTTGCTTTATCAATAGGGCTTGTTTTAGCATTTTTAACTAATTCCCATATCAAAGCTTGTGTTCACAGCTTTGTGTTAACAAACCATCTTATCTCATAAGCCTGTATTCTGTTTGCAGCCTGTGTCTGCTAAGGCTTATGTCTTTTAAACCCAGTATGCTTTTTATTAATAATTTCAGAAATCTGTTCTTAGTTTTGTGTATATTTCTGAATCCTGGCTATTCCTTCACAGGAAAAACCTACTTGACCTCGTTCTCACCAATCTACCTGTCACTGATGCATCTGTCCATGATAGTATTGGTAGCAGTGACCACTGCATAGTCCTTGTGGAGACGAAGTCCCGTCTTCACACTGAGGGCACTCTCCATCATGTTGTGTGGCACTACCACCAATGTGAGGTATTCACTTTGGTAGGATGAATAGAAAAACAGACTTTTTTAAAATGGTGAGAAACTATTAAATGTTGGTGTTTAGAGGCATTTGGGTGTCCTTTTACATGAAACACAGAAAGTTAACATGCAGTTACAGCAAGCAATTAGGAAGGCAAATGGTATGTTGGCCTTTATTGCAAGGGAGTTGGAGTACAAGAGTAAGGAAGTCTTACTACAAATGTACAGGGCTTTGGTGAGACCACACCTTGAGTACTGTGCACAGTTTCGGTCTCCTTATCTGAGGAAGGATATACTTGTCTTAGAGGTGGTGCAATGAAGGTTCACTAGATTGATTCCTGGGATGAGAGGGTTGTCCCATGAGAAGAGATTGAGTAGATTAGGCCTATACTCTCTGGAGTTTAGAAGAATGAGAGGTGATCTCTTTGAAGCATTTAAGATTCTGAGGGGGATTGATAGGGTATATGCTGAGAGGTTGTTTCCCATGGCTGGAGAGTCTAGAACTAGGGGGCATAGTCTCAGAATAAGGGGTTGGCCATTTAAGACTGAGATGAGGAGGAATTTCTTCACTCAGAGGGTTGTGAATCTTTGGAATTCTCTACCCCAAAGGGCTGTGGGATGCTGAATCGTTAATATATTCAAGGCTGAGATAGATAGATTTTTGGACTCTAGGGGAATCAAGGGATATGGAGATCAGGTGGGAAAGTGGAGTTGAGGTTGAAGATCAGCCATGATCTTATTGAATGGCAAGCAGCTCGAGGGGCTGTATTGCCTACTCCTGCTCTTAATTCTTATGTTCTTATGTTCATAATATAGACGGGGATAGTAACAGTGGAAAGTGCAATGAGGGGGAGGAACATTCTTGATCAGTGTGTTTCCAGCACAACGAGGAAGGAAGCAGTGCTGGATCTAATTCTGCAGAATGAAGTGGGGCAAGTGCAGCACGTTTCAGTGGGAGTTCATTTGGGGAACAGTAATCATAATATCATCAGGTTTAGAATAGTTCTGGAAAAGGACAAGGTACAATCAAGCATTAAAATACTTAACCGGAGGAGGTCTAACTTCATTGGGTTGAAAAGAGATCTGGGCCAGGTGGATTGGAATGATAAATGGTAGGCCAACCAGTAATTGAACAATGGGAGACCACCAAAGAGGAGATGGTTCGGATATAGAGTAGACACATTCCTATTGGGGCGGGGTTGAAAGGAAGGGCAACCAAAGCTAGAGCTCCCTGGATAACTAAAGATATAAAGGTTAAAATGAGACAGAAAAAGGAGGCTTATGATAATTGTAAGGTTCATAATACAGTTAAGAACCAAGCTGAATATAGAAAGTACAGAGAAGATCTAAAAAATGAAATAAGTGGGGCAAAGAGAGTGTATGAGAATAGATTAGCAGCTAACATAAAAGGGAACACAATAGTCTTTTATGAACATATAAATAGTAAATGGCAGTCAAAGGAAGGGTGGGGCCGATTAGGGACCAAAAAGGAGACCATCTTGTGATGGCAGAGGGTATGGCTGAGGTACTAAATAAGCACTTTGCCTTAACTAGAGAAGAGGATGCTGCCGATATAGCAATAAAGGAGGAGGTAGTGGCAATATTGGATAGGATAAAAATAGCTAAAAAGGGGGTACTTAAAAGGTTAGCAGTTCTCAAAGTAGAAAAGTCACCCGGTCCGGATGGGATGCATCCTAGGTTACTGTGGGAAGTAAGGTTGGAAATTGCCAGGCAATGGCCATATTCTTCCAATCCTCCTTGGCTATGGGGGGGCTCCAGAGGACTGGATGTTTGCAAATGTTACACCCCTGTTTAAAAAAGGGGAGAGGAATAAACCCGGTAACTACAGGCCAGTCAGCCTAACATCTGTGGCGGGGAAACTGTCAGGGACATAATTAATTGGAATTTAGAAAAGTATGGGCTAATAATTGAAAGTCAACATGGATTTGTTAAAGGCAAATTGCTGAGTCAAAATCCTGGAACTCCCTCCCTAACAGCACTGTGGAAGTACCTTCACTACATGGACTGCAGCGGTTCAAGAAGGCGGCTCACCACCACCTTCTCAAGGGCAATTGGGGATGGGCAATAAATGCTGGCCTTGCCAGTGATGCCCACATCCCAGGAATGAATAAAAAAAAGTTTCCCTAACTTGATCGAGTTCTTTGATGAAGTAACAGGGTTAATGAGGGAAGTGCGGTGGATGTTGTGTATACGGACTTTCAAAAGGCGTTTGACAAAGTACCACAAAATAGACATGTCAGCAAAATTAAAGCAATAGGATTAAAGGAACAGTGGCAGCATGTATACAAAATAGCTAAGGGACAGAAAGCAGAGAGTAGTAGTGAATGGTTGTTTTTCAGACTGGAGGGAATTATGCAGTGGTGTTCCCCAGGGGTTGGTATTAGGATCACTGCTCTTTTTGATATATATTAATGACCTGGACCTGGGTATACAGGGCATAATTTCAAAGTTTGCAGATGACACAAATCTCAGAAATGTAGTAAACAGTGAGACGGATTGTAACAGACTTTAGGAGGACATAGACAGACTGGTGAAATCGGCAGACACATGGCAGATGAAATTTAACACACAAAAGTGTGAAGCGATACATTTTGGTAGGAAGAATGAGGAGAGGCAATATGAACGAAATGGAAAAATTTTAAAGGGGGTGCAGGAACAGAGAGGTGTATGTACACAAATCTTTGAAGGTGGCAGGACAAGTTGAGCAGGCTGTTAAAAAAGCATAAGGGATCCTTAACTTTATTAATAGAGGAATAGAGTACAAAAGCAAGGAAGTTATGCTAAACATTTATAAAACACTGGTTAGCCTCAGCTGAAGTAATGTGCTCAGTTCTGGGCACCACACTTTAAGAAGGATGTCAAGGCCTTGAAGAGGGTGCAGAAGAGATTTACTAGAATGGTAACAGGGATGAGGGACTTCAGTTATGTGGAGAGACTGGCGAAGCTGGGATTGTTCTTCTTAGAGCAGGGAAGGTTAAGAGGAAATTTGATAGAGGTGCTCAAAATCATGAATGGTTTTGAGAGAGTAAATAAAGAGAAATTGTTTCCAGTGGCAGAAGGGTTGGTAACCAGAGGACATTGGTGATTGGCGACATGAGGAAGCATTATTTTACACAGTGATCTGGAATGCACTGCCTGAAAGGGTGGTGGAAGCAGATTCAATAGTAACGTTCAAAAGGGAATTGGAAAAATACTTGAAGGGAAATAAATTACAGGGCTATGGGGAAAGAGCAGGGATATGGAAGTAATTGGTTATCTCTACCAAAAAGCTGGCACAGGCATGATGGGCCGAATGGCCTAGTTCTGTGCTGTATCATTCTATGATTCTAAGTAGTTTGGCTACTATGGTGAATGGAAGGTATAAAAAATGTTTCTGTTTAAAATAGCTCAAATGAATTGTATATTTTGTCCTTTATATCATTTTAGATCATATGACATTTTCCCCGGTGAAATGCTTCCAATTCACCTGCAGTTGGAACACTTCCTGTGACAATCACCTTGCATACTACATCTATCATCAAACATAAATAGATGCATATAACTACATTACAGTTAGATTCGGAACATTGCAGTGAATTTATGCTTCAAATACCTGTGTTCTATCACTTCTCATGTGCAGGGTAAACAGCGACATGGACTGGTTGGGCTGAATGGCCTGTTTCCATATTGTAACTTTTATGTATTTCTTTTATTTCATCCACAAATTATTAAAATTACTACATAAGATCTGTCCGTACAGTATTAAACTTTTTAAAAAGAAGCTACTAAATCCATGTTTAATTTCCTGCAGTGAATAATGTAACAAATTCACTGTGACATTATGTGTTAATTCATTGCTTCATCCCTGATCGTGGGTTTAAAGCCACTCCTTTGAGAAAATGCCTACTATTTCTCTGGGTAAAACAGGGAAATAGTTATTTTCAGAACAAGAGGGTGCAATTATTAAGAACTGTCCATGAGTGTATAATAGAAATAAATTGCCCTGCCCTAAGGCACAGATTCAGTAATTAGGTAATTTGCAGCAATTATAATAAGCTGGTCCTGTGGAGTGTATTAATTCTGTAAACCTAAGGAATTCTGCATCACTGCCATTTCATTGGTTGTACAAGCCTAGTTTTTATTCCACACATTCTTTACAGTCCAGATGCAATTCTCCTCAAAATAGTTTTGTTCAATTTTTTGGAATGTAATTGTTTTGAGACCAACACTGAATAGTACAAATGCTATTAAAAAGAAAGAAAACACTTGAATTTAAATAAACAGAACATGCATCTGTAGGAAAGTGCTGCAGCCAATTTGTGCCAAGCAAGTTCCCACAAACAGCAATGAGGTAAATGTATTTTAGTGATGCTCGTTGAGGAATAAATGTTGGCTAGGACACCAGGAGAACCATGGGATCTTGTACGTCCATCTGAGAAGGCAGACAGCTCCTCTGTTTAATGTCTTATCTGTACAACAGCGACTCAGTATTGTGTTGAAGTGTAAGCCTAGATTATATACTCAATTCTCTGAAGGGGGGCTAGAACCCAGAACCTTCTGACTCAGAGGCAAGAGTAATACTATTAAGCCAAGGCAGACATCTGAGACTGTACCTGAATCTCAGTATATCATATGCATCTTTAGCAGGAAACACAGGAATATACAGAACTAGAAAAGACCATTGGCCAGTCCCAGTGTCTGAGAAATATCATGTCCTCGGATACTCCTCATATCCTTCAATCAAATTTTTCTTCAGGTACTTATTCAACTCGCTCTTGAATTTACAGATATGATCAGTCCCCACTGTCTCCCTCGGCAGGCCATTCTATATACAGGAAACTCTTTATTAACCGGCACCGACGGGTCCGGCGTGGTGCCGGTTAATCAAAAAGTCCGGATAATGGAGAGTTATATCTCCCAACGTACGAGAGCCCCGTACACATTGACATGCGCCTGCATTCGGAGCTCCGTCTCCCCGGGGACCGCCAGCTGACCATCTGTCGTGTCCGCTGCCTACCCGGGCTGCACATTCCCCTCCCAATCTACCGATACAAGGCAAACGCCTCGGGGTTTTTTTTAAAGTTAATTTTAAACGATAGATGAAGGAAAACCCTACTCAAGAATTTTACCGGTTAAGAGAGATTTCCGGATATTTGGGTGCCGGTTAATAAAGAGTTTCCTGTATTCTGTTAGGGTAACTACGGTTATGATTTATTGTTACTTACAAATTATTATATGACATTAATGTACCACATTATGATGCAACGTGTTTTATCACTGGGCTATCGCTCACAATGCTTGCATTGAATTGAGTCAAATGTAAACCATTGTTTACAACAGCATAGTTAGTAGTTGTACAATAAGCTGAGAAAATGAAACAAGTCTTTTTAACCAACTAAGGTATTTATTGTAATTCATACAAGTTAAATATTTCCATCTGTACATTGACATTCCTTTTTCAACAGCTAATATTAACTTGCATCTATTATATCTTGGATAGCTCGTGAGCTAATTAATATAATTTATTCGATGTGCACCCCTATTAGTCTTACCTTTGATAACAAGCTAGTATTAGACATTTCTATAATTTAATTGAATGAATATAAATACATATAAATTTCCAAACTAAAAATGATACTAAAGCAAAATACTGCGGATGCTGGAAATCTGAAATAAAAACAGAAAATGCTGGAAATACTCAGCAGGTCAGGCAGCATCTGTGGAGAGAGAGAGAAACAGAGTTAACGTGTCAGGTCAATGACCCTTCATCGAAAGGGCATCGACCTGAAACGTTATCTCTGTTTCTCTCTCCACAGATGCTGCCTGACCTGTTGAGTATTTCCAGCATTTTCTGTTTTTATTAAAAATGATACTGATTGATGTTTCAGAGGATCATGCAGTCACACTGTTGGGTGCTAATTTGCTATTATAACTTTGAGTGAAATTCAATCCAGTGTTAATGTGCAATACAGCGTAAAATGTATTTACTAAGGAATGGTTGAAGGGAACAGTTGAAGCTATGAAGTTATAGTTTTGTGTCTGATTACTCTTGCCGTTGGCAAAGCAATGCCAACACATGGATTCTTTGTAAAATCATTAGTGAAATATTTTGATCTATATTCGGAACATGAACAAACTTGACATTATTTTGAATAATCTGCTGAAAATTTTCAAAAACAGCTATGCCATTGGGATCAGTAATATTTTATGAAGTCTCTTAATGCTATGGCCCGTAATTTCCTAAAACAGCATAACCAGCAAGTTACACTGAAATTTGTGGTGATCTTCCTGTTGATGAGTTAGGTCAAAATTTCCTGAGAATTTCATTGGCATATGTCAGAACATAAAAACTGGTGGAAAACAACGTAAACAATCGGGCCCCGAGGAAAGTGCTGAACCTATGCCCTCTTTATGTGTGAAAATTAAAGTTTGAAGCCATGAAGTCATCATTTCTGCACATTCGACACTCATACCTAACATTCATAGCTTCACCTCACCCTCATATATTTAGCACTGCTGCAAGCCTCACACCCACATCTCACAGCTTGCACACACTGCCAGCTATTCAACCATGACAGCCACATCACCCAAACAGATTGCACCACACTAAATTGGACGCGGGGATCAGGATGCGTGATTAACCTGTGCTCGTTGATTGGAATGCAGGCAGCACGCCAACTTCATGCTGCCTGTTCGTTAACATGATTTCAGCATCCAGCCAGCGCTAACTGCGCTGTTCCTTGGCTGGGTGCATCAGCAGGGGGCCAACGTGCTAACTTGCTGGCACCAGTTAAAGCTAGCCTGCTGTGCTTAAAGCTAGCCTGCACCTCTTAAAGGGGATGTGCATTGTGACAGGGGCAGGTGCTGGGAGTCATGCAGGAAGTGAATCTGACCTGGGAAACAGTGAGGAATGGCACAACATGAGCGAGAGCAGGCTTCAAGGTTTTCGGACACTGCACTGGAGGCCTTGGTGGAGGAGGTGGAAAGTAGGAGAGATGTCCTGTATCCACAGTGGGCCGGGAGGCCCTCAAGACACACGGTCAGAAGGCAGTGGGAGCAGATAGCCATGGAGGTCAATGCCAGGAGTCAAGCCCAGAGAAACTGGATGCAGTGCCAGAAGAAGTTCAATGACCTCACACAAGTGGTTAAGGTGAGTGAATGTATCTTCAAATGCCATATCCTATCAACTGCACCACTAGTCTCAGCCACTGCTCAATTCACCACAACCCCATCACTCACCTACTCACAATCTTTATCAATCAGGACTCATACATAACATTCATAGCTTCACCGCACCCTCACACACTTAGCACAGCTGCAAGTCTCACACCCACATCTCAGCTTGCACACACTGCCAGCTGTTCAACCATGACCACCACATCACCCAAACATCATTGGGATGGCCATTGCTGAGGCCGTGGCCAATGGCAGGGCTGAAATTATCGAAGATGACGGTATCCTTATTGCCTTATCCTCCTTCTCATATCCTACTTACCCCTCATCCCACAATCTCTTCCGATTTAAAAGCTGCAGGTGGTGTAAACATGCACCTCTTACTCACCCCCCCCCCCCCCCCCCCCCCGTCCCCCATCCGTCACCACAACTTTATCCTTGTGCTCTTCTCCTTTCAGATACCCAAGAACTGCAACCTGGCCAGGCAGTGGTGGAAGAGCAAGAAGACAGTAATGATGAAGACACACCGTCACTCAATTTTACACTCACAGCCATCAGCTCAGATACTGACACTGCGGGTAATTTAGAGGATAGCATAGAGGCGGGATCTGCACGTAGTGAGACACCGGGCACGAGTGTCCTGCAGCCACATCAGGGGGCAAGGATAGCGCAGGTGCCAGCTTGCTGGAGGGTGAGGTCGCACACGAGTATTGCTGCAGAGGACTCAGATGAGGACTTCGATGGGGTGGGCTACAGAAGAAGGCTGATGGGTATGCACAATGAAATGCTTGGTGCATTGGGAAGCCTGACAGAAAGCCTGTGTGCAATGTCAAGGACCACGGAGGAGTCCAGCACCAATTTGGCACAGGGCTTTGCGCAGAGCTTGGAGCCCATCCTTTCCAGCGTGGAAGGGGTGGGCAGATCCATTAGCACACTCTTGGACTCAACCATGATGCAGCATCTGCTGGCCGATGTCTCAGCTTCCATTGCAGCACAAGCAGCTTCCACCCAATGTCTGAGTGCTGCGGTGGAAGCTCAGACTGCTGTCATGCAAGGTCAGCAGGCTGCCATCATAGCCGTGGACTACAGTGTTCAAAGGGTCTTGCAGGATGCCATAGCACTCCAATAATCTGTCTTCCAACAGATGGTTAGGATTGCTGAGGCGCCACCCTGGGGGAGTGGCAGTGGCTCCGTGGAGGATGAACCTGCTGTCCTCTCTCAGGATGACAGCATTCGTCCTCCCACCACTGCCACACCACCAGTGCCCTTGCTGTTGCCTGTCAGCCAACCAGCCCAGACTGCTGCCGCCTATGCCAAGATGGTGCAGTCAGCAGCTGAGCCTTCTAGGCTCAAAGCTGCTCGAGGTCCTCCTCCAAGGCCATCTTTAGTGACCTCCAATGAAAGCCAGAAACCGTACTGCAGCCACTGGGTTAGCACTGTGTAGGAGCACTAGGACAGGCAAAGGCACACAGAAGAAAGGCACTAAGGGAATGTACAAGGGTGATTATTTTACTCTTGTATGCAATATGGCATGAATTGATTTATAAATTTGGTTTTGAATGTTTATTTTGTGGTGGCTTTTATTTTTGCATTGTGGTCAAGAGGACACTGTGATGGTCAGTGAGAGAGGGAAGGTAAGGTGTGGGATTGTTGGTGAATGGGGAATTGGGGTTAAGGTTACTGGTATTGCAGTTGGATGAGTTCTTCATGAACAGCCAGAAAGGGGCTGCCTATGTTGCCTCCTCTATGTTGCCTCCTCCCTTTCTCTTCCACCTCCTCTTCTTCCTCCTCCTTGTCCTCCTCTTCCTGCTCCTCAGCTGCTGGCCATCTAGCTGGTGGCAAGGGCTGTGCCCTCATGATGGCGAGGTTGTGCAGCATGCAGCAGACAAATCATGACCCCCGCTGTGTACTCCAGAGCAGTCCAGGCAGCGGAAGCGTTGTTTTAACACGCCAGTGGTCTGCTCTATCACATTTCGTGTGGGAGCATGGCTTTCATTGTATGCATGCTGCGCACGTGTGCATAGGTTGCGCACCAGAGACATGAGCCATGTCGTCAGCAGATAGCTGTTGTCGCCCAGTAACCACCCTTTAGTGGCTGAAATGCAGCTGGCACAGTGGACTGCCGCAGAATGAAGGCATCATGACTGCTGCCAGGATTACGGGCATTGGCCTGCATGATTCGCTGCCTATGGTCACACACCAGCCGGACGTTGAACGAGTGGAATCCCTTTCGGTTCCGGTAGATGGCAGATTTGACAAATGGTGGCCGCAAAGCCAAGTGTTTGCAGTCAATGGCACCCTGCACCATGAGGAAGCCTGAAATCCTAGTGTAGCCACGTGCTCGCTCCGCCTGCTAGTCTCTGACAAGAGAGAATGAAATGTATTCAGCTCTCTTGGAATAGAGAGCCTCAGTGACTTCCCTTATGCAACAGTGGACAGAAAACTGCGAGATGTTGCAACTATCTCCAGTTCCAGACTTGAAGGAGCCAGGCGCATAAAAGTTCATCGCCACGGTCACCTTCACAGCCACTGCTCTGAGGTTGCCGTTGTGGCTGCAGCAGGTGGCTGATTTCAGTGAGGACGTCCTTATTGAAGCACAGACGGCTCACACATTGTTCCTCGCTGAACACCCTGGGTGGATATGGCCTCCTGCTGAGAGCCCTTCTCCCGCTCCTCCTCATCCTTCTTCTAGCTGCTTGTCCGGCTCTGCAGGTCTCTTTTCATTCTCCAAGGCATCCTGTATTTCAAGGGAAATTCCCACTTGTGCACCCATGTCTGTCAGCAAGTGGTTTGTGCAGAAGCCTTGAAGTCAGCAAAAAGTCCTTCAGCACCTGCTACACCACTCCCTGTAGACTTCTGCAACTTGAAACAACTATAGAAAGCACCAAACACTAGTAGAATCATAGCAACAGTCAGAAGAAATCAACCAGCAACTAACCTGTAAGTAGTTGATTATCCTTTTAAATAGCGCTGGTGGGGGGTCCTTCCTGCTGCTGAACATGTGTTCAGCTGTGCGAGGTTCAGAGAGGGCGTTAGCTGGAGCACTGAGCTCAAAAATGGCAGTGCTGGCATCAAATCACTGTTGCATGCTGATTGACGTCATGATCTGTCTGCTCTGCATACTTCCGGTGGACGTTCACTGCACGCGCGCTAACGCCTGTGCCAATATGGCGTCCGGCCGACTTACCCCATAAGTGTGTGCGCGTGCCGCAGACACCATTTTGGAGCTCTAAGGGTACTCATAGTGCCCACAAATGGATGCTAATGATCCCAATTTTGCACCCCGCATGTTTAAGAAAATGCGCTCATGGAAGTTTTTCAATTTTTATCGGAAATAATTCTGGTGCTATAACATTGCATTCAATGATACAGAAAAAGTATTTTAGGTCTCAGTGAGGAGAATTTTTTAAAAATTGCTTAAAAAAATTGTCGTAAAACATCAGAAACTTTGGATCTCGTTGCACCTAAAATTTTAAACGTTAATTTAAAGCATGGCAAGGCAGAGCTATTTTAATGTGTGATGGAGGGTTTCGGCTGAGGTTTTGTGGAAATTCACACAAAAGATGAAAGAAATTTGTGTGCAGCGTAAAAACAGATGTAACTGACTTACACCCAAATTTCCTCAATGCTTTGTGCCAAAATTCAGCATTACTCCATACTTACGTCATTGCTTCAGCAGAAGTTTACAGGAAATTCCAGGTCTATATTTAGCAAACTAACTTTTAGGGTATTTAAAAAAAAATCATTCTCGGGATGTGGGCATCATTAGCAAGACCAGCATTTATTGCCCATTCCCGATTGCCCTTGAGAAGGTAGTAGTGAGCCTTCTTCTTGAATCGCTGCAGTCCATGTAGTGAAGATACTCCCATATTGCTGTTGAGTAGCGTGTTCCAGGATTTCGACCCAGCGACGATGAAAGAATGGTGATATATGCCCAAGCCACGATGGTGTGGGACTTAGAGGGGAACTTGGAGGTGATGGTGTTCCCATGGAACTGCTGGCCTTGTCCTGCTAGGTGGTGGAGGTTGCAGTTTTGGGAGGTGCTGTCAAACAAGTCTTGACGAGTTGCTGCAATGCATTCGGTTGATAGTACACACTGCAGCCATGGTGTGCTGGTGGTGGAAAGAGTGGATGTTTAAGATGGTGGATGGGCTGCCAATCACCTGGACTTCTTTTTCCTGGATGGTGTTGAGCTTCTTGAGTTTTGTTGCAGCTGTGCCCATCCAGGCAAGTGGAGAGTTTTCCATCACACTCCTGGCTTGTAAAATCACTAACACTGAATACTGACACTTGCTGTAAGTATACTTTGTGGAAATGTATATTTTTTTGCTGCAACATATAGTAATAGATCGATCACATATATTGTAACAGCAAATATTTAATTCATGAGGAACTAAGTGCTTTTTAAATGCTGCCTTCAGGACAAGCTTGTCTGATTTTGTTAAATTCTTTTGTAACGAAAGACCTTTGGTTATATAGTCCACCACTATTCTTTTAGTCATAAAGTAATGTGGCATTTTAAGCAGACTTCCTAATTATATTTCCATGACGCTACTTTTCTTAAATTGCTTGTTAATTTATGTAACTGGTTGAGAATATTGATGGTTGTGAATCCTTTACTGTTAAGAGAAAAATGATACTATCACATGAATGCCATTGTCAGCGTTCGCCATCATTACCCCTCTTAAACTGGCCGCAACTTCAGGATTTAGCGCATGCGTATCTAAGCGCTAAAATCCTGAAGTTGCGGTCAGTCACTGCTCCGACACTGGCTGCACTGTGTACCCCCCTCATAGCCGGCAATCAATGTAATCCGTGAAATCAGTGGAACTGATGAAAACGTGGACGTTTCCACGCTAATATCGCTTTTAAATACCCCATTAACTGTTAAGCCTTGTTGGAATAGGTGTAACATTGGGGGGTTTAACAGCGTATTGACTGCTAAACAAATGATCTGGCCCTCAAAAACTAATTTTTATATTTGTGGAATGTCAAATTTCTCCATTATGATAAAAAAAATTAAAATTTAAAAAAAACTTTAAAGTTTGTTCATGATATTGCAGCTTCTACCTTATCCCCATGTGAAAGTCCCAATCTTTATTTCGCTCTCTAACATTCTTAAAAAGTGAGGATTAAAGCTGGTTTTCATTTCCTGGTTTGCTGTCTGTGAGAATTCTTCAATGTGATTGGCTGTTTAGACAGCTTGTTGATGTCACTGCAGCTCTTCGCTGGGAATCCCTATTACAGAGCGCTACAATCAATTGCATGTCGAGAAAGGCTCTTTCTCATGTCTCTCCACAGAGATCGCGAGATCCCTTTGTCAGCTTTCTTCGAGCCTGCAGCGAGTGCCTTTGCTTGGCCGCTGACCACAAATTATGGGCCATTAATTATTTGTCTCTCCAATCTTTGTCTATTTTTCTCTCCTTAAATTTAATCCACAAATATATTTACATCGTTTCCTACAACTCTCAGCAATTCTCAGTGTCCAACTAATAATCTGGGCAGGAAGTCTGTGTTTATGGATTTTACTGGGATTGGATGGTACTTTAAGAATAGAAGACATAGGAGCAGGAGTAGGTCATCAGCCCCTCGAACCTGCTCCGCCATTTAATAAGATAATGGCTGATCATCTACTTCAACTCCACTTTCCCGCCCTATCCCCATTCGAGTTCAAAGGAAGTCCAGATTGTTGGAATGAAAGTCTCCTCGCTTTGCAGGTTCCTGCGTAAAACTGAGTTTGAGCAGTCTTAACCCAGTTTAAATTGGATGTAAGAGCACATTGCTTGGTTTGTATCTCTCCCATGTTGCCATGAGTAAACACTGCGTATTAATCTCGGATACACCAGTGATCCCAAGCAGCCAATTCCAGTACATTCGATTGACCTTGTTTCGTTTAATTTTTAGTTTTGCTTCACAGTATTTATCGTTTTTTAAAAAGGAGGAATGTGAAGAATGAGATGGGAATGGTAATAAGGTTGTAAGGTCGTACCACAGGAGAAGAGAAAATCTGAAGGAAAGTTGCACTTTCCTCCTCCTAATGGATTTAGTGCAGCATTGGCAAAGGTCTTGGGGAAAATCACTTGTCTGCCCTCTGGGCTGCAGTGTAGTCTGTAGGTAATGTGTGACCCAGGGAGATTTGGAGAACTCGGAAATTGCTGAAAGGTTTTGATACTTCTTGAAAAAGAAATGTAAAAAAAACTGGCATTAGAGGTGACACAGTGGGATTCAGTAGTTCACTGAAAATCCCACTAAGGGATGTCTAGCAGTTAACTATTCGAGTCCATGGGGCATACGAGCCATGCAGTCCTGACTCACTTGGTCAAAGGGTTTTTCTTGGCAAAATAATTAAATTTTGTTAATATCTTGGTATATCACACAGAAAAACTATTTTCACAGGTTAATTTCAGTTACAGGACCATTGCTCTTTTTGATATATCTTAATGGCCTGGACTTGGGTCTCCAAGGCACAATTTCAAAGTTTGCAGATGATACAAAACTCAGAAATGTAGTAAACAATTGAGAAGGATAATAACAGACTTTAGGAGGACATAGACAGGCTGGTGAATGGGCAGACACGTGGCAGATGAAATTTAGCACAGAGAAGTGTGAAGTGATACATTTTGGTAGGAAGAATGAGAAGAGGCAATAGGAACTAAATGGTATAATTTTAAAGGAGGTACAGGAACAGAGAGACCTGAGGGTGTATGTACACAAATCTTTGAAGGTGGCAGGACAAGTTAAGAAGGCTGTTAAAACAGCAGATGGGATCCTTGGCTTTATTAAGAGAGGCATAGGGTTGGATTTTGCCATTGGGGGCGGGCTGGGGCGTGTCAGGTGGTTTTCGTGTCAGGACCCCGACTCCGATGTGAAGTGGGAAAAAAGTGTGATTTTGCCCTAATTGGGCACTTGATTTCCAGCGTGTGGAAACCCCTGGCCCAATGAGTCTTTTCAGACAGAAAGTCGCCTCCGATGACGTCATCAATGCTGCTGGATTTAAGGCCTGCAAGCAGCTTTGTTTCTTCTGGAGACTTTAAACTTTATGCCCATTGTTGTGATCGCTTCATTCAGCAACTATGTCCACCAGTATGCCAAAGTGTGCTCCAAGATTCGATGAGGCCTCCCTCCAGGCTCTGGTGGAGGGAGCAAGACAAAATAAGGAGGTGCTCTTCCCTTCCTCAGGGAGGGAAAAGCCTCCCCAGCAGACTAAAGCTGCGTGCTACAAGTAGCCCAGGAGGTCAACTGAATCTCTATTTGCCGCAGAACCTGGCTGCAGTGCAGGAAGAGGTTTCATGACCTTCTCCGCACAGGAAAAGTGAGTATGACTTTCCCATCACCCTCAATCTGATCCCCATCACCTTTCCTCACCAGCACTCTGCTTTACCAACCTCTTCCTCCACATCCCACTTGACACTTACATCCCTGCACCCTTACCCATTCCCCCTCTCTCTATGGTCACATTCACTTAACTATTCGACCATGCAGCCCTCACAATCCCTATCACTGTGATGCAATGACAACAACTTACAACACACAGGGAGGGCCCTTTGTCTCCTTCTAAGCATCTATGCTATGTATTCTCTACACTCACTCCTTCATTCTCACTCAAACTCCACTTGTGTTCCTCATTGCAGGAAAAGAGAGCCCACAATAAGAGGGAAAGAGCCATGACAGGAGGAGGGCTACCCTCAGTAGCCCAGCTCACCACCTTGGAGGAGGCGGCCCTGGAAATCGCCGGTGTTGAGGACGATTCGCAAATGGGGGATGGTCAGACGGGCGCATCGCAGCAAGCTGGTGACAGAATAGTTTGGCATCTCTCTCATTGACATTGCATGAGTCACTGATAATGAATCTGATGCTCTAACAGATTGACTTATGATCATCTGCACAATTCAATGTGCATGCAACCTTTACCTCACATCTCTAACTCTTTCCTTTACTCCCTCACAGGACCATCGAGAGCCCCTGTCCCCACTGTCCAGGAGGAACAGCCTGAGCCTCAAGACTGCTCAGAGGAAGCTACAACCTCTGAGGGCGCAGTGTCAGCAGAATTCAGCACACCCAGCACCAGTGCAGATACACACACCTCGGTGGGACCTTCGCGAGATAGAGTAGTGTTGTCACCTGGTGTATCACAGCTCACAAGTGAGCATCAGCAGATGGTGGAGACAGGGACAGCAGTGGAGGGTCCTTGTCGGAGGGCACAGGACTCTGCCAGCTCGGCTCAGCTGCATGTCGACCCTGTGCCTCCGCATCCATCCAGAAGGAGAGCGGTGCTGGAACTCCAAGAACAGGTGCAGGAGTCTCTGGCAGGTTTTGTCTTCAGGGTCGCTGCGAGTGTGGAGCAAATGGAGGAGTCCATCGTGAACATGAGCAGAGCCTTTGTGGAGGGATTGGTGCATGAACGCATCACCATGGAAAGGATGGCAACCACCGTGGAAAGGATGGCTACGTTAGAGGAGAGGATGGCTATGGCCATGGTGGAGCTAAGTCGCCAGAGTCATTGTTCAGAATAGACTGACATCTCTTGAGGAGCGATGGTCAGCTATTGAGCATAGAAACCAGGCCTCCATGGAAGTCCTCTGGAGTAGGACTTCCAGTGCAGAAACGGGTCCTCATGGCCCCCCTGAAGTGCAGCAAGATGCTGTCAAGCCACTTGCTAGCTCTGAAGTGGGGCTGACCCATGAGAGGGATGTTGGTGGCAGACAACAAGGAAGTGGGGGCTCCTCTCCAAGCGCTCACACGACCATGCCACTGCAAAACCCTCGGTCAGAGCCCCACCAGAGTTCTCACCCAACTGAGATGGGCGTCTCATCCCCTGCACAGCCGCAGGAGCAGCAGACTGTTGCTGAGCCCTCACAGGTTCGCAACTCCAGAGGACGGCCGCCAAAGATGTCGAGACAGGAGCAGCAAGAAAGTGAGCAAGGGGTCTCCACACCTGCTGAAGTCACAGGGGAAGCACCACGTAGGAGCATGCGTAAGAGGAAGATAATGCACAAGTAGTCACAAGGGTAGTCACTTGGGTGTTATGCTGTGTTTATTTTTAAAATGCCATCAGTTGCTTGTTGTGATAAAAAATTCTGATGGTAAACTGTTGAAGTTGTGGCCTGTGTCATTTCGCAAATGGGACTTCCACATTGAGGGCTTAGAGCGACTTGCAATTGTCAGTATGGTGATCAGAGTGATAGGAATCCGTAGGTTCTTGTCCATTGTCGATGTGCTGGTAAGAAGGTGTGAGGCAAAAGTGTTTGATTGTGCAGGCTAAGCAAATCTGGCCAACATGAGTGCGTCCCTTGCATCCCGGGCAGCAATGTGGTCGCGCGCTGGCGCCTTCTGGCCTGTGCAGCTTCAGGTGGGTGACTAGCAGCTTGGCGCTCCTGTTGTTGCTGCTGCTGTTGGTGCTGCTGTTGTTCTTGGTTCTGCTGCTGCCGCGGCTGGTCTTCGTCCGAATCTGATGTCCAGGAGGAAAGGAAATAAATGGTTCTCATGCTTCTGGTATTTGCCTCAGTTGAGGAAGCACTCAGTCAAGGTGGGGAGAGGGGTTTCCCAGGAGGTCACACTGGAGATGGGTGTCAGGCTCCAAACTTCCACAACAATGAGTAGGCCTGCTAAAAGTTCCCCCAGACCTGAGACAACAAAGTTCTGCCACCTGCAAATGATGATTGGTGAAAACTCCTTTTTAATGGTGGAGCTGCAGCTGTTAGTAAGCAGTCCACTTGTGAGGCCGCGATGATTAACTGGTGTGTTCCAGAGGAGACGTGCAGGACGGGGGAAATGTGTTAAAGTCAGAAAGGCCTCTCAAAATGGGATTATAGAGGCAATTAGGTATTTGTTAAGGGCCTTAAGGGCCTATCCCGCCTCTTGGAGGCGGGATGGAAATGGGGTTTGAAACCCCAATCCTGGGAAAATTGCTCGGAGGCGGGCTAGAGGCGGGATCGGAGCCGCCCGCCAGTTTTTGCAATTTTAACACCACACGCCTCCAATCCCGCCTCCTCGGGCCTGGCAAAATCGAGCTCATAGAGTACAAAAGCAGGGAAGTTATGCTAAACCTTTATAAAACACTGGTTAGGCCTCAGCTGGAGTATTGTGTTCAATTCTGGGCACCACACTTCAGGAAGAATATCGAGGCCTTGGAGAGGGTGCAGAAGAGATTTATTAGAATGGTACCAGGAATGAGGGACTTCAGCATTGTGGTGAGACTGGAGAAGCTGGGATTGTTCTCCTTAGAGCAGGGAAGGTTAAGAGGAGTTTTGAGAGAGATGTTCAAAATCATGAATGATTTTGGTAGAGTAAATGAGGAGAAACTGTTTCCAGTGGCAGAAGGGTCAGTAACCAGAGGACACAGTTTTAAGGAGATTGGCAAAAGAACCAGAGGCGACATGAGGAAACATTTTTTACACAGCAAGTTGTGATCTGGAATGCACTGCCTGAAAGGGAGGTGGAAGCAGATTCAGTGTAACTTTCAAAAGAGACTTGGATAAATACTTGAAGAGAAATAAATTGCAGGGCTATGGGGAAAGAGCAGGGGAGTGGGATTAATTGGATAGCTCTACCAAAGAGCCGGCACAGGCGCGGGTGGGTCAAATGGCGGCCTTCTGTGCTGTACCATTCTATGATTCTATATTTTAAATTATGAGACAGGATACTCATTTTATTGTCAAGGAATTGCATAAGGTTATTGCATGCTGCCCACAAGCTTACAATACCATGGAGTGTCTCATTAAGCTGGCTGGTTGAGATCTAGTTGTGGCAACAAGTTGCAGTTTAAAAATGGTTTAATCTTTCCCCCACCAAGTAAATCATACATGTGGTGTTCTAGGGCTAAGGTGCCTGGTTCAGCATTGGAGGTGAAGCTTGATCCTGCATCTCACCCACGTTATACCTGTGAAATTATGAAACTGGCACTTTGTGTAAAAAAAAATAGAAAAATGTTCCTTTGACCAGCCCTGCCATACCTCACCTTTATGGGCACATAATTCACGTCTCACAAAACAAAACAAAATCAATAAAGAAAGAATTTGTATGTGAAAATGGTACTCAAAATGAACACTGTAAATGTTGACTCCAGCCTCTCATTGAAAACAGACCTGTGACTCATAACGGTGAAATTGAAAATGAGATTCAATCCTTTCAATAGTTGTGTCTCTTTTTGCAGTGGAAATATTATCTGTGAGCATTTTTTTCACTTATTCATGAACCATGATATTGGAACATAATGATTGCATTTCCATCAGACTCTACATGATGGTTGAAATAATATGCAGTTTGTTGCATAGTTCTAAAATAATTGCTGCCACTGGAGAAAACTACGCACACTGCTTTTTGGAGCAAGTATAAATGCTGTGGGGCAAAATTATAAATTAAACTGAACAGCAAGATCAAGAGGATGCATTGAAAATGGCTGCTTCACATCACTGGTGTATTCTTCATCAACACCTGTATTTCTGGTAGTCAGTGCTCTTGGCTATATTTTACTTGTGGGAAAAGTTTCTGCTTTTGAGTTTATTTTGACTTTCATGAGCTGTTTGTAGTTTTCTTTCCTTTTTTAATTAAAGCTGCATTAATAAATTACCTTTTCCTGATTAAGTAGTACATTGATTCTACAGCACAGAAACAAACCATTTGATCCAACTGGTCTATGCCAGCATTTATGCTCCACACGAGCCTCTTCCCATCCCTCTTTATTTAACCCTATCTGTATTTCCTTCCAATCCTTTCTCCCTCATGTGCTTATCTAGTTTCCCCTTAAGTGCATCTATACTATTCGCCTCAACTACTCCCTATGGTAGTGAGTTCCACATTCTTACTACTCTTTGGGTAAAGAAGTTTCTCCTGAATTCCCTATTGAATTTATTGGTGACTATCTTATATTTATGGCCCCTAGTTTTGGTCTCCCCATAAGCGGAAATGATGGGAGTGATTTTAACCCTACTCGCTCAGCAGAAACCTGGCGGGTGGGCGGTTAAAATTGCCCTGGCTCTTACCTGTCCAAAAGCTGCCATGATCGTAACATCTGCAATTTTAACCTGCTCTCCTGAGCAGGCAGCATGGACACGCGCCCGGAGCCAACAGGGTCCTTCTTTACATATGCATGTTGCGGCCCGATGACATCATTGAGACCCGACTGTAATTTTAACTCAGGCCTGAGCAGGGAATCCACCTGGAGTTAAAATCGGGGTTGATTCTCTATGTCTAACCTATAAATCCTTTCATCTTTTTAATTGGGTCACCCCTCAGCCTTCTCTTTTCTAGATTAAATATTAAAATATATTTTTTTAATAAAAGATTAAGGGGGAAAAATTCAGCTGCTTGCGCCTCCCGTTAGCGCCTTAAGAGGGCGCTAATGGGGCGTAAAGCAGCTAACGCCCGGGCGCAGCGCCGCCCACGCCTCCCGAAAAATTCAGCGGGAGGTTAGCGGCGGCGGCAGCCGGTAGCGCCCTGTGGCGCTGCGCCGCCGGCGATGACGTCATCGCCGTGCGCAGCACCCCGCTCACGCTCCAGCCGCGATCTTCAGTCGCGCCCCCTGATTTACCGCCAGACGCTTTGTCCGACGGGTTCAGGGAGGCGTACGTGCGGCCGGGGCGGCGATATTTAAAGGGGAGGTGGCAGGCGGCCATTTTTGTTGCTGGCCGCCTGCCAGCACCTGCCCCCGTTGCTGTCCCCGGCCCCCGTGAAGCCCCCCCACCGTGAAGTGCCGGCTGCGCTCCAAGAGCCCGGCACTTCTCTTGAGTGCCGGGCTCTTTTGCCGGCACTCCCGATCCCTGGGGGCCCAGCTGGGCCCCGGTTCGCGCTGCGCAGGGTCCCTCCCCTTTAAGAAGGGGAGGAAGGCCTGCAATACCACGGCGCGACGTGCCGCAGCGCCTGGCGCTGCGGCACGTAGCGCCAGGATATTCCCTCGCAGCGCCCCAAGAGGGATGTGGGGTGCTTCCAGTGGCGCCCCGCTTCCCTCTTGGGGCGCAACCACTGAAGTTCCGGCGCGGGGCCGCTAATTTTTTCGGGGCGCTAAAAGTCGTGCCCCGGCGAGGTTAGCGCCCCAAATGGGGCGCGACTCAATTTTTACCCCTAAATAACTTTTAAAAGTTTCTTGTTTTATTTTGTAAAGTAATTTTATCTGGTTAAAGTTGCAATTTTATTAACAAGACAGACAAATAAAATCTGGAAGTAACCAAATGATCCACTGCACTCATGACACTGAAACATTCATGCTTCTTTTCATATGTACTATTAGCCATTGTGTATTTTGTGCTTGCAACCCTAGATGTCTTTCAACTTCATCCTTAGCTATTTTAACACAATTGTTTGTTCCTTTGTACATTACGATTGTTCATATTAAATTTAATTGTTCTTACAATTTACATAAATTGTGCAACTCATTTTGTAGTTCCCAAGCTGTATCCTCAGATTCAACAAATTTCATAATTAGCAACAGTTCAATTTATTGTTTGGTCTGTGAATGCGGAATGCTATTTTATTTCTTTTAGCATCATGCCCAAAACAAATACTTTCACCTCAATGCTTCATGTGAGTACTGTAGAGTTTTGATGGGTGATAGACTTGACTATTCCAACGCTCTCCTGGTCGGCCTCCCACCTTCCACCCTCCCATAAACTTTAACTCATCCAAAACTCTGTTGCCAGTATCCTGACTCGCATAAGTCCCGTTCACCCATCACCACTGTGCTTGCTGACCTACATTGGTTCCCGGTCCAGCAATGCCTCGATTTAAAAATTCTCATCCTTGTTTTCAAATCCCTCCATGGCCTCGCCCCTCCCTATTTCTGGAACCTCCTCCAGCCCTACAACCCTCCGAGATCTCTGCGCTCCTCCAATTTTGGCCTTTTGCGCATTCCCGAGTTTAATCGCTCCACCATTGACAGCCGTGCCTTCCGCTGCCTAGGCCATAGGCTTGATTTCCCTCCCTAAACCTCTCCATCGCTCTACCTCTCCATCGCTCTACCTCTCTCTCCTCATTTACGTCGCTCCTGAAAATGTACCTCTTTGAACAAGCTTTTGGTCACCTGTCCTAATATCTCCTTATGAGGCGCAGTGTCAAATTTTGTTTGATAACGCTCCTGTGAAGTGCCTTGGGGCGTTTTACTATGTTAAAGGTGCAAGTTGTTGTTGTTGAAAGAGAATGACTAGTATTTTGAGGGTTATAGTGGCAAGTCGGAGGATGTGCTGTTTTATAACAAATGGAGCATTATATATAACATGCTGATCGCTTGTGGTATTGCTCATGGACAGACACTCTGGTGCAACGCTGAAATAGTGCTACATAGTCAGAAGTGCCGTCCTTTGAAGGTGACGCTAAACAGTGCAGTGAGGTTAGTTTTGGATTGCCCCAGCATAGAGCTCACACAGGCATGGTGGGTTTAATGGCTGATTTGAGAACCTCAAGGGGTTTTGAAACTTTATTCCTTTTGAACAGGGTAGTTCAGTATTCAAAGTAGTTTCATAATTTAGTGAAATTTGGGTTTTACTTCTTAATGAACTGTATTTATGGTTTATAGCCCGAGATATATAGCCTGCCAGTGTTATTTGTCCATTTATTATAGAGATCAGGAGATTGCTAGATGTCTTGTATTAATTTCCAGTGACCTTATCAGCAGCTTAAGGGGCTCATTGTTCACACCAGGTATACTACCACCTCAATTCTTTTGTGCACAAGATCACAATCCAGTTCATAGGAAGTGCAGACTTGAATGCAGCTTTGCGCTGGGTACCAGAACAAATGTTTGAAGAGTGTCTAAATCATAACTGCCTGTTTTGGTAGTTCAGGTGGACATTCCAGATCCCGTGGTACTATTCGATGGAAGAGCAGTGGCTTCTCCTAGTGACTTGCCAACATTCCTTACTTAGCCATTACCATCAAAATAAAGATAAACTGTTCTTTTCTATCAATGCTGTGTATGGGGTAGTGCTGGTGTAGAATTGCTGCCATGTTTGCCTACAACAGCACTGGACTTCAAAAATAAATAAGATTTATGTGAAGTGTTTTGAGATATTTCAACTTACATAAGAACATAAGAACATAAGAAATAGGAGCAGGAGTAGGCCAATCGGCCCCTCGAGCCTGCTCCGCCATTCAATAAGATCATGGCTGATCTGATCCTAACCGCCAATCTACTATCTATCACAGAACCATCTCCTGCATCTAACAGAATTGCACACACGAAATAGGAGCAGAATCAGGCTACACGGTCCCTGGGCCCGCTCCACTACCCACAGGGCCATGACCGATCCGAACCTAGACTCATGTCCAAATTCCTGCCCGCTCCCCGTAACCCTTAATGCCCTTTACTTCTAGGAAACTGTCTATTTCTGTTTTAAATTTATTTAATGATGTAGCTTCTACAGCTTTTTGTGGCAGCATATTCCATGGACCTACCACCCTCTGAGTGAAGTAGTTCCTCCTCATCTCAGTTTTGAAAGAGCAGCCCCTTATTCTAAGACTATGTCCCCTAGTTCTAGTCTCACCCGTCATCGGGAACATCCTCCCCGCATCCACCCGATCCAACCCCTTCACAATCTTATATGTTTCAATAAGATCGCCTCTCATTCTTCTGAACTCCAATGAGTAGAGTCCCAATCTACCCAACCTCTCCTCATATGACCACCCCCTCATCCCCGGGATTAACCGAGTGAACCTTTTTTGCACTGCCTCGAGAGCAAGGATGTCTTTCCTTAAGTAAGGACACCAAAACTGTATGCAGTATTCCAGGTGCGGTCTCACCAATACCTTGTACAACTGAAGCAATACCTCCCTATTTTTATATTCTATCCCCCTAGCAATGAAAGCCAACATTCCATTTGCCTTCTTAATCACTTGCTGCACCTGCATACTAACCTTTTGAGTTTCGTGCACCAGGACCCCCAGATCCCTTTGCACTTCAGTACTCTCCAGTTTCTTGCCATTAAGATAATAAATTGCTCTAGGATTTTTCCTGCCAAAGTGCATCACCTCACACTTTCCAGTGTTGTATTCCATCTGCCAAATCTCTGCCCACTTACTTAGCCTGTCTATGTCCCCTTGCAGGTTTTTTATGTCCTCCTCACTCACTACTTTCCCTCCCATCTTAGTATCATCTGCAAATTTTGATATGTTACACTTGATCCCTTCCTCCAAATCGTTAATATAGATTGTAAAGAGTTGGGGACCCAGCACTGACCCCTGTGGAACACCACTAGTTACTGATTGCCAGTCTGAGAATGAACCATTTATCCCAACTCTTTGCTTTCTGTTAGATAGCCAATCCTCTATCCATGCCAGAATATTACCCCCAATCCTGTACAGGTGCAATATAATTGCAAGATCGTCTCTCTAACTATTTCTCTGTTCCTTTCCTACTCTGGCTCTTTCTATGTATGTCTTTATGTTCCACAACCCTCTTTGATTGTTGATTGTCACACATTCTTTCCCTTGTAGCATTGGTATCTCTTCATTTGGTTCTTTATTCTCACTTTTTTCTGTATCACTCTCTTTATAAATAAGCCCCCCTCTGTATTCTCTCTTTTTTGTATGTGTCCTAACATCACTGTATGGCTGTCAAGTATGTTCCGTTACTGGTTTATTCCGTTTGTATGCCTTAACTTTATTTATTCCCAGGGTACCTAACAAGATGGCAGCCGACATGTAGCAGGTCAGAAGTGGGTACTAAGATCATGTGAGGACACTCTATGTGGTGCTGGTACAACACGCACAAGTTGGAGAGAAATTGGAGTATTCGAGCTGGGGGTTGAGGCTGGGAGGGAAAAGTTTAGTTGTGAGAAACTGTGTTTGATCTGTATTTCCAAAGATCCTAAATACTGTCAGAAAGCAACATATCCTTACACTTATTGGTGCATCTTAGTCCTTATTCTCATATTTCATGCCTTAAAGCTGCTGGTTAGAAAAAAAGCCTGAAAATTCTCCTTACAGTGTCCAAATGCCTTCATCCCTTTCTTTCTACCTTGCTCTTTGTATTGTACTGTTTCCCCATCTTTTCACCCTATGCTCTAATTGTACTCGTGGGATCTGTCATTGGTGATTTATTATGGATTCTGAGAAATCTGATAAATGCACCTATAAGGACTGTATTGGAGAAGTCACAGTAAAGAGTCATGCTGGCCATATTAAAAGTGCTGTCCCTTGTGTTTAGTGAAGGAAACATAATGGGGGTGTAAATCACGGAAACCACAAAGTGTTGGCAGCTAGATAATACGTTTTAGCTCTTTGCGTCAGATTTAGAAGAGAAGATGTGTGAGACACTGGAGGGTATGATCATTCACACCTTAAATCACCACTGAGAACAGCTAGTTCTGTGCTAATGCACCACCTACATTGTACATTTTTTAATGAGCAAAAAGCACTTCAGCAAAGTGAAAGATGTAACATACTTTCAGTTCTAACTAGATATGTTCTGTAGCTCCTTATTTTATCTTTGAGATTTTAAAGAGATTTATTCATAGGTGAACATAGATTCTATTTTTTTCATGAATATGCTTTTTAATAGTAGGGTGGTGTTACTTTTACATTTCATTATAAACAGTCAAACTTTGCTATTCATTTATAGGTCTACAGAATCCCACTCAAAGCTGTCAAACCATGGTAACTATCATTATTACCTTGCAATGTGTGTAGTGCATTGTTCTCTGGCACATACATAGCCAAGAAGATCTGAGCTTAGACTGAAGAGAACATTTGCGTGACATTTTTACAATAAAAATGTTTGAGTAGGAAATGAAAAATATCACATTATCATTGTATGGTACGTGAATTGTTAGTTGTTCCACCATTGAGGTTGTTGATGACTTATAATGAAAATTCTATTTGTACATGTTCATAGTGGTGGTGTTGAAGAGCAAAGTTGGGCATAGGGATAGGGGAAAATGTGTTGGAATCTACTATTGTGCAGTCCTGAGATCGGCAGCTGATGTTGTGAAGTAACTGAAATATATAAAATGTTGTTGCTGTATTTCAAGACAACTCAAAACAATACAAAGCAAATGTTGCAAATCTTTATTTGACACTTTGATTATAATTAACAGTTCTTGAGTAATTGATCTTGGAAATTGTGCCCTTTTGGCAATGATTAATGCGAGCGTAATATTTTATCATTTTTTGATTAGCATTTTTAGCCTTTAGTTAAATAGTCAATTATTTGCCTTGCAATGCATGCCATTTTATTACCAGTAGCTTCTTTCACCTAATGCGATGAGAGCCTTCAAGGCAAACTAGGCAGACACTTTATGTCAACTAAATATTCAAAATCTTGCTCTCTCATTCTATTTGATCTTGTATTAATCTGTAAATGACCGTAGTGGAATATTTTAGCATCCCATTAATAAAACAAGATTGCATTTCTCCATTTGCTTCAGTATATCTAATACCACAGTTTATATCTTGTTTATGGTGGAACCAATGATATTTTAATACTAGCAGATCTCTCGCGTTACTCACAGTATGTTGGAAAGTATGCTGATTTTTGATGCTGAGAACCGTGTGTAGGCCAATGAACACACAAAGTATTATTCTGCTGCTAAGGTGTTGCTGGCAGATTCCTGTAAGACCACAAAGCCTAATGGTTGCACCCTGAAGTTGGTTAGGGCGAAGTTTGTGTGTAGATTGGCAAGTGCTTGTAAATTGTCAGTTCCTTCCCTTGTGGTTATCAAGATCTGAAGAAACTAATAGAAAATCACTGGTATACTTTCTCTATTTTTAATATTTTTTAAAACATACTACTTGGTGATTGATATGTTTCCTATCCAGTTGTGATTTATTTTAGTCTTATAACATTTGAGCCAAACAGGTACAAGTGATACACAGACAATGCATGTACGACATTTTCAAGTGTGATTGATGCACTGGGATGCAAGACAATATAGATTTTTCAAGGTGTTATTTACAATCTGAACTTTTTATGATTGGCTCTTCTGATGAATGATTATGTTTAGCATTTATATTGGTTCTTATATTAGTCATCATCTCCTTGTTCTGTGCAGAAGAATTCTTTGTAGACAGAAGTGGTTATGTTATGAAAATATCTAGTTTTTCTCTAAAATATTAAATGGAGGCACATTAATGAATATAAACAGTAGCATGGAACAGGCAATATTTGTCTTACGGTTTAAGATGCTGTTTTTATAGTTGTACTGTCTTTAGGATTTTGTGTTGCACATTAACATAAGAACATAAGAACATAAGAAATAGGAGCAGGAGTAGGCCAATCGGCCCCTCGAGCCTGCTCCGCCATTCAATAAGATCATGGCTGATCTGATCCTAACCGCCAATCTACTATCTATCACAGAACCATCTCCTGCATCTAACAGAATTGCACACACAAAATAGGAGCAGAATCAGGCTACACAGTCCCTGGGCCCGCTCCACTACCCACAGGGCCATGACCGATCCGAACCTAGACTCATGTCCAAATTCCTGCCCGCTCCCCGTAACCCTTATTGCCCTTTACTTCTAGGAAACTGTCTATTTCTGTTTTAAATTTAATTAATGTTGTAGCTTCTACAGCTTTTTGTGGCAGCATATTCCATGGACCTACCACCCTCTGAGTGAAGTAGTTCCTCCTCATCTCAGTTTTGAAAGAGCAGCCCCTTATTCTAAGACTATGTCCCCTAGTTCTCGTCTCACCCGTCATCGGGAACATCCTCCCCGCATCCACCCGATCCAACCCCTTCACAATCTTATATGTTTCAATAAGATCGCCTCTCATTCTTCTGAACTCCAATGAGTAGAGTCCCAATCTACCCAACCTCTCCTCATATGACCACCCCCTCATCCCCGGGATTAACCGAGTGAACCTTTTTTGCACTGCCTCGAGAGCAAGGATGTCTTTCCTTAAGTAAGGACACCAAAACTGTATGCAGTATTCCAGGTGCGGTCTCACCAATACCTTGTACAACTGAAGCAATACCTCCCTATTTTTATATTCTATCCCCCTAGCAATGAAAGCCAACATTCCATTTGCCTTCTTAATCACTTGCTGCACCTGCATACTATCCTTTTGAGTTTCGTGCACCAGGACCCCCAGATCCCTTTGCACTTCAGTACTCTCCAGTTTCTTGCCATTAAGATAATAAATTGCTCTAGGATTTTTCCTGCCAAAGTGCATCACCTCACACTTTCCAGTGTTGTATTCCATCTGCCAAATCTCTGCCCACTTACTTAGCCTGTCTATGTCCCCTTGCAGGTTTTTTATGTCCTCCTCACTCACTACTTTCCCTCCCATCTTAGTATCATCTGCAAATTTTGATATGTTACACTTGGTCCCTTCCTCCAAATCGTTAATATAGATTGTAAAGAGTTGGGGACCCAGCACTGACCCCTGTGGAACACCACTAGTTACTGATTGCCAGTCTGAGAATGAACCATTTATCCCAACTCTTTGCTTTCTGTTAGATAGCCAATCCTCTATCCATGCCAGAATATTACCCCCAATCCCGTGATTTTTTACCTTAAGCAATAATCTTTTGTGTGGCACCTTGTCAAATGCCTTTTGGAAGTCTAAATACACTACGTCCACTGGTTCCCCTTTATCCACTCTATATGTTACTTCCTCAAAGAACTCCAGCAAATTTGTCAAACATGACTTCCCCTTCGTAAAACCATGCTGACTTTGTCCTATTAAATTATGATTATCCAAATGTCCTGTTACTGTTTCCTTAATAATGGACTCCAAAATTTTACCTACCACAGATGTTAGGCTAACCGGTCTATAGTTACCAGCCTTCTGTCTACTGCCCTTTTTAAATAAGGGTGTTACATTAGCAGTTTTCCAGTCTGCCGGGACCTTAGCGGAATCCAGGGAGTTTTGAAAAATTATTACCAATGCATCTACAATCCCTACCGCCACTTCCTTCAAGACTCTAGGATGTAAGCCATCAGGTCCAGGTGATTTATCCGCCTTGAGTCCCATTATTTTACCAAGTACCACTTCCTTAGTGATTTTGATCGTGTTTAGCTCCTCTCCCCCTATAGCCCCCTGTTTGTCCAGTGTTGGGATATTCTTAGTGTCTTCTACTGTAAAGACTGATACAAAATATTCATTCAGTGTTTTTGCCATCTCCATATTTCCCACCATTAATTTCCCGGTCTCATCCTCTAAGGGACCAACATTTACTTTAGCCACCCTTTTTCTTTTTATATAACTATAAAAACTCTTACTATCTGTTTTTATATTTTTTGCTAATTTACTTTCATAATCTATCTTCCCTTTCTTAATCAATCTTTTTGTTATTTTTTGCTGCCTTTTAAAGTTTTCCCAATCCTCCGTCCTCCCACTAGATTTCGCTACCTTATATGCCCTTGTTTTTAGTCGAATACTATCCTTAATTTCTTTACTTAGCCACGGATGACTGTCCTTTCTTTTACACCCTTTTCTTTTCAGTGGAATATATATTTTTTGGAAGTTGTAAAATAACTCCTTGAATGTACACCACTGATCATGTGTCATCTTACCCTTTAATCTATTTTCCCAATCCACTCTACTCAATTCCGCTCGCATACCTTCATAGTCTCCTTTATTCAAGCTTAGCACGCTTGTTTGAGATCCAACCTTCTCACCCTCTAATTGAATATGGAATTCAACCATGTTATGGTCACTCATTCCAAGGGGATCCTTAATGTATCATGTGGCTTTATGGTCATATTTCTTCACAAGTTCCTGATCTTGGATGTGCATCAGGGGAAGGCACCAGCTTAAATGAGCTATTTCTTCATAAAGTGAGAGGGAAACTCGGAGGATGAGTCCCTTAAGGATGCCCTTGTGTATAAATGGCCAGCTGTAGAGTGGAAGAAAGCTGGAAGCAATTGTTTGCCCACCCTTTTGGTTAGAGAATGGTACAAATAGAAGAACATAAATGGTCATCATCAATGTTCCCTCTTAATTTTTTTCCCTGCGAGGTCCCTTTAAATTTGCTGTGTGGTATCTTTACCACCAGCAACAGCTGGTGAGCATCCTGCGCACCTTAGGGGGAACGTTGGTCGTCATCCATGTGGCTGTAGCAACACCACTGGCAGGAGAATGCAATTATAACGTGACAAGTTTACAACAGCAGTTTCCATCATAGATTTGGAAATAGGAATTTATAATGCAAAAAATATTAATAGGAAGTACATGTAGATGTAAGTTTTTTTAAATATATTAAGGTAATAAAAATAAGGTGAGAATATATGATTTTAAAATGGGGAATGAATCACGTCTGTGTGCCCTGGTCCAATATCTCCCACTCTTTAACTTCTCTTCACTTGAAGACTACACTTGGTCTTGACTTCCCAGGTACAAAGCCACAGTTTGTGCGTGTGTGTAAAATGCTAAATTTCTATGTCATACTTGAAACAAACTATAATGAAACAAAAGCATAATTTGTCATCTTCAGAGAAAGTCTGTAGGAACCAGAGTTTCTGCAGCTTCTTTGACAAAACTGACCTAGTGTTTACTTATTAATTAAATAGCCTTAAAGGGACAAGAACATACATTTCAGTAAAAGAATAATGGATTGTGTTTTATATAGTGTAATGTTCTTGTCCTTAGACAACAGCAGCTGCTCTGTCTTACCATGAGGAGCACCATGAGAGATTATCAGCTGTACTGCACTGGTGTTATTCAATCTCCAAAAATTGCGGTCTGCGGCATAGCTCCGGAGTACGCACTAACCTGCGAAAAGGATTCGCACCTACCCGATATCTGCCCTCCTGCGTAAACTTGCTCTCTGACGCTGTGTGCTGGAGGGCAGCGTAATGGCTCACGGATCCCAGGAGTGCAGCCTGTGTGGAAGCGTACCTGGGATCACATGGGACTGGTCCTTCAATCAGGAAACAGATTGTCTTTCATTAATTTAAATTACTACCATACTTCATTACTACAGCCTTTAAAATACATACAAATTTAGCTTTTATCATGGGAATCCAATTCATTACTCATAATTCCCACTTCTAAGCAAACACTGTGCAGAAAGTTATGAGATGTAAACGTTATTTCAAAAAAACCTGCAGCTTTAACATACACTAGGATTGCTTCTCATTGAAGCTTTTAATGTTCCTGGATGTCATTTAATTTTTAAAGAAGCATTTTTTTCATTTTGGGTCTCCCCTTACGCTGTGGAAACAGGCCCTGAGCCTGTTTGCACCAGCCGTAAAATGTTCGTACGTAATTGCTGGGCAGTTGGTGGGCAAGTAGCCCAACTCTGCGCCAGCAATTAGGTTTTCAGTGGCGGTGCAGATGGTCTGTGAACGCGTACGTTGACAGACCGCAAGTTCGAGATTCAATGCACGCGCAAGCGCATGCGGAATTCCCGAACTTGCGGTGGATTTCAATGGCGGTATGATGGCGTACTTTGAGAGTACGCCATCATACCCACCGCAAAATCCGGGCCACAATTCTTTAAACTGATTTGCAACATTTTCCTTGCATAAACATAAATAAAATGCAGATGTAGGAAGAAATGAACAGAACAAGAAAACACATATGTGTGCACTGTTTAAAATCTGTGCATTCTGGCCACATGAGAAATAAATAATTCACTGTACATTAAAAATTCATAGGGTTTTGAACACATGATCAACATAAATAAATGGTTGCACAGAAAAATTCAATCAGGGTAAAGAAAAATTAATGCCCGAAGTGGAAAAGTCACAAATAAATAAATAGTTTCAGACATGTCAAAAACAAATAATTTATTGGAGTGCTGGTTCTGTTTAAAATCTGAGCTGTGAAATCTCACTCGGGGTTCTAGAAGAAGCCTGTGAAAAACAAATCAATAGTCTTTAATAGTTACTGACCTGGCAGACTTGAGAACACGGTAAGCAGCTAATTAAAACAATGGATCAGTCATACCATTGGGGAATAGCATTCACTTGATTCCCATGAACCTAATAAGTTGCTGGCAGAAGAATTGAAGTCTTGTTTATGCTTGTTTGTGTTTATGTCTCCAGGATGGGAAAAGGCCACCAGGCCTATACACACTTGCTCCGCTGAAAGTTTCTCTCTCACTCCTCATAGACAATTAGGAAAACTCCAGAAGCTCCCAGAACTGCTAATTAATACTTAGAAATAATTTACTCTTGCCTTCAAAATGCTATCATCGCCTTGTTTTCTAGAAATCCATCTAACACCATCTTGAAGGACTGTAAGGAATCAGTCTTCACTGCCTCCTTTAGTATCCTGTTTCACAAGTTGATCTGGGAAGAGTAAAGCTTGTGGACATCCGCCCCTGCTTCCATAGTTGGTTTGAGTGGCCCCTAGTTCTATCTAACCCCTTACTAAAAATAATTTTCTGGAAACTTAGTTAATCCCCTCCCTATTTATTTTTTTTAAACATTGAGCTGTTAAATATCTGGAAATGTGTTGGAAATTGCAGTGTTTATATCGTGTCTATCCTAGATTATTATAAATTGACTTCAGCTTCTCTTCTGGTAATCTGATTGGTCTGTTCAGTCAGTGATACTTCCAGAAGTTCATCCATCATTTTATTGAATGGCGGAGCAGGCTCGATGGGTTGTATGGTCTTAGATCACGTGATTACCACAGACCAATTAGATTGTAAGAACTTAAGAATTAAGAACAGGAGTAGGCCATACAGCCCATCGAGCCTGCTCCGCCATTCAATAAAATGATGGATGAACTTCTGGAAGTATCATTGACTGAACAGACCAATCAGATTACCAGAAGAGAAGCTGAAGTCAATTTATAATAATCTAGGATAGACACGATATAAACACTGCAATTTCCAACACATTTCCAGATATTTAACAGCTCAATTTTCTTTTTAAATAAATAAATAGGGAGGTGATTTTAAAAGAAATGTCATGAAAATACTTTTAATGCCCTATCTTTATTTTTAGGTGTGACCTGTAAAACAGGTGATGACCAGCATGTGGATCTTATTGGGTGCTTGAAGTGGGCAGACCCAATGCCTGCACTCGTGCAGAAATGTCGGATCCCCTGTCGTGATGATTGCATGTTGACAAACTGGTCCAAGTTCACCTCCTGTGTCACAGGCTGTGGATCAACCCATAGTCGGAGAAGATCCCTCGTAGGCAAGTATTGGACATTGAAAATTGCAAAAGGCTTTACATATTATATCAAAACTAATCTTAGTGACTGTTAATGAGATTTCCTTATGTCTATTCTTACAATTAAATTTAAAAGATTTTTTCTTACTATACATATTTTTAGGAAACTAAGTTATACCATTAAACTATGAATAATTGCGATGTCTTGGACCATTAATTGGGCTTGTCATATTAAGATGTAACGGCATACTCACTAGATCAGAGGTCTTAAGAAACTTTTTTGAGTCTCCCCAAGACTGTAATTTATTGTCAGCCTTGAGCATATGGCACTTACAACATCTTTTTAATCAATAGTGTTATGAAAAATGTTGTACACAGTTACTCTTCACAGAGAATAATGAAAGTTTAATTTTGAAAATTTACATGTTTTTTAAATGCTTGATGCAATTTAATTAATAGATTTTTTTTGTTAATAATCTGACAGGATTGATTATTTTGTTGCTTTGCATATACTATATCAGAGCAGTATGGTATCACACTGTTTAAACAATTGGGTATATTACAGGACTCAGTGAGTACATGCACTGTGTGGTATGATACTGACTCAGACAAACCAACCCCAGTCCATGCTCAGTTGGTCTCTTAGTCAGAGTGCCACTGGGACTGTTATACAGGGTGTTGGTATCTCTGGACTCAAAAATTGCCCAATGTTCCTGTTCCTGGTAGCCAGACAGTTAGTTTCACTGTTGGTAATGCACGTCTGAACGAGTTTCGATTCAATTGTGATGTCTTGCACGCTAAAATAGCTCGCTGACAATCACTCATTATCTGGACTTGCACATGGAGTTGCTAACTTTGGTTGGAGGCATTACTGGAGGTTTGATCACGTGGCAGTCTTATCATCTGACATCTGCAAATGTTATTGCATTTACCTGATAAAAGTTGGTTCCCCATGGTTTTGTGGCAGCGGGTGTTGTGTGAGAAGTTCCAGGAACCAGGAGGCCACCAAGGGCAGAGAAGAGAAGAAACCATAGGTGGGGAAGGGTTTCACACGGCGAGGAACTTTGATTCCACCAGTAACTAATAGTAACTCACTGAAATTGCATTGATAACTTGTAGTAATACTGGTAATGCTCAGATTCCCTTCATAACCTACAGTAATACAATAACTCACTGATATTTTATATATAATTGGTGGAAGCCATACAACCCCCATTGCCCGTGCCAGTGTTGATGCATTCTCCTGGAACCCCATTTCTCCCATATCCTTTGATATTCCTCCTTTTCAAATACTTATACCATTTCCTGTTAAATAATGTTCTAGTCTTTGCCTCAATAGCCATTTGTGGTGAAGCATCCCATGGGATAATAGCCTGCAATACAAACGCCTTCTTGGTTCTTACCCTTGGTTCTTCCCGTGATAATCCATAGTCTCTATCCCCTTGTTCCCAATTTCCCCACCAGTGGAAACAAACATTCACTATTTACCTCATATCACAGCTCAGCTTCAAAGGCCAGAATTTTCCGGGGGGTCAGCGGGCAGGATTAGTGGCGGGTCAAGTGGCAAATTTGATATTTTTGCTGGCGGGTCAGGTGGGAAATTTGATATTTTTAACAGCGGGTTCCCAACCCGCTGTCAACTCACTCCCACACACCTTTCCCGATGTTGGGTCTGTCAGCACTGAGCAGACCCAACAGGCAGTGGCGGGTGACTCAATTCAGGTAATTAGTGGCTTGTTTAGAGCCACTTAAGAATGATTTTCAGCTTAACTTTTGCATTTGACAGCTCGCCCATGGGGTCCACACTGGTCGTGGACCACGTCTGTCAAGCTGAATTGGGAGTTCAGTGGCCATTGAATCAGCTGATGAGTTGACAGCTTCAAATGTAAAGTAAAATCTCCCACCTTACAGAGATAACTTCCCTCAGCCACAAGCTGTTCCTCACTGCATTTCCACAACAGATTCAGCATGCTGCAAGTCTTTACACAAGTCTCCATCCAGTCTGTCCTCATTACTTCTCTCACCATTGACAGATCGCTTCAGTCATCTTTACTTCACCTGCCATCTATTCCATCAGCATGGGTGCCCTTTATACTCTCTCACCTTGGTCCTCAGAAGCCTACCACAATCAGTCCCAACACCAGCAGCACCAACAACAACACCAACCTTCTCCACAATCAACTGATGCTGCACAGGACACAGGGCATCAGCACCCGGCCACATTGCTGCCCGGGAGGCCAGGGAGGGTCTCACCATGGCCAGATTTACTTCACTTGACGCTGCACACCCTGGCTCCACATGATGCACCAGGTTGGCACAACCCCACAACAACACCATAAAGCATCCCTACAATTCCCAAGCCATTCCTTTTACACTCATCACCAGTGCGGGGGGGTACCGTTATGTCTCACCATTCACTGCAACTCACTAAGCCACTTCCCAAGGTGCACAAGAACGCAAAGTGTTGAAAATAAAGATTTCAATGTTTGACACCACATTAACAGAAACTTTACATTAACAGAAACTTTACATTAACATTGCAGAAAACACACAAGTGCCTACCCTTGTGTGTTGTTAGTCAGTATGATTGCCCTAAGATGAGGGTGAGTGTGAGGGGTGGCTAGTGCAATGGGGATGTGATAATGTAGATAGAGAGAGAGAGAGGGATGGGTGGAGGTCCAAGGTAAGTTGGTGTGAGTAAGGATGTGCAGGAATAGGGTAGGGAAGGCAAAGTGATGGAGATATGATGAGAGGCACAGTAGGATGAGGTTGAGTGTGGTTTTGTACTAATGTTTTGTGATCTACTGAGATCATTGAAATGTTTGCGGCACTGCACCCCGGTCCTCCTGACAACATCCCTGCTTGTGCCCTCCTCTGCAATGTGCAACCAGGCTGTGTTGATCTCCTGGGAAGGGAAGAGGACCTCCCTGTGTGCTGTGACTCCCTCCATCATGGGAGAGCCTGGGTGCAGCCCTGCACCTCTGTGCAGTCATTGTCAGTGTTTGCAGCACCTCAATGCTGTAGAACACTGACAGCACAAATGTCAAAATAAAGTTGGCCATGGTCTCTTTAAGGAAATCGGCTGATGACGCATCATCAAATGATGTCACCAGACCCGCTTCCTCTAATTGGCCCGGGAACCAGGCTGGGTGGGCCTAACGAGCCCAATCAAGGGAAATTCATTTCACAGAGCGAGATGGAGCCAGCAGCGGGGTCGTGACCCGCCACCGACGTCGCCCGCCACGGACCCGCCGAGCTGAGCAAAGTCGCGGCCTAAGAGTTTGTTTTCAAATAATGATTGGTAAGAGTTTGTGTTAAAGCGACTCTGAATTAACAATGGGTCCCTCAATCCAGAAAATACAAATAGTTCTAATGCTACGTACACAAGAAAAGTTCTGTAGTTAAGAGTCTTGTGCCCTGAACGTGTCCACAGGGTGCCATATGTGTCACACTTCAAAAATATATGATTCACGTAATCTTTAGATTAATATATTCTTTTAAATATTTCATCATCATTGGATCCATAGGAAAAGCTAATTCTATCAAGAACCAGTAACATCCACAAAACCAGCCATCAAATATCTTTAAAACTTTTTCAAAGTGTTTTTCTACAGTTAACTAACATAATAAATACGTAACAAAAATTCAATAAATTTTTTTAAATGAATCCTAGCCATAAAGTCAGCCATTTTGTTAGAACTGCTTTCAAGATGTTTCTATTGAAGAGGCCTTATCCTTTAGCTGGAGTCTGGAGCTTATTTTGTGGTCCTTGTCTGTATAAAGAGACTCAATCGGATAGTGGAATATAGTTCTCAGAATGCACTAGTGTCACACTGTAAATGTTACACTGGTGTAACTTCCCGCTCCCGCACCATTACCGCTGGTGTCCCCCAAGGATCTATCCTTGGCCCCCTCCTATTTTTCATCTACATGCTGCCCCTTGGCGATATCATCCGAAAACACTGTGTCAGTTTCCACATGTACGCTGACAACACCCAGCTCTGCCTCAACACCACGTCTCTTGACCCCTCCACTGTCTCTAAATTGTCAGACTGCTTGTTTGACATCCAGTACTGGATGAGTAGAATTTCCTCCAACTAAATATTGCGAATACCGAAGCCATTGTCTTCAGTCCCTGCCACAAACTCCGTTCCCTAGCCACCAAATTCATCTTTATCCCTGGCCACTCCTGAGGTTGAACCACACTGTTCACAATCTTGGTGTCATATTGACCCCAAGATGAGCTTCCGACCACATATCCGTGCCATAACAAAGACCGCCTACTTCCACCTCCGTAACATCGCCCGTCTCCGCCCTTGCTTCAGCTCATCTGCTGTTGAAACCCTCATCCATGCCTTTGTTACCTCTAGACTTGACTATTCCAATGCACTGCTGGCTGGCCTCCCACATTCTACCCTACGTAAACTTGATGTCATCCAAAACTCGGCTGCCTGTGTCCGCACCAAGTCCCGTTCACCCATCACCCCTGTGCTCGCTGATCTACATTGGCTCCCGGTTAAGCAACACCTCGATTTTAAAATTCTCATCCTTGTTTTCAAATCTCTCCATGGTCTCGCCCCCTCCCTATCTCTGTAATCTCCTCCAGCCCCACAACCCTCCGAGATATCTGCGCTCCTCTAATTCTGGCCTCTTGAGCATCACCGATTTTAATCTCTCCACCATTGGTGGCTGTACCTTCAGCTGCCTTGACCCTAAGCTCTGCAATTCCCTCTCTAAGCCTCTCTGCCTCTCTTGCCTCCTTTAAGACGCTCCTTAAAACCTGCCTCTTTGACCAGGCTTTTGGTCATCTGCCTTAATATCTCCTCATGTGGCTCGGTGTCAAATTTTGTTTCATAACACTCCTGTGAAGTGCCTTGGGATGTTTTACTATGTTAAAGGCACTATATAAATACAAGTTGTTGTTGTTGTATCAATAAGACCAGCTGCTATCACAGTTCCTGTGGAACAGAAAAGTTTTCTTAAGTTCTAATGTATAAAATAATCAAAAAAGGCTAATGGAATGTTAGCCTTTATAACTAGAGGACTAGAATATAAAGGGGAGGAAGTTTTGCTACAGCTATACAAAGCCCTGATTAGACCATATCTGGAGCACTGTGTACAATTCTGGGCACCGCACTCTGGAAAGGATATCTTGGCTTGAGAAGGAGTGCAGCACAGATTATCCAGAATGTTACCAGGCCTCCAAGGGTTATATTAGTAGGAGATTACATAAACTAGGCTTGTATTCCCTGGAATATAGAAAGTTAAGGATTTGTTTGAGGTTTTTAGGATTTTGAAAGAAATTGATAGAGTAGACAGAATTTTCTTTCTGCTGGTGGGGGAGTCTAGGACAAGGGGATATAATCTTAAAATCAGAGCCAGGCCATTCAGGAGAGAAGTCGGGAAACACTTCTTCACGCAAAGGGTGGTAGATTTGTGGAATTCTTTCCCACAAAAAGCAGTAAATGCTAGTTCAATTAATAATTTTAAATTTTGGATTGATAGATTTTTGCTAGACTAACGTATAAAAGGATATGGTGACAATGCAGATGGATGGAGTTAAAATAATCTCAGCCATAATCTCATTGAATGGCAGAACAGGCTCGAGGGGCTGAATGGTCTGCTCCTGTTCCTATGTCCCGAATGGTTTTAATTTAAAAATTCAGCATCCTGCTCCCAGACCATAGGCTTGCTCTCTGTTCATCTATTTGTCTCCTGCCCACCTCAGAAAAGTCCAATTAATTTCTAAATTTGACCAGGTGTTTCTTTCACTATTGTATTATTTAATAAAAACAGAAAATTTCCTGAAGTACTCAGCAGGTCACGCAGCATCAGTAGAAGAGTCTTAGGGGGAAAAATTCAGTTGGTTGCGCCTCCCGTTAGCGCCTTAAGAGGGCGCTAATGGGGCGTTAAGGCGCTAACGCCCGGGCGCAGCGCTGTTTGTGCCACTCGAGAACTTAACTTGAGATTGTGCGGCGGCGCTAAAACTTACCGCTGCGACCACCTGCGCGCGCAGATTGTGACGTCATTCCATGGTGCAACGCCCTTGGGGCGCCCCGGAGCGGAAATTGAGTGGCGCCCCCTGCCTTACCGCCTGGCGCTTCCAATGACCGGAAGACTGGAACGTTATCAATCGGTGTGGGGCTGGGGGGGGCGCTATTTAAAGGGGGCCTCTTCCTGTCTTTTTCTGTGGTCGACATTTATGCACCACTCGTTCTGAGAGAGAGAGAGAGATTCGGAGAGAGAGAGAGAGAGACTTCTACATTGACTCAACGCTTTGTGAGGTAGTTTGGCCTAGTTCATCCTAACTTTGCTGCTACTTTAGTTGCTGTACCTCATTACTTTTCTGGCAAAGAGAATATGGGGGCTGCAATGATTGGGGGCGTCGTCCTGCTCCAGCTCAATCGGAGGATAGTGAGACACAGACAGAGAGTGGCAATGATGGCCAGACGGAGGAGGGCCATCAGGCGCATGTACAGGAGAGCTTACCCTCCCAGGGTATATCGTGAACAGCTCTCCTACATCCATATGTCCGAGGAGCTGTGTTTGCGAAGGCTGCGATTCAGCAAGGAGGTGGTCACTGAGCTCTGCCACCTGCTGCAGCCAGATCTGCAGCCTCAGCTGAGATCCAGGACGTCTCTGTCGGTGGCAGTGAAGGTCACAGTGGCTTTGAACTTCTACGCCACTGGCTCATTCCAAGCTGCTGTTGGGGACCTCGCCAATATCTCCCAGTTTGCGGTGCATCGCTGCATCCGGCAGGTCACCAATGCCCTCTTCAGAAGGAGACGAGACTTCATCTCCTTCCCTATGACCCCAGACAAGCAGCATGACCGTGCTATGGGCTTTGCGAGGGTAGCGGGCTTCCCCATGGTGCAGGGCGCCATTGACTGCACGCATGTGGCTTTGCGTGCTCCGCGAGAGAATGCAGAGGAGTTCCGGAACAGAAAGGGGTTCCATTCCTTGAATGTGCAGTTGGTCTGTGACCACAGACAGGTGATTCTCGCTGTCAATGCCCACTATCCGGGCAGCTGCCACGATGCTTTCATCCTGCGCCAGAGTACTGTGGCAGAAATTTTCGAGGCACCGCATCAGCCAGTTGGTTGGCTTCTGGGGGACAAGGGGTACGCATTGAGCACCTGGCTGATGACACCGCTCCGTGCGCCAAACACCCCTGCTGAGCTGCGGTACCAGAAAGCCAACAAGCAACCAGGAACATTATTGAGCGCACAATCGGCGTGCTGAAACAACGATTCCGCTGTCTGGACCATTCCGGAGGAGCCCTGCAGTACTCGCCTGAGCAAGTTTCGAAATTCGTAGTCGTGTGCTGCATGTTGCACAACATGGCAATCCTCAGGACGCAGCCAATGCCACCAGGCCTTGCAGCACCACAAGAGGAGGAGGAGGAAGAGGAGGAACAGGACGAGGACGATGATCAGCAGCAGCACCAAGGCAGGAGGGCGGCCCACAATGGTCAAACTGCAAGGGCCGTCCGTCAACGACTAATAGCAAGCCGCTTCTAGGGCCCCTGCCATTGCTACAAACACGAATCAACCCAGCACGCAACCCCTAAGCCGGCCAAGGCACCAATAATTCCAACCACCAGCCATGTATATTTTGAATACAGAAACTTATTTATTGTACAAACTCTGTGTGTGTCAATTCCTCATGACAAACTCATAGAAATAAACACAAAAAAACAGTCAATAACATAACTGGTTCTCACAACCTGGAGATAATGTCCAAAACACTAAACAAAAGTTGGGCCATGAACCTCGGCCTTTAATAAAAAAATGACCAGCATTTTGGCACACCTCCTACATTTTGCCCTTCGAGGGTGATCTCCTTCCCTTGCGCACTTCCCCCCTTCTAACCCTACTGCTCCTCCGTAATGGGACCTCAGTGGCTGCAGCAAGGCTGGTGGAAGGCTGCTGCTCGTCAGACCCTGACACTGCAGATGCCCCTGAAGGACGGCCTCGACCACTTCTGGGCCTGGAGGGCCCGGCTGCAGACTGCACCAACTCTGCATGGGCGGCAGCAGTCTGTCCTACAGGCGGTGGCAAGTGCAGTGGAGAAGTGACAGTGTTGGCAGCAGGAATGCTGTCATCGTGAGAGAGGACAGCAACTCCCTGCTCGCCCGACACACTGGCACTCCCACGGGGCAGCACTTCAGCATCCGGAGCAATTTGCCGGAGAACAGATTGCTGGCCTGCTGCGGCACGGTGACAGCCCCGGGGACATGTGCACGAACCATCGAGGATGGCAGCAGTCAGTGCTCGCGTGGCCTCAATCTGAGTCTGCATGAGAGCAGTCTCAGATGGGTTCCTGGCAGCCAGTGACTGAATTGCAGCACTAAGCTTTAGTGTGGCATCCGCCTGTGCTACAGCGAAGTGCTCCACACTCCTTGCCAGTGCCTCAATGCATTCGGGCACCCTTCCCACTGCACCCATGAGCTCAGTGTGCATGCCCACCGCCTGGCTGTTCATTTCTGCAATCAGCCGCTCCTCCTCTGCGTCCATTGCAGTAGGAGTGTCTGGCATACTCTCCCTCTGGGGAGAAGGCTCCCGTTCTTCCCTCCCCCCCCCATGGCGTTGCTGCAGCCCGCTGGGTCCTGGAGCTTCACCATCATCAGCCCCTTCCCCCCTGCTCCCCTCCGGGGAAGGCGTGTTCCCAGTGTGGCCATGGGCTTCCTCGGGAGAGGGTGGCACTGATGCTCCGGCTTCCTCTTCCTCCTCAGCTGCAGCATCACTCCCAGTGGCAGCTTCAGGGACCATCTCCTCAGCTGGTGAATCACCATCTGAAAGCAGGGAGGTACAAGAGTGGCTTTAGCGTGAGGACAGGGTGGCAGTAAGGGAGGAATAAGTGCAGCGAGTTAGCAAGTTGGATTGAAAGTGTCAAAGGCTGGTATTGTGAGGGACAAGTGGAAGGACAGAGGACAAAAAGGTGATGACCTTACCATTGCTGTCCACAACGGGGTCGGCGTCCCCAGTGGCGACGGGACCGATCACCCGGCTTGCCACAATCCTGTGGACGCGCTCCTCCAGATCGCTGAGGGGTTGCAGCTGAAGCCGCCCTCCACCCGTCCGTTGCTGCTGTCTCCGATTATGAGCCAGCTTAGCCTGCAAGAAAAAGGACAGCATCTGAGTAAATATGCAGCCATGGTCTTGCCTGATGTGCCTCCCATAGGTGAATAGCCCTTACTGTATGCAAAGTGTGGAATGTGTGTGTGTGTTTGATGAAAGGGCCGTAGGTGTTGCATGAGTGTTGTGCATTGGGGTTTTAAGACCCTCTGGCCATATAGTGAGGTTGAGATGGAGGGATGGAGAGGTATTGAGAAAAAGCCACTCACCCTGACGACCCGAGTGAGGTCGTTGAATTTTTTGCGGCACTGAACATGGGTCCTGGGCACCATGCTCCTGGAGGAGACGCTCTGAGTCACCTCCCTCCACACTCTTCTGAACTCGCGTGGCAAAGGCCTCCTGCCACTCTCCGGGAACAGCATGCATCGTCTGCGCTCCACTGCGCCAACCAGAGCATCCAAGGCCCGCTCGGTGAAGCGATGAGCGCGTTCGCTCACCCTCTCCATGCTTGGCAGCAAAATGGATTACAGGTCTCTCCAGGCTGAGATTCAAGGCTGCAATGAGCAGGGTGTGGCTGGGGAGCAAGTGGCCCCCCCCCCGCTTTAAGAAGTGTCCGGCGCCAGTGTGTCTGTGTTCCCTCGCTAACTGGCAGAAGCTTCGCTGCGCTTGTGCGCTGAGGTAGCGCCTCACTCCTAGGCCTTTGCGCCTTAAGAGAGGTGTGCAGCGCCTAATTTAGCGCTCCACTCACCTCCCGGGGCGGTAAAAGTGAAGTTTCCTGTCAGTGCCGATAATTAGCGCCAGGCGCTAATATTTGCGCTCGGACGATATTTGCGCCCCAAGTGGGGCGCGACCTAATTTCTACCCCTTAATGCCTGAAACTTGATGAACACCTGTTCTTCCAAATATGCTGCCTGGTGCTGAGTATCTCCAGCTTTTTCTGGTTTTATTTTCAGATTTCTACCTACTGCAGTATTTTGTTTTAGTAATATTTAATACTTTAGTTTATAAAATTGGCAGATTAGTGGCATTAATTGTACTTGTGTTCTATTTCACAAAGTAATAGTGTGTAATTTGAAATTATTGTGGTACAATAATGAGGACATTAGGACTGTCATGCTAATTCTGGTACAGTTGTAGATTAGTGGAGGACTGGTGAATAAACTGACATGTAAAATTTGAATCAAAGGCTGAAAAATTGAATATCTGGACAAATGACAGAAAATGGTGATGTGAAAGTTGGTTTTCCAGGGAGGTAACTGGCCTTTTTATAGATGAGATAAGCTGACAAAGCAAAGCTCCTTGGAGCTAAAAAGAGAAGGTTGTTTGTCACAGACAATGGCAAAGCACAGTGTTTTTTTTCAATTTCAGATATCTTCCAGAATTGTTTTTTCTCTCAAAACTTCAGCAGTTTTTGAAAGTAGTACTGGATGTTGGCAGTGTAAACAGAAGCCATATGTATGTCATGGGTAGGAAAGCACTTGTCATGGGAGGAGTTGAATGAATATCAACCCTTTATCATGTCTAAATACTATGTGATGCCAATAAGTAAAGCAAATAGGATGCTGGATTATATTGCCTAATCAGTTGAGTTCAAATCCCCAGAATTACGGAAGTTACAGTGTCCTGGTCAGGTTTTACTTGGAGTACTGCATACAGTTTAGGTCACTGTGACATAAAGGGGCCACCTAGACCCAAAAGGCAGTCCAGAGGACAGTAATGAGGCTGATCCCAGTCTTAAAGCTCTTTGATGTGGAGATGCCGGTGTTGGACTGGGGTGGACAAATGTGAGAAGTCGCACAACACCAGGTTATAGTCCAACAGTTTTATTTGAAATTACAAGCTTTCGGAGCGCTGCTTCACCTGATGAAGGAGCAGCGCTCCGAAAGGTTGTGATTTCAAATAAAACTGTTGGACTATAACCTGCTGTTGTGCGACTTCTCACATTAAAGCTCTTTGAGGAATGATTTAATACTTTGGGATTTTTCAGCCTGAAAGAGACATCTCAAAGGAGCTCTTTATAGAGATATTTAAGATACTTAACAGGATAGAGAAAGTAAACCCAAAACAATACTTTCAGTTACATCAGGGCAGGAAAGTAGAGGTTTAAGATTGTGAGAGGCAAAATTAGAACCAATGTCAGGGAGTCTTTCTTTTTGTTGAAGGTAACCAGTAATTGGAATGTGTTACCGGTAAGGGTGGTTGAGGTCAGGGCACTGAACTTATTTTAGAACCAACTAGGTGTAGGGCTGGTATTCTGAATATTTTTTTGAAGAGCAAAACATTTGAAGGGCCTTCTTGATGAGGATTGTGAAAGAATGCGAGAGCACATAGATTGGCTGGCAGGATAGATAGATAGGTGGCAGGCTGGGCAGATGCAGTTCAGTGTAGAAAAATGTGAAGCACTATATTTTGGGAGTAAGAAATATATTTTTGGGAGAAAGGAAATAAACCTTAAATGGTAAAATTTTGCTTGGAGTAGAAGACCAAAGGGACCTTAGTGTGCAGATACTCAGGTCTTTAAAGGTAGCAGTGCACGTAGATAAGGCAATAAACAAGACACATCAAATCCTTGGTTTGGTACGTAGAGGTGCAGAAAGCAAAAGCTACGAGGTAATGTTGAACTTCTAGAAGGCCTCAGTTATGCCACTTTTGTAGTATTATTTGCATACCATAATAGAAAATATACAAAAGCAATGGAAAATGTGCAGTGTAGATTCACTAACACGTTCAAGGAATGAGAGGCTACTGTTATGAAGACAGACTGTAGAATTTCTGACTTTTTTATTGGAGCTGAGAGAGATGAGGAATGACTTGATAGAGAATGTTAAGGTTATGATGAAGTAGATTGTTTCCATTATTTGGTGAGACAGTAAGAAGTGGACAAAATTTTTTAATATTTACAAAAAGAGTGAAAGGGGAGGTTAGAAATAATTTCTTCACACAGGAAATGGTTAGAATGCAGATTTATTTGCCAAAAATGGCTGTTGAAGCAAAGTCCATAAGTGTTTTAAAAAGGGAATTATATTGTTGTTTTAAAATGAAAAATATTGGCCCGTATTTTCCGATCCCTTCAGGTGTGTACGAGCTGTGTACACACACCCATAGGGACCTCTCAAGTGCCGGTTTCAGGCATGCGAGGCGCATGCGCTGAAAACTGGCACTTCTGATCTGTCAAGAATCCTCTTGACAGATCCTCCGCCTGCCCGGGAGAAGGGCCTCTGCGGGCAGAGCGTTCCGCTTTCTGCAGAACCTCCACCCGCTGAAATCCCTTAAAATTCTTATGCCTGGTAAAAGCAGGTGTAAGGCCTGCTTTTACCAGCATAAGAGTTTGAAAAAGTAAAAAAAAAAAAATTTCACTTATTTATAATTTAAAAATACTTTTAGAAAAGGTAAGTTTATTTTTAGCCCCGTAAAAAACGTTAATTTTTTTCCAAAAATTAAATTTTTGTTTAAAATATTTAATTTAATGTAATTTTAACTAATTTTAAAATGTGATTTAAAAAAATATATATATTTAATGTTTTAATGTGTTTTTGGAGTGATCTCCATTCATACTTTTGACAGGCAAAGCTGTCAAAAGTATGAAGGGAGATTCCCTTCTTTCATTGGTTCCCCATGGCCCACGTGATCCCAGATTGTGAACCGCATGCGCCCCTGAGATATGTGGGCCCTGCGCATTTCGTCGTGGAGAGGCCCAGGAGCAGAAATGGCCGGACCTCGGGAGCCCTCAGGTAAGGGCGTAGATTTTTTCCAGATTGGAGGCCTCCGCATGCAGGAAGCCTCCGATCAGAAAATACAGGACATTGAGTATGGGAAGTGAGCAAGAGAGTATGGCTAGACTAGGTATCCCATGTTGGACGAAATGCAGTAATATTCTATGATTCTGTAACAGCTAACTTTGCTACACATTCACAAACAGGTGACAGGAATACTTTATTCATAATGGGCCAAATCTTGTTCTGAGCAATGCGTTACAATTGCACTTGCCCATAGACTTTCTATGGGATTTTGCATAGCAAGTTGCTGTTATACAAAAAGCACAGCACCCTCTACAGGACATCTGGGACCTGTGTGAACAGGGAAAGCAACTGTGTATCGCCTTAACCAATCAGATTGAAGATTCGTTAATGAGCAGCACAGAGTCTGAACCAGGAAGTGTCAGTTAGAATATTGAATTCAATGTCAAATCAGGTACAGAAAGCAAAATAAAGACAGGGAAAGAAAGATTGGATTAAGAAAAAGAGATAAAAAGAGACAGAAAGAAAAAGTAAAAAAAAACTTTGATTTCAATTATTTAAAAAAAATCTCCAACAATAATTAAAAGCTGAAGGAATGAGACTCCAAACTTGTAAAAGTTAGTTTTCAGTACCAGAGAGATTGTTTGGCAGTAATTAAGACTTACCACACTGTTAAAAGGGTACATAGACTGGAATGGACAAGCCTAACTTTTTTTGGTGAATTTAGTGCATATCTATGAGGTAAGTACAGCAATTTCACGTTGAGTCAGATGGCGAGGTGCCACTTTCACGCAACTTTTGGAGGAGCAGGGCATCTCAGACAGCAACTCTGTATTTCTGCGTTTAACTGCGCATATGCGGTCACCAGAAGTTGCTGTCCGATTTGCACATAAATAGCGGTAAGCGCTGTTAGCCTCACCGTTACTTTTGCAGCAAAATCCAGCCCATTATAAAAAGAGGGGTAAATGGTTCTGTTTGTAATGGAGGTCAGTTCTTCCTTTACCTCCCACCAGAATTACCAGGCCTCATCAAGTAACATGTATGTTACAAGTTTAGAGACCTACCTTAGAAATGATTTTACTAGTCGCTCCAGTAAGCAATATAAGCATCTTAAGTTTAGGAGTGGCTTTACTGCCTAATATCTAACTATATTGATAGTGTAACCTAAAGGTGTAATAGTAGTATCCCCTTGAGATCTGAAGTGGATACTTGTGTTCTTTGCATGTGTGCTTCTTCAATCTCCTTGAAGACGGACTGAAAAAACACTTGCTAAGATGAGACCAGATATGAATTGTTAAGTTGCTCTTTTTCACAGTGAGTGAACATACAAAGCAACAGTCATGGTTGGATTGACTTAGTTCTGACAGTGTTTTCACATAGTCATACAAAATAATGAACACACTTCCCCATATCAGTAGGTTATCTCGCTTGACTAAAAGAAAATAACTACTAACTAACCTCCTGCATTCTCCTTTTGAGCCTGGCCAAAGGTTGACCTCAACTTTCTGTTTAAAATTTCACAGACTGCCTGTGTCAAGGGCTGGGATTTTGCTCACCTGGGCGGGCCCGGGGCAAGCGATGTCGGTGGCAGGTCACGAACCCGCTACTGGCTCCATCCCGCTGCCTAGAATGAATTTACATTGATAGGGCTTGTTAAGCCCGCCCAGTGTGTTACCCGGCCCAATTAGAGGAAGTGGGTCTGGTGACGTCATTCATGATGCGTCATCAGCCGATTTCCTTAAAGGGATCATGGCCAACTTTCTTTTGACATTTGTGCTGTCGGTGTTCTACAGCATTGGAGTACTGCAAATACTGATAATCACTGCACAGAGGTGCAGGGCTGCACCCAGGTTCTCCCATGACTCCCTCCATATGCTTATGGAAGTAGTCACAGCATGCAAGGAGGTCCCTTCCCTTCCAATAGGCAGAAGAGACCTCCCCATGAGATCAACGCAGCCTGGTTGCACATTGCACAGGAGGACACAAGCAGGGATGTGGTCAGGAGGACCAGGCTGCAGTGGCGCAAACCTTTCAATGATCTCAGTAGATCACGAAACGTTACTGCAAAGCCACACTCAACCTCATCCTGCTGTGCTGCTCATCACATCCTCATCGCTCTGCCTTCCCTACCTTACTCCTGCACATCCTGACTCACACCAACTTACCTTGCACCTCCACCCATCCCTCTCTATCTACATTATCACATCCCCATCTCACTAGCCACCCCTCACGCTCACCCTCATCCGAGTGCAATCACACCAACTAACAGCACACAAGGGTAGCCACTTGGGTGTTTTATCCAATGTTTATGTAAAGTTTCTATTAATGTGCTGTCAAACATTGAAATCTTTATTTTCAACACTTTCCGGTCTTGGACAGATTTGTGTCCACCTTTAGAAGTGCCTTAGTGAGTTGCAGTGAATGGTGAGACATAACGATAACCCCCTGCAATGGTGATGAGTGTGAAAGGAATGGCTTGTGGAAAGACTTGCACCATGCTGAATCTGTTGTGGAAATGCAGTGAGGAACAGCTTGTGGCTGAGAACATGATCTCTGTCTTTTACTGTACATTTGAAGCTGTCAAGGAATCAGTTGGAGCAATGTCCACTGAACTCCTGCCTCAGGTTGACAGACGTGGTCACCAAACAGCATGTTTCCCGTGGCCATGAAGTGAAAGTTTCAAACGTAAGGTACAAAAAGCACGTTAAGGGTCTGGTAAGTACATTATAATGAGTTTAATTGAGTCACCCGCTGCTGCCTATCAGGTCTACTCAGCACTGACAGGCCCGACATTGGGAAAGGCGCATTGCAGCAGGTTGACAGTGGGTTCCCAACCTGCTGTCAAAAAAGAACACTTTCCCACCTGACCTGCCACCGATCCCACCCGCTGACACCCCAGAAAATTCCGGTCCCTGTCTCTGTTCCCAGTCAAAAGGGACTAGAGAGTATCCAGAAAAAGGGGTATCGTGTTTATTAATTACCGAGGCAGGCTAATAAATTGCTTATTATTTACAGTCTATGGGGAAATAACATCAAAGCTTGGCTTACAAGCATTTTAACCATGTATTGTTTCAGTATCTTTTGTTTTAACTTGTGTGAACACACTTTGCTTTAAAACGTCAACATTTTAAAACAACCCTTTTTTCCAAAAATGTTTTGGGGGAAAATAGTCAAAACATCACGAAATGTGAATAAGAAGTCATTTATTAGTTTGGAATTTCATCACATGTCTCAGGTCATGACTTCCACCTATAGAGATGATGGTTGTTATTTACATTTTGGTGAAGAATGAATGGCATGAAATAATGTTTTGGTTAAATATTCTGCTCTCTAACTGACTGTCAAACAGCATCAGAAAAATTGAATTATGGAAGAAGTTAAGAATGTAAGGATTTTTTTTATTCAATTAGGAAAAAGCAAGAAGAAAGAGAAGTGCCACAAGGATCCACTAGTCGAGACTAAGACTTGCCCATGTGACAAATTTATCAGTCAACCACAAGGGAATTGGTCAGATTGTATTCTTCCCGAAAACAAGGTGACACTGCAACTTAGCATGAAGGTTCAAGGAGACATCAAAGTCTGTGGGCAGGGTGTACGTTATCGAGCCGTTGCCTGCTATGATCAAAACAAGAAATTGGTGAACCCCAGTCTTTGTAGCAATTCTGGTATGTCACAGTTATGTTACAATTCTGATTAAAGTTACAATGATCTGTAGAAATTGTGTTCTTAAAGATCAGAATTTAGTAAATATTGTCATTTAAGATTTTTTTTTGGTAGCGTGCCGGGTCATGGTTTTGTGTCCATCAAGGGGAGGGATTTGAATGCTAAAGAACAGAACACGTTTTTCCACTTGTGTCGCACAGTATCGATAGCAAGTATTCCAGGTTAGCTATAAAATGGCCAAGTGTAAAATAAACACCGACTCCATACTGGCAATATGCTTAAACCCAAACTTCAGCAGGTGATCCTTTTACTGCACTCATGTCATTTTCTTTCCATTTCACATGCTCGACATCCTTTTGGTCTCTGAGATTTCCAGTTCAGTGCAAAGTTGCGTTGAATTATGAGCAATTTTGTGTTGTGCGCTTGCATCCATTAACAATGGGTTACGTTTGATGTTCCCCTAAGAATCTGAGCTGGATTCAGACCCTGGTATTGTAGATGAAAGGACATTGTGCTAATCAAAGCACCATCCCGTTCCTGAAATATTTTTAATAAAAGACATTTTTCTAAGGGAGATCAAGAACTGTAGTTTGAGCATTATGTTCAAATTACTGTGCCTCTGATTTACTGATATTAGATATCAATGCATATGTGTCTGTTACACGTCTCAAATTCCCCTATAACAATTAAAATAGATTGGCAATGGATAACAGCAGAATTCCAAATTTTGAGGAAGAATGTATTTTAAAGTAGCAAATGTACATTCAGTCTTTGAAAAGTGCTGGTCATGCTTTGATCAGGGGACAATAGAACATGCTCTGAGTTCAGGGCTGTCCGACTGATTTAATGTTCAGAGAGATCTGTCAGGAGCTTCTACTCTGTTATCATTAAAACTACTGAAAATAAGTTACAAAAGCTCGAAGCCCCAATGGATGAGACTATTTTTAAATTGGCTTTGCAGTTTTATTTCCTGAATATAGTTTCATAGCTCTGTCTAAATGTGCTTTGGATGGTTATGTACCCAGTTTACACTGATGCAAAGGTAAAACCAATTGATATCACCAGAAACAGTATACTGTTGGTGCTCTGCTACATTTCCCATTCTTGCGACTTGTAAAAAAGAAAACAAAGATTGTGAATGATTGTCTCCAATAAATTAACTCAGCTGATACCAAGATATAACAACAGCAACAACAATGTGCATTTATATAGCACCTTTAACAAAGTAAAATGTCCCAAGGCGCTTCACAGGAATATTATGAGACAAAATTTGACACTGAGCCAATTAGGACAGGTGACCAAAAGCTTGGTCAAAGAGGTAGGATTTAAGGAGCATCTTAAAGGAGGAGAGAGCGGTAGTGAGGTGGAGAGGTTTAGGGAGGGAATTCCAGAGCTTAGGGCCTAGGCAGCTGAAGACACGGCCGCCAATGGTAGGGCGATGGAACTCAGAGATGCAGAAGAGGTTAGAACTGGAGGCACGCAGAGATCTAGAAGGGTTGTTGGGCTGGAGGAGGATACAGAGATGGGGAGGGGCAAGGTCATGGAGGGATTTGAACACTTGGATGAGAATTTAAAATTCGAGGTGTTGCCGAACCAGGAGCCAATGTAGGTCAACGAGCACAGGGGTGAAGGCGAACAGGACTTGGTGAAGGTTAAGATACGAGCAGCAGAGTTTTAGATGAAACATTTAAACATCCGATATCAATGTGACTGCTACGGCACACAAGTCCTAATTATATCAAAACCAAAGTTAGTAATATGCTGATGTGTATCCAATTTGTGTCTTGTAACTGTGTTATGCCTGTCAATCGTTCTTTGGCAGGAACCCAAGAGATTTCAAGGTTACCTGCCATTCCTTCTATAACAATTTTGAATAATTACAGAGTTGATAATTTTATGGTTATTATAATAGATTGATTAACATTACAAACTTAAAGTGTTTATAAAGGCTTTTGGTGTAATAAGGGAATTAAAATGATTGTTCTGGGTTACAATATCATCTCATATTAATGATATGGTAATGAGGATTTCATTCTGTAGAACATTACAGGTTGTATTCCTGATTGTTCATCACCATATAAAAACAGAAAAGGTAAGGACATGAGCCTAGGTTGCAATCCATTTTCTCTCATAAACCTTAGAACCAAAACCAAGATTTGGAGTAATAAAATATGTATATGAATGTGGGCCTCTTAAAAGTAGGCATTTAAATTGGGTCACCTTAATTTCTAAATGTTGTCTGACTTGTAGTAGTATCTTAAAATTATACTCAACTCCTGTAAATATATACTTTTTTAAAAAAGAGCTTTATATATATTTGTTGGTAAGAGCACTAAAGGTGCATCACAATTAAGCTAGCTAACATGTTCCAGTACAGCTATGACACTGGCATCTACCTAACAATGTAGAATGTTGCCCAGGTATGTTCTATCCATAAGAAAACAGGATAAATCTAACCCGGCCAATCACCACCTTATCAGCTTCCTCCCAATCATAAGTAAAGTGGTAGATGGTGTCATCAAGTGACACCTACTCACCAGTAATACCAGTCATGGTTGTTCAGGGCTAATCATTGTAGACCCAGGACATCGCTGTATGAGCTCCTAAGGGAAGTGTTCTCAGTCCCACCATCTTCAGCTGCTTCATCCATGACCTTCTCCCCATCATAAGGCCAAGAGTGGGGGTATTCGCTGACGATTCAACAATGTTCAGGTCTATATCATTCAAGGCAATAAATTATGTTCTTTAAGCCATTAAAGCCAAAGAAATTATACAGCATAGATTCACCAGGGTGATGTCGGGATGAGAAACTATAGTTATGAGGAGAGACTTGAGATGCTGGATCTATTTCCACTGGAGTAGACAATGCTAAGTGGAGATTTAATAGATGTTGACACGAATCTTGTATGAAGTAATACTGGGCGGCCTGCTGGTGGCGCTGTCCAGGGAGAGTATAAATACTCGGGCATGGTCCCAGCTTGCTTAGGACATTCCTCAACAGGAACAAGTGAAGGACACAACTAGATCTCCATGTTGGAAAACAGTTGATTAAAGCTTTGTTTAACGCTTAGACCAAGTGCCTAGTAGTTTTCTTACGTCAGATGTTTTGTTCGAGTGATTAGGAAAAGACTATTTCCTCTGTCTGGGGGGTCAGTGACAAGGGGGTCATCCATTTAAATTTCCATTAAGAGAGTGAGGAGAGAAGTTTGGGGAAATCTCTTTACCAAGAGGGTTGTTGGAGCATGGAATGGTTTGCCACAAGAAGTGGTTGAAGCAGAGACCAGTGCATCTTTTAGGAGAAAACTGGATAAATATTTAAAGCAGGCGAAGATGCATAGCTGTAATGGCAGAACAGGACAGTGTGATTAGTTTTGGATTGCCCTTGCATAGAGCTGGCATAGACACGATGGACCAAATGGCCTTCTTATGTAATATAGTTCTAAGAGCAGAAATGTCCAGGGAACAGCATCACATCCAAGTTCGTCTGCAAGTCACTCACCATCCTGAATTGGAAATTTATCACATTTCTTTCATCATCACTGCGTCAGTATCCTGGGATTCTCTACCAAACACCATTGCGGGACCACCATCACCACAGGGACTGTAGAGCTTCAAGAAATAGCCCACTCCAGCACCTTCTTAAGGCAGCTGAGGATGGGCACTATATGTAGCCCTGCTAGCATTGTCACATCCTGAGAACAAGTAAACAAAAAACCCAGTTTCAAACCCAATACAAAAGTAAGTACTGCATGATACTCAAGTAAGATTTACATCTCTACTACTTGGCCAAAGCACTCAAAAGCAAGAGTTATGATTTGAAGCAACTTAAAATTTAGGCTTCTATTGCTGGGGAATTAGACTACAGCTATATGAAAATTATTTTACTTTTCATCATTTCATAGTCAGAAAAAGAGTGAGAGAAACCAAATACTACTTCTGGGTTCCATTCAGACTTAGTTACTGGATTTGGATTGGAATTTATTTCTGAGTTTAATAACATAGGAACAAGAGTAGGCCATTCAGCCCCTCGAGCATGTTCCGCTATTCAATTGGATTATGGCTGATCTGTATTTTACCTCTATCTACCCGCCCTGTTTTCGTAACCCTTAATACTCTTGCCTAACAAAAATATATCAATCTCAGTTTTGAAATTTTCATTTGACCCCCAGCCTCAACAGCTTTTTGGGGGGAGAGTTCCAGATTTCCGCTACCCTTTTTGTGAAGGAGTGCTTCCTGACATCACCCCTGAACGGCCTAGCTCTAATTTTAACGTTATGCCCCCTTGTTCTGCACTCGCCAACAGAGGAAGCTTCTCTACATCTAATCTATTAACTCCTTTAATCATCTTAAACACCTCAATTAGATCACCCCTTAATCTTTTATATTCAAGAGAATATAAGCCTAGTCTATGCAACCTGTCCTCATAATTTAACCCTCTGATCTATCTTTCTTAGGTTGTTTTCAAAGTATATTGCACCACCAAGCCTAATATCATAAAATACTCATAAAAACTAAAAGCTTTGAGTTGATCTTTCAATCTAACTTCTTAATTTTATAATGGCCCGGAATGTGCAGTCAAGATGACGGCGAACTGGCAGCGTTCGCTGTCATTTTGCCTTTGAAACTGACCGCAACTTCAGGATTTAGCGCATGCAAAGTGTAATGCGGAAATCCTGAAGTTGAGGTCTGTTATTCACTGCTCCTCCACAGAGCCGGCAATCAGTATAATCGCTCAAATCATGGAAACTGATGAAAACTTCGGCTCTTCCGCGATAATTACGCTGTTAAATACCCCATTAAAAGTTAGACACTTTGGATTAGGTGTAACTGGGGTTTTAACAGCGTATTGACTGCCAAACAAATGTTATGGCCGTGAAAAACTTTAAATTTTGTGGCGTGTTAAATTTGTCCATTTTAATAAAAATAAAATTTTTTAAGAATGTTTTTTTTTTAAAGTTTGTTTATCTTCATTTCAGGATTGCCTTTCCCCATGTGAGAGCCCCAATCTTTGTTTTGCTCTCTCTAGCATTTTTAAAAAGTTAGAATCAAAGGAGCTTACCCACTTCTTGGTTCGCTGTCTGAGAGAATTCTGCATTTTGATTGGCTGCTTAGACAGCTTGTTGCCATCACATGCAGCTCGTCGCTGGGAATCCCCATTAACTTCCGTTGATTTCAATTACGTGTCGGAAATCCCGAATTTCTCGCCACAGAGATGACGAGATCTTTGTGCGAAGCTTACTTCAGGGCCAACGGCGAACGCCTTTGCTTCGCCGCCGACCGCAAATTCTGGCCCATTATACCAATATTGGGCCGTATTTTCTGATCGGAGGCTTCCCACGTGCGGAGGCCTGCGATCTGGAAAAAAATCTGCTGACTTACCAGAGGGCTCCCGAGGTCCGGACACTTCTGATCCTGGGCCTCTCCAACTCAAAATGTGCAGGGCCTACGTATCCCAGAGGCGCATGCGGTTCGCAAGCGTCCCTGGGATCACGTGGGCCATGGGAGGCCAATCAAAGAATGGAATCTCCCTTCATACACTTGACAGATAGACCTGTCAAATATATGAATGGAGATCACCCCAAAAACACTGTAAAACATTAAATAATTTTTTTTTAAATCACATTTTTAAAATGAGTTGAAATTACAATAAATTAAATATTTTAAACAAAAATTAAATTTTTTGAAAAAAATAATTGAAGATTTTACAGGGCTAAAAATAAACTTACCTTTTTTAAAAGTATTTTTAAATGATAAATGAGTGAAAAATTTTTTTTTACTTTTTTCAAATCTTATGCTCGTAAAAGCAGGCCTTACACCTGCTTTTACCAGGCGTAAGATTTCTAAGGGTTTTCTGCGGGCGGAGGTTCTCCAGAAAGCGGAACTATCCGCCCGCAGAGGCCCGTCTCTAGGGCAGGCGTCCGATCTGTCAAGAGCATTCTTGACAGATCGGAAATGCCGGTTCCCTATCAATGGAGTAGCTATTTTAGTATTCAGTATGGATAGCATGAATTGTATGTTAGTTATGCTTTGGTCCAATTTATATGACTATGTCTGAATCATTAGCAAAAAAATTAATTTTGCTTTTAATTGTATTTTTAAATAATACTAATCATCTGTGACAGCAGGAGCTCAGAGAAAATCATGTTTCCATGTTACAATCTGAGACGCAGGCTGCAATTTTGCCTACCTCGGCGGGTCCGGTGCGGGCGATGTTGATGGTGGAGTGCGACCCCGCTGCTGGCTCCAGCCCGCTGTCCAAAGTGATCTTACATTCATTGGGCTTGTTAAGCCCGTCCAGCGCGCTTCCCGGCCAATTGAAGGGAGCGGACCTGATGACGTCACTTGATGACGCGTCATCAGTTGGTTTCCTTAAGGGGACCATGCGCAAATTGATTTTGACAGTTGTACTGTTACAGCATTGAGGTGCTGCAAACACTGACGAGCACTGCACAGAGGTGCACGGCTGCACCCAGGCTCTCCCATGACTCCCTCCATATGGAGGGAGTCAAAGCGTGCAGGGAGGTTCCCTTCCCTTCCCATGGGCGGAAGAGACCTCCCCATGAGATCAACGCAGCCTGGTTGCACATTGCACGGGAGGACACAAGCAGAGATGTCATTAGGAGGACCAGGCTGCAGTGGCACAAACCTTTCAATGACCTCAGTCGATCACGAAACGTTACTGCAAAGCCACACTCAACCTCATCCTGCTGTGCCACTCATCACATCCCCATCACTCTGCCTTCCCTACCCTACTCCTGCACATCCTTACTCACACCAACTTACCTTGCACCTCCACCCATCCCTCTCTATCTACATTATCACTTCCCTATCTCACTAGCCACCCCTCACACTCACCCTCATCCTAGTCCAATCACACCAAGTAACAACACACAAGGGTAGGCACTTGGGTGTTTTAGCCAATGTTCATGTGAAGTTTCTGTTAATATGCTGTCAAACATTGAAATCTTTATTTTCAACACTTTGCGTTCTTGGACAGATTTGTGTGCACCTTTGGAAGTGGCTTAGTGAGTTGCAGTGAATGGTGAGGAACAATGGTACCCGCCCCCCCCCCCCCACCCCCCCCCCCAATGGTGATGAGTGTGAAAGGAATAGCTTGGGCATTGTAGGGATGCTTTATGGTGTTGGTGTGGGGTGGTGCCAACCTGGTGCATCATGTGGCAGCCAGGGTGTACAACGTCAAGTGAAGTAAATCTGGTCATGGTGAGGCCATCCCTGGCCTCCCGGGCAGAAATGTGGTCGGGTTCTGATGCCCTCTGTCCTGTGCAGCATCAGGTGATTGTGGAGAAGGTTGGTGTTGTTGTTGGTGCTGCTGGTGTACCTGGTGCTGGTGTTGGGGCTGATTGTGGTGGGATTCTGAGGACCAAGGTGAGATAGTTTCAAGGGCACCAATGCTGATGGAATAGATGGCAGGTGAAGTTGAGATGTCAGAAGTGATCTGTCAATGGTGAGAGAGGTTGTTCCAATGAGGTGACACTGGATACAGAGTTTACTCAAACACTTGTAAGCAGCATAAAGCTCAATCTGCCTTGCAAATGCAGTAAGTAACAGCTTCTAACCTTGGAAAATGAACAGCTATGAAATGGGAAATTGAACAGCTATGAAATGGGAAATTGAACAGCTATGAAATGGGAGCTTTTATAGAACATTTGCAGCTGACAAGTTAAGAAATGATCCCACGCTGACACAACTTCTGACCTGCTTACCTGACGTGATTCCCGAGCAGTGGGCGAACACTTAAAATCTAAAGGTGAGCTTAAAATAGTTTTTAAGTGCCTGTTAACAAGCTCTTAATCATCTGAATTGCCTCCCCTGCCGCTTGGTGTCGGGTCTGTTCAGCGATGACAGACCCAACATCTTGGAAACTAGTGTGGCAGCGGGTTCCCTACCTGCTGAAACAAAATTCCCAGCCGACCCGCCACCAAACGCGCCCGCTGACCCCCTGAAAAATTCCCCCCTTAGAGTTACTTTAAATTGAATTTGGCAAGCTTTTAGAGTAGCTTGTGGCATAGTTTTAAACCACTCAATTAATTATATTTTTCTTTTAATGATTCAAATTAGGGTATATTGAAGAGACTTGCAGTTTGCCATGCCCATCCGACTGTAAGCTAAGTGACTGGTCAAACTGGTCGGCATGCAGCCAATCCTGTGGAAGCGGAATGCAGATCAGATCCAAGTGGCTGCGGGAGAAGTCATACAATGGTGGTCGCCCATGCCTTAAGCTAGATGTGAAGAATCAGGTGAGGTGTACCAAGTGACCAACAATGAATTACCAAGTGCAGCATTGATCATCTGTGTATTAATGGCAGGTACTTTGAAAAATAAATTCTTGTTCTTTATGTAATATTAATTATATGTGTTTGAGCTACTAAATTTCTCTTGCAGTACCTAGTTTGCTCATTTTAGTATAATTATTGACAATAAGTTTTGATTCCTCCAAAGTCATGCTGAAACATTGCAGTCATTAGTTAGTACCATATGCTTTGAGTACTCCTTTAGTATTTAGCAGTTCACCTCCATTTACTGGTGTTTATTGTTTTGAGTCCACCTTCTAATTCCATTGCCTCTTATTTCTATCCCTTTGACCATTCAGCCAATAAAAAAAATAAGCAGTACTTCAGTAGAAGAGTATATATTGCCAAAAGGCAGTTTAGCATGCAACAGCTTTCCATCACTTTTACGTCTTGAATGAGGTTCACGTCACTAACAGTTTGACTGAATCCAATAAAATTAATCACGCATATGGGCTGTGGGGAGTTGACTGAGCAAAGCAGTGACGGCGAGCTTTTGCAAAGAGTAGGTATGGAAACAAGTTTGTCCTGAACACGAGTTTGTCACTGAGACAGAGTGGGCCTCAATCTGCAAGACCAGGTTGGTAATAAGCATGTGACTGTGTCATTTTCAGTGAATTTAAGTGGGTTACACAAGCAAGAGGCATTTGAGTTAGGAAAAGGCGGCCTGAACTGTGGTTCGCTTAAAACTACTTTCACTTATTTGAGTTTCCAGTCTTTATTTGGCATGACAGTGTAGATCTCTGTTATCTGGAAGTTGTATGTGGGGGGTTTTGGAAACTGAGTGCACAGGATAATCACAGATCTCTCTGGAGACACTGTGCACTATAAGGGAGGCGGAAGGGTCTTGTACCACATATTAGAGGTGGTCACCCCACAGCTAGAGAAGAATAGTAAAGCAGAGGAAAGGAAATGGTTGACCTTTCCATGTTAATCCATGCAATTTATCAAGATCGAAGAAAGAATAAAAGGAAAATGCATCTCTCTCCATTCTACTTCTGTAAATCAAGCACATTAAAACAATAGTGCAAAATCCTGAGTATTATCAATGCTGTACTAATAATTTATGGATGCTCAAAGAAAAAGTTTAACACAGTTTTTAAAAGTTTTAAACTTTTCTTCTGCGCACCCGTATTATGATCAGTTATCTGATGATCAAGTATCTGATAAAATTACAAGTAATATTGTTGTTCCAACATGTGATATCAAGAGTGTTGGGCTGCTTTATCAAAATAGTAAAGGGCAATTTTTGAACTCTGATTTACTGGATTTGTCTTGTCCGTGTAGTTATATGAAACTGTGATCTGGCATGAGTTTTTTTTAAATAATTTTGTAAGTTTTCATGTAGATATTTTACAGGTAATACAATATGGATGTTAATCATTAATCGCATAAAAATAATATATGTACTTGGACTCAACTCAATATACTCCAAGGATTAAATGACATTTAAATTTGCGCTGTCCTCATAATGTCTACAAGATCAAAAATCCCTCAATGTTAACAAAGGGCCAATTAAGGCGCATCCAAAAAAATAGTGGCAGACTGAGTTAGCAGGTGAAGGCATTGCCAGAAAGTGTACAATGCTTATCACTGTCATCTTGTGTATGGACGTATTTGATTGGTTTTTATTGGTTAAAACTGCATAATACAGTAAAACAATAATAAACACTTGGCTTGATCTGCACTTTTGATGGAAAGCAAATTTAAGCTTCAGACTTTTAAACATTTTATAGCCTTTTATTACGTTTTCAGTTTTGTCATATTATAAAACAATAATGTCAACTTTGAAGAGCAATAAATAAGGGATAATATGAAGATCCTATACTAAAAATGAAGTGGTTTAATCTTTTTTGTTTTATGAAGTGTAATACAATTGCTACCTTATATTAGAGCACTGCTCTCCCCATAAACATCCACTGTTATGGCCTCATATTTCAAGTAACTTGAGGGAAGAGCATTCCCTTACCTTTACCTCGAATGCTAATGAAGTCAGCCAGTTTGGTTGGACCTGTAGCACTGTTTGTATTTACCAATGATTGGAGGATTCTGGTGCCACTGCAAATTTACAGCAGTTAAAGCAGTACGTTTAAGTCGCCTTCAGAAAGCACAATTGTCTTCCTCACAGGCCCGTCCAGAAAACTATAAAAAGCTGACCAACTGTTTCAAAAAAGGTCTTTTACAGCTGCCAGCTCAAAATCAGGCTTGAATATAGGGCCTTATGACACATGAAGACATTGGGCTGGATTTTGAATGACCCATGGAGTCGGGTTTGGAGGCGTGTGGGGGTTTAAATTTGTGGGGTCGGGGTTTCCGACCCCATCCCGCCTCCACGCAATTTTGACAAAATCAGTCGCGGGGTTCCCGACTCCGTCCCGCCTCCAAGAGGCGGGAGAGGCCATTAAAGCCCTTAACAAGCTCTAAATTGGCTCTGTAATGCCATTTTGAAATGTTTTAGCTAGTTTAACCCTTTTCTGACGTGAAGTACGCCTGGTGTGAAACACTGCAGTGAAACCTGGCGGGAGCACAAGTGGATAGCTGACTATCAGCTGCAGGTCCACTATTACAACGGAGATGTGATGAAGGTAGTAGTAGTATTAGGTCTGAAAGTCGCCGCTGCTGCATTGAATGTGTTCAGAGACTGCCTGGCCTTTGCTGTGAGAGGATTTGGATGCAAAAAAAATTCTCTCTCTCTCTCTCACTCTCGCTCTCTCTCCCCTCCCCCCCCCGCTATTTTGCATCCAGTTCCACTCACATCAAAAGCAAGCCAGGCAGGTCCTCTCTCACCAATAGTCTCTGAGACTAGGCAGTCAGCAATGATGACATCATCAGAGGCGACTTTCAGACTGAAACCACTAATTGGTTCATGGGTTCCCACATGCTGGAACTCAATTGCCCAATTAAGTGAAAATTGCATCATTCATCCACATTAATCTGGAGTCGGGGGGGAAACACGAAATGCGGATTACACGACCCCAATCCGACCCCAAGACAAAATCCAGCCCATGGAGTCAGACTGTAAATGCAGTGGGACACGTGCCTGTCATAATTGAGGCTGCAGGATTTTTACTGCAGGAGCAAAAACATGAAATACACCAAAGTCCAGTTTGCAGTAGAGATCGATTTAGAAAGTACAAAATGGAGTGTGAGAGCTGAAGGCATACGATTTAGGCTTAGACATTCCCTCTCTTTTCCCGACTGTTTTCAGGTAGATTTGAGGCAACCGGAAGAGGAAAATAGGTTGGTGAAGCATTGCACCAAATTCACACTTCTTAAGCGTATTCCTCTGGAAGTGAGATCGATGGCTGGGAACTCCCGCTTAAATACTGTCATCATAAGCAAATCCATAAATGTTGCTGTCATGTCAGACATCCAATTTTCCTCCATTGCTGTCTGTGGCCTGCTTATTACTAAGAATGGCAGTATAATAGGCTTTCATTATCAGTAAGTGGATGCTGATGGACGATTCTGGATTTAAAGAGATTATGGGGCAGAATTTGCAGTCGGTATGATGACGTACTCTCAGGGTACGTTGTCATACTGCCGTTGAAATTGACCGCAAGTTCGGGACATGCGCTAAATCCCAAACTTTTGATCTGTCAAGTTCCGACTAGACAGATCATCCCCTGCGACTGTCAAATCCTCATTGCTGGCAAGAAGTTGGGCTAATTGCCCACCAACTGCGCAGCAATTACGCTGGAGAATTTTACAGCTGGTGCAAACAGGCGCAGGGGAGGGAGGGAATGAGAAAAATGTATAAATAATTAAAAACAAACACGTAAAAGCACCATGTATCAACCTACCAGGCAGCTGTAAAGGTTCGATTTGAGGGATGAGATGTTTTAATCTTTTTAATCTTGCAGAGTCTTCCAGTAATTAACTAAACTTACTCCAATGTATTCCCTGTGTTTTTTAAAGCCAAGTACTGCACTTGCCAAATAAATATTCACACCGTTTAATTTAAAATTTGATTGATGTCTGGCATCGGAGAATTCTGTTTCTTGATTGGCTAGTGAAAGGAGCACTGCCCCACATGATCCCTGGTACGCTTACGCACAATGGAGCGCCCCTGGGATCCGTGGGCCAATACACTGCGCACAACTCTGCAGAATTTCAGAGCAAGATTTCATTTGGAGCCTTGCATCAGGGAAGTGTGGATTTCGTTTGGAGGTCGGCAGTGTATTCCTTAGCTACGCTGCTGACCGCAATTTTGGGGCCATTGCAACTGGTTTAGCTTTGCTGCAGAGTAGTCACTGGGAGTATTTTTTTATGTGCTTTATTTCATCTAAGCTTTGTATTCTTTGTGGGTTTATATTTTTGCACCTTGAGGCATTCGCCAATGAGGCAATGTTGTTAACCTTCTAGATTTCGACCTACTTGTGTAATGTAGAGGAAGAAGTGGAACATTAGGAGAAGCACTTCAGGGAGGGCAGGTCAATCCGAGGCTATTAACTGGCCCTTATCCATAAATATCTCCTGCATTCCTATTTACAGAGCAAGTCGCTTGTTGTTCACCCTGAGCAACAAGTAGTGTGCAGGAAGGCCGCACTTTTCTCATGTGACAACAGTAGAGCTAGATCACATTCTTGTCGCAGACCTGGAGCCCACCTCCACCAGAGGCAACACACTGTCAGTTTCTGTGAAAGTAACAACTGCCCTCAACTTGTATGCCACTGGGTTCTTTCACACTATACTGGTGGACAAAAAGAACATTAGCCAGTTGTCTGTCCACCAGTGCATCAGATAATTGACCAATACATTCCTTACTTGAGCTGGCCAGTTCATAACCTTTTCTATGCACACTGCTCAACATTGTAACAGAGCGGTCAACTTTTATATAGTGACCTAATTTCCCCAGGTGGAAGTTGTTATCAACTGCACCCATATCATCATCCATATGCCTTTCCAGAATGCTATCAACTTCTTTAACAGGAAATATTTTCAGTCTATCAATGTTCAGCTGGTTTACAATCATAAACATTTAATAATGCACGTGAATGCTCACTCTCCAGGAAACTGCCATAAATCTTGTAATTTAAGGCAGTCATCACTGTTTGCAACAAAAAGGCAGACATTTCAATCTGAGATCCTTTGAAGGAACGGCTGACGACCTGGTTTGGTTCCTAGGACCCCTGGTGAGCTATAATATTATGATGCTTATGGTGTCACCAGGATTCTAATAAAGCAGACCATTGGTATTCTGAAGGCACACTTCAGGTTCATTGATGAATCTGGGGCAGCTCTCCAATACAGCCCAGCCAAGGTGTCACCAATTGTTGTCGTTCATTACCTGCTATGTAATTTTGCAACTCACCGAGAACTCTTGGTAAATGCTCCAGAGGAGGAACATAAGAAATTAAGAACATAAGAAATAGGAGCAGGAGTCGGCCACTTGGCCCTTCGAGCTTGCTCCACCATTCAATAAGATCACGGCTGATCATCGACCTCATCTCCACTTTCCTGCACTATCCCCATATCTCTTGATTCCCTTAATATTCAAAAATCTATCATAAGAGCATAAGAAATAAGTGCTGGAGTAGGCCATATGGCCCCTTGAGCCTGCTCCACCATTCAATAAGATCATGGCTGATCATCGACCTCAACTCCACTTTCCCGCCCGATCTCCATATCCCTTGATTCCCCTAGAATCCAAAAATCTATCTTAACTCAGCCTTGAATATACTCAAAGACTGAACATTCACAGCCCTCTGGGGCACAGAATTCCAAAGATTCACAACCCTCTGAGTGAAGAAATTCCTCCTCATCTCAGTCTTAAATGGCCTACCCCTTATCGTGAGACTATGCCCCCTAGTTCTAGACACCCCAGCCAGGGGAAACAACCTCTCAGCATCTACCCTGTCAATCCCCTTCAGAATCTTGTATGTTTCAAAGAGATCACCTCTCATTCTTCTAAACTCCAGTGAGTACAGGCCCATTCTACACAATCTCTCATCATAGGATAGCCCTCTCATCCCAGGAATCAATCTAGTGAACCTTTGTTGCACCGCCTCCAAGGCAAGTATATCCTTCCTTAGATAAGAAGACCAAAACTGTGCACTGTACTCCAGGTGTGGTCTCACCAAAGCCCTGTACAATTGTAGCAAGACTTCCTTACTCTAATACTCCAACCCCCTTGCAATAAAGGCCAACATGTCATTTGCCTTCCTTATTGCTTGCTGTACCTGCCAGTTTTCTGTGTTTCTTGCATGAGGACACCCAAATCTCTCTGAACACCAACATTTAAAAGTTTCTCACCATTTAAAAAATATTCTCTTTTTCTATTCTTCCTACCAAAGTGAATAACCTCACATTTCCCTACATTATACTCCATCTGCCACCTTACTGCCCACTCACTCAGTCTATCTATATCCCTTTGCAGACTCTTTGGGGGAGAAATTCAGTATCGCCCCATTTGGGGCGCAATTATCGGCCGGGCGCAAAAATTAGCGCCTGGCGCTAATTATCGCCTCCGACTGCAAACTTGACTTTTATCGCCCCTGGAGGTGATTGGAGCGCTAAATCAGGCGCTTCACACCTGTCTTAAGGCGCAAAGGCCGAGGAGCGAGGCGCTACCGCAGAGCGCTGGCGAAGCTCATGTGATGTCAGTCAACAATGGAACACACACACAATGGCGCCGACCAGTTCTTAAAGGGGAGGGTTGATCTTGCTTTCCATCCACATCCTGCTCATTGCAGCCTTGAATCCCGGCCTGGAGAGACCTGTACATCAAATCTGCTGGAAAGAACAATGAAGAGAACCAGGCAAAGAGCTCAGAGTGCAGCCCCCACAGTCTCTTCTAAATTGATACAAGGAAGGGCAAATCAAAATGAACCTGCAAAGTGCTGCTCAGTACCCAAAACTCCTTCACACTGCATTGAATCTCTCCAGAAGTCTCTCTCTCTCTCTCTCTCTCAGAATGCGTGGTTCAAAAATGATGCGGAGATGCCGGTGTTGGACTCGGGTGGACAAAAATGAGAAGTCGCACAACACCAGGTTATAGTCCAACAGATTTATTTAAAATTACAAGCTTTCGGAGCTGTTGCCCCTTCGTCAGGTAAAGGTACAATGAGGGAATCTACAGTATTACACAGTATATAAACACAGAAAGCAATTTGTCTGCAGAGATACAATCTTTCAGGGAGGCATTACATCAAAGACACACCAGAGCACAGCCAAGACAATGAGATGGGTCACAGGGGGTCCAACGTGTCAAATCCTGCCGTCTGCAGTTGAGCTTTTAACCTTTTTTTTTGGTTTTTTTTTTTGTCTTTCCAGTTTAAAAAAAAACACAAAAAAAAAACCCCAAAAAAAGGTTAAAAGCTCAACTGCAGACGGCAGGATTTGACACGTTGGACCCCCTGTGACCCATCTCATTATCTTGGCTGTGCTCTGGTGTGTCTTTGATGTAATGCCTCCCTGAAAGATTGTATCTCTGCAGACAAATTGCTTTCTGTGATTATATACTGTGTAATACTGTAGATTCCCTCATTGTACCTTTACCTGACGAAGGGGCAACAGCTCCGAAAGCTTGTAATTTTAAATAAATCTGTTGGACTATAACCTGGTGTTGTGCGACTTCTCATTTTGGTTCAAAAATGTCACCAACAATAAAAGGCAGGAAGCGGTCGCCTTTAAATAGCGCTCCCCCAATCCCTTCCTGACTGCAAAATGCTTCCCTCAACCTGTCGTTGCTAGCGGCAGGCGGTAAGGCAGGTGGCGCCACTCAATATCCGCTCCTGGGCGCTACCGGGGCGTTGCGCACTCGACTGACGTCATGATCTGCTGGCGCAGGAGATTGTGGCGGTAGTGTTATGCGCCACCGCAAAATGGCTAGTTAATTTCACGAGCGGCACAAACATCGTGGCGACCGGGCGCTAGTTGCTTTGCACCCCATTAGCGCCCTCTTAAGGCGCTAATGGGAGGCGCAACCAACTGAATTTTTCCCCCTTTGTGTTCTCCTCACAACTTCCTGTCCCAGCCTTATCGAATGCCTTTGGAAAATAAATCCAAATATACTACATCACTGGTTCCCCTTATCTACCCTGCTAGTTACATCCTCAAAAAACTCTAATAAATTTGTCAAACACGATTTCCCTTTCATAAAACCATGTTGATACCACTTCCTTAACAATGGATTCCAGCTATTTTCCCGACGACTGATGTCAGGCTAACTGGCCTGTAGTTCCCTGTTTTTTCTCTCCCTCCTTTCTTGAATAGCGGTGTTACATTTGTGCCCTTCCAATCCACTGGGACCATTCTAGAATCTAGGGAATTTTGGAAGATCTACAAGTACGTAAAAAGAAAAAGATTAGTGAAGACAAATGTAGGTCCCTTACTGTCAGAAATGGGAGAATTTATAATGGGAATCAAGGAAATGGCAGAGCAATTAAACAAATACTTTGGCTCTGTCTTCAAGGAAGAGAACACAAATAACTTCCCAGAAATGCTAGGGAGCCAAGGGTCCAGTGAGAAGGAGGAATTAAAGGAAATTAGTATCAGTAAAAAAATAGTGCTGGAGAAATTAACAGGACTGAAAGCCGATAAATCCCCAGGGCCTGCTAATCTGCCTTCCCAGAGTAATAAAAGAGGTAACCATGGAAATAATGGATGCATTGGTTGTCAACTTCCAAAATCCTATAGATTATGGAACAGTTCCTGCAAATTAGAGGGTGGCAAATGTAACCCCACTATTTAAAAAAGGACAAAAGTGAGAATTCGCACAACACCCGGTTATAGTTCAACAGTTTTATTTGAAATCACAAGCTTTCGGAGCTGCTGCTCCTTCGTCAGGTGAAGTTAGTCTAACATCAGTAGTAGGGAAAATGCTAGAGTCTATTATAAAGGATGTGATAACAGGACACTTAGAAAATATCAACGGGATTAGACAAAGTCAACATTGATTTATGAAAGGGAAATCGTGTTTGACAAACCTACTGGAGTTTTTGAGGATGTAACTGGTAGAATAAATAAGGGAGAACCAGTGGATGTGGTGTATTTGGATTTTCAGAAGGCCTTTGATAAAGTCCCACATAAGAGGTTAGTGTGCAAAATTAAAGCACATGGGATTGGGGGTAATATACTGGCATGGATTGAAAATTGGTTAACAGACAGGAAACAGAGAGTAGGAATAAATGGGTCTTTTTCGAGGTGGCAGGCGGTGACTAGTGGGGTATCGCAGGGATCAGTGCTTGGGCCCCAGCTATTCACAATATATATCAATGATTTGGATGAGGGAACCAAATGTAATATTTCCAAGTTTGCTGACGACACGAAACTAGGTGGGATTGTGAGTTGTGAGGAGGATGCAAAGAGACTTCAAGGCAATTTAGATAAGTTGAGTGAGTGGGCAAATACATGGCAGATGCAGTATAACGTGCATAAATATGAAGCTATCCACTTCGGTAGGAAAAACAGAACGACAGAGTATTATTTAAATGGTGATAGATTGGGAAACTTTGATGTACAAAGGGACCTGGGTGTCCTTGTACACCAGTCACTGAAAGCAAACATGCAGGTGCAGCAAGCAGTTAGGAAGGCAAATGGTATGTTGGTCTTCATTGCAAATAGGATTTGAGTACAGGAGCAAGGATGTCTTACTACAGTTATACAGGACCTTGGTGAGACCACACCTGGAGTACTGTGTGCAGTTTTGGTCTCCTTACCTAAGAAAGGATATACTTACCATAGAGGGAGTGCAGCGAAGGTTCACCAGACTGATTCCTGGGATGGCAGGACTGTCATATGAGGGGAGATTGGGTCGACTAGGCCTGTATTCACTAGAGTTTAGAAGAATTAGAGGGGATCTCATTGAAACATATAAAATTCTGACAGTGCTAAACAGACTGGATGCAGGGAGGATGTTTTCCCTGGCTGGGGAGTCTAGAACGAGGGGTCACAGTCTCAGAATACGGGGCAGGACATTTAGGACTGAGATGAGGAGAAATTTCTTCACTCAGAGGATGGTGAACCTATGGAGTTCTCTGCCACAGAAGGCTGTGGAGGCCAAGTCACTGAATATTTTTAAGAAGGAGATAGATAGATTTCTAGACACAAAAGACATCAAGGGGTATGGGGAGAGAGCGGGAATATGGTATTGAGATAGAGGATCAGCCATGATCATATTGAATGGCGGAGCAGGCTCGAAGGGCTGAATGGCCTACTCCTGCTCCTATTTTTCTATGTTTCTATCAAAACCAATGCATCCACTATCTCTTCAGCCACCTCTTTTAGAACCCTAGGATGTAGGCCATCAAGTCATGGGGATTTGTTGGCTTTTATTCCCATTAGTTTCTCCAGTACTTTTTCTCTACTTACATTAATTACGTTAAGTTCCTCACCCTCATTAGACCCTTGGTTCCCCACTATTTTTGGTATGCTTTTTGTGTCTTCTACTGATACAAAATATTTGTTTAACGTTTCTGCCATTTCCTTATTCCCCATAATAATTTCTCCTGTTTCAGCCTCTAAGGGACCAACATTTACTTTTGCTACTCTCTTCCTTTTTACATACTTGTAGAAGCTCTTACAATCTGCTTTTATATTTCTTGCTAGTTTTCTCTCATATTCTATTTTTTCCCTTTTTATCAATTTTTTGTCAACCTTTGCTGGTTTCTGAAACTCTCCCAATCTTCAGGCTTACTATTATTCTTTGCAACATTATAAGCTTCTTCTTTCAATCTAATGCTATCCTTAACTTCTTTAGTTAGCCATGGTTGGATCACTTTTCCCGTGGAGTTTTTGTTTCTCAATGGAATGTATTTTTGTTGAGAATTATGAAATATTTCTTTAAATGCTAGCCACTGCTTATCTACTGCCATACCTTTTAATCTATTTTTCCAATCTACCTTAGCCAACTCACCTCTCATACCTCTGTAATTGCCTTTATTTAAGTTTAAGTCTCTAGTTTCGGACTCGCACTCTCAAAATTAACGTGAAATTCTATCATATTATGATCACACTGCCCCAGAGGATCCTTTACTATGAGATTGCTAATTAACCCTGTCTCATTACACAGTACAAGATCTAAAATAGCCTGTTCCCTGGTTGGTTCCATGACATATTGTTCTAGGAAACTGTCCTGAATGCATTCCATGAATTCGTCCTCCAGACTACCTTTGCCAATTTGATTTGTCCAGTCTATATGAAGATTAAAGTCCCCCAAGATTATTGCATTACCTTTGTTGCAAGCTCCTACTATTTCTTGATTAATATTCTGTCCAACGATACAGCTATTGTTAGGGGGCCTGTATACTACTCCTACCAGTGTTTTCTGCCCCTTGTTATTCCTTCTCTCCACCCATACTGATTCTACTTCCTGATCTTCTGAGCCGAGATCCTTTCTCGCTACTGTCCTTATGTCATCCTTTATTATCAGGACTACTCCTATCAGGGATGTGTAAGGTGTATAACACCAGCAGGTGAGAATGCAGCTGAGGCCTCACTTCAGGAGGGAGTAGCACAAGAGAATCATTTGCCAGCTAATAGACATCTGTAGGCATAGCTCATAAAGAACACCTTTTTGGAACCACTGCGGCCACAATCACCATGTTCTTCCTTTTTCACAAACACCAGATCACTCGTATACAGCCTCTCATTCACAACATTATGGCTCCCATTTTGGAAACATTCAGGAACTCATTCTCAACTGCACAGAATCATTTTAATTATGAGACTAAATAGCTGGCACATGGGCTTAAGCATGGCCTGTCAGCTTAAAAAGCTGACGGTTTGAAAGTATGGATTTCGAATAAGAGTGTTCAATATCAGGCTCTCAGCTGGCACAAAATGTAAATATACCCGAAAGTCCTTGAAATTGTGCAGTATATTACATGGTTTCTGCAGTTATGCACATGTGAACTGGATGGGCAGGCTGCCAACAGCGGATTCACATACAATTGCTGTAATAATATTAATTAGTCAAATGACCAATTTTCCAGGGCTATGCTCTGTGCCCCAAGGATGCCTGAAAACCGCCCAATGCAATATTGGGCTCGGCTGATTTTTAGGCATCCGGGGTAGCAAACTTAAAAAAAAAGGTGTTAGGCCCCATGCTTATGTTAATGAGGGGCCTTTATTATGTCCCTTCTGTGAAATTGGGTTGCCCTGAGCGGAATAGGCATCGGGCCTGCTCTGCTCTGGTTTTCCAGTTGTGGATGCGGCCTAGGAACCGGCTGTGACTGAAAAGTTAAGTTTACATTAAAAAAAAAAATTCATGTGGAGCCAGGAGGAACAGCAGTGCTCGTGCCAGCTCTAGAATACTGCAGATGGCCAATGCCGGCTATAATCAGCCCTCCTCTCGCTGTCCTTCTCTCCTCCAACACTTATCTGAGGGCTGCTGCCAGCAAGGCAAGTGGACCAAAATTCATGTGCTATAATGGGCAAGCTCGCCAAAATTATTGAAATGAGGACCAAGGCCCAATTTCAGACCGGCCTTGGGCTTCCTGGTTGGGGGTGTGCTGCTACTAGTGCACCGCTGATTCTGAGGCGGTAAACAGGCCCCAAATAAATTTCTACCACCATAAGTCTTGGGTAGTAAATCTGAATATTAAATATTTGAAGCAATGACAGCTGCATTTCTAGAAGTTAATGTATCATTTGTTATTTATGTTTACACAATGGAGAGATGTCGCGGTTACATTTTTGCTGCTTACAGTTGTAAAGCTTCTAATGCTACACTACTGCTTAGGGGTGCGTTAGTTACTATTGGACAAAGTTACACCTTTATAAAGCAGGAAGATTCAGCACTGATACAAACAGTCATTTATTAGGGAACTCAGTACCAGTTATAAAGTAATAGTATTTACAGTGTTATCTGTTATATTTCAACCAATTCTATCAAAATTATAATGTGACAGAACTGTGTAGATGTAAATGCCTAACTCTTATTATGGAAATGAATATAAATGTTTATTGACAGACATAATGAATACAATGCTGTTTTTTGATACACTTCAGAAAAACAGTTATTACTTACAATTAAATATGGTAACCAAATGTAGATACATTTTATTCGCATATCAAAGTAGCACTTCTGGGTTAAGCATGAGTTGATACAAAATTATACAATATCATCTTAAGGAGGAATGTATTCTGAATTGAATATAATCTGGTTGAATATGTTTCATATTACTTGTTTAAATGTTACTCACCAATAACCTCACCGACGCTCGGTTTGGGTTCCTCCAGAACCACTCCGCAACAGACCTCATCACGGTCTTAATCCAGACATGGACACAAGAACTGAATGCCAGAAGAGAGGTAAGAATAGCTGCCAACAATGTTAAGACAGCCTTCGACCAGGTATGGCACCAAGGAGCCCTAGCAAAACTGAAGTCAACGAGGGTCAAAGAGAAAACTATCCCAAGGCTGAAGGCATACTTGAGGCAAAGGAAAATGTTCATGGTTGTCAGAGGCCAGTCATTACAGCTCCAAGACATCACTGCTTCAGCGAAGCATCCTTGGACTAAACCTCTCCAGCTACTTCATTAATGAACATCCCTCCATCACAAGGTTAGGAGTGGTGGTGTTCACTGATAACTTCACAGTGTTTATCTCCATTCACAACTCTTCTGATAGTGAAGCAGCCTACAACAGGACCTGGATAACATCCAGACTTGGGCTGACAAGTAGCAGGTAATATTTGTGACACATAAGTGCCAATTATCTCAAACAAGAGAAAGCCCAGTTCCCTGGCATCAACATCTTGGGAGTCACTGAAGCTGAACTGGGCCAGTCATATCAGTATCATGGCTACAAGAACAGCACAGAGGCTGGTACACTAATGAGTGGCTTACCTCCTGACCTTCAAAGCCTCTATAAGGCTCAAGTCAGGTGTGTGATGGAATACTCACCATTTGCCTGGATAGGTACAGCTGCAATAACACTCAAAATGCTTGACACATAATCCAGGTCAGAGCAGTTTATTTGATTGATGCCACTGCTATGGAACTCAGTATTCACACCACCACCTGTGTGCCGGGGCTGCAGTATGCATGACCTACAGGATACACTGCAGCAGCTCACCAAGACTACATTGACAGCACCTCCCTCCACTGTGACCTCTACCACCAGAACAAGAGCAGCAGTTGTGGGAACATCATCACCTCCAAGTCACACACCATCCTGAATCACTGTTCCTTCATGGTCACTGGCTCAGAATCCTGACACCAATACGGGAGCACCATCACCACAAGAACTACAGCACTTCAAGGAGAAGGTCCATCACTACCTTCTCTGGGCAACTAGGGATGGGCAATAAATGCACTTTTCCCGTCTTGTCTATGTCCCAAGAACAAATTTACAAAAATGTTCTTTCCATAACATTGTGCAAAATTTAGGCGTAATTTTATTAATCATGTAATGTAGTTGACTGAAAATCTGGTGCTTACAACAAGCTGAAATAGCATACAAGCTGTAAATTAAATAAGCTTTTTTAAAGTGAGTGTTGTCAGCAACGGAGAATTTTTTTCCCCTTTAGTAGTGAATGACAGTAACATTTTATCAAATAAATTGTGGTAGTCAGTGCTAGTGCTATGTCTCCCCAATCAGCACTCCCAAAAGGATCTTTAATCCCACTTCTCTGCACTGATGAGATAGATTCCCTCCACTTGCAATCCAAATTAATCAACCAGTTAGCACAGTATACTTCGGCTATCTCCAAACCAGACCCATCAGTAGATATATATTACTGCAATCACACTTCACTGAGATGAAAATATGAGAATTAGTTACAGGAATTGAATAAGGATAATCTTCTGTAATTTCTCATAGATTTGAAAATAAAATTCCAATGGAAAAGAATGCTGTAAATAATTATACTGTGATGGATTTTGAATTAAGATAAAATAAAAAGCCACTGCAGTAAATTAAGAATTGTTCAAACTAAAAGAAGTACATCATAGTGAATAAGAAAATCATCCTTTCCCAATTTTGATTATGCTTCTGGAGGTGTTGATTCTTGAACCTGCTAGAGCTGGTAATTTTTTTTTTACTTCTAATCATCATAAATGTTGTGTAATAAGAACTGAGACTTCTTAAATGGTCTATCAGTGTATAATGATAATTTAAAAAAATGTTTAGTAATGTCAAAAGGTATTTTGAATGCATTTTCAAAATAGTGATTTGTCTTTAATGTTTGCCTCCCTGTAAGCAACCATTGCTGTCATACTCCCTACAGCAGATGTTTGTAAGTGAATGTCACAGCTGTTAGAAATTGTGCTGAAAAATGTGACAGGAGGAAGATTTATTTTCTGCATTTAGAGTACTTTCTGCCAGGAATATGTGAACTTTTCAGGGAATGGAGAGTGCAGATTAGAATTTATTCCTTGGGTTAAATAAATGATAGTGTCATGTTGTGCATTGCTTTATGATTGGCTGGCGGGAATTGGCCTGTTCCTCTAATGACTTTATAATGGATGCACTGATACTAATACATTAGTCTAATGTGTCAACCTGCTACTATAAGCAAAGTAATTTGTAAAATATAGTTTGTTTCAGCTTGAAGTTATTAAGTTAGTGAAGCCTCTGGGATTAAAGAACACCAACCTATTAGAGATTGCTAAGCAGATACCTTAATTTTAAGTTATTTTCTGAAGTAGATCATTATCAGCATCATAGACAGCTACTGCTTTGTCTTTAAGGTGGCTTTTAAATTCTGGTGCGTTTTATTAATTCTAAGTTATCCTTTTTCTAAATATTGTGTATTTGTGTGATTACTGATGCAGCCCACGCTCATGTACTCACTTAGCAAATTAGTGGGATGAGCAAACGAATGTGAAATTGGAGGAATGATTTCAAGAACAGCTTAAGGAAATTGAATATGAAGCTAAAATCATGGTCCTAAAAACATCTCACTTATCACTTCCAATATGATAGCACACTAAAATTCAAAAGTCATCATTGCTGATTCTGCTGCAATATATTAAGGGGGAGAAATTCAGTATCGCCCCATTTGGGGAGCAATTATCGGCCGGGCGCAAAGATTAGCGCCTGGCGCTAATTATCGCCTCCGACTGCAAACTTGACTTTTATCGCCCCTGGAGGTGATTGGAGCGCTAAATCGGGCGCTACACATCTGTCTTAAGGCGCAAAGGCCGAGGAGCGAGGCGCTAACTCAGAGCGCTGGCGAAGCTCGTGTGATGTCAGTCAGCAATGGAACACAGACACAATGGCGCCGGCCAGTTCTTAAAGGGGAGGGTTGATCTTGCTTTCCATCCACATCCTTCTCATTGCAGCCTTGAATCTCGGCCTGGAGAGACCTGTACATCAAATCTGCTGGAAAGAACAATGGAGAGAACCAGGGAAAGAGCTCAGAGTGCAGCCCCCAAAGTCTCTTCTAAATCGATACAAGGAAGGGCAAATCAAAATGAACCTGCAAAGTGCTGCTCAGTACCCAAAACTCCTTCACACAGCGTTGAATCTCTCTAGAAGTCTCTCTTTTTCTCTCTCAGAATGCGTGGTTCAAAAATGTCACCAACAAAAAAAGGCAGGAAGCAGTCGCCTTTAAATAGCGCTCCCCCAGTCCCTTCCTGACTGCAAAACGCTCCCCTCAACCTGTCGTTGCTAGCGGCCGGCAGTAAGACAGGGGGCGCCACTCAATATCCGCACCGGGGCGCTACCGGGGCATTGCACACTCGCCTGACGTCACGATCTGCCGGCGCAGGAGATCGTGGCGGTAGTGTTTAGCAGCACCGCCGCAAAATAGTTAATTTCGCGAGCGGCGCAAACATCGTCGCTAATGGGGCGCTAGTTGCTTTGCGCCCCATTAGCTCCCTCTTAAGGCGCTAACAGGAGGCGCAACCAACTGAATTTTTCCCCCTAAGACATTTACCCTAACTCATCATACTAAGATTACCTCCTAAAGACTCAAACTCTGTTGAGAATTCCGTATTCATTACCCATGGTTTGGTTCCTCCCTTTTGACTCCCTATTGTTTAAATTTCTTCATTTGTTCTTGAAACGTGAGCAACAGTACTTATTCCCCATCCCTAGTTGCCCTGAGGGCAGAAAGATTCAATCGCATAGTGTGCAATTGGAGTCATTTGTAGGCTGCATCAGGTAGGGATGGCAGATTCCAGTCCCTGAAGGACATTAGTGCATCACTTTCTGCTGCCAGCCCACAAATTACCAAATTTATTGAGTTAAGTTTCACAACTTGCTTTGGTGAGATTTGAACTCATGACCTCTGGGCTCCCATACCTATTACTGACCATTATCTGCTTGTGGATGCTAGTATAGTACATTACAGCAGATCATGATTAGAATCAGAGAATCGTAATTTTAAAGCACAGTAGGAGGCCATTCGGCCGAATGCATCTGTGCCAGCTATCGGAAAAAGCTATCCACTTAATCCTGTTCCCCTGCCCTTTCCCTATACCCTCTTAATTGTTTCAAAATGTTCAAATATTTAAGTAGCCACACCCTAGGGCCACAGATATTTATTTACCAATTATTGTTCCAACTAAAGGTACCTAAAATTATTGCCCCTCACTTCCTAATCGACATTTTATAATTGCATTAGCAACATAATATAATTTTTGATATAATCCTCTGAGGCTGTATACACTCAAAGGTTTGCGCTTTTATTATATAAAAATAGCAAAATCTCCTGAGATTTTCTACAAAAGAATTGCTGCGATTTTACTGAACCCAGGATGGTTCATTTTTCTGCTCTGCTCCACATTTCTGTTGTTGGATAATGTACAGCCCATCCACACAAAAACGGGCAATTTGAGTCGACTGATGATAGCTTTGTCTGATTTTAAAAAAACTTAGGTAATATTTTCTTTTTATTTCTTGAAGTTGCCACGAATATTAAAACATTATTGCTTCTGTCCTAATTGTAATGTTAGTGTTTATTTGTTGTATGAGAAGAAGAGCTTTCCAATTAACTGATTAGGAAAATATGAAAGTGAAGCCATCAAATACTTAGAAAAAAGGCAATTAATCATAGTGTGAATGTGGAATTATAATGAGACGTAATAAAGTGAGGGCTCATCCACAATAAAATTATGATTCTGCTGTAATTAGAAAAACATACCAAGCTTCATGCTACTTAAGTGTTTTAATTGCCACATTTGCTCCTGCTGTGATATGGTCTATTGTCACACAGTTACGTGATCTGTAAATGGATTCTCTTCATAAGATGCCATGCATGTATACATGATTGATATAGACGTATGTATATGTGCATATGGTCTATGCTGTTGTTTATACTGCAAACTAGCATCCTCCCACTCTGCTTGCCTCTTCCCACCCTGCCCCTATATCTCTCTATTCCCTTTTCCCTCATGTTTGTATCAAGCCTCCCCTTAAATGTGTCTAATAATGTTAGAAAATAAATGTACATTGCAGAGTACATTGATTTCGATAGCCCCCGATTTGTTGCTTCCGATGCAGGCAGCACGCCAACGATCCCCAACCCCGGGGGGTGTGGGCTGCTGGTGGGGGAGCTTGGGGGAATGGGAGGAAGCACTCCTCCTCCTCCCTGCCCACAAGGATTGCTCCCCGAAGCTGAAGCTGTCTCGTTTCAGGCACCAGGAATCCCGAGCCCCGGGATCCCCGGCCGCCTGCAGTAAAATCTGCAAAGCAGGTGAAAGTAGAGGCTTCAGGCATCATTATAATATTTAAATTGCCAACCCGCCTCCTGGCAGCGGGTTGACTGCCCGCCCCCCCCGTCCTGCCTGAATAAAAGGTGAAAATAGGCGGGTTGTGGTCGGGTTTTAAATTTTTACAACTTTCACTTCCCCCCACCGCCCCCCCGCAAGCCTCCAACCCACCCATTTTTTCCTGTGATAATTCCGGCCCTAGTCTTCACTGAATTCCTCAAAATGACAATCGAAATTTCAGTTTTCCATCTTAATTGTCTCCTTAATCACCCTGGAATACAGATCATGCTTCCAAGTGCATTTGTTAGTTTTCTCCCTCTTCAGCCTTTCTAGAAACTATTTGAATGGTTCTTGTTATTTTTACCTGTACTATTTCTTCTATTGGAACTGCACACATTTATTGTTCACTTCAGTCAGCTTGATTGCCTATGCTTTTCCACCCAGTCGCTTGAGTTCTGATGTAGCGTTCTATAATACTGATATGTGGCTGTGGCTGGCTTTTCTCGATACCTGGCCATTTTGGTATTAAGTAAGTCATTGAGAATCTATTGAAAAAGCAACTGAACAGAAACATTTAACTGGAGAAAATTGATTGTAGTATTTTTCATTTATATGGAAGTTTCACCTGCACTTGGGGTACGAGACACCATTGTTATTCAATAATCATGGGTTTGCAGTCATGAAATCCAGCAGAAGTGGGATCCATATGGTTCTTGGAAATCTGTTGGTAATAATTAACATGCTGGAACTTCCTAGGATCAATCTCATTTTTATTTATTTGAAAAATCATCAGAACAGCTGTGTGAATTAGCAACCCACCTTTGTTAATGATTCTGAATTTAGACATTAGCAAGCACAGGTGTTGAAGGGTAGATGGTATCCTCAGAGGATCTATCAAAATGTGAGAACACTTCAATCAGTGAAACATCTAACAGTGGTGACATTTATCAAACCCAGAGCACACATTAATAATTTGACATTTTCCAAGCCCATCAAGTTCTGATATTTTTATGCCTCATTCATAATACAGAGAATATTTAAATAATTAGTTACTAATTGTTTAGATATTCACTCTATTTTTCAACTCTATTTGCTCGTGATATGAAGTTTGCATGGATGGTCTACAATCAATTTTCTGAAGCACCCTTTCTGTACTTAACTTTATAAATCAGCCTGAATATTTCTGTTCCATGCCTTGGTTTAGTAGAGAATGGGAAAAGAAAACATTATTAAGAAACGCAATGTAAACTTTTAAAAACGGCATGTTATTTTAGTGCTATAGCTGATGCCAATGATATCTAAATAAGAATTCTTCCATACGGCAACATTGTGAGTGTTTTTTTTTTATTCGTTCATGGGATGTGGGCGTCGCTGGCAAGGCCAGCATTTATTGCCCATCCCTAGTTGCCCTTGAGAAGGTGGTGGTGAGCCACCTTCTTGAACCGCTGCAGTCCGTGTGGTGAAGGTACTCCCACAGTGCTGTTCGGGAGGGAGTTCCAGGATTTTGACCCAATGACGACGAAGGAATAGCGATATACTTCCAAGTCAGGATGGTGTGTGACTTGGAGGGGAACTTGGAGGTGGTGGTGTTCCCATGTGCCTGCTGCCCTTGTCCTACTAGGTGGATGAGGTTGCGGGTGTGGGAGGTGCTGCCGAAGAAGCCTTGGCGAGTTGCTACAGTGCATCTTGTAGATGGTACATACTGCAGCCACGGTACGCCGGTGGTGGAGGGAGTGAATGTTTAAGGTGGTGGATGGGGTGCCAATCAAACAGGCTGCTTTGTTCTGGATGGTGTCAAACTTCTTGAGTGTTGTTGCAGCTGCACTCATCCAGACAAGTGGAAAGTATTCTATCACACTCCTTACTTGTGCCTTGTAGATGGTGGAAAAGCTTTGGGGAGTCAGGTGGTGAGACACTCGCCGCATAATACCTAGCCTCTGACCTGTTCTTGTTGCCACTGTATTTATGTGGCTGGTCCAGTTAAGTTTCTGGTCAATGGTGACCCCCCAGGATGTTGATGGTGGGGGATTCGGCAATGGTAATACCGTTGAATGTCAAGGGGCGGTGGTTAGACTCTCGTTTGTTGAAGATAGTCATTGCCTGGCACTTGTGTGGCGCGAATGTTACCTGTCACTTATCAGCCCAAGTCTGAATGTCGTCCAGGTCTTGTTGCATGCGGGCATAGACTGCTTCATTATCTGAGGAGTTGCGAATGACACTGTGCAGTCATCAGCGAACATCCCCATTTCTGACCTTATGTAGGAGGGAAGGTCATTGATGAAGCAGCTGAAGATAGTTGGGCCTAGGACACTGCCCTGAGGAACTCCTGCAGTGATGTCCTGGGGCTGTGATGATTGACGTCCAACCACCACAACCATCTTCCTTTGTGCTAGGTATGACTCCAGCCATGGAGTTTTTTCTCCCCGATTCCCATTGACTTCAGTTTTACTAGGGCTCCTTGATGCCACAATCGGTCAAATGCTGCCTCGATGTCAAGGACAGTCACTCTCACCTCACTTTTGGAATTCAGCTCCTTTGTCCATGTTTGGACCAAGGCTGTAATGAGGTCTGGAGCTGAGTGGTCCTGGCGGAACCCAAACTGGGCATCAGTGAGCAGGTTATTGATGAGTAAGTGCCGCTTGATAACACTGTCGATGACACCTTCCATCACATTGCTGATGTTTGAGAGCAGATTGATAGGGCGGTAATTGGTCGGATTGGATTTGTCCTGCTTTTTGTGGACTGGACATACCTGAGCAATTTTTCACATTGTTGGATAGCTGCCAGTGTTGTAGCTGTACTGGAACAGCTTGGCTGGAGGCGCGGCTAGTTCTGCAGCACAAGTCTTCAGCACGACAGCCGGGATGTTGTCGGGGCACATAGCCTTTGCTGTATCCAGTGCGCTCAGCCGTTTCTTGATATCACATGGAGTGAATCGAATTGGCTGAAGACTGGCTTCTGTGATGGTGGGCACCTCAGGAGGAGGCCGATATAGATCATCCACTTGGCACTTCTGGCTGAAGATGGTTGCAAACGCTTCAGCCTTGTCTTTTGTACTCGCGTGTTGGGCTCCGCCATAATTGAGGATGGGGATATTCTTGGAGCCTCCTCCTCCCGTTAGTTGTTTAATGGTCCACCACCATTCACGACGGATGTGGCAGGACTGCAGAGCTTTTATCCGATCCGTTGATTTTGGGATCGCTTAGCCCTGTCTATAGCATGCTGCTTCCGCTTTTTGGCATGCATGTAGTCCTGTGTTGCAGCTTCCCCAGGTTGGCACCTCATTTTTAGGTACGCCTGGTGCTGCTCCTGGCATGCTCTTCTACACTCCTCATTGAACCAGGGTTGGTCCCCTGGCTTGATGGTAATGGTAGAGTGAGGGATATGCCGGGCCATGAGGTTACAGATTGTGGTGGAATACAATTCTACTGCTGCTGATGGCCCACAGCGCCTCATGGATGCCCAGTTTTGAGCTGCTAGATCTGTTCTGAATCTGTCCCATTTAGCACGTTGGTAGTGCCACACAACATGATGGAGGGTGTCCTTAGTGTGAAGACAGGAGTTTGTCTCCACAATGATTGTGCGGTGGTCACTGCTATCAATGCTGTCTTGGACAAATGCATCTGCGACGGGTAGATTAGTGAGGACGAGGTCAAGTAGGTTTTTCCCTCGTGTTGGTTCTCTCACCACCTGTCGCAGGCCCAGACTGGCAGTTATGCCCTTCAGGACTCGGCCAGTTCAGTCAGCAGTGGTGCTACCGAGCCACTCTTGGTGATGGACATTGAAGTCCTACAACTTAGTCATGGTCAGTGAGCTCTACAACTAACTGACCATGACTAAGATACAATCAAAACTTAAAATAAGTAGCTCAAATAACGGTAGAAAGGTGCAAAGGCACCCAATTTCACCCCCTAAATGTTATTTCTTCTGAGATAAACAAAACACTTTATTCAAGTATACAATACAGTATATTTATCCATTGAACCACCACAAGAGTGTTTTTAATGTAGCTGATGTTGTCACATAATCTTTGGTCCTGTTCACTATTACATTATTTTCCACACAGAAGATAAATGAACAATTTACAATGAATAGAATTACCACCTCTGGACCAATGAGATATGGTAAATTATCCAACTCCTAATTGTGGAAAGCATGTAACCGATTCTCCCTTTGAGTCTGTGACTTGTTTCTTTTCAACATCATATGATAAATTGTTTCCCTTATCCAACCATTTGTCATTGGTAATTTTCTACTTTAATCAATAACAAATGAATAATTATATCCCTGCACTGGTTCTCCCAAAGAACCTGGCACTGTTCACACCTTCAGGATATAGACTGATTGTGTATGTCCTGCCATGATAAATATAAATATAAATATAAAGCAGGAAGCTGCAAAAAAAGCTAGAACAGGAAAGGTAAGTTATTTTTTACTTAACTCGGCCACCTCGCCTTTAATCATCGCCCCCGAAGCGGCCGGCCGGCTGATTTAAAGGTGAGCGGGGGCCCATGGGAGCGGCTGATTTAAAGGTGAGTGGGGGCCCAGGGGAGCGGCTGATTTAAAGGTGAGCGGGGGCCCACGGGAGCAGCTGATTTAAAGGTGAGTGGGGGCCCAGGGGAGTGGCTGATTTAAAGGTGAGCGGGGGCCCACGGGAGTGGCTGATTTAAAGGTGAGCGGGGGCCCAAAGGAACGGCTACAATGGACCGGTGAGTGTAAAAAAGTAAAAAGTAATCGAAGTGTGACGTCACCAGAAAGCAGGTAAGTGATTGGTTGGTGACTATTTCTCTATTTCTCGCTTTTTTCCAAACTTGGGCATCTAAATTTAAGTGCCTTGGTGTAAATTAAAAGATATACGTGTTGCAAATTTAAAATTTTTTAAACTAATTAATTAATTAATTGAGATGGGAGACCAGGCAATGTGTTGTTGTTGCATGTGGGAGCTGGTGGACACCATTGAGGTCCACGGCAACCACATCTGCAGCAAATGTTGGCTGCTCGAGGAACTTCGGCTCAGAGTTGATGAGCTGGAGTCCGAGCTTCAGACACTGCGACACATTAGGGAGGGGGAGCATTACCTGGACACTAAGTTCCAGGAGGCAGTCACACCCACAAGAGTAATTACTTCCAATTTGGCCCATGGTCAGGGACAGGAGGGTGTGACTACAAGCGAGGCAGGTATTGGGATCCAGGAGGTAGTGATGGAGGAGCCTCAGCCCTTGGCCTTCTCCAACAGGTACGAGATTCTTGCTCCCTGTGTGGATGAGGGCAGGGACTGCAGGAAGGATGAGCAATCTGACCACAGCACTGTGGTATAGGGAGCCATTCAAGTGGGGGGAGTAAAAAGAAATGTTGTAGTGATAGGGGACAGTATAGTTAGGGGGATAGATACCTTTCTCTGCAGACGAGAGCGTGAGTCCAGACGGCTGTGTTGCCTGCCCAGTGCCAGGGTTAAGGACATCTCCTCTGGGCTGGAGAGGAACTTGGAGGGGGAAGATCCAGTTGTCATGGTCCACGTAGGTACCGATGACATAGGTAGGACAAAGAAAGAGGTTCTGCTGAGGCAGTATGAGCAGCTAGGGGCTAAATTAAAAAGCAGAACCACAAAGGTAATCTCTGGATTACTACCTGAGCCACGAGTGAATTTGCATAGGGTAAATAAGATCAGAGAAATGAATGAGTGGCTCAAAGACTGGTGTGGGAGAAATGGGTTTCAATTTGTGGGGCACTGGCACCAGTACTGGGAAAAGAGGGAGCTGTTCCATTTGGACGGGCTTCACTTGAACCATGCTGGGGCTAGAGTCCCAGCGAATTGAATAACTAGGGCTGTAGAGAGGGCTTTAAACTAAATAGTGGGGGGGAGGGTCCAGGTGAGCGGGAATTTAAAAAGTCAATGAGAAATGAGAAAACAATAGATCAGGATAGAGATGGGGGAAATAATAACCAGAGTGTGACAGGAAGGGACAGAATGTTTAAAAATAAGAGTGCAACAGAAAATGGGGCCAAAACAAGGAGGAATGGTAAAAAGACAAAGTTAAAAGCTCTATATCTGAATGCACGCAGCATTCGTAACAAGATAGAAGAGTTGACGGCACAAATGGGTATGATCTGATCGCCATTACAGAGACGTGGTTGCAAGGTGACCAGGGCTGGGAACTGAATATTCCAGGGTATTTGACAATTCGGAAGGATAGACAGAAAGGAAAGGGAGGTGGGGTGGCTTTGTTGGTAAAGGATGGGATCAGTGCAGTGGTGATATTGGCTCAGAAGATCAAGATGTAGAATCGGTTTGGGTGGAGATAAAAAATAATATGGGGAAATAGTCTCTGGTGGGCGTAGTCTAGAGGCCCCCGAACAGTAGCAATACTGTTGGACAGAGTATAAATCAACAAATAATGGAGGCCTGTAAAAAAGGTCTGGTAATAATCATGGGTGATTTTAATCTCCATATTGATTGGACAAATCAAATTGGCCATGGTAGCCTTGAGGAGGAGTTCATAGAGTGCATCCGGGATGGTTTCCTAGAACAGTATGTAATGGAACCAAACAGGGAGCAGGCTATTTTGGATCTGGTACTGTGTAATGAGACAGAATTAATAAATGATCTCATAGTAAAGGATCCTCTAGGAAAGAGTGATCATAACATAGTTGAATTTCAAATTCAGTTGGAGGGTGGAGGCTTGGCATGAGGGCAGAACTGGCTAAAGTGGACTGGAAAAATAAATTAAAAGGTAAGACAGTTGAAATGCAGTGGCGGACATTTAAGGAGATATTTCATAACTCTCAACAAAAATATATTCCAGTGAGAAAGAAAGATTTTAAGAGAAGGGAGCACTATCCGTGGCTAACTAAGGAAGTAAAGGATGGTATCAAATTGAAAACGAAGGCATACAATGTTGCCAAGATTGGTGGGAGGCCAGAGGATTGGGAAATTTTTAAAAACCAGCAAAGGATGACTAAAAAAATAATAGAGAAGATGAATTATGAGAGTAAACTGGCAAGAAATATTAAAACAGAAAGTAAGAGCTTCTACAGCTATATAAAAAGGAAGAGAGTAGCTAAAGTAAACATTGGTCCCTTAGAGGATGAGAATGGGGAATTAATAATCGGGAACGGGGAAATGGCAGAGACATGAACAAATATTTTGTATCTGTCTTCATGGTAGAAGACACTAACAACATCCCAATAATGGATAATCAAGGGGTCACAGGGAGGGGGGAACTAAAGACAATCACTATCACTATGGAAAAAGTACTTGGTAAAATAATGGGACTAAAAGACGACAAGTCCCCTGGACCAGATGGCCTGCATCCCAGGGTCTTAAAAGAAGTGGCTGCAGAGATAGTGGATGCATTGGTTGCAATATACCAAAATACCCGGGACTCTGGAGAGGTCCCAGTGGATTGGAAAACCGCAAATGTAACACCCCTATTTAAGAAAGGAGGGAGACAGAAAGCAGGAAACTATAGACCAGTTAGCCTAACATCTGTCATTGGGAAAATGCTGGAGTCCTTCATTAAGGAAGCAGTAGCAGGGCATTTGGAAAATCATAATGCAGTCAAGCAGAGTCAGCATGGTTTTATGAAGGGAAATTATGTGTAACAAATTTGCTGGAGTTCTTTGAGGATGTAAAGAGTAGGGTGGATAAGGGTGAGCCAGTGGATGTGGTGTATTTGGATTTCCAGAAGCCATTCGATAAGGTGCCACATAAAAGTTTACTGCACAAGATAAGAGCTCACGGAGTTGGGGGTAATATATTCGCATGGATAGAGAATTGGCTAATTAACAGAAAGCAGAGAGTCGGGATAAATGGGTCATTTTCCGGTTGGCAAACGGTAACTAGTGGGGTGCCACAGGGATCGGTGCTGGGGCCTCAACTATTTACAATCTACATTAATGGCTTGGATGAAGGGACCGAGTGTAATGTAGCCAAGTTTGCGGATGATACAAAGATGGGTGGGAAAGCAAGTTGTGCAGAGGACTCGTAGGGCTCAATTTTCACTGGCCCGTGGAGGCGGGTTTGGAGGCGGGAGTGGTGTGAAAATAGCAGATTTGGGGGTCCCAAACCCATCCCGCCCCCAACTCGCCTCCATGCCAGTTTCCCAGGAGGCGGGTACCCGACCTGTGCTGGGACCCGCCTCCCCGAGGCGGGAAGGGGAATAGTGGCAATAAACGAATCCCTATTTTTAGCCCTGAAGTGTGGGCTTCCCGACAGGTCCGAACCACGCCGATTTAGCGAGGCGGACCGTCGGTCTGGAGGGCTTGGAGGGGTCGAGATGTCCGGTGTGCAGGTGAGTGATGGGTGCATGAGTGCAGAGGTAAGTGTGTTTGGTGTGTGTAAAGTGTTTCAAGAACTTTTACTTACCTTAACTTTGTCCTTCAGGCTAGCTTCCTTAAGGTGTCGGGAGTCCCTCACATCCACGGCACAGAAAGCAGAATGGCCGCGGACCTGTCAAAAGCTGCAGTCTCTGTTTTCTGTGCTGGATTGATTTCTAACTTAGTCTAAGTAGAGTGACTCAGGTTAGAAATCATATTGTCAGTGTTTGACAGCTTCACAGAGCTGTCAAACACTGAAATTTCATCTGTCAAAAGCTCTTGACAGATGAAATTTCAATGGCTGACATCACCTGTATCCAAGGAACCCTTGATTGGCCTGCTAAGCCCGCTGGGCGGGCTTAACAAGGTCAATCAAGGGAAAATACAGTGGGTTGGCCACAAGGCGATGGAGGCGGGACTACAACCCAAAAAGTGGGAGTCCCGCCTCCATCACGTCCCCATTGACAAAATCCAGCCCAAAGAATCTGCAAAGGGATATAGACAGGCTAAGTGAGTGGGCAAACATTTGGCAGATGGAGTATAATGTGGGAAAGTGTGAGGTTATCCACTTTGGTAGTAAAAATAAAAAAGCAAATTATTATTTAAATGGAGAGAGATTACAAAATGCTACAGTTCAGAGGGACCTGGGGGGTCCTTGTGCATGAAACACAAAAAGTTAGCATGCAGGTACAGCAAGTAATCAAAAAGGCAAATGGAATGTTGGCCTTTATTGCAAGGGGGTTGGAGTATAAAAGCAGGGAAGTCCTGCTGCAACTGTACAGGGTATTGGGGAGACCACACCTTGAGTACTGCGTGCAGTTTTGGTCTCCTTATTTAAGGAAGGATATACTTGCATTGGAGGCAGTTCAGAGACGATTCACACGGTTGATTCCTGAGATGAGGGGGTTGACTTATGAAGAAAGGTTGAGCAGGTTGGGCCTATACTCATTGGAATTTAGAAGAATGAGAGGTGATCTTATTGAAACATATAAGATACTGAGGGGGCTCGACAAGGTAGATGCAGCGAGGATGTTTCCCCTCGTGGGGAAATCTAGAACTCAGAGGCATAGTTTCAGAATAAAGGGTCGCCCTTTTAGAACTGAGATGAGGAGGAACTTCTTCTCTTAGAAGGTCGTAAATCTGTGGAATTCTCTGCCCCAGAGAGCTGTGGAGGCTGGGTCATTAAATACATTTAAGGTGGAGATAGACAGATTTTTGCAAGATAAGGGAGTGAAGGGTTATAGGGAGCGGCTGGGGAAGTGGCTTTGAGCCCAAGATCGGCCATGATCTTATTGAATGGCGGAGCAGGCTCGAGAGGCTCCTATTTCTTATGTTCTTATGAATGCCTCCTGCAGCTGTCGGTGTTTTCGACCGGCGCTGCTGCAAGGGGCGGATGTCAATTTCGTGTCCGGGGCGATGCGCAAGGCGATGACGTCACAATCTCCGGGCGAAGGAGATCGGGGCACAACGCCGCCGTAAAACTCCCGTCAAATATGCCGGGAGTTGATGTCAGTGCTGCGCCTGTTCGCAAAGCCATTCGCAAAGCCATTTGTGCCCCCTGGGGGCACTAACGGGAGGCGCAAAGGCACCCAATTTCACCCCCCAAGTGTTATTTCTTCTGAGACAAACAAAACACTTTATTCAAGTTATTTGACATAAATGAAAACAAATGTATATCTCTTACCAAAATCTGAAAACTTTTGGAAAATTAACATCATAGACTATAATAGCACTCTTCACTTAAAAGAATATTTCAAGATCTAATGGGAACTTGAGCACAGAGCTGGGTGAACACAATCGGAGTGGATTGCAAGCAGAGTGGAAGAATTTGGCGATAACAGGAATTGGTGGAGAGGACGAATTCACTGGTAGGCATAAGGTAAGTTCGGTAAGTAATCATCAGATTGGAATTTAGCTTTGTCTTGTAACATAAAAGAAACTGCATGGTCAGTGGCAGTTAGCAGTTAACAGCTATCAGCTGTAAGTGGTTGCTTGATTAGATGGTAAAAGCGGTGAGCTAGAAGCTGATTAAGCAGTAACTTGTTTCACTCTCAAAAGGTATATATTAGGCACAAGTTTGCAAAGGAGCTGATTGGTGAGTAGCTGGTGATTTTTTTAAGTCTTGAGTTTATTTCTGTAAAGTTAGTTAACAGTCTATAAAATAGAGGCATGGCAGGGCACCTCAGTCCTGTGGAATGCACATCTTGTGCCATGTGGGAACTCCAGGACGCTTCCTGGACAACCACATATGCAGAAGATGTCATCAGCTGGAGGAGCTCGAGCTCAAGGTTTTGGAGCTTGAGCAGCAGCTGGTGTCACTGCGGTGCATCCGTGAGGTTGCGAGCTACGTGGATAGCACGTTTCAGGAAATGGTCACTCCGCAGCATAAGAGTGTGTAGGCAGAGAAGAAATGGGTGACCGCCAGACAAACAGGGAGGACAAGGCAGGTAGTGCAGGGGTGCCCTGAGTGTATCTCGCTCCCTAACCAGTATTCAGTTCTAAATACTGGTGAGGGCGATGGTTTCTCTGGGGAGTACAGCCAGAGCCAAGTCCACGGCACCACGGGTGGCTCAGCTGTACATATATATGGCTCAGTTGTTCTCTGTCTATATATACTGTGTAATCGATTTATATTCCCTCACTGTACCTGAAGAAGGAGCAGAACTCCGAAAGCTCGTAATTTCAAATAAAACTGTTGGACTATAACCTGGTGTCGTGCGACTTCTCATTTTTGTCCACCCCAGTCCAATACCGACATCTCCGCATCATCAGCTGTACATGGGGGAGGAGGAAGATCGGGAAAACAACAGTGATAGGGGTTTCAATAGTTAGGGGAACAGACGGGCGTTTCTGCGGCCGCAGACATGAATCCATGATGGTATGTTGCCTCTCTGGTGCCTGGGTCAAGGATGTCGCTGAATGGCTGCAGAACATTCTGAGGGGGGAGGGTGAACAGCCAGAGGTCATGGTCCATATCAGTATCAACAACATTGGTAGAAAAAGGGATGAGGTCCTGCAAGCAGATTTTAGGGAGCTAGGAAAGAGATTAATAAGCAGGACCTCAAAGGTAGTAATCTCCGGATTGCTCCCGGTGCCACAAGCTAGTGAGTATAGAAATAGGAGGAAAGAGCAGATGAATACTTGGCTGGAGAGATGGTGCAGAAAGGAGGGCTTTAGATTCCTGGGACATTGGGACCAGTTCTGGGGGAGGTGAGACTTGTATAGGCCGTGCGGGTTGCACCTCAACAGAGCCGGGACCAATATCCTCGCAGGAGGGTTTGCTAGTGCTGTCAGGGAGGGTTTAAACTAATTTGCCAGGGGGGTGGGCACCAGGATGTCGCATTAGAAAGGAGAAACAAGGTGCACAAAGGATTGGGAGCGACAAATAGCATTAGAGTAAGAAATAGTATGGTATTAGGTGGGGTCAGACGAAGAGAATACAAGAAGATCTAAGCTAGGTTTACAGTGCCTGTGTGTAAACGCACGAAGCGTGGTAAATAAGGTTGATGATCTGCAAGTGCAAATAGCCACATGGGAATATGATGTTGTGGCGATAGCGGAGACCTGGCTCAAAAAGGGCAGGATTGGGTTTTAAATATTCCTGGATATAAGGTGTTCAGGAAAGATAGGGAAGGAAAGAAAGGAGGTGGGGTGGCAGTATTGATTGAGGAGAATATTACAGTGCAGGAGAGAGGATGTCCTGGAGGGTTCAAGGACAGAATCTATTTGGTTAGAGTTAAGAAACAATAGAGGTGCCATTACACTACTAGGTGTATTATATAGGCCACCAACTAGTGGGAAAGATATAGAGGAGCAAATTTGCAGGGAAATTAGAGGTGCAAGAACTATAGAGTAGTGATAATGGGGGACTTAAATTATACTAATACAGACTGGGATAGTAATAGTGTAAAGGGCAGAGAGGGGGAAGAATTTCTGAAGTGTGTTCAGGAGAACTTTCTTGATCAGTAGAGTGGTGAGAATGTGGAGCTTGCTACCACAGGGAGTGGTTGAAGCGAATAGTGTAGATGCATTTAAGGGAAAGCTAGACAAGCATATGAGGGAGAAGGGAATAAAGGGTTATGCTGATAAATTTAGATGAGGAAAGACTGGAGGAGGCTCGTGTGGAGCATAAACGCCGGCATAGACTGGTTGGGCCAAATGGCCTGTTTCTGTGCCGCATATCCTATGTACATTTCTGGCCCAATGAGGAAGGAGGCATTGTTGGATCTGGTTCTGGGGAATGAGGTGGGTCAAGTAGAGCAAGTGTCAGTAGGGGAACAGTGATCGTAGTATCATAAGTTTTAGATTAGCTATGGAAAAGGACAAGGAGCAATCTAGAGTAAAAATACTTAATTGGAGGAGGGCCAATTTCAGTGGGTTGAGAATGGAGCTGGCCTGGGTAAATTGGAATCAAAGATTGGCAAGCAAAACTGTAATTAAATAATGGGCTGTCTTTAAAGAGGAGATGGTTTGGGTACAGTCGAGGTACATTCCCACGAGTGGGAAAGGTAGGGCAACCAAAGCCAGGGCTCCTTGGATGATGAAACAGATAGAGTAAGATGAAGCAGAGAAAGGGGGTGTATGACAGATGTCAGGTTGAGAATACAAGTGAGAACCAGGCTGAATATAGAAAGTTCATTGGGGAAGTGAAAAAGGAAATAAGAGGGCAAATAAAGGGTATGAGTATAGACTGGCAGCTAACATTAAAGGGAATCTGAAAGTCTTCTATAGGCATATAAATAGTAAACGGGTAGTAAGAGGAGGGGTGGGGCCGATTTAGGGACCAAAAAGGAGACCTACACATGGAAGCAGAGGGCATAGCTGAGGTACTAAATGAATACTTTGTATCTGTCTTTACCAAGGAAGAAGATGCTGCCAAAGTCAGAGTGAAAGAGGAGGTAGCTGAGAAAGTGGATGGGCTAAAAATTGATGGAGGTACTAGAGGCATAGAGTACAAAAGCAAGGAAGTTATGATGAACCTTTAGAAAACACTGGTTCAGCCTCAACTGGAGTATTGTGTCCAATTCTGGGCACCGCACTTTAGGAAGGATGTGAAGGCCTTAGCGAGGGTGCATAAAAGATTTACAAGAATGGTTCCAGGGATGAGGGATTTCAGTTACGTGGAATGACTGGAGATGCTGGGGTTGTTCTCCTTGGAGCAGAGACGGTTAAGAGGAGATTTGATAGAGGTGTTCAAAATCATGAGGGGTCTAGACAGAGTAGATAGAGAGAAACTGTTCCCATTGGCGGAAGGGTCGAGAACCAGAGGACACAGATTTAAGGTGATTGGCAGAAGAACCAAAGGCAACATGAGGAAAAACTGTTTTACGCAGCGAGTGGTTATGATCTGGAATGCACTGCCTGAAAGGGTGGTGGAGGCAGATTCAATCGTGGCTTTTAAAAGGGAATTGGATAAGTACCTGAAGGAGAAAAAATTGCAGGGCTACGGGGAAAGGGCGGGGGAGTGGGACTAGCTGGAGTGCTCTTGCAGAGAGCCTGCATAGGCTCGACGGGCCGAATGGCCTCCTTCTGTGCTGTAACCATTCTATGATTCTATGAGGAGAAAGAGGATATCGATTGTGGACAAGAGGGCTACGTGAGAGGATGGACCAAAAACACAATTGAAAAGATAGCTTTTTAAGATGTTTTTGAAGGGAATGAGAGAAGTGGTGAGGCAGAGGGATTTAGGGAGAATTCCAGATAGCAGAGGCACAAAGCCTGAAGATTAGTCTGCAGTGATGTAGAAAAGGGAATGGGTAACAAACAATAAAACTGAGTGGGAGGAGTGGACAGCATATGCTGGTATATATGCCTGGAGAAGATCGCTCCAGTAGGAAGGAGCAAGGCCATAGCGGGATTTGCAAATAAGGGTTAAGGACCTTGAAATTATTACGGTGGAACAGGGAGCTTGTGGGATTTGGCCAGGATAGTGATAATTGTAGTGCACTAAAGGATTTGAGTTGCAGAGTTTGAATTAATTGCAGTTTGTGAAGGATGGAAGAGGGGAGGTTGGTGAGAAAGACATTTAAGAAGTCAGTTCTCAACGTGAAAAAGGCATGGGTTAGAGTTACATTGGTGGAGGAAGTGAGGTGTGTGGGGCTTAAGCAGGCAATGCTCTTATGATGGATAAATGCAATCTTAGTAACTGGCCAATATTAGGGGTACAAAGGCCAACTCCGGCTTAAACTGGACACCAAGTTTGCAGGTCACCTGTTGCAGCCCAATTGGGCAACCAGGAAGGTGATTGGAAATATAAAAATATGTACAGTAGTTAAATTTCCCTCCTGCTTTCAAAGAAAGCAACAGAAGGAGTTAACTGTCAATTAATAAGAGCTAATTACTAAACTAAAACAACACTGCTTTCTCATCAGATTTTATTTCTAACTTTTAAAGAGGTTATTTTGTTAGTCACCATCATGTAAAGGCATTGAGAGTAACTTTGCACATGTTACAGATCATATGATTTGTAAGTAGATATAGAATTACAGCTGTGGACTACCTTGAGGAATGCTAGTTAGTTGTTCTTATGCTTGGAATGTATTTGAACATCGTTAGAAAAGTTGAGGGGTCCAGATTTTTTTGATCTTCATAGTTGCCAATATTCTTTTACATTTAATGCTGGACCCTGCTGTGTGAAAGATATGCTCATCATTACTTGGCATCACACATATGAAGTCTTTCTGTTGAATGTGTGCATTGTCCTGCTGATTTAAAGCCTAATTTGTAGATACCTGTGGTTTCGGTGTGACTCAGTGCAGAGTAAATAAAATAATGGCTGTGTCAGAAACTGCTGAAGTAACCATCATATTGATCTGTGCGCTGTAAAAAAAAATATCTATGCTGCATATGCCACAATAAAGAGTAAAGTAACATGCTTACAAAGACCAGAAGGATTTTCAATGTTGAAGGGTTTCTGATACAATTGTTCCTGGCCAAAACTCCTGTTATGATGATTTCACTTTCATTCCACTTGGTAAGGTAATTTGTTTTTAAGAGGAAATAATTCTCAACACTTCACTGGGCAGTTCTGTTGTGCACATGCTGTCAGAATGTCAGTGAGTTCTGCTTGTTGTGAAATAATCTCTGAATATTGTATTTCTTTGTTTTTTTTATGTGGAATATAAATATGAATTGTATTCTTTAAGCTGAGAGTGTCCCTACATTCCACCATCTTTGTCTTCCCTCCCCCCCCCCCCACCCCCATGAAGCACTTCCAGATTAGGTGTAGCACATGTTAGATACAGAATAAAATTCACTTAGCACTGGCCTGACAATGTACCTGAGCTTTGATCTTAGAGGAGAACCCTTTGTTGTGCCTGCTTATGGTTTTTTGGAGGAAGTCCTCCATATTCTAAGACATTGTATGCTGTGGGTCTGTGAACACTAGGATACAGTAACCCAATCTTCTTTCACTTTGAAAAGATAGAGCCATCAGAGTGTTGGCAGTTTGACCACATAGCTTTTTAAAAAAAAAATCATTCTCTGAATTTGTGTGCCGTGGCAAGTCCTGTATTTATTTCCATTTTCCTATGGTGGTGGGCTTCCTTTTTGAAGCGGTTTGATACAACTGTGTGCTTCCTAGCCCATCCTGTAGGGATGTGCGTGGTATCTACATGTGATGACATCACAAGATTGGATAGGCAGACGTTAGGTGCCCAGAACTCCTCACAAGCAGCATGGTGAGCCACACAACTCACCATAAAATGTATGGGTGCATTGCCACGATCAACCTTCAGCGCCGGCTTAAAGGGACAGCCTGCAACCAACAAGGTAAGTTTTTAAAATATTCTTATCTGAATGTGGAGCCAGGAGGAGAGGGAGTGTTCCTCCTGACGCGCCCCCCCCCACCCAAAACCCGGCTACTGAGTCCCTCTCCCCCCCCCACCTCCGACCTGGCCACCGAACCCCCCGACCTGGCTATCGATTCTTCTCCCGGCCATCAATCGCTCATTCCCTGGTCGCCCCCCTCATTTACTTGGAGGTTGTTGGTTGTGCCGCAGTGGCCTGATCTTCAACCACCCTTTGCCAGGCAAACTGCCTCTTGCTCTCTGCAGCTGGCCTGCTTTATGGAAATGAATTCCAAGGCTCAATATCAGGGTTGCCTCCAGCCTGATCATTTGGGCACAGGGACTTATATTTCTAGGCTAATCTCTCTATAACCCTCAGTGCTGGTTTTTTCAATTCTGTGGCACTACATGCTGGTGCGTCAATGTGCAGTATGATTACTCTAAACATAGTTTTACCTAAATTGTTAGTGATTTAAATTTATCAGCAGCACAGACACCATTGCAGGTGGAAAAAAAAACATTCTTTGCTCTTTTCCAGGAAGTGCTAGTATGAAGGACTCCTTCACATACAGATTGGCTAAAGTCTCAAACTGCTGCAGCATCAACATTTTAATTTCCCATACTACCTCATGAATAAAATTGTGCCATTAGTGCCAAGATTTTTCTGTGCCCTTGTGTCCACAGAGGACTGCACTGAGACTACCCAAACTTATTTACCTATTGTTGGACAGGATGCCTTAAAAGCAATCTGAGAGAAGACACTGATTTCATCAGACTAAGCTAGATTTTAAAGCAGGTACTAATGATGAAAGGATCATTTATCACTGTGCAACCCATGTACTAAAAAATCATTGATTTTAATACTTTCAATGAAATACGGTCTTACCCTCTTAGGTTCAACAATGTTTCTTTTAGTGCCCATTTTTATTAGGAAGAGACTGACTAATAGTTTAATCTGGGTTATATGTGTATTTGTTACAAAAGCTTCTTATAGTTCTACTGTTTGAACAGAGTACTACTGGGTCAATAAATTCCTTCCAGGGTTTGGAAATTCTCAAAAATAAAGTATTTGAATTTAAACATTTAAATTCCATCAAGTTTTATACTCTACACTGCTCTTCCTGCCATGGCCTAATTGCTAATTGTTGCTAACAGCAAGCAGAAATTGACAGACCTATTCCACCTCTTCCCAGTTGGTTTAAAGTGCATGCTCGAAGCTGTAACTATTTGCGTATGGAACATAATCTTATAATCCTAATACCCAGCATTCATTATCAGGCTTCATGCTGTAACAGAAAGGCAACCAGGTGACTTGAAGATTTAGATTTTTTTCAGTAATAAATTGTTACCATTTAACGCATGCACCACACAGGAAAGCATATAAAAATAAAATTTTGAAGTAGAATTAAAATTTCTCTGAAAAAGATTTATTTATTTTTATGATCAACACCATCATTAATTGTTAAAATAATACTGTGTGTTTTCATTATTGTGTGTGTATATATCAAAGGTCATTAGCTGAAGATTTTTAACATTTCTACATGGATCACAGATTAGAGGTAATGAAAAGAAAAAAAAGACTGACTTGTATTTCTATAGCGCCTTTCACGACCAATGGACGTCTCAAAGCGCTTTACAGCCAATGAAGTACTTTTTGAAGTGTTGTCACTGTTATAATGTGGCCAGAAAAAAAACAGTTGGGAAAAAATGGTGCAACAGATTGGACATGATTTGTTAGTCAGAGGAGGGGGCAGACAAAGCATGAAATCAGGCACGTGATCCCAGTTAGAAGGACAGAATATGAGAGTGACTGTGAGCTGTCAGTTAAGAGGAGTCAGTGAAAGAGGAAACCTGAACCAGTATTCAAAAAGGGAATGAGGATTTCCAGTGGAAGGTATTTTTGTCTGCTATGGCTAAAACCAACACCTTTTTTCACCCAGCTAGGAATTGGGTTAATTTACACCTCTCGTTAGCACCCTGGGGGCGCTAATGGGGTGCAAATGCCCTAGCGCCCGGGCGCGGCACCGCTAACATATCCTGCGAAATTCAGCAAGAGGTTAACGCCGGCGGTATCCGGTAGCGCCCCGCTCCGCAGGCGATGACTATGTCATCGCCATGCGCAGCGCCCCACCCGGAAACTTGATTTGTGCCCCCTGAATTATCGCCGGGTGATATGTCCAACCGGTTCAGGGGGCGGTTTTTGTGCGGCGGTAGCGTTCGGGGGTGCAACTTAAAGGGCAGGTGGCCATTTGTTTTGGCCGTCTGTCAGCCCCTGACCCCCCTCGTCGCTGCATGTGTGGTGCCGGCCTTGATCTTTCACAAATGCCCAGCTGTTGCCACGGTACCCTGCTCCCCAGTGGTCCAGGCAGGGCCCCAGTGTGTGCAATGTTAGGCCCCTCCCCTTTAATCAGGGGAGGAGGCCTGCAATGACGTGGCGCTACGTGCCCCAGTGCGTGGCGCTGCTGTACGTAGCACCGTGACATTCAATTGTAGCGCTCCAAGAACGAAGTGGAGCGCTTCCAATAACGCTCCACCTTCTTGGGGCGCTACAACTAAAGGTATGGGGCAGGGGCGCTATTTTTCTTGGGGTGCTAAAATTAGTGAGGTTAGTGCCCCAAAATGGGTGCTACCCAATTTTACCCCACTATGTAAAAGTAGCTTTTGCAATAATTCCTGAGAAAAATGATCTTGGCGTGTACTGAGTAGGTGAATCATTTACTCAATTGGACTTCAAGTGCCATCAGTTCATTGGTTTCTTTCCACAGTCAGCTCAAGAGGTGGTAGACTGGATTACTAACAGAGATAGATTATACCTTTCTGTACTTCATAGAAGCTGGCTTTAGTTCACACATTTCACTGTAAATATTTTACTGTCTATTAAATCATAAAATCAATGACAGACACGGTTGTGGGAAAAATACTAAGATCTTTTGTGGACCTTGTTTCTGAGGCAATTATGCTAATATGAATAGAAATAAGGTTTTTTTTGAGAAGTATATAGAGACACATTAATTGATTTGGCCTTTGTTACTCAGAAAAAATTAACAGCAGGATATTTCAACTTCCACATACCTATTTGGATCCCATTATGTTGCAGTAAGTTTGTTGGTAAGGACAAAGGTTGTCTGCAGCCTGTTTTAATAAAATGTATTTTTTGTAATTTACAATTTGCTGTCCTAATGAAAGCTGTCAAAGTTGCAACAGATTTGTTCTGTTCCTGTTTTCCATTCCCTGATATCACTCAGTGTTGCGGTCTCATTTCAGTCAGTGGCACCATCACAGGCAGCTGCTGTCTGTGGGTAGGAGCTTACATGCAATATTATGTAAAGTGGTTTAATAAATTAAAACTCTATTGAAAAGATAATGTCATATAAAATACCCTGTATTCTGTGGAGAATAATTATGTAGATAAATTGATTTTGAGCGATTCTTGCCCGCTAAAGGGAAAAATGGTGGTTGCTTTCTAAAGTTTTGGTATGCTTACCAATCTCAAATGTAAAAGTTCAAAAAACAAAATTAAAATATGCATATGCAAATAATCCTTAATTAGTACTGTTGAGTGCAATACCCAAAGGAGCAGGGCTTATGTTTTTTGAGTTTAAAGGTTGAAGTCTATTTTCTAATTTAACCAATTTAGGTCAAATCAGTGTAATTTAATATTAACCCTATTAGCATATCTTGTATTATTATCCATATTAGCAATTATCCATACAAGGTCTACATTTTATAAATTACAATTTTAAAAATAATGAAAATCTGGAAAGACTTGTTCAGATGTCATATGTTCACTCTTCTACTTCTACTTTGCCAGTGGAAATGAAACCACTCCTGGACAAACATTTTAAAAGTTATTATTTGGCAATGATTATACCCCTGAAACTTAAATAGAAACTGAAGAAAACAGTAACTACTTGAATTTATATAGATCCTTCATGTAGCAAAACATCCCATGGTCCTTCATGGTTAAGGGCCAGACCTGAGCAGGAGTATGCATGGCAGCAAGAATGGAACTGAGAAAGTTACTCAAAGGCAAAGGTGCTGTCAAAGAGGTAGCTTTTGAGAAGGATTTTAAAGATGGGGCAACTGTCAGCAGGACCGAGGGAGTGGGTTTAGGACAGGAGCTCGAGGATGATGGGCTATGATGCTTGAACGTCTGCCACCGGTGGTAGAGTTGAGGCAGGAAGGAAGATGTGCAGTAGATCAACGTTAGAAGAGCAGAGAGTACAGGCAGGGATATAGGGCTAGATGAGTTACAAAAATAGGGATGGGTGAGGCTGTAAAGGGCATTGAGATTTTGAAGTCAGTGTGTTGGGTGACCAGAAGTCAATGGAACTCAACAAGGATTGGGTGAATTAAAAAAGTAAAAAAAAATCTCCCTCTCTATAGTCGGATCACTCCAGGATCATCCTGGTCAAGGGAAATCCTACACTCTTCTTCACGATAAGCCATCTCCTCTGAGCTTCCTTCTTTGCTACCATGAGCCTACTATCTGACGCCAGTTGTGAGATGGTTCATAGATTTGTTTGAGATTGAGGTTACTTGCCTAGTTTCCTCTAGCTCCTCTGCATTCCATGACCACTCCCAGCTCATTTCCCATCACATTTCTTTTATTACTTTTCCTAAATCTCCATCTCATATTTAGTTCTTCCATGAGACCCATCAATTTTTTTTATTCGTTCATGAGATGTGGGCGTCGCTGGCAAGGCCAGCATTTATTGCCCATCCCTAATTGCCCCTTGAGAAGGTGATGGTGAGCCGCCTTCTTGAACCGCTGCAGTCCGTGTGATGAAGGTGCTCCCACAGTGCTGTTAGGGATGGAGTTCCAGGATTTTGACCCAGCGATGATGAAGGAATGGCGATATACTTCCACATCAGGATGGTGTGTGACTTGGAGGGGAATTTGGAGGTAGTGGTGTTCCCATGCGCCTGCTGCCCTTGTCCTTCTAGGTGGTAGAAGTCGCGGGTTTGGGAGGTGCTGCCAAAGAAGCCTTGGTGAGTTGCTGCAGTGCATCTTGTAGATGGTACACACTGCAGCCACGGTACGCCAGTGGTGGAGGGATTGAATGTTTAAGGTGGTGGATGGGGTGCCAATCAAGCAGGCTGCTTTGTTTTGGATGGTGTCGAACTTCGAGTGTTGTTGGAGCTGCACTCATCCAGACAAGTGGAGAGTATTCCATCACACTCCTTACTTGTGCCTTGTAGATGGTGGAAAGGTTTTGGGGAGTCAGGAGGTGAGACACGCGCCACAGAATACCCAGCCTCTGACCTGCGCTTGTAGCCACAGTATTTATGTGGCTGGACCAGTTAAGTTTCTGGTCAATGGTGACCCCCAGGATGTTGATGGTGGGGGATTCGGCGATGGTAATGCCGTTGAATGTCATGGGGCGGTGGTTAGACTCTCACATGTTGGAGATAGTCATTGCCTGGCACTTAAGTGGCACAAATGTTACTTGCCACTTAACGTCGTCCAGGTTTTGTTGCATGCAGGCATGGACTGCTTCATTATCTGAGGAGTTGTGAATGGCGCTGAACACTGTGCAGTCATCAGCGAACATCCCCATTTCTGACCTTATGTTGGAGGGAAGGCCATTGATGAAGCAGCTGAAGATGGTTGGGCCTAGGACACTGCCCTGAGGAACTCCTGCAGCGATGTTCTGGGGTTGTAATGATTAACCTCCAACCACCACAACCATCTTCCTTTGTGCTAGTTATGACTACAGCCAGTGGAGAGTTTTCCCCCCGATTCCCATTGACTTCAGTTTTACTAGGGCTCCTTGATGCCACACTCGGTCAAATGCTGCCTTGATGTCAAGGGCAGTCACTCTCTCCTCGCCTCTGGAATTCAGCTCCTTTGTCCATGTTTGGACCAAGGCTGTAATGAGGTTGGGAGCCAAGTGGTCTTAGTGGAATTCAAACTGGGCATCAGTGAGCAGGTTATTGGTGAGTAAGTGTCATTTGATATCACTGTCGATGACACCTTCCATCACTTTGCTGATGATTGAAAGTAGACTGATGGAGTGGTAATTGGCCAGATTGGATTTGTCCTGCTTTTTGTGGACTGGACATGCCTGGTCAGTTTTCCATATTTTTGTCGGATGGATGCCAGTGTTGTAGCTGTACTCGAACAGCTTGGCTAGAGGCGCAGCTAGTTCTGGAGCATAAGTCTTCAGCACGGGATGTTGTCAAGGCCCATAGCCTTTCCTGTATCCAGTGCGCTCAGCCATATCTGGACATCTCGTGGAGTGAATCGAATTGGCTGAAGATTGGCTTTTGTGATGGTGGTGACCTCAGGAGGAGGCCAATATGGATCATCTACTCTGCACTTCTGGCTGAAGACGGTTGCAAACGCTTCAGCCTTGTCTTTTGCACTCGCGTGCTCGGCTCCACCATCATTGAGGATGGGGAATTCATGGAGCCTCCTCCTCCCGTTAGTTGTTTAATGGTCCATCTTCCTTGTCTCCGTACTTGCTGGCATCATCAACTACTCTGCTACTCTGTCTTCTCAGAAATTGTTCCCCACCCATTTGAAAACTGCCCTTATCACCTTGCTTGTTAAAAAGCTTACACTTGGCCTTTCTGTCCTCTCACCTCTTTCCTCTTCAAAGTTCTAGAACATATCTTCTCCACCAAACTCCATGCCCACATCTTTTGCTACTCACTATTTGACAATCCTAGGCATAGTCACCAATGACCATTGTGCATTACCCCTTCTGATGTCCTTGACCTCTCTGTAGCCTTTGACATTGTTAACCATAGCATTCTCCTCCACTGACATCCTACCATGCTTCACATTTGTCACATTGCCCTCTGATGCATCCATTCCAACTTGTCCCAATGTTGCCAGCACATCTCCTGTAATGGCTTCAACTTCAGTACTCTCCGTCACATCCAGTGTACCCCTTCCTTTCTATTCCACATTTATACATTGCCAATGACAGACAAGTTGGGATGCCAGAATTTTGCTCCCTGTACTGGTCCCATCCTATTCCCCTGCATATCTGTTCAAGCTCAACCCAATAATGCATAAAAATGAGAAGTTGCACAACACCAGGTTATAGTCCAATGGTTTTATTTAAAATTACGAGCTTTCGGAGCGCTGCTCCTTCAGGTACAAGTACAGCGAGGGAATCTATTACACAGTATATATACACAGAAATCAAAGGTCTGCAGAGGCATTACATCAAAGACACATCAGAGTACAGCTAAGACAATGAGGTGGGTCACGGGGTCCAACGTGTCAAATGCTGCCGTCTGCAGTTTAGCTTTTAACTTTTTTTTAAACTGGAAAAGCAGACAACGATGACTTTTTTTTAAACTGGAAAAACAGACAACGATGTCGAGTCACGTTCTGTAGCGTGACATGAACCTGAGATCCCTATTGAGGCCGTCCTCATGGGTGCGGAACTTGGCTATCAGTTTCTGCTTGATGATTTTGCGTTGTCGTGTGTCTCGAAGGCCACCTTGGAGAATGCTAACCCGCAGATCCGAGGCTGAATGTCCTTGACTGCTGAAGTGTTCCCTGACTGGGAGGTAACAATCCTGCCTGGCGATTGTTGCGCGGTGTCCGTTCATACGTTGTCTCAGTGTCTGCATGGTCTCGCCGATGTACCATGCCGCGGTGCATTCTTTCCTGCAACGTATGAGGTAGACAACGTTGGCCGAGTCACATGAGTATGTACCATGTAACTGGTGGGTAGTGTCCTCACGTGTGATGATGGTATCTGTGTTGATGATCTGGCATGTCTTGCAGAGGTTGCCGTGGCAGGGTTGTGTGGTGTCGTGGTCGCTGTTCTCCTGACAGCTGGGTAATTTGCTGCGAACGATGGTACTTTTGAGGTTAGGCGGCTGCTTGAAGGTGAGTAGTGGAGGCGTGGGGATGGCCTTAGCGAGGTGCATAGCCTTGGTGTCCTACTCGAGCTGAGCTGCAAACCCCAAATCCAATCCATCACAAAGACTGCCTACTTCTAGCTCCAAAAGATTGTCTCACTTTCTTCACTGCCTTAGAAATTCTTGTTCCCTCCAGAATTGACCTTTTCAATGTCCTCCTCGTTGGCCACCCACTCCTTCGTAAATGCAACTAATTCAGAATTCTAGCCCACGCTAAATCCTTTCACCTGCGGCTCCCAAAGAAAATTAATCATAAAATGCCCCTTTTGGACATTATGTGACATGACAAATTGCAGCTGAAGACTTGGAGAAATTATATTGGGTTAGCAACTGGCAATGGATCTTCCGGAGAGGAATTGGGTTACCAATGGGCAATGGATCTTCCATAGAGGAATACATCAGAATACTCTGATTCAGCAAGTGATAGTTAACTTTATATTTCAACTTCAAAACACAAAGGGCTAGAGTTCCAGGTAATGATACTATCTAGAGACAGTGGTCAGAATTTTCCGGGGTGGTAGCGGGCGTGATTGGTGGCGGGTCGGTTGGGAAAGTTATTTTTGTCATCTCACTGCCACGCGCCTTTCCCCCAGGCGCGTCTGTCATCGCAGAGCCAACCCGACCGGCAGCAGCGGGCAACCCAATTTAAATAATTATCTTCCTTTTTCCTCAACCGAGGATTCCCCTCTACTGTGGTTGACACGGCCCTTGACCGTGTCCGTTCCATTTCCTGCACTTCTGCTCTCACCCCTTCCCCTCCCTCCCAGAACCACGATAGGGTTCCCCTTGTCCTCACGTTTCACCCCACCAGCCTCCACATTCAACGGATCATCCTCCGCCACCTCCAACATGATCCCACCACCAAACATATCTGCCCCTCCCCATTCAGCATTCCGAAGGGACCGCTCCCTCCGCGACACACTGGTCCACTCCTCAATCACCCCTAACAGCCCTTCCCCTTCACCTGGCACCTTCCCATACAAGCGCAGGAAATGCAACACATGCCCTTTTACCTCCTCCCTTCCCACTGTCCAGGGCCCCAAACACCCCTTCCAGGTGAAACAGCGATTTACTTGTACTTCTTGCAATTTAGTATACTGTATTCGCTGCTCACGATGTGGTCTCCTCTACATTGGGGACACCAAATGCAGATTGGGCGACCGCTTTGCGGAACACCTCCGTTCAGTCCGTAAGGGTGACCCCGAGCTTCCAGTAGCCTGTCACTTTAATTCTCTGCTCCACTCCCACTCTGATCTCTCTGTCCTCAGCCTCTTACATTGTTCCAATGAAGCTCAACGTAAGCTCGAGGAACAGCACCTCATCTTTCGATTAGGCACTTCATAGCCTTCTGGACTCAACATTGAGTTCAACAATTTCAAACTATAACCCCTGCCCCCATTTTTAATGCTGTATGATTTTTGCCATTCCCATTTGCAACATTTTATCTTTCCTGCCTCTTACATAAGCACAGTATGTTCCTTCAATTCATTCCTCCCCCCTCTCCCCCCCCCCCCCCCCCTGTCTCTGCACCTGCTTAATATCTGTTACATCTCCAGCTTTTTCCAGTTCTGATGAAGGGTCCCAGACCTGAAACGTTAACTCTGTTTCTCTCTCCACGGATGCTGCCTGGCCTGCGGAGTGTTTCCAGCATTTTCTGTTATTTTAAATAATTATTACCTTGTTGTCAGACCCTTAAGAGTATTTTTAAACTTGCCTTTTAAATGTCACTGGATTCCCACGGGGACCACGCTGCTCAGGAACCACGACTGGAATTTTTTCTACCTGGGCGGGTCCGGTGCGGACGGTGGCCATGTCGGGTCCCGAGCCTGTTGCTACCTCCATCCCACTCCACAGAATGACTTTGCGATAACGGGGCCTGTTAAGCCTGCCCTGCGCATTGTCCAGCCCAATTAAATGGAGCGGGTCTGGTGAGATCATTGATGGTGCGTTTTCAATCGGTATATTTAAAGGGACCATGGCCACATTGCATTTGAAGATTCATCTGGGAGTGTGCAGTCAGTGCAATTGATTTCCACTGCTGCACACAGGGACACAAATGATTGCATAGAGGCAGAGGGCTGGACCCAGGTTTTCCGATGACTCCCTCCACATGCTTGTGGAGGGAGTCAGAGCACGCAGGGATGTGATCTTCCCTCCTGATGGGCAGAAGAGACCTCCCCAGCAAAGCAAAGGAGCCTGGCTCCAGATAGCCGAGGAGGTGAACAGCAGGGCATTGTGAGGAGGACCAGGGTGCAGTGCCGCAAACGGTTCAACAATCTTGTGAGATCAGGAAAGGTGAGTACAAAGCCACACTCACCTTCATCCTGCTGTGCTTCTCATCACATCCCCATCCCTCTGCCTTCCGAACCCTACTCCTGCATATCCTTAATCACACCAACATACCTTGCACCTCCACCCATCCCTCTCTATCTACATTATCACATCCCCATCTTACTAGCCACCTCTCACACTCACCCTCAGCCTAGTGCAATCACACTAACCACACACAAGGAGGCCACTTGGAATTGCCACCCCACTCCATCATAGTCACCTTCTACACAAGTAACCCATCCATTCCATACACTCATTCCATCACTCTAACTCAACCTTCTCTTCTTTCCCTCCTTGCAGGAAAAGAGAGCCCACAATAAGAGGAAGAGGGAGAGAACTGGTGGTGGACCTTCATCACTCGCAACTCTGACCACTGCAGAGGAGGCTGTGTTGGAGCTGTCGGGAGTGTCGGAGCACCCGGAAGTGGGAGATGGAGAGAGGGGGACATCTCAGCAACCTGGTGACAAAATCACTTTTCATACAGCTACATAGCATACATCAGTGACTCATATGGGGGCTGATGTCTGCAGCCACTGAATGGTAATTATGTGCATAATCTGTGCCCAATGTACATATGCCATATCTAACTCCTCTCTTTACTCTCCCACAGGTCCATCAAGAGCACCCCCCCCAACACTGTCCAGGAGGAAGCCGAAGATGATTCCTCAGAGGAGCCTCCAGCCTCTGAGGGTGCAGCGTCACCTGACATAAGCCCACCCAGCACCAGCGCAGATACGCACACCTCGGTGGGTCCCTCGCGACATAGAGTAGTGTTGTCACCTGGTGTCCCATAAATCACAAGTGAGCAAGAGCAGATGGTGGAGACATGGTCAGCAGTGGAGACTTCTCGTTGGAGGGCGCAGGACTCTCCCAGCTCTGCTCAGCTGCAGGTAGACGCTGAGCCTTGGGGGCCATCCAGAAAGAGGGCAATCCTGGAGCTGCAGGAACAAGTGCAGGAGGCTCTGACAGGTTTTGCGAGCGTGCTGACTGCCACTGAAATGGTTTTTAAAATTTGCTAAGTATCCAGGACTAGATGGTGTGCACCCCAAAATACATAAGGAGGAAATACTGGAAAGACTAAATTAAATTTTTCAACAAGTGCGGATTTTGTTTGGAGGTCAGCGGCATACTCCTTAGCGACACCGTCAACTGCAATTTCAGGGCCAAGATTCATTACTGGTTTGTTACAAGCTTTGTCGGATAGTGATGATGTTGATCATGTTAATTAAGACTGAGCTTTTTTCAGGGTTCCCACTCTACTGTAAACTTTTTTTTAGCCATCTTTATCACTTGTTTGGCCATTTTTAGATCAGCTGTGTTTATCAAGAAAAAGGTCTGAAATGCTCTAAACTGAATTGGGCTTTCTAAGCTTTGATTGCACATAAAAGAGCTAGTTTGCAGGGTAAGAAAGAGCAACAACAGATTATAATAAGGAGTCAATACAGCACAAAGGCAGAAAAACAAATAATAAAGGATTGGAGCTGTGGGGATAACTATACTTATATATTATTCACACACTGTCAGGCTGATTTGTTTTTCAGTTAACCAAAGATGGGAAGTAACTTGTCACTGTAAATAGGACGTCCTTCAGCCTCAGTTGAAGTGCAGATTAAGACTGCATCAATGTCAGAAAAGGATTCCAATTTAATTTTGGTCACTATGATTTTCAGTGTTCAGGTCAAAGCTCAGAACTATGGAAAAATATTTAATTGGTTTCAGATTGCCACATAGGCAGATAAATTCAGCAGTCCTGCACTCCCAGCATTGAACCATGCTCAAAGGGAGCACAGGTCATAGATAATGCTACAGCATTGCAATCTGAATTCTCTAACCACACTCCTTTCAAGAGTGGCTCAACACTAGAAGCATTATTTATCCTATGATAAATGATGTAGGGACGAGCGTTTGCATGGACTATATTAACAGTGGTATTTAAAACAGATTTTATTGCATGTGATTTCTTCTTGTATGTAGAAAAAGAACCTCTTATTTCAAAACAATGAAAGAATTCAGAATCACAAATGACTAAGCAAAATATAATACTTCAGCTCTAAAGCCTCATTTATGCGAAAATGTTAATTTCCATCAAATCTGAGTTTGTTCACTTTGAGTTGTTGTCATGGCACTGTGCCCCTGAACACTGCATTGAGGTAATAAAATTCTGTCCTTCACACACTTCTAATTAAGCATTCTTCCCAATGCTTCTACGACTTAATGATCAATGCAAAATTGAAGTCTTTATGGAATTTGCACAATTTCAAGTTATTTGTAATTAAAAACTTATTACACTGAGTAGGTAAACAAAATTTAATGGCATAATAAACTCAAATTCATGAATATATTCAGTTTTCAGTCAGCCCAATGATTGTTTTAACAATTAGAGTTTACAGCACAGAAACAGGCTTTTTGGCCCAACTGGTCTTTGCTAGCATTTGTGCTCCACACTAGCCTCCTCCCATCCCTCTTCATCTAACCCTATCAGAATATCCTCTTTTCTCCGTCATATGCTTATCTAGCTTCCCCTTAAAGGCATCTATGCTATTTGCCTCAACTGCTCCTTGTAGTAGCACGTTACACATTCTTATCATTCTTTGGGTAAAAAAGTCTTTCCTGAATTTCCGATTGGATTTATTAGTGACTACCTCATATTTATGACCTTCATTTGTAGACTTCCTCACAAGTGGAAACATTTTCTCTACTTCATCTTATGTTGGTATGGTTGAAAATCCTAACGGGAATACATTTTGGAGTTCAGCCCATTAGATTCTAGTGCTGATTGGCTCAAGACCATTCTAAAAGTTCAGATGAAACGTTACTCACTCAGCCCTTACACTTTTCATTGCTCTGTGTGAAAGCTGCTTTTTTAAAGTCAAGAGAATCAAAAACAGCAATAAAAAATTGATGAATTTTCTAAATTAAATTAATCGTCTCATGTGTGGCTTAAATTCATACTAAGCATATTCTTCTTGTTCATTATTCCCTAATTAATGGATGATCTGCATTAATTATGGTTACATCTAAATTAAAACATATGTATGCATTCACTTCTGAATGGAGTTAGTTTCCCAGCTCAGTCCAACCTAAGTGACACATTCTCAAAGCATTGCAATTGGTATTGTTTAATGTAAAAAAGAAGTAACTGCAACATTCTCCTAAGTGTTACTTAATGAATTATTAAGTATAACCATTATGACTATTGAAATCAACATGCAGGCTTTCAATGCTGGTAAAGCTGGAGGGAAAACTAGCAAGCAGTGTTTGTTATCACTTGTTGAAATAGCTTCGCCTCAGGAATAAAGTGAAACTTATAAGAACAAATCTTCACTTTAAGGCACAGCAAATTGCGCCGATTATTAATTATTGACTATTTGTCGCTCTTTAAATTCTGCGTAACTTTCACTACTCATGTAATAGTTGTATTGACACAAAAACAATTTCATTATCAGTACAGTAATCCTGAAATTATTTTCACTGAACAATTAGCAATACATTCATAAAAAGACATAAGGCTCTATAATGTCTTCCAGCCTTTATCATAGTGAAATAAGAGGTAGAAGAAAATTAAAAAAAAATGTTTTTAATATAAAGTCTTAATTGTCTTATTTAGTGACAAGAATTCAGATACTAAAGCCCCAATTTTAACCCTATCCACTCAAAGGGAACGGGGCTGGAGAGGGTTTAAAATAGCGGTAGAATACTTTCCCGACACATACTCGCCTGCTGCCATTTTAATCAAGTACTTTTCGGAGGCAACTGAGGCGCCCACCGTAGGCAGGTGAGGGGCTCATGAATATATTAAAATTGACGTCTCATGTCAAACTTCAAAGGAACGAGAAATGAATTAAGTGCAGTAAACTGGGCTAAAACTGTTAATGGTTAAACCTGCAAACAGTGGGAAGTATTCAAAGAAGTATTTGGCACAATGCAAAACACAAGTACAGGGGTAGGCCATTCAGCCCCTCGAGCCTGCTCCACCATTCAATTCGATCATGGCTGATCAGTACTTCAACTCCATTTATCCACCTTCGCTCCATATTCCTTGATACTCTTTCCTAACAGAAATCTATCAATCTCAGTCTTGAAAGCTCCAATTGTCCCAGCATCCCAAACTTTTGTGGGAGAGAATTCCAGAGGAGCAGAGATTTGGGAGTCCAAGTACATAAATCATTTAAAGCTTGTAGACAGGTACAAAAAGCAATCAAAAAGGTTAATATTTCAAGGAGGCTGGAATAAAAGTGGAGGATGTTATGCTTCAGTTGTATTAAAGCCTTAGTCAGCCCCCAAAAGGAGTACTGCATTCAGTTTTGGGCACTGCTTCTCAGGATTGATGTATTGGTCTTGGAGGGGGTGCAGTGCAAGTTCACCAGAATGACAGAGGGTTAAATTGGAGCTAAGGCTGAGATCAATAGATTTTTGTTAGGTACAAATCAGCCATGATCTGATTGAATGGAGTAGCAGGCTCGAGGGGCTGTTTTGTCGTATGTTCCTATGAAAAGAATTACCTATGTTTCTGTGCTATTTGTGCTGTTTGGACTGACAGGACAGTTTTCATCTTCCAAATCACTTATTTCTCACTTTATTTGCCTTACCACCCTCAGTAAGCTTTATCTGCTTTTAATGGGTGCTATTATTGCTCACTCCTTTGGATGGAGAAACGTTTGGAGGAAGAGGAGCAGCAGCCTTAGCAACCAACACCAGCCATGGCGAAAGCAACCGGGCTTTAAGAGATGCAGCCCCCCCTTTTAAATAGGTCTGCCTCGAGTCTGCCTGGCCTGCCAGAAATTGTACACATCATTTGGTTGATCTGATGCTCTCCTGATACGAGCAGGCGGGCGGCCCGTCAATCAGAAAGAATGAGGCCCGATAGTTAAAATGGCGCTCGCGACGTCATGGGGGCTTCCCACCCACCCTGCCCCCATCCGTCCGATTTGCACCCGGAGTTAAAACTGGAGCTTAGCTCTACATTGTAAATCTGATTATGTGCAATTTCCAAATTAGTTTAATATTAATATCAATATCGTACTTTTGAATCAGAGTCATATTGTACATCTTTGCAATCTATAAGATTTTTGAATAGTTACTAAATTAAATATTTTAAATAAGAGTTGGTTGTGCAGTGCTTTCAAACAATGAATATCAATGTTTTTTTATCCTCTGATATTGGACACAGCACCAAATGTCAGATCTGTAAGAGAAGAAGACTGGAGTTGATAGCAGTTCTCTTCTTGTAATTTTTTTTTGTCAGTAAGATGGACTGCTAGCTGAGCATAAATGTCACCTCACTAGGTTTTCGGTTGTGCTGATTTTTGAAAGATTAGGAATCCCTTTCCCAATCTAATTGCTGTCATATGGAATGTGTCAGAATAAACTTCAGTTCTAGTCCATCTAGAGCCAACGGTTCTTTAGTTTTTCACTGCCCTACATCACAAAGATATTTAAATGTGGGTTTAAATTCCGGCATCCAGACCAGAAGGCTGTAATAATATGAAGAACTTGCAACGATGGTAGTACTGCAAGACTGAAGCTGAAGTTGTTTTTCTTAATGTCACCTCAATGCCAAGATGTGATACTGCCTTGAAACACACTCTAGAGAGGGTTATTTGTTCTAATATATAGAATTAGAGTGATTTGTTTCTTTTTTCTGTGTTCGGTTCACTGACTGAAGGAATCCTTGTTGATGGATGAGGTACTTACTAAGATCACTGACAAGAACATCATCATTTAACTGCCTGGAAATGATTATCCCTGAAATATCAAAGGCGATTCACTGGAATGCAGAGAAGCTGTACACCGAGGTTGAATTGTTTCCTTTACTGATTCCAAAAGAAACCGCAATCCGCTTATATTTAAAATCGTGGAGTATGAAAGTAATTGTCATTAGCAACATTGGGCCAGGAATAGCTGGGAAGATGCGCCATTGCGATGATGCATTAACATTGCACGGCATTATTAGTTTGTAAAAAAATCCAGCAATTTGCGGAGTAAAAGAGATACATGAGTTCCCACCCCCTACAAATTGCTAGACGATTTGCGTCGCTCTGCCTTTAGCCTCACCAAAGCCGATAAACTCTAGTCTTCTTCTCTTACAGATCTGACATTTGGTGCTGTGTCCAACATAAGAGGCTCCCCATTGAATTTAACGGTGATCGTGAAATTGCTGGATTTACAACGTTATTACAAATTATTCCTGCCACAGCCATTTATGGCTGGTAATTAATGTTGTAGAGGACCATGGTAATGACATGATTTATGGTCTTGACATGACACTCAACCTCGGAGGTCCGTGAAATGTGACAGATACAAAAAGATTTCCTCCCACTTTCTGTGTTGAATGATTATTATTAAGCAGAACTATCATAATATAAGGCAACATGCAATATTAATTTAATTGCTGCATTTTCCCAATGAAGATAAAGGCTGGGGTTTCCTGTTTCTGCATTAGCCAGCCTATAATCATCTGTCCATTAAAGTGAATGGTCAGAAAATCTTGGGCTGGCAAGTGCAGAAGAGGAAGACCCAGGCCAAAAAGTGTAATTTTTCTGGTTTTCTAAAGTGCTTCTGTGGTACACAAAGACTTCAATATTTTGGTTAGACCCTGAAAGGATGACAAATGATTTTGAAATGAGAATGTATTGATAGACAACTGATTAATACTCTCTCTGTGCTTCATTTCATTATTACAGCCTTAAGTGAAAATTCTGTGGAATGTTTAGATCAATCACTGGCATCTGTTCAAACTCTGAGTAAAGGAAGATTCAAACGTTGAGTTAAACAAATTACCTTTCAATACATTTTATCAGCAAATCAGTGCCGCAGGAAATGCTGGGAATTCTACCAGAAACCTAAAATTGTCAATCATAGGAGTTCTGCATAAAAAATAATTTCAAAAATAGCCCTAGCATAAGAGTACCCCTCCCCAGAGTGTGTTGCTCAAGGGTATATTATACAACCTGCATTCATCAAAGTAGAATGTCTTAGAAAGGGAAGCACATGTTAAAAATAAACTATTAAAATTATAATGAAGCCAGATGGGATTCTTCATAATGACACAGAAATTACAAACCGAAGACAGAAGACTCCATTTTTGAGGGTTATCTGCCACATAGAGTATAGTGCACTGCATATGAGTATGCAGCAATTGCAAAGATCCAATTTATACTGTCACTCACAAATTTGACTTTCTTTGCGATTGTTGGCTAAATCCTTCTGATGAACACTTCTGACGTGATGACACACTCCCCTTTGTGTACACGTGTGCACTTCAGAACAATTATGTCATGACGTAGCGCTTTCAACACAAGGCATTGCTATATACCAGAACTCCAGGGAAATGGAATTAGACTGCTGCCGGTGAAGTTAATCGATTCTGAGTGCGAGCTTCCCAAACTCCAGGGGTTCCTATTCGCATGCTGAAGCCTGCTATGGAGTCCGATCATCACTGCGACTCCAAAGTTGTACCACCACTTTTCCATCGCAGATAAGTCGAAACACCTTTGCAGTGACACAAAAGTACCAGTTTAACTACACCCTTGTACTGGCCTAAACATCCAACCTCTCCATTACCGGCATACCGTGGCTGCAGTGCGCACTATCTCTACAGGATGCACTGCGGCAAGTTGCCAAAATTTCTTCGACAGCACTTCCCAAACCTGGGATCTCTACCACCTTGAAGGACAAGGGCTGCATAGGAACTCCATCATATCCAAGTTCCCCTATAAGTCACACACCATCCTGACTTGGACATATATCACCGTTTCCTTCATTATCACTGGGTCAAAATCTTGAAACGCCCTACCGACAGCATTGTGGGAGTACCTTCACCTCCAGCAGTTCAAGAAGGTGGCCTACCACCACCTTCTCAAGGGCAACTAGACATGAACAACAAATGCCGGCCTTGCCAGCAACGCCCACATCCCGCAAATTAAAAAATGAGGCTATTGATATTTAATTTAAATTCAACAGTGAACAAAGTTGCTCTCGTCAAACTGCAGGCTGAATCTAATTAGAAGTGCTTCCAATATCATCCATCAAAGATACTGGAAACCTTGAACAAATGGAAGAAGATGTAAAGCCTACATCATAACTAAATATCTTAAAGAAATGCAAATAGTGTCCAAACGCATCAGAAATAAAAATTAAGTCTGGTCTGTCAGATATAAATCATTGTACCTCAAGGTGAAGGCTTTGTAGCTTAACACATGGGGGTAAAAAAGCTGTCTGATAGGTATATTTTCTGAAAATTTCAGAAATTGCCTGTAATTTTAAACATTTGTTTGCTTTCCTGTATTCTGCTACCAAGTTACTCCAAAGCATTAAAGTCTAGAAATATGAAAACGGGCATGCAGGAGTGCACATTACACACGCTTGTTCATATGGTCCCAGGCAGCATGTTAAATTTGTAAATTCGTGCTGGGACCTGACAGGAAATCGCACCTCTCTGACGCCTTTTAAAGACACCCAGCGACTCTTAAAGGGAAAGTGCACTCTGGCTGCGGATGGCAGAGAAATTGGTCTGATTCAAGAACATTGCTGGAAGATGTCCAGACAGGGCACCCAGGATCTCTGATGCTGCGTTGGAGGCCCAGGTGCAGGCGGTGGATAGGAGGAGGGAGATCTTGTTCCACACAGGGTGCAGAAAGCCCTCCAGGCAACACCTCCACTGCCAGTGTGAAGAGGTTGCGGAGGAGGTCAATGCCAAGAGCTTATCTGGCCATCTCTTCTTGAAGTGGCAGTGGTAGCTCCACATTTTCAACACCTGGAATGAAAGAGTGTGACAAGGGAGAGCAGAGAGAGAGAGAGGAGTGGCTGATGTAGTGTGTCATGCAGAGAGTGCTGCTGGAGGGTCCTTCCTGCCGGCTGGTGCCACGAGTTCTTTGAGCAAGTTTATCATGTGGCAAATCAAGTGGTAGGGCAGACCAATATCACAAAAGGGTCCTACAACAAGCGTAAGATCCTTATTTAAATAGTTTAATCAGGGCTTAACATACTTCTGGCAGGCTCCCTGGATGCCTATTCCAATACGCTGGGTGGCGCAGTTTTAGTGCGGAATGAGCGCACGCATGCCGCACGCCATATTGGGACTTTAGGTGCCCATTTTGCACCTGAAAAATGGACACGGCGCCAGCTAATTACTAGGCCTAACACTTTTCTCACACCATTTTCCAATAAACTATTAACCTTTTCATTCCATCGCCAGACAATAACCAACTTTTCCCATTTCTCTTCCACTTGCTTCTTAAAATGAATATTTTCTCTGTATCATCAACTTATTTCAGTTTCATAATTAGTAGTTCTAATGAAAGAACTTAACATCATAATGTATTTTTCAGGTTTCCGTAAGGACGCAGGCCCCAGATTTTAACCCCTCGTAAACCGGGGGGTGCGGGGAAGTTAAAATAAGGCCAATTACTTACCCCACTGATCCGGCTGCCTTCCCACCGCACCCTGTTCTTAACCTGTTCCTGTGTGCAGGACACCCGCAGAAAGGCAGTGGGATCCTTCTTTAACTAAGCAGTTCAGGTTTGATGATGTCATCAGAACCCGAGCTCCAATTTTAGTTGAAGGCCTGAGCTGGGGGGGCGGGGGAGTGGCAGGCAGTGCCTCACCCGGCGGGAGGAGGATTGTGGGTCAGAAGAGCCCCAACAGGTAAGTATTAAAATTTTATTTTAGGTTTCCTTGTGGCCCAGGAGCTTCCTTTGCCCCAAGCGCTGCCCTCTCCCCCGCAACTCTCCACACACACCCCCTCCAATCTCAGCCGCCCCGCCCCGATCAGCTCTAGACCAACCCCCATTGCTGGAGACTATTCCAATGGGTCCATGGCTGTGGCCTCCTGATGCCAAATTCCCGCTCCCGCCCGCCAGTCAGGTAGTGGATCTGGCCTGGTTCGGTTGGGGCTCCGGAAGCATTTAAGTAAAGGACGCCCGGCTGTTACGATCCTGACCTCGCGTGCACCGTACCCCCCTCCCCCTTAAAATCGTGGCCTGATATTCTAACATGTCCACTTAGGCTTGTTTCTTTGCTTTTGGGTACAGCACCGGAGTTATTCTCCGGCAGTCGCTGAGATGTAAAACCAACAATAGAACCCAATTTGCTTTTTTGCTAGAATTGTTTTTTAATATTCATAATATGGAAGGGGGCCTGCTTGTTTTTGAAGCTTCCTGGCCAAAGATAAATTTCTATCATTAAATATCACAAGTGAAGTGCATAATTGGAAATTGTTGCAGGCTCACAAGCTTCAAATGTGCATAAAATCAGGTTATAACATACTTATGTGTCTGCATTGATTTAATTTTGTGTCTAGATTAAAAATATGTTTAATCATTCAGCATGACTGCAATATTTTCTGTCTCATATTAGATCTGTTTCTATTTCACTGTCTTTAAAGCAAGATTATTACAATTATTTGGTTTTTGGGCTATGTTGACCAAAATGTTTGTCTATCAACAGGGAAAAAGTATTTTTATGTCTAAGAAATAATCTGATTTTGAACTGCTGATTTTTCCAATGCTATATTGGAGAATTTTAAAAGTATTTAAAGTTCACTGGAAGCAAAATGGTGACACACCAACGGTTTCTGGAATTGCATTTATATTAAATTATTTATATCAAACTCAATGCCAACTGCTTTGAATTGGTTTGTAATGTACAGCAAATAGTTGAATTTTATTATTCAGGATTTGTTTTCTTATCATCATGCACTTAGTGCGATCAGCGTTGCTTTGATGCAAAAACTGGTATGATAGATATAAAAGGACACTAAAGCTGATGGTGCTGATAGATAGATAGATTTTAAGATAGCTGGTATTGTATGATAGGAATTATAATATTAGGAGTTTTTAAAAATCGTTGTACTTTATAACGAATTTCGGCATTGGACCTGTTCCACTCAGCGTTACTTGCTCTATATGCGGCCTAAGCAGCAATCCTTAAAAGGACTGATGGAGGCCGCTACCAAAAAGTTATTTTTTTTTTTACAAGTATTTACCTTGATGTGGAGCCGGGAGGAGCAGGAAATGATTTTACTTTCCATGCCTCATTTTAATATGATTGACGGGCTGCCCACCTGATTGCGTCAGGAAACAGAAAGCACAACTATTTCACGCTGCGATTTCCAGCGGGCTGCCCCAGGTCTATTTAAAGTGAGAAGGCACCTCTTAAAGGACGGTTGCAATCCCGGATCCAAATTTTGCTGTTGTGCTGCTGGAAGAAAGAACATGAGGAGAATGAGTAGCAGGGCTACTCCCAGGTTTTCTGATGCCTCCCTGGAGGTCCTCATGGTCCTTAGGACAAGGAGGGGAGCATTGTTTCCCAGCGGCCGCAGGAGTATCCTCAAGTCACTATACAGCAGGCCTGGACAGAGGTGACTGAGCGGGTCAGTAGCAGCATCACCCCCCAGGACCTGGATTCAGTGTGGTAAGTGGTTCAATGACCTCACAAGAGAAGCAAAGGTAACTACAGCTCTTTATCTCTTCACCTCTCTCAACAACACCTGCCAGCACCCCTCCCCCTTCCCAGTACTCTCAACAATCCCCTCCTCTCCATCACGTACAATCACAAGGGCATACTGCAACATCTCTCTCATTCCAAACACACTCACCATTTCCCTTGCTCTGCACACCACACACTAACGTTCTTCTCATGTTCTAGCATTTACACAACCAGCAACTCCCTCCAGTGCTCCTTTCTCACTTCACATTCCACACACATGGCTTTGCATTCATCACCTCCCCCGCCTCATTCCATCTTGCCTCTTCTCCAGCTCTCAAACACGTACCATATGCACAAGCGCTGCATATCTTCACTTATCTTTTCAACAGCTACTCACTAACTCTCACTATAGGACAAGACAGCACATAATTCCAGGGCAAGGAGCAAGACTGGGGGAGGAGTACCTAACATCATAGCCAACATCATAGCCCTCACCCAAGCCGAGCAAGCAGCCCTGGAGATTAGTGGACTGGGAAAAGCCACGAGCATCAGAGAAGGCGAGGCTGGCACCTTATCTGAGCAAGGTGCTAGTATATTACTTGTGACACTTCATTCACCTCGGCAAATATTCATCAAGCTTCACAACTTCAAGCAGCATTCTGAAGACTGTCACCTGGAGCCAGTGGCAATAAAGTTAAGGGCTGTGGTGACTTTTACAGCCACTGACAAAACATGCCCCCCTGGCCCAGCAGGCAGCTGGTCCTGTTGCAGAAGGCTGCAGCGGTCTGCAACAGCCTGCTTGGAGAAGCGCAGACCCCTGAAGCACAGCTCTTCAGATAGATCAAAGAACCTGACTCTTGGCCTGTACCCTGTGTGCTGGGTATGGCCACCTACAAGCAGCCCCCCACACCTGCTGTCTTCTTATAGGTGCTGCTGCTGCTCCTAAGGCTGTTCCTCTTTCTCCAAATATTCCTCTATTGCAATTATAGCACCCATGATAAGCAGATAAAGCTTACTGAGGGTAAGTAATGTAAAAAAATATCAGAGGGATATCCACACAACATAATGGCACACAGATCATCTGATCCAATTATCAGCAGCTGAGTGCTCTTTTATCTACTGTTTCAGTGGCTCTGAGAGACCAATCGCTTTACTGGCCGATTCGGTGCTGGTTGGGACTTCGGTGATTTTGAATTAAATTGCCATCGGGGTCCTAATTGCATCATAGGACCCCAATTTGCACATATGCATGAAGCTCCAGCCTGTTTCTGGCAGGCACCTCAGCTAGCTACAAAACTACACAGTTAAAATGGCGGCCAGAGCAAACGGAGCACTCAGTCCTCTGCAGTGATTTAACCGAGCGCCCGTCCCAATCCTGCTAGGCGAGCAGGATTAAAATCAGCCCCTGCAGTTTGTTTCTCTTCAGTCAACACTTCTCTGTGATGTTTACGTACTTGATTCTGTTGCATTAGGCCTGCTGCCACTCTTGAACTCAGCCTGCAATTGCCCTCTGTGTTCCTTCCTGCCCTCTGCCACCATGATATGCTCAACAATGGCTGCTGCACCCTTGCTGTCAGTCAGAACGCTTCAGCAGTATTTACTACATTCATTGCTCCCTTACTACTCACAAAGCTTCAGCTTCATTACTTTTACTAGTGCGAGCCCTGACCTGGAGTTAAATACATATCTTTTGATGTGTGTCCACAGTTGTAGAATGCTACATGATCTTTCATTAATGGCCTTTAAGATAGCTTTAACATATTAAAATTGCCTTTTATTAAATAAAATACGTGCCATTAGCATTTTTCTTCTTGTCTTTAATGGATCGGAAAGCTCAGAGCAGCACCAGTTTGCTCTATCTACATGTGCTTTTATTTTAAATTAAGAGTCACACGACTGAATATTGTATTGAAGGTGTTAAGTAATATGGAAGCAGGAGTGGGCACCCTTACTCAATGACATTCTCACATTTTCTACATGTCTTGAATGGTGTAAAATTAACTGGCTATTAATATAATTTTGATCCATTGTTATTACTTTCAGTTTCAGTAGCAGAATATAATGCCTCAGATTTCCTCACCTCACGCTGATAGAAAACTAAACAAGATTTTAGCTTTCAGCATTAAAGCATAAATAAATAAATCCGCGCTTCTTGACAGTTGGAAGGAAGATTTCCTCTGTGCGCTATTTGTAATGAGACTATAAGCCAGTTTATAAAGAATACATTTATGATTTTGTTACCCAAATCACACAAAGAAATTCTTTCTCCATAGTGTCTGGTTAATTAATTTCCCACTGACCATATGTTATTTGCATTGATCCTGCCAAGTTTAAAGGAATACTTCAGGATAAAGTTGAATCATAACTTATAACAATCATTTGAAGCTTGAAGGTAGCTTGCAACTGTCAACTCACTTGATATTTTTATTCAATAAATTATTTTGTCTACAGCATATTTTGCAACTTTTATTTAATTTTTGTGTTACAGCCAGTTGTCAGTACATTCCATATCCTTGAAGCATGATGATGCTCACAGTAGGGTGTTAAGGAGATTTACTGCATGACTCTTTACTGGAGTTCAGTATACTCCAAAAATGTCATAACCATGTATAACTCACATGCAGGTATCAATTGCCCTCCACAAATGAGAAAGAAGACATTGCCATTGTAAAAATGAGGACATGAAATTAATGTATATAATTAAGTGCTAGTAGAAATGTACTGGTCCATTAAGCAAACTGAGAGCAAAATGCACCTTTGAGCGCCAGCTCTATATTGATAACAACAATTGGTTCTCACCATTCTACCTGTCGCAGGTACATCTGGCCATGACAGTATTGTTAGGAGTGACCACCGCACAGTCCTTGTGGAGTCAAGGTCCCGTCTTCACACTGAGGACATCCTCCATCGTATTGTGTGGCACTATCATGCTGAATGAAATAGATTAAGAACAGATCTAGCAGCCTAAATCCATGAGGTGCTGTGGGCCATCAGCAGCAGCATAATTGTATTCCACTGCAATCTGTAACCTCATGGCCCAGCATATCCCTCAGTCTACAACTACAATCAAGCCAGGCAATCAACCCTGGTTCAATGAGGTGTGTAGAAGAGCATGCCAGGAACAGCACCAGGCGTACCTGAAAATGAGGTGCCAACCTGGTGAAACTACAACACAGGACTACATGCATACTTGGACTCTAGGGGAATCATTGGACTCTAGGGGAATCAAAGGATATGGAGATCGGGCGGGAAAGTGGAGTTGAGGTCGAAGACCAGCCATGATCTTATTGAATGGTGGAGCAGGTTCGAAGTGCCGTATGGCCACCTCCTGTTCCTTATTCTTATATTTTTATGCTAAAAAGCGTAAGCAGCATGCTATAGACAGAGCTAAGCAATCCCACAACCAACTCAGCAGTCCTGCCACATCTATGTCATGAATGGTGGTGGACAATGAAACAACTAACAGGAGGAGGAGGCTTCATGAACATCTCCATCCTCAACGATGGCGGATCCCAGCATTTGAGTGCAAAAGACAAGGCTGAAGCGTTCACGACCATCTTCAGCCAGAAGTGCAGAGTGGAAGATCCATCTCGGCCTCCTCCTGAGGTCCTCACCATCACAGAAGCCAGTCTTCAACCAATTTGATTCACTTTACGTGATGTCAAGAAACGGCTGAGTTCACTGAATAGAGCAAAGGCCATGGACCCCGACAACATCCCGACTGTTGTGCTGAAGACCTGTGCTCCAGAACTAGCTGCATCTCTATCCAAGCTGTTCCAATACAGCTACAACACTGTCATCTACCCAGCAAAGTGGAAAATTGCCCAGGTATGTCCTGTCCACAAAAAGCAGGACAAATCCAATCTGGCTAATTACTGCCCCATCAGCCTACTCTCAATCATCAGCAAAATGATGGAAGGTGGCATCACCAGTGCTATCAAGCAGCACTTACTCACCAACAACCTGCTCACTGATGCTCAGTTTGGGTTCTGCCAAGACCACTTGGATCCAGATCTCATTATAGCCTTGGTCCAAACATGGACAAAACAGCTGAATTCCAGAGGTAAGGTGAGAGTGAATGCCCTTGACATCAAAGCAGCATTTGACCGAGTGTGGCATCAAGGAGCCCCAGTAAAACTGGAGTCAATGAGGATCAGGAGGAAATCTCTTCCTAGCACATAGGAAGATGGTTGTGGTTGTTGGAGGTCAATCATCTCAGTCCTAGGACATTGCTGCAGGAGTTTCTCAGGGCAGTGTCCTAGGCCCAACCATCTTCAGCTGCTTCATCAATAACCTTCCCTCCATCATAAGGTCAGAAGTGGGGATGTTCAATGATGATTGCACAGTGTTCAGTTCCATTCACATCTCCTCAGATAATGAAGCAGTCTGTTCCCTCATGCAGCAAGACCTGGACAACATGCAGGCTTGAGCTGCTAAGTGGCAATTAACATTCACACCACACAAGTGCTAGGCAATGACCATCTTCAACAAGAGATAGGCTAACCACCTCCCCTTGACATTCAATTGCATTACTATCATCAAATCCCCCACCATCAACATCCTGGGGGTAAGCATTGACCAGAAACTTAACTGGACGAGCCCCATAAATACTGTGGCAACAAGAGCAGGTCAGAGGCTGGGTATTCTGTGGTGAGTGTCTCACCTCCTGCCTCTCCAAAGCCTTTCCACCATCTACAAGGCACAAGTTAGGAGTGTGATGGAATACTCAACATTCATTCACTCTTCTGTGAATGAATGCAGCGCCAACAACACTCAAGAAGCTCAACACCATCCAGGGCAAAGCAGGCCGCTTGATCGGCACCCCATCCACCACCTTAAACATTCACTCCCACCACCGTGGCTGCAGTGTGTACCATCTACAAGATGCTCAGCAGCAATTTGCCAAGGTTTCTTCGACAGCTCCTCCCAAACCTGCAACCTTTACCACCTAGAAGGATAAGGGCAGCAGGCGCATGGGAACACCACCACCCCCAAGTTCCCCTCCAGGTCACACACCATCCTGACTTGGACATGTATCGACATTCCTTCATCATCACTGGGTCAAAATCCTGGAACTCCCTACCTAACAGCACTGTAGGAGTACCTTCACCACACGGACTGCAGTGGTTCAAGAAGGCAGCTCACCACCACCTCCTCTAGGGCAACTAGGGATGGGCAATAAATGCTGGCTTTGCCAGTGACGCCCACATCCTGTGAATGAATTAAAAATAAACAACTTATATATTTTTAAAACTTTTATTTATTGGTTTCTCAAGAAATTGTATTTTTTGAAGCTATTATATGTATCGGTGTACATCCACATATATTTTGAGGTCATTCTATGATTAAGAGTATTTTCAAATAGAAATTTTAGGGGGATATGTTACAGTTGGGTATTTTATGAGTGTGTACATTGCCATACATAGTTTATGAAGTCACTGCACATCGTGACTTGAAAATGAATGTTGAGCTCAGAATGGATAGATTAGGAGAGGTCCCCTAAAGCCTGGTCAGTCAACATCTACAGCAGCAGCCTTTAAAACATCGTTACTATGCTCATTTGAAACAACAACAACTTGCACCTTTAATGTAATAAAACATCCCAGTGTTTCACAAAGGTTAAAATAACCAGACACCAAGCAGTGGTGGGAGAAGGATTTGGCGTGATCAAAGAGATTTTGAAAAGGCTTTTGAAAGAGTGGGGAGTTAGTAAAGCAAAGTAGTTTAACGAGTGCATTCGCAGCTAACCATGCTCCAAATTTTGTGTTGTCTGCAAAATCTGATACATGTTGTCCGTACCCAAATCCAGACCATACGCGCAGATATATAAATATACATATTGTGGAGATTAATGCTGACCTCTGGGAGACATCACAGTTTATAATCCTGAAGTCCAAAAAACATTAATAAACCACCACGCTCCATTTTCTGTCCTCTATCCAACTTCCTAGGTTTTATCACAAGAGTTAGCACAACCTGAATGCTAATTTTTATGTTTAGGTGATTAGAAAGCAGAATTCCACTCTGTTGCAAGCAATTAATTTTAAGCCTCGGCAGGTCCAGTAGTACTTATGCTGCATTCACAGCACTGGCTGACTGTCAGAGTGTCTTAAGAAATGTTGCACTTGACTTAATTCTAGTTGTCACTGTACTTCGATCTAATGAGACAAGATCTATGAGAACACTGGTTGTGTATTGGATAATTAGGTACTTAAAAGCACAAATTCTGTGACTTTCAACAGTTCTTTCCAGAAAACTTGCTAGTGTTCTTTTTGCAAAACTTAAACCAAATTTGTTACAATGAAACAGTGGTTTCCAGATTATAGAAACATAGAAACATAGAAGACAGGAGCAGGAGTAGGCCATTCAGCCCCTCTAGCCTGCTCCGCCATTCAATGCGATCATGGCTGATCATCCAAATTCAGAACCCTGTCCCTGCTTCCTCCCCATATCCCTTGATCCCTTTAGCCTTAAGAAATATATCCAACTCCTTCTTGAATATATTTAATGAATTGGCCTCTACTGCCTTCTGTGGTAGAGAATTCCACAGGTTCACCACTCTCTGGGTGAAGAAATTCCTCCTCATTTCTGTCCTAAATGGCTTACCCCTTTTCCTTAGACTGTGACCCCTGGTTCTGGACTCCCCGACCATTGGGAACATCCTTCCTGCATCTAGTCTGTCCAGTCCTTTCAGAATTATCTTTCGTAACTGAAATTTTCTATATCAGATGTAGCAATTCCTGAAGGATTAAAGAAAGACTTGCATTTATATAGCGCCTTTTACGACCACCGGATGTCTCAAAGCACTTTTCAGCCAGTGAAGTACTTTTGGAGTGTAGTCACTGTTGTAATGTGGGAATGTGTATTTGAAAGCAACACCAAGTTTATTCCAAGGGTGAAAAAGATTTCATGCCTCACAGGTGACACAGTTGTGAGCAAGCTATGAAGTTTTTTTTTACTGTTTGTATGTTATACTGCACGTAAAAATGTAGGCATGTAAGCTAATTAAGTACATGCCACCTATTAAGTGTATTGAATGTTAACACTGGTGGCGATTAAACTGCTCATGCCATGAAAAAAACTACTTTAATTACTGTAACTATTGCTGTCTTCACTGTAGGCTTTTGAGAATGTGAATATTAGAAATATAGCACATAGAATCTAGTCATTTTATACAATTATATTAAAAACACATCTGAAACTTTGGGGTCAATTTTAATGTCTGACGGAGATTGGGCGGGTGGTGGGCAGGTGTCCGCTCTGCCTGCCCGATATAGTCGGCAACGGGCCCGTGCCATGTTTTGTTGCCAGGCTGAGTTTAAATACAAGCGGCGAGCTGTCAGCACGAATGGTGCTTTTCATAGGCAGCTCACCGATTGGGAGGGTGGGAATCCAGTGGGGTGCCCACTAGTTAAAGGCAGCCTGCAAGGGAGTGTTCAGGTTTCATTGGTGGGTGGTGGAAAGCGATTTTCTGGAGCCACGGGAAGCATGACTTCAACCAGGGCCCTTAGATTCTTAAATGCAGCTGTGGAGCTGCTTATGGAGCAAGTGAACAGCAGGAAGATGATCCTTTCCCCTCTGATCGGCAACGGGCGCCCAGACAAATTCCTCAATGACAATGGACGGAGCAAGTAAATGCCAGAAACATTATTCCCAGGGCCTGGCTGCAGGACAGGAAAAAAACATTATTGACCTCACCAGGGCTGCCACGGTAAGACTCTCCTTCATACCTCTCTTACTCTTTGCGTAGCCTGCACCATCGTACTTTAGCCTCAGTAACAATCCTTTGTTTACACACGTTCCAGGTCACTCCTCCAATTACAACATGACACTTTGCTGTATGTACTCGGAATTTTCTGCCTCCCTTCTCCCACATCCTCAAAATCTGCTACTGTTCCCACAACTATTTTCCTGCTCTTTGCTATACTTGTTGCTTCTTCCTTGTCATCATTAACACTATGTTAAGCTACCTCAGAAAGCTTCAAAATGCCTTAACAGGGTACAAACTAATCTACTTCAACTCTTCCTGCCGGTGTAGCTGGCACACAGGAGGAGGGAGAGTATGGGAACCGAAGGAGATACACATCCTGACACTGATGAAAAAGACTGCTATCAACATCATTGGCAGAGAGAGGGCATGCAACATCGTAGGTGGCCAAGGCTGGAGGCCAGGCACAGCAGGGTGTTTGGGTATCTGGCTTTCCTTTTCTCCTTCTCCTTGACACTCTCACTCACACTCAGCATGGCAACCTGGTAGTGCATTGTGCCGCCACTCATCTGCCACTCCTTATCCTTACCACTAGATGCTAACCCTTGTTCTGAGTTTTTCCAGCGTTTTCTGTTGTTATTTCAGATGCTAACCCTTGTTCCTCTTCTTTTTTTCTAGGTCCATCAGACAGATATTGCAGGAGAACAAACTGAGGTGGAGAACCCTCCTAAAAATACATCATCACTCACTCTTACGCTTCCAAATACCACCACAGAAATTGGCATGCCTTGTAGTTTAGATAGTAAATTAGAGGGGTCTGTGAACAGGAACAAGTGCAGGAGGAAAGGATGGCCCAGGAAGCAGCTCAATGGAGGGCCAGCTCAGGTCCCAGATCTGCTGATGAGGACTAAGATGCAGACTTTAGGGGCCCAGCCTTTGAAAGTAAGAATCACTCCTTGCACCAGGACTGCTCGAGCTTCCACAACATGTCAGAGAGTGTGGAGGAGTCCATTGGAAACTTGTGTAGGGTTTTGATGCATGGCATCGACACTCGGCAGTCAACCATGGAGTGTGTGATCACCCTGCAGGAGTCTGTGGCACCAGTAGTAGCAACTCTCAGGGTTGCTCATTCCAGGGCAATGCAGGCTCTGGGCTCAACCTTGGAAGCTCAGCTCAGAGCCAAGGAGTACACCAAGATTGTATATGTTGGGTTCAGTCTGAGTCAGCAGCTAGGGAGACAGGTGCACTCTGTGGCAAGATTTCAGTTTGTGCCATGGCTAAAACAGGATAACTTCAGTGCTGCTGATGTTAAGATGAAGAAAATACTTGCTTTGTCATAACTCAATTCATCCTAGCTTCCTTTAGGCAGGCTTTATTTTATTCAGACATTTCAGTGTGTCTAATAATGCTGAACCTTGAATCACTGACATCTTTGAATCTGTCTTGCTATTATGAGAACATCGTTTTATGGAACTTTAGAAGAGCTTTATCAGCACTGAACAAGAGCTATTTATCAATGTCCGTCATTATGAGCTATTCCCAAAGTCAATTGTTTTCAGTGAAATTGTAAGTAAATATTAGTATAGGTGCTTGACTTATGTTCAGGTTTAGTTCTACATCATGGCAGCTGAAGGAATTTATGTGCATCTTTGCTGGTGGCGGAAGTTAGAGACAATTTCCTATTGTTTCTACTATAAATTTTACAAACACAGAATGAGAAACTGCAGTTTGTGAAAAAGTTAAATGGCCTTGATCTTATTGACAACATCTGAAATAAAAATGGATCTCCGACCATAGTTGAGGGTAAAAACTAACTGCAGATATTTGGCATTGTGAAATACCAATAGGACATTATGTGGGAAGAATTCCTACACACCCAATCGATTATCTCTTGGACAATTAAAATAAGTTAAATGTATAAAAGAACAGTTCTGGAATGGGTTTGCAGTTTAAAGTATTGAAGTTCCACTGTGATGTGGATTGTGGCATGATAAATTAAATGAAAATTTTAATATTTGGTAAACAGTGAGGAGAACTGTGAAAGACTTCAAGAAGTCATAGATGGCTTAGCAGAATGGGCAGATAAGTGACAGATGCAACTTAATGTGGCTAAGGGTGTGGTAACACAGTTTGGGAGAGCAAGCAAAGATGCTGAAGGGTGTTGATGAACAGAGAGACCTAGGGGTTCGAATACAGAGTTCCTTGAAAGTGCAGGTATAAGGCAATAAAAACGGCTAATAGCATTTTAGGTTTTATAAATAAGGACTTAGAATACAAGAGTAAAAAGGTAATTATAAATTTGTGCAGGACATTGTTGAGGCCACCATTAGAGTACTGTGTGCAGTTTTGGGTACCCCACTATAGAAAGGACATTAAAGTCATAGGCCGTGAAATTCGGCACCTTAGTGCTGGCTGTTAATCCAGTTTTGGCAAAAAAATGGCAGCTGGCTCACTTCCACCCACATCTGGTGCGGGCTGCGGTGGCCGCCATTTTAGGCAGGTCAGTAGCGCGGCCGTTGCCGGCGTTCGGCAGAAGAATGCTAATCAGTCAGATTGCAACAACCTGCTATTTTCGACGTCGCCGCTCGACTGCACGCCCTCTCCAAATCAGGCACAGCAGAACATGCGTTCAGCTGCACGAAGGGCCCCCCACCAGTGGTATTTAAAGGGATCATCAACGGCTTGCAGGTGACTTGCTTTTTGATTTCTTATGTGGGAAGGCTCTGTGCAAGTTTGTACAACTGTTTGGAGCTTTCTACAGTTATTTAAAGTTGGTGAGGTGACTGGGAGTGGTGCTGCAAATGGAGATGGCCTTACTTCTGATTTCAATGGTTCTGCTCTGACCACTTGCTCTCAGTCATGGGGGCTCTACTTGCAGTCCTCCTCGTGCTAGAGCACGACAGGGAGATGGAGCAGAGGCAGCAAAGAAGAGGACAAGCTGTTCACAGAGGGAGGAGGAGGAGGGGCAGGAGGGCTCTCAGCAGGAGGCCTTACCCACCTAGGGTCTTTTGAGAGCACGTCTCCTACCTGCACTTAAGCCAGGAATAATGTATTTGGAGACTCCGCTTCACCAAGGAGGTGGTCACAGAACTCTGACACCTCCTGGAACCAGACCTGCAGCCTCAGAGCAGGGTGACGACGGCGCTGCCAGTGGCACTCAAGGTGATCGTGGCCCTCAATTTTTTCACCACCGGATCCTTCCAGTCTGGAGCAGGAGACATAACTAAAATCTCCAGTTCGCCCTCCATCGCTGCAGCTGGGAGGTCACAGAGGCTCTGTACTCCAGGAGAAGGGACTTCAATGTCTTCTCTCTGAACAGAGAGAAGCAGGAGGAGCGCGCATGTGGCTTTGCCAGGATATTGGGTTTCCCCATGATGCAGGACGCCATCGACTGCACCCACGTGACTTTGCGGGGGCTGCATATCAATCCTGAGATGTACCATAACCGCAAAGGATACCACTCACTTAATGTGCAATTGTGGTGCGACCACGCCCAGCACATCATGATGGTGAATGCCTGGTATACTGGCACCCGATATTGGCCTCCCTCTTGAACGCTGAGCCAACCAGCAACGCTCCAATCATTATAATGAGCAGGCAGCATGAATTTTGCATGTAACGCAATGTAAGGGAGTGAAAAGAAAGGTTGACATAAATTTCTTTATGCAGAGAGTTGTTGGAGCTTGGCATGCTTTGCCGCAGCGGGTAGTTGAAGCAGAGACCATTGCATCTGCTAAGTGAAAATTGAATAACTTTTTGAAGCAGTGGAAGGAAGGTACAGGGCTGTGGGGAGAGAGTAGGGCAGTGGGGTGAGTTTTAGATTGCTTTAGCAAAGAGCCGATGCAGACACAGTGGGCTGAATGGCCTTCTTCTGTGCTGTAAACCTCTATGGTTCCTCCTTGCAGTGTTCTCAGGCTTAAATGTGCTGGTGACCAAAACTTCAATAATGTACTCTCGTAGTGATCTGACTAAAGCATTGTTTCATTTCAGCATAACATTATCTGACTTATTCTCCACTCATTTAGCAGTACAGTTTAGTATTCTATCTGATATGAGAGTGGATTGTACTGTGAGAATGAAAGTTTTTCCATTCTCCAACAATGCCAACCTATGCTTCAATCAGCACAAAATCAAATAGAACATGTGTACAATATTATTTTAATAACTACTATTATTTTAATAATGCGAGTTAGGTTGTGAATGGAAATGCTGACCTGCATATTTGCTATGCAGCAATTATATTGTGGGTGTTACAGATTTTATTAAGTATCCATCTTAATATCAATATTTATTTGTCGGTGTCTGTCATATAACGCAGAATTCGGCTCTCTGGCTTCCTGCGGGTGCAAGCCTACCGCGCCTGCCATTGTGCTTCGGGCCCACGAGGACTTCGGGTCCTGGGCCTCCTGCAGCTGCCGGCGCGCAGTGCTTGCGTATCCCAGGGGCGCAGTTAGTTCAAAGCGTCCCCTGGGATCACGTGGACCATGGAGAGCCAATCGGAGCAGGGCATTTTCATTCATAGATTTGACAGGAAGACCTGTCAAATCTATGAATAGAGATCGGCCCCAAAACCACACTTAGGGCTGGATTTTAAATGACCCGTGGAGTCGGGTTTGGAGGCGTGTGGGGGGTTAAAGTTGCAGATTCGGGGGTCCCGACCCCATCCCGACTCCAACCCGCCTCCACGCAATTTTGACAAAATCGGTTGCGGGGTTCCCGACTCCGTCTCGCCTCCAAGAGGCGGGAGAGGCCATTAAAGCCCTTAACAATCCCTAAATTGGCTCAGTAATGCCATTTTGAAGCATTTTAGGTAGTTTAACCCTTTTCCCACGTGAAGCACGCCTGATGTGAAACACGCCAGTGAAACCTGGCTGGAGCACAAGTGGATTGCTGACTCTCAGCTGCTGCTCAACCTTTAAATAGGAGATTTGCTCAGCCATCAATTGCAGGTGGCAGGACTTTGTTGTCACAGGTCTGGGGGAACTTTGAGAAGGCATAACCACAGCTCTGGAAGTTTGGAGCCTGACACCCATCTGCAGTGTGACCTCCTGGGAAACCGCTCTCGCCACCCTCATTGAGAGCTTCCTCAACTGAGACATATACCAGAGGCATGGGAGCCATTTATTTCTTTCCCTCCTGGGCATCCGATGAGGACAAACAACAGCCGCGGCACCAGCAGAACCATGAACAACAGCAGCACCAACAGCAGCAGCAACAGCAGGAGTGCCAAGCTGCTGCTCACCTACCTGAAGCTGCACAGGACAGAATGGGCCAGCGCATGGAAGGCCGTCGGCGCAGGAGATACCCCCCAAACAGGGTCTACAGACAGAGGGTCAGCTACCTCAACATGTCTGAGCAGCAGTGCCAAAGGCGGCTCCGACTTTTGCGAGAGGTAGTGGGTGACATCTGCGCAATGCTGCAACAAGACCTGGAGCCCAGAGGACCAGGTGGACGCCTCTTACCAGTGGCCGTCAAAGTCACCACCGCACTCAACTTTTTTGCCTCAGGCTCATTCCAGGGATCAGCAGCAGACATCAGCGGCATCTCCCAGGCGGCCGCACACACCTGCATCACGCAGGTAACCGATGCCCTCTTTGCCATCGCGCACAATCACATCCATTTCACCAAGGATCGAGCAAGTGTCACGGCACGTGCGGTTGGATTAGCTAATCTGGCAGGCTTTCCAAGGGTGCAGGGCGTCGTTGACTGCACACATGTGGCCCTTAAGGCACCCCATCGCAATCCAGGTATTTTTGTCAACCGCAAGGGCTTCCACTCCCTCAACGTTCAGCTGGTGTGTGACCACAAGAAGGAAGTTCTGCATGTTTGTGCCAAGTACCCTGGCAGTTGCCATGACCCCTTCATACTGCGCCAGTCTAGTGTGCCTCCGCTATTCAGTCCGTCAGACCAACTTCACGGATGGCTACTTGGAGACAAGGGCTATCCCCTAAAGACGTGGCTAATGACGCCGTTGAGGAGCCCATCCAACGCAGCTGAGGAGAGCTACAACTCCAGCCACATTTCCACCAGAGCCATAATTGAGCAAACCATCGGTATGCTGAAGATGCGCTTCAGATGCCTGGATAGATCAGGTGGAGCTCTGCAATACTCAGCAGCCAGGGTCTCCAGAATCGTCGTGGTTTGCTGTGCACTTCACAACATGGTACAGCGTCGTGGCTTACAGATGCCGGAGGACCAAATGGCTCCTCACATAGCCTCCTCAGATGAGGAGGAGGAGGAGGAGGAGGAGGAGGAGAGAGAGAACGAACAACTTGCAGAGGCCCCTCAACCAGCGGCAGCATTACGCGAGACCATAGCTGCCCGGAATGCAAGGAACGCACTCATCTTGGCCAGATTTGCTTAACCTAGACAAGCAAGCACTTTTGCCTCGCAGCTTCTTACCAGAGCTACGACAATGGCCCAGACCCAGCGGATCCCTAACAATGTGACCACCATACTGACAATTGCAAGTTATCCTAAGGCCTCATTGTGGAAGTCCCATTAGCGAAATGACAGATGCCACAACTGCAGCAGTAGCCATCAGAGTTTTTATTTACACTTAACATCTGATGGCTTTTTTACATTAAACATCAAATTTCACCCAAGTGACTACCCTTGTGACTATTTGTGCAGTATCTTTCTCTTACGCGTGCTCCTACGTGGTGCTTCCCCTGTGGCTTCAGCAGAGGTGGAGGCTCCCTGCTCAGTTTGTTGCTGCTCCTGTCTCAACACCTTTGGCGGGAGTCCTCTGGGGTTGCAAACCTGTGAGGGCTCGGCAACAGTCTGCTGCTCCTGCGGCTGGGCAGGGGTTGAGACGCCGATCTCACTTGGGTGCGGACTCTGGTGGGGCTCTGACCGAGGACTTGTCAGTGGCATGGAAGTGTGAGTGCTTGGAGAGGAGCCCCCACCTCCTTGTTGTGTGCCACCAACATCCCTCTCATGGGTCAGGTCCACCTCAGCGCTTGCAAGTGGCTTGAGAGCACCTTGCTGCACATCAGGGGGGCCATGGGGACCCGTATCTGCACTGGAAGTCCTACTCAGAAGGACTTCCATGAAGGTCTGGTTTCTCTGTTCAATAGATGACCATCGCTCCTCAAGAGATGCCAGTCTATTCTGAACAATGACCATGTTTTCTGCACTCTGGTAACTTATCTCCTCCATGGCCGTAGCCATCCTCTCCTCTACTGTAGCCATCCTTTCCACGGAGGTTGCCATCCTTTCCGTGGTGATGCGTTCATGCGCCAATGACTCCACAAAGGCTCTGCTCATGTTCGCTATGGACTCCTCCATTCGCTCCACACTCGCAGCAACCCTGGAGACAAAACCTGCCAGAGACTCCTGCATCTGTTCCTGGAGTTCCAGCACCGCTGATCTTATGGATGGACCCAGAGGCAGAGGGTCGACATGCAGCTGAGCTGAGCTAGGAGAGTCCTGCGCCCTCCGACTAGGACTCTCCACTGCTGTCCCTGTCTCCACCATCTGCTGATGCTCACTTGTGAGCTGTGATACACCAGGTGACAACACTACTCTATGTCCTGAGGGTCCCACCGAGGTGTGAGTCTCTGCGCTGGTGCTGGGTGCGCTGAGCTCTGCTGATGCTGCGCCCTCAGAGGTTGCAGCTTCCTCTGAGGAGTCTGTCTGCTCAGGCTCTTCCTCCTGGCTAGTGGGGACGGGTGCTTGCGATGGTCCTGTGGGGGAGTAAAGGAAAGAGTCAGAGATGTGATGCCAAGGTTACATGCACAATGCATATTGCAGATGATCATAAATCCATCTGTTAGTGCTTCAGATTCATTATCAGCGATTCATGCAATGTCAGTGAGAGAGATGGAACACTATTCAGTCACCAGCTTGCTCTGACGCACCCGTCTGTCTGTCCCCCACTTGCGTATCCTCCTCTACGCCCACGATCTCCAGGACCGCATCCTCCCAGAGGGTGAGCTGGGCTAATGAGGGTAGCCCTCCTCCTGTCCTGGCTCTTTCCCTTTTATTGTGAGCTCTCTTTTCCTGCAATGAGGGAGACAAGTGGAGTTTGAGTGAGATTGAAGGAGTGAGTTTAGAGAGTCCATAGCATAGATGCTTAGAAGGAGACAAAGATGGATTGAGGTGGCGAGACAAAGGGCCCTCCCTGTGTGTTGTAAGTTGTTTTCAAAGCATGACAGTGATAGGTAGTGTGAGGGCTGCATAGTCGAATAGTAAGGTGAATGTGACCATAGAGGGAGAGGGAATGGGTAAGGGTGCATGGATGTCAGTGTCAAGTGGGATATGGAGGAAGAGGTTGGTAAAGCTGAGTGCTGGTGAGGAGAGGCAATGGGGATCAGATTGAGGGTGAAGGGAAAGTCATACTCTCTTTAGCAGTACGTAGAAGGTCATGAAACCTCTTCCTGCACTGGATCCAGGTTCTGCAGGTGAATGAAAAGGAGGTGACCTCCTGAGCGATCTGGACCCACACAGCCTTGGTCTGCTGGGGAGGCTTCTTCCTCCCTGAGGAGGGGAAGAGCACCTCCCTGTTGGCTCTTGCTCCATCCACCAAAGCCTGCAGGGCAACGTCATGGAACCTGGGAGCAGACCTGGGCCTGTTGGCTGGCCATTCCTGCTGCAGGTGCCTTTAGAATAGAGGTCCAAAAGCTTGGCAGCCTGCAGAGGAAGCAAGGCTTGTTGCAGACCTTAAATGCAGCAGCAATGATGATGTCATCGGAGGCGACTTTCAGACTGGAATAATTCATTGGCCATAGGTTCCCACATGTTGGAACTCAATTGGCCAATTAAGTTAAAATCGCATCATTCATCCACATTAATCTGGAGTCGGGGGGGCAACATGAAATGCGGGTAACACGACCCCAACCCGCCCCAGTATCAAAATCCAGCCCATAAACTTCAAATAATTTTTTTTTTTAAATCACATTTTTAAAATAACTATAAGTTACATAAATTAACTACGTTAAACAAAAATTTAAATTTTTGAAAATATTAATTATACTTTTTAACGGTGCTAACAGTAAACTTACCTTTCTTAAAGTATCTAAAAAAGATAAACCTGTTGAAAAAATGTTTAAATTGTAATTAATTAACCACTTACCTTGTTAAAAACAGGCCTTGCGCCTCCTTTTTAAAACTGCAGCTTCTCCATACTTACCCTTCCGGAGAAACCTGAAAAAAAGAACGAAGTTCGCTGCGGGCGCGCTGCCTCTCCCGCGCACGCGTTCAACTTCTGAACCCCTCCCTTCAGGGGAACGGAAGTTTCGGTTTCCCGCGCATGCGCAGTGCATGCAGGAAACCGGCACTTCAGATGGCCTTACGGGTGAGTACACAGCGCGTACTCACACGACGAGCCGAATTTCTGGCCCCATAGGATTTTGAAACCGTCTTAATGCAAATATATACAAGGCTAAGTAGCACCTAAACTAATGAATATATAATTTTTCTCCCCTTGCTTGTCATGCCCTGCTAATGTGGATGTCTACAAAGGCCCAGGTTGGTGATGTGTATTCCGTAGGTAATACCTCTTTGCTCCCGGTAACTTCAAAAAGACCATGCAGGATCTGACTGTTTCTGGTCAGCCTATTGAACCTCATTAATTCCCCAGCTAGCCGATATTTTCAACAGACAATGGGCTAGAAATTCGCTCTCGCCCCGTTTTGGGGGCGGTAACTTTTGAAAGCTGGGAAACATAGCGCCAGGGGCAATGCGCACGGCAATGACGTCACGATCTCTGGGCGCAGGAGATCGTGCTGCAGAGTGTTATCACCACCGCAAACCTCCCGGCCAAGTTAGCGGGAGTCGTTCATCTCGCCGCGCCCGTGTGGTAATTCGTTAGCGCCCCGTTATCGCCCCTGGAGGCGATAACAGGAGGTGCTAAGGAAGCCAATTTCTAGAATGTACCTTCAAATTCAACAAATTTATTTTTAAAGAATGAACATACAATACACTAACTGAAATTCTCGGCACAATTTATACGGTGGCCTGCTTGATATTTGATGAGAATCACAGGAGATAATTATGGTTCTGAAAGTTACAAATATGTTTAGGAAAACCTCTTCAGAATTAACCATATAAAGGCTGTGCATGCATGAAAGGGAACTGTACTTTAGATCAAGATAAATCTGCAAATTCATTTTCTTTACAAACTGAGATTTTTTTTAAAAATATTCGTTTTATGGGATGTGGGCGTCGCTGGCATGGCAAGCATTTATTGCCCATTCCTAATTGCCCTTGAGAAGGTGGTGGTGAGCCGCCTTCTTGAACTGCTGCAGTCCGTGTGGTGAAGCTACTCCCACAATGCTGTTAGGGGGGGAATTCCAGGATTTTGACCCAGCGACAATCAAGGAACGCCAATATATTTCCAAGTCAGAATGGTTTGGAACTTGGAGGGGAACTTGGAGGTGGTGGTGTTCCCATGCGCCTGCTGCCCTTGTCCTGCTAGGTGGAAGAGGTCGCGGGTTTGAGAGGTGCTGTCGAAAAAGCCTTGGCGAGTTGCTGCAGTGCATCTTGTAGATGGTACACACTGCAGCCACGGTACGCCGGTGGTGAGGGAGTGAATGTTTAAGGTGGTGGATGGGGTGCCAATCAAGCGGGCTGGTTTTGTCCTGGATGATGTCGAGCTTCTTGAGTGTTGTTGGAGCTGCACTCATCCAGGCAAGTGGAGAGTATTCCATCACACTCCTTACTTGTGCCTTGTAGATAGTGGAAAGGCTTTGGGGAGTCAGGAGGTGAGACACTCGCCGCAGAATACCTAGCCTCTGACCTGCTCTTGTTGCCACAGTATTTATGTGGCTGGTCCAGTAAAGTTTCTGGTCAATGGTGACCCCCCAGGATGTTGATGGTGGGGGATTCGGCGATGGTAATACGGTTGAATGTCAAGGGGAGGTGGTTAGGCTCTCACTTGTTGGAGATAGTCATTGCCTGGCACTTATGTGGTGCGAATGTTACCTGCCACTTATCAGCCCAAGCCTGAACGTCATCCAGATCTTGTTGCATGCGGGCATGGACTGCTTCATTATCTGAGGAGTTGTGAATGGCGCTGAACACTGTGCAGTCATCAGCAAACATCCCCATTTCTGACCTTATGTTGGAGGGAAGGTCATTGATGAAGCAGCTGAAGGTGGTTGGGCCTAGGACACTGCCCTGTGGAACTCCTGCAGTGATATCCTGGGGCTGTAATGATTGACCTTCAACCATCACAACCATCTTCCTTTGTGCTAGGTATGACTCCAGCCAGTTGAGCGTTTTCCCCCCAATTCCCATTGACTTCAGTTTTACAAGGGCTCCTTGATGCCACACTCGGTCAAATGCTGCCTTGATGTCAAGGGCAGTCACTCTCACCTCACCTATGGAATTCAGCTCCTTTGTCCATGTTTGGACCAAGGCTGTAATGAGGTCGGGAGCTGAGTGGTCTTGGAGGAACCCAAACTGGGCTTCTTAGTAAATTAAAAAGCTTAATTTGAAGAGCCCTCTTGAATGGGCGTAATCGACGGAAACTCGCCGTACTCATTATTTCGATCTGGGGACGTGGTCAGTTTCGTCGGCGGTGTCGGCTTCCAGCGCGATGTTTTTTAATCCAACGTTAAAGATCGCGGAAACTCGATTTATGCTCGGTGTAACTTGCACTTAAAATCGCTCGATATTTTACACTGGATTGGCCAACTTCAGGCGGATTGCATTGTAAAACCAGCGGAAACTAGCGGAAACTCTAGGCCCATGTGTTTATGTAGCACAAAAAGAAAATACTGCAGATGCTGGAAATCTGAAATAAAAACAGAAAATGCTGGAGACACTCAGCAGGTCAGGCAGCATCTGTGAAGAGAGAAACAGAGTTAATGTTTCAGGTCGATGACCTTTCGTCAGAACTGGAAAAAAGCAGGAAATGGAACAGATTTTAAAGCAAGTTTAGGGGCTGGGAAATGGGGGAGGGGATGAAAGAACAAAAGGGAAGGTCTGTGATAGGATAAAAGACAGGAGAATTAAAGAGACATTAAGAGATATTCAAGGCAATAGGAGATGATAATGGGACAGGTTAAGAAACAAAGGATGGCTCTAGATGAAGTGTGAATTGCGCTGGCAGAATGAAAGACAGCTGCCATGTGGGAGAGAAGACTGTATTCGCTGCTCACGATGTGGTCTCCTCTAAATTGGGGAGACCAAACGCAGATTGGGTGACCGCTTTGCGGAACACCTCCGTTCAGTCCGTAAGGGGGATCCCGAGCTTCCGGTCGCTTGTCACTTTAATTCTTCGCACCACTCCCACTCTAGGCTAGGCATCGGAGTTTAGGCCAAGAAATTCAGAGAAGATGCAAAGGAGAGCCAGAGGAGCACAGGGCATATACTGACACATAGGGCAAGATTGCGGAGGTAAGTGGAGAAAGGTTATAGAGGGATTGGACAATGAGGATGATTGTGTTTGGGAATGGGGAGCCAGTGGAGGTTGGCAAGAACAGGTGACAGTGGAATGAGCACTAGCATGCAGGTTGCAGAACTTTTGATTATGTGGAACTTATTTAGGGAGAACCAACAAGGAGAGCATTAAAGAATTTGAGCCTGTCGTTGAAGTGAGGCACCTCCTTTGCCCACTTCTCCCAGTAGCTTCAGATTTCTGTTTTCTTCCTTGCTGCTATTTCTGCTCCTCATCCTTTAGCCCCAGTGGCAGATCGGGCAGCACACTGATCATTTCACAGATTATTTGCTGCAGCCCCTGAACAAAGATAGCGCTGCACTTCCAAAATGTCACTCTCCAAAAGTTTTCCACACAGCTATAGCAGCCAAAAATGGCCTAAAAGCCCAGTACCAGCCTAGAAAGACTAACTAGAGACTTAGCTGAATGCAGCTGAGGATCCCTTTAAATCATGCTGCTGCAGCCTGGAATTATTGGTGGCTTTAAGAATCAGTGAATCTGGCTTTCCCAGCACAATGTGGGAAAAGACGCAGCACCCTTACTTAATATTTTAATTTCAAGCGGCTGCCCAGGATGGCTAAAAGTCACCCGATCTAATATGGCAGCTAACGCACTTCCAGGGAAGATCGGGCGTGGAAGGTTTCAACTCAAAATTTATTTCTGTGGCATCCATTTTACACCCAAAAAACCCAAGTTGAATTTCTCCCCCCTACATTTTGACTACAAACTTCAGTCTTATCCCACTCTATCTTAGTATAGTTAAAGTTCTCCATTATTACAACTTACATTTATATAGCTCTGTTAGTATAGATAAACATCCCAAAGCACTTAACAGAGGTGTAATCCAATAATGGATGCCAAGCCAAAGAAGGAGATATTGGAAGAGATAACTAAACACTTGACCAAAGAGGTGGGTTTTAATGAGGTGGAGAGGCAGAGAGATTTGGTGAGGTGATTGTCAGGCTAGAGGTAGGTACAGAGATAGGGACGGACAAAACCATGAAGGAAATTGTGGCTCTCAGTGTAAATGGATCCTGAACTACATGGACGTTGCAAATATTCTTCAGTTTTGGAACTGAGAATAGCCAATTACTGTCAACAGCATCTCCCTTTTTTGTGCCTCGCTGCCACTCTATACATATGGTTTCTCTTGATGCCAACACTGCAGTTATAATGTAATGCAGTCTTAATTTAGAGTCAGAGACTGACCGAACACTATAGATGAAAGTGGGGTGAAACTCCTTGAAGTGGGGAGTCTCACTCAGCTTTGCTTTGTCGCCACTTTGGGCATTAACACCTGATTCACATTGCACAAGTTCAGCATCGGTGCAAAGCTCAAACCACTTCATGCTGACACTAGACTTGTAGTATAAACGTACTGTTAGTGTGTATCTGTAAACTATTATGTAAAAAACCAACTGTAAGATTGTGAAATGAAGGTAACATAGAACTTAAGTGCTACGTTAATCCTATTTGCTTACTGTCCCTATCATATTGTTTGTGACTTTAAGTAAATAGGATTAGGGTAGCATTTAATTTCCATGTTACCTTCATTTCACAAGCTTACAACTGTTTTTTTCATTGAATTTTATACTGTGCAGCATAGCCCAGAATATAGAAATTCTAGTTGTGTTTCCAGTATGAGGCAGAAATTATTTAGCTGCTAAAACAACTCTCCTACAAGATCCTTGATTCCCATTACTGAAAAACCTTACATTCTGGCAGTTCGATTATGTCATGGAGTTGATAAGATTTTTTGTAATGTTTTGTTTTATAGCTCAGTGTCTCTGTGTATGCAGAATTTAAAAAAAATGAGTTTACTTTAAATTCTTCTTGCCTTTTCAAATTTCCTGTGGTTGCTGCATGGAATTGGAACCAGTGAGGGTCTATCTGATTTCCATTTACCAGCCATTAGTTGAATTGAAGATGTACTCAAACATTTTGGGACTTATCACAGGATAGCAGTGAGCTTAAAAATTCAATTTTTACCAGGTGGTTAAATGTTGCCTGCGTGCAAGATAGTTCCCACAGGGTTTAAGACTCCAGATTTTATATAGGTGGAAGATGGCTTGGTCGTAATTGACATCTGCTTTTGAATTTCTCGGTCTGCTGAGTAATAATGTTATTTTTATTATATTAACTACGCTTAAACGTTCTGCAAAAATACCACTGGAACTTTAAGAGATTCCAGCAACTGTCGCTGGTGTGAAAGTAAATGTGACATTTATGATTTGCAATTTTTTAATACAAATTTCAAAGTACATCTGGATGCAGCACATTGATAATCACCTGCTGCATGATAGATAGTGGGAGAAAAACAACCTCGGAGCTCCAGTCGCTGCTGGAAAGGAAGATGTGGTTTGAGTGTAACTTCAGACGTGACAAAATCCACATCATGATTTGGAATGTCTAGTGTGATTAAAGTTGATTGGATTTTCCCTCCCTCTGAAACTGGTGGAATTGATCTTTTTCATCTACTAAAACAAAAGATTTACTGACACGTTAAGCTGGCATTCATATTACCCAAATAACATTTAATCCTTAGACTACTGTGTTCCATATGACAGTAAATTAACACTGAACACACACACACACACACACACACACACACACACACAAAGACACACACACACACTCACACACACACAAAGACACACTCACACCCTCCTTTTAGGGTGGAAGTCCCGTGTCCTTGGAATGGAGGGACTGGAAATTGTCCAGAACCCATCTCTGCCAGGTTTCCGATCCTTGATTGCTGCTACGTTAAAATCTGATACATAGATACATACATAGAAGATAGGAGCAGGAGTAGGCCATCCGGCCCTTCGAGCCTGCTCCGCCATTTAATGAGATCATGGCTGATCCTCCAATTCAGTATCCCGTCCCCGCCTTCTCTCCGTAACCCTTAACCCCTTTTGCCTGTAGAAATATATCTAATTCCCTCTTAAATATATTTAATGAGCTGGCGTACACTGCCCTCTGTGGCAATGAGTTCCACAGGTTCACCACCCTCTGAGTGAAGAAATTCCCCCTCATTTCTGTCCTAAATGGTTTAGCCCTTATCCTTAAATTATGTCCTCTAGTTCTGTTCTCACCCGCCAAGGGAAACATTCCTTCTGCATCTAGTCTGTCTAGATCTGTCAGAATTTTATACACTTCTATGAGGTCCCCTCTCAATCTTCTAAACTCCAGTGTGTACATCCCTAAACTACATAGTCTCTCCTCATAGGTCAATCCCGCCATTCCTGGTATCAGCCTGGTGAATCGCCGCTGCACCCCCTCCATGGCAAGAACATCTTTCCTCAGATGAGGCGACCAAAACTGTACACAGTACTCGAGGTGTGGTCTCACCAGTGCCCTGTACAGCTGCAGCAAGGTATCCCTGTTCCTGTATTCCAACCCTTTTGCTATGAAGGCCAGCATACCGTTTGCCTTCTTGATCGCCTGTTGCACCTGCATGCTCGCCTTCAGTGACTGGTGTACAAGAACACCCAGGTCTCTCTGTACTTCCCCCTCTCCCAATTTATTGCCATTTAAATAATAATTTGCCCTCCCGTTCCTGCACCCAAGGTGGATAACTTCGCACTTGTCCACATTATAGTGCATCTGCCATTTATCCGCCCAATCACCCAGTCTGTCCAAATCGCTCTGGAGCTTCCTGGTCTCCTCCTCTGAGCCCACCCCTCCTCCTAGTTTAGTGTCGTCTGCAAATTTGGAAATGCTGCATCCGACTCCCTGATCCAGGTCATTAATGTAAATTGTGAACAGCTGGGGACCCAGGACAGATCCCTGTGGTACCCCACTTGTTACTGCCAGCCATTCAGAAAATGAGCCGTTTATTCCAACTCTCTGTTTTCTATCTGACAGCCAGTTCTCTATCCACGTCAATACTTTCCCCTTTATCCCATGAGCTTCAATTTTCCCTGCTAATCTTTTATGTGGGACCTTATCGAAGGCCTTTTGGAAGTCCAGGTACACCACATCTACTGGCTCTCCCCCATCTATTTTACCAGTTACTCCCTCTATGGGATAGGTGGCACTGGTTCTGCTTGTCCTCTTTCATCCTGGCATTACTTTGGGGATATATCTGGTAGGGATTTCTGCATTCAATGGAACCTGTCCAATATTGCCAGCATTGTGGCCAGCGATGTTTATGCCTGCAGAAAGCAGGCATACATGCCGTCATGTGCCACTTGTGAGCCCGTCTAAGAAGGAATCGATTGCCATTGCAATATGAACCTAAAAGCGAGGGAGCAATAACCCTTTACTTGTGGAACCCCTGGTACCTTTGTCCAGACCTGCCTGTATCCTCCCATGGCAGAACAAGGTGGTGCTCTGGGATTCCAGAAGTTCTGCTGGGTGGGCCACCTTGTAGTTCCACTACGGTCCTCAGGGTCTGCCTTTAATACTTAGATGACCCTTCCTCCTGAATTTGGGACGGGCGTCATGGCGAAAATTGCACCTCGTGGCGCTTTCAGCGGTGCAAAGGCACTGATGGAATCTCTCCCCTATTATCTTAATATTTTTAAAATAATATATCCAGCCCAGAATTCATGCCAGCAAAATAGCTGCACACATTTCACTAAATTATTCTTTGCAGTATCATTACTAAATAAATCACTTTACTTTACCTTTATAAAAGGAAATTACTAATTTAACTCTGTCTTACTAACTATGCTTAAACATTCTGCAAAAATAGCACTGGGACCTTCCTGAGTGGAGTCTCGACAACCGTCACCATGACAACCAATTACTTATCCAAACTGTTGGCTTAGCCTAATACTAGCTATAAATACAACAAGGTGCATCACCCATGTACGTGACATACTACAACTGTCATTGATCCTGGCAACAGACAGAAGATCCCGATGACCGTAAAAAAACAAAAGAATAAAGACCTTTGTTTTGTGAAGCTTATGTTTCATTTATTTATTTAGTGCAATGTGAGCCCTTCATTTCCTTAATGTAAGCAACGTACCTGTGTGATACACTGTTGCAATGAAGTGAGTCCTTCCCGTTCTCTCAAAAAATGCAATTACTATGCAAGATGTCTGAGTTAATTCAGGGTTGATATTAAATTGGTATACAGATATATTGAGACCAATGGGAGTATGCTTCTGTGATCTTCCTTAGAAGTGCACTTCTCAATTTTTTTGTGCAAATAAATTAACTTGCTTGGGGGATTGATGGCTGCTCGTGTCATGTGGTACATTTTATGTGCCTACAGTATATAATTTGCATTCAGATCAGTGCACAGTTTAGTGCTTGCTGGAGTACGTTTGTTGAAGCCTATAGTATGATCAAGTACTTGTAATAACTGGTGTTTACTGACAGTATGATGAGCAGGCAATCAACAGTACAGTGAATTGCTAAGCACTACAATTAATCCTACACTCATTCCACTTACAAAGAATTTCATTATTACCACAACTCAAGAGCGTTAGTTTCTTTCCTGTAATGACGAATGTTGTTGGCCAGTCAGTTTCCCCCCCCCCCCCCACCGCATGCTGTTGTATAATGACCTTTTACTTGCAGTCAAGACTAATAATTTGCAAACAGTCTTAATTGCTACTGTTAATCAAGTGATTAATGATTTGTTACCAGTGGAGCATCTTGCCAGATGAAAGAAATATGTAAGCTTTTACTGAAGAATCGTGAGCCAAGTTGAAGTATTCTACAAGCAATTTAATTTTATTGAACAGCTTCACATTATTTTTACCAGCATTTTGAGAACACTATTTATACAAGAAAGATAAACAACCTTTTTCAATTGATTCTGATTTATTCCTTCAGTGCTGTGTACTGAATACTATGAGTAGCTTTGACAATACACATTTACCACCATAATTCTGTGCCGCCTTCTATTACCAAAACTTACAAACTAGAATTTATATAATTACAGCATATTTCGTAATTTATTATATTGTTGGTGTATGCTTACTTTTTAAAATTATTTTGGTGTTAACATCCTTCCCTTATAGTCAAACTATTAAACGATTTAAGTCACTTGACCACTGTGCAGAATAGGCTAAATTTAAATAGACATACCAGAATCACATACTTACAAACATATGAGTATGCAGAAAAGATGGAAAGACAAAGACCAGTTGGTCCATCAAGTCTGTCCTGTTCAGTCATGTTGCAACTAAGCATAGTGACTTTCAATGTTCTCCACCCAGCAGCAGCCATGTAATCTCCTGGGAGAGGCAAAAAAACACAGATAATAAAATAAAACTTGGCCAATTCAGGAAAAAAAAATTGGGGTATTCCTCTCTGACGCCAAAGGACATCCAGGAGATAACTGCGATCATGAAGTAGCACCACCCAACATTCCACCTGCTTTTTGTACACAGTGCTTTTTGTTCAGTGCCATTCACAACTCCTCAGATAATGAAGCAGTCCATGCCCGTATGCAACAAGACCAGGACGACGTTCAGGCTTGGGCTGATAAGTGGCAGGTAACATTCGCGCCACACAAGTGCCGGGCAATGACTATCCCCCAGAGGGCTGTGGAGGCTCAGTCATTGGGTATATTCAAAACAGAAGTCGATAGATTTCTGACTAGGAAGGGCATCAAGGGATATGGTGATATGGCCAGTGAATGGAGTTGAGGCAGAAGATCAGCCATGATCTCATTGAATGGCGGAGCAGGCTCAAAGGGCCGAATGGCCTACTCCTGCTCCTATTTCTTATGTTCTTATGTTCTTATCTCCAACAAGCGAGAGTCTAACCACCGCTGCTTGACATTCAACGGCATTGCCATCATCGAATCTCCCACCATCAATATCCTGGGGGTCACCATTGACCAGAAACTTAACTGGACCAGCCACATAAATACTGTGGCAACATGAGCAAGTCAGAGGCTAGGTATTCTGCAGCGAGTGTCTCACCTCCTGACTCCCCAAAGCATTTCCACCATCTACAAGGCACAAGTAAGGAGTGTGATGGAATATTCTCCACTTGCCTGGATGAGTGCAGCTCCAACAACACTCAAGAAGCTCGACACCATCCAGGACAAAGCAGCCCATTTGATTGGCACCCCATCCACCACCTTAAACATTCACTCCCTCCACCATCGGCGTACCGTGGCTGCAGTGTGTACCATCTACAAGATGCACTGCAGCAACTCGCCAAGGCTTTTTCGGCAGCACCTCCCAAACCCGCGACCTCTTCCACCTAGAAGGACAAGGGCAGCAGGCGCATGGGACCACCACCACATGCAAATTTCCCTCGAAGTCACACACCATCCTGACTTGGAAGTATATCGCCGGTCCTTCATTGTCACTGGGTCAAAATCCTGGAACTCCCTCCTGAGCAGTACTGTGGGATTACCCTCACCACATGGACTGCAGCAGGTTCAAGAAGGTGGCTCACCACCACCTTCTCAAGGGCAGTTAGGGATGGGCAATAAATGCTGGCCTTGCCAGCAACGCCAACATCCCATGAACGAATTTTTTTTAAATCGGCCTTCTCCAGGAACTCGTCCAGCTCCCTTTTGAAGCCAATCTGTACTCGCTGTTTGAGCAAGCAACTTATTCCAAAGGTCTATGACCCACCTGCGAACAGAAAAACCTCCTGACATCTAACCTAGTTCCAGCTGACATAACTTATACACATGCCTCCTTGTTCCTCCTATTTTTTGTTCATGTAAGATGAAATCAAGTGAGCTAGCAATATGTTGCTGTTAAGAAGAAGGAAGCACTGTTTCAGAACCTCCACCAAGTAGAGAGCCTCTGCCGGAAAACAACAACATGCATTTATATAGTGCCTTTAATGAATAAAACATCCCAAGGCACATTAGTGCAATGGAGTTTTTCACACCAAAATATTTCCCATCAATAGAGCTAATACATTGTATCCTATTTTTTTCAAAGAATCTTACAGCATCAATATATGTCAATTATTTAATTCCAATAAATGGATGATCAATGCAATATTCCTGAAAGGTCAAACTTTTTGATACATTATTAGTATATTTAAAAAACCTGATTTCATTGCATTGTAAAAGCTGACGATTTTAAATTTTAAAGAAATTTGATGCAGCATGGGAAGGTGTGTTACAATTTAGTTTTGGCTTCAACTGTGAAGGTTGAGGTTACTTTGCTCTTCATTACATATCCTACGGTGCTTCGGCACTGACTTGTTACTAAAATAAGAGGGCTGCTGCTTTCAACCAGGCTGATTACCTGTGATACTTCAAACTGTCTTTTGACTTTATATTTTCCTTTCTTCAACGGAAGCAACTCTGCTTGGTGCCTCCTCCTAGACATCCAGATGAGATCGGCAACTCACTGTCCAGGACTTCATGAGGAAGAGTCAGTGTCCTTCTGTTCTATGGTGCCGTGCATCAGTGTACCAATGCAATGCACCACCAGGCAGGCCCTTTGTCATTGTTTTAATTGGAAAATGTGAATTCAAAGGAAAAGCACAACTAGGTTCAGCTTATAATAAATTAAATATGCATTGTGTTTCAGTGTCAGATTGACTCAGTGGGCAGACTCGTGCCAGCTGTTGAGCACATACGCAAGGTTGATAGTGCAGTATTAAGGGAGTGCCACATTTTCAGAGGTGCTGTCCTTTGGCTGGGATCTTAAACATTGGCTCTATCCATCTGTTCTGCTTGTTTGGTTGGACATTATAGATACCATGGCATTATTTGAAGGAAGAGCAAGGAATTTTCCCAGTACCCTGACCCATATTCATCCCTCAACCAACACCAGCAAAAAACTGATCATTCATCTCATTACTGTTTCTGATATTTTGCTTTGCGGAAAATGGCTGCCGTGTTTGTCTATATAACAGTGACTGTACTTTAAACTAATTTGTTATGTGGAGAAAACTTTGGAACATTTCTGAGAATCGTACTAAGGTATTATTACATGCAAATCATTCTCTTTCTTTCTGTGAGTTAGTTGTACTTTTATAAGAATGAATAGAAAGCAAGATGGTTATGCAGAGCTTAACATACAGCAAACCATTTTAGTATGTGGACTGAATCATCTGTGATGGGCCTGGTGTACTTAAACCTCACCTAATTTCCTTTACTTCATTTAAAGTTATATTGTGCCAATGTTAAAGGCTATAGATTACAAGGAATGTTGGGCGCAATTTTGCTAACCTCAGCGGGGCCGTGGCAGGCGATGTCGGTGGAGGGTCACAACCCCACTGCTGGCTCCAGCCCGTTGTTTGAAATGAATTTACCTTGATTGGGCTTGTTAAGCCCGCCCAGTGCATTTCCCGGCCAATTAGAGGAAGCAGGTCTGGTGACATCATTTGATGACGTGTCATCAACCGGTTTCCTTAAAGGGACCATGGCCAAATTTATTTTGACATTTGTGCTGTCCGAGTTCTACAGCATTGAGGTGATGCAAACGCTGACAAGCACTGCACAAAGGCACAGGACTGCACCCAGGCTCTCCCATGACTCCCTCCATATGCTTATGGTGGGAGCCACAGCATGCAGGGAGGTTCTCTTCCCTTCCCATGGGTGGAAGAGACCTCCCCAGGAGACCAACGCAGTCTGGTTGCACATTGCACAGGAGGACACAAGCAGGGATGTCGTCAGGAGGACCAGGCTGCAGTGGCGCAAACCTTTCAATGATCTCAGTAGATCACGAAATGTTACTGCAAAGCCACACTCAACCTCATCCTGCTGAGCCACTCATGACATCCTAACACTCTGCCTTCCCTACCCTACTCCTGCACATCCTTACTCACACCAACTTACCTTGCACCTCCTCCCATCTCTCTCTAACTACATTATCACTTCTCCATCTCACAAGCCACCCCTCACACTCACCCTCATCCAAGTGCAATCATACCAACTAACAACACACATGGGTGTTTTAGCCAATGTTCATGTAAAGATTCTGTTAATGTGCTGTGAAACATTGAAATCTTTATTTTCAACACTTTGCGTTCTTGGACAGATTTGTGTGAACCTTTGGAAATGGCTTAGTAAGTTGTAGTGAATGGTGAGAAATAGCAGTACCCTCCGCAATGCTGATGAGTGTGAAATGAATGGCTTGGGCATTGTAGGGATGTTTTATGGTGTTGGTGTGGGGTGGTGCCAACCTGGCACATCATGTGGCAGCCAGGGTGTACAGTGTCAAGTGAAGTAAATCCCTGGCCTCCCGCGCAGCAATGTGGTCGGGTGCTGATGCCCTCTGTCCTGTGCAGCATCAGTTGATTGCGGAGAAGGTTGGTGTTGTTGTTGGTGCTGCTGGTGAGCCTGGTGATGCTGGTGTTGGGGTTCATCATGGTGGGATTCTGAGGACCAAGGTGAGAGAGTATAAAGGGCACCGATGCTGATGGAATAGATGACAGGTGAAGTAGAGATGACAGAAGCGATCTGTCAATGGTGAGAGAGGTAATGAGGTGAGACTGGATGGAGACTTGTGTAAAGACTTGCAGCAGGCTGAATCTGTTGTGGAAATTCAGTGAGGAAGAGCTTGTGGCTGAGGGAAGATATCTCTGTAAGATGGGAGCTTTTACTCCCCCGCCGCTGCGTGTTGGGTCTGCTCAGTGCTCACAGACCCGACATTTGGTAATGGCGTGTGGCGGCGGGTTCACAGCGGGGTTCCGACCCGCTGGGGAAAAAAAACACTTTCCCACCCGACCCGCCACCGATTGCGCCCGCTGAACCCCCTTCCCTGCCCCCCACCCTCGGGAAAATCTCGGCCGTTATGATTTCTCATGTTATGTAACAACCTTAATTTTTTCTTCTACAAACAAGATTTTGAGCCCATTTGAGCTTGCTCTGCCATTAAATTTGATCACGCTGATCTGTACCTCAACACCATTTATACAGCTTTGCTCCATATCCCTTGATACCCTTACCTGTAAAAATCTATCAATCTCAATCTTGAAAATTTCAATTGACCCTGCATCAACAGCCTTTTTGGGGACAGAGTTCTCGATTTCCCGTACCTGTTATGTGAACAATTACTTCCTGATTTTACTCTTAAGTGGCCGTGCTCTAATTTTAAGATTGTGCTCCTTTTTCTGGATTCACCCACCAGATTAGATAGTGTCTCTGCATCTACCCCATGGAATCCCAGGATTAGATCATTGGACCTATGGAGGAGCATGGGGGCTGGAGCTGGGAGTCCGGGAAGGCGATCGGGGGCCGGAGATGGGGGGCTCGGAGGCCTTGTGGGGGGGCTCGAAGGCCTCGTGGGAGTGATTGGAGGCCTCGTGGGGTGGGTCGGAGGCCTTGTGGGGGGGATCGGAGGCCTCGTGGGGGTGATCGGAGGCCTCGTGGGGGTGATCGGAGGCCTCGTGGGGGGGATCGGAGGCCTCGTGGGAGTGATCGGAGGCCTCGTGGGGGTGATCGGAGGCCTCGTGGGGGTGATCGGAGGCCTCGTGGGGGGGATCGGAGGCCTCGTGGGAGTGATCGGAGGCCTCGTGGGGTGGGTCGGAGGCCTCGTGGGGTGGGTCGGAGGCCTTGTGGGGGTGGGTCGGAGGCCTTGTGGGGTGGGCCGGAGGCCTCGTGGGGTGGGTCGGAGGCCTCGTGGGGGTGGGTCGGAGGCCTGGTGGGGGTGGGTCGGAGGCCTCGTGGGGGTGGGTCGGAGGCCTCGTGGGGGTGGGTCAGAGGCCTCGCGGGGTGGGTCGGAGGCCTCGAGGGGTAGGTCGGAGGCCTCGTGGGGAGGGTCGGAGGCCTTGTGGGGGGGGATCGGAGGCCTCGAGGGGTGGGTCGGAGGCCTCGTGGGGGTGGGTCGGAGGCCTCGTGGGGGGAATCGGAGGAAGCGTGGGGGGGATCGGAGGCCTCGAGGGGTGGGTCGGAGGCCTCGTGGGGAGGGTCGGAGGCCTCGTGGGGGGGGTCGGAGGCCTCGTGGGAGTGATTGGAGGCCTCGAGGGGGGGTGGGGGGTGGAGGCGGTGTCTGATCGCGGTGGGTGGGTGAGGCAGGGAAACTGAATCCAGCAGGTAAGTGTAAAGGCACTTATCTCCTGGATCCAGCAATCTTCACTTTACTTTAGCTGGCAAGTTCCCCAAGGCCTGAGAAACCAGCCCAACTGCCCAGAGTTAAATTTAAAATGGTTAATTCTGAGACACGCAGCCTAAATATAGAAACATAGAAAAATAGGAGCAGGGGTAGGCCATTCGGCCCTTCGAGCCTGCTCCGCCATTCAATATGATCATGGCTGATCCTCTATCTCAATACCATATTCCCGCTCTCTCCCCATACCCCTTGACGCCTTTTGCGTCTAGAAATCTATCTATCTCCTTCTTAAATACATTCAGTGACTTGGCCTCCACAGCCTTCTGTGGTAGAGAATTCCACAGGTTCACCACCCTCTGAGTGAAGAACTTTCTCCTCATCTCAGTCCTAAATGTCCTACCCCGTATCCTGAGACTGTGACCCCTCGTTCTAGACTCCCCAGCCAGGGAAAACATCCTCCCTGCATCCAGTCTGACTAGCCCTGTCAAAATTTTATACGTTTCAATGAGATCCATTCTCATTCTTCTAAACTCTAGTGAATACAGGCCTAGTCGACCCAATCTCTCCTCATACGACAGTCCTGCCATCCCAGGAATCAGTCTGGTGAACCTTCGCTGCACTCCCTCTATGGCAAGTATATCCTTTCTTAGGTAAGGAGACCAAAACTGCACACAGTACTCCAGGTGTGGTCTCACCAAGGCCCTGTATAACTCTAGTAAGACATCCTTGCTCCTGTACTCAAATCCTCTTGCAATGAAGGCCAACATACCATTTGCCTTCCTAACTGCTTGCTGCACCTGCATGTTTGCTTTCAGTGACTGGTGTACAAGGACACACAGGTCCCGTTGTACATCAACATTTCCCAATCTATCACCATTTAAATAATACTCTGCCTTTCTGTTTTTCCTACCAAAGTGGATAACTTCACATTTATCCACGTTATACTGCATCTGCCATGTATTTGCCCACTCACTCAACTTGTCTAAATCTCCTTGAAGCCTCTTTGCATCCTTCTCACAACTCGCAATCCCACCTAGTTTCGTGATGTCAGCAAACTTGGAAATATTACATTTGGTTCCCTCATCCAAATCATTGATATATATTGTGAATAGCTGGGGCCCAAGCACTGATCCCTGCAGTACCCCACTAGTCACCGCCTGCCACCCCGAAAAAGACCCATTTATTCCTACTCTCGGTTTCCTGTCTGTTAACCAATTTTCAATCCATGCCAGTATATTACCCCCAATCCCATGTGCTTTAATTTTGCACACTAACCTCTTATGTGGGACTTTATCAAAGACCTTCTGAAAATCCAAATACACCACATCCACTGGTTCTCCCTTATCTATTCTACCAGTTACATCCTCAAAAAACTCCAGTAGGTTTGTCAAACACGATTTCCCTTTCATAAATCCATGTTGACTTTGTCTAATCCCGTTGATATTTTTAAGTGTCCTGTTATCACATGCTTTATAATAGACTCTAGCATTTTCCCTACTACTGATGTTAGGCTAACCGGTCTGTAGTTCCCTGTTTTCTCTCTCCCTCCTTTTTTAAATAGTGGGGTTACATTTGCCACCCTCCAATCTGCAGGAACTGTTCCATAATCTAGAGAATTTTGGAAGATGACAACCAATGTATCCACTATTTCCATGGCTACCTCTTTTAGTACTCTGGGATGCAGATTATAATATTTAAATGGTGACCCGCCTCCTGGGAGCAGGTTGGCTGCCCGCCACCAATCCCGCCTCTGTTAAAACTGGAAGTGGGCGGGTTGGAGGCGGGTTGGGGTAGGGATTCAGTTTTTTAACACTTTAACCTCCCACCCGACCCCAACCCACCCGTTTTGGGGGTTAAAATTCCCCCCAATGTGATGGAAAATTAAACTTGTTATTCGATATATAAAAATCATCATCACATATGCAGTTGAGAAGATGATAATTGAGTTCTTTTCATTGATTTAATTCCCAGGTGTATGACAGAGTTCCCTGTTACAAAGATTGCAGTAAACATAGCTGGATAGCGGAACCTTGGTCTGTTTGCAGAATCAACAACAGAGAGTCAATGCACAGCTGTGGAGAAGGTGTACAGACCAGGAAAGTGAGGTGAGTAGAAGAAAGTTAAATTGAAGAAGTTCCAAGTGTCCTAGAATATCTAGGAGCCTGGTGACTTTAAGTCCCTTCCATCTTATCTTTAGACATAATGCTGCAGTATCCCAGTTCTTTTGTTACAATGAGCACCAGTTTTCGAGGAACTAAAAGGGTCTCTGTATTTGTAGTACATTCTAATTGTGTGTTGTGGGTTCTTTTAATCAGACTCAGACTCTTGGAGTAACAAATGAGTGAGTTTTAATAACAAAAGGTGAGAGCATTCTATACTCTGCAGCTGCAATCCTTTTTGATCCAAATATCTCCTTCGGCCCCTGAATTGCTATAATAACATGTATTATTCTAATCCTGGTTACAAGGATATGCTATGTGTCTGTTCCTTTTTCAAGAATATTAAGCAAATACATGTATCTACTATTATCTGCTCATGTACAAAAGTTTCCTTCCAACACTCTAAAATGTAATGCTTTTATCAAAGGATCTTATTTCTACATTATTTCCAGGTACATTGCCATACTTTATGCTTACCCTTGCATATTTTCTGATCATCTGCACTTATAATTCTACATAATATTTCTTTTGTGCTTGGAAATGACCACTTTTAAAAGTCTTTTTGGTGACACAGTCTCCCAGAATGAGTCTGGACACCTCCACCCTCATGCACTTTGGCTGTGCCAGGGCAAACTCATTTGTCTCTCTGCTCCTTTCAAAGGAGGTTTAGTACCTGCAATAATGGCATGAGAGTCTCTAGCCACTTCAGACTCCGGTTCTGCATTGACATAAAATTCCACCGCACTGAACCTCTGCTCAATGCCTTGCATATCCCTTTCTCTCTCATTGCTTCTTGTGTCCATTTTCCAGACTTGATCCCAGTGTTCAGTCTCAGTAATTCCCTTGCACTGTTGTAAATTTGATTCATCTATTTAACCTGCCTTGCATCCTTTCGCTCTTTCTCTAAAGCTAATCAAGTGTGGCCATTTCAAGTAGATATTGGAAGCACTAGATAGATTTTAGATATCTTCTCATTACCAGTTCTTCAGGACTGCATCTATTTGCCATTGGAGTGTTACGATATGTTAGAGTCATAAAGTAAAGTGTGCACTTACTTGGTGCTGACTTATTCGGTTAGGTAATGTTTGTTGGTACAGTCATGTAGGGGCAAAGAAGGCTGAATTGTTGTCATGCTGTAGGATAGATAGTGTATTTACGGAATGTTCCTTTATTTGATGGTGGGGTGAAGGATCTAAGGCACGAGTGTCAAAGCTAGACTGTATTATACGGAAGAGACGAGTGACAAGATGTGCTCTGATGCTCCTGACAGCAGACACTGAGGAGTCCTCTGCTCTAGATCATCGTGGTGTGGTTCTGCCTCCAAAGCAGCTAGGGCCACCTCCTGAGCAATGCCAAAGCCCAGACCTTTTTGTTGCAGGGCACAGCGCGCTTCAACTACGCGTGACACACTCTCTCTGTCTCACCTGCAACTCAGCTGAGATTATGAACTCCTGCAGTCCTTTTCCATTCTAAAAGTCAGAACAGGAAACTTAGTCACAAATACAATTGCTCGGTAGGCTATTTATCTTTAAGGTGATGGATGATAAAATATTGCACTGTTGGAATGGTAAAACAGCTGACTGTGCCCTAGAAAGAGGAGTCTATTTCATTTCATATTCCTTGCTAGCTGGAAAGCTCCAGCTATTTTTCACAATAATAGATGCTTGTTTTGTCTCCCTAGATGTGTGAATAACACAGCTGATGGGCCTGGAGAGAATGTGGATGATGCATTGTGTGATTACGATGAGATGCCAGTTGGAGCCCGTCAGTGTTCCCTCCCCTGCCCAAGTGTCTGTGTAATGTCTGACTGGGGCCACTGGAGTATTTGTCCAAAAGTGGGTATTTCGTTTTAAATGCACCTGATAAATTCAGAAAATCTAATGTTTCAGACATGACAGTCATTCATGTACTCAGAATGTGTAAGAAAGAAAATGAAATCAGTGAGATTTATGTATAAGGAACATTTAGTCACAGTGTCCCTAGTTGAAATAGATGCTGTCCAATAAATTGTAAATATATTGTGTGTATATATACTCAGTGTATATATTCATGCTTTTAGCCAGTTAAAGCAGCTTGCACCTAAATAAGCTGTCACATCAAGACATTCAGCTTAGCAAACCAGTCATATCCAAATCAAAATAACTGAATTTCACCAAGCCTTGTTGATTGTTTTATTGTTGAGTCTCTGAAGCAGCATTCCTGTTTAATATTCCTGTCTAATTGTTTGAGGATGTTGTTAATGTGTTTGCATGTGACAAATTCAAATTAGGTGCCTTTGAAAAACATTAATTAACTTAATAAAAGTATGACAATTTGGTAGCACAAAATGTGCTCTGAGTATATTTATTCCTTGAAATTATAAAGTTAAATATACAGTGCTGCAACATTGGCCTGTGATTAAATGTTCCTCTTAAGTGGGAGCTGGAGATAATGGCATTTGATAGAATTGTGTCCTTTTGTGTCATTCATTTTAAGTTCTTTAAGCTGGATATTGAAACCAGTACAGTGCAGGTGCGTCATCACACCGCTGACTTCCACTTTTAACATTTGAGTTCTGACTCTGTAATTGGCTGGAACACTGAGCTGAAAAGCTAAAATCTGCTGTGTAAGTACAAAAATCTGAAACTCTAATCCTATACTGCAAAAGTGTTAACAATTTAAAACAATGTTATTTATTCAGAGGTTGACATTTTAGTTCCTCGCTAAATTAATTAGTGGCTAACTATGAGGTGCTGTAGCTTTTAAATGGTCTCTAAGACGAGTCAATACTTAAGCATCTTATTATGTTCAGTTCTGTTTCTATCTGCTGTCTTGTAATTGTAGCTGGGAGTGACTAAAATACTAATATGTTAATATATTGTGAGTAGCTGACTGGAGCAATTTTAAATCCTGTTGAATTCCATTGTCTTCTTAATTATTGTCTGTTTGCCATTTGTAGCTACCCACAGAGTAGCAGATTGCTTTCGGTAACTGTTGATTGCTGTGCTTAATTACTGAGCCCCATCTGCCTTAATGAGTTAACCTTAGTCAGGAAGAGCAGTCACTTCCACTTCCGTGTTTTAGCAGACACAGTTCAAAATCTTATCTACAAGCAGTCTTCACTGCTGCATAGCAGGCTAGTTAAAATCAATGAGATATAGTTTGAAATTGTTAGGAAATGATTCTTCAATTGTTAATTATAATTTAAGTCTACTGAGGTCAAAAAATAACTAGCAAACAGACACATTTAACAACTTTTAATAAGAATGAACTTTTCATTCAATGCATATCACATAGTTAATGATGTCCTGTCTTTCTTTCAACTGAGTTTGTCAATTCTCTGCAGTAACATCTAGAAACAAACTTCCCTAACAAGCTACTTTTGCTGGTTTATGATGATCAAGTGCAGTAGCAATATATAGCACAAATTCCAGCCAAAAGACCAAGTCAAAGTGTCAATTGAAGAATGAGTTTGCAGTAGTTATTGCTAGATGCACATTTCCTTAAGAAAAACATAACACAATAGTGGCCTAGAAATTCGATTCGGAGGCTTGCCGCGGGGGTAAGGATCGCGTGCGATATCACCCACCGCGCCGGCCGTTGTGTTTCGGGCCCACAGGAACTTCGGGTCCCGGGCCTCTCCCTAGTGCTGGCGCGCAGTGTGTGCGTGTCCCAGGGGCGCAGTTAGTGCGATGCGACCCCTGGGATCACGTGGGCCATGGAGAGCCAATGGCAGCAGACCATCTTTCATTCATAGATTTGACAGGAGACCTGTCAAATCTGTGAATTGAAATCGGCCCCAAAAGAACAGCTAAACCTCAAATAAATTTTAAAAAAAAACCATCACATTAATAAAATAACTATAGTTAAATAAATGAACCACTTTAAACAAAAATTAAAATTTTTGAAAAAATTAAAAGATAAACCTGTTGAAAAAAATTAAAAATTATACTTAATTAACTACTTACCTTGTTCAAAAGGGGTCTTACGCCTCCTTTTTACTTGCGTAGAATCTTCCATACTTACCCTCGCGTTGAAACCTGAAAAAAAACCTAAGTGTGCTGCATGCGCGCAGCCTCTAGTGCGCACGCGGTTCACCTAGGAACCGCCCCCTTCGCCATACCGGAAGTGCCGGTTTCCCGCGCATGCGCAGTGCATGCAGGAAACCGGCACTTCGGGAACGAATACGGGTGAGTACACAGTCCGCACTCACCCGAGAACGGCCGAATTTTTGGGCCATTATTTATGTAAATGCGGTAATCCTCTCTCTAAGTACATGAGGCTGGGCGTCTTTGTGGCATCTATGAAACATTCATATACCAGCCTGCATCTCTGCTATGATGCTGGAGAAGGAAGCTGTATAAAATGGTACCAAGTTCATGCTATGAGTACCCACCATGTTATATTTTCCAGGTTATAGAAAACACATTATAAAAAAAAGTTGACGCACATAAGAGCACCTCTACAAAGGCTGTTATATTTCATTATTTCTTTTATTTCCCCACCCCAAAAATATACAGTTATAGAGATATTAAATTATGTAAATACAATCTTCTAAAAAAAATTACAAGTGGAGCAGACACCTTCCTTTTGGTCACTTCCTGCAGTCATTTATCTCCTGTGCAATCCACCAAATGGTGGGTAACAATCTCTCATTAAAATTTACTTTATATATTTAAATTCTCCAGGATTTGTACACAACACCAGAATGTTTTCACCCAAACTTTTTTCTGTGCCTGTGAAGGTAAGAACCTCGGCACTGATAGTCAATGATTCATAACAAATTAATTTGTGGCTATATGAAATATTTAGATTGGTAAAGTGCAGGATTATAGCAGAAAATAATTAAAATACCAAGTGTGAGGTTTAAAGACAAAAAATCAAGTTAATAATGACAACTTGCATCTATATGGCACCTTTAACTTAGAAAAAATGTCCCAAGGTGCTTCATGGAGGCACAAGATAAAAATAGACACCAAGCCAAAGGAGATAATAGGACAGGTAGCCAAAAGATTGGTCACAGAGATGGGTTTTAAGTAGGGTCTTAAAGAAGGAGAGTGAAATGGAGTGGTGGAGGGGTTTAGAAATGGAATGCAAAAGCATGGGGATTAAGCTGCTGAAGTCATGGCCACCAAAGGTGGGGCAATGGGATGGTGGATGTACAAGAGGCTAGAGTCAGAGGAACGGTGAGTTGGGAGGGGGTTAAAGAGTTAGAGAGGGTGAGGCCAAGAAACAGTTTAAACACAAGGATAAGAATATTAAAGTTAAGGCATTGGGGGCCCAGGAGCCCAAGGGGTGATGAGTGAGTGGGATAATGTATGGGCAGCAGAGCTTTGGATGAACTGATGTTTATGGATGGTGCAGGATGGGAGGCCGAGCATTGGAATAATCAACTCTGGAGATGACAAAGGTATGAATAAGGTTTTAGCAGCACATGTGCTGAGTCGGGGATAGAAGCGGGCAATGTTACAGAGGTGAAAGTATGCGCTCTGTGCAATGGAGAGGATATGGGATTGGAAATTTAGCTCATTCAGATAGGGTGCCAAGGTTGCAAACAATGTGGGTTGGCCTGAGACAGTAGCTGGTGAGGGGGATGGAATCGTTGGCAAAGGTATGGCGTTTGTGGCAGGCGGTAATCTGTATTTAGAGGAAATTGCAGCTCCTCTAAGACTGGATGTCAGACAAGAAATCTGAGAACACAGGCGGTGGAGGGATCAACAGAGTTTATGGAGAGGCAAGGCTGGATATCATTAGCATAAACGTGAAAGTTGACCCTATGTCTGTGGATGATGTAGCCAAAGGGCATGTAGATGAGGAGTGATCAAGGTAGATCCTTGGGGAATGCTGGAGATAGTGGTGCAGGGGCAGGAAGAAAAGCCATCGCTGAAGATGCTCTGGGCTACAATTGGATAGGTGAGTGGAACAAAGCAAAGGCAATCCTCTGAGCTCGACAATGGAGGAGACGTTGGAAGAGGATGGTGCGGTTGACTGTGTCAAAGACTGTGGAGAGGTCGAGAAGGGAAATGTGCCATTGTCACAGAGGATATCATTTGTAACTTTTATTATGGCCGTTTCAGTGCTGAGGCAGGACAGAAACCTGATTGGAAAGATTCAAACAGGGAGTTGTGGGAAAGATGGGGGCGGATTTAGGACTTGACAACATGTTCAAGAACTTTGGAGAGGAAAGGGAGATTAGAGTTGGAGCAGTAATTTGTGAGGACAAAGGGATTGAATGTGGATTCTTTGAGAAAGATGTGATGACAATGATTTTGAAAGGGTGGGGCACAATGCTCGAGGAGAAGGAAACATATATAATGTCAGTTAGCATGGGAGCCAGAAAAGGAATTAGAGTGGTAAGCAGTGGCAATGGGGTCAAATGAGAAGGAGGTAGGTGATATGGAAGAGCTGAGCTTGGAGACGGTTCAAGGAGAGATGGGATAGAAACTAAAGAGAGAGACATAAGTTCAGGGCTAGGGAAGGGGGAGCCTGGGGGAGGTGGGGTGCGTGGGAGGTTAGTCTTAGTGGAAAGAGGAAAGGAAGGGAAACAAGGAGACATCTGAATGGGTGGACTCAACCTTGGTGACAAAGTAGTCTATGAGCTGCTCACAGCAGTTGTTGGAGATGAGGATGGAGGCAGCAGAGAGAGGGGTTTAATAAGATGATTGATAGCAGAGAAAGGAAGCCTGGGATTATCTTTCTCTCCAGGATGATACTGAAGTAGTGGATGGCTTTGACAGAGGATAGTGAGGCCCAATAGTGCTTTATATGGTCCAGCCAAACCCGGTGATGAATTGCTGAACCAATTTTGTGCCAGATACGCTCAAGTCAGCGCCCCTTGTACTTGAGGGTGGGCGATGTGTGGGCCATATCCAGAGGAACAACAGGGTTGAGAGAGAGTAAAGGTTTTTTTGGGAACATGAACATCAAAGGTGGAGGTCAGGAGTGGTTGAGCAAATTGACAGCTGTACAAAGTATTACAAAGTATTTACAGCACAGAAACAGGTCATTGGGCCCAAAAGGTCCATGATGGTGTTTATACTCCATACAAGCCTCTCCCACCTTTCTTCATCTAACCCCATCAACATATCCTTCTATTCCTTTATCCCTCATGTGCTGATCTTGCTTCCCCTTAAATGTATCTATGCTATTCTTCTCAACTACTTCTTGTGGTAGCGAGTTCAACATTCTAACCACGCTCTGGATAAAGAAGTGTCTCCCGAATTCACTATTGGATTTATTAGTGACTATCTTATATTTATGGCCCCTAGTTCTGGTCTTGCACAAGTAGAAACATCTTCTCTACATTTACCCTATCAAACCCTTTCATAATCTTAAAGACCTCTATCAGGTCAACCATCGGGCTAGAGGTTTCATCCTCTTTAAGTTTATTAGGTTATCAATTATCTCCCCCTTTTCTATCTTAAATGTCTTTATATCTTTATTGATCTCTTCTTCTAATGTCATGTCCACCATGTTAGTCTCCCAATGCAAAGTAATTATTTAATATTTCTGCTGTCATTACCTATGATTTTTTTTGTGTTTATCACTTAGTAGTCCTATCCTTATACTGATTTTTCTTTTGTTATTTATTTATCTGTAGACTACTTTACTATTTATTTTTATATTCCTTGTTAATTTAATTTGGTAGTATCTCTTCGCCTTCCTAATTGTTTTTTTGACTTCTTTCCTAACCTTCATATTCCCTTTCATCATCCTCTCCTCTGTTGTTTATGTACTTAGTGGAAGCCTTTTTCTTCAGTTTAAATTTTGCCCTGATTTCTTTATTCATCCATGGTGTGTCATTACTGGTTAGTTTGTTCTTGCTTTTTAGTATTTCTCCTGGACTCTATTGATCACTGCTTTAAATGTTTCCCACTGCTGTTCTATTTCTTGCAGTGTCAGCTGTGGCTCAGTGGGTAGCACTCTTGCCTCTGAACCAGAAGGTTGTGGGTTCACAATCCCACTCCAGACACTTGAGCTCATAATCCAGGCTAACACTCTAGTGCAGTGCTGAGGGAGTGCTGCACTGTCGGAGGTGCCATCTTTCGGATGAGACGTTAAACCGAGGCCCCATCTGTGCTCTCAGGTGGACGTAAAAAGATCCCATGGCACTATTTCGAAGAAGAGCAGGGGAGTTATCCCCAGTGTCCTGGCCAATATTTACCCCTCCTTGAAAAAGTGCAACATCCCCACTGACACCTGGTAATCCCTGGCCCAAGACCGCACGAAGTGGAGGAGAAGTATCCGGGAAGGCGCTGAACACCTCGAGTCTCTTCGCCGGGAGCAAGCGAAAGCCAAGCGCAAGGAGCACACGTCAACCCAAGCACCACACCCACCCGCCCCTTCAACCACCGTCTGCCCCACCTGTGACAGAGACTGTATGTCCCACATTGGACTCATCAGTCACCTGAGAATTCATTTCTAATGTGGAAGCAAGTCATCCTCAGTTCCGAGCGACTGCCTAAGAAGAAGAAGAAGAGTTACCCCTCAATCAACATCACAAAAAACAGATTATTTGTTCATTATCTTATTGCTGTTTGTGGGAGCTTGCTGTGCACAAATTGGCTGCCGCGTTTCCTACATTGCAACAGTGACTACACTTCAAAAGTACTTAATTGGCTGTGAAGCAATTTGGGACGTCCTGGGTCGTGAAAGGCGCTATAGAAATGCAAGTCTTTTTTCTTTGTCAGTAAATTTTTTCAGTTAATTTTCCCTAGTTCCATTCTCATCCCTTTAAAATCAGCTTTTTTCCAATTTATTACTTTGGTCTTTGTCTTACTTATGTCCTTTTCAACCTTAATCTTAAACATATTGGGCCATAATTTGCAGCCCCTACGGGTGTGTACGAGGTGTGAACGCGCCCGTAGGGGCCGCGCACATTCTGGGTTTAGCCATGTGCTGCACATGCGCTAAAACCCGGAACTTGCAATCTGTCAATTCTCTTGACAGATCGCACGGGGAAAGGGCATCCATGGGCGGAGACTTCTGCCCAGCAAATGCCCGTGAAATTCTTATCCAACAGAAAAATAAAATGTTATCAATAATTTATACATTTAAAAACCTGTACAATAAGGTAAGTTTATTTTTAGCCCCTTTAAAACATGTAAATTTATTTTTCAAAAATTACATTTTTGTTTTAAATATTTAATTAAATGCCATTTTAATTAATTTTAAATATGTGATTTTTTAAAATGTATTTGATGTCTAGGTGTATTTTTTGGGGTATTCCCATTCATGCTTATGGGGTTTCAGTACATACAGAATCCCCATAAGTATGAATGGGGATTCCCTTCTGTCATTCGTTGATCTGGCTCACGTGATCCCAGGGGCGCTCGCAAACCGCCTGCGCTCCTGGGATACGTGGGCTTCTGCCCGCGGGTACCCAGAGAGCCCCAGGACCACGGGTCTCCGTGGATCCCAAGGCCCCAGGTACGTGGGCATTTTATTTTTGGATCGGAGGCATTTCCCCACGGGAAGCCTCTGACTGCAAATTCAGGGCCGATATATCATGGTGATTGGAAAGCCCAAGGCTAGGCAGTTGGAAGTTTGAAAATCCAGTTGTACATGGCTTGAGGAGAGTATATTCCAGGCATAAACACAGTAGGAAATGGGATTGGAAGAGAACAAGGGAATGTGGGTGGTAAGGGATGCAAGGAAGTGGTCTGAGATGGGTTCATCACTGATTAAGTCCATGGGAATACAGAGGCCACAGAAGATGGCAAAGTTGAGTGGGTGGCTATGAACATGGGTCAGAGAGTTTATATTAAGGGGGAGGTTTAGGGAGAACAGGAGGGCGGTAAATTTAGAGGAACTGAGATGGAGGTTGAAATTACTGAGAGTGAAGAGTCGCTTAGTGTAGAAGCTATGGGGGAATGGAGGAGAGGATATCTCTGTGAAAAACCCAGGGTGTGGCTTGTAGGAGTGATAGACAAAGAGATTTCAAAGAAGAGCTGAGAGAAGTGAAACATGGCAAGGTGCTCGAAAGAAGAGAAAATGTCAGAGGAGTACAGGAGATACCAAGGTGTGACTTAGTGATAAGGGTCATACCATCATGGTGGCAGTTTGGGCAGGGCAGGTAGTAGAAAGTTTAGCTAGGCAGGGAGGCTTTGGTAAGGGGCAAGTGAGCTGCATTTCAGGCAAAGTCACTATGTCAATGCAATCATCCACAACAAGGGCTTTGTTCACAAATGAATGACATTCTGGAAGGAAATGTGTAGAGGATCGGTGATTAATCCACTGGCAGAGTCCAAGGGAGTAGTGGTGGTAGGGTGAACAGGATGGGAAGGAGGTTGGCAAGGTTAATCCCCATGGGCATGCATGGGTGGGGAGATCAGTGAGGGAGTAGGATGGGGGAGTTGGGTTACTGCTTGTAAGGAGTCGATGACAAGTGCCTGAATGAGCACTTCGGAATATGCCAAAAGAGGAGTGGGGGTAACTGTGGGCTTATTCAAAGAGGATTCAAGCCGAGAACGGTGACAGGAGAATAGGAAGGTATCAGGGTGGAGAAAGGACGCAGAACTTAAAAGTGGCATGACTGGGTGACGAGAAGTGGAAGGGGTAGGGTGGGGGTGGGGGGGAGACAGGTGAGAAGAGCGTGTGAGGGGATAAAGAAAATAAATGAACTTGGGTCCAGAGTGGATGCTGAAGTGCACACATGAATGGACACAGAGGGAATATGCGTTACATAGACATGGCACAGATTAGAAGAGACATGTTGTGGTTATAAACAGAGGGTCTTCCCCATTGCTCCTGGTACCTTCAATTGGATCAATCAAAAATTATTAGACTCATTACACTCGGTACCTAATGTTGGAATAAATGTTACAATGGCCCCGATTTTGCGGTCAGCGGCGAAGTGATGGCACTTACCATTGACCTCGAAGAAAGCTGCCCACAAAAATCTAGTGATCTCTGTGGCATGGATTTCACCTCTCCCAACGTTAATTTCATTCTGGTACCAAGTCTAGGGGATCTCCAACGTCCAGCAACAGCGACGTCATCAAGCCGGCTAAGCAGCCAATCACATTGAAGAATTCTCATAGACAGCAAACCAGGAAGTAAAATGCACTGATTGTCTTTCACTTTTTAAATCATTTTACAGAGAGCGAAATAAAGATTGGGACATACACATGGGATTAAGGTAGAAGCTGAAATATCATAAACAAACTTTAAAAAATATATGTATATATTATTTTATAAACCATGGAATTTTTATCATCATGTAAAAAATTGATATTCCACAAATATAATGTTAGTTTTTCAGGGCCAGAATGGTTGTTCAGGAGTAATTCTGACTCAGTACACCGTTAAAAACTCAATTACACCTCATTGAACAAGGCTTAACTTTAGTGGGGGGTTTTAACTGCGATATTAGATCGTAAAAGCTTACATTCTCATCAGTTCAGTGATTTCAATTGATTGCTGGCTGCGGGGAATTCAACAGTGCACCCTGTGGAGGAGCAGGGAATGACTGACAGCAACTTCTGGATTTCTACTTTTAACTGCGCATGTGCGGATGCCAGAAGTTGCTGTCAGTTTCACAGTTGTAATGATGGCGAACGCTGACAGTTTTGCCATCATTACAACTGCAAATTCAGGGCCACAACCTAATTTACCAACTGTCAGTCCACAGGTGCAAAACTTCAATGGCTCAACAATCTCAATAAAAACAACAATTACGTGCTTTTATATAGCACCTTTAATGTAGAAAAGTGTACCAAACCTCACCAAACACTAAAGCACTCCACAAAGCAAGGGTTACAAATTCAACAGAAATTATCCTTTTTTAGTGAGCTTCCCTTTGTGGGTTTACTGGATCAAGACGTCAATCACTGGTCTGCCCTGATTCCCTGATGATTTACTAGGTACTGATTTCCGGATGATTCAAGCCTAAACCTGTCCTCACTCAGCAGAAAATCCCCAACTATGTTGGCAAGAAATCTCTGAACAGTTTCTACACCTGATATTAGTTTGTGCTCTTCAGCATCCTCCAATTCTGACAAACTCTGCCCCAACCCACCCTGCCCAAAAGCATCCAGTCCCTCAACTGATTCAATGTAGAACTGCATCCTTTCACATTAACCTCATTAAATGTACAGATTTAATGGGAATTAAAACTAACTGGTTATTTATTTAAAGGAATATTTTTGAGTTCATTCTTTTGCTAGATAGCTCACTCAAAACTATTGCAAAGAATTGCACCTTTGTCTCTAACTGAGGTAGAGCTGCAGAAAGCTAAAGATGTCATCAATAGATTTTCTTACCATGATATTTTTGATTCTGTCTAATGATTTATTTATAGATTTTAAAAATTGACAGCAGGGACAAGATTTGCTCACCCGTTAAGACAAAGCATCATACAGCAGCACTACTTTGTGTCTGATGAACAGAAGACATGAAATGTGGTGCAATCCATTTCCTTTGAACGTTAATAATTTGACTGGGTGTGGTGCCACAACAACCAATTGGGAAAAGGAGTGACTAAAAACCACTTCCTGTTGTATGAAAAAAGTAACTGATGCTTTTAATGCTATCAACCGCCACAGTTAAAACTAAAATTTAAAAAGCACCATTTCATTTTTGTAAATACAATGTTAAGACTTGAAATAAAGCAATTAGAATACTCATTTTAGCTAATATCTTTCCAAGACAACACTTTAGATTTTGTGTCGATATTGCTATTCACATTTGTTTATTTGGATATTTTATATAGGAATGTAACATTTTGAACATTCGTGTTCGAACTCGATATCCTCTTCGTCTACCAGCAGATGGGAAAACCTGCCCAGAAGCCTCTGAGGTGGAGCCCTGTGCTCTTAACAAAAACTGCTTTCACTATCACTACAACCTAACAGGTAATTGGCTATTCCAAAATGGCATAAAGTGAACTCCATTTAAGATCACCTCTGAAAAACATCATTTATTTTTATTTTCAGTGATCCTTTTTAAATGAAAGTGGCAGCTGGTGAATTAAACAATGAGCATTAGGTTGCCATTTCATTTTCCTGATTAGGATCTAACCATTTTAATTGTGCAGTGCAATGGCATAGGCAGGGTTATTTAATAACTATTCTTCTAAAATGAGACCACGCAAGTGAAATACTAGACACAAAACTGTGATGTGGTTAATTGACTGAAAGTAAAGATTCCTGCCAACATGAAGTTGGCTTGTGATCATAGAGTACATTCTAAGTATGTATTTCAGTGTTTCCTTTGTTACAATCAGTCCCACTTGTTTACAATGTTAAGTTTCCTCACCCTTCAAAAAAAAATAATACAGGTTGATTTCCCTCTTCAAACCTCTCCTCTTCGATCCAGTCAAAATGATAATTTGTGCTTACCTATATTTTTGATGTTGGGAAAAACTCTGTAACCTTATAAAATGGTTTTGCCCAGGTGTGTTATATCCTGAGAGAAGAGAGAACACACTCGGCAAACAGAAACTCATCCTGTAGGGATATCTCAGTAGATTATACATGTACGTGCTGAGGTGCAAATAACACTGATAGGACTTGGATCCTGGATGAAGTCTAGGCTCAGGCTTTTCATATGAACAAAGGCTTCCAACAGAAAATATTGTGATAAGTATTTCAAATGCAGAAAGCACTGTGTAGGTAAGTTTATGACCTCCTTCTGTGTCGTAAATTTCTATGATTCTATGTTTTCTTGTTGTATTTTGAAAACATTTTTATGTTGTTACAAGCTTTAATTTTGTATGTACTCAGCTTGTAGGTTAAGTCAGGTGTTAAAACCTGCTACCGTAATGACAGTAGAGGGTAGGTACTGCCTGTAACTGGTCAATGCCGAGCGCCGGGCAGCAGTTCAGTAACCTGGCCACTTTCAGAGAGTGGCAACAGCTTTGGGCGTATGAGTGCCTGGAGAAGGGTAGTAGCCACCCTTGATGGAGGAAATGCCATCAAAAGGCTGATGAGCTAACTCTTGAATTAGCCAAAGCCATCTACAACCTGCAAGCCACGACGCAGCTGCAGTATACAACAAGTCAATGTAAGAACCAGAAAAGCTCTGTGATAGATGACTAATGAAGTACTTAGTTTAGTGGAGAAAAAGAATGCCAGCCAAAAGGATGTTGGAATAATTTGATTTGTTCTGCTCCTCCTTTCTTTAATTGATAGATTTTACTGACTGCTTATGCTTGATTCATTGTGTTCATATGTCCCTAGGAATTCCTCATTGAAATTTACCTTCCTTTCTTACAGTATTCATACATTCCATACTTGTTTGGTTGCGGTTTGTTGCTGTTTTATGAATTTGAAAATTGAGCCTGTCTTTTTTTGTCTCTCTCTCTCTTTCTCTTCTCTATTTGCTGGTCTCTTTCTGATCTGATTCTCTCCTCTTTTCTCCTTCCCCCTCTCCTTCTCTGACTTCGGAAAATAAAAAAATGATTGGGTTTGGGGAAAGGGCAGGGAACGGGATTATGTTAATAGTTCTTTAAAAGAACTGACAAGCATTTTGGGCTGAAAGGCCTCCTTCTATGCTATAATTCTTTGCTCTTTGTATTCTTCTACTTCTGTCTTTATTTTTTGTTTTTCCATTTTGGCCGGTACATTAGTGTTCTGTTTCTTCATTAGTGGATCTGCCCAGGGCCCGAGGCTGGCAGGACATGGCATTTGGTGGGTCTTCCATGGGGAGAGAGATTTGGCAGTGCTGTAACTTGGTTTACAGGTCAGGGCACTGGAAAGCATCCAGCCGGGGATACAGACCATGAATGCACAGTTACAGTAAAGCAGGTTATGCTATGGATCACAGTGACACCTAGCTTCCAGAGGACTGACAGGTAGTATAATGGTAAGTAGGCTTTTATAACTTAAAAACCAGCTTATAACTAACAGTCAGAAGTGACATCTCTGTATAACAGCAATAGCATGACAGCCAAGTCGTGACACAACCCAGATGTCTTAAATTTAAAAACGATATATGTATAATATAGACATGCTGTTGGATCTTTGCATACAAGCAGTTGTCCTGTGGCATTGCTTATGCTGAATTGAAGGATATGCAGTTTCATGCTTTCATAATGCATTGGGCCAAATCTTGCAGGAGCGGGACATCTTGCGGTGTGCGCCATTCGACTTTTTCCTGCATCCATCAGCTCAAAAAGAATTGCGGCGTAACTTGCTGGAAATGTGAGATAATAATGTCGTGGCGATGGCAACGGGGCATCTGGGACCTTAGTGAACGGCAAGCCCGACAGACTATCTGCTTAAACAATGAGATTTAAGGGTTGAGAAAGAAACAGAGGAGCAACGGAGAAGGATGGTGAATTAGAGTCAAATCAAGTATAGAAAGAGAAATAAAGGGAGGGAAAGAAAGATTAGATTAACAAAGAGAAAAAAGATACAGAAAGAAAAAGTAATTAAAAAATTTAATATTTAAATTTAAAAATCTCTAACAAGTATTTATTACATGCAGGAATGAGACTGAAAAGTTTAAATTGTTTCAGTTCTGGGTCAGAGAGATTGTGGGGAACGGGTGGGTTTGAATCGGGTGGGAGTAAAAATGTAAAAAAATCTCAAACCCGAATCCAATCCACCTCGAGCCCACCCACTTCGGGTTTTAACGGAGGCAGGACAGGGGCGGGTGACCGACCCACTGCCAGGAGGCAGGTCGCACACTTAAATAATGTAATGAGGGTGCGTGCATGATTTTAGGCTTCACACTGGCCAGCTGGGTTTCCTGGGTCTTGGGAGACCCGGCAGCTATAGGGAGGTGAGGACTACTGCATGGAAGAGGTGAGTGCTTTTCCAGCACTGCTTATGGGCTTGGAGGGGCAAGAGTGCTTCCCCGCCATCCCACCAAGCTACCTTGTAAAACTCCCCAGCGATCAGACACTCTATCACCCACCTGCGATCACCGATCCCCCTCCCCGCAATCACCGATCCCCCTCCCCGTGATCACCGATTCTCCCCCCACAATCACTGACCATCCCCTGACCCCCCATCTCTCTCTCCAATCTCTCTCCGACCCTCCTCCGAGGGTAAGGGCGAGATGCCGTTTGTGTAAAGCAAATGGTGGAACGGTGTAAATCGACTAGCAAGTTCTGGAAATTCGCAACTCACACATATCTCTTACTCCCCTTAACTTGCTGGCCAATTTGCACATTAATAACAGCGTGTATCGTTAACACACTGATATCTTTCCAGGAAGATTTGACCCAATGTGTTATCAGGGCCACTGATTTATGATTGAATAACTTAAATTGCATTTTTATTATATTGTGCAAGTGTAATATTTTAAGCTCAAAATTTCCGATTATCTGAATTTGCATGGAAACTGTAAGTCAATGGTCTTGATTACTATGAAATGTTTTTTTTTTAAATATCTTTAATTTCATTCCTACCCTTTTAGTTAAAGCTCAAGATACAGAGGAAATTCCAAAAGACTGAGAGAGCCAGAAGGGGTTGCAGGATATAGGACTTCTGGGAAGGGGATACCAGGTTCTGATAGGAGTGTGAGGTCTGTCGGGGCAGGTCAAAATAGCGTAACAGAAATAAGCATGTCAGGGACATGTTAAAGGAAGCAAGTGTGACATTTGCAAGTGAGCACTATATGCAAGACTTCAACATGTTATAGAAAGATATGCATGTCCTGTTCCAACATGCAACATTATGATGTCATGATTGATAGGCATGTAAGCAGCACATGAAAAGATACAGGACCAGAAAAGCCTTACCAGTCCATCTTGCAAAACAATACCTCTCACTCACCCACTCAAATATCCCCTTTTCCTTTAAATGTTTCCATACTATCTTTTGCCACCATTGCTCCCTGGGCAGTCTGTTCCACGCATCATCTTTTGTGTAAAGTAGTTAAATCTAAACTGTCTCAGCACTTCTTTCTTCTAAGTTTGTATCCAAGTCCATGCCCCAAACTTCCTATTGTATTTGCTCTGAAATCTAAATGAATTTAAGTAGATATTTTTACTGGAGTCATTTATTTTGGTATGTGCTATTGATTTCAGTAACATAAAAATGTAGAGTTCAGGAACTTCAATATGATGACGCTTATCCTTTTCCTTGCAGATATATAACATCGCTGTTATCAAACTCCTTTAAAATAGAATTTTGTGAGGACATCGAAGCCTCACAGTCATCAATATTCTTGCTTGCAAGGAAATAAATAGCCATGCAGAGTTGAGTGTCATCACATCATCACTGACCCCCACATCATTGTGCTAGATTCTAACACCACCAGTGGATTGATGGAGAGGTGAATGATGCCAGTTAGACACCAGCACTGCTCTGCAGCGCCTTTTGTAACATTGCACATACTTGTCCAAAAGTGTCTGTTGTGAAGACAGTATTTCTCAGCAGTGGTGTAATGTTCTATTCTCAATAGACCTGTTAGCAATTAAAAGCAAATTATCTTGTTTGAATTGATATTTCTGAGGAGGTTAACTGTAACAGGTACAGCTCTAGACCACAGACAACGCAGTGACCTTTTATGGATGTGGTTTTGTGATTCTCAGAATGGAGCTCTTGCCAGCTGAGTGATAAAGCAATCTGTGGACAAGGACTGAAGATCCGCTTGCTGGATTGTGTGCAAAGCGACGGAAAGTCAGTCAATATCAAGTACTGTGAGAAGGTGAGATCTCAATATAAAGTGTGGTTTCGTGGCTGAACCTGGATGATTTAGAAGTGCAATTGTTCAAAAGTAAGATGAATTGTTAATTGCATAACACCTGCAATAGTTCATGATGTGTAACCTTATTCAAACTCTTTCCTCTTCCACAAATCAGACACAATCACCTCAGCATAAAACAGTAAAATTATTAATAAGAAATTACTGTCTCATATAATGCATGACATGATTTAACAGTTTCATATTTTTGCTGTCACTTTCTAACATAATGCCTAATATTGACATTGTGAGCAGTGAAACCATCATTCGAAAGATACTTGCAACAACGTGTCAGTGATGCTTCCCATAGCAGCTTGGCTCCCTTCCTCTGTGCTTTCATGACATAGTTGGGGAGATATTCCTAGCTCTGTGTCCAGGCACACTGGATTGCCTGGGCGCGGTGAATATTGCAAAATCATGTTGGTCCGGGCGCACGTCTATAAAAAGAAGCTTTCCAGCATCCGCAGTATTTTGCTTTTGTATAAAAAGAAGCTGCCCAATTTTACTTCCATTCATTTAAATGTAAGGAAAATCAGGCAAGTTCTTTACTGGCATACAATGCATGTTCAACGTTCTGATATTCGTTGTGCCCAGGGTGATCCAGTGCTCTAATAACTCTGCCTGCTTGATCCCGAGGTGCATCACCTGTATACGTTGGAGGGGTTCTCCTCTGTTGCGCTTTATGATTAGTGGTGGAAAGTATTAAAATCTTTTCTTAGTTGTGTTTGTTGTTTACAATTGAGTTCAACTGCCATGCAATCTCCACCTGGTCCTGAGTTGGAGAATTGACCCTTTTATGTCCTTTGTGGCTATAATCTCCCACACCATCAGGTTCATTTCATGTTCCATGAACTTTTGCTTCCCTATATTTTTAAGCAAGTCGGCCGTTTTCTGATTAGCTCTTCTTTACTATTCCCGGTTTGTTACCTGTTTAGGTGGTAACAGAAATTGTTCTAGTCTCGGATGACTGGGTGACTCAACGTTCTCCCAGTGGAAAGTTCAGTGGACCCAAAAATAGTGCATGATTAGCTTAACTATATACAGTCACCTCAAAATTGTGCAAAGTGCCCTAATGGCACCAGTCTGAAATTAGCCCATCACATTCCACCCTTTGGTATTTGAATAGAGAAATGTTTCCTCTGTATCCAATCAGTGTTGTATCTCACCTGGGAATGGTTTCGTACAAAAGTGGAAAAGTATTCCATTTCCCAGCAAACAAAATTATCAACAGAAATGTATAAATTATTTTAAAAGAGCCTTTTATTGCAAGGGAATTATGTTTCAAATATATCTTTAAAAATGCAATCAGAGATAAGGGGTGATTCTATGATCCAGGCTCCCAGTGGAGGGCTGCGTTCATATAGAGCGCGAGTTGAAGCTAGGTCTACAACTTTATACCCTCTAGTCTCCGACCCATGCTCTCTGCTGGGAGCATATTATTGTGGAATTACCCCTACTGTCACATCATGTAGGAATTACATGGCTTTCTGTAAAATTTAAACAGCGTGCAGGCTTCACATTTTGACTATATTAAAAACAAAATAAAAGGTCAGGAAAAATGTTTTTACATTCTGAAAATGGATATGTATACTTTGGTCTTTAAAGGTCAAAACCATTTAAAAAACTTATGCCTGTGTATAACTTTTTCTTATTGCCCAATAGAAAACAATGGCATTTTCCAGTTTAATGTTTTCAGTGGTGATTTATAGTTTTTTTTTTGCCCCGCTGCACCATTCAATTGCAGTACTGTGTCCAGTTATTTTTTGAAGCTAACTCTATGTAAGTCCATGCAAATCATGTCATTGGTGGATTACAGATTCCCAACGTGTCAAGCTTGACATGCCTGCACAAAGTCAGCAATTAAACAGTAAAGCATACACCAGCAAAATATACTGCATCAATAAAGCCAAAATCAATGAGATGTTGGTAAAGGAAAAAAAGCTATTCTGTGTCAGACCCTAAATTTTTAAGGTGAAATTTAAGTGTTTGCAGGTCCTGGTTTAACATTTATATTGAACCCAGATAGACTAATCTGCATATTACTGTCATTGTGGCTTCATTGATCCAGTCATCGACTGATGGGGATAACACTAGTTTTTCATTATCTGTGAAAAAGCATTTTGACCAAGTCTAATAACAAGCAGCAAATGCATTTATGGTTTTAATCAAATTATAATACAACACAAAATAAAATAAAAGGGGTGATTCAGCGAGTGGGCAGCAGCGCACACAAGAAGCACATCTCGGGAAATCAGAGGATCACTGCAGCCCCAAGGTTCCATAACTGCAAAGAAATATTTAAGAACCTGTGACAAGGTCATCAAACCCACTGCTTGCGGATTATTCACAATCTATCCTGCCAGTAATTCTACTCACTATTTTTATTTCTTGAGGAAAAGCTCTTCAGAATATTTATCCATCCCTTCATCTCCCACTATTTACAACCCTCACACACACCTCGCAGCAGAACAAGAACTTGAAAGTATTTAAGTTTTTTGCAACAACAGAGTTCAAAAGTTACGGATTTACATTATATGTACTGATGAAATAACCTTCAGCTGCCCAGGCCCTAAGCTCTGGAATTCCCTCCCTAAACCTTTCCACCCCTCTATCTCTCCTCCTGTAAGATGCTACTTAAAGCCTCCCTCTTTGACCAAGCTTTTTGGTCACTTGTCCTAATATCTCCTTATGTGGCTCGGTGTCAAATTTTATTTGATAACGCTCCTGTGAAGCCCCCTGGGATGTTTTACTCGTTAAAGATGCTATACAAATGCAAGTTGTTGTTGTTGAGAATCATAACTGAATTGCAGTATTGAATGGCCAGTTTACTGTTGCATTTCTTTGTTTCCTTTTTCCAAGATGGAACTGGAATCTCCCTGGCATTTATCTATGTACTGCTTTGTGGAATGCCCTATAAACTGCCAGCTGTCAGAGTGGTCTTCTTGGTCTGAATGTTCCCGCCCTTGTGGGCTTGAGGGTATGTAAATACTTACGAATGTCAAAATCCAGACATCAGTTCGCCTTCCACTGTAAGATATTAAGGCAAGCAGTTATTGAGTTTAATCTAACAAAGGATGCGCAGATGGCATTCCAATGGACTAATTGCATAGTAATTGCTTAAATTTAATAAGGCCTAGTTAGGGAACGTGTATGTTGGTTGTCACAACAATTCAGTTGTTGCTATCTTAAGTACTTTTAAATGAATTAAATTTTTTTATTGCTAAATTGTGGGAGAAACCTACATAGAAGGTACAGCACACATAAACAAATGTTTCTAAATATATGATGATAAGACGGAAAGCAAGCAAGTGCCTCATTGTCTGTGTCTTCCTGACAGCAAATAATATTCTATATTCAACCAAAATGAACATTATATAATTGTAGTGAATGATGTCAAACATGTTTTACTATTCACTGCAATATTACTAGTTTAACTGTGGAATTCATCTGACAATTATTCTAGATTCGATGCACGTTTATAGCAGTTTGCAGTTAATATTCGATGCTGCATTTGAATTTTGCATATCTGAATTATTCAGTACTGAACTTATTGCAAATTCAGAAACCTTTCGATGAATTACAGGGACTGCGGAGGTAAAAAATGTCTGTATAGTAGATTTGTAATCAATATTCTTTTTAGGTGGCCAGTTTAGTGCTGATTAATCATTTTATTTACATCTTATGGTGTTTCTATTACTTCCTCCACCATTAGATAATGCAAATATGCAGTCGTTGTTAGAAGTGAGGGCACAACTGAAATCATAACATGAAGTGACCTGAATAGGAACATTTCATATTGATTGATAATATCTCAAAGTTTACATAAGTTGGGTAACTGAGGTTCAGATCAACCTGCCCCTTCAAAAAAATGTAACATATTTAGTCATGTCTGTACATGCAGAGCTCCAGGGGGTAATTTTGACTTTGTGCAATCGTATAAAATGGGCGATAGCGAATTGTCAGCACGTTTTACATCTCTCCCGATTTTTATTTCCATTGAAGTCAATCACGCCCCTTTTACACTATCGTAGAAAGTCAAATTACCTCCACCATGTGTATCTAACAACAGAACTACCTGGTGAAGCTACAACACAGGACTACATACACTCGAAACAGCGAAAACAGCATGGTATATACAGAGCTAAGCAATCCTAAAAGCAACCTATCAGGCCAAAGCTCTGTAGCCCTGTCATCTCCAGTCATGAATGGTGGGGGACATTTAAGCAACTAACAGGAGGATGAGGCTCCATGAACATCCCCATCATCAACAATAGCAGAGCCCAGCACAGGGACTGCAAATGTTGCACCCTTGTTCAAAAAAGGGAGAAGGATAAACCTGGCAATTACAGGCCAGTCAGTTTAACGCTGGTGGTGAGGAAGCTTTTAGAAACAATAATCCGGGAGAAAATTAACAGCCGCGTGGACAAGCATGGACTAATAAAAGAGAGCCATCACGGATTTGTTGAGGGCAAAGCCTGTTTGACTAATTTGATTGAGTTTTTTGATGAGGTAACAGCGGGGGTCGATGAGGGTAGTGCAGTTGATGTTGTGTATATGGACTTTCAAAAGGCATTTGATAAAGTACCACATATCAGGCTTGTTAAATTTCACAGCTGGCCCGCCACCAATCGGGTCCACTGAGCACCGGCAAAATTGCAGCCATAGGGCAGAATTTTCATTGACCCGTGGAGGCGGGTTTGGAGGCGTGTGGGGTGGGAAAATAGCAGATTCGGGGGTCCCGAACCCATCCCGCCCCCAACCTGCCTCCATGCCAGTTTCACAGGAGGCGGGTACCCGACCTGTGCTGGGACCCACCTCCCCGAGGCGGGAAGGGGATTAGTGCCAATAAACTGCCTGTTAACAGGTAGTTAACAGGCAGTTTTTTGCCTAATCCCTATTTTTAGCCCTGAAGTGTGGGCTTCCCGACAGGTCCGAACCACGCCGATTTAGCGAGGCGGACCGTCGGTCTGGAGGGCTTGGAGGGGTCGAGATGTCCGGTGTGCAGGTGAGTGATGGGTGCATGAGTGCAGAGGTAAGTGTGTTTGGTGTGTGTAAAGTGTTTTAAGAACTTGTACTTACCTTAACTTTGTCCTGCAGGCTTCCTTCCTTCAGTTCTCGGGAGTCCCTCAGCTCACCGGCACAGAAAGCAGAATGGGCGCGGAGCTGTCAAAAGCTGCAGTCTCTGCTTTCTGTGCTGGATTGATTTCTAACTGAGTCTAAGTACAGGGACTCAAGTTAGAAATCATATTGTCAGTGTTTGACAGCTTCACAGAGCTGTCAAACACTGAAATTTCATCTGTCAACAGCTCTTGACAGATGAAATTTCAATGGCTGACGTCACCTGTAGCCAAGGGACCCTTGATTGGCCTGCTGAGCTCGCTGGGCGGGCTTAACAAGGTCAATCAAGGGAAAATACAGTGGGTTGGCCACAAGTCGATGGAGGCGGGACTACAACCCAAAAAGTGGGAGTCCCGCCTCCATCACGTCCCCATTGACAAAATCCAGCCCATAGAGTACAAAAGCTAGGAAGTTATGCTAAACCTATAAAAAAAACACTAGTTCGGCCCCCTGCTGGAATATTGTGTACAATTCTGGGCTCCACACTTTAGGAAGGATGTGAAGGCTTTGGAGAGAGTACAGAAGAGATTTACTAGAATTGTTCCAGGGATGAGGGATTACAGTTACACGGATAGACTGGAGAAGCTGGGGTTGTTTTCCTTAGAGCAGAGAAGGCTCAGATGAGATTTGATAGAGGTGTTTAAAATCATGAAGGGTTTAGATAGAGTAAATAAAGAGAAACTATTTCCAATTGCTGAAGGGTTGATAACCAGAGGGGACAGATTTAAGGTGATTGACAAAAGAACCAGAGGCAACATGAGAAAAAACATTTTTACGCAACGAGTAGTTAGGATTTGGACTGCACGGCCTGATAGGGTGGTGGGTACAGATTCAATAGTAGCCTTCAAAAGGGAATTGGATAAATTGCAGGGATATGGGGAAAGAGCGGGGGAGTGGGAATAACTGGATTGCTCTTCGAAAGAGCCGGCGCAGACTTGATGGGCCAAATGGCCTCCTTCTGTGCTGTGCTATTCTATGATTGAACTACGCATTCTGAGAGAGAGAGGGAGAGACTTCTGGAGAGATTCAACGTTGTGTGAAGGAGTTTTGGGTACTGAGCAGCACTTTGCAGGTTCATTTTGATTTGCCATTCCTTGTATCGATTTAGCAGAGACTGTGGGAGCTGCACTCTGAGCTCTTTGCCTGGTACTCTCCATTGTTCTTTCCAGCACATTTGATGTGCAAGTCTCTCCAGGCCGAGATTCAAGGCTGCAATGAACAGGATGTGGATGGAAAGCAAGATTAACCCTCCCCTTTAAGAACTGGCCCGTGCCATTGTGTGTGTGTTCCATTGCTGACTGACATTACATGAGCTTCGCCAGCGCTCTGAGTTAGCGCCTCACTGCTCGGCCTTTGCGCCTTAAGACAGGTGTGCAGCGCCTGCTTTAGCGCTCCACTCACCTCCCGGGGCGGTAAAAGTGAAGTTTCCAGTCAGTGCCGATAATTAGCGCCAGGCGCTAATATTTGCGTCCAGACGATATATGAGTGCAAAAGACAAAACTGAAGTGTTTGCAACCATCTTCAGCCAGAAGTCCCAAATGGATGATCCTTTTCAGCTTACTCCTGAGGTCCCTATCATCATGGATGCCAGTCTTCAACCAATTTGATTCACTCCATGTGACATCAAGAAACAGCTGAATGCACTGGACACAGAAAAAGCTATGGTCCCCGACAACATCCCGGCTAAAACCTGTGCTCCAGAACTAGCCACACCCCTAGATAAGCTATTTCAGTACAGCTACAACACTGGCATCTACCTGACAATGTGGAAAATTGCCCAGGTATGTCCTGTCCACAAAAACCAGGACAAATTTAACCCAGCCAATTACCGCCCTATCAGCCTACTCCAAATCATCAACAAATTGATAGAAGGTATCGTTAACAACGCTATCAAGCAGAACTTACTCACCAATAACTGCTCACTGATGTTAAGTTTGGGTTCTGCCAGGACCACTTGGCTCTAGATCTCGTTACAACCTTGGTCCAAACATGGACACAAGAGCTGAATTCCAGAGATGAGGTGAGGGCGTACTGCCCTTGACATCAAGGCAGCATTTAACAGAGTGAGGCACCAATGAGCCCTAGCAAAACTGAAGTCAGTGGGGATCAGTGGAAAACCTCTTCAGTGGCTAGAGTCATGCCTGGCACAAAGGAAGATAGTTGTGTTTGTTGGATGCCAATCATCTGAGACCGAGGACATGGCTGCAGGAGTTCCTCAGGGCAGCGTCCTAGGCCCAACCATCTTCAGCTGCTTCATCAATGACCTTCCCTCCATCATAAGGTTAGAAGTGGGGCAGTTCGCTGATAATTGCTCAGTGTTCGGCTTCAGTTAGAAATAGGAAATAGGAAAGGAGTGGTCACGTTGTTAGGAGTTTTCTACAGGCCCCCAAATAGTAATAAAGATGTGGAGGAAGAAATTGCAAAGCAGATTATGAATAGGTGTGGAGGTCACAGAGTAGTTGTCATGGGTGACTTCAACTTTCCAAATATTGATTGGAACCTTTATAGGTCAAACAGTTCGGATGGGATAGTTTTTGCACAGTGTGTGCAGGAGGGTTTCCTGACACAATATGTGGATAGGCCGACAAGAGGTGGGGCCACGTTGGATTTGGTACTGGGTAATGAACCGGGCCAAGTGTTTGATTTGTATGTGGGAGAGCACTTTGGAGATAGTGACCACAATTCGGTAACTTTCACTATTGCAATGGAGAGGGATAGCGCCATACGGCAGGGCAGGGTTTATAATTGGGGGAGGGGTAATTATGATGCGATTAGGCAAGAATTAGGGAGTATAAGATGGGAACAGAAACTATCAGGGAAAGGCACAAACGAAAAGTGGAGCTTTTTCATGGAGCAATTACTGCGTGTCCTTGATAGGTATGTCCCTGTCAGGCAGGGAGGAAATGGCCGAGTGAGAGAACCATGGTTCACAAAAGAGGTTGAATGTCTAGTCAAGAGGAAAAAGGAAGCGTATGTAAGGATGAGAAAATAAGGTACAGTTGGGTCGATTGAGGGGTACAAGGTAGCAAGGAATGAGCTAAAAAAAGAGCTTAGGAGAGCTAGGAGGGGGCATGAGAAGTCCTTGGCGGGTCGGATCAAGAAAAACCCCAAGGCTTTTTACTCTTATGTGAGAAATAAAAGAATGACCAGGGTGAGGGTAGGGCCGGTCAAGGACAGTAGTGGGAACTTGTGCATGGAGTCAGAAGAGATAGGAGAGGTGATGAATGAATACTTTTCGTCAGTGTTCACCGAGGAGAGAGGCCATGTTCTTGAGGATGAGAGTGTGATAAAGGTGGATAGGCTGGAGGTGGTAGATGTTCTGAGGGAAGATGTTTTAGCAATTTTGAAGAACCTGAGGGTCGATAAGTCCCCTGGGCCAGATGGGATATATCCTAGGATTCTTTGGGAGGCAAGGGAGGAGATTGCAGAGCCTCTGGCTTTGATCACTGTCCACGGGGATGGTGCCAGAGGACTGGAGAGTGGCGAATGTTGTTCCTCTCTTCAAGAAAGGAAATAGGAATGACCCTGGTAATTATAGGCCGGTTAGTCTTACTTCGGTGGTTGGTAAGATAATGGAAAAGGTCCTGAGGGATAGGATTTATGACCATTTGGAAAGGGGCAACTTAATCAGGGATAGTCAACACGGATTCGTGAAGGGTAAGTCTTGCCTAACAAATTTGATTGAATTCTTTGAGGAGGTAACTAAGTGTGTAGATGAAGGTAGAGCAGTTGATGTCGTATACATGGATTTTAGTAAGGCGTTTGATAAGGTTCCCCATGGTCGTCTCATGAAGAAAGTAAGGAGTTGTGGGATAGAGGGAAATTTGGCCGATTGGATAAGTAACTGGCTATCTCATAGAAGGCAGAGGGTGGTGGTGGATGGAACATTTTCGGACTGGAGACCAGTTACCAGCGGTGTGCCACAGGGGTCGGTGCTGGGTCCTCTGCTGTTTGTGATTTTTATCAATGACTTGGAGGAGGGGACTGAAGGGTGGATCAGTAAATTTGCTGATGACACCAAGATTGGTGGAGTAGTGGATGAGGTGGAGGGCAGTTGTAGGCTGGAAAGAGACATTGATAGGATGCAGAGCTGGGCCGAAAAATGGCAGATGGAATTTAACCCTGATAAGTGCGAGGTGATTCATTTTGGTAGGGCAAATTTGAATAAGGATTACAGGGTCAACGGCAGGGTTCTGAGGAACGTGGAGGAGCAGAGGGATCTGGGGGTTCATATCCACAGATCTCTGAAGGTTGCCACTCAAGTGGATAGAGCAGTAAAGAAGGCCTATGGTGTGTTGGCGTTTATTAACAGAGGGTTTGAGTTTAAGAACCGTGAGGTTATGCTGCAACTGTACAGGACCTTGGTGAGACCACATTTGGAATATTGTGTGCAGTTCTGGTCACCTCACTATAGGAAGGACGTAGAAGCATTGGAAAGAGTGCAAAGGAGATTTACCAGGATGCTGCCTGGTTTGGGGGGGAGGTCTTATGAGGAAAGATTGAGGGAGTTGGGGCTTTTCTCTTTAGAGCGGAGGAGGATGAGAGGCGACTTAATAGAGGTTTATAAGATGATGAGGGGGATAGATAGAGTGGATGTTCAGAGACTATTTCCTCGGGTAGAGGCAGCTGTTACAAGGGGGCATAACTATAAGGTGCATGGGGGGAGATATAGAAGGGATGTCCGAGGTAGATTCTTTACTCAGAGAGTGGTTGGGGTGTGGAATGGACTGCCTGCTGTGATAGTGGAGTCGGACACTTTAGGAACTTTCAAGCGGTTATTGGATAAGCACATGGAGCACACCAGAGTGATAGGGAGTGTGATAGCTTGATCTTGGTCTCGGACAATGCTCGGCACAACATCGAGGGCTGAAGGGCCTGTACTGTGCTGTACTGTTCTATGTTCTATGTTCTATGTTCATTCGCAATTCCTCAGATAATGAAGCAATCCACGGTCGCATGCTGCAAGACCTGGAAAACATTCAGGCTTGGGCAAATAACATTCATGCCACACTAGTGCAAGGCAATGTCCATTTCCAATAAAGGAGTGCCTAACCACCTCTCCTTGTCATTCAGTGGCATTACCATTGCTAGTTCCCCCACCATCAATATCCTTGGGGTCACCATTGACCAGAAACCCAAGTGGACCAGCCACATAAATTCAGTGGCTACAAGAGCAGGCCAGAGGCTGGGTATTCAGTGATGAGTGATTCACCTCCTGACTCCCCAAAGTCCACCACATACAAAGAACAAGTCAGGAATGTGATGGAATACTCTCCCCTTGCCTGGATAGCGCCAGCTGCAACAACACTCAAGAAACTCAGCATGATCCAGGGCAAAGCAGTCTGCTTGATCGGCACTTCCACCTCCTCCACCACCGGTGTACCATAGCTGCAGTGTATCCTATCTACAGGATGCACTGCACCACCTTGCCAAGACTTATTTGGTGGCTCCTCTCAAACTTGCATCCTCCACCACCTAGAAGGACAAGGGCAGCAAGTGTTTGGGAACATCATCATCTCCAAGTCACACACCATCATGACTTGGACATATATCACCATTGTTTCATCGTCGCTGGATCAAAATCCTGGAACACTGTGGGACAATGTTTCCCCTAATTTTTTTGGGGTGCACGGTCCCTTTAACGGGCTGCAAAGTCCATTGCATGCGCGAAATGTCCCATTAAAATGTCAGTGAGCGGCCTGCGCAAGACCTCCAGACAGCTGCATGGCCACGCAGCTTAGCGGGAACATTGCTGTGGGAGCACCTTCAATTCACAAACTGAAGTGTTTCAAGAGGAAGGCCCACCACCACCTTCTCAAGGGCAACTAGGGATGGGTAATAAATGCTGGCCTTGCCAGTGACATCCACATCCTGAGAATGAATTTAAATAAAACAGCAATAAATGTAACTTAGAATCATAGGAAGTGACAGCACGGGAGGAGGCCATTTCGGCCCATCGTGTCCATGTCAGCCAACAAAGAACTATCCAGCCTAATCCCACTTCCCAGCTCTTGGTCCGTAGCCCTGCAGGTTAGAGCATCCCAAGTGCACATCCAAGTACTTTTTAAATGTGGTTAGGGTTTCTGCCTCTACCACCCTTTCAGGCAGCGAGTTCCAGACCCCTACAACCCTCTGGGTGAAGAAATTTCCCCTCAAATCCCCTCTAAACCTTCCACCAATTACTTTAAATCTGTGCCCCCTGGTTTTTGACCCCTCTGCTGAGGGAAATAGGTCCTTTCTATCCACTTTATCTATGCCCCTCATAATCTATTAACTTGTTTTGGGAGATTCAATTCCTGGTGACCTAATTGTGGATAATTTAATGCCAGGTTATGTTTTCCCTTGTGCCTTTCTGCTAATAGGTTTAGGTTTGATAAGGCCTGCATCTGACCTCTGAAGGAAAAGAAGTGCATTTGTGTTTGTAATTCTACTGATATAGCAAATAGACCTGCAGCTATAGTCCCATATTAACCAGGAGATTCATGTAAGAGCCTTTGACTGTCAGTTTGACTCAGTGGTGCAACTCTCACCCTTGAGTCAAAAGGTGGTCAGTTCAAATTCCAATCCAGAACTTCAGCACATAATCTGGGCTGACACTGCAGTGCAGTACTGAGGGAGTGCTACATTGGTGGAGTTGCAACGTTTCGGAGAAAGCATTCAACTGAGGCCCCATCTTCCCTTTGAGGTAAATGCTCCCATAGAAAATGTACAGCACAGGAAGAGGCCAATCAATCCATTGTGCCTGTGCCACCTCTTTGCTAGAGCAATCCAAAACTAATCCCACTTTCCTCTGCTCTCCCCATAGCTCTGTGTCATCCTCTGCTTCTAATATTTCTTCACTTTTCCCTTGGAGGATTCCCATTGCTTGCTCCAACAATCCTTTATGTAAAAACTCCTCCTAACCTCTCTCCTCACACTCCTAGTGACAGTTCTGAATTGATGACTCCTTGATATTTATTCCCCAAGTAGAGGAAAGAGTCATTCCCTATTAACCCTATCAAAACCCTTCAGAATTTTTAAAATCTCTATTAAATCACCTTTATCCCTCTCTGCACTGATGGAAATAGTCACAGCATTTCAAGTGTTCTTGTAACTATAATTTCCCATCCAGAGCATCATCCTGATAAATCTATGCTGTCTATGGCTTTAATGTGAATTTTATAATGGGTCCCCCAAAACCTCATACAAATTGTACAAATGTATTATTACTTTTTTTACTCTTGTACTCTATCCTCCTATTTATAAAACCTAAATACTATTGCATTTTTTATGACTTTATCTATCTGCACTCATACTTTTATGGAATGATGTATTTGAACCCTTAGATCTCTGCAGATCCCCATACCCTTCATAATTTTTCCATTGAGAATACATTCCCAAAATGTATTACCTCATACTTCTTCACATTAAATTACTTCTGTCATCCATCTGCCCATTCCACTAACCTATGTCCTCGCTATTTGCTAAATCCTCTACTTACTTGTCATTGACAAATTTTGGCATCGTGCTGCCTTTGCCCAAGTTCAAGTTATCTGAATATATGAAGAACAGAAGTAGATACAGCATTGACCCCTGGGGTACACTTCTTCCAACCTGTCTCCATTCTGACCATTATCCATTAATGTTAACTCTCTGGCCCGGAATTTGCGGTTGTAATGATGGCGAAACTGTCAGCGTTCGCCGTCATTGCTCTGCGAAATTGACAGCAACTTCTGGTGTTTGCACATGCGCATTTAAATGCGGAAATCCAGAAGTTGCTGTCAGTGATACCCTGCTCCTCCACAGGGTGCACTGTTGAAGTCCTCACAGATGGAAATCTTAGAAATCACTTGAATTCATGTGAACTTCCATTTTTTATGTTCTAATCTCACTGTAAAAACCCCAGAAAAAGTTAAGCCTTGTTGAATGAGGTGTAACTAGGTTTTTAACGGTGTACTAAGTCTTAATTACTGCTGAACAACCTCACTGGCCCTGAAAAACTACTTTTATATTTGTGGAATGTCAAATTTCTCCATTATGATACAAATTCCATGGATTTTTAAAATGCTAAATATTATTTTTTTAATGTTTGTTGATGATATTTCAGTTTTTTACTTTAATCCCATGTGTATGTCCCAATCTTTATTTTGCTTTCTGTAAAATTATTAAAAAGTGAAGGATAATCAGTGCTTTTTACTTCCTGGTTTGCTATCTGTGAGAATTTTTCAATGTGATTGGCTGCTTAGCCTGCTTGATGACATCACTGTTGCTGGACGCCGGAGATCTCTTATAGGTGGTGCTAGAATGAAATTAATGTTGGGTAAAGTGAAATCCAGGCCACAGAGATCGCTCAATCTTTGTGGGCTGCTTTCTTTGAGGTCAGCAGCGAGCACCGTCATTTCGCCGCTGACTGCAAAGTCTGGGCCATTGTTTCTTGTCAGTCAACCAACTTCCAACCATGGTCTTATACCATACACCTGATTTTTCTAATAAGCCTCTTGTGAGACATCATATTGAATGTCTTCTGAAAATCCATAAACACTGCATCTACTGCATTCCCTTTATCTATCCAATAGGTTACTTCTTCAAAAACTCTTAAATTTGTCAAGCATGACTTTACTTGAACAAATCCACACTGGCTGTCCTTGATTAACCAATCCACCTGCAAATCACTGCTAATTTTATCTCGAATCATGAATTCTAATAATTTACCTACATCTGTTATTAGATTAATTGGACTATTGGGCTGGCCAACATTCATCCTTCAATCAATACCATCAAAATAAATTAACTGGTCATTCATCTCATTGCTGGTTGTGGAATGTTGAAGTGTGCAAATTGGCTGTTGTGTTTTAACTGTAAAAAAACTTCAGTACTTACTCTTCAAAAAGTAATGAATTAGTTGTGAAGTGCTTGGGGACATCCTGAGGGCATGAAAAGTGTCACATATGTGCAAGTCTTTTTTTCTTCCTCCTGTCGCGCCTCCACAGGCTGCTTGCCCGTTTAAAAAAAGATGAATTTCAGGCTGCTTGCCTCGCTCGGGGGAGGTGAAGTGGCAACAGGGGGAGGTGGCGATTGGGATACTGTGGAGTCAGGGGAGAATTCCTGCTCCTCCAGGCTGCACAGAAATTTTGTTTTTAAATTTCATATTTGAAAACTAACCTTTTGGTGCCCACTACTGCTTGGGCCATTGCAGCCGCTGAAGAATCTGGAGCAGAGCAAGCCCAGCTCCTGATTCGCTCTGCAATGTCCAATTATCCAGAGGGGACCTAAAGCAGGCATTAGATTCCGTCATTTAGATATGTAAGGGATCTGACACCTATTTTAGCTGGCCTACCAGGGACCAATTTCTACCAGATTAATTTTGTTCTTAAGCACTTATTGGAGATAGATGTCACTTATTAAGATAAATAAATGATTTCGGATAAGTTCCTACTAAGGCTTTATCCTTCAGTATATGTTAAAAATGCAGACCTGCATATTTAACTTATGTGGCGTTGATCACGTGAGTCATCAGATAATGCAGGTGTGATGTCGGAAGTGTGACATCTGAAATGTGAAAGGAATTGTGTGTGTGTGTGTGTATATATATAATAAAAAACAAAATGTTAATCTCACTGTGAGGTGAGCATCCTTTTGATTGACTGCTATCTTTCTGCTGTTTCATAGGATAGGATACACATCTATAATATTTCATAATTGTAATCTCACTCTCAATATGCTCCGTTGTTCAGGTGAACAGGGAGTGCTGGGAGTTGAAGCTCAGTGACAGATAATCAATCCCCGGCAGCCTAAATTTGGAAGTGCTGAGAAGAAAAACCCCTTTTTCTGTGAGCCTAGCCACCTTGTGGTGACTTGAAAGTTATTTTTAAAGTAGAAGATAAACTGCGAATGAGAAGTGATGGTTATGAAGAAAAGCTCAAAAAAATTGGATTTTTCTCACTGGAACAGAGAAGTTTAAGGTGGGACCTAATAGAGGTCTTCTAAATTATGAAAGTAAACAGTGAATGATTGTTTCTGCTGGTTGGTGTATTGGTAACAAAAGGGTGTGGACTCAGGATTATCACTAGAAAAACAAAGGGGGAATTTACAATGTTTTTTCACACAGAAGGTCATTAGGTCATGGAATGCTTTACACAAGTGGCTACGGATGCCGAGACTATAACATCATTTAAAATGGAATTGGATAGCTATTTGAAAAGAAAGAATATAAAAGGATGTAGGGAAAGGCAGGGAAATGGGATTAGAGTAGATAACTCCGGGCGAAGAGCTAGCACCGGCAGAGCCACAATGGCTGAATGGCCTACTTGTGTTTTTATGATTCTATGACTACAGGCCAGTGTTGTTCACATTGCACCACAAGGCCATTGTAAAGCTTCCTGGTGGAGCATATTCCTTTAATAGCTGCTTGACTCCCTACTTATAAAAATGATAAGGTGCAATACTGAGGACCTGATGTTGGAAATGCTCTCTAATCAAAATAAATGATTGTTTTACTGGTTAAGTGTACATGTGTAACTGGTAAGTAGTTACATTCCAATCTGTTCAGTTCAAGTTATTTTTTAAGGACCTTCCTAACCCAGACAGCCCAGTTAGTGGGTGTTGAACAGTTGTTTTTTTAAGGATTGAATAGCCTCTAATGACCTTTGCCTTTGTAACTCAAGTGATAATTAAAGTTAATTTCTGATTTCAGTAGGTCTCTTCCCCCTCTGTCACTGCTTTCCTGCGATGTTTAGTCCTAATTCTCCAACTGTTTAGCCACCTCTGTATATGATATGAATAATTCAGGAATGCATTGTGTGGAGTTTTAAGAATGTGCAATGAAAGAGCACTTTAAATTCTAGGCTATGCTTGATTTTCTATTTCAACATTTTAGTATAAGTGGTTTGTCAGCTGTGACCTTACTGTCTGATTTTCAATTTTAGCCTGGAGCTAAGTAATAAAAAAAAATCTCTATTGATAAATCTTCTTGAGTGTGTGACCACATCAAATGCTTGGTGTGTTTGTAATACAAAATATGTAACAATATTTTTAAAGAACTCCAGGAGTGCTTAGCTTTGGCACTGGTCATCACTATGGGATGCTATCAACAGTTCAGTAACCTGCTCTATGGAGAGTGCATCTTCCTGTTCAGTGTGCAGCCACTAAACTGTATTAGGCTTTCAAAACCAAAATCAAATGCTTTCACGAAAACCTTATTTACTAAATGACCTTCTGATTTTCATGTTTGATGCAATGAAACCTGACCATTATTTCCCCACACGTCCCCGAAAAGGTAAATTATAAAATTTGGGATCAACCCAATTTAAAAACACTAAACCCATGGTTTCCAGACAGGGGTACGCAATCCATCCAGGTGGACTGTGGGGGATGGTGGGAGAAGAAAAATTAATGAGCGTGGTTCTCTCTCTTTGGACATTGATCAGCGGTGTGCTGTGTCTATGCCTCTGCTTGTAGTGTCCTGTGATTCTTTGCTTGTCCTCTCTCTGTCCATATGGGCAAAGACAAAATCGATAATTGACTGCCTCAATTTACAAAAGTACGGTAGGAATATGTTAAGATTGAAATTTTAAAAACAAACTGAGGGTTGTTTTATTTTTAATTGTCTCTAAGTTGACTTCTAAACTTTTCTAAAACAAAATGTTTGTTTCAGCCTTTAAGCCTCTGTTCCCAATCCTTGCCTCATCCACTGGTACTGGCTTCTCTGCTTCCAGCCAGCCTGCTAACTAATTTGTTCTCCTATTGTGTCCCACAATGCTGTTGCTATCTTCTCCCCAAAGTTTTGAAGACAGGTAGCCCAGGCTCCTTGATCTCGATCAATCCACCAGTGTCTGTTGTTGATGGGTAGCCTCTTGCTCCATCAAACCCCTCCCCATTTTATCGTGAAATATTGCAGCCCCATATTGAGCCTAGATTTTGTATTGATCCTGCCTGTGCCAGGTGGACATACTCCAGTTAATTTGCATTCCATCCTGTTGCAAGCCACCCACCCACCACAACTAATTTTCATTGCCCTCTTGTTGCTAGCAGGTCATTGTAGAAAAAATAGAAAACGGGTGCCAGGGGCTGTGGGGAAAAAAGCAGGTGCCTGTGTTTTGTTTTTAAATGCTCGGATAGTTGGGTGGAGATGACTAAATGAAAACCCATGAGGGAAGAACAAACCTTCCAGAATTATTTTGTTGAAAATATTGTATACTTGTTCCATCCAAAGTTGTTTTACTGCTTAACATTGTTTTATTTATGACTCAGCAAATCGGCTACTTGCTTTCTGCCAGTTTCACAATTTTTTGGGCTCAAAATCAGAATAAAGCCTGAAAATCAGAAGTCCTATTAACATTGTTGCTAACTTGTCTGCCCCACTCTCCTGCTATCGTCCTGACTTAATTTCCAGTTTCTATAGGGCTTATCTTGTACATGATCCAAATTGCCATTTTCTTTAAAGAATAAAATGAAAAAAAAACAATAAAATTGTGTTTGCACACAACACACATGTTGACCCGTGAACAATGTTTCCGGTTTTTCCCCACTTTTTTAAACATGCTGAAAAGAGAAATTTGTACGGTGGCACCAGAAGATGTTTCACTTTGACGGTAGTTGTCAGCTTTCTTATCCCAGGGGCACACACTCAACTAGGCTTCTAACTGCCCGTCTATTTAAGGCCTGAAACTACAGCCTTCGCAACTTTGGACACGTCTGCCAGCCCCATCACTATACCAAAGGGAAGTTTAAAAAAAACATTCTTACACAGGGCACGTTAACGAGCTGACAATGGCCTTCTATCTAGCAGAAGGAGTGAACGTTTTTTTTATCAACTGTTACATTCCCTCCACAGGTGGTGGCCTTGTAAGTTTATTTTTGTTACTAACAATTCTATTGTACATACTTTTCCCACAGTTAAATGCCGTGCTTCGGGAACTAATTGGAACTATAACCTCAAACTTATAGCTAAACCATATGGTTTTGCAATTAATTTGACAACAAGGCAATATTTAAGTATATGCACAAAACATTTCTTTCTGTGAAGGGCTTGTTAATTTGTCACAGCACTTTGACGTGATGGCATCAAGCTACCATAAAGATGTCACAGATCTCCCATATCCTTGTGAAGCTGGGAGAATTGATAAGCTGGAAGCAACCACACTGTCTCACAGCATTTAGGGTTTAGGGCCTTTCTCCGGTGCTAAATGGGCACCTAGGGCTCCAATATGGCGGGCAGGAAGCATATGCTCAGTACGAGCCAGAAGTGTGCCCCCCCCCACCATATTGGTATGGGCAAAATAAATAGGCATCAAGGGCCCACATCTGAACAGGCGTTAGGCCTTTTATATATGTAACTAAGGAGCCTAATGCATGTTTGAAGCCCCCGGTGCAGAATTGTGTTGCCTGGGCTGGCTGCAGTCAGGAAAACCAGGTATACATGCAGCCTAAACAGTGGTCCTTAAAGAATACTTACATAAAGGTGCAAAAGTGTTCTTCACGGCTCCACATTAAAACCACAGTCCGCAGATGGCCACCACTCGATTCCCCCTCCGGATCACAGCCTCAAAATCCTTCTCCCAGTCACTCCCCTCTCGATTGCCTTTCCTTCCCTTTTTAGCACTTACTTGAGGCTGCTGCTGGCGAAGCAGCAGCCCAAAGTTCCAAACCTCTTCACCGATGAGCTGCCTGGGGGCACCCAGCAGGTGTCTGCATTTCACTGGTTTCATTTAAATAAGGCCCGAGGCTCAATATCGGGAGCGCCTCGGGCCTATGTATGTAAGAGGAATATTAACGCCAAAAGGGCAATTACACTGCTGGTGCTGTAAGGGTCAGCTTCAATTCAAAAGTTTCAGTGGTTTTAATTCAGAATCTAATAATACAAAGCTGACTTGCTAAAATTTAATTTTAAAATCTCACTTACTTTCAGTACCAGGCTAAACTTGTAAAACTATTTTATACCTAGTTGTTGTTTAGTGAATGTTTTGCATGCAATTTAGACAGCACTATCACCCGATGTGAATGCAAAGGGTAGTACAATGGCTGAGAGACTGTTTTTCCACTGACCAAGGCAATATTGCACTTTCTTAAAATGCTGCACTTAATAGTTGTGAAGAACCAATAAAATATAGCATGAGTGGCAGGCAGCATTCAATGCTAGACAATCATAGAGATCCAAACTGCAACCACAGCAATGTAAAATGAATGGCTTAATTGCTAGACTGTCAGGTTGGGCAAAAAACAAGATTGAGTATCACATGTTGAAACATTACAAACAAAATGCTTTACTTTCAGATTTGGCATGATCAATAAATGCTGTTAGTATTGTGATTATTTTCTGTCTTAATATGTATGTATTGAAAGTACCAAATATGTTCAAATAATGTATAGATATAATAAGTATTCCAGTGTCATACAAAATTTGAAACAATACTATATTTGCATTGCTACTCAGCTGTGGCAGACTGTTTAGTATGAAAATCATTTATTTATTTTTTTTAGGCCAAATGAACCGCACTAGGCATGTGCTACAAAAAGCCCATGGAGAGGGAAGACCCTGCTCCTCCCAACTAGCTCAATACCAACCTTGCCTTGTAAAGCCATGTTATAGCTGGGTTTTTGGTGAATGGTCTGCATGCAAAGTGGAGGTAAGATTATCACTTTATTATAGTTTGTCTTGGGGCTGCAAAATTACTTTGTGCAGGTATATAATATTACAATCTTTGACTCAAGTAAAATGTTTCTGACAAGAGGAATGATACTAGCATTTAAAAGAACAATGCAATGATTTTTTTTTTTGCTTACTTAGCTGAAGTTATCCCATCCCTTGCAGACCTCACACCACCTGATGCTTTCCTCTTACTGGAAGGGTGTGAGCTGCAGACATCTCTATGACTGATACCAATGACATGCCTTGACTGGCAGGAGATTCAGTTCATATGAGGCATACCAAATATCAGTTTATTTTTCCATTTCCCTCCTCTCACATTCTTTCCAAAATGGAATGCTTTATATCTGCATAGCATTTCTCTCTCACGGTCCGACCAATAAACAGCTGGATGTCACATAAGTAGCCTTGGAGATCAAATTGTTTTCTTTTGTGAGTCAAGAACTCAACTTTGAACTGAAACCAATAAACACATTTGATTGACAAAGGAGGCGAGTCCAAATGTGGAGTATGGAGGTATGGCAAAGGTGGTGGTGTGGGGGGGTGTTAAAATCACCCCAACCCCCATTAAATATTTTGCAAAAGCTTTTACAAATGACAGTGGAAGTGAGAATGTAGGTGTACTAAAGGAGGATATGGAACAATTATCAGAGATAACTAGAAAAATAATTAATTTTGAAAAAATAAGCAAAATCAAGGCACCGGGGCCCTGATGACATGCACCCTTGGCTGTTGATAAAGATCAGAGAGGAGATCACAGAAGCTCTGGCCACAATTTCACAATCCTCCTACAATTTGATTGGGGAGTGGTCAATGTAATAACCCTGATCAAGTAACGAGACAAGGATAACCCAACTAACTATAGACCAGTTAGTTTAATGTCAGTTGTGCTCAAACTCTTAGGCAGGAATTTTCCAGGGGGTCAGCGGGCGGGATTGGTGGCGGGTTGGTTGTGCCACTGCAGCCAGGTCCTCCTGACGACATCCCTGCTTGTGACCTCCTCTGCAATGTGCAACCAGGCTGCGTTGGTCTCCTGGGGAGTTCTCTTCTGCCCATGGGAAGGGAAGAGGGCCTCCCTGCGTGCTGTGACTCCTTCCATAAGCATATGGGATTCATGGGAAAACCTGGGTGCAGCCCTGCACCTCTGTGCAGTGCTTGTCAGTGTTTGCAACACCTCAATGCTGTAGAACACTGGCAGCACAAATGTCAAAAGAAAGTTGGCCATGGTCCCTTTAAGGAAACCAGCTGATGACACATCATTCATGACCGGCTTCCTCTAATTGGACTGGGAAACGTGCTGGGCGGGCTTAACAAGCCCTATCAATGTAAGTTCATTTTAGGCAGTGTGATGGAGCCATCAGCGGGGCCATGACCCACCACCAACATCGCCCACCCTGACCCGCCGAGGTGAGCAAAATCCCAGCCTTAGAATCCATAATTCAAGATAAAATCAGTGAACTTTTAGAAATGCATTGGTTAATTAAGGACAACTAGCATGGATTTATTAAAGGAAAGTGATGTTTGGCAAACTTATTGGAGTATTTATTGAAGAAGTGACTGACTGAATATTAAATGAATGCAGTAGATGTAGTATATATGGATTTTCAGAAGATGTCTCATAAGAAGCTTGTTGGAAAAATTCAGGTGTATGCATAAGAGGAAATGTAGTAACATGGATAAAAAATTGGTTGCAAGTAATGAAACAAAGGCGGCGATTTTCTCCTCGGTTTCGGGATGGGTGCGGGTCAGCTGGTTTCCGGGTTCTCGTCCCGCCCCCAGCTGCCTCTGCTCCACAGATGTGATTTTCCCTTGATTGGCTTTGTTAAGCCCGCCCTGCGGGCTTACCGGCCAATTAACAGGAAGCGGGTCTGATGACGTCATTTGATGACACATCATCTGCCGGTTTCCTTAAAGGGACCATGCACTATTTTATTTTGACAGTTGATTTTTCAGTGTTTGACAGCATTGAAGTGCTGAAAACACTGACAATCACTGTACAAAGGTGAACTCTTGCACCCAGGCTCTCCAATGACTCCCTCCATATGCTGGAATAGATGGCAGCTGCAGGTGAGAAGACAGAAGCGATCTGTCACTGGTGAAAAGGTTGTCCCAATAAGGTGGCACTGGACATACAGTTGGATTTAAAAACTTGTAAGCTAAAGAAATATGTATATGTATTAAAAATGCAGTAACCAACATTTCCTTTGCTCTGGAACTCACCATGTGCAACATTGCATCCTTCACACCATTTCTGCAGCTGTCATCATTCCACAAACATTAGACCAGACTCACAACACGCCACACTTTCCTGGCATGGTGTCCGAACATCGTGAATCCCGACACAGAAGCTGGAAAATCGAAAAACAACCTGAAAACTACTGACAAGTACCTGGTAATAGGCAGTTAATTGCATTTAATCCGTTTCCTGCCGCTAGGTGCGGGTCCATTCGCAAATCGGGGACCCGACACTTGGGAAAGTTGTTTGGAGGCAGATTGACAGCGGGTGCGAAACCCGCCGTCAATCAAAATGACTTTAACCTCTGACCCGCCTCCAAACCCGCCCTCTGAGCGCCAGCAAAATCACGGCCAAAGAGTTTGGGTAAATGGACGTTGCTTGTATTGGAGAAAGCTTGCAAGTGGCGTACGGCAACGTCAGTGCTGAATCCACTTTAGTTCTTGGTGTATATATAAGTGATTTGGACTTGGATACAGGGAATGCAATCTGAAAATTTGCTGATGATACAAGAGTGAAGTTTATTGGTAAAAAACAAGGAGATCTGTAAACAACTTGAGGAAGACATAAACCATTAGCAGAATGGACAGACAGGTATAAAATGCAATTTAATGTAGATATGATTGAGATTATACCTTTTGGGAAGAAAAACAAGAAATGGGAAGATACACTCCAAGGAAAGACAATGAAAGAGTGTGAATGAACAGAGAGTCCTAAAGATTCAAATACATAGTTAGATATATTTCTTAAGGCTAAAGGGAGAGTTAGATATATTTCTTAAGGCTAAAGGGATCAAGGGATATGGGGAGAAAGCAGGGACAGGGTACTGAATTTGGATGATCAGCCATGATCTCATTAAATGGCGGAATAGGCTCGAGGGGCCGAATGGCCTACTCCTGCTCCTATCTTCTATGTTTCTATGTAATCCACTGAAAGTCAAGTGCAGGTAGATAAAGCCATAAAAAGGGTCTATGGCATTTTGGGTTTTGTAAATAGGTGCATAGAGTACAAGAGTAAAGAAATAATAATTCTGTACAAAACATTGGCTAGGCCATGGTTTGAGTACTGTGTGCAGTTTTGACACCCCATTATAGGAAATACATTAAAGACGCAGAGAGGGTACAGTGAAGTTTCCATGGTAGTGATGAGAAACTGTAGATACAAGGAAAGACTTGAGACAGTGGAACCATTTCCACTGGAGAGGCGAAGGCTAAAAGGAGAATTAAGATGAGGTATTTAAAATGATGAAGGGTTTTTATAGAGTAAGTAGGGTAAGATTATTTCCTCAGTTTAGGGAGCCACTGAGAGAGAAGAGAGATTAGGAGAGGTTTCTTCACACACAGGGTTGTTGGAACATGGAATATTTCCCACAGCAAATGGTTCAGGAAGAGATCACTACAACATTTCAGGAACATTGCATAAAAAGTTGAAGCAGGGAAGATACAAGGGCTATGGAGAGAAAAATGGGATTCATTTTGGAATGCTCAAGCAAAGAACCTCCTTCTATGGTTATTTTTCAAATCATTTAATAATAGCACTAAACATTTTCACTACATTACAACTTGATTTTGACTTTGATGTAGAGATTCTACTATGACAGATAGGCACTATGCCATGTAACAAAGCTTGTAAGAGTCACTTCTAATTAGTGTTTGTGCCTGACCATATATTTTCACTAATTATAACAGGAATCCCACAACACTTCCTTGATTTGTTTTTAAAATCAACGTGATTTTATTTGACTACAAAATCAATAAGCTATCCTGAACCAACTTACAATTTCAACCTTTTGGTAAACAGTCTCTGATTTAATGTCAAAGTAGTCAAAGGATTTCTGGCTTACAATCATATGGAATTTACAGCATGAAAACAATGCAATTTGTTACAGCCCTCAGAGTCTAATTTATCGAACAGATAATCCTGACCTATAAATAGACTTTTATTAGCAACTCTTGTTACTGTACACTGTACTGAGATTGGAGGTAGCTTCTCAAAGGAGCAGCTCGTTTGCAGGCTTCAGATAAATAGTTGACCACGCATTGAATTACAGATATTGGTAAACTCTTCTAACTGGGGAAAATAACTTTCAAAACGTTACAGAACTTCAGAAGAGGAAGCAAGGATGCAGAACTGACTGGTATTCATTCTTCATTAAAAGTCATTCATTATCTATGGCTCCAATGTATAAAACACTTGGGAGGATGGAACAAAAGGTTTCTTTTACAGAGTTTTAAAAAAAAATACTGACATACCTTGGAAATTATAACTCTGAAGCATGTGGGATATTTCAGTGGACTTATCTACTGACTAGCAGAATTATGGAGATCAGGAAGATGCTAGGTTTGATTCCCACTCTGCACTTTAATTGGTTGAAGCAGCTTCATAGCCAATGTTCACTGTCGAGGCTCACCCATTAAGAGTGGGCAATTGGTTGAGGTACTGGAAGGCCACCTTGAAATCAGGCCCTGCAAGACGAGGCAGTAACCAGAAGCCACAAATTTAGGAAAATCACAAAAGGAATTAAAAGGAAGGTTAGAAAAAATTCTTCACACAGCAGATAGTTAGAATGTGGAATTCTCTGCCGCAAACCATCGTTGAAGCAGAGTCTACGGCCGCAATTTTATCGGCACTGAGAGGGCGGGGTTGGAGGCGGGTCAAAGGTTAAAAGCGTTTTGATTGACAGCGGGTTCCGATCCCGCCATCAAGCCGCCTCCAAACAATTTTCCCAAGTGTCGGGTACCCGATTTGTGCATAGACCCGACACCTAGCGGCGGGAAGTGGATTAAAGCCAATTACCTGCCTGTTAACAGGTACTTGATAGTAGTTGACAGGCTATTTTTAAAATTTTGCCGCTTCTGCCTCGGATTTCCCGACGTCTGGGCACCACGCCAGGTAAGTGTGACGTGTTGTGTGTCTGCTGTAATGTTTCTGGATTGATGACAGCTGCAGAAGTGGTGTGAAGGATCCAATGGCACACTGGTGAGTTTCAGAGGTAAGAAAATGTTGGGAAATTCATTTCTAATGCATTTACACATTTCTTTAGGTAACAAGTTTTGAAATCCATGTCCAGTGCCACCTCATTCGGAGAACCCCTCTCAGCAGTGACAGATCGCTTCTGTCACTTCACCTGCAGCTGCCATCTATTCCAGCCTAAGGAGGGAGTCACTGGAGAGCCTGGATGCAAGAGCTCACTTTTGTACAGTGATTGTCAGTGTTTGCAGCACCTCAATGCTGTCAAACACTGAGAAATCAGCTGTCAAAAAAAGAATTGTGCGTGGTACCTTTAAGAAAATCGGCAGATGACACATCATCAAATGACGTCATCTGACCGGCTTCCTCTTAATTGGCCGGCAAGCCCGCAGGGCAGGCTTAACAAGGTCAATCAATGTAAAATCACATCTGAGGGCCGGATGCAGTTGGAGGCGGAACTGGAAGCCGGAAACCGCCTGACCCGCTCCCAACCCGCCTCCAGTGAAAAAATCGCGGCATACAAGTTATTTTAAAGTGAATTAGATAGTTGTTTGAAAAAAATAAATGTTAAATGTGTGGGAAGTAAGGAGAAGAGTGGGATTAGACAGAGTGGCATTTGTGGAGGAAAGCACTGGCACAGACTTGATGGATCAAATGATTTGTTTCTGTGCTGGAACGGTTGACGATTCGATGATCCCATGTTTCCAGGAGGGAAGAGGAGGGTAGGAAATCGGCACAATAAAAGAAGGGTGTAGGATCTGCTAAGTTTCAATCCAATGTCAAGCAGGATCTGAAACAGGATATTCTCATCAAGAATAGCCAATAAAAACACTTAAAATGGGAAAGTTGCGTATGAGCTGTCAATGAACCATACTTCAAAATAAAAGATTTAGCAACTGGAACAAATGAATCACCACTGCAATTAGGAAAATGTAACTAACCACAAATTCTAGGGGATCAGCACACCCCAGTTTCAAATGAGATAGGGGGAAGACTAAAAGAATCCAAACAAGGAGATGGGAGCAATGTTCCCTTTAATTTTTTGGGGGGTGCGCGGCCCCTTTCGCAGCTCATGCATGGTTTTTCCAGTTAAAAGCCGGTGAAAAGGGAACATTGGATGGGAGCATATAATTATCAAAATAATTTAAGACTTGAAGAAGTGATTAATGTTAGAATTTTAATCTCTTTATAAGGGAGTGCAGATGGAGTAACCCTTTCCATTTTTTTTTCCTGGCTTCTGGCTCACAGGTGTATCCTGTAGTATTAAACTCCTGTGCTTGTTTCAGTGATTAATCAATACTAAATAAAGATGACAAATTATTTCAGCAAAATATTGGGGGTATTTTAACCCTCAGGGCTGAACTTTGCCGGCGCTCAGAGTGCGGGTTTTGGAGGCTGGTCCGCTGTCAAAATAGCAAAGATTGACAGCAGGTAGGAAACCCACTGTCAACCCGCCTCAGCGCGAATCTCCCCAGTGTCGGGTCTGTCTGCACAGAACTGACCCGACACCAAGCGACGGGGGAGGCAATTGAGCTCATTAAATGGCTTGTTAACAGCCAATTTAATGCTATTTTGAGCCTACCTTGCAATTTTACGTGCTCCCCCACGGGTTACCCGCTGCTCGGGGAACACGCCAGCTCACCCTGGCGTGAGTAGAGTCTGCTTTGATTTATCTGATAACCTGACAGCTGCAGAAGTGATATAAAGGATACCATGTTGCAGCTGTTCAGTTTCAGAGCTCAGAAACTGTGGGTTACTGCATTTGTAAGACATATAGAGATTTCTTTAGCTTGCAAGTGTTTAGAACCAACTCTATATCCAGTGGCACCTCAGTGGAACAACCTCTCTCACCATTGACAGATCGCTTCTGTCATCTCAACTGCAGCTGCCATCTATTCCAGCAACATCGGTGCCCTTGAAAAAAATCACACCTTGGTCCTCTGAATCCTTCCGCGATCGGCCCCAACACCAACATCACCAGGCACACCAGCAGCACCAACAACAACACTAACCTTCTCCGCCATCACCTGATGCTGCACAGGGCATCAGCACCTGACAACATTGCTGCCCGGGAGGCCAGGGATGACCTCACCATGGCCAGATTTACATCACATGATGTGCCAGGTTGACACCACCCCACACCAGCACCATAAAGCATCGCTATAATGTCCAAGCCATTCTTTTCACACTCATCACAATAGCCGGGGGTGAGGGGAGGGGGAGTTACGTCTCAACGTTCACTGAAACTCACTAAGACACTTCTCAAGCTGCGCACAGATCTGTCCAATAAGGTGAAGTGTTGAAAATATAGATTTCAATGTTTGATAACACATTAACAGAAACTTCACATGAACATTAGCTAAACCTCTCAAGTGCCTACCCTTGTGTGTTGTTAGTTGGTATGATTGAACTAGGATGAGGGTGAGTGTGAGGGGTGGCTAGTGAGATGGAGAAGTGATAATGTAGATAGGGAGGGATGGGTGGAGGTGCAAGGTAAGTTTGTGTGAGTAAAGATGTGCAGGAGTAGGGTAGGGAAGGCAGAGTGATGTGGATGTGATGAGTGGCACAGCAGGATGAGTTTGAGTGTGGCTTTGCAGTAACGTTTCGTGATCTACTGAGATCATTGAAAGGTTGGCGCCACTGCAGCCTTGTCCTCCTGACAACATCCCTGCTTGTGCCCTCCTGTGCAATGTGCAACCAGGCTGCGTTGGTCTCCTGGGGAGGTGTCTTCCGCCCATGGGAAGGGAAGAGAACCTCCCTGCATGCTGTGAGTCCCTCCATAAGCATATGGAGGGAGTCATGAGAGAGCCTGGGTGCAGCTGTGCACCTTTGTGCAGCGCTCGTCAGTGTTTGCAGCACCTCAATGCTGCAGAACACTGACAGCACAACTGTCAAAATCAATGTGGCCGTGGTCCCTTTAAGGAAACCGGCTGATGACGTGTCATCAAATGACGTCATCAGACCCGCTTCCTGTTAATTGGCCAGGAAACCCGCAGGGCGGGCTTAACAAGGCCAATCTACGGAAAATCATTTTCAGAGAGCGACACCAGAACCCGCCAACCAGCTCTCCCGCTGCCAACCCGCCTCCGCAGGGAAAATCCTGCCCTGAAAAACGGGTGGGTTTGGGTCAGATGAGAAGTAAAAATTTCAAACATGACCACAACCCGTATCAAACCCCGTCCACATCCGGTTCCAATGGAGGCGGGGCAGTGGTCGGGCGACCAATCCCGTCTCATGAGGCGGGTCGGTTGGCAAAATATTTTAAGGAGGCTGCGGGCATCTATTTTTACAAGCTTTTTATTTTTAACCCATTTTGGCTGAGTTTCCTGGCCCTTGGGAAACCCAGCAGGTGAAAGGAATCGAGAAGGCCGGGTCCATCAGGTAAGTGCTTTTCCAGTAATGTTTGTGGGTCAGGAGGAGCAGAAGTGTTTCCCCCCCCAGCTCAACAGCAAAACAGCTTCCAGCTGCACGATTGCTGACTCCCCCCAATCTCCCCGCACCTCCATGCTCTCCCCCAACCACGATCTCTCCACCCTCGAATACGATCTCTCCCCCCTCAAACACGATCTCTCCCCCCTCAAACACGATCTCTCCCCCCTCAAACACGATCTCTCCCCCCACGAACAAGATCTCTCCCCCCTCGAACAAGATCTCTCCCCCTCAAACACGATCTCTCCCCCTCGAATACGATCTCTCCCCCCTCAAACACGATCTCTCCCCCCTCGAACACGATCTCTCCCCCTCAAACACGATCTCTCCCCCTCGAACACGATCTCTCCCCCCTCGAACAAGATCTCTCCCCCCCTCGAACACGATCTCTCTCCCCTCGAACAAGATCTCTCCCCCCTCGAACAAGATCTCTCCCCCCTCAAACACGATCTCTTCCCTCTCGAACAAGATCTCTCCCCCCTCGAACACAATCTCTCTCCCCTCGAATACGATCTCTCCCCCCCTCGAACACATCTCTCCCCCCTCAAACACGATCTCTCCCCCCTCAAACACGATCTCTCCCCCCACGAACAAGATCTCTCCCCCCTCGAACACAATCTCTCTCCCCTCGAATACGATCTCTCCCCCCTCAAACACGATCTCTCCCCTCTCGAACAAGATCTCTCCCCCCTCGAACACATCTCTCCCCCTCAAACACGATCTCTCTCCTCTCGAACACGATCTCTCCCCTCGAACACGATCTCTCCCCTCTCGAACACGATCTCTCCCCTCTCGAACACGATCTCTCCCCCCTCGAACACATCTCTCCCCCCTCAAACACGATCTCTCCCCTCTCGAACACGATCTCTCCCCTCTCGAACACGATCTCTCCCCCCTCGAACACATCTCTCCCCCCTCAAACACGATCTCTCCCCCCTCGAACACGATCTCTCCCCTCTCGAACACGATCTCTCCCCCCTCAAACACGATCTCTCCCCCCTCGAACAAGATCTCTCCCCCCTCGAACAAGATCTCTCCCCTCTCGAACACGATCTCTCCCCCCTCGAACACGATCTCTCCCCCCTCGAACACGATCTCTCCCCCCTCGAACACGATCTCTCCCCCCTCAAACACATCTCTCCCCCCTCAAACACGATCTCTCCCCCCTCGAACACGATCTCTCCCCCCTCGAACACGATCTCTCCCCCCTCGAACACGATTTTTCCCCGCTCGAACATGATCTCTTCCCTCCCCCCGACCACGATCTCCCCTCCCAGACCATGATCTTCCACCCCTGCCCCGCCCGCGATCTCCCTCCCTGACCGCGATCTCTCCCTCTGACCACGAGAGGTTTAGGGAGGTAATTTCAGAGCTTATTGCCTTGGTAGCTTAAGGCAAGGCTCCAATGGTGGAACGATTAAGATCGGGTTTGCGCAAGAGGCCAGAATTGAAGGAGCACATAGATCTTGGAGGGTTGTAGAGCTGGAGGGAGTTACAGAGATGAGGAAGGGCCATGGAGGGATTTGAAAACACGGATGAGAATTTTAAAATCGAGGCGTTGCCAGACCGGGAGCCAATGTAGGTCAGCGAGCACAGGGTTGATGGGTGAATGGGACATGTTGCGAGTTAGGACATGGGCAGTAGAGTTTTGGATGAGCTCAAGTTTATGGAAGGTGGAAGATTGGAGGCCAGCCAGGAGAGTATTGGAATAGTCAAATGTAGAGGTAACAAAGGCATGGAAGAGGTTTTCAGCAGCAGATGAACTAAGGCAGGTGCGGAGTCGGGTGACATTACGGAGATGGAAGTAAGCGGTGTAGTATGTTACCAATGGTCTGGTTCTGACTCAGACAGTTGCCAGGGAGAGGGATGGAGTTGGTGGCTGGGGAATGGAGTTGTTGGTGGAGAACGAAGACAATGGTTTCAATCTTGCCAATATTTAGTTGGAGGAAATTTCTGCTCATTCAGTACTGGATGTCGAACAAGCAGTGTGAAAATTTAGAGACAGTGGAGGGGTCAAGAGAGGTGGTGGTGAGGAGAGCTGAGTGTTGTCAGCATACATGTGGAACCTGATGTGTTTTCAGATAATTTCGCCGAGGGGCAGCATGTAGATGAGAGATATATGCAATCATATATATTGAGGGTGGGATTATGGGCGAGGCCTAATGCTTCATAAAGTTGCTTAGAAATGTTTTCATCAAATTTCTTAGAAATACTAGATATTTGTGAAACTGAGGAGAGAAATGTGCAATATAGCTGTAATTCTATTTCAGAATTATTAAAAAGGAAGTCTGAACAAAATACCTTTTCAAATATCTTTACATTAAATTCAGTTTAGATTCTGCCTGGTGATTATGGTCAATATAAAAATGTCGGAACATTCCTGAACATGGAACTGCCACCCAGTTAATTTTTATAGATGTTGTTTTGAAACTTAAAAAAAAATTTTGTTCTGCAAGTATTTTACAGTCACAATCTGTCTTGGTGCAGCATGTACTGTAAATACATCTGTTTACCTCATCGATCTCACTTGATAGAACAAATGTACACTTCTAGGCGGTTAACAAAAGATCCTGGTAATCTGGTTTGTTATTCACTTTACTTGCCTTAAAGAGGCGAGTGGGGTTTTTGGAGGAACATTCAGTTCTAATTAGTCCTTTCTGTGGGCATGTGTACTTCACTTTCAGTACTGTTCCTTTGTGGTAGTTATGTGGGAGGTGTCAGGGGTGCGGTTCTCTATTTTTGGCAACACACCAGAAATGGGGTTTTACAAGGTTTTTTTTGCATATTGGTACATGTTGTGCTTTCTGAAAATGGGACAGTTTTCACCCACTGTCAGCATCAAGTGCTGTAAGATGGGTATTACTTAGAATAGGTGCAGCTCATCTTAATTTTAAAAGATCACCACAAAAGTAATGTGTTGCATTTCCAGCACCGGCCAGCTTCATTGTCTCTTTGTGTGAGGTGGCAGTTAGTGCTATGGACTAATGCTCACAATGAGACTGGATAGAGACAAACCCAAATTCGCCCCTATAAACCTGTACAATTGGCAAGCAGTGGTGGCAGGACAGTCTGCTAAGTCACTGTCACCTCGTCCAATTATTTTATTAATTTAAATTATCTTGTCCTACATAAAAGCGGCTGTAGTAAATATGTGTCAGTGGTTTAATATTTGAAGTAGAGTTGCGGGATGCTGACACATGAGTTAGTATAACAAATATTTTTAGATATTGCAATTCAAAGAGAATTAAATTTATTATACTTTGGGATTTGCACGTTATTTTTTTAATATCAAGTCTGCACAATACTGTAAAAAATTATAATTTCTTTATTGCAGTTCCCTATATTATATTAAATTCCACCCCATAAAGTGCCAGTAGATTTATCCACATTGAAGCCTGCTTAAATATTCACGTCAGTGTAATATAGTCCATGTAAAAATACTATTTCAGAGCTAGCCTCAATGCAATATAAATACGTTCATGACTTCATCAAGCATTGTTTTCTATTTTTCTGCGTTTAAAAAAAGGAATATATTGCATATAAATATGTATTTTATACAATCAGCTTTTAATCCCAGGGTCACTCACTGTTTCTATCTTCTGTTTATAAGGTTTCTCCCCCAATATGTTGTGGAGTTTGTGACCAGTATAAACTATCAACCCCTCTCCCACTGCCCTCCTTGCCCCAGACAATGAGAAATAAAACCTCTCTTCCATAAAGCTGTCCAGATGACTCGGTGAATTGAGCCAAGCATGGTTCAATCCCTGGTCTTTGTTTAGTTACCTGATCGCAGTTAGAGTGTTAATGTTGACCTCAGTACCCCTGGAGAGTGGATGAATAAGCCACAGTTCCTGCTTCTGATTGCTACCCAGCACCTCCTCCTGGAAATGCACGTATAGGAACATCAGGTGAGGACAGGATCAGGCTTAGTAAAGAAGTCAAAAATGATCATAGGCAACAGAGCCAGATGGATGGAACACAAATCTCAGAGTAATTGTGAGCTTCTTTTTAAAGGAGTTAATTGATATGAGAAGCCTACGAAAGTGGTTAACTATTCAGTAAAGTAACAGTTCGGGTTTCTTCTTTTGATTGTAGTCCAATTCCACCAGAACAATTACAAGTCCCCTCCCCCTAAATATAAGGAAACCACCACTAATATAATATAAATGAGTGATCTGCACCAACTAAAATCTATTTCCAGTAATTGTTAAATTACAATTGTCAAATTTGAATAGGTATTGCATTCAATTCCCTGTGGTAACCACTGGTCTTAGAAAGTTTGGGTGGTCATACTTCATGATCACCCGGGCAACCAGTCAGAGAGACGCTGCTTGGTGATCTGTCACATGCTTACTGGTGCATCATGCACTTCACCAAGCTCAGGAACTGACCCACAAGGAGCTCCATCAACTTGCCTACTGGGTGACCAAAAATAAACTTTGTCGTGCACAAAAGAAGCTGGTACCTCTGATAATGTCGATACATGATGAATACAATTTTGTCTGCAGAAGCATAGTGTAACAGTGATATTGGTAATGTGCCACATATAATCAGGTGGCACTAGATGCCACCACGCCATTTTGCATTCGACAGTGGTACCGGAAAGGATACAGTTCGGGTATCAATGGCTTGGAATGAACCCAGTTAACATTTTCCTCACTAAACCTGAAAGTATTAAGGTCTATTTGAACCAGGCATAAATATTGCCTGCTGTCAAGAGCAGCCAATACTCTGATTGCAGAACGGTTTGTTGGAGGAACATTAATAACATTGACAGCAGCAACTGGAGAATGGTAGAAGAAGCAGTCCCCATTCTAGCTGAGAACAAATGATCTGTCTTATTGAAATGCAGTGCCTGAGGAGAATAAGGCTCAGTAGATAAGTTCTCATCGACCTATGCTGTAAATTGCAGAGTTTAGTACTCAATCTGCAATTGCCACTGCTTTACTAGTAGCAGTCAAGGTGACAGTGACAATTAACTTCTCGGCTACTGGCTTCCTCCAGGTACCTTTCTGGAACTGTGTATACAAGTCTTGTTTGAGAGGCCACATCTGTGCCTCTGTACCCTTAAGTAGTTTCATGGCATTGTTGGGTTACCAAATGACAAATTGCACACATATAGCACCTTTAACATAGTAGAATGTCGCAAGGCACTTCACTGAGGGACAAACAGATGCCAAACAGCAGGACATGAGGAACCATAGGAACAGGAGTAGGCCATTCAACCCTTCAAGCCTGTGCCACCATTCAATTAAATCATGGCTGATCTGTACCTCAACTCAATTTACCCACCTCAGCTCCGTTTCCCTTGATACCCTTAATTAACAATAATCCATCGATCTCAGGCTTGAAAGCTAAGGCATATGGAGAAATGGCGGGTGAATTGAGTTGAGATAGAGATCAGCCATAATCTACTAATAGAATGGCAAAATAGGCTTAAGGGGATAAATGGCCTACTCTTGTTCCTATGTTCCCATGTAAATGGGGATGAGGATTTTGAATTCAGTATGTTGAACACAGGGAGGTTGATGAGGGCAAGGGCTTAATAAGGAATAAGATGAGGGCAGCAGAGTTTTGGACAAGTTGGAATTTATGTAGAGTGGAGGCTGACTAGGAGACCCTTGGAGAAAGCAAGCCTGGAAGTGACAAAACAAATTGGTGGTATTGTTTGCTCACATACCAAGATAGGGATTCCTATCTACATTGCTTTTGCATATGTAGAAAAAGATTCTGTTTTGTAAACATATAAGTAGTGTGTGATGCAAAATATGAAATCAAACGTGTAGATGCCAATTATGCTGGCTCCACTTGGCTCCTTTATTTTGGCTCATTCATGTGAATGATGAAAAAGCTTGAAAAAGGTGAAATAGAAACATAAACATAGAAGATAGGAGCAGGAGTAGGCCATTCGGCCCCTCTAGCCTGCTCCGTCATTCAATGCGATCATGGCTGATCATCCAAATTCAGAACCCTATCCCTGCTTTCTTCCCATATCCCTTGATCCCTTTAGCCTTAAGAAATATATCCAACTCCTTCTTGAATATATTTAATGAATTGGCCTCTACTGCCTTCTGTGGTAGAGAATTCCACAGGTTCACCACTCTCTGGGTGAAGAAATTCCTCCCCATTTCTGTCCTAAATGGCTTACCCCTTATCCTTAGACTGTGACCCCTGGTTCTGGACTGCCCGACCATCGGCAACATCCTTCCTGCATCTAGTCTGTCTAGTCCTGTTAGAATTTTATAAGTTTCAATGAGATCCCCTCTCATTCTTCTAAACTCCAGCGAGTATAAGCCCAATCGACCCAATCTCTCCTCATACGTCATTCGTGCCATCCCAGGTATCAGTCTGGTGAATCTTAGCTGAACTCCTTCCATGGCAAGAACCTCCTTCCTCAGATAAGGCGACCAAAACTGCACACAATACTCAAGATGTGGTCTCACCAAGGCCCTGTACAACTGCAGCAAGACATCCTTGTTCCTGTACTCAAACCCTCTCGCTACGAAGGCCAACGTACCATTTGCCTTCTTAACCGCCTGCTGCACCTGCATGCTTACCTTCAGCGACTGGCGCACAAGGACACCCAGGTCTCGTTGCACTTCCCCTTCTCCCAATCTATTGCCATTCAGATAATAATCTGCCTTCCTGTTTTGGACACCAAAGTGGATAACCTCGCATTTATCCACGTTATATTGCATCTGCCATGCTTCTGCCCAATCACCCAACCTGTCCAAATCATCCTGGAGTTTCTCGGCATCCTCCTCACAGCACACACGCCCACCCAGCTTTGTGTCGTCTGCAAACTTGGAGATATTACATCTAGTTCCCTTGTCTAGATCATTAATATATATTGTGAATAGCTGGGGTCCAAGGACCGATCCCTGCGGTACCCCACTAGTCACTGCCTGCCACTCGGAAAAAGACCCGTTTATTCCAACTCTTTGCTTTCTGTCTGCCAACCAGTTCTCTATCCAAGTCAATACCATGCCCCCAATCTCATGTGCCTTAACTTTACACGCTAATCTCTTATGCGGGACCTTATCAAAAGCCTTTTGGAAGTCCAAATACACCACATCCACTGGTTCTCCCTTATCTATTTTACCAGTTACATCCTCAAAAAATTCCAGTAGATTAGTCAAGCACGATTACCTTTTGTAAATCCATGTTGACTTTGTCCGATCCTGTCACTGTTTTCCAAGTGCTCTGCTATTACATCTTTTATAATGGACTCTAGCATTTTCCCCACTACCGATGTCAGGCTTACCGGTCTGTAATTCCCCGTTTTCTCTCTACCACCTTTTTTGAATAGTGGGGTAACATTAGAAATATTAGTGTTTGTTTTTGGTTACATTAAGTTAGTGGCTAACAGTTTCTGCTTTTAGCGCAATCAGCGATCCGGGCGCAAATTGCACTCAAAATTGCAGTTTTGCAAAGTGAAATTTTTGCTCAAGTTTCCGTTCAAACTCATTTGTATATCACCAATTGTAAAATCTTCCCTGAACCAGCGCAATCAGGCAGCATTGTAGAACATAATGGCCCATATTTTCCGACCCCTACGGGTGTGTGCGAGCTGTGTACTCACCCGTAGGGACCTCGCAAGTGCCGGTTTCAGGCATGCGAAGCGCATGCGCTGAAAACCGGCACTTCCGATCTGTCAAGAATCCTCTTGCTCCTATTTCTTATGTTCTTATGTTCTTATGTAGTCAGTTTCTTAGTAAATTAAAAAAAACAATATTTAAAAGCTTTTAAAATGTGTCCTTAAAATTAGTGCCCTTGCGCCTAAAAAAAAAAGCTTAATTTAAGAGCCGCTTCGAAGGCCCGCAAACAGACACAATTAGTTAAAACTCGCCATGGTGATTAATTTGATCTGAGGGCGTGGCCAGTTTTGTGGGTGGGGCCGGCTTCCAGTGCAATGTTTTTTAAACCTGTGCAAAAGATCGTGGAAACTCGGCTTGCACGGGACTTAAGTTACACTTGAAAATCCTCGATCTTTTGCGCTGGTTTGACTGATATTGAGTGAATTACACGCAACCTAACGGAAATTCCAGGCCACTAGTAGCTGCAGATTAATTATCCACATCTATTCTGTTTCATGATAGATTGATCGTCTGTTATCTATTACATGCACTTATTGACTAGTTGGAAGCAGGAGTGCTCAGAGACGTATAAGTACAGAAGTGCACATCTAAGGATGATGGTGTAATGAATAGTATGCACAATACATTGCGTTGCTTTGAGCAGAAGCATGCCTTGTATGCTTTATTCATTACGACTCAAAACCTTTGACTCCTTCCAAGCATAATTATGAGGTTTTTGTGAGCATAGATACAACAAAGAGCACAGATCTATATGCCTGGATAGGAAATGCATTTTAGGAACAGAGGAACATTATGGGCTGCGGGGAAAGGGTGGGGGGCTAGGGACGAGCTGAAGTGCTCTTGCAGAAAGCCGGCACAGGCTCAGCAGGCCGAATGGCCTCTTTCCAGGCTGTAACCATTCTATGATTCTGTGGGGGAGAAATTGGGTGCCTTTGCGCCTCCCGTTAGTGCCTCTGGGGGGTGCCAACGGGGCGCTACCGGTTTTGCGACCGGGCGCGACGCTAGTACCGACGGCCGTGAGATTGAGCTGGAGGTTTGCGGCGGCGGTAACCACTTGTGCCACAATCTCCTGCGCCCGGAGATCGTGATGGCATCCGGGTGCGCAGCGCCCCAGCTCAGAAATTCACTCTCGCCCCCTGCTTGAGTGCCTGCTGTTAGCAACGACAGGTAGAGGAGGCGGTTTGCAGTCGGATGAGCGCTGGAGGAGCGCTATATAAAGACGTCAACTTCCGGGGGGGATTTTTTGTCGGCAAACAATGCTGCCTTGTCAGTTTGACACAAGCAGACAGGTGTTTTCACCCATTTGACCGTTTTCAACTTGAAGGAGTATTCTGGCTGAGAAAAATTAATCACTTTCATTTGGGTTACATTTGATAGTGCAACATTTCCATCATTTAATGGGGGCTGTTCTGGTACTGAACCTCGCCCTCCAGCGTCACTGTCAGAGCAGAAAGAAAGATCGCAAAACATGGCCAGATGACGGAGGGCCAACAGGCTGTTCCAGGAGCACTTCTCCTACATTCATTTGTCAGAGGAGTAGTGCCTTAGAAGGCTCCGCTTCAGCTTCGGCCTGTGCTGCAATAGCTGCTGCCACCTCACCCATGACACATGGCATGAGGTCTGGGTCCCCACAGTCTCTCTGAGAGTCGACCATCCTTTGCAAACTGCCAAGGATGGGCTCGATGGTGTGCGCAGAGATGAGTGCAATGCTGGAGGTGCACTCCTCCAAGCTCCTAGCCAGTGCATCCATGCTCTTGGGCATCCTTGCCATTGCACCCATGAGCTCGGTGTGCATACCCATTGTTCATTGCCCCCACATCGAGATCCTCATCTGAGTCCTGAGCAGCAGAACTCGCGCGTGAACTCACCCTCTGGGGAAATGGCCCCCGAACTTCCCTTTCCCCGTGACGTTGCTGCAGGCCACTGGGTCCCGGAGTTTCACCCACATCAGACCCGTGTACTATGCTCCCCTCCAGCGACCGCGTGGCCCCATTATCGGACCTAGCGCCTTCAGGAGACACAGGCAGTGAGGCTCTGGCTTGTTCTTCCTCCTCCTCTCCCGCGTCGCTGCCACTGGGAGGCTGAGGGACAGGCTGGTCATGTGGTGACTGATTATCTGAAAGCATAAAGGCATAAGAGTAGGATTAATGTCAGGGGAGGGGCGCAGGAAGGGAGCAAGGAATGGAGATGGTATACTTAGATGGAAAGTGGGAAAGGCTTGTGATGTGAGGGGGAAGTGGTATGAGAGAAGAGGGAGAGGTGATGAACATACCGTTGTTGTTCCTAAGGGGGTTGACGTCTCCGACAGCCACAGCGCCTATGACCTCGACGGCAATGATGCGGCCCACTCGCTCCTCCAGGTCTGTAAGCGAGTGTGGTCCGCCTTACCTCCTCCCGTTCGTACCTGCTCCCTCCTGTTGTGAGCAAGCTTGGCCTGCAAGAAAAAGGAAAGCGTATGAGTGAGTGTGCAGCTATGTGTTTGGCATATGTGCCTACCATAGTTGAATGGCTGTTAATGTATGCAAGGCGTGAGATGTGCATGCCACTTTTAGTAAGTGGGCATAGTTGGTGGGTGAGTGTTGGGGATGTGGTGGTTTATACAGTGTGCACAGAGTGAGTTTGAGATGGTGGCATGGAAAGGTTTTTGAAGCATCTAATCACCCGAGTGAGGTCGTTGAATTTCTTCCGGCACAGGGTGGGGGTCCTGGGGATCACACTTCTGGCCGACACATGCTGGGCAACCTCCCTCCACATCCTCCTAAAGGCCTGTGGCAATGGCCTCCTGCCAATGTCTGGGAAGAGCACTGCCCGTCGGCGTTCCATGGCCGTGACCAGAGCCTCCAAGGTGTAGTCGCTGAACCGGCAAGCTCCCTCTCTGGGCATCTGATCAGCCAACAGTTGCTTGAATGGAGGCTTGCAGCTCACAGTTCACAAGAAGCAATAATCAGAGTGAGGCTGTGCAGCATGATTTGGATAGAGAACTGGTTGGCAGACAGGAAGCAAAGAGTTGGAATAAACGGGTCTTTTTCCGAGTGGCAGGCAGTGACTAGTGGGGTACCGCAGGGATCGGTGCTAACACGGTGGCATAGTGGTTAGCACTGGTGCCTCACAGCGCCAGGGACCCGGGTTCGAATCTGGCCTCGGGTGACTGTCTGTGTGGAGTTTGCACATTCTCCTCGTGTCTGCGTGGGTTTCCTCCGGGTGCTCCGGTTTCCTCCCACAGTCCAAAAATGTGCGGGTTAGGTTGATTTGGCTATGGTAAATTGACCCTTAGTGTTAGGGGGGGATTAAATATGTGGGGTTACGGGGATAGGATGGGATATGTTATGGGGAATTAAATACGTGGGGTTACGGTGATAGGGTGGGATATGTGTCGGTGCAGGCTCGATGGGCCGAGTTGGCCTCTATCTGTACTGTGGGGATTCTGTGTGAGAAAGCAGGGACAGGGTACTGGATTTGGATGATCAGCCATGATCGTATTGAATGGTGGAGCAGGCTCGACGGGCCGACTGGCCTACTCCTGCTCCTTGTTTCTATGTTTCTATGACCCCAGCTATTCACAATATATATTAATGATCTAGACGAGGGAACTAGATGTAATATCTGCAAGTTTGCAGACGACACAAAGCTGGGTGGGAGTGTGTGCTGTGAGGAGGATGCCGAGAAACTCCAGTATGATTTGGACAGGTTGGGTGATTGGGCAGATGCATGGCAGATGCAGTATAATGTGGATAAATGCGAGGTTATCCACTTTGGTGGCAAAAACAGGAAGGCAGATTATTATCTGAATGGCAATAGATTGGGAAAAGGGGAAGTGCAACGAGACCTGGGAGTCCTTGTGCACCAGTCGCTGAAGGTAAGCATGCAGGTGCAGCAGGCGGTTAAGAAGGCAAATGGTATGTTGGCCTTCATAGCGAGAGGATTCGAGTACAGGAGCAAGGATGTCTTGCTGCAGTTGTACAGGGCCTTGGTGAGACCACACCTTGAGTATTGTGTGCAGTTTTTGTTGCCTAATCTGAGGAAAGATGTTCTTGATATGGAGGGAATGCAGCGAAGATTCACCAGACTGATACCTGGGATGGCAGGAATGACGTATGAGGAGAGATTGGGTCGATTGGGCTTATATTCGCTGGAGTTTAGAAGAATGAGAGGGGATCTCATTGAAACGTATAAAATTCTAACAGGACTAGACAGACTAGATACAGGAAGGATGTTACCGATGGCGGGGGAGTCCAGAACCAGAGGTCACAGTCTAAGGATAAGGGGTAAGCCATTTAGGACTGAGAGGAGGAGGAATTTCTTCACCCAGAGAGTGGTGAACCTGTGGAATTCTCTGCCACACAAGGCAGTTGAGGCCAATTCACTAAATATATTCAAGAAGGAGTTATATATAATTCTTAAGGCTAAAGGGATCAAGGGATATGGGGAGAAAGCAGGGACAGGGTACTGAATTTGGATGATCTGCTATGATCTCATTAAATGACGGAGCAGGCTCGAGGGGCTGAATGGCCTACTCCTGCTCCTATCTTCTATGTTTCTATGATTGAAACTCCCCTTTAAGAACTGGAAGGCGCCAGTCTGTCTGAGGACTCTCTAATTGACAGCGCCGGAACTTGATTAATGCTCTGAAGGTAGTGCCCTGCTCTGCGACATTAGCGCCATAAGACAAGTGTGTAGTGCTCGATTTAGCGCTCCACTTCCCTCTTGGGGCGCTAAAACTCAATTTCATGTTCGCCGGTGCTAAATATTTTTTATTCGTTTATGGGATGTGGGCGTCGCTGGCAAGGCCAGCATTTATTGCCCATCCCTAGTTGCACTTGAGAAGGTGGTGGTGAGCCGCCTTCTTGAACCGCTGCAGTCAATGTGGTGAAGGTACTCCCACAGTGCTGTAAGGTAGGGAGTTCCAGGATTTTGACCCAGCGACGATGAAGGATCAGCGATATACTTCTAAGTCAGGATAGTGTGTGACTTGGAGGGGAACTTGGAGGTGGTGGTGTTCCCATGCGCCTACTGCCCTTGTCCTTCTAGGTGGAAGAGATCACGGGTTTGGGAGATGCTGCCGAAGAAGCCTTGGCGAGTTGCTGCAGTGCATCTTGTAGATGGTACACACTGCAGCCACGGTACGCTGGTGGTGGAGTGAGTGAATGCTTAAGGTGGTGGATGGGGTGCCAATCAAGCGGGCTGCTTTGTCTTGGATGGTGTCGAGCTTCCTGAGTGTTGTTGAAGCTGCATCCATCCAGGCAAGTGAAGAGTATTCCATCACACTCCTTACTTGTGCCTTATAGATGGTGGAAAGGCTTAGGGAAGTCAGGAGGTGAGACACTCGCCGCAGAATACCTAGCCTCTGACCTGCTCTTGTTGCCACAGTATTTATGTGGCTGGTCCAGTTAAGTTTCTGGTCAATGGTAACCCCCAGGATGTTGATGGTGGGGGATTCAGTGAGGGTAATGCTGATAAATGTCAAGGGGAGGTGGTTAGACTCTCGCTTGTTGGAGATAGTCATTGCCTGGCACTTGTGTGGCGCGAATGTTACCTGCCACTTATCAACCCAAGCCTGAACGTCGTCCAAGTCTTGTTGCATGCGGGCATGGACTGCTTCATTATCTGAGGAGTTGTGAATGATGCTGAACACTGTGCAGTCATCAGCGAACATCTCCATTTCTGACCTTATGTTGGCGGGAAGGTCATCGATAAAGCAGTTGAAGATGGTTGGGCCGAGGACACTGCCCTGAGAAACTCCTGCAGCAATGTCCTGAGGCTGTGATGATCGACCTTCAACCACCACAACCATCTTCCTTTGTGTTAGCGCCTAGGCGATGTTAGCGCCCCAAAATGGTCAATACCAAATTTTTCCTCCTATGATTCTAAAAACAAGAGTAGGCCATTCAGCCCCTCAGGCATTCAATTAGATCATGGCTGATCTGCACCTCAAATTGATTTTCCTGCCTTTGCTCCATATCACTTTACCTTTACCTAACAAAAATCTATTGATCTCAGTCCTTTCAAGATATACAAGCTGTAACATCAGCTTCCAATGTTTCAAAAGAGCAGGGAATGCTCTTCAGATTGCCATGGAAAGGTATCCAAAATAGTTGCAGTTGTAAGGACTGTTTTGGATACCTTTCCAGGGTAATCTGAAGATGTCTTTTATAAAACATCATCACCTGGTGTGATATTGCTGTAGCTATTCCAGATAACAGACTGCATGCCTTAGCTATTGGGGCCACTGAGTTGTGACAGGCTAATGATGGAAATCATGGACTGTTCCAGCCACAAAACTATAAATCAATGTACTTTAGGCATGCTTCTCCTTGTAGTAATCTATCATTTGGGACAGTACTTTCTGTTGTCCACGTGACACCTGCTTATTTGAAAACATTTCCCAAGCAAACATTATGTGATACCCAAGTAAAATATCGAACAGCACACTGGAACCTGAGGCACAACCATTATATATGAAAAGTATTGTCCTTACAACCGCAAATATTTTTCTTACACAATTTGAAGGAACAGACACCAAGGGGCACCTGACATTGTTGTAGTTCTGTCAAAAACAAAACTAAAAATGACTGGATCTGTGAAATCGGAGAGGTGAATGATTATGTTTAAAACAAGTTTCCATGCATATCAGCCATTTCTGATGGTGGGTTTTCAGATGTAAACACTTTTCATTCATAGTGTTCACCTCACCTCGCTTCTTTGGGCTTGTGTGCCGAAAGGTGGAATCTGTGAGTTGGGCAAAAGTGGCAAGCGACCCGAGGGTTGGACATTTGCATAATACAGGACTCCACGAAAGAGTAAATGGTGACATTCTTGAAAATCATAAAATAGTAAAACAAAATCTGGATTCCATGTCATAATAAAATTAGAAAAGGGTTCACGGCAGTTATGTCAGCATCTGGAAAGTGAAAAGACATTCTTCAACCAAACCTGAACCTATTTTGGTTGTAATGAATGATCTCTACCTGGAAACATTAACATTTCCACATGTTGCTGGACCTCCTGTGCACTTCCACCATCTTCTGTTTTATTTCAGGTTTCCAGTATTTCCTTGTTAATGTCTTATCTATCATAATAGTTACTTCTATTCCTAGGTGAAACAACTTCTTTAAACTGTTGCTTGTTTTGCTTTTTTATTAAAAATATATTGGAATATTGGCTGTTTTGAGAAATGGCATGCTAGTGAGGAAAACGGCTTTAGCCCATTGTTTGATAAAGGGAGAAAGGGATAGACTGAGTAATTACCGGCCAATCAGCCTAACCTCGGTGGTGGGCAGATTATTTGAAAAATTTTGAGGGGCAATACAAATCGTCATTTAGAAGGGCACGGATCAATCAAGGATAGTCAGCATGGATTTGTGAAGGGAAGGCCGTGTCTGACTAACTTGATTGAATTTTTTGAGGAGGTAACAAGGAGGGTCAATGAGGGTAGCGCGTTTGTTGTCATCTACATGGATTTTAGCAAGGCTTTTGACAAGGTCCCACATGGCAGACTAGTCAGAAAAGTAAAAGCCCATGGGATCCAAGGGAAAGTGTCATGTGTAGGGGGTGGTGGTTTGTGTCAGCTTCACCTCTGACTTCTGAGCGGTTCGAATCGCTCCCACTCCCTTGGTTCTAGACCTTGGACTTATTTGGGGGTTGTGACAAAAAGTGCAGCAGACAACTGGTTTTGATGTAAGAACTTTGATCTTTATTCAAGAAAGTAAAACACAACACAAACACCCTTAACACTCTAAAAGTGGGGAACACTTCGGTACAAGCGAGGGAAATAACATTAAAAGAGTACTACACCCCTCCCAATCCCACTTTACTAGCTAGGTTGGACTCTGGAGAACCAGGGATAATGCTCACCAAACGAATCCTTGACAGTTGAGAGTTAGGGTTTAGAGTCTTTTGAGTAAAATGTTTCATAAGGCCCTTGTTGCCGCGAGGTGTCCGATGGTCACTGAGGCGGTCGCTCTGGTCTCTTCTTGCGTGTCGGCCTACTTCTGGAGTTGCTGGCCTTCTTTGTTGAACTTCTTTCTGTTGTCCCCTCGTCTTGTTGAACTGTCTTCTTCAGAGCTGTGGAACTGCCTTCTTGCAGAACTATGGAACTGCCTTCTGCCGGACTGCTTGCTGAACTACTTGCTGCTGTGTAACTGTTGAACTGCTTGTCTCCTTGAACTGCCATGTAACTCTACTGGAGAACTCGAACTTGAGAACTGTTGAGAACAGGCCTTTAATTATATCCATTGAAACTTCCTTATCATTATAAGATTTTGGAGGGCTCGTGAACAGTAACTGGGTTGTAAATGTGTGAAGTGGTTTTCGGGATGGCTCCATCCTGTCGATCTCCTCGGTTGATTACAGGTGATTGTTTTTGTGTTTGGTTTTCTTGACTGGGCCCGGGTTTTCTATGGAATGGGTCTGAGTGATTTGTATTATGCATGGTTTTGATGAGTCCTGTGATAGGTTTTGATGGGGCCTGTGTTTTGGGTGGGACTGCCTTCTCCCAGGGTCTATTGTCAAAATGTTAATATCTGCTGGGGTTTTGAGTGTTCCCCAGACAGTGTAATTAACTGCAATAGCCAAACTGCTTTTACAGAGGTCGACCCCACTTCTTGTCCCTTTACAGGCCCAGGCATGTTTTTTAAATGCCAAAACTTGGTTTTTGGTCTTAACTTCCTTGGGTCAGGCCCAAATGCACTTCACCACCCTGTAATAGTTAGAAAAGAGTCCAAACTCTTTTTCCTTAGGGTTTGTCTTCGAGTTTTGGGGGATCTGTGAATTTTGAAAATCTTACACATGTTGGATCCACGATTGACTCAGTGGCAGGAAGCAAAGTGTAATGGTTGATGGGTGTTCTTGTGACTGGAAGGCTGCTTCCAGTGGGGTTCCACAGGGCTCAGTACTAGGTCCCTTGCTTTTCATGGTATATATCAATGATTTAGACTTCAATGTAGGGGCATGATTAAGAAGTTTGCAGATGATACAAAAATTGGCTGTGGTTGATACTGAAGAAGGAAGCTGTAGACTGCAGGAAGGTATCAATGGACTGGTCAGGTGGGCAGAAAAGTGGCAAATGGGATTCAATCCATAGAAGTGTGAGGTAATGCATTTGGGGAGGGCTAACAAGACAAGGGAATACACAATAAATGGTAGGATACTGAGAAGTGTAGAGGAACAGAGGGCCCTTGGAGTGCATGTCCACAGATCCCTGAATGTAGTAGGACAGGTAGATAAGGTGGTTAAGAAGGCATACGAGATACTTTCCTTTATTAGCCGAGGTATAGAATATAAGAGGAAAAAATAAAGACTTGCATTTATATAGCGACTTTCACGACCACCAGACGTCTCAAAGCGCTTTACAACCAATGAAGTACTTTTTGAAGTGGAGTCACTGTTGTAATGTGGGAAATGCGGCAGCCAATTTGTGCACAGCAAGCTCCCACAAACAGCAATGTGATAATGACCAGATAATCTGTTTTTGTTATGTTGGTTGAGGGATAAATATTGGCCAGGACACTGGGGATAACTCCCCTGCTCTTCTTTGAAATAGTGCCATGGGATCTTTTACGTCCACCTGAGAGAGCAGACGGGGCCTTGGTTTAACATCTCATCCAAAAGACAGTACAGCACTCCCTCAGCACTGCACCGGAATGTCAGCAGGGAGGTAATGCTTGAACTGTACAAAACACTAGTTAGGCCTCAGTTAGAGTACTGCATACAGTCTGATCACCACATTACAGGAAGGATGTGATTGCCCTGGAGAGGGTATAGAGGAGATTTATGAGGATGCTGCCAGGACTGGAGAATTTTAGCTATGAGGAAAGATTGGATAGGCTGGGGTTGTTTTCTTTGGAATAGAGGAGGCTAAGGGGAGATTTAATTGAGGTGTATAAAATTATGAGGGGCCTAGATAGAATGGATCAGAAGGACCTGTTTCCCTTAGCAGAGAGGTCAATAACCAGGGGGCATAGATTTAAAGTCATTGGTAGAAGGATTAGAGGGAAGTTGAGGACAACTTTTTTCACCCAGAGGGTGGTTTGGAACTCACTGCCTGAAAGGGTAGTGGAGGCAGAAACCCTCATCGCATTTAAAAAGTACTTGAATATGCACTTGAAGTGCCATAACCTACAGGGCTACGAACCAAGAGTTGGAAAGTGGGATTAGGCTGGATAGCTATTTTTCGACCAGCACAGACACAATGAGGCAAATAGCCCCCTTCCATGTCGTAATGGCCTCCTTCTGTGCTGTAAATTTCTATGATTCTCTGATTCTATGGGGGGAATTTTTGGAGGGGTCACCAGACGGTTTGGTGACGGGTCGGGTGGGAATTTTATTTTTGACAGTGGGTTGGGAACCCGCTGTCAACCCGCCACCACGCACCTTTCCCAGATGTCGGGTCTGTCAGCACTGAACAGACCCGACACGCAGCGGCGGGGGAGGCAATTCAAGTCATTATGACCTAGTTAACAGCCCATTAAGAAGTATTTCGAGCTTACCTTTACATTTTACGAGGTCGCCCACGGGGTCCAAGCTGCTCGGGGATCACATCAGGTAAGCAGGTCGGGAGTTGTGTTACCATGGAATCATCTCATTACTTGACAGCTGCAAATGTGCTATAAAAGCTCCCATCTCACATCTTATCACTTTCCAAGCTGAGAAGCTGTTGCTTACTGCATTTGGCAGACAGATTGAGCTTAATACAGGTTGCAAGTGTTTGGAGTAAACTCTCTATCCAGTGTCACTTCATTGGAACAACCTCTCTCACCATTGACAGATCGCTTCTGTCATCTCAAGTTCACCTGCCATGAATTACATCAGCATCGGTGCCCTTGAAACCATCTCACCTTGGTCCTCAGAATCCCACAACAATCAGCCCCAACAGCAGCAGCACCAACAACAACACCAACCTTCTCCGCAATCAACTGATGCTGCACAGGACAGAGGGCATCAGCACCCGACCACATTGCTGCCCGGGACACCAGGGATGGCCTCACCATTTACTTCACTTGACGCTGTACACCCTGGCTGCCACATGATGCGCCAGGTTGGCACCACCCCACACCAACACGATAAAGCATCCCTACAATGCCCAAGCTATTTGTTTCACACTCATCACCATTGCGGGGGTACCGTTATTTCTCACCATTCACTGCAACTCACTGAGCCACTTCCAAAGGTTCACACAAATCTGTCCAAGATTGCAAAGTGTTGAAAATAAAGATTTCAATGTTTGACAGCGCATTAACAGAAACTTCACATGAACATTGGCTAAAACACACAAGTGGCTAACTTTGTGTGTTGTTAGTTGGTATGATTGGACTAGGATGGTGTGAGGGGTGGCTAGTGAGATGGGTAAGTGATAATGTAGATAGAGAGGGATGGGTGGAGGTGTAAGATAAGTTGGTGTGACTAAGGATGTGCAGAAGTAGGGTAGGGAAGGCAGAGCGATGGGGATGTGATGTGTGGCACAGCAGGATGAGGTTGAGTGTGGCTTTGCAGTAACATTTCGTGATCTACTGAGATCATTGAAAGGTTTGTGCCACTGCAGCCTGGTCCTCCTCACGACATCCCTGCTTGTGTCCTCCTGTGCAATGTGCAACCAGGCTGCATTGGTCTCCTGGGGAGGTCTCTTCTGCCCATTGGAAGGGAAGAGGACCTCCCTGCATGCTGTGACTCCCTCTATAAGCATATGGAGAGAGTCATGTGAGAGCCTGGGTGCAGCCGTGCACCCCTGTGCAGTGCTTGTCAGTGTTTGCAGCACCTCAATGCTGCAGAACACTGACAGCACAAATGTCAAAATAAATTTGCGCATGGGCCCTTTAAGGAAACCGGCTGATGATGCGTCATCAAATGACATCCTCATACCCGCTTCCTCCAATTGGCCGGCAAACACACTGGGCGGGCTTAACAAGCCCAATCGGGGGAGCATTATTTTGAACAGCTGGCTGGAGCCAGCAGCGGGGTTGGGACCCGCCACCGATGTCGCCCGCCACAGACCCGCCGAGATTGGTAAAATCTAGCCCTATGATTCTGAATGGAAGAAGGTTAAACAGACCTTTCATTCATTGTCATAAATTTGATACTTGTCCACGGAGCACAGGCCAGTTTCAGAAAACTGACCTGATAAAAAAAATTGGCGGATTTAGTTCAACGAGGCTGGTAAAAGAAATAAATGAAAACTTGCAGCTGAGACAGTTTTCACTTGTTCTTTAAATTTCTGTTTGATAAAATAGAATCACTTGGATTAAATCTAATTCAATATTAAAACTGTATCAGGGTTCACCAGTGACTGAACCAAGTTTGTTTAAAACACTTATAACTTCCTGTGAGTGCTAATTAGTGAAGTTTCTTAAAAAAAAAAACTAATTAATTTTTGTTCTTTGTGGGAATGTAGTGAACAATTACACTGGAGATAGGCTGGTTCCAATCCACAAGAGCCCTGCATTACAACGATGTCAATCTCCCATTTATTAATTAATTACTGCAGCAACATTAATCATTTCTGGGAACAGTTTCTGATGTTTCCCACTACTTTAGGCTATGTAAAATACGTACAAGTTAATGGAAAGTGTGAAATTAAAGCTTTGTATGCATCAGATGCTTCAAAGCATACTGGAACCTTTGAAGGTTTGGGGATAAAATAATGGAAGTTAAAATATGGGCTCAGGTCTGTTATTTGTGCCTCGTAATCGCTAACAGGGGTTATCTCCATTGGAATAAATAGAATGTTATCACGAACAATGCCTCAGTGATGTTACTTCACTTGAGAGCTTGTAAGTTATGACTCTCTTACACTTGTGTAACAATTGTCATAACCCAAACGACTGGTGCAGTTGTCTGTATTTATAAACACTCATGGGGTGGGGTCACAGATGGTTAAACATGCTTTTGTTCTTTGGTAGTTTCATATTTGCGTCATTTATTTGGGTATTAGGAAGGAGATGCTTCTCCATTGAGGCTCTAGAATTATCTGTCAGTGTTCTAAATGAGTATAATTTGATGATTTATAATGAAGTTAGTCCACTTTTCTATACCTGTGAACTGTTAGCGCTGTATATATAATGAATGCATTTTCAAATCAGTTGGTTAGGAAGATGGGAGCTTGTTCTTGACACAGATATTTGACATGTTTTTATTTTTCCCTCGTCAATCTCCTTAGGTGTTGCAAACAGGGAATCAACCCCATGTGCAATCTTTAGGTGAAGTGGGGTTAGCAACTGGAGGATAATTGGACCAAGGCATGCAGACATAATATAATCCCTATTTCAAAGTCATATATTTTGTCATTTTATTCTGGGGATCCTTGCCCTGGGTTCCTGGCAGTGCCCTCCTGCTGCCTGATTTTGATGGCCGTGCAGTCACTTCCTGCCAATTTCCTATTCTTTGCTCAGGAAGTCGGCAAGCAGCATGCTAATGATGCCCGACTGTTCAATTCGGCCGAGCCTTCCCGCTTCCACTCCTGGATGGGCACATCTCTCGAGTTACTGTGTTCCTGCCCGGGAGCTAAAAATTTGCCATATATTTCTGTTTCTCTCTCTTCCTCTGGTTCTGTCTCTTTCTCTTTCACTTCTCCTCTACTCTTCCTGTCCTCTTCTGTTTCTCTCTCTCTCTCTCTCTCTCTCTCTACCTGTCTGCCTTTCACCAGTGTGAATACCACTTCCACTGCACCCTGCACCTGAAAGCAGTGCTGAAAAAAGTTCAATGACCTTACCATATTAGTGAAGTTCAAAAATCCACCAAGACCTTCCTTTAATGCAGTGTACTAAGCATATATAGCACTTACAATTATCTCCCACTCAAACACTCATAAAGTGCTTTCAGACCTTACTATGGTGGAGCAGTGTCCAGTAGCAGGGGCACGGCTGGTATGGGCATGAATGATGGTGCTGTTTCTCATGATCCCAACACATCTGGACCCTCCTGCCAGTTCCCGCTGATGCTTGCACAGGTGGCAGAAAGTTCCCCTAGTAGTGGCTGTGCTCCAACCTGCAATTTGTCTGTCTCAAGATTCAAGTGCCAGGAGGCGAGGGAAGCCTCAGTCTTAAGCTCTTATGCAGGTGCAGCAGTCAGCTACCTCCCCTACACCTGTTGCTGAAGTGGCACTTCGATGAAACATAAAATTAGATTTAAGAAGACATATGTTACACACTGCCACCAAGGGGAAGCAGGCATGGAAGCAAACATACTTCATGGTTTGACATTAAACATCTGGTTGCACTGAAGCTGTGTGCAACCAGTCTTGTTGCAAAGGTTTGCGATCACGTTTTACTAGGTGGCATAAATATGATATTTGTGAGCTGTTTGAAAGATTTAAACTACTGTAGCTGAAGGCGTAATTGTTGAGGGGATGGGAAGATATCGACAAGATTGTTAATGTAGTGGCCACATTTTCAAATTAAGAAAAAGTTCCTGCATTAGAGCTGGTCAAATAGCTCTCAGAGATTGGGGAACAAGGAAATGGCAGAGCAATTAAACAAATACTTTGGTTCTGTCTTCATGGAAGAGGACACAAATAACTTCCCAGAAATGCTAGGGAACCAAGGGTCTAGTGAGAGGAAGATTTAAAGGAAATTAGTATTAGTAAAAAAACAGTGCTGGAGAAATTAATGGGTTTGAAAGCCGATAAATTCCCAGGGCCTGATAATCTGCATCCCAGAGTACTAAAAGAGGTAGCCATGGAAATAGTTGATACATTGGTTGTCATCTTCCAAAATTCTATAGATTATGGAACAGTTCCTGCAGATTGGAGGGTGGCAAATGTAACCCCACTATTTAAAAAAGGAGGGGGAGAGAAAACAGGGCATTACAGACCGGTTAGCCTAACATCAGTAGTAGGGAAAATGCTAGAGTCTATTATAAAGGATGTGATAACAGGACACTTAGAAAATATCAATGGGATTAGACAAAGTCAACATGGATTTATGAAAAGGAAATCGTGTTTGACAAATCTACTGGAGTTTTTGAGGATGTAACTGGTAGAATAGATAAGGGAGAACCAGTGGATGTGGTGTATTTGGATTTTCAGAAGGCCTTTGACAAAGTCCCACATAAGAAGTTAGTGTGCAAAATTAAAGCACATGGGATTGGGGGTAATATACTGGCATGGATTGAAAATTGGTTAACAGACAGGAAACCGAGAGTAGGAATAAATGGGTCTTTTTCGGGGTGGCAGGCGGTGACTAGTTGGGTACCGTAGCGATCAGTGCTTGGGCCCCAGCTATTCACAATATATATCAATGATTTGGATGAGGGAGCCAAATGTAATATTTCCAAGTTTTCTGACGACACAAAACTAGGTGGGATTGTGAGTTGTGAGGAGGATGCAAAGAGGCTTCAAGGCAATTTAGACAAGTTGAGTGAGTAGGCAAATACATGGCAGATGCAGTATAACGTGGATAAATGTGACGTTAGCCACTTCATTAGCAAAAACAGAAAGGCAGAGTATTATTTAAATAGTGATAGATTGGGAAATGTTGATGTACAAAGGGACCTGGGTATCCTTGTATACCAGTCACTGAAAGCAAGCATGCAGGTGCAGCAAGCAGTTAGGAAGGCAAATGGTATGTTGGCCTTCATTGCAAGAGGATTTGAGTACAGGAGCAAGGATGTCTTACTACAGTTATACAGGGCCTTGGTGAGACCACACTTGGAGTACTGTGTGCAGTTTTGGTCTCCTTACCTAAGAAAGGATATACTTGCCATAGAGGGAGTGCAGCGAAGGTTCACCAGACTAATTCCTGGGATGGCAGGACTGTCATATGAGGAGAGATTGGGTCGAATAGTCCTGTATTCACTAGAGTTTAGAAGAATGAGAGGGGATCTCATTGAAACGTATACAATTCTGACCTGGCTAGAACGAGGGGTCACTGTCTCAGGAGACAGGGTAGGACATTTAGGACTGCGATGAGGAGAAGTTTCTTCACTCAGAGAGTGGTGAACCTGTGGAATTCTCTACCACAGAAGGCTGTGGAGGCCAATTCACTGAATATATTTAAGAAGGAGATAGATAGATTTCTAGACACAAAAGGCATCAAGGGGTATGGGGAGAGAGTGAGAATATAGTATTGAGGTAGAGGATCAGCCATGATCATATTGAATGGCGGAGCAGGCTCAAAGAGCCGAATGGCCTACTCCAGCTCCTATTTTCTATGTTCTATGTTTGCTCTGCAGCCTCTTCAGGCTCTTTCTGCTCCTCTTCCTGGTCCCCATGATTTGCCTGGTGCATGATGAAGCCTCTTTGCATGGCAGAGTTGTGCAGCAATCCTGAATCCTATGCAGGCTGTATTGCAGAGCACCCCAGATCTATCCAGGCACCTGAAGCACTGCTTCAATATATGCCCATGGTGCACTCAATGATTACTGCAGTGGACACCAGCACTTCATTATACCTGTATTCAGTGGTTCTCCTGGTATATATGTGCCAGAACCCCAGAGGAAAAGCTTGATTAACCAGGAGGAATTCTGAGACTAGGACCCGATAAGTACAATCTATTGTTCTCTTCACCTTTATACCTAAAAGTTGGGCATGATGGATTAGAAAATATAACCCAGATGTTTTAGAAGATGAGAGAACAGCAAAGACATTTGGGAACAAAAAATACTTGACAAAATATATGTCATCTATAGAACTAGGATAATAAGCATCATGTTTTGAGGCTTTAACATTGATTTGGGCTCAGATAATGTAAACTGGTTGAACTGTACTCAACATGTTACAGCCTTGTAACACATTCCTAATTTTTTCTGATTTAAAAATGTTTGAATGTGATCGTCACAACAATGATTTTTAGTGACAAAGTGAAAAATAGCATTGAAAGCTCAGCTAAAGGTATTCACCTCCTGTGTCGCAGTTTACTGGCCTCAAAATAAAAACAGAAAACAAAGGAAGAAGTCTTTTGGGGATAGATTAGTAATTCTAATGAACTCCTTGCAAAGGGTCCAGGTTCAAATGCCAATCTCATTGAGCAAATTTAGCCAATTCTCAGGCAAATCAAGAGTAAAAGATGTCAAAATGAATGTTATCTCTATTAGAGCCCCTCCTGTCAGACAATAATGGATTAGCCATGGTGAATACTTTGGTGCAGAGTGCACGGTCCTAAGAACATAAGGTATAGGAACAGGAATAGGTCATATGGCCCCTTGAGCCTACTCCGCCATTCAATAAGATCATGGATGAACTTCTTCATCAACTCCACTTTCCCGCCCTATCCCCATATCCCTTGATTCCCTTAGTGACCAAAAATCTATTGTTCTCAGTCTTCAATATACTCATTGATTGAGCATTCACCATGTAAATGAGGAATATAGGGGAAAGTGGAAGCAGTAGGAACCTAAAAAGGATGAGGCATACGTATATTTTCAAACATATCCTTTTTATTGTAAAATATTGGCCAGAATTTTCTGGGGTCCATGCGGGCACGATCAGAGGCGGGTCAGGTGGGAAAGTTGAAATTTCTTGGAGCAGGTCGGGAACCCGCCGTCAGCCCACTCCCGCACGCCTTTCCCTCAGGCACATCTGTCAGCACGGCAGCAACCTGTCCAGCAGAGGTGGACGACCCAATTTAAAGGATTATTAGCTTATTGTCAGACCCTTAGGAGTCTTTTCAACTTTACCTTTCCAATTTCACTGGATGCCCACGGGACACACGCTGCTCGGGAACCACGTCTGTCAACCTGAGGCGGGAGGTCAGTGGCCATTGATCCAGCTGATTAGTTGACAGCATCAAATGTAGTATAAAAGCTCCCACCTGACAGCTAATCACTTTCCTCAGGCAGAAACTGTTGCTCACTGCATTCCCAGCACAGATTGAGCTTTCTGCAGGCTGCAAGTCTTTCCAGCAAAGCCTCCCTCCAGTGTCACCTCATTGGAAGAACTCTCTCACCATTGACAGATTGCTTCTGTCATCTCTACTTGACCTGCCATCTATTCCATCAGCATGGTTGCCATTTATACTGTCTCACCTTGGTCTCAGAATCGGACCATGATGAGCCCCAACACCAGGCACACCAGCAGCACCAACAACAAAACAACCAACCTCCTCCTGAACCACCTGATGCTTCACAGGACAGAAGGCATCAGTGGAGGGTCTGCACCACGTCAGAGGTGATACCCCCAACATGGTATACAGGCAGAGGATGAGTTTCCTCAACATGACTGAGCAAGAGTGCCAAAGGAGGTCAGGCTATCACGCCAGGTTGTCGCAGACATTTGCACATTGCTGGAGCAAGGCCTGCAGCCCAGAGGAGCGGGTGGACACCCCTTACCAGTGGCTGTCAAAGTCACCAGCACACTCAACTTCTTCGCCTCAGGCTCCTTCCAAGGATCTGCAGCAGACACTTCTGACATCTCACAGTCGGCTACCCACAGATGCATCACATAGGTCACCGATGCCATGTTTGACAAGTCAGCCAGTTATATCAACTTTTCCACTGATGAAGCCAGTGTTACTGAGCGGGCGCTCGGCTTCGCCACTCTGGCTGGCTTCCCACGGGTGCAGGGCGTCATCGACTGCACACATGTGGCCATCAGGGCACCCCATCATCACCCAGGAGTCTTTGTCAACCGCAAGGGCTTCCACTCCCTCAATGTGCAGCTGGTCTGCAACCATAGGAAGATCATCATGCATGTGTGTGCCAAATTTCCCTGGCAGCTGCCTTGACTCTTTCATCCTTCGCCAGTCTACCCTCCCTCAGCTCTTCGCAGCTCCAAACAGACTTTCTGGCTGGCTGCTTGGAGACAAGGGTTGTTCACTGAAGGCATGGCTCATGACACCCTTGAGGAGGCCAAGTACTGAGGCCGAGAAGAGATATAATGAAATCCACATTTCCACCAGATGTGTCATAGAGCAGACAATAGGCATGCTCAAAATGCATTTCGGATGCCTTGACAGATCTGGAAGAGCCTTTCAGTATGCACCAGCCATGGTCTCCAAAATCGTCGAGATCTGCTGTGCCCTGCACAACATTGCACAGCAGCGAAGATTAACGTTGCATGAGGAGCAAGGCACTGAGCGCACAGCCTCTTCAGAGGAGCAGGAGGAAGAGAGGGAGCATCAGCTGGAAGGCTAGGAGGAGCAGGAGCTGGAGGAACCTGCAGTGCAGATGGCACCAGCACTTTAGCACATTGCTGCCCTGGAGGCCTAGGATAGCCTCATCATGGCCAGATTTACTTAACTTTACACAGTATACCCATATGGCTGCCACATGCTTCGCCAGGTTGGCAACACCCCACAGCCACACCATAAAGCATTCCTACAATGACCAATCCATTCCTTTCACAGTCACTGCCATTGTTGGAGGTAACATTATGTCTGACCTTTCACTCCAACTAACTAAGCCACTTCCAAAGGTGCACACAAATTTGTCCAAGACTGCAGAGTTTTGAAAATAAAGAAATAATGATTCACATGACATTAAATGAAACTTCACATTAACATTGAATAAAACACCCAAGTGGCTACCCTTGTGAATCTACTTGTGTGGCATCTTTCTCTTCTGTGTGCTTCTACGTGGTGCTACCCCTATGGCTTCAGCAGAGGTAGAGGCAGCCTGCTCACTTTCCTGCTGCGACTGCTTAGACACTTTTGGCGGTTGTTCTCTGGGTTTTGGAGCCTGTGAGGGCCCCGCCAAACTCTGCTCCTCCTGCGACTGTGCAGGGGCAGACTCGGCCATCGCTGTCCGGGGAAGCATCTGGGGCTCTGAGTGAGGGGGTGGCAAAGGGGAGAAGTATGAGCGCTTTGAGAGGAGCCCCCACTTCCATGTCCCTTCTCACCATCATCCGTCTCATGGGCCACCCGTACTTCGCTGCTAGCAAGGAGCTGGAGAGCACCTTGCTGCACATCAGTGGGGCCATGAGGACCCACGTCTACACTGACATCCCTCCTAGAGAGGAGGTCTATGAGCCTCTGCCATCTATTCTCCATAGATAGCCATCTATGCTCCATAGAGACCATGGGGTAAAAATTCAGTTGGTTGCGCCTCCCGTTAGCGCCTTAAGAGGGCGCTAATGGGGCGCAAAGCCGCTAACGCCCAGGCGCAGCGATGTTTGCGCCGCTCGGGAACTTAACTAGAGATTGTGCGGCGGCGCTAAAACTTACCGCTGCGACCACCTGCGCGCGCAGATTGTGAAGTCATTCCATGGTGCAACGCCCTTGTGGCGCCCCGGAGCGGAAATTGAGTGGCGCCCCCTGCCTTACCGCCTGGCGCTTCCAACGACCGGAAGACTGGAACGCTATCAATCGCTGTGGGGCTGGGGGGGGCGCTATTTAAAGGGGGCCTCTTCCTGTCTTTTTCTGTGGTCGACATTTTTGCACCACTCGTTCTGAGAGAGAGAGAGAGATTCGGAGAGAGAGAAAGAGAGACATTTACATTGACTCAACGCTTTGTGAGGTAGTTTTGCCTCTTGATCCTAACTTCGCTGCTACTTTAGTTGCTGTCCTTCATTACTTTGCTTGCAAAGAGAATATGGGGGCTGCACTGATTGGGGGCGTCGTCCTGCTCCAGCTGAATCGGAGGATACAGAGACGCAGAGAGAGAGTGGCAATGATGGCCAGACGGAGGAGGGCCATCAGGCGTATGTACAGGAGAGCTTACCCTCCCAGGGTATATCGTGAACAGCTCTCCTACATCCATATGTCCGAGGAGCTGTGTTTGCGAAGGCTGCGATTCAGCAAGGAGGTGGTCACTGAGCTCTGCCACCTGCTGCAGCCAGATCTGCAGCCTCAACTGAGGTCCAGGACGTCTCTGTCGGTGGCAGTGAAGGTCACAGTGGCTTTGAACTTTTACGCTACTGGCTCATTTCAAGCTGCTGCTGGGGACCTCGCCAATATCTCCCAGTTCGCGGTGCATTGCTGCATCCGGCAGGTCACAAATGCCCTCTTTAAAAGGAGACGAGAGTTCATCTCTTTCCCCATGACCCCAGACAAGCAGCGTGACCGCGCTCTGGGCTTTGTGAGGGTAGCGGGCTTCCCCATGGTGCAGGGCGCCATTGACTGCACGCATGTGGCTTTGCGTGCGCCGCATGAGAATGCCGAGGAATTCAGGAACAGAAAGGGGTTCCATTCCTTGAATGTCCAGTTGGTCTGTGACCACAGACAGCTGATACTCGCTGTCAATGCCCAGTATCCTGGCAGCTGCCACGATGCTTTCATCCTGCGCCAGACTACTGTGGCAGAACTTTTCGAGGCACCGCATCAGCCAGTTGGTTGGCTTCTCGGGGACAAGGGGTATGCATTGAGCACCTGGCTGATGACACCGCTCCGTACGCCCAACACCCCTGCTGAGCTGCGGTACAATGAGAGCCATCAAGCTACCAGGAACGTAATTGAGCGCACAATCGGCGTGCTGAAGCAACGGTTCCGCTGTCTGGACCATTCTGGAGGAGCCCTGCAGTACTCGCCTGAGCGAGTATCGAACTTCGTAGTCGTGTGCTGCATGTTGCATAACATGGCAATCCTCAGGACCCAGCCAATGCCACCAGGCCTTGGAGCACCACCAGAGGAGGAGGAGGAAGAGGAGGAAGAGGACGAGGACGATGATCATCAGCAGCACCAAGGCGGGAGGGCGGCCCACAATGGTCAAACTGCAAGGGCCGTCCGTCAACGGCTAATAGCAAGCCGCTTCTAGGGCCCCTGCCATTGCTAACAACATTAATGAACCCAGCACGCAACCCCTAAGCCGGCCAAGGCACCAATAATTCCAACCACCAACCATGTATATTTTGAATACAGAAACTTATTTATTTTACAAACTCTGTGTGTGTCAATTCCTCATGACAAACTCATAGAAATAAACACAAAAAAACAGTCAATAACATAACTGGTTCTCACAACCTGGAGATAATGTCCAAAACACTAAACAAAAGTTGGACCATGAACCTCGACCTTTAATAAAAAAATGACCAGCATTTTGTCACACCTCCTACTTTTTGCCCTTCGAGGGTGATCTCCTTCCCTTGCGCACTTCCCCCCTTCTAACCCTACTGCTCCTCCGTAATGGGACCTCAGTGGCTGCAGCAAGGCTGGTGGAAGGCTGCTGCTCGTCAGACCCTGACACTGCAGATGCCCCTGAAGGACGGCCTCGACCAGTTCTGGGCCTGGAGGGCCCGGCTGCAGACTGCACCAACTCTGCATGGGCGGCAGCAGTCTGTCCTACAGGCGGTGGCAAGTGCAGTGGAGAAGTGACAGTGTTGGCAGCAGGAATGCTGTCATCGTGAGAGAGGACAGCAACTCCCTGCTCGCCTGACATACTGGCACTCCCACGGGGCAGCACTTCAGCATCCGGAGCAATCTGCCGGAGAACAGATTGCTGGCCTGCTGCGGCGCGGTGACAGCCCCGGGGACATGTGCACGAACCATCGAGGTTGGCAGCAGTCTGTGCTCGCGTGGCCTCAATCTGAGTCTGTATGAGAGCAGTCAGAGATGGGATCACGGCAGCCAGTGACTGAATTGCAGCACTAAGCGTTAGTGTGGCATCCGCCTGTGCTACAGCGAAGTGCTCCACACTCCTTGCCAGTGACTCAATGCATTCGGGCACCCTTCCCACTGCACCCATGAGCTCAGTGTGCATGCCCACCGCCTGGGTGTTCATTTCTGCGATCAGCCGCTCCTCCTCTGCGTCATTGCAGTAGGAGTGTCTGGCATACTCTCCCTCTGGGGAGAAGGCCCCCGTTCTTCCCTACCCCCCCCCATGGCGTTGCTGCAGCCCCCTGGGTCCTGGAGCTTCACCCTCATCAGACCCTTCCCCCCTGCTCCCCTCCAGGGAAGGCGTGTTCCCAGTGTGGGCATGGGCTTCCTCGGGAGAGGGTGGCACTGATGCTCCGGCTTCCTCTTCCTCCTCAGCTGCAGCATCACTCCCAGTGGCAGCTTCAGGGCCCGTCTCCTCAGCTGGTGAATCACCATCTGAAAGCAGGGAGGTACAAGAGTGGCTTTAGCGTGAGGACAGGGTGGCAGTAAGGGAGGAATAAGTGCAGCGAGTTAGCAAGTTGGATTGAAAGTGTCAAAGGCTGGTGTTGTGAGGGACAACTGGAAGGACAGAGGACAAAAAGGTGATGACCTTACCATTGCTGTCCAGAACGGGGTCGGCGTCTCCAGTGGTGACGGGACCGATCACCCGGCTTGCCACAATCCTGTGGACGCGCTCCTCAAGATCGCTGAGGGGTTGCAGCTGAGGCCGCCCTCCACCTGTCTGTTGCTGCTGTCTCCGATTATGCGCCAGCTTGGCCTGTAAGAAAAAGGACAGCATCTGAGTAAATATACAGCCATAGTCTTGCCTGATGTGCCTCCCATAGGTGAATAGCCCTTACTGTATACAGCCATGGTCTTGCCTGATGTGCCTCCCATAGGTGAATAGCCCTTACTGTATGCAAAGTGTGGAATGTGTGTGTGTGTTTGATGAAAGGGCCATAGGTGTTGGATGAGTGTTGTGCATTGGGGTTTTAAGACCCTCTGGCCATAGAGTGAGGTTGAGATGGAGGGATGGAGAGGTATTGAGAAAAAGCCACTCACCCTGACGACCCGAGTGAGGTCGTTGAACTTTTTGCGGCATTGAGTATGGGTCCTGGGCACCATGCTCCTGGAGGAGACGCTCTGAGCCACCTCCCTCCACACTCTTCTGAACTCGCGTGGCAAAGGCCTCCTGCCACTCTCAGGGAAGAGCATACATCTTCTGCGCTCCACCGCGCCAACCAGAGCATCCAAGGCCCGCTCGGTGAAGCGATGAGCGCGTTCTCTCACCCTCTCCATGCTTGGCAGCAAAATGGATTCACAGGTCTCTCCAGGCCGAGATTCAAGGCTGCAATGAGCAGGGTGTGGCTGGGGAGCAAGTTGGCCACCCCCGCTTTAAGAAGTGGCCGGCGCCAGTGTGTCTGTGTTCCCTCGCTAACTGGCAGCAGCTGCGCTGCACTCGCGCGCTGAGTTAGCGCCTCACTCCTTGGCCTTTGCGCCTTAAGACAGGTGTGCAGCGCCTGATTTAGCGCTCCACTCACCTCCCGGGGCGGTAAAAGTGAAGTTTCCAGTCAGTGCCGATAATTAGCGCAGGTGCTAATATTTGCGTCCAGACGATATTTGCGCCCCAAATGGGGCGCGACCTAATTTTTACCCCCATGTGCTCCTGTGAGTGGCGCATTAGCTGCTCCATGTAGGTGACCATCCTATCCATGGAAGCGTCTACAGTCGCCATCGCCTGCGACACGGTTGTGCTCATGTTGGAGATGGACTCCTTCATTCGCTGAACATTTGCGGACATCGCGGTCGCAAAACCTGTCAGAGCCTCCTGCACTTGTTCCTGCAGCTCCAGGATCACTCTCTTTCTGGATGGCCCCCGAGGCTCAGCGTCTGCATGCAGCTGAGCAGAGCTAGGAGCGTCCTGCGCCCTCCGGCGAGGAGTCACCACTGCTGTCCCTGTCTCCACCATCTGCTCTTGCTTTGTTGTGATTTGTGAGACATCAGGTGACAACACTACTCTATCCCGCGAAGGACCCACAAGGTGTGCGTCTCTGCGCTGATGCTGGGTGCGCTTCTGTCTGGTGACGGTGCGCCCTCAGATGCTGGAGGCTCCTCTGAGGAGTCATCTTCCTCTTGCTCTTGGACAGTAGGGGAGGCCTCTTGATGAACCTGTGGCAGAGTAAAGAGATGACTTAGATATGTCATATCAAGAATGGGTACAGATACCATTATGCACATGATGACCATTCAATGGATGCTGACATCAGTCCCCATATGAATCACTGATGTAGGTATTGCTTCAGTTGTACAAGGTATTGGTGAGACCGCACCTGGAATACTGCATACAGTTTCGGTGTCCATACTTAAGAAAAGACATACTTGCTCTCGAGTCAGTACAAAGAAGGTTCACTCGGTTAATCCCGGGGATGAGGGGATGGACATATGAGGAGAGGTTGGGTAGATTGGGACTCTACTCATTGGAGTTCAGAAGAATGAGAGGCGATCTTATTGAAACATATAGGATTGTGAAGGGGTTGGATCGGGTGGATGCGGGGAGGATGTTCCCGATGATGGGTGAAACTAGAACTAGGGGGCATAGTCTTAGAATAAGGGGCTGCTCTTTCGAAACTGAGATGAGAAGGAACTACTTCACTCAGAGGGTGGTAGGTCCATGGAATATGCTGTCCCAAAAAGCTGTAGAAGCTACATCATTACATAAATTTAAAACAGAAATAGACAGTTTCCTAGAAGTAAAGGGAATTAAGGGTTATGGGGAGCAGGCAGGAATTTGGACATGTGTCTAGGTTCGGATCGGTCATGGCCCTGTGGGTAGCGTAGCCGGGCCCAGGGGCCGTGTAGCCTGATCCTGCTCCTATTTCATGTGTCCAATTCTGTTAGGTTCAGGAGATGGTTCTGTGATAGTAGATTGGCGGTTAGGATCAGATCAGCCATGATCTTATTGAATGGCGGAGCAGGCTCGAGGGGCCAATTGGCCTACTCCTGCTCCTATTTCTTATGTTCTTATGTTCTTATGTATGCCATGTAGCTGTATGAAATGTAATTCTGTCACCAGGTTGCTGAGATGTTCTCCTCTCTCCATCTCCCACCTCCAGGTGCTCAGCGACTCCCAACAGCTCTAATGCAGCCTCCTCTGCTGTTGTGAGGGTAGCCATTGATGGTGCTCCACCGCCAGTTCTCTCCCTCTCCCTCTTATTGTGGGCTCACTTTTCCTGCAAGGAAAAAAATAAGAGAAGGTTGAGTGAGAGTGATGGAATGAGTGTAAGGAATGGATGGGTTACATCTGTAGAGGGTGACCATGATGGAGTGGGGTGGCAATTCCAAGTGGCCTCCTTGTGTGTTGTTAGTATGCGATTGTACTAGGATGAGGGTGAGTGTGAGGGATGGCGAGTAAGATGGGGATGTGATAATGTAGATAGAAAGAGAGGAATGGGTGGAGATACAAGGTATGTTCGTGTGATTAAGGATATGCAGGAGTAGGGTAGGGAAGGCAGACTGATGGGGATGTGATGAGAGGCACAGCAGGATGAAGGTGAGTGTGGCTTTGTACTCACCTTTCCTGATCTCACAAGATTGTTGAACCATTTGCGGCACTGCACCCTGGTCCTCCTCACAATGCCCTGCTGTTCACCTCCTCGGCTATCTGGAGCCAGGCTCCTTTGCTTTGCTGAGGAGGTCGATTCCGCCCATCAGGAGGGAAGATGATCTCCCTGCGTGCTCTGACTCCCTCCACAAGCATGTGGAGGGAGTCATCGGAGAACCTGGGTGCAGCCCTCTGCCTCTATGCAGTCATCTTTGCTGGTCTGGCCAGCAGTGGAATTGTGCAGTGCAGAGACTGCACACTCCTAGATGAACCTTCAAATGCAATGTGGCCATGGCTCCTTTAAATATCCCGGTTGAAAACGCGTCATCAATAACGTCACCTGACCCACACCATTTAATTGGGCTGGGTAACACGCAGGGTGGGGCTAATATAGGCTCTGTTGATGTAAAGTCGTTTTGTGGAGCAGGATGGAACCAACAACGGGCTCGCGATCGCCATGGCGACCGGCCGCACCGGACCTGCCCAGGTAGGGAAAATTCCAGTCGTTGATTTTGTTTTATTGCACTCATGAAGATGTCTGCATCACTTAGCTGTTTCCAGCACCATTTGTGATTTGCACAATCTTTTTGATCTTGAGTCATTTCCACTTCGGGTTAACTCACAGGTTAAAGATTTATAGCCAAAACATACGGCAGCCTACCCTAGGAGTAGCCTCAGAAAATTAATTGGAATTCTACTTATTGGCGTGGGAAAATAAATGATTTGTGAAGTGGGATTTATGAAGTATTCATGAGGTTTACAGGGCAGCAAAACAACAGCAGAATCAACAAACTATGTATGCAGGATTATGATATCATCTTCTGATCCGGTTTCTCTAACAATACTTTCTATTTGTATAAAGGTGTAAAATTTTAATGGGCAGTTTCTGTAGTTAAATACCCACCATTTTCTTAAAGTATGGTTGCTGCAAAATTAGGAGGTTTTCAGTGCTGAGATAAAATAATTTAAAATGTTGAAAAATAATTCACATCTGTGCTAGCCTTTAGATAGAAGGTATCCTGCATCCCTTTCTAGATATGCCATTGAGCAGCTAAAGTAGCACAGGCCTTTGAGGATTTGTCATCCGTTTCCAATACTCTTATCAGATGTATATCTTACTGCACTGTCAGCAGCATTAGATTAGGCTTTCTTCCTAGTCTTCATCTTGTTCTGTAAAGAGGAGCTTATTGATTTCCATTATGCTATAATTAAATAATTTGAATCATAATATAATCAGTTTGAGGTGAACAAAAAACATTTCATGTTTACATGATTTAGTACCAGCTCCACTTCTCTCAAAATGTATCAGATTATACGAATTTTAAATTATGATATGTCAGGTAGGCAATAACTTGACTAAACATACCATCTGGAGGGTACAAAGTGAAATTCAATTTAAAATCAGTGTAGGTATATATATGCAATGGTACTGATGCCAACACAGAGGGCAGTCTGTAGCTTCAGTGTCATGTGATGATTGGATGCATTTTTCTGGCATGCTTTCTAGCTAATTCCATTTGAATTACTTTAGGAATCATTGGATATAATTTTTGCACTCCACCCTCATTATATCATTCATTAGAGGAAAAATATGCTCCTAAATGGCATAAGGACTCTTCGGAGCCCATGAAAAATATATTCCCTTACCTCTAAAAACCATTGATAACCAGTGTAGTCACTGAGTTGTCTATTGTGGTATTGGATATTAGGTTACAGCTTGGCTCAGTGGTAGCACTCACCTGTGAGTCAGAAGGTTTGGGTTCAAGCCCCACTCCAGGATGTGAGCATATGATCTAGGCTGACGCTCAAAAGCGGTACTGAGGGAGTGCTAAAGGTATTTTGGATTAACTCTTCTCATTTAGGGCATTGCAGTAGAAGTTTGGGAGCGAATTATTGACAACAACATGCTAAGTACGAAGGTTATTTGGACACCGTTTTTATACAGTTTGGTAAAACTCCAGTCTTTGTGGAAAGTGATGAATGAGTCAGGTTGCCTGAAGTAATGTTTTAATCTTTATAAGCAAGTGAGGCAAAGATAAATGAGAGAGAAACAGACAGACACTAAACCTTAGAGATGAAGCCATAAACAGAAATTGGGCAGGATCAGACTCAGGATGACATTGATAAGAGTACAGAGAAGTTCATTGCACATGGTGGATTCAGGAGTATGTTAATTGGATGCAGGGACAGGAGGCCTTAAAGAAATAGTACATCATTGTATAAATAACTGTTGTGTATTTTAATTGTTTCATTGTTTCCATGCTTTTCTTACTCTGTAGTCACTTTTACAAGGTTTCAGGAAAACAGAAAGAATATATAGAAATTCGATGTATAGTATGGTGGAAAAGTATGGCTACAACCTAGGAGCACTGCAATAGTATAGGGCTGAAAGCAGTGTTCTGCTGAAAAATTACTGTTGGCATTGCTGGCGCTACATTTGCCTGGGATTTGCCTGTTCCAACCCCTCTATCTGCACATTGAAATCCTATATCACTGCACATGGAAAAAGTGAGATACAGAGCTAATTTATTACCAGCACTATAGCATCTCGGGTAAGATATTTTATTAAAGAAAGTGCATGACAAAATGATAAAGATTTCAACATACTCCTACAGAGATATATGCTTATTAACTTCTATTGCACCACATTGTGCACAGCAGTGAAATAAAGGACCATTTTATGTATTTCTGTTCAGCTTTAATGCTGTCCCTCATAAATACATGGAATATGTTATCTAACTACAGACTGTCATTTTACTTACCTTGTTAAGGTACTATGGAACTAAAGAATAATTACATTTTCAACCCACCTACATGTTTTTTGTAATATATTAACAGAAGATTTCTGTGGGTACAAATAAGACTGTCATTAAGGCAAGATAAAGAATTGCCCTTGTATTTTAACATGCCATTGGGAAGTTCGCTGCTACATTTCTTGCTTTCAAATAAGACTATTTCAGAATAAGAAACTAAAATCTGTCTCATGTATTTTGATTCTTCCTCGCCACTCACGTTTCATTCCCAGTTTGCTGTTGAGCACAATTGATTTGCATGTAATTGCCAGGAGGAGTAAGAATTCAATTTGCTTCAGAACTTGGCTTTGGGGATAAGATTTTGCTCATTTAACTGCTTTCGCACTATCCTGTAGAATGACAGGGAAGCATGCAGTGGGATAATGAAAATAAGATTTTTTTTTAAAGGGGCAGTCATTCTGAAGTGGGCAAAATTCGGGTATCTACATTTTAACATTCAAATTGCTCAATTCAGACACTGTTGTATGAATTTGGTTTGGATCTCACTTATAATAGTCATTCATTTAATGCTTCAATCAGCAATTACTTTATTTTGCAGGGTGCACAGTGTGGTGATGCTTTTAAAGTGCGTAACCTGTCTTGTATCGTTCATGATGGGACACTCTCTGATTCAGCAAAGGTGGTGGAGAATGGGATGTGTGGCAATAGACCAGTTGGAATAAACGATATTGAGTTGGGACTAAAAGTCCCTTGTTCAGTGCCTTGTCCAGGTAAAGTGTCAAATAACTATCTTATATAGATATAAATTGATAGACCAATACATCCTGCTTTGGATTTGGTTTGTGATAATCATATTGACAATTTATTGACTTAAAGTATGAAAAACATCACAGATTAATATACAAGTCCTTCAAAATATTATTACAATGCTTTTGGTTCTATTTTTGACAATTCTAATGTTTTGTAAAGGGTAAGATCATTGTAGTTTCATCACATTAGTATTAATATATGCAATTAGTTATGTAATTATCATATTCACATCAATGTTATTGTGTAATTCTGACTTAGTAAGCTACTGTGATCACTGAGATCTTTCTTTAATATTGTTACTTACTAATTCTGATATTATTTTGTTAACAGAACAACAACTTGCATTTATATAGCATCTTTAATGTAGACAAGCATCCCAAGGTGCTTCTGAGGTGTAATCAAAAAAATAGATGCCAAACTAATGCTGATACTGCTGGCACTGTACTAGAAATGTATAATTGTACAAAATAGGATATACCATCTTAGTGAATCCATCTGGAAAGCTTCCAATGTGGTTAAAACCGTAAGATTATGAATATTAAAACAAAAGCAAATTACTGCAGATGCTGGAAATCTGAAATATAAACAGCAAATGCTGTAAACACTCAGCAGGTCAGGCAGCATCAGTGGAGAGAGAAAAAGAGTTAACGTTTCAAGTCGATGACCTTTCATCAGAATTTATTAAAATTCACTGACTAATGATTTGAGACAGTGTGCACTTCGCTGATTAGCTTCTGTAAATGTGCAGTTATAGCTGATGCTTTCACCAATGTGATACAAAGTAGTGTGACAAACTACAAAATGCCAGCCATATTTTTCTAATCCTTTGACCCTGTTCATATTTGTATGAACCTTGTAATTAGTCAATCACCATTAAAGTTCTATGGGTGACTGACTGCTAACGTTTTGACTAACTTTAGAAGCGCTAGCAAAGATTTACCAAAAGTTTTCTTACACAAAAACAATTTTCAAGAGATAGGAAATCCCTTTTTGGCAGCGCTGCCACCAACTGTAGAATGGGATTTTTCGATGAAATCTAGGGTCACATAGAGGCCCTTCAAGGGAGGTTCAAAAGGTTAAACGTGGGCAGTTTAGGATTTGGAAAGTACCATATAATCAGGTTCCTTATCAGTTAAAAACACTTACAGTTTGTCACTTGTCAGATGTTGCTTATCATTTCTACAATTCACAGCAGAATTCCCCTACCACAGAATTCATTCTGTTTTTGTTCATATTTCTTTATAAGGGAACTTACACAGAATCTTTGTTTTTGAAACAAAACAAAAACCCGTAACAGTTGGGGCTAGATGTTGCTGTTATGCTCTTACTTGATTTTTTTCTGCTGAACCTTTCTCACTAATGTTAAATGGTAGCATAAAAATGGAGGCATAGAGTAATTGGATGTCGATTCCCTAACTGGGGTAGATGTTCGTCTTCAACCCTGGCCATAATCTGGTGGAGCGAATCACCCACCCTTACTAGAACCGGCCTGATTTTCATTCCATTGATTTTAATGGAATGAAAAGCAGGTGGAATCTGCAATGGCTGGTCTGCCAGGCATCCTGGGGGTGGAGACAAAAACCTACCCCACTGTCCCCAAGGTTCCATCTTTGAAAAGCCAGTTGGACCTGAGCCAATCAAAAGTTGATCTCACTTGTATGTAAGTAAATTTTTTAATTAAAATTATTTGTAATTAATAGGACCATCTTCTCCTGCACATAACCAGATGTGGGATAGGAATGTTATGCTACATTTAACTGCAGCGACCAATCTGAGATCAATGGTTGCAGAATGGGTTCCAGCCAGACAGTACCCTATTCATACTGGTTGGCTGAAGCTGCTGTTCTGGCCAGCAGAGTGTTCTACACGTATGATTACATCAGGTGCAGAGCTCATCTCCCCAGGGTTTAAAATTTAAGGGGCTGATTTTGCTTGCCTGCCCCCCCCACCGCCTCTGCCTACCTGAGCACAAAGTGAGCATAATACCCCTGAAGTGTGCCATACCCAGATGCAGATTAACTCACTCATATTTCCTGGTTGGGCTCATTAGCATGGACTCAGATGCTTGTGGCAGCCTGCCATTGGGCGCACTCTCACTTTGCAGAGGAACTCTGTGTGTACTGCTGCAGGCCTTAAATGCTGCGGCAGTTTAAAGGCACTGAGGTCTGCTGAAGGTGTGTTGAAATTAGGTGCCTGCATTTCTGTATGTTTTCTTCTGTGGCTGACCTCTTCCTGATTTTGTTGTGGTCTTGGTTTGCTGTGGTTTTTTTTTTTTGCTGTTGTTGGCCTGCATTACTTCCTACTGTTTTGTTGTCTGGCTGGCTTTTAGGTGGCTGAACTACCTTGAAATGTTTGGAAGCACCAGCATGAGAACCAAGAATTTTCATGTTAAACTCGTTTGTAAATATTGCTACAGAACGTGGAGGACAGGAGGATATTCCGCTCCTGAGCCATGGCCATAATGTGGCTAAGGTTGTGGCAAGATGAGCATGACAGCAGGTGGCAGACCACATAAATGCCAATAGCACAGTGCAAAGCACATGGCTCCATTGCTGGAAGAAATCCAGTGGCCTCACCAAGATGGGAAAGATAGCCACGGGCAAGGTGACATATTCTCTGTGACCCACCTATTAGTCGCATTATCTGGTACCTCTGGCCCATATATTCTTTCATATTATCTTCGCCTTCCCATGTGTGAATGTAGCTGGATTGTAATACAGCATGCCCCCTGACCTGCCAGTGCACTGGGAGCACTACTTCACCTAGCCAATTGTATTTTTGACCATGTCCCTAGTGGATAAATGGGCCTCATTATATCTGAGCTTGGCTTCTGTTTATGGATGCTGCAGAGGTGCCCATGAGCCAAGGCAGCACAGGTATGTTTTATGTCCTAGGAGCCAGCCCTTCATATGTCTGTGAGTCATCACATTGGTTGAACGGAGAACTACTGGAAAAAATGAAGTCATCAACAATTCTATTTGGAAATTTGGTATTTCCTTTCAGCTGGAGAACAAAGGGCAACATGTGTGCCATCAATTACCCCCTTCACCTTGGGAAGTCCTGCATTCCATGGGGACATGATGTAATTGTTGGCTCTTTGGAACAAGGCATTAGTCACCTGTTTTATACTGGGATGCACTGTTGACTGACTGATGTGACTTCTATATTCCCCCTCCACCCCCACAATCCCCATGCAAAAAATAATTAAAATGGTGGTGATCTTGACTGGCACGGGAACCATGCCTACCTAGAGTGTAACTGAAGGTTCACCTGCAGCATGTTGCAGAGCTCTTGTACGACCTCCCTGTGGGATTGAAGCCTGCCAAAGTACTGCTCCTCTGTAAGTTCCAGAGACCTCCTGTGGAACCAGTAGATTTATTTGAGGGTAATGGAGGAAGGGGTAGATGATTTCCTTCTCCTGGGATCCCTCACTTGCCAGAAATCCAAAAGTGCCTCCTACGTCAGATTTAATGGCATCCCAAATGAAACCCCCTTTGTTCTAAAGGGCAGGGTACCTTCCAAACAATCCTCCGGTGACCCCTGAAGCTTGGCCACACAGAACTCCCCTAATGCAACAGCAATAAAGATAAATGCCAGTAAACCTTTGGCCCCCAAGTCAAAATCCCTTATTGTCTCCAATTTGCAGCCTGTTCCTTTAAGAGCTATTCACTGCGAAAATGCAGCATTCTTTCACGTTGTACCAAATTTATGTAGGCAATGCCTGACCCTGACCTGCAATCAGCAGAAACAGAGGAAATAATAGTCGCAGGCTTGTATGACTCCATTTAAATTTGATTATGATTTGCTTTGAATAAGAATGCCACTTCGAGTTGTAGTGAAGTGTGCCCATAGCTCGACAAAAGCAGATGTCTGCAGGCAGCGAAAACATGGCAGAGGCTTGGCATAAAAGCTCTCTGCCCATTCTATTTACTTTGTGCCCTCAGAATAGATGGACTTAGGGTCACAGCAAATGAAACTGAGTACCTAAGTGTTTCGAGAGTGCAGGCAATAGCATCTCAACTCTCAGAATATTTAAATTAATTCTAGGTAGGTTTAAAATGTTCAGGTTCAAAGATTTAAACTTTTATTTAAACTGGATCTGACACTCTATTGAAATTAGACTCCATGCTGTGTCAAACTGATAGGAGATTAACTTCTCCAGGGAGTGTCACACTGCTTCTCTCCAGATTCAGGTCAGGCCTCAACTCCAAATTTATACTGCAATGTTAGCAATGCTACAAAATGGAAATCAATTCATCGCAATACTATATTTGCCATGTAATTGCACCCTCGCTGTTTATTCAAACAATAATGGGGAGGTGGGTGGATTAGAAGGGGTGAAATGTAACAAAGAGACTTTCATGCTGATACCCAGCATCCACTTAACCACTTTCCACCATCTCATTCACCGGCAGCGGTTAAGTTTCTGGCCTAAATGTTAGTGAATAATCATTTGAAGCTTCTTTAAAATTTATATGCTGAATATTTAAGCTTGCATTGGTTGTCGTTGCTGGGGAACAGAACATTATTTCGAAGAAGAGCAGGGGAGTTATCCCTGGTGTCCTGGTTAATATTTATCCCTCAACCAACATGACTTAAAAAAAAAACCCAGATTATCTGGTCATTATCACGTTGCTGTTTGTGGGACCTTATATTGGCTGCCGCGTTTCCTGCATCACAACAATGACTGCACTTCAAAAGTACTTCATTGGCTGTAAAGCGCTTTGGGATGTCTTGAGGTCGTGAAAAGCGCTATATAAATGCAAGTCTTACTTTCTTCCTTTCTTTCTTGCTAAAATTTCTGCTTTGAAATTTCCCCCCATGTTAACTATTTTATATACAAAAGAGTCAATTAAGCCATAAACCTGGTGTTATGTGATTATATGTTTTTATCAGAGGATTTTTAGCATTTCATCAACCTTTCACAATATTTAGCAATTGGCTGATTTATTTCACTGAAAACAAGGAGCATGTAATTGCTATGTACAATTAATATTGATACAAATGCATGAATGGCTAATTTAATGCATGAGTGATTGTTATACACTTTGGATCTGGGCATGCTTGTGAAATATTTCAGTTGTAACCTCCAGGTGACTGTCACCTAACTGAGTGGTCGTCATGGAGTTCGTGCCAGCTGATTTGCCTGGATGGAAAGAGATTTGAAACGACTGGTCGCCAAACACGTTCCAGAGCTGTGATTGTTCAGGCATTGGAAAACCAGGATAATTGCCCTGAACAAATATGGGAGGAGAGGCCTTGCACAGGTAAGAACAAATCACAAATATTGTTATTAAATTGGTTTAAAATTATAACTGGCAAATTCACCATTGATGAATTGTAAAATAATCAATGTATTAATTCAGCTTATTACATATTTTTTAAAGAATGTGATAATATTTTACCGGGAACGGTAGCATAGTGGTTATGTTACTGGTCTAGTAATCCAGAGGCCTGGACTAATAATCCATTACATCACTACAGCGGTTCAAGAAGGCGGCTCATCACCACCACGTTCTCAAGGGCAAATATGGCTGGGCAATAAATGCTGGACTTGCCAGTGACGCCCACATCCCATGAACAAATAAAAAAAAATTAAGGGGCTGTGAATAGTGAGAGTCAAGAGACATGGAGGGAAAAATTTGGTTGGTTAGTGCCTCCCGTTTGCGCCCTACGAGGGCGCTAATGGGGCGCAAAGCAACTAGCGCCCGGGCGTGGCGATGTTTGCGCCGCTCGCGAAATTGACCTGAGCTTTTGCGGCGGCGCTAAACTCTACCGCCACGATCTCCTGCGCCCGCAGATCGTGACGTCAGTCGAGCGTGCAATGCCCCGGTAGCGCCCCGGACCGGATATTGAGTGGTGCCCCCTTCTTTTCCGCCTGCCGATAGCAATGACAGGTAATGGGAAACGTTTTGCAGTCGGGAAGGGGCTGGGGGAGCGCTATTTAAAGGCAGCCTCTTCCTGCCATTTTTTGTTGGAGACATTTTTGCACCACGCATTCTGAGAGAGAGAGAGAAATTCTGAGAGAGAGAGAGAGAGAGAGAGACTTCTGGAGAGATTCAACGCTGTCTGAAGGAGTTTTGGTTACTGAGCAGCACTTTGCAGGTTCTTTTTGATTTGACCTTCCTTGCATCGATTTAGAAGAGACTTTGGGGGCTGCACTGATTCGGGGCGTCGTCCTGCACCTGCAGAATCGGAGGCATCAGAGACGCAGAGAGAGAGTGGCAATCCTGGCCAGAGGGAGGAGGGACAACAGGCCTGTGCACAGGAGACCTTACCCTCCCAGGGTATTCCGGAAACAATTCTCCTGCATTAATTTGTCTGAGGAGCAGTGTTTGCGCAGGCTGCGCTTCAGCAAGGAGGTGGTCACTGAGCTCTGCCACCTGCTGCAACCAGATCTGCAGCCTCAACTGAGGACCAGGACGTCTCTGTCAGTGGCAGTGAAGGTGACAGTGGCTCTGAATTTTTATGCCACCAGCTCCTTTCAAGCAGCTACTGGGGACATCGCCAATATCTCCCAGTTCGCTGTCTATTGCTGTATCTGGGAGGTGACAAATGCCATCTATAAAAGGAGACACCAGTACATCTCTTTCCCGGTGACCCGGGCCAAACAGCATGAATGCACATGTGTGTTTGCTCGGATAGCGGGCTTCCCCATGGTGCAGGGCGCCAATGACTGCACGCATGTGGCATTGCGGGCACCGCATGAAAATGCAGAGGTATTCCGAAACCGCAAGGGGTTCCACTCCTTAAATGTCCAGTTGGTCTGTGACCACAGACAGCTGATACTCGCCGTCAATGCCCGCTATCCTGGCAGCAGCCACGATGCTTTCATCCTGCACCAGACTGTTGTGCCAGACCTTTTCCAGGCACCGCATCACCCAAGTGGTTGGCTCCTCGGGGACAAGGGTTATCCACTCTGCACCTGGCTGATGACACCGCTCCGTAACCCCAACACCCCTGCCGAGCTGCAGTATAATGAGAGCCATATTGCCACCAGGAACATAATTGAGCAGACGATCGGCGTGCTCAAGCAACGGTTCCGCTGTCTGGACCACTCAGGAGGAGCCCTGCAGTACTCTCCTGAGCGAGTCTCCCTCTTCATAGTTGTATGCTGCATGCTTCACAACCTGGCAATCCTGAGGACCCAGCCAATGCCACCAGGGATTGGTGCACCACCGGAGGAAGAGGAGGAGGAAGAGGAAGAGGAGGAGGCTGAGGAGGATGATCAGCAGCAGCACCCAGGCGGGAGGGAGGCCCACAATGTTGCCACTGCAAGGGCCGTCCGTCAATGGCTGATAACAAGCCGCTTCTAGGCCCCTATTCAGAAGATGGCTTCTGGCATGGAGAACAACATCATGGAAAGCAACCTGCAACCCCTATAGCCGGCCAAAGCAGCAGTGATTCCAAAGGCCAAACATGTACATTTTCAATACAACAACTTTTTTATTTAACAAGCTGTGTGTGTCATTTATTCAGGACAAACTAATAGAAACAAACACAACAAATCATTAATTAACATAACTAGTTCTCACAAGCTGGAAATAAACGCTAAAACACTAAACAAAAGTTATCAGACGAACCTCGACCTTTAATAAAAACATTCCCACCATTTATTTAGACCTCTTACTGTTTGCCCTTCAAGGGTGATCCCCATCCCTTGCGTATTTCCCCCCTTCCCACCCTACTGCTCCTCCGTAATGGGGCCCCAGTGGCTGCAGCAAGGCTGCTGGAAAGCTGCTGATTGTCAGATGCAGAGACTACAGATGCCCTTGAAGGACGCCCTCGACCAGCTCTGGGCCTGGAGGCCCCGGCTGCAGACTGCACCAACTCTGCATGGGCGGCAGCAGTCTGGGCTGGCTGTGTTGCAGGCGGAGGCAAGTGCAATGGGGAAGTGCCAGTGGTGGGAGCAGGAATGCTGTCATCCTGAGAGAGGACAGCACCTTCCTGCTCGACCGACACACTCCCACGGGGCAGTACCTCAGCATCCAGAGCAATCTGCTCGAGCACAGATTGCTGGCCTGCTGCGGTGCCTTGAGAGCCCCGGGGCAATGTGGCCGAACCAGCGATGATGGCAGCAGTCAGTGCTTGCGTTACATCAATCTGAGACTGCATGAGAGCAGTCTGAGATTGGATGGCAGCAGCCAGTGACTGAATTGCAGCACTAAGCCGTTGCGTTGCGTCGGCCTGTGCTGCAGCGGAGTGCTCCACACACCTTGCCATGTCCATCAATGCTTTCGGGCACCCTTGCTATTGCACCCATGAGCTGAGTGTGCATGTCCACCGCCTGGGTGTTCATTTCCGCGATGAGGCGCTCCTCCTCTGTGTCCAGTGCAGCAGGACTCGCTTGCCTGCTCTCCCTCCGGGGCGAAGGCCCCCGAGCCTCCCTACCCCCATCACGTTGCTGCAGCCCGCTGGGTCCCGGAGCTTCACCCTCATCAGACCCTTCCCCCCTGCTCCCCTCCAGGGAAGACGTGGTCCCAGTGTGGGCATGGGCTCCCTCGGGAGACGCTGGCGCTGAGGCTCCGGCTTCCTCTTCCTCCTTGCCTGTGGCGTCGCTGTCACTGGTTGGTTGAGGGACTGGCTGCTCAGCTGGTGGTTCACTATCTTAAAGCAGGGAGGTACAAGAGTGGCTTCAGCGTCAGGACAGGGGGGCAGTAAGGGAGCAAGGACTGGAGACATTTAGTAAGTTGGATTGAAAGTGTAAAAGGCTGGTGTTGTGAGGGACAAGTGGAATGAGAGAGGAGAGAAAGCTGATGAACATACCATTGCTGTCCCCAAGGGGGTCGACCTCTCCAGCGGCCACGGGACCTATCACCTGGCTGGCAACGATCCTGTGGATGCGCGCCTCCAAATCGCTAAGGGTCTGCAGCTCAGCCGGCCCTCCACCCATCTGTTGCTGCTGGCGCCTATTATGAGATAACTTGGCCTGCAAGAAAAAGGACGGCGTCTGAGTAAATGTGCAGCCATGTGTTTGCCTGATGTGCCTCCCATAGTTGAATAGCCCTTACTGTATGCAAGGTGTGGAAAATGCGTGTGTGTTTTATGAGATGGCCATAGGTCTTGGATGAGTGTTGGGCATTTGGGGTTTTTAAACCCTCTGGCCACAGAGTGAGTTTGAGATGGAGGGATGTAGAGGTATTGAAAAGCAGCCACTCACCCTGACCACCCGAGTGAGGTCGTTGAACTTCTTCCAACATTGTGTGTGGGTCCTGGGCACCATGCTCCTGGAGGAGACGTGCTGAGCGACCTCCCTCCACATTCTTCTATATTCGCGGGGCAATGGCCTCCTGCCACTCTGTGGGTAGATTATTGATCTTCGGCGCTCCACTGCACCAACCAAAGCCACCAAGGCCCGGTCGCTGAAGTGCTGAGCTCATTCCCTGGGCCTCTCCATTGTTCTTTGCAGGAGATTTGAAGTTGAGGTCTGTCCAGGCCGAGATTCAAGGCTGCAATGAGCAGGGTGTGGCTGGAGAGCAAGATCGACCCTCCCCTTTAAGAACTGGCCGGCGCCAGTGTGTCTATGTTCCATTGCTAACTGACATCACATGAGCTTCGCCAGCGCTCTGAGGTAGCGCCTCGCTCCTCGGCGTTAGCGCCTTAAGAGACGTGAGCAGCGCCTGATTTAGCGCTCAAATCACCTCCAGGGGTGATAGAAGCCAAGTTTGCAGTCGGAGGCGATAATTAGCGCCAGGCGCTAAACTTTGCGCCCGGCCGAAAATTGCGCTGCAAACGGGGTGATACCAAATTTCTCCCCCATGGGCTTTGCTCTAAAGCTGTTTAAAGCATTTCATAACAGCTGGAACAAGTTTAGTTGATCAACTATTATTAGGAGTGGAAGAATAATAGTCGAACCCTCTGCCAAGATTAATAGCTGACTCCCAGAATCCTGGACATAAGAACATAAGAAATAGGAGCAGGAGTAGGTCATTTGGACACTTAGAGAACAATCTTGCCAGCTCTGGGGAGGCAGGTATGGAGGCGGGACTGCCGGGAAAATGGCAGAATCTGGGGGCGGGTGGCCATCCCGTCCCCAACCCACCTCCATGCCATCTTCCCAGGAGGCGGGTAGCTGACCCGCGCCGGGTCCCATCTCCTCGAGGCGGGAAGGGGATTACAGCCACTTAACTGCCTGTTAACAGGTAGTTAAGAGGATTATCCCCATTTTTCCAACGGAGGCGCGGGCTTCCCAACGTCGGGAAACCCCACCAGGGTCACCGAGGCGAGCAGTGGGTCTGCAGGGGTCTGCGGGGTACAAACATGCGCTGTGAAGGTAAGTGATGGGTGCAAGTGTGGAGAGGTAAGTATGTGAGGTGAGTGAAAAGTGAAAGAAAATGTTTACTTACCTTTGTTTCTTCCTGCAGGCTTCAACAGTTGGGGATGCGGAGAGTCTCGCATCTCACCGGCAGAGATGACAGATGGCTGCTGCATTCTCCGATGCAACAACCATCTAATTTCTGCTAAAGAAAGAGGTTTGATGAGTCTTGAATACAAGGACTCATCAAACAACATAGAATGTCAGTGTTTGACAGCTTCACAGAGCTGCCAAATGATGACAATTCATCTGTCAAAAGTTTTTGACAGATGAAACGTCATACGCTGCCGTTCTCTGTAACCAGCTTCCCCTTAATTGGCCTGCTAAGCCCACTAGACAGGCTTAACAAGGTCAATCAAGGGAAAATAGCGTGGGTTGGCCACAAGTTGATGGAGGCAGGACAACGACCTGACAAGCAGCAGTCCTGCCTCCAAAGCGCCTCCATTGGCAAAATCGCCCCCTTAATATGTAATGGATAGATGGTGTTCAGTATAAAGCACTCACTTTGTTCCCTCCATCCCACAATCAATAGCATTTCAAAATTAGGCTGAGAATTTGTAGGAAAGGGTCGTTGTTTATTTCACACTCCCACACCAATCACCATTTTGGGTCTTCCCTTGCTCGAGGCTGCTGTGATGACATCGGCTATGAACATGTCAAGGCTCATTTCTTTTACCAGACTGCAATAAATTTAATGAAATGGTTGTTCTGTCTTTTATATTGCATGTTTTATTTCCTTACTTTTGTCCATTTAATGTAATATCTTGAATTTACAATGGTGTTAGTGATGCTCCACAGTCAGCTGAGATTGTGATCGTGATCAGTATCAGAACTGCAGGCATGGTAAGAAGAGAACCAGCGAAACAAGCAGATTAGCTTGTGTAACTGTGCTATTTTTATATCTAGAAAGTGGTGAGTCATTAAAGATTAATATTGATATCTAAGTGGCTGCTATAAAGACATAGCTGTAGCATAACCAAGGACAATGTGAGGGGTGCAGAATAGAGAGCAGACTGTTGATGGCCACACATTTGCAGCACTTTACGTGAATTATTACATTAACCTGCCAGACATCTGAAAGGGAGCAGTAGGAAATCACAATGATGCAGTTAAGCATAAAAAGGCTGGAAAGCTATTTTTTACCATGGAATGTTTGTAGCAGAGAAATACAATACTCTAGTACCACCATTTTGAATTCATTTGAACAAGAGACATCGGAGGGCAGTATGCAGCCTTCTGAGCATCCATTTGAGCCTGCATGCTCTGCCTGTTCACATTGTTGTTCCACAAATGCACTGCACCAAGTAAATTTAGCATAAGAGTAACACAGAGAAAATGTCAGACAAGGGTCATGTACAGGGCTGGAAAATTCCCCTCAATGATGAGCCAGAGCAGGTACTTTCCAGCTTTGAGTTTAAAAGCTGAAGAGCATGACAGTTTACAAGACACAGCCGTGTGTTATTGTTTTCATGTTCAATGTGTTACCTACTTTCTTTCTGCATCTTTGTTCCCTTTTGAAGTTGTTTACTATCCCTTTATCTAGTTCATACTTTACACCAAAAGTGAACTTGATATTATAGTTATGTTGCCAGCTTGGTGGTAGTGCACATGCAGTGCCAAGCTAATATTTTAACATTGGGTTGTAGGAGTTCATCTGGAGTGGGTGCCGTTGTATCACTTCAAATCAGGCTCTTGAAAAGTAAGGGTATGAATGCAGATTCTAGTTGTCTCATTACTGTTTAACCCTTGTGACCAACACTTGGGGGATGCAGAAAGTCCTATGTGGTTTGCTGTCATCATAAGTGTGGGTACAATAATAGGTGTTAAGAAACAGCAAAAGTGTTGCTGCTCCATTTTTACAGCTAATGTAACAAGAAGCGTGATCCTAGAACAAAAAGTATTCAAATACAGCTTGGCAGAAAGGTTGCAGTAGTTTGAAGTAATTTGAAATCTTTGAAGAGAACAAATCGAGCTGTTTCTGATAAAAGAGAAACTGCAACTGCCCTTTGAAAGTGTTTGCTGTGTGCAGGAAATTCCAGCACATTGGCTAGTGCATCGCTCGTGCACCCTGTTCTTGTGCAGAGCACTGAGATGGCTGAGGCAGTTTCTGCTCCACTGCTGGGACTTTTCACTTTACGTTGGGCTAGCTTTGATCTGTTACTGTTGCTTCCATCCGACATTGGAGTCTGCTCTCATGCTGCTGAATCACTTCTGCTTTGTTGCTATCCACTTGCTTCCCATGGCCACTGACTCATCCTTCAGAACTCCTTGACGAACCTTCATTGGACTTGGTTTGACCGGCACCTCAAGTTCGACTGCTGCTTCCAATCTTGCGTGCTCCTCACCACCCTACAGTTGCTCCTGAGACCAACTCGCTCATCTGCACTAACCTCATGGACATCAGTTCTGCTGCCTTTTGTAATTCCCTCCTCTGCCCTTTGTCCACCAAGCCAAACCTCACCCACCTTTCGGCTAAACCCCTGTCTATCTTGATCCCATTCCTCACTAAACTGCTGACTGCCCAACTTCCCTTCCTGACCCTTATGCCAGCTGACATTGTAAGTGGTTCTCTCTCCTCACACACCTTTTTAATACTACCATCCTCACCACCTTCTCAAAAAGTTCAATCTCATTCCCTCTGTCCTTGCAAACTATTGCCCCATGTCCAACCTTTCTTTCCTCTGTAGATTTGTTGAGCATGGTATCACCTCCCAAATCCATGCCCATTTTTCTCGCAACTCCTTGTTTAAATGTCCTGAATCAGACTTCCTCCCCTCCAACAACCGAAATGGCCCTAACCAAAGTCAAAAACAAAATTCTCCATGACTGTGACCACGGTGTATTTTCCTTTCTTTTCCTCCATGACCTTCCTGCAGCTTTTAATACAGATAACCTCAACATCCTTCTCCAACACCCCTCTTCCGTTGTCCAGCTCGGTGGTACTGCCATTACTTGGTTCCACTCTTGCCTACCTGATCATTGTCAGTGCATCTCTTCCAGCCCTTGCAACATTGTCTTCAGTCCTCCAAGGATCTATACTTGACCCCCTCTTATTCATCATCTACATCCTGTCTCCTGGCATCATAATCGTAAATATAGCATCAGCTTCCACATGTACACTGAACACATCATTGCCCCATCTCAGATTATCTTCCACTGAAACCCTCATCCATGCCTTTCTCAACTTCAGACACTACGGCCGCGATTTTGCGTTTGGTGTCAGGATGGGGGCAGGTAAGCTGGTTTCTGGGTTCTGGTCCCGCCCCCAGCTGCCTCCGCTCCACAGACGTGATTTTCCCTTGATTGACCTTGTTAAACCCTGTGGGCTTACCGGCCAATTAACAGGAAGCGGGACTGATGACGTCATTTGATGATGCGTCATCTACCTGTTTCCTTAAAGGGGCCATGCACAATTTTATTTTGACAGTTGCTTTCTCAGTGTTTGACAGCATTGAGGTGCTGAAAACACTGACAATCACTGCACAAAGGTGAACTCTTGCACCCAGGCTCTCCAATGACTCCCTCCATAGGCTGGAATAGATGACAGCTGCAGGTGAGATGACAGAAGCGATCTGTCACTGGTGAGAGAGGTTCTCCCAATGAGGTGGCACTGGACATATAGTTGGATTTAAAAACTTGTAAGCTAAAGAAATCTGTATATGTTTTAAAAATGCACTAACCAACATTTTCTTTGCCCTGAAACTCACCATGTGCAACATTGCATCTTTCACACCACTTCTGCAGCTGTCATCTTTTCACAAACATTACACCAGACTCACAACACGCCACACTTACCTGGCGTGGTGTCCAGATGTCGGGCAACCCGACCCAGAAGCAGGAAAATCAAAAAACAGGCTGAATACTAGTGACAAGTACCTGTTAATAGGCAGGTGATTGCCTTTAATCCGTTTCCCGCCGCTAGGTGTCGGGTCCTTTCACAAATCGGGGAACCGACACTTGGAAAAGCTGTTTGGAGGCGGGTTGACGGCGGGTTCGAGACCCGCCGTCAATTAATAGGACTTTAACCTCTGACCTGCCTCTCTAAGCGCCGTCAAAATCGCGACCTACTATTCCACTGCTCCAATTCTCATCCTCAGGTTTAAATCCCTTCATGGCCTCACCCCTCACTATCTCTGTAGCCTTCTCCAGTCCTATAACACCTCCCCAAACTCTCTGTTCCTCTGACTCTGGCGTCTTCCTGATTGCCCCTGCCTTTGCCCCACCTTTGACAGCTGTCCCTTCAGTTGCTTATGCCCCACACTCTGGAATTCTGTTCGTAAATCCCTCCACCTCTCTACATCCTTCTCCTCCTTTAAGATGCTCCTTAAAACCCACCTCTTTGACTAAGCTTTTAGTCATCCCCTGATTTCTGCATCTTTGGCTCAGCATCCATAGTTTTTTTGATTCTGCCTTTGTCAAACACTTTGGGATGTTTTCTACATTAAAGGTACTGTATAAACACGAGTTTTTTTTGTTAAATTATGGATTCTAAGAGTTTTCCTACCACTGATGTTAGACTAGCAACCTATAGTTAGCCTGTATGTCCTTTTCTCCCTTCTTGCACTCCATCAGTACTGCACTGAAATAGCCCTTCTAATCTCCCTTTCACCTCTCCACTACACGTTCTGTATTCCTAATGATTATCTTTAGTATTGTTAGTCCTAACTTTATCTCCACCTCCCTTTTAAGCATGAGTTTAGTTTTAATCTCTCTATCCGCAGAACTCTATACTTTGATGTACCTCCTTTTTGTTTTATGGAAATATTATTTTATCTAATTTCATACTTATATTTGATCAGCCATAATCTAATTGAATGGTGGAATGGCCTACTCCTGTTGCTATGTTGAAGATTTCCTACTGCTGATCCTTTGACCTATTTGCTAACTTTTCTTCCCATGATTTGGGCCCAATCATCTTTTATCTTGCTGAACATTGCCTTTTTCCAGTCCAGTATCCTTTTCATAAGAACATAAGAAATAGGAGCAGGAGTAGGCCATTCAGCCCTTTGAGTCTGCTCCGCCATTCAATGAGATCATGGCTGATCTTCTGCCTCAACTCCATTCACCGGCCCTATCGCCATATCCCTTGATGCCCTTACTAGTCAGAAATCTATCGACTTCTGTTTTGAATATACCCAATGACTTAGCCTCCACAGCCCTCTGGGGTAGAGAATTCCAAAGATTTACCACCCTCTGTGTGAAGAAATTTCTTCTCATCTCAGTCCTGAATGGCCTACCCTTTATCCTGAAGCTGTGGCCCCTGGTTCTAGACTCCCCAGCTAAGGGAAACATTGTCCCAGCATCCACCCTATCAAGCCCTGTAATAATTTTGTATGCTTCAATGAGATCCCCTCTCATTCTTCTGAATTCAAGAGAATACAGGTCTAGTTTACTCAATCTCTTCTCATACGACAGTCCCGCCATCCCAGGAATCAATCTCGTGAACCTTTGTTGCACTCCCTCTAATGGCAAGTATATCCTTCCTTAGGTAAGGAGACCAAAATTGTACACAGTACTCCAGGTGTGGTCTCACCAAGGCCCTATATAATTGGAGTAAGACTTCTTTACTCCTGTACTCAAATCCTCTTGTAATGAAGGCCAGCATACCATTTGCCTCCTAATGGCTTGCTGCACCTGCACATTCACTTTCAGTGACTCATGTACAAGGACACCCAGGTCCGTTTGAGCATCTGCATTCCCCAATCTTTCACCATTTAGGAAATACTCTACCTTTCTGTTTTTTCTATCAAAGTGGATAACTTCACATTTATCCACATTATATTCCATCTGCCATGTTCTCACCCACTCACTGAGCCTGTCGAGATCCCCTTGAAGCCTCTTCACAACTGACACTGCCACCTAGCTTTGTATCATCAGCGAATTTGGAAATGTTACATTTAGTCCCCTCATCCAAATCATTGATATAGATTGTGAATAGCTGGGGCCCAAGCACCGATCCTTGCGGTACCCCACTAGTCACAGCCTGCCATCCTGAAAAAGACCCGTTTATCCCTACTCTTTGTTTTCTGTCTGTTCACCAATTCTCAATCCATGCTAGTATATTACCCCCAATTCCATGTGCCCTAATTTTGTTCACCAACCTCGTGTGTGGGACTTTATCGAAGGCCTTCTGAAAATCCAAATACACCACATCTACCGGTTCCCCTTTGTCTACTCCACTAGTTACACCCTCAAAGAACTCCAATAGGTTTGTTAAGCAGGATTTCCCTTTCATAAATCCATGTTGACTCTGCCCAATCTTACTATTAGTTTCTAAGACGCTTTATTATTCTTTCTATTCTTAAATTGAACCCAACTAATTGCTCTCCTACTGTTACATTAGTTCATTTCCCAGAACTAACTCAAACAATGCTTCTTTCCTTGTTGGACTGAGAACATACTGATCTAGGAAACATCCTGGATGTATTCTAAGAAGCTTTCTTCGCTTTGGCTGCATACATTACCTTTACTCTAGTCTGTCTTGGGATAGCTAGAATTTGCCAATATTATTGTTCTGTTTATTTTGCATATCTCTTTGAACTATCTTCAGATCTCTGCCTCTACTTTATCTCCACTGTTGGGTGACCTGTAATCTACACCAAAAATTGTACTATTTCCTTAACTCTATTCAAATAGATTATTTCTTAACTCAACCCTGCAGGAGTTCCTTATGCTCTTGCGCTGTGATAGAATCCCTTTCTCTCCATATCTCTCCTGAAAATGTTAGAACCAGGAATATTAAATCATGTCCAAACTTAAGCCACATCTCTGTTACAGCTACTGTTTCATATCATTACATAGTTATTAATGTTTCTAACTCTCCCATTTTGTTTTGAATGCTTTGAGCATTCATGTACATACCACTCAATCCTGACTCCAATTTTTGGAATGTTGACTCTTAGTCTTTTTCCTGGTTTTCTCAATTAATATTTTGATATCCCTTGCCCCTTTTATAGCAGTGTTTTTATCTCTCGCTACCCCGTAGCCTGTTTCTTTCCCTTTTTCCATAGCATTTTCTCACCATTTACTTCAGCCTTCTGTTTCTATCTCAATAGCTTTATTAAACCTCCTCTCCTTCTCTAGTCTGAAACCTAGTGAACACAACACCATGCCATATTAGTTTAAATTCTGCCCTACTATTTTGTTTATCCTCTCTGATTCTGTTTCTGTTCAGGTGAAGGCTGTCCCTTCTGTAAAGCCTCCTATTGTTCCAGAAATCCCTCCAATGTCTCAAGAATATAAACCCTTCTTCCTACAACAGCCCTGCAGCCACATGTTGACCTTCCTAACCTTTCTCTCCTTAACTTGTCCAGTGTACGAACATGAAGCAATCCAGAGATTACCATCCTTGAGGTCTTTTTTTTCCCCAAACTAGTGCCTAACTCTTTAAACTCCCTCTGCAAGACTTTGAACTCCACCTGGGAGACCTCAAAGCTACTTATGTCTGTTTCATTGGACCACAGCTTTTCTCAGCTCTCCCTCCATTTCCAGAAATTCTTCCATCTTTTTCATGATTTCCTTCACCCTGGCACCTGGTGATGGCTGCAAAAAAGGTTACCTATACCCTTTACTATAGAATCTCCCACTACTACCACTCTCCTATTCTTGCAGTCTGTCTGCCTCTCAGCTCCTTGGGTAGCCCCTTGTCCCACAGTGCTGCAGTGTTACTCAGGACCACCCTCCCCTGAGTCACTGGCCTCCCCTGAGTCACTGCCCACCTCAAACGTATTCCACACTCGGTACTTATTGGATAGTTCCAGTAATTTAAGGGTTCCCTGAACTGTAAATCGTATCTCCCTCTGCCCTTGCAGACTGTCACTTATTATCCCTGTATTTTGAACTATCTAGCACTGCCTTTTTGGTGACCACATCCTGGAGAGTACAATCCAGAAACCCTTCATCCACCCTTAGACTGCGGAGTATGACTAATTGCTTCTTGAGTACGTAGATCCTCTGCTGCAGAGACTCAATTTTTCGATACTTGGTGCAAATGTGCTGCCTTAGATACACTGAAGATTTATGACGGCTGACATATCACACTTCACGCACATCGCAAGAGTTCTCTGCATGTCCATCCTTTTGTGTCTAACTTAAAAAATGCTGATAGTATGACCCTGAACTTGCACTAGTACCAAACTCTTGGAAAGAATCAAACTCATCTTACTCATTTCACACAAGTATTAATTTTAGGGGAAAGAATCCCCGCCCAACCATACCTCGAAGCTAAAGTGCGCCCTCTCCCTCTTCTGGCCTTTCACACTCTCCACTAGCTTCTCAGGACTTGGAATAGGAAGTTTTTAGCCTTTAACCCCATAAAATTGGTGTATTTAGAAAACCAAAAAACACATATTCTAGTGCAAGTATTCACAACCAGGGAACATGGATTTGTTCATTGCACAACTAGATGACCGGAGATCAGATGAATAATTACCACGGGTTCCTTCGAGCGCCAATATTAGCAGTTAAAAACACCCGTACTTTATTTTATAAACATCTTGTTGCTTTGGCTTTCATCTCACGTCTCCATGTGCCAATTGATATTAAGAGCTGAGACATATGAAACAGGTCTGTACATACACAAAGTTGCATTGTGCCTTGCTGCACAAGCACACTTGTTTTTCTTAAATATACAGACAACATCGGTCCCAAAGTTAAACATGAACAAGTTGGGTACTCGTGAATAGCCGAACATGGCTTAAACTACACTTCAGATTTTCAATTCGGTTTGAAGCTCTGATTTGGGTTTAAATACAGATAAGACGGATGGGTTGAAAGTTTTAATTTTTGTTGATTGTTAAGGAGCCTCAGTGAAATTTATTTGGACAGTCTCAAAATAAATTGGCAGTTGGCATTCTTCTGACGAGCTCAGGCACTTGGATGTAGCATCTACTTTACTGTGCATTGTGGGTAAGTACTTCTACCAGGGGGATATTCCTGGAACAATTTCCTTATGCTTACCAAGAGTAGGTGGAAAGGAAAAGGAGACCCAGAGGGAAAGGAGATGACACGGAAGGAAAGTAAATGAGAAGGGTAACAAAGGGAAAGCAGAAGGAAACACAGAGAGAGGGGAAACTGCATTTGAAATCAGCCCACCTGGGTCAGTGTAATTGGTTTGTTCAGTATTTCACAAATTTATGAGCGCCTAAATGGCTCATTCACAATGGCTTGCAGTCTGGATTCAGTGCATAGGCCATATGTTGTGCATCACTGTTATAAAGAGATAAGATTGAAAATTGGTCTCTGTTGCTGGCAATGAGCAGCTCTGCACTGCTAAAATAACCTTAATGTGCAATTTGCAATATCTATTCAGAGACAGATCACTCTGAAAGATACATGTGTAATTGAAAGTTACTTTAATCTAGTTCAATTTGAAAGACTTTGCCCTTCACCTCTGCAGAACTAAATTTAAAGCTTATCAGCTTCTGACCTAGACTGAAAATAATTAAAGATACTAATAGAGATGACTGCTCAGGAACATGAGGTCAATAATGACATCCCCATTTCTGTTAACTGTATATGAATTCCTTTCCTTCTATATTGAAAATGATTTCAAAATTCAACACCAAATTACAGATGCCATGTAATTTGCATTTTTAAATTGACTTGTTCCATACCTACATGAATATCAAGTTAGTTTCTTTTGGAATGATTGAAGTGAATGAAGACCAGAAACATGGCTAATTCTCAGAGGAGTGCAGTGCCTAAACTCTGTAGTGATTGGAATATGTGAAGAATAAAAATGACACTTGATGTAACAGAGGGTTGGAACTGTTATGTTTTATATCTGCCTGCCTTCCTGAAGTGAAATAATGGAGATGTGACGATGGGTGAATATTCTGGAGCTTGTTTGATACCCTTTGGGGATCAGGAAGTATTTATGCAGAACTTTCCCTCCAGGAATTAAATGGGTTGATTCGAATCCATGATAAGGTAGGTTGTACATGATCTGCAAAAGAAGGTCTGATGGGTCATATGACCTTTTTCTTGTTCCATAATTTATGTTCTTTAGTCACTTAATCTGACATACTGTCACATTCATCTTCACCTTTTCTCATTATTACTTAAAACCTAACAAGAGGCAATTTCTGCACAACTTTCAAGTATGCTCATAGCCTCAACATATGGATGGCAAACGTACTATCTTCTTTATGTGGCGTGATGTCAAATAAAAGAAGACGTGAAATGTTGTTTTCAGCTCAGAGATAGCAAGTATTGGTCATGTTTATGCTCCAGTCCAAGGGGTTTACAGCTGTAAAATAGAAGGCAGCGTATTTTCAGGACACTTTTGATGGTGTCACTTTTCCTGTGGGATTATACTTGTATTCTGATACTGGTGTATTCAGTTTAAAACCAATATAATGCTGCAAATTGGGTGAGAGCCTGATGTCGTCATTTAATTTTTATTTTGGTGACCAAAATCCAAAATCATGAACTGAAAGCAAGTTGAATATTCTTCCTGCAAAGAGCAATTTGAATGCTTTATTTCCAGAAGGAAATTGTCATGAATATGAGTGGAGGTCAAGTCCCTGGAATGGCAATGAGCGAACTGTATGGTGTGTCCGCTCAGATGGTGTAAATGTGACAGGTAAAGAACAGAATTTAACTCTTTATTATGCATAGAATTTTGGGAAATTGATAGTATAATCAGGGGTACAGTTCTGTTAATGTTTGATTTTCAATAATTGTTGATCTTTTCACCTTCCATTCATTACATTCCTCTGCCTTTGGAAATACAAATACAAGTTGTTTACTTTAAGATAAATGCAGCAGACTTCCTGTTACGATTTTAGCATTGAAGTTAATAGAATTCTATAATTGTAAAATATTTTTTAATGCCATACCAAATCCTCCTATTTCATCCTACAAATTGACTCCCCAACCATAGTTAACTCCTAGATCGTCCCGCAACATGTAGTCTGGATATCACTGACTGTCCCCAATCACCTCCTTATCTCCTTTCTCCTATTTAACTCCCTGTCTGTCCCTAACACCTCCACCATCACCTTCTGCCCCTGGAACTTCTTGATTTTCACACAAGCCTTCCACTCTGGCCCTCTGCTCAGGAAAACATTGACACCTCTTTTGGTCTCCGGACCTCCTCTTTCCGTGCCCTTGTCCTCACCTGAATACTCTCACATCACAACCGTTCCCCTGGTACGACAGCCACCTCCGTGGTTTCAAATCTGTAAAACGTACGGTGGAGTGCAACTGCAACTGATGGTCCTAGTTAACTATTGCCACATTTTGCTTGACCTTTGCCCACACAGTCACCTCTGGTGTACCCCAGAGTTCTATCCTCAGCCTCCTACTCATTATCATTTGCATGCTACCTCTTGCCGATGTTATCACATATATGTGGTCAGCTTTCACATCTATACTGATGACACCCAGCTCCACCTTACTAACAACCCCAGGAATTTTGTAACCATCTACAACTGTGTATCTGATATTAAGACTAGGTGAGCTAAAAGCTTCTCTATCTCAATGCCTACATGCCTCTGACCTTGACTCTAGCTCCTTCCTGGCTGCGACTTCAGACATAGTCCAGAGGTGTGGAACCTTGCATATTGTTCGACCCAAGCTCAGCTTCCTAACACCACATCTAATCTGAAATCAAAACTGCAACATTGCCCACCTCCAACACTACCTCTTCCCCCACTCCGGCGCTGAAACCCTCATCGACTTGCAGCTGGTGTTTTCTAACACCATTCTCCTTGTACCACTTTTATTATTCATAAACTACATTTCATCCTTAATGCCGAATGTCCATATCCTTACCCGCACTAAGGCCCACATCTCCGTCACTCTTGTCCTCACCAAACTGCACGGGCTTCCCACAATTTAGGCAATCCGTTATAAGATTCTTGTGCTCACCTGCAAATGTTTCTATGGCCTCATGCTGCCTACCTCCTTGATCTTCTCCAGTACTTTCACCCTGTAAACACCCTCTGGTCCTCCAACACTAGCTTACTACTTGTTCCGCTGCTGCCTCTGCTCCACCACCAGTGGCTGCTCCTTCAACTACCTTGCCCCACGCTCTGAAGCTCCCTTCCTCAGCATCTCTACTACGCCATATCCCTCCCTGTCTTCAAGAACATCATTAAAGACCCTCCCCTTCGAATTTGTTTTTGCCCCGCCATGACCGTCTCCCCCACTCCCACCACTTGGTGTTTCTTCAGTATTCTCCATGATTCACACAAGCGCTGAGATAATTTTCTGTCTGTATTGAATGCTAATGAAATGCAAGTTTTTATATGAGTAGGAGGTTGAATGGTTCCTGCTAGCTCTATCCACTATGAAAATGGGAAAACAAGATATGTGTAGTCACACTAATGACCTTTAATCTAGCTCTTGTTCAGCTGGGGTTCAGGTGATGTCTGAAAGGTCAGAAGTGTAAAGACACAAAACTGTGCGTTTGCAAAGTTAACTTTCACTTTGAAAACTTAAGATATCTTCATGATGGACAGGGCTGTTAAGAATACCTTCTCATACAGATGTCCTTGGTTCCTTCCTACAAGACATTGTAAAATATATACAATGTGGAGCATGGCAACATGAATCAGAACTGCTTTATATTGAAAAATTATTATTATTTATTAAATGTGTGGTAGTTACATTCATAATTCAAACTTCTAAAAGCTGTGTCATAGCTTTTCTCCCATATTTCCCCATTTGAGCATGATTTTAGTAGTGTTAATAAACATTGCAATATAAAAGCATACATATTTAATCTCCAGTATTATTGAGCCTTATGTATTTATAATATCTTTGTTAAATTCAGGAGGTTGCTCTCCTCGGAACCAGCCAACTGCTACCAGACACTGCCATCCATCCTGCACTAAACCACACTCCTTCTGTACACAGGTAAGCAATCAGGAGCAAAATCTTTGTTCCCTGTAAATATTTACCCATTTAATAGTTATTGACTGGAAGCTTAAAATCTGGCTGCTCTCTGCTTTTATGTTCCAGTTGTAATATAAATGCTGAAGCACTGGTTTTAATTACCTTCTGTAAAAGTGCTATAGATTTGCTTATAAAACGATCGATCTACCACACAATGGCAATAAGATTTTTCCATGGTCTGGTGCTATAAAGTAGTGGGAGTGAGACAGTTTATCAGCAAATGACACTGCCGTGTGGATTTATATTGTATTTGCCAAGTGCTTGGGTTGGGCCAGTTTACGAGGCTTTAACCTAGAAAGTTGTGGGGTCAAAGCCTACTGCTGGAAATTATGCTGGCACCTAATCCTCATAGTACTGTAGAGTGTAAGGGACTCCTCGGGGAAGTACCCTTGGAATGAGATGGAAAACCACATAAAATCTGCCTATCATAGTTGAGAAAGTTTCCATGGGACTAATTCCCAAAATGTAGTGGCGTGTAATTAATATTCTACAAAGATAACCTTTATGATATTCTACATTCTGTATGGATCAATGCAAATAGAATGTTCAGTCTTACTACTGGGTACCCACACAGTTTTCCTTTGCACAGGTTCAATTCAGGTCCATTAGAAAGAAGAAAGAATTTACATTTACATAGTGCCTTTCACAACATCAGGACATTCCAAACAACTTTACAGATAATGAAGTACTTCTGAAGTGTAGCCACTGATTTGGAAAACACAGCAGCTAATTTATGTGCAGCAATACAAACAGTAATAGGATAAACAACTGGATAATCTGAGGAATAAATATTGGCCAGGACACTAGACGAACTTACCACTCTTCTTCAAAATAGTGCTATGGAATGTTTTATGTCCACCTGATAGAACAGGTGAGGCTTAGGTTTAAAGACTCATTCGAAAGATGGCACCTCCAACAGTGCAGCACACCCTCAGTACTGCACTGAGTGTCAGCCTAGGTTATGTGCTCAAGTCTCTGGACTGGGGCTTGAATCCACAACCTTCGGACTCGAAAAGCTGACGCCTTAAAACAGTAGACAAAGGAATTTCATATGAATGCATTAAATGTTTAATACCACACAGCATCATTGTTGAAATTGTTGTATCTCTTTTTTGCATCAATTGTTTAATCTGTTATTCATTATGGGAAGTTAAATCATTTTGGTATGTCAGGATTTTTGATGATTGGTATGGTCAGTAACATCATTGTACATAAAGGGGGGACATGCGGGCTGTTATAGGATGGGGAAGTATTAATGTCATTTCCTAGAATCATAGAATCATAGAAAGTTACAGCACGGGAGGAGGCCATTTCGGCCCATCGTGTCCGTGCCGGCCAACAAAGAGCTATCCAGCCTAATCCCACTTCCCAGCTCTTGGTCCGTAGCCCTGCAGGTTAGAGCATCCCAAGTGCACATCCAAGTACTTTTTAAATGTGGTTAGGGTTCCTGCCTCAACCACCTTTTCAGGCAGTGAGTTCCAGACCCCCACAACCCTCTGGGTGAAGAAATTTCCCCTCAAATCCCCTCGAAACCTTCCCCCAATTACTTTAAATCTGTGCCCCCTGGTTTTTGACCCCTCTGCTAAGGGAAATAGGTCCTTTCTATCCACTTTATGCCCCTCATAATTTTATACACCTCAATAAGGTCTCCCCTCAGCCTCCTCTGTTCCAAGGAAAACAGACTCAGCCTATCCAGTCTTTCCTCATAGCTAAGATTCTCTACTCCCAGCAACATCCTTGTAAATCTCCTCTGAACCCTCTCCAGTGCAACCACATCTTTTCTGTAATGTGGTGATCAGAACTGCATGCAGTACTCTAGCTGAGGCCTAACTAGTGTTTTATACAGTTGAAGCATAACCCCCCTGCTCTTGTATTCTATGCCACGGCTAATAATGGCAAGCATTCCGTATGCCTTCTTAACCATCTTATCTACTTGACCTGCTACCTTCAGGGATCTGTGGACATGCACTCCAAGGTCCCTTTGTTCCTCTATACTACTCAGTGTCCTACCATTTAATGTGTAGTCCCTTTCCTTGTTAACCCTCCCCAAATGCATTACCTCACACTTCTCCGGATTGAATTCCATTTGCCACTGTTCTGCCCACCTGACTAATTTATTGATATCTTCCTGCAGTCTACAGCTTCCTTCTTCAGTATCAACCACACAGCCGATTTTAGTATCATCTGCAAACTTCTTAATCATACCCCCTATACTCAAGTCAAGATCGTTGATATATACCACAAAAAGCAAGGGACCTAGTACTGAGCCCTGCGGAACCCCACTGGAAACAGCCTTCCAGTCACAAAAACACCCATCAACCATGACCCTCTGCTTCCTGTCTCCGAGCCAGTTTTGAATCCAACTTGACACTTTGCCCTGGATCCCATGGGCTTTTAACTTCGTGACCAGTCTGCCATGTGGAACCTTATCAAAAGCCTTGCTAAAGTCCATATACACTACATCAAATGCACTACCCTCATCTACCCTCCTTGTTACCACCTCAAAAAATTCAATCAAGTTTGTCAGACACGACCTTCCCGTAACAAATCCGTGCTGACTATCCTTGATTAATCCGTGTCTTTCTAAATGAAGATTTATCCTGTCCTTCAGAATTTATATAATCACATGTAAACAAGCAGTTGATGGTCTGCTTCAGAAACTCTGAGAACAACTTTCAAGCTGCTAAAGGAGATTTGAAGAGGCTGAAAGTATTTGTTATATGTTTTGTGAACCCTTGAAGGGTGTGCAATTTTACAGAGGACGTAGAAGTATTTGCCTTGTGACTATATCAGTTGAGAGTCAAAGACTAGTTCAGTTAAAAGAAACATACCCAGCAGGGATAAAAGAAACACAATTATCTAAACAGCTGCAATATCTTTATAATAAATTATATTATCTATAAAGTTTATATTATTTATAAAGTTTAACAAGAGACAATTTGGCCCAGAAATTCGTCTCAGGCGGTGATGCAAAATGGGTGGTAACAGAACGGCCGCCCGTTATTCGTAGCGCAGACAGTGGAACTGAATATTAGGCGCTGTGTATAACGGGCGGCCGATCCGATACCACCCGTTTTGCACCACAGCTTGAGATGAATTTCTAGGCCCTTATATGTGCAATTTGGTCAACATTTTATTGTCTGTTTCAATATTCCTGCAGAACATGATTTTGATTAATGAGTTCCAGTAAATACAGTATAAAAAATAGGCTCACGACTAGCTTCTCAAAAACAACTAGGGATGAGCAATAAATGCCGGCCTTGCCAGCGACACCTACACCCCGAGAATAAATAAAACAAAAGTTACACATAATCGTTACGACTGTTTTCACTGTGAACAGGCATTTACTGCCCCCTGGTGGCAATATAATCAATGTGCAGCCGTGTAACTTTTGAGTGCAGTCAAAATCTTCTTGTAACTTTTTGTTGCAATATATTTTCAGTTTTCATTTTTGTATGATTTTAAAGCTGAGTTATGAAACAAAATTAAATAATGTAAGGAATCATAAAACATTTTTAAATTCTCAATATGTTTGTGACTAAGCAAATCCAAGGGGGTGACGATGAGTCTGGTGTGATCACATTTTGGCTCGATACTGGTACAGTTACAGCTGAAGAGATGTGTACAAGTCTGGTTGTTGTACAACACCAAGGATATCCATGCACCGGAGGCAGAGTAGAAAAGAAGACCCAAACTGATATCTAGCTTAATGTGTCTGAGCTAAGATGGAAAGGTTGATTTATTGTTAATTTTGATGTACAATGGTACCCTCAGCAAGCATATTGTAGAGAAATTACCATGGAGGAATATTTCCTTTTGAAAGCATATGGCATTTCTGATGAGTACAGAAAGTTGGCAACTTTATTTTTTATAGGCCTCTCCAATGTTCTCCCAGCTGGCTTTCCTAGTTCCATCTTGCACAAATTCAGACTTATGCAAGACTCCAATATTCCCTTGAAGTCCCACTCACTCACTTCTGGCCTTGCCGACCTCCACTGGCTCCCCTTCTCCCAGCTCATTGATTCAAGATCCTCCAATCCCAACATGGCCTTGCTCAACCCCACCATTACAACCTTCGCTAGCTCCTGTGTCCCAGTTCATATGCTCCACTGCTCCAATTGTCATCCATCAAACAGACCAGAGGGCATTAACTCTCCTACACAATCAATAGCAGAGCCTTCAGCTTCATGCCCCTCAACTCTTGAATTTTCTTTGTAAAAGCTTCCCCCTACCCCATTACCTTGGTTAATGTCTGCCGACCTTTTTCAACCAAAGCTTCGATCACTGCTCCCAACACTCCTAACACTTGCCAAGAGCCTGTTCCCCACCATTTGAAGCACCTTGGAACATTTCATTGCATTAAAGGTATTATTTAAGTGCAATCTTGTTTTATTATATGGGGGAATAGGGAAGTATATGACTGAAAAAGACTCTGCAGGTCATTCCCAAGAGGAAATACCTCTTAAATGCCCGCTCCCTTAAATATCTATCCAATTCTCCCGTACGTTTTCTCACACTATTTGTCTCCACTGTCTCTCTGGGCTCACCATTCTGTTCATTCACCAGCTTTTTAAGATAGTTAAATCTAACTATTCCTCCACTTTTCTAAGCTTGAGTCTTTATCTGCAGGTTCTTGAATTTGTGGCAATCTCAAACATATGGGGCTGGATTTTGCGGTCAGTGGCGAACGAACGCCGCTGGCTAGTCCACAGACTTTCTATGAGTTTTTGCATTGGGACTTGATGTGATTAGAAAGCCACTTCAGTGCGGTGCCCACTACAGGGGGTCTGGGGCCTATGTGAACAGGGCACCAACTGTGTATCTCTTTAGCCAGTGAGATTGGAGAATGGTTACTGAGGCGAGCAGAGTCTGAACCAGAAAGTGCCAGTTAGAATATGTAATTCAATGCCAAATCAAGTACAGAAAGTGAAATAAAGAGAGGGAAAGAAAAATGGGGTTCAGAGAGAGAGTTAAAAGAGACAAAGGAAAAGTAAAAAAAAATCTCCAACAATAATTAAAATCTGAAGGAATGACTTTCCACACTTGTAAAGGTTAATTTTCAGTGCCAGAGAGGTTGTTTGGCAGTAATTAAGACTTATCATACTGTTAAAAATTAACTTACACTGGAATGGACAAGCCCTAACTTTTTCTGGCATATTTAGTGGGTATCTGTCATGCAAGTACAGCAACTTCATGCTGTTGCATGTATTTCAATGCCAAGTCTCTTGGCGAAATGCCATTATAGCAAAGCTTTTGGTGGAGCAGGGCAAACTCGGACAGCAACTTCCTGATTTACACATTTAACTGTGCATGTGCGGTCGCTGGAAGTTGTTGGCACTGTCAGCTTCACCGTTAGTTTTACCGCAAAATCTGGGCCATTATTGGGGTTCAATTTATCGGTGCTGAGACCACTGTTGTTTACCATTTATATAAACATGTTAGACATAGAAATGGGAGATATGATGTTGAAATTTGCAGATGATCTCAAAAGGCTGGTGCTCTTTGTCTGGAAAAGAGAAGACTAAGAGGGAATCTGATAGAGGTCTTGAAAATTATGAAGGGATTTGATAGGTTGATGTGGAGAAACTGTTTCCACTTGTGGGTGAGTAATATATATATAGGATAGCCACTAACAGACCAAACAAAGAAACTAGAGAGAAACTTTTTCCGCTGGTTGGGGATTCTAGGATTAGGGGGCATAGTCTAAAAATTAGAGCCAGACCTTTCAGGTGTGAAATTAGGAAACACTTCTACACACACAGGCTGGTAGAAGTTTGGAACTCTTCCACAAACGGCAATTGATGCTCGATCAATTGTTAATTTTAAATCAGAGATTGGTGGCTTTTTGTTAACCAAAAGTATTAAGGGATATGGGCCAAAGGCGGGTATATGGAGTTAGGTCGCAGATCAGCCATGATCTCATTGAATGGCGGAACAGGCTCGAGGGGCTGAATGGCCGACTCCTGTTCCTATGTTCCTATTTTCCTATGTTCTTTACACATAGTGTAGCGAGTATGTGGAAATGTCTGCCACATGGAGTGGTTGAAGCAAATAGTATTAATGCATTTAAGGGGAGGCTTGATCCCTACATGAGGGAGAAGGGAATAAAGGGATATGGGGGCAGGTGGGAAGAGGTAATGAGAATGGGGTGAGGCTTGTGTGGAGTGTAAACACCAGCATAGACCAGTTGGGCCAAGTGGCCCATTTCTGTGCTGTAGATTCTATCTCATGTATTTTCTTAAGAACCTTGAACACTTGAAAGATGTCTCCCCAGAGCCTTCTCTTCTCCAGAGTAAACAATCCCAGGCTTTTCAACCTCTCCTCAAAGCTCAGATACCTTAAGCTAAGTAGAAGTTTGATTGTCCATGCCTGAAGACCCTTGCTGTTATACAGTGGATAGGATTGTACACAGTACTCGACGGTGCAGCTGTGCCTTGATCAACCTCTTCCTCACCCCCTGGGATTCGTGTTCTGTCCCACTGGCTGTACTTCTCAAGAACTAGTTGTCCTTCCTTACTGCTGCAGCACATTCCACTGTTGGTTTCAGTAAGCCAGTCACCAAGACCCCCAAATCACTCTCCCGTGAGGTGTCTTGAAGCCAATTTAAAAAACACAGTTTTTATATTTAGCGTTAAAAACCAGAGAAAATTGGAGGGGGAAACAAATTAAAGCCTAAAAAAAGGTTACATTTGGAGAAAATGAATTAAAATGTTATTTTGAGCCTCACTAAACCACAAGAAAACAAGCAAGAGACTAAACAGGTGCAGTTAACATAAATGTCAACCCTCAGTTATTTACACAGTTTACAGATACCATTTTTATGACAGTTCCAAAAGTTTCCATGAACACAAATTGCTGTCAAGCTATATTAGCAGTAAAACATAGTTATAGTATTTGTGAATAGACTCTCTGCTGAAAAAGGTTGACAGCTAAAGTTTATGCTTAAAGTAGCCGGAACATCATCAGCATAGTAGCGAGAAGCACAAATATTTAAAAATGTGACTGAAATATGAAATTATTGATGCTAAAATTCAATTTTACAGTGTGTGCTGTGAACGGTATATTGCAATCAATGTAGGTACTTTGTGCTTTACAGCCTATCATCATTCCACTGTATAAAAGCACTTAATGTACCTAGAATGTACATTTTCATTCCTTTCTCGTGCTGTCTCCATGATAAACCATACTTGCTCTTAATTGAGTCTCGGATGTTGATCAGTAGTGCACTTCAAGATGATGTTTGGGTGGCCAGTAACTAACATGTTGGCTATGAGTGTATGAGCCTATTCAGTTTTGTCACAATGCCTCTTTGAATACCACTTACATTATCCTCTTGGCATGACAGGTCAGGTGTTGCAGACATGAGATAGCACTTAAACTCTCTCTCTCTCTCTCTCGAGCTCTTCTAAGTGCTAACGGAGCTCACCTCAAGTTACCATTCTACCAGAATTTGGCATTGAAAGCTGAGATCTACGCGCATTATGGCAGTGACATCATCATGCATCTTGTATATGGACATCATGAGATGATGATGTCACCAACATGACGCATATGCATCTCTGGATCCACTATGATTAGGGAGATTTATTTTCTCACCAACCACTGCACTGGCCTGAAAAACTCCAGAAATCTTTCAGTGGAAATTGGTAAAAAAAAAAAGAACATTTTAAAGATAGCCTAGAGCCAGAGGATCTGAAATTGCAATAACACCATTGCTCCAATGGAATTGTGGTGGAGTGGGTCTGGCCATGCCATATATTGTGGGTTCAGCCAATTTATATATGCGGGGGCATGCAAGCTGTTTAAATACAGCCAGCAACACCTCAGGTATGCTGAGTGGGGGCGGAAAACTAAGCAAGAGACAGAATTTATTCCCCAAATAGCATACAAAAATATCGGGGCCCAGGTCTTTCATTTTATTCCTAAGACTCCTAACATTCAAGTATAGAACATTGGGGCATCCATTTCCCCCACTCCTTAGACTGATGTGCTTGTTTATTTTGTCAGTGGGCCTGAATTTCCGATCGGAGGCTTCCTGCGGGCGGATGCCTCCGATCGGAAAAAATCTACGCACTTACCTGCTGGCTCCATAGGTCCCGAGACTTGCGATCCTGGGCCTTTGCTCTATGAAATGCGCAGAGGCCCAGGTATCCCAGGGGCGCAGGCGGTTCGCAACTGCCCCTGGGATCACGTGGGCCATGGGGAACCAATCAAAGAAGGGAATCTCCCTTCACACTTTTGACAGGTCTCTACGCATAGATCTGTCAAAAGTGTGAATGGGGATCACTTAAAAAACAGTTAAACATTAAATAATTTTTTTTAAATCACATATTTAAAATGAATTAAAATGACATTAAATTAAATATTTTAAACAAAAATAATTAGTTTTTTACGGGGCTAAAAATAAACTTACCTTTTTTAAAAGCATTTTTAAATTATAAATGAGTGGAAAAAAATTATTTTAACATTTTTTAGAACTCTTATGCTGGTAAAAGCAGGCCTTATGCATGCTTTTACCAGGCGTAAGATTTTTTAACCTGAAACCGGCACTTGCACGGCCCCTATGGGTGCGTATACACCTCGTACGCACCCGTAGGGGTCGCAAAATCTGGCCCATTGTTTCCTTCCATGGTCATATCCTTGCACGCTGCACACTTCCCTGCTGTATCAATGTCTGCACTTAAATTGCCATCTACCAGCACTGACTCTGCACCCTATTATCCAGCTTGTGCATCTATTTCCATCTCCATCATATTTTATGTTCCCTCTTTCTAGGTCTGCTCTGTTTGCTCTCCCCATCTCAGTTTTAATCCTCCCCACTGCCTAACTGAGCCCATATAAAAATAAAGGACCCTTATTTATGGTTTTCACAGAATAATGGACAGAATTGTGGAATTCAGTCTGTAGCACCAGTAAAAACTCAGAATAAAATGTAATAAAAATGGAATTTGTCTTATTCAATCACTGTAAATCAGTGATATAAATACCTCAATTGTTATAAAGTAGTGTTTCCTCTCGCTCACGGTAAATAACACCATAGGATAAATATATATATTATGATATGTATGCGTGTGTGTGTGTGTGTATATATAATGTGTGTGTGTGTATATATAATGTGTGTGTGTGTGTGTGTATGCCCAGAAATTAAACATCGATGGTTCCCGCGGGGGTAAGGATTCCCCGCGATATCGCGCTCCGCGCCTACCTTTTTGTTTGGGGCCCACACGAACTTTAGTTTCAGAGCCTCTCTCTGTTGCAACCATGCAGTGCTTGCGTGTCCCAGAGGCGCAATTAGTTCGTGCCAGCTCTGGGATCACGTGATTCAGTTAGAGCCAATGGCAGCACACCATCTTTCATTCATAGTTTTGACAGCAAGGGCTGTGAAAGCTATAAATACTACAAGCCCCCAAAAGAACAGCTAAACCTCAATTAAATTTAAAAAAAAAGCCATCACATTAATAAAATAAGTATAGTTAAATAAATTAAGCCACTTTAAACAAAAAATAAAATTTTTGAAAAAATTTAAAATCTTTTTTAAAGTTATAAAAATAAACTTACCTTTCTTTAAAGTCTCTAAAAAAGATAAACCTGTTGAAAAAAATTTAAAATAACACTTAATTAACTACTTACCTTGTTAAAAGGGGGTCCTACGCCTGCTTTCTTTATGTGTAAAATCTTCACCACTTACCTGCGCGTTCAAACCTGAAAAAAAAACTAAGTGCACTGCGTGCGCACAACCTGTAGTGCACACGCGGTTCACTTAGGAACCGCCCCCATTGCAATACACGAAGTGCCGGTTTCCCGCGCATGCGAAGTGCATGCAGGAAACCGGCAATTCGGGACCTAATACGCGAGAGTACACAGTGCGTACTCTCGCGTATTAGGTTTAATTTTCGGGCCACACGTGTGTGTGCGTGTATATATAATGGGTGTGTGTGTATATATATATATAATGTGTGTGTGTGTGTGTGTATATATAATGTGTGTGTGTGTATATATAATGTGTGTGTGTGTATATATAATGTGTGTGTGTGTGTGTGTATATATAATGTGTGTGTATATATAATGTGTGTGTGTGTGTGTGTGTGTGTATAACTGTATGTATAATATGCTGAAACTATGATTAAATGAACTCAATTGGAAATAAGATGTACAATCAAGTGCTAGTGGAAGCTGTCACAGTGAAATAGACATTGAACACAATGGACGCAATCTGGTGCGGCAGCTGTTTGAGTGTCCTTTATACACTGCAGCCCGTGCTTTGTCAATTAAGTGAAAATTTCCATTTATCAGGCATGTGTGCCGCAATAAATGGCTGGACTGGTTTAGGCATTTAATCCAAGTGTAGGTGCTTTATAATGCTAAGGACATCCCAGATAAAATGGAAGTCATTAGAATTATGCATTGTGTTGGCAGATAAGAAAGTCAGACACTTTTGTCTTTTTTTTACATTTTTATTTTCCTTTTTGAATAGTAGGGTTAACTTTATTATTTGTAGTGTCTGGGTGTTACAGTAGTTGAGAAGACTTTTCTGTCAAGTCTATAACTTTCTTATCCACCAGCACATTGCATCATAGTAACGCCTTCAATTTTGTCTGATTTTTTTAACGGTCACAAATGGAATGTCATCAGGCTCTGTGGAGTTTTTGCAACAGACCTTTTGTTTTAAAACATGTGGCTTTTTTGTTGCAAGTGTTGTGATTTTTCTTCACAAAGGGACAAAATCAATGGAGCAAAGCCCTTGACTTTTAAGTATCCATCTGAGCTTCCCACATAGACAAGTAATTCCTGTTGCTCTCAATGTCAGTCACAGAAGAACAGGTACATGCACACACAGAATGATGAACACTGAAATACTGGGCTCTTTCATGCCTCGGTGCTGGCACAAACCTGTATTTACTGCATTCCACATGATATTAACCTATATTTCTATTTCCAATGCGAGCTTAAATGTTTAGTATTCAACAACAACATTTCATACTTGTGTGATATTTCTGCGAAGAATGTGGGTAATTTCCAATGCAACTCAACAGGAATTTTGCGAATTTCTAAAATGGTTATTTAGCTAACAAACAACATTCAAAGATAAAATGGTTTCTTTCTTGATAGTAACCTGGAAAAGAGTTGCAAAGTATTACTGAGCCACTCCACTGTTGTGGAAGACTCTAATTCATTACTTAGAAGCATCCTGTTGTGTTGTTTTTGAGAACTTTATGACATATTGTAACAAAGAGCGATTTTTAAGAAAAGGTCATTTTATTATACATTCGGCTCTGAATTCCAAATAGCTTAATCCAAATTATCTGACAATTCAGTTATTTAGCACAAAATTTTCAATTTCTTTTGTTACTCATTTAACTTGCGTGTTAAGCACAACAATAACTGAATTATCAGAAGTAGACTATAAGCTGAACTCTGGTGCTTTACTGTGTCCGTTATTACCATTGAATGAGATATGGGGAAATTAAATCTATTTCTGAACTCTTTGTTTGTGACTTTATGGAAGGAGGTCTGTCAGCTCCTACTTGATTATAAACCTATATCCTTGTCCTGTTTAATAACTGACTGTGTTGTAATCAATCTTCAGGGAGGTGTGTGCGGCTGTGAAAAAGGCTACGTGGAAGTAATGACTCCTTATGGATTCCTTGATTACTGCACTAAAATTCCTGGACCAGAAGAGAAGAAAGCTGATGTTAAGACTAGTGTGGGGAAGAACAAGCTGGGCAATTCAAAATTCCAGGCATTTTTTAAAGGATGGTCCATTGATCCTTTTGATCCTGGTAAGAATTGTGTTAAAAATAAGCGGGAGGGAAAGGGTTGTGAGGCTACGGAATGCATTACTGGAATTGGTGATTGAAGCATGTCAACATTTAAGGATAGATTAGGTCGGTGGTTGGCGGAAGGGGGAATGAACAGATATGGGAGCCGGACCAGGTGGAGAATAAACACCAACAACATTGGTTTGGCTGAACGTTCTATTTCTGTGCTGTGATTTCTTTGAAATATTTAGCTGGTCTGTTCTGTAGATTTATGTTGTAAATGGGAGTGAATGTAAGCAAATAGCTTATTCACTGCATTAGTGCAGTACCATCATCACCTGCAAATATCCATATAGAGTGTGTGCCATTTTCTATACTTTTAAAATGTGACAGAAAAACTTAGCTTTAACAGCTTTATTTATTTAAATCTCTCTGCTGCTTTTTATTAGCAATTTTTTGTTGAAAATATGAGTGCTGACAATATCATTGGGGAAACTGTTTTGGAGGAGTTATTGAGTTTGATGGCACAAAGGAGCCACACAAATATTCCCAGCATCCTCCATAATTCAGTCTATCCCTGCTGATGTTAATTTAGTTCTTTTGCACAGTACGGCTCAGCAACTCATTTATGACCTGATGAGGTCATATGCACTTTATGCTCTAACAAAGATATTTTGGGAACAATGCCTAAATGAAAATAAAGCCAGGAGGCTACAAATTCTATGATCCACTTCTCGCAGTGGCAGGATACTTCTCCCTGTTCTGCTTCTTCAATGGGTTTAATGTCTAAATAGCACCTGAAAACAGGACAAATGGGTGCTCATCCTTTGTCCCAGTGTTGTGCCTGAAAGCACTGCACCTGAATGTCCTGTATGGCTTCTCAGGTGGCTGCACCTGAAGAGGGTGTATCAAAGTAAACTGTATGCAAATGCATGCCAGGAACCTGTGCAATCAGATTTCAGGGCAAAGGGCTCCCAAAAATTTCCACAGCTCCCATTTAGGTGTTCTCTGTCTTAAAAGAAAATAACAACAACTTGTATTTATACAGCACCTTTAACATAGCAAAACGTCCCAAGGCGCTTCACAGGAGTGTTATAAGACAAAAATTTGACACCAAGCCACATTAGGAGAAATTAGGGCAGATGACCAAAAGCTTAGTCAAAGAGGTAGGTTTTAAGGAGCGTGTTAAAGGTAGAGAGGCGGACAGGTTTAGCAAGGAATTCCAGAGCTTAGGGCCTAGGCAACAGAAGGCACGGCCACCAATGGTTGAGCGATTATAATCAGGGATGCGCAAGAGGGCAGAATTAGAGGAGCGCAGATATCTCAGGGGGTTGTGGAGCTGGAGGAGATTATAGAGATAGGGAGGGGCGAGGCCATGGAGACCAGGCTTTTCTTGCCATGAAAGATATTTATTTTTAAGGTTTGGAATAAAAAATATTTTTTCAGCTTCAGAAACTATTGCAAAATGCTGTATCCCTTTTTCATTCACCGATGGATGGCATGTTTGGTACGGTGGTCTCGCTCCCCTTTTTGTGGGATGGCTTATATGGAGACAACAACAACAAACACCCTTGACAGCTTCTGACGATATTCACCTAGCCCTCTCCAGAGTGACCATCAACTGCTTCACTAGAAGAGGGCTGGAATCCTCCATCTATTCTCAAATATTCAATGTACTCACCCACACTTGTTTTTCCTGTTCATTTACATCAAAAAGCACAAATAGACCAGAATCAAGTTCCAATAGTGATTTTTTTTTTAAAAACTGTGCTTATGTGACTTTCTGCTCTTTATCACCACGAGTCTTCCCTCTTACCTACTTTTTCGATGTGGTGTTGTGGCTGCATGGTTAGCATGCTAGTAGTCTTTCTAAGTGAGCTACCACTGACCGTAGACAGAGAGAGGTGGCCATGCTGTGTCCGCAGAGCATGTTGCAGGAAATGAGGGAGCACTCGATCTCCTAGAGCACAGAACGAGATGGTCTCGCTACAGGTTGTGAACTCTCCACAGATGCAGGAATAGCCCGATCCAGCCTGCCTTCTGGCTCCTGGACAGTCATGGAAAGAGGGTGGAGGAATAGTATGGAAGTGTTGCTATCGTGAGAGAGAGCCTCACCTTTCATGGCCACATCCATTCTGATCCCACAAGGAGTGTACATGTCCCCGCGCCCTCTGATCTGCTGGTCTACAGACCTAATGGCTTCAGTGACATGACGGAAGCCTGTCCCCGTCTCGTGTCCTTCACACAAGCTCACCAGTAACCATGCCCAGTGATGTGGTGATAGTTTCAGTTGTCATTGCCTCCTCTCTGGTATGGGGCTGCACTGCAGTTTGCTTTGGAATTGCTATTCTATCCAAGGATGTCTGCAGGTTTTATAAGCCAACTCTTGGAATCCAACTTGGACAACTGCTGGACTCCTCCATACTGCTTGTCATTTGTTACAAGCTTCTGGCAGCTCCACCAATGACCCGCCCCCCCAAAAAAAAACTTGTCTTTGCTCTGAAGTCATCCTTCTCTTAAAAGCTAGACCACAGGGATCTGGTTCCCTGACCTTGACAGCTAGGAAGAGAGGCAACTTCACCCTCTGTTTTTTGCACAAGGCCAAAGTTGGAGGAACATAGAGTTCTCGGCGGGTTGCAGGGCTGGAACAGATTACAGAGATAGGGAGCACAGCTAGACTCAGCAGTTCTGTGCTCTGCTGATCAAACTGCAGAACTTTTTGCCTTCCTCTTCATGCTGCTGCAGTCCTCTCCTGCCAGAGAAGCAAACACAAATATTGGGATTGAACTTAAAAAAACTACAAGCACATATATTCTTCAGTTGCTAATACAGTAGAAGAATTTTATACTAAGCTTTCAGTCTGCTTCAATTGTTTACACTTCAAAACTGTTGTGAGAGGTCAAAACAGTCACCTTATGGCAAGAACCTCTAGGCTATTCAATAATGATTGCTATGCTGCACTTCCTTGCTTCTCCCTCCTCGTGTTCCTTGTCTTTTAATCAGTTTGGGGCCTTTAAGGCCAGAAGTGCACCTAAGCATCTTGTCACCTGAGTGGCCTACTCTAGTTGTGTGCCTCCACAAGCACACAAAGTGCACATTCTCCATTCAAATCAGTGCCTTCAGGAAATCCAGATGCCCCATTCTTTCTGCAGCACAGCTCCGGTACGGTGCGTTCAAGTTGCAACCAAACAGCACCTGCCCAGGAAAATGATCTGTGAAGTTACATCCATCAGCCATTATTTAACCTTTAACTTTAAAAAATGACTGAACTCATTTTCTCCCAAAAAATGTAGTGAAAAAAGAATTGGTTCAAAAAGGAGCATTTAATTTGCAAAGTAACACATTTTGGATATTTGAAAATGCAATTTGCATATTCTGTGACAAAGCTCTGGAGTTCAATGTTCTCAGTTCTGATTCATGGCTGCAAATCCATCGTATCTTACAAGTACAGTGAGAGTCATCGATTTATTGGTGATATCCCAAATGGTTTGAAAGTCAGGCCCTAAGGGCTGGATTTTCTGGCCGGAGACAGGTTCACATCAGGTTAGGTGTTTGGCGGGTTCGGGACCCGCTGCCGGTTCCATCCACTCTGTGCTAATGATTTTGCGTAGATTAGGCTTATTAAGCCCGCTGTGCGCGTTACCCGGTCCAATCAGTGGGTGCGGGTCTGCTGATCGCCTGTGATGACGCATTTGAAGCAGTTGCATTTAAGGGGGCCAGGTCCCCTTTGGCTTTCATTTACATTTTGCTGCTCCTGAGTGCTGGTGGTTGCCGAGATGACAGCACCTAGAACAAAGGCTGCTCCCCGTTTCGACGATGACTCCCTCCATGTTCTTGTGGAGGGAGTAAGAGGGCGCAGGGAGGTACTGTTCCCTCCTGATGGAAGGAGGAAGCCTCCTCAGCACACCAAGGCAGCCTGCCCACAAATAGCTGAGGAGGTGAGTGCGAGGTTTATCTATACACGCACCTGGGTCCAGTGTAGGAAGAGGTTCAATGATCTCCTGCGTTCAGCAAAAGTAAGTATAACAGCACACTTACCTTCATTCTGCTGTGCCTGTCTTCACATCCCCATCACTCTGCATTGCCAACCCTACTCCTGCACATCCTAACTCACCCCAACATCCCTTGCACCATCACCCATCCCTCTCTCCCTACATACGGAATCACATCCCCGTCTTACTATGCACCCCTCACACTCACTCTCAATGTTATGCCATGACAACTAACAACTCACAAGGAGGGACTTGGTATTGGCACCTCACTCCATCATAGTCTCCCTCTAAACATCTATCCTATCCATTCTTTACACTCATTCCATCACTCTCACTAAAACTGCACTTCTGTCCCTCATTGCAGGAAAAGAGATCCCACAATAATAGGGAGAGGGAGAGAACAGGAGAAGGACCACCATCCGTGGCGCAGCTCACCCATGCTGAGGAGGCAGCTCTGGACATTGTTGGAGGTTCTGAGGAGCTTGAAGTGGGGGACGGAGAGACGGGGTCAGCTGAACAACCTGGTGACAGAATTATTTTCCAACCATCTGATTTGGCATTCAAGAGTGACTCATATGGGATCTGATGTTCCTAGAATTTGAGTGCTAATTATTTGCACAATGGGATGTGTGTGCAACCTACATATCACATGTCTAAATCCTGTCTTTACTCTCCCACAGGACCATCAAGAGCCCCATCCCCACTGTCCAGGAGGAAGAGCAGGAGGACTCCTCAGAGGAACCTCCAGCCTCTGAGGGAGCAGCGTCAGCAGAAATGAGCGCACCCAGCACCAGCGCAGAGACGCACACCTCGGTGGGTCCAACGCGAGATAGAATAGTGTTGTCACCTGGTGTCTCACAACTCACAAGTGAGCAAGAGCAGATGGTGGAGACAGGGACAGCAGTGGAGAGTCCTCATTGAAGGCCGCAGGAGTCTCCTAGCTTTGCTGAGCTGCATGCAGACGCTGAGCCTCGGGGGCCATCCAGAAAGAGAGTTTCAGGAACAAGTTCAGGAGGCTCTGACTGGGTTAGCAACCACGATCACTGTGAGTTTGCAGAGAATGGAGGAGTCCATCTTGAATATAAGCAGCGCCATGGTGCAGGAGCTGGCAAATGTATGTCCCGCCATGGAAAGGATGGCAACCTCCATGGAGGACATAAATCGCCAGACACAGGAGAACATGGTAACACTTCTGAATAGATGGTCAGCTATGGAGGATAGATGGGCATCTATCGAGGAGAGAAACCAGAGGTTCATGGACGTCCTTGTTATGAGGAATGTCAGCACAGACACGGGTCCTCATGGCCCCACTGATGTGCAGCAAGGTGCTCTCCAGCAACTTGTTGGCAGAGAAGTGCGGGTGGCCCATGAGAGGGATGGTGGTGGGAGGGGACATGGAAGTGGGGGCTCCTCTCCAAGCGCTCACACTGCCATCCCATTGACAACCTCTCGGTCAGAGCCCCAGATGCCTCCCCCAACAGAGATGGCCGAGTCTGCCCCTGCACAGCCGCAGGAAGAGCAGACTTTGGCGGGGCCCTGACAGGCTCCACGACCCAGAGGACGACCGCCAAATGCATCTAAGCAGGCGCAGCAGGGAAGTGAGCAGGCTGCCTCTACATCTGCTGAAGCCACAGGGGAAGCACCACGAAGATGCACGCATAAGAGAAAGCTAACACACAAATAGTCACAAGGGTAGTCACTTGGGTGCTTTCATATAAATCAGTGTAAAGTTTGTGTTCTTTTATTTTATTGTATTTTAGTGATGTCATGTGAATGTTTCAAAGCGTTGCCCTATGTGTGCTCACAATTGGAGGTGGCACAGCGAGGGGTGAGGGCGCCTTTCATCTGAAGCAATGGTGGTGAAAGTGCTAGGAATGCACAGTTCATTGTAGGGCTGCTCTATGGTGTGGAAGTGGGGTCATGCCAACCTTCATGTGCATGTGGCAGCCACATCTCTGTGCTGCCTAAAGTTAGTTGAATCTGCCATGGATTAGGCCATCCCTTGCCTGACGGGCAGCAATGTGCTCGCGTGCTGGTCGCACTGAGTCAGCCACCTCCTCCAGGTGTTCCTCATCTTCAACCTCATTTGGCTCTTCCTCTTCCTCCTCCTCCTCTGAAGAGGCTGTGCGCTCTGCGACTTGTTCCTCAGGCAGCGCTAATCCCCGTTGCAGTGCGATGTTGTGCAGGGCACAGCAGACAACGATAACTCTCGAGTACTGTCGGGCTCCACCAGATCTGTCCAGGCATCTGAAGCACATTTTGCGCAACCCTATTGTTTGCTCAATGGCACTTCTGGTGGAAATGTGGCTCTGATTGTAGCGCTCCTCAGACTCGTTTGATGGCCTCCTCATCGGCATCATTAGCCACGTCTTCGGGGATAGCCCTTGTCTCCAAGTAGCCATCCGGAAAGGTTGTTTGGCGGAGCAAAGACCTGAGGCACAGTGGACTGGCGCAGGACGTAAGAGTCATGGCAGCTGCCAGGGAACTTTGCACACACATGCATGATGTTCTTCCTGTGGTTACACACCAGCTGGACGTTAAGGAAGTGGAAGCCCTTGCGGTACACAAATACTGCTGGGTTGTGATGGGGTGCCCTGATGACTGCATGGGTGCAGTCGATGACGCCCTTCACCCGTGGAAAGCCAGTCAGATTGACAAAGCCTAGCGCCCGCGCGGTAACACTTGCTTCATCAGTTGAAAAGTGGATGTAATTAGTGGACTTTGCAGAGAGGGCATTGGTAACCCACGTGATGCATCTGTGGGCGGTCGACTGGGAGATGCTGTTAATGTCTGCTACTGATCCCTGGAAGGACCCTGCCGCAAAGAAGTTGAGGGCGGTGGCGACTTTGACAGCCACTGGTAAGGCGTGTCCACCTGCTCCTCTGGGCTGCAAGTCTTGGTCCAGCATTGTGCAGATGTCTGCGACTACCTCTCGCGAAAGTCTCAGCCTCTTTTGGCACTGCTGCTCACTCATGTTGAGGAAGCTCATCCTCTGCCTGTAAATCCTGTGTTGGGGGTATCTCCTGCGGCGCGGGCCAGCCCAGCACTGACGGCCTCTGCCCTGTGCAGCATCCGGCGGCTGAGGAGAAGGTTGGCGCTCTTGTTGTTGGTGCTGCTGCAGTACCAGGTTCTGCTGCTGCTGTGGATGATCCTCTTCCGAATCTGAGGACGAGGATGAGAAAGTATAAATGGTTCCCATTCTGCTGTTTTATCTGGCAGTTATGGATGAGATGTTATCAGGAGTAAGTCAATGGGGAAAGAGCTTATTCCGAGGAGGTGATAGTGCATATAGAGTTCACAGCACACACTCACAACCTCAATACAGATCAAAGATGTCCTCCAAATCATGAATTCAGCAACTTCGGCCATTTGAAAATGAGCTGATGTGATAGGTTAGGTTTTATGTAGCACTTGCAGCTGTGAACTATTCAGCTCGTCGGAAGAGCCGACACACTCAGCTGGCATGTTTGCCGAACGACGTGAAACATGTTGAAAATGTGTGAAAATGGAATAAGCCTTGCAAAATAGCATTAAACAAGGAGTTAACATGCTGTTAACAACCTTAAGTGTCTCTCCCGCCGCTTGGTGTCGGGTCTGCTGTGAAGGTGCAGACCCGACACTTTGGAAACTGCCGTGGAGGCGGGGTCATAGCGGGTTCCCAACCCGCCGTCAATCATTTTGAATTTAACCCCTGACCTGCCTCTGAACTCAGCCTCTGAGCGCCGGCAAAATCGCGGCCTCAGTCTCTGAAATGATATAAACTGTTAGGGGGAAAAATTCAGTTGGTTGCGCCTCCCGTTAGCGCCTTAAGAGGGCGCTAATGGGGCGCAAAGCATCTAGCGCCCAGGCGCGGCGAAGTTTGCGCCACTCGCGAAATTAACTAGACATTTTGCGGCGGCGCTAAACACTACCGCCACGATCTCCTGCGCTGGCAGATCGTGACGTCAGTCGAGTGCGCAACGCCCCGGTATCGCCCCGGAGCGGATATTGAGTGGCGCCCCCTGCCTTACCGCCTGACGCTAGCAACGACAGGTTGAGGGGAGCGTTCTGCAGTCATGAAGGGAAAGGGGGCGCGCTATTTAAAGGTGACCGCTTCCTGCCTTTTATTGTTGGTGCCATTTTTGAACTACGCATTCTGAGAGAGAGAGAGAGAGACTTCTGGAGAGATTCAACGTTGTGTGAAGGAGTTTTGGGTACTGAGCAGCACTTTGCAGGTTCATTTTGATTTGCCATTCCTTGTATCAATTTAGAAGAGACTGTGGGGGCTGCACTCTGAGCTCTTTGCCTGGTACTCTCCATTGTTCTTTCCAGCAGATTTGATGTGCAGGTCTCTCCAGGCCAAGATTCAAGGCTGCAATGAGCAGGATGTGGATGGAAAGCAAGATTAACCATCCCCTTTAAGAACTGGCCCGTGCCATTGTGTGTGTGTTCCATTGCTGACTGACATTACATGAACTTCGCCAGCGCTCTGAGGTAGCGCCTCGCTCCTCGGCCTTTGCGCCTTAAGACAGGTGTGAAGCGCCTGATTTAGCGCTCCAATCACCTCCAGGGGCGATAAAAGTCAAGTTTGCAGTCGGTGGCGATAATTAGCACCAGGCGCTAATCTTTGCGCCCGGCCGATAATTGCGCCCCAAATGGGGCGATACTGAATTTCTCCCCCTTAGTATTTGCAGCACTTGAAATCTAAATGAATCAGCAGACTGCAACTTGGATCCATTAATCATGCTGCTAAACATATCTCTGTGTTGAGATATTTCATATTAGAAATATTTGTATCAGGCATATTGCTATTTACGCTGTATATTTTTTACTGCTATGTTTAAATGCACCCAAGGTAATCTCACAAAATAGAGATACTGTGCTATTGTCCATTTAAGTTGCTAACAGCAGGCATTTTTCTTTCTGACAGCTAATGGGTTATTTATTAAAACCATAATGTTTAAACTTCAAAATCTTGAATATATTCCTTAAGTGTTATTGCCCAGTATATGCTGCTCACATGTTAGCCCGTCGAATTGCTATACCAAGGTGCCAGCTGCAGACATCTTGTTGAAGAGTTGAGGTCCGGGATTCACTTCAAGCAACTGACATCTATTTGTCATCATTATTTACCCAAGGAACCAGACTTGGCTATATTTTAGTTTAATGTGAGCAAGTTCTTTTCCCGAGTAATGTCATGCAGCCTTCATTATGTTGGTTTATGAAATATATACATTTAAATTTTCAAGCAGGGTGATTCATTTCTCTACTTAGCAAATGTTTTGGAAGACGTATCATGCAGAGCACATTAAGCTCTTGTGTGCATTTCTGTATACTTTAAAGAGAAAGATTCCTGTCTAATCCTTTAAAAATAAAAAAAAATAATAAATATTCCTGCAACATATCTTAAATTTTCAAATACTGCTCAGTCACTTTATCTTCACTGGCAACAAGGGAAAGTGATTTGTGATCATTGATTGGCTTTTCTCATGTTTGCACATATCATTAAGCCATATGTGTTGCACAATTCCTTGGGTAATATAATTTCATCACTGCATTGTCATTTTGGTACTGATAAAGGCACACAGAACAGCAAAATGTACAGTCTGACCACACTGTTATTCTCAAGGGGATTTTCTTTTTACAGGAGATATAAATTTTAAACTAATACTTGCAAAAGCTCCAATAAAAGAGCATCACTGCTGGTGTTTTAGAAGGAATTTGGGACACAAACGTATCATTTGTAAATCTTGAAAAGAAAGCTATACTCAAGGGGATGTGGTGAGGTACTATACTAGTGCTGTCCAATGCGTTAGCCACTAGCCACATGTGGCTAATTGGGAATCCAGATGTGGCTAATATCATTTTTGATTAGTAAATGAAAAATGAGTAATGGGCACCGTCTTTGGGCATGCGATCTCAATACTCATATTCACGTAGCATATGCATATTTACTTTAACCCTTTTGTATGTTTGTTGATAAAATGGTGAGACAAAAAGCAGAGTGTACGAGTGTCTTTTTTATCGTGTGAGTACTTTACTTCCTTGGCTACTGCTTATTGTTTATCTGCTAAAATGGTGTGTAACACGGGTGTCAACACGAGGGAAACACCAGCAACATTGTATAGAGAGGGGAGTTGTCATTGTGGTCAGCGCAACTGATCCAGGTCAGCAGAGAAAGGAAGCCTAACCAATAATGAGCAGCTCCAACAGGGGATGTCATGGCAAAGGGTAAGCAGCACCCACGACTGTTTTCTGGATGGAGAGTGGGATGGGTGTGGCACGTCTCATTGTGCGAGTCAACATTCTCAGCAATCACTCTTGATGAAGTCAAATACCGCTCGCGATTGTTGGACAAAAACCAAGAAGCTGCACCAAGGTGTGCTGTGCATGAGAAATTCATACCAGAATTCCAAACTTTGGTGAAAGAGGAAGTCTGCAAGGTTTTGCACTGAATGGGGGTAGATGTTTGTTAAGTAAATATACACTTACGAACAATGTTCCCCCTAATTTTTCTTTGGGTGCGTGGCCCTTTTAAGGGGCTGCGTGACCCATTCACAGTTTCCGCGCAGTCTATAGGGAACCTGGCTTGTGAAGTACATTTACATGTATTGCGTGAGTGTGTGTAAGGCTATTTTTACTAAAATGAGTGTATGTGGCTAAAACAGTGTCTCCGTAACCAGACATGTGGCTAGTCATCGATTTCTATTGGCAAACACTCTACTATTCTCTCTCTTTCAGCTCTGTGCTTGGATTTGAATCTAATCCAGAGTGATGGGACGAAAGTCTCTTCTCTCTGTAGCTGTAGACCCAGACATGAAATAAATTGGGCAGGAGCAGCACAGTTGCTAATCAATTTAAATCTGCAGTAGAAAACTGCATAATTTGAGAAAAAATAAAATTAAGTTAACAGATTCACCAGGGAGGCCTCAAAGATGGGCGGGGTGGCAAAATTATTCACATTGGTGCAGTAGGGGAGTGTATTTCTCAGAATTGAGTTAAATTGCTTTGTTGGGATGGGGTAGAGTGAGCTTTTCTCTGTATCCAGACCAAACTATATTTAATGTAAAAGTGCTTGAAGAGCTGTTACTGTACACAAAAGTTAAAAAAAAGCCTTGCCTCAGTAAACATAAATGTTCACTGATGTCCATCTTGGCTGGCGTAAAGAGAACAACAGATATGATGCTCGGTGGAAAGCAAGTGGTAGTGTGTGAACACGGAGAGGTGGGAAAAGGGTGCTGGACTGTTCTGAAGGCACTGCGTGCTATTGTGTATGTGACAGAGATTGGGCCAGCAATCCAAAAGGTCTGTGTACAAAGGCATCCTGACAAAAAAGTAAATATTACAATATTCTCCCAGAGGACTATACATCCAATTTTTATCACCATTTCCTTGTTACTTTCATGTGCTATCATTCTTCCGAGCAGTATATTTTAAATTTTATGTTTTTCTTAGAATTAATTGACATCCAGGGTACTGGGGTTGTATCCTCCATTTGAAATTCATTATGGCCTAGAAATTCGCGTGGCCGGCTTGCCGCGGGGGTAAGGATCGTGCGCGCTCTTACCCACCGCGCCTGCCATTGTGTTTTGGGCCCACAGGAACTTTGGGTCCCGGGCCTCTCCCAAGAGCCAGCGCGCAGTGCTTGCGTGTTCCAGGGGCGCAGTTAGTGCGATGCGACCCCTGGGATCACGTGGGCCATGGAGAGCCAATGGCAGCAGACCATCTTTCATTCATAGATTTGACAGGAGACCTGTCAAATCTGTGAATTGAAATCGGCCCCAAAAGAACAGCTAAACTTCAAATAAATTAAAAAAAAACCATCACATTTATAAAATAACTATAGTTAATTAAATTAACCAAAAATGTGCGGGTTAGGTTGATTTGGCTATGATAAAAATTGACCCTTAGTGTTAGGGGGGGATTAAATATGTGGGGTTATGGGGATAGGATGGGATATGTTAGGGGGAATTAAATACGTGGGGTTACGGGGGTAGGGTGAGATATGTGTACTGTGGGGATTAAAGCAGGGACAGGGTACTGGATTTGAATGATCAGCCATGATCGTATTGAATGGTGGAGCAGGCTCGACGGGCCGAATGGCCTACTCCTGCTCCTAGATTCTATGTTTCTATGTTAACCACTTCAAACAAAAATTTAAATTTTTGAAAAAATTAAAATACTTTTTAAAAGTTATAAAAATAAACTTACCTTTCTTTAAAGTATCTAAAAAAGATAAACCTGTTGATAAAATTTAAAATTATACTTAATTAACTACTTACCTTGTTCAAAAGGGGTCTTACGCCTTCTTTTTATTAGCGTAGAATCTTCCATACTTACCCTCGCGTAGAAACCTGAAAAAAAAAACTAAGTGTGCTGCGTGCGCGCAGCCTCTAGCGCGCACACGGTTCACCTAGGAACAGCCCCCTTCACCATACCGGAAGTTTGGTTTCCCACGCATGCGCAGTGTATGCAGGAAACCGGCACTTCGGGAATGAATACGGGTGAGTACGGACTGTGTACTCACCCGGGAACGGCCGAATTTTTGGGCCTATATATTCATAATTTGTAGTTAACAGATTAGTATTGATTCTATCACCAACAATCGAATTTAAAAGCATGCACAACTCCTAATTCTAACTAATATGTGGCTGTTTGCCATGCAATATTTGAGTCATCTTTTGCTTCCTACTGAAATTTTATATCACTAATCAGTTTTTTTCAGTCACTTTGGATCTTTGAACTGCAACTGAACAACTTATGGAATGTATGTATTCCTATATGTATTCAAAACACAGAGTGCAACTGAGGAAGTGCTGCAGGCTCACTGTTCTCACTCATATTACATTATTGAGATTATGTTGGTTACAGGTAACATTGTTTGCTATATTGCTTTTCTTTTGTGAAGGTGGTACTTGGTTTTATTACAGATTTATTTTTTTCGTTCCTGAGATGGGCGTCGCTGGCAAGGCTTCATTTATTGCCCATCCCTAATTGCCCTTGAGAAGGTGGTGGTGAGCTGCCTTCTTGAACCGCTGCAGTCTGTGTGGTGAAGGTACTCCCACAGTGCTGTTAGGAAGGGAGTTCCAGGATTTTGACCCAGCGACGATGAAGGAACGGCGATATACTTCTAAGTCAGGATGGTGTGTAACTTGGAGGGGAACTTGCAGGTGATAGTGTTCCCATGCGCCTGCTGTCCTTGTCCTTCTAGATGATTGAGGTCGCGAGTTTGGGAGGTGCTGCCGAAGAAGCCTTGGCGAGTTACTGCAGTGCATCTTATAAATGGCACACACTGCAGCCACGGTACGCCGGTAGTGGAGGGAGTGAATGCTTAAGGTGGTGGATGGGGTGCCAATCAAGTGGGCTGCTTTGTCCTGGATGGTGTCGAACTTCTTGAGTGTTGTTGGAGCTGCACTCATCCAGGCAAGTGGAGCATATTCCATCACACTCCTGACTTGTGCCTTGTAGATGGTGGAAAGGCTTTGGGGAGTCAGGCAGTGAGACACTTGCCGCAGAATACCTAGCCTCTGACCTGCTCTTGTAGCCACAGTATTTATGTGGCTGGACCAGTTAAGTTTCTGGTCAATGGTGACCCCTAGGATGTCGATGGTGGGGGATTCGGCGATGGCAATGTCGTTGAATGTCAAGGGGCTGTGTTTAGACTCTCGCTTGTTGGAGATAGTCATTGCCTGGCACTTTTGTGGCGCGAATGTTACTTGCCACTTATCAGCCCAAGCCTGAATGACATCCAGGTCTTCCTGCATTCGGGCATGGACTGCTTCATTATCTGAGGAGTTGTAAATGGAACTGAACACTGTGCAATCATCAGCGAACATCCCCACTTCTGATCTTATGGTGGAGGGAAGGTCATTGATGAAGCAGCTGAAGATGGTTGGGGCTAGGACACTGCCCTGAGGAACTCCTGCAGCGATGTCCTGGGGCTGAGATGATTGACCTCCAACAACTACAACCATCTTCCTTTGTGCTAGGTATGACTCCAGCCAGTGGAGAGTTGTCCCCCTGATTCCCATTGACTTCAATTTTACGAGGGCTCCTTGATGCCACACTCGGTGAAATGCTGCCTTGATGTCAAGGGCAGTTACTCTCACCTCACCTCTGGAATTCAGCTCTTTTGTCCATGTTTGGACCAAGGCTGTACTGAGGTGAGTAAGTGCCGCTTGATAGCACTGTTGACGACACCTTCCATCACTTTGCTGTTGATTGAGAGTAGGCTAATGGGGCGGTAATTGGCCAGATTGGATTTGTCCTGTTTTTTGTGAACAGGACATACCTGGGCAGTTTTCCACATTGTCGGGTAGGTGCCAGTGTTGTAGCTGTACTGGAACAGCTTGGCTAGAGGCGCGGCTAGTTCTGGAGCACAAGTCTTCAGCACGACAACCAGGATGTTGTCGAGGCCCATAGCCTTTGCTGTATCCAGTGTGCTCAGCCGTTACTTGATATCACGCGTAGTGAATCGAATTGGCTGAAGACTGGCTTCTGTGATGGTGGGGACCTCAATCTCGGCACTTCAGAGATTCTTCGCAGTGAGATGATTCATATAGGGCTTCCATAGGTTGGCCTTTTTAAATTCTTTACATAATAGATGCTAGAGCCTTTGAACATTAATCTTGTCTAATCCATTGCTGTTAACAGAATTCACTGAAGATTAGATAAAATGAATGACTCCAGTCGTGCCCTCCGATATTTTCCTTTAAGGGTGCAGTATTTTCTGTATGAATCTTGTTGCACCAGTTACCTTGTGAGATCTGAAGTAGATTAGATTTAGACAATATGAAGAAAAAGTTATGGACAGTTCAGCAACAGAACTACTAAACATTCTACTGAGTTCTGCTGGCTATGGATGCTTATGCGACGGATTTCAGTTGGGGAAGTCAAGTGAAAGTACATGGAGAAATAATATTCAGCGCACGCAGTAGTGTGTTGAGCAGAGGCTACAATTTTATATTGTAATAAGTTGGGAATGATTTTGAATTTGCGCTGTCTGACCATTGTTCAATTGTAGTTCAAGGATCTAAAATGTCTCAAAACCTGATTAATTTAGGTAAACTGAGACAAAAGTCAGACGGTGTATTCATGTGGGGGGAGGTGGGTGCGGGCAGGAACAAATGTGTTGAGCCAACATCGAGAAACAATGAGAATAGGGCTTCACTAGCTTCTGGTTGTATTTAGGCTAAGTTGCTTTTTGGAGCCTTGGAAATGAAAAGGTGCAACCGCAGGTCCATCTACATTTTTATTATTCTATGAGTTGGCTAGTAGGAGATGGATATCTATCCAAATAAATGGGTGATGCAGTCATCTAGCAGTTTTTGGAGTGGTTGTTGACAGAAAAATAATGTAGCTATTAAAGCTTATACCACTGAAGTTATGGTGGTCGAAAATCCCTTGGTCATATTGCACCTTTGATGTTGGTGTGGCACAATCTTTCACAAATATATAGCACAGCACTGCTGATTCCATAGAAACTGGAGTGAGACCATGTGAAAAGGCAATCTTATGCTAGTGTGTTGCATCAGGTGCAGTATAACTGAAAATGGTGTGCAGTCACTTTTAAAGGCAGCTTGCTTTGCTGTTTAAATAACTGAAATGAGATGACTACCTGATCAATCATTAGGATTCCACTGGCAGATGAAGACAAGTGCTCTGTTTATGCATTTGAATACACATGCACAGAGAACCCTGCCTTCTATACTCAAATGCAATGTAAATGATCAATATAACCACAGATGATTTCTTGCATTTATTTAAAAATATATACCTAATATATGCTGGAGAATAACTGGAGCATTATAATCACAACTCGCTCTTTTTAAAAATGTGTTCTTGGGATGTTTGTAATGCTGGGAAGGCCACATTTATTGTCCATCCTTAGTTGTCCTGAGAAGGTGGTGGGGGCCTTCTTAAACTGCTGCAGTCCTTGTAGGGATAGAGGTCCCATAATGGTGATAGGTAGGAAAATCTAGAATATTGACCCAGCTACAATGAAGGAAATTGATATATGTTTGTCAGGATGGTGTGTGACATGGAGGGGAAGTTGGAGGTTGATGATACTACCACAAAATTGATGCACTTGTCCTTCTTGCTGGTAGCATTCATCACTTATCAGAACGCTCAAGACTGTTCAAATTGGTATAACATCTTGAGAGGAAATGCTAATACTGTATCCATGTAATAAAATTTACCAAAGCTCGGAGGTGCACCACTTACTGTAACAATGAGGATTTTCCCATTTCCTTCACCATCTTGGTTTCTCTGTGAGCGATTGTCAATGCAATGAACAGTTTTATGTTCTGGCCCTGCTCATGGAATGAACTGGATATAAACTGCTCATTTCACAGAAAACCCACTCAGGCAGCACAGATGGAAGATTTTCATTTCACTTGTCTTGGCTGCATTCAAACTCGGGGTCTCAGAGGTAAAATGGCAGTGTTCTGGCTCACTGCACTACCCATTTCCCTGTCAAAATCTAAGAGCTGTTATTCCCGGAAAATAAAGAATTATTTGCCCAACAACTGTGATGGAATACCAGTCCCCAAACTATTATTGTCGAGAGGAGTAGAAAATTACAGCTTTTTAGTCAAGTTACTAGTTAAAATTATTCCTACTCGTTGATTCTATTGAGCTGTGAGCTTGTTTTGCAGCTGTTCCATTTGGCACATTCTGCGTTGTCTAAGGCCTTTGGATGAGTGCTTATTTAAAGAAAACCTGACGAACTCTGTGAATGCCAGAACATTTCTTCACTCACAATTATCTTTCGATAAGCCGAATCAACTCTGACCTGTTTATATTCTCTGCAGATTGGTACAAAAACTGCCTTCCTTTTTAAATGTTAACTCAATTTAAGCCAAATCCTTAGTTGTATTTTTTACATTTTCTTTGACAGATGGTAAACCAAAGGTCTGGGTCTATGGAGTATCTGCTGCCGTAGCAGTCCTCATTATCTTCATTACTGTCCTGTCATATCTGGTCTGGTAAGCATAGAAGACCAAGCAATTTATATTTCTAATGTTAAATGCAAATGAATTATCCATCAATCTAATAGCAAAGAACTTCCAGAAACCAAGTGCACTAAAATAGCATTATTCTAATTTTCGTGAATAAATCATTATTTTACTGGCTAAGGCATGTTGTGTGATTGCAGTAACATTTTAGCTAAATGGTAACACTATTCTTTGTTGTTTCAAAATGTATTTTTGGAAATCTTGAAAAATAATATATTCTGTAAAGCAAATACTGTAAAAGATCAGTCAAATAAATTGTTTCTGTGCTGTTTTATAACAAGACAAACCAAGGGCTGGATTTTCTGGGGGGTCAGCGGGCGCGATCGGTGGCGGGTCAGGTGGGAAAGTGTTTTTCTTCCCCCAGCGGGTCAGGACCCCGCTGTGAACCCGCCGCCACACGCCTTTAGCAAATGTCGGGTCTATCAGCACTGAGCAGACCCGACACACAGTGGCGGGGGAGACAATTCAGGTCATTATGACTTTGTTAACAGAGCCATTAAGAACAAATTTGAGCTCACCTTTAGAATTTACCTGCTCACGCATAGGGTCCATGCTGCTCGGGGATTACGTCTGTTAAGCTGGGCGGGAGTTGAATGGCCATTGAATCAGCTCATTACTTGACAGCTTGAAATGTGCTATAAAAGCTCCCATCTCACAGCTGTTCACTTTCCAAACTCAGAAGCTGTTGCTTACTGCATTTGGAAGACAGATTGAGCTTTATGCAGGTTGCAAGTGTTTGGAGCAAACTCTCTATCCAGTGTCACCTCATTGGAACAACCTCTCTCACCATTGACAGATTGCTTCTGTCATCTCAACTTCACCTGCCATCTATTCCATCAGCATGGGTACGGTTTATACTCTCTCACCTTGGTCCTCAGAATCTGACCACGATCAGCCGCAACACCAGCAGAACCAGGCACACCAGCAGCACCAACAACAACACCAACCTTCTCCCCAATCACCTGATGCTGCACAGGACAGAGGGCATCAGCACCCGAGCACGCTGCTGCTCGTGATGCCAGGGATGGCCTCACTATGGCCAGATTTACTTCACTTGATGCTGTACACCCATATAGCTGCCACATGATGCGCCAGGTGGGCACCACCCTACGCCAACAACTTAAAGCATCCCTACAATGCCCAAGCCATTCCTTTCACACTCATCAGCATTGCGGGGGGTACCATTATGTTTCACCATTCACTGACACCACATTAACAGAAACTTCACATGAACATTGGCTAAAACGCCCAAATGCCTACCCTTGTGTGTTGTTAGTTGGTATGATTGCACTAGGATGAGGGTGAGTGTGAGGGGTGGCTTGTGAGATGGGGATGTGATAATGTAGATAGAGAGGGATGGATGGAGGTGCAAGGTAAGTTGGTGTGAGTAAGGATGGGCAGGAGTAGGGTAGGGAAGACAGAGTGATGAGGATGTGATGAGCGGCACAGCAGGATGAGGATGAGTGTGGCTTTGCACTAACATTTCATGATCTAATGAGATCATTGAAAGGTTTGCGTCACTGCACCCAGGTCCTCCTGACGACATCCTTGCTTGTGTCCTCCTGTGCAATGTGCAACCAGGCTATGTTGATCTCCTGGGGAGGTCTCTTCCGCCCATGGGAAGGGAAGAAGACCTCTCTACGTGCTGTGACTTCCTCCATAAGTATATGGAGTGAGTCATGGAAGAGCCTGGGTACAGCCCTGCACCTCTGTGCAGTGCTTGTCAGTGTTTGCAGCACCTCAATGCTGTAGAACATTGACAGCACAAATGTCAAAACAAAGTTGGCCATGGTCCCTTTAAGGAAACCGGCTGATGACACGTCATCAATTGATGTCACCAGACCCGCTTCCTCTAATTGGCCGGGAAACACGCAGAGGTCAGCAAAATCGCGGCCTCTGTCTTTGTTTTAAAATGACTGTTATAGAATGAGCTTGCTCATTAAGGTAGATCGGAATCAACCGGATTGATAGCTTGCCCCATAAAACATAAAATCAGTTTGTTTATTAACTCCATGAGGACTTGATTGACTTGGCACACCATGTAGCTCCATCTGTACAAATCAAACTGTTGAACAGTATCAGTGAGCTTTGATAACTTTGTCAATCCGAATCTGCCTGTGACACACCTCACTTCCATTGTTAACTCTGATTTTGAAGTGTAAACATTAATTTATTAGTTATACAGCTCCCTTTAAAACAAAGATGGGTTTTCAAGACTGATTAATCCTCAGTTGGTTTGTTGAAAAGTCAAACTAGTGTTAACATAATTAACTGAGAAACAGTTGAAGTCTGTTACACTCTTGTATAATCCTGTCTCAGAACTCCTGCATTTGCAAAGAAATACACTGGCCCAGATTTTGTGGCTTTGAAATATACCGCAAGTTCGGGATTTCCACATGCACTTGCGCATGTGCTAAATTCCGAACTTCCAATCTGTCAAGGTACGCCTCCAATATGCTGGCTGAACATTGCATGATAGTCACCGGTCTCCATTCAGTATCTGTAGTATAAATGTAAGGCTTCATCAGAAATTTAAGCAATAGATAATTACTGTTTGTTTCTTTTAGCCAGGATTGGTGTACCATGTAGGTGGATCTGTGTTCTATTTGAGACATGTTTCTGTTACCAGCAGTATTAAAGTTTGAGCAGGATTAGTTATTAATCCCATTGTTTTTATTTTGCAGCAAGAAACCAAAGCAGCAGGCACGTCCAGCTCCCCAGCAGAAGCCTCTGACTTTAGCCTATGATGGAGATATGGACATGTGATGAGTTCAGGAGAAGAAACTTCTCCCTTGTTCTGTTCATATTAATAGGATGACAGAAGCCTTAACCTTACTTCAATGTCACAAACACGAGCAGAGAAGACAAACCTCAAAAACAGCTTTGAGAAATGTCTCACAAGCTGCTGTATTTCTGAAGGAAAAAACAATTCTCAGAAAGTGCAAATGTGCTTTTATATAGAAATTTGAGAGTCAAGAATCCAAACATATCTGAAAATGATTATTAGAATTGTATTCATTCTTTAAAATGTTTAGTGTATGAAATGAATACCAAGACTGATTATACAGCATTCCTTTGCTCAACAAGTACTCTGGCCTAAAAGGGACTTTTGAACATTCTGTGGAACACTCTGCACTATATTAGTGTATCATGATCTCTTGCATTTATTGAACAAACAAAAATCTACTATGTACAGTGTATGTATCAAGGATTTCAATATCACACAGAGCTTGTTCTTTTCAAGTGACTTCCTCTGAAAGAGAAAAGTATTAGTCTTATCAGAGAAGAGATGCAAAAAAACTTACGTCGTGGAGCCTTAATGAGTATTTTGTAGTGAATGTCTTTTCTCAAATGAGATAAGACCTAACATTTAATTAGAAATTAAGGTGCTCCTGATAGAATAGTAAGAATCCTCAGCAGGTGAAGATGTTTTTTCAATGGAGAATAATAAATGGTTCACATACTTCTGGCTTCAGTTCCATTTCTAATTCTTATGATGCGTAAGACATGACCAAGTGTAAATAATATGTGTTGGCTCTACACCAAATGGGAGGTCATTGAGTGATTAAACATTTTGTTCGCATATATTCAGGATTTTCTATTAAGCCATTGTTTTCCATTCCACATGGTACATCTAAAGTGGCAAAACCCAGTAAGTAATGATTTTTATTTTCCTTCGAAAGTTTATGACAAAATAAAACAATCCCGCACCGAGGGTTGGTATTTTAATAATGGTTTCATTATGGTTTGAGCACAAAAGATAGGTTACTTTAAATTTGGTTTGATGAATTTGGCCAGCTGCCTGGAAAACAATTATTTCATTATTACAGTGGTTGTGCTGTTCATATAACAAATATTAACATAGCTTTTACTGATCTTCATTTATGAGCCTCAAGAGAACAGTATTAACAGCTGGTAAAGCGTGTTTGTTATTTTGGAATGTATTCATTGCTCCGATTGGGAACAGATTCAATGTATTTTCTTGAAAATAAACCAGAAAGCAGGTGGTTAGAAGCTGGATGCCTTGTTTTCTCTTGTTGCACATTACATTATGAATTACATTAATGAGGCGATGAATGCATTTTCAGTAGTCAACATGAACATCCGCAGTATTTTGCTATTGAATATTTTGAGTTTCTGATCCTTGGAATTTCAAATTCAGAGAACTGAACCTCAGAATTCAGAGAAAACCCAGAGTCAAAATTTGAAGTCTGCTTTGGACCAGCAGAAGCTAAAGTGTACATTATGAGGTTGCTTGCTAATATAAATAAATCCGCTCTTAGAAAGCTATTAGCTAGTAAAGTCACCATGGCCTAGAAAACAAGAACAGAAAAAAACAAAGCTTTGGGACAGTCGCAATCCACTGCCTAATTGGCATGGGCCCATGGCACAAAATTGCCCTTCATTCTCTACTAATTGATACTAAATTGACAATCTCACTCTGAATGTCGACAAGATAGCTTGTGTAGGAAATTAGAAAATAGCACACTGGTCCAGTAAGTGGTACTCTGCTGAATTTGAGGATGGGGCCATTGCTGGCACAGAAGAGAGTTTCACTCCACATCCAACTTCTACTATACCTGACCTGGGTATCAACTGAAAATTATTTACCTGGGCTAAGAACTCTTCAGCTTGTATAGTTCACGCTAGCAGTGACACATCAGTGAAATATTAGTGCATGAAGTATCAATATTGCTTTTTTTAAGTCCTACTACTAAAAATCTCCTAGGAAGAAGGGGCATAGACCTAATACTTGTTCGCCAAAATATTATATTTGCTGGGTGGGTTTCTTATAACAAATGCACATTATTTTGTGAATATGAAATTTTTAAATATGAATGTAGGCAAAAGGTAACACTAAACATCCCATTTGACTTCTTGTTCTATGTCCTACTTTTGTTTGGCTCCCAAATTTAGCAGCAACTGTTTAACTTGTTTCTCAGCAGCAAACTTTAAATTGCCAAAGTTCACATCTTGTTATGTGTGGCAGGGTCTGTTCTAGTTTATTAATTATTCCATTGAATAGCCTGCCAGATCAGCTTTGTATTATGATAATTTGCCTGTGACTGCTAAATGCAGAATTAATTTTCAGTCACTCAGTTGTTTTAGCACTCCTCTATTTCCTTCATGCATTTAACACAGTCAGATCACAAATAATTGCAATTGTAGACTCTCGTAACAAGGAAAACTTTCCTAGGTGGTGATCTCTGATATTACTCACGTATCACAGTTTGCTGGGAATAGTGTCGAGAATAGTTTTACATCTGAGAATGAGAAAGCAATGCTAATTGGATTTGGGGTTTTATAAATGGAAACACAAAGTACAAGAGCAAAGAGATTGGGCAGGATTTTGAGGTCAGCTGCGAATGAACATCGCCAACCGTTAGCTCCACTTGCACTTTCCCATTGACTTTTTAATGGGCTTTTGCGCTAGAAGTTCCTGTCAGCCAACCATTGAAAGAGCACAGCGCCCTCTACAAGGGATCTGGAACCTGTGGGAACAGGGCAAGCAACTGTCTATCTGATAAACCAGGCAGATTGCAGAATCGTTAATGAGCAGTGCAGACTCTGAACCGGGAAGTGTCAGTTAGAATATTGAATTCAATGTCAAATTGAGTACAGAAAATGAAATAAAGAGAGGGAAGGAAAGATGGGATTAAGGGAGAGAGAGATGAAAGAGATGGAAAGAAAAAGTAAAAAAAAATTATTTACATGTTTTTATTTTTTTAAATCTCCAACAATAATTAAAATCTGTAGGAATGAGACTCCACAGTAGTATATTTGGATTTCCAAAAGGCATTTGATAAGGTGCCTCATAAAATATTGTTAAGCAAGATAAAAGCACATGGGGTTGGGGGTAAGGTATTAGCATAGATAAAGGATTGGTTAACACAGAAAACAGAGAGTCGGGATAAACGGGTCATTATCAGATTGGCAGGCTGTAACTTGTGGGGTGCCACAAGGATCAGTGTTGGGGCCTCAGCTATTTACAATCTATATTAATGACTTAGATGAAGGGACCGAGTGTAATGTATCCAAGTTTGCTGATGATACAAAGCTAGGTAGAAAAGTAAGATGTGAGGAGGACACAAAGAGCCTGCAAAGGGATATAGACAGGTTGAGTGAGTGGGCAATAAGGTGGCAGATGGAGTATAATGTGGAGAAATGTTAGGTTATTCACTTTAGTAGGAAGAATAGAAAAACAATTTTTTTTAAATGATGAGTAACTCTTAAATGTTGGTGTCCTAGCACAAGAAACACAGAGGCCGCGATTTTGCCGGCGCTCAGAGGGCGGTTTCGGAGGTGGGTCAGCTGTTAAATTCGAAATGATTGACGGCGGTTTTGGAACCCGCCGCGAACCCGCCTCCATGTAAGTTTCCAAAGTGTCGGGTCTACGATTTCAGAACAGACCCTACACCAAGCGGCGGCTGAGGCATTTAAGATAGTTAACTGCTTGCTAAGTGATTGTTAACTACTATTTTGCCAGCCTTTTTCTATTTTCCCACATTTTTAACGGGGTTCCCGTCATTCGGAGATCACGTTAGGTAGGTAGGTCGGGTTCTCTATGTCTCCCCATTGCTGTGAATAGGCGAAAGCTGCAAAAGTGGTATGAAAGCTACCATTTCACAGCTGGTCACTTTCCAATGTCAGAAGCTGGAGCCTTCAGGAATTGGAAGACACTTTTGAGCTATATGCCATTTGGAAGTGTTTGGAGCAAACTCTCTATCCACTGTCACCTACTTGGAGCAAGCTCTCTCACCATTGACACATCACTTCTGTCATCTCAACTTCAGCTGCCATGTATTCCAGCAACTATGGTGCTCTTGAAAAAATCTCACCTTGGTGCTCTGAATTCCTCCACGATCAGCCCCAACACCAACATCACCGGGCACACCAACATCACCAACAACAACACCTACCTTCTCCACAATCACCTGATGCTGCACAGGACAGAGGGCATCAGCACCCGACCGCATTGCTGCCCAGGAGGCCAGCGATGGCATCACCATGACTAGATTTACTTCACTTGACGCTGTACACCCTGGCTGCCAGATTAACACCACCCCACACCAGCACCATCGCATAGTGCCAGTATCTGAGGTTGTGCCTGCGGGTGAGAGATGCAGTGACACGGTGCTTTGCTTCTCCTCCTCTTCTCCTTCCTCACTCTCAGTGGGGGGCTCAGGGACAGGCTGGTCAGCTGGTTGCTGATTCTCTGAAAGCATAAAGGCACAAGACTCACATTAACGTGAGGGAAGGGGGGAAGGAAGGGAGCAAGGAATGCAGACAGTATCAGGAGCTGGAAATTGGGAAAGGCTTGTGGTGTGAGGGGGAAGTGGAATGAGAGAAGGAGAGGGGATGAACATATCGTTGTTGCCCCCAAGGGGGTCGACGTTGCCAACAGCACTCGCTCCTCCAGGTCTGAGAGCTGCTGGAGCTGCGCCTCACCCCTGCCTGTTCTGTGCTGCTCCCTCCTATTGTGGGCCATCTTGGCCTGCAAGAGAAACGAATGTGTGAGTCAGAGTCCAGCTATGTTTGTGAGATATGCCTGCTGTAGTTGAGTAGCTGTGATTGTAGGCAAGGCATGAGATGTGGATGTGAGTTTGAGTAGGTGCAGATACTTGGTGGGTGAGTGGTGGGGTGTGGTGGTTTGTGCAGTGTGTACAGACTGAGGTTCAGATGCTGGTATGTAGGACCTGTTGAAGCATGTACTCACCTTGACCACCAGAGTGAGGTTGTTGAATTTCTTCCGGCACTGTGTCAGGCTGTGTACGACCACACTACTTGCCGAGATCTCCTGGGCCACTTCCCTCCACATTGCCCTGAAGACCTGGGGCAATGGCCTCCTTCCAGTGTCCGGGAACAGCACTGCCCTCCTTCGCTCCACTCCCGCGACCAATGCCTCCAATGCCTCGTCCGTGAAACGACGAGCTCTCTCCCTGGGAGTGGGATCAGCCATCACGATCAGGGGATTGAGTTTCTTGCAACTCGCCTTCACAGCCAGCAATGCTGATAATGAGGACCTGCACAATGATGCAACCTCCCCTTTAAGAGCTGGTAGGAGCCAGTGTGAAGGATCATTCCCGATTGCATCGCACCTGAAATTCATTATCGCTCTGCTGGTAGCGCCCTGCTTAGGTCATTAGCTCTTGATTTAGCATTCCAGCTCTTTCCTGGAGTGCTAACAGCCAATTTAGGGGAAGCTCAGAATCATTAGAGCCTGGCGCTAATTTTTCAGGATTTCAAAAATTAGCGCCCCAAACGGGGCGATACCGAATTTCTCCCCCTCAGTATCTGGGCCTGTCTGTTGTATGACAATACAATTAGGTGATCCAAAAATCCATTAAAAGTTTTATGCAAGCTATATGTTACCATTCATGCATTGGAATGCAGTTTGGAGATTTTTGAGTTTCTCATTCCTATTGGCAAAACACCTTGTTTATCCTGCACACAGGTTTCACCAACAGGAGTAAGACCACAAAATAAAGGTCATTGCCTACTTACCACTTCCATGCTGACTGCCCTTCATGCATGTCTTCTAGATGTGGACCTGAGAAGAAAAGTAGACGTTGAGGCAAAGAAGGAGATAGTACAAGGGGGAGACGGGAACAAAAGCTTGGCCAAGGAGGTTGGTTTTATAGAGGGTCTTAATGGAGGAGAGGGAGGTGAAGAGGCGGAGGGATTTAGAGAGGAAATTTCAGAGCGTGGGACTTGGTGGTTGAAGATGCAGCTGCTAGTGGTGGGGCAAGGAGGGGGGATGCACAAAGGTCTGGCGGATATTACAGAGATGGGGGAAGGCGGGGCCATGAAGGGATTTAAACATGAGGGTGAGAATCTTAAATTTGAGGTGTTGGGGGGGTCAGGAGCCAATGTAAGCGAGGACAGGGGTGATGGGTGAGCAGAACTTTGTGCAAGATAGGCTACGGGCAGTAGAGTTTTGGATGATGTGAAGTTTACAAAGCATGGAAAATAGGAGGCTGGCCAGGAGAGAATTGGAATACAGGCAGGACATTGGGTCACAGGAGCAGGAAATGTTGAAAAGCGAGATCAAAAGAATCAAAAATTTAGCCAAGAAAATTACCATGATATTAGTGCAAAATATTATACAAACCAAATTAGACAGCCTATTGATGGCATAATACTTCTCCACAAACAGATACTCTTCCAAAGTAATCTTTGTTGAAACTGTTCCTTCTCCCTACTGAATAAGAAAGCATGATTTGGAAAGTATTTGAGGGGAAAATGGAACGGTGGGAAAAGTAGAAATGAAAATATCGAAGCCTTTGCAATTTGAACATTAAAGATCATCATCCAGTTTCAAAATGCAAACCTTTTCTCTTTCGTAAGTTTGCACATTTCTGATAAACATTAGAATAGAATGATAACAGTATCTGAACATTGAGTAATTCCTAAATCATAGTATCGTTGGGGTGCATCAAAGATGCAATATTACTTTTTACTGTGCTGTGAAGATACTACTGCAGTTCAAAATGAGTTGAAACCTAATGTGCAAGCTTGATTTGTAGTCTGTGGATACACAGGGCAAACGGAAGCCTCTGGGCTCGATTTTGTCATGGGGCGGGCGGGGGTCATGTCATCCGCTTTTCGTGTTAGCCACCTGACTCCAATTGGATGTGGGAGAATTATGCGATTTTCCCCTAATTGGGCAATTGAGTTCCAGCATGACCCAATTAGTTTTTTCAGTCTGAAAGTCGCCTCTGATGATGTCATCATTGCTGCTGCATTTAAGGTCTGCAAAGACTGCCAACCTTTTGGCCTTTGCTGTGAGAGGGACCTGGAGGCAAAATGAGCAGCAGGAGACCTAAGTCTGCTCCCAGATTTTTTTCCACCACCACCACCGTAATTCAAGTGTTTCACCGTCGTGTTTCAGAGGAGGCGTGCATCACGTCGGAAAAGTGTTAAAATCAGAAAGACCTCTCAAAATGGGATTATAGAGGCAATTACGTGGTTGTTAAGGGCCTTAAGGGCCTATCCTGCTCTTGGAGGCGGGACGGAGACGGGATCAGAAACCACGCATTTGGAAAAATTGCTCGGAGGCGGGATGGAGGCGGGGTCGGGCCCGCCCGCCATTTTTTGCAATTTTAACACCCCACACGCCTCCATTCCCGCCTCCTCGGGCCTGGCAAAATCGAGCCCTCTGTCTCTGTCAGGGTGTTACTAACTGAAACTTCCCTGATAGATATACGATATTACCAAGATGTTGGAAGGGTTATCAGGGTAATTATCATGACTTGATGTTGTTGAGAGGTGCAAGGTTTCAATCAAACCCTTGCAGCTATGCCAGCTCATGATGACTGCGCTGACAATACTTTCAACACAAGCTATATGTTACACAAGTGTTGATTTTTTCAAAATGAGCCCTGCTGGTGTATGTTCCTTTTTTATTTCTCCAGCAGCCACAGTCAACAGGTATAGTACATGGAAGTAGTTGAGGCAAAAAAGTAACACTGCAGAAGAAGATTTAGGATACCAGATGAATTAATCCTATCATATTAACAGGATAGGCGGGTATAATAATCTGAAAGGTTTTAAAATGTTTAAAACCTAATTTACTTGACAGTTGGAAAATAATCTCCAGAAATAAAACCTGTATAGTTAATAATATTTAACTATTGTGCAGTATTCTACGCTTGCTGAGAATTCTAGAAACTCTTCAGCCTCCAAGCTTTCTGGACATCAAGACTACGTTCATTATAAGCAGGAGGTGCACCACCCGCCGTACTGGTAGAGGCCAAGAAAATGCATTAGGCCATTTGCATATGCAAATAAGAGACCTAACACCTCTTTAAGGCCCCCACTGCAAGTTTGGTTTGACCTGAGTGGGCGCCAGCTGCACTCAGAAAAACCAGGCCTACATGAGGCCCAACAGGCAGTCCTTAAAGGGACCGCATATCAGACCGCAACCAACAAATGTTTCTTCCAACACCACATTAAAAGAACACGGACTGCCGCAACCCCTGCTACCAATTCTCCCCCACTACCAATTCCACCGCCCCCCGCCCCCCACCACGACCACCGGCTAGCAATTTCTCCCCCGCACCCCATCCAGTGATTTCCCCTCCCGGCTACCGATCGACCACCAACTACTGATCACCGCCCCACCCCCAGCCACAGATTTCACCGTCCCCCCGCAACCCACCCCCCTTCCCCCCCCCCCCCCACCGGTTGACCCCATCCTCGCTTTCCTGAGGGCCATTGCTAGTGTGGCAGCAGCCTGACCTTTAATGAACCTTCCCTGGGTCCACTGCCTCTTACTCCTCACTTCATGGAAATGATGTGGAGATGCCGGCGTTGGACTGGGGTGGACAAAAATGAGAAGTCGCACAACACCAGGTTATAGTCCAACAGATTTATTTAATTTTACAAGCTTTCGGAGCGGTTCGCTCCTTCCTCAGGTAAGTTAGCAGTGAGAGAATCTCCCAGAATTCACAATTTAAACACAGACAAAATCTATTCAAATCTTTCCCTACATCAAAGACACACTAAGAGTACAGCCAAGACAATGAGATGTGTCCCAGGGGGTCCAACGTGTCAAACCACCTGCTGGCTGCATATCCTGTCAATTTGTGTTGGTTCTTGTGTTAGTCTTTTTTTAAAAAAAACACCTGGGAAGACCGGCCATGATGTCAAGTCACGTTCTGTATCGTGACATGAACCCGATATCGCGATTGAGGCCATCCTCATGAGTGCGGAACTTGGCTATCAGTTTCTGCTCTATGATTTTGCGCTGTCGTGTATCCCGAAGGCCGCCTTGGAGAACGCTTACCCGCAGATCCGAGGCTGAATGCCCCTGGCTGCTGAAGTGTTCCCCGACTGGGAGGCAACCCTCCTGCCTGGCGATTGTTGCGCGGTGTCCGTTCATACGTTGTCTCAGTGTCTGCATGGTCTCGCCGATGTACCATGCTCTGGAGCATCCTTTACTGCAACGTATCAGGTAGACAACATTGGCCGAGTCACATGAGTATGTACCGTGTACCTGGTGGGTAGTGTCCTCACGTGTGATGATGGTATCTGTGTCCATGATTTGGCATGTCTTGCAGAGGTTGCCGTGGCAGGGTTGTGTGGTGTCTTGGTTGCTGTTCTCCTGAAAGATGGGTAATCTGCTGCGAACGATGGTACTTTTGAGGTTAGGCGGCTGCTTGAAGGCGAGTAGTGGAGGCGTGGGGATGGCCTTAGCAAGGTGTTCGTCGTCATCGATGACATGTTGAAGGCTGCGAAGAACATGGCGTAGTTTTTCCGCTCCGGGGAAGTTCCAAATCATGGACACAGATACCATCATCACACGTGAGGACACTACCCACCAGGTACATGGTACATACTCATGTGACTCGGCCAACGTTGTCTACCTGATACGTTGCAGTAAAGGATGCTCCAGAGCATGGTACATCGGCGAGACCATGCAGACACTGAGACAACGTATGAACGGACACCGCGCAACAATCGCCAGGCAGGAGGGTTGCCTCCCAGTCGGGGAACACTTCAGCAGCCAGGGGCATTCAGCCTCGGATCTGCGGGTAAGCGTTCTCCAAGGCGGCCTTCGGGATACACGACAGCGCAAAATCATAGAGCAGAAACTGATAGCCATGTTCCGCACTCATGAGGATGGCCTCAATCGCGATATCGGGTTCATGTCACGATACAGAACGTGACTTGACATCATGGCCGGTCTTCCCAGGTGTTTTTTTTAAAAAAAGACTAACACAAGAACCAACACAAATTGACAGGATATGCAGCCAGCAGGTGGTTTGACACGTTGGACCCCCTGGGACACATCTCATTGTCTTGGCTGTACTCTTAGTGTGTCTTTGATGTAGGGAAAGATTTGAATAGATTTTGTCTGTGTTTAAATTGTGAATTCTGGGAGATTCTCTCACTGCTAACTTACCTGAGGAAGGAGCGAACCGCTCCGAAAGCTTGTAAAATTAAATAAATCTGTTGGACTATAACCTTGTGTTGTGCGACTTCTCATTTTCATGGAAATGGGGCCTGAGGCCTCTGGACGCCTCTAAATAGTTTGCTGCAGCAACTTTTGCTTCCATTATAATTTTATAAATGAGTTTTAGTCAAAGTTCACATTTTTTAAGATAAGCAAGTGATTCAGAAAGTTTCCACTTTGATTGAAGTGGCCAAATTCCAAGGTAGATGATAGTTGGAATTAATTTTTAGCTGGGTAAACGGAAAATGATTTATTTTCTGTTGGAACCATATTACTTCTACTTTTCTATCTGTAATTGGTGCATTTAGACCTGGTTAATCATTATAATGTTAATACTAGAGGGTAAATTCAGCAATTCTGCAATCCCAGTTGGAAGCTGCACTCAAAGGGCACAGGTTGGAGATAGGACAACAAAAGGGAGTGCTGATTCTCCCACCCATGCTCTCCTTGAGCATTTGTCCCCATGGAAGTGTTGGATTGCTGCATTTTACCCATAGATGTCTGAAATGGGAAGTATTCCATTCCCTAATACCGAATATCTCTCACCTTAATGAGCACAGTATTAACTTAATAAAAACTATTCTGATTCATATAATATTGCTGGTTGGGCTGATACAACACCAAGAAACTTAGAAATGTTCCAAAATGTCATTATCATTGATATATTTTGCTGAATTCCATGCAGAATATGAAGAGCAAATATGCAAGCTGCACACATTGTAATGGGAATTAAGGTGAGGACTTAACAATAGTGCACTAAGTCAAGAGCAAATTGAGATTTGATTAGAAAAAATGTTGCTTGTACATCAGACTTTGCTGAAATGTGTTGAAATAAGATTAGCATTAATGTGCTTCTTGCTGTGTCTATACAGGAAGGGCAAAGGTTCAAATGAGTCCTCAATTAAATCCTTAATTGAAATTCCTTCCACAAAGTACATTACAGTTTCTCAGTAAAGCACAAAAAAAATCATCCTTAACACCTAATCCAATGAATGAACAGGAATCCCCACAATAAAAGAGCAAATATTGTGACCAGCACTTTAAAAATTGTGTTTTTTAATTCTTGCTGCTAATTATAAATGTTAATATTTTTAGTCATTTGGTGTTGCAAAGAAACAAAATAAAAAGCAGGCAGTTATTATTCTTCAGGGGGAAAGCATGTCTGCAGAACCTGGCCCAGCTGGAGGAGACAGTTCTGGAGATAATTGGAGGGCCATCACTGAGGCCGTGGCGATCGGCGAGGCTGAAAGCATTGATGATGACAGTATGGTCATACCTCAGCCTTCTTCTCCCATCCCACTTCCCCCTCATCCCACAATCTCTTCTCACTTACAAGCTCCTGATAGTGTAAGCATGCACATCTTGCTTCCCCCCTTCCCGTCACCACAACCCGACCCTTGTGCATTTCTCCTTTCAGATACCCAAGAACTGTCATCAGCCCAGCCTGTGCAGGAAGAAGTAGAGGAGGAGAGTGATGGAGAAACATAGAAACATAGAAACATAGAATCTAGGAGCAGGAGTAGGCCATTCGGCCCGTCGAGCCTGCACCACCATTCAATACGATCATGGCTGATCATTCAAATCCAGTACCCTGTCCCTGCTTTAATCCCCACAGTACACATATCCCACCCGACCCCCGGTACCCCACGTATTTAATTCCCCCTAACATATCCCATCCTATCCCCATAACCCCACATATTTAATCCCCCCCTAACACTAAGGGTCAATTTATCATAGCCAAATCAACCTAACCCGCACATTTTTGGACAGTGGGAGGAAACCGGAGCACCCGAAGGAAACCCACGCAGACACGGGGAGAATGTGCAAACTCCACACAGACACAGAAGAGACACCGTCACTCAATCTGACACTCCCAGGCACCAGCTCAAAAAATGGCACTGCTTGAACTTTAGAGGGTAGTATAGAGGTGGGATCTGCATGTGGTGAGTCACCGGGCACGAGTGGGCTGCAGCCAGGCCAGGGGGAAAGGGTAGCGCAGGTGCCAGCTCCCCGGAGGGCGAGGTCGCACACGAGTTCTGCTGCACAGGACTCAGATGAAGACTTCGATGGGGCGGCCTTCAGAAGAAGGGTGATGGGCATTCACACAGAAATCCTTGGTGCAATGGCAGGCCTGCCAGAGAACCTTTTGTCACTGTCAAGGAGCGTGGAGGTGTCCGGTTCCAACATTGAACGGGGCTTTGCGCGGAGCTTGGAGCCCATGATTTCCAGGATGCAGCAGACCACCATGAAATGGGACACCCGCTCCAGCATGTACTGGAGGGCTCCTCCCGAGTGGTCAAGACAGTGGAACCGTTGCTTGAGCACCCCGATGATCTGCTCGATGAGGTTCCTCATGGCAGCATGGATATCATTATATGATTGCTGGCCACAAGTGGTGGGGTTGCAGAGGGGAGTCATCAGCAAGGTGTAGAGCGGATAGCCCTTGTCTCCGAGCAGCCACACTTGGGTTCAACATGGTGTCTGGAAGATTGCTGCCACAGCAGATTGGTGCAGGATGAAGGCATCATGACTGCTGCCAGGATACCGGGTATTCACCATCATGCTGTGCTGGTTGTGGTCGCACAACAACTGCACATTAAGTGAGTGGTAGCCTTTGCGGTTACGGAACATCTCAGGATTGGTATACGGTGCCCGCAAAGCCACATGAGTGCACTCGATAGCTCCCTGCACCATTGGGAAGCCTGATATTGTGGCAAAGCCATGTCCTCGCTCCTCCTGCTTCTCTCTGTTCAGAGAGAAGACAATGAAGTCCCTTCTCCTAGAGTACAGAGCCTCTGTGACCTCCCAGATGCAGCGATGGACGGTGAACTGCGGGATGCTTGCTATGTCGCCTGTTCCAGCCTGGAAGGATCCACTGGCAAAAAGATTCAGGGCCTTGGTGAAGCAGAGCTGCCGAACACACTGCTCCTGGCTTAGGTATAGGTAGGAGAAGTGCTCCCTGAAGACCCAAGATGGGTAAGGCCTCCTGCTGAAAGCCCTCCTCTCCATCCTCCTCACTCTCCTCCTCCTCTCTCTGCGGGCAGCTTGTCTTTGCTGCCTCTGCTTTATCTCCCTGTCATGCTGCAGTGCAAGGGGGACTGCAAGTAGAGCCCCCATGACTGGGAGCAAGTGGTGTAGTCAGTAGCAGCCAACGCCTTCCCAATATCCAGCAGTACTATAACAACTTTATAAATGTCTTCCAGCATGGCAGTATTGATATAAACTCTGCAAGAGCCAGTACAAGAGAAATAATCAAGTAACCTGCAAGTTAGATATATCCCTTTAAATAGCGCTGGGGGCGGGGGGGAGGTCCTTCGTGCAGCTGTGTGTGTTTAGGAGAGGGCATTGTTTGGAATGGCGATGTCGAAAATGACAGGTTGTGCATCAAATCAATGTTACACGCTGATTGATGTCATGATCTGCCTACGCTGCCTATTCTGCAAGCACATCCCACCCACGCTATTGCCCTCACCAAAATGGCGACCTGTGCGGGCCGTGCCGGAAGTGAGATGGCTGCCATTTTTTCCAGGAACTGGCCTTAATTGCCGACGCTAAGGTGCCGAATTTCGTAGTCTAATTTTTAAGATTATATATATCACTTTAGCATGAATCTTACTGTTTTAGAAAAGTTGCTATATTACATATTAGGAAATTTATTTTTCCGTGTTTCATTCCTTTCCATTTTGCTTTTGCTTTTTCTATTTTACTGTCTTACAGTTTACTTTCAGATTTCTATTTCACGAGTTGTTTTAAAAAAGTATTTGTTTCTCCATTTTTTTCTATAATTACTATTTCTCTCATCTGATTTTCTTTCATTCTTTTTCTCTTCAGAATACTTATCGAGCTTCACATCTGCAGGCATGATCTCACAAGGAGCAGCAATCAGGCATAGAAACATAGAAAAATAGGAGCAGGAGTAGGCCATTCGACGCTTCGAGCCTGCTCTGCCATTCAATATGATCATGGCTGATCCTCTATCTCAATACCATATTCCCGTTCTCTCCCCATACCCCTTGTTGCCTTTTGTGTCTGGAAATCTATCTATCTCCTTCTTAAATATATTCAGTGGCTTGGCCTCCACAGCCTTCTGTGGTAGAGAATTCCACAGGTTCACCACCCTCTGAGTGAAGAAACTTCTCCTCATCTCAGTGCTAAATGTCATTCCCCGTATCCTGAGACTGTGACCCCTCGTTCTAGACCCTCCAGCCAGGGGAAACATCCTCCCTTTCCTTCACAAACAACAATCCCACCCACCATCCTTCTACCCACTTCCACATTACAGTAGAACATGAACCACCTCGTCCCATGGCTTATTTGATCACCTCTATCAATCCCAATCCATTTCCCAACCATTCTCTCTTTTTTGCCTCTAACCCCATAACCCAAGGTCTCGGTTGTCCCCCAGCTCATTAACACATAATTGGTTCTGTAATGATGATGACATCAGCTGCTTCTTCCACAAACTCTACATTGTTATTTTATACAGTTTTCAATCCTTACCTTCATGGAGTTGAGAAGTCCTTAGAAGAAAAATAAAAGGGAGAAGAGTTAGGATGGGAGAGAGAAGCTATACATGATCAGGTAACAGTCTGGAGAATGCAAGTTGAAGCTGCTAAGCTTTCTGCATCTGTGCTGAGTTGAATGAAGGGATACAAATAATATGCAGACACTTTTCTTGGGTACATCACCAGCCTCTCCTGGCTCATGACCCTGCCTAGGCCAATCATCTCCAAGGCTTTTTGCTCTGCCTTGTGAGGACAATGATGTTGGGGACTCCTCCACTCATTCTTTTACTCTCCCTGGTATTATGTATTGTCTTGTCCTGCAGAAGACAAGGGCAAAAGTGAGTGGCTGTTGAGAAGGTAAGTGAACATATGTAGTGCTGGTGCATATAGTGGAAGTGTTGAGAAGTATAGAAGATGAAAGATGGAATGATTATGAGGAGGCGCTGAATGTAAAGGGAAGAGTGTGTGATGTAAAGTGAACAAGAAGTGACGGGAGTCATTGGTGGTTGCGCAAGTGGTAGTATGTGAGAAGAGAATGGTGTTAGCATGTGGTGTGAAGTGAGGAAAAGAGGAGAGTTTGAAATGAGCAAGAGAGGTGTCTTAGCATGCCTTTATTGTATGGTATAGGATGTGAAGGAGGGGAGGTAATAGTTGGGAGTGCTGGGGGAGGGGGTAAGAAGTATCTCCTTAGATGGTGTTGAGAAATGTATAGAGATGAAGAGGTATGCTCATCCTTGCTGCTCCTTGTGAGGTCATTAAACTTCTTTCTACATTCTACCAGGTCCTGGGGTGATTTTGCTGGCACTGACCCTCTCAGCCACCTCTGTGCAGGCCTGCCTGACAGAGGCCTTGGAATGCTCCTGTGGGTGCTGGGGAAGTGTATTTCCCTCCACGAGGACCTCCAGGGATGCATCAGGAAAGTGGGGGGCCAGCCCTTCGACTCATTTCTGCTATTGTTGACTGGAAAATGCAAACAGGAATTGCAACTCACCACTTGCACCACCTCACACACACACAATATTTACCCCGAGTTAAAATCAGACCCTGTGACACAGAGACAGACGGAACAGGGCACCTTAGTAAGCTTTCATTAAAAGGGAACAAAATGCAAAATCAGAGGTTATATATAGTAATAAACAAATACACTGTCCCTGGACATTAGTGAAACATTGCCAATTGTAATTTATTCTCATCACACGTTCAAAACCTCTATCACAGGTTCTACATGCTTGAAAACATATCTTCCTAGCACTTTCAAAAAACAAATTCAAAGCAATCAAGATAATTGCAGTGGAAAACCTGTTAACAACAATATCTGTGATGTTGATAAAATAAGTATATTTCTATATTCCTAAATACTGGAAAGATAATTTAATCTTTTGAAGACTTCCTCTCCTTTCAACTCTGTTTCTTTAAAATGAGTTTCCTGTCCATCTCTACAGCACAGTCTCAGACATATTTGATACAGTGACAATATTCAATTTTTCTTTGTTTTAAAACAGTTATCTAAGAAAAATATTGGCTACAATACACTATTAGAATAATTTACCAAAATACTCACAATGTGCACATTCACTTGAGAGCATTAAAGCATCAAAACACAATTGTAATAATAATGTTACCTGGAATAATTGAATTTTCACGAGCAATGCAGCAATGGAATCTGATTGCGTTACATAAACCAACATCTGCTGGATTACAATTCTGAGAAAGACTACATGGGCAAAATAAATAAAATTACTTCTAGTGTCTAGCTGTCTTTTATGACCAAAGTATGTAACTTTCCCTCTGCTACAATTTGTCCTTATCCAACAGGTAACCAAATACCTCAGCACAGTGTTCATGCAGTGGGAAGTGTCTGACCTGTTACTAATTGTAGATACAGGTGGAGGCATTAGCTGCTGCAGCTTTCTTTATTACAATCGGAATTTGTGTGTGCTTGGTTACTGATAATGATTCAGGATTTATGCATGGTCAATTACTTCTAAATAACTGAGACTGCACAGAATCGCCTCTCACTGAACCTGATTGAGTTGTTATTGTGTTATCCTATAAAAGTAAATTAGTCCAATTGCTCAATTGATATTTTAATCATTTAACTATATTCTCATTTGTGTTATACTTTATCTCTTTCTTGTTACTGGAGAATCAGAGAATCATAGAATCATAGAAAGTTACAGCTCGGAAGGAGGCCATTTCGCCCCATCATGTCCGCGCCGGCTAACAAAGAACTATCCAGCCTAATCCCACTTCCCAGCTCTTGGGCCGTAGCACTGCAGTTAAGAGCATCCCAAGTGCACATCCAAGTACTTTTTAAATGTGGTTAGGGTTCCTGCCTCTACCACCCTTTCAGGCAGTGAGTTCCAGACCCCCACAACCCTCTGGGTGAAGAAATTTCCCCTCAAATCCCCTCTAAACCTTCCCCCAATTACTTTAAATCTGTGCCCCCTGGTTTTTGACCCCTCTGCTAAGGGAAATAGGTCCTTTCTATCCACTTTATGCCCCTCATAATTTTATACACCTCAGTAAGGTCTCCCCTCAGCCTCCTCTGTTCCAAGGTAAACAGACCCAGCCTATCCAGTCTTTCCTCATAGCTATGATTCTCTACTCCCGGCAACATCCTTGTAAATCTCCTCTGTACCCTCTCGTGTGCAATCACATCCTTCCTGTAATGTGGTGACCAGAACTGCACGCAGTACTCTAGCTGAGGCCTAACTAGTGTTTTATACAGTTGAAGCATAACCCCCCTGCTCTTGTATTCTATGCCACGGCTAATAAAGGCAAGCATTCCATATGCCTTCTTAACCACCTTATCTACTTGGCCTGCTACCTTCAGGGATCTATGGACATGCACTCCAAGGTCACTTTGTTCCTCTACACTACTCAGTGTCCTACCATTTAATGTGTATTCCCTTTCCTTGTTAGCCCTCCCCAAATGCATTACCTCACATTTCTCCAGATTGAATTCCATTTGCCACTGTTCTGCCCATCTGATCAATTTATTGATATCTTCCTGCAGTCTACAGCTTCCTTCTTCAGTATCAACCACACAGCCGATTTTAGTATCATCTGCAAACTTCTTAATCATACCCCCTATATTCAAGTCAAGATCGTTGATATATACCACAAAAAGCAAGGGACCTAGTATTGAGCCCTGCGGAACCCCACTGGAAACAGCCTTCCAGTCACAAAAACACCCATCAACCATTACCCTCTGCTTCCTGGAGCTATAATTTAGTAATCACCTGTTGATTCAAGAATCTACTGCTTATTTCTACCTGGACTGATGGCCTCTGATTCTGGTGCTCATCTTGTGCTTCATCTATTAGTGTCCTGATTTATTCAGAATTCGCCTGACACTTTACTTGTTTGCATAGATGTGTTCCTGTAACACATGTGGTGCTGTGATGATCCTGTGACCCACTCTCAGCAATTACAAAGCCCTAGACCTCATTCCCAGTGCCAGAAAAGCCCTCAATGCTACCAGACCCTGATACCTGACCAATGCTCACATAATCCCAGGCTGCCTCTCTCAATGGTCCTAGATCGCATGATGTGCTCTGGTGTCCCTAGAACCTCCCTATTCAATGTTCTGGGAATCCAGGAGCCTTTCCCAATATCCCTAGACTTCGGGGTCCTCATTAAAATACTGTTAGACCCTGATACCCCACACAAGTACTCTGGGCCTTCTTCCAATTGGTCTCAGGGTGAAACTAGAACTAGGGGGCATAATCTTAGAATAAGGGGCTGCTCTTTCAAAACTGAGATGAGGAGAAACTTCTTCACTCAGACGGTAGTAGGTCTGTGGAATTTGCTGCCCCAGGAAGCTGTGGAAGCTACATCATTAATAAATTTAAAACAGAAATAGACAGTTTCCTAGAAGTAAAGGGATTACGGGGTTACGGGGAGCGGGCAGGAAATTGGACATGAGGCTGAGTTCGGATCGGTCAAGGCCCTGTGGGTGGCGGAGCGAGCCCAGGGGCTGAGTGGCCGGGTCCTGCTCCTACTTCTTGTGTTCTTTAGATTTGAGGTGAGGTGATCTTATTGAATGGCAGAGCAGGCTCGAGGGGCCGATTGGCCTACTTCTGCTCCTATTTCTTATGTTCTTATGTTCTTATCCTAGGGCTGCCCCCGCTGCTGATAAGTCAATGTCCCTGGTAATACAATTGGCATAATTCCCTTGTTCTTATAACAATATGGGAGATAAGTCAGCATGTAATAAATATAACAGAAACTGATTCATCTATATTAGAATAAATGCATATTTTAACAGTAAATATTTGAGAGATTAATTGTAAAAAAAAATTACAAAGTGACTTGCTCATTGTTTCTTCCACTAAATTCATTCAAACTGCTAGGCTCTAAGGACTAGAAATTGGGTATCGCCCCGGTTGGGGTGCTAACTTTTGAAAAGTAGGGAAACTAGCGCCAGGCGCTAATGATTCTCTCCTGACGGGAAATTCAGCTTTAGCGCTCCAAGAGGGAAGTAGAGCGCTAAACCAAGTGCTACCACTTCCCTCAGAGCGAGAGGGGCGGTTGCGGCAGAGTGCTGCTCAATGTTCCGTGCAGCACTGCCAGTTTTACAGGCTCCTTCTGCTTCGGTCATTGAAGGCTAAGGCTGGGAATGGTCATCGACGGCACCTGCGATATGTGCATAACAGCCCCAAGCACTCTAAGAGTGTGCAGAGCTGATCAATCGCGGGCTGAAAAAACAGCAAAATACAGCACACTATTATTAAATTTTGGCCTACCTGACCACCACTGTCTTTAATTAACACTCCCCAAGTGGCCAGCTGAGGTGACAACGCCTCCTGCAGCTGCCGTTGTTGACGCCCGGCAATACTGCAGGGGGCGGAAGCAAATTTTACATCCGGGGCGATAACGGGGCGCTGCGCACCGGATAACGTCACGATCTCCGGAGTGCAGGAGATCGAGGTGGTAAGTTTTAGCGCCAGCACTAACCCGCCATGGAAGTTCACGGGCGTCGGTAATTTCGCCGCGCCCAGTCGGTAAGCCCTTAGTGCCCCGTTATCGCCCCCTGGAGGCGCTAACAGGAGGCGCAAAGGAGGCCAATTTCTCCCCCTCTGTTAGCAGATATTCTGAAAGTCAGAAATAGGATACGTTTAAAGTTAATAGGTGTAAAAAGCAAAAAAAAGTTCATTTTTAATGACAATTTCAAATCTTCCCTAACACACCCAGCCTTGTTAATGTTCATTTCACAACCTTCTACTTAAATCCCTCTATGGCCTCACACATTCATACCTCTCAAATTTCCTTCAGCGCTGTTATGCCTCCTCCCCCAGAACTTTCTTTCTCTGACCTTTGCCTTACCATTGGTGGGCGTGCTTTCAGCCACCTCTCCTCTATGCTGTAGAATTTTCTTTCTAAACATCTTTGCCTCTCAATCTCCCTCTCCTACTTTAAGGCCATGATGCGAGATGCCGGTGTTGGACTGGGGTGGACAAAAATGAGAAGTCGCACAACACCAGGTTATAGTCCAACAGTTTTATTTAAAATTACGAGCTTTCGGAGCTGCTGCTCCTTCGTCAGGTAGACCTCTACCTGACGAAGGAGCAGCAGCTCCGAAAGCTCGTAATTTTAAATAAAACTGTTGGACTATAACCTGGTGTTGTGCGACTTCTCATACTTTAAGGCCATCCTTAGAGCCCACTTCTTTGACCAAGCTTGTAGTTATCCCTCCTAATATTTCCTTCATTGGCTCAGCATCTAATTTTCTCCAATGCCTCTGTGAAGCACCTTGGGATGTTTTTCTTTGTTAAAGATGGTATATAAATGAAAGTTGTAATTTGAACATTTGGATTTTAAAAGAATTTGACAAAAATATCTGCTTGCTTTGAATTTCCAGTGTGATTAAGAAGTGGATTTTATGCAAACAAATGCAGTTGAAATTTGTATGTTATTCTAAGGTCCAAATGCTTCCAATTGAAGCAGTGTACGGTTTACAGCTGGGTTCAACGAGATGTCAAATGCCTGCTATCAGATATCCAAAAAGGTGCCTGGGCTTTGAAATAGGAAGGGCTGCGTATAATCTCTGTTCCTGATGTTTCTAAATTCCGTTAGTTTGGTTAAGTTTGACCTGATGCCAAGAAAAAGGTTTCCTCTTGTGGGTTGCAGTACAGACCACACTTCTCATTACACTATGACAGAGTCCTGTGAAGGTCAAGGCTGAACTACTATAGACTAAAACAATGTTTGCTTCAAACTGCTTCAAATGATTTTCAAATTATTTTTCTATCTATTCGTCCAGGTAATAAATGTTTTCATATGATTACTGAATTTTCCAAATAATACATAAAAATTCATGATTCGAGCAGAATCTTGGGGGGAGGAATTCGGTATCGCCCCGTTTGGGGCGCAATTATCGGCCGGGCGCAAAGTTTAGCGCCTGGCGCTAATTATCGCCTCCGACTGCAAACTTGGCTTCTATCGCCGCTGGAGGTGATTGGAGCGCTAAATCAGGCGCTACACACCTCTCTTAAGGCGCTAACGCTGAGGAGTGAGGCGCTACCTCAGAGCGCTGGCGAAGCTCATGTGATGTCAGCAATGGAACACAGACACACTGGCATCAGCCAGTTCTTAAAGGGGAGGGTCGATCTTGCTCTCCAACCACACCCTGCTCATTGCAGCCTTGAACCTTGGCCTGGAGAGACCTGTACATCAAATCTGCTGGAAAGAACAATGGAGAGACCCAGGGAAGAGCTCAGAGTGCAGCCCCCACAGTCTCTTCTAAATCGATGCAAGGAAGGTCAAATCAAAATGAACCTGCAAAGTGCTGCTCAGTACCCAAAACTCCTTCACACAGCGTTGAATTTCTCCAGAAGTCTCTCTCTCTCTCTCAGAATGCGTGATGTAAAAATGTCGCCGACAAAAAAAGGCAGGAAGCGGTCGCCTTTAAATAGCATTCCCCCAGTCCCTTCCCGACTGCAAAACGGTCCCCTCAACCTGTCATTGCTAGTGGCAGGCGGAAAGGCAGGGGGTGCCACTCAATATCCGGTCCGGGCGCTACCAGGGCGTTGCACGCTCGACTGACGTCATGATCTGCGGGTGCAGGAGATCATGGCGGTAGTGTTTAGCGCCGCCGCAAAATGTCTGGTCAATTTCACGAGCGGCGCAAACATCGCTGCGCCCGGGCGCTAGTTGCTTTGCGCCCCATTAGCGCCCTCTTTTTCCCCCTTAATCTCTTCCAATCTCATCTAGACAGCAGTTGGGTGCTACAAGTAAGCCTCAAAATTATTGGTTATTGAGGGGAAAATAAATCTGTCAGGACTCCTGCTTCTGATTGGTATCCAATAACCCCTGCTGGAAAGTGTGCATGTCTGGATGCCAGATGAGGATATAATTGGGCTTAGCTGTCATGCTCCTCATGCTAGAATAACTTACTGGAGCTCACAGTCAAGGCACACATATTAAGAATGGCATTTTTGATGAGGTATCAAGGGGCTCCCAGGCTCCGTGGACCGACACCACGGAAAGAATCAGAATCTTTGTAAAAAGGGACCATCCATTCAGCTGCCTCCCCTTGCCCACCAAACCAAACCTCCCCTCTACCCTAGCCCTGATCCTGTAACTTTCCCTAATTTCTCTCTTATCTCCCCCATGCCCTCTTCAAATTCATTTTGCCCATGAGATCCACTTCTTACTCCCTTGATCCCATTCCCGCTAAAATGTTGACCATCCAACTTCCCTTTCTGTCCCCCGTGCTAGCTGACACTATAAACAGTTCACTCGCTTCAGGTACTGTCCCCCTCCCTTACATAATAACTGTCATCAACATCCTCCTCAAAAAAAACACTGTTGACCCCTGTCTCCGTGCAAACTACAGCCCCATCTGTATCCTTCCTTTCCTCTTCAAAGCCCTTGAATGTGTTGTCGCCTCCAAAATCCATGCCCATCTTTCCTACAGTTCTATGTTTGAGTCTCTCCAATCAGCTTTCCGCCCCTGCTTGCAGCATTGAAATAGCCCTAATCAAAGTCACAAATGACAACCTGTCTGATCATGGTGCATTTTCCCTCTTTGACTTGTGTGAAGTCATTGACATGGTCAGCCACACAATCCTCCTCCAATGCATCTCCTATATTATCAGTGGGACTGCCCTCACTTGGTTTCATTCTTACCTATCCAATCATAGCCAGAGAATCTCTTGCAAATGGTTTCTCTTATCGCACCCATACTATTACCACTGGAGTACCCCAAGGATCCAATCCTTGGACCCTTCCTATTTCCCATCTACATGCTGCCCCTTGGTAACATTATCTGAAGACATGGTGGGCAAAATTTGATTACGTCCCGTTTGGGGGCCGTAACCGAATTAGCGCCAGACATTTAGCGCCCGGCGCGGGAGTACTACCCCAGCAGCTAAATTGGGCTTACCACCCCGGCGAGGAAGAGGAGTGCTATCTGGGTGCTCCGCTTTATCTTGGGGCGGTGTCTGGGGAGCAAAGTGCGGTAGCGCTACGTGGTCGCTCTGCGTAGCGCTGACGCATTTCAGCGCCCCTCCCTTTCCGTTAAAGGGCAGGGACGCTGTGAGCTCTGCAGGCCATTTGATGGCCTCCACTAGCCCACCAGGGCGGCGTGGTGCCGTGGCCACAGTCCAGCACCGAGATGCGGTGCCAGACGGCCATGGACCATGCCAAGGACTGCCAAGAGGGGCCGACCTGGAGCCAGACGGTCCCTTTAATTACCGTCCTGCCAGCGGTGTGCGGCCCGGTTCGTGACTCGCAAGGCTGTCGCTGACATCGCCCGCAACAGCCTCACGGGGCACAGCTGAATTTCTGCCGCGGGGTGCTAAGGGGCCAAGGCGGGGCGCTAAGGGGTCGCGTCACTCGGCAATGACATCATCGCCGGGGGCATGTGCTATCGGCTAGCGCCTCAGTCGTGCCCCACTGAATTTCTCTGTGGGCCCCCGCCCAGGTGCTAAGCCCTTTGCGCCCGCCGTTAGCGCCCCCCCGGAGGCACTAACGGCAGGCACAAAGGAGGCGAATTTCGCCCCATAAGTTCCACATCTATGCTAATGACACCCAGCTCTACCTCACCACCAACTCTCAGACAGCCGGAGCTGGTGATGTAGGATGGGCGCATCAGTGCTTGGGGAATTGGGGAGGTTGTGGGTTGGTGCCTTGGATGGGGATTCCCCTATCGATACACAGCTAGTGGAGTGGTCACCAATGTTCCCACTAATTTTTTTCCGGTGTGCGGCCCCTTTAACGGGCTGCGGGGCACATTCAAATTTCCACACAAGCACGGTTTTTCCATTTTAAAGCCGCTGTGCGGCCTGCGTGGGACCTCCAGACCACTGCGTGGCTGCGCAGTTTAACAGGGACATTGGTGGTCACCTGCCTTTTCCTTCCACCTTACTCCAAATTTTTTTTGGTTCAAGCAGTATTGAGTAACAGTGTTCACTATTATTGTACTGTATGTCATAAAGCGATTTTAGACAAGTTGTGGTGCATAACGAAAAAGGGAATGTGTTTTGAACTCAGCGGTTCAAGAAGGCGGCTCACCACCACCTTCTCAAGGGCAATTAAGGATGGGCAATAAATGCTGGCCTTGCTAGCGATGCCCACATCCCATGAATAAATTTTTAAAAAAACCTCCAAGGAAGAATTTGCATTTATATGTTGAATTTGATATATCTTCAATGTCTAGTTTCTTCTTTGCTCCCTTATTTTCATTTCCTATGCAAATATTAAAGCCGCAGCATATTGCCTGCTGACCAACATTTGAAGTAATTGCAGCAACAGTTTGTGGAATTTTCTGTCACGTGCTCTCAATGATTTTTGCCAGTTGAAAAGTGTGGGTTTTTTAATATACAAAAATGTGGTGCATCATTTCATTTTTCATATGATTTTGGCTATCAATTTTATTTTGAAATCGTATTTTGCTGTACCGTAGGAAAGAAAGAATTTGCATCTCAGGATGACACAAGGTGCTTCATGTGCAAAATACCTGCCACGTTTGTCTGCATAACAGTGAACTGCTTTGATGTGCAGTCACCATTGTTATACAGACAAATGTAGCAGCCATATTGCGCACAACAATTGATGAATGACCGATTAATCTGTTTTTGGTGGTGTTGCTTAGCAATAACAACAACACAACAACAACAACTTGTATTTCTATAGCGCCTTTAACGTAGTAAAATGTCCCTAGGTGTTCCACAGGAGCGTTATCAGACAAAAAATTGACACCGATCCACATAAGAAATTAGGGCAGATGACCAAAAGCTTGGTCAAAGAGGTAGGTTTTAAGGAGCGTCTTAAAGGAGGAAAGAGAGGTAGAGAGGCGGAGAGGTTTAGGCAGGGAATTCCAGAGCTTAGGGCCTAGACAACAGAAGGCACGGCCACCAATGATTGAGCGATTATAATCAGGGATGTTCAAGAGGGCAGAATTAGAGGAGCACAGATATCTTGGGGGGTTGTGGGGCTGGAGGAGATTACAGTGATAGGGGCGAGGCCATGGAGGGATTTGAAAACAAGGATGAGAATTTTGAAATCGAGGCGTTGCTTAACCGGGAGCCAATGTAGGTCAGCGAGCACAGGGGTGATGGGTGAACGGGACTTGGTGCGAGTTAGGCCACAGGCAGCTGAGTTTTGGATGACCTCAAGTTAACATAGGGTAGAATGTGAGAGTGCGTTGGAATAGTCACGTCTAGAGGCATGGATGAGGATTTCAGCAGCGGATGAGCTGAGGCAAGGGCAGAGACGGGCGATGTTACGGAGGTGGAAATAGGTGGTCTTAGTTATGCTGCGGATATGTGGTCGGAAGCTCATTTCAGGGTCAAATATGACACCAAGGTTGCGAACAGTGTGGTTCAGCCTCAGACAGATGTTAGGGAGAGGGATGGAGTCAGTGGCGGGGACCGAAAATAATCGACCCCTCCTCTTAAGGGAAGAATGTTGGACAGGAAGTCAGGAGAACTGCTTGATTTTCTTCAGATAGTGCCATGGTATCTTTCATGTCCACCTGAACCACAGGGATAGTTCCACGATTTTGCATTAAAATGACGCTGGGGTCATAATTGTGTCATAGGACCCTGATTTGCATGTATTAATGAAACCCCTCACCCCCCCACCCCGCCTCTCTCTGGCAGGTGCCTTTCCCAACTAAAAAAACTGTGTGGTTAAAATGGTGGCTGGTAGGAATGGAGCAGTATGTACTGTACAGCAAATTTAACTGCCCACCTGCCTGTTCCCGAAGGGCAGGCAGAGTTAAAATCGGCCCTATAGAAATTACTGCACTGAAGGAGCCCTCTCAGCCTTTTGAGACTTTATTTTTAGAATTGAAAATTTTGTAAAATATAGATAGCTGTACACTAAGCTCACAGGATTAACCATTCTAATAGTTGTGTAATTCTAGCAGTACAGCTGAATGCTAAGCATTCATGTCGTAATACTGAAGTAAAGGGCTGTAAATGTGGTTCACAATCATGGCTCTATTTCCTAAAAAAAAAGTTTTAAAAAAGTGCTTGAAAAGGAAATATACAGTTGGAAATGTATTGCACCATTACACCAATAAGTTACATGATGTGGCCCCAATGGAGCTGTGCAGGAAATTAAAAGGAGAAGTTAATCCAATGGTTCCTATTATACAATGCTTTGTGGTCATTTTTTTCATCAGAAAAAGGATACACCTTTAGGTTACGTGAATGTGTAGTTGCCAACAATTTAATTATCAGCGTGTCCACATTGTGATGGTGCTCTTTATCCATGAACCATATCCTTAACTGCAAAAGCTAGGAAAGATAGCATGTCATGTGGAAGCATTTATTTTGGTTCTGGGTGATGCATAAATTACTTGAATGTATTCGTCCCAAATTTCCTCTTTGCCACAATAGCAACAGATTTGTGGCAGGGCGCGACTTTTGCCCAGCCTTGCCTGCACTTCTTACCCTGTCTAGAAACATAGAAACATAGAAAAATAGGAGCAGGAGTAGGCCATTCAGCCCTTCGAGCCTGCTCCGCCATTCAATATGATCATGGCTGATCCTCTATCTCAATACCATATTCCCGTTCTCTCCCCATACCCCTTGATGCCTTTTGCGCATAGAAATCTATCTATCTTCTTCTTAAATATATTCAGTGACTTGGCCTCCACATGCTTCTGTGGTAGAGAATTCCACAGGTTCACCACCCTCTGAGTGAAGAAATTTCTCCTCATCTCAGTCTTAAATGTCCGACCCCGTATCCTGAGACTGTGACCCCTCGTTCTAGACCCCCCAGCCAGGGGAAACATTCTTCCTGCATCCACTCTGTCTAGCCCTGTCAGAATTTTATTTGTTTTAATGAGATCCCTCCTCATTCTTCTAAACTCTAGTGAATACAGGCCAAGTCTACTCAATCGCTTCTCATACGACAGAACTGCCATCCCAGGAATCAGTCAGGTGAACCTTCGCTGCACTCCTTCTATGGCAAGTATATCCTTTCTTAGGTAAGGAAACCAAAACTGCACTCAGTGACCAAAACTGCACACAGTAGGTAGATTTTTCCAGATCACAGGCCTCCGCCCGCGGGAGGCCTGTGATCGGAAAATACGGGCCATTATACAGTGCTTTAATGCCTCTATTGCTGCCCAGAGATCGGCTCCAATGCGCATCATTAGAAATACTGAAACAGTGCTCAGTAGCAGGGCCATGGCTGGAGTAGGCTTGTTAGAAATTCAACACCGCTGTAGCAGTAGGCTGAGCATTCACAATAGATACTCTTGACTCCAACTGTAGGGGCTCCCCTACAGATTAACTTGGAGTTGCTAGACACTTTATACTGGACTGCAATTTTGTTTAAATGGTCATGTGCGCCTGCACAAATGTGGATGGTGGATTCCTCACAGTCATATCTGACCTTGCAGGATGTTTGACTTGGCACTCTCTCTAATGACTGGAGAAAATGTAATGCTCAAATAGATCCCTCTTTTAAATGCAGATCCTCTAAGGTCCAAATCCTTGGTCTCTGCAGCTGAGGAAGGATGTAAAGTCCTTCTTCACTGCTATCACATGCTTCTCCTTGTATGAGCTCTGTGTAGCACCCAGTACACCCACTTCAAACTGACTGGAAATCTTCTGCACTGTATGTACCTGCACTGGTGCTAGCATAGGTAGAGTGAGTGTTAAAGAGTGCTCTGAGATACTGGCTTTCCGCGTGCCACTCGGACCTATGCCTTGTTCTTCAACAGCAACAATTTGCATTTATATAGAGCCCTTAATGTAGGGAAGCGTCCCAAGGCTTCAGGAACTCTTATGGACACTGAAAAGAAACATGTTTGGAATGGTGATTAAAAACACTTCCTCAAACAAAATAGTGTGCGTCATGCTAAGGGGAGGAAGACTCACAAGGAAAGTGTTGCATACTATCTCTAAATCTGTTACAATATTGGAGGTTACTTAACTCGGTGTAGAATATTAACTCTGTATAGGCCAGCTATCAGTAAAGGTTTAGTAAAAAGGATCCCAAGAAAGAAGAGGTAGAAACATAAAGGAATTTTTCTTTTACAAACATGATACAGAATAAAAAAAATGATACAGACTGTTTGATAGATTTTATTAATTAAAACTAGTGAATAAGCAGAGAATTTTACAATAGCACTGGTTTATGTCTTCTTTCTCTGATAGTCTCTCCCATCAAGCTAGGGCATATTCTTTTGATGTTTCTTTGATGTTCAGAAGGTGTCAATCACCTTGGGACGTTTTACTACATTAAAGGTGCTATAGAAATGCAAGTTATGTATTGGTGACCAATGTTCTCCATCATTTTTTTTGGGTGCACGGCCCATTCACAGTTTCGCGCAGCTTAGAGGAAGCGTAGTTGGTGACTATCTTATTTTTATGGCTCCTAGTTTTGGTCTCTTCCACAAGTGCAAACATCTTCTCTATGTCTACCCTATCAATCCCTTTCATAATCTTAAAGACCTCTATCAGGTCACCCCTTACTCTTCTCTTTTCTAGAGAAAAAGAGCCCCAGCCTGTTCAACCGTTCTGAGAATAAGTATATCCACTCAGTTCTGATATCATCCTTGTGAATCTTTTTTGCACTTTCTCTAGTGCCTCTATATCCTTTTTATAATATGGAGACCAGAACTATGCACAGTACTCCAAGTGTGGTCTAACCACCACAAGTTGTTGTTGTTATTGTCTGGAGCTTGGCCACTTTCCAGTGGATAGCTAGCTCTTTTTATGTTCCATTTGTTTATTACAAAATTCGTCCAACCTCCTTCTTCTGACAAAGGAGCAGCGCTCCGAAAGCTTGTGATTTCAAATAAAACTGTTGGACTATAACCTGGTGTTGTGCGACTTCTCACATTTGTCCACCCCAGTCCAACACCGGCATCTCCACATCATGGCTTCTTCTTCTAGGCAGCTGTTATCTGTTCTTTCTTACAGCAGATTATCTATGTGCTCATTTTCACACTTCCAACAAAGGGATTCAAAACTCAGATAAGGAGTCCTCCTTGTCAGTCTTTTAATTGAATTATGGCTTTGTGGTTCTGATCAGTTTTGTGGATTCTTACAGTTCACAACCAGCTTTAAGCAACACAACTATAGCAAGCATAATCAAAATACTACTACATTAGGCAAGATAAACATGATGCAGAATACAAAACATGATACAGAATGCAATTATACATCGCAACAAAAGGATGGTCTTAACCCTGAGTATCAGAAAGGTATCTAGATTCACTATGGCCCACTTGCTCTACGTTTTCATGCAGCAGGAAATTGAGCATGACCTTGTCAGATTGACTGAGGGATCTAAAATTAGGAGACTCTCCTATTTGGGTCTGCTCCTTCCAGTTATTTGCTGCCTTGACCTAGAAGGAAACAAGTAGTGTTGACACATTAGAAAAGCATCAAGAGTGGCTGCAAGTGTTCAGGCTGTAACCCAGCTTGTGTGCAAGTCAATAAAATTGCATCATGCGGGTAGGTTGGGCTGGATTTTGTCAATGGGGGTGCGTTTTGTCTCAGGTGTGGGCTTACCTTTTCAAATACAAAGGTAAGCCCACACCTTGGTAATACAACAATTTTGAAGTGACACTTGTAGATGTGTCCTGCTGCAGTATAGACATGTACATGAAACCCAAAAAGACCTGTTCTGCAAGCTCTTAGCATGCAACCCCAGCCAAGAGGTAATAGGGTGGTATGCATGATTTGCCAATCTACTTGCTATCACAAAATACCAACTAGCCTTACTTTGGCATACTTCTTAAAGTGATTAAGCTTATTCCTGATCCATCACCATGTCCTCTGTATGTTTGATACTGCAGGTAATCTGGCAGTTACTTTCTTGAAACTAATGATATGCATACAATAGTAAATATTCTGAATAACTGCTTCCTACAAGTATTCACAAGACAATGCAAGTAGAATCAATGACTTAATTACGAATGAGATGAAGTGCTACACAGGCTTAATGGTTTCAAAACAAATAAATCCCAGGGATAGATGGTATTTATCACAGAGTGCTGAGTGAGACGAAGGAGGAAATCTGTAAAGCACTGATAATGTTTATGAGGGAGTCACTGAACACCCGTGAGGTGCCAGTAGATTGCAAACAGGCTAATGTGGTGCCCATGTAATGAAAAATAGTTGACAAAACAGATACTGGCACCTACAGATCAATTAGTTCTCCATCCATTCCATATAAAATAATGGAATTGATTATCAGGAGTAAACTTGAGGATCATCTGTACAATAACCGAGTTAACAGCAGTCAGCATGGATTCAGAAGGGAAAGATTATGCCTGACCTCCTTGACTTTGAGTGACAACCCAAGTGAACTGTACTCTACCTTATGGTGTGGTGTATCTCGATCTTCAAAAGGCTTTTGATGAAGTTCCATGTAAAAAGCTGTAAGTTAAACTTAAACTATGGGGATTCAGGATAAAACCAGGGAATGGATGAGAAACTGATTCAAGAGTAGGAATCAAATGCATACTCATTTGTGTTGAAGTGGAGAGAAGGACAGAGTGCAGTGCCTCACAGCTCAGAGGTGGGACCACTACTACTTCTAATTTACATGATTGACTTGGATTTTGAATCTTAATGCAAAGTGGTGAACTTGGCAGATGGTACAACAACTTACATTTATATAGCGCCTTTAATGCAATAAAAATGTCCCGAGGCACTTCACAGGAGCGGTATCAGACAATCTTTGACACCAAGCCACATTGAGATATTGGGACCGGTGACTAAAAGTTTGGTTAAAGAGATAGGTTTAAGGAGCGACTTAAAGGAGGAACAAGAGGTAGAGAGGTGTAGAGGTTTAGGGAGGGAATTCCAGAGCTTAAGGCTTAGGCAGCTGAAGGCACGGCTGCCAATGGTGGGGCAATGAAAATCGAGGTCAGAATTGGTGTAGCGCAGAGTTCTTGGAAGGTTGTAGAGCTGGAGGAGGTTATAGAGGTAGGGAGGGGTGAGGCCATGAAGGGATTTGAACACAAGGATGAGAATTTTAAAATTGAGGCATTGCTAGACTGGGAACCATAGAAGGAGGGGCCGTGGAATCAGAGGACACAGCTCAGAAATTACAGACTGAGTTGGACAATATAAAAATATAAGTGGGCAGAACAACGGCAGATGAAATTTAATGCAGAAAGGTGTAAAGTGCTACACTTAGGATGAAAAAATAGACGACATGCGTACTCTGTGAATGATGTTGAAATACCTAAGGGCGAAGCTTAAAGGGACCTAGGAGTCTTAGTAGGCTTGACACTGAACATGTCCAACTAATGCAAAGCAGCAATTAACAAAGCCAATAGGATGTTGAACTACAGAGCCAAAACAGCAGAATTTAAGTCAGAGGAGATAATGCTGAAGCTTTGTAATGCTCTGGTCAGAAATATACCTTGAATATGGCATCGAGTTCTAGTTACCAAGAAACAAGAGAGTTATTCAAGTGCTGGAGGCAATGCAGAGAAGAACCAAGAGGCTGATCCCCACTGTCAGGTGTCTGGATTTTGAGGAAAGACTGGAGAAACTTGGGCTTTTCAGTTTATAAAGGAGGCATCTTGAGAGGTGATCTTATAGTGGAATATGAGATTATTAAGGGTATAGAAAATGTAAACCTGGAATATTACTTCAAATTAAACTGCAGAAGTGGATGCAGGAAACTTGATCAAACTAGTAAAAATCAACTTTAGGACTGACATCAGGAAATTCTCCTTCAAACAAAGAGTGATCAGTGTATGGAATAAACCTCCGGATTATGTATTGGAGACAAAAGTGCTGGAATCATTTAAGAAACAATTTGTGGCTACAATGGGATTAGGATTTCTCTGGATGATGAACTAAGATGGACCAGATAGCCTGATCTTGCGAACTTCCACATGAAATTGTAAGCCTGTGAGAGCACAAACCTCTACTGCCACCTTCAGGTTAAGAATCTTGCATTACTACAAGTAAAGCCTCTGGCAAAAACTTTTTAATACAATAATGTATTGTTCTCCTGTCTGTAAACACAGAGGGAAGATTTCCTCAGAAAAACAATAAGTATGTTTAAAGAGCATATTCATTATTTCATTATGAAAAGCGAACAGACATATTTCCACAAGGAATATATATGAATAATTACTATTTCGTGCAATTTTATGGAAAAAGCCCAGAAGGGAACATTGTAAGCATAAATTTACCATTCTGTGGATGTAAAGTATTAGCTAATGTGTTCTTGTGATTGTTTTAGAAAAAATAAATGTTAGGATTATAAGATATTGAGCATTTCAAAATGATACAAACACATTTCAAATTTAATCTTTGGGAAAAAGAAACCAATGTTATCATAAATGCAAGATAGTCACTAATAAATCCAATAAGGAATTCAGGAAAAACCTCTTTACCCAGAGAGTGGTTAGAATGTGGAACTTGCTACCACATGGAGTGGTTGAAGCGAATAGCATAGATGCATTTAAGGGGAAGCTAGATAAGTGCATGATGGAGCAAAGAATAGGAGGTTATGTTGATAGGGTGAGATGCAGTAAGGTGGGAGGAGGCTCATATGGAGCACCGGCATAGATCTGTTGGGCCAATGGCTTGTTTCTGTGCTGTAAAATTCCATGTATTAATGAAGAAATGCTAGGGAGTCAACCCCAAATAGCAGATAACCTGGGACAAAGTGGTCCTGCAAACTACAATGTGAGTAAATAAACTGTCCTTTATCCAACTATACACAGCATTCCAAATAAGCTTTGTAATGATAAGAGGGTCAAGTTATATCTTGTGAGATTTGAGGTGTAAGGCTAACTGTCGTTACATTAAATTAGTTTGTATTGGTTCCGACTCGGGCCTAGCTTGTTTCACCTTAAAAGCTGCTGGCCCTGCTCAAATGGAGGTCACCTGGAAGAAGACTGAGTGCTAAGTTCTTTTAGACCTCCCTAGAAATATTATCAGTGTAAATATTAATTTTTTTTAAAATTATTTGAGGGAAGTGAATCTTCTACTCATTAAAATAATGGATGTTAATGTTATGGAATGGGTCATCATTTACTTTTTGTACTGCTGGCACCAAATTCCCGCTGTCCATTTTAACCACTGCCATTCCATGACACACACTTGTAGCTTGTGAATGAGAATGATGAACTCAGTAAAAATTACAGATATTATTGTGTTGTGGACAAAGGCCCACTAGGAACTGGGTTCAGATGCCCGCACTAATTTCACTTTTTAGATTTGGTCTCAGGATGTTGGCAATGCTGGCAAGACCACATTTATTGCCCATCCTTAATTGTTCTGAGAAGATGGTGGTGGACCTTCTTCAGTGGCAATTGTTTCAACAACCGAGTGGCTTGTTAGGCTACTTTGAAGGACATTAAGAGTCAGCCACATAGTGCGGGCTAGAGTCATATGTAAACCAAAGTGGGTAGAGGTGACAGGTTTCCGTCCCTGAAGGACATTCGTGAGCCAGTTGTTTCTTTTAAACAATAATCCAACAGCTTTTGTGATCATTCTTTCCTGGTGCTAGCCACAAATGTTCAGGTTCATAACTTGCCATGGTAGATTTTAACTCACGACATCTGGGTTAACTTAAAACCACTAATTCTTAAGCTTATGGCAGGTCCAGGGAAATTTAGTCATAAGAACATAAGAAATAGGAGCAGGAGTAGGCCATTCGGCCCTTCGAGCCTGCTCCGCCATTCAATAAGATCATGGCTGATCTTCTGCCTCAACTCCATTCACCGGCCCTATCGTCATATCCCTTGATGCCCTTACTAGTCAGAAATCTATCGACTTCTGTTTTGAATATACCCAATGACTGAGCATCCACAGCCCTCTGGGGTAGAGAATTCCAAAGATTCACCACCCTCTGTGTGAAGAAATTTCTTCTCATCTCAGTCCTGAATGGCCTACCCTTTATCTTGAGGCTGTGGCCCCTGGTTCTAGACTCCCCAGCCAAGGGAAACATTCTCCCAGCATCCATCCTATCAAGCCCTGTAATAATTTTGTATGCTTCAATGAGATCCCCTCTCATTCTTCTGAATTCAAGAGAATACAGGCCTAGTTTACTCAATCTCTTCTCATACGACAGTCCCACCATCCCAGGAATCAATCTTGTGAACCTTCGTTGCACTCCCTCTATGGAAAGTATATCCTTCCTTAGGTAAGGAGACCAAAATTGTACACAGTACTCCAGGTGTGGTCTCACCAAGATCCTATATAATTGGAGTAAGACTTCTTTACTCCTGTACTCAAATCCTCTTGTAATGAAGGCCAGCATACCATTTGCCTTCCTAATGGCTTGCTGCACCTGCACATTCACTTTCAGTGACTCATGTACAGCGACACCCAGGTCCCTTTGAGCATCTGCATTCCCCAATCTTTCACCATTTAGGAAATACTCTGCCTTTCTGTTTTTTCTACCAAAGTGGATAACTTCACATTTATCCACATTATATTCCATCTGCCATGTTCTCGCCCACTCACTGAGCCTGTCGAGATCTCCTTGAAGCCTCTTCACGTCCTCCTCGCAACTGACACTGCCACCTAGCTTTGTATCATCAGCAAATTTGGAAATGTTACATTTAGTCCACTCATCCAAATCATTGATATAAATTGTGAATAGCTGGGGCCCAAGAACCGATCCTTGCGGTACCCCACTAGTCACAGCCTGCCATCCTGAAAAAGACCTGTTTATCCCTACTCTTTGTTTTCTGTCTGTTAACCAATTCTCAATCCATGCTAGTATATTACCCCCAATTCCATGTGCCCTAATTTTGTTCACCAACCTCTTGTGTGGGATCTTATCGAAGGCCTTCTGAAAGTCCAGATACACCACATCTACCGGTTCCCCTTTGTCTACTCCACTAGTTACATCCTCAAAGAACTCCAATAGGTTTGTCAAACAGGATTTCCCTTCATAAATCCATGTTGACTCTGCCCAATCTTACTATTAGTTTCTAAGTGCCCAGTTATTGCATCCTTTATAATAGATTCCAACATTTTCCCAACTACTGATGTGAGGCTAACAGGTCTGTAGTTCCCCGCTTTCTCTCTCCCTCCTTTCTTAAATAGTGGGGTTACATTTGCTATCCTCCAATCTGCAGGAACCGTTCCAGAATCTATAGAATTTTGGAAGATGACAACCTGGGGTGGTTAATTACTTCAGTTTTCAACCACGTGCGTGAGCCTGAAAGAACCACTAATATTAAAGTAATTAAACTAAACGCATGTTGCGGATCAGGGGTTTTATTACTGCAGTATTAATCCCAAGCTGCAAATCTAAACACAAAACAGTTTTAAGTATAAATAATGTAAATGCTTCTACTCACCCTTTCTTCATCTATTCTCTCTTCTTCTTCACCCTCTTTCTTTTCTATTTATATTCTTTAAGTTTATTTTTACTTATTTTCTATCTAATACAATATAACCTTCTCAGAGATGAAATTTTGCAGTCTTACAATTCACTATGCCACTGATTACTCATAAGTCTAAAGAAAGTTATCAGCTTGGTTCAGCTGGTAGAACTCATGCCTCTGAGTCAAAAGGTGGTGGGTTCTAGTCCTGCTCCAGGACTTGAGCGCATAATCTATGTTGATACTGAGGGAATGCTGCATTGTTGGATGTTCCTTCAGACATGATGTTAAAAGCAAGGCCCTGTCAGCCTGTTCAGGTGATGCAAAAGGTACCTTGGCCCTATTTGAAGAAGGGCATTATTATTCCTTAAATGAATACTTCATTAGTATAGGAAGACGCTATGATTGGATATGGGGATAGGTGGGAAGGTAGAGTTGAGGTAGAAGATCAGCCATGATCTTATTGAAGGGTGGAGCAGGCTCAAGGGGCCATGTGGTTCTTATGGTCTTATGATGTATTTGTCATCTAAACAGAAAACTGGCAAAAAACTTTTACGGGTAGTCTAAATTTGAGTCTTAGTTAGAACTGTAACTCAAACTCATGCTTATCGGCTAGAAATTCGGTGCATTTGCACCTCTCGTTAGCGCCCGGGGGGGGAGGGGGGCGCAAATGGGCCAACTGACTTTTCGCCCAGGCGCAGCACCGCTAACGACTCCCGCTAAATTCAGCGGGGGTTTAGCGGCAGCGGTAACAGGTAGCGCCCCGCTCTGCTGCGTGGGCAATAATGACATCATCACTGTGCGCAGCGCATCATTTTTGCCCTGCCTGCAAAATTGGCCCGCACCCCCGAATCTGCGCCGGGTGATTCAGGGGGCAGGAACGGAGCGGCAGGAGGCTCGTGGGGCGCTAACTAAAGGGGAGGTGGCAGGCGGGGAAAATAAAATTGGCCGACTTTCTTGTCGCGGCCCGTTGCGTCTTTGAACATGGGATCCGTGCCGCAATCTGGCAGCCTGGCGCTCCTCTTGAGTGCCGGGCTGCTGGCACGGCACCCCGCTCCCCGCTGGTCCAGGTAGGGCCCCGCAGAGTTGTGGTCTTGGGCCCTCCCCTTTAATGAGGGGAAGAGCCGTCCATACGGCAGCGCTACGTGGCCCAGTGCGTAGCGCTGCAGAACGCACTGCCCCTGATATTCAGAGTTAGCGCTCTAAGAAGGAAGTGAAGCGTTTGAATTAGCGCCCCACCTCCCTCTTGGGGCGCTAAAACTGAAGTTAGCGATCGCCAGTGCTATTTTTCACTGGATGCTAAATTTAGCACTCAGGCAATGTTAGCGACCCAAAATGGTCGCTAATGAATTTTTCCCCCATGTGTGGCCTTTTACACAAAATTTGATACAAGATGATTTAATTCTTTGGTTCATTCAGAGAATTGTACTATTACAAAGCTGTTATATCAGCAAAAACTGTTTGAAAAATATAAATTCAGCAGTCAGAGGGTTAAATTACCAGTTGGTCATTTGCAAGCACTTGTGATAAATTATGGTTATCTGTCAACAGAACAGGAATATGGGAAATCAGATAGGTTTACCTCAGAAGAACATAAATTCTGTGTATGTCATGCAGCCGTTTGATAACACACTCAGCTAAACTTCACTTTCTGTGATAGTATTTGAGATTCTGTATAAAATTAGGCATAGTTTGAAATTGTTAACATACTTTTGAGTGCAGATATTGGATCAGGTTTCATTAGTTGTACTGAATGCAGATCAATACATTTGGTTCAGCTTAAGTGAGCAGTGTGAAACTGGCCCAGTGTATTATAACATCAAAAGTTGGGCACCTTATAATTTACAACCTGCACTCAAAACACCTTGCTAAGGCCATCCCCACGCCTCCACTACTCGCCTTCAAGCAGCCGCCTAACCTCAAAAGTACCATCGTTCGCAGCAAATTACCCAGCTATCAGGAGAACAGCGACCACGACACCACACAACCCTGCCACGGCAACCTCTGCAAGACATGCCAGATCATGAACACAGATACCGTCATCACACGTGAGGACACTACCCACCAGGTACATGGTACATACTCATGTGACTCGGCCAACGTTGTCTACCTGATACGTTGCAGTAAAGGATGCCCCAGAGCATGGTACATCGGCGAGACCATGCGGACACTGAGACAACATATGAACGGACACCGCGCAACAATCGCCAAGCAGGATGGTTGCCTCCCAGTCGGGGAACACTTCAGCAGTCAAGGGCATTCAGCCTCGGATCTGCGGGTTAGCGTTCTCCAAGGCGGCCTTCGTGATACACGACAACGCAAAATCATCGAGCAGAAACTGATAGCCAAGTTCCGCACTCATGAGGACGGCCTCAATCGGGATATCGGGTTCATGTCACGCTATAGAACGTGACTTGACATCGTTGCCGGTCTTTCCAGTTTTTTAAAAAAAACAAACACAAGAAACAAACACAAAAAATGGAGAGGATATGCAGCCAGCAGGTGTTCTGACGCGTTGGACCCCCTGGGACACATCTCATTGTCTTGGCTGTGCTCTTAGTGTGTCTTTGATGTAGGGAAAGATTTAATCTATGCATTTTCTCTGTGTTTTTATATTCTGTGAATTCTGATAGATTCTCTCACAGTAACTTTGCCTGACGAAGGGGCGACAGCTCCGAAAGCTTGTAATTTTAAATAAATCTGTTGGATTATAACCTAGTGTTGTGCGACTTCTCATTCAAATCACTTTAACCTGTCTGTCAGTTTGAATGTAGAAGAAGAATTTAAATTTTGTCATTCCGGTGCAATAGAATTACAATTTATCATTAGTGAGATAATGTAGTGAGGAGGCTGGACATGTAAAATGCTCAAATTAAGTCATTCTATCTAGTTTTCCAGCTTACAAAAGAGACTAGGGGGTAGAAATTGGTCTTCAATGTGCCCATTTTCCAGCTGGAAATTGGGGTCAAAATGACCAATTTCACAGCCACAAGGACACCAGTAAAATATTCAACGCCATATTAGCCTCAGACCATTTGAAGGTATCCGGGGTAGCTGCCCAAAACAAGCATTAGGCCCCTTTCATATGCTAATGAGGGGCCAATGCTTCCTTTTAAGAGCCCTCTGAGAAATTTTCCTGGTCTGGATGCGGTCTACAAAGGTAAATTTTTTAAAAACAATGTTGTTGAACTATGAGGAGCAGCAAGGCTCCTCCTGCCTCTGCAGCACTCCCGAGGAATGCTGCCTGCCATAGATCAGCCCTCTTCCCGATCTCCTTCCGCTGTCTCGTGACTTACCTGAGGGCTATTGCTACAAAAACAACAACTTGGATTTATATAGCGCCTTTAACATAGTAAAACGCCCCAAGGGGTTTCACAGGTGTGTTAGCAAACAAAATTTGACACTGAGCCATGTAAGGAGATATTGGGCGAGATTTTCCCTGCGGAGGCAGGTTTTTTTTTTCGCTTATGGGATCTGGGTGTCGCTGGCAAGGCCAGCATTTATTGCCCATCCCTAGTTGCCCTTGAGAAGGTGGTGGTGAGCCACCTTCTTGAACCGCTGCAGTCCGTGTGGTGAAGGTACTCCCACAGTGCTGTTAGGGAAGGAGTTCCAGGATTTTGACCCAGTGACGATGAAGGATCGGCGATATACTTCTAAGTCAGGATGGTGTGTGACTTGGTGGGGAACTTGGAGGTGGTGGTGTTCCCAGGCGCCTGCTGCCCTTGTCCTTCTAGGTGGAAGAGGTCGCAGGTTTGGGAGGTGCTGCTGAAGAAGCCTTGGCGAGTTGCTGCAATGCATCTTGTGGATGATACACACTGCAGCCACGGTACGCCGGTGGTGGAGGGAGTGAATGTTTAAGGTAGTGGATGGGGTGCCAATCAAGCGGGCTGCTTTGTCCTGGATGGTGTCGAGCTTCTTGAGTGTTGTTCGAGCTGCGCTCATCCAGGCAAGTGGAGAGTATTCCATCACACTCCTTACTTGTGCCTTGTAGATGGTGGAAAGGATTTGGGGAGTCAGGAGGTGAGACACTAGCCGCAGAATACCTAGCCTCTGACCTGCTCTTGTTGCCACAGTATTTATGTGGCTGGTCCAGTTAAGTTTCTGGTCAATGGTGACCCCTAGGATGTTGATGGTGGGGGATTCGGCGATGGTAATGCCGTTGAATGTTAAGGGGCGGTGGTTAGACTCTCGCTTGTTGGAGATAGTCATTGCCTGGCACTTCTGTGGCGCGAATGTAACCTGCCACTTATCAGCCCAAGCCTGAACGTCATCCAGGTCTCGATGCATGCGGGCATGGACTGCTTCATTATCTGAGGAGTTGTGAATGGCGCTGAATACTGTGCAGTCATCAGCGAACATCCCCATTTCTGACCTTATGTTGGAGGGAAGGTCATTGATGAAGCAACTGCAGATGGTTGGGTCTAGGACACTGCCCTGAGGAACTCCTGTAGCAATGTCCTGGGGCTGTGATGATTGACCTTCAATCACCACAACCATCTTCCTTTGTGCTAGGTATAACTCCAGCCAGTGGAGCGTTTTCCCCCTGATTGCCACTGGCTTCAGTTTTACTAGGGATCCTTGATGCAACAATCGGTCAAATGCTGCCTTGACGTCAAGGGCAGTCACTCTCACCTCACCTCTGGAATTCAGATCCTTTGTCCATGTTTGGACCAAGGCTGTAATGAGGTCGGGAGCTGAACAGTCTTGGCGGAACCCAAACTGGGCATCAGTGAGTGGGTTATTGGTGAGTAAGTGCTGCTTGATTGCACTGTCGATGACACCTTCCATCACTTTGCTGATGATTGAGAGTAGACTGATGGGGTGGTAATTGGCCGGATTGGATTTGTCCTGCTTTTAATGGACAGGACATACCTGGGCAGTTTTCCACATTGTCGGATAGATGCCAGTGTTGTAGCTGTACTGGAACATCTTGGCTAGAGGCACGGCTAGCTCTGGAGCACAAGTCTTCAGCACGATAGCCGGGATGTTGTCGGGGCCCATAGCCTTTGCTGTATCCAGTGTGCTCAACCGTTTCTTGATATCACGTGGAGTGAATCGAATTGGCTGCAGACTGGCTTCTGTGATGGTGGAGACCTCGGGAGTAGGCCGATATGGATCATCCACTCGGCACTTACAGCTGAAGATCGTTGCAAACGCTTCAGCCTTGTCTTTTGCACTCACGCACTGGGCTCCACCATCATTAAGGATGGGGTTATTCATGTGGGTGTCAGTGGGCTTGTGGTGAATGTTTGTCAAGAGCCTATCCCCAGAGATGGAGACAGAGAAGTCGAGGAAGGGAAGGGAAGAGTCAGAGATGGACCATGTGTTGGTGAGGGAAGGGTGGAAATTGGAAGCATCTTCTAGGTGAAACAGCGATTTACTTGTACTTCTTGCAATTTAGTATACTGTATTCGCTGCTCACGATGCAGTCTCCTCTACATTGGGGAGACCAAACGCAGATTGGGTGACCGCTTTGCGGAACACCTTCATTCAGTCCGTAAGGGTGACCCCGAGCTTCCGGTCGCCTGTCACTTTAATTCTCCGCTCCACTCTCACTCAGACCTCACTGTCCTCGGCCTCTTACACTGTTCCAATGAAGCTCAACGTAAGCTCGAGGAACAGCATCTCATCTTTTGATTAGGCACTTTACAGCCTTCTGGATTCAACATAGAGTTCAACAATTTCAGACCATAACCTCTGCCCCTATTCGTTTTTTTTCCCATTCATTTTTTTTTTTAACACTTCATCTAGAGCCATCTTTTGTTTCTTAACTTGTTCCATTACCATCTCCTTTTGCCTTGCACCATCTCTTAATGTCTCTTAATCTCTCCTGCCTTCCACCCTATCACAGACCTTCCCTTTTGTTCTTTCCTCCCCGCCCCCCTTTCCCTGCCCCTGCACTTGCTTACAAACCTGTTTCATCTCCAGCTTTTTCCAGTTCTGACGAAGGGTCATCGACCTGAAACGTTAACTCTGTTTCTCTCTCCACAGATACTGCCTAACCTGCTGAGTATTTCTAGCATTTTCTGTTTTTATTTCAGATTTCCAGCATCCGCAGTATTTTGCCTCTGGTTTACTAGCCCAGTGACATTACCACTACGCTACCGTTCCCGCTTGGCGGCGGGAGAGCTGGTTGGCGGGTTCCGGTCCCGCTATCATCTGCAGCCACTCTCTGAAAATGATTTTCCGTAGATTGGCCTTGTTCAGCCCGCCCTGCGGGGTTCCTGGCCAATTAATAGGAAGCGGGTCTGATGACGTCATTTGATGACGTGTCATCAGCTGGTTTCCTTAAAGGGACCATGTCCACATTGATTTTGACAGTTGTGCTGTCAGTGTTCTACAGCATTGATGTGCTGCAAACACTGCCTAGCACTGCACAAAGGTGCACGGCTGCACCCAGGCTCTCTCATGACTCCCTTCATATACTTATGGAGGGAGTCACAGCACACAGGGAGGTTCTCTTCCCTTCCTATGGGCAGAAGAGACCTCCCCAGGACACTAACGCAGCCTGGTTGCACATTATCACTTCCCCATCTCACTAGCCACCACTCACGCTCATCCTCATCCGAGTCCAATCATACCAACTAACAACACACAAAGGTAGGCACTTGGATGTGTTATGCAATGTTCATGTAAATTTTCTGTTAATGTGTTGTCAAACATTGAATTCTTTATTTGCAACACTTTGCCTTATTGTACAGATCTGTGTTCACCTTTGGAAGTGTCTTTGTGAGTTGCAGTGAATGGTGAGACATAACGGTATCCCCTGCAATGGTGATGAGTGTGAAAGGAACGGCTTGGTCATTGTAGGAATGCATTATGGTACTGGTGTGGGGTGGTGTTAATCTGGCGCATCATTTGGTAGCCAGGGTGTACAGCGTCAAGTGAAGTAAATCTGGCCATGGTGATGCCATCGCTGACCTCCCGGGCAGCAATGTGGTCGGGTGCTGATGCCCTGTGTCCTGGGCAGCCTCAGTTGATTGTGGAGAAGGTAGGTGTTGTTGTTGGTGATGTTGGTGTGCCTGGTGATGTTGGTGTTGGGGATGATCGTGGAGGGATTCAGAGGACCAAGGTGAGATTTTTTCAAGGGCACCGACGTTGCTGGAATAGATGGCAGCTGAAGTTGAGATGGCAGAAGCGATCTGTCACTGGTGAGAGAGCTTGCTCCAAGGAGGTGACAGTGCATATAGAGTTAACACCACACACTGACAGCCTCTAGACAGATCAAATGCGTCATCCAAATCCTGAAATCCGACACCTCTGACATTTGAAAGTGAACAGATGTGAGAGTTCAGCCTTTATACAGCAGTTGCAGCTGTGAACTATGCAAACACTGCTACTCCCGACGTGATTTTCGAACGTCGTGAAACCCATTTAAAATGCGGGAAAATAGGAAAAGGCTGTCCAAATAGCAGTTTACAAGCACTTAACAAGGAGTTAAGGGGGAAAAATTCAGTTGGTTTGCGCCTCCCATTAGCACCTTAAGAGGGCGCTAATGGGGCGCAAAGCAACTAGCGCCCGTGTGCGGCGATGTTTGCAGCGCTCACAAAATTAACTAGACATTTTGCGGCAGCGCTAAACACTACCACCATGATCTCCTGCGCCGGTAGATCGTGACGTCAGTTGAGTGTGCAACGCCCCGGTAGTGCCCCGGACCGGATATTGAGTGGTGCCCCCCGCCTTACCACCTGCCACTAGCAACGACAGGTTGAGGGGAGCATTTTGCAGTCAGGAAGGGACTGGGGGAGCGCTATTTAAAGGCGAACGCTTCCTGCCTTTTTTTGTTGGTGACATGTTTGCACCATGCATTCTGAGAGAGAGAGAGAGAGACTTCTGGAGAGATTCAATGCTGTGTGAAGGAGTTTTGGGTACTGAGCAGCACTTTGCAGGTTCATTTTTATTTTCCCTTCCTTGTATCGATTTACAAGAGACTGTGGGGGCTGCACTCTGAGCTCCTTCCCTGGGTCTCTCCATTGTTCTTTCCAGCAGATTTGATGTACAGGTCTCTCCAGGCCGAGATTCAAGGCTGCAATGAACAGGATGTGGATGGAGAGCAAGATCAACCCTCCCCTTTAAGAACTGGCCAGCGCCAGTGTGTCTGTGTTCCATTGCTGACTGACATCACATGAGCTTCGCCAGCACTCTGAGGTAGCGCCTCGCTCCTTGGCCTTTGCGCCTTAAGACAGGTGTGAAGCGCCTGATTTAGCACTCCAATTACCTCCAGGGACGATAAAAGCCTAGTTTGCAGTCGGAGGCGATAATTAGCGCCAGGCGCTAAACTTTGCACCCAGCCGATAATCGCGCCCCAAACGGGTCAATACTGAATTTTTCCCCCTAAGTGTCTTAAATCCTTTACCCACTGCTTGGTGTTGGGACTGTTCTGAGATCGCAGACCCGACACTCTTGAAACTCACACGGAGGTGGGATCGCGGCGGGTTGACAACCCACCATTAATCATTTTGAATTTAACAGCTGACCTGATCTGAACCCGCCCTCTGAGCGCTGGCAAAATCGCAGCCATTCGGTCAGATGACCAAAAGTTTGGTCAAAGTGGTAGGTTTTAAGGAGCATCTTAAAGGAGGAGAGAGAGGGAGAGAGGTGAAGAGGTTCAGGGAGGGAACCCCAGAGTTTAGGACCTAGGTAGCTGAAAGCAAGGCTGCCAAAGGTGGAGCGATTAAAATAGCAAATGCACAAGAGGCCAGAATTGGAGGAGTGCAGATATCTTGGAGGGTTGTCGGCAATGTTCCCGCTAAGCTGCATGTCCACACATCTATCTGGAGGACCCATGCAGGCCGCTTACCGGCTTTTCTATGGGAGAGTTTGCGCATGCATGAAATTTGAATGGGCTGCACAGCCCATTAAAGGGACTGCGCATCCAAATATAAATTAGGGGGAACATTGGTTGTCAGGCTGGAGAAGGTTACAGAGATAGGGAGGGGCAAGGCCATAGAGGGATTTGCAAACAAGTATGAGGATTTTAAAGTTGAGGTGTTGCCGGACCGGGAGCCAATGTAAGTCAGCAAGCACAGGGGTGATGGGTGAAAGGGATTTAGTGTGAGTTAGGATAAGGGCAGCAGAGTTTGGATGTCTTCAAGATTATAGAAGGCGGAAGATGGGAGGCCTGCCAGGAGAGCATTGGAATAATCAAGTCTAAAGGTAATAAAGGCATGGATGAGGGTTTGTAAGGGGGGGCTCGTACGAGGTGAGGCTTTAGTTGCCTGTGCTATTGCTTGCTCTGGTCTCCGGCCAGACTTTTGCAATAATCACCTGTGAGTGGTTCGACCCACTCGCCCTTACGGTTCTGACACCTGGACTTAGATGCAAAGGAGCAGTAATGCAGAGAAAAACTCAAATAGACCTGGTTGAATAGCACAAAATGAATGTCTTTATTGTACGGTGTCCAAAATAATTAAATACATGTCATATGCGCAGATCAAAGAAATTACAAGTATACACACGTCTATAAAATTTGGTCTATACAAATGGGGAACACACGACACATCGTAAAAGGGGGAACACATTACACATTAACCCTAGGAACCACCCTCCCTTAGAATACCTAAACTATGTCTGGATTTGTAGGATCGGAAGTATGCTCACCGCTCGGCTTACTTCGGAATTTAAAATGAGGCTCTCAGTTTTTCGCTGCAGCGCCTGGCTGTCACGTGGCTGTAAGGGTTTCTGCGCCCGACTTGTTTACACTCGTTGCCGCGATGGATCCACTTGAGACAGCCCCGATGGATATCCGTCGCGGATGACCCAGGCTATCCGCTCAAAGAACCAGAGGGTAGGCCTGTCTCCCTGATATCATGAAGTATTCGGTAGAATTCAAAGAGGTGGACTCCACTGTTTATCTTCGGGCGCGGTCGGGGTTTTACTGACTGTAGCGCCGCGTGGAATTTCTTCTCGTCTTTCTTCTCGTCACTCGGGCCTCGCTTGGCCGAGATTCCCTTCTTCCTCGCCACCGACGGCTGGTCGCTCGGGAACACACCGCTGCGTTGCCCTGATGGGTCCGGACACCGTTTACCGACGATCAGGATGGTGTACCTTACTGCCTGCCGTGTCGAGGTGGCTCGTTCTGAGGTTCCGTTTCTGGCCGATACGGACCATGAATAACGAACTCGGACTTCACCCAACACTCGAACACCGGACCAGTACAGCGCCGCGGGCAGGACACGCACAAGACACGACCTGATTCCTCTTTTCTCCGTAACTGACCGTAACTCATCACTGTAACTGCTTCATCTCCTTGAGGAACATTTGTTCTCTATATTTATACTGTTTTGTCGGCCTTATCTCCCGCTCAAATCAAAGTGTTGTCCTTTGTTTGATTTTGGCGCCCAAAATTCCCAGCATGCTGTAATTATCTTCTTAACTGGTTTCGGGATCACCTGAAACTGGCCAACTATCCGTTAATGCCTTCTTCATTGTTGAGCCAGCCAGGATGTGTATAAATCGTCTCCTCAACTGGTTTTGGGACCCACTGAAAACTGTCCCAATCACCCGCTAATGTCTCTCTCATTGTTGAGCTGGGGGGGGTATTTGTGTATTGATGTGTCTGGATGGGCCCCCAATTGTCCAGTTCAATGATTCTTACTGTGCGTATGAAACGATTCAAGCACTTATATCATTGTTTTTGTTCAAAATGCAAATGGGTTGCATCCTGCCTTTTCAATTCGTACCGGGTATGGTCTCATAATGAATGTATATTCAACGCCATCTTGTCTGCCCACTGTGTCTCTGGAAACTTCTGCCACGATGCTCGGCGGCCATTTTACAGTCTTCTGTACCCTTTATTTTAAAAGCAGCTTTCCACAACCTGCTTTTCTCATATTATTAGAATCGCGATAATTGCGAAACTCTACAGTCCCTCCTGTTGATGCGAATAACTCCGCTTATCGTATCAATTAAATGCTAGTGAGCAAATTATCCCGATTCTCCACATCCAAACATTCCCGGTAATTACACTATCTGTGGCCCCCATGACACATGTAGTCCCCATTTCCTAGAAAAATCACACTGTGTACATCTTGGACAATCATAAGCAGCATTGCCTTTAACTTACACTGCGTATTCGCCTTCCAGGTGCAAAAGGCCGATGCCTCTTGCACTACCTGTACACGCATGTTTTATTACAAAAGAAAAACAATTAAACCGACTGTTTTAAAAATACAACAGTTCCAAAACTTAGCCACAAATGCTTATAACTACAACAATTACCAAACACACACGGTAAAATGGAGGGGCGTTTTATCCTAGCAGCTTACGCGGGACTTTCCTCATTCACGCGCACGTAACGTTCTCTCCACTCCCCTGTGTTCTCCTGCCTTGTGAGGCATTTGCCCCTGTTGCAGTGCACGAACAACAGGTACACTACAATTACAACTTGACATACTACCAAAATGTGGGAGGCTATCCTGATCCATGACGGGACCTGAATATTAGTGAACAGATCCCACCACGGTGGGGTTACTATGTCCAATATCTCTGCCCCTATCTCTACAGTCTTTTGTTCCAGGGTGTAAAAATGTTTCTGGGATACCATGACGGCTTTTAAAATCTTGGTGAGGTGTTCAGGGAGAGGGGGAATGATGTACCCGGAATGCGCGACGAATCGCTGCAAGTCTGTGAAATTCTCTTTAACAGTGAGGTGAACCGTAGAGGGTTCAGGGATTGGGACAATTCGCTGTTGTGCCACTTGAACTTCAGCCCTGGGTTTAAAACAGAAACTGCTGTCACTCACCGGACACCGACTGTGCTGTCCATGCTGGTAGTGTTGCGCTGCAGTGGTAACGCAATACGTTCCACCCCCTATGTATGCCACCTGTGTGGGCTCATGATATTGTGTCATTGCTTCCATGGTGCAATTCATGGGCTTTGCGCCAGCCGTTCTGAACCCGCATTGTGGTATTAAAAAGGCATTCAAGTGCTGGGGACACAGTATGATGTGTGCTCCCCTGCTACGGCAACCCGAGAGGTCGGTACCTGTCATCGACTGTTACCAGCGGATGACGTAAGGTGGGACCGCTGCGTAGCGAATGTAGGCTCCCCCCTGAATGACTCCAATGTTCTCCACCCTGTACACCGGGACGGGCTTTGCTGTGTTGCCCAACACCGGTATCCGTACCACTATACCCATGATAGTGTGATTTGACCGTCCGCAGTCCACTGGGACTGGGTATGCCTCTGAGGCTAGCCTGAGCTGGCACGGGCTTAATGCGTTCTGAAAAGGGTGGAGCGCCTGCAGGTATTTGTTGCTTATCCAGGACGGGACCAAACCTTGTTTTAAATCCTCCAGATTACTGCGGCCTTCGCCCAGTAACCACGCCCCGTATAACACGCACACCTCGTTCTGCGCAGCTTGATCGGATGCATTCCGATCTTCCCTGATCAGGGCATTTACCATTCTCGCATGCTTCTCCAGCTCTGCTATAATCTCTTTTAAGTGTAGCGTCATGGCCTGGTCCTCATGTAACTCAGGCCCTACTACCTTAGTCTCATTTGTGAGGATGCTCTTTAACTGTGTCTTTAAACCGTTGATCTGCGTCTGCAGCTCCACATTATCTAGAGCGTTGACCACAGATCTACCAGTATTAAAAGCAGTGAACACATCGTTCACAGCACCCCTTCTTTGTCTCCCCACCTGACCCAAAACTTCGTGTGGTGTGGTGTATAAGCTTGTTTGTCAACCTCTGCAAAATCAAACTCATAAAACTGCCTGAACATGTTTGTTAACAGGACCTGGTACAATTTTTCCGTTTCTTTGGGGCACTATTCTGGCAAATGCACCTCGGTGAGATGTAGAATCACCGAGGCCACCGCGTAATGTACCCCCTGATACAGTATCTGATCTGCTGGTACCAGTACCAGACCATTCCCGGGCCCCTTAGTGGTTTTAGGGCACCCTTCCTTCTGAGCCAATGCTACCGGAATCGTGGGCGGGGGCTTGCGTGGGCACGTGATGAGTTCAGTGGCGTTTACCGGGATCGGGGAGAATGGAGCTCCGCACCCCCGGGTGCTGACGTCCCACCTCATCCCTTTCCTGGCATCCTGCCACTGTTGTAGGAAAAATATGGATATACCCTTGGGGCAAACGTACTTCAATCCCCACATACAAACATATATTCCCTCATCCGATTCCCACCATTTGTCCCAACAGACTCTCAATTGTCCGTTAGTCCCCGTAATTGTCCGACGGGTATTGTTACCCAATCGCTCCCACTCGACCGAGGAATTTCTCATAGTCTTGCTTAACTTCCGTAACCACCACCATCGGCTCAATTGGACGTTCCCATTGCAAACCAAACAAATCCTTTTGCCGATGGTGACGCTGATTCTGGGTGCAACGATCCTCACCCTGGGACACAATAAAGAAGTCTCTTGGTACGCAAACCCAGATGCGCTGGAGTAGTCCGTTGAATTCGTTCCCAGCCATCCCGGCCACCTTCCCTTGTGGAAATAAGTGGCGGTTTCCTCAGCCTCTCGCTCCCCGGTCCCATCCGTCGCGATGGGGGCCGTGTCCCCGGAGCAACCGAACACAACGACATCCTTGGTGAGACCCCGATAGGTCAATCCACATCCGATCGTCGCGAGCACCACAAGAATCCTTTCCATATCTCCTGGTTCCTGTGATCAGATAAAATGATGTAGCCAGCCTCCCAAGAGTCTCTGGCTTTTGTGAAGAGTGAGCGGGTCCCTTGACCTCGTCTCACATACAAGACATGCATACTGGATAGACCTTAACTATTCCTATCACTAACTCCCATCATTTTACCATTTACTTATGAAATTAAACTACAATCTTAACCTGATATTAAACACTATAAACCTAAACTTATCATCCTAAAATTACTGTACAGTGCTGCCCGTTCCCAGGGCGGCCTACCTAAATCCTGAAAAGGCTGCCGCGAGCTGTTCCCCGTGGCGGGGGGGCACTGAACTTTGTCTTTGATCCGCCGCAGCCTGTCGTTGCCGATCGGGAACTGGGACCTCCCTGGGCTACCTTGGACTTACACCTGGGGATGTACGGGGAATCTGGCCACAACTTCCTGGGCTGGGGTGTCCGATCCGACCTGCGAGGGGACATCTTGGGCAAGGCCTCCAGGGCCGACGGACCGGGGACCGGGACTTCCACCGTCACAGCCTGTGGTCCCACCACAGCTGCCGGCTCCGTCTCCCCTGGCTGCACCCCCCTGGGTTTTGGATCTGCGGTTTCCGACTCCACCCTACTTGTTTCTACAGTCGGTGAATATCCGCCCGTAATCCCTACCTCCCCTATGCTCGGGTCGAGGGCGGAACCTCCGTCCTCCGACCCCACCACCTCTCCGACCGGGTCACAAACTTGGTCGAGCCCTTCGGGCTCTTCCTCATCCGAATCCCAAGAAAAAGGAGAGACTCTCCACTTTTGCAGAATGTCTTCTCCCCTCACGCAGGCTGCTTTACCGGCCTGCGTGACCTGCGGTCCTACTCGGGGCTGAGAGTCCCCACTCGCAGGTCTGGCCCCTGCTTGTGCATTCTGTGTAATCTCGCCTGCTGGAGGCTGAAGATTTCTATTCTGTTTTAGTTTGGGCAACTCTGCTACCATGGCTTGCAACTGCGGGGTGGTGAATTCCCCCGGGGTTGTTGAGCAAACCATCCCTCTGGCTTTGGATAGGGCTTGGGTCAGACCTTTTATCCTTTCCTCACAGGACCCATGGTTTAAATCCTCATACTCCCTGCTCCTGGCTACCCTGTAGGCTGCCTTTATGTCTCTAAGCTGCCCTTCTAGCCCGTCTATTTTCCCCATTAAGCGGGCGTTCTCCTCCCGTATGCCTGCTCATTTAACCTATCCTCCTTACAGGAGGTCTCTTCCTGTGCGTGTCTTTCAAGGGGACACAGGTAGGTAGGCTGCGCTGGTTCCAGTCAGAAGTCTGGATTGTATGGGGCTGCTGCTACCTTCCCGTGTGAGGTCATGAGAGACCGCATGGCCCTTAACATGGACTCGATCGCATCGGGATGGATTGGCACACTGGCTCCTCTCTCAGGGGCAGGCATTTGGGCTCGGGCTGCGGGAGCTTTCTCCTTGGAATCCTTCCAGGGAGTCCTACAGTTTTTGCGCCAGTGACCTGCCTTCCCGCACCCGTAACAAACACTATTGGTTTGTGGGGCGCGATTTCCCTCCTGATGCCACTCTTTCTGAGCCGGAGCTGCGGGCTTTGCCTCATGCACTTTTCCCTTAAGGGGACGCGCTCCCGTGCTTCTAGTATTTCTATACCCTATGGTGAGCTGACTCAGGACCGACTCCTCCGTAGTATGGGGGTTGGTGGGATCAAACCACGCCTTGGCCTGCTCCCTGTCGGCTGGCAAGCTGTTGGCGACTACGCACCTGAGCCAATGAGCTTTCTCGATACCTTGCAGGTTGTGACGCGCTGGTGTACTTGGGCAGCTACGCTGATATACTGGCCACAGCCTTTCGCCGAAAACTCGTGGGGGTTCTCCCTCCATCTGCACTGTCTGACCCAGTCTGACGAACGGACCTTCGTCATCCACTCCCAACACTTCCAGGACCTCGTCCCGTAAGTCCTCATAGCCCCTAACTCCCCTCTTGCTCTCGTCGGAGAGACACTGAAGGATTGAGCTATCCAAAGAGAACAGCAACATTTTGGTCTTTTCCTCCCCGTCGCAGCCATTAATCGCTGCGGTCTGTTCTACCTCTCTAAAATGAACGGACGGGTCTCCTGACTCGGACAGTTTCTGGACATGGCTGATAATTGCCCCCAGCTGTTGTGAGCTGTGGGGCACTACAATTTGGTTTAAAAGGGTCCCGTCTTCCCCATCTGCCCCGTTCGGGCCCCGCTTTTGTTCTCGGACCGGACACATCGGTGCCGGCTTTGACCCTACCTCCGGGGATTGTTCTACCTCGGGAACCTCCTTCTCTATTTCTACCGCTTCCTCCCTTACCCATGTTTCCGTATAGCTGGGTGGCGCTGAGGGCTTGGTGGTTGGTACCACACCTGCTTTTCTTGGTAGGGGTTTTGGGAATTCCCTAGCTACCTGTGGCTGGCTCGCTGACGGGCTGATGAGACACACCAAGCCGTTCGCCTTATTCAGGGCCTCTCTCAGGTCCTCTATCTCTCTCTGGCAAACGCTGTGGTCGGCTCCCTCAGACCTATCCTCGAGAGCCATCTTGTATGCCGCCCTAACTCCCCTGAGACTTTCTTCCTGGGTCTTTATCTGGTTAGCTAGGCGGATACACCGTTCTTTAATCTTTCCCTCACTTAACTTAGCTTCCGTGACCTGGCACTCTAAGTAATCGATCCTAGCCTCGTGGTGGTTGGCTACTATTTGGCGCTCCTGATGCAACGCATTTAGTGATGCAATCAGTTTCTGTCCTCCCGTAACCTTTTCCTCCATCTCTGTCTCTAACTCTTTGATCTGGGCTGTCTGTGCTGCAATGACCTGGTCCGAAAGTTGGACTTGCTTTTTGTAGCACATCAGCTACCTCTGCTACCTGTCCACCTGATGGCTGCGTCTAGCGGACGCCAATCCGTCAGTAGGGCACATATCCACTGTTTGGTCAGGTTTACTTTCCCGAACACATAGTCGGCTACTTTTTCGCCCATTACATTTCGTTTATTCAAACCTGGGTCTAAGACATTACTCTCTTGCTGCCAGGGTCCTGCCGCGGTTGCCATTTCTGTAAGGGGGAGCTCGTGCGAGGTGAGGCTTTCGTTGCCTGTGCTATTGCTTGCTCTGGTCTCCGGCCAGACTTTTGCAATAATCACCTGTGAGTGGTTCGACCCACTCGCCCTTACGGTTCTGACACCTGGACTTAGATGCAAAGGAGCAGTAATGCAGAGAAAAACTCAAATAGACTGGGTTGAATAGCACAAAATGAATGCCTTTATTGTACGGTGTCCAAAATAATGAAATACATGTCATATGCGCAGATCAAAGAAATTACAAGTATACACACGTCTATAAAACTTGGTCTATACAAATGGGGAACACACGACACATCGTAAAAGGGGGAACACATTACACATTAACCCTAGGAACCACCCTCCCTTAGAATACCTAAACTATGTCTGGATTTGTAGGATCGGAAGTATGCTCACCGCTCGGCTTACTTCGGAATTTAAAATGAGGCTCTCAGTTTTTCGCTGCAGCGCCTGGCTGTCACGTGGCTGTAAGGGTTTCTGCGCCCGACTTGTTTACACTCGTTGCCGTGATGGATCCACTTGAGACAGCCCCGATGGATATCCGTCGCGGATGACCCAGGCTATCCGCTCAAAGAACCAGAGGGTAGGCCTGTCTCCCTGATATCATGAAGTATTCAGTAGAATTCAAAGAGGTGGACTCCGCCGTTTATCTTCGGGCGCGGTCGGGGTTTTACTGACCGTAGCGCCGCGTGGAATTTCTTCTCGTCTTTCTTCTCGTCACTCGGGCCTCGCTTGGCCGAGATTCCCTTCTTCCTCGCCACTGACGGCTGGTCGCTCGGGAACACACCGCTGCGTTGCCCTGATGGGTCCGGACACCGTTTACCGACGATCGGGATGGTGTACCCTACTGCCTGCCGTGTCGAGGTGGCTCGCTCTGAGGTTCCGTTTCTGTCCGACACGGACCACGAACAACGAACTCGGACTTCACCCAACACTCGAACACCGGACCAGCACAGCGCCGCGGGCAGGACACGCACAAGACACGACCTGATTCCTCTTTTCTCCGTAACTGACCGTAACTCGTCACTGTAACTGCTTCATCTCCTTGAGGAACATTTGTTCTCTATAGTTATACTGTTTTGTCGGCCTTATCTCCCGCTCAAATCAAAGTGTTGTCCTTTGTTTGATTTTGGCGCCCAAAATTCCCAGCATGGGGTAATTATCTTCTTAACTGGTTTCGGGATCACCTGAAACTGGCCAACTATCCGTTAATGCCTTCTTCATTGTTGAGCCAGCCAGGATGTGTATAAATCGTCTCCTCAACTGGTTTTGGGACCCACTGAAAACTGGCCCAATCACCCGCTAATGTCTCTCTCATTGTTGAGCTGGGGGGGTATTTGTGTATTGATGTGTCTTGATGGGCCCCCGATTGTCCAGTTCAATGATTCTTACTGTGCGTATGAAACGATTCAAGCACGTATATCATTGTTTTTGTTCAAAATGCAAATGGGTTGCATCCTGCCTTTTCAATTCGTACCGGGTATGGTCTCACAATGAATGTATATTCAACGCCATCTTGTCTGCCCACTGTGTCTCTGGAAACTTCTGCCACGATGCTCGGCGGCCATTTTACAGTCTTCTGTACCCTTTATTTTAAAAGCAGCTTTCCACAACCTGCTTTTCTCATATTATTAGAATCGCGATAATTGCGAAACTCTACAGTCCCTCCTGTTGATGCGAATAACTCCGCTTATCGTATCAATTAAATGCTAGTGAGCAAATTATCCCGATTCTCCACATCCAAACATTCCCGGTAATTACACTATCTGTGGCCCCCATGACACATGTAGTCCCCATTTCCTAGAAAAATCACACTGTGTACATCTTGGACAATCATAGGCAGCATTGCCTTTAACTTACACTGCGTATTCGCCTTCCAGGTGCAAAAGGCCGATGCCTCTTGCACTACCTGTACACGCATGTTTTATTACAAAAGAAAAACAATTAAACCGACTGTTTTAAAAATACAACAGTTCCAAAAAAACTTAGCCACAAATGCTTATAACTACAACAATTACCAAACACACACGGTAAAATGGAGGGGCGTTTTATCCTAGCAGCTTACGCGGGACTTTCCTCGTTCACGCGCACGTAACGTTCTCTCCACTCCCCTGTGTTCTCCTGCCTCGTGAGGCATTTGCTCCTCTTGCAGTGCACGAACAACAGGTACACTACAATTACAACTTGACATGCTACCAAAATGTGGGAGGCTATCCTGATCCATGACGGGACCTGAATATTAGTGAACAGATCCCACCACGGTGGGGTTACTATGTCCAATATCTCTGCCCCTATCTCTACAGTCTTTTGTTCCAGGGTGTAAAAATGTTTCTGGGATACCATGACGGCTTTTAAAATCGTGGTGAGGTGTTCAGGGAGAGGGGGAACGATGTACCCGAAATGCGCGACGAATCGCTGCAAGTCTGTGAAATTCTCTTTAACAGTGAGGTGAACCGTAGAGGGTTCAGGGATTGGGACAATTCGCTGTTGTGCCACTTGAACTTCAGCCCTGGGTTTAAAACAGAAACTGCTGTCACTCACCGGACACCGACTGTGCTGTCCATGCTGGTAGTGTTGCGCTGCAGTGGTAACGCAATACGTTCCACCCCCTATGTATGCCACCTGTGTGGGCATCATGATATTGTGTCATTGCTTCCATGGTGCAATTCATGGGCTTCGCGCCAGCCGTTCTGAACCCGCATTGTGGTATTAAAAAGGCATTCAAGTGCTGGGGACACAGTATGATGTGTGCTCCCCTGCTACGGCAACCCGAGAGGTCGGTACCTGTCATCGTCTGTTACCAGCGGATGACGTAAGGTGGGACCGCTGCGTAGCGAATGTGGGCTCCCCCCTGAATGACTCCAATGTTCTCCACCCTGTACACCGGGGCAGGCTTTGCTGTGTTGCCCAACACCGGCATCCGTACCACTATACCCATGATAGTGTGATTTGACCGTCCGCAGTCCACTGGGACTGGGTATGCCTCTGAGGCTAGCCTGAGCTGGCACGGGCTTAATGCGTTCTGAAAAGGGTGGAGCGCCTGCAGGTGTTTGTTGCTTATCCAGGACGGGACCAAACCTTGTTTTAAATCCTCCAGATTACTGCGGCCTTCGCCCAGTAACCACGCCCCGTATAACACGCACACCTCGTTCTGCGCAGCTTGATCGGATGCATTCCGATCTTCCCTGATCAGGGCATTTACCATTCTCGCATGCTTCTCCAGCTCTGCTATAATCTCTTTTAAGTGTAGTGTCATAGCCTGGTCCTCATGTAACTCAGGCCCTACTACCTTATTCTCATTTGTGAGGATGCTCTTTAACTGTGTCTTTAAACCGTTGATCTGCGTCTGCAGCTCCACATTATCTAGAGCGTTGACCACAGATCTACCAGTATTAAAAGCAGTGAACACATCGTTCACAGCACCCCTTCTTTGTCTCCGCACCTGACCCAAAACTTCGTGTGGTGTGGTGTATAAGCTTGTTTTGTCAACCTCTGCAAAATCAAACTCATAAAACTGCCTGAACATGTTTGTTAACAGGACCTGGTACAATTTTTCCATTTCTTTGGGGCACCATTCTGGCAAATGCACCTCGGTGAGATGTAGAATCACCGAGGCCACCGCGTAATGTACCCCCTGATACAGTATCTGATCTGCTGGTACCAGTACCAGACCATTCCTGGGCCCCTTAGTGGTTTTAGGGCACCCTTCCTTCTGAGCCAATGCTAACGGAATCGTGGGCGGGGGCTTGCGTGGGCACGTGATGAGTTCAGTGGTGTTTACCGGGATCGGGGAGAATGGAGCTCCGCACCCCCGGGTGCTGACGTCCCACCTCATCCCTTTCCTGGCATCCTGCCACTGTTGTAGGAAAAATATGGATATACCCTTGGGGCAAACGTACTTCAATCCCCACATACAAACATATATTCCCTCATCCGGTTCCCACCATTTGTCCCAACAGACTCTCAATTGTCCGTTAGTCCCCGTAATTGTCCGACGGGTATTGTTACCCAATCGCTCCCACTCGACCGAGGAATTTCTCATAGTCTTGCTTAACTTCCGTAACCACCACCATCGGCTCAATTGGACGTTCCCATTGCAAACCAAACAAATCCTTTTGCCGACGGTGACGCTGATTCTGGGTGCAACGATCCTCACCCTGGGACACAATAAAGAAGTCTCTTGGTACGCAAACCCGGATGCGCTGGAGTAGTCCGTTGAATTCGTTCCCAGCCATCCCGGCCACCTTCCCTTGTGGAAATAAGTGGCGGTTTCCTCAGCCTCTCGCTCCCCGGTCCCATCCGTCGTGATGGGGGCCGTGTCCCCGGGGCAACCGAACACAATGACATCCTTGGTGAGACCCCGATAGGTCAATCCACATCCGATCGTCGCGAGCACCACAAGAATCCTTTCCATATCTCCTGGTTCCTGTGATCAGATAAAATGATGTAGCCAGCCTCCCAAGAGTCTCTGGCTTTTGTGAAGAGTGAGCGGGTCCCTTGACCTCGTCTCACGTACAAGACATGCATACTGGATAGACCTTAACTATTCCTATCACTAACTCCCATCATTTTACCATTTACTTATGAAATTAAACTACAATCTTAACCTGATATTAAACACTATAAACCTAAACTTATCATCCTAAAATTACTGTACAGCGCTGCCCGTTCCCAGGGCAGCCTACCTAAATCCTGAAAAGGCTGCCGCGAGCTGTTCCCCGTGGCGGGGGGGCACTGAACTTTGTCTTTGATCCGCCACAGCCTGTCGCTGCCGATCGGGAACTGGGACCTCCCTGGGCTACATAGAATCTAGGAGCAGGAGTAGGCCATTCGGCCCATCGAGCCTGCTCCGCCATTCAATACGATCATGGCTGATCATCCAAATCCAGTACCCTGTCCCTGCTTTAATCCCCACAGTACACATATCCCACCCTACCCCCGTAACCCCACGTATTTAATTCCCCCTAACATATCCCATCCTAGCCCCATAACCCCACATATTTAATCCCCCCTAACACTAAGGGTCAATTTATCATAGCCAAATCAACCTAACCCACACATTTTTGGACTGTGGGAGGAAACCGGAGCAAACACACGCAGACACGGGGAGAATGTGCAAACTCCACACAGACAGTCACCCGAGGTCAGATTCGAACCCGGGTCTCTGGTGCTGTGAGGCAACAGTGCTAACCACTATGCTACCGTGTTGCCTTGGACTTACACCTGGGGATGTACGGGGAATCTGGCCACAACTTCCTGGGCTGGGGTGTCCGATCCGACCTGCGAGGGGACATCTTGGGCAAGGCCTCCAGGGCCGACGGACCGGGGACCGGGACTTCCACCGTCACAGCCTGTGGTCCCACCACAGCTGCCGGCTCCGTCTCCCCTGGCTCCACCCCCCTGGGCTCGGGATCTGCGGTTTCCGACTCCACCCTACTTGTTTCTACAGTCGGTGAATCTCCGCCCGTAATCCCTACCTCCCCTATGCTCGGGTCGAGGGCGGAACCTCCGTCCTCCGACCCCACCACCTCTCCGACCGGGTCACAAACTTGGTCGAGCCCTTCGGGCTCTTCCTCATCCGAATCCCAAGAAAAAGGAGAGACCCTCCACTTTTGCAGAATGTCTTCTCCCCTCACGCAGGCTGCTTTTCCGGCCTGCGTGACCTGCGGTCCTACTCGGGGCTGAGAGTCCCCACTCGCAGGTCTGGCCCCTGCTTGTGCATTCTGTGTAATCTCGCCTGCTGGAGGCTGAAGATTTCTATTCTGTTTTAGTTTGGGCAACTCTGCTACCATGGCTTGCAACTGCGGGGTGGTGAATTCCCCCGGGGTTGTTGAGCAAACCATCCCTCTGGCTTTGGATAGGGCTTAGGTCAGACCTTTTATCTTTTCCTCACAGGGCCCATGGTTTAAATCCTCATACTCCCTGCTCCTGGCTACCCTGTAGGGTGCCTTTATGTCTCTAAGCTGCCCTTCTAGCCCGTCTATTTTCCCCATTAAGCGGGCGTTCTCCTCCCGTAAGGCCTGCTCATTTAACCTGGCCTCCTTACAGGAGGTCTCTTCCTGTGCGTGTCTTTCAAGGGGACACAGGTAGGTAGGCTGCGCTGGTTCCAGTCAGAAGTCTGGATTGTACGGGGCTGCTGCTACCTTCCCGTGTGAGGTCATGAGAGACCGCATGGCCCTTAACATGGACTCGATCGCATCGGGATGGATTGGCACACTGGCTCCTCTCTCAGGGGCAGGCATTTGGGCTCGGGCTGCGGGAGCTTTCTCCTTGGAATCCTTCCAGGGAGTCCTACAGTTTTTGCGCCAGTGACCTGCCTTCCCGCACCCGTAACAAACACTATTGGTTTGTGGGGCGCGATTTCCCTCCTGATGCCACTCTTTCTGAGCCAGAGCTGCGGGCTTTGCCTCATGCACTTTTCCCTTAAGGGGACGCGCTCCCGTGCTTCTAGTATTTCTATACCCTATGGTGAGCTGACTCAGGACCGACTCCTCCGTAGTATGGGGGTTGGTGGGATCAAACCACGCCTTGGCCTGCTCCCTGTCGGCTGGCAAGCTGTTGGCGACTACGCCCCTGAGCCAATGAGCTTTCTCGATACCTTGCAGGTTGTGACGCGCTGGTGTACTTGGGCAGCTGCGCTGATATACTGGCCACAGCCTTTCGGCGAAAACTCGTGGGGGTTCTCCCTCCATCTGCACTGTCTGACCCAGTCTGACGAACGGACCTTCGTCATCCACTCCCAACACTTCCAGGACCTCGTCCCGTAAGTCCTCATAGCCCCTAACTCCCCTCTTGCTCTCGTCGGAGAGACACTGAAGGATTGAGCTATCCAAAGAGAACAGCAACATTTTGGTCTTTTCCTCCCCGTCGCAGCCATTAATCGCTGCGGTCTGTTCTACCTCTCTAAAATGAACGGAAGGGTCTCCTGACTCGGACAGTTTCCGGACATGGCTGATAATTGCCCTCAGCTGTTGTGAGCTGTGGGGCACTACAATTTGGTTTAAAAGGGTCCCGTCTTCCCCATCTGCCCCGTTCGGGCCCCGCTTTTGTTCTCGGACCGGACACATCGGTGCCGGCTTTGACCTACCTCCGGGGATTGTTCTACCTCGGGAACCTCCTTCTCTATTTCTACCGCTTCCTCCCTTACCCATGTTTCCGTATAGCTGGGTGGTGCTGAGGGCTTGGTGGTTGGTACCACACCTGCATTTCTTGGTAGGGGTTTTGGGAATTCCCTAGCTACCTGTGGCTGGCTCGCTGACGGGCTGATGAGACACACCAAGCCGTTTGCCTTATTCAGGGCCTCTCTCAGGTCCTCTATCTCTCTCTGGCAAACGCTGTGGTCGGCTCCCTCAGACCTATCCTCGAGAGCCATCTTGTATGCCGCCCTAACTCCCCTGAGACTTTCTTCCTGGGTCTTTATCTGGTTAGCTAGGTGGATACACCGTTCTTTAATCTTTCCCTCACTTAACTTAGCTTCCGTGACCTGGCACTCTAAGTAATCGATCCTAGCCTCGTGGTGGTTGGCTACTATTTGGCGCTCCTGATGCAACGCATTTAGTGATGCAATCAGTTTCTGTCCTCCCGTAACCTTTTCCTCCATCTCTGTCTCTAACTCTTTGATCTGGGCTGTCTGTGCTGCAATGACCTGGTCCGAAAGTTGGACTTGCTTTTTGTAGCACATCAGCCAGACCGCTTTCTCTACTGACTTCTTATATTCTCTGCTACCTGTCCACCTGATGGCTGCGTCTAGCGGACGCCTATCCGTCAGTAGGTCACATATCCACTGTTTGGTCAGGTTTACTTTCCCGAACACATAGTCGGCTACTTTTTCGTCCATTACATTTCGTTTATTCAAACCTGGGTCTAAGACATTACTCTCTTGCTGCCAGGGTCCTGCCGCGGTTGCCATTTCTGTAAGGGGGGGCTCGTGCGAGGTGAGGCTTTAGTTGCCTGTGCTATTGCTTGCTCTGGTCTCCGGCCAGACTTTTGCAATAATCACCTGTGAGTGGTTCGACCCACTCGCCCTTACGGTTCTGACACCTGGACTTAGATGCAAAGGAGCAGTAATGCAGAGAAAAACTCAAATAGACCTGGTTGAATAGCACAAAATGAATGTCTTTATTGTACGGTGTCCAAAATAATGAAATACATGTCATATGCGCAGATCAAAGAAATTACAAGTATACACACGTCTATAAAACTTGGTCTATACAAATGGGGAACATACGACACATCGTAAAAGGGGGAACACATTACACATTAACCCTAGGAACCACCCTCCCTTAGAATACCTAAACTATGTCTGGATTTGTAGGATCGGAAGTATGCTCACCGCTCGGCTTACTTCGGAATTTAAAATGAGGCTCTCAGTTTTTCGCTGCAGCGCCTGGCTGTCACGTGGCTGTAAGGGTTTCTGCGCCCGACTTGTTTACACTCGTTGCCGCGATGGATCCACTTGAGACAGCCCCGATGGATATCCGTCGCGGATGACCCAGGCTATCCGCTCAAAGAACCAGAGGGTAGGCCTGTCTCCCTGATATCATGAAGTATTCGGTAGAATTCAAAGAGGTGGACTCCGCCGTTTATCTTCGGGCGCGGTCGGGGTTTTACTGACCGTAGCGCCGCGTGGAATTTCTTCTCGTCTTTCTTCTCGTCACTCGGGCCTCGCTTGGCCGAGACTCCCTTCTTCCTCGCCACTGACGGCTGGTCGCTCGGGAACACACCGCTGCGTTGCCCTGATGGGTCCAGACACCGTTTACCGACGATCGGGATGGTGTACCCTACTGCCTGCCATGTCGAGGTGGCTCGCTCTGAGGTTCCGTTTCTGGCCGACACGGACCACAAACAACGAACTCGGACTTCACCCAACACTCGAACACCAGACCAGCACAGCGCCGCGGGCAGGACATGCACAAGACACGACCTGATTCCTCTTTTCTCCGTAACTGACCGTAACTCGTCACTGTAACTGCTTCATCTCCTTGAGGAACATTTGTTCTCTATAGTTATACTGTTTTGTCGGCCTTATCTCCTGCTCAAATCAAAGTGTTGTCCTTTGTTTGATTTTGGCGCCCAAAATTCCCAGCATGGGGTAATTATCTTCTTAACTGGTTTCGGGATCACCTGAAACTGGCCAACTATCCGTTAATGCCTTCTTCATTGTTGAGCCAGCCAGGATGTGTATAAATCGTCTCCTCAACTGGTTTTGGGATCCACTGAAAACTGGCCCAATCGCCCGCTAATGTCTCTCTCATTGTTGAGCTGGGGGGGTATTTGTGTATTGATGTGTCTGGATGGGCCCCTGATTGTCCAGTTCAATGATTCTTACTGTGCGTATGAAACGATTCAAGCACTTATATCATTGTTTTTGTTCAAAATGCAAATGGGTTGCATCCTGCCTTTTCAATTCGTACCGGGTATGGTCTCATAATGAATGTATATTCAACGCCATCTTGTCTGCCCACTGTGTCTCTGGAAACTTCTGCCACGATGCTCGGCGGCCATTTTACAGGCTTCTGTACCCTTTATTTTAAAAGCAGCTTTCCGTTCAATAAAAATGTACAATTGAACCTGCTTCTCTCATATTATTAGAATCGCGATAATTGCGAAACTCTACAGGTTTCAGCTGCAGATGAGCTGAGGCATGGGCGGAGTCGGGCAATGTAATGGAGGTGGAAGTAGGCGGTCTTAGTAATGGCGCAGATATGTAGTCAAAGCTCATCTCGGGGTCAAATACGATACCAAGGTTGCGAACGGTTTGGTTCAGCCTCACAATTGCCAGGGAAGAGAGATGGAGTTAGTGGCTCGGGAATGGAGTTTGTGGTGGGGACCGAAGACATTGACGTTGATCTTCCCAATATTTCGTTGGAGGAGATTTCTGCTCATCTGGTACTGGCAAGACAAGGGGCCGGGAATTGATCATTAGTCAATGAGTGGGCTGCCTCTGGAGGCACGACGTGTGCCAGCAACTCACTCAAATTATTGAAATCAGGCCCGAACTCGGGCCTGCTGGTTGGGGCATGTGCTGTCTGTGCGCCATTGGTTATGTGGCTGAAAACAGGCCATAACCAATTTCTACCCCTTGATGTGGAGTGAATTAAAAATTGATGGCCCGTAATTTGCAATCAGTGGCGATAAAATGGATAAATTTGACACTCCACAAAATTAATTTAGTTTTTCAGGGCCAGAACGTTTGTTTAGCAGTCAATACGCTGTTAAAAACCCCTATTACAACTAATCCAACAAGGCCTAACTTTTAATGTGGTATTTAACAGCGATATTACAGCAGAAAAGCCAAAGTTTTCATCAGTTTCACTGATTTTCCTGATTACACTGATTGCTGGCTATGGGGGGTGGAGGGGGGGCACAGTGCAGCCAGTGTCGGAGCAGTGACTGACAGACCGCAACTTCAGGATTTCCACGTTAGGATGAGCTTGCGCTAAATCCTGAAGTTGCGGTTAGTTTCAAAGGGGTAATAGCAGCGAATGCTTTTGTTCGCTTTTATTACCCACCGCAACTTCCGGGCCTATAAATGATTTAACAGGGCTTCCATGCAAAAAGGTAAATAAATCATAAAATGTAGTTATCTTTGTCACTTATTTCGATGAATATAATACTTGGGCTACACTTATTTACCTTATAATAATAACTATGGAGTGCTGGCATAGACTTGGCTGGCAACCTTTTGCCTGGATATGGCATAGGTTATGGGAAAGGCCAGATGTCCTAAAGGAGGATATAGTAGCTAAATCTAAAGTGTGAAGCTTTCAAAATTTGCATATTGGAAAAATGATAAGATCACTGCAGTATTTAAAAACATTCTATTTCTGCATTTGTACATATTGTTGTAATATATATATTTGGTCAGGGTATATATAGCACAGGGAAATAAAGAGAGCTCTGTTACAACAACAACAACAACTTGTATTTATATAGCGCCTTTAACGTAGTAAAACGTCCCAAGGTGCTGCACAGGAGTATTTTAAGATAACAAATTTGACACCGATCCACATAATGATAAATTAGGGCAGGTGATCAAAAGCTTGGTCAAAGAGGTAGGTTTTAAGGAGCGTCTTAAAGGAGGAAAGAGAGGCAGCGAGGCAGACAGGTTTAGGCAGGGAATTCCAGAGCTTAGGGCCTAGGCAACAGAAGGCACGGCCACCAAAGGTTGAGCGATTATAATCAGGGATGTTCAAGAGGGCAGAATTAGAGCAGCGCAGATATCTCGGGGGGTTGTGGGGCTGAAGGAGATTACAGAGATAGGGAGGGGCGAGGCCATGGAGGGATTTGAAAACAAGGATGAGAATTTTGAAATTGAGGCGCTGCTTAACCGGGAGCCAATATAGGTCAGCGAGCACAGGGATGATGGGCGAACGGGACTTGGTGCGAGTTAGGACACGGGCAGCCAAGTTTTGGATGACCTCAAGTTTACGTAAGGTGGAATGTGGGAGGCCAGCCAGGAGTGCGTTGGAATAGTAAAGTCTAGAGGTAACAAGGATGAGGGTTTCAGCAGTGGATGAGCTGAGGCAGGGCCGGAGACGGGCGATGTTACGGAGGCCCAGATTTTGCAGTATAAATAATGGTGAGTGTGGAGTCTCATTCCTTCAGATTCTAATTATTGTTGGAGATTTAAAAAACATAAAAAATGTAAATAACCTTTTTTCTTTTTCTTTCTGTCTCTATTATCTTTCTCTCTTAATCCCATCTTTCTTTCCCTCTCTTTATTCTGTTGTCTGTACATGATTTGATATTGAATTAACTATTCTAACTGACACTTCCTAGTTCAGATTCTGCGCTACGCATTAAGAATTCTTCAATCTGACTGGTTCAGGAGGTACACAGTTGCTTGCCCTGTTCAAACAGGTCCCAGATCCCCTGTAGAGGGCGCTGCGCCGAAATTCTTTTCTAATTATCGCAAGTTCCAGTGCAAAAGCCCATAGAAAGTCTGTGAGCAAATGTAAGTGCAATGAATGGCTGGCGCCGTTCATTCGCCGCTGACTACAAAATCCGGGCCAATATGACTTAATCATAGCATCAGAAGAGCACTCTCATACTGAACCAGTGCAAAGTGGGTTTTTCCCATTCTGCATACCAGTCTCCTCATTTCGGTCTGGTCTCGATTCAAACCAAAGTCCCAGATGCAAAATGACAATCGACTAATTCTTTATTAGTTTCAGACATTCATCTTTCAGTGGCAACTTCTGGGAGTTTTGCACATTCTTGTTTCTGCTGTCTCATACTCAGAGGCTTTAACTAGCTCAGCAAATATTATCAGAAAAGACAACTGTGGAGAAACCCTCTACATCTGTTTTTTTGAAGTATTCCCTTTAAACTATTCATACCAGGGAGCAGAAGAATTGGGGTCAGCCTAGATAAATGCAACCGTAGCATCCTGCATATATATAGCCCACTTACTGTGACGCAATGTCCCAAAGCGTTTCGCAAATAGATGAATGTAAAGAAGCAAAGCCTGAGCCGGGAAGGGAGGGATTAGGAGAGATCACTGAAAGCTAGGTCATAAAGATAGGCTTTTGAGGTTTTTGAAGGTAGAATGGAATTTTAACCCCCTCCCCTGTAGGATAGAGTGTACCTGTAGGATTTAGTAAACATTGTTAAGATTTTGTAACTATTATTAAATAACTATAATATGTGAAATTGTATGTTAAAAACCTAAAAAGCCTGTATAAAATGGCGAATGGCTGGGAAGCAAAGCATGATGGTAAAATTGAGCCAACATTATGTTAACTGCGAGAATAGTGCTGAGGTCGTGTAGATTTTCTGTTATATTAAAAACAAAAAGCCAGTGAAGGCCAAAACATTAATTAAGTCTCAAAGTAAGATAGAAGGTTTTCAATACCTAACATCCCTTGTCGCTAAAATTTCAGACCAGTCTAGATAATGGGCTATAGGAAAGGCAAAAGACCTCTGTCATAATTCATGGGAAGTTTGGCTATGTATAAGTTCTCATACTCAAAACTCACAGCAGAATAGAGGAGGGAATAATAGACCGTACTTGTAAAGGTCAGAATGGTGAGATAGCCCAAGCAGCTGCAAGTTGCTATGTATTTTGAAGTGGAGAAAAAGGTATAAAGGAACAGCTATTGAACACTGAAAGCAGCGCGAAACCAGAGGATGAGAAGCTTCAGTCAACAGAAAACAGCAAGAGTTAAAGAGACCGCGCCACAGTCACTCGGAAGGAACGCTGGGGTTCAATGAACAGATTGCGACTATCTTCTTGTTAAGTATTACTTCTTTGCACTGGATGTTTCATGCTTAATAAACCTGTTTTACTGATACACAATATGCCTGTACCCAGAGTGGTTTGTGTAGTCACGGACAAATTAATTCAGAGCTTTTAAAAGCTACACCCCGCCACACCCCCCGCCCCCCTCCACCCCCGGGCGGGAAAGGGGCGGGCGGAATGTTAAAATTCTTGTGGAAAGACTTACCGCCCCATTTCTCCTCGATTCCTGGCTGCGTAAAACTGTTGGACTATAACCTGGTGTTGTGCGACCTCTCAATTTTGTCCACCCCAGTCCAACACCGGCATCTCCGCATCATGCCGCCATATTAACCATGCATTTTTTTTTACGTGTCTGAGGAGCTTGCCGGAAGCAGGCTAGACAAAAGGTTGTGGGTGGTGGGGGGGGAGGGGGGGGGCGGGTGGAAGGATTTTTGCCAGGGCTTCTGCAGAGAGATGGCGAAATGAAGAGCTGTACTCACCCTTGCCGTTCTGCTCAGGTCATTGAAGTGTTTCCTACATTGAATGCAGGTCCTGGGGTTGATGCTCCTTGAAATGACCATCTTTGCCACATCTCTCCAGGCCTGCTGTACGTTGGCCTTTGGATTCTTGTTCCTAGTCATGCCTAGTGACTTCTTTCTTCCTTGCAGCAGCATCAGAAACAAGTCTACCACAAGTGAATACAACCCTTTGTTAAGCCGGCCTCTAGAAGCCTGCTGGAAATCCGGCCCAGAAATTGGGTGGGCTAGCCGCTCCTGGCAGGATCAGGTGGGCAGCCTGCCAATCAGATGCACATGAGCCCGGAAGTTCAAATCGAAATGATCTCACATAGATGGCATCGGTGGGTTTGACACTTGCCACAACCCCAGCCCACCTGAAAACTACTCCCCATTTAACACTTCCTTTATATGTCAGCAAGGGTGGGGGTGATGTGCGATTGAAGCTTAATGTATGACATGATATGGGCAGCAGAGTATTTTTACACGTTGGAGCTTATGGAGGGTTCAACTGGGGTGTGGCAGAAAATTCCAAATTTTAGCATCCTTCATATAAAAAACTTTTCTAACTTCCCCTTTAATTATTTTTGTGCTTATCTTAAATTTGTGCCCTCTCATTACCATCTCCCTAACCAGTTGAAACAGTCTATTGCTATTTACTTTATCATGTCCTTTGAAGAATTAAGGTTAGATCACCCCTTAACCTTCTCAGTTTTAATGAAAATCAGTTAAAACTTCATAACTGTAAATCTTCATCCTTGCTATCATCCTGGTGAATCTACCTTTTCCATTGCTGTTATAGCCTTCATATAATAGCATACTCAAAACTGTACACAGTACTCCAACAATGGCCAACTAAAGTCTTGTAAAAGTTCAACAATACCTCATTGCTATTCTATTCTATGCTTCTACAATCAAAACCAAGCATTCTATTTGCCTTGAACTGTAACACTTAGTGACCTGTGTTTCTACACTCTGCTCCTCCAGTCTGCTGAAGAAAGTAATAGTATAAAGGGTACACAACGAAAACCTGTAAAAGTCAATGGGAAAAATTCAGTTGCTTTGTGCCTCCCGTTAGTGCCTTATGAGGGCACTAATGGGGTGCAAAGCAACTAGCGCCCGGGTGCGGCGATGTTTGCCCCGATCGCAAAATTGACCAGACATTTTGCGGCGGCGCTAAACACTAACCGCCACGATCTCCTGCGCCCACAGATTGTGACGACAGTCGAGCGTGCAACGCCCCGGTAGCGCCCCGGACCGGATATAGAGTGGCGCCCCCTGCCTTACCGCCTGCCGCTAGCAACGACAGGTTGAGGGGAGCGTTTTGCAGTCAGGAAGGGACTGGGGGAGCGCTATTTAAAGGTGACCGGTTCCTACCTTTTGTTTCGGCGACATTTTTGCACCACGCATTCTGAGTGAGAGAGAGAGACTTCTGGAGATATTCAACACTGTGTTGAAGAGTTTTGGATACTGAGCAGCACTTTGCAGGTTCATTTTGATTTGATCTTCCTTGCATCAATTTAGAAGAGACTATGGGGGCTGCACTCTGACATCTTTCCCTGGGCCTCTCCATTGTTCTTTCCAGCAGAATTGATGTACTGGTCTCTCCAGGCCGAGATTCAAGGCTGCAATGAGCAGGGTGTGGATGGAGAGCAAGATCGACCCTCCCCTTTAAGAACTGGCTGGCGCCAGTGTGTCTGTGTTCCATTGCTGACTGACATCACATGAGCTTCGCCAGCGCTCTGAGATAGCGCCTCGCTCCTCGGCGTTAGCGCTTTAAGAGAGGTGTGTAGCACCTGATTTAGCGCTCCAATCACCTCCAGGGGCGATAGAAGACAAGCTTGCAGTCGGAGGTGATAATTAGCGCCAGGCGCTAAACTTTGCGCCCTGCCGATAATTGCGCCCCAAACGGAGTAATACCGAATTTCTCCCCCTCGATGTTTTTTAAAAGTGGGGGGTGAATGTTTTATTGCAATGACGTATATGTAAATACAAACCATTCATTATACCAGCCATGGAGTTCCTGTCTCCTTTGAGATGGTGTTTCATATGAATGAAAGAGTAATAGAACTCAGAATAATTGGTAAAATAGTCTGACCTAGAAGTTGCACTGTATGCTGTTTTTTTTTACCAAATTGTTCATTGAGTTTGGGTGAAATTCTTCTGTTCAATATTCTAATCATTTTAACTTTTAACGAAAGTGTAAAACGGGCAATATCTGATCGCCTGCCCGTTATACACCTCTTCCGATTTTCCTTTCCATTCGATGGGCAGGTGAGCAGAACATGTGTTGAATGCCACACCAGCTAATACAGCAACCAGTAAAGAGCTCAATTAAATGGGCAGGCTCTGTATCGATCTTAAAGTCAGCAGTTACGCAGTGCTGATCTCAGCAGAAGCTGCTAGAGGTGAGTGCAAGCTGCTTAGAGAGGAGTGCTGCTGTAGAGGAGTTGGGCAAGCTGGTGGGTGGGGAGAGGCAGGACGTTCCAAGTTAACAGTGTAAATTACAGTCTCTTAATTAGCCACCAACTCTGATTATCTTTTGGGGGTTGTAATATATGTGGGTAGAACAAATGAAGGACAGAGACAGGATGAGTTGCTGGTCCATGTACTTGCTTTATTAAGCCAGAGCGAACTGAGCATGCTTATATTAAACCATGTGACAAACCATACGATAGTACATTACACTGCTTTCCCCTTAAAAAAATGTATGTATTCCCCTCTCAAATACAAAAAAACTACAGTCCCACCTTTCCTAGCATTATATGTACCATGTAACAAAAAGCTCTGCCGTTTTTTCTTTTAAATGAACTCCAAATCCAGTTTAATAACAGGTTTGCAGAGCCAACCTAATCTCCTTAAAGAAGGTTTTGGTGTTGAACCAATTTTCGGACTGTTTTGCTTTGGTTCCGAACTAAAAGTTGATCCTGTTTCTATTTCAGACTTGCTTGAACCTGGTACTTTAGTTACTGAAGTCTGAACTGAGTCAAATTCATGTATGAGTTCATGATCAAGTGATTCAAGATCACTGTCCAATCCAGGCCAGTAAACAAAGCTTCTTGCAAATGATTTCATACTGACGATCCCTGGATGTTCAGTATGAAGTTCGGCCAGAATTCAATCTCTCAAAGAAGTAGGTACCACCACTCTGTTTCCCCACTTGATACAACCTTGCTCACAAGACAATTCAGTATGACGGTTATGGAATGGTTTTAACTCTGTGTCCAGACACTGATCAGTCATCCATTCAAGGTGTTTTCATGCACTCTTTTCAGTACTGAGTCCATTTGAGTCTCATCTGCAATCTCAGCTGCAGTCTTGTCAACTGCACCTAGCGTGAAAATCTCACCTTCACTCCCAACACAAGTCCTCATCTGGCAACCTGGACAAGGCATCTGCGATTATGTTTTGCCTTGAAGTGCAATATTCAATCGTGTAGTCATATTGTGACAACAACACTGCCCAATGTTGCATTCTTGATACGGCCATTGCAGGGATGGCAGATTTGGGCCCCAATATTGCTAGGAGCGATTTGTGATCGATTATCAGGGTAAACTTTCTGCTGATCAGGAACTTTTGGAATTTCTTGATTCCGAACACTATGGCGAATGCTTCCTTTTTAATTTGCGCGTAGTTTCTTTCACTCTTTGTGAGGGTTTGCGATGCAAACGCGATTGGTTTCGCTTGGCCATCATCCATTACGTAGCTTATGACAGCTTCCACACCATAGCTGGAAACATCACACGCTAACATAAGCTCACGCTCTGTGTCGTAGTGCACAAGTAGAGCATCGCTAGAGAGACTTCTCTTACAAGTGTCGTAAGCTTCCTGTTGCGCTTTTGTCCACTTCCACTGGACATCCTTCTTGAGGAGCTCGTGCAATGGAGCTAACATGGTTGCTAACTCAGGTAAAAAACATGCGTAGCATTGGACCATTCCAAGGAAAGATCTTAACTCAGACACGTTCTGTGGCTTTGGAGCATTGATGACAGCATCAACCTTTTCCTTAACTGGTTGCAAGCCATTTGCATCAACTTTCAGACCAAGGTACACAATCTTGGGCTGCACAAAAGCACATTTGCTCCTTTTCAATTTGACATTGTGGGCATTCAACATTTGAAGCATTAAATCTAACATTTCTAGATTTTCTTCCTCGCTGCTTGTTGCGATCAGCACATCATCTTGATTGCATAAGCAATTTGAAACTCCTTGAAAAATCTTATCCATCTGTAGCCTGGAAGATTTTGGGGGAGGACTTTTGACCATACGGCAGCTTGGTGTATGAGTACAGTCCCTTGTGTGTGTTGATGGTTTGTCAACATTCAGCTGAACGTAAGTGTGCGATAGGTCAAGCTTGGAGAAAACCTTTGACCCAGAGAGTGCTGCTTACAAATCTTGTGATGTAGGTAACAGGGTACTGCTCATCGTCAACTGCTTGGTTGATAGTAACTTTGTAGTCACGGCACAAGCGTACTGTTTTGTCTGCTTTGGGCACTACCACAATCGGGGTAGCCCATTCACTTTTGTCAGTTTTTACTAGCACTCCGTTCTCTCTCAGCTTCGCAAGCTCTTCCTCCACCTGACTTTTCAACGCATAGGGGACCGGCCTTGCCTTACAATAGATAGGGTTCGTGTTGGACTTGATGCGAATATGCGCGTCATACCCAGTGATATCCTCATAACTGTCTGTGAACGTGCTTCTGTACTTGTTCAGCATTGTGTCGAGTCGCTTCTTTAAAGCATCTACACTGAGGATGTTTTTCCAGTCTAGTTTATCTTTCTCAACCAGTCTTTGCCCATGAGGGTTGGCCTGTTATTGTAGCTCGCTACAATAATAGGCAGCTTTACTGACTGGCCATTGTGTTGAACTGTACATTCCATTTGTCCACATGTCTCTAGGATTTCTCCGGAGTAGGTTTTTAGCTCTCCAGTAGTCTTTGTAAGTGGTATTTGATTAAACTTACTCTCATGTGTGTCCTTACTCATGATAGAGCAGTTCGCTGCTGTGTCGATACACATATCAATATATTGCTCGTTGATCAAGTTTTGTACGGAAGTCTTTCTCACGAATGCTAGCGTTGCCACTAGCGGCATAGATACTGTAGATGCTAGTTCTTCAACATCAGGTGTGTTCACTTCAATATTGTGAATTCCTCCCTTTTTTTTGTTGCTGCTTTGCACTGCCACTAGAATGGTTCTTACTTCCTGCTTTCGATCTAGCTCTGCAAGCTGCTGAAATATGGCCTTGCTTCTGGCAGTAAAAACACTTCACATTTCTGTATTGGCAGGACTGTGGTGAGTGATTTCCATTGCAACTATAACAATTCACTGAACTGCTCTTACCAACATGCTTTTGACTCGGTCTCACAGCTTTAGGTTCGGCGGTGGCTTTGTGACTGTAGATCTCAGCTGCACTAGTCACTTGCCCTCTGGCTTTAGACTTATTCCATCACAAGTAGATTGGTATCTCGATTATCCACTATAATGGAGCAGACCCCTGTAATGTATTATCACATGGTTTGTCACATGGTTTAGTATGAGCATACTTAGTTCGCTCTGACCTAATAAATCAAACACATGGACAAGCAACTCATCATGTCTCTGTCCTTCATTTGTTCTACCCACATATATTACATTTTGGCGACAAGGATGAGATCCCAAAGCCACTTTTAGGGATCATGGAAGGACACAGTGCTCAACCTTCAAGTGGACAAGTTTAAGGTGAATTTGTGATACCTAAACTGAATTTTTGCGATATTTTACCGTTAATGCTGATGCAGAATCATCTGTGCTTCGCCTTCAGGTGTATGTATACACAGCAACAGTGGCATTGATTCGCACAGGTACACAGGTAGTGTGCTGAGTCACTGTTCGACAGGATCGGGACAATCATGGCGCCTACGGGATTCATTGGAAGCCTCAACATGTATGGCCGAGCTCGCGAGCCATTCAGTTCTTCTTGAGCGGATGGAGATATTTTTTAAGGCCAATAACATTATTGAGACCGAAGGTTCAAGCTCAAAATGAAGTAATTCGTGAACGGAAGAAAGCAATTTTTCTAACGGAGATCAGGCCAGATGTCTATGGACCGTTGATAAACCTACTCGCGCCAGGGAAAGCGAAGGTTGCATCGTTTAAAGACATTGTCGAGAAATTCGAGGACCATTTCGACCCAAAGCCATTAGAAATAGCAGAGAGCTATAAGTTTGGTACCAGAAACCAAAAACAAAGTGAAACCATCAGTGAGTACATTGTAGCTTTTAAGAACCTGTCCTTGCATTGTAACTTCGGCACATTTTTGGATCGTGCGTTGCGAGATAAGTTTGTGTGTGGACTGGTGGATAAGCGCGCACAGTCCAAGTTACTGAACACCCCGACCCTAACATTTGACATTGCATGCAAAATTGCCCTATCTATGGAGATGGTGTCTAAGATTGCTAGGGAGCTCCGTCCAACTGACCTCCTCTCATTCCTCGTCCAGACCAAGGGGGATCCCAAGCACGATGCCCATGACCAAGCACTCCCTTTCTCCTGGTGACTCATAAAGTGAAGTAGCACAGCACTTACTCTTTTTAGGTGAAGTCCTCAGAGAGTTTCCGGAATAAATGGTACTCGAGTGTTGGTGAAGTCTTGACAAAGTGTCCCAGAAAGTCTCCCGATGTGTTTCAGAGGTCCTCTTCACAGCTCCAGCAGCAATGACCATGACATCATGAGTATGCCTTTAAGTAGCACTTGAAATCGACATCAACACTGTGTTCACTCCCAAACAGCTGGTCGCTGTTAGGAGCGGGCGTTATTTGAAGCGCTAGCCACTAAAATGCCGTGCAGCCTCTTTAATGAGTGCTAGCAGGAATGTTAAGTTGCAATCAGCTGTTTAACTAGCCTCAGGGTGGCCGTCCCTAGCGCTGGCTTCTACTCCTTTACCAAGATGGCGTCTTGCGCTAAACGCGGGCTAAACCAGTGTTTCAACTTAAGACCCCATCTTGGTCTCTTTAGTGCATAAAGTATTCAGTGAAAATTGCCCCCTGTATCTTCTCAAGTGAGAGAGACTGAACCTACACCCTAAGCAGAGAGTGAACTCTTCCATGACAGCTACAAATTTAGATTTTAGTTTACAAATTATATAAAATATTTGGGGGGGGGGGTGGGGAAATTGGCTCGCGCTCCCTTTGGGGTGATAACTTTTAGCGCCCCGAAAAAGTTAGCACCCCCGTGCCCAAAATTCAATGGACGCGCCCCAAGCAGGAGGCGGGGCGCTACTGGAAGCATTCAACCTCACTCTTGGAGCGCTCCCATTGAATATTGCGGTTGCTACGTGCAGCAGTGCCACGCACGCCGGCATGTAGAGCTGTGGTATTGCAGGCCTCCCTCTCCTGATTAAAGGGGAGGGGCCTAGTGCAGCGTGCACCGGGGCCCTGCTGGACCACCGGGGTGCGGGGTGCCGGCAAAAGAACCCGGCACACAAGAGGAGTGCCAGGCTGACCGATCGCGGCCGGCACCCCGCAGCAGAAGGCGAGAGGGGGCAGGTGCTGGCAGGTGGCCCCCAAAAAAATGGCCGCCCGGCACCTGACCTTTAATTATCATCGCCCCGGCTGCAAAAACGCCCCCCTAACCCTGTTGGACATAGCGTCTGGCGGTAGGTCAGGGGGCGTGAGCCAAGTTTGTGGCCAGGGCGCGAGCGGGGCGCTGTGCATGGCGATGATGTCATTGCCAGTGGCCCAGCACCGTGGGGCGCTACCGCTGCCACTAACCTCCCGCTGAATTTTGCGGGAGGTATTAGCGGTGCTGCGCCCGGGTGCTAGTTGTTTTGCGCCCCATCGGGGCGCTAACGGGAGGTGCAAAGCAGCTGAATTTTTCCCCCTTGTAGTTTTTAAGAAAGCATTTTGAATGACCAAATTATATTTTAAAAACTTGGCCATGAAATTGTAAATTATAAAGAGTTTTTAAATTGCTGCTATTAATGAACAATAATCTCCATGGTCAGTTATATTTGGATTTTCCTGCTATAATCCCAATTGGGTCAGGCTAGGACTTATGCCTGCCACCCCGACCCCTCCATGAACCCAGCCCAGTTTCCTGGTTTAGGTAATCATGGCGGCCTCCCAATGGGACGTTCACCAGCAGACAGCCAGGAAAATGAAGGCAGTACTGCACTGGGACAGCCGCTACAATGCCCAAAGAGGTGGGTAGGATCATTAAATGAACCAGTTCATTTACTGAAGACCTTGACAGTTACAGCAAGTAAGTAATTGGAGGAAGAGGAGGCATCTACTGGGCCCTGTCTCTCCATTTGTCTTATGTGGGGCCATTCTCACTGACACATTAGGCCTGGTTCCCTTGGCAGTCCTGCGGATCAGTGAGACTAGCGGTGGACAGAAGGTAAATCGCTGCAGGGATGTAGTGGCAGAAATGAGGAGAAGATTCAAGTCAGGGTGCTGAGCGTGGTTAGGCTTCGCTTCCTAATTTCACCCCTTGTTCCATTACTATCTGCCAGATTTCAGCAGGGAATAGCAGAGGAAAATCTCATAATTCCATTCCAAAGTGCTGGCATTATGCACAAAATTGAAGTTGCATCTTTACAAAGACAATCGTTTCCAGTCGGTTGCACACGCATTTAGATGCAGAGAGCTACTATTTCCTTGGTGTCACATTTTTCCAAATAAGCAGAGCATCTTTTATTTCATTTACCAGCTTGTGTAAATGAAAATGAAATGGCTCAGTCAGCATGAAAGGGGAACTTAATAAGTGCTTTGGGATGTAAACCTCATTTGTCAATGGAAATTGTTTCATGAGTCTCATAAATCATAGGGAATAAAGTGTTAAGGTTAGATTGGATAGTAAATCTGTAAATTCTTAGTATAACCATTTATTTTCAAGGTAGACCTGCAGGCCTATAAACTTTGAAACATTGGCTGTGATTTCTCCTACTTTGGTGGGTCCGGTGTAGCCGGGGTCGATGGTGGGTGCGACCCCGCTGCTGGCTACAGCCCGCTGTCCAAAGTGATCTTACGCCCAGTGCATTTGCTGGCCAATTGAAGGAAGCGGGTCTGATGACGTCATTTGATGACGCGTCATCAGCTGGTTTCCTTAAAGGGACCATGTGCAAATTTACTTTGACATTTGTGCTGTCAGTGTTCTACAGCATTGAAGTGCTGAAAACACTGACAACGAATGCACAGAGTGCAAGGCTGCACCCAGGCTCTCTCTCATATGCTTATGGAGGGAGTCACAGCACACAGGGAGGTCCTCTTTCCTTCCCATAGGCGGAAGAGACCTCCACAGGAGACCAACGCAGCCTGGTTGCACATTGCACAGGAGGGCACAAGCAGGGATGTGGTCAGGAGGACCAGGTTGCAGTGGCACAAACCTTTCAACGATCTCAGTAGTTCACGAAACGTTACTGCAAAGCCACACTCAATCTCATCCTGCTGTGCTACTCATCACATCCCCATCACTCTGCCTTCCCTACCCATATTCCTGCACATCCTTACTCACCCCAACTTACCTTGCACCTCCACCCCTCACACTCACCCTCATCCTAGTCCAATCATACCAAGTAACAACACACAAGGGTAGGCACTTGGGTGTTTTATCCAATGTTCATGTGAAGATTCTGTTAATGTGCTGTCAAACATTGAAATCTTTATTTTCAACACTTTGCTTTCTTGGACAGATTTGTGTGCACCTTTGGAAGTGGCTTAGTGAGCTGCTATGAATGGTGAGACATAACAGTACCCCCCGCAATGGTGATGAGTATGGAAGGAATGGCTTGGGCATTGTAGGGATGCTTTATGGTTTTGGTGTGGAGTGGCCCCAACCTGGCACATCATGTGGTAGCCTGGGTGTACAGCATCAAGTGAAGTAAATCTGGCCATGGTGAGGCCATCCCTGGTCTCCCGGGCAGCAATGTGGTCGGGTGCTGATGCCCTGTGTCCTGTGCAACATCAGTTGTTTGCGGAGAAAGTTGGTGTTGTTGTTGGTGCTGCTAGTGTGCCTGGTACTGCTGGTGTTGGGGCTGATTGTGGTGGGATTCTGTGGACCAAGGTGAGATAGTTTCAAGGGCACCGATGCTGATTGCAAAGATGGCAGGTGGACTTGAGATGACAGAAGCATTCTGTCAATGGTGAGAGAGGTTGTTCCAATGAGGTGACACCGGATACAGAGTTTACTCCAAACACTTGCAACCCGCATAAAGCTCAATCTGTCTTCCAAATGCAGTAAGCAACAGCTTCTGCCCTTGGAAAGTGAACAGCAGTGAGATGGGAGCTTTTATAGCACATTTGCAGCTGTAAAGTAAAGAGATGATTTCATGGTAACACAACTCCTGACCTGCTTACCTGGTGTGATCCCCGAGCAGCGTGGAAACCGTGGGTGACCTCGTAAAATTTAAGGGTGAGCTCAACATAGTTTTTAAGCGGCTGCTAACAAGCTCTTAATCACCTAAATTTCCTCCCCCGCCGCTTGGTGTCGGGTCAGTTCAGCGCTGACAGACCTGACATCTGGGAAACTAGCGTGGCAGCGGGTTGACCGTGGGTTCCCTACCCACTGTCAAAATTTTTTTCCCCATCCGACCCACCACCAAACGCACCTGCTGACCCCCTGAAAAATTCCCCCATTGTAGTTGTATGATGTGGAATATTTGCATCACATTATTTAAAACTCAGACTGTAATTTTAAATGTTCTCATTGCTATCTTCCGACAGTGGAGTTTTACAGTGCTTTAGAGAGTTCAGTTGGTGGGTTCACAGCTTGGATTTTTTCCAACATTTAACCTCGTTATAGGAACAGGAATAGGCCATTCAGCCCCTCGAGCCTGTTCCACCATTCAATTAGATCAGGTCTTAGCTCAATTTACCCACCTTGGTTCCATAACCCTTAGTACCCTTGCCTAACAAAAATCTATCAATCCCACTTTTGACATTTTCAATTGACCTAGTCTCAACAGATTTTTGGGAGAGAGAGTTCTAGATTCCTACCCTTTAGGAACTGAAACTTGGGTCTTTATTCACAGTCAAATATGGGTTGGCATACCCAAGTTTAACAATTAGTCCCTAGTAATAGTAAATCGCTTACCGTTAGCTTTGAAAATGAAATGAACTGTGACTTCTGGGCAGCCTGATTGGTCTGGTCCCGAATTTCCATGCGACCAGTGTTGCACTCCTGCTGTAAGTTAGCTGGGATGGGGCAGGGGTGGAAAATTAGCCGGGACCCAAATATGTTGGGTGTTGGCCCAACCCATGAGTTTCTGTCAGAGCCTGTTGGGGCAGAACCTCCATCTGCTTCAAACATGGCCCATAGTGTTGGACGAGATGGAGCCCAATAAAGGGAATTCCCTGGCTTTTCTTAGGATGGACAACCTAGATCCTTGGATGAACCCTGTCACTAGGTCTGTCCAGCACTAGTAGTCCTGGGGCCCACCAGGATCTCCAGGCTAGGGTCCATGTCTGGAACACTCCAGAAATCCTGGATGACTGGCTGATCAACTGGAGAGCCTACACTTCCTTTTGGCATGGCGGGGAGGGGTTAACCAGTGGCCCACCCAAGCAGCCATTTGGCACTGCATCACTGCATTCCTTCCTCGGCAGGTACCCAAAGACCTGAAACAGGGGCCAAAGATTAGAAGATGTGTAGAATATGTTACCAGGAAAGGCTGGAGAAGTGAACCATACAAATGGGTTCAAGGAGCAATTCACCCATATCTGTTTTATCAATCTTCACTGGATTTAACAAAATCTATGAACTTGGAAGTTACTGTGATTAATGTTATCATAGGAATCCTTAACGTGCTTGTGGCAAATTTCTCTCTCTTTCTTATTTTAATGGAGAGGTTAACCCATTTATTTTAAACAGGTTAACACTATTAAAGTAGCAGATAGAATAAGTTGACATGAGCACATTAAGCATCCGTATAATAGCATCGCTGACAGTAATTTTCAAGCTAAAAAATAAATCAAATCCAGTGAAGATTGATTAAAAAAAATACTTTTTTAAAGCACCGTATGCAAATAGATGTATTTAAGGGGAAGCTAGATAAGTACATGAGGGAGAAAGGAATAGAAGAATAGGTTGATGGGGTGAGATGAAGTAAGGTGGGGGAGGCTCGTGTGGTGCATAAACACTGGCATAGACTTGTTGGGCTGAATGGCCTGTTTCTGTATATGCATTACTTATTGAAAATGAAATTTTACTTATTTCCACTTGGTGGCTCTCTTACTCTGTCATGTTGTGCACCTAGATGTGTTGCTATGACAAGAACAATCTACATACACGATGGAATATAAACTAGTTTATAATGAAATACGTATAAGTTAGCCAGGCAAAAACAAACTGAAATACAGTTTTTTTTAAATGCAAGAACCAAGGAGTACAGGTCATATTAAAGGGCCCCTGCTGATTACAAATGCCTAACTGCCACCCAAAAAATGCTGAATGGATCTTTCAATTAACATGGAAGAGCATTTGCCCAGATCAGACAATGTGATGAAAAAGAGAAGGAAAGAAGAAAAACAACCTAAATAGAGACACAAGAAGAATAAGGAAACAAAAATAAAGTAGTAACAGGGGAGTGAGGGAAACTGTAGCAAGAGACAGAGCAAAATATGACAGCAGAGTGAAATCAAAAAAACATCTTCAGCAAGGAGAAAAGATTACTGCAGAGAGAGGACACTGCAGCAAAAGCAAAACTACAGCAGAGTGAGATAGAAAAAGAACTGAAGCAAAGAAAAGAGGAAGGAAGGGAGAGATTAAGGAAGTCCAGGAAGAAAACTAAACAGTGGGTGTGAGAGAATAAAGAAGATGAAGAAAACACTAACGTCATGGCCTGGCCATTTCCCTAACCAGGGAACTCTGGACCCCCAACATCCATTCCTACCAGAGTGTTCCCCATGGAATTTGATAATTGCAAGAATACAAGCCAGTGCTGCTTTATATAAAATATATCTGATGGAAGTTTTGAAGCAAATGGCAACCATCCACTGAAGAAGAAAATCCCAGCTCAAAAGACATAGCTCCCCTCTGCATCAGCAGTCATGAGGAGTCTTGACACAGAAAGCACAATCAGGCCAGCCCTGATATCAACTTACCTGAGCCTCCCAGCCCAGACAACAGCAACAGGAAACTAGTTGGGTGCTAAACTGTGCAGCGTTCGTACTGACCCTTGGTACAGCAACCAGCAGGATCAGCGTTCTCCAAAATTCCTTCATCTCAGCGATGAATTCCTTAACCAGCGGGCTAAAGGATTGCAAATTCTGAGAGACTCAGAAAGATAGATAAATGAGTTAGAATCCTAGCACAGGAGACATCGAAACAGAGACTAGGATGATGGTAATCTTACCTGTGACCCTATTTCAACAACAACAACAACTTGTATTTATATAGCGCCTTTAACGTAGTAAAACGTCCCAAGGCGCTTCACAGGAGTGCTATAAGAAAAAAAAATTGACACTGAGCCACATAAGGAGAAATTAGGGCAGATGACCAAAAGCTTGGTCATAGAGGTAGGTTTTAAAGAGGTAGATTTTGTAAAGTACCTTGTGAATGCCAGGCCATGCAACAAGAAACAGCACAATATCTATCCATGCTCTTCCTACAGGGAACCGCACGGTCACTCAGTACTCCAGTCTCAGGTGGTGAGCCCCAAATGACAATAATAGGTCTGACTAGGGAGTCCCCATCTCCAGCCCCGTCCCCCTTACATTGATGCCTTTGCTTGGGTCCTGTGAAAGCTTGCCTCTAACAGGCCATGCTGGATACTAGACTGGAACATAGCGTATCTAGATTCTGGCTTAATGTCCAGCCCTTTATGATGAGACTGCACCAGAAGGGACGTAGATTTTTGGTCCCTTTAATCTTTTTTCTCTCTGTTTTCCAATTCTGCCAAAAGCTTGCTGATTTTAATTGTCCAAATGCATAGAAAATTGAAAGATCCCAAAAGTACAGCAAACAGTTCTAGTCACTGACATAAGGGGCCCACCTAGAGACAGTGCAGAGAGAGCAATAATGCTGATTCCCAGTGTCAGTGACCTTATGATAGATTCTTCATCTTAAAAAGGGACATTCAAGAAGAGACTTCATATAAAGATTTGGAAGACACATAACAGGATAGAGAAAGTAAACCCAAAATCTCGGTGCAGTAGGATAAGACAGCACAAATTCAGGTTATGAGGGACATATGCAGGACAGATGTCAGGAAGTATTTCTTTACACAGAGAGGGATTAACAGCTGAAATGTGAGACTGGATCTATTTAAGAAAGTAATGGGAAAATGGCGGGATTAGTATTCTGGGAGGGATGGAGTCAAATGGGCAAGGCTCTTCTTCATCCAAATTTACTTTGCGATTCCTAATATCTTTTCCTCACAAGTTGCCAAATTTCTTCAAGGCAACTCTAGACTCATCCAAATGCTGTTGATGATGCTCATGACAGTCAAGATTCATCTTCCAATTCTGATGAAAGGTCATCGACCTGAACCGTTAACTCTGTTTCCCTCATCATAGATGGTGCCTGACCTGCTGAGTGTTTTCCAGCATTTTCTGTTTTTATTCCAGTATTTTGATTTTGATTCATCCTCCGTCCTTCTTTCCAACTTTACAATAAATCTTACTAACAGGTCTCTATGAAGTCGCTTCTTCAATGTCTCTTTTTGAGGTGAAGAATCCATCATAAGGCCATTCCCAATGTTAGCAAAAGCAAAACAATGCAGATGCTGGAAATTTGAAATAAAAACAGGAAATGCTGGAAATACTCAGCAGGTCAGGCAGCATCTGTGGAGAGAGAAACAGATTTAACGTTTCAGGTCGATGACCTTTCATCAGAATTTATGAAAATTCACTGACTAATGATTTGAGGCAGTATACACTTTGCTGATTTGCCTCTGTAATGTGCAGCTATGCCTGATGCTTTCAGTCCACCAATGCAATACAAGGTAGTATGTCAAACTACAAAATGACAGCCATAGTTTTTAATTCTTTGATCCTAGTCAGATTTGTATGAACCTTGTAATCAGTCAATCGCCATTAAGTTCTAGGGGTGACTGACTGCTAATGTTGACTAACTTTAGAAGCGCTAGTAAAGGTTCCCTTCCATCATCAATGGTATATAAAATTTGATTTGTTATTCTACTCCATTAATTCAAGTTTTTATCTGTTGTATCAATGATAATGTGTGTGGACCAGAAAAATAAGGTTCATATTTGTCATGGTGAGATGATGATGTGCTGTACAGTTATCCATAATTATTGCAATTTTACAATATCTGCACTGGCACTGATCATTGATTCATTTTCAGCCACTCAGAAAATATAGCTGAGGTCATCCAACATTGGAATTTGTTTTGTATTGAATTTGGGGCAGATTAGGACTGACTCAATGGAAATAGCATGGATTCTTGCTCTTGCCAATAATCAGCAATTTAATTTCATCTGTCCTTGTGATGAATGCACGCAACAGGACATGATTTGCCTCTTCAATTTCTTTCTACCAGTTACAATCTTGTCTTTAAAGGTGCGAATCCCAGCTGGTGTAGCCCTAAAAAATAGTTGGTTTCATTCGGGGTCACTCGGTGGGTGGTAGACAGAGATTCCTTTTAGAGATGTTAGCAAACCAAAATCTGGGATTCCAAAAGGAAGAAGAGACAGAAGGGAAGCATTATTCCTTTCTGGTTCCTAACACAATCCTGGATGGGTTTATTGGACTAACTAGCCTTTGTGATCTTACAAATTCTGAATCTTCATTCCTCCCTCCTCACCACTCCTCTTCCGTCTCCTCCCCTCTTCTCTCCTCCTTTCCTCCTCTCTCTTCTCTTTCCTCTCCTCTTATCTATTGTTTCTCCTTGCTCTTTCTCCATAACAGATTGGAGTAGTTGAAGTGTAGGAGGAAGTAAACTGATTAATCCAGACTTAGTCAGAAAATGCAATATCGTGCAAATTGTTTACAATTAACGTTGTGCTCCTAGTTGTTTCAGACAAATGTTACCTTTTTAAAATATTTTCTTTATACCTATCCTAGTACAATCATCAACTGGTAAAATCCCAAATGATCAGAGAGAGGAATCTCTCTAGGTGCCATGTGTAGTGACACTGTAAATGAGTTCATGAAGATTTCCTCTGATTGGTATTTCTTATAAATGAGTTCTTTTGGAAACTTTTATGATTTTCATAGAAATACCAGTCAAAAGAAATCTTCATGAATTCATTTACAATATCACTACATACAGAGCAATTCTTCCCCAATGTGTATTATTTTTGATAGTGATCGGATTGAGAATACCATGTTAACACTGGCCTGGATCTTCCTCTGAATTAATTGGACGATATGGGATGGATTTAGTACAGTAAACAGTGTAAATGGGTTCTTAGAGGCTGTTGCTTCAAAACCAGTACAAAAAAATGTGTACCTGAATTATCATCCCAAAAAAACACCAGTCCTCTTTAAGGCTTGCCCGGGAGTACAATCTGCTTCATGTGAATGGGGTCAATAGGTATGGCTAACCCCTCCAAACCATCTTCTCCAACCTCCACCCCAAATAATTACCGCTGCAGAAAGTTATCCTTGAGGCAAATACCAAATTGAAAAGGCCATTTTGTGTGTTTTGCCTGCATACCGATCTCTTTAGTAATTTGGAGGTTCAGTCTGGGCCTTTTCTGTTAGTTTCACTTATTTCTGCTTAAAGTACTGCTTTGCTTTGGCAACATGGATTTCCCAATGGAAATACCTCTATTTTTATGCTATGAAGAAGAGGAGCATGAGGGTGTGGAAAAGGCAACATTGGAGTCAGCCTTTACAGAAGGCGTATCTTCCCTACACACTCAAACCCACTCACCAGGGTCTACGGGCCAAAAAGGTCGTACTGAATGGGTATTTTAAGACCGCCCGGCTGGAACGGTCTGGGTTGGGGTTATGACGGTGGTGGGGGTTCGTGCTGTGTTCCCGCCCCTCACCATTTTAACTGGCCTGAAATCAGACATGGGTAGGCCACCCGCCACAGAAGAGTTTATTGGGGATAGCTGTCAACTGCTGGCTGAAGACCTGCAGTCCACTTCCGCCAGGAGAACAGCATTATCTATACCAGTCAAGGTCAACATTGCTTTGAATTTTTTTGCATCATGATCCTTCCAGGCAGGATCAGGTTATCTTACATAGGATATAGGATATACGGCACAGACACAGGTCATTCTGATCTTTGCCACAATCAGTCAAGCAGCTGCTCACCATTGCTTCGAAAGGGCCACTCATGCTCTGTTCAGGAGAGCTGCACAATTCATATCCGAATGCCGAAAGAGAAAGAGTTTGTGAGGAAAGGAGGTGAGTGAAGGCTGTCTAAGTGGTAGATAATGTGTATCGGCAAGAACGCCTAAACCTACCTTAGTTACCCTATGTGAGGTTATTTTAAAGGCTTTAATGTATTTCCTTCCCCCCAGCAGTGTTAAACCCACCCTGCGTAGAAATGTTAGCAGTGGGTCACATTGATGGTGGTATTCCTGCTTTGCCACTGTTCTGCTAACAGGAAGGAAAGGCTACAACCTTTAGCAATGATAATGGATAAATGGCCATGTCTGGATTTGGCTTCATGTCTAGTTTCAAGTTCAGAGAAAAAAATCCTACTGGAACAAATAGAAACAACAGTTTGCAATCTGCTATAATTTTGAGCATCAATTTAGTGCTATTTGTATTCTTTTGTATATCTGGAGTGCTGTTGTCAAAACATAATGATTGACGGTTTATCTAATGTATTATCAATCCATTCTAAATGTTCAATGTTTTGCATATAATGGCCTGGAATTTGCAGTTGTAATGACAGTGAAATTGTCAGCATTCAGCGTCATTACAACTGTGAATCTGACAGCAACTTCTGGAGTACGCACATGCACAGTTAAGCGTGGAAATCCAGAAGTTGCTGTCAGTTATTCCCTGCTCCTCCAGAGGGCGCACTGTTGAACTCCCCGGAGCCGACTATCAATTGAAATCACTAAACTGACGAAAACTTCCCCTTTTACGCTGGAATATCGCTGTTAAAAAACCCTGAAAAAGTTAAGCCTTGTTGAATGAGGTGTAACTGGGTTTTTAGCATCATAATTACTGCTGAACAAACCTGAAAAACTAATTTTATATTTGTGGAATTTCAAATGTTCCCATTATGGTAAAAATTCCATGATTTTTAGTATAATTCTTTTTCAAGTTTGTTTATGATATTTCAGCTTCTACCTTAATCCCATGTGTATGTCGCAATTTTTATTTAGCTCTCTGCAAAATAATTCAAAAGTGAAGGAAAATCAGTGCATTTTACTTCCTGGTTTACTGTCTGTGAGAATTCTTCAATGTGATTGGCTGCTGAGCCAGCTTGATGACATCACTGTTACTGGATGCTGGAGATCCCCCAGGCTTGGGGCCAGGATGAAATTAACATCGGAAGAGGTGAAATTCAACAACAACATTAATTTGTATTTATATAGTGCCTTTAACATAGTAAAACGTCCCAAGTCATTTCACAGGAGTATTATAAGACAAAAAATTTGACACCGAGCCACATAAGGCGAAATTAGGGCAGGCGACCAAAAGCTTGGTCAAAGAGGAGATAGGGGGAGATAGAGGAACAGATATGTAGGCAAATCTCAGAGAAGTGTAGAAATAATAGGGTAATAATAGTAGGGGATTTCAACTCCCCCAATATTAACTGGGATAGTCAGAGTGTGAAAGGCTTAGAGGGTGCAGAATTCTTAAAGTGCATCCAGGAGAGCTTTTTGAGCCAGCATGTAGAAAGTCCTACAAGAGAGGGGGCGGTACTGGACCTAATTCTAGGGAATGTAGCCGGGCAAGTGGTAGAAGTGTTAGTAGGAGAGCATTTTGGTGACAGTGACCATAATTCGGTGAGATTTAAGGTAGTCATGGAAAAGGACAAAGATAGACCGGAAATAAAGGTTCTAAATTGGGGGAAGGCCGATTTTAATATGATAAGGCAGGATCTGGCCAAAGTGGACTGGGATCAGCTACTTGTAGGAAAATCCACATCAGAGCAGTGGGAGTCTTTCAGAAAGGAAATAGAGTACAACGCCAACATGTTCCCGTAAAGGTCAAGGGTGGGACCAACAAGCCCAGGGAACCCTGGATGTCAAGGGATATACGAGAATGGATTAGGAAAAAAAGGGAAGCTTTTGGCAGATACAAAGGACTAAAAACAGTGGAAGCCCTAGAGGAGTATAGAAAGTGCAGGGGGGTACTTAAAAAAGAAATTAGGAGAGCAAAGAGGGGCATGAAATAACACTGGCGGGCAAAATAAAGGAAAATCCCAAGGTGTTTTATAAGTATATCAAGGGCAAGAGGATAACCAGGGAAAGAGTAGGGCCCATTAGGGACCAAAGTGGCAATCTGTGTGTAGAGCCAGAAGATGTAGGTGGGGTTTGAAATGAATATTTTGCATCTGTGTTCACTATGGAGAAGGACGATGTAGGCATAGAAATCAGGCTGGGGGATTGTGATATACTTGAACAAATTAGTATTGAGAGGGAGGAGGTACTAGCGGTTTTAGCGGGCTTAAAAGTGGATAAATCCCCAGGCCCAGATGAGATGTATCCCAGGCTGCTGTGTGAGGCAAGGGAGGAGATTGCAAGGGCTCTGACACAAATTTTCAGAACTTCTCTTGTAGGGGGTGGTGGTGGTTGGGGTCAGCCTTACCCCTGACTCAGTGAGCGGTTCCAATCGCTCCCACGCCCTCAGGTTCAGACCTTGGACTTATTTAGGGGTTGTGAATAAAGATGCAGTAGACAACAGGTTCCGATGAAAGAATTTTGACTTTTATTCAAAGTAAAAGGTAACGAACTTAAAACACACTTCACATTTAAACAGGTTGGGGAACACACGGCACAGGCGAGGGAGAATGACAATATAAAAAAACCCTTATCCCTCCCAAAAATCCCACTATCTAGATAGGTTTCGGTTTCAGGAGATCAGGGATAATGCTCACCAACGAATCCTTGACAGGATTTTAGAGTCTTTTGATTAAAAGATTTCATAAGGCCCTTGTTGCTGCGAGGTGTCCGATGGTCACTGAGGCAGTCGCTCTGGTTTCTTCTTGTGTGATGGTTTGTTTGTTGGCCTCCCTCCTTCCTCCTCGTGGCTTGTGGTGTCTTTTGCTGGAGCAGGGCTGAGAGAGAGAGAGAGAGAGCGAGAGAGAGAGCTGTTCCAGTGTTGTCGGCGAGTCCAAAAGAGAGCGAGTCTTGGGTCAGGCTGCAATTATATAGTCCTTTTCGCGCCCAAAACCCCTTACTAAAACTGGTTTCGTGCTGAAGTGATTGGTTTCAGTTGAGGCCTGTTCATTCCAGTTTTGATGGGCCTTCAACTATGCTAAACCAAATCAAATCCTGGTCGATTGAAAGACCTCGTTACCAGTAACAGCTTTTTACTGAGTCAAATGGCTTGCGTCCTGTCGATCTGTTGTTTTATTGGAGTTTGCATTGTCCTCATGTTTTGGGTTTCTTGCTGGGCCTAGCATTCCTATCTTTAAGCGTCTCCTTTAATGGGTTCTGTGTTTTGGGTGGGGTGGCCTTCTCCCAGGGCCTATTGTCCAAATGTTAATGTTTGCTGGGGCTTGAATTCCCAGACAATGCAATCCTCAAAACTGCTATTTACAGAGGTTGAACCCACGTGCTGTGCAGCTTCCTCTTCCTTACATGTCCAGACATGTTCTTTTAAAGTTCCAAAGTCCTTATATTTTTCCTTAGATTTTGGGGATCTGCAAATTTTGGAAACTTTACACTCTGGCCACAGGGGAGGTGCCAGAGGACTGGAGAACAGCTAACGTAGTACCATTATTCAAGAAGGGTAGTAGGGATAAACAAAGAATTACAGGCCAGTGAGCCTAACATCAGTGGTCGGGAAATTATTGGAAAAAATTCTGAGGGACAGAATTAGTCTCCACTTGGACTGGCAAGGATTAATCAAGGATAGTCAGCATGGCTTTGTCAGGGGGAGATCATGTCTGACCAATTTGATTGAATTTTTCGAGGGGGTGACTAGGTGTGTGGATGAGGGTAGTGCAGTTGATGTGGTATACATGGACTTCAGTAAGGCTTTTGACAAAGTCCCGCATGGGAGACTGGTCAAGAAGGTAAGGGCCCATGGGATCCAAGGCAACTTGGCACATTGGATCCAAAATTGGCTTAGTGGCAGGAGGCAGAGGTTAATGGTCGAAGGTTGTTTTTGTGACTGGAAGCCTGTGTCTAGTGGTGTACCGCAGGGATCGGTGCTGGGTCCTTTGCTGTTTGTAGTGTACAATAATGATTTAGATATGAATGTAGGAGGTATGATCAGTAAGTTCGCAGATGACACGAAAATTGGTGGGGTGGTAAATAGCGAGGAGGGAAGCCTCAGGCTACAGGACGATATAGACGGGTTGGTCAGATGGGCAGAACAGTGGCAAATGGAATTTAACCCTGAAAAGTGTGAGGTGATGCATTTTGGGAGGACTAACAAGGCAAGGCAATACACAATGAATGGTAGGACCCTAGGAAGGACAGAGGATCAGAGGGACCTTGGTGTGCATGTACATAGATCCCTGAAGGCAGTAGGACAGGTAGATAAGGTGGTTAAAAAGGCATTTGGGATACTTGCCTTCATTAGCCGAGGCATAGAATATAAGAGCAGGGAGGTTATGATGGAGCTGTACAAAACGCTAGTTAGGCCACAGCTGGAATACTGTGTGCAGTTCTGGTCGCCACACTATAGGAAGGATGTGATTGCATTGGAGAGGGTGCAGAGGAGATTCACCAGGATGTTACCTGGGTTGGAGCGCTTCAGCTATGAAGCGAGACTGGACAGGCTGGGGTTGTTTTCCTTAGAGCAGAGAAGGCTGAGGGGGACCTGATTGAGGTGTACAAAATTATGAGGGGCATAGATAGGGTAGATAGAAAGGAACTTTTCCCCTTAGTAGAGGGCTCAATAACCAGGGGGCATAGTTTCAAGATAAGGGGCAGGAGGTTAAGAGGGGATTTGAGGAAAAACTTTTTCACCCAGAGGGTGGTTGGAATCTGGAACTCACTGCCTGAAAGGGTGGTAGAGGCAGGAACCCTCACAACATTCAAGAAGCATTTAGATGAGCACTTGAAACGCCATAGCATACAAGGCTACGGACCAAGTGCTGGAAAATGGGATTAGAATAGACAAGGCTTGATGGCCGGTGTGGACACGATGGGCCGAAGGGCCTCTTTCTGTGCTGTATAACTCTATGACTCTATGACTATGACTCTATGAGGTAGGTTTTAAGCAGTGTCTTAAAGGAGGAAAGACAGGTTTCGGCAGGGAATTCCAGAGCTTAGGGCCTTGGTAGCAGAAGGCACAGCCACCAATGGTTGAGCGATTATAATCAGGGAAGCTCAAGAGGAATTAGAGGAGCGCAGATATCTCGGAGGGTTGTGGGGCTGAAAGAGATTATAGAATTAGGGAGGGGCGAGGCCATGGAGGGATTTGAAAACAAGGATGAGAATTTTGAAATCAAGGCGTTGCTTAACTGAAGCCAATGTAGGTCAGCGAGCACAGGGGTGATGGATGAATGGGACTTGGTGCAAGTTCATGCCACAGAGGTGGCTAGATCTTTGTGGGCAGCTTTCTTCGAGGTCAGCGGCGAGTGCCATCACTTCACCACTGACCACAAAATCTAGTCACTAGTGGAAATCTGGATTTGATTGCAGTACATAGCTAGCCAACAAAATGGTCTTGTGCCACTGGCACCTGTAAATTAATTCCCACAATCTTAGCTATCTCTATCAAAGACAGAATTTTTCTGAAAATCATTGCATAAATTCTTCGAGTTTTAAGGAGTGGAAATATGCCATGTTTAGCATTAATCTTTCACTTCTGCTCTTTTCCATATTTGCTTCCAGTAGTCATTCACCCCTGCATCCAGCTGGCAGGACAGATAACCAGACTGTGATCTCTGCTATGGTCTTCAGTCACAATGCTATTCTATGAATCAGTCATGAGAAGGCAGTCATGTGCTGTGCTGTGTGCCATCTAGCATCGTTCAGCAAATGAAACAAACATGCTGCAGACATAGTGCTCGCCCTACATTCGGGCTTATATCTGCAAGTGCATCTTAAGCACTTAAACCACTTGGCCTTTCTTCTTGTAATTACTTTCAAAAATGGTTTAAGTAAATTCAGCCTATGCATATGTAATTTGCAATCTATGTGTGTGTTCATGAGTTTGGGTCCTAACCATATTAATTTGCAAGTTTAAAATGAAACAGAAAAAGAAGCTTGGAACGTTTAATCACTACTACAGTACTTCACTCTCTACCCTTTGCAGTATCATATACTGTACAGCTATGGTTGCCTAACTTATTTAACTGTTTTAAATGGATGAATATTATTGTCCATTTATTGGCTCAAATTTGACTCTTTCTTGCTTTATCAACACATTAGCACTGATTTTTCTTTTGAAGTCAAAAATTTAATTTGAAAAGGACTACAGTGATTTGACATATTAATTGGTGGGGAGGAGCATGAGAAAAGTGATTGCTTTTAAATTAACTTCAAGAATGATTCTACTTTAATATGTCAGAAGCTAACTGGATTGCTCCTCTGTGCAAGGAAATACTTGTTTTGGTGCGCATTGTTGGCTCCAGTAAGAATAATTATGACGTAAGATAGCTTCAATTATTTGCTGTTTTAAGATCATACAATTTATAATCAGTATGCAGAATGCAGCCTACTCGTTTTGGGGTGAAATCATAAATTTAAATGTCACACTTTAATGCAGTCACCCTGATAATTTATGAAGAGATGTCAGATCAGTTTTTGAAATGAAACAAGTACAAAATCGAAACTGTCATTGCCACCACCACATTCATCTGTGCGATTGCAGACCTCTGTCATCTTTCATCTCATCTACATAAATTTAATGAAGACGATACTCTCTCCTACATATTGTTTTTAAACCTTCCTGGATTTTAGAAATACAAAAATACTTGATTCAATTTGAAGCCTAATTCATTTTTTTTTATTGCTGTGGGTCATTTGATTTATTGGCACACTCTGGTTGTATAGGGAGTAAAAAAAGAAGGCAGTCATTGAGTTGAAGAATATTAAGCAGCTGTTTAAATAAAGAGAAAATGAAGGCAATAGAAGTGACAGATCTAATTACTAAAGTGGAAATTTATGCGGTAAAGTAAATTTTGGAAGAATAGACAGTGTTGAATTGTGGATGAGACTGCTGGAAAACATGCTGCTGCTACTAAATCAGTGAGAGGGACATTGTGCGCTGGAGTAACAAAGCATAAAACCTAAGCTTCACAACCAAAAATGTGTACTTTAGAAGCAATGTACAGATAGTTAATCAAGATCACCATTTGGCTTCCACAGCAATACAGAAATGACAAAATGTTCACCTACTTAAACTGCAAATGGCCAGTGTTAGGGCCCAGAGTTCCAAAGTGCTGCTATATGCAAGACATTACTTATATGCATGACAGATTTATTTTGTTTGGGTGAGTGGTTTAGAAATATCCCACCTGTTTTAAAACTGCATTGAAGAACAGTGATATAGAATTTTGAACCTATTGCAACTGAGGACTTGTAACTAGCTGTTAAGTTGGAATTTGTAATGAATTCCACTTTCTCTGGCTGTGTATCCTTTGGCCTTGCCCATAACTTTTGACCCCAGTCCTGCAATATTTATGATTTCATAAATAGTCAGTCATGGTTACAGGTTAAGGTTTAAGAGCAATTTTCTTTCTCAGGAAATGTAATAAACTAGTGTAAATGTTGCAATGCAATTTATTCAAAAATACTCTGTTTAAAAATCCTCCCATATCATGTCACAAATTATATCTACACCCATAACATAGAATCATACCCAACCACTCATTGTGTAAAATAGTTTTTCCTCATGTCGCCTCTGGTTCTGCCTTTAACCTCTCTCGCTCCCAAAAAGTCACATGGCACAGAGTTTAACCATCATAAAATAAACACTTCAACAAAATAAAATCCAACTCCAAAAACCACTCCAACTGAAGTGTTGATTTTAACTCTGCCCGCCCGGCAGGAATGATGCGGGCAGGGGAGGTTAATATGGATGGGGTGGGATCACAACCATTCTCGATGTGTTCCTGCCACCCCCCCATCTTAACTTACCTGAGATCGGTTAGGAGAAGGTCACCTGCTGCAGGCAGGCGAGGGTCTACATGGAAAAGTCCCGGCCCGATGACTGGCTCTTATGTGATTCCTGCTGGCTTCAGGCAGGAGACGGTGCAGATAAATTCAACTGAGACCCGGGGTTTAAAATGGCATAGGCCTCACGCAGAGGTGTCTGTGGGAAACCCCGGCCAGCCCAATAGTTTTTATTCATCAGCTATTTTTAGTATAATGTCAATTATACAACCATTTCTAGTGCAGAGGGGAACAGCCAGGGAATTTCCTGCACTTAATTATGGAAATAAAGTTACACCAACATTGATGCAATTTATATTAAGTACTGCTGTGTAGTTTTTAAGTTCTGAGAACTGGATTGAAACTACTTGCGTTCATTTCGCGTATGACCGGCGACATATTTACCACCCTTATAATATGGAATACATTTTAAAAACTATGGTACTGATTCCAAAAGAAATTATTTTAGTGCTGTGCGGTTATAAAAACTTGTCCCTTAAGTCTTGGGTGCAGTGCTGACTTTATACTGGTCCAGCTGTATTGGGAACAAGCAGCAGAATCAATGCCCCCTCATGCCTTGCTTCGAAGCTATGCCCACTGAAAACACATTATCAGATAACATCATGATGCAAAATGGAATTTGTGCCACTTTTTGTGAATATGCATAATGTGCATGCATTTTCTCAGAGTTATCACAAGAGAATTCCACTGTTAGCGAGTCAGCACAAAGTTAATCAGGCAAATTCCTGGAGAAATTATATTTAGAGAGTTACAGGCACCAGTACAACTGTGTTTAGAAAAGAAGCTTTAATCCTAATCATATAAGTTGGATTTGAGCCAAGGTCACAAATCTATAAGATCAATGCACACAAATGATGGCATCTGGTCTGTTTCATCACAAGATGGGTCACCCAGTTTTGCTGAGGTGGTTTCCTAAAGATTTAGTACCTCAGTCTAATAAAAATGTTAACTCTGTTTCTCTCTCCACAGATGCTGCCCGACCTGCTGAGTATTTCCAACGTTTTCCTGTTTTTATTTCAGATTTCCAGCATCTGCAGTATTTTGCTTTTGCAGCAGTTTGGAGTATTGAATTGCATTATTTAGTAGCTTGCAATTAATGGCTAAAGTAATAAATAAAAGTAGGACACCACCAAAAAGGTATATTTGTAAAAAAAAACTTACCTGAATGTGGAACCGGGAAGAGCATAAATGCTCCCCACAACCCCACATTAAAACGCTGCTGCTCATCCCCCATACCCCTATAGCCATGTCACCCTTCCTCCCGATCACCTTCCCCCATCCCGATTGCCCTCCTGTCCTAGCCGCCCGATTGACCTTCTCCCGGTTTAGTAAGGATTATTGCCTCCTTGTGTCACTCCATTCTCACTTCTGTTAATTAATCATCTCCTGTCTTCCACTTAATCACAAACCATTTTATTTTTTCTCCCTTACTCCTGGTTCAATTCCTCCTTATAAGCTATCCATCTGCAACATCTTCTGGCTGACCAAGGGTCATGTGACTTGAAACGTTAACCCTATCTTCCTCTGCCCACAGATGCTGCCTGGCCTGCTGAGTCTCTCCAGCATTTTCTGTTTTTATTTCAAATTTTCAGCATCGGAAATATTTTGCTTTTTTTTCCCAAGTAAATGTGTTGGTGGGTTTGATCCAGCGCTGGATGTTTATACTGTCCTCAGCAGCATTCTTCATCAAGTAGTGCTGATGTCGGAAGCTAGCAGTTAAATAACAATATTGGGCCGGATATTCCGATCCCTACAGGTGAGTACGCGCTGTGTACCCACCCGTGGGGACATTGGAAATGCCGGTTTCAGGCATGCACAGCGCATGTGCTGGAAACCGGCATTTCCGATCTGTCAAGAATCCTCTTGACAGATCCTCCGGCTGCCCTGGAGAAGGGCCTCTGCGGGCGGATAGTTCCGCTTTTTGGAGACCCTCCGCCCGCAGAAAACCCTTACAATTCTTGCGCCTGATTTATCATTTAAAAATACTTTTAAAAAAGGTAAGTTTATTTTTAGCCCCGTAAAAAACTTTAATTATTTTTTTCAAAAATTTAAATTTGTGTTTAAAATAGTAAATTTATTGTAATTTCAAGTCATTTTAAAAATGTGATTTTTAAAAAAAATTTATTTAAAGTTTTACTATGTTTTTGGGGTGATCTCCATTCATATATTTGACAGGTCTTCCTGTCAAGTGTATGAAGGGAGATTCCCTTCTGTGATTGGCTCCCCATGGCCCACGTGATCACAGGGACGCTGTGAACTACCTGCGCCTCTGAGATACGTGGGCCCTGCACACTTGGCAGTTTGGAGAGGCCCAGAAGCGTAAGTGTGCGTGTCCCGGGAGCCCTCAGGTAAGGGCGCAGATTTTTCCAGATCGCAGTCCTCCGCCCGCGGGAGGCCCGCAATTGGAATATCTGGGCCATAATATTATCAGATGGACCTAAAGAAAGAACAAAGGAACTTGATTTAAACAGTGCCTTTCACATCTCCAGAGGTCCCAAAGTGCTCCACAGTTAATGAACTACTTCTGAAGTGTAGCCACTGTTGTTATTTAGGCAATTATGTATAGCAATTAACAGTCCACTGTTGTTACATTATAGGGCATTAAAGTACCTTGAATTCTGAATTAATTATATGTGTTTGAAATTGAACCAAAACGTGCTACTGAACCTTTAAGCAGAGTAACTTATTTTCTGAGTGGTAAATAAAATATTAATACGTGACCAACACCCTGTGGAAAATCATGCCTTTTTTCACATTCAGCTCCCAAAGGTTACAGTTGTGCAATTAACTTTGTAACTGGTATTCAAACTTGGGTTTAATTTAAGCTGATAATTAAACAATAAACAACTTTTCTGACTTAATAATGTTGACTGTGAAACAGCTTCCGAGCTACTGAAATATTTCACTTTTTCTGCTCTCGCTGCATACTGGGAATGAACAGCACAGTGAGAACTATATGCATTTTGACACAAGATATTCTCCTGGGATTAACTCTCCAAACCTTGGCTAATTGGTGTGGATTATCTCCTCATTAAAATCTTTGTTGTTTGGAAAGATATGACTATTTTGTGCTGATGCTTTGGACTTGACACTACCGTAGAACCTGCAAAGTTAATTTCCACTTCTTCCTTGCACACACAGTGGTGATGACAAGGGAATTTATTCTGAAAACTCTCATTTTAAAGATAATGAAACGAGGTAGTTTGGGCATTGAAAGAGCTAATCTAATTTAAAGAGAACAAAAATCACACCAAGGCTGATTTTAACACTATCTGCTCGACGGAATCAGGGTGGTAGTGGCTGTGCAATCGGAGTGCCATACTCACCAATCATTCCCAGTCGCCGCCATTTTGCCCGGGGCATTCACAAGGGTGGCCCAGGCACCCATCTGAAGCAGGCAGGAGCCTCATTGAAGTATGGAAATTCAGGGTCCTATAACATACATTGGACCCTGAATTCAATTTTGAGGTACAATTGGGCAGAGTGTAGGCACATGCTCTGCCCATTTGTACTGGGCAGTAAGCAGTCTAACCAGTGCTCCGTAAAGGGACCACTGGAGGCCAGTCACAAAACAGCCCAGGAAATGTCTAATTTTATTTGGTGAGGCCAGGAGGAGCAGAGGGATCACAAAACAAATCACAACCCCATCGTAATTAGTGTTGCAATTTTATTTGCAGGTTACTACAAAACCACAATTGTTTTTGAATAGTTGTGGTATTACGCACCAGTGTGATTGTAAAACAAATGTCATTCTAATGTTTTGCATAAAGGAAAAACAAACACAACTAAGTCGAAGAGGATGGTTGAGGTCTTGTCAATGTTGAGCTATGGAAAGTTCTGTTTCATCCTTGATTGATGTCGCCGGCTATCGGACAGCATCGGCAACAGTCTTGGAATCCAGGGTGATGGAGGAAGGGTAAAGCTGATTATCATTAGTATAAATAGGAAAGTTGGCATGTACTTATGAATAATGTTACCGAGAGGCAACACATCAGTAAGACCTCTTATTGACTCAGAACCAACTCCAAAGGCATGTTTTCATTCAGTTAAGACACAAAACCATAAAGACGCACCTGAACTATGTGTCATTGTGCCTAACCTTAGTCTAATGAGATAATGTGATATCGATGCTGTAAGAAGTAAATGGTGGCAGAATCACTACTTACGCAACCACCAACAATTTGGAAATTTGAACCAACAATTACAAGAATTTCAGGAGGAACAGCATTCCTGCCAGTCTGGACCACCACATAAAATGGAATCAGGTTAAGCAAGCTTTTGTGCATTCCTGTCCACTTGTAGCCTCACTCCATTTCCCAGATAGCGTGCACTATGTCTCCAGCTTGGATCGGCTCACTGTCATAGCTGTTCCTCCAGCTGATTGGAAGTGAAGCCTGATTGGAAGTGAAGTAGGACTAGCTGGGCATCACTTTTTAAATTAAATGAATATCCTGTCATGATTTGAGGATGGATTTTGCAGATAGATTTAAACAAATAAGCCCGACATGCTGGTCTTCTGAAATAATTCATTTTCAATGTTTGCCAAACTGCAGCAATGTATTCAGTGGGAATTTTGTAATTTATTGCATTAGTGATCTTCGCTGACAAAGCATAAAGAATTTTCTAAAGAATCCCTGCAGTCACACTTGCCCTCATACCTTGTAGCTACAATATACTCAGATGGGAGTACATTGATTTTCTGCTTTCTGATGAAAGAAATCAAACAAGAATGAAGTTATTTGCTCATAAATTATGGGCACTGTTAATTAGAGAAAGTACCACAGAAAGCCATGGATCATGGAAACCAGCTGTTGTCACTGAACTCTCACATACAGTCTCTTTGCTGAGACACCCATGAAGTGCTCAAATGTTTTCAAAGCTGTGCTGTAGCATTTGATGTAATGCATCCTAACAGTCTGCTCTGTAGAATGTGATGTAATGCATCCTAACAGCGCTAGTACCTGACGAGATAGATGTAATTTAATGAAGGTAAAAAGATATATTTTGTATTCAGTCTGTGAAAACTCTATTTTCACCTTTGAAATTGAGCAAACACCTTCAGATGAATTTGCAACAGTCAAACTGATTCATGCATATTCCATATGCAAGCCGTAATGTAACTTAGGATGTATCAAAGTGATCCCAATGATTTTGATATGATGGCGAGTTGCAGACACAGCAGCACAAGATCATTTCTCTAAGGTTGAAGCAGACCTTAAAGGTTATTCACGGCTTTTTTTGGTACAGCAAACTAGCGCACTAAACAAACCTAGGGACGCTGTGGTTGGTAAACCCATAAATCTTGGAAGGAATACGAATCAAAGGGCACCAGGTGAATGTTTAATCATTTCACCTTAACTCTTCATCAAAGAAACGACTGGAGATTTGCTGTCCAAATCTAGGGTTTATCAGATGCCTAAAATTTAGTTCACTTGAACCTTCTTGCATTAACCAATCCAAAAATATGTTGGTAGTTGCACAAGCCAACCACTCCCTTTTAGGTCATAGTACATGAATGGAAAGAATGAGCTAACCTTTTCTTGCCAAAGTCATCAAAGAAGAACTCAGACAACAAAATCATGTTCTGCTCTTCTCTCCGAAGGGATTTCCGATTGTGTCTTCAACCTTGTTCATCCTCATTGCTTTCAGTTTCCCTTCTCGTGTTTGATCAGGTATCTGCCAAAACTCAGTTTCACAGCCACATCTCTTTCCTCAGCAACTGTCTCCGGTTCCGACTTATTCCACGTGGATTCCAACTAAACTTTCACCCTTCGTGTTTCGGATCCACCCAGGATTACAAATATCTCCAAGATATTCATCGTTCCTCGAACTACTGCTCTCGCCGTATCTTGAGATCCACGCTCAACGCCATGCGGTGCCACATGAACACTCTCGACCTCTCTCTTCAGCAGCACCGACGCACTCTATCTCAAAGCTGTCCGGGTCCACAGTTCCATTTCATCCTTCGACTCATCCGACGTTTCAACAAAAAACTTTTTTTCTTCCTTTCTGATGTCAAGGATCGCAAGCTTCATCAACTCTTGGACACCAACGCCCCTCCGGAACCTTCTTCCCCTTCACTTTCCTCTGAACCCCCTTCTCCCAATCTCACCCCCTGCCGCGTTTTCACTATCCCCTCTGACCTTCCCCTCTCTGACCCCAAATGATCAGTCCTCAGCAGAGGCCTGAGCTTCATCCCCTTACGCCCCATCTCAATGAATTTCGAGCTCAGCACGATGCTGAGCTCTTTTTCCACCGCCTTCGCCTCCGTGCCCACTTCTTTGGCCAGGATTCGTCCCCCCGCACAGCTGACCCTTTCTTCTGCTTTCAAAATTCTCGTTCTACCTGGACCCCTCCCTCTGGCCTCTTACCCTCTCTAGATCTTTTCATTGCTAACTGCCGACGTGACATCGGCCGTCTCAATTTCTCTGCTCCCCTCTCTCACTCCAACCTACCTCCCTCTGAACTTGCAGCACTCCGTTCTCTCCAATCCAACCCTAATATTATCATTAAACCTGCTGATAAGGGTGGTGCTGTTGCTGTTTGGCGAACCAACCTCTACCGTGCGGAAGCTGAACGCCAACTCTCCGACACCTCCTCCTACCTCCGCCTGGACCATGACCCCACTAGCAAACATCAAACCAAGACTGTCACTGACTTCATCTCCTCTGGAGATCTTCCCTCCATGGCCGCCAACCTCATAGTCCCCCAACCCCGCACAGCCCACTTCTACCTCCTTCCCAAGATCCACAAACAGGACTGCCCAGGTAGACCCATCGTTTCAGCCTGTTCTTGCCCCACGGAACGTATCTCTTCCTATCTCAACTCTATTTTTTCTCCCCTTGTCTAGTCTCTTCCCACCTACATTCGCGACTCTTCCGACGCCCTTCGCCACTTTAACAGTTTCCGGTTTCCTGGCCCCAACCGCCTCCTTTTCACTATGGACGTCCAATCCCTCTACACCTCCATCCCCCACCAGGACGGCCTGAGGGCACACCGCTTCTTCCTTGAACAGAGGCCCAACCAGTCCCCATCCACCACCACCCTCCTCCGCCTGGCTGAACTTGTTCTCACATTGAACAACTTCTCCTCTGACTCCACTCACTTCCTCCAAATTAAAGGTGTTGCTATGGGAACCCGCATGGGCCCTAGCTATGCCTGCCTTTTCATGGGATATGTGGAACATTCTTTGTTCCAGTCCTACTCAGGTCCCCTCCCTCACCTCTTTTTCCGTACATCGATGACTGTATCGGTGCCGTTTCCTGCTCTCGCCCTGAACTAGATAAGTTCATTCACTTTACTTCCAATTTCCACCCTTCCCTCACCTTCACATGGTCCATCTCTGACTCTTCTCTTCCCTTCCTTGACTTCTCCGTCTCCATTTCTGGCGATCGGCTTTCGACAAACATCCACTACAAGCCCACTGACTCCCACAGCTACCTGGACTACACTTCCTCTCACCCCGCTTCCTGTAAGGACTCTATTCCATTCTCCCAGTTTCTCCGTCTCCGCCGCGTCTGTTCTGACGATGCCACCTTCCATACCAGTGCTTCCGACATGTCTTCCTTTTTCCTCAACCGAGGATTCCCCTCTACTGTGGTTGACATGGCCCTTGACCGTGTCCGTTCTATCTCCCGCACTTCTGCTCTCACCCCTTCCCCTCCCTCCCAGAACCATGATAGGGTTCCCCTTGTCCTCACCTTTCACCCCACCAGCCTCCACATTCAACGGATCATCCTCTGCCATTTCCGCCACCTCCAACGTGATCCCACCACCAAACGCATCTTCCCCTCACCTCCCCTTTCAGCATTCCGAAGGGACCGCTCCCTCCGCGGCACCCTGGTCCACTCCTCAATCACCCCTAACAGGCCTTCCCCTTCATCTGGCACCTTCTCGTGCAAGCGCAGGAGATGCAACACATGCCCTTTTACCTCCTCCCTTCCCACTGTCCAGGGCCCCAAACACCCCTTCCAGGTGAAACAGTGATTTACTTGTACTTCTTGCAATTTAGTATACTGTATTCGCTGCTCACGATGCGGTCTCCTCTACATTGGGGAGACCAAACGCAGATTGGGCGACCGCTTTGCGGAACACCTCCGTTCAGTCCGTAAGGGTGACCCTGAGCTTCCGGTCGCCTGTCACTTTAATTCACCGCTTCACTCCCACTCTGATCTCTCTGTCCTCGGCCTATTACATTGTTCCAATGTAGCTCAAAGTAAGCTCGAGGAACAGCACCTCATCTTTCAATTAGGCACTTCACAGCCTTCTGGACTTAACATTGAGTTCAACAATTTCAAACTATAACCCCTGCCCCCATTTTTCATGCTGTATGATTTTGCCATCCCCATTTGCAACATTTTATCTTTCCTGCCTCTTACAAAAGCACAGCAGGTTCCTTCAATTCCTTCCTCCCCCCACCCCCCCCTCCCCCCCCCTATCTCTGCACCTGCTTAATATCTGTTACATCTCCAGCTTTTTCCAGTTCTGATGAAGGGTCCCAGACCTGAAACGTTAACTCTGTTTCTCTCTCCACGGATGCTGCCTGGCCTGCTGAGTTTTTCCAGCGTTTTCTGTTGTTATTTCATGAGCTAACATTTCTTAACTCGCTTATGATAACTAAAATTAACAGCATCTTAATGCTAAAAGTTTCTTGGACATATACTCTTAACAAACTGAATTAGTAAGTCTATAACCCAAATAAGTTTAAGTGTATCACGGTAACTCAGATCAACTGGGCTTCACTTAATACGGATTAAAGTTATGCTCAATATCCAAGATTGGCAAGAAGTCAACATGGTTAATTTATGGTTAGATCCTTGGGGGTAAGTTTCAATTTTAACGCCTGGGGAGTAATGTGGCAGAATGGATCGCTCGCCCATTATAGAACTCATCTGATCTGCTCTGCCACATCACCACCCAGGAGGCAAAGTTGAAAATTAACCCCTTGTAGAGCTCACACGATAACAGCTTTGAGTAACAAATATGTCCAAATGCATTTAAGTCTATTTCAGCAAATTGCTGCTAAACTAGACGCTTTAACAGCATTATTCCTTGATCTCATACAACCTTGTCCTTCTCAGTTGGCTATAGTAGAGTTGGCAGTCTCACCTCCCTCTGGAATGTTTGTGCTTGCCTTGGAAACTCCCATGAGGTTGATCTCCATCTGTACCTGCAGTAATTCTTTTTTCTTCTGCCATCTGCTGTCTTCTCGGTAGTCATAACCTTGGCTTTAGTTTTCAGAAACTTAACTCTTACATACAAGGGGCACACTTAAACAATTGCATATAACTGGCTGGACTTCTTAAAATTAGCAGTCTCACTCTTAAAGTTCCTCTCCAAGTCACACACCATCCTGACTTGGAAGTATATCGCCGATCCTTCATCATCACTGGGTCAAAATCCTGGAACTCCCTCCCGAACAGCACTATAGGAGTACCTTCACCACACGGACTGCAGCGGTTCAAGAGGGCGGCTCACCACCACCTTCTCAAGGGCAATTAGGGATGGGCAATAAATGCTGGCCTTGCCGACGACGCCCACATCCCATAAACGATTAAAAAAAAACACTTACTCAGTTTAGAAGCCTGCCTTCACAACCCCATTTTCCCACCATTTTGCCTGCACAAATTATGTGCAGACATATGTTGTAGGAAAAAAATCAACATTCTTGGCTTCAGTTTTGCTTCACAATTTGCTTTGTTCATGAATACCACATTTCAGGCACTCAGGTGCAATTGTGTCAGGCACTTTGCATGTGACACTTTGAAGTATGAAGAACACTTTCTCACACCCTGCAGATGCATGCTGGATGCAAGACTTTTAATTTTATACATATAGATAAATTAGGCATAGCAAACAGTTATTTTTTTTTACCAATACAAGATTAGAATCAGAGTCTACAGCCAACCAATATGAGTAGAATCAAACCTGAAAAATCATTGTTGCAAGAAGCTTTATGAGGAATCATTATTTTGAATTTTAATCATAATTTCACATCTGTAAAGAACATAAAGAAAGGTTTCAATGAAAACTAGGTGAGCTTTACAATACTATTGTACTCATTACAAAGGAATAAGCTTAGATGGGATATTTAAATGAAGGAATAATTTATGAATAAGGGCTAAGCACTTAATGTGATTGTAAATTGGAACATGTGACACAAAATGAATGATTCATGTTGGGCTATAAGCAATAAATAATTAAACTAATCCAATATAATGATACATGGTGAATTAATAAATAATACATTTACTATTGAATAAATTCACAATACAATCAATATTTTTAATACCAGTGAAGAAAAATTAAAACATTTACAAGATTTTGTAGCAAAGTTTAATTGTAAAAATGTTGTTTTTGTACTGAAGCTTTATGCTGAGGTTTGAAATTTTTCTATACATTAGACCTGCATGAACTATTTTTTAAAGAAAAAGTACCATATCAAATGAATAAAAAATCTAAAAAGTGTAGTCTCTGTTTGAAAAATCTATACATTCATACTATAGAACTCATACAAACCAAAAACTTACTGAGCTCTTAAGCTGAAAAGGACTTGTATTTATTGCATAACTGCTTGAATAGTCATTATCTGAAAAATAAGGGGATTTTCATGCGAGAATAATCCTGGATATAGGAATATAAACGCTGCAGGTATGTTTACATGAACATAAAAAGATACAATGTAGGATTTATGTTTTTGGCTTTCAAAATGTCACAGCTCTTAAACAAATAACATTACTAGGTTAGTTAATTAGGAATTACATATTCCTCTTCTGTCAATCTGTACCAGTCAAGCAGGACGAGCGAGGGACCTCTTCCCAGTCTCTGTCTTTGCCACTCTAAAATCCATGCTAGGGTGTACATTGAATAACTGTCCCTATTCTTCCCCTTTTCCCTTGTAGTGCAGCACTGTGTCCCTGTTTAGTGATTTCTTATAGCAGCATGGTTGAGATCAGACACTCGCTCTGTGAAGAATCAGGAGCTGAACTCACTATGTTGGCTTTAAAATAGGGGGTGGAATTTTCTGGGGGTCAGTGGGCACCATCAGTGGCAGGTCGGGTGGGAAAGTGTTTTTTTTTTACAGCGGGTCAGGACCCCGCTGTCAACCCACCGCCACGCGCCATTCTCAAATGTCGGGCCTATCAGTGCTGAGCAGATCTGACACGCAGCGGCGGGGGAGGCAATTAAGGTCATTATGACCTTGTTAACAGAGCATTAAGAACTATTTTCAGCTCACCTTCACAGTTTACCAGGTCGCCCAGGGAGTCCACGCTGCTTGGGGATCACGTCAGGTAAGCAGGGCGGGAGTTGAATGGCCATGGAATCATCTCATTACTTGACAGCTTGAAATGTGCTATAAAAGCTCCCATCTCACAGATGTTCACTTTCCAAGCTCAGAAGCTGTTGCTTACTGCATTTGGAAGACAGATTGAGCTTTATGCAGGTTGCAAATGTTTGGAGTAAACTCTCTATCCAGTGTCACCTCATTGGAACAACCTCTCTCAACATTGACAGATCGCTTCTGTCATCTCAAGTTCACCTGCCATCTATTCCATCAGCATCGGTGCCCTTGAAACTATCTCACCTTGGTCCTCAGAATCCCACCATGATCAGCCCCAACACTAGCAGTACCAGGCACACCAGCAGCACTAACAACAACACCAACCTTCTCCGCAATCAACTGATGCTGCACAGGACAGAGGGCATCAGCACCCAACCACATTGCTGCCTGGGACGACAGGGATGGCTTCACCATGGCCAGATTTACTTCACTTGATGCTGTACACCCTGGCTGTCACATGATGTGCCAGGTTGGCACCACCCCACACCAACACCGTAAAGCATCCCTCCAATGTCTAAGCCATTCCTTTCACACTCATCATCAGCGCGGAGGGTACCGATATGTCTCACCATTCACTGAAACTCACTAAGCCACGTCCAAAGGTGCACACAAATCTGTCCAAAAATGCAAAGTGTTCAAAATAAAGGTTTCAATGTTTGACAGCACATTAACAGAAACTTTACATGAACATTGCATAAAACACCCAAGTGCCTAACCTTGTGTGTTGTTAGTTGGCATGATTGCACTAGGATGAGGGTGAGTGTGAGGGGTGGCGAGTGCGATGGGGATGTGATAATGTAGATAAAAAGGGATGGGTGGATGTGCAAGGTAAGTTGGTGTGAGTAAGGATGTGCAGGAGTAGGGTAGGGAAGGCAGAGTGATGGGGATGTGATGAGAGACACAGCAGGATGAGGTTGAGTGTGGCTTTGCAGTAATGCTTTGTTATCTGCTCAGATCATTGAAAGGTTTGCACCACTGCAGCCTGGTCCTCCTGACGACATCCCTGCTTGTGCCCTCCTGTGCAATGTGCAACCAGGCTGCGTTGGTCTCCTGGGGAGGTCTCTTCCGTCCATTGGAAGGGAAGAGAACCTCCCTGTGTGCTGTGACTCTCTCCATAAGCATATGGAGGGAGTCATAGGAGAACCTGGGTGCAGCCCTGCACCTTTGTGCACTGCTTGTCAATGTTTGCAGCACCTGTAGAACACTGACAGCACAAATGCCAAAGTAAATTTGCGCTGGTCCCTTTAAGGAAACTGGCTGATGACGCGTCTTTAAATGATCAGACCCGCTTCCTTCAGTTGGCCAGCAAACGCGCTGGATGGGCTTAACAAGCCCAATCAGGAGAAAATCATTTTGGACAGCAGGCTGGAGCCAGCAGCGAGGCCGGGACTCGCCAGCGATATTGCCCACCACGGACCCGCTGAGGTTGGTAAAATCCAACCCAATATAGTTGAAAGAAAAAACAGCACGTGCATTGTAAAAAATCAACTACATGGTGTGGCCTATACACTGTAAAGAATTCCAAATCATATGATTTAGTAAATTTGTCATGCTTCACAGTTTAATGAGCAACAAAAACACAGGGAAATCATAGGCCATCTGTTTTTCCTTTGCAGTATCCATCTGGGTAGCTGAAAACCCTTCAGTCAGTGGGTGTTCGACGCATTGTCTAGTATCTGAAGTGGAGTCAGATTTCCTCAAATTGGCTAACAGTTACAATGGAGCACATTCATTTTGCAGTAAGGTGATTGTGAACATTACAGAATTTTGAATGTTAATTCTCCTGGATCAGCTAGATTTACACAAAAGCTAGGAAGAAAAGATGAAAAAAATAATCTGTTTTAAATAGGTGTTCATTCAACAACAATACTTTGTACAGGAATACTAGAGAAGTATTGGGAAGAGATGGGAACAGAGGCGCAAGTATCAAAGGTGGTAGGAGGATCAATAGAGAACATGGAAACTAAAGCAGTAAATGGTATACTGGGATAATAATAGAAAGAACTCTTACATATCTACACTTAAATTCACTCTTTAGTTCAGGGCACTTATGAACATGCCCAATTTTTGTTCATAACACTGAAGAAATTCGACTCTCTCGGGTGAGTACGTGCTGTGTACTCACCCGTAAGGCCACCTGAAGTGTCGGTTTCCTGCATGCACTGCGCATGCGCTGGAAACTGGAACTTCCGTTCCCCTGAAGGGAGGGGTTCAGAAGTCGAACGCGTGCGCGGTAGAGGCAGCGCGCGCACAGCGAACTTCGTTTTTTTTTTCAGGTATCTCCGTGAGGGTAAGTATGGAGAAGCTGCACATTTAAAAAGGAGGCGTAAGGCCTGTTTTTAACAAGGTAAGTGGTGAATTAAGTACAATTTAAACATTTTTTCAACAGGTTTATCTTTTTTACATACTTTAAAGAAAGGTAAGTTTATTTTTAGCACAGTTAAAAAGTTTAATTAATTTTTTCAAAAATTTAAATTTTTGTTTAAAGTAGTTAATTTATGTAATTTATAGTTATTTTTAAAATTTGAAGTTTTTAAAAAAATTTATTTGAAGTTTTAGTGTGGTTTTGGGGCCGATCTCTATTCATAGATTTGACAGGTCTTCCTGTCAAATCTATGAATGAAAATTCCCTGCTACGATTGGCTCTCCAAGGCCCACGTGATCCCAGGGGACGCTTTGAACTAATTGCGCCCCTGGGATACGCAAGCACTGCGCGCCGGCAGCTGCAGGAGGCCCAGGACCCTGAATTCCTCGTGGGCCCAAAGCACAACAGCAGGCGCGGTAGGTAAGTACGCGCGCGATGCTTGCACCTGCAGGAAGCCGGAGAGCCGAATTTCTGGCCCATATATATAATAATGTTTACATGTTAAGAATTCAGACTATGGACTGTGGACATCTATGATTTTTGTCTAACAGCTGAAGGACCATGGCAGCCTTTTACTTTCTGGTTCAATTAAAACATGGGTTTCTTTAGAATTTGTGCAATTCTGATCCTGTTAGCAACTGTCAACGATCACTGAAAACGGACGTCTCCCTGTTGACTATACCAGTAAGAATAATGAATGCTTTCCTCAGAATACTCTGCCAGTGATTGAATGTTTGCCTGCTGATGCTACAAGGGAAATTTGTTGCATACTCTGCCATTAGATTGCCAAATATTGAATGTCCTCACTAGAAAAATAGACACTTACTTACCACAAGATTATCAGAAATTGGATGTCCATCCTTGATTACCAGGCCAAAAAAATTGACGGGCAATTTTCAAGCACCATAGAAAACATAGACACATAGAAGATAGGAGCAGGAGTAGGTCATTCGGCCCCTCGAGCCTGCTCCGCCATTTAATGAGATCATGGCTGATCATCCAAATTCAGTACCCTGTCCCTGCTTTCTCCCCATATCCCTTGATCCCTTTAGCCTTAAGAAATATATCTAACTCCTTCTTGAATATATTTAATGAATTGGCCTCAACTGCCTTCTGTGGTAGAGAATTCCACAGGTTCACCACTCTCTGGGTGAAGAAATTCCTCCTCATCTCAGTCCTAAATGGCTTACCCCTTATCCTTAGACTGTGACCCCTGGTTCTGGACTCCCCCGCCATCGGGAACATCCTTCCTGCATCTAGTCTGTCTAGTCCTGTTAGAATTTTATAAGTTTCAATGAGCTCCCCTCTCATTCTTCTAAACTCTAGCGAATACAAGCCCAATCGTCCCAATCTCTCTTCATATGTCATTCCTGCCATCCCAGGTATCAGTCTGGTGAATCTTCGCTGCACTCCCTCCATGGCAAGAACATCCTTCCTCAGATAAGGCGACCAAAACTGCACATAATACTCAAGGTGTGGTCTCACCAAGGCCCTGTACAACTGCAGCAAGACATCCTTGCTCCTGTACTCGAATCCTCTCGCTATGAAGGCCAACATACCATTTGCCTTCTTAACCGCCTGCTGCACCTGCATGCTTACCTTCAATGACTGGTGCACAAGGACACCCAGGTCTCATTGCACTTCCCCTTTTCCCAATCTATTGCCATTCAGATAATAATCTGCCTTCCTGTTTTTGCCACCAAAGTGGATAATCTCGCATTTATCCACATTATACTGCATCTGCCATGCATCTGCCCAATCACCCAACTTGTCCAAATCATACTGGAGTTTCTCTGCATCCTCCTCACAGCACACACGCCCACCCAGCTTTGTGTCGTCTGCAAACTTGGAGATATTACATCTAGTTCCCTCGTCTAGATCATTAATATATATTGTGAATAACTGGGGTCCCAGCACCAATCCATGCGGTACCCCACCCGTTTATTCCAACTCTTTGCTTCCTGTCTGCCAACCAGTTCTCTATCCAAGTCAGTACCTTACCCCCAATCCCATGTGCTTTAACTTTGCACGCTAATCTCTTATGCGGGACCTTATCGAAAGCCTTTTGAAAGTCCAAATACACCACATTCACTAGTTCTCCTTTATCTATTCTAGCAGTTTCGTCCTCAAAAAATTCCAGTAGATTAGTCAAGCATGATTTACCTTTTGTAAATCCATGTTGACTTTGTCCGATCCTGTCACTGTTTTCCAAGTGCTCTGCTATTACATCTTTTATAATGGACTCCAGCATTTTCGCCACTACCGATGTCAGGCTTACATAATTCCCCGTTTTATCTCTCCCACCTTTTTTAAATAGTGGGGTTACATTATCTACCCTCCAATCCATGGGAACTGTTCCAGAGTCTATGGAATTTTGGAAGATGACCAGCAATGCATCTACTATTTCTAGGGCCGCTTCCTTAAGTACCCTAGGATGTAGATTATCAGGCCCTGGGGATTTATCGGCCTTCAATCCCGTCAATTTCCCTAACACCATTTCCCTACAAATACTGATTTTATTCAGTTCTTCCCTCTCATTAGACCCTATGTTCCCCGACATCTCTGGGAGTTTATTTGTGTCCTCCTTTGTGAAGACAGAACCAAAGTATGTAATTAATTGGTCTGCCATTTCTTTGTTCCCCATTATAAATTACCAGCAATTTTCCTTCATTGTTATGATTCTGGCCACAATAACGGAGGCCAGAAATTTCCGGGGGGTCAACGGGTGGGATCGGTGGCGGGTTGGGTGAGAAATTTGATTTTTTGACAGTGGGTCGGGACCCCACTCTCAAGCCGCCGCTACTTGCCTTTCCCACAGGCGCGTGTGTGATCGCCGATCCGACCCGACCCGCAGAGGCGGGTGACCCAATTAAACCAATTATTGGGTAGTTGACAGACCCTTAATAATGCTTTTAACCTTACCTTTTCACTTTAACTGCTCACCCACGGGGTCCACGCTGCTCGGGGACCACGTCTGTGAACCTGAGGCGGGAGTTGAATCGCCATTGCTTCAGCTGATTACTTGACAGCATCAAATGTACAGTAAAAGCTCCCACCTGACAGATCATCACTTTCCTCAGCAACAAGCTGTTTCTCAGTCCACTTCCAGCACAGATTCTGCAGTCTCTCTACTTCCCACTCTCCATCCACTCTTACCTCATTGGAAGAACTCTCTCACCAATGATAGATCTCTATTTCACCTGCCATCTATTCCATCAACATGGGTGCCCTCTTCTGTCTCACCTTGGTCCTCAGAATCTGACCACGATCAGCCCCAACGCCAGCAGCACCAGGCACACCAGCAGCACCAACAACAACACCAACCTTCTCCGCAATCACCTGATGCTGCACAGGACAGAGGGCATCAGCACCCGAGCACATTGCTGCCCGTGACGCCAGGGATGGCCTCAAAATGACCAGACTTACTTCATTTGATGCTGTACACCCTGGCTGCCACATGATGTGCCAGCTGGCACTACCCTACTCCAACACCATAAAGTATCCCTACAATGCCCAAGCCATTCCTTTCACACTCACCACCATTGCGGGAGGGGTGGGGGGTGGCGAGGGGGTACCGTTATGTCTCACCATTCACTGCAACTCACTAAGCCACTTCCAAAGGTGCACACAAATCTGTCCAAGAATGCAAAGTGTTGAAAATAAAGGTTTCAATGTTTGACAGCACATTAACAGAAACTTTACATGAACATTGCATAAAACACCCAAGTGCCTACCCTTGTGTGTTGTTAGTTGGTATGATTGCACTAGGATGAGGATGAGTGTGAGGGATGGCTAGTGAGATGGGGATGTGATCATGTAGATAGAGAGGGATGGGTGGAGATGAAAGGTACGTTGGTGTGAGTAAGGATGTGCAGGAGTAGGGTAGGGAAGTCAGAGTGATGGGGATGTGATGAGAGGCACAACAGGATGAGGTTGAGTGTGGCTTTGTACTAACGTTTCATGATCTACTGAGATCATTGAGAGGTTTGCGCCACTGTACCCAGGTCTTCCTGACCACATCCCTGCTTGTGCCCTCCTGTGCAATGTGCAATCAGGCTGCGTTGGTCTCCTGGGCAGGTGTCTTCCGCCCATCGGAAGGGAAGAGGACCTCCCTGCGTGCTCTGACTCCCTCCATAAGCCTATGGAGGGAGTCATGGGAGAACCTAGGTGCAGCCCTGCACCTCTGTGCAGTGATTATCAGTGATTGCAGGCCTTCAATGCTGAGAACACAAATGTCAAAAGAAAGTTGGCCATGGTCCCTTTAAGGAAACCAGCTGATGACACATCATGAATGGCGTCACCAAACCCTCTTCCTCTAATTGGGCTGGGAAACGTGCTGGGTGGGCTTAACAAGCCCCATCAACGTAAATTCATTTTCCAGGGCAGGATGGAGCCAGCAGCGGGGCCGTGACCCGCCATCGGCATCATCCGTCCCGGACCCGCCGAGGTAAGGAAAATCCCAGCCATAGTCACTGCCTTAGTGTGAACCTTATGTCTATAGTGGTGAAACATCAGAACATTTTTAAAGGGACAGGCTGACTTGAATGAAAAATTGTTTGAATTAGGTAAATATGGACATTTGTGAGCAAACCTAAAATGGTTCTTCTGCAATGGATCTAAATGTGCTGGGGGAACAGGCCGAACTCTGGAAAATAGCCTTTAACTTATATGGTACCAAATTAAAATTAGTTGAGAAAGGGATCTTGGTGTTAATGTTCATAACTCCCTAAAGGTTCATATCCAATGACAAGAAGCCGTAGCCAAACCAAACAGGGTATTGGATTGCGTAAAAAAAACGATTCAATATAAAACAGAGCACACCGTCTTATCCTTGTACAAGACTCTGGTCAGACTGCATTTGGAATACTGCATCCAGTTTTAGTTTTCCACATTGTGGGTAATATAAAAGCTTTGGAAAATGTCCTGAGGAGGGCCACGAAGCTGATCTCCAGCTAAGTAGAACTTAATTATTCAGAAAGGCTTAAATGGCTGGGTCTATTCCCTTTAGAAATGCATAGACTTCGTGGGGATTTCATAGAGGTATACAAAATTGTTAAAAGGCTTGATTTTGTTCCTCTTGAGAGGTTATTTCAACCAGGTAGGTTAGGGAACATAGTAAGCTGTGTAAGGGTAGCACTTCGTTAGATGTTAGATGATTCTTCTTTTCCCAGAGGACAGTAGACCTATGGAATATGTTACCGGCTCATGTGCTGAATGCTGACTCTCTCCATGCCTTCAAGAGAGCACTAGACAATTTCCTGATTGGGAAGATTACTTCTTATAAAAGTTGGTAAAATTCCAGGTGCTATACACATGCTCTATGTGCTCTCCTGGACTAGTTTTGATCGCCTAAGGAGATCGAAGTGGAATTGAAAGGATTATTACTAGTCCTAGCCCCTTTCGGGCTACTTCGGATCAGGCGTATTCCCCAGACGTTCACCTTCAACTAAAGTTAGAGGTAGCAGAATCCTAAAGACGCTTAATTGGGTCTAAAGGTCCAGACTATTTCTCCCTAAAGGAAAGGAACAACCTGAAGATGTTACCGTCCTCCAGATAGCACTTTTAATAAGTTTAGCTAGACTGTAACCTTCCGGATATTATGAGGGTCCGGAAAACTCCCCCAGAATTCTGCAACTCCTCACCAAAGAGTGTACAGAGATTGAGTTTGCGAGTTTGATACAGAAGTACAATTCTAAAAAAATATAGATTTATTAAAGAACCGACATGTAATTTACAGTTGGTGATTCAATCGCAACTTTAACAATTCCAAATACAAAAGCTTACAATTCTTATTATCAGAGATCCTTATTCTCAAATCTTAACTTCGTTACATTTTTACAGTTCTTAGTTTATTCCAGGATATCCACCAAAATCAAATACAAGTACATTTGATACCCAAGGCTCAAAGGGCTGGATTTTGATACTGGGGCGGGTTGGGGTCGTGTCATCCGCATTTCGTGTTATCCACCCGACTGCAAATTGATGTGGGAGATTGATGCAATTTTCACTTAATTGGGCAATTGAGTTCCAGCATGTGGGAACCCATGAACCAATTAATGGTTTCAGTCTGAAAGTCGCCTCTGATGATGTCATCATTGCTGCTGCATTGCAGGTCAGAGACTACCTGGTCTCAGAGACTGCCTGGCCTTTGCTGTGAGTGGACCTGGATGCAAAATGAGAGAGAGAGAGAGATTTTTTTTTGCGGTCCTCTCACAGCAAAGGCCAGGCAGTCTCTGAAGACATTCAATGCAGCAGCATCAGAGGCGACTTTCAGAGCTAATATTACTACTACCTTCATCACATCTCCGTTGTAATAGTGGACCTGCAGCTGATAGTCAGCTATCCACTTGTGCTCCCGTCAAGTTTCACTGGCGTGTTTCACATCAGGCGTGCTTCACGTCAAAAAAGGGTTAAACTAGCTAAAACATTTCAAAATGGCATTACAGAGCCAATTTAGGGCTTGTTAAGGGCTTTAATGGCCGCTCCCGCCTCTTGGAGGTGGGACGGAGTCGGGAACCCCACGACCGATTTTGTCAAAATTGCGTGGAGGCGGAATGGAGTCGGGATCAGGTCCGCCCGCCACTTTTCGCTATTTTAACCCCCCACACGCCTCCAAACCCGACTCCACGGGTCATTGAAAATCCAGCCCAAAGAGTTGTAGGCTTACAGAGCATGCCTCTGAAGCCGAGAATCGCTTTGCCCCTTCCAGCGAATTCTGTCTTCCCATTTGAAAATCCAATCTTTATACTCTTTCTCAGTGGTATATCCTTTGAAGTTTTCTGCTGATGTAAGCTAATTATCTCGAGTCATTTTTCTGTTGACCCCTTCTATTCTTACAGTCAGTTCAGCTGTAGCATTAAGAATTATGTCTCCTCCTTTAGGTGTTCGAAGCTTATCATAAAAAACAGTTGTAACAGATATATCTATTTGATGTCATTCTCACGAAAGTCTTCTATTTAATTCTTAAGTCACCTTAGCTGGTTGCAACACAGACTTCGTGTCTCCTAGGTGTTCCAAGTTCAACACAAAAACAATGTGATGGGTGGTGCCTCTCCCACTTGATGCCATTCTTACCAAGGTCTTCTGTTTGTATCTTTTGCATTTGGAACACCTCGACCGGATGCACCATTGTCTTCTTAGTTACCTCAGTTGGTTGTACACAGACTCGTGCCTCCATGTTTCATTTGATGTCATATTTATGAAGGCATATGTTTCTTTAATGTTCTGTGTTTCTTTCCCAAAGTGTTGGCTTATGGCACCTAAACATTATACCATTGTCTTTCTTCCAAGGCTTCAGACTATCAGGAACCTCCAACCTTCTGTTTCAACGAGGCTATTGTTTCAGTGTCAACAACTTATCTTATCTCAAAAGCCTGTATGGTGTTTACAGCTTCTGATTGTTAGGTTTTTTAGATTTTCAAGCTTAGTTTGTCATGTTTTAATCAGAATTATTTCATAGGATGGTGTATTTTTCTGAATATGGCATATTCCTTCACAGAATTTCCCAAACATTTTCTTCCCTCTGATTGGCTTTGGTTTTTTTTCTGATATTTTCCTATACCAGATTACATGACTGATTTTGGGCAGGTGGGAAACTGTGCTGGTGGTGTGTGTGTGTGTCTAATCATGATGTTCCAGGCATCGCAGTTGTATGCGGCAGGCTCGATGGTCTTTTCCTGCCTGTCAACTCGTATGTGTTTTTTAAAATTTGTTTTATGGGATGTGGGCGTCGCTGGCAATGCCAGCATTTATTGCCCATCCCTAACTGCCCTTGAGAAGGTGGTGGTGAGTCGCCTTCTTGAACCGCTGCAGTCCATGTGGTGAAGGTACTCCCACAGTGCTGTTAGGTAGGGAGTTCCAGGATTTTGACCCAGCGACGATGAAGGATCGCAATATACTTCTAAGTCAGGATGGTGTGTGACTTGGAGGGGAACCTGGAGGTGGTGGTGTTCCCATGCGCCTGCTGCCCTTGTCCTTCTAGGTGGAAGAGGTCGCGGATTTGGGAGGTGCTGCCGAAGAAGCCTTGGCGAGTTGCTGCAATGCATCTTGTAGATGGTACACACTGCAGCCATGGTACGCCGATGGTGGAGGGACTGAATTTTTAAGGTGGTGGATGGGGTCCCAATCAAGCGGACTGCTTTGTCCTGCATGGTGTCGAACTTCTTGAGTGTTGTTGGAGCTGCACAAGTGGAGAGTATATGTAACAAAATAATGGTGTGGATATCAGGTGAGGGCAGCAACTGCTTGGCTCCTACATGAAGAGTTCCCACTTGTTTGAGGGCGAGTGGTGCCCATTTTTTAATTCATTCTCAGGATGTGGGTGCTACTGGCAAGGCCTGCATTTATTATCCATCCCTAATTGATCAGAGAAGGTGATGATGGGCTGCATTTTTTGAACCGCTGCAGTCCGTGTGGTGTGATGTTTTATTTTTGTTATTCTTTGCAGCAGTTTTTGATAAACTGAGTAGCTTGCTAGGCCACTTGAGAGGGTAGTCAATAGTCAACAACATTGGTGTGGGATTGTAGTCACATATAGGCCAGACTGGGTAAAGATGGCAGGTTTCTTCTCTAAAAGACATGATTGATCCAGATGGGTTTTTACGACAAAATAATGGTCATTTTTTTTAACTGAAACCTGCTTTTTATTTCTAGATTTTTGTTTTTAACTGCCATTCTCTGGATTATTCATCCAGTAATAGAGCCATACCCTTGAACCATACCTAAACGTGAATTGGCAAATTCAGGAGAGATGCAGAATAAGAATGAAAATTTGTATAGATTGTGTCCCCCATACAGTTTGAGAAAATATAAGCAAGGTAACATGCAGGTAGTAAAGGTATAATCAAATTCAATGATACTTTTTCAATCACAATCAAAACTGAGTCAATTTCACATGCTGTATTTAACATAGAGAAACCGGCAATCTGTTTGGTTGAGCTGATTGCAGAAATCTAGTCACAAATGGTCTATCTTTAATTAAATTTCAATCATTTTTCTAAAAGAAACAAAATAATTGCAAATTAATAGTATTTCAAATGGGATTGGAGAGGCAGAGGCCAGGATCGGTGGGGTGGGGTGGGATGGTGGTGGTAGTGGTGAGGGGGTAGTGGCAGCGATTGGGAGGAGGAGGGAGAGGTAGCCGGCAGCAGCCTAAGTGGTTTTAATGTGGGGTCAAGAGGACCATTTCTGCTCCTCCCGGCACCACATTAAGGTAAGTATATTTTAAACATTTACCTTGTTGGTGGTAGCTTGCAGTGTTCCCTTTAAGGACTGCCTTGTAGGTCGCATGTAGACCTGGTTTTCCAGAATGCAGTTGACCTGGCACTGGCTATGTTCAGGGCAGCCCAATATTACAGAGGGGGACTTGAAACAGGTGTCAGGGACCTAATTTGAATAGGCAGAGTGCCTAATGCCCGTTTCAGGCGTGGGCCCTGGAAGTCAATTTCTTTGCCTACACGAATATGGTGGGGGCGCATTTCCGGCTTGTAATGCCACCATAGCGGACACTTAGGAGACGATTTAGCGCCCAATAAATGGGCGCTCTGCGCTCAAAATTCTAGGCCATGGACTCTTGGTCAGTTTAGGAACAATTTATGTTGGTTATTATGCATAAATCTTCCAACTGCTTCTTATGCTACAATGAACAAGAACAAAAATATTTGATTTTGATTGTGACAAATACCATTTTGAAAAATGTATCAAACTATTAAAATTACATTGTAAATTTGTTATGCTCAACCTTTTTGTAATGGCTTTATTGCTGAGTTACACAACTGCATAATTTTAGCTGCATGCGGTGAGAACTGGAGCACAGTGATCGGGGCTTGCAGATGTACCACAGTTATAATTCTGACAGGTACCATTTTGCACATCAGCCAATAGCATAAGTAACAGTAAGAAAAGAGAAAAGAGGTCTGAAGGAATTCATAAAAGGAGAGAGCTCAGCACTCTCATATTGAAATGAAATATGCTATCCATCACCTTAGAGAGGTAACTGCATGCCTATCATCAGTTTGACTGGAAATGCATTCTAAGGCCTTATCTATTACTGGAACTGGGATAAATGTGTCAACAGTAAAAATAAATACAGTTTAAAAACAATAAATTAAATCTCAGATGGACAAAATGAAACCACTGGTGCAATTTTGCCTCCCACTAAATTTATTACTAGCTCTATGAGGAAAACACAAGATTGTTAATCTGACCCTAAGGCAGTAAAATACAAATTCTGAACTGAAGCATTTCTTCAATAGGGAGCCAAAGCCACTCATTTGAGTTTTGCTGATTATTGTGATCCCACTTCCCTATGTAGAGGTCAAATGTGGAAAATTAAAAGCACCGTGATTTAACACAAACATCTAGGGCTAAAAATTCAGATGAGTAGCGCTTGTTGTTTCGGCGCTATTGGTGCCGAATTGGGACCAAAATTACATCCAAGCAGCGCACGCGCACTTCTGGTGTGGGCCACACCGGACGCTATCTTGGTGACAGCGGTAGGGTGGCCGTTAGGAGTGTGCGCTGCAATTTTGGTAAGTAGGCAGATCGTGACGTCAATCAGCGTTCATCGCTGATTTGATGCCAGCGTTGCCATTTTCGTCGTCACCACTGGAGCTAATGCTTCTCTTACACGTGTTCAGCAGCAGGAAGGACCCCCCACCAGTGTTATTTAAAGGGATCATCACCAACTTTCAGGAGGTTTGTAAGAAAGGTACAGCAATAATCATGGGTGATTTTAATCTTCATATTGATTGGACAAATCAAATTGGCCAAGGTAGCCTCAAGGAAGAGCTCCATAGAATGCATCCGGGATGGTTTCCCAGAACAATATTTTGTGGAACCAACCAGGGAGCAGGCTATCTTAGATCTGGTACTGTGTAATGAGACAGGATTAATAAATGATCTCATAGTAAAGGATCCTCTAGGAAAGAGTGATCATAGCATGGTTGAATTTCAAATTCAATTGGAGGGTGAGAAAGTTGGATCTCAAACCAGTGTCCTGATCGTAATTAAAGGCAATTACAAAGGTATAAGGGCAGAGTTGGCTAAAGTGGACTGGGAAACTAGATTAAAGGGTAAGACGGTTGATAAGCAATGGCAGACATTTAAGGAGATATTTCATGACTCTCAACAAAAATATATTCCAATGAGAAGGAAAGATTTTAAGAGAAGGGAGAACCATCCGTGGCTAACTAAGGAAGTATAAGATGGTATCAAGTTGAAAACAAAGGCATACAATGTTGCCAAGATTAATGGGAGACCAGAGGATTGGGAAATTTTTAAAAACCAGCAAAGGATGACTAAAAAAATAATAAAGAGAGAGGGGCAAAATAGCTTACGAAAGCAAGCTGGCGGAAAATATAAAAACTAACTCCAAAAGCTTTTATAAGTATATCAAGAGGAAAAGACTGGTGAAAACCAAAGTTGGTCCATTGCAGTCAGATACGGGGGAATATATAACGGGAAATAAGGAAATGGCAGACCAACTAAATGCATACTTTGGGTCAGTCTTTACGAAGGAAGACACAAAAAACCTCCCTGGGATATCGGGAAAAATAGGGACATTGGCAAAGGAGGAACTGACGCAAATCAATATCTCTAAGGATATGGTGTTAAGGAAGCTAAAGGGATTGAAGGCGGACAAATCCCCAGGGCCTGATAACATGCATCCTAGGGTACTGAAGGAGGTGGCCCTAGAGATAGCGGATGCACTAAGTATGATTTTTCAGAATTCATTAGACTCGGGAACAGTGCCCATGGATTGGAGGGTAGCTAACGTTACCCCACTATTCAAAAAGGGGGGTAGGGAAAAAACAGGTAATTACAGACCTGTAAGCCTTACATCAGTTGTGGGCAAAATGCTGGAGTCCATCATTAAGGATGAAATAGCGGAGCACTTAGCAAATGGGGACAGGATAGGACAGAGTCAACATGGATTTACAAAGGGTAAATCGTGCTTGACTAATCTATTGGAATTTTTTGAGGGAGTAACTGGTAAAATAGATGGGGGAGAACCAGTAGATGTGGTGTACCTGGACTTCCAAAAGGCCTTCGACAAGGTCCCACATAAAAGATTAGCATGGAAAATTGAAGCTCATGGGATAAAGGGGAAAGTATTGACGTGGATAGAGAACTGGCTGTCAGATAGAAAACAAAGAGTTGGAATAAACGGCTCATTTTCTGAATGGCAGGCAGTAACAAGTGGGGTACCGCAGGGATCTGTCCTGGGTCCCCAGCTGTTCACAATTTACATTAATGACCTGGATCAGGGAGTCGGATGCAGCATTTCCAAATTTGCAGACGACACTAAACTAGGAGGGGGGGTGGGCTCAGAGGAGGAGACCAGGAAGCTCCAGAGCGATTTGGACAGACTGGGTGATTGGGCGGATAAATGGCAGATGCACTATAATGTGGACAAGTGCGAAGTTATCCACCTTGGGTGCAGGAACGGGAGGGCAAATTATTATTTAAATGGCAATAAATTGGGAGAGGGGGAAGTACAGAGAGACCTGGGTGTTCTTGTACACCAGTCACTGAAGGCGAGCATGCAGGTGCAACAGGCGGTCAAGAAGGCAAACGGTATGCTGGCCTTCATAGCAAAAGGGTTGGAATACAGGAACAGGGATACCTTGCTGCAGCTGTACAGGGCACTGGTGAGACCACACCTCGAGTACTGTGTACAGTTTTGGTCGCCTCATCTGAGGAAAGATGTTCTTGCCATGGAGGGGGTGCAGCGGCGATTCACCAGGCTGATACCAGGAATGGCGGGATTGACCTATGAGGAGAGACTATGTAGTTTAGGGATGTACACACTGGAGTTTAGAAGATTGAGAGGGGACCTCATAGAAGTGTATAAAATTCTGACAGGTCTAGACAGACTAGATGCAGAAGGAATGTTTCCCTTGGCAGGTGAGAACAGAACTAGAGGACATAATTTAAGGATAAGGGCTAAACCATTTAGGACAGAAATGAGGGGGAATTTCTTCACTCAGAGGGTGGTGAACCTGTGGAACTCATTGCCACAGAGGGCAGTGTACGCCAGCTCATTAAATATATTTAAGAGGGAATTAGATATATTTCTACAGGCAAAAGGGGTTAAGGGTTACGGAGAGAAGGCGGGGACGGGATACTGAATTGGAGGATCAGCCATGATCTCATTAAATGGCGGAGCAGGCTCGAAGGGCCGGATGGCCTACTCCTGCTCCTATCTTCTATGTATCTATGTATCTATGTAAGATGGATTATGAGAGTAAATTAGCAAGAAATATAAAAACAGATAGTAAGCGCTTCGACAGGTATATAAAAAGGAAGCGAATAGCTAAAGTAAACGTTGGTCCCTTAGAGGATGAGATTGGGAATGAATAATGGGGAACAGGGAAATGGCAGAGACTTTGAACAAATATTTTGTATCAGTCTTCATGGTAGAAGACACTAAAACCAACCCAATAATACATAATCAAGGGGCTATAGGGAGGGGGTAACTTAAAACAATCACTATCACTAAAGAAAAAGTACTTGGTAAAATAATGGGACTAAAGGGGGACAAGTCCCCTGGACCTGATGGCCTGCATCCTAGGGTCTTAAAAGAAGTGGCTGCAGAGATAGTGGATGCATTGGTTGCAATCTACCAAAATTCCCTGGATTCTGGAGAGGTCCCAGCAGATTGGAAAACCACAAATGTAACGCCCCGATTTAAGAAGGGAGGGAGAAAGCAAGAAAATATAGACCAGTTAGCCTAACATCTGTCATTGGAAAGTGCTGGAGTCCATTATTAAGGAAGCAGTAGCAGGACATTTAGAAAATCATAATACAGTCAAGCAGAGTCAGCATGGTTTTATGAAAAGGAAATCATGCTTGACAAATTTTCTGGAGTTCTTTGAGGATGTAACGAGCAGGGTGGATAAAGGGGAACCAGTGGTGTCAAAGAGTCATAGGGGGATAAATTCAGTTTGTTGCGCCTCCCGTTAGCGCCTTAAGAGGGCGCTAATGGGGTGCAAAGCAACTAGCGCCCGGGCGCGGCAATGTTTGCACCGCTCGTGAAATTAACTAGACATTTTGCGGCGGCGCTAAACAGTACTGCCACAATCTCCTGCGCCGGCAGATCATGACGTCAGTCGAGTGCACAATGCCCTGGTAGCGCCCCGAAGCGGATATTGAGTGGCGCCCCCTGCCTTACCGCCTGCCACTAGCAACGACAGGTTAAGGGGAGGGTTTTGCAGTCAGGAAGGGACTGGGGGAGCGCTATTTAAAGACGACCGCTTCCTGCCTTTTTTTGTTGCCGACATTTTTGAACCACGCATTCTGAGAGAGAGAAAGAGAGACTTCTGGAGAGATTCAATGCTGTGTGAAGGAGTTTTGTGTACTGAGCAGCACTTTGCAGGTTTATTTCGATTTGCCCTTCCTTGTGCCGATTTAGAAGAGACTGTGGGGGCTGCACTCTGAGCTCTTTCCCTGGGCCTCTCCATTGTTCTTTCCAGCAGATTTGATGTACAGGTCTCTCCAAGCCGAGATTCAAGGCTGCAATGAGCAGGATGTGGATGGAAAGCAAGATCAACCCTCCCCTTTAAGAACTGGCCGGGGCCATTGTGTCTGTGTTCCATTGCTGACTGACATAATATGAGCTTCGCCAGTGCTCTGAGTTAGCGCCTCGCTCCTCAGCCTTTGCGCCTTAAGACAGATGTGTAGCGCCTGATTTAGCGCTCCAATCACCTCCAGGGGCGATAAAAGTCAAGTTTGCAGTCAGAGGCGATAATTAGCGCTAGGCGCTAATCTTTGCACCCGGCCGATAATTGCGCCCCAAACGGGGCGATACTGAATTTTTCCCCCATAGTGTTATACAGAACAGAAAGAGGCCCTTCGGCCCATCGTGTCCATGCCAGCCATCAAGGCCTGTCTATTCTAATCCCATTTTCCAGCACTTGGTCAGTAGCCTTGTATGCTATGGCATTTCATGTGCTCATCTAAATGCTTCTTGAATGTTGTGAGGGTTCCTGCCTCTCCCACCCTTTCAGGCAGTGAGCTCCAGATTCCAACCACCCTCTGGGTGAAAAAGTTTTTCCTCAAATCCCCTCTAAACCTCCTGCCCCTTATCTTGAAACTATGCCCCCTGATTTTTGACCCCTCTACTAAGGGGAAAAGTTCCTTTCTATCTACCCTATCTATGCCCCTCATAATTTTGTACACCTCAATCAGGTCCCCCCTCAGCCTTCTCTGCTCTAAGGAAAACAACCCCAGCCTGTCCAGTCTCTCTTCATAGCTGAAGCGCTCCAGCCCAGGTAACATCCTGGTGAATCTCCTCTGCACCTTCTCCAATGCAATCACATCCTTCCTATAGTGTGGTGACCAGAAATGCACACAGTATTCCAGCTGTGGCCTAACTAGCATTTTGTACAGCTCCATCATAACCTCCCTGCTCTTATATTCTATGCCTCGGCTAATGAAGGTAAGTGTCCCATATGCTTTCTTAACCACCTTATCTACCTGTCCTGCTGCCTTCAGGGATCTATGTACATGCACACCAAGGTCCCTCTGATGCTCTGTCCTTCCTAGGGTCCTACCATTCATTGTGTATTCCCTTGCCTTTTTAGTCCTCCCAAAATCCATCACCTCACACTTTTCAGGGTTAAATTCCATTTGCCACTGTTCTGCCCATCTAACCAACCCATCTATATCGTCCTGTAGCCTGAGACTTCCCTCCTCGCTATTTACCACTCCACCAATTTTCGTGTCATCTGCAAACTTACTGATCATACCTCCTACATTCATATCTAAATCATTAATGTACACTACAAACAGCAAAGGACCTAGCACCGATCCCTGCGGTAAACCACTGGACACAGGCTTCCAGTCACAAAAACAACCTTCGACCATCGCCCTCTGCCTCCTGCCACTAAGCCAATTTTGGATCCAATGTGCCAAATTGCCCTGGATCCCATGGGCTCTTACCTTCTTGATCAGTCTCCCATGCAGGACTTTGTCAAAAGCCTTACTGAAGTCCATGTAGACTACATCAACTGCACTACCCTCATCCACACACCTAGTCACCCCCTCGAAAAATTCAATCAAATTGGTTAGACATGATCTCCCCCTGACAAAGCCATGCTGACTATCCTTGATTAATCCTTGCCAGTCCAAGTGGAGACTAATTCTGTCCCTCAGAATTTTTTCCAATAATTTCCCGACCACTGATGTTAGGCTCACTGGCCTGTAATTCCCTGTTTATCCCTACTACCCTTCTTGAATAATGGTACTACGTTTGCTGTCCTCCAGTCCTCTGGCACCTCCCCTGTGGCCAGAGAGGTTCTGAAAATTTGTGTCAGAGCCCCTGCAATCTCCTCCCTTGCCTCACACAGCAATGTGGTGCAGTTGGATTTCCAGAAGGCATTCGATAATGTGCCACATAAAAGGTTACTGCACAAGATAAGAGCTCACGGTGTTGGGGGTAATATATTAGCATGGATAGAGGATTGGCTAACTAACAGAAAACAGAGAGTCGGGATAAATGGGTCATTTTCCGGTTGGCAAACGGTAACTAGTGGGTTGCCACAGGGATCAGTGCTGGGGCTCAACTATTAACAATCTATATTAATGACTTGGATGAAGGGACTGAGTGTAATGAAGCCAAATTTGCTGATGATAGGTGGAAAAGCAAGTTGTGAAGAGGACACAAAGAATCTGCAAAGGGATATAGACAGGCTAAGTGAGTGGGCAAAAATTTGGCAGATGGAGTATAATGTGGGAAAGTGTGAGGTTATCCACTTTGGTAAGAAAAATAAAAAAGCAAATTATTATTTAAATGGAGAGTGATTACAAAATGCTGCAGTACAGAGGGACCTGGGGGTCCTTGTGCATGAAACACAAAAGTTAGCATGCAGGTACAGCAAGTAAACAGGAAGGCAAATGGAATGTTGGCCTTTATTGCAAGGGGGTTGGAGTATAAAAGCAGGGAAGTCCTGCTACAAATCTATAGGGTATTGGTGAGACCACACCTGGAGTACTGCGTACAGTTTTGGTCTCCTTATTTAAGGAGGGATATACTTGCATTGGAGGCAGTTCAGAGAAGGTTCACGAGGTTGATTCCTGAGATGAAGGGGTTATCTTAGGAAGAAAGATTCAGCAGGTTGAGCCTATACTCATTGGAGTTTAGAAAAATGAGAGGTGATCTTATTGAAACATATAAGATACTGAGGGGGCTCGACAAGGTAGATGCAGAGAAGATGTTTCCCCTCCTGGGGGAATCTAGAACTAGGGGGCATAGTTTCAGAATAAGGGGTCACCCATTTAAAACTATGATGAGGAGGAATTTCTTCTCTCAGAGGGTCATAAATCTGTGGAATTCTCTGCCCCAGAGAGCTGTGGAGGCTGGGTCATTAAATACATTTAAGGTGGAGATAGACAGATTTTTGAACAATAAGGGAGCGATGGGTTATGGGGAGCGGTCAGGGAAATGGAGCTGAGCCCAAGATCAGATCAGCCATGATCTCATTAAATGGCGGTGCGGGCTCGAGGGGCCAAATGGCCTACTCCTGCTCCTATTTCTTATGTTCTTATGTAACATGCTTTTGGATTTCTACTGGCTCTGTGTATGTTTGCGGAAGTATTTGCAGCTTGTTGAGCAGGGAGCAGTACTGCAAAAGGAGAAGGCCTTGTTTCTGACGACAGACCATTTGCTCCCAGTCATGGGTGCTCTAGTTGCCATCCGCCTTGGCCTGCAGCACGGCAAGGAGATGGAGCAGAGGCAGCAAAGAAGAGCACAAGCTGCTTGCAGAGGGAGGAGGAGGAGGAGAAGGGCTCTCAGCAGGAGGCCTTACCCACCTAGGGTCTTCCAAGAGCAATTCTCTCACCTCAACCTGAGCCAGGAGCATGGTCTGAGGCATTTGCGCTTTATGAAGGAGGTGCTCACAGAACTCTGCCACCTTTTGCAACCAGACCTGCAGCCTCACTCCAGGGCAAGGACAGCGCTGCCAGTGGCTGTGAAGGTTACCGTGGTCCTGAATTTCTTTGCGTCGGGATCTTTCCAGGCTGGAGGATGTGACATCTGTAACATCTCCCAGTTCGCCATCCACTGCTGCATAAGCGAGGTGACAGACGCTCTTTATGCCAGGAGAGGGGACTTCATTGTCTTCTTGCTGACCAGAGAGAAGCAGGCGAAGTGTGCCAGTGTTGCCGGCTTTGCCGATTTCCTCATGTTGCAGGGCGGCAACGCCTGTATGCACGTGGCTTTGCGAGCGCCGCTTCAAAATGCTGAGATGTACTGCAACCGCAAAGATTTCCACTTGCTGAATGTTGGTGTGCGACCATGCTTAGCACATCATGATGGTGAATGCCCAGTATCCAGGCAGCAGTCATGATGCTTTTATTCTGTGCCAGTCCACTTCCTTCAGTTTTTGAGCCATCAAGACAAAACAGAGGGTGGCTTCTGGATGAAACGGGCTATCCCTTGACCACCTAGCTCATGACTCCAATCTGCAACCCAACCACACGTGGCCAGCATGTGTACAACAAGAACCATGCTGCCATGTGAAACATCATAGAGCAGATCATTGGGGTGCTGAAGCAATGGTTCCTCTGCCTGGACCACTCTGGATGAGCCTTCTAATACTCACAGGAGCATGTGTCCCTATTCGTGCTGGTCTGCTGTATCCTCCACAACCTGGCCATCATGAGGGCACATTCTTTGCCACCAGGGATATGGCCACCAGCTCAGGAGCAGGAGGAGGAGGAGGAAGAGGAGGACGTGGAAGAGGAGGAAGCAGAAGGAAGGAGGCAACCGAGACAGTCCCTTTCTGGCCGGGATATCCGGGATCAAATCATCCACTGGGGTACCAGTGAACGCAATCCCAATTCCCCATTCAACAATAGTCCTACACATTACTTCCCTCTGTTACTGACCATCACAGCGTCCTCTTGGCCACAATGCTGCAGCGCCTCAGCAATCCTAGTAATCTGCTGGAGTACAGACTGCTGGATTGCTGTGACACCCTGCAAGCCCCTTTCAACACTGGTAAACCCAGCCATGATGGCAGCAGTCTATGCTTGTGTGGTTGCAAGCTAAGCTTGTATGACTTTAGTCTAAGCTTCCATTGCAGCACTCAGACGTTGGATGGCTTCTGCTTGTGCTGCAATGGAAGGTGAGACTTCAGCCATTAGACGTGGTATGATGGTTGGGTCCACAAGTGCGTTAATAAATCTTCCACGCTGGAAAGAATGGGCTGCAAGCTCTGCCCAAAGCCCTATGCAAGGCTAGAGCTGGACTCCTCCACACTCCTTGACATTATTTTCAGGCTTCCTGGCAGGCCTGCCACTGCACCAAGCATTTCATTGTGCATACCCATCAGTGTTCTTCTGTAGACTGGCCCATCAAAGTCTTCATCTGAGTCCTCTGCAGCAGAACTGGGGAGCTGGCACCTGCGTTACCTTTTTCCCCTGCCCTGGCTGCAGCCCAGTCATGCCCGGTGACTCACCACGTGCAGATCCCACGTCTAACCTATCCTCTGAAGTACGTGAAGTGTCAGTATCTGAGCTGGTGGCTGGGAGTGTGAAATCGAGTGATGGTGTTTCATCTTCTTCTTCACTTTCCTCTCCCTCTTCTTGTTCAACTACTGGCAGAGCAGGCTGGATTTCTTGGGTGTCTGAAATGAGAAAGGCACAAGGGTAGGGTTGTGGTGAGGCTAGGGGAAGAAAGCAGGAGGTGCATGCTTACACATGTGCAGCTTGTAAATCAGAAGAGATTGTGGGATGAGGGGGAAGTGAGATAGTAGAAGAAAGATAATGTATGAGGATACCGGAATCTTGTATTCTTTCAGCCCCAGCACAGGCTCAACCATGCTTCTGACAAGAATGGGCAGGACCATCTCCTCCGTGGTGTTAAGGTCATGCAGGCGGCTGATTAAGTTCTGCTGGTGCCAGTTATGCGCCATAATTTCCTGCAAGAGAAAGGGAAATTGTGTCAGTGTGTGGTGTAATGTGTTTGGGTGATGTGCCTGTCATGGTTGAATAGCTAACTGTGTGTTCAAGCTGTGAGATGTCTGTTTGAGACTTGTAGCAGTGGTAAGTGTGTGTGGGTGAGGTGAAGCTATTAATGTGAAGTGTGAATCCTGTTTGGTAGAGATTGTTGGTAGGTGAGTGATGGGGGTGTGGAGTATTGATCATTGTGTGAGGCTAGTGGTGCAGATGGTGGCATATAGCATTTGAAGATGAATTCACTGACCTTGTCCACTCGTGTGAGCCTCGGGGCTACACTGCTGGCTTTTACCACAGTGGCTATCCGCTCCCACTGCACTCTGGTCTGTTGCCTGGAGGGCCTCCGGGCCCCCTGTTGAAAGAGGACCTCTCTCCTGGAGTTGATCTCCTGGACCAAGGCCTCCAGTGCTGCATCAGAGAACCTAGGTTCAAGATCTCTCCCCTGTTGTGCCATCATTACAACTTTGTCCACTGTCTTCCCATCCACTTCAATCACCTGTTGCAGGCAGAAGGCACCTCCCCTTTAAGAAGTTATAAGATTTGGAACACAGGTCACACACAGATTACCCAAAGGGTCTTAGGAGTTGTAAGGCATTTTATTAAAGAGCGGCAGTTTAAGTTAAATACAACATGCAATCAAGATCGACATAGTAGACATATGACCGTGACAAGCAGCTGGTATCGGTCCCGATCGGACAGACGGCTGGCGAACAGCTCTTCCCTTCCCTTCACCATCTATGCTGAAAGCTCTTTAGATATCTCTTTTACTCTCTTTTTAGGGGTGGGCCTAGGGTAGATTATCAAAGATACAGTCAACAACCTTTCTAGCACACAAACAGCAGACAGCTAGTCTGGAAACAAGGGGCTGGATTTTGTCAGTGTGGGCGGGCTGGGGCGTGTCAGGTGGAAAACGTGTCAGGACCCCGACTCCGAAGTGAAGTGCTGAAAAAGTGGGCTTTTTCCCTAATTGGGCAATTGATTTCCTGCATGTGGGAACACCTGGCCCAATGAGTCTTTTCATACAGAAAGTCGCCTCCGATGACATCATCAATGCTGCTGGATTTAAGACCTGCAAGCAGCCTTGCTTCCTCTGGAGACTGCAAAGGCTCTGCAAATTGTATGAAGATGTTGATTTCCCGACAATGTCCACGATCAAGCAAAAGTGTGCACCTCGGTTTATGAGCCCTCCCTCCAAGCTCTGGTGCACGGAGCCAGATGTAATAAGGAGGTGCTGTTCCCTTCCAGCAGACAAAAGCTGTGTGGCTGCAAGTGACCCAGGAGGTCAACTCCATTTCGCAGAACCTGGCTGCAATGCAGGAAAAGGTTTCATGATCTTCTCCGCACAGGAAAAGTGAGTATGACTTTCCCATCACCCTCAATCTGATCACCATCGCCTCTCCTCACCAGCACTCTGCTTTGCCAACATCTTCCTCCACATGCCACTTGACACTTACATGCCTGCACCCTTACCCATTCCCTCTCTCTCGAAGGTCACATTCACTTAACTATTTGACCATGCAGCCCTCACACTCCCTATCACTGTGATGCCACGACAACAACAACTTTCAACACACAGGGAGGGTCCTTTGTATCCTTCTAAGCATCTATGCTGTGGAATATCTACACTCACTCCTTCATTCTCACTCAAACTCCACTTGTGTCCCTCATTGCAGGAAAAGAGAGCCCACAATAAGAGGGAAAGAGCCATGATAGGAGGAGGGCCACCCTCAGTAGCCCAGCTCACTGCCTGGGAGGAGGCGGCCCTAGAAATCGCCGGGATCGAGGAGGATTCCCAAGTGGGGGACGGACAGATGGGCGCATCGCAGCAAGCTGGTGACAGAATAGTTTGGCATCTCTCTCATTGACATTGCATGAGTCACTGATAATGAATCTGATGCTCTAACAGATTGACTTATGATCATCTGCACTATTCAATGTTCATGTAACCTTGACCTCACATCTCTAACTCGTTCCTTTACTCCCCCACAGGACCATCGAAAGCTCCCGTCCCCACTGTCCAGGAGGAAGAGCCTGAGCTTCCAGACTCCTCAGAGGAAGCTGCAACCTCTGAGGGTGCAGCCTCAGCAGAATTCAGCGCACCCAGCACCAGCGCAGACACTCACACCTCGGTGGGACCTTCGCGAGATAGAGTAGTGTTGGCACCTGGTGTATCACAGCTCACAAGTGAGCATCAGCAGATGGTGGAGACAGGGACAGCAGTGGAGAGTCCTCGTCGGAGGGCGCAGGACTCTGCCAGCTCGGCTCAGCTGCATGTCAACCCTGTACCTCCGGGTCCATCCAGAATGAGAGCGGTGCTGGAACTCCAGGAACAGGTGCAGGAGTCTCTGGCAGGTTTTGTCTCCAGGGTCGCTGCGAGTGTCGAGCGAATGGAGGAGTCCATCGCGAACATGAGCAGAGCCTTTGTGGAGGCATTGGCACATGAACGCATCACCACGGAAAGGATGGCTACAGTAGAGGAGAGGTTGGCTACGGCCATGGAGGAGCTAAGTCGCCAGAGTGTAGAAAACATGGTCATTGTTCAGAATAGAGTGGCATCTCTTGAGGAGCGATGGTCAGCTACTGAGCATAGAAACCAGACCTTCATGTAAGTCCTCTGGAGTAGGACTTCCAGTGCAGAAACGGGTCCTCATGGCCCCCCTGAAGTGCAGCAAGGTGCTGTCAAGCCACTTGCTAGCTCTGAAGTGGGCTGACCCATGAGAGGGATGTTGGTGGCAGACAACAAGGAAGTGGGGGCTCCTCTCCAAGCACTCAAACGACCATGCCACTGCAAAGCCCTCGGTCAGAGCCCCACCAGAGTCCTCACCCAACTGAGATGGGTGTCTCATCCCCTGCACAGCCGCAGGAGCAGCAGACTGTTGCTGAGCCCTCACAGGTTCGCAACCCCAGAGGATGGCCGCCAAAGGTGTCGAGACAGGAACAGCAAGAAAGTGAGCAAGGGGCTTCCACATCTGCTGAAGCCACAGGGGAAGCACCACGTAGGAGCATGCGTAAGAGGAAGATAATGCACAAATAGTCACAAGGGTAGTCACTTGGGTGTTATGTTGTGTTTATTTTTGAAATGCCACCAGTTGCTTGTTGTGATAAAAAAATTCTGATGGCAAACTGTTGAAGTTGTGGCATGTGTCATTTCGCAAATGGGACTTCCACATTGAGGGCTTATAGCGACTTGCAATTGTCAGTATGGTGGTCAGAGTGATAGGAATCCGCAGGTTCTTGTCGATTGTCAATGCTCTGGTAAGAAGGTGCGAGGTAAAAGTGTTTGATTGTACAGGCTAAGCAAACGTGACCAACATGATTGCGTCCCTTGCATCCCGGGCAGCAATATTGTTGCGCTCTGGCGACTTCTGGCCTGTGCATCTTCAGGTGAGTGACTAGCAGCTTGGCGCTCCTGTTGATGCTCCTGCTGTTGGTGCTGCTGTTGCTCATGGTTCTGCTGCTGCTGCGGCTGGTCTTCATCCGAATCTGATGTCCAGGAGGAAAGGAATTAAATGGTCGCCATGCTTCTGGTATATACCTCAGTTGAGGAAGCGCTTAGTCAAGGTGGGGAGAGGGGTTTCCCAGGAGGTCACACTGGAGATGGGTGTCAGGCTCTAAACTGCCACAACAATGAGTATGCCTGCTAAAAGTTCCCCCAGACCTGAAACAACAAAGTTCTGCCACCTGCAAATGATCATTGGTGAAAACTCCTTTGGTGGAACAGCAGCTGTTCGTAAGCAATCCACTTTTGAGGCCGCCAGCATTACCTGGCATGTTCCAAAGGAGCCGTGAGGGATGGGGGGAATGACTAAAAATCGGAAAGGCCTCTCAAAATGGGATTATAGAGGCTATTAAGTGGTTGTTAAGGGCCTTAAGGGCCTATCCCGCCTCTTGGAGGTGGGATGGAAAGAGGGTCAGAAAACACGCTTTTGGGGAAATTGCTCGGAGGCGGGATAGAGGCGTGATTGGGCCCGCCCGCCATTTTTGGCAATTTTAACAACTCACACGCTTCCAATCCCGCCTCCTCGGGCCTGGCAAAATCGAGCCCAAGGTCACTGCCATGGTGCAGAATGTTATAACATCCACAGGGAACCAAGAACATAAGCAAATTCTAAGCGTCTATCCAGTTATTCTAACACCATTCTGAAGAGACGTTTTTCTCTCAAGTTATTTCTTCCAATTCATGATTTTTTTACAAGGTGTAGACTGCCTTTAAATGGTGCAGGCTAGCTTTAATTGGAGCTAGCCTCGCACGAACTTGGGCCCCCTGCTGAGGGCCAGCCACTCAGCAGTGCGTTCAGCACTGGGCTGAACACTACAATCGTGTAAATTAGCAGGCAGCATGAGGTTTGCATGCTGTCTGCAGTCTCATGAGCCTAGGGCCTAGAAATTACGTATTCAAAAATGGGCGCAGGGATCGCGATGCGATAGCATCCCCCGCCCATTTTCAAACACTGAATTTCTAGCCGCTAGGCTTTTCAATTAATGAGGTAGTTGAACCCATACCTAAACCTTAATGGCCAGTTTTCCAGTAATTATATTAATCATTTTTAATCCTGTCAATTAATTGAAAGAAAAAGTGCCAATTGTATGTATGTAATTCTATTGCTTCATGAGAGTGTTTGAGCCAAATAATACATTCAAATAATTACCAACCTACACTAAAACCTTTTGGTTTCAGTTCCCAGTTATGGAAGGTGGAATTTGTCAAGTCCATTTCATCTGAAAAAAGTATTTTCATTGGGTCTGTTTGTCACGAGTGCATTAATTAAAATTGCTTAAATACAATTTTGTTTACTTTTGTGGAAATAGTGACTTAGTAATTCTCCAATTGATCATCACTTACAATAAGGGAACTGATAGGAATTAGCATAGCTGCACTGCAACAAGGTTTCGATTTGTTTTCTTTACAATTGAAACAACAGTAATGGTGGATTCTTGCTCGTTCACTAGGTACAGCACTGAGACTTCCCAAACACTTGACTCTTTGTAACCATTAGAGAGAGAGAGCTTGCTTTCTTCCCAATCTCAACTAAATTCAAATCTAGGCCCGAGAGGTAAAAGGAGAACATGCTGACCAACTGTTTCACCCAGTCCCTTGGAGATATTTTTGTCAGTTTGGCCCAATGGTAGCATTCATGTCTGAGTTAAAGTTGTCGATTCAAACCCCCATGCCAGGAACTTCAGCACATAATCTAGGCTGACACAAGGCTGCAGTACTGAGTGAGTGGTGCATTGCTGGAGATGATGGGGAGAAATAGGTCCCCGTCGTGCCCAATTTCTGGGCGACCAGTAAGAGTTGGGGAGGGGTAATTATCTGGGCATCATCTCCCGTGCCCGAGCTTCACCGGAAATTGGCTGCCAGCGACTCCGAGTGCCCAGGTCGCTCGCCTAAAACAAGCGTTAGGCCCCTTGAATATGCTAATCAGGTGCCTAACATCTGTTTGAAGGACCACAATGCCAAATTCAGTAAAAACTGGGTTGAGCATGTGCTGCGCATCTTCCGCTTAATGTTTCCTATGTCTACAGTGGCCTAACCAACGGTCCCTAAAAGGACTGCTGGAGGCTGCAGGAATCAGGAGGAGTAGGAGTGCCCCATTTGGGTATTGCGTTCAATTCTGAGCACCGCACCTCAGGACGGATATATTGCCCTTCGAAGGGGCAGATTCACCAGAATGATACCAGGGCTTTAAGGGTTAAATTATGAGGACCAGTTGCATAAACTTGGGTTGTATTTCCTTGAGTTCAGAAGATTGAAGGGAGATCTAATTGAGGTCTTTAAAATTATAAAAGTAGAAACAGACAAGCTATTTCCTCTGGTGGGGGAATACAGAACAACAGGGCACAATCTTGAAATTAGAGTTAGGCCATTTAGGAGTGAAATCAGCACTTTTTCACACAAAGCATAGAGGAAATGCAGAATTCTCTCCTCCAAAAGGCTGTGGAAGCTGGCTCAAGTGAAATTTTCATGGTTGAGAGCGATAGATTTTTATTAGATAAGGATATCAAGGGATATGGATCAAAAGCGGGTGATCAGCCATGACCTAATTGAATGGCAGAACAGGCTTGAGGGGATTAATGGCTTACTCCTGTTCCTATGCTCCTCCTGGCTCCACGGCAATACTGAGCTTGCCCCTCCTTAAGACTTACATACAGGCCAGCTCCATGTTGGAGCCAGCTTAAACTCTCAAGGTCACAACCGTGAGCTGAATCAGGACACCTGATCTGCGTCCACAGCTCACCAAATGTAAGTAGATGAGACCCGAGTACCCTCGTCTTCAGGTGTGTGTTGCAGGCATGCCGCTCACTTCTTAATTTCCTCGCCAATCTTTGAAAGTTGATGCTGTACCAGTAGAGAATCTAACAATGTTCAATAATACTAACTGTCAGTGTTTTCATGCTGATAGTGAGCCTTTTCGAGGCACGGTTATTTCATCAGTGTTTGCTGACATAAATCAGCACAACTAGGCCCACTTCTGCCTCTTCCTTCAGCTCTTCCTGAGTCCGGTAGATAATTCCCCTGAGAATCACCACTCCTCCTCATAATGTGTTCCATGGCCTGAATTGTCACCATTTGGAAACTGTAAGCAGGAACACCGATGAGAATCCAGCATATAGAGGTAACAATCGGAACCAGTAGTGCTGGAAGTGCGCTGAAAGAATTATACTTGCCCAGTGATCACCAGACCCAAGTAAGAGTGGGTAGGCAGGGAAGGGAGAGAATGCATTGCAAGGGTAAGTAACAAAATGTGTGGCAAGGGGGGAAATGGATAGAAAGTGGAGGGGAAATGGAGTTAGTGAAGAGGATGACAGTGAAAGAGGGAGTGAATGGCAGTGAAGGAGAAGGGAAGGGGGGGCTGAATGGTCATGAATAGGTGAGAGAAGGTAGCAGAAAATGGGAGTCGTGTTTTGGGAAGGAAGAAAAGAGAAGCTGGGAGTCTCGTGTGGGGTGTAGAAGGAAGGAAAGTGCTAACATTGAGAGCAGGTGAGGAGGGAGAGAGCCAACATAAACTGGGGGAGGTGGTGTTGTGCAAAGAATGCCAGCAGAAACTCTGGGGAGGAGAGGAAGATTACTGGCTTGAATGGTGGAGAATGGAAGAAGAGTATCAGCTTAATGAGGATGGAGTGAGAGAACTGCCAGGTTGAATTGAAGGTGAGCGTGAAAAGTGCCAGCATGAGATGGGATGATTGGAGAACAGAATATCTCTGTGAAAAGTTGGAGAACTGTGTCTTTGTGAACTGGGTATTGTAAGTATATACAGACCTTAATTCTTAATTTTGGTATATATTAAAATGCTTTGCCAGGCCAAAAGGTTTTTCGAAGTGAAATAAAGTTGGTGAATGTAACAGACTGTCTTTCACTGATAAGTGGACATGGAATATACCTTGATGTGCTTTACTAAAAGGCAGAAAACATTTGTTGAGCAAATGTGCTTTCAAAAGAAACTGTTGATTCCGCAAGCTGCTTTGTGATGGAGTTATTTCAGGAGCTGTGTATCAGATAACAGATACTGGACAGAACAAATGGTTGTGACTGCAGACAACAGAGATTAGCAAACCCCCTTAGATTTGCAGACTTCGTGTCTACAATGAACAGGCCATGGGGTTGTGGAATGACTTTTGGTAGCTAAAGGAAGGAGTCAAACCTTGGGAGTTCTGAAATACAGGATGCAACGTAACACGTGAAATGTGACCGAGTGGTTTACTGCCACTTTTGTAAACTTTTACGAGTGAATGAACAATTTGAGCTTTGATAAAGGCAGCTAACAGGTAACCACACAGGATGTGAAGGTGTGAAAATTTGACAGCTCAAACAACTCAGGTCGAACATTAAAGGAACACCTCTTACAATCTCTGAATGATTGATTTACTGAGAAAGGCAAGGATAACTGTATAAAAGACAGTGGGCCAAAAATTCGGCCCTTCCCGCGTGAGTACACAGTGCGTACTCACCCGTAAGACGTCCCGAAGTGCCGGTTTCCTGCATGCACTGCGCATGCGCGGGAAACTGGAACTTCCGGTTTGGTGAAGGGGGCGGTTCCTAGGTGAACCGCGTGCACGGTAGAGGCTGCGCGCACGCAGCAAACTTAGGTTTTTTTTCAGGTTTCTACTGGAGGGTAAGTATTGAAGAACCTGCACATTTAAAAAGGAGGCGTTTTCAACAAGGTAAGTGGTTAATTAAGTATAATTTAAAAAAATTTTCAACAGGTTTATCTTTTTTAGATACTTTAAAGAAAGGTAAGTTTATTTTTAGCACTGTTAAAAAGTATTTTAATTTTTTCAAAAATTTAAATTTTTGTTTAAAGTGGTTAATTTATTTAACTATAGTTATTTTATAAATGTGATGGTTTTTAAAAAAAATTATTTTAAGTTTAGCTGTTCTTTTGGGGCCGATTTCAATTCATACATTTGACAGCTCTTCCTGTCAAATCTATGAATGAAAGATGGTCTGCTGCCATTGGCTCTCCATGGCCCACGTGATCCCAGGGGACACATCGCACTAACTGCGCCCCTGGGACACGCAAGCACTGCACGCCGGCACTTGGAGCAGGCCCAGGAGCTGAAGTTCCCGTGGGCCCAAAACACAACGGCAGGCGCGGTAGGTAAGTGTGTGCGTGATCCTTACCCCCGCGGCAAGCCGGAGAGGCGAATTTCAGGGCCAACGACTAAAAGATATCGGCACTGCAGTCAGAAGGAGGGGCCTGGCCGATCATCTCATCTTGAAGAGCTGCTGCAGTCGAAAGGAAGTTGCCTACAATCAATGGATACTGGACTGATCATCTGTGAGCGGTTGTACGCACGATTTCTTGTAACATTATTGGTGTACTGCTCGAATAGTGGTTGGGGTTTTGAATCTGTCTTAGGAACAATAAAAGGTTAAAGACAGAACCCGTGTGTCTGGTGTAATTTCTCATAAATCTCGTTAATGACTTAGATGAAGGGACTGAGTGCAATGTATCCAAGTTTGCTGATGATACAAAGCTAGGTGTGGAAGCAAGCTGTGAGGGGACACAAAGAGCCTGCAAAGGAATATAGACAAGTTAAGTGAGTGGGCAATAAGGTGGCAGATGGAGTATAATGTGAGGAAATGTGAGGTTGTTCACTTTGGTAGGAAGAATAGAACAACAAAATATTTTTTAAATGGTGAGAAACTATTAAATGATGGTATTCAGAGAGATTTAGGTGTCCTTGTACAGGAAACACAGAAAGTTTGCATGCAAGCAATTAGGAAGGCAAATGGCATGTTGACCTTTACAAGGAGGTTGGAGTACAAGAGTAAGAGTAAGACTGAGATGAGGAGGAATTTCTTCACTCAGAGGGTTGTGAATCTTTGGAATTCTCTACCCCAAAGGGCTGTGGATGCTGAGTCGTTAAGAATATTCAAGGCTGAGATAGATAGATTTTTGGACTCTAGGGGAATCAAAGGATATGGGGATCGGGCGGGAAAGTGGAGTTGAGGTTGAAGATCAGCCATGATCTTATTGAATGGCGGAGCAGGCTCGAGGGGCCATATGGCCTACTCCTGCTCCTAATTCTTATGTTCTTATGTAACTGTAAGCATTTAATGAAGTGATAAGTTACCACTCAAATCTTACTGCTTCTTCTTACTTAATGACATTCTAAAGCAGAAATGTCTGATTTGTTTCTGTTGTCTGCAAGAATAAGTTTCTGATCTGAAATAAAAAACACAGGAAGTACTGGAAATGGACAGTGGGTACATCAGTATAGGAAAGAGAAAGTTATTCATCCATTTTACCAGCTAGCCCACAATAGCTGCCAGAAACTGTTTCTTCTCATCCAATACTGGATGTCGGACAAGCATCATGACAAGTCAATGGCAGTGGAGGGGTCGTGAGAGGTGGTGGTGAGGTAGAGCAGGGTGTCGTCAGGCTACATGTGGAATGAGAAAGCAATGTGACTGGCAGTCAATCTTAACATCTGAGTTGAGGCTGGTTCACTCAGTTCCACAATCATGTAAACTCAAAATATTCAAGAAGAGATGTTGCAACTTTAAGACTTGCCCTCTGAAATTGACTCTGCATGAAAAATGAACATTTCAGATATTAATTAGATTGCTATTTAGCTTGTGATGTTTATTGGTTCCACAATAAAACATTAGCTAAAGGGGAAACCATTTTTCTAATATCATTTATTGTAATAGCTTGCCATGGAAATAATTGAGTGTCGCGTTGAAGAAAGCACATTAAGATAATAGAAACAAGTCAGGGTTCCAGGTAGTGAACCATAGATGTTGTTCACCTATTGTTTGATTAGAGAACAACATTTATTATGAACTTGAATAGCTGCAGGAATAGATTGTAAAGCTGTTGTATGCTCCAATACATTGGGGGGAGGGAGGTGAGGCACACCAATATGCTACAATGAGAAAACTGACCTCTAGTGATATACAATAAAACATCACTGAATCAGCTTTAAAGTCACAATTATCTTGATACTCTGTAGCTCATACATGCTCAGTTAGGGGCATATTGATTTTCTGCTTTCTGATGAAGGAATTATTAATCTAATGAAATTAAAATAGAGGAAAGAAGATTTTCCTTAGATTTAATTTATCGTTTGAGAGGCTTAAATGTTGTAGGTTTTTGTAGTGCCAAGATGTGTCAGAAATATTTCATCAGCCATAATTACACTACAAGGAATGGGATCAAGTTGAGGTGAGGTTGACCTAAATTGATCTTATCTGTTTTGATTCCCTCCCTATTTTCACAAGCATTTCTGCTCCTTGTCCTTCTCGATCTCTCTGCCTCCTCTGGCACAGTCAAAAACACTATCTGCCACCATTGTCCAGCTGAGTGAGACTGCACTCACTTGGTTCCCCTATTACATATCGACTCACAAACAGAGCATCTCCAGTAATGGCTTCTCGTCCCACCCCATACCATTACCTCTGGAGTCCCCCAAGCATTTATCCTTGGACCCCTTCCATTTCTCATCTATATGCTGTACCTCTGTGAAATCACCCGAAGACATGGCATCAGGTTCTAAATGCACGCTGACAACGCCCAGGTCTACCTCCCATCACCTCTCTCAAGCCTCCACTGCCTCAGTGTTGTCAGCCTGCTTGTCTGATATCCAGTCCTGCATGTGCTGCAATTTCCTCTAGTTAAACATTGGGAAGACTGAAGCCATAGTCTTCAATCCCCAGCAGAAACTCCATACCCTTGACACCGATTCCAGCCTGTCCCTAGGTTACTTGAAGTCATCTGTTCATAACCTCAGTGTCCTATTTGACCCTGAGCTGTGCTTCAGACCCTATATCCTCTCCATCACAAAGACTACCTCCTTCCACCTCCATAACATTGCCCGCCTCCACTACGCCTCAGCCAATCTGCTGCCAAAACCCTCATCCACTCATTTGTCACCTCCAGCCTTGACTTTTCCAATGCTCTCCTGGTCGGCCTCCCATCTTCCACTTTCCATAAACTTCAGCTCATCCAAAACTCTGGACCCAAAACTAAATCGCACTGCTGCTCCATGACCTTGTGGTTACTGACCTACATTAGTTTCTGATCCCCAAACATCTCCAATTTAAAATTCTTATTAGCATGTTCAAATCCCTATCTCTGTAACCTCATTCAGCCCTACAACCCTCCAAGAATTTTGCGTTCCACCAATTCAAGCCTCTTGTGTATCCCCCATCCCTATCACCCCACCATTGGTGGCTGTGTCTTCAGCCATCTAGGCTCTAAGCTCTGGAAATCCCTTTCTAAACCTTTCCGGCTCTCCCTTCTCGTTAAGACCGTTCATAAAACCTACTTCTTTCATCAAGCTTTTAGTCACTTCTCCTAACATCTCCTTCTTTGGCTCAGTGTCAATTTGTGTCTGATAACACATATGGAATCAAAAACACAATTTCTAAATTTGCAGATGACACCAAATTGGGGGGGATAGTCAATACTGAGGAGGACTGCAACAAATTACAAGAAGACATTAATAAACTTGCAGAATGGGCATATAATTGGCAAATTAAATTCAACACAGTTAAATGTGAGGTATTAAAAGCGAGGTCCCATATTACTTTGAAAGTACGAATCTAAATGGGGTAGAAGAGCAAAGGGATCTAGGAGTACAAATACACAAATCACTAAAAGTAGCAACACAGGTTAACAAGGCCATAAAAAATCAAACCAAGCACTAAGGTTTATTTCTAGAGGGATTGAATTCAAAAGTAGAGAAGTTATGCTAAACTTGTATCGAACCTTGGTTAGACCACACTGGTTGCCATATTATAGAAAGGATAAAGAGGCATTGGAGAGGGTGCAAGAAAGATTTCCAAGGATGATAACAGAAATGTAAGGGTATACCTATTAGGAAAGGATGAACAGGCTGGGTCTCTTTTCTCTTGAAAAGAGAAGGCTGAGGGGTGACCTAATAGAGGTCTTTAAAATTATGAAAAGTTTTGATAAGAGTAGTTACAGAGAGAGTGTTTCCACTTGTGGGGAAGAGCAAAACCAGAGGCCATCAATATAAGATAGTCACCAAGAAATCCAATAGGGAATTCAGAAGAAACTTCTTTACCCAAAAGTGGTGAGAATGTGGAACTCGCTACCACAGGGAGTGGCTGAAGTAAAAAGTATAGATGTATTTAAGGGGAGGTTAGACAAGCATATGAGGGAGAAGGGAAAAGAGGGTTATGCTGATAGAGTTAGATGAGGAAAGACGGGAGGAGGCATTCCATTCCCAATCCCAAACCTATTCCAGGAATTAAGCATATAATCTAAATTGACACTCTTGTGTAGTAGGGGGAATGCTGCATTGTCAGAGGAGCCATCTTTTTCATGAGACATGAAACCATATGCATATTCCAGTTGTTCAGCTGGAGGTTAAAGATCTCATGGAAGGTGATGGCACTATTCAAAGAAGAGCAGGAAGTTCTCCTTGAGTCCTCGATGACATTCCTCCCTTAACTAACACCAGCAAAAATTGGATTAACTGGTAATTTATCTCTGTTGTTTGTGGGAGCTTGCTGTGTTTTTTAAAAATTCGTTTATGGGATGTGGGCGTCGCTGGCAAGGCCAGCATTTATTGCCCATCCCTAATTGCCCTTGAGAAGGTGGTGGTGAGCTGCCATCTTGAACCGCTGCAGTCCGTGTGGTGAAGGTACTCCCACAGTGCTGTTAAGGGGGGAGTTCCAGGGTTTTGACCCAGCGACGATAAAGGTGTGCAAAATGGCTGCTACATTTGCGTACATTGCACAGTCACTGTATTTCAAAGTTGTTTAATATAATCTTTCTGACATTCTAAGAGATGTGATAAGGCACTATATAAATGCAAGTCTTTTTTATTTTTCATTTAAAATATATTTCTTGAGTGGGGCTGATTCAGGCCAGCTCTGCAGAGCAGGATAACGAATAATATATGCACAAGGCAAGTACCAATGCTTTTTGTTATTAGATATCCTATTACTGATTAATTTTAATAGAATGTGTTTTACTAGCCTTTCATCCACACCCGCTATCTAGACCATTTCATATCTGTCCATTGGCAGATTGAATAGTTGAGATGTTTATGTGATATGTGTCCGTTCTTCTCATTATTTCAGGTTCAGGCAAGTCGGTTTCCTAGTGCTTTTCTCCAGTATAGAAAAAGTTTTCTCACAGGGCATATAATTTCAGATAATATGTCCTTTCCCCAAAGCTGAGAATCTAGTTTTCTAAAGGCTGCAGTTATGAAGAAGTGTGTGTATATGTGTGTGAGGAGAGGAAGGGGAAAATAACTGAAAATTTTCTGTTTGTAATCAGTTTTCTTTGAATATATTGATGCGTACTTACACACAGCAGGTTATCTTCCCTTATCCTGTTGAATCTACCTATTTACAATTCAAAATCGCCACTCCACTGTACACCCTGTCCTAAGCACGCACAGCTGAACATAAGTTCAGCTGCACGATGGACCCCCTACCAGTGCTACTTAAAGGGTCACAATGCAATTTTGAGATGCGTTGCTTTCTGCTTTTGTACTGGTTCCTGTACAGGTTATTTGAGCAGTGCCTTGGTGTAAGACATTTAAAAAGTTGAGAAAGAGTGCAGGAGTGCTGCTGGACGTTGGGAAGGCATTGGCTCTTAAAGGAAGACTGACTACACCACTTGCTCCCAGTCATAGGGGCTCTACTTGCAGTCCCCCTCATGCTGAGCATGACAGGGAGATGAAGCAGAGGCAGCAAAGACAAACTGCTCGCAGAGGGAGGAGGAGGAGGGCTCTCACCAGGAGATCTTACCCACCTACGGTGTTCAGGGAGTACTTCTCCTACCAGCAGCTAAGCCAGGAGCAATGCATTCTGAGGCTCCACTTCACCAAGGAGGAGGTCACAGAACTCTGTCACCTCTTGGAAGCAGACCTGCACCCCTCAGGGCAGGGTGACAACAGCTCTGCCAGTGGCCCTCAAGGTGACCGTGGCCCTCAAGTTTTTTGCCAGCGGATCCTTCCAGGCTGGAGCGGGCAACATAGCTAACATCTCCCAGTTCGCCATCCATTGCTGCATCAAGGAGGTCACAGGGGCACTGTACTCCAGGAGAAGGGACTTCATTGCCTTCTCTCTGAACAGAGAGAAATAGGAGGAGTGCGCATGTGGCTTTGCCAGGACATCGGGCATCCCCATGGTGCAGGGCGCCTTCGACAGCACACACTTGACATTGCGGGCACTATATATCAATCCTGAGATGTATCGTAACTGCAAAGGCTACCACTCTCTTATTGTGCAGTTGGTGTGCGACCACACCCAGCATATCATGATGGTGAATGCCCGGTATCCTGGCAGCAATCTTCCAGCCACCACATCGAACCCAAGGATGGCTGCTCAGAGACAAAGGATATCCGCTCTACACCTGGCTGATGACTCCCCTTCGGAACCCCACCACACGTGGCCAGCAGACATATAATGACAGCCACACTGCCAAGAGGAACCTGATCGAGCAGACCATTAGGGTTCTGAAGCAACGATTCCGCTGCCTTGGCCGCTCAGGAGAAGCTCTCCAGTACTCACCGGAGCAGGTGTCCCAATTCGTGATGGTCTACTGCATGCTTCACAACTTGGCCATCATGAGGGCACAGCTCTTGCCACAATAGGCTAAGAAAGATTAGGTATGAGCATACTGTCATCATCAATGGTTTCAGCCTCGTTTTGTGGCACGGCCTCTGTGATGGCCCTTTCAATTATCTCCAGCACAGTCTGGTCCGAGGGGGTTAGCTTGCCCCTGCCCATTTGTTGCTGCTCTCTCCGATCTGAGTGACCTTGGCCAGCAAAAGAAAGGGAAGTGTGTCAGTGAGTGTGGTGCAATGAGTTTGGGTGATGTGCCTGTCATGGTTTAATAGCTGGCATTGTGTGCAGGGTGTGAGATGTGGGTGTGAGGCTTGCAGCAGTGGTAAGTATGTGAGGGTGAGGTGAATTTTGATTGTGAGGTATGAGTTGTGATGGCTAGAGATTGTTGGTAGGTGAGTGATGGGGGTTCGGTGCATTGAGCAGTGTGTGAGACTAGTGGTGCAGTTGGTGGGATATGGCATTTGAAGATGCATTCACTCACCTTGACCACTCGAATGAAGTCATTTAACTTCTTCCGGCACTGGATACAGGTGGTAGACACTGATGGCAACACTGGTGGCACTGACGGCTTCTGCTATTTCCTCTCACTACCTTCTTACAGTGTGCCTGGAAGGCCTCTTGCCCTCCCCCCCTGTGGGTACAGGACCTGTCTCCTAGTGTACACCCTGTGCACCAAGACCTCCAATGCTGCATCAGAGAACTGAGATGCACGCTCTCTCCCCTGTTGAGACATATTTTTGCTCTAGCTCCACCAAGAATGACTAACTCCACCAACAATGACTAGCTCCACCAATAATGACTAGCTCCACCAACAATGAGGTCCTTCTGATTCAGAGCACTTCCCCTTTAAGAAGTGCAGAACAGCCAGCGACTCTGCAGGCAACCTTTAAATGGAGAGCAGACTGCACAGGATACTGAGCCCCTTGTTGCACGCTGACCCAACCAGTAGTGCATTTAGCGCTGAGCTCAGCGCATTAATCATTATAATTAGCAGGCAGCACAAATTTTTACAATCAGCAATGTCCTATGCTACCACTTTTTTAATGATCTTTTTACCTTTGCCATGCCACCTCTATTGCACAATGATGCTCAGCTCATCATATCTGTGAAATGCCCACAATATATTCCTATAACACTGTTAGAAACTGTCAGATATTCAAAGAAGCTGCACGGATGTGTTCGATTGTTACAGTATAGTGTGTGCTTACATAAGTGCTGTAATCCAGTAGGCTGGGGTCTAATAATATGGAAAATATCTGTGGTATTTAGCTGCAAGCCAACAATCAGTCAAACACCCTTTGGTGTCTGAGAGAAAAAAAACCTCAATAAATACAGTATTACAAAATGTTATGGTTGATTTGCTGAAATCTAATCCAGAAATCTAAAAGTACATCAGTTTCTACAAAAGCAATTTTCAGTTTTTCTAAAAATACCATAAATAATTAAGATGTTATTTCCTCAGACATCCTTTAGCATGGATGGGATCAGATGCAGTGGTAAGGAATCTGAAAAATAGAGTGGGGGCTGAATTAGGCAGGACCCGAAAACGGGCGTGGAGATCGTGATGCACTATTAGCCCACGCCCATTGAGTCCGATGCAGGCTGCATGCCAACCTTGAGCTGCCTGCTCATTTAAATGATTTTAGCGTGCATCCAGTGCTAACCACACTGTTGAGTGGGGCCAATATTGTGACAGGCGAGCACCAGTTAAAGCTAGCCTGCATTACTTAAAGCCAGCCTGCACCTCTTAAAGGTGTGGTGTATTGTGGCTGGAACAGGTGCTGGAAGTCGTGCAGGAAGACATTCTGACCAGGGAAACACTGAATAATGATGCAACAGGGGAGAGAGCATGCACCAAGGTTCTCGGACGCTGCACTGGAGGTCTTGGTAGAGGAGGTGGAGAGGAGGAGAGATGTGCTCTATCCACAGAAGCCAGGAGGCTCTTCAGACAAACTTTGCGAAGGCAGTGGGACCAGAGAGCCATGGCGGTCAATGCCAGGAGTCAAACCCTAAGGACCGGGATGCAGTGCCGCAAAAAGTTCAATGACCTCACACGAGTGGTCAAGGTGAGTGAATTCATCTTCAAATGCCATATCCCACCAACTGCACCACTAGCCTCACACACTGCTCAATGCACCCCCATGACTCAGCTGTCAACAATCTCTATCAATCATGACTCATACCTCACATTCATAGCTTTACCTCACCCTCATACACTTAGAACTGCTGCAAGCCTCAGACCCACATCTTACAGCTAGCACACACTGCCAGCTACTCAACCATGACAGCCACATCAACCAAACAAATTGCATCACACTCACTGACACATTTCCCTCTCTTTTGCAGAGCAAGGTGGCGCACAACCAGAGGTAGCAGGGGCAACCTGTAGGAGACAGACACACCTGCATGTCCTAACCCCCATGGAGGAGATTATTGGAATGGCCAGCGGTGGGGCTGAATTAATTGAAGGTGACCGTATCCTCACACCTAATCCTCCTTCTCACATCCCACTTCCTCCTCATCCCACAATCTCTTCTGATTTACAAGCTACAGATGGTGTAAGCATGCACCTCTTACTTTCCTCCCCACACCGCAACCCTACCCTTGTGCCTTTCTCCTTTCAGATACCCAAGAACTGCAACCTGGCCAGGCAGTGGAGGAAGAGCAACAGGTGGAACAGGAAGCAGACAGTGATGATGAAGAAACACCGTCACTCGATTTCACACTCCCAGGCACTAGCTCAGATACTGACACTGCACATAGTTTAGAGGATAGCTTAGAGGCGGGATCTACACGTAGTGAGACACCGGGCTCAAGTGGCCTGCATCAGGGCAGGGGCAAGGGTAGTGCAGGTGCCACCTCGCCCAAGGGCAAGGTTGGACACAAGATCTGCTGTAGAGGGCTCAGATGAGCATATCGATGGGACGGGCTACAGAAGAAGGCTGATGGGTATGCAAAATGAAATGCTTGGTGCATTGCCAGTCCTGCCAGAAAGTCTGCATGCAATGTCAAGAAGCGTGGAGGATTCCGGCACCAACTTGGCACAAGGTTTTGCGCAGAGCTTGGAGCCCATCCTTTCCAGCGTGGAAGTGGTGACCAACTCCATTAGCACACTTGTGGACCCAACCATGATGCAGCATCTGATGGTCGATGTCTCAGCTTCCATTGCAGCACAAGCAGAAGCCACGCAACACCTGGGTGCTGCAGTGGAAGCTCAGACTTCTGTCATGCAAGGTCAGCTTGCTGCCATGCAAGCTCACATGGCTGCCATCGTGGCTGTGGCTACCAGTGTTCAAAGGGGCTTGCAGGGTGTCACAACAGATTACTAGGAATGCTGAGGCACCGCGCCAGGGGAGTGGCAGTGGCTCCTTGGAGCACGAACCTGGATAACAGCATTCGTCCTCCCACCCCTGCCACTCCTCCAGTGTCAGCCAGCCAGCCCAGACTGCTGCAGCCCATGCCGAGATGGTGCAGTCTGATGACAGGCCTTCTAGGCCCAGAGGTGCCCAAGAATGTCCCCCAAGGCCATCTGCAATCTCCCCCACTGAAAGTCAGCAGACTTCCACTAGCCATGCTGCAGTCACTGGGGTAGCACTGTGTAAGAGCACCAGGACAGGCAAAGGCACAGTGAAGATAGGCACTAAGGGAATGCACAAGGGTGATTAGTTGATGTTTGTGTGCAATACGACATGCTTTGATTTAAAAATTTGGTTTGGAATTTTTATTTTGAGTTGGCTTTTATTTTTGTATTGTGGCCAAGTGGACGCTATGAAGGCCTGGGGGATTGGGGAATTGAGGTTGTGTTTACTGGTATCGCAGTCGGATGAGTCGTTCACAGAGAACCTGGCCAGAAAGGGGTTTTCTAGGTTGCCTCCTCCCTTCCTCTTCCTCCTCCTTCTCTTCCTCCTCCTCCTGCTCCTCAGCTGCTCGCTGTATAGCTGGTGACAAGGGCTGTGCCCTCATTATGCAGCATGCAGCAGATCACCACGAATCTTGACCACCTGCTCTGCCGAGTACTGCAGGGCTCCTCCAGAGCGGTCCAGGCAGCGGAAGCATTGTTTCAGCACACCAATGGTCTGCTCTAAGATATTTTGTGTGGCAGCATGGCTTTCATTGTATGCATGCTGCCCACTTGTTTGTGGATTGCACACCGGAGTCATGAGCCATGTCGCCAATGGATAGCCCTTGTCGGCCAGTAGCCACCCTTTGGTCTCTCATGGTGACTCAAAAGCTGATGGTACAGTGGACTGCCGCTGAATGAAGGCATCATGACTGCCACCAGGATACCACGCATTGACCTGCGTGATTTGCTATGTATGGTCACACACCAGCTGGACGTTGAGGGACTGGAATCCATTTTGGTTGCGGTACATCTCAGAGTTGACATGCGACGCCCACAAAGTGATGTGCGTACTGTCAATGGCACCCTGCACCATGGGGAAGCCTGCAATCGTTGTGAAGCCGCTTGCTTGCTCTGCCTGCTGCTCTTTGGCAAGAGAGAATGAAATGTATTCAGCTGTCTTGGAATACAGAGCCTCAATGACCTCCCTTTTGCAACAGTGGATGGAAAACTGGGCGATGTTGCAAATATCTCCTGCTCCAGCCTGGAAGGAACCCGACGCATGGAAGTTCATGGCCACGCTCACCTTCACAGCTGCTGGTAATGCGGTCCTTGCCCTGCTCTGAGGGTTGCAGTTGTGACTGCAGCAGGTGGCAGACTTCCGTGAGGACATCTTTACTGAAGCACAGACGTCTCACACATTGTTCCTCACTGAGCTTCAGGTAGGATAATTGCTCCCTAAACACTCTGGGCGGATATGGCATCCTGCTGAGAGCCCTTCTCCCCCCTCCTCCCTCTCCCATCAGCTTGTCCTGCTCTATGTCGCTTCTGCTCATTCTCCCTGTCATGCTGTATTCCAAGGGGACTGCCTACTACTGCACCCATGCCTGGGAGTAAGTGGTTTGTGCAGAATCTTTGAAGTCAGGACAAAGACCTTCAGCACCTGCCACACCACTCCCTGTAGACTTTAGCAACTTTAAGTAACTGTACAAACCACCAAATACTTCTACAAGCTCAGCAACAGCCAGTAGAAATCAATCAGCAACTAACCTGTAAGTAATTGATGATCCCTTTAAATAGCCCTGGTGGGGGGTCCTTCCTGCTGCTGAACACGCGTTCAGCTGTATGTGTTTAAGAGAGGCTGTTAGCTGGAGCGTTAAGCTCCAAAATGGTAGTGCTGGAGTCAAATCAGCGTTACATGCTGAAAGACATCATGATCTGCCTACATTGCATACTTCTGGCGCACGCTCACTTCACGCGCTAACGCTCTCATCAAGATGGCGTTCGGTGCGACTCCCACCAGAAATGTGCGCGCACGCCACGGATGCCATTTTGGATCCAAAACAGCACTTGTAGCTCCAAAACAACAGGCGATAAGCAGACGAATGTTGTGACCATTGTTTCACAGAACAGAACTGCAGCCTACTAGGCCCAGAGCTCCTTGAGGTCATCCTACAAGGCCATATGCAGTCTCCCCTACTGAAAATCAGCAGCTTTTCACCAGCCATGCTACAGCCACTGGGGCCGCACTGCGTCGGAGAACTAGGATAGGCAAAGGCACACACAAGACAGTCCTTAAGGGAATGCACAAGGGTAATTCGTTGATTTTTTTAATGTAATATTGAATGGATCGATGGATAAACTTTGATTGGAATGTTTGCTTTGTGGTGGCTTTTATTTCAGCATTGTGGCCAAGAGGATGCTGTGATGGTCAGTAACAGAGGGAAGGTAAGGTGTGGGACTAATGCTGAATGGGGAATTTGGGTTGCGTTCACTCGTACCACAGGCAGATGATTTGATCCCAGATATCCCGGTCGCAAAGGGGCTGTCTGGGTTGCCTCCTTCCTTCCGCTTTCTCCTCTTCCTCTTCCACTTCCTCTTCTTCCACCTCCTCCTCATCCTCCTCCTCCTCTTCCTGCTACTCGTCTTCCTCCTTCTGAGCTGGTGGTCATATCCCTGGTGCAAGGGCTACGGCCTCATGATGGCCACGTAGTGGAAAATACAGCAGACCATGATGAATCGGGACACATGCTGCGGTGAGTACTGTAGGGCTCTTCCAGAGCAGTACATGCAGCCGAAACGCTGTTTAAGAACGCCAATGGTCTGATCTATGATGTTTCGTGTGGCAGCATAGCTCTCGTTGTACGCATGCTGGCCACGTGTGTTTGGGTTGCAGAGCAGAGTCATGAGCCACGTGGTCAACGGATAGCCCTTGTCGCTCAGTAGCCACCCTCTGGTTTGCCTTGGTGGCTCAAGGACTGAGGGAACAGCAGACTGGCGCAGAATAAAAGCATCATGACTGCAGCCAGGATATTGGGCATTCACCATCATGATGTGCTGAGCATGGCCGCACACCAACTGTACATTCAGCGAGTGGTAACCTTTGTGGTTGCAGTGCATCTCAACATTTTAGATGCGGTCCCCGCAAAGCCACGTGCGTGCTGTCGATTGCGCCCTGCACCATGGGGAAGTCGGCTATCCTGACGAAGCCAGGTGCACACTTCGTCTGCTTCACTCTTGTCAGAGAGAAAACAATGAAGTCCCCTCTCCTGGCATAAAGAGCATCTGTTACCTCTCATATGCAGCAGTGGACGGCGAACTGGGAGATGTTAGAAATGTGACCTGCTCCAGCCTGGAAGGATCCCGACACAAAGAAATTCAGGACCACGGTAACCTTCACAGCCACAGGCAGCGCTGTCTTTGCTCTAGTGTGAGGCTGCAGGTCTGGTGGCAAGAGATGGCAGAGTTCTGTGAGCAGCTCCTTTGGAATGTACTGATGCCTCACACACTGCTCCTGGCTCAGGTTGAGGTAAGAGAATTCCTCTCGGAAGACCCTAGGTGGGTAAGGCCTCCTGCTGAGACCCCTTCTCAACCTTCTCCTCCTCCCTCTGCAAGCAGATTATCCTCTTTGCTGCCTCTGCTCTATCTCCTTGCCATGCTGCAGACCAAGGGGGATGACAACTAGAGCACCCATGACTGGGAACAAGTGGTCTGACCAGAAACTTTGGAGTCATAAGCAAGGCCTTCTCCACTTGCAGCACCACTCCCTGTCACCTCACCAACTGCAAATAACTCTAGAAAACTCCCAACACTTCCACAAACTTACACAGAGCCAAAATAAATCAAAAAGCAAGTTACTTGAAAGTTGGTGATGATCCCTTTAAATAGCACTGGTGAGGGGTCCTTTCAGCTGCTGAATGTATGGTCAGCTGTGCGAGGTTGAGAGAGAGTGTTAGCTCCAGCGATGTCGACGAAAATGGCAGCGCTGGCGTCAAATCAGCATTGCATACTGATTGATGTCATGGTCTGCCTACTTTCCTGACTTCTAGCACATGATTCCAATGGCCGCTCTACCGCCCTCATCAAGATGGCGTCTGGCGCAGCCCCGCACCAGAAGTGTGCACACGCTGCTCAGACGGAAATTTGGTCCCAATTTGGCAACCGTAGCACCCAAATGTAGGGAACGGTAGCATAGTGGTAATGTTACTGGGCTAGTAATCCAGAGGCCTGGATTAATGATCCAGAGACATGGGGCCAGAAATTCGGTTTTCCGGCTTCCTGCGGGTGCAAGCATCGCGCGCATACTTGCTTACCGCGCCTGCCGTTGTGTTTTGGGCCCACGAGAACTTCGGGTCCTGGGCCTCCTCCAGCTGCTATCGCGCAGTGCTTGTGTATCCCAGGGACGCAGTTAGTTCGAAGCATCCCCTGGGATCACGTGGACCATGGAGAGCCAATCGGAGCAGGGAATTTTCATTCATAGATTTGACAGGAAGACCTGTCAAATCTATGAATTGAAATCGGCCCCAAAACCACACTTAAACTTAAAATAATTTTTTTAAAAAATCACATTTTTGAAATAACTATAAGTTAGATAAATTAACTACTTTAAACAAAAATTTAAATTTTTGAAAAAATTAATTATACATTTTAACGGTGCTAAAAATAAACTTACCTTTCTTTAAAGTATCTAAAAAAGATAAACCAGAGGCGGCGGACCTGGGTGGAGCGACAGCGGCGAGGCGGCGGCCATATAAGGCAGCGGCGAACAGGTAGGCGACCAATCTGAGCCCCGAGAGCGGGAGAGAGAGAAGTAAAAAATAATCAAAGTGTGACGTCACCAGAAAGCAGGTAAGTGATTGGTTGGTGAGTATTTCTCTTTTTCTCCTTTTTCAAAACCTAAATTTTGTGGTTTAAAGTTTCTAGGGTCTCTGTGGTGTAGCGGGGAAAGTTGGTAAACAAGGGCCCTATATCATTTAATTATAGTATAATTGGTGGGATTGATTTGATTTAATTTAAGTTCAATTAATTAAAGTGGAGAGCGGCTGGAGAGCACCAAACCTCGGGAGATTTCAAAGGTGAGCGAGAGCAGCTGGAGAGCGCCAAACCTCGGGAGATTTCAAAGGTGAGCGAGAGCAGCTGGAGAGCGCCAAACCTTGGGAGATTTCAAAGGTGAGCGAGAGCGGCTGGAGAGCGCCAAACCTCGGGAGATTTCAAAGGTGAGCGAGAGCAGCTGGAGAGCGCCAAACCTCGGGAGATTTCAAAGGTGAGCGAGAGCGGCTGGAGAGCGCCAAACCTCGGGAGATTTCAAAGGTGAGCTACAACTGACCGGTGAGTGTAAAGAAGGAAAAAGTAATCGAAGTGTGACATCACCAGAAAGCAGGTAAGTGATTGGTTGGTGAGTATTTCTCTCTTTCTCCTTTTTTCCATACTTAAATTCTGTGGTTTATAGTTTCTAGAGTCTCTGTGGTGTAGCGGGGACTGCTGTTAAGCAAGGGCCCTTGAGTATATCATTTAATTGAAGTGAAATTGGTGGGATTCATTTAGTTTAATTTTAATTAATTAATTAAAGGGTAAGTCATGGCAGGAGAGCTCCGCCCCGTGATATGCTCCTCCTGCTATATATGGGAAATCAGGGACGCTTCCTGTGTCCCTGACGACCATGTGTGTGGGAAATGTATCCAGCTGCAGCTACTGACGGACCGCATTGTGGCGCTGGAGCTGCGGATGGATGCATATTGGAGCATTTGCGACGCTGAGAACGTCGTGGATAACATGTTTAGCGAATTGGTCACACCGCAGGTAAAGGGTAAACAGGCAGGAAGTGAATGGGTGACCACCAGGCAGAGTAAGAGGTGCAGGCAGGTAGTGCAGGGGTCCCCTGTGGCCATCCCCCTCTCAAACAGATATACCACTTTGGACGCTGTTGGGGGGATGACTTATCAGGGGAAGGCAGCAGCAGCCAACTTCCTGGCACCATGGGTGGCTCTGCTGCACAGGCTGGGAGGAAAAAGTGCGGAAGAGCTATAGTGATAGGAGATTCAATTGTAAGGGGAATAGATAGGCGTTTCTGCGGCTGCAAACGAGACTCCAGGATGGTGTGTTGCCTCCCTGGTGCAAGGGTCAAGGACGTCTCGGAGCGGCTACAGAACATTTTGGAGGGGGAGGGCGAACAGCCAGTTGTCGTGGTGCACATAGGCATCAACGATATAGGTAAAAAACGGGATGATGTCCTAAAAGCAGAATATAGGGAGTTAGGAGGTAAATTAAAAAATAGGACCTCAAAGGTAGTCATCTCAGGATTGCTACCAGTGCCATGTGCTAGTCAGAGTAGAAATAGGAGGATATTTCAAATGAATACGTGGCTAGAGGAATGGTGCAAGGGGGAGGGATTCAAATTCCTTGGACATTGGAACTGGTTCTGGGGGAGGTGGGACCAGTACAAACGGGACGGTCTGCACCTGGGCAGGGTCGGGACCGATGTCCTAGGGGGAGTGTTTGCTAGTGCTGTTGGGGAGGGTTTAAACTAAAGTGGCAGGGGGTTGGGAACCGGAGCAGGGAGACAGAGGAAAGGGAAACAAGGATAAAAGCTAAAGGCAGGAAGGAGAAAAACAAAAGTAGAAGGCAAAGAACTCAGCGGTTTAAATCAAAAATGGTCACAGTAAATAATAATTCATATAGGTCTGAGAGTGTTAAAAAAACAAGCCTGAAGGCTTTGTGTCTTAATGCAAGGAGCATTCAGAACAAGGTGGATGAATTAACTGCGCAAATAGAGGTAAATGAATACGATTTGATTGGGATTACAGAAACATGGCTCCAGGGTGGCCAAGGCTGGGAACTCAACATCCAGGGTTATTCAATATTTAGGAAAGATAGGCAAAAAAGAAAGGGAGGTGGGGTAGCATTGCTGGTTAAAGAGGGGATTAACACAATTGAAAGGAAGGATATTAGCTCTGATGATGCGGAATCTGTATGGGTAGAACTGAGAAATAACAAGGGGCAGAAAACGTCAGTGGGAGTGGTATATAGACATCCAAACAGTAATACAGAGGTTGGGGACGGCATTAAAAGGGAAATTAGAGAAGCATGCAGTAAGGGCATAGCAGTCATCATGGGTGACTTTAATTTACATATAGATTGAGCTAACCAAATTAGTAAAAAATACAGTGGAGGAGGAATTCCTAGAATGTTTATGGGATGGTTTTCTGGAACAATATGTCGAGGAACCAACCAGAGCTCAGGCCATCATAGATTGGTATTATGTAATGAGAAAGGATTAATTAGCAATCTTGTTGTACGAGGCCCCTTGGGTCAGAGTGATCATAATATGATAGAATTTTTCATTAGGATGGAGAGTGAAGTAGTTGAATCAGAGACTAGGGTCCTGAATTTAAATAAAGGAAACTACGATGGTATGAGGCGCAAATTGGGTAGGATTGATTGGGGAATGTCACTCAAGGGGTTGACGGTGGATAGGCACTGGCAAACATTCAAAGACTGCATGGATGAACTACAGAATTTGTTCATCCCAGTGTGGCATAAGAATAAAACAAAAAGGGTGACTCAACCGTGGCTAACAAGGGAAATCAGGGATAGCATAAGATTCAAGGAGAGGGCATATAAATTGGCCAGAAAAAGCGGTAACCCTGAGGATTGGGTGCAGTTTAAGATTCAACAAAGGAGGACAAAGGGATTAATTAAGAAGGGGAAAATAGAATATGAAAGTAAGCTTTCTGGGAACATAAAAACTGACTGTAAGAGCTTTTATAGATATGTGAAGAGAAAAAGATTAGTGAAATCAAGTGTAGGTCCCTTGCAGTCAGAAGCGGGGGAAGTTATAATGGGGAACAAAGACATGGCCGACCAATTAAATGCATATTTTGGTTCGCTCTTCACAAAGGAGGACACAAATAACCTCCCAGAGATGTTGGACAACATACAGTCTGATGAAAGGGAGGAACTGAAAGAAATCAGTATTTGCAGGGAAATGGTGTTAGGGAAATTGACGGGATTGAAGGCCGATAAATCCCCAGGGCCTGATAATCTACATCCTAGGGTACTTAAGGAAGTGGCCCTAGAAATAGTAGATGCATTGCTGATCATCTTCCAACATTCGATGGAATCTGGAACTGTACCCATGGATTGGAGGGTAGCTAATGTTACCCCACTATTCAAAAAGGGTGGTAGAGAGAAAGCGGAGAATTACAGACTGGTAAGCCTGACATCGGTAATGGGGAAAATGCTAGAGTCCATTATAAAAGATGTAATAGCTGAGCACTTGAAAAACAGTGACAGGATCGGACAAAGTCAACATGGATTTACAAAAGGAAAATCGTGCTTGACTAATCTACTGGAATTTTTTGAGGATGTAACTGGGAAAATATATAAGGGAGAACCAGTAGATGTGGTGTATTTGGACTTTCAAAAGGCTTTCGATAAGGTCCCGCCTAAGAGATTAGCGTGTAAAGTTAAGGCACATGGGATTGGGGGCAAGGTATTGACTTGGATAGAGAACTGGTTGGCGGGCAGAAAGCAGAGAGTAGGAATTAATGGGTCTTTTTCCGAGTGGCAAGCAGTGACTAGTGGGGTACCGCAGGGATCGGTCCTTGGACCCCAGCTATTCACAATATATATTAATGATCTAGATAAGGGAACTAAATGTAATATCTCCAAGTTTGCAGATGACACAAAGCTGGGTGGGAGTGTGTGCTGCGAGGAGGATACCGAGAAACTCCAGGATGATTTGGACAGGTTGGGTGAGTGGGCAGAAGCGTGGCAGATGCAATATAACGTGGATAAATGCGAGGTTATCCACTTTGGTGTCAAAAACAGAAAGGCAGACTATTATCTGAATGGCAATAGATTGGGAGAAGGGGAAGTGCAACCACACCTGGGTGTCCTTGTGCACCAGTCGCTGAAAGTAAGCATGCAGGTGCAGCAGGCGGTGAAGAAGGCAAATGGTATGTTGGCCTTCATAGCGAAAGGGTTTGAGTATAGGAACAGGGATGTCCTGCTGCAGTTGTACAGGGCCTTGGTGAGACCACACCTTGTGTACTGTGTGCAATTTTGGTCGCCTTATCTGAGGAAGGATGTTCTTGCCATGGAAGGAGCTCAGCGAAGATTCACAAGGCTGATACCTGGGATGGCAGGAATGACATATGAGGAGAGATTGGGTCGATTGGGTTTATACTCGCTGGAGTATAGAAGAATGAGAGGGGATCTCATCGAAACATATAAAATTCTGACAGGTCTGGACAAACTAGATGCAGGAAGAATGTTCCCGATGGTCGGAGAGTCCAGAACCAGGGGTCACAATCTAAGGATAACGGGTAAGCCATTTAGGACAGAAATGAGGAAGAATTTCTTCACCCAGAGAGTGGAGAACCTGTGGAATTCTCTACCACAGAAGGTAGTTGAGGCCAAATCATTAAATATATTGAAGAATGAGTTTGATATATTTCTTAAAGCTAAAGGTATCAAGGGATATGGGGAGAAGGCAGGTACAGGGTACTGAGTTTGGATGATCAGCCATGATCTCATCGAATGGCGGAGCAGGCTCGAGGGGCCGAATGGCCTACTCCTGCTCCTATCTTCTATGTTTCTATGTTTCTATGTTGAAATTTTTTTTAAATTGTAATGAATTAACCCCTTACCTTGTTAAAAACGTGTCTTGCACCTCCTTTTTAAAAGCACAGCTTCTTCTATACTTAACTTCCCGGAGAAACCTGAAAAAAACTTGAAGTTCGCTGCGTGCGCGCAGCCTCTACTGCGCACACGGTTCACCTCTGAACCCCTCCCTTCACGAGACCGGAAGTTCCGGTTTCCCGCGCATGCGCAGTACATGCAGGAAACCAGCACTTCAAGTGGCCTTACGGGTGAGTACACAACGCGTACTCACCCGACAAGCGCCGAATTTCTGGGCCATTAGTTCAAATCCAACCACGGCAGCTAGGGAATTTAAATTCAGTTAATTAAATAAATCTGGAATAAAAAGCTAGTATCAGTAATGGTAATCATGAAACTATCGGATTGTCGTAAAAACCCATCTGGTTCACTAATGTCCTTTAGAGGAGGAAATCTGCCGTCCTTACCAAGTCTGGCCTATATGTGACTCTAGACCCACAGCAATATGGTTGACTCTTAACTGCCCTCTGAAATGGCCTAGCAAGCCACTCAGTTGTAACAAACTGCTACAAGAAACAATAATAAGAATAAAACTGGACGGAACACATGGCATCGAACTTGGCACCGGCTAAGGACAAGACAACGGCACACACAGCCCAGTCGACCCTGCAAAGCCCTCCTCACTAACACCTGGGGACTTGCGCCAAAATTGGGAGAGCTGTCCCACAGACTAGTCAAGCAACAGCCTGACAATATCATACTCACAGAATCATACCTTTCAGCGGCATTTACTCAGCAATAACCTGCTCACTGATGCCCAGTTTGGGTTCCGCCAAGATTACTCGGCCCCCGACCTCATTACAGCCTTGGTCCAAACATGGACAAAGGAGCTGAATTCCAGAGGTGAGGTGAGAGTGACTGCCCTTGACATCAAGGCAGCCTTTGACCGAGTGTGGCATCAAGGAGCCCTAGTAAAACTGAAGTCAATGGGAATCGGGGCGGGGGGGAAACTCTCCACTGGCTGGAGTCATACCTAGCACAAAGGAAGATGGTTGTGGTGGCTGGAGGTCAATCATCACAGCCCCAGGACATCGCTGCAGGAGTTCCTCAGGGCAGTGTCCTGGGCCCAACCATCTTCAGCTGCTTCATCAATGACCTTCCCTCCAACATTAGGTCAGAAATGGGGATGTTCACTGATGACTGCACAGTGTCCAATGCCATTCACAACTCCTCAGATAATGAAGCAGTCCATGCCCGCATGCAACAAGACCTGGACGGCATTCAGGCTTGGGCTGATAAGTGGCAGGTAACATTTGCACCACACAAGTGCTCGGCCATGATTATCTCCAACAAGCGAGAGTCTAAACATCGCCCCTTGACATTCAAAGGCATTACCATTGCCGAATCCCCCACCATCAACATCCTGGGGGTCACCATTGACCAGAAATTTAACTGGACCAGCCACATAAATACTGTGGCAACAAGAGCAGGTCAGAGGCGAGGTATTCTGCGATGAGTGTCTCACCTCCTGACTCGCCAAAGCCTTTCCATCATCTACAAGGCACAAGTAAGGAGTGTGATAGAATACTCTCCACTTGCCTAGATGAATGCAGCTCCAACAACACTCAAGAAGCTCGACACCATCCAGGACAAAGCAGCCCGCTTGATTGGCACCCCATCCACCACCTTAAATATTCACTCCCTCCACCACCGGCGTACTATAGCTGCAGTGTGTACCATCTACAAGATGCACTGCAGTAACTCGCCAAGGCTTCTTCGGCAGCACCTCCCAAACCCGCAACCTCTTCCACCTAGATGGACAAGGGCAGCAGGTGCATGGGAATACCATCACCTCCAAGTTCCCCTCCAAGTCAAACACCACCTTGACTTCCATCATACTCCTGACTTGTGCCTTGTAGATGGTGGAAAGGCTTTGGCGAGTCAGAAGGCTTGACACTCGCCGCAGAATACCCAGCCTCTGACCTGCTCTTGTAGCCACATTATTTATGTGGCTGGTTCAGTTAAGTTTCTGGTCAATGATGACCCCCCAGGATGTTGATGGTGTGGGATTCATCAATGGTAATGCCATTGTATGTCAAGAGGCGATGTTTAGACTCTCGCTTGTTGGAGATAGTCATTGCCTAGCACTTGTGTGGTGCGAATGTTACTTGCCACTTATCAGCCTTGAGCCTGAATGTCGTCCAGGTCTTGCTGCATGCAGGCATGGACTGCGTCATTTTCTGAGTAGTGGCAAGTGGAACTGAACACTGCAATCATCAGCGAACATCCCCATTTCTGACCTTATGATGGAGGGAAGGTCATTGATGATCAGCTGAAGATGGTTGGTCCATCAGGACACTGCCCTGAGAAACTCCTGCAGCGATGTCCTGGGGCTGTGATGATTGACCTTCAACCACCACAACCATCTTCCTTTGTGCTAGGTCCGACTCTAGCCAGTGGAGAGTTTTCCCCCTGATTCCCATTGACTTCAATTTTACTGAGGCTCCTTGATGCCACCCTTGGACAAATGCTGCCTTGATGTCAAGGGCAGTAACTCTCACTTCACCTCTGGAATTCAGCTCTTTTTTCCATGTTTGGACCAAGGCTGTAACACGGTCTGGAGCCGAGTGGTCCTTGCGGAACCCAAACTGAGCATCGGTGAGCCGGTTATTGGTGAGTATATGTCGCTTGCTAGCACTATCGATGACCCCTTCCATCACTTTGCTGATGATTGAGAGTAGACTGATGAGGTGGTAATTGGCCGGATTGGATTTGTCCTGCTTTTTGTGGACAGGACATACCTGGGCAGTTTTCCACATTGTCAGATAGATGCCAGTGTTGTAGCTGTACTGGAACAGCTTGGCTAGAGACGTGGCTAGTTCTGGAGCACAAGTCTTTAGCACGACAGCCGGGATGTTGTTGGGGCCCAGAGCCTTTGCTGTATCCAGTGCACTCAGCCGTTTCTTGATATCATGTGGAGTGAATTGAATTGGCTGAAGACTGGCATCTGTGGTGGTGGGGACTGTTAAGCAGCCTCCTTTCTCCTCTGGTTCACAACAACACGTTTCGAGTAAGCACGAGACTTCGTAATGGAGTATACAGAACAGACTTTATTGATACACAGTAAAGGTGATTAGTCTTAACTGCATACAGAGAGTGGATATTCGGTTTCTGTATCTTTCGAGTACACTCTGACAAACTGTTGAAAACCATGCTCCTTTATACACCATATTTTGACTACAACAAAAGAAAATTTCAAAATGAAGTATCTATTTCCCAAATCCTCTGGAAACAGATTATCTATGGAAACAGTTTGCAATTGTTTACCTCAGAACCTTTTCCCTTAAATGAGACTTTCTGATGTAACATTTTCTAGCATCTTTGAGCAATTGTTTTCTGTATCTAATGGATACCTACTTCCCATGTTTATCACCCTAAAACTAAACATTAACCATTCATTGGTGATGTCATCACAAACACTTATTCCCTTACTCAAGCACTTTACACTTCAGAAAACAAGCAATGCCTTCTCCTCAGGCACTTCAATGTCATCCTGTTTATATCTTGGAAAGCCTGACAATGCATTCCTTTTACGACACTTCCAGGAAAACATGTTGCTTTAAGATACAAAGTATTTTGACTGTTGAACTTTTAACTTTCACGATGTCCAACAGGGACCTCAGGAGGAGGCCGAGATGGATCATCCACTTGGCACTTCTGGCTGAAAATGGTTGCAAACGCTTCAGCCTTGTCTTTTGCACTCATGTGCTGGGCACCACTATCATTGAGGATGGGGATGTTCATGGATACTCTCCCTCCCATTAGTTGTTTAATTGTACACCACCATTCATGATTGGATATGGCTGGATTGCAGAGCTTTGACCTGATCCGTTGGTTGTGGGTTCGCTTAGATCTATCTAAGGCATGCTGCTTTCGCTGTTTAGCATGCATGTAGTCCTGTGTTGCAGCTTCCCCAGATTGGTACCTCATTTTTAGGTATGCCTGGTGCTGCTCCTGGCATGCTCTTCTGCACTCCTCATTGAACCAGGGTTGGTCCTCTAGCTTGATGGTGATGGTAGAGTGAAGGATATGCCAGGTCATGAGGTTACAGATTGTGGTGGAATACAATTCTGCTGCTGCTGATGGCCCACAGCGCCTCATGGATGCCCAATTTGAGCTGCTAGATCTGTTCTGAATCTATCCCATTTAGGAGGAATGGGAAGCATATTGTTATATATTAATACAATCCACCTTAAAGTGACAAAATGTGGATTTCCACCTACAAATATGTGCACACTAAATTCTCAGGCTCAACTGAGTTATCTGAGGAAAACACAAGCAGAGATGAGGAGGACAAGTGAGGCAATTCTTGAGACAGTGGAAGAAAGGAAAGTAGGGAGATGAGTTAATCCACATCACTTTTGCACATGTCCCAGTGGGTCAATTAAGAACAACATTGGCAGAACTCCAGTCACAGTTTCCACACAAGCAATTTTCTGTCAATGTGCGATAAAGGGGAACCGATGAATGGAAGAAACACGAGGAAATGGAATAGACATGTAACTACCAATAAGATAAAACCAACCATCTTCCATTTTTAATTGTTGATCATTCCTCTTCGAATCTCCATCTTTATCTCCCTACTTATCCCTCAACCAACATAACAAAAACAGATTATCTGGTCATTATCACATTGCTGTTTGTGGGACCTTGCTGTGCGCAAATTGGCTGTCGCGTTTCCCACATTACAACAGTGACTCCAATTCAAAAGTACTTAATTGGCTGTGAAGCGCTTTGAGACGTCCGGTGGTCGTGAAAGGCCCTATATAAATGCAAGTCTTTCTTTCTTTAAATCTTTATGTTACCTCCATCAGTTTTTCTGTTATGACCATTGAGTTTGCCAGGCAATTTTGCATCAGTTGAAAAAGGGAGATTTAGTCAAAAATAATATGAGGGGGATTCTCACAAATACTGAAAATAGCACAATATTGCACTGAAATTAGCACAAATTCATCTCTTAATTATTTTAGCACCACTAACATCTCCAGATGGAGGCATTTCAGACCAGCATGTTAAGTGTGCATAAGTAAGTATCCCTTACTGTAATTCCAGAGCCTTTTGCCAGGATATACACAACTAAGGTAATAGAAGTGAGAATTAGTATACCAGTGTATGATGTAATACGATGTGAGTTTGTGGCGATTCCTCAAGTAGCATGCTTCTGATTTTGGTCCATGCATCAGGGAAGGTGTGAAACAGAGGTGAGGTGATTCTTATAGGGAAGGAAGGAAAGCTGGAAAGGGAGAGCTGCCCAGGCTCATCCTCTGTACCTTGCAGCAACTGCTTATATAGCGAGATTAGCAGAGGCCTAGAAAGGTCACCTGGGAAATGGTGCAAGAGAGATTGGGTCGACTAGGCCTGTATTCACTAGAGTTTAGAAGAATGAGAGGGGATCTCATTGAAACATAGAAAATTCTGACAGGGCTAGACAGACTGGATGCAGGGAGGATGTTTCCCTTGGCTTGGGGGGTCTAGAACGAGGGGTCACAGTCTCAGGATACGGGGTAGGACATTTAGGACTGAGATGAGGAGAAATTTCTTCACTCAGAGCGTGGTGAACCTGTGGAATTCTCTACCACAGAAGGCTGTGGAGGCCAAGTCACTGAATATATTTAAGAAGGAGATAGATAGATTTCGAGACACAAGGGGCATCAAGGGGTATGGGGAGAGAGCGGGAATATGGTATTGAGATAGAGGATCAGCCATGATCATATTGAATGGCGGAGCAGGCTCGAAGGGCCGAATGGCCTACTCCTGCTACTATTTTTCTATGTTTCTACGAGGTAACCATGAAAGGAAGAATGTACTAAAAAATGGGAACAGAATAACACCATAATTACTGTTAATATGTTTTAGATGTTTGCATCCTTAGATACAAAGTTTTTTTTGCAAAAATCCATCTTTTCTAGTAAAGTTTAAAAGTAATAAATAAGATGTTGTTTATTACTGAATACTTTTAATAGTTCATTAGCTGAAAGACTGTAGCAGCTACCAGCAGCCTTGTACTGGCAAAACTTCATCATGTGTACTTGTTGCAAGGATTAATTGTGCTGATTCTTCCCCACAGTGTTTCTTAGATATGTAATAATGAAACACATTTCCAATTTGCATTGACAGAACATCATAATATTAACTTCTCCAACTAAATTTTGAGTCTAAATCCAAGAGATATTTACATTTTGTATTTAGTCTTTTCCACTTTTTACCTGTCTCAATAACTCAGGTAAATCCACTCATCTGTCAATGTTAGCTATTTTACTATAGCTATTTTTTAAATCATCAGCATTAACTTTGTGTATTTGATAGCACATTTGCCTCTGGGCCAGAAGATTGTGGGTTCAAGTTTCATACCAAGAGCTTCAACACATGACCTAAACTAACATGATAGCGCAGAACTGATGGATTGTGGCAATGTCAAAGGGGCTGTCCTTAAGATAAGACATTAAACAACAGCTCTTCCAACCAACTTTGACTTAGACTTCAACTATTATGTGTAGACTTTCAATATCTTCCTCGAACACTCCATCAAACTCCAGACCGTGCAGAAATTCATCAATGAGAATCTGCCAGCTGCAGTAGCCAGGTATGAGATCAGGGTTAGGGGTTTATCCCCATTGCTAAGGCTGATAGTTGAATCTGGAAAGACGACCAAGTCACAAACACTGTTACTTCACTGGCAGAAACTTATATTTAGTTACTTAAAAATACCTTGCAGATGTCATAGATGTTATTTACATATTGGCAACACTCATGCTCCGAGTTAAAAGGTTGTAGGTTGAAGTCTCACTTCAGGGCTTGAGCACGAAATATAGGCTGACATTCCAGTATGATGCTGAGGGAGTGCTGCTTTGTCAGATGAGACTTTAAACAGTGGCCCTTTCTGTCTGTTCAGGTGAATGTTAAAAACCCAATGGCACTTTTTGAAAACGAGCAGAGAGTTTTCCCAGTGTCTGGGGCAACACTCTCTGATTAATTGGTTATTCATCTCCTTGCTGTTCTTTGGGATTTTGCAGTGTACATAATGGTAGCTGTGTTTGCTTACATGACAACAGTGGCTGCACTTCAGACATAATTCATTGGATGCAAAGCACTTTGGTCCATCCTGAGGGCAGGTTCTTTCTTTCATTAAAACATACTAATAGGGGGAGGAGCACCAGGATAAAGCATCAGAGAGGAGAAGCAATGTGCACAGAGGACTGGGGGAGACACAGCATTAGAATGAAGAGTAGTTCAGAAATAGGAGGGATCAGACAGGGGGGAAATACAAAGCAGACTAAGGTGAGTTTGAAGTGCATGTGCGTAAATGCACGGAGCGTGGCAAATAAGGTTGGTGAGCCGCAGGCACAAGTTTCCACATGGGATTATGATATAGTGGCAATAACAGAGACCTGGTTCAAATGAGGGGAAGAATGGGAACTTAATATTCCTGGCTACAATGTAATCAGGAGAAACAGGACAGGACAAAAAGTATGGGGTGTGGCAGTATTGATCAAAGATGCATAGTGGTTAGCACTGGTGCCTCACAGCGCCAGGGACCCGGGTTCGAATCTGACCTCGGGTGACTGTCTGTGTGGAGTTTGCACATTCTCCCCGTGTCTGCGTGGGTTTCCTCCGGGTGCTCCGGTTTCCTCCCACAGTCCAAAAATGTGCGCGTTAGGTTGATTTGGCTATGATAAATTGACCCTTAGTGTTAGGGGGGGATTAAATATGTGGGGTTATGGGGATAGGATGGGATATGTTAGGGGGAATTAAATACGTGGGGTTACGGGGGTAGGGTGGGATATGTGTACTGTGGGGATTAAAGCAGGGACAGGGTACTGGATTTGGATGATCAGCCATGATCGTATTGAATGGTGGACCAGGCTCGACGGGCCGAATGGCCTACTCCTGCTCCTAGATTCTATGTTTCTATGTTTCTATGCTGTTACAGCCCTGGAAAGGGATAATGGCCCGGATATTGCTGTAATAATAAAGGTGCGGCTATCAGCGCTCACCATTATTATGGGGTAGATCTGACAGCAAATTTTGCACCCGCACATACACAGTTAAACGTGGAAATCCAGAAGTTGCTGTCAGAGATACTCTGCTCCTCCACAGGGTGCACAGTTGCAGTACTCGCTGATAGACTCAGCTTTGAAATGGCTCCAACGGCATGAACTTACTATATTTGCCACTAGTTCCGCATTAAAAACAGCTAAAACATTAGGGCTGGTGCATTCAGGAGTAAGTGAGTTTTTAATGACGTGATAATGACTGCTGAACAACCTCGCTTGCCCTGTAAAATTCATTTTACAAGTGTGGAGTCTCATTCCCTCAGAAGAAAATTAGTGTTGAAGATTTAAAAATAAAATGTAATAGTTTTTTTACTATTTCTGACTGTCTTTTTTATCTCTCTCCCTTAATCCCGTCTGTATTTCCCAATCTTTAGATCGCTTTCTGTAAGAACATAAGAAATAGGAGCAGGAGTCGGCCATTTGGCCCTTTGAGCCTGCTCCGCCATTCAATAAGATCTTTACTCTTTACTCAAATCCTCGTGTAATAAAGGCCAACATACCATTTGCTTTCCTAATTGCTTGCTGTACCTGCATGTTAACTTTCAGTGATTCGTGTACAAGGACACCCAGGTCCCTCTGAACACCAACATTTCCCAATCTCTCACCATTTAAAAAATACTCTGCTTTTCTATTTTTCCTACCAAAGTGGATAACTTCACATTTCTCCACATTATATTCCATTTGCCATTTCTTGCCCACTCACGTAGCCTGTCTATATTCCCTTGAAGCCTCCTTGCATCCTCCTCACAACTTACATTCGCACCCAGCTTTATATCAGCAAACTTGGATATATTACATTTGGTCCCCTCATCCAAATCATTGATATAGATTGTGAATAGCTGAGGCCCAAGCACTGATCCTTGCGGTACCCCACTCGTTACAGCCTGCCAACCCGAAAATGACCCGTTTATTCCTACTCTCTGTTTTCTGTCCGTTAACCAATCCTTAATCCATGCTAGTATATTGTTTTTACATCTTTCTGAAATTTGCCTGCAAATTTTCTCCTCCATCTCCATCCCACTATTTGAATCTAATTTATATTTCCTGCTTTATAATTCCTGGTTGTGCTTCAATGAGAATTCTTCAATCTGATTGATTAAAGCGCCTCACTGTTTCTTGCTCTGCTCACTGATGCCACAAATGCCCTGTACAGGGCGCCGCGCTGGAACAGACGCCGGATTAGAGAAGCCTGTGCTCTAAAGCCGGTCAAAACTTTATGGGCAGATGTCAACAAGGTGAATGGCGAGTGCCGTTCCTTCACCGATGACGGCAAAATCTGGGCCAATGTGTTTGAGGGTTCAAAGATAGAATCTATTTGGTTAGAGTTAAGGAGCAGAAGTGGAGTTGTTGCACTGCCGGTTGTATACTACAGGCCACCAAATAGAGGGATGGAGATGGAGGAGAAAATTTGCAGGCAAATTTCAGAAAGATGTAAAAACAATAGAGAAGTAATAATGGGGGACTTCAATTATCCTAATATAGACTGGGATAGTAACAGTGTAAAGGGCAAAGAGGGGGAGGAATTCCTGAAACGTGTACAAGAGAACTTTATTGATCAGTATGTTTCCAGCCCAACAAGGAAGGAAGCATTGCTGGATCTAAGGAAATAAAGTGTGGCAAGTAGAGCAGGTTTCAGTAGGAGAGCACTTGGGAAACAATGATCACAATATCATTGTGGGTTTAGAGTAGTTATGTAAAAGGAAAAGGAACAGTCAAAGGTGAAATACTCAACTGGAAGAGGGCTGATTTCAGTGAGTTGAAAAGGGATCTGGCCCAGATAGACTGGAAAACAAGATTGACAGGTAAAACATTAAATGAGCAATGGGCCTTCAAAGAGGAGATAGTTTGGGTACAGACTTAACACATTCCTTTGAGGGTGAATTGAAGGGCATCCAAAGCAAGAGCTCAGCTCCTGAGATAACTAAAGAAATAGAAGAAGAAAAAGAAGAAGGACTTGTATTTATATAACACCTTTCACGACCACTAGACATCCCAAAGCGCTTTACAGCTAATGAAGTACTTTTTGAAGTGTAGTCACTGTTGTAATGAGGCTAAAATGAAACAGAAAAAGGAAGCTTATGATAAATGTCAGGTTCATAATACAAGAGAGAATCAAGCTGAATATCGAGAGTTCAGAAGAGAATTGAAAAAGGAAATAAGAGGGGCAAAGAGAAAGTATTCAAAAAGATTAGCTGATAACAGAAAAGGGAACATTAAAGTCGTTTACAAACCTATAAAAAGTAAAAGGATAGTCAAAGGAAAGGTGGGGCTGATTAAGGACCAAAAAGGAAATCTTCATGTGGAGGCAGAGGGCATGGCTGAGGTACTAAATGAGTGCTTTGCATTAGTCTTCACTAAAAAAGAGGAGGATGCTGTCAACATTACAGTAAAGGAGGAGGTGGTAGAGAAATTGGATAGGATAAAAATAGACAAACAGGAGGTACTAAAACAGTTGGCAGCGCTCAAAGTAGAAAAGTCACCCAGTCCAGATGGGATGCATCCTAGGTTATTTTGAGAATGAAGGGTGGAAATAGCAGAGGCTCTGGTCAAAACCTTTCAATCCTTCTTATATATGGGAGTGGTGCCAGAGGACTGGAGGGTTGCAAATGTTACAGCCCTGTTCAAAAAACAGGAGAGAGATAAACCAGGTAACTATCGGTTAGTCAGCCTAACATAGGTGGTGGGGAAACTTCTAGAGACAATAATCCAAGACAAAATTGTCATTTGGAAGAATGTGTGTTAATAAATGACAGATAACATAGATTTGTTAAAGGCAAATCGTGTTTGACTAACTTGATTGTGTTCATCGATGAAATAACAAAGAGGGTTGATTAAGGTAGTGAAGTTAGTTGATGTTGTGTATATGGATTTCCGGAAGTACCACATAATAGTCATGTTAGTAAAATTGACACCCTTTGTGTCAAAGGGGCAGTGGCAGCGTGGATACACAATTTCTTGTTGTGCCCATCACCTACCCCAGTCACTCTGCCTTGTCAAGCCTATTTCATTACATCACTGCTCATATCCACTAACCTTGCAAGCACACCCATCCTCACATCCCAATCTATTCATCCACTGCTGCCACTCATCCTTATGCAATTTTATGCCTCTCCCTGATAGTCACGCTCACCAAATGCACTGCATCCATCGGGTGAACACATGCCATTACGGTCACTCATAGGTCTGTTCTTTCTCCCGTTGCAGGAGAAGAGAGCGCAGAACACTAAGGAGAGGGAGAGAAATGGAGGTGACCTCCAGAGATGTCACAGCTGAGAACTTCAGAGGAGGAAGCACTTGAGATCAACGACGTGTTGGCATCCCTGGCCATTGGAGATGGGGATAAGGGGACCTCCCAGCTACCTGGTGACAGAACTAAATATCAGCGACCCACATATCATACAACACTCAATCATGCTGACTTGATTTCAGTAGCGAGTGAAATATGATCATCTTCATAATGATAAGTTGCAACATTCTTACCTTGCCCGTATTAATTCATATCTTTTCTCTCTGCCAGGACCTCGCGGACAAAAAATCTCAGAGGATCTGATTCCTTCTGAGGTTGCCCCATCAGAGGACTCAAGCTTACCATGCACCAGCGCAGAGACTTGCATTTTGATGGGTCCAGTTAGGTAGATAGTTGAGTTTTCACCTGGTAAATCACACTTCACAAGTGAGCAAGTACAGACAGTCGTGGCAGGGACAGCTGTGGAGAGTCTGTGTTGGAGAGCGCTGCCCTTTCCAAGCTCTGCTGGACGCAGATGTTGTATCTCAGGGGCCATCGATAAAACGGATAATTATTGAGGGGCAGCAGAACATCTGCAATGTACTGGCAGCCCTTCCACGTACACTGTCCACAGGTGCAGAGAGAATGGAGGAGTCCACATGAAGCATGAGTAGGTTGATGTCGCAGGGCATTGCGAGTATGCGTTCTTCCAAGGATATAATGGCCAACTTCGTGGAACATCAATCGCAGTAATCAAATGAGTCCATGCATGCCTTGATTCTGGATGTCAACGTGTCTGGCACCTTAAATAGGATGACAGACACCTTCGCCTTGGCCTTACAGCATGTCACTGATCTGCACTAAGCTGCTTTCCAACACAATATTGGCAGTGAAGTCTGGCTGGTGCATAAGAAAGGGATGTAGAAATGGTGACAGCACTCAAAGTGCTTCCATTTCTCACCCGTTGCCTATCCTCCCTCAGTCAATACCCAATATGCTGCCTCATGTCCCAATGGCCGAGTCTGCTGCTGCACAGATGCAGGTGGAGCAGTCTTTGGCGGGGCCCTCATGGGCTCCAAGACCCAGAGGTCATCGGCCAAGCACATCTCAGCTGTCAGAGCAGGGATCTGAGCAACCTGCCTCTACCTCAGCTGAAGCCACAGGGGTTGCACCACGTAGGAATGGTAGGAAAAGGAAGAGTATAGCTTTGTATTTGCACAAGGGTATACACGTGGGGTTTTTCTAAAATGTTCTTAAATTTCCGTTGTTTAGTAGAATCACATAAAATTTGGTACTTTGCACCAATTTCCCATGTTGCCCATTCTTGGTTCCTGAGTGGTAACTCGTCTTTTCAGTTGCTTGTTGATGAATGGGAAGACATGAATTGACAGGGACCAATGGTAGGATGTGATTGGTTGGTAACAGGACTGCTTTGTGTCAGTGGGATTCCGAGGAAGTGGGGCACGGAGGATGATGAGAGTGGTATTAGTGAATCTCTGGCATCCCGGGCAGCAATGTGAGTGGCTGGTGTTGCGTTGGGGTTGCCATCTTCTTCCTCCTCCTTCCTTTCCTCCTCCTGCTCCTCAGATTCGTCCACAGAAAATGTACACTCAGCGCCTTGTTCCTCATGCATCTCCAATCCTCGCTGCTGCGCAATGATGTGTAGAGTGCAACACACCACGATCATTCTGGAGACCTTGGCTGATGAGTCCTGAAGGGTGCCTCCAGATCTGTCCAGGCATCTGATGCGCATCTTGAGCATGCAGATTGCTTGCTCAATGACAAATCTGGTTGTTATATGGCTTTTGTTGTACCATTCTTAGGCTTTATTACTTGGGTTTCTCACGGGTGTCATCAGCCAAGTTTGAAAGGGGTATCCCTTATCTCCTAGCAGCCACCCTTTAAGTCTGCTTGCAGGTCCGAAGAGGTCAGGGCGCTTGGACTGCTGTAGGATGAAAGCATCATGGCAGCTCCCCGGGAATCTGATGCACACCTGCATAAACTTTTTCTTGTTATTGCACATCAGCTGTACACACACTGATGGAGTGGAAACCCTTGCGATTTATGAATACTCCTGGTTGATCAGGAGGGGCATGGATTGCCACGTGTGTGCAGTCAATGACACCCGGCACCTGTGGGAAGCCAGCCTGAGACGCAAACCTGAGCTTCATCACAGGCGAAGTTGAAATAATTGCCAGTTTTGGCAAACAACCCATCAGTGACCTGCCTCAGCATTTGTGTGCAGGCGACTGGGAGATCCTGGATATATCTCTGGATCTGGAGGCAAAAATGTCGATGGTGATGGTCACTTTCACAGCCACTGGTAATGCCTGGCCACCAGGTCCAGCAAGAAGCAAGACTTTTTCTAGGCTGCAGATGTCTGCCACCACCTGACGCGACAACCTCAGCCTCTGAAAGCACTGCTCTTCAGAGAGGTCAACGAGGCTGAGCCTCTGCCTGTACACCCTGTTACATGGTTAATGCCTCCTGTGAGCTCGACCCATCTGCTGCTCCTCTCTCTGCTGCTCTCCCCTTTGCTCAACACCTGTAGGTCTCTGCACAGCCGGCTGTTATTACTGCTGATGGTCACCTTGCTCCTCGTCCGAGGTCCAATCTAAGGCAGCCACCCATCCTGATCGGAGTCTCAATACATCCAAAGTGCAGAAAAATAACTCTCACCACATATACTGTGAACAAACCCTGTCCCAGTAGTAGTTAAGAAAGCAGCTGAGTATTTATTGGAGTATTTGCTTGACTTTTAATGAGCCCCATGAATTGCTGCTGTGTTCTCACCTTGGTTTCAATGGCGAGTTTCAGGAAGCCCAGGAAACCAAGGGATGTGCTGTTAAATTCGAATGTAGGTTGAAGTATCGCTACAATTGAGCGATTAACATATTTAAATTGCTAACTCGCCTCTCCAGAGGGGGTTACGCACAACCAGCCGAGCATACCCGAGTTAATCCCGGGAGTCAGCGTGTTGGAGCCGGCTTCCGGACACAAATGCAATTTCACCCACTTTAAGCACCCCCCCCTCCCCCCGCCCCCCCCCCCCCACCACCCCCCCTAAACCCACGCGCTGCTCCAGGTTAAAATGCATCCTGCACAACCACCAGCATGAGAGCACCATCATCACAAGGGCTGTAATGGTTCAAGAAGAAGGCTCACTGCCACCTTCTCAGGGCAAGTTTGCGTGGGCAATGCAGAGTCTTGCCAGATTCACCCACATCCTGTGAACAAATTTGAAAAAAGTCCTCAATTTTTCTTTGGGTGACTTTCTTTACAGCTGTCCCTATTACCTACAGGGCGTTCTGTACTGCTTTCCTTTTTTTGTAATTCGCTATCTTACTTTAGCCAGTCAGTTAAGGTTCTTCTGTGACTGACTTTTTTCTTGTATCATAAAGAAAAAATAAAGACTTGCATTTATATAGCACCTTTCATGACCTCAGGATGTCCCAAAGCATTTTACAGGAAATTAAGTACTTTTGAAGTGTCGTCACTGTTTTAATACAGGAAATATGTCAGCCAGTTTGCACACAGCAAGATCCCACAAACAGCAATGTTATAATGACCACATTTATTTTTAGGTGTCGATTAAGGGATAAATATTGGTCAGGACAAACGGGAGAATCTCCTTGCTCTTCTTCGAATATTGCCATGGGATCCTCTACATCCAGCTGAGGATAAATGGGATAAATAGGAATATAGGCTTAGTCTATTCAATCTCGCCTCATAGGGCAATCCCCTCATCCCAGGAACCAGTCTAGTGAATGTTCGCTGCACTCCCTCTAAGGCAAGTATGTCTTTCCTTAGGTGAGGAGACCAGAACGGTACACAGTACTCCAGGTGTGGCTTCACCAATGCCCTGTATAATTATAGTATGACTTTTTAACTCATACTCTAATCCCTTTGTAACAAAAGCTAACATACCATTTGCTTTCCTAATTGCTTGCTGTACCTGCATGTTAACTTTCTGTGATTCATGTACAAGGATACTCAGGTCCCTCTGAGTGCAAACATTTCCCAGTCTCTCACCATTCAAAAAATATTCTGCTTTTTTGTTTTTCCTACCAAAGGGGATAACTTCACACTTCCCCACATTGTAATCCATTTGCCATGTTCTTGCCCACTCAATCAACCTGTCTATAACTCTCTGCAGCCTCTTTGCATCCTCCTCACAGCTTACTTTCCCACCTAACTTTGTATCATCAGCAAACTTGGATAAGTTACACTCAGTCCCTTCATCTAAGTCATTGATATAGATTGTAAATAGCTGAGGCCCAAGCACTGATCCTTGCGGTACCCCACTAATTACAGCCTGCCAACCTGAAAATGTCCTGTTTATTCCTACTCTCTGTTTTCTGTCCATTAACCAATCCTCAGTCCATGCTAAATATTACCCCCAATACCGTGAGTCCTAAATTTGTATAATAACCTCTTGTGTGGCACCTTATCGAATGCTTTTTGAAAATCTAAAAACACCACATCCAGTGGTTCCCCCTTATCCATCCTATTAGTTACATCTTCAAAAAACTCTAATAGAATTCCCTTTCATCAAACCATGTTTTCTCTGCCTAATCATATTGGGCCAGAAATTCGGCTTTCCGGCTTCTTGCGGGTGCAAGCATCGCGCGCGTACTTGCCTACCGCGCCTGCAGTTGTGCTTTGGGCCCACGAGGATTTCGGGTCCTGGGCCTCCTGCAGCTGCCAGTGTGCAGTGCTTGTGTATCCCAGGGGCGCAGTTAGTTCGAAGCATCCCCTGGGATCACGTGTGCCATGGAAGACCTGTCAAATCTATGAATAGAGATCGGCCCCAAAACCACACTTAAACTTCAAATAATTTTTTTTTTAAATCACATTTTTAAAATAACTATAAGTTACATAAATTAACTACTTTAAAGAAAAATTTAAATTTTTGAAAAAATTAATTATACTTTTTAACGGTGCTAAAAATAAACGTACCTTTCTTTAAAGTATCTAAAAAAGATAAACCTGTTGAAAAATTTTTAAATTGTAATTAATTAACCACTTACCATGTTAAAAACAGGCCTTGCGCCTCCTTTTTAAAACTGCAGCTTCTCCATACTTACCCTCCCGGAGAAACCTGAAAAAAAAAACGAAGTTCGCTGCGTGCGCGCAGCCTCTCCCGCGCACGCGTTCGACTTCTGAACCCCTCCCTTCAGGGGAACGGAAGTTCCGGTTTCCCGCGCATGCGCAGTGCATGCAGGAAACAGGCACTTCAGGTGGCCTTACGGGTGAGTACACAGCACGTACTCACACGACAAGAGCCGAATTTCTGGTCCGATGATGTGTCAGGTAATTGCTTTGTTTTTCTGTCTCTCTCTCACTCCTCTGGTTGTGGTCCGGTAAAGCAGCAGACTTCTGCAGCTACTTTAACTACTGTAAGTTACCTTGCTATTTTATATGCTTTATAAAATGTTGATACTCTTTATAACAATGCACGGCTACGCCTACTATTTAAAGATATATCAACACAATTTCTTCCAAAAAAATGTGGGAACATTCAATGGTCCGGAACCTCTTGGATCACACTTGTTTAACTCCACCAGCTGTTCACTAAAATAATGCGGAAGAATGTACGATATAACTTGCAAAGAAAAAGGACATTCAGTATAAAGAATTATATGTTACATGATATTTGCACGTTTAATGCTAATGCTGTTATCTAATTAAGCCCCTGTTTCACGATGTTTGGCTGCTCATGCTTTGGTGTTGGGAGAAATGTTTGATTAGGAAAAGGAATAAACCATCTTGCAAATGAGACATTCCACTCTGATAGACAGTTTTGGTTTCCTCAGGGGTTTTCCATTCGCAGTAGATTTCACTCAGTAAGTATTGAACTCACCTAAGGGTTACTACACAACGTGAGATTGACTTCTGTGATCTTATGTTGAAAGGATTTATTAAGTAGAACTTTTAATTGGAGCATTCCAGAAACAAAATTGTTAGTAATCATTCCTGTTTTTATTGAAAGTTCTACTGCAAATGTTAGTAGGTTCAAAGGTTTTGTTTTAATTAGGTTTTACTGAGCTTTCACAAGCTAGCCTGGTGCTGGGAGGTACATACATTAACATGGTTAACGCTGTTGGTGGACAGGAGGCTAAGGTTGAGGAAGATAATTGAGCAGTGCATGCAGGTGGGAGTTGATGTGTGCTAGCTGTGGACGGTACTGGAGTGTTTCAAAGTTTTACGATTAGAGTCCAGTCAGAGCAATAATTGTTCAAGGCATGATCCACATCCTGATTTCTACAGATAACAAAATTCAGAGTGAACTGAACTGTTACCCTTTCTTAACTGCAGGAAACCAGAGATGGAGTCATCTATGAAATCCCTCAGCTCAGACTTCAGTTATTATTTGAAGACTTTTAACCTCTTCTTAGACCGCTCCACTGAACATCTGTGCATACAAAAATTCATTGATGAGAATCTGTCAGACATAGTAGCCAGGTACGGCATGTTTAGAGTCCTGTTGAAAATTGAAGAATCTGAAAAGACTATGGGCTAGATAGTCATTAGATTAGCGCTTCCCGTTAGCGCCTCCGGGGGGCAATAACGGGGCGCTAATGACTTACCGCCCAGGCGTGACGATAGTACCACCGCCCGCAAAATTCAACTGGAGGTTTATGGCGGTGGTAACCCCTAGAGCCACGATCTCCTGCGCCCGGAGATCGTGATGCCATCCTGCTGCGCATCACCCCGGTAGCGCCCCGGACCCGAAAATTCGGTTCCGCCCCCTGCAGCATCGCCGGGCAATAACACCGACAGCTGCAGGAGGCGTTGTTCGGGATGCGGTAATTAAGGTAAGGCCGCTGGTCTGCGGAAAAAATTATTTTCATCCCTTAGGTTGCCGTTTGAAAATTTTTAACTGCCATGAGTGCTTGTACCTAATCGTCGCAGATCCTGGCTGCCGTCGGCGACGAGGGACATCGTTGAAATGCAGAGCCTGAAGCAATGCCCTTTCCCTTTAAGGGAGGGAGTTTAAGGGAGCCTCGGATCCCGGCAGTGCTGTACGGGATTTAGCGCTCCACATCCTTCCTGGAGTGCCAACACCCAATTTAGAGAAAGCTGAGAATCATTAGCGCCTGGCGCTAAATTTTCCAGCTTTCAAAACTTTCCGCCCAAAAGGGGCGATACCTGATTTCTCCCCCTATGACTTATGTAAGCTCTTACTTAATTGGTAGAAACCTATGCTACTTTTAATTTTGGTTTACTTATAAATGAGAGAACCATTACCAATGTCATCTAACATGGAGCCAGGAAGGGAAGTTAGATGGTGAGCAGTTTGGTGGGAATTAGGGTCGAGGGAGCAGGAGGTGAGTCTCATGGACAAGATAAGCTTGGAGAGGGCATGAGAGGAGATAAGAGAGAAACTAGAGAAAGCTCAGGGCTGGGGGGGAAACCTTAGAGGAAGTTCCGCCCAGTGGGCAAGGGGAAGGGAGGAAAGAGGCAGAGGCAGCTGAATGGATGGTTTCAATCTTAGTGACAAAGAAGTCCATGAGCTCCTTGTACTTGTTGTTGGAGGCGAGGGTGGAGGAGGCAGGGGAGAGGGCTTTAAGAAGATGGTTTGCAGTAGTGGTTTATTCATTTTGACCACCAATGTGCTGCTTTTACTATTTTTTGCTGTGTTGGCTGTTTGAGCTGAAATTAATCTTTCCAAAAATGATCTGGCTGAGTCGGTGCTGGAATTTTGACCAGGTGCTTCTGGCAACCATCACAATGACATTTTGGGTTTGGTGATTGGTAAGCCATTGTGGCTAGAAGAGGAGGAGGAGCAGACAAAAGTCCAGAAACCTGCAGCTCTGGAGAGAAAGGGCAGAAGGAGGGAAGCTCACAGAAGGCCTTAGCCCACTGGAGTGTCTAAGCCAAATTGTTACCTAAAAATTGGACAAAGCAAGTTTGTCATTGAATAGAAATTCTATATTTACTCTAGCTTCATTCGCCTATTTCCATTTATGACATAGAGATTTTTCATCTCTGTCATAGGCCAGAATTTTCCCGTTGCCAAGCGTGCAGGTTTGGGGGGTGGGTCGGCAGTAAATATCCCAGAAATTTCGAGTGCGTCGGGAAACCACTGACATCCCGCCACCTCTTCTGCTGGTGTTAGTTGGGTGGAGACTGGAGGACCACCTCCGGTTCTCTGCCTCCCCTGCCTGTTCTGGGCTCTTTTCTCCTGCAAGGACGGAAAGAAGAGAAGTTTGAGTGAGAGTGATGGAATGAGTGTAAGGAATGGATGGGTTACATCTGTAGAGGGTGACTATGAGGGGGTGGAGTGCCAATGCCAAATGTCCTTCTGTGGTGTTACTTGCTATGATTGCATTAGGATGAGGGTGAGTGTCCGTGGTGATTAGTCAGATGGGTATGTGAGTATGTGCATAGAGAGAAAGGGATGGGTGGACGTGCAAGGTATGTTGGTGTGAGGAATGATGTGCAGGAGTAGGCTTGGGAAGGCAGAGTGATGGGGATGTGGTGACAGGCACATCAGGATGAAGGAGAGTGAGGGATTGCACTCACCTTTCCTGACCTCACGAGACCATTGAATCGTTTCCTGCACTGGATCCAGGTCCTCCTCACCACATCCCTGCTGCTGACCTCCTCAGCTATATCCAGCCAGGCTCTTTTGGTCTCTTGTGGAGGTCTCCTTAGCCTATCAGCAGGGAACAGGACCTCCCTGCGTGCTCCGACTGCCTCCACTAGAGTATGCAGGGATGAGTCTGAAATGTGTGGTGCAGCCCTCTGCCTTTGGATATCCATCCTTGCTACTTTATAACAGTAATCAGGCCTTTGTTTGTCAGATTCCACCCTCCTCTAGCAACCTTCAAATGAGTTGAGTGCAAGGCTGCCTTAAATATCAGCGCTGGAAACGTGTCATCAATGATGTCATCAGACCTGCTCCATTTAATTGGACCGGGAAACACGCACGACTGTTTTAAGTGGGGCCATTAAGTTAAAGTCGCCCTGAAGAACGCGATGAGCAGAACATCACGTTTCCCAACCCGCTATGCGGCCCGCACGCACCCGGCCCAACTCCAAAGTAAAAATTCTGGCCATAGTGTCTGTGACAGGAAAATAAAAAAGGAAACAATTTCTTCTTCATTATTAGGTAAAATAGTTCAAATGCTTTGGTAACATTTGCTTTGCAGATATACAAATTAACTGCTCGGCTTTTGCATTTTAAAAATAAGATATACATAGCTGTGGGTTAGTAAAGCAATTTGTTACTAATGTTATTGTAGGTTGGTTCATGTTGCTTCAAAATAAAACTTTTTTTTAACTTTGCAGCATTGGGAAAAAAGGAAGCTCCAGTCTTAATGTCCTGGGAGTAGGAAGTGGTTCAGGTAGGTCCTGCAGTGTCCACTGTTCTATATCTAATGGCAAAGTATTGTATTCATGATACATGTATTTTATCATCCTACACTGCTACAAACTGAGAAATGAGATCAAGTATTGAATGTTGAAGGATCCTTTATATTTTATCCTGCAGCAAATACAAGAATAATGCACACTGGATTTCCAATGTCTCGTATTGTTAAAGGGGGCTGAGCAGATAGCTACAAATGTAAATTTGATTAGTTCAGCATAGGATAAAGATTGTACTGGAAAAACTAGCACTGCTACCTATTGACTCCAGGCTCAAAGCTAAATTTGGGGTTTTGTCTCTCTAATTACTAATTTGCACCTCATTTGCCAAAGTATCCTGCAAATAAAATGTTATAAAATGTTAAAAGTTATCCATAGGTTTTCTAAAGTTCTTAACGAATTTTACATATACATGGCAAAAAGAAGAAACTCAATTTTGAGCTATAAGCAGAAATTGCTGAAATTTTGCTATTACGCTTCGACTTTCGCACTCATTCAAAGCGTCTTTCAATGTGTAGTGGTAGAAAACTGACTCTCAGCATACTAAAGCCAAACCTGCTCTAGGAGGTAGATTCATATCACTTGGGCTTTGCACTAGAAGAAGTGTAACTGCAGTCTGGTGCAGAGCCATCTCCGGAGGTCCATGGAAGTGCCTACAATTTTTTCAAACATTACATTTGCACAGTCCTTCCTTGAGAATTGTTCTGTAAAGTAATGATTGGAAGATACAAAGGGCCTGAATTTGCGATCGGAGGCTTCCCGCGGGCGGATGCCTCCGATCATCAAATTTACTACGCATTTACCTGGTGGTCCGGGAGATACAGAGGCTTGCGATCCTGGGCCTCTCCTGGGCCTCTCCTGGTAGAAATGTGTAGAGGCGCACGTATCCCAGCGGTGCTTGCGCCCCAGCGACGTTAGCGCCCCAAAGGGGGCGTGACCCAATTTTGCCCCCTGTATGTTTTAATGGAGCTTAAAATAAACTTACCTTATTGGACAGGATTTTTACGCTTGCTTTTACCGGCGTAAGAATTCCACGGCCTTTCAGCGGGCGGAAGTTGGGCAAATAGCGCAACTCTCCACCTGCAGAGGCCCTTTTCCTGAGGATGCGGAGGATCTGTCAAGAAGATTCTTGACAGATCGCGAGTGCTGGGTATTAGCGCAAGTATTTCGCAAGCCTAAACCCGGCACTTGCGCATACCCTACGGGCGCGTGCGCACCTCATACGCACCCGTAGTGGTCGCAAAATATGGCCCATTGAATTTCTGTCCTTGCTGTTGGTTCCTACCGATACCTGGGGATTGTGTGAATGCCAGAATTAGCTTGAACATATATTTTCAGAAGCATGTTGCCAAAAGGAAAAGGGCATTTTGGCCTGTTTTTGTCTTTTTATAACAACAGTAAGGTCATAGGCCAGCAATTTCCTTGGTGCTGCTTCTGGTCTCCCATCGTAACTTTGCAAGAAGTGCGGCAGAAACACAGTTTGCACATGTCCAGCGAAGTTACAGCAGCAGAGCGGCAGCACCTGTGAGGAAATTCCTGACCATATATTCTGGTTCGGTGCCGACCACGATTGGGTTGCAGAGGCAAGTAATTACTGCAGAAACTCTGCATCTCCAGCTGGTGGAATCACTGTTCAATGGGTTTGGTGAGCATCCTTGTGGTGGCCAGGAAAACGATGGAAAGGTGTGCACATTTAAGTTGAATTTCACTATTCAACGTGAAGCTACTGAGGATTTCCTGGTACCTGCTCTGCAGATAGTGAAGGCTCAAACTTGCACTTGTCAGTTTCTCAAAACCATGAGTAACTGATGACGATCCTACTTGTGGGGTTATAAGCATCTCTTGGAGTGGAGTAGGTGCTTACATGCCTGGCGATGGAAGACTGGAACTGAGTCAACCCTCTGCAGCAGGTCTGCCATATTCCAGGTACTGTTGATGGACTGGAATGATACCAGCTCAATGATGTCATCTCAACTCCTTTATGTATAACCATTGAATGTTTTATCCTAAGTAACTGATGCACTGTATTTTATGAATGGTTTTTCACTCACATTTAAAACAAAATGCAAATAAAATGTATTTCATTGAAAATTGTATTTAACAAATGGTTGTTTCTAAATGTGTGTTTCAGTTGATATTTCAAATTATAAACTACTTCTAATTTTTGTGTGTTGTACAGGAACTTGAGTGATAAAATATCAATCTGTCTTCTCCTAAGTGTTTGAAATGAATTCAAACACTGCATGAGACTCAGTGTAAAAGACAAGGCAGAGAGTCTGCACAGCTCTGTAGTCAACAATTAATTAGCCAACTAATTAAGAACATGGTGTTATGTCCAAATGGATAATTAAATGTGGGATGTAAATGATCAAACTCACTGCTGAATGCTTTCTAATATGGACAGCAGGTGAACTGTATGTCATCAGCAACAACTTGTTCATTGACTCCGGTTCGATTAGAATAATTCCAGAGGACAAATTAAATTAGGATAAGATTTTAGAAATTGTTGCACAACATTTTCCTGGAAGAGAGTCGACTGCAAATAAACAATGGCAAATTCAAAGAATAAAGACAAAATTATGTTTGACTTCGGGAAAGGAATGTAACAAATCTGCCCATCAGTTCCCATGTCCAAGAACCTCACTGCAAATTGGAGAAGCAGCAAACTGTTCAGAACAAAATCCTTTTATTGTTTGATGTCCATTTTCCATAATTTGAAGTGCTACTTTAGCAAACTCTACAGTGTGTTGTCAGATTTCAATGTATTAATTTTATTTCCTTATATTAAACAAATAATAGACTTGTGAACTAATAGCAAAATTCAATGAAAATACAATTAGGTAGTATTGCTTTTGCAAAAATAGCATTGCTTGCAGTTCAGTGAACATTAATTTGAAAGGTAAAGGAAAATTACAATGAAAGGTAGATGATTTAAAAGAACAAGTGAACTCCTAGCAGTTTGAATGCATCTCACTTATTCCTATTGAAGATGTACTGTAATGAATTCATGGAAAGAAGCATTCAGAGGGGTTTTGTTTTTCCATTCAGGTAAAATAGACTTTGAAATACTTGGCAAAATTCAGTCCAAACATCCAGGCCTTTCAATTCATAATGAGGTGGTGGAGCCGAATCCTGAGCAAATCTCCAGCTACAAAGGTATGTTTGCAAACTTAAATATTTATATGCACCAGGTGTTTCCAGGTGAAAATGACAGTTTTATTTGAGGTGTTAAATCATCTTTGGAACAACTGGTCTGTTTTAGGGAGTGACCGTGTGTGTGTGAGACATCACTGTCCTTTTGATTGATCATTGAACCAGTAGTTGGTACTAACCTATTGTAAGGTTTCCAAAATTTGCAGATCCCCAAAACCTAAGGAAAAAGGACTTTGGAACTACCTCAGAGTGATAATATTGCATTTGGGCCTAACCTAAGAGACTGTAAGACCAAAAACCAAGTTTTGGCATTTTAAAAACATGCCTGGGCCTGTAAAGGGAGAAAAGGCTGTGAAGGAAGTTGGGTTCAACCTCTGTAAAAGCAGTTTGGGTATTGCAGTTAATTGCATTGTCTGGGGAACCGGGATGACTTCACTCAAAGCCCCAGCAAGCATTAACAGTTTGACAATAGACCCTAGGAGAAGACAGTCCCACCCAAAACAATAGGTCCCATCAAACCGATTACAGGGCCCATCAAGAAACATTCATAATACAGAGCACCCAGGACTAGGCTATAGATCAGCCTAGGAACCCAAAACACAAAACCAATCACCAGCAATCAGCCAAGAAGATCAACAGGATGCAAACCAGCCCAAAAAACCATTTGACACTTACAGAGCAGTTACTGGTAGCAGGCCCGCCAAATTCAGACAATGAACTGAACAGATTTGGTGGGTAGATAAGACCATATTCAATGGGCCAGATTGAAGGCCTGTTAAAACCCAGTTAACGTGCTAGTAAATCGTTACCGATTTACGAGCTCGCCAAAACTAGACAATTAACTGAACAGATTTGGCGGGTAGAGAAGGCCACTTCAATTCTGTATAATTGAAGGCCCACCAAGCACGCAGCAGGAAGGAGAGCTAGCTAGAAGAGAGAGAAACAACACAGTCCAGCGTTCGTTGGGTCGAGCAGTCAGTCGCAACCGGTGGTCATCAGAAGAAGGAGAGACCAAGAAGAAGAAAACCCGAGCTGGAAGCGAGTCGGTATCGCTCACCACTCAGACACACCTGAGTCCAGCTCGCGAAGACACCACCTCGACGGACCCCCAACAATGGCCCCAACACAGTCACCTGGAGCAACAAGCAGCAACAAGTCACCGACGGCTCCACGAGGTCGACCGACACACCAACCAAGGCCTAAAGCCATCGCGGAAACCAAAGGCCTCACGAAACCAACAACCGCGCATTACCCCCAACTGACTGGGTAATCACAGGCCACCGCGACCAACAAAGACCAACTCCAGGGAAGAAAACCCGAAGAATCGCAAAGTTTCCACACTACAAACTACTCCTGACTTATCCCTGGGTCAGATTTTATCCAAAGACTCTAAGCCCTACTGCTAAACTAAAGAAATTGGGTCCTCACCAGATAAATCCATAACAACATCCTACCGCATCAGCGGACTCGCGAAGACTGACCAGAGACCCAGGTGAAGTCCTCTACCACGTACGGGGTACGGCAGACACTAACCGCCATAAACAGCGAACCCCAAAACCGCAATTTAGCCCAACTGTCAAAGGATTGGTGAGCATTATCCCTGGTCCTTCAAAACCTAACTTAGCTAGTAAAGTGGGGTTGGGAGGGGTGAAGTATTGTTCTACTGCCATTTCCCTCGCTTGTACCGAAGTGTTCCCCACCTTTAGAGTGATAAGAGTGTTATTATTAGTGTCTTACCTTTTAATAAAGATTGAAGTTCTTTCATCAAACTCAGTTGTATGCTGCACCTTTTGTATCACAACCCCCAAATAAGTCCAAGGTCTAGAACCAAGGGAGTGGGAGCGATTCGAACCGCTCAGAAGTCAGAGGTAAAGCTGACACAAAACCATCACCCCCGACACTATGTAAAGATGCTGATAACCATTTTACTGCAAAGATAAATTTCTCATTTATGAATTATTATCTTCTATGATTATGTTATCATCCATGGTCAAAAAAGTTCATGATCTTTAGTATAATATTTTTTTGGGATGAATTTTGTGTTCCATCAGGGTGAGACTTTGTATAACCAATTGCAAAGAAACGGAAATAGAAACAGATGGGGGGAGCACAATGTTGCTGAGTGAAGAGCATTAACATTCTGAACTGAAAATAAAGGATCAAAATAAGTTCAATTCCTGTTTCTGATCTGAACATGGTCAAATATGAAGGCTGCAGTGCAATGTTCCCTCAGTGCGCATGCACGGTGCTTGAATTGAAAAGCCAGCAAGCCGGCTGCACAGCTTACAGGGAACATTGCTGCAGTGTCTTCCTGGAGGTGAGAAGGAAAATTGCAAGGGAGAGTCATGCCCGAGTAGTTTCCAACATTTCCTGGCAGATACTCGGGCAGTGTCTGATGCCCCTATGAACAGGCTTTCCACACGTCCATTTGGTAACAGATCTTTTTTTAAGCAGCAAGTTGTTATGATCTGGAATGCACTGCCTGAAAGGGTGGTGGAAGCAGATTCAATAGTAATTTTCAAAATGGAATTGGATAAATATTTGAAAAGTAAACAAATTGTAGGGCTATGGAAAAATAGCAGGGGAGTAAGACTAGTTGCCTAAAATAATGGGGGGGGCGGCCATGGGGGTTCAAATGCCTGGTTGTCACCTGAAAAATGGTCAACTGGCCGAGGAAAATCTGGTGGGGACCTTGTGCACTCAATTGCCTGCCTGGCTCAATTTTTCTGTTTATTTTAAATCTATCTATGTCATTAGTGAGGTATTCCAGCACTTTCTACTAGATTTTCTGATTGATGTGTACAATTTGACAAAACAATTAATAATTTTCAATATTAAGTGTGATACGTTGAGGTGTGAACAAATTGCTTCAGTCCTTAAATATCTGCTATTTTTTCTCGGCTAAACCTAACGTACCAATGTTCTCACTTAAATTCAGAAGGTAAAGAAATGTGTCTTATATGTGAACGCCTAGAAACTGGATCTGATGAAATAGCAACAAAAGTAGTGTTTACATTCACTTTATTTAATTTCCTCTAATTCTACCTGTGTTCCAGCACTTGTGAAAGCAAAGTGTCAGGATTGTAACATCTCCTTCACTTGGAATCAGATGAGCTCAGAAGAATATGAAAAGCGAAGCAAGGAAAGAAATGAAAGCAAAAAGTTTGATTTCATTCACATGGTTGAGGTAACTGCAGCTAAAGATAACCCTAGAACCAGCAGACAGGGGAGACATTCAACCCGTCAGTCTGGGCTGGATGTGTAAACAGCTCTAGACATCAAGGGGGAAAAATTCAGTTGGATTGCGCCTCCCGTTAGCGCCTTAAGAGGGCGCTAATGGGGCGCAAAGCAACTAGCGCCCGGGTGCGGCGCCGCCCATGCCTCCCGCGAAATTCAGCGGGAGGTGTAAGGGATTCTCTCCTGACCCTGCGTGTCTCGTAGCCTGTGAGATTCACGCGGCTCTGTGCAGCCTGTATGTCAGTGCGGGTCTAGGCCTGGTCTCCAGCCAGTCTGGGAACACTAGACACCCCTGTGAGTGGTTCGAATCACTCTCCCTTACGGTTCTAGACACTGGACTTAGATGCGAGAGCAGTAATGGAGATAAAAACTCATGTAGACTTGGTTTGAACGGTACGAAATGGAAAATCTTTATTGCATGATACTTAAAATTATGAAATACATGTCATATGCACAGATTAATGACAGTACAATCTTACAAACAGTTATAATCACTCTTAGGGAAACGAGGAACGAACGGCACAACGTAAATAGGGCACACATTACAAATATCCTTAATCTTTAAACCCTCCCCTATCAATGTCTATCCTAAACTAGCTTCGTAGGATCCCGAGACTCATGCTCACCACTCGTAATAACTCGGAGAAATCCCGAATAGCTGATCGGATGTTTTTCACCGCAGCACCCACGTGTTGGTCAGGAGATCTCCTGGTCCCACTTGTTTACTGCTTCTGCTGCTCGGTCAGTCGGCTGGACCGTCCGCTGTAGTGAAGACCTCTGTTGGTTGGATACAAGGTATGGTGGAGCACCGTTGTCAAGAAGACTTGGCTGATCGACCTACAGGCGCGGTCGGGATTTACTGACCGTGGCGATGGATAAGGTCTTCTTCTCTTCTCCTCTCATCTCATCTCATCTCATCTCGGGCCTTTGGTTCCGCTGCCAGCTACCAACATAGGTCCTTGCAACAGTCTTTTACACAGGAGCAGCCACGAGGTTACGAATCGATCGGATAAAACACAGGAGCAGCCACGATGATAACAGCAGCAAGCGGCAAGAGTCAAGAACACGAGGCAAGAGGCAAGCGACCAGAGAGCGAACGGACGGTTTGGGGCCTGCAATTATAGTGCACAATTCTACCGTTTCCCGCCCAACTATAATGTCCATTCTTTTGTTTAAGGTTTGGCGCCCAAATGTCCTGTATGGGTGATCTCTGTCCTTAATGGGTTTCGGGGCTACTCATGAATGTTTGAGTACCTGCTAATATTTCTCCCATTGTTAAATCGGTCGGTGTTCCCCCTGGAGGGGTTTGGGGCTTCCAAGTGTCCTGTATAACTACCTGCTAACGGCTCTCTCATCGTAGAGCCGTTGGGAGTTTACATATTAATGTCCTTTGGATGGGCCCTTGATGGCTTTCCTTTGTACCTAGGAGACCGATTCCAGTATCGATGTTTATACTGTAAACCCATAATGTCCTGTGTATTGCCTTCACTGTGCTGAATCGTTATCGATCCTGCAAAAATGTTTATTGGAACGCCATCTTGTCTGCCTGTTGAAAAGTCTAGAATGTTCTGTCACGAGGTGCGGCGGCCATTTTACAGGCTGCTTGTGTCCAATTTAAACCTGACAGCATTCCGCTGAAATAAAAGCTGTTTTGAACGAAACTTTGTGTTTTCTCCTTATTAAAATGAAATCGCGATAATTGCGAATTCTACAGTCCCTCCTGTTGATGCGAATAACTCCGCTTATCGTATCAAAAAATCTCAGTGGTGAGCAATCTTATCTCGATTTCACTCCGAATCCAGTAAATTAATCCCATAAATTTTAACTTAACTAGGGTCTCTGTGTCGTCCTCATTTCCCAAGAAAATCACATTTTATATCACCATAGGCATCATTTGCCCTTAAACTTACACCACTTGTTTTCCTTCCCGGCGTAACCAGGCCGATACCTCACGCATCACCTGTATATTTGTCTTTTATTCAGGGAAAGGAAAAACAAAACCCAAAAACCAAACAATCAACACCATCACCAAAATAAACAAATCCCAACTCTTAAACATATCGAGTTTCCAACGTATTTACAATGAGTACAAACTTCCGCGGCGCACGTGGCGAGCGGGAGTGACGCCATTTTCCCATTACACTGCGCTCTCATCGTGCACGCGCACGTAACGTTCTCGCCACTCTCCCGTGTTCTCATGCTTGGTGAGGCGCTTGTCTCTTTTACAATGGATGAACAATAGGTATACTACAATAAACACTTGACAGACGACTAAAATGTGGGAGGCTATTCTGACCCATGAGGGCACTTCAATATTGGTGAACAGATTCCACCACGGTGGAACCACTATGTCCAAAATGTCTGTTCCAATTTCGACGGTTTTCTGTTCTAATGTATAGAAATGCTTTTGTGACACCGCGACGGCTTTCAGAAGTTTGGTTAAATGCTCAGGGAGAGGGGGAATGAGGTATCCAAAATGCGCGACAAATCGCTGCAAGTCGGTGAAATTCTCTTTTACTGTGAGATGAACAGTGGATGGTTCAGGGATTGGGATGATTCGCTGTTGTGCTACTTGAACTTCAGCCCTGGGTTTAAAACAGAAACTGCTGTCACTCACCGGACACCGGCTACGGTTTCCATGCTGGTAGTGTTGCGCTGCAGTGGTAACACAATATGTTCCACCCCCGATGTATGCTACCTGCGGAGGCACATGATCTTGTGCCATTGCCTCCATGGTGCAATTCATGGACTTGGCGCCAGCCGTTCTGAACCCGCACTGTGGTGTTAAAAAGGCATTCAAGTGCTGGGGGCACAGTATTATGTGTGCTCCCCTGCCACGACAACCAGAGAGATCTGTACCTGTCATCGTTTGCTCCCAGCGGATGACGTAAGGTGGAACCGCTGCATAACGAATGTGGGCTCCCCCCTGAATGACACCAATGTTCTCTACCCGATACACCGGGGCGGGCTTTGCTGTGTTGCCCAAAACCGGCATGCGTAATACTATTCCCATAATAGTATGGTTTGAACGTCCGCAGTCCACGGGGACTGGGTAAGCTTCTGAAGCTAGCCTGAGCTGGCACGGACTTAATGCGTTCTGAAAAGGGTGGAGCGCCCGCAGGTGTTTGTTACTTATCCAGGACGGAACCAAACCTTGTTTTAAATCCTCCAAATTACTGCGGCCCTCGCCCAGTAACCACGCCCCGTAAAGCACGCACACCTCGTTCTGCGCAGCCTGATCGGATGCATTCCGATCTTCCCTGATCAGGGCATTTACCGTACGCGCATGTTTCTCCAGCTCTGCTATAATCTCTTTTAAGTGTAGTGTCATGGCTTGGTCCTCGTGCAGACCCGACCCTACCACTTTATTCTCATCTGTTAGGATGTCCTTTAACTGTGTTTTTAAACCATTAATCTGGGTCTGCAGCTCCACACTGTCTAGAGCGTTGACCACAGATGTCCCTGTGTTAAAAGCAGTGAACGCATCGTTCACCAAACCCCTTCTTTGCCTCCCTACTGGGTCCAAAACTTCCTGCGGTGCGGTGTATAAACTTGTCTTATCAATTTCTGCAAAATCAAACTCGTAAAATTGCCTGAACATCTTGGTCAACAGGACCTGGTACAACTGTTCCGTCTTTTTGGGGCACCACTCTGGTAACCGTACCTCAGTGAGATTTAAAATCACCGAGGCCACCGCGTAATGTACCCCCTGAAATAGTATCTGGTCTGTGGGGACCAGTACCAAACCGTTCCCGGGTCCCTTACTAGTTTTAGGGCACCCTTCTTCCTCAGTTAGAACTACCGGAATCGTGGGCGGGGCTTTGCGTGGGCGCGTAATGAGCTCAGTGGCATTTACTGGGATCGGAGAGTATGGGGCTCCGCACCCCCTGGTGCTCGCATCCCACCTCATCCCCTGTCCGTTATCCTGCCACTGGTTAATAAAGAATATGGAGATGCCTTTGGGGCAAACGTACTTTGACCCCCACATACAAACATAAATCCCCTCATCCGGTTCCCACCATTTGTCCCAACAGACTTTCACTTGTCCATCTGTCCCCGTAATTGTCCGATGGGTATTATTACCCATTCGCTCCCACTCAACCGAAGAGTTCCTCATAGTTTTGCTCAGCTTTCGCAGCCACCACCATCGGCTCAATGGGACATCCCCACTGCAGGTCAAACAAATCCGTTTGCCGACGGTGACGCTGATCCTGGGTGCGATGATCCGTACTTTGGGGCACATTAAAGAAGTCTCTTTGTAGGCGAACCCCGATGTGCTGGAATACTCCGTTGAGTTCGTTCCCAGCCATCCTGGCCACCTTCCCTTGTGGAAATAGGTGCTGGTCCCTTCTGCTTTCCGTCTCCCGGTCCCATCCACCGCGATGGGGGCCGTGTCCCCGGAACATCCAAACACCACGACATCCTTGGTGTGGCCTCGATAGGCCAATCCACATCCGATTGCCACGAGCAATACTATAAGTCGTTCCATCCTTCCTTGGTTCCTGTGATCAGATAGAATGAGGTAGCCAGCCTCGCAAAAAGTCTCTGGCTTTTGTGAAGGGTGAGCGGGTCCCCTGACCTCGCCTCACGTAAACTTCAACGTTTGCTAAATAGACTTCCTCTAAACCTAGCCTTAAAACTCCCATCATTTTGTCGTTATCTGTTAAAAACACTACAAACTTAACCTTATTAAAACTTAAAACTTAACCTTGAACTATAACTTAAAACCTTAAACTAATACTTTACATTGCCGCCCGTTCTCAGGGCGGCCCCTTTAAATCCTGAGAAGGCTGCTGCGAGCTCTTCCCGACGGTGGGAGGGCACTGACCCTTCCCTCTGATCTGCCGCAGCCTGTTGCTGCGCTGACCCTTTCCTCTGATCTGCCGCAGCCTGTTACTGCTTCGATGTGGCCTGTCTCTACTCGGGTTATCTTAACCTGAAACTTACGCCTTGGGGCAGTCTGTGGACCTGACCACATCTTCCTGGGCTGGGGTACTCTGCTTGACCTACGGGGAGTTGCTATGGGCGGGGGCTCCGTGACGGACGGACCGGGTTCCGAGACCTCCAACGGGATGACCTGGGGTTCCATCACAGGCGCCAGCTCCGCCTCCGCTGACTCCGCCTCCCTAACCTCGGGGCTGGCAGTTCGGGGCCCCGCCCTGCTCGGCCCAGCAGGCGGCCCTTCACTCGTGAACTCTGCCTCCCCTGAGGACTGGACGTTCAAAGCGGGCGGCCACACCTCTGGGAACCACATAGCGGCTGGCCCGGCCTCCTCTAGCTCCTCCCTCCTGTTGTCGGGACCTGCAGCTTGTGTGTCCACCCCGTATGGATCTCTACCTAGCGGCCCCAATCCTCCCAGACCGTTCCTCAGGAACCACCCGTCATCATCACTATGCTCATCTGCACTATCCTCATCTGACCAGGGTACCCTGGGGTCCTCGTCATCTAACCCCCAACTCCAGAAAAACGCTGCATGATCGTCCGGGATGTCCCTTCCCCTGATGCAAGCTGCTACGCCTGCCTGTGTGCCTTGTGGTCCTACCTGGGGCTGTGTTTTCCCATTGGCGGGATTTACCCCTGTAGTTTTCCCTTGCGCACCCGGCTGGTACAGTTTACATTGGTTTATGTGGAACCACTTAGTGCGCCGAGGTACTTTTACGGCGTAAACCATGGGACTTGCCTTGTCTACAATGTTGTAGGGTCCCATATACAGTGGTTCCAGACTCCCTACTCTGGCGTAGTTTCTGACCATGACCTGGTCTCCTACTTCCCACTCCCGCGTTTTGCGGGGTTCCAGCAACAAGCGATTGCCCTGATGCTGCCTTCCCATGTTCCCAGCCGCCTGCTCATAAACTTGCTTCAGGCGCTCCAAGAGAGTTTGGGCGAACTTGTCCCTGCTGATCTCTTGAAGCTGACCCTCAGTGAGCACCGGGGCTAGCACATGGGTGGGGGTTCGCATGAGCCTGCCGGTCATTACCTCGTGCGGGGAGTACCCCGTACTTTTTGACTGACTGGCCCGGACCCCCATGAGGACTAAAGGCAGAACTTCCGCCCATTTTTGGGGCGAGTTCCTAGTCTCTTTCCTCAATTTCTCCTTCAGGGTCCGGTTCATACGCTCAACAATCCCGGATGACTGGGGATTGTGTGCTACGTGCCACTTCCCTTCAATGCCCAAAAGCATGAGGGTGTTCTGCATCACCTGGCCGGTGAAATGACTCCCTTGGTCTGACTCCACAAAACGGGGGAGTCCCCACCGCGAGAACACTTCCCGGACCAAGATTTTTGCTGTACCCAGTGCCGTAGCTGTTCGACAAGGGAAGGCTTCCACCCACTTGGAAAACACATCCACCAGGACGAGGCAGTACTTATAACCTCCCTGGGTGGTGGGCAGGGGTCCTATATAGTCGATCTGTATCGACTGCCATGGTCCCTCTACCCTTCTCACGTGTCCCATGGGCACCTTCCTTTTCTGGGGGTCTGGGTTATTTGCAGCGCACACAAGACAGTTTGCACAGAACTCGCGGACTTGTTCCCTGAGCCCCGGCCACCATCCCGCTTGCTCTACCCGTTGCCAGGTAACCTCGGGCCCGGGGTGCCCTGCCCCTGGTCCCTCGTGAGCCAACTGGAGGAATTCCCTCCTGTGCTGCTGCGGCACAACCCACTGCTCCTCGCGGAACAGCATGCCTTCCTTAACTGAGAGGGTTGCCGTACTGTACGGACCTTCTACCTGCCTCCCCTCAGCAATCGTTTTTAGGACTGCTTTTAGGGCGGGATCCTGGGCTTGAACGGTCTTAAGGTCTAGGGGCAATGCTACCCTGGTGTTCCCGGTATTCCCGTCCCCACCTCGGACCGCTGCTATGGGTCCGGTTCTATAGGGGTTCCAGAAAGTACCGTCGCGGGCACCCTCCCTGGCTAGCGCATCCGCCTGCCGGTTGCCCTCCCCACGGGGCTCTGTGGAGGAGTGAGCTTTCACCTTATGGATGAAAATCTCCCCTTCCTCCCCTACTGCTGCTGCTAAGATCTTTTCCAGCAAGGGCTTTACCGTTAAAGGTCGCCCGTCCGCGGAGGTGTATCCACGGCGGGACCAAATGGCCAGGTATTCCGTACACGAATTGCAGGTGAACATACTGTCCGAGCAAATCGTGTATGGGGTTGGGAAAATGTCTGGGTGGGTCACAACGTACACCACGGCAGACAGCTCAGCCTGCTGCGCGCTCATGGTGCTAGGGAGCTTGATCGCCAGGGCAAGGTCTGCCGCAGGGTCATAAACTCCACACCCTGTGAGTCGCTCGCCAGCAGATACTGTGCTAGACCCATCAACATAAATCTCGCGCCCAGTGGGATGTATCCCGGCCCGTAAACCTATGTTGACGTCCCACACCCCCTCCACCGAACACCGGTGGGCTGTACCGGGGTATACCAAATTGGCCGCAAGCCTGGGCTCGCAAAGACCTTTTACTCTGATGTCCAACTGGGAGAGAAGAAGGGTCCAACGCGCAATGCGTGCGCTGCTTACGGTCCCGTCTTTAATCCTCCCATCCAGAAGCATCTTAGTTGGTGTGTGATGGGTGAGGAGAGTGATGGGAGAGAGCCCTGTGAAGATCGCTGATCTTTTCACAGCCCAATGCGTGGCTAAAAGGTGCCTTTCGCAATTGGAAAAACTTCTCTCCACATCCGTTAATACCCTGGATGAATAGACAACCGGCCTCAGCTTGCCGTGACGCTCTTGGAGCAGCACGGCGCTTAAGCTGTCTCCGCTGGCAGCTACCTCCAGGAAAAACTCCTTCCCCCCATCTATGGCCCCTAAGGCTGGCGCGGTCTGCAGATCCCTTTTTAACTTCTCGAAGGCTGCTTGGCAGCCCTCGTCCCAAAGCCACTCTACCCCCTTATGGAGGAGTCGGAGGAGCGGCGCCGCTGTGGCCGCATAATCCTCGATAAAATCCCTGCAGTAACCGGTCAGTCCCAAGAAGGACCTCACACCCCTTACGTTGTTGGGAATCGGTAATTCTTGCACCGACTCCCTCCTTGCTTTGTCTATGGCTCTTTCCCCAGCGCGTAGGGTCAGTCCCAGGAATTTTACTTCCTGCTGACCGATACGTGCTTTCTTTGGGTTTACTTTAAAACCCTTTCTCGCTAACAGCTCCAATAACTCGTCCAGTAGTGGTCCGTGCTCCTCCCTTGAGTCCGTAAATAGGAGCAAATCATCCACATACTGTACTATCTGATTGGGCTGACTAAACTCCTTTAAACTTCCTGCCATACACTGGTGAAAAATACTGGGGCTATTGTGGAAACCCTGTGGCAAGCAGTTCCACGTGTACTGTTGCCCTTTAAACGTAAAGGCAAACTTGTACTGGTCCTCTCGCCGCAGCGGGATGGACCAAAAACCGTTCGAGATATCCAGCACCGTGAACGTGGTCGCGGACGCTGGGATGCTCCCTATTAGGTCAGCAACTGCTGCTACTGTGGGCGCGCAGGCGGGAATGTTACTGTTAAGGACTCTGTAGTCCACCGTGGCTCTCCACGAATTATCCGGCTTCCTAACCGGCCATAATGGGGAGTTCACGTGTGTGGCTATCGGCCTCAACACGCCCTGCTGCACCAAGGAAGACATTGCTGCCTCCATATCGGGTTCTGCTTCTTTGGGGAAGTTATACTGCTTTTGGGGTCGGGTCATGGGGTCCCCATCTACGCTGACCTCAAACCCGACCACCCTCCCACAATCGTGCTTGTGGGTTGCAAACGCGTGCATATTATCTGTCACGTACGTTTGCATGTCCGTTGGGACATCTGCGACCATAAGCCTGAGGTCGTAGCCTCCGGATGGCTGTACGGTACACAGGACCCCTGTTTCTTCCTCCCCTTGAATCACCATTACCTCGCCTTTTTCACCTTTAGCCCCCCAAAGACAGTGATTTCTGAGGTCCACGAGGATCCCGTGTCCCGCTAGCAGATCGGACCCGAGAATACCTCTTCCACCCCCTTTTTGCCATGCCATCAGTATACACTTCCACTTAAGGCGAAGTGTTCCTAAACGAATGGATAGCGGGAGGGAAAACGTGCCAGCCTGTTCTTTCCCTGTGAACCCTGCTAGCGTGAATGGGACCTTGGTAGATAGCGGCGAGTCAAAAGGGTCATCTGTATGGATTATGGTGCAAGAAGCTCCCGTGTCCAACAAATAACTGCCCTTTTGTTTCTCTACCTCCATCTCCACCACAGGTCGCCTCCACGCATCATAGCTGAGCGGACACAGGTAGACGGGCTGTGCTGGTTCTAGTCATGGGGCACTATTAGACGGTCCTGCGGCACCTACGGGGCCGGTTGCGACCGCCACCTGTCCACGCGCGTTCAAAACCATCTTGCGCATGACTCCTAACACTGCTTCGAGGTCTTCGGGAGAGGTGGGTGCCTTTGCTTCCTTAGCCGGGACAGGCGCCTGGGTTCGGACCGCGGGATTTTTATCCTTGGAATCCTTCCAAGGGTTCCTGCAGTGCTTGCGCCAGTGCCCTGTCTTCCCACACCCGTAACAGGCATTACTTGCCTGTGGGGCGCGATTACCCTCCTGATGCCACTCTCTCTGAGCCGGGGCTGCGGGTCGTACCTCATGTACTCTTCCCTTAAAGGGACGTGTCGTCATACCCCTTATGTTACGGTAACCTAACGTAAGTCGATTCAAGACCGACTCTTCCGTAAGGTTGAGGTCATTGGGATCGAACCAGGCTTTTGCCTGCTCTCTAACGGCTGGTAAACTGTTGGCTATTATGCACCTAAGCCAATGAATTAAAGCGGCGCCTTCCACATCTTCGCGCTCGGGCGCACCTAGACAGCTGCGCTCATATACTGGCCACAGCCTGTCGGCAAAAACCTTCGGGGGTTCTCCCTCCATCTGCACTGTCTGTCCCACTCTAGCAAACGGACCTCCGTCGTTCGCCCCCACTACTTCTAGGACCTCATTTTTCAATTCCTCATAACTTTTATTACCCCTCTTGCTATCGCCTGAGAGACACTGAAGGACCGAGCTATCTAACGAGAACAGCAGCATTTTTGCTGTCTCCCCATCATCGCAGCCGTTAATGGCTGCGGCTTGCTCAACTTCCCTGAAATGTACGGAAGAGTCGTCTATCTCGGTCAGCTTCCTTACGTGGTTTATCATGGCCCTCAGCTGATGTGAACTGTGAGGCAACACCAGCTGTCCGAGGAGATCCCCCGGTTCTTCCCCACCGTTTCTGCTTGGGCCCCTTTTAATCCCCGTTACTGGATACAACGATCCCTTTTCTACTTCCTTTTCAACGGGCTCTTTTGTTGCTTCCGTTGCTTCCTCCCTAACCCAGGTTTCTGAATAGCTGGGTGGCGCGGAGGGCGCAGTGGCTACTACTTCTTCTGCTTTACTTGGTGGGGAATTTCTAAATCTCTCATTTACTAGCGGCTGGCGTGCCGACGGATTAATAAGGCACACCATGCCGTTCGCATTATTCACGGCCTTTTTGAGGCTCTCTATCTCCTTTTCGCAGGCGCTATGGTCGGCTCCCTGAAACTTATCCTCAAGGGCCAACTTATACGCCGACCTAACCCCCATTAAGCTCTCTTCTTGAGTTCTTATCTGGGCAGCTTGACGGTTACATCTTTCCTTCATCCTACTCTCGTTTAATTTTGCTTCAGTGATCTGGCACTCGAGATACTCTACCCTTGTTTTAAGGTAACTGGAGACTTCCTGGCTTTCCTGGCGTAACTCATTTAAACTCTTAATGAGCGCCTCCCCTCCAGAAACCTTCTCCTCCATTTCCTCCTCTAAATGCTTGATTCGAGCGGTTAGCGCTGTATTGGTCTGGTTTGAAATCTGAACCTGCCTTTTGTAGCACATAAGCCAGACTGCTTTCTCAACTGCCTTTTTATGCTCCTTACTATCAGTCCACCTTTCAGCTGCCTCTAGTGGGCTCTTATCCGCTAACAATTCGCTTATCCACTTTTTCGTTAGATTAACCTTTCCAAATACGTAATCCGCTATCTTTTCCTGCATCACATTTCGTACAGTCATTCCAAAATCTAACACACTACCCTCTCGCTGCCAGTGTCCTGCCGCGGTCGCCATTTTCTGTAAGGGATTCTCTCCTGACCCTGCGTGTCTCGTAGCCTGTGAGATTCACGCGGCTCTGTGCAGCCTGTATGTCAGTGCGGGTCTAGGCCTGGTCTCCAGCCAGTCTGGGAACACTAGACACCCCTGTGAGTGGTTCGAATCACTCTCCCTTACGGTTCTAGACACTGGACTTAGATGCGAGAGCAGTAATGGAGATAAAAACTCATGTAGACTTGGTTTGAACGGTACGAAATGGAAAATCTTTATTGCATGATACTTAAAATTATGAAATACATGTCATATGCACAGATTAATGACAGTACAATCTTACAAACAGTTATAATCACTCTTAGGGAAACGAGGAACGAACGGCACAACGTAAATAGGGCACACATTACAAATATCCTTAATCTTTAAACCCTCCCCTATCAATGTCTATCCTAAACTAGCTTCGTAGGATCCCGAGACTCATGCTCACCACTCGTAATAACTCGGAGAAATCCCGAATAGCTGATCGGATGTTTTTCACCGCAGCACCCACGTGTTGGTCAGGAGATCTCCTGGTCCCACTTGTTTACTGCTTCTGCTGCTCGGTCAGTCGGCTGGACCGTCCGCTGTAGTGAAGACCTCTGTTGGTTGGATACAAGGTATGGTGGAGCACCGTTGTCAAGAAGACTTGGCTGATCGACCTACAGGCGCGGTCGGGATTTACTGACCGTGGCGATGGATAAGGTCTTCTTCTCTTCTCCTCTCATCTCATCTCATCTCATCTCGGGCCTTTGGTTCCGCTGCCAGCTACCAACATAGGTCCTTGCAACAGTCTTTTACACAGGAGCAGCCACGAGGTTACGAATCGATCGGATAAAACACAGGAGCAGCCACGATGATAACAGCAGCAAGCGGCAAGAGTCAAGAACACGAGGCAAGAGGCAAGCGACCAGAGAGCGAACGGACGGTTTGGGGCCTGCAATTATAGTGCACAATTCTACCGTTTCCCGCCCAACTATAATGTCCATTCTTTTGTTTAAGGTTTGGCGCCCAAATGTCCTGTATGGGTGATCTCTGTCCTTAATGGGTTTCGGGGCTACTCATGAATGTTTGAGTACCTGCTAATATTTCTCCCATTGTTAAATCGGTCGGTGTTCCCCCTGGAGGGGTTTGGGGCTTCCAAGTGTCCTGTATAACTACCTGCTAACGGCTCTCTCATCGTAGAGCCGTTGGGAGTTTACATATTAATGTCCTTTGGATGGGCCCTTGATGGCTTTCCTTTGTACCTGGGAGACCGATTCCAGTATCGATGTTTATACTGTAAACCCATAATGTCCTGTGTATTGCCTTCACTGTGCTGAATCGTTATCGATCCTGCAAAAATGTTTATTGGAACGCCATCTTGTCTGCCTGTTGAAAAGTCTAGAATGTTCTGTCACGAGGTGCGGCGGCCATTTTACAGGCTGCTTGTGTCCAATTTAAACCTGACAGCATTCCGCTGAAATAAAAGCTGTTTTGAACGAAACTTTGTGTTTTCTCCTTATTAAAATGAAATCGCGATAATTGCGAATTCTACAGAGGTTAGCGGCAGTGCTAACCGGTAGTGCCCTGTGGTGCTGCGCCGCCGGGGATGCCGTCATCGCCGTGCACAGCGCCCCTCTCGCGCTTCGGCCGCGATCTTCGGTAGCGCCCCTTGACTTACCGCCGGACGCTATGTCCGATTGGGTCAGGGGGGGCCTACCTGCGGCCGGGGCGGTGCTAGTTAAAGGGGAGGTGGCGGGCGGCCATTTTAGTTGCTGGCCTCCTGCTACCCCCGTTGCTATCCCCGGCCCGCGTGAACGCCCCCCCCCTGCGAAGTGCTGGCTGCGCTCCAAGAGCCCGGCACTTCTCTTGAGTGCTGGTCTCTTTTGCCGGTACTCCCAATCCGCGGGGGCCCAGCTGGGCCCTGGTTCGCGCTGCGCAAGGCCGCTCCCCTTTAAGAAGGGGAGGAAGGCCTGCAATACCGCGGTGCGACTGGCGCTGCAGCACGTAGCGCCACGATATTGACTCGCAGCGCCCCAAGAGGGATGCGGGGCGCTTCCACTGAATTTCTGGCACAGGGGTGCTAATTTTTATGGGGCGCTAAAAGTAGCGCCCCGGCGAAGTTAGCGCCCCAAAGGGGGCGCGATTCAATTTTTCCCCCCAAATGTCTAACTATGCCACATAGTGCCAAAATATTGGTGGTTGCATGTACCAGAGACATTTTTAGAAGTAATATTCTTTCTCTCTTTTTTCAGGCAAATTATTCCCCATCTTTGGTCTGCCTGCCCTTGAAACCTCTGGTATCAAATGGGTGTGTGGGTAGCCTGTTTGTAGACTTCAGACAATACCCCAAGCATCTGCCATGTTGTGTTGGCGAATACAAAGCAGCAACAACAACAACAACAACTTGCATTTATACAGTGCCTTTAACGCTATCGGCACTTCACAGGAGCACTATAAGAGGCATTTTCCTTCCATGTTGCAGGAATGCACTACAGCATTCCCATTTGACCATAGTTCAGATCAGGGAATGAGTGGAGCAGGAAAAAGTGATTAATGGCAGGATACAGGACTTCTTTTATAATGGAATGTTGTAATATGGTTGGTAACATGAAAGGATGATCTGAAAAGGGTGGAAGGGCCCCTTTCATCCAAACCTAACTTGTGCTGTTCTGTGAAGTAACTGTGATGAGAACAATGCGCATGTGTTCTGGATCTCTCCCTTCCCACACTAAGGCCGCAATTTTGCCGGTGCTCAGAGGGCGGGTTCGGAGGCGGGTCAGCTGTTAAATTTGGAATGATTGATAGCGGGTTGTGAATCTGCCACGAACCCGCCTCGATGTGAGCTTCCAAACTGTGGGGTCTGCGTTTTCAGAACAGCCCCGACACCAAGATAATTAACTGCTTGTTAAGTGCTTGTTACCTGCTATTTTGCCAGCCTTTTTCTATTCTGGTACATTCTCAACAGGTTTCACGTCGTTCACAGTTCACGTCAGGTAAGGGTGTACTGGATGGAATTCCCAGTATATGTCAAACTCACCCAGATATAGTTGGGTTGGGGAGGGGGGCAGCAGCAAACTCATCCACATTTCCCCATAACTGGAAAATGGCAAACCAGCAAAAACAGAGTGCAATCCTGGCAGAAGTAGGTTCTGCCCCATCTTCTGGCCCTCTGATCAGAAGTCTGCCAGGTTTCTACCTTGGCCCAAACAGAATTTCAAGGCAGTGTCTTCAGACACTGTGAGGTATATATCGCAGAGAAAAAGAATCCACAATTTCTGTCATTCATCTTTATTCACAAAACTAATGTCAATTTTGAGAAAAGGATGTAGTTTATATGACAATATTTGTATTTCTCAGTGTGTTTTCTTGTCTAGATGTTGTATTATGTAGAAAGTGTGCATGATTCCATCAAGTACTTCCACAGCCTTCTGGAAACCAATGGCAAGCTTCTAATTATAAAAGTTTCAGGTAGGTGATTGTCCAATGTTTCTGATATGCTAGCACTAAGGATGTCTGTACAAACTGAAATTTTACAGGGAAAAAATAATCAAATTTTTTATCTTCGATTTTCATCTTCCTCCTGATGTTTAGTTCCATACAGTCTGGTATGTGTGCAAACAATAAAGATTATGACTATAGGAGCAGCTCCTGGAACAAAGTAAAAAATTGCAAAGTATATAATGAATTGACTAGATAATAGATCCGGAGGGTCGCAACCCTAAGCTTGACATGTATGCTCAAGCTGTCAGGAAATGCATCAACGCCAGATTCATCAGCCGTACTCACAAGACAGTCCAGAATGTCACCCGAGCACAACGCAACGCCATCCACGCACTCAAGACCAACCGCAACATCGTCATCAAACCAGCGGACAAAGGAGGAGCCATCGTCATACAGAACAGAACGGACTATTGCAAAGAAGCATACCGACAACTGGACAACCAGGAACACTACAGACAGCTACCCGCAGATCCGACCAAAGAACACACCCGCCAACTCAATAGACTGATCAAGACCTTCGATCCAGACCTTCAAAACATCCTACGCGCTCTCATCCCACGTACTCCCCGCGTAGGAGACTTTTACTGCCTCCCAAAGATACACAAAGCCAACACACCCGGACGTCCTATCGTATCAGACAACGGAACCCTGTGTGAGAACCTCTCTGGGTACGTCGAGGGCATCCTGAAACCCATCGTACAGGGAACCCCCAGCTTCTGTCGCGAGACTACAGACTTCTTGCAGAAACTCAGCACCCATGGACCAGTTGAACCAGGAACACTCCTCGTCACAATGGATGTATCGGCACTCTACACCAATATCCCCCACAATGACGGCATCGCTGCGACAGCCTCAGTACTCAACACCAACAACAGCCAATCTCCGGACGCCATCTTACAACTCATCCGCTTCATCCTTGACCACAATGTCTTCACCTTCGACAACCATTTTTTCACCCAAACACACGGAACAGCCATGGGGACCAAATTCGCACCCCAATACGCCAACATCTTCATGCACAAGTTCGAGCAAGACTTCTTCGCTGCACAGGACCTCCAACCAACGCTGTACACCAGATACATCGACGACATCTTCTTCCTTTGGACCCACGGCGAAGGATCACTGAAAGGACTACACGATAGCATCAACAGGTTCCATCCCACCATCAAACTCACCATGGACTACTCCTCAGAATCGGTTTCATTCTTGGACACACGAATCTCCATCAAAGACGGACGCCTCAGCACTTCACTCTACCGCAAGCCCACGGACAACCTCACGATGCTCCACTTCTCCAGCTTCCACCCTAACCACGTTAAAGAAGCCATCCCCTATGGACAAGCCCTGCGAATACACAGGATCTGCTCAGACGAGGAGGAACGCGATGGACACCTACGGACACTGAAAGACGCTCTCGTAAGAACGGGATATGACGCTCGACTCGTCGATCGACAGTTCCGACGGGCCACAGCGAAAAACCGCATAGACCTCCTCAGAAGACGAACACGGGACACAACCAACAGAGTACCCTACGTCGTCCAGTACTTCCCCGGAGCGGAAAAACTACGCCATGTTCTTCGCAGCCTTCAACATGTCATCGATGACGACGAACACCTTGCTAAGGCCATCCCCACGCCTCCACTACTCGCCTTCAAGCAGCCGCCTAACCTCAAAAGTACCATCGTTCGCAGCAGATTACCCATCTTTCAGGAGAACAGCAACCAAGACACCACACAACCCTGCCACGGCAACCTCTGCAAGACATGCCAAATCATGGACACAGATACCATCATTACACGTGAGGACACTACCCACCAGGTACACGGTACATACTCATGTGACTCGGCCAACGTTGTCTACCTGATACGTTGCAGTAAAGGATGCTCCAGAGCATGGTACATCGGCGAGACCATGCAGACACTGAGACAACGTATGAACGGACACCGCGCAACAATCGCCAGGCAGGAGGGTTGCCTCCCAGTCGGGGAACACTTCAGCAGCCAGGGGCATTCAGCCTCGGATCTGCGGGTAAGCGTTCTCCAAGGCGGCCTTCGAGATACACGACAGCGCAAAATCATAGAGCAGAAACTGATAGCCAAGTTCCGCACTCATGAGGATGGCCTCAATCGCGATATCGGGTTCATGTCACGATACAGAACGTGACTTGACATCATGGCCGGTCTTCCCAGGTGTTTTTTTTTAAAAAGACTAACACAAGAACACAAATTGACAGGATATGCAGCCAGCAGGTGGTTTGACACGTTGGACCCCCTGGGACACATCTCATTGTCTTGGCTGTGCTCTTTGTTGTAGCGAATAATGTGAATAGATTTTGTCTGGGTTTAAATTGTGAATTCTGGGAGATTCTCTCATTGCTAACTTACCTGACGAAGGAGCGACAGCTCCGAAAGCTTGTAAAATTAAATAAATCTGTTGGACTATAACCTGGTGTTGTGCGACTTCTCATAGATAATAGAAAACAGAGGAGAGTTGTCAATGCTGAGTGTTGTAAGTGAGCAGCTATGATCACTGAAATCTCCTAGAGATTGGCCCTCAAACCTCTGGTCATTGATATATCTATTATATATTAAAATGGTAAGTGGTCTTGAGCCTAAAGGAACTACACTTGTAGATGGTCCTGTCAGCGTAACATTATGTGACTAATTGAGTATGAGGGGCAGGAGCAAAGGTTACATGAAAGTCCCTTTTAATGACCTGCCACCTCTTGCCACGCATGTTCCCCAGCTTGCTAGAGCACCCTCGACCATTCGAGTGGAGGAACAGGTCATTCCTCTCCGCAAGAACTGCCACAGCAGAGTCAGAATACCTTTGTCTAGAAATTAGTGTTTGCCACGAAAGTTGCCGGTGTCGCCGGCAACTGGAGTTAATGGCTGCTGAAAATGGCGGCAACGCTAAGGAGAATAAATTCGTCTCGGGGGCAGGAGATTGGTGGCGCAGTGCTAACCTTCTGTGCAATGCCCTCCTGGTGGCATTGGTGGAGACCTCCAAAATGACGTTCCTGTCCTGAAGCGGCGTTTGAGCTTCACACAGCCTCTGGGAGCGAGGCTGTGGAGCTCGCAAGGGATTGTGGGCAATTAAAAGGGCTCTGAATTAAAGGGGCAATGCACTCGGAACTAATATAAAATAAAATGCAGTGAAAAATTCAGTTTTCAGCCCTTACTGCATTTTTGACATCAAAAACATGTCCTAAATGTGATTATACAGCTCTTAAAGCTGAATTCCCTTTCGAACCTCAAAATGTGAAAACTGCTTCAGCACTAACACAAATGGCTCAGCAAGCCACGGAAGGGGCACCCAGGGTCTTGCATGCCGCACTCCAGCTGGTGCAGGGAGTCAACACTGCAAGACAGGTCCTCTATCCCACAGGGGCCAGGATGCCCACCAGAAATAAGGGTGTGGGACTATATCATTGAGGCTGTCACTGCCAGCAGTGTCGCCCCCACCACCTGGTTCAATGCCCAAAGAAGCTTCATGACCTCAGACCACTTGTCAAGGTCAGTTAGTGCATCTTCAAAATCCGTCTCCTACCAACGGCACCACTAGCCTCACACACCGCTCAATGCACGACCTCCACCCCCAATCCCTCACCTACCAACAATCTGCACCAGTCACGAGGCACATCTCCCATTCCTAGCCTCACCTCACCCCCTTGGAGGAGACAGTGCAGGCCATTTTTGGCAGGGTCATGACTGAGCCCTTGGCCAGCGGCGGGGCAGAAAGGATACAGGATGCTGAAATCCTCATACATTATCCTCCTTCTGGCATGCACTACTTGCTTTCCTGCCCTTCCCTCACCACAACTCCACCCTTGTGCCTTCCTCATTTCACACACCCAAGAAATGCAGCCTGCCCAGCCAATGGTTGACCGTGAAGATGAAGAAGAAACACCATCACTCAATTTGACACTCCCAGCCACCAGCTTAGGGTCGACCTGCAAGGCCATTTGCAGCGCCCCCCACTGAACGTCAGCAGCTTTCCACCAGCCATGCTGCAGCCACTGGGGTAGCACTGCATGACATCAGTAGGATAGCAAAGGCACACACAAGACATTCACTAAGAGAATGCATAAGGGTGATGAGTTGATTTCTTGATGTCCTATTTCATGGATAGATGTATAATGTTGGATTGGAAAGTTTGCTTTGTGGTGGCTTTTATTTCAGCATTGTGACCAAGAGAATGCTTTGATGGTCAATAACAGAGGGAAGGGAAGGTGTGGGACAATGTGAAAAGTGGAATTAGGTTTGTGGTCACTGGGACCGCAGGTAGATCATTCCATCCCGGATATCCTGCCAGAAAGGGGTTGTCTGGGTTGCATGCTTCCTCCTCTTTGGCTTCTTCCTCTTCTATGTCTTCCTCTTCCCTCTGCGAGCGGATGCTGTAAATCTGAAATTACAGCATAAAATCCTGGAAATACTCAGCAGGTCAGGCAGCATCTCAACCTGAGCCGTGAACTCTGTCTCTCTCTCCACGGATGTTGCCTGACCTGCTGAGTATTTGCAGCATTTTCTGTCTTCTCAGAGGCCTTCCTTTACCATCTGAGGCCTTGCAAGCGTCCAGCACCACAAGAGGGCACATATTTTAGATAATCACAAAAAATTAAAAGTTAGAAAAAATTGCTTTATACAGAATCTGAAATTCTCTGCGACAAAACATGGTTGAAGTAGAGTCAATAAATACTTTCAAAAGGGAATTAAATGCTTGAAAAAGGAGGATGTTAAAGGGTAAAGGGAATGAGCCGGAATGGAATTAGATGCGGGGAGAAACACCTGATGGGTTGAATGACCTTTTTTCTGTGCTGCAACTTTCAACGATTCTCCAATATTTGCAATTGGAGAAACTGAGAAACAGTACGTTTCTTTTTAACTCAGCAAATCAAAATTAACGATATAGGCCCGGAATTTGCTGTCCTGATGACGGTGAACTGCCAGCATTCGCCGTCATTTTGCGCTTGAAACCAAAATCAACTTCAGGATTTAGCGCATGCGCAGCCTAACGCAGAAATCCTGAAGTTGCGGTCTGTCAGTCACTGCTCCGACAATGGCTGCACTGTGCCCCCCCTCCACCCCACCCCAAGCCGGCAATCAGTGTAATCTGTCAAATCATGAAAACTGACAAAAACTTGACTCTTCCACGGTAATACTGCTGTTAAATACCCCATTAACATTTAGACCCTTTGGATTAGGTATAACTGGGGTTTTAAAAGCGTATTGACTGCCAAACAAATGTTATGGCCCTGAAAAAGTTATTTTAATTTTGTGAAGTGTCAAATTTATCCATTTTATAAAAATTTACATTTTTAAGAAACTTTAAAATTATTATTTTTTAAAAAGTTTGTTCATCTTTATTTCAGTTTTGCCTTTTGCCATGTGAGAGCCCCAATTTTTGTTTTGCTCTCTCAACACTTTTACAAAGATAGGGAGCGAAATTGGGTGCCTTTGCACCTCTGCTTGAGTGCCGGGCTGATCGCGCAGGATCGCGGCTGCCTTGGTGGTCCAGGTATGTACTTTTTAAATTGCAGAGCTTGCAGCGATGGCTCTTCCCTTTAAGGGTGGGAAGGAGCCTTTGAACACGACAGCGCTGCACGGCCCAGTGTGCAGTGCTGCTGAAGTCTCCGCCCCGCCTGCTGTCAAGAAGGAAGTGGAGTGCTTGATTTAGCGCTCCACTTCCTTCTTGGAGCACTAACGGCGAATTTTTCAAAAGTTTGAAATCGTTAGCGCCTGGCGCTATCTTTTCAAACTTTTAAAAATTAGCGCCTCAAATGGGGCAATAGTGAATTTCTCCCCCTAGAATCAAAGCAGCTGACCCACTTCCTGTTTCGCTGTCTGTGAGAATTATGCATTTTGATTGCTGCTTAGACAGCTTGTTGACATTACAGCAGCTCTTTCACTGGGAATCCCCATGATTTAAATTATGCGTTGGAAAACCCAAAATTCTTGCCACAGAGATCGCAAAGTGTTTGTGTGAAGCTTACTTCGGGGCCAGTGACGAACACCTTTGCTTCACTGCTGACTACAAATTACGGGCCATTTAATCAATACACCAATTGCCAAATCCTTTCCTAATGTCTGCTAACCATTAAAGGTATATATGCAAAAAGTCTCTTTGGGTAGCATAGCGTACATATGTTACAGCAGGGTATTTTCGTTTGCAGAGAGCAGAAATAATTCATAAATACTATCAAGATATAAAGAAATAATTTACAGAGGAATCCTACTTATAACCAATTTTGGCACTATCAGCATTTGAATCAAATAAATATTTACAAATATATTTCAAATATTACTACCAACAGATGGCAGTGGACTTCCTTCACTTTGGCAAACATTTGGATCCTGTTTTACTAGCAGTTGTCTTTTCCTTGATGTCCGCAAAACACTTGATGAAATGAGATTGAAGTATCAGATCTATGAGTTTTCCTCTGACATGGATATCACAGAGTGTTTCATCGAAGGAAATGAAAATGGAGAGCTTCTGTTGGATTTCCTCACACAAATAATCCATTTCAGGAAAACTGCCCCTGCGGATCTGAAGGCTGATGTTCTTCAATACCTACGCCAGCCTCAGTGCTCAAGAGAGGAAAATGGGAACATTATTTTCAACAATAATTTGCAAGCAATGGTGATTGACTATTGATTTGATTTCTGTCAATCAGCCATTATCCAGCTAACTTCACTTATAATTTTCTTAATAGCTACAAATCCTTCTCAAGATTTGTTGATGTTAAGATCAAGTAATTATTAGATTGTGCTTGCACCAATGTTTTGAATTAATCCACCAAACTGCTCTCTAATTTATAGAATAATTCCTCATAAGATTAAAAATATAAAATCCATAGATTAAGTGCTGGAGCTTTTAAAATATCTTCTTGCAACTGAATCATTTTGATGAATCTTACACTTGACCACTCGTTACTCCATTTTCCCTGGTGTCTATGCCACGATCACCTTGTGGAAAGCTCATTTTGGTTCATCTAAGAATTGGCAGCAGGGATTTTGTTGCAGCAGAATGAGTTTATTTGCTCTCTTTTTACCTCTGACATCTTTATACCTATTACCAGTTGCATTCTAAGATAAAGGCTAATTTACTCAGCGATATTTCTGATACAAGGATTAAGAACTGAAATATACATTACCACGGACTAGCTTTGTGCACTTTGCATAAGGTTCTATATGTAGGCAGAGAATACTTTTGCTGGCTACTGGAATTACTTTGTATCATTTAATCTTATTTGATAAATACTGGTTTTATTGTCTGAGCATGTCCATGTAAAGTAACAGAGGTCACCAAACTCCAGATAGTTTTGAAACATTTCCAGGAATCAGTAGGATCAGTAAGATCTGGCCTATCTTTGTGCTCTTGCTTGAGGTTTAATAGCCAGATAGGGAATATTTTTGCTGGCTAGCAGGGTGACTTTGTGTCATTTAACTCTATAAAAGTCTTGGCAAACATATTACCATGGCTACAGGATAAACGTTTCAGAAGAATAGTGGAAGTTTATAACTATATGTTGGTTGTCTTGTCTAGGCATGCCCATGTCTCTAAACATGCTTTGAACTCTTGATCTATGTGGCAAACACCAGCTTTTTGGCAAAGCATGATGATATCTGCAGTAAAAGTTTGTTAATACGTGATTGTAACAGTATGTGTTTCAGTAATAACACATCCTCTGATGTTAACAAGAGCTGTAGTAACATTGCTGAATCTCAAATATGGTCAATAATCACAATGTTTTATTATTGTCAATAAAAGTGCAAGAAATAAGCTTTTATAATTGTAATTCTTTTGAGGCACACATCACAATTTGCTCCACAGTGACCTAGTCTTCAATTCGAATTTGTATTTATTGTTTAAAAACTATCAAACACTTCCATTTATATAGAGTGTCTTTAATGTAGATAAATGTCTCAAGGCACTTCACAGAGGAAGAAAAGGAATGGATACAAAACCTTTGTGGGTTTGTGAGGAGAGGTTTCAAAAGACTGTCTCCTGCTTGTGTTCATTCCAGCTCAAATACCCCTATTAGTGTAAATCTTTTGCATTGGCACCTCACTGATTTGCAAAATACTTAATTCATCCTGTAACTTGTATGTCACCATTTCCAAGTAGCAACACTGCTCTATACAAGGTTTATCTGTGCTCTTCTGGTGCTGGAAATAAATTATTTTCCTAAAAGTACCGAAATAAATGATTACTCTCTCTTCCTTATAGAGCTGGTTGAAGTTACATCAGCAAAATACCAAAGAGTATCTGATGGGTAATTGCATCTAATTTAATATTATTTCCTTTTTATATTAATGTGTTTAGTGATTTTTTAATAATCTAATAATCAAAACAGGTGTCGCAGTTCACTTGGCTATAGTTGGGGAAGATTGCCTTTGTAAATATTGGGCTAGAAATTCGTTATAGCCAAGAAATGGGCAATGTTTAGACTAAAAATGGTTAAGTAACGCCACCTGAAAATTGTCTAGAATGCATGCAAAATTCGTGCTCGCTGCTCATTAAAATGATTGCAGTCATGATTCTAGCCTAAAAACTCAAGCTCATTGGCGTGACACTGAAAAGCTGGACCAATATCGGGGGCAGTCTAATTTCTAGACATGATTGCCACAGGCTTTTTCCACTGCTTAAAAGGGAGGTTAATTGATACTGCAGCACCTCATTCTCAGGATTGTTGGCTGTGCAGCTGCCCCAATAGCAAACCAAACACTAGTTAGAAGACATCCGTAGGAACCATGGCAGACCTGAGACAGAGGGAGAGAGCCCATAGGTTCTCGGTTGAAGCTTTTGAGGCATTGGTTTTCGCGGTGGACAGAAGGCAGATGGTCCTGTACCCGCCAAATAGCAGGAGGCCCTCTCCACTGTAGGGGGTGGTGTTTTTGTGTCAGCTTTGCCTCTGACTTTTGAGCGGTTCAAATCGCTTCCACTCCCTTGGTTCTAGACCTTGGACTTATTTGGGGGTTGTGATACAAAAGGTGCAGCAGACAACTGAGTTTGATGAAAGAACTTCGATCTTCATTCAAGAAAGTAAAACACAACACAAACACTCTTAACGCTCTAAAGGTGGGGAACACTTCGGTACAAGCGAGGGAAATAACATTAGAAGAATACTTCACCCCTCCCAATCCCACTTCACTAGCTAGGTTGGACTCTGGAGAACCAGTGATAATGCTCACCAAATGAATCCTTGACAGTTGAGAGTTAGGGTTTAGACTCTTTGGAGTAAAAAAGTTTCGTAAGGCCCTTGTTGCCACGAGGTGTCTGATGGTCACTGAGGCGGTCGCTCTGGTCTCTTCTTGCGTGTCGGCCTACTTCTGGAGCTGTTGGCCTTCTTTGTTGAACTTCTTTCTGTTGAACTCTGCCTCTGTTTAAACTGTCTTCTTCCAAGCTGTGAAACGGCCTTCTTGCAGAACTGTGGAAACTGCCTTCTGCCTGCTTGTTGAACTTGCTGGAGAACTCGAACTTGAACTGTTGTTACTGCTTTCTGTTGAACTGCTTGATGGGCCTTCAATTATACTAAATTGAAGTGGCCTTATCAAAACCAAATCAAATCCCGGTCATTGTAAGGCGTCGTTAACAGTAACGACTTTACTAGCGTGTTAACTGGTTTTGTAAATGTGTGAAGTGGTTTCAGGATAGCTCCATCCTGTCGATCTGTTGTTTAATCGGAGTTTGAATTGTCCTCATGTTTTGGGTTCCTAGGCTGATCTATAGCCTAGTCCTGGGTGCTCTGTATTATGCATATTTCTTGATGTGCCTTGTAATCGGTTTGATGGGACCTATTGTTTTGGGTGGGGCTGTCTTCTCCAAGTGTCTATTGTCAAAATGTTAATGCATGCTGGGGCTTTGAGTGAGGTCATCCCGATTCCCCAGACATTGCAATTAACTGCAATACCCAAAACTGCTTTTACAGAGGTTGAGCCCAACTTCCTTCACAGCCTTTTCTCCCTTTACAGGCCCAGACATGTTTTTAAAATGCCAAAACTTGGTTTTTGGTCTTAAATTCCTTAGGTTAGGCCCAAATGCATTTTCATCACTCTGAGGTAGTTCCAAAGTCCTTTTTCCTTAGGTTTTGGGGATCTGCAAATTTTGGAAACCTTACACCACAACTCTGCCTCACTATGTGGAGGGAGATAGCCAACCACGTCATGGGCAGCACTGTGGTCCCCAGGGCCCACACCCAATGCAAGAAGAAGTTTAACGACCTCATACGGGTGGTCAGGGTGAGTGAAGGCTTCAACAAATGCTACATACCACCATCTGTACCACAGGCTTCACATACTGCTCAATGCACCACACCCCCAACAATCTCTACCTAGCAACACTCACACCCACACCTCACACCTTGCACACAATGACAGCTATTCAACAATGGCAGGCACATCACCCAAACACATTGCACCACACTCACTCACACACTTTCCTTTCTCTTGCAAGCCAAAGTGGCTCATAACCGGAGGGAGCAGGAGCAGATAGGCGGGGGCCAAGCCCAGATTGAACAGCTGAGCCAGCTGGAGAGTCACGTGCTGGAGATCATTGGGCACCAGGTCGTGGGCACTGTGGCCACCAGCGACGTTGACCCCCTTGGGGACAACAATGGTATGTTCATTCCTACTCCCAGGGTGTTGCCCTGGGGGAGTGGCAGTGGGTCTGTGGAGCAGGAACCTGCTGTCCTCTCTTAGGATGAGAGCATTCCTGCTCCCACCACCGCCACTCTGCCATTTCCCTTGTCGCTGCCTGTCATCCAGCCAGCCCAGCCCAGACTGCTGCCGCACATACCAAGGTGGTGCATTCTGCAGCCGGACCTTCTAGGTCCAGAGCTGGTCGCGGTCATCCTGCAAGGCCATCTGAAGTCTCACGCATGGGGAAACTCAGCAGCCTTCCACCAGCCGTGCTGCAGCCACTGGGGGTGCACTGCATAGGAGCACTAGAGTAGGAAAAGTCACACGAACAACATGCACTAAGGTATTGCACAAGGGTGATTAGTTAATAGTGTTGATGTAATATGTATATAGATAAATGTATTAATTGTGTTTGGAATCTTGTGTGGTGTCTCTCATTTCAGCTTTGCACCCAGGAGAATGCTGTGATGTGGCCTGCAACAGGGATTGTATGATGGAGATGTGGTGAGCAACGGGGATCTGGGGTTTCATTCATGCAAATCGAAGTCTGACAAGCGGTCACGGACAGCCCGTCCGGAAGGCCAATTGTCTGGCTGCCTCCTACCTCCCACCTGCTCCTCTCCCTCCTCCACTCCCTCGTCCTCCTCCTGAGGTGGTCCGGCAGTCCCTAGTGGCAAGGGTTGCGCCCTCATGTTGGCCAAGTTGTGGAGCATGCAGCAGACCACCACGAAATGGGACACCCGCTTTGGTGAGTACTGAAGTGCTCCTTCCAAGTGGTCAAGGCAGCGGAACCATTGCTTCAGTAGGCAGATGGTCTGCTCAATGATGTTCCTGGTGGCAGCATGGCTCTCATTATATGAGTGCTGGGCATGAGTGTTGGGGTTGCGGAGTGGAGTCATGAGCCAGGTGGTGAGCGGACAGCCCTCGACTCCGAGCAGCCACCTCGAGCTTGACATGGTGGCTGGAAGAGTGCAGGATGATGGCATCGTGGCTGCTGCCAGTATAGTGGGCATTGACATTGAGGATTTGCTATGTGTGGTTGCACACCAACTGCACATTAAGTGAGCGGTAGCCTTTGTGGTTACAGAAGATCTCAGGATTGATATGTGTTGCCCGCAAAGCCACATGGGTGCTGTCGATGGCGCCCTGCACCATGGGAAGCCTGCTATCCTGGCAAAGCCACATGCACGCTCGTCCTGCTTCTCTTTGGTGATCGGGAAGCCAATGTACTCCCTTCTCCTGGTGTAGAGAGCCTCAGTGACCTCCCGGATGCAGCGATGGACGGCGAACTGTGAGATGATCGCTATGTCTCCTGCTGCAGACTGGAAGGATCCGCTGGCGAAGAAATTGAGGGCCATGGTGACCTTGACTGCCACTGGAAGAGCTGTGGTCGCCCTGGTCTGAGGCTGGAGGTCTGGTTGCAGGATGTAGCAGAGTTCTGTGACCACTTCCTTGGTGAAGCGAAGTCTCCTAAGACACTGCTCCTCACTTAATTGAAGGTAGGAGAAGTCATGTTGGAAGACCCTTGGAGGGTAATGTCCCCTGATGTGAGTTCTGATGGCCCTGCTCCTCCCGCTGTGCACATGTTCATGTCTTTCTCGCTGCCTCTGCTCCCTCTGCCATAGATCCTGGAGGGCGAGGTCAACTCTCAGTACAGCCCTCATAACTTTTAACAAGTGTTTGAAGCATTTCAAAAATAATGATGGAGTTTTGAACTTGCCAGAACACTCCCTGATACCAAATAACCTTGAAATGACTAAAGAAAACTCTTGCAGCAGCAGGAAGTAGCATACCGCCACTCAAACTTCAAAACCCTGTCAGGTGCGAGAGATTAGTGAGGACCCCTTTAAACAGCATCGCTGGAGACGGCTTCCTGCTGCACCTCAACCTGTTGTTTCTTTCTCCAGCCATTAAGTTCAATGGCCAAAACGAAGTTGGGAGATCGGGCATCAAGTAAGCATTGTGTAATCACTGACGTCATGATCTCCGTGATTGCGATGTCCCCGGTGATCAATTTTACCGGCAGCGCTACCGGCAAGATGGATATGGTGTGCGGCGCTGGAACCACCATCAGCTGGCGTTTTAGTGCCATCGTGTGGCACTACAGACTCACATTTCTCCCCCATTAAATTTCTGTGTTTCCTTCATTCCTATTTTGTCATCTGCTCTTTAGTTAAACTCCCATCTTACTGGCTCACACCAACACCATCACCAGATGTATTGGGCCAGTTCTTGCCAGAAAGAAAATGGCATGTTAATGACGCACAGTGTTATTAATGTGCAGATTGGCCAACAAGTTCAGGGGATTAAGAGGTACACCATGAGTTGTGAATCTCCAGAACTTGCTGGTTGATTTACACTGCTCCACCGTTTGCTTTGCACAACATGCAATGCAGATTTGACGCACGACCTGCCATTTTCGATGGCGCCACTCCAAACCATGCCCTCTTCTAAACACGCACAGGTGAACGTGCATTCAGCTGCATCAGGGGCACCCCCCACTACCACCACCTGTGCTATTTAAAGGGATACATCCAGCTTGCAGGCAAGTTGATTTTTTTCTCTTGTACTGGCTCTTGCAGTGTTTATATGAATAATGGCTTGCTGGAAGACATATAGAACATTGTGAACAAAGTGAGCAGGGAGTGCTACTGGACACTAGTAAGGCATTGGCTCCTACTGACAACACCACTTGCTCCCAGTCATGGGGGCTATACTTGCAGTGCCCCTCCGGCTGCAGCATGACAGGGAGATGGAGCAGAGGCAGCAAAGACAAGCTGCTCGCAGAGGGGGGAGGAGGACGAGGACAAGGGAGGGGGTAGGCAGCAAATCTGCATTCCGGACAGGCTGTCTGGTAAAAACCTTTCAATCCTTCTTGGACAAGGGAGTGGTGCCAGAAGATTGGAGGGTTGCAAATGTTACAGCCCCATTCAAAAAAGGGAAGAGAGATAAACCAGGTAACTACCGGCTAGTCAGCCTAACATGGGTGGTGAGGAAACTTCTAGGGAAAATAATCCAAGACAAAATTAATGGTCACTTGAAAGAACATGGATTAATAAATGACAGCCAACATGGATTTGTTAAAAGAAAATTGTGTCTGACTAACTTGATTGTGTTCATCGATGAACTAACAAAAGAGTTAATTAAGGTAGTGAAGTTGATGTTGTGTATATGGACTTTCAGAAGTACCACATAATAGACTTGTTCGTAAAATTGGCACCCTTGGGATCAAAGGGGCAGTGGCAGCATGGATACACGGTTTTCTGTTGTGCACTTCACCTACCCCCCTCACTCTGTCTCGTCAAGCCTACTCCATTACATCACTGCTCATACCCACTTACCTTGCAAGCACACCCGTCCTCACATCCCAATCTATCCATCCACTGCTGCCACTCATCCTTATGCAATTTCATGCCTCTCTCTGATAGTCATCCTCACCAAATGCACTGCATCCATTGGGTAAACACATGACATTACAGTCATTCATGGATCTCTTCCTCCCGTTGCAGAAGAGAGCACAAAACACTAGGGAGGGAGAGAGAACAGGAGCTGGTCCTCCACAGATCTCACAGCTGGGAACTGCAGAGGAGGAAGTGCTTGAGATCAATGGTGTCTTGGCGTACCTTGCATTTGAAGATGGGAATATAGTGACCTCCCAGTCACCTGGTGGCAGAAATAAATATCAGCGACCCACATATCATATAACACTCAATCATGTTGCCTTGATTTCAGCAGTGAGTGAAATATGATCAGCTACATAATGATAAGTTGCAACATTCTTACCTTGCCCAGTACTAATTCATATCTTTTCTCTCTGGCAGGGACTTCATGCATGCAGCAGCAATCAGTGGACCTCATGGACAACGAATCCTCAGAGGATCTGATCCTCTCTGAGGGTGCACCATCACAGGACTCATGCTTACCATGTATCAGTGCAGAGACTCACACTTCAGTGGGTCCAGTTAGACGGATAGTTGGGTTTTCACCTAGTGAATCATACTTCACAAGTGAGCAAGAGCAAACAGTGGTGGCAGGGACAGCTGTGGAGAGTCCGAGTTGGAGGGCGCTGCCATTTCCAAGCTCTGCTCAGCTTGACACAGATGTTGTACCCCGGGGGGCCATTGACAAAAAGGATAATCATTGAGGGGCAGCAGAAAATCTGCAAGGTACTGGCAGGCCTTCCACGCACACTGTCCACGATTGCAGAGAGAATGGAGGAGTCCACATCACGCATGACCCAGTTGATGTCATGGGGTATTGCGAGGATGTCATCTTAGTGTCAACCTTGGCTCAGTTGGTAGCACTCTCGCCTCTGAGTCAATTACAGATAAAACCATCTCTAATCACTTCCTTTTATCGCTCTCCACCCACATCCTCCTTCCCCTTCCCAACCCGACTTCCTTCTGTGTCCGCCCCTGGAAAAAACTCTCTCCCACGTCACTTAAAACTACACTTTCATAATCCCAACTGTCTAGCCTCTGGCCCTCCATTCACCACGACATTTCTGCAGCTACCGAGCTGCTCAACCAGACCCTCACCTCCACCTTTGATGCCTTGGACCCCATTAAAATAGAGTCATAGAGTTATACAGCACAGAAAGAGGCCCTTCGGCCCATCGTGTCCGTGCCGGCCATCAAGCCCTGTCTATTCTAATCCCATTTTTCAGCACTTGGTCCGTAGTTTTGTATGCTATGGCATTTCAAGTGCTCATCTAAATGCTTCTTGAATGTTGTGAGGGTTCCTGCCTCTACCACCCTTTCAGGTAGTGAGTTCCAGATTCCAACCACCCTCTGGGTGAAAAAGTTTTTCCTCAAATCCCCTCTAAACCTCCTGCCCCTTACCTTGAAACTATGCCCCTTGGTTATTGACCCCTCTACTAAGGGGAAAAGCTCCTTTCTATCTACCCTATCTATGCCCCTCATAATTTTGTACACCTCAATCAGGTCCCCCCTCAGCCTTCTCTGCTCTAAGGAAAACAACCCCAACCTGTCCAGTCTCTCTTCATAGCTGAAGCGCTCCAGCCCAGGTAACAACTATTACTCTCTCTCAGCCTGGCCATTCCCCTGGCACAGCCCTCATCTCTGCTCCCTTAAGTCCAAGGGATGCAGACTTAAATGTATATGGCGGGCAAATGGTTTAGCCATTCACCATCATATCTGGCTGGATCATATAAAACACTATCATGTCCTGCTCTTGTCTGCCAAAACTGCTCACTACTCCAGAATCATCCTGGAATGCAAAGATAACCCTTGGCTTCATTTATCTACTGCAAACCATCTTCTTAAACCCCTCCCCCTGCCTCCACCACCCTCACCTCCAACAACAAGTGCGAGGAGCTCATGGACTGCTTTGTCACGAAGATTGAGACCATCCGGTCAGCTACCTCTGCCACTTCCCTCTCTTTCCCTAGCCCACCAGGCCAAACTTCCTCTAAGGTATCCCCCTTCCCTAGCTCTGAACTTTCATCTTTCCCTGGTTTCTTGGCTATCTCCCCTCATGCCCTCTCCGAGCTCATCTTGTCCATGAGACCCACCTCCTTCTCCCTCGACGCTATTCCCAAGAAACTTCTGACCACCCAACTTCCCTTCCTGGCTCCCATGTCAGCTGATATTGTTAATAGTTCTCTCTCCTCAGTTACAGGTATGGTATCATAGTGGTTATGTTACTGGACTAGTGATCCAGAGGCCTGGAATAATGATCCGGAGACGTGAGTTCAAATGCGCCATCTCTAAGACCGCCTATTTCCATCTCTGTAACATTGCCTGACTCCACCCCTGCCTCAGCTCATCCGCTGCTGAAACTCATGCCTTTGTTACCTCTAGATTTGACTATTCCAATGCACTCCTGGCTGGCCTCCCACATTCTCCCCTCCATAAACTTGAGGTCATCAAAAACTCTGCTGCCCCTGTCCTAACTCGCACCAAGTCCCGTTCACCCATCACCCCTGTGCTCGCTGACCTACTTTGGCTCCCGGTTAAGCTATGCCTCAATTTTTAAAATTCTTATCCTTGTTTTTAAATGCCTCCATGTCCTCACCCCTCGCTATTTTTGTAATCTCCTCAAGCCCCATAACCCTCCGAGACATCTGCGCTCTTCCAATTCTGGCATTTTAATCACACCACCATTGGTGGCAGTGCCTTCAGCTGCCAAGGCCCTAAGCTCTGGAATTCTCTTGTTCATTATAACATTGCTGTTTGTGGGACCTTGTGTGCTAATTGGGTGCCGCGTTTCCTACATTACAACAGTGACTACACTTCAAAAAGTACTTCATTAGATGTAAAGCATTTTGGGACGTGAAAGGAACCTTAGCCTTGGGCTTACAGCGCGTCACTGATCGGCACGAAGCTGCTCACCAGCACAGTGATAGCAGTGAAGTGCCGCTGGTGCATGAGAGGGATGATGGCGAAAGGGGACATGGAAGTGGGGACTCCGCTCAAAGTGCTCCCATTTCTCAGCCGTTGCCTGCCTCCCCACCCCCCGCAGTCACTACCCAATATGCTGCCTTGTGTCCCGATGGCCAAGTCTGCTCCTGCACAGGTGCAGGTGGAACACTCTTTAGCAAGGCCCTCATGGGCTCCATGACCCAGAAGTCATTGGCCAAGAGCATCTCAGCTGCCCCAGCAGAGATCTGAGCAGCCTGCCTCTACCTCTGCTGAAGCCACAGGAGTTCCACCATGTAGGAACGGTAGGAAAAGGAAGAGTAAAGCTTTGTAATTGCATAAGGGTATACACGTGAGGTTTTTATAAAATGTTCTTAAGTTTCTGTTGTTCAGTAGAATCATATAAAATGTATTACTTTGCACCAATTTCCCGTGTTGCCCATTCTTGTCTGCTGGATGGCAACACGCCTTTTCAGTAGCTTGGTGATGAATGAGAAGTCATGAATTGACAGGGACCAGTGGTAGGATGTGGTTGGTTGGTAGCAGGACTGCTTTGTGTCAGGGTGATTGAAGGGTGTGGGCGTGGAGGGTGATGAGAGTTGCCGTTGGAGGTGGTTGTTACATGGGTCCAGTGGTGGTAATTAACTGAACCGTACAGATATTAGTGAATCTCTGGCATCCCGGGCAGCAATGTGAGTGGCTGGTGCTGCGTTGGGGTTGCCATCTTCCTCCACCTCCTTTTCCTCTTCCTGCTCCTTGGATTCGTCCACAGCTGATGTACACTCAGCACCTTGTTCCTCATGCAGCTGCAATCCTCGCTGCTGTGCAATAATGTACAGCTTGTAACACATCACGATCACTGTGGGGACCCTGATGAGTAGTGAAGGGTACCTCGAGATATGTCCAGGCACCTGAAGCGCATCTTGAGCAAGCCGATCGCTTGCTCAGTAACACATCTGGTTGTCATATGGCTTTTGTTGTACTTGGGCTTCATTGCTTGGCTTTCTCACGGGTGTTAACAGCCAAGTTTGAAGGGGGTATGCTTTGTCTCCTAGCAGCCAGCCCTTAAGTCAGCTTGCAGGTCCAAAGAGGACAGGGAGCTTGGATTGCAGCTGGATGAAAGCATCATGGCAGCTCCCTGGGAGACTGGTGCATACCTGTATAGACCTTTTTTAATGTTGTTGCATATCATTGATGGAGTGGAAACCCTTGCGGTTTATGAATACTTCTGGTTAAACTGGGGGTGCGTGGATTGCCACGTGTGTGCAGTCGATGCCGCCCTGCACCTGTGGGAAGCCAGCCAGAGTCGCAAACCCGAGCGCTCGCTCATTCTGACTAGCGTCATCAAAGGCAAAGTTGGCATAATTGCCGGCACTGGCAAGCATCCCATCAGTGACCTGCCTTATGCATTTGTGTGCAGATAACTAGGAGATCCTAGATATGTCTCTGGTAATGCCTTGGAAGGATCCATAGACAAAAAAGTTGAAGGTGGTGGTCACATTCACAGCCACTGGTAATGTGTAGCCATCAGGTCCAGCAGGGAGCAGGTCTTCTGCTAGGAGGCTGCCGATGTCTGCCATCACCTGGCGTGACAACCTCAACCTCCAAAAGTATTGCTCTTCGGAGAAGTTAAGGAAGCTGAGCCTCTGCCTGTACACCCTGTTACGTGGGTAGTGCCTTCTGTGAGTTCTACCTCTCTGCTGCTCTCCCCTCTCTGCTCAACACCTGCATGTCTCTGCACAGCTGTCTGTTGTTGCTGCTGATGGTCACCTTGTTCCTCGTCCGAGGTCCAATCTAAGGCAGCCAAGGCAGCAATCATCCTGATCAGAGTCTCAATACGTTTAAAGCGCAGAAACTAACCTCTCACCACAAGTACTGTGAACAAACCCTGTCTCAGTGGTAGGTAAGAAAGCAGCTGTGAGCACTGAGTATTTATTGGAGTATTTGCCTGACTTTTAATGAGCCCCATGAATTGCCGTTGTGTTCTCGCCTTGGTTTCAATGGTGAAGTTCAGGATACCCTGGAAACCAGTGGATGTGCCATTAAATTCGAATGTCGGTTGAAATATCGCTACAAATGAGTGATTAACATATTTAAATTGCTAACCCACCTCTCCAGAGGGGGTTATGCACAACCAGCCGAGCATACCCGAGTTAATCCCGGGAGTCAGCGTGTTGGAGCCGGCTTCCGGACACAAATGCAATTTCACCCGCTTTAACCACCCCTCTCCCTCACCCCTACACCTAAACCCACGCGCTGCTCCAGGTTAAAATGCATCCTGCACAACCACCAGCATGAGAGCACTGTCATCACAAGGGCTGCAGTGGTTCAAGAAGAAGGCTCACTGCCACCTTCTCAGGGCAAGTTAGGGTGGGCAATGCATAGAGTCTTGCCAGATTCACCCACATCCTGTGAACAAATTTGAAAAAATCCTCGATTTTTCTTTGGGTGACTTTCTTTACAGCTGTCCCTGTTAACGACAGGGCGTTCTGTATTGCTTTCCTTTTTTGTAATTCACTATCTTACTTTAGCCAATCAGCTAAAGTTCTTCTGTGACTTTGACTTTCTTGTATCATAAAGAAAAAGAAAGACTTGCATTTATATCACACCTTTCATGACCTCAGGACATCCCAAAGCGCTTTAAAGCTAATGAGGTACTTTTGAAGTGTCGTCACTGTTTTAATGTAGGAAATGCGGCAGCCAATTTGCGCACAGCAAGGTCCCACAAACAGCAATGTGATAATGATCAGACAATCTGGTTTTAGCTGTTGGTTGAGGGATAAATATTGGCCAGGGGTGAATATCTCTGCTCTTCTTCGAAAAGTGACATGGGATCTTTTACGTCCAGCTGAGGGATAATTGCGGCCTCGGTTTAACGTCTCATCCAAAAGACGGCACCTCCAAAAATGCAGCATTCCCTCTATACTGCACTGGAGTGTCAGCCTAGATTTTGTGCTCATGTCCCTGGCGTGAGACTTGAACCCACAACCTTATTGCTTAATTGGTAATACAAATGATGTATTGGCTTAATAAAATTCAGTATAAACCTGGCCTGACCATTGAACCTTCCTGAATATAATGGGCCAAAAATTCGGCCCTTCCCGGGTGAGTACATAGTCCGTACTCACCCGCAAGACATGCCGAAGTGCCGGTTTCCTGCATGCACTGCGCATGCGCGGGAAACCGGAACTTCCGGTCTGGTGAAGGGGCGGTTCCTAGGTGAACCGCGTGCGCGGTAGAGGCTGCGCGCACGCAGCAAACTTAGATTTTTTTCAGGTTTCTACGTGAGGGTAAGTATTGAAGAAACTACGCTTTTGAAAAGGAGGCGCAAGACCCGTTTTCAACAAGGTAAGTGGTTAATTAAGTATAATTTAAACATTTTTTCAACAGGTTTATCTTTTTTAGTTACTTTAAAGAAAGGTAAGTTTATTTTTATCACTTTTAAAAAGTATTTTAATTTATCCAAAAATTTAAATTTTTCTTTAAAGTGGTTAATTTATTTAACTATAGTTATTTTATAAATGTGATGGTTTTTAAAAAAAAATTATTTTAAGTTTAGCTGTTCTTTTGGGGCCGATTTCAATTCACAGATTTGACAGGTCTCCTGTCAAATCTATGAATGAAAGATGGTCTGCTGCCATTGGCTCTCCATGGCCCACGTGATCCCAGGGGACGCATCGCACTAACTGCACCCCTGGGACACGCAAGCACTGCGCACCGGCAGTTGGGAGAGGCTCAGGAGCTGAAGTTCCCGTGGGCCCAAAACACAACGGCAGGCGCGGTAGGTAAGAGCGCGCGCAGATCCTTAACCCCGCGGCAAGCCGGAGAGGCGAATTTCTGGGCCATTATATTTTTTAATGTTAATTGCTATTTTCCCACTTTCCTCTTACTGGAGATTCCCTTTCCCAGGCACCTTTCTGAGCTGAAAGGCAGCAAGCTATCTGCCAGTGTGACAATATAACCAGTCACTAGGTGGTATGTATGAAGTTTGGCCTCCCTCTCTCCCTCACTGCAAGGATGTGTCTAGTCTTTGCTCAGTGCTTCGGTATGACCTGTTCTTCTCAATGTACTTCATAATGGAAACAAGTTACCCTAAATGTGTAACATTTTCAGGCTGTTCTGATCACACATAAAATGACTTATGGCAGTTAGCTTTATATACTTATTTGTTACATTCTGGAATTTCTGGATTTCAAGACATTGAACATTGAAGATAATGTCCGTTTAAATGGTCGTGATTTATCTCAAAAATGATAGCTGGTTGAAAGCAAATGTTTTGAAGATATTTCATATTTGTAATCATTGTTTTCATTTTTTAGTGAATAATAACCTGATATTTCTAAATCTGAGTTGACTTATATATTAAGAGAATATTTCAGGCTACTTTACTTAAGGGCTGAGTGCAGACAATATCTTGGCGGAGATCCAACAACAGTCGATCTGTTGATTTGCTCTGTCCCATGGAATCGCAGTAGTTCTCAAGCTGGAACACTTGTTTAGCTCCACCAGCTGTTCACTAAAATAATGCATAGGACCGTCCTATATTTCTGTGACATGTTTATTATACGTTCGTGTCATCTGAGTCATCGTCATGTGAAGAGTTCTGTAATTCCTTTATTTACTGAGGAGTTTTCCATTCACTGTAGATTTCACACAGTAAGTATTGGATTCACCAAAGGGTTACTACACAACGTGAAATTAACTTCTGTGATCTTATATTGAAAAGATTTATTAAGTAGAACTTTTAATTGGAGCTTTCGAAAAACAAAATTGTTAGTAAGCATTCCTGTTTTATTCAATTTTTTACTGCAAATGTTAGTAGGTTCAAAGGTTTTGTTTTAATTAGGTTTTACTGAGCTTTCACAAATTAGCCTGGTGCTGGTAGGTACATATATTAAGAAGGTTAAGGCTGTTGGTGGACAGGAGGCTAAGGTTGAGGAAGATAATTGAGCAGGGCATCTAGGTGGGAGTTAATGTGCTAGCTGTGGACGGTACTGGAGTGTTTCAAAGTTTTACAATTAGAGTCCAGTCAGAGCAATAATTGTTCAAGATAAGGTTCATATTCTGCATTCTACAGATAGCAAAATTCAGAGTGAAATGAACTGTTACCCTTTCTTAACTGCAGGAAACCAGAGATGGAGTCGTCTATGAAATCCCTCATCTTAGCCTTCAGCTATTATTTGAAGACTTTTAACCTCTTCTTAGGACCGCTCCAATGAACATATGTGCGTGCAAAAATTCATTGATGAGAATCTGTCAGACATAGTAGCCAGGTAAGGCATGTTTAGATTCCTGTTCAAAATTGAAGAATCTGAAAAGACTATGGGCTAGAAATTCATTATAGACCAGGAATGGGCGATATCTTTAGAAAAGTTTGAGAATTAGCACCAAGCGCTAATACTTTAGACTGCATGCAAAATTAAGTCTCACAGCACAAAGACATGATTGGTTCGCTAATTCAGCCTTAAAGCCCAAGCTCATTGGCAGTACACTCAAAGGGCGGACCAGTATCAGGTGCAGTCTAATCACAAGTCATTGCCACAGGCTTTTTCCAGTTCTTAAAGGGGAAGTTCGGTGATGCTGCAGAACCTCATTCTCAGCATGGCTGGCTGTGCAGCTGTCTCAGCAAGCAGCAGCAGGTCAAGTACAAAGAGCTGGGTGACTCAAGCAGTTGTACTGATGGCAGATCCACTCCCCAGGGAGACAGCCCTCAGATTCTGCGATCAAGCATGGGAGGCATTAGTGTTCACTGTGGAGAGACGGAGGGCGGTACTGTATGCAGCAAGTGACAGGAGGCCCTCGCCAGAAGTCTTCCGCACCATGTAGAGGGAGGTAGCCCAGCATCGGGTAGCACTGTAGTCCCCAAGACCCCCACACTGCAGGAAGAAATTTAACAACCTCACTCGGGTGGTCAGGGTGAGTCAAGGCTTCAACAAATTCTACATACCACCATGTGAACCATAGGGCTCGATTTTGCCAGGCCCGAGGAGGCGGGATTGGAGGCGTGTGAGGTGTTAAAATCGCAAAAAATGGCGGGCGGCTCCGAGGCTGGAGAAGAGGAGGAGGAAGAACACACCACGTCGCTGCATGTCTCACCTGCAGGCACCAGCTCAGATACTGGCACTACGTGTCCTTTAGAGGCTAGTATAGTAGCGGGATCTGCACAGGGTGAGGCACTGGGGATGAGTGGGCTGCAGCAAGGCCAGGGGGAAAGGGTAGCTTGGGGGCCAGCTCCCCAGAGGGTGAGTTCGCGCGTGCGTTCTGCTGCACAGGACTCAGATGAGGACCTCCATGGGGAGGCATTTAAAAGACCGAGATGAAGAGGAATTTCTTCACTCAGAGGGTTGTGAATCTTTGGAATTCTCTGCCCCAGAGGGTTATGCATGCTGAGTCTTTGAGTATATTCAAGGCTGAGATAAATAGATTGTGGGCACTAGGGGAATCAAGGGATATGGATATTGGGCGGGAAAGTGGAGTTGTGGTCGATGATCAGCCATGTTCTTATTGAATGGGGGTGCAGACTCGAGGGGCCATATGGCCTACTCCTGCTCCTATTTCTTATGTTCTTATGTTCATATGTTCTCATGATGGTAGACTCCCAGAGAGACTGTGGCGACCCAGACCTGATGCCACGTGTGATGGGCGATCTGGCAGCTTCCATTGCAGCACAGGCAGAAGCGACGCAACGTCTTAGTGCTGTAATGCAGTCTATGCTTGGTGGCATCCAATCTCAGACTGCTCTCATGCAGTCTCAGCTTGATGCCACGCAAGCTCTGACTGCTGCCATTGTGGCTGGGTCTACCATCGTCGACCGGGGTTTTCACGGTGTTGCAGCAAGCCAGCAATCTGTGCTCCAAAAGATTGCTAGGGATGCTGAGGTGCTGCCCCTGGGGAGTGGCAGTGGGTCAGTGGAGCAGGAACCTGCTGTCCTCTCTCAGGATGACAGCATTTCTGCTCCCACCACTGCCACTCCGCCATTGCACTTGTTGCTGCATGTCATCCAGCCAGCCCAGACTACTGCCGCCCATGCTGAGGTAATGCAATCTACAGCCGGGCCTTCCAGGCCCAGAGCTGGTTGAAGGGCATCCTGGGGATGTTCATGGAGCCTCCTCCTCCTGTCAGTTGTTTAATGGTCCACCACCATTCACGACTGGATGTGGCAGGACTGCAGTGCTTTGATCTGATCTGTTGGTTGTGGGATCGCTTAGCTCTGTCTATAGCATGCTGCTTCGGCAGTTTAGCATGCATGTAGTCCTGTGTTGCAGCTTCCGCAGGTTGGCACCTCATTTTTATGTACACCTGGTGTTACTCCTGGCATGCTCTTCTACAGTTCTCATTGAACCAGGGTTGGTTGCCTTTCTTAATGTTAATGGTAGACTGATGGATATGCCTACAGTTGTGGTCGCCATATTATGAAAAGGATATAGAGGCACTGGAGAATGCGCAGAGAAGATTTACAAGGATGATACCAGAAATGTGAGGGTATACATATCAGGAAAGGATGAACAGACTGGGTCTCTTTTCTCTTGAAAAAAGAAGGCTGAGGGGTGACCTAATAGAGGTCTTTAAAATTATGAAAAATTTTGATAAAGTGGATACTGAAAAAAATGTTTCCACTTGTGGGGAAGAGCATAACTGAAGGCCATCAATATAAGATAGTCACCAAGAAATCCAATAGGGAATTCAGAAGAAACTTCTTTACCCAAAGAGTGGTGAGAATGTGGAACTCGCGGCCACAGGGAGTGGTTGAAGCGAACAGTATAGATGCATTTAAGGGGAGACTAGACAAGCATATGAGGGAAAAGGGAATAGCGGGTTATGCTGATAGATTTGGATAAGGAAAGACAGGAGGAGGCTCGTGTGGAGCATAAACGCCGGCATGGACTGGTTGGGCCGAATGGCCTGTTTCTGTGCCATACATCCTATGTAATCCTATGTATGTAATCCTAGCCATGAGGTTACAGATTGTGGTGGAATACAATTCTGCTGCTGCTGATGCCCCCAGTGCCTCATGGAGGCGTCATTGTAGGTTGGTTCATGTCACTTCAAAATAAAACTTTTTTACTTTGCAGCATTGGGAAAAAAGGAAGATTCAGTCTTAATGTCCTGGGAGTAGGAAGTGGTTCAGGTAGGTCCTGCAGTGTCCACTGTTCTGTATCTAATGGCTAAGTTTTGTATTAATGATACAGGGTATTTAATCAAATACACATTAACTACTACAAACTGAGAAATGGGATCAAGTATTGAATGTTGAAGGATCCTCTATATTTTATCCTGTAGCAAACACAAGAATAATGCACACTGGATTTTCAACAACAACAACTTGTATTTATATAGTGCCTTTAACGTAATAAAACATCCCAAATGTCACAGGATTGTTACAAAGCAAAATTTGGAGATATATGGGGAGATGACCAAAAGCTTGGTCAAACAGGTATGTTTTAAGGAGCGTCTTAAAGGTGGAAAGAGAGGTAGAGAGGCAGCGAGCTTTAGGGAGGGAATTCCAGAGCTTAGGGCCTTGGCAGCTGAAGACATGGCCACCATTGGTTGAGCAATTAAAATCGGGGATGCTCCAGAGACCAGAATTCAATGCCTCGTATTGTTAAAGGGGGGTGAGCAGAAAACTGCAAACAGATATGCCTTTAGTTCTAGCATAGGATAAAGATTGTACTGGAAAAACTAGCATTGCCTACCCATTGACTCCAGGCTCATAGCTAATTTTGGGTTTTGTCTCTCTTATCACTAACTTGCATCTCATTTGATAAAGTATCCGGTAAATAAAACCTAGACTTCATATAAAGTGTTAAACGTTATCCATAGGTTTTATAATGTCCTCAATGAATATACATGGCAAAAAGTTGAAACTCAATTCTGAGTTATAAGCAGAAATTGCTGAAATTGCACAGCAGATGAAATTTTGCTATTATCCTTCGACTTTTGCATTTATGCAAAGCTTCTTTCAATGTGTATTGGCACAAAACTGACTCTCAGCATACTATAGCCAAACTGCCCTAGGAGGTAGTTTCATATCACTTGGGCTTTGCACTGGAAGTGTAACTGCAGTCTGATGCAGAGCCATCTCCGGAGGTCCATGGAAGTGCCTACAATTTTTTTTTTAAACATGACATTCGCACAGTCCTTCCTTGAGGATTGTTCTGGAAGGTAATGTTTGGAAGACACAAAGCATTTCTATCCCTAATATTGATTCCTACCGATACCTGGGATTGTGTGAATGCCAGGCTTAGCTTGAACATATATTTTCAGAAGCATGTTGCCAAAAGGAAAAGGGCATTTTGGTCTGTTTTGTCCTTTTATAACAACAGCAAAGTCATAGACCAGCAATTTCTTGGTGCTGCTTCTGGTCTCCCATCGTAACTTTGCAAGAAGTGCGGCAGAAACACAGTTTGCACATGTCCAGCGAAGTTACAGCAGCAGAGCGGCAGCACCTGTGAGGAAATTCCTGACCATATATTCTGGTTCGGTGCTGACCACGATTGGGTTGCAGAGGCAAGTAATTACTGCAGAAACTCTGCATCTCCAGCTGGTGGAATCACTGTTCAATGGGTTTGGTGAGCATCCTTGTGGTGGCCAGGAAAACGATGGAAAATTACTCACATTTTAAGGTGAGTTCTGCTATTCACTGTGATGCTATTGAGCATTTCCTGGCACCTGCTCTGCAGATAGTGAAGGCTCAAACTTGCACTTGTCAGTTTCTCAAAACCATGAGTAACTGATGACGATCCTACTTGTGGAGATATAAGCATCTCTTGGAGTGGAGTAGGTGCTTACATGCCTGGCGATGGAAGACTGGAACTGAGTCAACCCTCTGCAGCAGGTCTGCCATATTCCAGGTACTGTTGATGGACTGGAATGATACCAGCTCAATGATGTCATCTCAACTCCTTCATGTATAACCATTGAATGTTTTATCCTAAGTAACTGATGCACTGTTAATTTATGAATGTTTTTAACTCACATTTAAAACAAAATGCAAATAAAATGTATTACCTTAAAAATTGTATTTAACAAATGGTTGTTTCTAAATGTGTCTTTCAGTTGATATTTCAAATTAAAAACTACTTCTAATTTTTGTGTGTTATGCAGCAATTTGTGTTATAAAATATCAATCTGTCTTCTAAAGGTTTGTGATGACTTCAAACACTGCATGAGACTGAGTGTAAAAGACAAAATTGTGAGGTCGCACAACACCAGGTTATAGTCCAACAGTTTTATTTGAAATCACAAGCTTTCGGAGTTACAACTCCTTCGTCGGGTGAAGTAAAGAGATACAGAATCGTCAAAGCATATATAGATAGAGAACAATGCATGTGTAACTTACAATTGCAGACAACTAAATTCAATCATCCTGACTGTTTATCTGCCGAGGTGTGATAAAGTTAATCAGGTCAGCCAGGAAGGTACCACATCAAAGACATAGCAAGATACGACTGAGACAATGAGGTGGAGTCGCATGGGGTCTAACGTGTCAAAAGCTGCCGTCTGTATGTAAAACGATTAACTTTAAAATTTTTACTTTTTTACTGGGAATCACATCTGTGAACAAGCCAACGACGACTCGAGTCCAGATCACGTCATGTATCGTGACATAAACCCAAGATCCCGGTTGAGACCGTCTTCATGAGTGCGGAACTTGGCTATCAGTTTCTGCTCGATGATTTTGCGTTGTCGTGTTTTCCTAAGGCCGCCTTGGAGAACGCTTACCCGCAGATCCGAGGCTGAATGTCCTTGACTGCTGAAGTGTTCCCCGACTGGGAGGTAACAATCCTGCCTGGCGATTGTTGCGCGGTGCTCGTTCATACGTTGTCTCAGTGTCTGCATGGTCTCGCCGATGTACCATGCCGCGGTGCATTCTTTCCTGCAACGTATGAGGTAGACAACGTTGGCATCATGTAAAAGACAAGGCAGAGAGTATGCACAGCTCTGCAGAAAACAATTAATTAGCCAACTAATTAAGAACATGGTGTTATGTCCAAATGGATAATTAAATGTGGGATGTAAATGATCAAACTCACTGCTGAATGCTTTCTAATATGGACAGCAGGTGAACTGTATGTCATCAGCAACAACTTGTTCATTGACTCCGGTTCGATTAGAATAATTCCAGAGGACAAATTAAATTAGGATAAGATTTTAGAAATTGTTGCACAACATTTTCCTGGAAGAGAGTAGACTGCAAATAAACAATTGCAAATTCAAAGAATAATGACAAAATTATGTTTGACTTTGGGAAAGGAATGTAGCAAATCTGCCCATCAGTTCCCATGTCCAAGAACCTCACTGCAAATTGGAGAAGGAGCAAACTGTTCAGAACAAAATCTTTTTATTGTTTGATGTCCATTTTCCATAATTTGAAGTGCTACTTTAGCAAACTCTACAGTGTGTTGTCAGATTTCAATGTATTCATTGTATTTCCTTATATTAAAACAAATAATAGACTTGTGAACTAATAGCAAAATTCAATGAAAATACAATTAGGTAGTATTGCTTTTGCAAAAATAGCATTGCTTGCAGTTCAGTGAAAATTGATTTGAAAGGTAAAGGAAAATTACAATGAAAGGTAGATGATTTAAAAGAACAAGTGAACTCCTAGCAGTTTGAATGCATCTCACTTATTCCTATTGAAGATGTACTGTAATGAATTCATGGAAAGAAGCATTCAGGGGGGTTTTGTTTTTCCATTCAGGTAAACTAGACTTTGACATACTTGGCAAAATTCAGTCCAAACATCCAGGCCTTTCAATTCATAATGAGCTGGTGGAGCCGAATCCTGAGCAAATCTCCCGCTACAAAGGTATGTTTGCAAACTTAAATATTTATATGCACCAGGTGTTTCCAGGTGAAAACGACAGTTTTATTTGAGGTGTTAAATCATCTTTGGAACAACTGGTCTGTTTGAGGGAGTGACCGTGTGTGTGTGAGACATCACTGTCCTTTTGATTGATCATTGAACCAGTAGTTGGTACTAACCTATGTAAAGATGCTGATAACCATTTTACTGCAGAAATAAATTAGGTAGTATTGCTTTTGCAAAAAGTAGATACAGAAGCGGGGAGCACAATGTTACTGAATGAAGAGCATTAACACTCTGAACTGAAAATGAAGGATCAAAATGATCGTGCCCGGTTTTTGTAATGTAAAGCCGACAGCGCGGGATCCCTGGCGCACTCTGCGCAGCTTAAAGGGACCATTGCTGCAGTGTCTTCCTGGAGGTACGAAGGAAAGCTACAAGGGAGAGTCATGCCCGAGTAGTTTCCAACATTTTCTGGCAGATACTTGGGGGCAGTGTCTGATGTCCCCATGAACAGAAATCCCCGCACATCCATTTGGTAACAGTTTTTTTTAGGCAGCGAATTGTTATGATCTGAAAGGGCGGTGGAAGCAGATTCAAGAGTAACTTTTAGAAGGGAATTGGATAAATACTTGAAAAGGAAACAATTTGCAGGGCTATGGCGAAAGAGCAGGGGAGAGAGAATAATTGGATGGCTCTTTCAAGGAGCCGACACAGGCATGGTGGGCTGAATGGCCTCCTTCGTCTGTGCCGTATGATTCTATGATTCTCGGTGTCAAGGGAAGTCAGATTAAAGATTGGGAATAATTTAGCAGAAGAAAAAAAAGTAGCTTGAAATAATATTACTTCATTGCTATGAACTACCAATTTTTTGGCTGATTGTGTGACACAGTCTGTTGGACACACTTCTGGGACTTGGGTTCAGATCCACCCGGGACTAATGGGATGAAAGTCTCCTCTGTTCGTTGACTGTAAGGATTCTTTGTGAAATGTAATTGAGGACTCCTCTGAGATCGGGTGCATTTTGTGGGGAAAAATACAGGGAGCTTTATTCTGCCTCTAATGATGCTCATTCCTTTACAATGTCTGGTTGCATGAGGTGGCAGAGTTCTGTGACCACACCTTGGTGAAGCGGAGCCTTCCAATACACTGCTCCTCGCTTAATTGGAGGTAGGAGAAGTGCTGTCGGAATACCCTCTGAGAGTAAGGTCTCCTATTGAGAGCCCTGATGGCCCTCCTCCTCCCTCTGGCCACATGTTCCACTCTTCCTCGCTGCCTCCGCTCCCTCCGCCCTAGATCCTGGAGGGTGAGGTTGACTGCCAGTACAGCCCCTACTAATGTAACCAAGTGTAGCAATTTGATTATTTTAAGAATAAATGTAACAACTTTTTAGTTACTACAACACTCCTGATACAAAATAACCTTTAAATTACTGAATTAAACTGTTGCACAATGTCAAACTGACAAGAAAGCACTGAAACTCCACTGACCTGACAGTTGCAACTCATAACTCATGATCCCTTTAAATAATATCCCTGGAGCCGTCTTCTGCCTGCTTCATGCCAGCTCTCCCTGTCGCTGTTTGGTAAAGGCTCTTCTTCTTCTTAGGCAGTCCCTCGGAACCGAGGATGACTTGCTTCCGCACTAAAAATGAGCTCTCAGGTGACTGATGAGTCCAATGCAGGACCTACAGTCTCTGTCACAGGTGGGGCAGACGGTGGTTGAAGGGGCGGGTGGGTATGGGTTGACGTGCGCCCCTTCCGCTGTTTGCGCTTGGCTTCCACTTGCTCCCGGCAAAGAGACTCGAGGTGTTCGGCGCCTTCCCGGATGCTTCTCCTCCACTTTGTGCGGTCTTCGGCCAGGGTTTCCCAGGTGTCGGTGGGGATGTTGCACTTTTTCAAGGAGGCTTTGAGGGTGTCCTTGAAGCGTTTCCTCTGCCCACCTGGGGCTCTCTTGCCGTGTTGGTGCTCCGAGTAGAGCGCTTTCTTTGGGAGTCTCATAACAGGCATGCGGACGACGTGGCCCCTGCATCGAAGCTGATCGAGCCTGGTCAAAGCTTTGATGCTGGGGATGTTGGCCTGAGCGAGAACACTGATGTTGGTGTGCCTATCCTGCCAATGGATTTGCAGGATCTTGCAGAAGCAGCATTGGTGGTACCTCTCCAGTGCTTTGAGGTGCCTGCTGTACATGGTCCATGTCTCTGAAGCATACAGGAGGGCGGGTATCACTACTGCTCTGTAGACCATAAGCTTGGTGCTGGGTTTGAGGTCCTGGTCTTCAAACACACTCTTCCTCAGGCTACCGAAGGCTGCACCGGCACACTGAAGGTGGTGTTGGTCTTCGTCATCGACATTTGCCCTTGTTGACAGTAGGCTCCCGAGGTATGGAAAGTGGTCCACACTGTACAAGGGCTTGTCATGGATTTTGATAATCGGGGAGCAGTACCGTGTGGCGGGGGCAGGATGGTAGAGGACCTTTGTCTTACGGATGTTTAGTGTAAGGCCCATGCTCTCGTACGCTTCAGTGAAGGTGTTGATGATGGTTTGGAGTTCGACCCCCGAGTGTTCGCAGACGCAAGCATCATCTGCATACTGTAATTCAATGACAGAGGATGGGACGACATTGGATCTAGACTGGAGATGACAGAGGTTAAACAGTTTCCTGTTTGTTCTGTAGATTAGCTCCACTCCAGCGGGGTGCTTACTGAGGGTGAGATGGAGCATTGCAGCCAGGAAGATCGAGAAGAGCGTTGGTACAATGACACAGCCTTGCTTGACCCCGGTCCGTACATGAATTGAGTCTGTGGCGGAACCGTTGGTCAGGATCACGGCTTGCATGTCGTCGTGAAGCAGGTGGAGGATGGTGACAAACTTTTGAGGGCAGCCGAATTTGAGGAGGACACTCCATAATCCCTCACGGTTGATGGTGTCGACGGCCTTTGTGAGATCAAAGAAGGCCATGTACAGCGGTTGGTGCTGTTCCCTGCATTTCTCTTGTAATTGACGTGCGGTGAAGATAATGTCCATTGTGTCCCTTAGTGGGCGGAATACTCATCGCGACTCTGGAAGGAGCTCTTCAGCCACTGGGAAAAGGTGATTGAGGAGGATTCTTGCGATGACTTTCCCTGTGGCAGACAGCAGGGAGACTCCTCTGTAATTACCGCAATCGGACTCGTCACCTTTCTTGAAGATGGTCACGATTACGGCGTCTCTGAGATCTCCTGGCATGCTCTCCTCCTTCCAAATAAGAGAAATGAGTTCATGAATTTGCGCCAATAGTGCTTCTTCGTCATGCTTTAGTGCCTCAGCAGGGATTCCATCTGCTCCTGAGGCCTTGTTGTTCTTCAGTTGTCGGATGGCCTTTTCAACCTCATGCCGGGCTGGTGTTGTACTGTTGTGGTGGCGGGTAGCATGCTGTGGGATGGAGTTGAGGACACTCGCGTCGAAGACAGAGTCGCGGTTAAGGAGATCTTCGAAGTGCTCCTTCCAGCGGGCACTGACTGCCTCTCTGTCCTTGATGAGAACCTCTCCGTTCTTGGCCTGCAGTTGGGTAGGACCTTGGGTGCTTGGGCCATAGATGGTCTCGACTGCGCTAAAGAATCCACGCATGTCGTGGTTGTCGGCTAGCTGCTGGATCTCCTGCGCTTTCTCCACCCACCATCTGTTCTTTAGGTCGAGAGTTTTTTGTTGGACCTCGGCGTTCAGGCATCTGTAGAGCTGCTTTCTTGCTCTCGAGTTGTGAAGCTGTTTCCAGATCAGGAATGCCTTGTGCTTGTGGCTTATTAGCTCCTGGATTTCCTGGTCGTCCTCGTCGAACCAGTCTTGGTGTTTCCTGATCGAGTGACCGAGCATCTCTTCACAGGTGCTAAATATGGAGGCCTTGAGTGCAGACCAGGCGCTGTGGACACTCTGGGCTGGATTTTGTCAATGGGGACGTGATGGAGGCGGGACTCCCACTTTTTGGGTTGCAGTCCCGCCTCCATCGACTTGTGGCCAACCCACTGGGGGCAGGATGGGTTCGGGACCCCCGAATCTGCTATTTTAACCCCCCACATGCCTCCAAACCCACCTCCACGGGTCAATGAAAATTCAGCACTCTGTGTCTCTGAATCACTGGGAGTTGTCAGGTTGTTTGTGAGGCGCAGGCTGAATAGAGCTTTCTTAGCAGGGTCTTTGAGTGCTCCAGCGTTGATTTTCCTGCTGCATTGCTTCTGTTGCCGCAGCTGTTTTAGGGCTACGTTGATGGAGATGACAGAATGGATTAGGTGGTGGTCTGTCCAGCAGTCGTCAGCTCTTGTCATGGCACGGGTGATGCAGACGTCGTTGCATTCCCTCGCTCGAATAATGACGTAGTCCAGCAGATGCCAGTGCTTGGAGCGAGGGTGTTGCCATGAAGCCTTGTACTTGTCTCTCTGACGGAACAAGGCGTTGGTTATGACAAGGCCATTTTCTAAACATTTCCTCAGGAGGAGGGTACTGTTGGAGTTGGCTTTCCCTATCCCCTCTCTGCTGATCACACCTCCCCAGGTTGTGTCCTTTCCAACTCTGGCGTTAAAGTCGCCAAGGAGGATCAGCTTGTCGCCCGTTGGGACTCGGGACAGGGATTGTTCGAGGCTGGAGTAGAATTCCTCTTTGGTCTTGTCTGTGGCTTCCAGTGTTGGGGCGTACGCACTGATGACCGTAGCGCACTGGTTCCGGGCTAGGGTGAGCTGTAGAGTCATGTGGCGTTCGTTTATTCCACAAGGGGAGTCTCTGAGACGTTCAACCATCTCATTTTTTAAGGCGAATCCAACCCCATGGAGGCGGCGTTCTTCTTCAGGTTTGCCTTTCCAGAAGAAGGTGTAACCACCATCTTGCTCCTTGAGCTGACCTTCCCCTGCCCGCCGGGTCTTGCTTAGGGCAACAATGTCTATGTCGAAACATCAGAACTCCCGGGCAACGATAGCAGTATGATGTTCCGGTCTGTCGCTTTTGGGGCTGTCCATGAGGGTCCTGACGTTCCAGGTCCCGAACTTCATTTTAAAGTGTGGAAGATGCCTGTGCGTGAATTCTTTTAACGTGGGGTGGCTGTTTCACACCAGCTACCACATGGGCTGGACAGAGCCAAGTCTAGGTCCAATGGCAAGGGGATCCAAGACGATTGGAGATCAGGTTCTGCTACATCGGCCTAGCACACACACACAAACATACTCCTACTGTCCTCCTCCCTCCTTCCTGCAGGTCCTCTCTGCCTGGGTTTCATAGGCTGCAGTGTGGTCCTCCCGACCCCGTTGCTGGTCCACGCTGTACCACTCCTGGGCCTCGACCTCGCTGCAGGGCTCGTCCTCGCTCCTGGGCCTCGTCCTCGCTCCTGGGCCTCGTCCTCGCTCCTGGGTCCTGACCTCGTTCCTGGGCCTTGACCTCGCTCTTGGGCCTCGTCCTCGCCCCTGGGCCTTGTCCTCGCTCCTGGGTCCTGACCTCACTCCTGGGCCTCGACCTCGCTCCTGGGTCCCGTCCTCGCTCCTGGGTCCTGACCTCATTATAGTGTGTCTCCTTCCAGTGAGTGTGTCCCGCGGTGTCTCCTTCCAGTGAGTGTGTCCCGCGGTGTCTCCTTCCAGTGACTGTGTCCCGCGGTGTCTCCTTCCAGTGACTGTGTCCCGCGGTGTCTCCTTCCAGTGAGTGTGTCCCGCAATGTCACCTTCCAGTGAGTGTGTCCCGCAATGTCACCTTCCAGTGAGTGTGTCCCGCGGTGTCACCTTCCAGTGAGTGTGTCCCGCGGTGTCTCCTTCCAGTGAGCGTGTCCCGCGGTGTCTCCTTCCAGTGAGCGTGTCCCGCGGTGTCTCCTTCCAGTGAGCGTTTCCCGCGGTGTCTCCTTCCAGTGAGTGTGTCCCGCGGTGTGTCTCCTTCCTGTGAGTGTGTCCCGCGGTGTCTCCTTCCAGTGAATGTGTCCCGCGGTGTCTCCTTCCTGTGAGTGTGTCCCGCGGTGTGTCTCCTTCCTGTGAGTGTGTCCCGCGGTGTCTCCTTCCAGTGAATGTGTCCCACGGTGTGTCTCCTTCCAGTGAGTGTTTCCCGCGGTGTCTCCTTCCAGTGAGCGTGTCCCGCGGTGTCTCCTTCCAGTGAGTGTGTCCCGCGGTGTCTCCTTCCAGTGAATGTGTCCCGCGGTGTCTCCTTCCAGTGAGTGTTTCCCGCGGTGTCTCCTTCCAGTGAATGTGTCCCGCGGTGTCTCCTTCCAGTGAGTGTGTCCCGCGGTGTCTCCTTCCAGTGAGTGTGTCCCGCGGTGTCTCCTTCCAGTGAGTGTGTCCCGCGGTGTCTCCTTCCAGTGAGTGTGTCCCGTGGTTTGTCTCCTTCTAGTGATGTGTCTCACTGGAATATATCTTTGCTGAGAGTTGTGAAATATCTCCTTAAATTTTTGCCACTGCTTTTCTACAATCTTACCCTGTAATATATTTTCCCAGTCCACTTTAACCAAGTCTGCCTCCATACCTCTGTAATTACCTTTGTTTAAGTTCAGGATACACGTTTGAGACCTAGCTTTCTCACTCTCAAACTGAATTTGAAATTCTACCATGCTATGATCACTCTTCCCACCCAATTGCTGACTCCCCTGGGACCTTTCCCAGCTGAAAGGGCAGTAAGTGATCTGTTCCAGATCTCTGTCAGTGCCACAATATAACCAGTCACGGAGGTTGTCTGAAGGTTTGCCTGCCTCCCTCACTTACTGTGAGGATGTTTTCTAGCTCTCGTTCAGTGCTTCCAGATGACCTGCTTCTCGCAATGTACTTCAACAAGGAAATAACACTTGTAGTTACCCTAAATGAATAGCATTTTCAGGCTGTGCTGATCACGCTTAAAATGAGTAATGGCAATTAGCTTTATATTGTTATTTATTTCATTCTGGAATTTCTGGATTTCAAGCCATTAAATCTTTGAAAATAATACTTGTTTAAATGGTGGTGACTTCTCTCAGAAACGATAGCTATCCGTTTCACTAAAGGTTGGCCAGCATTCAAAATTTCAAAAAAGTTAACTAGGACTTTTAGGGGGAAAATTTGGGTATCACCCATTTTGGGGCGCTAATACCAGCCAGGTGCAAAGTTTAGCGCCCTGTGCTAATTATCGCCTCCGACTGCAAAATTCGCCTCTATCGCCCCTGGAGGTGATTTGAGCATTAAATCAGGTGCTACATACCTCTCTTAAGGCACAAACGTCGGGGAGCGAGGTGCTTACCCAGAACACTACTGAAGCTCAGGTGATGTCAGTTACCATGGAAGCCAGACAGACTGGCGCCGCCCAGTTCTTAAAGGGGAGGGGCCATCTTGCTGGCCAGCCAATCCCTGCTCATTGCAGCCTTGAATCTGGACCTGGACAGGTCTGTGTTTAAATTGTCTCTTAGAAGCAGTAATTGAGAGGCCCAGAGAAAGAGGTAGGCACTTCAGCAACAAGGCACTGGTGGCTCTGGTTGGTGCAGTAGAACGGCGACGGGCAGTGCTGTTACCTGAGAGTGGCAGGAGGCCATTGCCCAGGCAGTTTAGAAGGGTGTGGAGGGAGTTGGCTCAGCACGTCTCCTCGAGGAGCCTGGTGCCAAGGACCCACACCCAATGTCGGAAGAAGTTCAACGACTGGTCAGGGTGAGTACCTGCTTTTCAATACTTCTACATCCCTCCATCTCAACTTCACTCTGTGCCTAAACGGTTTAAAAACCCCAAATGCCCAACACTCATCCAAGACCTATGGCCATGTCATAAAACTCACATGCAGATCCCACACCTTGCACACATTAATGGCTATTCAACTATGGTAGGCACATCTGACAAACACATGGCTGCACACATTAACGGCTATTCAACTACGGGAGGCACATCTGCCGAACACATGGCTGCACACTCACTCACACGTTGTCCTTTTTCTTGCAGGCCAAGCTCTGTCATAACAGACAGGAGTAGCAATGCACGGGAGGAGGACCGGCGGACCTACACCCCCTGACTGAGTTGGAGGACAGAGTGCACAGGATCGTTGCCAGCCAGGTCATAGGTGGCGTAGCCACTGGAGAGATCGACCCCCTTGGGGACAGCAATGATATGTTCATCGGCTTTCTCTCCTCTCTCATTCCACTTGCCCCTCACAACACCAGCCTTTTACACTTTCAATCCAACTAACTATCTCCAGTCATTGCTCCCTTCCTGCCACCTGCCCTCATGCTAAATCCACTCTTGTACCTTCCTGCTTTCAGATAGTGAACCACCAGCTGACCAGCCTGTCCCTCAGCCTGCCAGTGGCAGCGACGCACCAGATGAGGAGGAAGAGGAAGCCGGAGAGTCACCGCCTGCGTGTCCCGAGGGTGACACATCCGACACTGGGGCCACGCCTTCCCTGGAGAGGAGCAGGGGGTTAGGGTCTGATGAAGGTGAAGCTCCTGGACCCAGCAGGCTGCAGCAATGCCATGGGGGTAGGGAAGCTCGGGGCCATCTCTCCAGACTGTGAGTAGGCGCGCGAGTTCTGCTGCACAGGACTCGGATGAGGACCTCGACATCGCGGCCATGAATACCCAGGCCTTGAGCATGCACACTGAGCTCATGGGTGCAATGGCAAGGGTGCCCGACAGCATGGATGCACTGGCTAGGAGGAGTCCGCTGCTAGCACAGCTGTCGTCTGTTCGCAAACCCTTGAACCCATCCTTGCCTCGTTGCAGAGGATGGTTGAATTGCAGGGAGACCGTGGTGAACCAGAGCCCACGCATTGGGTGAGTTGGCAGGATCCATTGCAGCACAGGCCGACGCAACGCAACGGCTTAGTGCTGCAATTGAGTCATTGGCTGGTGCCATCAAGTCTCAGACTCCTCTCATGCAGTCTCAAATTGATGTCATGTAAGCACTGACTGCTGCCATCCTCACTGGGTCACACACAGTCCCCCGGGGATCTCACGGTACCGCAGCAGGCCAGCAATCTGTGCTCGAGCAGATTGCTCCGGATGCTGAGGTTCTGCCCTGTGGAAGTGGCAGTGTATCGATCGAGCAGGAAGGTGCTGTCCTCTCTCAGGATGACAGCATTCCTGCTCCCACCACTGTCACTTCCCCATTGCATTTGCCACCGCCTGCAACACAGCCAGCCCAGACTGCTGCCGCCCATGCAGAGTTGGTGCAGTCTGCAGCCAGGGCCTCCAAGCCCAGAGCTGGTCGAGGGTGTCCTTCAAGGCCATCTCCAGTCTCTGGATCCAACATTCATCAGCCTTCCACCAGCCTTGCTGCAGCCACTGGGGCCACATTACGGAGGAGCAGTAGGGTGGGAAGGGGCGAAGTGCGCAGGGGATGGAGGCCACCTTCGAAGGCCCAACGGTAGGATGCGTAAATAAATGGGGGGAATGTTTGTGGGAAAGTTCGAGGTTGTTGTTATGATATTTGTTTACTGTTTTGCCATTTATCTCCATGTTGTGAGAACGAGTTTTGTTAGTTCATGAATTGTTGGGTTTGTTTCTAATTGTTTGTCCTGAATAAATGACACAGAGCTTGTAATATAAATAAAATTTTTCATTGTTGCTTTACATCTTTGCTGACTTGACTCATTTCAGCTATGCCCGGCAATAGTGGGTGCGGGATGCTTGCGATGATTTGCTTCTTCATCCCAGAAGCCATCTTCTCTGTAAAGGGTTAGGAGCGGTGTCTTTTGAGCCGTTCACGGACGGCCCTTGCAGTGGCAACATTGTGCGCCTCCCTCCCACATTGGTGCTGCTAATTCTCCTCTTCATCCTCCACCTCCTCCTCCTCCTCAGGTGGTGCACCAATCTCGGGTGGCAATGGCTGGGTCTTCATGACTGCAATGTTATGAAGCATGCAGCACACAACAATGAAAAGTGAGACTCGCTCGGGAGAGTACTGCAGGGCTCCACCTGAGTGGTCCAGACACCGGAACCGTTGTTTCAAGACGCCAATCATCTACTCTATGAGGTTCCTGGTGGTGCTATGGCTCTCATTATAATGCAGCTCGGCAGGGGTGTTGGGGTTACGGAGCGGTGTCATCAGCCAGGTGCAGTGTGGATAACCCTTGTCCCCGACGAGCCATCCACTAGGTTGGCGTGGTGGTTGGAAGAGGTCTGCGACACCAGTCTGGCGCAGGATAAAAGCATCATGGCTGCTGCCAGGATAGCAGGCATTGACAGCAAAGATGAGCCGTCTGTGGTCACAGACCAACTGTACATTCAAAGAGTGGAAGCCCTTGTGGTTTCGAAACACCTCTACATTCTCATGAGGTGCCCACAATGCCACATGCGTGCAGTCAATGATGCCCTGAACCATGGGGAAGCCCGCTATCCTAGCAAAGCCACATGCGCATTCCCGCTGTTTGTCCTGGGTCATGGGGAAAGAAATGTGCTGGCGTCTCCTTTTATACAAAGCATTTGTCACCTCCCAGATGCAACAATGAACAGCGAACTAGGAGATATTCGCTATGTCCCCAGTAGAAGCCTGAAGGAAGCCGCTGGCATAGAAATTCACAGCCACCGTCACCTTCACTGCCACCGACAGAGACGTCCTGGTCCTGAGTTGAGGCTGCAGATCTGGTCGCAGGAGGTGGCAGAGCTCAGTGGCCACCTCCTTGCTGAAGCGCAGCCTGCGCAAACACTGCTCCTCAGACATATGGATATAGGAGAATTGCTCCCGGAAGACGCTGGTCAAATAAATATGAACCTCAAAAGTGGTGCTCATGACCCAAAACTCCTAGGACAGCATCCAGTCTCTCCAGACATATCTCTCCCTCTCAACCTGCGTGTACCAAAACTTATGCCGACAATAATATAATAAATAATCAGCATGGATTTCAAAAGGGAAAGTCTTGCTTAACCAACCTAATTGTATTTTTTGAAGTGGTAACAGAGAGAGTAGACAAGTTGTTTGGTGTACTGACCTCTACCTAGCGGAAGCTGAACGGCAACTCTCCGACACCTCCTCCTACCTCCACCTGGACCATGACCCCACTACCGAACATCAAGCCACCATTTCCAAGACCGTCACTGACCTCATCTCCTCTGGAGACCTTCCACCCACGGCCGCCAACCTCGTAGTTCCCCAACCCCGCACAGCCCGCTTCTACCTCCTTCCCAAGATCCACAAACAGGACTGTCCCGGTAGACCCATCATTTCAGCCTATTCTTGCCCCATGGAACTTATCTCTTCCTATCTCAACTCTATTTTTTCTCCCCTTGTCCAGTCTCTTCCTACCTACATCCGCGACTCTTCCGATGCCCTCCGCCACTTTAACAGTTTCCAGTTTCCCGGCCCCAACCGCCTCCTTTTCACTATGGACGTACAATCCCTCTACACCTCCATTCCCCACCAGGATGGCCTGAGGGCGCTCCGCTTCTTCCTTGAACAGAGGCCCAACCAGTCCCCATCCACCACCACCCTCCTCCACCTGGCTGAACTTGTTCTCACATTGAACAACTTCTCCTTTGACTCCACCCATTTCCTCCAAATCCCGCATGGGTCCTAGCTATGCCTGCCTTTTTGTGGGATATGTGGAACACTCTTTGTTCCAGTCCTACACGGGTCCCCTCCCTCACCTCTTTTTCTGGTACATTGATGACTGTATCGGTGCCGTCTCCTGCTCTCGCCCTGAACTAGAACATTTCATTCACTATGCTTCCAATTTCCACCCTTCCCTCACCTTCACATGGTCCATCTCCGACTCTTCCCTTCCCTTCCTCGACTTCTCCGTCTCCATCTCTGGGGATAGGTTATTGACTAACATTCACTACAAGCCCACTGACTCCCACAGCTACCTGGACTACACTTCCTCCCACCCCGCCTCCTGTAAGGACTCTATTCCATTCTCCCAGTTTCTTCGTCTCTGCCGCAACTGCTCTGACGATGCCACCTTCCATACCAGTGCTTCCGACATGTCTTCCTTTTTCCTCAACCGAGGATTCCCCTCTACTGTGGTTGACATGGCCCTCGACCGTGTCCGTTCTATCTCCCGCACTTCTGCCCTCACCCCTGCCCTTCCCTCCCGGAACCACGATAGAGTTCCCCTTGTCCTCACCTTTCACCCCACCAGCCTCCACATTCAACGGATCATCTTCCGCCACCTCCAACGTGATCCCACCACCAAACGCATCTTCCCCTCACCTCCCCTTTCAGCATTCCGCAGGGACCGCTCCCTCCGCGACACCCTAGTCCACTCCTCTACCACCCCCAGCACCCCTTCCCCTTCGCCCGGCACCTTCCCGTGCAAGTGCAGGAGATGCATCACATGCCCTTATACCTCCCCTCTTCCCACTGTCCAGGGCCCCAAACACCCCTTCCAGGTGAAACAGCGATTTACTTGTACTTCCTGCAATTTAGTATACTGTATTCGCTGCTCACGATGTGGTCTCCTCTACATTGGGGAGACCAAACGCAGATTGGGTGACCGCTTTGCGGAACACCTCCGTTCAGTCGCAAAGTTTAGCGCCCGGCACTAATTGTAGCCTCCGACTGCAAAGTTCGCCTTTATCACCCTTGGAGGTGATTTGAGTGCTAAATCAAGCGTTACACACCTCTCAAGGTGCTAACGTCAGGGAGCGAGGCGCTACCTCAGAACGCTACCGAAGCTCAGGCGATGTCAGTTACCATGGAAGTCAGACAGACTGGCGCCGTCCAGTTCTTAAAGGGGAGGGGCCATCTTGTTGGCCAGCCATACCCTGCTCATTGCAGCCTTAAATCTCGGTCTGGAGAGACCTCTAAAGCAATTGTGTTGGAAGCACTGATGGATAGGCCCAGGGAAAGAGCTCGGCACTTAGGAACCTCAAAAGTGGTGCTGAGGACCAAAACTCCTGAGGAATGCATTAAATCTCTCCAGACGTTTCTCTCCCTCTCAGACTGCGTGTACCAAATATTTTACCGGCAACAAAAAGCAGGAAGCGCAAGCCATTAAATAGCGTTCCCCCAGCCCCTTCCTGACTTGAAAATGTTCCCCTCTACCTGTTGTTCCTAGCGGCAGGTGCTAAGGCAGGGAGCGCGACTCAATTTCCGTTCCAGGGCGCTACGTCATGATCTGCAGGCGCAGGAGATCGTGGCGGTAGTGTTTAGCACCAGCGCAAAATGGCAGGTCAATTTCACGAGCAGTGCTAAAATCGCCGCGCTCAGGCGCTAAGTTGCTGGCGCCCCGTTAGCGCCCCCCCGGAGGCATAACGGGAGGCGCTAACCAACTGAATTTTTCCCCCTAATAAACTTGCAGAATGGGCAGATAATTGGCAAATGAAATTCAGCACAGATAAGTGTGAGATATTACATTTTGGTAAGAAAAATAGGAAGCTCACATATTACTTGGAAAATAAGAATTAAAATGGGGTAGAGGAGCAAAGGGATCTCAGAGTACAAATACACAAATCACTAAAAGTATAGACACAGGTTAACAAGGTCATAAAAAAGCAAGCCAAGCACTAGGGTTTATTTGTGGAGGGATAGAATTGAAAAGTAGTGAAGTTATGCTAAACTTGTATTGAACCATGGTTAGACCACACTTGGAGTACTGTGTACAATTCTGGTCGCCATATTATAAAAAGGATATAGAGGCACTGGAGAGGGTGCAGAGAAGACTTATAAGGATGATACCCGAAATGTGATGGCATACCTATCAGGAAAAGATGAACAGGCTGGGTCTCTTTTCTCTTGAAAAGAGAAGGCTGAGGGGTGACCTAATATCACAGAAATTTACAGCACAGAAGTAGGCAATTTGGCCCATTTTGTCCATGCCGGCTGACAAAGAGCTATCCACCCTAATCCTACTTTGCAGCACTAGGTCTGTAGCCCTGTAGGTTACAGCACTTCAAGTGCATATCCAAGTACTTTTTAAATGTGATGAGGGTTTCTGCCTCTACCACCCTATCAGGCAGTGAGTTCCAGACACCCACCACCCTCTGGGTGAAAAATTTTCTCCTCAACTCCCCTCTAAACCTCCTACCAATTACTTTAAATCGATGCCCCCTGGTAATAGGTCCTTCCTATCCACTCTATCTAGGCCACTCATAATTTTATACACCTTAATTAAGTCTCCCCTCAGCCTCCTCTGTTCCAAAGAAAAGAACCCCAGCCTATCCAATCTTTCCTCATAGCTAAAATTTCCCAGCCCAGGCAACATCCTCATAAATCTCCTCTGCACCCTCTCTAGTGCAATCACATCCTTCCTGTAATGTGGTGACCAGAACTGTATGCAGTATTCTAGCTGCGGCCTAACTAGTGTTTTATACAGTTCAAGCATAACCTCCCTGCTCTTATATTCTATGCCTCGGCTAATAAAAGCAAGTATCCCGTATGCCTTCTTAATCATCTTATCTACCTGTCCTGCTACATTCAGGGATCTGTGGACATGCACTCCAAGGTCCCTCTGATCCTCTGCACTTCTCAGTGTCCTACCATTTAATGTGCATTCTCTTGCCATGTTAGCCCTCCCCCAAATGCATTACGTCACACTTCTCCGGATTGAATTCCATTTCCCACTGTTCTGCCCACCTGACAAGTCCATTGATAGCTTCCTGCAGTCTGCAGCTTTCTTCTTCATTATCAAACACACGGCCAATTTTTGTATCATCTGCAAACTTCTTAATCATACTCCTACATTCAAGTCCAAATCATTGATATATACCACAAAAAACAAAGGACCCAGTACTGAGCCCTGCGGAACCCCACTGGAAACAGCCTTCCAGTCACAAAAACACCCTTCGACCATTAGCATTTGTTTCCTGCCTCTGAGCCAATTTTGGATCCACTTTGCCTTGGTTCCCATGGGCTTTTACTTTCGTGACCAGTCTGCCATGCGGGACCTTATCAAAAGCCTTGCTAAAATCCATATAGACTATATCAAACGCACTACCCTCATCGACCCTCCTTGTTAACTCCTCAAAAAATTCAATCAAGTTAGTCAGAGACAACCTTCCCTTAACAAATCCATGCTGACTGTCCCTGATCAATCCATGTCTTTCTAAATGAAGATTTATCCTGTCCTTCAGAATTTTTTCCAATAATTTTCCCACCACCGAGATTAGGCTGATTGGCCTGGAGTTACTCGGTCTTTCAAATCATGAAAGGTTTTGATGGAGTGGATACACAGAGAGTGTTTCCACATGTGGGGACGAACAAAACTAAAGGTTATTAATATAAGATAGTCACCAAGAAATCAAATAGGGAATTCAGAAGAAACTTCTTTACCCAAGAGAGTGGTAAGAATGTGGAACTCGCTACCACAGAAAAGTATAGTTGCATTTAAGGGGCGGTTAGATAAGCATATGAGGTAATAGAGGCTTATTCTGATAGATTTAGATGAGGTAAGATGGGAGGAGGCTCAAGTGGTGCATAAACGCCGGAAGGGACTGGTTGGGCTGAATGGCCTGTTTCTGCCCTGTATATCCTATGTAATCCTATGTATTATCACATGGTTTGGTACGAAAATGCTCAGTTCGCTCTGGCCTAATAAAGCAAGCACATGGACAAGCAACTCATCGTGTCTCTGTCCTTCATTTGTTCTAGCCACATATATTACATTTTGGCGACGAGGATGGGATCCCAAAGCCATTTTTAGGGATCATGGAAGAACAGTGTTCAACCTTCGAGTGGACAAGTTTAAGGTGAATTTGTGACACCTAAACTGAATTTTTGCGACGATTTACTGTTAATGCTCATGCAGAATCGTTTGTGCTTTGCCTTTTAAAAAAAGTTTTATTCGTTTTATAGGAACAGGGCGTCGCTGGCAATGCCAGCATTCATTGCCCATCCCTAGTTGCCCTTGAGAAGGTGGTGGTGAGCTGCCTTCTTGAACCGCTGCAGTCCGTGTGGTGATGGTACTCCCACAGTGCTGTTAGGTAGGGAGTTCCAGGATTTTGACCCAGCGACGATGAAGGATCGGCGATATACTTCTAAGTCAGGATGGTGTGTGACTTGGAGGGGAACTTGGAGGTGGTGGTGTTCCCATGCGCCTGCTGCCCTTGTCCTTCTAGGTGGAAGAGGTCGCGGGTTTGGGAGGTGCTGCCGAAGAAGCCTTGGCGAGTTGCTGCAGTGCATCTTGTAGATGGTACACACTGCAGACACGTTGCGCAGGTGGTGGAGGGAGTGAATGTTTAAGGTGGTGGAGGGGGTGCCAATCAAGCGGGCTACTTTGTCCTGGATGGTGTTGAGCTTCTTGAGTGTTGTTGGAGCTGCATTCATCCAGGCAAGTGGAGAGTATTCCATCACACTCCTTACTTGTGCCTTGTAGATGGTGGAAAGGCTTTGGGGAGTCAGGAGGTGAGACACTCACCACAGAATACCTAGCCTCTGACCTGCTGTTGTTGCCACTGTATTTATGTGGCTGGTCCAGTTAAGTTTCTGGTTAATGGTGACCCCCCAGGATGTTGATAGTGGGGGATTCAGCGATGTTAATGCCATTGAATGTCAAGGGGAGGTGATTAGTCTCTCGCTTGTTGGAGATAGTCATTGCCTGGCACTTCTGTGGCGCAAATGTTACCTGCCACTTATCAGCCCAAGCCTGAATGTCGTCCAGGTCTTGTTGCATGCGGGCATGGACTGCTTCATTATCTGTGGAGTTGCGAATGGCGCTGAACACTGTGCAGTCATCAGCGAACATCCCCATTTCTGACCTTATGTTGGAGGGAAGGTCATTGATGAAGCAGCTGAAGATGGTTGGGCCTAGGACACTGCCCTGAGGAACTCCTGCAGCGATGTCCTGGGGCTGTGATGATTGACCTTCAACCACCACAACCACCTTCCTTTGTGCTAGGTATGACTCCAGCCAATGGAGTGTTTTCCCCCTGATTCCCATTGACTTCAGTTTTACTAGGGCTCCTTGATGCCAGACTCAGTCAAATGCTGCCTTGATGTCAAGGGCAGTCACTCTCACCTCACTTCTGGAATTCAGCTCCTTTGTCCATGTTTGGACCAAGGCTGTAATGAGGTCAGGAGCCGAGTGGTCTTGGCGGATCCCAAACTGGGCATCAGTGAGCAGGTTATTGGTGAGTAAGTGCCGCTTGATAGCACTGTCGATGGCACCTTCCATCACTTTGCTGATGATTGAGAGTAGACTGATGGGGCGGTAATTGGCCGGGTTGGATTTGTCCTGCTTTTTGTGGACAGGTCATACCTGGGTGTATGTATACACAGCAACAGCCGCATTGATTCGCCCAGGTACACAGGTAGTGTGCTGAGTCACTATTCCATGGGATCAGGACAATCATGGTCACACCTACGGGATTCATCGGAAGCCTCAGCATGTATGGCCAAGCTCGCAAACCATTCAGTTCTTACATTGAGCGGATGGAGATCTTTTTTAGGGCCAATAACTTTATTGAGACCAAATGTCATTTTCAGGTTGGCAAACTGTAACTAGTGGAGTGCTGCAGGGTTCAGTGCTGGGGCCTCAACTATTACAATCTATATCAATGGATAAGATTATGCAAGAAGTTCCAAATTGCTTATGCAATCAAGATGATGTGCTGATCATAACAAGCATTCCTGTGTTTATTCAAAGTTCGACTGTAAATGTTAGTAGGTTCAAAGGTTTTGTTTAAAGTAGGTTTTACTGAGGTTTCACAAGCTAACCTGGTGCTGGGAGGTACATACATTAACATGGTTAAGGCTGTTGGTGGACAGGAGGCTAAGGTTGCGGAAGATAATTGAGCGGGGCATGCAGGTCAGAGTTAATGTGTGCTAGCGGCGGACGGTACTGGAGTGTTTCAAACTCTTACGATTAGAGTCCAGTCAGAGCAATAATTGTTCAAGACATGGTCCACATCTGCTTTCTACAAATAACAACATTTAGAGTGAACTGAACTGTTACCCTTAACTGCAGGAAAGCAGAGATGGAGTCATCTATGAAATCCCTCAGCTCAGACTTCAGCTGTTATAAGAAGACTTTTAACCTCTTCTTGGAACGCTCCACTGGATATATGTCCATGAAAAAATTCATTGATGAGAATCTGCCAGACATAGTAGCCAGGTACGGCATGTTTAGAGTCCTGTTCAAAACTGAAGAATCTGAAAAGACTATCAGCTACCTAAGCTCTTACTTAATTGGTAGCAACCTATGTTTAGTTACTTATAAATGTTTTTCTGTTGTTATTTACACATTGGCTTGTGATAGTTGGTAACACAAAACAAAAGCAAAATACTGCAGATGCTGGAAATCTGAAATAAAAACAGAAAATGCTGGAAATACTCAGCAGGTCAGGCAGCACTAGGTAACACTCTTGTGCTGAGTTAAAAAATTGTGGCCTACAAATTCAGGTATGCAGTGCCTGCTTTTCGGCCACTAACTGGCCTACTAAGCCCCCAGTGTAGCAGGCAGGAAGAGCGCACACATTTCCAGCCGGAAGTGCGCTGCCTGCCATATTGGGAAAGGGAAAGAAATTGTCGTACAGGGTCTAAAGCCTGTTTGAGGCCCCATCCCATTGCAAGATTGGTTTGCCCTGAGGCAGCGGCAATAAAACCAGACTTTAGGACCACCTGCTACCAAAAAGGATACGGGCAGCAGACTTTTGGATGAGCGCAAGTTTATCGAGGGTGGAAGATGGGAGGCTGGCCAGGAGAGCATTGGAATAGTCAAGCCTAGAGGTAACAAAGGCATGGATGAAGGTTTCAGCAGCAGATGAGCTGAGGCAGTGGCAGAGATGGGCAATTTTACGGAGGTTGAAATATGCAATCTTGGTGATGGAGTAGATATGTGGTCGGAAGTTCATCTCGGGGTCAAATACATCACTAAGGTTGACACTGGTCTGGTTCAGCCTCATACAGTTGCCAGGGAGCGGGATTGAGTCGTGGCTATGGTACGGACTTTGTGGCAGGGACTGAAACCAATGGCTTCTGTCTTCCCAATATTTAGTAGGAGAAAATTTCTGCTCATCCAGTACTGGATGTCAGACCAGCAGTCTGACAATTTAGAGACAGTGGAGGGGTCGAGGTAGGTAGTGTTGTGATAGATCTGGGTGTCGTCAGCGTACATGTGGAAAATTATGTTGTGTTTTCGGATGATGTCGCCGAGGGCAGCATGTAAATGAGAAATAGGAGGAGGCCAAGGATAGATCCTTGGGGGACACCAGAGGTAATGGTGCGGGAGCGGGAAGATAAGCCATTGCAGGTGATTCTCTGGCTGTAACTGGATAGATAAGAATGGAACCAGGCGAGTGCAGTTCCACCAAGCTGGCCGAAGGTAGAGGGGCATTGGAGGAGGATGGTTTGGTCAACCGTGCCAAAGGCTGCAGACAGGTCGAGAAGGACAAGGAGGGATAGTTTACCATGGTCACAGTCACATAGGATGTCATTTGTTACTTTGATCAGAGCCATTTCGGTACTGTGGCAGGGATGGAAACATGATTGGAGGGATTCAAACATGGAGTTCTGGGAAGGTTGGGCACAGATTTGGGAGGCGACAACCCGTTCAAGGACTTTGGAGAGGAAGGGAGGTTAGAGATGGGGTGGTTGTTTGCAAGGATGGACGGGTCAAGGGTTGTTTTTTTGAGGAGAAGGGTGATGATGCCAGATTTGAAGCAGAGGAGGTCAGTAACTGAGGAGAGAGAACCGTTAACAATATCAGCTAACATAGGGTCGGGAAGGGAAGTTAGGTGGTCAGCAGTTTGGCGGGAATAGGGTCAAGGAAGCAGAAGGCGGGTCTCATGGACAAGATTCTCAGGTTGGCAATCAGTAACTAGTGGTGTTCCACAAGGGTCAGTGCTGGGATCCCAACTCTTTACAATCTATATTAACGATTTGGAGGAGGGGACCAAGTGCAACGTATCCAAGTTTGCTGACGATACAAAGATGGGAGGAAAAGCAGTGAGTGAGGAGGACATAAAAAACCTGCAAAAGGACATAGACAGGCTAAGTGAGTGGGCGGAAATTTGGCAGATGGAATATAATGTTGGAAAGTGTGAGGTTATGCACTTTGGCAGAAAAAATCAAAGAGCAAGTTATTATCTAAATGGAAAGAAACTGCAAAGTGCTACAGTACAAAGGGATCTGGGGGTCCTGGTGCATGAAACACAGAAGGTTAGTATGCAGGTACAGCAGGTGATCAGGAAGGCCAATGGAATCTTGACTTTTATTGCAAGGGGGATGGAGTATAAAAGCAGGGAAGTCTTGCTTCAGTTATACAAGGTACTGGTGAGGCCACACCTGGAATACTGCGTACAGTTTTGGTTTCCATATTTAAGAAAAGATATACTTGCTCTTGAGGCAGTTCAGAGAAGGTTCACTCGGTTGATTCCGGAGATGAGGGGGTTGACTTATGAGGAAAGGTTGAGTAGGTTGGGCCTCTACTCATTGGAATTCAGAAGAATGAGAGGCGATCTTATCGAAACATATAAGATTGTGAGGGGGCTTGATCGGGTGGAGGCAGGGAGGATGTTTCCACTGATGGGTGAGACTAGAACTAGGGGGCATAATCTTAGAATAAGGGGCTGCCGTTTCAAAACTGAGATGAGGAGAAACTTCTTCACTCAGAGGGAAGTAAATCTATGGAATTTGCTACCTCAGAGAGCTGTGGAAGCTGCAACATTAAATAAATTTAAAACGGAGATAGACAGTTTCCTAGCTGATAAGGGAATTAAGGGTTATGGGGAGCGGGCAGGGAAGTGGACGTGAGTCTAGGTTCGGATCAGCCATGATCCTATTGAATGGCGGAGCAGGCCCGAAGGGTCGTATGGCCTACTCCTGCTCCTACTTCTTATGTTCTTTATGCTCTTATGAGCTCGGAGAGGGCATGGGGGAAAATAGGAGAGAAACAAGAGAAAGATACGATTTCGGGGCTAGGGCACGGGGAACTTCAGAGGAAGTTTGGCCCAATGGGCTATGGGAAGGGAGGAGCGGCAGAGACAGCTGAACGGATGGTCTCAATCTTACGACAAAGAAGTCCTTGAACTCCTCGCACTAATGGTTGGAGGTGAGGGTAGAGGAGGCAGCAGAGAGAGGTTTAAGAAGGTGGTTTGCAGTAAAGCAATGAAGCCAGGGGTTATCTATGGATCCCAGGTTGATCCTGGAATAATGAGCAGTTTTGGCAGACAAGAGCAGAACACAATAGTGCTTTATGTGGTCCAACCAGATTTGGTGATGAAGGGCTAAACCAATTGTCCACCATATACGTTTAAGTCTGCATCCCTTGGACTTAAGCGAGCGCAGACGAGGGCTGTACCAGGAGAACAACCAGGATGAGAGAGAATAATGGTTTTAATCGGGACTAGGGCATCAAATGTGGAGGTGAGGATGTGGTTAAGCAGATCGGTAGCTGCGGAAATGTCGTGGTGAATGGAGGGCCAAAGGATAGATGGTTGGGATTTTGAAAGTGCAGTTGAAAGTGAATTGGGAGAGAGTTTTTTCCAGGGGCGGACACAGAAGGAAGTAGGGTTGGGAGCAATGTTCCCTCTAATTTTTTTTTGTACTGATTGGGCCGCAAACTCCTTTGAGCGCAACCTTTTTGTCAGTGGGCAAATTTTACAACAACAATGTCTAGTACAACAACCTTTACTTAAACAAGAACCACTTTTACAACAACAATCACTTTTACAATGACAGCAACAATGGCAGCAACAGCAACCACAGAAAAGCCATATTGCCATTTACCACCTCACCGTCTTAAATCATGAGACAATCAGACAAACTCTTAAAAACCATAAAATCAGTTGCACTTTTTTGCTTTTTAAACCTGATTCGTGGCTTTATTTAATCACCAACAGGTCACAGGAGCTCTTACAAAAACTATATTACTGCATCTGCAAATGCTTCACAAAAAACTTTCAGAGAAATTCTACCAGTTATTCACATCACCACGCTGCCAGTACCATGCATCTCAGTTTAAGATTATGAAGACTTGGGATGACATCTGCTGCGCGTTTAGCAATTTCCAGTACATTAGCTGTTGAAGGTTTCAGTTCATAGAAGCCCAGACCATTTGTTTCTCGAGTACAGCAAATAAAACTTTGCCGTTCATTCTGGATCGGAAAGTGGTTCCATTCATTCACAATTGTATGTTTTTCATCCTCAGATTTTGTCACAGATGGAAATCATGTCAATAGATTAATAAATGTATCTTCATCATAATCCAGTTTTTTAGCTGGATGTGGCAGTCCCAACACCTGAAGAATTTTGTCTGCTATTGTTATTGGTAATCTTTTCAGTAGTATCTGGACAGCTGCTGAATAAAACTTTCTGACTCCAGCATAGAACCGCTGAAGTGTAGCATTGTCTAAATCTCCATTAGTAGCAATAAACAGTTTAGCTTTAATGCCAAGTTTGCTCTCGAATCCTCCCGGCATCGCCTCTTCCTCAGCTCCATCTCCCGGCCTCATCCCCCGGCCTCGTCCCCCAGCCTCGTCTCCCGTTCCCGAGTCCTGGCCTGGCAAGAAGAAGTGAGTTTTCATGAGAAATCGCGTGTCTCGCAAATCGCGATTCTATTGCGACAGTTGGCAAATGTCATTACTGTATATACATTGCAAGTAAATAAAGGTTGATATTTATTCAACATGACTTATAGCTCATCATGCTGGATATCTCTCCTGGGTTCACCCCTGTACTCCGGTCCCGGCCTTGTCCTCACCCTGGCCTGCCTGGCAAGAAGCGAGTGTTCACGAGAAATCGCAATTACATCGCAGCAGTTGCCAATTGTTCCACTGCCAAAATGACCCGGGCAAGCTTTCCAGAATGTACAACTGTAAGTCAAGTTGAATATTTTAAAATTCATTCCTGGATGTGGGCATCGCTCATTTATTGCTCATCCCTAATTGTCCTTGAGATGGTGGTGGGGAATAAATGTGTCAGGTGTACCATCAAAGTTAATCATAACATCTCGGGGTCATTGTCCAACTAGGATATGCTAATACAAAAGCAAAACACTGCGGATGCTGGAAATCTGAAATTATAAACAGAAAATGCTGGAAATACTCAGCAGGGCAGGCAGCATCTGTGGAGAGAGAGAGAAACAGAGTTAACGTTTCAGGTCGGTGAGCTTTCGTCAGAACTGGCAAAAGTTAGAGATGTAACAGAGTTTAAGTAAGTGCAGGGGCAGGGAAAGGGGGGAGGGGAGGAGAGAACAAAAGGGAAGGTCTGTGATAGGGTGGAAGGCAGGAGAGATTAAATGACAAAAGGAATGATTGTACAAAGCAAAAGGAGATGGTAATGGGACAAGTAAAGAAACAAAAGGTGGGTCTAGAAGAGGTGTAATTGGGATTGGCAGAATCATCAACAGCTGCCATCTGAAAAAAATAGGGGCCGAGATTATGGTCTGAAATTGTTGAAATCCATGTTAAGTCCGGAAGGCTGTAAAGTGCCTAATCGAAAGATGAGCTGCGCGGGTTCCCTGAAGTGCTGCACCTGTGGCCGCACAGCTTAAAGGGAACATTGCTTGAGCCTGCAGGAAACCAGGTTGTATGAGTCTATTGCATAATCGTAATAGTTATTACACTGTTAGTGCCTGAGTAATAAACTTGTATTTGGACAAAAAGCTGGAGCCTGAACCACGAGGAACCATTTAATTGTGTTTAAAGAGATTACATCGCGACAGCTGGCAAACGGCAGTACTACACATACAACAATACAAGGGAATAAGGTTGATACTTATTTGACATGACTTACAGTTCAGCATGCTGGAAATTTCTCCCATATGTCCTCAGTTTTCAAGTGATGGAAAATCCTGTCAAAGTTCACATCTCGGTTTGCGGTGAGATAGGATTTTATCCTCATAAGATGGTCCAGATAGGTGACTTTCAGTCTGTTGCGAGATTTAGTGTTGATCTGATTCATTAACCTGAAGCCACGCTCGCAAGCAGCACTGAAAAGCACCACAAATATCAACCAACCCAGCCAAGTCTGTAAACTGCTCTTCTTTCAGGGTGTAACTTACCCTGTCGGCAATGCACTAATGGCACCTGCTTTCAGTTTTTATTCAACGATAAATTTATAGTCTGTGTACTGTTTGCAGATGCGATCGGTTATTGATCCATTAGTTTGCACTGGTAGATTCAAGACCTGTTTGGTACTTGTGAACGAGTTCATGTACATTTTCTGTGCCGTAATCAAATTTGGCTGAAACCAGTGCTTCGATATCAAATGCAGATCACTCTTGCAGCTCATTCTCCAGAAATCGAGCATCTAAATGTTCACATAGTCTTGTGATGAAACAGAGAATACCTGTTGTATCGACAGTGTTGCCGAGAGATGCCGTTTCTTGCTTCACTTTCTCACTCCAGTGAGTTTCTTCTCCGAGGTACTGGGTGTGCATTTCTGCAATTTTGGCATTTGCATAACGATAGGCTTCAATGAGACTGACACTACTTCTCTGAAAAATGTGGCACAGTTCAGACAATTCCCCCAAAACATCATCTAGCACAGTCAGCGCAATATGATACCGCAGATCTGTAAGCTTTTTGAGACAGTACTGTGCTATGGGATCATTATTATCATTGACTCCCACCTTGCAGTAGTCTACTAGTATATCATAGTTTCTCAGAAGGGCATAGAAACATAGAAAATAGGAGCAGGAGTAGGCCATTTGGCCTTTCGAGCCTGCTCCACCATTCAATATGATCATGGCTGATCCTCTATCTCAATACCATATTCCCGCTCTCTCCCCATACCCCTTGATGCCTTTTATGTCTAGAAATCTATTTGATTTCCTTCTTAAATATATTCAGTGACTTGGCCTCCACAGCCTTCTGTGGTAGAGAATTCCACAGGTTCACCACCCTCCGAGTGAAGACATTTCTATTCATCTCAGTCCTAAATGTCCTACCCTGTATCCTGAGACAATGACCCCTCATTCTAGACCCCTCAGCCAGGGGAAACATCCTCCCTGCATCCAGTCTGTCTAGCTCTGTCAGAATTTTATTCGTTTCAATGAGATCCCCTCTCATTCTTCTAAACTCTAGCGAATACAGGCCTAGTCGACCCAAACTCTCCTCATACGACAGTTCTGCCATCCTAGGAATCAGTCTGGTGAACCTTCGCTGCACTCCCTCTATGGCAAGTATATCCTTCCTTAGGTAAGGAGACCAAAACTGCACACAGTACTCCAGGTGTGGTCTCACCAAGGCCCTGTATAACTGTAGTAAGACATCCTTGCTCCTGTACTCAAATCCTCTTGAAATGAAGGCCAACATACCATTTGCCTTCCTAACTGTTTGCTGCACCTGCATGTTTGCTTTCAGTGACTGGTGTACAAGGACACCCAGGTCCCTCTGTATATCAACATTTCCCAATCTGTCACCATTTAAATAATACTCTGCCTTTCTGTTTTTCCTACTGAAATGGATAACTTCACATTTATCCACGTTATACTGCATCTGTCATGTATTTGCCCACTCACTCAACTTGTCTAAATTGCCTTGAAGCCTCTTTGCATCCTCCTCACAACTCACAGTCCCACCTAATTTCGTGTCGTCAGCAAACTTGGAAATATTACATTTGGTTCCCTCATCCAAATCATTGATATATATTGTGAATAGCTGGGACCCAAGCACTGATCCCTGCGGTACCCCACTAATCACCGCCTGCCACCCCGAAAAAGACCCATTTATTCCTACTCTCTGTTTCCTGTCTGTTAACCAATTTTCAATCCATGCCAGTATATTACCCCCAATCCCATGTGCTTTAATTTTTCACCCTAACCTCTTATGTGGGACTTTATCAAAGGCCTTCTGAAAATCCAAAAACACCACATCCACTGGTTCTCCCTTAGCTATTCTACCAGTTGCATCCTCAAAAAACTCCAGTAGGTTTGTCAAACACGATTTCCCTTTCATAAATTCATGTTGACTTTGTCTAATCCCGTTGATATTTTCTAAGTGTCCTGTTATCACATCCTTTATAATAAACTCTAGCATTTTCCCTACTATTGATGTTAGGCTAACCGGTCTGTAGTTCCCTGTTTTCTCTCTCCCTCCTTTTTTAAATAGTGGGGTTACATTTGCCACCCTCCAATCTGCAGGAACTGTTCCATAATCTATAGAATTTTGGAAGATGACAACCAATGCATCCACTATTTCATGGCTACCTCTTTAAGTACTCTGGGATGCAGATTATCAGGCCCTGGGGATTTATCAGCTTTCAGTCCCATTAATTTCTCCAGCACTATTTTTTTACTAATACTAATTTCCTTTAATTCCTCCTTCTCACTGGACCTTTGGTTGCCTAGCATTTCTGGGAAGTTATTTGTGTCCTCTTCCGTGAAGACAGAACCAAAGTATTTATTTAATTGCTCAGCCATTTCCTTGTTCCCCATTATAAATTCTCCCGTTTCTGACTGTAAGGGACCTACATTTGTCTTCACTAATCTTTTTCTTTTTACATACTTGTACAAAGTCCGCTTTTATGTTCCTTGCAAGTTTACTTTCATACTCTATTTTTCCCCTCTTAATCAATCTCTTGGTCCTTTTTTGCTGAACTCTAAACTGCTCCCAATCCTCAGGCTTGCGACTTTTTCTGGCAACTTTATATGACTCCTCTTTGGATCCAATACTATCCTTAATTTATTTTGTTGGCCATGGTTGGACCGTATTTCCTTTTGCGATTTTACGCCAGAAAGGAATGTATAACTGTTGCAATTCATGCATTCGTTCCTTAAATGTTAGCCATTGCCTATCCACTGTCATGCCTTTTAATGAAGCTCCCCAATCTATCATAGCCAACTCACTCCTCATACCTTCGTAGTTTCCTTTGTTTAGATTTAGGACCCTAGTTTCGGATTGGACTTCTTCACTTTCCATCTTAAAGAAGAATTCTATCATGTTGTGGTCACTCTTCCCTAAAGGACCCCGCACAACAAGATTATTAATTAACCCCTTCTCATTGCAGAATACTCAAACTAGGATAGCCTGTTCCCTAGTTGGCTCCTCAACGTACTGGTCCAGAAAAAATCTCATACACACTCCAGGAATTCATCCTCCACAGTATTATTGTTAATTTGGTTTGGCCAGTCTACATGTAGATTAAAGCATTTACACCAAATTTACATGATAACCAGCACACCTCATTCAAAGGCCTGAAAGATAATGCATCAACTTCCATGTCGCTGGCTAACTCCACAAACTTAGCTTTCTTAACTGATGATCCACTAAATATGGCATATACAGTTTGAACTAGTGCTGCCACTTCTTTCATCATTGGTACACCTTTCCAAGCATCATCGATTCCCAGATCTTCTCTATGGGCAACACAGTGTTGTTCTAGCAAGTGTGGCACGCACTCTCTAAGCTGGGCAGCTACACCATTATGCCTACCTAGCATGACAAATGCGCCATCTGAAGTCAGCATCACCATTCTCTATAGATCCAGTTTGTGATCCACGTAGAACTGCTTGATAGCATCTGTAATGCTATAAGCGTCACATGCACCTAACTGGACAATGCCAGCAAGCACAGCCTTGATGTACAGGATTAACATTTTATGCACACCAATGTCGGTGCTTTTGTCAACTATCAGTATATGCACTCGGAAATTGCGTACAGCTGACAATAACTCATTTTGCATTACAGCGTTAATAGACTGTACAAATTCAAACGCATAGTTCTTGGTTGTCCAGCTGGTAGGGATATTAACATATCTTGCTAAGTGGTCGTTAATTTTCTGCACCGACAACATGGATGCATTTATTTTTAGAGCAAGGAGAACGTTGTCAATTAGAATATTTATTTCGTCCAGATTTACTCGCTGAGGTTCCCGCTGTTCAACGCGCTTCTCAGGAGCCAGACTGTACCTGAAGCTGAAAAATTAATAGGACCAGTGGGACAGTCACAGGCTCAGCAGATAACAGCAGCGGTGGGGGATGGGCTGTAAGCTAGACAAAGTTACTTTAAAATTTAAGCAACAGAGCAGCAGGTCAGAGACACAGCAGCTGAGTCTTACGGTGTAGTCCAGTGCAGAAACATAGTCTTGAAGTCGAGAGAAGGCCAGGAACTTGGAAGACAAATTTGAAAGAAAAAGAAAGACTTGCATTTATAAAACACATTTAACGACCTCAGGACCTCCTAAAGCACTTTACATCCAATGAAGTATATTGACGTGTAGTCACTGTTGTAATGTAGGAAGCACAGCAGCCAATTTGCGCACAGCAAACTCCCACAAACAGAATTGTGATAATGACAAGATAATCTATTTCCGTGATGTTGATTGAGGGACCTCATGACCTCTCCGCGCTCATCTTGTCCATGAGACCCACTTGCTGCTCCCTCAACCCTATTCCCACCAAACTGCTGACCACCCAACTTCCTTTTCTGGCTCCCATGTTAGCTGACATTGTTAACGGTTATCTCTCCTCAAGTACTATCCCCCTCTCATTCAAATCTGCTGTCATCACGCCTCTCCTAAAAAAAACCTTGACCCCTCTGTCCTTGCAAACTACCGTCCCATCTCCAACCTCCCTTTCCTCTCTAACGTCCTTGAACATGTTGTTGCCTCCCAAATCCGTGCCCATCTTTCCCAGAACTCCATGTTTGAATCTCTCCAATCAGGTTTCTGCCCCTGCCACAGTACCGAAATGGTTCTCATCAAAGTCACAAATAAAATCCTTTGTGATTGTGAAAAAGTTAAACTATTCCTCCTTGTCCTTTTAAACTTGTCTGCAGCCTTTGACAAGGGTGACCACTCCATCTCCCTCAAAAGTCTCTCCACTGTCGTCCAGCTAGGTGGAACTGGACTTGCCTGGTACCATTCTTATCTATCTAATCGCAGCCAGAAAATCACCTGCAATGGCTTCTCTTCCCACTTCCGCATTGTTATCTCTGGTGTCCCCCAAGGATCTATCCTTGGCCCCCTCCTATTTCTCATCTACATGCTGTCCCTTGGCAACATCATCCGATAACACAGCATCAGTTTCCATATGTACGCTGACGACACCCAGCTCTACCTCACCACCACTTCTCTCGACCCCTCCACGGTCTCTAAATTGTTAGACTGCTTGCCCAACATCCAGTACTGGATGAGCAAATTTTTTTTCCAATTTAATATTGGGAAGACCGAAGCCATTGTTTTCGGTCCCCGCCACTAACTCTGATCCCTAGTCACTGACTCCATCCCTCTCCCTAGCATCTGTCTGAGGCTGTACCACACTATTCACAACCTTCGTGTCATATTTGATCCTGAAATGAGCTTCCGACCACATATCTGCGGCATTACTAAGGCCGCCTATTTCCACCTCCGTAACATCGCCCGCCTCCGCCCCTGCATCGGCTCATCCGCTGCTGAAATCCTCATCCATGCCGTTGTTACCTCTAGAGTTGACTATTCCAACGCACTCCTGGCTGGTCTCCCACGTTCCATCCTATGTAAACTTGAGGCCATCCAAAACTCGGCTGCCCGGGTCCTAAATCGCACCAGGTCCCGTTCACACATCACCCCTGAGCTCGCTGACGTACATTGGCTCCCAGTTAAGCAACGCCTCGATTTCAAATTTCTCATCATCGTTTTCAGATCCCTCCATGGCCTCGCCCCTCCCTATCACTGTAATCTCCTCCAGCCCCACAACCCCCCGAGATATCTGCGCTCCTCTAATTCTGTCCTTTTGAGCATCCCTGATTATAATCACTCAACCATTGATGGTCGTGCCTTCAGTTGCCTTGGCCCTAAGCTCTGGAATTCCCTCCCTAAACCTCTCCGCCTCTCTACCTCTTTCCTCCTTTAAGACACTCCTTAAAGCCTACCTCTTTGACCAAGCTTTTGGTCATCTGCCCTGATTTTTCCTTATAGAAACATAGAAACAGAGAAGATAGGAGCAGGAGTAGGCCATTTGGCCCTCGAGCCTGTTCCGCCATTTAATGAGATCATGGCTGATCATCCAAATTCAGTATCCTGTCCCTGCTTTCTCCCCATATCCCTTGGTCCCTTTAGCCTTAAGAAATATATCTAACTCATTCTTGAATATATTTAATGAATTGGCCTCAACTGCCTTCTGTGGTAGAGAATTCCACAGGTTCACCACTCTCTGGGTGAAGAAATTCCTCCTCATCTCAGTCAGAAATGGCTTACCCCCTTATCCTTAGACTGTGACCTCTGGTTCTGGACTCCCCCGCCATCGGGAACATCCTTCCTGCATCTAGTCTGTCTAGTCCTGTTAGAATTTTATAAGTTTCAATGAGATCCCCTCTCATTCTTCTAAACTCTAGCAAATATAAGCCTAATCGACCCAATCTCTCTTCACACGTCATTCCTGCCATCCCAGGTATCAGTCTGGTGAATCTTCGCTGCACTCCCTCCATGGCAAGAACATCCTTCCTCAGATAAGGCGACCAAAACTGCACACAATACTCAAGGTGTGGTCTCACCAAGGCCCTGTACAACTGCAGCAAGACATCCTTGCTCCTGTACTCGAATCCTCTCGCTATGAAGGCCAACATACCATTTGCCTTCTTAACCGCCTGCTGCATCTACATGCTTACCTTCAGCGACTGGTGCACAAGGACACCCAGGTCTCGTTGCACTTCCCCTTTTCCCAATCTATTGCCGTTCAGATAATAATCTGTCTTCCTGTTTTTGCCACCAAAGTGGATAACCTCGCATTTATCCACATTATACTGCATCTGCCATGCATCTGCCCAATCACCCAACCTGTCCAAATCATACTGGAGTTTCTCTGCATCCTCCTCACAGCACACACGCCCACCCAGCTTTGTGTCATCTGCAAACTTGGAGATATTACATCTAGTTCCCTCGTCTAGATCATTAATATATATTATGAATAGCTGGGGTCCTAGGACCGATCCCTGCGGTACCCCACTAGTCACTGCCTGCCACTCGGAAAAAGACCCATTTATTCCAACTCTTTGCTTCCTGTCTGCCAACCAGTTCTCTATCCAAGCAGTACCTTACCCCCAATCCCATGTGCTTTAACTTTGCGCACTAATCTCATATGCAGGACCTTATCGAAAGCCTTCTGAAAGTCCAAATACACCACATCCACTGGTTCTCCCTTATCTATCCTATCAGTTACATCCTGAAAGATTTTTTTTTGCTAGGTGTCAAATGTTTCTTATAACACTTCTGTGAAGTGCCTTGGGAAGTTTTACTACGTTAAAGGCGCTATATAAATACAAGTTGTTGTTGTTGTTATAAATATTGTCCAGGACACCGGGGATAACTCCCCTGCTCTTCTTCAAAATAGTGTCATGGGATCTTTCACGTCCACCTGAGAGAACAGACTCATCTGAAAGATGGCACCTCCGACAGTGCAGCACTCCCTCAGTACTGCACTGAAATGTCAGCCCAGGTTTTTGTGCTCAAGTCTCTGGAGTGGTCCTATGAACCCACAACCTTCTGACTCAGAGGCGAGAGTGCTACCAACTGAGCCATGACTGAAAAGATCCAGTGGTCGTTGAGGAAAACAAAGAGCAGGCATGTTCAGAGGAAGGGCAGTGGGCAGTTTAAACGAGCAGTTAACAGTAAAATTCACACACTATTAGAGCCAGGGGAACTTAAACAGTGTAAGAGAGGAGATTGGGGGAGAAAGAACAATGGGGAGCAGCTGATGGCCAAGGATAGAGGTGCACAGTAAAGAGTTCCCTAGGGAGCCTCTTGTCCAGGAGCCATCTTGAGTAAGTGTATTGAAGGATCAGCATAGATTAGGTGCTCAAACTCATGACCTTTTGACTCAGAGGTAATTGTGCTACCACTGAGCCAATGAAGACACATTGAGAAATAACTTTAAATCTGACATCTTAATATTCATTTCCTTTTTTTCTACTTTTCTACCATCCTTCTCCCATCCTTTCCTGATAGTTCATTGGTCACTGGCAGCACTCCAGTACCTCAGCAAACTGTCCATTCTTCATGTGAGAAGTCGCACAACACCAGGTTATAGTCCAAGGGGTAGAAATTAGGTCGCGCCCCATTTGGGGCGCAAATATCGTCCGGATGCAAATATTAGCGCCTGGCGCTAATTATCGGCACTGACAGGAAACTTCACTTTTACCGCCCCGGGAGGTGAGTGGAGCGCTAAAGCAGGCGCTGCACACCTCTCTTAAGGCGCAAAGGCCGAGCAGTGAGGCGCTAACTCGGAGCGCTGGCGAAGCTCATGTAATGTCAGTCAGCAATGGAACACACACACAATGGCACGGGCCAGTTCTTAAAGGGGATGGTTAATCTTGCTTTCCATCCACATCCTGTTCATTGCTGCCTTGAATCTCGGCCTGGAGAGACTTGCACATCAAATGTGCTGGAAAGAACAATGGAGCGTACCAGGCAAAGAGCTCAGAGTGCAGCTCCCACAGTCTCTGCTAAATCGATACAAGGAATGGCAAATCAAAATGAACCTGCAAAGTGCTGCTCAGTACCCAAAACTCCTTCACACAACGTTGAATCTCTCCAGAAGTCTCTCCTTCTCTCTCTCAGAATGCGTAGTTCAAAAATGCCACCAACAATAAAAGACAGGAAGAGGCCCCCTTTAAATAGCGCCCCCCCCAGCCCCACAGCGATTGATAGCGTTCCAGTCTTCTGGTCGTTGGAAGCGCCAGGCGGTAAGGCAGGGGGCGCCACTCAATTTCCGCTACGGGGCGCCACAAGGGCGTTGCACCATGGAATGACGTCACAATATGCGCGCGCAGGTGGTCGCAGCGGTAAGTTTTAGCGCCGCAGCACAATCTCAAGTTAAGTTCTCGAGCGGCGCAAACATCGCTGCGCCCGGGCGTTAGCGGCTTTGCGCCCCATTAGCGCCCTCTTAAGGCGCTAACGGGAGGCGCAACCAAGTGAATTTTTACCCCCAACATTTTTATTTGAAATCACAAGCTTTCGGAGCTGCTGCCCCTTCGTCAGGTGAAGTAAAGGACGAAGGGGCAGCAGCTCCGAAAGCTTGTGATTTCAAATAAAACTGTTGGACTATAACCTGGTGTTGTGCGACTTCTCACTTTTGTCCACCCCAGTCCAACACCGGCATCTCCGCATCATGGCCACATTCTTCATGTGTGAGCCAAGATAATTATGGTTAGTAGGCTATTTAAACACAGAGGACTGGAAATCAAAGGCACACCAAATAATGGCCTTACAAAACATTATCCAGCAGCGATCACTAAATTTCAATAAGGAACGGGAACCCCAGCCAAGTGTGCTGAGGCCAATTCTAATGCCCCTACCACCATCTGGCTGATATCTGCAAAATCAGCACAGATCAAGGATTGAACCTGGCATCTTCCTAGTCCACGCTGGGTGGTGCTTTTACCAATTGAGTATGAACCTTAAATAATGATCGGTATATTCCCATGGTACATGATTATTTCTTAAACTATTTTCCCTCTCCCCGTCATTAATATAAATTTGAAAAATGTCCAGGGTTGAATGTGTTTTCATGACTCGGTAATGAGAAAGCTGCACCATGGCAACCACAGCAGCACTTATCCGAAATTAGACTGGGGGCAGCATTGTGTGTTGCAAAAGTTTAGAGGAAAATGCCACTTTATCTATGATTTCATGCAGAAATCTGCCAACTGCTTCCTTGCGCTGTCTGAAGGATGAGTTGTTAAACCTCTGCAGGTGTCAAGTGTCACAGATACACAAATTGAACTTTAATGAATGCAATCCATGAGATAAATTTTCATATATATGTATAAATGACACACTTTTTATAACTGCATTTTACAATTTTACCTTGATTTTTTTGCTGTATCACACAACACTACTGACTGTGCAGTCATAACATTAATACAAGGGAATGTGGACTCAGGTGGTAATGCAGCTGAAATGTTAATAAGTTCCACCCAGTCTATCAACAGTATAGCAGTGCGATGTGGTTGAAAAGGGAAAAATCAACATATTATGTATATAGTCACGTGTAACAGTCCTTCAAAAGTTCCAATCATCATAATTTCTGACATGATTGCTCAAATATTGGTGAGATTACATGTTTCGAATGATTAGTGCATAGATGGTCCATGCAGCTTCACGTCACATGCTGTAATGTTTCTAATACTCGAAATACAGTCCAAGTAATCAGTCTGACTTTCATGGTGTTTTTCCAAGTACTCATTTAATAAGTTCTATGTTTATCATCGCTGTGTCCATGAAACCTTGCTCAGCATTTGAATCATTGGTCTTAAACACAAAGGGGTGATTTTCAGTGGGTAACCACCTGTTTAACTCTAAACATTTGGATGCGGTCTCACCCGCCCATTCTGCGCTGAAGTGCGCCTGATACCATTTTGGGTCGGGCCTCCTCATAGGTGTCCAGCGCACATGCCTGAAATCGGTGGGTGTCTATTTAAAATATGCAAATTAGGGTCTTGTGCTTGTTTAAGGACCTAATTGCCATTTTCAACTTCTTTAGCATGCTATTTGTCAGTTCTATAATACTCTCAATTTCTGGGTGGGAATAGTTGGGAGGGCGCCATTTCCAGCATTATTTTAAGGGATCATCATCTGCTCTCAAATAAATCACTGGTTTATTAATTTTGACCGCCAACGTGCTGCTTTTATTATTTTTGCTGTGTTGGCAGTTTGGGCTGAAATTAATCTTTCCAAAAAGTTATCTGGCTGAGTCGTGTAAGACGTGCGGAATTACCCCTCGCCCCGTCCAACAGGTTATAGAGTTTGGACTTGAGACTTATGAGAAATTACACCAGACACACGGGTTCTGTCTTTAACCTTTTATTGTTCCTAAGACAGATTCAAAACCCCAGCCACTATTTGAGCAGTTCACCAATAATATTACAGGAAATGATATATACAACCACCCGCCGATGATCCATCCAGCATTGATTGTAGGTCCTCGTAAGCGAAAAGACTGGCCAGGCCCCTCCTTCCTCGGACTGCAGCCTGATCCTCATAGGCGAGATGACTGGCCAAGCCACCTTCTTCTGACTGCAGCTCTGATATTCTTATAGCCACTGTGCTCTATACAGTGAAAGGCTGCTTGTTACATTTACCAACTTTATTTCACTTTGAAAAACCTTTTTGCCTGGCAAAGCATTTCAAGAAATATTAAAATTAAGGGTCTGTCTACAGTACCCCCTCAAGTAACTGTCACCAGAATTATTTTGAGTTACAGTTACTTACACAAAAACATCCTGCGTTTTCTGCAGTAACCTGACTATTTCTTGTTGCTTGCGCCATCTCTTGACACGACACATTAGCGTTAACAGCTATAACACAATTATCAACTGAATGATGACTAGAACGTGGGAAATAATCCTTATCCAAGGATGAACCTCGATATTCATGCCGATATTCCTTCAAGACGAATTGTCCCCGACTTTATGTATTTTTTATGTCCTTATCTCATGATTCTTCTGGGTCAAAACATAATAATGTTTTTGAGACTGATTAATACGCTTCATGAACCCTATCAGGTACTCAGGCAGGGGTGGTATGTTGTATCCAAATCTAGCAACATATTGGTGCAACTGCTCTTTTAGCTCATCTGTTCTATTCATAGTCAGTTGGTCATGTGAATAAATACATTTAATAACACCCACGCTCCAATCCGTACAGGTCGAACCGGAGTAAAATAAAATGTTCCCGTCACAATAGGACAGATCAGTTGCAGTACTGTTTCAGCAAAAAACTCACGTTAACGTTTCGGGTCGAAAACCTTTCATCAGAACTGGAAAAAAGCAGGAAATGAAATAGATTTAAAGCAAGTATAATGCTGGGAAAAGGGGGAGGGGATGAAAGTTTAACAAAAGGAGAGATTAAGAGACATTGAGAGACATTAAGAAGCTGGCAGCTGTCCTTCATTCTGCCAGTGCATTTCACACTTCCTTCAGCCTCAACCTGTCACATTAACGCCTCCTCTTGCCTTGATTATCTCTTAATGTCTCTCAATGTCCCTTAATCTCTCCTTTTGTTCTTTCATCCCCTCCCCCTTTTCCCAGCTTTATACTTGCTTTAAATCTATTTCATTTCCTGCTTTTTTCCAGTTCTGATGAAAGGTTTTCGACCTGAAACGTTAACTCTGTTTCTCTCTCCACGGATGCTGCCTGGCCTGCTGAGTTTTTTCAGTGTTTTCTGTTGTTATTTAGGAACTTATCCCTGGTTACCTCTTTGATCTGTTTCTCTGTTAATGTAGGAATCGGCATGTGTGTTGGGGTTCTCATGAGTCTCCCTGTAACCAATTCATGCGGAGAATATCCCGTTCCCTTCGACTCTGTACTGCGTATATTCATCAGGATTAGAGGTAATACCTCGTCCCACTTGGTGGGGCTTTCATTCAGTTCTTTACGTAAAGCCAGTTTTAGGATACGGTTCATTCTTTCCACAATTCTCGACGACTGCGAGTTGTGAGCTACATGCCATTTTCCTTCAATCCCCAACAGTTTAAGAGTAGCCTGCATCATGTGTCCAGATTGATTTTATTATCGGCACTCGAATTTTGACCAGGGGCTCCTGGCAAACATCACAATGACATTTTGGGTTTGGTGATTGGTATGCCATTGTGGCTAGAAGAGGAGGAGGAGCAGACAAAAGTCCAGAAACCTGCAGCTCTGGAGAGAAAGGGAAGAAGGAGGGAAGCTCACAGAAGGCCTTAGCCCACTAGAGTGTCTAAGCCAAACTGTTACCCAAAAATTGGACAAATCAAGTTTGTCATTGAATAGAAATTCTATATTTACTCTAGCTTCATTAGCCTATTTCCATTTATGTGGGTAGAACAAATGAAGGACAGAGACAGGATGAGTTGCTAGTCCATGTGCTTGCTTTAGTATGAGCATGCTCATACTAGACCATGTGACAAACCATGTGCTAATACATTACACTGCTTTCCCCTTTAAAAAACTATGCATTCTCCTCTCAAATACAACAAAACTATGGTCCCACCTTTCCCAGCATTATATGTACCACTGTAAGGGTTGCGTGTCTCTCAGACGGTGCTGGTGCGAGGTTAGGCCTTCGTTGCCTAATATTATTGCTTGCTCTGGTCTCCGGCCAGCCTTGTTGCAATAAGCACCTGTGAGTGGTTCGACCCACTCGCCCTTACGGTTCTAACACTGGACTTAGGTGCAGGGAGCAGTAATGCAGAGAAAACTCAAATAGACCCGGTTGAATAGTACGAAATGGAAATCTTTATTGCATAGCGTCCAAAATCATGAAGTACATGTCATAGGCGCAAATTAACGAGAGTACAAGTATACATACATTCATAAAGCTTGGTCTATGGAAATGAAGAACGCATAGCACATCGTAAAAAGGGGAACACATTATACTTTAACCCTAATAAAACCACCCTCCCTTAACAATACCTACACTACGTCTAGATTTGTAGGATCGTAAAACATGCTCACCACTCGTGTTACTTCGGAGAATTTTAAAGTGAGGCACTCATCTCGTTTCGCTGCAGCGCCTGACTGTCACGTGTTTGGAAGGGTCTCTGTACCCCACTTGTTTATTTTCGCTGCTGCGACAAGCAGGCCAGACTCCCTGTTGTCATGAAGAACTCGACGGACCTCAGACACAGTTCAAAGAAGAGTCTTCCTGTGCTCGATACCGGTTGTCGGTAGACTTCAATGAAAAGTTCTTTATTTATATTTTCGGGCGCGGTCGGGGTTTACTGACCGTGGCGGCACGTGGATTCTTCTCCTTTTCTTCTCGTCTCGTCTCTTCGGGCCTTCGGGTCCAGACACCGTTTACCGACACTCGGGATGGTGCGCCCTGTTACTTGCCCTTGTCGGGGCGGCTCGTTCCGATTGAGCTCCACCCAACATTCGAATAACCGACCAGTACGGCTAAAAGTCAAGAGCCAACAAAGTCCAGAGAAAACACAAAGGTCCAGCCCTAAGGAAGAGCTTCAGCAAGGGTCCGCCGAGAGATAAGAGTTCAGCAGTCAACAGCGAGATAAGAGTCGATTCAAGCGAATAAGAGACCGATGGACATTTGTTCTCTATAGTTATAGTGCTGTGTTCCCTTATCTCCCGCTCAAATCTTAATGTTTGTCCTTTGTGTAATATTGGCGCACAAAACTCCCAGCATGGGGCGATTCTTCTCTTTAACGGGTTTCGGTAGCACCTGAAACTGGCCAACTATCCGTTAATGTTTTCCCCATTGTTGACCCAGCCAGGATGTGTATGAATCGTCTCCCTGACTGGTTTTGGGGCCTCCCCGAATACTGACTTAATCACCCGTCAATGTCTCTCTCATTGTAGAGCCATGGGGGTATTTGTGTATGGATGTGTCTGGATGGGCCTTCAATTGCCCAGTACAATGGTCCTTACTGTGCATAGGAAAAATGATTCCAGCACTTATATCTTTGCTATTGTTTCAAATGCAAACGGGTTGCATCCTGTCTTTATCAGTGTTTACCGAGTATGATCCAATCTTATATTGAATGTTTATTCGACGCCATCTTGTCTGCCCACTGTGTTTCTGGAAGCTTCTGCCACGATGCGTGGCGGCCATTTTACAGGCTTCTGTGTCCTTTATAATCAGGACAGCATTTCGTTTAATAAAACTGATCAAACGAATCTGCTTCTCTTATGTTATTTTGAATCGCGATAATTGCGAAACTTTACACCACGTAACAAAAACTCCTGGCTTTTTTTCTTTTAAATGAACTACAAATCTAGTTTAATAACAGGTTTGTGGAGCCTTCCTGATCTCCTTAAATAAGTTTTGGGCCAATTTTTGTTGAGCCAATTTTCCAGCTTTTTTGTTTTGGTTCCAAACTCAAAGATGATCCTGTTTCTATCTCAGATTTGTTTGAACCTATGTTTTACTTCAATCCACATTGCTGACAAGTGATTCAAGATCACTGTCCAATCCAGGCCAGCAAACAAAGCTTCTTGCAATTGATTTCATCCTAATGATCCCTGGATGTTCAGTATGAAGTTCGGCCAGAATTCTAGCTCTCAAAGAAGTAGGTACCACCACTCTGTTTCCCCACTTGATGCAACCTTGATGACAGGACAATTCAGTATGACGGTTATGCAGTGGTTTCAATTCTGTGTCCATAAACTGATCAGTTCATCCATTCAAGGTCTTTCCATACACTCTTTTCAGTACTGAGTCCTTTTAAATCCCATTTGCAATCTCAGTTGCATTCACTGGTAAAGTCTTTGTCAACTGCACCTAGCGTGAAAACCTCACCTTTACTCCCAACACGAGTCCTCATCTGGCAACCTGGGCAAGGCATCTGCAATTGCGTTTTGCTTTGAAGTGCGCTTTTCAATCGTGTAGTCATATTGTGACAACAACACTGCCCAACGATGCATTCTTGATGCGGCCATTGCAGGGATGGCAGATTTGGGCCCCAATATTGCTAGGAGTGATTTGTGATCGGTTATCGGGGTAAACTTTCTGCCAATTAGGAACTGCTGGAATTTCTTGATTCCAAACACTATGGCGAATGCTTCCTTTTCAATTTGCGCATAGTTTCTTTCACTCTTTGTGAGGGTTCGCGATGCAAATGCAATTGGTTTCTCTTGGCTGTCATCCATTACGTGGCTTATGACCGCTCCCACACCATAGCTAGAAGCATCACACGCTAACTTAAGCTCATGCTCTGTGTCCTAGTGCACAAGTAGAGCATCGCTAGAGAGACTTCTCTTACAATCGTCGTAAGCTTCCTATTGTGCTTTTGTCCACTTCCACTGGACATCCTTCTTGAGGAGCTCATGTAATGGAGCTAACATGGTCGCTAACTCGGGTAAGAAATGTGCGTAGTACTGGACCATTCCAAGGAAAATCTTAACTCAGACACGTTCTGTGGTTTTGGAGCATTGATGACAGCTTCAACCTTTTCCTTAACTGGTTGCAAGCCATTTGCATCAACTTTCAGACCAAAGTACACAACCTCAGGCTGCACAAAAGCACATTTGCTCCTTTTCAATTTGACATTGTGGGCATTCAATTTTTTAAGCAATTTATCTAACACTTCTAGATTTTCTTCCTCACTGCTTGTTGCAATCAACACATCATCTTGATTGCATAAGCAATTTGGAACTCCTTACAAACGCTTATCCATCGTAGCCTGGAAGATTTTAGGGGAGGACTTTACGCCATACGGCAGCTTGGTGTATGAGTACAGTCCCTTGTGTGTGTTGTTAGTGAGATACTGTTGACTCTCTTTGTCAACATTCAGCTGAGCATAAGCGTGCGACAGGTCAAGCTTGGAGGAAACCTTTGACCCAGAGAGTGCTGCATACAAATCTTGCAAGGTAAGTAATGGGTACTGCTCATTGTCAACTGCTTGTTTGATAGTAACTTTGTAGTCACCGCACAAGCATACAGTTTTGTCTGCTTTGGGCACTACCACAGTCAGAGTAGCCCATTCACTTTTGTCTGTTTATACTAGCACTCCGTTCTCTCTCAGCTTCGCTAGCTCTTCCTCCATCTGACTTTTCAATGCATAGCGGACTAGCCTTGCCTTACAATAGATAGGCTTCGCATTGGACTTGATGCGAATATGCACGTCACAGCCAGTGATGCACTCATAACTGTCTGTGAACATGCTATCATATTTGTTCAGCATTGTGTTGAGTCGCTTCTTTGAAGCATCTACACTGAAGATGTTTTTCTAGTCTCGTTTTAACTTACTCAACTAATCTTTGCCCATGAGGGTTGGTCTGTTGTAGCTCGTTACAATAATAGGTAGCTTTATTTCTGGCCATTGTGTTGAACTGTATATTCCATTTGTCCACATGTCTCTAGGATTTCTCCAGCGTAGGTTTTTAACTCTACGGTACTCTTTGTAAGTGTTATTTGATTAAATTTACTCTCATATCTGTTCTTACTCATGATAGAGCAGTCCGCCTCCATGTTGATACACATATCAATGTATTGGTCGTTGATCAAAAGTTTTGTACGGAAGTCTTTCTCATGACTGCTAGTGTTGCTGCTAGTGGCATAGATACCGTAGATGCCTAGTTCTTCAACATCAGGTGTGTTCACTTCAATATTGTGAATTCCTCCCTTTTGTTGTCCCTGCTTTGCATTGCCACTAGAATGGTTCTTACTTCCTGCTTTAGATCGAGCTCTGCAAGCTGTTGAAATATGGACTTGCTTCTGGCAGTGAAAACACTTTGCATTTCTGTATTGGCAGGACTGTGGTGAGTGATTTCCATTGCAGCGATAACAATTCACTGAACTGCTCTCACCGACATGCTTTTGACCCAGTCTCACAGCTTTAGGTTCGGCGGTGGCTTTGTGACTGTAGACCTCAGCTGCACTAGTCACTTGAGTTGGACAGAGTTCCCTAGCATTCTTAGACGCCAACTCCATAGATAGAGCAATTTTGCTTGCTATGCCAAACGTTAGGTTCCGAGTGTTCAGTAACTTGGACTGTGCGCGCTTATCCACCAGTCTACACACAAACTTATCTCGCAATGCACGATCTAAAAATGTGCTGAATATACAATGCAAAGACAGGTTTTTAAGAGCTACAATGTACTCACTGATGGTTTCACTTTGTTTTTGGTTTCTGGTACCAAACTTATAGCTCTCTGCTATTTCTAATGGGTTTGGGTTGAAATGGTCCTCGAGTTTCTTGACAATGTTTTCAAACGACACATCCTTCACTTTCCCTGGTGTGAGTAGGTTTGTCAACGTTCCGTACACATCTGGCCTGATCTCCGTTAGAAAAATTGCTTTTTTACTTTCATGAATTACTTTATTTTGAGCTTGACCATTTACATCTGCACCTTCGGTCTCAATAATGTTATTTGACTTTAAAAAATCTCCATCTACTGATTATAAAACTGAATGGTTTGCGAGCTCGGACATACATGCCGAGGCTTCCGATGAATCCCATAGACGCGGCCATAATTGTCCCGATCCCGTTGAACAGTGACTCAGCACACTACCTGTGTACCTGTGAGAATCAATGCTGCTGTTGCTGTGTATACATACACACAAAGGTGAAGCACAGACGATTCTGCATTAACATTAACAGTAAAACATCGCAAAAATTCAGGTGTCACAAATTCACCTTAAACTTGTCCACTCAAAGGTTGAACACTGTGTCCTTCCACGAGCCCTAAAAATGGCTTTGGGATCCCATTCTCATCACCAATATGTAATATATGTGAGTAGAACAAATGAAGGACAGAGACAGGATGAGTTGCTCATCCATGTGCTTGCTTTATTAGGCCAGAGCGAACTGAGCATGCTCAGACTAAGCCATGTGACAAACCATGTGACACTACATTACAATTACATACATAGATTTGTCATCTGTGTCATAGTGTCCATGACAGGAAAATAAAAAAGGGAAACAATTTCTTCATCATTATTAGCTAAATTAGTTCAAATGCTTTGGTAACATTTGCTTTGCAGATATACAAATTAACTGCTTGGCTTTTGCATTTAAAAAATAAGATCTACATAGCTGTGGGTTAGTAAAGCAATTTGTTACAAATGGTTGGTTCATATCACTTCAAAATAAAACTTTTTTTAACTTTGCAGCATTGGGAAAAAGGGAAGCTCCAGTCTGAATGTCCTGGGAGTAGGAAGTGGTTCAGGTAGGTCCTGCGGTGTCCACTGTTCTGTATCTAATGACTAAGTATTGTATGCATGAAACATGTATTTTATCATCCTACACAGCAGATTTAATCAAATACACTTTTACTACTACAAACTGAGAAATAAGGACATATGAACAGAAGAAATAAGAGCAGCAGGAGGCCATTTGGCCCCTCGAGCCTGCTCCGCCATTCAAAAAGATCATGGCTCATCTTCTACCTCAACTCCACTTTCCTGAACTATCCCCATATCCCTTGATTCCCTTAATATCCAAAAATCTATCGACCTCTGTCATGAATATACTCAATGGGGGGAAAATTCAGTTGGTTGCGCCTCCCGTTAGCGCCTTAAGAGGGCGCTAATGGGGCGCAAAGCATCTAGCGCCCAGGCGCGGCGAAGTTTGCGCCGCTCGCGAAATTAACTAGACATTTTGCGGCGGCGCTAAACACTACCGCCACGATCTCCTGCGCCGGCAGATCATGACGTCACTCGAGTGCGCAACGCCCCGGTATCGCCCCGGAGCGGATATTGAGTGGCGCCCCCTGCCTTACCGCCTGACGCTAGCAACGACAGGTTGAGGGGAGCGTTCTGCAGTCATGAAGGGAAAGGGGGAGCGCTATTTAAAGGTGACCGATTCCTGCCTTTTATTGTTGGTGCCATTTTTGAACTACGCATTCTGAGAGAGAGAGGGAGAGACTTCTGGAGAGATTCAACGTTGTGTGAAGCAGTTTTGGGTACTGAGCAGCAATTTGCAGGTTCATTTTGATTTGCCATTCCTTGTATCGATTTGATGCGGAGATGCCGGTGTTGGACTGGGGTGGACAAAAATGAGAAGTCGCACAACACCAGGTTATAGTCCAACAGTTTTATTTGAAATTACAAGCTTTCGGAGCTTTCGTGGCCCCTTCGTCAGGTGAAGTGAAGAAATACAGAATCGACAAAGCATATATAGATAGAGAACAATGCATGTGTAACTTACAATGGCAGACGACTACATTTAATCATCCTGACTGTTTATCTGCCGAGGTGTGACAAAAGGCAATCAGGTCAGCCAGGAAGGCACCACATCAAAGACATAGCAAGATACAACTGAGACAATGAGGTGGAGTTACAGGGGGTCTAATGTGTCAAAAGCTGCAGTCGGTATGGAAAACGATAAACTTTAAAATTTTTACTTTTTTACTGGGAATCACATCTGTGAACAAGCCAACGACGACTCGAGTCTGGATCACGTCATGTATCGTGACATAAACCCAAGATCCCGGTTGAGGCCGTCCTCATGAGTGCGGAACTTTGCTATCAGTTTCTGCTCGATGATTTTGCGTTGCCGTGTGTTTCTAAGGCCGCCTTGGAGAACGCTTACCCGCAGATCCGAGGCTGAATGTCCTTGACTGCTGAAGTGTTCCCCGACTGGGAGGTAACAATCCTGCCTGGCGATTGTTGCGCGGTGTCCATTCATACGTTTTCTCAGTGTCTGCATGGTCTCGCCGATGTACCATGCTGGGTTGCATTCTTTCCTGCAACGTATGAGGTAGACAACGTTGGCCGAGTCACATGAGTATGTACCATGTACCTGGTGGGTAGTGTCCTCACGTGTGATGATGGTATCTGTGTTGATGATCTGGCATGTCTTGCAGAGGTTGCCTGTGGCAGGGTTGTGTGGTGTCGTGGTCGCTGTTATCCTGAAAGCTGGGTAATTTGCTGTGAACGATGGTACTTCTGAGGTTAGGCGGCTGTTTGAAGGCAAGTAGTGGAGGCGTGGGGATGGCCTTAGTGAGGTGTTCGTCGTCATCGATGACATGTTGAGTTTCTGTAAGAAGTCTGTGGTGTCGCAGCAGAAGCTGGGTGTTCCCTGTACGATTCTGAGGAGTAGTCCATGGTGAGTTTGATGGTGGGATGGAACTTGTTTATGTTATCGTGTAGTTTTTTCAGTGATACACAGACTTCTTACAGAAACTCAGCACCCACGGACCAGTTGAACCAGGAACACTCCTCGCCACGATGGACGTATCGGCACTCTACACCAGTATCACCCACGATGACGGCATCGCTGCGACAGCCTCAGTACTCAACACCAACAACAGCCAATCTCCAGACGCCATCCTACAGCTCATCCGCTTCATCCTTGACCACAATGTCTTCACCTTCGACAACCATTTTTTTACCCAAACACACGGAACAGCCATGGGGACCAAATTCGCACCCCAATACGCCAACATCTTCATGCACAAGTTCGAGCAAGACTTCTTCGCTGCACAGGACCTCCAGCCAACGCTGTACACCAGATACATCGACGACATTTTCTTCCTTTGGACCCATGGCGAAGGATCACTGAAAAGACTACACGATAACATAAACAAGTTCCATCCCACCATCAAACTCACCATGCACTACTCCTCAGAATCAGTTTCATTCCTGGACACACGAATCTCCATCAAAGACGGACACCTCAGCACTTCACTCTACCGCAAGCCCACGGACAACCTCACGATGCTCCACTTCTCCAGCTTCCACCCTAACCACGTTAAAGAAGCCATCCCCTATGGACAAGCCCTGCGAATACACAGGATCTGCTCAGACGAGGAGGAACGCGATGGACACCTATGGACGCTGAAAAACGCCTTCGTAAGAACGGGATATGACGCTCGACTCATCGATCGACAGTTCCGACGGGCCACAGCGAAAAATCGCATAGACCTCCTCAGAAGGCAAACACGGACACAACCAACAGGGTACCCTACGTCGTCCAGTACTTCCCCGGAGCGGAGAAACTATGCCATGTTCTTCGCACCCTTCAACATGTCATCGATGACGACGAACACCTCGCTAAGGCCATCCCCACGCCTCCACTACTGCCTTCAAACAGCCGCCTAACCTCAGAAGTACCATCGTTCGCAGCAAATTACCCAGCTTTCAGGAGAACAGCGACCACGACACCACACAACCCTGCCACGGCAACCTCTGCAAGACATGCCAGATCATCAACACAGATACCATCATCACACGTGAGGACACTGCCCACCAGGTACATGGTACATACTCATGTGACTCGGCCAACGTTGTCTACCTCATACGTTGCAGGAAAGAATGCACCACGGCATGGTACATCGGCGAGACCATGCAGACACTGAGACAACGTATGAATGGACACCGCGCAACAATCGCCAGGCAGGATTGTTACCTCCCAGTCGGGGAACACTTCAGCAGTCAAGCGTGTTTCCATGAGATCACCTCTCATTCTTCTAAACTCTAGAGAATACAGGCCGCGTCTACTCAATCTCTCCTCATAGGACAATCCCCCATCCCAGAAATCAGTCTGGTGAACCTTTGTTGCACTCCCTCTATGGCAAGTATATCCTTCCTTAGGTAAGGAGTCCAAAACTGTACACAATACTCTAGGTCTCATCAGGGCCCTATATAATTGCAATAAGACGTCTTTACTCTTATACTCAAATCCTCTTGTAATAAAGGCCAACATACCATTTGCTTTCTTAATTGCTTGCTGTATCTGCATGTGAACTTTCAGTGATTTGTGTACAAGGACACCCAGGTCCCTCTGAACACCAACATTTCTCAATCTCGCACCATTTAAAAAATTCTCTGCTTTTCTATTTTTCCTACTAAAGTGGATAACTTCACATTTCTCCATGTTATATTCCATTTGCCATGTTCTTGCCCACTCACTTAGCTTGTCTATATCTCCTTGAAGCCTCTTTGCATCCACCTCAAAACTTACATTCCCACCTAGCTTTGTATCATCAGCAAACTTAAATATATCACATTTGGTCCCCTCATTCAAATCATTGATATAGATTGTGAATAGCTGAGGCCCAAGCACTGATCCTTGCAGTACCCCACTAGTTACAGCCTGCCAACCCAAAAATGACCCGTTTATTCCTACTCTTTGTTTTCTGTCCGTTAACCAATCCTCAATCCATGCTAGTATATTACCCCAATCCCATGAGCCCTAATTTTGTTTAATAACCTCTTGTGTGGCACCTTATCGAATGCCTTCTGAAAATCCAAATACACCACATCCACTGGTTCCCCCTTATCTATTCTGCTAGTTGCAACCTCAAAAAACTCTAACAGATCAAGTATTGAATGTTGAAGGGTCCTCTATATTTTATCCTGTACAAACACAAGAATAATGCACACTGGATTTCCAATGTATCGTATTGTTAAAGGGGGCTGAGCAGATAACTACAAATGTAAATACATTTAGTTCTAGCATAGGATAAAGATTGTACTGGAAAAACTAGCACTGCTACCTATTGACTCCAGGCTCAAAGCTAAATTTAGGGTTTGTCTCTCTAATTACTAATTTGCATCTCATTTGATAAAGTACCCTGCAAATAAAGCCAAGAATTGATATAAATGTTTAAAAGTTATCCATTGGTTTTATAAAGTCCTCAATGAATTTGACATATACACGGCAAATAGAAGAACTGAATTCTGAGTTATAAGCAGAAATTGCTGAAAATGCACAGCAGATGAAATTTTGCTGTTATGCTTCGACTTTTGCATTTATGCAAAGCTTCTTTCAATGTGTATTGGCACAAAACTGGCTCTCAGCATACTAAAGCCAACCTGCCCTAAGAGGTAGTTTCATGTCACTTGGGCTTTGCACTCAAGAAGTATAACTGCAGTCTGATGCAAGCCATCTCCGGAGGTCCATGGAAGTGCCTACAATTGTTTAAAACACTACAGTCCTTCCTTGAGGATTGTTCTGGAAGGTAATGATTGGAAGATACAAAGCATTTCTGTCCCTAATGTTGATTCCTACCGATACCTGGGATTGTGTGAATGCCAGCCTTAGCTTGAACATATATTTTCAGAAGCATGTTGACAAAAGGAAAAGGGCATTTTGGTCTGTTTTGTCCTTTTATAACAAAGTCATAGACCAGCAATTTTCTTGGTGCTGCTTCTGGTCTCCCATCGTAACTTTGCAAGAAGTGCGGCAGAAACACAGGTTGCACATGTCCAGCGAAGTTACAGCAGCAGAGTGGCAGCACCTGTGAGGAAATTCCTGACCATATATTCTGGTTCGGTGCTGACCATGATTGGGTTGCAGAGGCAAGTAATTACTGCAGAAACTCTGCATCTCCAGCTGGAGGAATCACTGTTCAATGGGTTTGGTGAGCATCCTTGTGGTGGCCAGGAAAATGATGGAAAGTTACTCACATTTTAAGGTGAGTTCTGCTATTCACTGTGATGCTATTGAGCATTTCCTGGTACCTGCTCTGCAGATAGTGAAGGCTCAAACTTGCATTTGTCAGTTTCTCAAAACCATGAGTAACTGATGACGATCCTACTTGTGGAGATATAAGCATCTCTTGGAGTGGAGTAGGTGCTTACATGCCTGGCGATGGAAGACTGGAACTGAGTCAACCCTCTGCAGCAGGTCTGCCATATTCCAGGTACTGTTGATGGACTGGAATGATACCAGCTCAATGATGTCATCTCAACTCCTTCATGTATAACCATTGAATGTTTTATCCTAAGTAACTGATGCACTGTTAATTTATGAATGTTTTTAACTCACATTTAAAACAAAATGCAAATAAAAAAATATTTCCTTGAAAATTGTATGAAACAAATGGTTGTTTCTAAATGTGTGTTTCAGTTGATATTTCAAATTAAAAACTGCTTCTAATTTTTGTGTGTTATACAGAAACTTGTGTTATAAAATATCAATCTGTCTTCTAAAAGTTTGTGATGAATTCAAACACTGCATGAGACTGAGTGTAAAAGACAAGGCAGAGAGTCTGCACAGCTCTGCAGAAAACAATTAATTAGCCAACTAATTAAGAACATGGTGTTATGTCCAAATGGATAATTAAATGTGGGATGTAAATGATCAAACTCACTGCTGAATGCTTTCTAATATGGACAGCAGGTGAACTGTATGTCATCAGCAACAACTTGTTCATTGACTCCGGTTCGATTAGAATAATTCCAGAGGACAAATTATGTAAGGAATGTAGCAAATCTGCCCATCAGTTCCCATGTCGAAGAACCTCACTGCAAATTGGAGAAGGAGCAAACTGTTCAGAACAAAATCCTTTTATTGTTTGATGTCCATTTTCCATAATTTGAAGTGCTACTTTAGCAAACTCTACAGTGTGTTGTCTGATTTCAATGTATTAATTTTATTTCCTTATATTAAACAAATAATAGACTTGTGAACTAATAGCAAAATTCAATGAAAATACAATTAGGTAGTATTGCTTTTGCAAAAATAGCATTGCTTGCAGTTCAGTGAAAATTGATTTGAAAGGTAAAGGAAAATTACAATGAAAGGTAGATGATTTAAAAGAACAAGTGAACTCCGAGCAGTTTGAATGCATCTCACTTGTTCCTATTGAAGATGTACTGTAATGAATTCATGGAAAGAAGCATTCAGGTGGGTTTTGTTTTTCCATTCAGGTAAACTAGACTTTGACATACTTGGCAAAATTCAGTCCAAACATCCAGGCCTTTCAATTCATAATGAGGTGGTGGAGCCGAATCCTGAGCAAATCTCCAGCTACAAAGGTATGTTTGCAAACTTAAATATTTATATGCACCAGGTGTTTCCAGGTGAAAACAACAATTTTATTTGAGGTGTTAAATCATCTTTGGAACAACTGGTCTGTTTTAGGTAGTGACCGTGTGTGTGTGAGACATCACTGTCCTTTTGATTGATCATTGAACCAGTAGTTGGTACTAACCTATGTAAAGATGCTGAGAACCATTTTTAGTATCTTCTATGATTATGTTGTCATCCATGCTTAAAAAAGTTCATGTAAAATATTGTTTTTTTGGATCTGCTTCCACCACCCTTTCAGGCAGTACATTCCAGATCATAACAACTCACTGTGTACAAACACAATCTGTTACCAAATGGATGACTCTCCCTGGCAGTTTTCCTTCTTGCCTCCAGGAAGACACTACAGCAATGTTCCCTTTTTCAGTGCTCATCGGCATGAGATTTTGTATAACCAATTGCAAAGAAACGGAAGTAGAAACAGATGGGGGCAGCACAATGTTACTGAGTGAAGAGCATTAACAATTTGAACTGAAAATGAAGGATCAAAATGATCGTGCCCGGTTTTTGTAATGTAAAGCCGACAGCGCGGGATCCCTGGCGCACTCCGCGCAGCTTAAAGGGACCATTGCTGCAGTGTCTTCCTGGAGGTACAAAGGAAAGCTACAAGGGAGAGTCATGCCCGAGTAGTTTCCAACATTTCCTGGCAGATACTTGGGGGCAGTGTCTGATGTCCCCATGAACAGAAATCCCCGCATAACCATTTGGTAACAGTATTTTTTAGGCAGCGAGTTGTTATGATCTGAAAGGGTGGCGGAAGCAGAGTCAAGAGTAACTTTTAGAAGGGAATTGGATAAATACTTGAAAAGGAAACAATTTGCAGGGCTATGGCGAAAGAGCAGGGGAGTGAGACTAATTGGATGGCTCTTTCAAGGAGCCGACACAGGCCGAATGGCCTCCTTCGTCTGTGCTGTATGATTCTATGATTCTCGGTGTCAAGGGAAGGCAGATGAAAAATGGGGAATCATTTAGCAGAAGCAAAAAAAGTAGCTTGAAATAATATTACTTCATTGCTATGAACTACCAATTTTTTGGCTGATTGTGTGGCACAGTCTGTTGGACACACTTCTGGGACTTGGGTTCAGATCCACCCGGGACTAATGGGATGAAAGTCTCCTCTGTTCGTTGGCTGTAAGGGTTCTTTGTGAAATGTAATTGAGGACTCCTCTGAGATCGGGTGCATTTTGTGGGGAAAAATACATGGAGCTTTATTCTACCTCTAACTATGCTTATGTGACCAGGACTGTAGTAAACCTAACGAGGGGGTGGTAGATACTGACAGTGAGTGCCTAAAATAATGGGGGGGTTTCAGCTGCCAACGGCCTGGTTTTCACCTGAAAAACAGTCAACTAGCTGAGGAAAATCTGGTGGGGACCTTGTGCACTCAATTGCCTGCCTGATTCAATTTTTCTGTTTATTTTAAACCTATTTATGTAATTAGTGAGGGATTCCAGCACTTTCTACTGGATTTTATGATTGTTGTGTACAATTTGACAAAACAATGAATGATGTTCAATATTAAGTGTGGTATGCTGAGGTGTGAATAAATTGCTTCAGTCCTTAAATATCTATTTTTCCTCAGCTAAACCTAACGTACCAATGTTCTAAATTCAGAAGGTAATGAAATGTGTCTATATGTGAACGCCTAGAAACTGGATCTGATGAAATAGCAACAAAAGTAGTGTTTACATTCACTTTATTTAATACCCTCTAATTCTACCTGTGTTCCAGCACTTGTGAAAGAAAAGAGCCAGGATCATAACATCTCCTTCACTTGGAACCAGTTGAGCTCAGAAGAATATGAAAAGCGAAGCAAGGAAAGAAATGAAAGCAAAAAGTTTGATTTCATTCACATGATCCAGGTAACTGCAGCTAAAGATAACCCTACACCCAGCAGACAGGGAAGGCATTCAACCCATCAGTCTGGGCTGGATGGGAACCCAGTTCTAGACATCAACTTCCTAACTGCCAATTAATGCCCAAAATATTGGTGGTTGCATGTACCAGAGACATTTTTAGAAGTAATATTCTTTCCGACTTTGTTTTTATTCCCCATCTTTGATCTGCCTGCCCTTGACAACTCTGGTACCAAACGAGCATGTTCCACCTTGTGTTGGAGACCACTCGGGCATGACCCTCTCTTATAATTTTCCTGCCATGTTGCAGGAATGCACTACAGCCTTGCTATTTGGCTGTACACAGTGGGGTTCCCTAGAGGGCAGTACTAGGACCACTGCTTTTCTTGATATATATTAATGGCTTAGACTTGGGTGTACAGGGCACAATTTCAAAATTTGCAGATGACAAAAAACATGGAAGTATAGTGAACAGTGAGGAGGAGAGTGATAGACTTCAAGAGGACATAGTCAGGATAGTGGAATGGGCGGACATGTGGCAAATGAAATTTAGCGCAGAAAAGTGCAAAGTGATACATTTTGGTAGGAAGAATAAGGAGAGGCAATATAAACTAAAGGGTACAATTCTAAAGGGGGTGCATGATCAGACAGACCTGGGGATATATGTGCACAAATCTTTGAAGGTGGCAGGGCAGGTTGAGAAAGTGGTTAAAAAAGCATACGGGATCCTGGGCTTCATAAATAGAGGCATAGAGTACAAAAGCAAGGAAGTTATGATGAACCTTTATAAAACACTGGTTCAGCCTCAACTGAAGTATTGTGTCCAATTCTGGGCACCACACTTTAGAAAGGATGTGAAGGCCTTAAAGAGGGTGCAGAAAAGATTTACAAGAATGGTTCCAGGAATGAGGGACTTCAGTTGCGTGGATAGACCGGAGGAGCTTCGGTTGTTCTCCTTAGAGCAGAGAAGGTTGAGAGGAGATTTGATAGAGGTGTTCAAAATCATGAGGCGTCTTGGCAGAGTAGATAGAGAGAAACTGTTCTCATTGGCAGAAGGGTTGAGAACCAGAGGACATAGATTTAAGGTGATTGGCAAAAGAACCAAAGGCAACATGAGGAAAAACCTTTTTATGCAAAGAGTGGTTAGGATCTGGAATGCACTGCCTGAAAGTGTGGTGGAGGCAGATACCATCATGGCTTTCAAAAGGGAATTGGACAAGTAACTGAAGGAAAAAAAAATTGCAGAGCTATGGAGAAAGGGCGGGGGAGTGGGACTAGCTGAAGTGCTCTTGCAGAGAGCTGGCACTGGCTTGACGGGCTGAATGGTCTCCTTCTGTGCTGTAACCAGTCTATGATTCTATGATTCTACAGCTCAGATCAGGAATTGAGTGGAGCAGGAAAATGTGATCAATGGCAGGACACAGGACTTATTTTATAATGGGGAGCTAGAATAGGGTTGGTAACATGAAAGGATGATCTGAATAGGCTGAAGGGCCCCTTTCATCCAAAGCTATCTTGTGCTGTTCTGTGATGTAACTGTGATGAGAACAATGCTCATGTGTTCTGGATCTCCTCCATTCCCACTGAGGCCGCGATTTTATCAGCACTGAGGGGGCGGGTTTGGAGGCGGGTCAAAGGTTAAAATCGTTTTGATTGACAGCGGGGTGCGATTCCGCCATCAACCCTCCTCCAAACAATTTTCCCAAGTGTCGGATACCTGATTTGCGCATGGATCCGACACCTAGCAGCGGGAAGAGGATTAATGCCAATTACCTGCCTATTAACAGGTAGTTGATAGTAGTTGACAGGCTATTTTTTAAATTTGCCGCTTCTATCTCGGGTTTCCCGACATCCGGACACCATGCCAGGTAAGTGTGGCGTGTTGTGAGACTGCTGTAATGTTTCTGGATTGATGACAGCTGCAGAAGTGGTGTGAAGGATCCAATGGTGCACTGGTGAGTCTCCAGAAGTAAGAAAATGTTGGGAAATTCATTTTTAATGCATTTACACATTTCTTTAGGTAACAAGTTTTGAAATCCATTTCCAGTGTCACCTCATTGGGAGAACCTCTCTCACCAGTGACAGATCGCTCCTGTCACCTCACCTGCAGCTGCCATCTATTCCAGCCGATGGAGGGAGTCATTGGAGAGCCTGGGTGCAAGAGCTCACCTTTGTACAGTGATTGTCGGTGTTTGCAGCACCTCAATGCTGTCAAACACTGAGAAATCAGCTGTGAAAAAAATATTGTGCGTGGTACCTTTAAGAAAACCGGCAGATGACACGTCATCAAATGACATCATCCGACCGGCTTTCTCTTAATTGGCCGACAAACCCACAGGGTGGGCTTAACAAGGTCAATCAACATAAAATCACGTCTGTGGGCCAGATGCAGTTGGGGGCGGGACTGGAAGCACCCTTACTGGAGTGGTGCATCTGCCCTACATATTCAAATGGCACCATCAGTATAATTTGGGATGTGGACTGGGCCTTTGCACTCATGCGGACTTGGGGTCTGCTCCATTACTCTTGCAACTGGTAGCATCCCTACAGGAAATTTGGGGCCAGAACATTTAGTAGCAGCATGAAGTCCTATTTCACATAATAGCCTGGCTAAAACAGTGCCCCCCCCCCCCCCCGCCCCCCTCATTGTCCCAGCAATTGCCACCCCGACAGAATATCAGAGCATTGCTATGCTGCTCCAGTGACAGAAAGAAGCCCTGAAAGGAACCACTGGAGAAGAAAGCTGTGACATTTTCAGTTCTTTCGAAAGCTTTGGGGCGAGGGTCGTAGGCATTTGATTCCTTCTGAGAGGGCTTAAGATCTGGACTTTCCCAGAGTGGAACTCACCAGCTCTCTGGTGAGGCCTTATAAGGGTGTACTGGGTGGAATTCACAGGGTATGCAAAACTCACCCAAATGTATTTGTGGGGGTTGCGGGAGGCGGGGGAAGCAGCAAACTTGTCCACACCTCCCCATGATGGGAAAAAGGCAAACCAGAAAAAAAAGTGCAAACCTGGCAGAAGTAGGTTCTGCCCCATCTTCTGACCCTCCAATCAGAAGTCTGCCAGGATTCCACCTTGGCCCAAACAGAATTTCAAGGCAGAGAAAAAAAATTCACAATTTCTGTCATTCGTAATTATTCACAAAACTAATATCCATTTTGAGAACAGGATGAGAATACATTTCTATTTCTCACAATGTTTTTTCTTGTCTAGATGTTGTATTACGTAGAAAGTGTGCATGATTCCATCAAGTACTTCCACAGCCTTCTGGAAGCCAATGGCAAGCTTCTAATTCTAAATTGTTCAGGTAGGTGATTGTCCAGTGTTTCTGATATGCTAGCACTAAGGATGCCTGTACAAACTGAAATTCAATGGGGAAAAAATAATCAAATTTCTTATCTTTGATTTTCATCTTCCTCCTGATTTTTAATTCCATACAGTCTGGTACGTGTGCAAACAATAAAGATGATGACTATAGGAGCAGCTCCTGGAACAAAGTAAAAAATTGCAAAGTACATAATGAATTGACTAGATAATGGCCCAAAAATTAGTGAGTGAGCCTTCGTGCGAGGGTAAGGCTTCCACGCGATCTCTCACTGCGCGCTGGCTTTTTCAGTCCGAGCTCGCACAAACTTGATGTTCTGGACAGCATCTGTGCAGTGCTTTCGTATCCCACAGGCGTAGTTAATTCGTGCGAGCTGTGGGATCACGTGACTCAGTTAGAGCCAATGGCAGCACACCATCTTTCATTCATAGCTTTCACAGCACGGCTGTGAAAGCTATGAATACTATACCCCCCAAAAGAACAGCTAAACCTCAATTAATTTTTTTTTAAAAACCATCAGATTAATAAAATAAGTATAGTTAAATAAATTAACCATTTTAAACAAAAAATTAAATTTTTGAAAAAATTTAAAATCTTTTAAAAAGTTATAAAAATAAACTTACCTGTCTTTAAAGTCTCTAAAAAAGATATACCTGTTAAAAAAAATTCAAAATAATACTTAATTAAGTACTTACCTTGTTAAAAGAGGGTCTTACGCCTCCTTTCTTTATGTCTAAAATCTTCCATGCTTACCTGCGCGTCCAAAGCACTAAGTGCACTGCGTGCGCGCAGCCTGTAGCGCGCACGCGGTTCACCTAGGAACTGCCCCCTTTTGAATTCACCAAGTGCAGGTTTTCAGCGCATGCGCAGTGCATGCAGAAAACCGGCAATTGGAGACAGAATACGCGAGAGTACACAGTGCGTACTCTCGCGTAGCGGCACTAATTTTTGGGCCAATAGAAAATAGAGGTTAGTTGTCAATTCTGAGAGTTGTAAATGAGCAGCTATGATCACTGAAATCTCCTAGAGATTGGCCCTCAAACCTCTGGTCATTGATATATCTATTATATATTAAAAATGGTAAGTGGTCTTGGGTCTAAAGGTACTACACTTGTAGATGGTGCTGTGAGCGTAACATTATGTGACTAATTGAGTGTGAGGGGCAGCACCAAAGGTTACATGAAAGGCCCTTTTATATGATCTGCCACCCCTTGCCATGCATGTTCCCCAGCTTGCTGCAGCATCCTCTGACCATCTGAGTGGAGTAAGATGTCCTTCCTCGCCACAAGAACTTCCACAGCAGTATCAGAAAACCTGTGCCTTCAGCAGCACACGATTTCCTCATCAAACATCGCCCGACTGACTTTCCACTGGCTTAGTGTTGGCACACAAAAGTCGGTTCACAGAAATAATGTAGAACTTGAACAAAAATCTTAATTAGGTCGCAATCGGGATATCGTGTGCAGTTTTGGAACATTCCGTTTTAAGAAGCGTATAATTTCAATGGAAAAGATACAGCATAGATCCGTTAGGGTGCTGGAAGTGATGAAGGGTTACAGTTAAGAAGACTTCAGAAGTTAGAAGCTTTTTCCACTGGAGCTGAGAAGGGGTGATCTGATAGAAATCTTCAAGGTTATGAAAGTATAAATAGTGATAGAATGTTTCTGTGAGTCAGTGAGCTGGTAACAAGAGGGCACATATTTAAGATAATCACAAAAAGTTAAAGGATAGAAAAAATTACTATATACAGGATGCAGAATTCTCTGCTACAAAACATGGTTGAAGCAGAGTCAATAAATACTTTCAAAAGGGAATTAAAAGCTTGAAAAAGGCGAATGTTAAAGGGTAAAGGGAATGAGTCGGAATGGAATTAGACGTGGAGAGAAACATTTGATGGGTTGAATGACTTTTTTTCTGTATTGCAACTTTCGACGATTCTCTAATATTTAAGAGTGGAGAAACTGTGAAACAGTGCGTTCCTTTTTAACTCAGCAAACCAAAATTAATGATATAGACCCGAAACTTTGCAGTCCTGATGACAGCGAACTTTTAAAAATTAGCGCCCCAAACAGGGCTGTAGTGAATTTCTCCCCCTTAGAATCAAAGCAGCTTACCTATTTCCTGGTTCGCTGTTTGCGAGAATTATGCGTTTTGATTGCTGCTCAGACAGCTTGTTGACATCGCAGCAGCTCTTTCGCTGGGAATCCCCATGAACTTATGTTGATTTAAATTACGCGTTGGAAAACCCGAAATTCTCGCCACAGAGATCGCAAAGTGTTTGTGTGAAGCTTACTTCGGGGCCAGCGACGATCGCCTTTGCTTCACCGCTGACCGCAAATTACGGGCCATTTAATCGATACACCAATTGCCAAATCCATTCCTAATGTCTGCTAACCATTAAAGATATATATGCAATAAATCTCTTTGGGTAGCAGAGCGTACATATGTTACAACAGGGTATTTTCATTCACAAGAGCAGAAATAATTCATAAATACTATCAAGATATAAAGAAATAATTTACAGAGGATTCCTACTTATAACCAATTTTGGCACTATCAGCATTTGAATTAAATAAATATTTACAAATATATTTCAAATATTACTATTAACAGATGGCAGTGGATGGCATTCACTTTGGAAAGCATTTGGATCCCGTTTTACCAGCAGTTGTCTTTTCCTTGATGTCCGCAAAACTCTTGATAAAATGAGATTGAAGTATGAGATCTTTGAGTTTTCCTCTGACATGGATATCACAGAGTGTTTCATCGAAGGAAATGAAAATGGAGAGCTTCTGTTGGATTTCCTCACACAAATAATCCATTTCAGGAAAACTGCCCCTGCGGATCTGAAGGCTGATGTTCTTCAATACCTACGCCAGCCTCAGTGCTCAAGAGAAGGAAAATGGGAAAATTATTTTCAACGATGATGTGCAAGCAATAGTGATTGACTATTGATTTGATTTCTGTCAATCAGCCATTATCCAGCTAACTTTACTTATAATTTTCTTAATAGCTACAAATCCTTCTCAAGATTTGTTGATGTTAAGATCAAGTAATTATTAGATTGTGCTTGCACCAATGTTTTGAATGAATTCACTAAGTTGCTCTCTAACTTATAAAATTATTCCTCATGAGATTAAAAATATAAAATCCATAGATTAAGTGCTGGAGCTTTTAAAATATCTTTTTGTAACTGAATCATTTTGATGAATCTTACACTTAACCATTCGTTACTCCATTTTCCCTGGTGTCTATGCCACAATCACCTTGTGGAAAACTCATTTTGGTTCATCTAAGAATTGGCAGCAGGATTTTTGTTGCGATGGAATGAATTTATTTGCTCTCTTTTTACTTCTGACATCTTTATACCTATTACCAGCTGCATTCTAAGATAAAGGCTAATTTACTCAGCGATATTTCTGATGCGAGATTCAAGATCTGAAATATACATTACTACGGACTAGCTTTGTGCACTTTGCATATGGTTCTATATGTAGGTAGAGAATATTTTTGCTGGCTAGCAGAATTACCTTGTATCATTTAATTCTACTTGATAAATACTGGTTTTATTGTCTGAGCATGTCCATGTAAAGTAGCAGAGGTCACCAAACTCCAGATAGATTTGAAACATTTCCAGGAATCAGTAGGAACATTATTCTGGCCTATCTTTGTGCTCTTGCTTGAGGTTTAATAGTCAGACAGGGAATTTTTTTGCTGGCTAGCAGGGTGACTTTGTGTCATTTAACCCTAAATGTCTTTGCATGCATATTATTATGGCTACAGGATAAACATTTCAGAAAAGTAGTAGCAGTTTATAACTATATATTGGTTTTATTGTCTAGGCATGCCCATGTCTGTAAAAATGCATTGAACTATTGATCTATGTGGCAAACACCAGCTTTTTGTCATAGCCATGATGATATCTGCAGTAAACGTTTGTTAATACGTGATTGTAACAGTAACAACACATCCTCCGATGTTAACGAGCTGTAGTAACATTGCTGAATCTCAAATATGGTCAATAATCACATGTTTTATTATTGTCAATAAAAGTGCACGAAATAAGCTTTTGTAATTGTAATTCCTTTGAGGTACACATCACAATTTGTTCCATAGTGACCTAGTCTTCAATTCGAATTTGTATTTATTGTTTAAAAATATCAAACACTTCCATTTATATAGAGTGTCTTTAATGTGGATAAATGTCTCAAGACACTTCACAGAGGAAGAAAAGGAGTGGATACAGAACTTTTGTGGGTTTGTTAGGAGAGGTTTCAAAAGACTGTCTCCTACTTGTGTTCATTCCAGCTCAAATACCCCTATTAGTGTAAATCTTTTGCATTGGCACCTCACTAATTTGCAAAATACTTCATTCATCCTGTAACTTGTATGTCACCATTTCCAAGTAACATAATGGCCCAAAAATTAGTGCCGATACGCGAGAGTACGCACTGCGTACTCTCGCGTATTCTGTCTCCAATTGCCGGTTTTCTGCATGCACTGCGCATGCGCTGAAAACCGGCACTTGGTGAATGGAAAAGGGGGCGGGTCCTAGGTGAACCGCGTGCGCGCTACAGGCTGCGCGCACGCTGTGCACTTAGTGGTTTCAACGCGCAGGTAAGTACGGAAGATTCTACACACAAAAAAAGGAGGAGTAAGACCCACTTTTAACAAGGTAAGTAGTGAATTAAGTATTATTTTGAATTTTTTTTAACAGGTATATCTTTTTTAGAGACTTTAAAGACAGGTAAGTTTATTTTTATAACTTTTTAAAAGATTTTAAATTTTGCAAAAATTTAATTTTTTATTTAAAATGGTTAATTTATTTAACTATACTTATTTTATTAATGTGATGGTTTTTAAAAAAAATTTAATTGAGGTTTAGCGGTTCTTTTGGGGGGCTATAGTATTCATAGCTTTCACCGCACTTATGTGAAAGTTATGAATGGAAGATGGTGTGCTGCCATTGGCTCTAACTGAGTCACGTGATCCCACAGCTCGCACGAATTAACTACGCCTGTGGGATACGCAAGCCCAGCACAGCAGCTGTCCAGAACATCAAGTTCGTGCGAGCTGGAACTGAAAAAGCCAACGCGCAGTGAGAGATCGCGGGGAGGCCTTACCCTCGCACGAAGGCTTCCTCACGAATTTTTGGGCCATTATACCACTGCTCTATATGAGGTTTGTCTGTGCTCTTCCAATGCTGGAAATAAATTATTTCATAAAGGTACCGAAAAAAATGATTACTCTCTCTTCCTTATAGAGCTGGCTGAAGGTACATCAGCAAAATACCAAAGAGTATCTGATGGATAATTGCATCTAATTTAATATTATATTTTTATATTAACGTGTTTAACTATTCTTTAATAATCAAGTCAGGTGTAGCAGTTCACTTGGTATAGTTGGAGAAGATTTCCTCTGTCAATACATTCTGGATAAATGAATTTAGGATTTTGTTACCTGCAGAGCACAAAAAAAAATTTAACCACCCCCACCGCGCCCCCCCTCTTTTTTGGGGATTTCTTTCTCTTATTTAAGTTTCTGTTTTTGCCTCATTCTTATTTTGTTTTCTGCTCTTTAGTTAAACTCCCATCTTACGGGCTCCCACCAGCACCACATATTTTGGGCACGGTTCTTGCTGGAAAAGTAACGGCATGTTAACGACACACAGCGTTATTAATGTGCAAATTGGCCAACAAATTCAGGGGATTAAGAGGTTTGCCGTGAGTTGTGAATCTCCAGAACTTGCTGGTTGATTTACGCCGCTCCACCGTTTGCTTCGCGCAAACACCACTGCGGCCCTGTGCCTCCCCGATATTTTTAAGAACTTGCTGGATTTGCACATTAATTGCCCATTAAATACGCCAAAGAAAGTTAAGTCTGGTAATTAATAGTGTAAACAACCTTTTGGTAACGTGATGAATTGTTAATCCAGGCCAATGGCCCAGATATTTCAACATTTTAAATTACAATGTTTTCTTACTTTTCCTTTCTGTCTCCTTTTTGTTCTCATTCTCTTAATCCAATCTTTCTTTCCCTCTCTGTAACTGATTTGACTCTAATTCACCCCATTTCCTTCTCCATTATTCCTCTGTTTCTTTCTCAATCCTTAAATCTCATTGGTTAAGGAGATACACCGTTGGTCCCGCCGTTCACTATTCTCTCTGATGTCCTGTTGCCCTCGCCATGCCGTTATCAGCTCGCACTTCCAGCAACTTATTACGCAACAAATTTTTGAGCTAATGGGTGCAGGAAAAAGTCTAACTAACGGCGAGCACCGTGAGATGCCCCACTCCAGCAAGATCTGGCCCACTGTGGTGGTCCCAGCATCGATGGCAGCAGTCAGAGCTTTCGTGGCATCAAACTGAGACTCAATGAGAGCAGTCTGAGACTAGATGGCATCAACCATTGACTGCATTACAGCACTAAGATAAGAACATAAGAACATAAGAACATAAGAAATAGGAGCAGGAGTAGGCCAATCGGCCCCTCGAGCCTGCTCCGCCATTCAATAAGATCATGGCTGATCTGATCCTAACCGCCAATCTACTATCTATCACAGAACCATCTCCTGCATCTAACAGAATTGCACACACGAAATAGGAGCAGAATCAGGCTACACGGTCCCTGGGCCCGCTCCACTACCCACAGGGCCATGACCGATCCGAACCTAGACTCATGTCCAAATTCCTGCCCGCTCCCCGTAACCCTTAATGCCCTTTACTTCTAGGAAACTGTCTATTTCTGTTTTAAATTTAATTAATGTTGTAGCTTCTACAGCTTTTTGTGGCAGCATATTCCATGGACCTACCACCCTCTGAGTGAAGTAGTTCCTCCTCATCTCAGTTTTGAAAGAGCAGCCCCTTATTCTAAGACTATGTCCCCTAGTTCTAGTCTCACCCGTCATCGGGAACATCCTCCCCGCATCCACCCGATCCAACCTCTTCACAATCTTATATGTTTCAATAAGATCGCCTCTCATTCTTCTGAACTCCAATGAGTAGAGTCCCAATCTACCCAACCTCTCCTCATATGACCACCCCCTCATCCCCGGGATTAACCGAGTGAACCTTTTTTGCACTGCCTCGAGAGCAAGGATGTCTTTCCTTAAGTAAGGACACCAAAACTGTATGCAGTATTCCAGGTGCGGTCTCACCAATACCTTGTACAACTGAAGCAATACCTCCCTATTTTTATATTCTATCCCCCTAGCAATGAAAGCCAACATTCCATTTGCCTTCTTAATCACTTGCTGCACCTGCATACTAACCTTTTGAGTTTCGTGCACCAGGACCCCCAGATCCCTTTGCACTTCAGTACTCTCCAGTTTCTTGCCATTAAGATAATAAATTGCTCTAGGATTTTTCCTGCCAAAGTGCATCACCTCACACTTTCCAGTGTTGTATTCCATCTGCCAAATCTCTGCCCACTTACTTAGCCTGTCTATGTCCCCTTGCAGGTTTTTTATGTCCTCCTCACTCACTACTTTCCCTCCCATCTTTGTATCATCTGCAAATTTTGATATGTTACACTTGGTCCCTTCCTCCAAATCGTTAATATAGATTGTAAAGAGTTGGGGACCCAGCACTGACCCCTGTGGAACACCACTAGTTACTGATTGCCAGTCTGAGAATGAACCATTTATCCCAACTCTTTGCTTTCTGTTGGATAGCCAATCCTCTATCCATGCCAGAATATTACCCCCAATCCCGTGATTTTTTACCTTAAGCAATAATCTTTTGTGTGGCACCTTGTCAAATGCCTTTTGGAAGTCTAAATACACTACGTCCACTGGTTCCCCTTTATCCACTCTATATGTTACTTCCTCAAAGAACTCCAGCAAATTTGTCAAACATGACTTCCCCTTCGTAAAACCATGCTGACTTTGTCCTATTAAATTATGATTATCCAAATGTCCTGTTACTGTTTCCTTAATAATGGACTCCAAAATTTTACCTACCACAGATGTTAGGCTAACCGGTCTATAGTTACCAGCCTTCTGTCTACTGCCCTTTTTAAATAAGGGTGTTACATTAGCAGTTTTCCAGTCTGCCGGGACCTCAGCGGAATCCAGGGAGTTTTGAAAAATTATTACCAATGCATCTACAATCCCTACCGCCACTTCCTTCAAGACTCTAGGATGTAAGCCATCAGGTCCAGGTGATTTATCCGCCTTGAGTCCCATTATTTTACCGAGTACCACTTCCTTAGTGATTTTGATCGTGTTTAGCTCCTCTCCCCCTATAGCCCCCTGTTTGTCCAGTGTTGGGATATTCTTAGTGTCCTCTACTGTAAAGACTGATACAAAATATTCATTCAGTGTTTTTGCCATCTCCATATTTCCCAACATTAATTTCCCGGTCTCATCCTCTAAGGGACCAACATTTACTTTAGCCACCCTTTTTCTTTTTATATAACTATAAAAACTCTTACTATCTGTTTTTATATTTTTTGCTAATTTACTTTCATAATCTATCTTCCCTTTCTTAATCAATCTTTTTGTTATTTTTTGCTGCCTTTTAAAGTTTTCCCAATCCTCTGTCCTCCCACTAGATTTCGCTACCTTATATGCCCTTGTTTTTAGTCGAATACTATCCTTAATTTCTTTACTTAGCCACGGATGACTGTCCTTTCTTTTACACCCTTTTCTTTTCAGTGGAATATATTTTTTTTGGAAGTTGTAAAATAACTCCTTGAATGTACACCACTGATCATGTGTCGTCTTACCCTTTAATCTATTTTCCCAATCCACTCTACTCAATTCCGCTCGCATACCTTCATAGTCTCCTTTATTCAAGCTTAGCACGCTTGTTTGAGATCCAACCTTCTCACCCTCTAATTGAATATGGAATTCAACCATGTTATGGTCACTCATTCCAAGGGGATCCTTTACTAGGACATTTTTAATTAATCCTGTCTCGTTACACAGGACCAGATCTAAGGTTGCTTGCCCCCTGGTCGGTTCAGTTACATACTGCTCAAGAAACCCATCCCTAATACACTCAATGAACTCATCCTCAAGGCAGCCCTACCCCATTTGATTTGTCCAATTAATATGATAGTTAAAATCCCCCATAATTATAGATGTTCCCTTATTACATGCCTCAACTATTTCCTGATTGATACTCCGTCCAACAGAGTTGCAACTGTTCGGAGGCCTATAGACTACGCCCACTAGTGTTTTTTTCCCCTTATTATTCCTTATCTCCACCCAAACTGTTTCATTATCATGATTTTTTGACCCAATATCATTACTCTGTATTACAGTGATTCCTTCCTTTATTAACATAGCCACCCCACCTCCCCTTCCTTCCTGCCTGTCCTTCCTGATCGTTAAATAACCTGGTATGTTTAATTCCCAGGCATTGTCACCCTGCAGCCATGTTTCTGTAATGGCCACAATATCATAACCATATGTAGTTATTTGTGCCATTAACTCGTCTATTTTGTTACGAATGCTACGTGCATTCAGATAGAGAACTTTCAAATATGCTTTGTGGCACTTAGTTCCAGCTTTTTCACTTTTTACCACTTTACCTTTTACTCCACACACTCTGTCCCTTCCTGCCACGCTCTGATTAGTGATTCCCCTACTGCTACCTATGTCTATGACCCTCTCTGTTGTCATTTTTATTTTTTGCTCTCTTGAAACCTCCCCCCCACTAATTAGTTTAAAGTCCTCTCCACAGCCCTAGTTATTCGATTCGCCAGGACACTAGTCCCAGCACTGGCCAAGTGAAGTCCGTCCCAACGGAACAGCTCTCTCCTGCCCCAGTACTGGTGCCAGTGTCCCAAGAAGCAAAACCCATTTTTCCCACACCAGTCTTTGAGCCACGCATTCAACTCCCTGATTTTATTTACCCTAGCCAAATTTGCTCGTGGCTCAGGTAGTAATCCAGAGATTATTACCCTCGAGGTTCTGCTTTTTAATTTGGCCCCTAGCTGCTCAAACTCCCTCAGCAGAACCTCTTTCCTTGTCCTATCTATGTCATTGGTACCAACAAGATGTTGTGTAACTTCCGCCTGTGCTGCAATGGATCTGCCACATCGCCCATGACACACGGCTTGCGGTCTGCGTCCCCACGGTCTCTCAGGGAGTCCACCATCCTTTGCACACTGCCAAGGATGGGCTCCATGGTGTGTGTAGAGCTCTGTGCAATGTTGGAGGCGGACTCCTCCACTTTCCTTACCATTGCCGACAGACTCTTGGGCACCTTTGCCATTGCACCTATCATCTCCGTGTGCATGCCCATTACCCTTCTTGTGAACGCCTCCCCATCGAGGTCCTCATCTGAGTCCTGCGCAGCAGAACTCACATGCACTCGCCCTCCGGGGAGCTGACTCCTGAGCTACCCTTTCCCCCTGGCCTTGCTGCAGCCCGCTCGTCCCCGGTGCCTCACCCTGTGCAGATCCCTCTACTAAAGTTGCCTCTAAAGATCGCGTAGAGTCAGTATCTGAGGTGGTGCCTGCGGGTGAGAGATGCAGTGATGCAGTGCTTTGCTCCTCCTCCTCTTCTCCTTCCTCACTCTCAGTGGGGGGCTCGGGGACAGGCTGGTCAACTGGTTGCTGATACTCTGAAAGCATAAAGGCACAAAACTCACATTAAGGTGAGGGAAGGGGGGCAGGAAGAGAGCAAGGAATGCAGACAGTATCAGGAGCTGGAAATTGGGAAAGGCTTGTGGTGTGAGGGGGAAGTAGGATGAGAGTAGAGGGGATGAACATATCATTGTTGCCCCCAAGGGGATCGACGTTGCTGACGGCCATGCCACCCACCGCCTGCTGCCCAATGAGTCGCAGCACTCACTCCGCCAGGTCTGAGAGCTGCTGGAGCTGTGCATCACCCCCGCCTGTTCTGTGCTGCTCCCTCCTATTGTGGGCCATCTTAGCCTGCAAGAGGAACGAATGTGTGTGAGTCAGAGTCCAGCTATGTGTTTGGGAGATATGCCTGCCGTAGTTGAATAGCTGTGATTGTAGGCAAGGCGTGAGATGTGGATGTGAGTTTGAGTAGGTGCAGATACTTGGTGGGTGAGTGGTGGGGTTGTGGTGGTTTGTGCTGTGTGTACAGACTGAGGTTCAGATGCTGGTATGTAGGACCTGTTGAAGCATGTACTCACTTAGACCACCCGAGTGAGGTCGTTGAATTTCTTCCGGCACTGTGTCAGGCTGTGTACGACCACACTACTGGCCGAGACCTCCTGGGCCACTTCCCTCCACATTGCCCTGAAGACCTGGGGCAATGGCCTCCTTCCAGTGTCCGAGTACAGCACTGCCCTCCTTCGCTCCACTCCCACGACCAATGCCTCCAATGCCTCGTCCGTGAAACGACGAGCTCTCTCCCTGGGAGTGGGATCAGCCATCACGATCAGGGGATTGAGTTTCTTGCAACACGCCTTCACAGCCAGCAATGCTGATAATGAGGACCTGCACAATGATGCAACCTTCCCTTTAAGAGCTGGAAGGGGCCAGTGTGAAGGATCATTCCCGATTTCATAGCACCTGAAATTCATTATCGCTCTGCTGGTAGCGCCCCTGTAGCGCCCTGTTTAGGTCATTAGCGCTTGATTTAGCGCTCCAGCTCTTTCCAGGGGCACTAAAAGCCAATTTAGGGAAACCTCAGACTCATTCGCGCTGGTGCTAATTTTTCACGATTTCAAAATTTACATCCCAAATGGGGTGATACTGAATTTCTCCCCCTTAACCTCCCTGTGAGGGAGCAGCTCGCTTCCACTCTATCCCTGTTAAAGATAATTTGGTGGAATAGAGCCTGGTGGGGATTTGTCTATGATCTATCAATTTGACACACTATTGGATTGCAGCAACCATCACTATGTACCTCTAATACTTTTAGGGGGAGAAATTCATTATAGCCCCATCTGGGGTGCTGAAACTTCGAAAGCTGAAAAATTAGCATCAGGCGCTAATGATAATAGGCTCCCACGAAATTCAGTTGTAGCGCTCCAAGAGGGAAGTGGAGCACTAAATCAAGCGCTAACCACTTCTCTCAGAGCGCTAAAGTTGGAGAGCGGGGCGGTACCGGCAGAGTACGAGACAATTTGCAGCGCATTCCAGACGGCACTCTTCAATCACAGAGGCTGCTTCCCTCACTTAAAGTAAAGGGACAATACTGCACCAGAAGCTATTGGTCGGCACTGCAGTCTTGCAAAGCGAGTGCCAATACAGCCCCAAACACTCTCACGAAATGGAGGGCTTGGACATCCTGCAACAGTGAAAGAGTGAAAACTTTGTGCAGGCACCAGACTGCTGCAAATAATAACGGTTATTATCTGAAAAGCATTCCCTTTAATTACCGCTCCCGTAGCGGCCATCCAACTTCAGAACGCCTCCTCTTGCTGGCGTTGTCAGCGCGAGGCGATAATGCAGGGGGCGTAAGTCAATTTCACATCCGGGGCGCTAACAGGGTGGTGCGCTCTTGATGATGTCATGATCTACGAGGTGCTAGAGGCCCAGGCGCTAAGAGTTCACGCCAGCGTTAAACCGGCACAGAAGTTCGTGGGCGTCACTGCATTCGCCGCGCCCGGCCGCTAATCCATTAGCGCCCCGTTAGCGCATGCGACAGGCGCTAACGGGAAGCGCAAACAATCTGAATTTTGCAGCCTTAGTCTGTAGCCTTTCACCTGTTATGCTAGCTTGTTAGCTCCTGCATCTGATGATTCACCATTTAATAAATATTCTGTGTATCTGCCCCTATACTGCCTTTTTAATAATGCTCCTCAGCCTTGAGCCTGTTCCGCCATTCAATGAGATCGTGGCTGATCTGAGACCTAACTCCATATACCCGTCTTTGGCCCATATCCCTTAATACCTTTGGTTAACAAAAAGCTATCAATGTCTGATTTAAAATTAAAAATTTATCTAGCATCAATTTCTGTTTGCGGAAGAGAGTTCCAAACTTCTACTACCCTTTGTGTGTAGAAGTGTTTCCTAATTTCACTCCTGGCTCTAATTTTTAGACTATGCCCCCTCGTCCTAGAATCCTCAACCAGCGGAAATAGTTTCTCTCTATCTACCTTATCTGTTCCCCTTAATATCTTGAAAATTTCGATCAGATCACCCCTTAACCTTCTAAATTCAACCCTAGTTTGTGTAATCTCTCCTCGTAACTTAACCCTTGAAGTCTGGGTATTATTCTGGTAAACCTACGCTGCACTCCCTCCAAGGCCAATATATCCTTCCTAAGGTATGGTGCTCAGAACTGCTCACAGTCCTCCAGGTGTGGTCTAACCAGGGCTTTGTTTAGCTGCAGCATAACTTCTACCCCCTTGTACTCTAGTCCTCTAGATATAAAGGCCAGCATTCCATTAGCCTTTTTGATTACTTTCTGTACCTGTTCATGACATTTTAATGGTCGATGTACCTGGACCCCCAATTCTCTTTGGACATCCACTGCTTTTAGATTTTCACCATTTACTGTTAGAAACTAAAGATGCCTAAAAATGTATATGGTATGCAATTAAAACTTGTGAAAAATGCTGTGTTTAAATGGTTATGTTCAAATTGCAGACGGAAAGTCTCCTTGGGACAGATAAATGCTTAGAAGTGTTAATGTTTTGGTTTCTTATGGAGGTACAATCTCCCTGTTGCTAAGCGATTATCTGTTGTTATTAAGTTGAGACTTGAACTTTGTTTATGTATTTTATGTATAATGCTAAGGTAGGATTGAAGTTGGCTTAACAGAACTGCTTGTGAAGATAATGGAAGGACGTTTGGGGAAGTTAACGTAAACATTTGCTATGTCATAAAGGAGGTAACACTCTGAAGCAAACAGGTTACTAGTTGGGCCTCTTGAGATCAAAGAAGGATACGGACGAAAGAGATAAGACACAAATTCCACAGGAAGGAAACCCTGGGAAAATATAAACAGAGAAAGACATATGGCCAAAATATGTTACAACTTTAGGGCGGGCTTTGACACAAGAATCGAGACAGAGAACTAGAAGTCCCATTAGATATTAAGGTTTATGGGGAACTTCTATAGGTCAAAAGGTCTTGTCAATATCCAGGTTCAGGCCCACCTCTAAAAGTAGAATAAAAGTGACCTTCCAAAAGCTTGTACTCACAGACGGAAGAGAAAGAGAGAGAGACAGAGCTTGTAAGAAGAGAATTGCTCACGTGTGTCAACCGTCTGTCCGATCGGATCGGTATCAGCTTCTTGTAACGGTCGTATGCTTTTTGCTGTATAACTAATGTGTTATATTCCGTCTTAAACTCTGATTAAACACAATATACCCACCATATTGGTTTGCACTCGAACCTGATTATTTAAAGTGACCAGAGATAGCCGTAACTTGGCTATTTCTAACAGTATCCTGTTCTATCTTTTTAGGTCCAAAGTGGATGACCTCACATTTGCTTACATTGAAATCCATTTGCCACAGATTTGCCCATTCACTTAATCTGTCGATATCCCTTTGTAATTTTATGCTTTCATCTGCACTGCCTACAATGCCGCTTATCTTTGTTTCATCAGCAAATTTGGATATATGACTTTCTATCATCTAAGTCGTTAATAGTTGAGGCCCCAACACAGATCCCTGCGGGACACCACTCGTCACATCCTGCCAATTTGAGTATTTACCCTCAATAGAGGCAATAGAGAAAGGTATTAATATGGGAAATGATAAACAGACCGTGACAGGAAGGGATAGAGAGTACAAATCTAAGAGTAAATCAACAGATAAGGCTAGAGGTTACAAAAATAATAAAAGGACAAAACTAAAGGCTCTGCATCTGAATGCACGTAGCATTCGAAACAAAACAGATGAACTGATAGCGCAAATAGAAATAAATAAATATGATCTGATAGCCATTACAGAAACCTGGCTGCAGGATGACATAGATTGGGATCTGAATATTGAAGAATATTTCGGAAGGACAGGAAAAGGTGGAGGGGTGGCTCTGTTAATTAATTATGGTATTAGCACAATAGAGATGGATGACCTAAGTTCAGGAAACCAGGATGTAGAAGCGGTTTGGGTAGAGATGAGATATAATAAAGGCAAGAAGTCACTTGTGGGAGTGGTGTACAGGCCCCCAAACAGTAACCACATGGTAGGATGAAGTATAAAGGAAGAAATAATGGGAGCTTGTCGGAAGGGGATTTTAATAATCATGGGGGATTTTAATTTGCATATAGACTGGAAAAATCAGATGGGCAAAGGTAGCATAGATGAGGAGTTCATGGAATGTTTTCAGAATAGTTTCTTACAACAGCAAGTTCTGGAGCCAACCAGAGAGCAGGCTATACTAGACCTGGTATTGTGCAACGAGATAGGATTAATTAATGACCTCATAGTGAAGGTGCCCCTAGGTAGCAGCGATCATAATATGATTGAATTTTACATTCAGTTTGAGAGAGAGAAGAGTGGGTCCAAGATTAGTATTCTAAACTTAAATAAGGGCAATTATGAGAGCATGAAAGCAGAGCTAGCTAAAGTGAACTGGCAAAGTAGGTTAAGGGATCGGTCAATAGAGTTGCAGTGGCAGACATTTAAGGGGATATTTCAAAATATACAGAATATATACATTCCAACAAGAAAGAAAAATTCCAAGGGAGGACCCACCATCCGTGGTTAACTAAAAAAGTTAAAGATAGTATTAACTTAAAGAAAAAGCATATAATTGCGCAAAGATGGGTGGCAGGTCAGAAGATTGGACAGAATATAAAAAACAGCAAAGAATGACTAAAAGATTAATAAGGAGAGAAAAATTAGAGTACGAGAGAAAGCTAGCTAGAAATATAAAAACAGATAGTAAGAGTTTCTATAGATATTTAAAAAATAAAAGAGTTAACAAAGTGAGCGTTGGTCCTATAAAAAGTGAGTCTGGGGAATTAATAATGGAAAATAAGGAGATGGCAGTTGAATTGAACAGGTATTTTGCATCGGTCTTCGCTATAGAGGATACAAGTAACATCCCAGAAATAGCTGTAAATCAGGAAATGGAAGGGAGGGAGGAACGCAAGAAAATTATAATCACCAGGGAAGTGGTACTGAGCAAATTGTTGGAGCTGTGGGCTGACAAGTCCCCGGGTCCTGATGGACTTCATCCTAGGGTCTTAAAATAAGTGGCTAGTGAGATAGTTGATGCGTTGGTTTTAATTTTCCAAAATTCCCTAGATTCGGGGAAGGTTCCATTAGATTGGAAAATAGCGAATGTAACTCCTTTATTCAAAAAGGGAGGGAGACAGAAAGCAGGAAACTACAGGCCAGTTAGCTTAACATCTGTCATAGGGAAGATGTTAGAAGCTATTATTGAAGACATTATAGCAGGGCACTTAGAAAAGTTCAAAGTAATCAGGCAGAGTCAACATGGTTTTGTGCAAGGGTAATCATGTTTAACCAATTTATTGGAGTTCTTTGAGGAAGTAACATGTGTTGTGGATAAAGGGGAACCAGTGGATGTACTGTACTTAGATTTCTAGAAGGCATTTGATAAGTTGCCACATCAAAGGTTATTGTGGAAAATAAAAGCTCATGGTGTAGGGGTAACATATTGGCATGGATAGAAGATTGGCTAGCTAACAGGAAACAGAGAGTAGGCATAAATGGGTCATTTTCTGATTGGCAAGATGTAACGAGTGGTGTGCCACAGGGATCAGTGCTGGGGCCTCAACTTTTTACAATTTATATAAATGACTTGGATGAAGGGACTGAAGGTATGGTTGCTAAATTTGCTGATGAAAAAGATAGGTAGGAAAGTAAATTGTGAAAAGGACATAAGGAGGCTACAAAGGGATATAGATAGGTTAAGTGAGTGGGCAAAGATCTGGCAAATGGCGTATAATGTGGGAAAATGTGAAGTTGTCCATTTTGGCAGGAAGAATAAAAAAGAAGCATATTATCTAAATGTTGAGAGATTGCAGAGCTCTGAGATGCAGAGGGATCTGGGTGTCCTAGTGCATGAATCGCAAAAGGTTAGTATGCAGGTACAGCAAGTAATTAAGAAAGCTAATAGAATGTTATCGTTTATTGCAAGGGGAATTGAATACAAAAGTAGGGAGGTTATGCTTCAGTTATACAGGGCATTGGTGAGACCACATCTGGAGTACTGTGTACAGTATTGGTCTCCTTATTTAAGGAAGGAGGTAAATGCGTTGGAAGCAGTTCAGAGAAGGTTTACTAGACTAATACCTGGAATGGGCGGGTTGTCTTATGAGGAAAGGTTGGACAGGCTAGGCTTGTATCCACTGGAGTTTAGAAGAGTAAGAGGTGACTTGATTGAAACATATAAGATCTTGCGGGGTCTGGACAGGGTGGATGTGGAGAGGATGTTTCCTCTTGTGGGAGAATTTAGAGCTAGGGGTCACTGTTTAAAAATAAGGGGTCGCCCATTTAAGACAGAGATGAGGAGAAATTTTTTCTCACAGAGGGTCGTGAGTCTTTGGAACTCTCTTCCTCAGAGGGCGGTGGAAGCAGAGTCTTTGAATATTTTTAAGGCAGAGGTAGATAGATTCTTGGTAAGCAAGGGGGTGAAAAGTTATCGGGGGTAGGCGGGAATGTGGAGTAATCGGATCAGCCATGATCTTGTTGAATGGCAGAGCAGGCTCGAAGGGCCAAATGGCCCACTCCTGGTCCTAATTTGTATGTTCATATGTTCATATATGTTCATATATGTACCCATTATCCCTACTGCCGCTCAGCCAATTTCCTAACCAGGTAAATAATTTGCCCTCAATTCCGTGGGATTCTACCTTAGATAACAGTCTCTTATATGGGACTTTATCAAATGCCTTCTGGAAGTCCATATAAATAACATCCATAGACATTCCCTAGTCCACTATTTTAGTCACCTCTTCAAAAAATTCAATCAGATTTATCAGGCATGACCTACAATTCACAAATCAATGCTGGCTCTCTCTGATCAGCTAAAACTTTTTGAAGTGTTCAGTCACCCTATCCTTAATTATAGACTCTAGCAATTTCCTGACAATAAATGTTAGGCTGACTGGTCTATAATTCCCTGTTTTCCCTCTCTCGCCATTCTTAAAAAGCGAAGTGAAATGCGCAATTTTCCAATCTAAAGGAACGCTTCCTGAATCTAGAGAACTTTGCAAATGCCCTAACGATAATCTTCCAATGTGCTCACCTACTTCCTTTAAAACCCTGGAATAGAAACCATCTAGCCCTGGGGATTTGTCACTCTTTAGTGCCATTATTTTCTTCATTACTGTTATTTTACTTACGTTAATTTTATTGAGTCCCTGTCCCTGATTCAATATTAGCTTCTTTGGGATTTCCAGCATGCTATCCTCTTCTTCTACTGTAAATACTGATGCAAAGTAATTATTTAACATGTCCACCATTTGCCCATTATCATTGACAATATCACTACTTTCAGTTTTTAAGAGGCCAACATTGCTCCTGACCACCCTCTTTTTCCTAATGTAACTGTAAAAATTCTTCATATTGATTTTGATATATCTTGCAAGTTTCTTTTCATATTCTCTTACTATCTGTTTTGTGACCCTATACTGTTCTTTGTATCTTACCCATTCGCCAGGATCTGTGCTATTTTTTGCCTTTTTGTATGCCCTTTCATTTAGTTTTATGCTGTCCCTTACCTCTTCAGTTGTCCATGGCTGTTTTTTTTTTGGCAAGTAGAGCACTTGCCCCTCAGGGTTATAAACTGGTTCTGTATCACATTAAATTCTTTTTTAAACATCTCCCACTGGTCTTCTGTCATTTTACCCATTAACAGGTTTGCCCAGTTTACTGTGGACAGTCTCTGCCTCATCCCATTGAAGTCGGCCTTACCTAAATCTAGAATCTTAGTAGCTGTTTCGTGTTTCTCCCTTTCAAACGTTACGTTGAACTCGATCATGTTATGATCACTATTGCATAAATGTTCAAGCACAGTTAGGCTGTTAACTAAATCTGGCTCATTACTCATTACTAAACCTAATATGGCTTGCCCCCTTGTTGCCTCTAGGACATATTGTTGTAGAAAACTATCCCAGACAAACTCAAGAAATTCACTACCTTTCTGACAGGTGCTAGTCTGCTTTTTCCAATCTATATGAAAGTTAAATTCCCCCATTAAAACCACACTGCCTTTACTACATGCTTGTATAATCTCTGCATTTATACAATCTAGCACTTCAGAGCTGCTACCAAGGGGCCTATATATAGTGCTGGAGAAATTAATGGGACTGAAAGCTGATAAATCCTCAGGGCCTGATAATTTGCATCCCGGAATATTAAAAGAGGTAGCTATGGAAATAGTGGATGCATTGGTTGTCATCTTCCAAAATTCTATAGATTATGGAACAGTTCCTGCAGATTGGAGGGTGGCAAATATAACCCCACTATTTAAAAAAGGAGGGAGAGAGAAAACCGGGAACTACAGATCGGTTAGCCTAACATCAGTAGTAGGAAAAATGCTAGAGTCTATTATAAAGGATGTGATAACAGGACACTTAGAAAATATCAACAGGATTAGACAAAGTCAACATGGATTTATGAAAGGGAAATCATGTTTGACAAAGCTACTGGAGATTTTTGAGGATGTAACTGGTAGAATAGATAAGGGAGAACCAGTGGATGTGGTGTATTTGGATTTTCAGAAGGCCTTTGATAAAGTCCCACATAAGAGGTTAGTGTGCAAAATTAAAGCACATGGGATTGGGGGTAATATACTGGCATGGATTGAAAATTGGTTAACAGACAGGAAACAGAGAGTCAGAATAAATGGGTCTTTTTCGGGGTGGCAGGCAGTGAGTAGTGGGGTACCACAGGGATCAGTGCTTGGGCCCCAGCTATTCACAATATATGTCAATGATTTGGATGAGGTAACCAAATGTAATATTTCCAAGTTTGCTGACGACACGAAACTAGGTGGGATTGTGAGTTGTGAGGAGGATGCAAAGAGGCTTCAAGGCGATTTAGACAAGTTGAGTGAGTGGGCAAATACATGGCAGATGCAGTATAACATGGATAAATGTGAAGTTACCCACTTCATTAGGAAAAACAGAAAGGCAGAGTAATATTTAAATGGTGATAGATTGGGAAATGTTAATGTACAAAGGGACCTGGGTGTCCTTGTACACCAGTCACTGAAAGCAAACATGCAGGTGCAGCAAGCAGTTAGGAAGTCAAATGGTATGTTGGCCTTCATTTCAAGAGGATTTGAGTACAGGAGCAAGGATGTCTTACTACAGTTATATAGGGACTTGGTGAGACCACACCTGGAGTACTGTGCGCAGTTTTGGTCTCCTTACCTAAGGAAGGATATACTTGCCATAGAGGGAGTGCAACGAAGGTTCACGAGATTGATTCCTGGGATGGCGGGACTGTCGTTTGAGAAGAGATTGAGTAAACTAGGCCTGTATTCTCTTGAATTCAGAAGAATGAGAGGGGATCTCATTGAAGCTTACAAAATTATTACAGGGCTTGATAGGGTGGATGCTGGGAGAAGGTTTCCATTGGCTGGGGAGTCTAGAACCAGGGGCCACAGCCTCAGGATAGAGTGTTTCATTGAATGAAATGAAAATAGAGAGCTTCTGTTGGATTCCCTCACACAAATAATCCATTTCAGGAAAACTGCCCCTGCGGATCTGAAGGCTGATGTTCTTCAATACCTACGCCAGCCTCAGTGCTCAAGAGAGGAAAATGGGAACATTATTTTCAACAATAATAGTCAAGCAATGGTGGTTGACTATTGATTTGATTTCTGGCAATCAGCCATTATCCAATTAATTTCTATTATAATTTTCGTAATAGCTACAAATCCTTCTCAAGATTTGTTGATAAGATCAAGTAATTATTAGATTATGCTTGCACCAATGTTTTGAATTAATCCACTAAATTGCTCTCTAATTTATAAAATAATTCCTCATGAGATTAAAAATATAAAATCCACAGATTAAGTGCTGGAGCGTTTAAAATATCTTCTTGTAACTGAATCATTTTGATGAATCTTACACTTGACCATTCGTTACTCCATTTTCCTGGTGTCTATGCCACGATCACCTTGTGGAAAGCTCATTTTGATTCATCTAAGAACTGGCAGCAGGGTTTTCTGTTGCAGCAGAATGAATTTATTTGCTCTCTTTTTACTTCTGGCATCTTTATACCTATTACCAGTTGCATTCTAAGATAAAGGCTCATTTACTCAGTGATATTTCTGATGCAAGGATTAAGAACTGAAATATACATTACTATGGTTCTATATGTAGGTAGAGAATACTTTTGCTGGCTACTGGAATTAATTTATCATTTAATTCTACTTGATAAATATTGGTTTTATTGTCTGGTTTTATTGTAAAGTAACAGAGGTCACCAAACTCCAGATAGATTTGAAACATTTTCAGGAATCAGTAGGAACTATACATTATTCTGGCCTATCTGGTTAAACAAAGCCTTGATTTCAAAATTCTCATCCTTGTTTTCAGATCCCTCCATGGCATCACCCCATCCTATCTCTGTAATCTCCTCCAGCCCCACAACCCCCCCCCCCCCCCCCCCTCGACCCCCGAGATATCTGCGCTCTTCTAATTCTGGCCTCTTGAGCATCCCTGATTATAATCGCTCAACTATTGGTGGCTGTGTCTTCAGTTGCCTAGGCCCTAAGCTCTGGAATTCCCTGCCTAAACCTCTCCGCCTCTTTACCTCTCTTTCCTCCTTTAAGACGCTCCTTAAAACCTACGTCTTTGACCCAGATTTTGGTCATCTGCCCTAATTTCTCCTTATGTGGCTCAGTGTCAAATTTTTTTGTCTTATAATACGCCTGTGAAGTGCCTTGGGGCATTTTACTACATTAAAGGCGCTATGTAAATACAAGTTGTTGTTGTTTTTGTTGTTAACTTTGTGGACACAAAAGGCATCAAAGGGTATGGGGAGAGAGCAGGAATATGGTATTGAGATAGAGGATCAGCCATGATCATATTGAATGGCGGAGCAGGCTCGAAGGGCCAAATGGCCTACTCCTGCTCCTATTTTTGTATGTTTCTATGTGCTCTTGCTTGAGGTTTAATAGCCAGATAGGGAGTATTTTTGCAGGCTAGCAGGGTGACTTTGTATCATTTAACCCTAAAAGTCTTTTAATACATATCGCCATGGCTGCATGATAAACTTTTCAGAAGAGTAGCGGAAGTTTATAACTATATATTGGTTTTATTGTCTAGGCATGCCCATGTCTGTAAACATGCATTGAACTCTTGATCTATGTGGCAAGCACCAGCTTTTTGGCAAAGTATGATGATATCTGCAGTAAAAGTTTGTTAATACGTGATTGTAACAGTATGGGGGAAAAATTCACCTGCTTGCGCCTCCCGTTAGCGCCTTAAGAGGGCGCTAATGGGGCGTAAAGCAGCTAACGCCCGGGCGCAGCGCCGCCCACGCCTCCCGAAAAATTTAGTGGGAGGTTAGCGGCGGCGGCAGCCGGTAGCGCCCTGTGGCGCTGCGCCGCCGGCGATGACGTCATCGCCGTGCGCAGCGCCCCGCTCGCGCCCCGGCCGTGATCTTCAGTCGCGCCCCCTGATTTACCGCCAGACGCTATGTCCGACGGGTTCAGGGGGGCGTACGTGCGGCCGGGGCGGCGATATTTAAAGGGGAGGTGGCAGGCGGCCATTTTTGTTGCTGGCCGCCTGCCAGCACCTGCCCCCGTTGCTGTCCCCGGCCCCCGTGAAGCCCCCCCACCGTGAAGTGCCGGCTGCGCTCCAAGAGCCCGGCACTTCTCTTGAGTGCCGGGCTCTTTTGCCGGCACTCCCGATCCCTGGAGGCCCAGCTGGGCCCCGGTTCGCGCTGCGCAAGGCCCCTCCCCTTTAAGAAGGGGAGGAAGGCCTGCAATACCGTGGCGCGACGTGCCGCAGCGCGTGGCGCTGCGGCACGTAGCGCCAGGATATTCACTCGCAGCGCCCCAAGAGGGATGCGGGGTGCTTCCAGTTGCGCCCCGCTTCCCTCTTGGGGCGCAACCACTGAAGTTCCGGCGCGGGGCCGCTAATTTTTTCGGGGCGCTAAAAGTCGCGCCCCGGCGAGGTTAGCGCCCCAAATGGGGCGCGACTCAATTTTTACCCCTATGTGTTTCAGTAATAACACATCCTCCGATGTTAGCAAGAGCTGTAGTAACATTGCTGAATCTCAAATATGGTCAATAATCACAATGTTTTATGATTGTCAATAAAAGTGCAAGAAATAATCATTTGTAATTGTAATTCTTTTGAGGCACACATCACAATTTGCTCCATAGTGACCTAGTCTTCAATTCAAATTTGTATTTATTGTTTTAAAAATATCAGACACTTCCATTTATATAGCATGTCTTTAATGTAGGGCAACACAGTGGCATAGTGGTTAGCACTGTTGCCTCACAGCGCCAGGGACCCGGGTTCAAATCTGGCCTTGGGTGACTGTCTGTGTGGAGTTTGCACATTCTCCCCGTGTCTGCGTGGGTTTCCTCCGGGTGCTCCGGTTTCCTCCCAGTCCAAAGATGTGCGGGTTAGGTTGATTTGGCTATGAAAAATTGACCCTTAGTGTTAGGGGGATTAAATACGTGGGGTTACGGGGATAGGGTGGGATATGTGTCGGTGCAGGCTCGATGGGCCGAAATGGCCTCTATCTGCATTGTGGTGATTCTGTGAAATGTCTCAAGGCACTTCACAGAGGAAGAACAGGAGTGGATACAGAACCTTTGTGGGTTTGTTAGGAGAGGTTTCAAAAGACTGTCTCCTGCTTGTGTTCATTCCAGCTCAAATACCCCTATTAGTGTAAATCTTTTGCATTGGCACCTCACTGATTTGCAAAATACTTAATTCATCCTGTAACTTGTATGTCACCATTTCCAAGTAGCACATTATAGCACTGCTCTATACAAGGTTTATCTGTGCTCTTCCAGTGCTGGAAATCCTCATCCATGCCTTTGTTACCTCTAGACTTGACTATTCCAACACACTCCTGTCCCGCCTCCCACATTCTACCCTCCGTAAACTTCAGTTCATCCAAAACTGCTGCCTGTATTCTAACTCACACCAAGTCACGTTTATCCATCATCCCTGTGCTCGCTGACCTACATTCACTCCCGGTTAAGCAATGCCCCGATTTTAAAATTCTCATCCTTGTTTTCAAATCCCTCCATGGCCTCGCCGCTCCCTACCTCTGCAATCTGCTCCAGCCATACAATCCTCTGAGATAGCTGCGCTCCTCCAATTCTTGCCTCTTGAGCATCCCCGATTTTAATCGCTCCACCATTGGTGGCAGTGCCTTCAGCTGCCAAGGCCCAAAGCTCTGGAATTCCCTCCCTAAACCTCTCCGCCTCCCTACCTCTCTTTCCTCCTTTTTAAGATGCTCCTTAAAACCTACCTCTTTGACCAAGCTCTGCCCTGATATCTTAAGTGGCTCGGCGTCAAATTTTGTTTGATAATGCTCCTGTGAAGCACCTATGACGTTTTACTACATTAAAGGCATAATATAAATGCAAGTTGTTGTTGTTGTTGATAGGGATCAAAAGCAGTTAAATGGAGTTGAGGTACAGACAGCCATGATGTACTTGAATCGTGGAACAGGCTCGAGAGGATGAATGGCCTACTCCTGTTGCTACGCTCCTCCTGGTTCCACAGCAGTACTGCGCTTGCCCCTCTTTCAGACTTAACTACAGGCCAGCTCCACGTTGGAGCCAGCTTAAATTCTGAAGGACCCAACCACAAGCTGATTCAGGACATAGATGAGACCCAAGGGCCCTTGTCTTCAGGTGTGTGTTGCAGCCCTTTTCCCAATTCCCAATTTCATGCCAACTTTGAAGGGAAGGGAGAGAATGCATAGCAAGTGTAAGTAGCAAAATGTGTGATGAGGTGGGTAATAGATAGGAAGTAGAGGGAGAAATGGAGTTAGTGAAGAGGATGGCATTGAAAGAGGGAGTGAATGGCAGTGAAGGAGGAGGGAAGGGGGAGCTGGATGGTCGTGAAGCGGGGAGAGAAGGTAGCAGAAAATGGGAGTCATGTTTTGGGAAGGAAGAAAAGAAAAGCTGGTGGAGAGGGAAGGAAAGGGCTAGCATTAATTGGGAGCTGTTAAGGAGCGAGAGAGCCAACATAAACTGGGGGGAGGTGGTGTTGTGCAAAGAATGCCAGCAGAACCTCTGAGGAGGAGAGGGAGATTACTGGCTTGAATGGCGGAGAATGGAAGAAGAGTATCAGCTTAATGAGGATGGAGGGAGAGAGAACTGCCAGGTGGAATGGAAGGTGAGCGTGAAAAGTGCCAGCATGAGATGGGATGGGTGGAGAACAGAATATCACTGAGAAAATTTGGAGAATTGTATGGAGAGCGGTGTCTCTGTGAACTGCGTATGGAGGGGACAATGTGCTTTAGTGAAGCAGGGTGGCGAGGGGTAGGATGTGAGATTGCAGAGGTAACTTTTTGGTAAAGGGCAGTCTGGTTGGTCTTCTGAAAATCCAAATGACAGTTTTAGAAATTAAAAATCTATTAACTGTGAAGTATAAAAGTGCTTAAAATGAACCAGCATAGGTAAAGCAAAACTTTTATTTTGAGGGAAGCCCCCAGACACCTCCTCCAGAAATGCAGCATCAATTCAGGCGGAGTTGGAAGGAGTCGGCAGCAGAGGCAGCATTACTTAGAGAGCAGGACCCGAGGACAGCACCGACCTAGAAGGAGTCGGCAGCAGAGGCGGCAGAGAATAAAGAGAGCGGGACCTGAGGACAGCGCCGACCTAGAAGGAGTCGGCAGCAGAGGCGGCAGAGAATAAAGAGAGCGGGACCCGAGGACAGCACCGACCTAGAAGGAGACAGCAGCAGAGGGGGCAGAGAATAAAGAGAGCGGGACCCGAGGACAGCGCCGACCTAGAAGGAGACGGCAGCAGAGGGGGCAGAGAATAAAGAGAGCGGGACCCGAGGACAGCGCCGACCTAGAAGGAGTCGGCAGCAGAGTAGGCAGATACAAATACGGTGAATTCCAAAAGAACAGCAAAATCAGGGAGTAACATCACAGGACTGCAGATAGGTGATTGGTGGGTGAGTATTATCATTTTATTCTCTCTAACTTAACTAGATAAACTAATAACATAACTAAATATAATCATGTGAATAAAGACTTTAACTAAGTGAGCAAGAGAAGCGGCTGGAGATAAAGGGAGGCTGGCTGTTAAGACTCTTAGGGGGAGAAATTTGGTACCTTAGCACCTGGCGGGGGCACTAACGGGGCATTGAGGCGGTGTTGCTGTGGCGAATCCAGCATCGCACGCCAAATCCAGCCCACGGTAGCACCGCTGCTACGAGTTAGCACCGGGGACGTCAGCGCCAGGCAGATCGTGATGTCAGTGAGAGTACAATGCTCACTAGGCGCCCGATCTGCAAAATTGATTATCGCCCCCTGCCTTAGCGCCTCGCCCAACAGCGACAGGGAGAGGAGGCGTCAAGCAGGCAGATGCCGGCTCCAGGGGTGCTACATAAAGGGATCATGAGTAATGAGTCGCAGCTCTCAGGTTAGTGCTGTTTCACTGCTTCCTTGTCAGTTTGACATTGTGCAACAGTTTAATTGAGTCATTTAAAGGTTGTTTAGTATCTGGAGTGTTGTGGCTACTAACAATTAGTTACATTTATTCTCACAAGATATCAAAGTGCTACACTTGGTAACATTAATGGGGTCTGTACTGGCCTCGATCTCACCCTCCAGGACCTACGGCGGAGGGAGCGGAGGCAGTGAGAAAGAATGAAACATGTGGCCAGAGGGAGGAAGAGGGCCATCAGGGCTCTCAACAGGAGGCCTTACCCTTCGAGGGTATTCCGAGAGCACTTCTCCTACCTCCAATTAGGCGAGGAGCAATGTATTAGAAGGCTCCGCTTCACCAAGCAGGTGGTCACAGAACTCTGCCACCTCCTGCAACCAGACCTCCAGCCTCAGATCAGGACAAGGACGGCTCTCTCAGTAGCAGTTAAGGTCACCATCGCCCTCAATTTCTTCACCAGCAGATCCTTCCAGTCTGCAACAGGAGATATAGCTAACATCTCGCAGCTCGCCGTCCATCGCTGCATCCGGGGGGTCACAGAGGCTCTCTACAGTAGGAGAAGGGACTGCATTTCCATCCCCATCACCAGAGAGAAGCAGGACGAGCGTGCATGTGGCTTTGCCAGATAGCGGGATTCCCCATGGTGCAGGGTGCCATTGACTGCACCCACGTAGTTTTGCGGACACTGCATAACAATCATGACATCTTCCGTAACCGCAAAGGCTACCACTCACTTAATGAGCAGTTGGTGTGAGACCACAGACAGTGGTTAACGGTTGTTTTTCGGACTGGAGGAAGGTATACAGTGGTGTTCCGCAGGGGTTGGTACTAGGACCACTGCTTTTCTTGATATATATTAATGACTTGGACTTGGGAGTACAGGGCACAATTTCAAAATTTGCAGACCACACTAAACTTGGAAGTATAGTGAACAGTCAGTAGGATAGTGATAGACTTCAAGAAGACATAGACAGGCTGGTGAAATGGGCGGACACATGGCAGAGGAAATTCAACGCAGAGAAGTGTGAAGTGATACATTTTGGTAGGAAGAATGAAGAGAGGCAATATAAACTAAAGGGTACAATGTTAAAGGACGTGCATGAACAGAGAGACCTGGGGTACATGTACACAAATTATTGAAGATGGCAGGGCAGGTTGAGAAAGCGGTTAAAAAATCATATGGGATACTGGGCTTAATAAATAGAGGCATAGAGTACAAAAGCAAGGAAGTTATGATGAACCTTTATAAAACACTGGTTCGGCCTCAACTGGAGTATTGTGTCCAATTCTGGGCACCACACTTTAGGAAGGATGTGAAGGCCTTAGAGAGGGTGCAGAAAAGATTTACGAGAATGATTCCAGGAATGAGGGACTTCAGTTACGTGGATAGACTGGAGAAGCTGGGGTTGTTCTCCTTGGAGCAGAGAAGGTTGAGAGGAGATTTGATAGAGGTGTTCAAAATTATGAGGCGTCTAGACAGAGTAGGGAGAGAGAGAGAGAAACTGTTCCCATTGGCGGAAGGGGTCAAGAACCAGAGGACACAGATTTAAGGTGATTGGCAAAAGAACCAAAGGAAACATGAGGAAAAACTTTTTTACACAGCGAGTAGTTATGATCTGGAATGCACTGCCTGAAAGGGTGATGGAGGCAGACTCAATTGTGACTTTCAAAAGGGAATTGGATAAGCACCTGAGGGGAAAAAATTTGCAGGACTACGAGGAAAGGGCGGGGGAGTGGGACTAGCTGAAGAGCTCTTGCAGAGAGCCGGCACGGGCTCGACGGGCTGAATGGCCTCCTTCTGTGCTGTAACCATTCTATGATTCTATGATTCTGTTCCTTTAACATGTACTTTCATGTACTTATGTTTATTTTTAATCCTGCAACGTAAGCGAAAGAATGTTGGGTATATAAATAGTTTAAGTTGCAATGTCTGTTTATCTACTCATTTTCAAATGTCAGGTCATTGCTGAGTTGTTAGCTTTTAAGAGGCTGTGTCAGTTTTTTTTAAAGTGTTGCTTAACTTTTGTTAGTTGACTAGGTCGGCCTGTGTGACTCTTAAAGCAACACCAGTAAATAATTGACCAATTAGCCAAATTTACTAATTCAGCCAGAAAGTTTGGGGAATCAGTAGTATTACTAGGTGAACTGATGAAACAATTATTATTCTAATGAAATGTAACCTCATGGCCCGGAATATTTCTCACTCAACCAATACCATCAAGCCAGGGGAACAACCCTGGTTCAATGAAGAGTGTAGAAGAGATTGCCAGGAGCCGCACCAGGCGTACCTAAAAATGAGGTGCCAACCTGGTGAAGCTATAACACAGGACTACATGCATGCTAAGCAGCGGAAGCAGCATTCTATAGATAGAGCTAAGCGATCCCACAACCATCGGATCAGATCAAAGTTCTGCAGTCCTGCCATATCCAGTCGTGAATGGTGGTGGACAATTAAACAGCTAGCTGGACAAGGAGGCTCCATGAAAACCTCCATCCTCAATGATGGCGGAGCATTTATTGTCCATCCCTAATTGCCCTTGAGAAGGTGGTGGTGAGCCGCCTTCTTGAACCACCGCAGTCTGTGTGGTGAAGGTACTCCCACAGTGCTGGTAGGGAGGGAGTATCAGGATTTTGACCCAGCAATAATGAAGGAATGACAATATATTTCCAAGTCAGGATGGTGTGTAATTGGAGGGGTAAATGTAGGTGATGGTGTGAAGGAATAAGCCATATGGCATAGTGGTTAGCACTGGTGCCTCACAGCGCCAGAGACCCGGGTTCGAATCTGACCTCGGGTGACTGTCTGTGTGGAGTTTGCACATTCTCCCCGTGTCTGCGTGGGTTTCCTCCGGGTGCTCCGGTTTCCTCCCACAGTCCAAAAATGTGTGGGTTAGGTTGATTTGGCTATGATAAATTGACCCTTAGTGTTAGGGGGGATTAAATATGTGGGGTTATGGGGATAGGATGGGATATGTTAGGGGGAATTAAATACGTGGGGTTACGGGGGTAGGGTGGGATATGTGTACTGTGGGGATTAAAGCAGGGACAGGGTACTGGATTTGGATGATCAGCCATGATCGTATTGAATGGCGGAGCAGGCTCGATGGGCCGAATGGCCTACTCCTGCTCCTAGATTCTATGTTTCTATGTTTCTATAACCTATTCAGAAAAATACACCATTCTATGAAAGAATTCTGGCCTTATTAAAACATGACAAACTGGGTTTGGAAATCTAAAAACCTAACAATGGAGAAGCTGTATTGTTAACAGCATTCTGGCTATGGGGATGGGATGGTTGTTGACACTGAGTCAATGGCCTTGTTGAAACAGAAGGTTGGAGGCTCCTGATGGTCTGGATCTTTGGAAAGAAGACAATGGTGCATCCTGGTTAAGGTGTTCTAAATTACACTTCGTAAAGAGGCACATAAAATTAAGAAACATATGCCTTCGTAAAAATGACATCAAGTAGAAGAAACACCTGCCGTCACACCGTTTTTGTGTTAAACTTAGAACACCTATGGAGGAGAGACACGATTCTGTGTTACAACCAGCTGAGGTGACTAAGAATTGCATAGATCACCATGGTTGAGGTGTTCTAATTTACACTTCGTAAAGACACACAAACAGAAGGCCTTAGTAAAAATGACATCAAATAGATGCACCTGCTGTTACACCGTTTTTTATGGTAAGCTTCAAACACCTAGGGTAGAGACATAATTCTGTATTGCTACCAGCTAAAGTGACTGTAAGAATTGCAGGGGTCAGCAGAAAAATGACTAGAGATAATTAGCTTATATCAGCAGAAAACCTTAAAGGAATACCACTGGAAAAGGGTATAAATATTGAACTCTCAAATAGGATACTAGTCTCGCTGTAAAGGAGCAAAGCGATTCTCAGGCTTCAGAGGCAGGCTCTGTAAGTCTACAACTTTTTGTACCTCGGGGATCAAAGGTTCTGTACTGTATTTGATTTTGGTGGATATCCTGAATAAACTTTAAGAACTGTAAAACTGTAGCGAAGTTAAGATTTGAGAATAAGGATCTCTGATAATATTGTAAAGCTTTCTCTTTTTGGAACTGTTAATGTTGCGATTGACTCACCAACTGTAAATTACATGTTGGTTCTTTAATAAATCTATATATTTTTAGAATTATCTCACATAATACTTCTGTATCAAACTCGCAAACTCAATCTCTGTACACTCTTTGGTGAGGAGTTTCAGAATTCTGTGGGAGTTTTCCGGACCCTCATAATATCCGGAACGTTACAGTCTAGCTAAACTTATTAAAAGTGTTATCTGGAGGACGGTAACATCTTCAGGTTGTTCCTTTCCTATAGGGAGAGATGGTCCAGACCTTTAGACCCAATTAAGCATCTTTAGGATTCGGCTACCTTAACCTTTAGTTGAAAGTGAATGTCTGGGGAATACGCCTGACCTGGGGTAGCCCGAAAGGGGCTATGACTAGTAATGATCCCTTCAATGGTGTTCCCATGCGTTTGCTGCCCTTGTCCTTCTAGGTGGAAAAGGTCGCGGGTTTGGGAGGTGCTGTCGAAGAAGCTTTGGCGAGTTGCTGCAGTGCATCTTGTAAATAGTACACACTGCAGCCACGGTACGCCGGTGCTGGAGGGAGTGAATGTATAAGGTGGTGGATGGGGTGCCAATCAAGCGGCCTGCTTTGTCCTGGATGGTGTCGAGCTTCTTGAGTGTTGTTGGAGCAGTACTAATCCAGGCAAGTGGAGAGTATTCCATTACACTCCTGACTTGTGCCTTGTAGATGGTGGAAAGGCTTTGGGGAGTCAGGAGGTGGGACATTCGCCACAGAATACCCAGCCTCTGACCTGTTCTTGTGGACACAGTATTTATGTGGCTGGTCTAGTTAAGTTTCTGGTCAATGGTGACCCTCAGGATGTTTATGATGGGGGATTCGGCTATGGTAATGCCATTGAATGTCAAGGGGCGGTGGTTAGACTCTCGCTTGTTGGAGATGGTCATTGCCTGGCACTTGTGTGGCGCGAATGTTACTTGCCACTTATCAGCCCAAGCCTGAATGTCGTCCAGGTCTTGCTGCATGCAGGCATGGACTGCTTCATTATCTGAGGAGTTGCGAATGGAACTGAACACTGTGCAATCATCAGCGAACATCCTCATTTCTGACCTTACGATGGAGGGAAGGTCATTGATGAAGCAGCTGAAGTTGATTGGGCCTAGACACTGCCCTGAGGAACTACTGCAGCGATGTCCTGGAGCTGAGATGATCGACTTCCAACAACCACTACCATCTTCCTTTGTCATGATATGGAGATGCCGGTGTTGGACTGGGGTGGACAAAAATGAGAAGTCGCACAACACCAGGTTATAGTCCAACAGATTTATTTAAAATTACGAGCTTTCGGAGCTGTTGCCCCTTCGTCAGGTAAAGGTACAATGAGGGAATCTATTACACATTATATAAACACAGAAAGCAATTTGTCTGCAGAGATACAATCTTTCAGGGAGGCATTACATCAAAGACACACCAGAGCACAGCCAAGACAATGAGATGGGTCACAGGGGGTCCAACGTGTCAAATCCTGCCGTCTGCAGTTGAGCTTTTAACCTTTTTTTAAAAAAAAATTTGTTTTTTGGGGGGGATTTTTGTGTTTATTTTTTAAACTGGAAAGACAGACAATGAAGTCGAGTCACGTTCTGTAGCGTGACATGAACCCGAGATCCCTATTGAGGCCGTCCTCATGGGTGCGGAACTTGGCTATCAGTTTCTGCTCGATGATTTTGCGTTGTTGTGTGTCTCGAAAGCCGCCTTCAAGACACACGACAATGCAAAATCATCGAGCAGAAACTGATAGCCAAGTTCCGCACCCATGAGGACGGCCTCAATAGGGATCTCGGGTTCATGTCACGCTACAGAACGTGACTCGACTTCATTGTCTGTCTTTCCAGTTTAAAAAATAAACACAAAAAAAACCCCCCAAAAAACAATTTTTTTTTTAAAAAAAGGTTAAAAGCTCAACTGCAGACGGCAGGATTTGACACGTTGGACCCCCTGTGACCCATCTCATTGTCTTGGCTGTGCTCTGGTGTGTCTTTGATGTAATGCCTCCCTGAAAGATTGTATCTCTGCAGACAAATTGCTTTCTGTGTTTATATAATGTGTAATAGATTCCCTCATTGTACCTTTACCTGACGAAGGGGCAACAGCTCCGAAAGCTCGTAATTTTAAACAAATCTGTTGGATTATAACCTGGTGTTGTGCGACTTCTCATTTTTATCTTCCTTTGTGCTAGATATGACTCCAGCCAGTGGTGATTTTCCCCCTATTCCCATTGACTTCAATTTTACTAGGGCTCCTTGATACCACACTCGATCAAATGCTGCCTTAATGTCACGGGTAGTCACTCACACCTCACCTCTGGAATTCAGCTCCCTTGTCCATGTTTGGACCAAGGCTGTAATGAGGTCTGGAGCCAAGTGGTCCTGACAGAACCTGAACTGAGCATCGGTGAGCAGGTTATTGGTGAGTAAGTGCCGCTTGATAGCACTGTTGACGACACCATTCATCACTTTCTGATGATTGGAGTAGACTGATGGGGCGGTAATTGGCCGGATTGGATTTGTCCTTTTTTTGTTGACAGGACATACCAGGGCAGTTTTCCACATTGTTGGGTAGATGCCAGTGTTGTAACTGTACTGGAACAGTTTGGCTAGAGGCGTGGCTCGTTCTGGAGCACAAGTCTTCAGCACGACAGCCGGGATGTTGACAGGGCCCATAGCCTTTGCTATATCCAATGCGCTCAGCCGTTTCTTGATATCATGTGTAGTGATTGTCTGTGATGGTGGAGACCTCAGGAGGAGGCCGATATGGATCATCCACTCAGCACTTCTGGCTGAAAATGGTTGCAAACGCTTCAGCCTTGTCTTTTGCACTCGTGTGCTGGGCTCTGCCTCCATTGAGGATGGAGATATTCATGGAGCCTCCTCCTCCCGTTAGCTGTTTAATTGTCCATACCATTCATGATTGGATGTGGCAGGACTGAAGAGCTTTTATCTGATCCATTGATTGTGGGATCGCTTAGCTCTGTCTATAGCATGCTGCTTCGACTGTCTAGCATGCATGTAGTCCTGTGTTGCAGCTTCCCCAGGTTGGCACCTCATTTTTAGGTATGCATGGTGCTGCTCCTGGCATGCTCTTCTGCACTCCTCATTGAACCAGGGTTGGTCCCCTGGCTTAATATAATGGTAGAATGAGGTATATGCCGGGTTACAGATTGTGGTGGAATACAAATCTGCTGCTGATGGCCTACAGCACCTCATGGATGCCCAGTTTTGAGCTGCTTGATCTGTTCTGAATCTATCCCATTTAGCGTGGTGGTAGTGCCACACAACACGATGGAGGGTGTCCTCAGTGTGAAATGGGACTTTGTCTCCACAAGGATCGTGCAGTGGACACTACCACCAATGCTGTTATGGACAGATGCATCTTGCACAGGACGAGGTCAAGTATGCTTTTCCTTCGTGTTGGTTGACTCACCAGCTGTCGCAGGCCCAGTCTGGTAGTTATATCCTTCAGGACTCGACCAACCCAGTCAGTAGTGGTGGTACCGAGCAATTCTTGGTGATGAACATTGAAGTCCCCCACCCAGAGTACATTCGGTGACCTTGCTACTCTCAGTGCTTCTTCCAAGTGGTGTTCAACATGGAGGAGTACTGATTCATCAGCTGAGGGAGAGCAGAGGTTTCCTTGCCCATGTTTGACCTGAAGCCATGAGACTTCATGGGGTCCGGAGTCAATGTTGAAGACCCCAAGGGCCACTCCTTCCCGACTGTATACCACTGTGCCGCCACCTCTGGTGGGTCTGTCCTGCCGGTGGGACAGGACATACCCAGGGATGGTGATGGAGGAGTCTGGGACATTGGCTGAAAGGTATGACTCTGTGAGTATGACTATGTCAGGCTGTTGCTTGACTAGTCCGTGGGACAAGCTCTCCCAATTTTGGCACAAGTCCCCAGATGTTAATGAGGAGGGCTTTGCAGGGTCGACTGGGCTGGGTGTGCCATTGTCATGTCCAAATCCGGTGCCGAGTGGTCCATCCGGTTTTATTCTTTTTATTGTTATTTGTTTTCGTAGCGGTTTGTTACAACTGAGTGGCTTGCTGGGCCATTTCAGAGGGCAGTTAAGAGTCAACTGCATTGCTGTGGGTCTGGAGTCATGTATAGGCCAGACCAGGTAAGAACGACAGATTTCCTTCCCTAAAGGACATTAATGAACCAGATCGGTTTTTACAACAATCCAATAGTTTCATGGTCACCATTACTGATACTAGCTTTTTATTCCAGATTCATTAATTAACTGAATTTAAATTCCCCAGCTGCCATGGTGGGTTTTGAACTCATATCTCTGGATCATTAATCCAGGCCTCTAGATTACTCATTCAGTAACATAACCACTATGCTACTGTTCTCATAGCTTCAGATTCCAAATCCTCTCCAGCACAAAGAGTGCCTACTTCCACCTCCATCACCTCCAGACTCAACTAATCCAATGCTCTCCTGGTCGGCCTCCCACCCTCCAATCTCCATAAACTTCAGACCATCCCAAACACTGGATCTAAAACTAAATCGCACTGGTAACCCATCACCTTTATGCTTACTGACCTACATTAGCTTCCGGTCCCCAAATATCTCCAATTTAATATTCTCATCAACATGTTCAAATCCCATCATGGCCTCATCCCTTCCTATCTCTGTAACCTCATTCAGCTCTACAGCCCTCCGAGAACTTTGCGTTCCTCCAATACTAGCCTCTTGTGCATCCCCTGTCCCCGTCACCTCACCGTGGCCTTCAGCCATCTAGGCTCTAAGCTCCTAAAATCCCTCTATGTCAGCCAGTGGCTCAGTTGGTAGAACCCTTGCCACTGAGTCAGGAGGATTGTGGGTTCAAGCCTCACTCCTGAGACGTGAGCACAAAAATCTAGGCCTGACACTCCAGTGCAGTACTGAGGGGGTGCTGCACTGTCAGAGGTGCTGACTTTTGGATGAGACATTGAACCAAGGCACTGTCTACTGGCTCAGCTGGTCGTAAAAGATCCCATGGCACTATTTCGATAGAAGAGCAGGGGAGTTATCCCCAGTGTCCTGGCCAATATTCATCCCTCAATCAACATCACTAAAAAACAGATTATCTGGTCATTATCATGTTGTTGTTTTGTGGGAGTTTCCTGTGTGCAAATTGGCTGCTACATTACAACAGGTGACTACACTTCAAAAAGTACTTCATTGGCTGTAAAGCGCTTTGGGACTTCCGGTGTTCGTGAAAAGTGCTATATAAATGCAAGTCTTTCTTTCTCTTGAAACGTTCTCCGCCTCTACCTCCTCCTTTAAAACCCTCCATAAAACCTCCTTCTTTCACTAAGTTTTTAGTCACTTCTCATAATGTCTCCTTATTTGGCTCAGTGTCAATTTTTGTCTGATTACACATCTGTGAAGCACCTTGGGATGTTTTTCTATGTTAAGGTTGCAAGTTGTTGTAAAGCAGGCATTGTGTGTCAGCTTGCCTCAATTCAAGGAAAGTCATCTGTGAGTCAGCTGGTTGAGGGTTTAAAAGCCATTCCAGGAATTAAGCATATAATCTAAATTAACACTCTTGTGTAGTAGGGTGAATGTTGCGTTGTCAGAGGAACCATCTTTCTCATGATGCATTAAATCATCTCCTTATTCCAGTTGTTCAGGTGGAGGTTAAAGATCTCATGGCACTATTCAAAGAAGAGCAGGAAGTTCTCCTTGAGTCCTCAATCACATTCCTCCCTTAACTAACACTAGCAGAAATTGGATTAACTGGTAATTTATCTCATTGTTGTTTGTGGGATCTTGCTGTGTGCAAAATGGCTGCTGCATTTGCCTACAATGGAACAGTCACTGCATTTCAAAGTTGTTTATTATAATCTTTCTGACATTCTAAGAGATGTGATAAGGCACTATATAAATGCAAGTCTTTTTTATTTTTCATTTAAAATATATTACTTGAATGGAGCTTCTTCAGGCCAACTCTGCAGAAAAGGAGAACAAATAATATATGCACAAGCTAAGTGCTAATGCTTTTTATTATTAGATATCCTCTTCCAGATCATATCTGTGCATTGGCAGATTGAATAGTTGAGATGTTTATGTGATATGTGCCTGTTCTTCTCATTATTTCAGGTTCAGGCAAGTTGGTTTCCTAGTGTTAGATAATGCCCGACCACTTGCTCTTCTCCAGTATAGAAAATGTATTCTCATAGGGTATATAATTTCAGATAATATGTCCTTTCCCCAAAGCTGAGAATCTAGTATTCTAAAGACTGCAGTTGTGAGGAAGTGTGTGTATATGTGTGTGAGGAGAGGAAGGGGAAAATGACTGAAAATGTTCTGTTTGTACTCAGTTTTCTTTGAACATATTGACGCGTACTTACACACGGCAGGTTATTGTTGGCATATGGAACTTGGGTAATTCAGCTTCTGAAAGGTGTTCATGTTTAGTTCATTCAATATCGGGGAAAAAGGTGGTAGGGATCATTAGAGAGAGAGAGAGAGAGAGAGAGAGAGATTTCACTTAGCAACAGGCGGTGTTCGCAACCAACGGGCCTTGGATATATTCGTTACAGAATGCGTAGATTAGAAATGTTGGCCCGTATTTTCCGATCCCTACGGGTGTGTACGAACTGTGTACACACCCGTAGGAACCTCACAAGTTCCGGTTTCAGGCATGCAAATCCTCTTGGCAGATCACACGCCTGCCCTGTAGAAGGGCCTCTGCAGGTGGAGAGTTCCGCTTTCTGCAGAACCTCTGCCCGCTGAAATCCCTTAAAATCTTATGCCTGGTAAAAGCAGGCGTAAAGCCTGCTTTTACCAGCATAAGAGTTTAATAAAAGTAAAAAAAATAAATGTTTCACTCATTTATAATGTAAAAATACTTTTAAAAAAGGTAAGTTTATTTTTAGCCCCGTAAAAAACTTCAATTATTTTTTTCAAAAAATTAAATTTTTGTTTAAAATATCTAATTTAATGTAATTTTAACTCATTTTAAAAAAGTGATTTAAAAAAAAACTATTTAATGTTGTAGTGTCTTTTTTCACTGATCCCCATTCATACATTTGACAGGTCTACCTGTCAAAAGTATGAAGGGGGATTCCCTTCTCCCATTGGCTCGCCTGGCCCATGTGATCCCAGGGACGCTTGCAAACTGCCTGCGCCCCTGGGATACCTGGGCCTCTGCGCGCGCACCAGGAGAGGCCCAGGAGCATAAGAGTCCGGACTTCAGGAGCCCTCGGGTAAGGGCGTAGATCTTTTCCCGATAGGAGGCATCCGCACGCAGGATGCCTCCTATCGGAAATTATGGGCCGTTACGTTTATGAGAAGAATGTCTAGAGACTAGAAGGGTTATGCTTACCAGAGCAAGGCCATGGCATTTTACGTGCATCTAATGTTGTTAATGTATGATGAAGAAAATGTAGACTTGTGTCTCTGGACTATGCAGTAGCCAGAGACTACCATATTAGGTAATGCCAGTTCCAGTTTGATATGAAAACAGTGTATAAATATAAGCTTTTTCCTTTGATCAAGCAGCACGAGAAGGAACTCATGCCTAAGTCTGTGTACTCTATCTGTGACTATACTCCGCTTGTAAATTGGTTTTTGTGCTGAAGTTAAAGAATAAAATGATTATATGTATAAGACTAAATTTGTTACTACTCAGGTGAACATAACAACATAAGAAATAAGAGCAGGAGTAGGCCATACGGCCCCTTGAGCCTGCTCCGCTCTTCAATAAGATCATGGTTGATCATCGACCTCAACTCCACTTTCCCGCCCGATCTCCATATCCCTTGATTTCCCTAGAGTCCAAAAATCTATCTATCTCAGCCTTGAATATACTCAAAGACTCAGCATTCACAGCCCTCTGGGGAAGAGAATTCCAAAGATTCACAACCCTCTGAGTGAAGAAATTCCTCCTCATCTCAGTCTTAAATGGCCTACCCCTTATCCTGAGACTATGCCCACTAGTTCTAGACACTCCAGCCAGGGGAAACAACCTCTCAGCATCTACCCTGTCAAACCCCTTCAGAATCTTGTATGTTTCAACGAGATCACCTCTCATTCTTCTAAACTCCAGAGTATAGGCCCATTCTACACAATCTCTCATCATAGGACAGCCCTCTCATCCCAGGAATCAATCTAGTGAATCTTTGTTGCACCGGCTCCAAGTCAAGTATATCCTTCCTTAGATAAGGAGACCAACAGAAGGTTGTTTTAAAACAGTTATCTTCCTTTATCCTGTTGAATGTATCTATTTACAATTCCAAATCTATAGTGAGGAGGCTGTATATTTCCATGCAAATTTCAACAATTAATTTTCTTAATGATTCACTATCTTCTGTTTGCATTCATTGATTCTTTGGTCTTCACATTCTGAACAAACACAATATCTGTAATGCAATCACCAATCTCATGTCCTATGCTACTACTTTTTTAATGACCTTTATACCTTTACCATGTCACCTCTATTGCACAACGATGCTCAGCTAGCCCACAATATACAGTAATGCCAACTCTCGCAAATTTATCGCGAGGGACGCAATTTGTAATGAAACTGTAATCCAACTCGCGATCTCGCAATTGAACAGCGAAATCTCATGTTTTTTTACCTCGGGGAATGACACAATAAGGCTGGGTGGGAGTTGAACAGTATGCCAGTACTCTGATTGGCCAGTGCACGCCAGCGCCGATCAGCATTGGCCACAGAGATCGGAATGGTCCCGGGATTCGATCCTTTGGTAGTGGGTGTTCACCATCACCACCTATAAATACTTTTCTACGGGGAGGAGAGGTTCACAGAATCCCCACAGTGCAGATAGAGGCCATTTCGGCCCATCGAGCCTGCACCGACACATATCCCACCCTATCCCCGTAACCCTACGTATTTAATCCCCCCTAACACTAAAGGTCAATTTATCATAGCCAAATCAACCTAACCCGCACATCTTTGGACTGTGGGAGGAAACCGGAGCACCCGGAGGAAACCAACGCAGACACGGGGAGAATGTGCAAACTCCACACAGACAGTCGCCCGAGGCCGGATTCGAACCCGGGTCCCTGGCACTGTGAGGCAACAGTGCTAACCACTATGCCACCGTGTCACCAGAGTGGAGGTGAACGGCTCACGAGCCGCGCTTTCTCATGTCCCCCGCCCCCCACCTTCTCCCCCTCCCCCCGAGCTCTCCCTCGGCCTCCCTGAGCTCGCTAATAAAGCCAGTAATAAAGTTTATAAACCAACTGTCAATCTATATTGCTGTATGTTTGAAAAAATATAGCAACTCGTGATTTCTTACCCAATTTCATGACTTTTAAGAGTTTTTCTCCTGATTTATAAAATGGTGTGATTTGCATTTCTGAATATATTCCTTATAGACGCTGTTAGAAACTGTCAGATATTCATAGAAGCTGTATAGATGTGTTTGATCGTTACACTATATATCAATAGTGCATGCTTACATAAGTGCTGTAATCCAGTAGTGTAAGGGGTTTTCTCCGATACTGATTCCCCGTTACACACAGTTCTTGGACATCAGGATTTATAAGAACAAAATACACACGGCACAGGGTTTTGGCTCAACCTTTGATTCGTTCGTTTATTGAACACACACACACAATTATTTCCCCAGTATAAATCCCTACGATTTATATTAGGCTAACAACCCCAAAATACAAACCCCTACGCAAGGGTCATTTACATCGACACAATATGACACAGTTAAATTCGTGCGCGATTTGACTGTTACATATAAAGTTACCCAGACTCAATCACAAAACCCTTGTTGTGATCTGACTGAAACTTACAAACTTACTCAGACTCAATCACAAGAGCCCCCTCTATGATTTGACTGAAACATACAATCACCACTCCCGATCGGCTGTCTCTTGGAGGTGATTGTAGGCCCGAATCTTTCTGCTCGCTGTTCTTCCGTTAGCTCCCCACACCGACTCTCCTCGAAGTGACTTACTTTAAACCAAAAACCAACTTGCAATATCTTGAAACACATTTCCTGCCCCCCTCCTGTGCACACGATGGCCGTATCAAAATGTGTGAATGTCTCTAGCAGAGAACTCTTGATGGCTAATAGTCCCTCGTATTGTCCATTGATTACTTGGGCACCGACTGTCTGTATTGAGGTCCTTTCTGACAATGCAACCTTCCCAAGGTGACTGCATATGCTGATTGTTGGTTTCTGTTAGCATTCGTATTCAAATGGTTCAGAGCCCAGCCCATTGTCTAGGCCTGCACTGATACCAGCTCTTCTGGAGCCATGGTCCAAGATGAACAATGTAACCCCTTAAGGTAAATGAATATGCGTAAATGTTCCTTTTCAGTAGCATTCGTATTTTAGATTGTCTGTGAAAATTGATATCCAGTCTCTTGATGGTTCGTAGCTTTGGCTGCAATGCTTGAATTAACCCTTAATTGCTGAGCCCTTTTTGCGGGCTGTGCAGTTCTGGGTTTTTATATTTCATAGTCCAATTTTTACCGTTGTGGGGAGGGGGAGGAATGGACCCTACAGTAGGCTGGGGTGTAATAATATGGAAAATATCTGTCATATTTAGCTGCAAGCCAACAATCAGTCAAATGCCCTTTGGTGTCTGAGAGAAAAAAAACCTCAATAAATACAATGTTACAAAATATTATGGTTGATTTGCTGACATCTGGTCCAGAAATCTAAAAGTACACCAGTTTCTACGAAAGCAATTTTCAATTTTCTAAAAATACCATAAATAATTAAAAGTTATTTTCTCAGCCATCATTTGCCATGGATGGAATCAGCAGCAGTGGTAAGGAATCTGAAAAATACAGTGGAGCTAAATTGGACAGGGACCAAAAACAGGTGCGGGGATCGTGATGCGTGATTAGCCTGCGCCCGTTGAGTCCAATGCAGGCAGCATGCCAACATTTAAATGACTTTAGCGTGCAGCCAGCGCTAACCATGCTGCTGAGTGGCTGCACGCCTCAGCAAGGGGCCAACGTTGGCCCAGAAATTGATCTCGCTCTGTTCCCGCGGGGGTAAGCCTTCCTCGCGATGTCTCACCTCGCTTATGCTTTTTCTGATCCAGCTCGCACGAACTTGATGTTCCAGACATCAGCTGTGCTGGGCTTGCGTATCCCAGCGGCGTAGTGAATTTGTGCAAGCTGTGGGATCACGTGACTCAGTTAGAGCCAATGGCAGCACACCATCTTCCATTCATAAGTCTCACAGCATGGCTGTGAGACTTATGAATCTTACACCCCCCCAAAATAACAGCTAAACCTCAATTAAATTTTAAAAAAAAACCATCACATTAATAAAATAAGTATAGTTAATTAAATTAACCATTTTAAATAAAAAATTAAATTTTTGAAAAAATTTAAAATCTTTTAAAAAGTTATAAAAATAAACTTACCTGTCTTTAAAGTCTATAAAAAAGATATACCTGTAAAAAAAAATTCAAAAAAATACTTAATTCACTACTTACCTTCTTAAAAGCGGGTCTTACTCCTCCTTTTTACATTTCCAAAATCTTCCCTACTTACCTGCGCGTCCAAAGCATGAAGTGCACAGCGTGCGCGCAGCCTGTAGCGCGCACGCGATGCACCCAGGCCCCGCCCCCTTTTCAGAAGAGCAATTGCCGGTTTTCAGCGCATGCGCAGGGCATGCAGAAAACCGGCAATTGGAGTGGGAATACGCGAGAGTACGCAGTGCGTACTCTCGCGTCCCGGGATCAATTTTCGGCCCGTTGTGACAGGCTAGCACCAGTTAAAGCTAGCCTGCACTACATAAAACCAGCCTGCACCTCTTAAAGGGAAGGTGCATTGTGGCTGGAGCAGGTGCTGGAAGTTGTGCAGGAAGGCATTCTGACCTGAGAAAGACTGAATAATAGTGCAACAGGCTAGAGAGCATGCTCCAAGGTTCTCAAACGCTGCACCAGAGGGCTTGATGTAGGAAGTGGAGAGGAGGAGAGATGTGCTCTATCCACAGGGGGCCAGGAGGCTCTCCAGACAAACTTTGCAAAGGCAGTGGGACCAGATAGCTATGGTGAGCAATGCTAGGAGTCAAGCCCCAAGGATCTGAATGCATGCTGCAAAAAGTTCAATGACCTCACTTGAGTGGTGAAGGTTGTGGGAATGAGGGTTCACACTTCTTGGGTACCTTGCTATTCTTTCTGCGCAGTCTGTGAGACCGGCACCCGATGAGTTAAAAGTTAAAACAGCTTTCTTCTGAGCATGGGTTGTAAATTGGGTAAGAGGATTTTAAAGTAAAGATATCTTCACAGGAAAGGAAATAGTAGAATGTGCAAGAATCAGTCAGCCATATCTGTAATGGCCATATCAGAATAAGGTTGCAAGTTGTTGTCAAGCAAGCATTGTGTGTCAGCTTGCCTCAATTCAAGGAAAGTCATCTGTGAGTCAGCTGGTTGAGGGTTTAAAACCATTTCAGGAATTAAGCATATAATCTAAATTAACACTCTTGTGTAGTAGGGTGAATGCTGCATTGTCAGAGGAACCATCTTTCTCATGATACATTAAACCATCTCCTTATTCCAGTTGTTCAGGTGGAGGTTAAAGATCTCATGGCGCTATTCAAAGAAGAGCATGAAGTTCTCCTTGAGTCCTCGATGACATTCCTCCCTTAACTAACACTAGCAGAAATTGGATTAACTGGTAATTTATCTCATTGTTGTTTGTGGGCTCTTGCTGTGTGCAAAATGGCTGCTGCATTTCCCTAAAATGGAACAGTCACTGCATTTCAAAGTTGTTTATTATAATCTTTCTGACATTCTAAGAGATGTGATAAGGCACTATATAAATGCAAGTCTTTTTTTTTCATTTAAAATATATTTCTTGAATGGAGCTTCTTCAGGCCAACTCTGCAGAGCAGGATAACGAATAATATATGCACAAGCTAAGTGCCAATGCTTTTTATTATTAGATATCCTATTACTGATTTAATTTTAATAGAATGTGTTGTACGAGCCTTTCCTCCACACCCGCTATCTAGACCATTTTCATATCTATGCATTGGCAGATTGAATAGTTGAGACATTTATGTGATATGTGCCTGTTCTTCTCATTATTTCAGGTTCAGGCAAGTCGGTTTCCTAGTGTTAGATAATGCCCAACCACTTGCTCTTCTCCAGTATAGAAAATGTATTCTCATAGGGCATATAATTTCAGATAATATGTCCTTTCCCCAAAGCTGAGAATCTAGTATTCTAAAGACTGCAGTTGTGAGGAAGTGTGTGTACATGTGTGTGAGGAGAGGAAGGGTAGAAATGACTGAAAATGTTCTGTTTGTACTCAGTTTTCTTTGAACGTATTGAAGCGTACTTACACACGGCAGGTTATTGTTGGCATATGGAACTTGGGTAATTCAGCTTCTGAAAGGTGTTCATGTTTAGTTCATTCAATATCGGGGAAAAAAGGTGGTAGGGATCATTAGAGAGAGAGAGAGAGAGAGAGATTTCACTTAGCAACAGGCGGTGTTCGCAACCAACGGGCCTTGGATATATTCATAATAGAATGTTTAGATTAGAAATAAGAATGACTAAAGGCTAGAGGGGTTATGCTTACCACAGCAAGGCCATGGCATTTTACGTGCATCTAACGCTGTTAATGTATGATGAAGAAAATGTAGACTTGTGTCTCTGGACTATGCAGTAGCCAGAGACTACCATATTAGGTAATGCCAGTTCCAGTTAGATATGAAAACAGTGTATAAATATAAGCCTTTTCCTTTGATCAAGCAGCACGAGAAGGAACTCATGCCTAAGTCTGCGTGCTCTATCTGTGACTATACTCCGCTTGTAAATTGTGTTTTTTGCTGAAGTTAAAGAATAAAATGATTATAACTATAAGACTGAATTTGTTACTACTCAGGTGAGCATAAGAACATAAGAAATAGGAGCAGGAGTAGGCCATACAGCCCCTCGAGCCTGCTCCTGTATTCAATAAGATCATGGCTGATCATTGACCTCAACTCCACTTTCCCGCCCGATTTCCATATCCCTTGACTCCCCTAGAGTCCAAAAATCTATCTATCTCAGCCTTGAATATACTCAAAGACTCAGCATTCACAGCCCTCTGGGGCAGAGAATTCCAAAGATTCACAACCCTCTGAGTGAAGAAATTCCTCCTCATCTCAGTCTTAAATGGCCTACCCCTTATCCTGAGACTATGCCCCCTAGTTCTAGACACTCCAGCCAGGGGAAACAACCTCTCAACATCTACCCTGTCAATCCCCTTCAGAATCTTGTATGTTTCAACGAGATCACCTCTCATTCTTCTAAACTACAGAGAGTATAGGCCCATTCTACACAATCTCTCATCATAGGACAGCCCTCTCATCCCAGGAATCAATCTAGTGAACCTTCGTTGCATCGTCTCCAAGTCAAGTATAACCTTCCTTAGATAAGGAGACCAACAGGAGGTTATTTTAAAACAGTTATCTTCCTTTATCCTGTTGAATGTATCTATTTACAATCCCAAATCTACAGTGAGGAGGCTGTATATTTCCTTGCAAATTTCAACAATTAATGTTCTTAATGATTCACTATCTTTTGTTTGCATTAATTGATTCTTTGGTCTTCACATTCTGAACAAACACAATATCTGTAATGCAATCACCAATGTCATGTCCTATGCTACTACTTTTTTAATGACCTTTATACCTTTACCATGTCACCTCTATTGCACAACGATGCTCAGCTCAGCATATCTGTGAATTGCCCACAATATACAGTAATGCCAACTCTCGCGAATTTATCGCGAGACACGCGATTTTAATGAAACTGTAAACCAACTCGCGATCTCGCAATTGAACAGCGAAGTATAAGTTTTTTACATAGAAACATAGAAACATAGAAGATAGGAGCAGGAGTAGGCCATTCAGCCCCTCGAGCCTGCTCCGCCATTCAATGAGATCATGGCTGATCATCCAAATTCAGTACCCTGTCCCTGCCTTCTCCCCATGTCCCTTGATCCCTTTAGCTTTAAGAAATATATCTAACTCCTTCTTGAATATATTTAATGAATTGGCCTCAACTGCCTTCTGTGGTAGAGAATTCCATAGGTTCACCACTCTCTGGGTGAAGAAATTCCTCCTCATCTCAGTCCTAAATGGCTTACCCCTTATCCTTAGACTGTGATCCCTGGTTCTGGACTCCCCGGCCATCGGGAACATCCTTCCTGCATCTAGTCTGTCTAGTCCTGTTAGAATTTTATAAGTTTCAATGAGATCCCCTCTCATTCTTCTAAACTCCAGCGAGTATAAGCCCAATCGACCCAATCTCTCCTCATACGTCATTCCTGCCATCCCAGGTATCAGCCTGGTGAATCTTCGCTGCACTCCCTCCATGGCAAGAACATCCTTCCTCAGATAAGGCGACCAAAACTGCACACAATACTCAAGATGTGGTCTCACCAATGCCCTGTACAACTGCTGCAAGGCATCCTTGTTCCTGTATTCGAATCCTTTCGCTACGAAGGCCAACATACCATTTGCCTTCTTAACCGCCTGCTGCACCTGCATGCTTACCTTCAGTGGCTGGTGCACAAGGACACCCAGATCTCGTTGCACTTCCCCTTCTCCCAATCTATTGCCATTCAGATAATAATCTGCCTTGCTGTTTTTGACACCAAAGTGGATAACCTCGCATTTATCCACATTATATTGCATCTTCCATGCTTCTGCCCAATCACCCAACCTATCCAAATCATACTGGAGTTTCTCGGCATCCTCCTCACGGCACACACTCCCACCCAGCTTTGTGTCGTCTGCAAACTTGGAGATATTACATCTAATACCCTCGTCTAGATCATTAATATATATTGTGAATAGCTGCGGTCCTAGGACCAATCCCTGCGGTACCCCACTAGTCACTGCCTGCCACTCGGAAAAAGACCCATTTATTTCAACTCTTTGCTTTCTGTCTGCCAACCAGTTCTCTATCCAAGTCAATACCTTGCCCCCAATCCCATGTGCCTTAACTTTACATGCTAATCTCTTATGCGGGACCTTATCGAAAGCATTCTGAAAGTCCAAATACACCACATCCACTGGTTCTCCCTTATCTATTTTCCCAGTTACATCCTCAAAAAATTCCAGTAGATTAGTCAAGCACGATTTACCTTTTGTAAATCCATGTTGACTTTGTCTGATCCTGTCACTGTTTTCCAAGTGCTCTGCTATTACATCTTTTATAATGGACTCTAGCATTTTCCCCACTACCGATGTCAGGCTATAATTCCCCGTTTTCTCTCTACCACCTTTTTTGAATATCTCAAGGAATGACACAATAAGGCTGGGTGGGAGTTGAACAGTATGCCAGTACTCTGATTGGCCAGTGCACGCCAGCGCCGCTCCGCATTGACCACAGAGATTGGAATGGTCCCGGGATTCGATCCTTTGGTAGTGGGTGTTCACCATCACCACCTATAAATACTTTTCTATGGGGAGGAGAGGTTAGTTAAGAGGAGATTGCAGTTCTCTGTTCCATGTGATTTAGCCGCTGATGGTTGGCAGGAGAGTTATGTTCCTGAGCAGTGACTGGGCTGGCAATCCGAGCACAGACTCATGATATCTCCATGGGGACAGTGTTTAATACTGCCTAACAGCTGTAGCTAGATTCCTGCATCAGCGCATTCTTCAATAACCCTATGGCGTGCGATGATTTTTCCGCAGCCTGCAACGCCCAGTAGTTACGAAGAGATTTCCAATAGTAGGGGAGGCAATTGTTTAAAATTGCGTTAAATCTGAAGTGGATTCGATAGTGGTGGTTCATTTTTAAGCCAATGTTAATAAGCAAGTGATTTCCCCATCCCACCACCACCCGCCCCCCCATGACCTTCATTTAATGTCGGAACTCTCACTGCTTCCTGAGCTTAGAGTCAGCAGATTTCCAACCCTTCTATCATTTCTCCAACCCCAAGAGACAAATCCGCCAATCCGCAAATCTCAGGGGTGGGGGAGGGGCGCATGAGTGGGGGTTTGCCAATTGTCCAATGATCAATGTCGGGTTCTCCTGAGTCCTCACCGAGCTTTATCTCCAACCAGCTTTACACCCTCTCACTTGAGCAAACTGTAAATCTGTAGCCTTCTGAGAAGGAACTCCATTCCTATCCAACAAAAGGTGTTCCATTCCTGTGCTGCGTGCACCCAGGGCTCTCTTCGCGTGCACTCCAACTCGTGGCTCATGTTGCTGGGGACATGGTCGGAGGCAGAGTGGAGGTGAACGGCTCACGAGCCGCGCTTTCTCATGTCCCCCGCCCCCCACCTTCTCCCCCTCCCCACCCCGAGCTCTCCCTCGGCCCCCCTGAGCGCGCTAATAAAGCCAGTAATGAAGTTTATAAACCAACTATCAATCTATATTGGTGTTTGTTTGAAAAAAAATAGCAGCTCATGATTTTTTACCCAATTTCATGATTTTTAAGAGTTTTTCTCATGATTTATAAAATGGTGGGATTGACATTTCTGAATATGGTCTTGTAGACACTGTTAGAAGCTGTCAGATATTCATAGAAGCTGTATAGATGTGTTTGATCATTACAGTAAATATAAATAGTGCGTGCTTACATAAGTGCTGTACTCCAGTAGGCTGGGTTGTAATAATATGGAAAATATCTGTGGTATTTAGCTGCAAGCCAACAATCAGTCAAATGCTCTTTGGTGTCTCAGAAAAAAAAACCTCAGTAAATACAATGTTCCAAAATATTAAGGTTGATTTGCTGACATCTAATCCAGATCAGCAGCAGTGGTACGGAATCTGAAAAATACAGTGGAGCTAAATTGGACAGGGACCAAAAATAGGTGCGGGGATCGTGATGCGTGATTAGCCTGCGCCTGTTGAGTCCAATGCAGGCAGCACACCAACATTTAAATGACTTTAGCGTGCAGCCAGCACTAACCGCGCTGCTGAGTGGCTGCACGTCTCGGCAAGGGGCCAACGTTGTGACAGGCTAGCACCAGTTAAAGCTAGCCTGCACTACATAAAACCAGCCTGCACCTCTTAAAGGGAAGGTGCATTGTGGCTGGAGCAGGTGTGGAAGTTGTGCAGGAAGGCATTCTGACCTGAGAAAGACTGAATAATAGTGCAACAGGCTCGAGAGCATGCTCCAAGGTTCTCGGACGCTGCACCAGTGGGCTTGATGTAGGAGGTGGCGAGGAGGAGAGATGTGCTCTATCCATAGGGGGCCAGGAGGCTCTCCAGACAAACTTTGCAAAGGCAGTTTATGATAAGAATGTCTAAAGACTAGAAGGGTTATGCTTACCACAGCAAGACCATGGCATTTTACGTGCATCTAACGCTGTTAATGTATGATGAAGAAAATGTAGACTTGTGTCTCTGGACTATGCAGTAGCCAGAGACTACCATATTAGGTAATGCCAGTTCCAGTTAGATATGAAAACAGTGTATAAATATAAGCTTTTTCCTTTGATCAAGCAGCACGAGAAGGAACTCATGCCTAAGTCTGCGTGCTCTATCTGTGACTATACTTCGCTTGTAAATTGTGTTTTTTGCTGAAGTTAAAGAATAAAATGATTATAACTATAAGACTGAATTTGTTACTACTCAGGTGAGCATAAGAACATAAGAAATAGGAGCAGGAGTAGGCCATACAGCCCCTCGAGCCTGCTCCTGTATTCAATAAGATCATGGCTGATCATTGACCTCAACTCCACTTTCCCGCCCGATCTCCATATCCCTTGATTCCCCTACAGTCCAAAAATCTATCTATCTCAGCCTTGAATATGCTCAAAGACTCAGCATTCACAGCCCTCTGAGGCAGAGAATTCCAAAGATTCACAACCCTCTGAGTGAAGAAATTCCTCCTCATCTCAGTCTTAAATGGCCTACCCCTTATCCTGAGACTATGCCCACTAGTTCTAGACACTCCAGCCAGGGGAAACAACCTCTCAGCATCTACCCTGTCAAACCCCTTCAGAATCTTGTATGTTTCAACGAGATCTCCTCTCATTCTTCTAAACTACAGAGAGTATAGGCCCATTCTACACAATCTCTCATCATAGGACAGCCCTCTCATCCCAGGAATCAATCTAGTGAACCTTTGTTGCATCGTCTCCAAGTCATGTATATCCTTCCTTAGATAAGGAGACCAACATAGAAACATAGAAACATAGAAGATAGGAGCAGGAGTAGGCCATTCGGCCCCTCGAGCCTGCTCCGCCATTCGATGAGTTCATGGCTGATCATCTAAACTCAGTACCTTCTCCCCATATCCCTTGATACCTTTAGCTTTAAGAAATATATCTAACTCATCCTTGAATATATTTAATGACTTCGCCTCAACTACCTTCTGTGGTAGAGAATTCCACAGGTTCACCACTCTCTGGGTGAAGAAATTCTTCCTCATTTCTGTCCTAAATGGTTTACCCGTTATCCGTAGATTATGACCCCTGGTTCTGGACTCTCCGACCATCGGGAACATTCTTCCTGCATCTAGTTTGTCCAGACCTGTCAGAATTTTATATGTTTCGATGAGATCCCCTCTCATTCTTCTATACTCCAGTGAGTATAAGCCCAATCGACCCAACAGGAGGTTGTTTTAAAACAGTTATCTTCCTTTATCCTGTTGAATGTATCTATTTACAATTCCAAATCTACAGTGAGGAGGCTGTGTATTTCCATGCAAATTTCAACAATTAATTTTCTTAATGATTCACTATCTTTTGTTTGCATTCATTGATTCTTTGGTCTTCACATTCTGAACAAACACAATATCTGAAATGCAATCACCAATGTCATGTCCTATGCTACTACTTTTTTAATGACCTTTATACCTTTACCATGTCACCTCTATTGCACAACGATGCTCAGCTCAGCATATCTGTGAATTGCCCACAATATACAGTAATGCCAACTCTCGCGAATTTATCGCGAGACACGCGATTTTTAATGAAACTGTAAACCAACTCGCGATCTCGAAATTGAACAGCGAAATCTCATGTTTTTATACCTCGGGGAATGACACAATAAGGCTGGGTGGGAATTGAACAGTATGCCAGTACTCTGATTGGCCAGTGCACGCCAGCGCCGCTCCGCATTGTTCACAGAGATTGGAATGGTCCCTGGATTCGATCCTTTGGTAGTGGGTGTTCACCATCACCACCTATAAATACTTTTCTACGGGGAGGAGAGGTTAGTTAAGAGGAGATTGCAGTTCTCTGTGATTTAGCCGCTGATGGTTAGCAGGAGAGTTATGTTCCTGAGCAGTGACTGGGCTGGCAATCTGAGCACAGACTCATGATATCTCCAAGGGGACAGTGGTTAATACTGCCTAATAGCTGTAGCTAGATTCCTGCATCAGCGCATTCTTCAAGAACCCTATGGAGTGCGATGATTTATCCGCAGCCTGCGACGCCCAGTAGTTCCGAAGAGATTTCCAATAGTAGGGGAGGCAATTGTTTAAAATTGCGTTAAATCTGAAGTGGATTCGATAGTGGTGGGGGGAGGTTCTTGGTTCACTTTTAAGCCAATGTTAATAAGCAAGTGATTTCCCCATCCCACCACCACCCGCCCCCCCCCATGACCTTCATTTAATGTCGGAACTCTCACTACTTCCTGAGCTTAGAGTCAGCAGATTTCCAACCCTTCTATCATTTCTCCAACCCCAAGAGACAAATCTGCCAATCCGCAAATCTCAGGGGTGGGGGAGGGGCGCATGAGAGGGGGTTTGCCAATTGTCCAATGATCAATGTCAGGTTCTCCTGAGTCCTCACCGAGCTTTATCTCCAACCAGCTTTACACCCTCTCACTTGAGCAAACTGTAAATCTGTAGCCTTCTGAGAAGGAACTCCTTTCCTATCCAACAAAAGGTGTTCTGTTGCTGTGCCATGTGCACCCCGACTCATGGCTCGCGTTGCTGAGGATATGGTCAGAGGCAGAGAGGAGGTGAACGGCTCATGGGCCGCTCTTTCTCATGTCTCCTGCCCCCCCGCCTTCTCGCTCTCCCTCGGCCCCCCTGAGCTCGCTAATAAAGCCAGTAATTAAGTTTATAAACCAACTGTCAATCTATAATGGTATATGTTTCAAATAAAATAACAACTCATGATTTCATGATCTCATGGTTTTTAAGAGTTTTTCTCATGATTTATAAAATGGTGGGATTGGCATTTCTGAATATATTCCTATAGACACTGTTAGAAACTGTCAGATATTCATAGAAGCTGTATAGATGTGTTTGATCATTACAGTATATATAAATAGTGCGTGCTTACATAAGTGCTGTACTCCAGTAGGCTGGGTTGTAATAAAACGGAAAATATCTGTGGTATTTAGCTGCAAGCCAACAATCAGTCAAATGCCCTTTGGTGTCTGAGAGAAAAAAAAACTTCAGTAAATACAATGTTACCAAATATTAAGGTTGATTTGCTGACATCTGGTCCAGAAATCTAAAAGTACACCAGTTTCTATGAAAGCATTTTTAAATTTTTCTAAAAACATCATAAATAATTAAATGTTATTTGCTCTGCCATCCTTTACCATGGATGGGATCAGCAGCAGTGGTAAGGAATCTGAAAAATACAGTGGCGCTAAATTGGACAGGGATCAAAAACGGGTGCAGGGATCGTGATGCGTGATTAGCCTGCGCCCGTTGAGTCCAATGCAGGCAGCACGCCAACATTTAAATGACTTTAGCGTGCAGCCAGCGCTAACCGCGCTGCTGAGTGGCTGCACGCCTCAGCAAGGGGCCAATGTTGTGACAGGCTAGCACCAGTTAAAGCTAGCCTGCACTACATAAAACCAGCCTACACCTCTTAAAGGGAAGGTGCATTGTGGCTGGAGCAGGTGCTGGAATTTGTGCATGAAGGTATTCTGACCTGAGAAAGACTGAATAATAGTGCAACAGGCTAGAGAGCATGCTCCAAGGTTCTCGGACGCTGCACTGGAGGCCTTGATGTAGGAGGTGGAGAGGAGGAGAGACGTGCTCTATCCACAGGAGGCCAGGAGGCTCTCCAGACAAACTTTGCAAAGGCAGTGGGACCAGATAGCCATGGTGGTCAATGCTAGGAGTCAAGCCCCGAGGATCTGAATGCACGCTGCAAAAAAGTTCAATGACCTCACTTGAGTGGTGAAGGTTGTGGGAATGAGGGTTCACACTTCTTGGGTACCTTGCTATTCTTTCTGCGCAGTCTGTGAGACCGGCACATGATGAGTTAAATGTTAAAACAGCTTTCTTCTGAGCATGGGTTGTAAATTGGGTAAGAGGATTTTAAAGTAAAGATATCTTCACAGGAAAGAAAATAGTAGAATGTGCAAGAGTCAGTCAGCCATATCTGTAATGGTCTGGAATGTGTCAGCTTGGTCACTTGTAATGGTAATAAAATAATTAGGGCTGTTAAGTGCCTGGGTTGTTTAATTTATGTTGTTATTCTGTTGGCATTTTTATGTATCTTTGATGTACCATGATTTATTGGTAGTATGCATGGAATGTAGTGATCAAAGGTAAAATTTATTATAAGAAATGTAAGGGAACACTGGAATCAGATAGTGTGTGCCTCAAAAGCAACTTGTGCACATACTGGTTTTGTGAAGTGTGTGTCTCAGCAGCTCCCATACAAGTTTTACGTAGTATGAAAAGACCTGGGTACTCATACTCGTTGTGGATAGTATGAGGTTTCAATAAAGACCTGATCCTGCATCACTACAATGAGTGTGTGTAATGTAGCGTTTAAAGTAACAAAATGAAAAAGAACAAGAAAGCATTCCAACATCTTGGTGAGCTCAAGTTTGTTCAGTCTGAGTTGGCCCGACTTGATTTTTTCAAATTTCATTGAGTCTGAGTTGGTCTGATGTGATTTTGTCGAAGTTTGTCAAGTCAAAGTTGCTCCAATGTGATTTCAAATTTTGTTAAAGTTGGAGTTGGTTCGAGGAAGTGTCTCCCACACATCAGTTCAAGGGGGAAGTATTCTCTTAATTGTTGTGACTTAAAGGGATCTCCAGTTAGCAATGGGAGGATCAGGGAATATTCCGGGAGAGGTCCGGACATTTCTTAATGAATGGATTGAGTCTAAAGGGGGGCCCTACGGCATAGAGCAGAAAACAATGACAGGAGAATGGAGAGAGACACGGCAGTCCTTTGTGGAGAGTGTTTATAGTGGTGTTACTAATGATGTCTGATGTCTTTACCTGCTGAATTGAATTGATCAGGATCTTTGCAAATTTTAAAGGCACAAAGACTTTGCAAAAGTAACAGTTTTTTTTTATTTGGCAAAAGTTTTTAAATTTGAAAGCTGCGAGAAGCTGTGTGACACAACCTGACATTGATTGATGGAATCTGGGTTTGTCTTCTTTTGAAACGCAAAAAAGAATTTAAGTTCACAAGTAGCTGTGTGTTTTATAAACATTTTGGGCATCTTTAAATTGTACGTTTTTTAATTTGAGTGGATGTTTCCCGACAGTGACAGAAGGGAATCAGGAATTGATGAATTAACCCACTGGGCTCGCAGGAATGCCACAATGGATTTTCTGTTTTTTCTTTTAAGCAGAGGACCATATGGGTGCATAATTACCAAGAGTGGTTCTTTGCAGACTTTAAGGGCTGGATTTTCATTGACCCGTGGAGGTGGGTTTGGAGGCGTGTGGGGGGTTAAAATTGTGAAAACTGGCGGGCGGGCACAAGCCCGCCTCCATCCCGCCTCCACGCAATTTTCATTAAATCGTGTCTGCTGGTCCCACCTCCGTCCCGCCTCTAAGAGGCAGGAAAGGCTGTTAAGGTCCTTAACAAGCACTAAATTGCCTCTCTGATGCCACTTTGAAAGGCCTTTGTGATTTTAACCCTTTTTCTACGTGAAGCACGCCTGTTCTTAACCACGAATGTGAAACCTGGCGGGAGCACATTTGGATAACTGACTATCAGCTGCAGGTCCACTATTACAACGGAGATGTGATGAAGGTAGTAGTAGGAGGAGGAGGAGGAGACATATCTGGGAGTGGTGGTGGTGGTGCAAAAATATCTGGGAGCAGACTTAGGGCTGCTGCTGCTCATTTTGCATCCAGGTCCTCTCACAGCAAATGCCAGGCAGTCTTTGCAGACCTTCAATGCAGCAGCAATGATGACATCATCAGAGGTGACTTTCAGACTGAAAACACTAATTGGGTCATGGGTTCCCACATGCTGGAACTCAATTGCCCAATTAGGTGAAAATCGCATCAATCTCCCACATCCAATTGCAGTCGGGTGGAAACACGAAAAGCGGATGACACGACCCCAACCCGCCCCAGTATCAAAATCCAGCCCTAAGTTCTTATCTGCAGACATTGATGGATCTCAAATGTCGCAGCATGGTGACAAAATTGTACTTAAGACTTTCCCTTTTCAATGCTTGGATTTAATGTATTTGGAGTCATTTTGTTACCTTCCAAAACAGATTGCTCGAGAGGGGAGATAAAGGATTTACATCCAAACGTGATTGCAACTACTTTTGTCTCTTTTGTAAAACACACCAGCCTGGACATATTTTTTTGTGAAATTAAAATTGATGAAAGTTGCTGTTCAAGCACTCAGGGAGGGAAATTTATCTGAAATTTTATGGGATAATCAAATTTTATTTTTGAAAAGGTCCAGTCTAAGTGGTTCCATCCAAATTGTGTGTTGAGAAAGATGTTTTTGGGGGGAGACTGTTGTGTTAAAGGTAACTAAAATCCCTCATCTTGCAGACTGAATTGTTCTCTGGAATTAAAATATTTTAAGGAATTAAAGTTCCAATAAGAGGTTAGGAACATAAGATCATAAAAAATAGGAGCAGGAGTAGGCCATTCGGCCCTTCGAGCCTGCTCCGCCATTCAATGAGATCATGGCTGATCTTCTGCCTCAACTCCATTCACCGGCCCTATCGCCATATCCCTTGATGCCCTTACTAGTCAGAAATCTATCGACTTCTGTTTTGAATATATCCAAAGACTGAGCCTCCACAGCCCTCTGGGGTAGAGAATTCCAAAGATTCACCACCCTCTGTGTGAAGAAATTTCTTCTCATCTCAGTCCTGAATGGCCTACCCATTATCTTGAGGCTGTGGCCCCTGGTTCTAGACTCCCCAGCTAAGGGAAACATTCTCCCAGCATCCATCCTATCAAGCCCTGTAATAATTTTGTAACCTTCAATGAGATCCCCTCTCATTCTTCTGAATTCAAGAGAATACAGGCCTAGTTTACTCAATCTCTTCTCAATCGACAGTTCCGCCATCCCAGGAATCAATCTTGTGAACCTTTGTTGCACTCCCTCTATGGCAAGTATATCCTTCCTTAGGTAAGGAGACCAAAATTGTACACAGTACTCCGGGTATGGTCTCACCAAGGCCCTATATAATTGGAGTAAGACTTCTTTACTCCTGTACTCAAATCCTCTTGTAATGAAGGCCAGCATACCATTTGCCTTCCTAATGGCTTGTTGCACCTGCACATTCACTTTCAATGACTCATGTACAAGGACACCCAGTTCCCTTTGAGCATCTGCATTCCCCAATCTTTCACCATTTAGGAAATACTCTGCCTTTCTGTTTTTTCTACCAAAGTGGATAACTTCACATTTATCCACATTATATTCCATCTGCCATGTTCTTGCCCACTCACTGAGCCTGTCGAGATCCCCTTAAAGCCTCTTCACTTCCTCATCACAACTGACACTGCCACCTAGCTTTGTATCATCAGGAAATTTAGAAATGTCACATTTAGTCCCCTCATCCAAATCATTGATATAGATTGTGAATAGCTGGGGCCCAAGCACCGATCCTTGCGGTACCCCACTAGTCACAGCCTGCCATCCTGAAAAAGACCCGTTTATCCCTACTCTTTGTTTTCTGTCTGTTAACCAATTCTCAATCCATGCTAGTATATTACCCCCAATTCCATGTGCCTTAATTTTGTTCACCAACCTCTTGTGTGGGACCTTATCAAAGGCCTTCTGAAAATCCAGATACGCCACATCTACCAGTTCCCCTTTGTCTACTCCACTAGTTACATCCTCAAAGAACTCCAATAGGTTTGTCAAACAGGATTTCCCTTTCATAAATCCATGTTGACTCTGCCCAATCTTACTATTAGTATCTAAGTGCCCAGTTATTGCATCCTTTATAATAGATTCCAGCATTTTCCCAACTACTGATGTGAGGCTAACAGGTCTGTAGTTCCCCGTTTTCTCTCTCCCTCCTTCTTAAATAGCGGGGTTACATTTGCTATCCTCCAATCTGCAGGAACCGTTCCAGAATCTATAGAATTTTGGAAGATAACAACCAATACATCCACTATTCCAATGGCCACCTCTTTCAAAACCCTAGGATGTAGGTCATCCAGTCCTTGGGATTTATCGACTTTTAGTCCCATTAATTTTGCTAGTACTGTTTTTTTACCAATAATAATTTCTTTAAGTTCCTCATTCTCGTCACACCCTGGGTTTTCTTGTATTTCTGGAAGGTTTTTTGTGTCTTCCTCTGTGAAGACAGAAACAAAGTATTTATTTAATTTTTCTGCCATTTCCTGATTCCCCATTATAAATTATCCCATCTCTGACTGTAAAGGACCTACATTTACCTTCACCAGTCTTTTCCTTTTCACATACCTATAGAAGCTTTTACAATCCGTTTTTATATTTTTCGCTAGTTTGTGCTCATATTCCATTTTCCCTTTCTTTATCAATTTCTTGGTCCCCCTTTGCTGATTTCTAAAAAGATCCCAATCCTCAGGCTGACCGCTTTTTCTGGCAACTTTATAAGCTTCCTCCTTTGACTTAATACTAGCTTTAATTTCTTTTGTTAGCCATGGTTGGATCACTTTTCCTTTTGGGTTTTTATGCCCTAGAGGAATATATGTTTGTTGCAAATATGCATTATTTCCTTGAATGTTAGCCATTGTATGTCCACCTTCATACCTTTTAGTGTAGTCTCCCAATTTACCATGGCCAACTTGTCCTTCATACCCTTGTAGTTTCCTCTGTTTAGATTGAAGACCTTAGTTTCAGATTGGACTACATCACTCTCAAACTTAATGTAAAATTCAATCATATTATGGTCACTTGTCCCTAAAGGCCCCTTTACCACAAGATTATTGATTAGCCCTTTCTCATTACACAGTACCAGATCCAGAATAGTCTGTTCCCTGGTTGGTTCCTCCACATACTGATCCAGGAAACCATCGCATGCATTCCAAGAATTCGTCCTCCACACCATTAGTGGTAATTTGATTTGCCCAGTCAATATGTAGATTAAAGTCCCCCATGATTACCGTATTGCCCTTGTTACATGCACTTCTAATCTCTTGATTGATACTGTGCCCTACATTACCATTACTCTTTGGTTACCTATACACAACTCCCACCAATGTTTTCCACCCTTTGCTGTTTCTTAGCTCCACCCAAACTGATTCCAGTTCTACATCACGATCTGCCAAGCCAAGATCTTTTATCTCTACCATACCAATCTCATCCCTTATTAACAGCGCTACGCCACCTCCTTTTCCTTTTTGTCTGTCCTACCTAAATGTTGAGTACCCTGGAACATTCAGTTCCCAGCTTTGGTTACCCTGCAACCATGTCTCTGTAATGGTAATTACATCATACCCATTTACTTCTATTAGTGCCATTAATTCATCCACCTTTTTGCAAATGCTACATGCATTTAGATAAAGTGCCTTCAACTTTGCCTGTTTAATATTTTTCTGCACTTTGACCCTCTTTACTGTTGGCCTTTGTTTTTGCTCCCTATTAGTTTTGCTGACTACTTTTCTAACTTGCACTTCCAGCTTTGTTTCTCTCTGTTCTGGGCCCACACTTAAGTTCCCAGCCCCCTGACAAACTAGTTTAAATCCTTCCCAACAGCACTAGCAAACCCCCCTGCGAGGATATGGCAAACATTCAAAGACTGCATGGATGAACTACAGAATTTGTTCATCCCAGTGTGGCATAAGAATAAAACAAAAAGGGTGACTCAACCGTGGCTAACAAGGGAAATTAGGGATAGCATAAGATCCAAGGAGAGGGCATATATAAATTGGCCAGAAAAAGCAGTAACCCTGAGGATTGGGAGCAGTTTAGGATTCAACAAAGGAGTACAAAGGGATTAATTAAGAAGGGGAAAATAGAATATGAAAGTAAGCTTTCAGGGAACATAAAAACTGACTCTAAGAGCTTTTATACATATGTGAAGAGAAAAAGATTCGTGAAATCAAGTGTAGGTCCCTTGCAGTCAGAAGCGAGGGAAGTTATAATGGGGAACAAAGAAATGGCAGACCAATTAAATGCATATTTTGGTTCTGTCTTCACAAAGGAGGACACAAATAACCTCCCAGAGATGTTGGATAACATAGGGTCTGATGAAAGGGAGGAACTGAAAGAAATCAGTATTTGCAGGGAAATGGTGTTAGGGAAATTGACGGGATTGAAGGCCGATAAATCCCCAGGGCCTGATAATCTACATCCTAGGGTACTTAAGGAAGTGGCCCTAGAAATAGTAGATGCATTGCTGATCCTCTTCCAACATTCGATGGAATCTGGAACTGTACCCATGGATTGGAGGGTAGCTAATGTTACCCCACTATTCAAGAAGGGTGGTAGAGAGAAAGCGGGGAATTACAGACCGGTAAGCCTGACATCGGTAGTGGGGAAAATGCTAGAGTCCATTATAAAGGATGTATTAGCTGAGCACTTGAAAAACAGTGACAGGATCGGACAAAGTCAACATGGATTTACAAAAGGAAAATCGTGCTTGACTAATCTACTGGAATTTTTTGAGGATGTAACTGGGAAAATATATAAGGGAGAACCAGTAGATGTGGTGTATTTGGACTTTCAAAAGACTTTCAATAAGGTCCCGCATAAGAGATTAGCGTGAAAAGTTAAGGCACATGGGATTGGGGGCAAGGTATTGACTTGGATAGAGAACTGGTTGGCGGACAGAAAGCAGAGAGTAGGAATTAATGGGTCTTTTTCCGAGTGGCAGGCAGTGACTAGTGGGGTACCGCAGGGATCGGTCCTTGGACCCCAGCTATTCAGAATATACATTAATGATCTAGATAAGGGAACTAAATGTAATATCTCCAAGTTTGCAGATGACACAAAGCTGGGTGGGCGTGTGTGCTGCGAGGAGGATACCGAGAAACTCCAGGATGATTTGGACAGATTGGGTGAGTGGGCAGAAGCGTGGCAGATGCAATATAACGTGGATAAATGCGAGGTTATCCACTTTGGTGTCAAAAACAGAAAGGCAGACTATTATCTGAATGGCAATAGATTGGGAGAAGGGGAAGTGCAACGAGACCTGGGTGTCCTTGTGCACCAGTCGCTGAAGGTAAGCATGCAGGTGCAGCAGGCGGTGAAGAAGGCAAATGGTATGTTGGCCTTCATAGCGAAAGGGTTTGAGTATAGGAACAGGGATGTCCTGCTGCAGTTGTACAGGGCCTTGGTGAGACCACACCTTGAGTACTGTGTACAGTTCTGGTCGCCTTGTCTGAGGAAGAATGTTCTTGCCATGGAAGGAGTTCAGCGAAGATTCACAAGGCTGATACCTGGTATGGCAAGAATGACATATGAGGAGAGATTGGGTCGATTGGGCTTATACTCGCTGGAGTATAGAAGAATGAGAGGGGATCTCATCGAAGCATATAAAATTCTGACAGGTCTGGACAAACTAGATGCAGGAAGAATGTTCCCGATGGTCAGAGAGTGCAGAACCAGGGGTCATAATCTAAGGATAAGGGGTAAGCCATTTAGGACAGAAATGAGGAAGAATTTCTTCACCCAGAGAGTGGTGAACCTGTGGAATTCTGTACCACAGAAGGTAGTTGAGGCCAAGTCATTAAATATATTCAAGAATGAGTTAGATATATTTCTTAAAGCTAAAGGTATCAAGGGATATGGGGAGAAGGCAGGTACAGGGTACTGAGTTTGGATGATCAGCCATGATCTCATCGAAGGGCGGAGCAGGCTCCAGGGGCCGAATGGCCTACTCCTGCTCCTATCTTCTCTGTTTCTATGGGGGAAAAATTCAGTCGCGCCCCGTTTGGGGTGCAAATATCGTCCGGGCGCAAAGATTAGCGCCTGGCGCTAATTATCGCCACTGACTGGAAACTTCACTTTTAACGCCCCGGGAGGTGATTGGAGCGCTAAATCAGGCGCTGTACACCTGTCTTAAGGCGCAAAGGCCGAGGAGCGAGGCGCTAACTCAGAGCGCTGGCGAAGCTCATGTAATGTCAGTCAGCAATGGAACACACACACAATGGCACGGGCCAGTTCTTAAAGGGGATGGTTGATCTTGCTTTCCATCCACATCCTGCTCATTGCAGCCTTGAATCTCGGCCTGGAGAGACCTGCACATCAAATCTGCTGGAAAGAACAATGGAGAGTACCAGGCAAAGAGCTCAGAGTGCAGCCCCCACAGTCTCTTCTAAATCGATACAAGGAATGGCAAATCAAAATGAACCTGCAAAGTGCTGCTCAGTACCCAAAACTCCTTCACACAACGTTGAATCTCTCCAGAAGTCTCTCTCACTCTCTCTCAGAATGCGTAGTTCAAAAATGGCACCAAACAATAAAAGGCAGGAAGCGGTCACCTTTAAATAGCGCTCCCCCTTTCCCTTCATGACAGAAGAACGCTCCTATCAACCTGCCGTTGCTAGCGTCAGGCGGTAAGGCAGGGGGCGCCACTCAATATCCGCTCCGGGGCGATACCGGGGCGTTGCACACTCGTCTGACGTCACGATCTGCCGGCGCAGGAGATCGTGGCGGTAGTGTTTAGCGCCACCGCAAAATGTCTAGTTAATTTCGCGAGCGGCGCAAACTTCGCCACGCCCGGGCGCTAGCTGCTTCACGCCCCATTAGCGCCCTCTTAAGGCGCTAACAGGAGGCGCACCCAACTGAATTTTTCCCCCTATGTTTCTATGATATTGGTCCCGCTTCTGCTGAGGTGTAACCCATCCAGCTTGTACAGGTTAAATGGCAATGATAACATAGTATTGGATGGTAAAGTTTCTCCAGGGCTCATGAATGAGATGAAATGGTAATATGATGTGAATTTTTTTTAAATCATTTTCCTCGGTGAAATTTCAGGAGCTCAAACCGGGGTTAGGAAAAGATGTGTGAGTGCATCCCTGAGTAACATAAAACACATGGGCATGATTCATGAAAGGATTTTCAATTCTATTGAAAGTTATTAATTTAAAGGTTTCTCTTGGAGATGTTTGTAACTTTGCCTATACGGAACAATGAGGAAAATGTATTTGATAGCCTGGCCACTACCCTAGACATTGGGATCATGCAGGGAGAGATGAGAAGACCTCCGATCTTTTGAAGAGATAACTTAAAAGCCCGGGAATGGCTTGTATCTGTTGTCAAGTGTGGTATGATATTTGGATACCGGTGTGTGTACAAATGTGATATGTTGCGCATGAGGCAACTAGATGAGGAAACGCATGGTGAAGATGCACTGAAGAACAGGTCTCAGACATGCTTAGTTATTTGACAACAGCATGACATGAAATGGTTAATGTGGCTCAGGAGATTGAGACAACTTTTAATCAAAGCACTGACGCATATTCCATAGCGAAACTGAATTTTTAATGAGACAATATAGAGTTAAATACACTTGTACCTAGCAGAGAGATTAACATTAAAGAGGGACCTAAAATTTGGTTTATTAAAATTCAGGGTGGAATTCCTTTGAGCTAACAATGAAATTGGAATAAGTGAAAGCTAGTGGGAAATGATACTTCGCAAGAATATCTATAAGATGCATAATGGTAAGGAGAACTGGAGAAGCTTTTAAGTCCATGATTACTTGATATTATGATTACTAGCGTTACCCAGATAACACCTGGCAGAAAGGACAGAGAGAAGAATCAGGGGAGTGTGAGAACAAGGGTTCACACTTCTTGGGTGCCTCGCTATTCTTTCTGCGCAGTCTGTGAGATCAGCACATGATGAGTTTAAAGTTAAAACAGCTTTCTGCTGAGCATGGGTAGTAAATTGGGTAAGAGTATTTTAAATTAAGGCTATCTTCACAGGAAAGAAAATAGTAGAATGGGCAAGTGTCAGTCAGCCGTATCTGTAATGGTCTGGAATGTGTCAGCTTGGTCATTTGTAATGGTAATAAAATAATTAGGGTTGTTAAGTGCCTGGGTGTTCAGTTTATGTTGTTATTCTGTTGGTATTTGTAAGTATCTTTGATATACCATGATTTATTGGTAGTATGCATGGAATGTAGTGATCAAAGGTAAAATTTATTATAAGAAATGTAAGGGAACACTGGAATCAGATAGTGTGTGTCTCAAAAGCAACTTGTGTACACACTGTTTTTGTGAAGTGTGTGTCTCAGCAGCTCTCATACTGGTTTTATGCAGTATGAAAAGACTTGGGCACTCATACTGGTTGTGGACAGTATGAGGTTTCAATAAAGACCTGATCCTGCATTACTACAACTGAATGTGTGTGTAATCTGGTGTTTAAAGTAACTAAATGAAAAAGAACTAGAAAGCAGTCCAACAAAGGTCAGTGAATTCATCTTCAAATGCTTTATCCCACCAACTGCACCACCAGCCTCACACGCAGCTCAATATAATACATGTCCTTCACTCACCTACCAATAATCTCTATCAATCATGACTCATACCTAACATTCATAGCTTCACCTCACCCTCACACTTAGAACAACTCCAAGCCTCACACCCACATCTCACAGCTTGCACACACTGCCAGATATTCAACCATGACAGTCACGTCACCCAAACCCATTTCACCACACTCACAGACACACTTCCCTCTCTTTTGCAGGACAAGATGGCACACAACTAGAGGCAGCAGGGGCTACCCCTAGGGGGACAAGCATGCCTGCATGTCCTAACCACCATGGAGATGAGCTGGACATTATTGGAACAGAGGGAAGGTAAGGTGCTGGATTGTTGGTGAATGGGGAATTGGGGTTGCATTTACTGGTATCGCAGTCGGATGAGTTGTTCATGGACAGCTCGGCCAGAAAGGGGCTGTCTAGGTTGTCTCCTCCTCCTCCTCCTGCTCCTCAGCTGCTCACCTTATATCTGGTGGCAAAGGCTGTGCCCTCATGATGGCGAGGTTGTGCAGCATGCAGCAGACCACCACGAATCTTGACACGCGCTCTGCCGAGTATGGCAGAGTGGTCCAGGCAGTGGAAGTTTTGTTTCAGCACGCCAATGGTGTGCTCTATCATATTTCGTGTGGCAGCATGGATTTCATTGTACGCATGCTGCCCACGTGTGCATGGGTTACGCACCCGAGTCATGAGCCATGCCGCCAACGGATAACTCCTGTTGCCTCGTAGCCACACTTTGGTTTGCCGTGGTGGCTCCAATGCAGCTGGCAGAGCGGACTGCCACAGAATGAAGGCATCATGACTGCTGCCAGGATACGGGGCATTGAACTGCATGATTCGCTGCATATGGTCACACACCAGCTGGACGTTGAGGGAGTGGAATCCCTTTTGGTTGCAGTACATCTCAGAGTTGACATGCAGCACCCGCAAAGCGATGTGTGTGCAGTCAATGGCACCCTTCACCATGGGAAGGCCTGCAATCCTTGTGAAGCCAGATGCTCACTCCGCCTGCTGCTCTCTGGCAAGAGAGAAAGAAATGTACTCAGCTCTCTTGGGCTGCTGAGACTCAGTGACCTCCCTTATGCAACAGTGGACAGCAAACTGGGAGATGTTGCAAATATCTCCAGCTCCAGCCTGGAAGGAACCCGACGCATGAAAGTTCATGGCCACGGTCACCTTCACAGCTGCTGGCAATGCGGTCCTCGCCCTGCTCTGAGGATGCTGTTGTGGCTGCAGCAGGCGGCAGATTTCAGTGAGGACGTCTTTAATGAAGTGCAGACATCTCACACATTGTTCCTCGCAGAGGTTCAGGTAGGAGAATTGCTCCCTGAACACCCTGGGCGGATATAGCCTCCCGCTGAGAGCCCTTCTCCCCCTCCTCCTCATCCCACTTCTAGCAGCTTGCCCTGCTCTGTGTCGCCTCTGCTCATTCTCCCAGCCATGCTGTATTCCAAGGGACTGCTGCAGTCGTACTGCTCGAAAGCGAGCTAAGGATCTGAATTTTGTGCTCTTAAGGCTTGAGAATGAAGAAACAAGAAATTTTGCATTTATATTGCTTTATATTATGTCACATTTTGATAGTATTATACAAGAGCACAACAACGCACAATCTTCAGTGAATAGTCTTATTGCTGTATTATTATCCTATGCTACTAAAGGTTGCAATTTCAGTGTTAAAAATTAAGTTTGTACACAGATGTGATTGAAATGTGAGTGCATTGCTGCTGAGTCTAATTATGTTATACTGGGTACTGGACTTAACTAAAGAATTTTGTCTTATGGATCACACGATCAGTGTTTTCAAATGAAGTATTTCAGGGCTGTTTTATGGTACTGGTTGTAGGTGTACGCGTTGCAAAAGTTGTGATAGTCCTGACATCCGACAAAGAAAATTGTTTTAATCAAATTCCTGTCAAAAATCAGTTGCCAATAAACAAGCTCTACACATAAAAAAATGTGGATGTTTGTGCAAATCACAAAACACAATATAGCGAGCAACATTGTCCTTTTATTATCTGCATTTAAAATTGCTTCGAAACTATCGGAAGTATGGTGGCCTCTGCTTACTTTACATGGGCATGTCTCAACAATAAAACCAATATATAGTTATAAACTTCCGCGACTCTTCTGAAATGTTTATCCTGTAGCCATGGTAATATTTATGAAAAGATTTTTAGGGTTAAATGATACAAAGTCACCTGGCTAGCCAGCAAAAATATTCCCTATCTGGCTATTAAACCTCAAGCAAATGCACAAAGATAGGCCAGAATAATGTTCCTACTGATTCCTGAAAATGTTTCAGAGTTAGCATGGTTTTATGAAAGGGAAATCATGTTTGACAAATTTGCTGGAGTTCTTTGAGGATGTAACAAGCAGGGTGGATAAAGGGGAACCGGTAGATGTTGTGTATTTGGATTTCCAGAAGGCATTCGATAAGGTGCCACATAAAAGGTTACTGCACAAGATAAGAGCTCATGGGGTTGGGGGTAATATATTAGCATGGATAGAGGATTGGCTAACTAACAGAAAACAGAGAGTCGGGATAAATGGGTCATTTTCCAATTGGCAAACTGTAAGTAGTGGGGTGCCGCAGGGATCAGTGCTGGGGCCTCATCTATTTACAATCTATATTAATGACTTGGATAAAGGGACTGAGTGTAATATAGCCAAATTTGCTGATGATACAAAGATAGGTGGGAAAGCAAATTGTGTGGAGAACGCAAAGAATCTCCAAAGGGATATAGATAGGTTAAGTGAGTGGGCAAAAATCTGGCAGATGGAGTATAATGTGGGAAAATGTGAGGTTTTCCATTTTGGTAGGAAAAATAAAAAAGCAAATTATTATTTAAATGGGGAGAGATTATAAAATGTTAATGTACAGAGGGATCTGGGGGTCCTTGTACATGAATCACAAAATGTTAGCATGCAGGTACAGCAAGTAATTAGGAAGGCAAATGGAATGTTGGCCTTTACTGCAAAGGGAATGGAGTATAAAAGTAGGAAAGTCCTGTTACAACTGCACTGTTACAACTGTGTTGGTGAGACCACACCTGGAGTACTGCGTACAGTTTTGGTCTCCTTATTTAAGGAAGGATATACTTGCATTGGAGGCAGTTCAGAGAAGGTTTACGAGGTTGATTCCAGAGATGAAGTGGTTGTCTTATGAAAAAAGCTTGAGCAGGTTGGGCCTATACTCATTGGAGTTTAGAAGAATGAGAGGGGGTCTTATTGAAACATGTAAGATTCTGAAGGGGCTTGACAGGGTAGATTCCTCGTGGGGGAAACTAGAACGAGGGGGCATAATTTCAGAATAAGGGGGCACCCATTTAAATCGGAAATGAGGAGGAATTTCTTTTCTCAGAGGGTCGTGAATCTTTGGAATTCTCTTCCCCAGAGAGCTGTGGAGGCTGGGTCATTGAATATATTTAAGGTGGAGATAGACAGATTTTTGAATGGTAAGGGAGTGAAGGGTTATGGGGAGCGGGCAGGGAAGTGGAGTTGAGGCCAAGATCAGATCAGCCATGATCTTATTGAATGGCGGAGCAGGCTCGAGGGGCCAAATGACCTACTCCTGCTCCTACGTCTTATGTTCTTATGTTCTATCTGGAGTTTGGTGACCTCTGTTACTTTACATGGACATGCTCAGACAATAAAAACAGTATTTATCAAGTAGGATTAAATGATAAAGTAATTCTGGTAGCCAGCAAAAGTATTCTCTACCTACATATAGAATCTTCTGCAAAGTGCACAAAGCTAGTCCATAGTAATGTATATTTCAGTTCTTGATCCTTGCATCAGAAATATCGCTGAGTAAATTAGCCTTTATCTTAGAATGCAACTGGTAATAGGTATAAAGATGTCAGAAGTAAAAAGAGAGCAAATAAATTCATTCTGCCGCAACAAAAACCCTGCTGCCAGTTCTTAGATGAATCAAAATGAGCTTTCCACAAGGTGATTGTGGCATAGACACCAGGGAAAATGGAGTAACGAATGGTCAAGTGTAAGATTCATCAAAATGATTCAGTTACAAGAAGATATTTTAAAAGCTCCAGCACTTAATCCATGAATTTTATATTTTTTATATTATGAGGAATTACATTATAAATTAGAGAGCAAATTAATGGATTATTTCACAACATTGGTGCAAGCACAATCTAATAATTACTTGATCTTAACATCAACAAATCTTGAGAAGAACATTATAAGTGAAGTTAGCTAGATAATGGCTGATTGACAGAAATCAAATCAATAGTCAATCACTATTGCTTGCAATTCATTGTTGAAAATAATTTTCCCATTTTCCTCTCTTGAGCACTGAGGCTGGCGTACGTATTGAAGAACTTCAGCCTTCAGATCCGCAGGGGCTGTTTTCCTGAAATGGATTATTTGTGTGAGGAAATCCAACAGAAGCTCTCCATTTTCATTTCCTTTGATGAAACACTCTGTGATATCCAGGTCAGAGGAAAACTCATAGATCTGATACTTCATTCTCATTTCATCAAGTGTTTTGCGGACATCAAGGAAAGCACTACTGTGAGTAAAACGGGATCCAAATGTTTTCCAAAGTGAATGCCATCCACTGCCATCTGTTGGTAGTAATATTTGAAATATACTTGCAAAGATATATGAATTTGTTTCAAATGCTGTTACCAAAATGGGTTATATGAAGTAGGATACCTCTGTAAATTAGTTCTTTATGATAGTATTTATAACTTATTTCTGCTCTCTGGGAAAGAAAATACCCTGCTGTAACATATGTACGCTATGCTACCCAAAGAGACTTAGTGCATATATATCTTTAATTGTTGGTATACATTAGGAAAGAGTTTGCCAATTGATTTATAGATTGAATCGCATTAATTTTGATTTGCTGAATTAAACAGAAACGCTTTGTTTCTCAGTTTGCCCAATCTCAAATATTAGAGAATTTTTAAAAAATTTGCAGCACAGAAAAAAGTAATTCAACCCATCAAGTGTTTCTCCCCACATCTAATTCCATTCCATTCCCCATATCCTTTAACATTCCCCTTTTTCAAGCATTTAATTCCCTTTTGAAAGTATTTATTGACTCTGCTTCAACCAAGTTTTGTAGCAGAGTATTCTGCATTCTGTATAAAGCAATTTTTTCTAATCTTTAACTTTTTGTGATTATCTTAAATATGTGCCCACTTGTTACCATCTCATAGACTAATGGAAACATTCCATCACTATTTATTCTATCATAACCTTGAAGACATCTATCAGATCACCCCTTCTCAGCTCCAGGAGATAAAAAGCATTAACTTCTGAAGTCTTTCTTCCTATCTGGAACCCCTCATCACTACCAGCACTCTAACGAATCTATGCTGTACCTTTTCCATTACTATTTATATCCTTCCTGTAACAGAATGCCCAAAACTGCACACGATATCCCGAGTGCGACCTAAATAAGATTTTTGTTCAAGTTCTACATTATCTCTGTGAACCGATTTTAGTGTGGCGACATTAAGCCAGTGGAAAGTCAGTCAGGCAATGCTTGATGAGGAAGTCGTGTGCTGCTGAAGGCACAGGTTTTCTGACACTGCTGTGGAAGTTCTTGTGAGGAGGAAGGACATCTTACTCCACTCGGATGGTCAGAGGATGCTGTAGCAAGCTGGGGACTGTGCGTGGCAAGAGGTGGCAGATCATATTTCATTGACTTTCATGTAACCTTTGGTGCTGCCCCTCATACTCAATCAGTCACGTAGTGTTACGCTCACCGCACCATCTACAAGTGCAGTACCTTTAGACTCAAGACCACTTACCATTTTAATATATAATAGATATATCAATGACCAGAGGTTTGAGGGCCAATCTCTAGGAGATTTCAGTGATCATAGCTGCTCACTTACAACTCTCAGCATTGACAGCTAACCTCTGTTTTCTATTATCTAGTCAATTCATTATATACTTTGCAATTTTTTACTTTGTTCCAGGAGCTGCTCCTATAGTCATAATCTTTATTGTTTGCACACGTACTAGACTGTATGGAACTAAACATCAGGAGGGGAATGAATAACAAAGATAAGAAATTTGATTATCTTTTTCCCTGTAGAATTTCAGTTTGTACAGGCATCTTTAGTGTTAGCATATCAGAAACACTGGACAATCACCTACCTGAAATAATTATAATTAGAAGTTTGCCATTGGTTTCCAGAAGGCTGTGGAAGTACTTGATGGAATCATGCATACTTTCTACACAATACAACATCTAGATAAGACAAAACACAGAGAAATACAAATATATTTTCACATAAGCTACATCCTTATCTCAAAATTGATATTAGTTTTGTGAATAATTAGGAATGACAGAAATTGTGGATTTTTTTCTCTGAGATACATGCCTCACAGTGTCTGAAGACACTGCCTTGAAATTCTGCTTATAAGAACATAGGAATCTAAGAACAGGAGTAGGCCATTTAGCCCCTCGAGCCTGTTCCGCCATTCAATGAGATCATGTCTGATCTGCGACTTAACTCCATATACCCGCCTTTGGCCCATATCCCTTAATACCTATGGTGAACAGAAATTAACAATTGATCTAGCATCAATTGCCATTTGCAGGAGAGTTACAAATTTCTACCACCCTTTGTGCGTAGAAGTGGTTCCTAATTTCTCTCCTGAAAGGTCTGGCTATAATTTTTAGAATATGGCCTCTAGTCCAAGACTCCCCAACCAGCAGAAATAGTTTCTCTCTCTCTACCCTATCTGTTCCCCTTAATATCTTGAAAACTATAATCAAATCACCCCTTAATCTTCTAAATTCCAGGGAATACAACCCTAGTTTATGCAATCTCCTCGTAATTTAACCCCTGGAGTCCAGGTATCATTCTGGTAAACCTACGCTGCACTCCCTCCAAGGTCAATATATCCTTCCTAAGGTGTGGAGCCCAGAACTGCTCACAGTACTCCAGGTGTGGTCTAACCAGAGCTTTGTATAGCTGTAGCATAACTTCTACCCCCTTGTATTCTAGACCTCTAGATATAAAGGCCAGCATCCCATTAGCCTTTTTGATTATTTTACTTACCAGTTCATGACATTTTAATGATCTATGTAACTGGACCTTCAAGTCTTTTTGGACCTCTACTTTTTCGAGCTTTTCACCATTTAGAAAGTACTCTGTTCTATCCTTTTTAAGTCCAAAGTGGATGAACTCACATTTGCCTACATTGAAATCCATTTGCCACAGTTTTGCCCATTCACTTAATCTATCAATATTTCTTTGTAATTTTATGCTTTCATCTACACTGCCTACAATGTCACCTATCTTTGTGTCATCGGCAAATTTGGATATGGGGCTTTCTATCCCATCATCTAAGTCATTAATAAATATGGTGAATAGTTGAGGCACCAAACCAGTTCCCTGCAGGACACCACTTGTCACATCCTGCCAATTAGAGTACCTGCCCATTATCCCTACTCTTTGTCTCCTGCCGCTCAGTCAATTTCCTAACCAAGTCAATAATTTGCCTTCAATTCCATGGACTTCAACCTTAGTTAATAATCTCTTATGTGGGACTTTATCAAATGCCTTCTGGAAGTCCATATAAATAACATCCATGGACATTCATCTGTCCACTACTTTAGTTACCTCTTCAAAAAATTCAATCAGGTTCATCAGACATGACCTATCTTTTACAAATCCATGCTGGCTCTCCTTGATCCGCTGATAATTTTCAAGGTGTTCAGTCATCCTATTTTTAATTATAGACTCTAGTAATTTCCCGACAAGAGATGTTAGTTTAACTGGTCTATAATTCCCTCATTTCACTCTCTCACCATTCTTAAATAGCAGAGTGACATGCGCAATTTTCCAATCTAAAGAAACAATTTCTGAATCGAGAAAACTTCAGATGATTCTAGTTAGGCCATCTGTAATGTGCTCACCTACTTCCTTTAAAACCCTAGGATGGAAACCATCTGGTTCTGGGGAGTTGTCACTATTTAGTGCAATTATTTTCTTCATTACTGTTATTTTGCCTATGTTAATTTTGTTGAGTCCCTGTTCCTGATTCAATATTAGTTTCCTTGGGATTTCCAGCATGCTATCCTCTTCCTCTACTGTAAATACTGATGCAAAGTAATTATTCAACATGTCCACCATTTCCTTATTATCATTAACAATATCACCGTTATCAGTTTTCAAGAGGCCAACATTGCTCCTGACCACCTTCTTTTTCCTAGTATAATTGTGAAAAAAATTGTGTTCATTTTGATATCCCTTGAAAGTTTCTTTTCATACTCCCTTTATGCAGCTCTTACTATCTGTTTTGTCACCCATTGCTGTTCTTTGTTTCCCATTTGCCAGGATCTGCGCTACTTTTTGAATTTTTGTCTGCTTTTTTGTTTAGTTTTATGCTGTCCCTGGCTTTTTTTTTTTGGCAAGTAGAGCTCTTGCCCCTCAGGGTTCTAAACTGGTTCTGTATCACATTAAATTCTTTTCTGACACCTCCCACTGATCTTCTGTCATTTTACCCATTAACAGATTTGCCCAGTTTACTGTGGACAGTCTCTGTCTCATCCCGTTTTGAAGTCAGTCTTACCTAAATCTAGAATCTTAGTAGCTGTTTCACATTTCTCCCTTTCAAACACTACGTTGAACTTGATCATGTTATGATCACTATTGGATAAATGTTCACACATCGTTAGGCTGTTAACTAAATCTGGCTCATTACTCATTCCTAAATCTAATATGGCTTGCCCCCTTGTTGCCTCTAGGACATATTGTTGCAGAAAACTATCCCAGACAGATTCAAGAAATTCACTACCTTTCTGACAGGTGCTAGTCTGCTTATCCCAATCTATATGGCATTTAAAATCCCCCATTAAAACAACTCTGCCTTTGCTACATGGTTGTCTAATCTCTACATTTATACAATCTAGCACTTCACAGCTGCTACCAGGGGGCCTATATGGAACTCCCACTACAGTCTTAAATCCTTTCCTATTTCTTAATTCTACCCATAAAGTCTCCACTGCCTGCTGACCTCTCGTTATATCCACTCTTATCATTGAAGTGATTTCATCCTTAGTCACTAAGACTACTCCTCCCCTTTACCATTTTCTCTGTCTTTCCTGTACACCTTATAACCTCGTATATTTAGTTCCCAGTCCTGACCGCATTGCAGCCATGCCTCAGTAATGGCTACCATGTCATAACCCTCCAAGTTGAATTTGCGCCTGCAGTTCATTCAATTTATTCCTTATACTCTGCGTTTGTATAAAGATTTCTTATTTGGGCCACACACCGTAACCTGTCCTTTAGCTCTAATGTTTTACTCACTTGTTCCTTATTTCTCTCTCCTGGTTTAATCACTTTACATCCTTTAGTTTTCCCTTTACCTGCAGTGCCTAAAGCACAATTTCTGACTGTTACTCTACTCTCTTCCCTTTCGTTTGTTTTTGAATTATTATTTATACTACATTTTTCACCTGAGCCCATGGTTGAGGCCAAGGTGGAATCCTACCAGACTTCTGATCGGAGAGTCAGAACCTACTTCTGCCAGGATTGCACTCTTTTTTTCTGGTTTGCCATTTTCCAGTCATGGGGAGATATGGATGAATTTGCTGCTGCCCCACCCACCCCCCCCCCTCCCCCAACTACCTCTGGTGAGTTTTACATATCCTGGGAATTCCACCCAGTACACACTTATAAAGCCTCAGCAGAGAGCTGGTGAGTTTCATTGTGGCCTTTGGAAAGGCCTTAGATCTTAAGCCTAGAAGAAATCGACCGCCTGCAACCCCCGCCCTAAAGCTCCTGAAAGAGCTGAAGGTTTCATTGCTTCCTTCTCCAGTGTTTCCTTTCAGGGCTTCTTTCTGTCACTGGAGCAGCGTAGCAATGCTCTGATATTCCAGTCTTCTGTCGGGGTGGCAATTGCTGGGACAATCGGGGGCCACTGTTTTAGCTACTCCGTTATGTGAAATAGGACTTCATACTGCTACCAAATGTTCTGGCCCCAAATTTCCTGTAGGGATGCAGAGTAATGGAGCAGACCCAAAGTCCGCCCGAGTGAAAAGGCCCAGTCCCCATCCCAAATTATAGTGATGGTGCCATTGGAATATGCAGGGCAGATGCACCACTCCAGTAAGGATGCTTCAATAGCACCCATCCTAATGAAGACAGAGAATATGAAAAAGCATTAGTAAGTAACACAGTTTAATGTATTTTCTTCCCAAATTCTCCACCTTTTTCTAAAGGCACTGATTAATGCTGGGGTAGATTCATCAGAATTGACAAGCACCTCAACTGAACAGCTATAATTAATCTGTGAGCATAAACAGTGACTGTCAGGTTACTTGACAATGGGCGTGTGCCATCATATCCATGAGGCGCTGTGGGCAAATCAGCAGCAGCAGAATTGTATTCTACCATAATCTGTAATCTCAGGGCCTATCATATCCCTCACTCTACCATTACCATCAAGTCAGGGGACCAACCCTGGTTCAATCAGGAGCGTAGAAGAGCTTGCCAGGAGCTGCACCAGGCGGACCTAAAAATTAGGTGCCAACCTGGGGAAGCTACAACACAGGACTACATGCATGCTAAACAGCGAAAGCAGCATGCTATAGACAGAGCTAAGTGATCTTATAACCAGTGGATCAGATCAAAGCTCTGCAGTCCTGCCAAACCCAGTCGTGAATGGTGGTGGGCAATTAAACAACTAACGGGAGGAGGAGACTCCATGAAAAGCCCCAACCTCAATGATGGTGGAACCCAACACTTGAGCGCAAAATACCAGGCGGAAGTGTTTGCAACCATCTTCAGCCTGAAGTGCCAAGTGGATGATCCATCTCAGCCTCCTACTGAGGTCCCCACCATCACAGAAGCCAGTCTTCAGCCAATTCGATTCACTCCACGTGATATCGAGAAACATCCCGGCTGTAGTGCTGAAGAGTAATGCTCCAGAACTAGCCGCAGCTATAGCCAAACTGGACAATACAACTACAACACTGGCATCTACTCGACAAAGTGGAAAATTGCCCGGGTATGTCCTGTCCATAAAAAGCAGGACAAATCCAATCTGGCCAATTACTGCCAAATCCGTCTACTTTTAATTATCAGCAAAGTGATGGAAGCTGTCGTCGACAATGCTATCAAGTGGCACTTCCTCACCAATGCTCAATTTGAGTTATGCCAGGACCACTCGGTTCCAGACCTCATTACAGCCTTGGTCCAAACATGGACAAAAGAGCTGAATTCCAGAGGTGAGGTGAGAGTGAATGCCCTGGACATTAAGGCTACATTTGACTGAGTGTGGCATCAAGGAGCCCTAGTAAAATTAAAGTCAATGGGAATCGGGGGAAAATTCTCCTCTGGCTGGAGTCATACATAGCTCAAAGGAAGATGGTTGTGGTGGTTGGTGGTCAATCATCACAGCCCCAGGACATCACTGCATGAGTTCCTCAGGGCAGTCTCCTAGGCCCAACCATCTTCAGCTGCTTCATCAATGACCTTCCCTCCATCATAAGGAAAGAAGTGAGGATGTTCGCTGATGATTGCACTGTGTTCAGTTCCATTCACAACTCGTCATATAATGAAGCAGTCCATGCCCGCATGCAGCAAGAGGTGGACAACATTCAGCCTTGGGCTGATAAGTGGCAAGTAACATTAGTGCCACACAAGTGCCAGCCAATAACTATCTCCTACAAGAGAATGTCTAACCACCACCCCTTGACATTCAATGGCATGACCATCATTGAATCCCCCAAAATCAACATCCTGGAGTCAACATTGACCAGAAACTTAACTGGACCAGCCACATAAATTCTGTGGCTACAAGAGCAGGTCAGAGGCTGGTTATGCTGTGGCAAGTGATTCACCTCCTGACTCCCCAAAGCCTTTCCACCATCTACAAGACACAAGTTAGGAGTGTGATTAAATACTCTCCACTTGCCTGGATGAGTGCAGCTCCAACAACACTCAAGAAGCTTGACACCATCCAGGACAAAGCAGCCCGCCTGATTGGCACCCCATCTACCACCTTAAACATTCACTCCCTCCACCACCGGCGTACCGTGGCTGCAGTGTGTACCATCTACAAGATACACTGCAGCAACTCAGCAAGGCTTCTTCATCAGCACCTCCCAAACCCGCGGCCTCTACCACCTAGAAGGACAAGGGCAGCAGCCGCATGGGAACACCACCACCTCCAAGTTCCCCTCCAAGTCACACACCATTCTGGCTTGGAAATATATCGTCGTTCCTTCATCTTCGCTGGGTCAAAATCCTGGAACTTCCTAACTATCAGCACTGTGGGAGTACCTTCACCAGACGGACTGCAGCGGTTCAAGAATGCGGCTCACCACCATCTTCTCAAGGGCAGTTAGAGATGGCCAATAAATGCTGGCCTTGCCAGTGACACCCACATGCTGTGGATATTTGAAAAAAAAAACATCTGAACCTGCTTCTGTCCTCATCCATCTTCCACAATAAGGCAATTTCCAGTAGGTTTCACAGGAGTGTCACCAGGAACAGAAATCCTGACTGATTTCTTCCTTCCCTCCATAGCCCAAGGCTGCTAAGGCCAATTGTAATGACCCTAGTATTGTCAGCTGTGGCTCAGTTGGTAGCATCTTTTATCTGAGTCAGAAGGTTGTGGGTTCAAGACCCACTCCAGAGAATTGAGCACAAAAATCTAGACTGACACTCCAGTGCAGTACTGAGGGAGTGCTACACTGTTGGAGGTGCTGTCTTTCGGATGAGACATTAAACCAAGGCCCTATCTGCACTCTCAGGTGGACGTAAAAGATCCTATGGCACTATTTTGAAGAAGAGCAGGGGTGTTATCCCCGGTGTCCTGGCCAATATTTATCCCTCGTTTCCCACATTACAACAGTGACTACACTCCAAAAGTACTTCATTGGCTATAAAGTGCTTTGAGATGTCCGGTGGTCGTTAAAGGCGCTATATAAATTTAAGTCTTTCTTTCTGTCTTTTTCTCAATCAACATCGCTAAAAAACAGATTATCTGGTCATCATCACATTGCTGTTTGTGGGAGCTTGCTGTGTGCAAATTGGCTGCCGTGCTTCCTACATTGCAACAGGGACTACACTTCAAAAAGTACTTCATTGGCTGTAAAGCGCTTTGGCATGTCCAGTTCTCGTGAAAGGCGCTATATAAATGCAAGTCTTTCTCTCTTTTCCTAGCTGATATCAGCAAACTCAGCATATACCAAGGGCCATCTTGACTCCCTGTATTTTGCCACAACAAAATGCCTCCGGCCTCAGAAGAGACTCCCCAGATACATATCACACTAAACCCTTATATCCAACAAACAGAGAGGACTTTCATCTCATTAGTCCAGGTTGAACTGAAGCCAAGTCCCAGAAGTGCGTCTAATAGACTGTGCCACTCAATCGCCCAAAAAATTGGTGGTTCATAGCAACTTTTGAAGTCATATTATTTCCAACTACTTTTTGTTCTTCTGCTAAATTATTCCCCATCTTAAATCTGCCTTTCCTTGCCACCTAGAATCATAGGGGAAAAAATTTGGTTGCTTTGTGCCTTCCGTTAGCGCCCTAAGAAGGCGCTAATGGGGCACCAAGCAACTAGTGCCCGGGCGCAGCGATGTTTGCACCGCTCACGAAATTGACCAGGGTTTTTGCGGTGGCGCTAAACTCTACCACCACGCTCTCCTGCGCCCGCAGATCGTGACGTCAGTCGAGCGTGCAACGTCCTGGTCCGGATATTGAGTGGTGCCCCCTTCCTTTCCGCCTGCCGCTAGCAACGACAGGGAGAGTGGAATGTGTTGCAGTCGGCAAGGGGCTGGGGGAGCGCTATTTAAAGGCGCCCTCTTCCTGCCTTTTTTTGTGGTAGACATTTTTGTACCACTCATTCTAACAGAGAGAGAGAGAGAGAGACTTCTGCAGAGAGTCAATGCTGTGTGAAGTAGTTTTGGCTACTGAGCATCACTTTGCAAGTTCTTTTGGATTTGACCTTCATTGCTTCGATTGTCAAGAGATTATGGGGGCTGCACTGATTCGGGGCGTCGTCCTGCACCTGCAGAATCGGAGGCATCAGAGACGCAGAGAGAGAGTGGCAATCATGGCCAGACGGAGGAGGACCAACAGGCCTCTGCACAGGAGACCTTACCCTCCCAGGGTATTCTGGGAACAATTCTCCTACATTAATTTGTCTGAAGAGCAGTGTTTGCGCAGGCTGCGCTTCAGCAAGGAGGTGGTTACTGATATGATAGCAAAATACTGCGGACGCTGGAAATCCGAAAATGCTGGAAAAACTCAGCAGGACAGGCAGCATCCGTGGAGAGAGAAACAGAGTTAACGTTTCAGGTCGAAGACCCTTCGTCAGACTGATAGACTGAGCTCTGCCACCTGCTGCAGCCAGATCTGCAGCCTCAACTGAGGACCAGGACGTCTCTGTCGGTGGCAGTGAAGGTCACAATGGCTCTGAATTTTTATGCCACTGTCTCCTTTCAAGCAGCCACTGAGGACATCGCCAATATCTCCCAGTTCGCGGTCCATTGCTGTATCCGGGAGGTCACAAATGCCCTCTATAAAAGGAGACGTCAGTATATCTCTTTCCCAATGACCCGGGCCAAACAGCATAAACGCACATTGGGCTTTGCGAGGATAGTGGGCTTCCCCATGGTGCAGGGCGCCATTGACTGCACGCATGTGGCATTGCGGGCACTGCATTAGAATGCAGAGGTTTTCCGAAACCACAAGGGGTTCCACTCCTTAAATGTCCAGTTGGTCTGTGACCACAGACAGCTGATACTCGCTGTCAATGGCCGCTATCCTGGCAGCAGCCACGATGGTTTTATCCTGCACCAGACTGGTGTGCCAGAGCTTTTCCAGGCAGCGCATCAGCCAAGTGGATGGCTCCTCAGAGACAAGGGTTATCCACTCTGCACCTGGCTGATGACACCGTTCCGTAACCCCAACACCCCTGCCGAGCTGTGGTATAATGAGAGCCATATCGCCACCAGGAACATCATTGAGCAGACGATTGGCATCCTCAAGCAACAGTTCCGCGGTCTGGAACACTCAGGAGGAGCCCTGCAGTACTCTCCTGAGCGAGTCTCCCTCTTCATAGTTGTGTGCTGTATTCTTCATAACCTTGCAATCTTCAGGACCCAGCCAATGCCACCAGGCCTTGGTGCACCATCACCGGAGGAGGAGGAAGAGGAAGAGGAGGAAGAGAGGAGGAGGATGATCAGCAGCAGCACCAAGGCGGGAGGGAGGCCTACAATGTTGAAACTGCAAGGGCCGTCCATCAACGGCTGATAACAAGCCGATTCTAGGCCCCTACTCAGAATATAGCTTCTGCCATGGAGAACAACATGATGGAAAGCAACCCGCAACCCCTGTAGCCAGCCAAGGCAGCAATGATTCCAAAGGCCAAACATATACATTTTGAAAACAACAACTTTTTTATTTTACAAACTCTGTGTGTGTCATTTATTCATGACAAACTAATAGAAACAAACACAACAAATCATAAATGAACATAACTGGTTCTCACAACCTGGAGATAGATGGCAAAAACAGTAAACAAAAGTTATCAGACGAACCTCGGCCTTTAATAAAGACAATACCAACATTTCTGGAGACCTCCTACTTTTTGCCCTTCCAGGGTGATCTCCATTCCTTGTGTATTTCCCCCCTTCCCACCCTACTGCTTCTCTGTAATGGGGCCCCAGTGGCTGCAGCATGGCTGCTGGAAGGCTGCTGAATGTCAGATCCTGAGACTACAGATGCCCTTGAAGGACGCCCTCGACCAGCTCTGGGCCTGGAGGGCCCGGCTGCAGACTGCACCAACTCTGCATGGGCGGCAGCAGTCTGGGCTGCAGGCGGTGGCAAGTGCAATGGGGAAGTGACAGTGGTGGGAGCAGGAATGCTGTCATCCTGAGAGAGGACAGCACCTCCCTGCTCGACCGACACACTGGCACTCCCATGGGGCAGCACCTCAGCATCCGGAACAATCTGCTGGAGCACAGATTGCTGGCCTGCTGCGGCGCCGTGAGAGCCCCGGGGCAATGTGGCCGAACCAGCAACGATGGCAGCAGTCAGTGCTTGCGTTACATCAATCTGAGACTGCATGAGAGCAGTCTGAGATTGGATGGCAGCAGTCAGTGACTGAATTGCAGCACTAAGCAGTTGTGTTGCGTCTGCCTGTGCTGCAGCGGAGTGCTCCACACACCTTGCCATGTCCATCAATGCTTTCGGGCACCCTTCCCATTGCACCCATGAGCTGAGTGTGCATGTCCACCGCCTGGGTGTTCATTTCCGCGATGAGGCGCTCCTCCTCTGCGTCCAGTGCAGCAGGACTCGCTGGCCTGCTCTCCCTCCGGGGAGAAGGCCCCCGAGCCTCCCTACCCCCATCGCGTTGCTGCAGCCCGCTGGGTCCCGGAGCTTCACCCTCATCAGACCCTTCCCCCCTGCTCCCCTCCAGGGAAGACGTGGTCCCAGTGTGGGCATGGGCTTCCTCGGGAGACACTGGCGCTGAGGCTCCGGCTTCCTCTTCCTTCTTTGCCTGCAGCTTCGATCCCACTGGCAGCTTGAGGGCCCGTCTCCTCAGCTGGTGAATCACCATCTGAAAGCAGGGAGGTACAAGAGTGGCTTTAGCATCAGGACAGGGGGGCAGTATGGGAGCAAGGACTGGAGCGATTTAGTAAGTTGCATTGAAAGTGTAAAAGGCTGGTGTTGTGAGGGACAAGTGGAATGAGAGAGGAGAGAAAGCTGATGACCTTACCATTGCTGTCGCGAACGGGGTCGACCTCTCCAGCGGTGACGGGACCGATCATCTGGCTTGCGACGATCCTGTGGACACACGCCTCCAGGTCGCTGAGGGCTTGCAGCTGAGGCGGCCCTCCACCCGTCTGTTGCTGCTGTCTCCTGTTGTGAGATAGCTTGGCCTGCAAGAAAAAGGATGGCGTCTGAGTAAATATGCAGCCATGTGCTTGTCTGATGCGCCTCCCATAGTTGAATAGCCCTTAATGTATGCAAGGTGTGGAATGTGCATGTGTGTTTTATGAGATGGCCATGGGTCTTGGATGAGTGTTGGGCATTGGGGTTTTAACACCATCTGGCCATAGAATGAGGTTGAGGTGGAGGGATGTAGAGGTATTGAAAAACAGCCACTCACCCTGACGACCCGAGTGAGGTCATTGAACTTTTTCTGGCATTGCGTATGGGTCCTGGTCACCATGCTCCTGGAGGAGACGTGATGAGCCACTTCCCTCCACACTCTTCTGTAGCTGTGTGGCAATGGCCTCCTGCCACTCTGTGGGTAGAGTATTGCTCTTCGGCGCTCCACTGCGCCAACCAGAGTCACTAAGGCCCGGTTGCTGAAGTGCTGAGCTCATTCCCTGGCCCTCTCCATAGTCCTTTGCTGCAGAATTGATGCACAGGTCTGTCCAGGCCGAGATTCAAGGCTGCAATGAGCAGGGTGTGGATGGAGAGCAACATCGACCCTCCCCTTTAAGAACTGGCTGGCACCAGTGTGTCTGTGTTCCATTGCTAACTGACATCACATGAGCTTCGCCAGCGCTCTGAGTTAGCGTCTCGCTCCTCGGCCTTTGCGCCTTAAGAGAGGTGTGTAGTGCCTGATTTAGTGCTCCAATCACCTCCAGGGGCGATAGAAGCCAAATTTGCAGTCGGAGGCGATAATTTGCGCCAGGCGCTAAACTTTGCGCTGGGGCGATACCGAATTTCTCCCCCATAGACTCATACAGCACAGAAGGAGGCCATTCGGCCCATCTTTTCCATGCCAGATCTTTGAAAGAGCCATCAGATCCACACTCAAGGACGTTATTATATTAATTTCAAATTCCTTTTCTCCTAAAACTCAGGTACAGCTGACTGAGATATGGTATTGTCAATGCTTTGGATGCAAGAGTCAAACTGGACAAGCAGGTGACACTTTAAAAGGGCACCAGTTTCATCAGAGGGTATTTGGCAAAGCTTAGTGTGGGAAGGGAGGAGATCCAGAACACATGAGCATTGTTCTCATCACAGTTACATCACAGAACAGCACAAGATAGCTTTGGACGAAAGGGTCCCTTCAGTCCATTTCAGATCATCCTTTCAGGTTAGCAACAGCTTCCCATTAGAAAAGAAATCCTGATTCCTGGCATTAATCATGTTTTCCTGCTGCAGTCAATTCCTGATCTGAACTATGGTCAAACGAGGAGGCTGTAGTGCATTCCTGCAACATGGAAGGAAAATTACAAGAGAGTCATGCCCGAGCGGTCTCCAAAAAAAGGTGGCAGATGCTTGGGTTATTGTCTGAAGTCTACAAACAAGCTACCCGCACACCTGTTTGGTACCAGAGGTGTCAAGGGCAGGCAAATCAAAGATGGGGAATAATTTACCTGAAGAAAAAAAGATGTAAAGAATATTACTTCCAAAAATGTTTCTGGTACATGCAACCACCAATATTTTGGCACTGAAAGAAAGACTTGCATTTCTACAGCGCCTTTCACGACCACCGGACGTCTCCAAGCGCTTTACAGCCAATGAAGTACTTTTGAAGTGGCGTCACTGTTGTATTGTGGGAAACGCGGCAGCCAATTTGCGCACAGCAAGGTCCCACAATAATGACCAGATAATCTGTTTTTGTGATGTTGATTGAGGATAAATATTGGCCAGGACACTGGGGATAACTCCCCTGCTCTTCTTCGAAATAGTGCCATGGGATCTTTTACGTCCACCTGAGAAAGCACTAAGTAGCACAGTTAGGAAGTTGATGTCTAGAACTGGCTTCCCATCCAGCCCAGACTGATGGGTTGAATGTCTCCCCTGTCTGCTGGGTGTAGGGTTATCTTTAGCTGCAGTTACCTCAACCATGTGAATGAAATCAAACTTTTTGCTTTCATTTCTTTCCTTGCTTCGCTTTTCATATTCTTCTGAGCTCATCTGGTTCCAAGTGAAGGAGATGTTACAATCCTGACACTTTGCTTTCACAAGTGCTGGAACACAGGTAGAATTAGAGGAAATTAAATAAAGTGAATGTAAACACTACTTTTGTTGCTATTTCATCAGATCCAGTTTCTAGGCGTTCACATATAGACACATTTCATTATCTTCTGATTTTAAGAGGGAACATTGGCACGTTAGGTTTAGCCGAGGAAAAATAGCACATATTTAAGCACTGAAGCAATTTGTTCACACCTCAACATATCACACTTAATATTGAAAATCTTTAATTGTTTTGGCAAATGGTACACAACAATCAGAAAATCTAGTAGAAAGTGCTGGAATCTCTTACTAATTACATAAATAGATTTAAAATAAACAGAAAAATTGAATCAGGCAGGCAATTGAGTGCACAAGGTCCCCACCAGATCTTCCTCGGCCAGTTGGTGAAAACCAGGCCGTTGGCAGTTGAAAATCCCCCCCCATTATTTTAGGCACTCACTGTAAGTTTCTACCACCCCCTCGTTATGTACACTACAAACCTGGATACATGTAGCAAAGTTAGAGGCAGAATAAAGCTCCGTATATTTTTCCCCCACAAAGTGTCTCCGGCATCATAAGAGACTCCTCAAATACATTTCATACAGAATCCTTACAGCCAACAAACAGAGGAGACTTTCATCCCATTAGTCCCGGATGGATCTGAACCCAAGTCCCAGAAGTGTGTCTAACAGACTGTGTCACACAGTCGCCCAAAAAATCAGTGCTTCATAGTAATTTTTAAAGTTGTATAATTTCCAACTACTTTTTTTTCTTCTGTTAAATTTATCCCCATCTTTAATCCGCCTTTCCTTGACACCTAGAATCAAAGAATCATACAGCACAGAAGGAGGTAATTCAGCCCACTGTGCCTGTGCCGGCTCCTTGAAAGAGCCATCCAAAGAGTTTCACTCCCCTACTGTGTCTCCATATCCGTCCAACACCGGCATCTCCGCATCATGACCACTATCGACACCACAAACTGCCGGCTCAAAGTGGAGAGAATCGCCAAGAAGATCGCGCATATCGACACCGACATCAAGTATCTACAGAGATGCAAGAAAGCAGACAAGATCCCGAAAGGACTACAGATCACGAACCCACTCAAGTCGACATACAACACAGACTACGCTGAGAGACTCTGCCGTCGTACCTCTCGCACACTCCTCAACCATCTCGTACACCAGCTCTACAGCAAACGCCACAACCTCGAAACCAAGATAGAGTCCATGCTCTCAGCCTGTGCTCAGGACACAGCAGACCAGTTACGAGACACCACCAAACAGACGAGGCAACGGAACTACGCTGCCTACATGCGCATCAAGAACAGGAAGCTTGAGAAACTCGGCATCACCACCAGCAGCAACCAAGCCTCCCCCGGTACCACGGCTGCAACCACAGGGAAGTCCATCGTCAACTTGTCCGACCATACGCTTCAACCAGACGAAATCGAAGTTCTCGCCCTAGGGCTCAAGTTCTGCCCAACCACCAAAATGGACCCCATCGGCCTCGCGGCAGACACGGAGGAATTCATCAGGAGAATGAGGCTCCGGGAATACTTCCACAAATCCCAAGATGTCAGCAACAAACCCAATGAGACAATCAATGATCCAGAACAGCAGACAGAGGGACTCGCAGTGCAGCAACCGAAGAAAAAAGAGTCAAACTGGACCCCTCCGGAGGGTCGCTGCCCCAAGCTTGACATGTATGCTCAAGCTGTCAGGAGATGCATCAACGCCAGATTCATCAGCCGCACTCACAAGACAGTCCAGAATGTCACCCGAGCACAACGCAACGCCATCCACGCTCTCAAGACCAACCGCAACATTGTCATCAAACCAGCGGACAAAGGAGGAGCCATCGTCATACAGAACAGAACGGACTATTGTAAAGAAGCATACCGACAACTGGACAACCAGGAACACTACAGACAGCTACCCGCAGATCCGACCAAAGAACACACCCGCCAACTCAATAGACTGATCAAGACCTTCGATCCAGACCTTCAAAACATCCTACGCGCTCTCATCCCACGTAATCCCCGCGTGGGAGACTTCTACTGCCTCCCAAAGATACACAAAGCCAACACACCCGGACGTCCTATCGTATCAGGCAATGGAACCCTGTGTGAGAACCTCTCTGGATACGTCGAGGGCATTCTGAAACCCATCGTACAGGGAACCCCCAGCTTCTGTCGCGACACTACAGACTTCTTACAGAAACTCAGCACCCACGGACCAGTTGAACCAGGAACACTCCTTGCCACGATGGACGTATCGGCACTCTACACCAGTATCCCCCACGATGACGGCATCGCTGCAACAGCCTCAGTACTCAACATCAACAACAGCCAATCTCCAGACGCCATCCTACAACTCATCCGCTTCATCCTTGACCACAATGTCTTCACCTTCGACAACCATTTTTTTACCCAAACACACGGAACAGCCATGGGGACCAAATTCGCACCCCAATACGCCAACATCTTCATGCACAAGTTCGAGCAAGACTTCTTCGCTGCACAGGACCTCCAGCCAACGCTGTATACCAGATACATCGACGACATTTTCTTCCTTTGGACCCATGGCGAAGGATCACTGAAAAGACTACACGATAACATAAACATGTTCCATCCCACCATCAAACTCACCATGGACTACTCCTCAGAATCAGTCTCATTCCTGGACACACGAATCTCCATCAAAGACGGACACCTCAGCACTTCACTCTACCGCAAGCCCACGGACAACCTCACGATGCTCCACTTCTCCAGCTTCCACCCTAACCATGTTAAAGAAGCCATCCCCTATGGACAAGCCCTGCGAATACACAGGATCTGCTCAGACGAGGAGGAACGCGATGGACACCTATGGACGCTGAAAAACGCCCTCGTAAGAACGGGATATGACGCTCGACTCATCGATCGACAGTTCCGACGGGCCACAGCGAAAAATCGCATAGACCTCCTCAGAAGGCAAACACGGGACACAACCAACAGGGTACCCTACGTCGTCCAGTACTTCCCCGGAGCGGAGAAACTACGCCATGTTCTTCGCAGCCTTCAACATGTCATCGATGACGACAAACACCTCGCTAAGGCCATCCCCACGCCTCCACTACTTGCCTTCAAACAGCCGCCTAACCTCAGAAGTACCATCGTTCGCAGCAAATTACCCAGCTTTCAGGATAACAGCGACCACGACACCACACAACCCTGCCATGGCAAACTCTGCAAGACATGCCAGATCATCAACACAGATACCACCATCACACGTGAGGACACTACCCACCAGGTACATGGTACATACTCATGTGACTCGGCCAACGTTGTCTACCTCATACGTTGCAGGAAAGAATGCACCGCGGCATGGTACATCGGCGAGACCATGCAGACACTGAGACAACGTATGAACGAGCACCGCGCAACAATCGCCAGGCAGGATTGTTACCTCCCAGTCGGGGAACACTTCAGCAGTCAAGGACATTCAGCCTCGGATCTGCGGGTAAGCGTTCTCCAAGGCAACCTTAGAAACACACGACAACGCAAAATCATCGAGCAGAAACTGATAGCCAAGTTCCGCACTCATGAAGACGGTCTCAATCGGGATCTTGGGTTTATGTCACGATACATGACGTGATCCGGACTCGAGTCGTCGTTAGCTTGTTCACAGATGTGATTCCCAGTAAAAAAGTAAAAATTTTCCCAGTAAAAAAGTAAAAAAATGTTAAAGCTTTTCGTTTTACATACAGACGGCAGCTTTTGACACGTTAGAACCCCTGCGACTACACCTCATTGTCTCAGTTGTATCTTGCTATGTCTTTGATGTGGTACCTTCCTGGCTGACTTAATTAACTTTATCACACCTCGGCAGATAGTCAGGATGATTTAATTTATTGGTCTGCAATTGTAAAGTACACATGCTCTGTTTTCCATCTATATATGCTTTGGAGATTCTGTATCTAATTTACTTCACCTGAGGAAGGAGCAAATCGATAGCTCCGAAAGCTTGTGATTTCAAATAAAACTGTTGGACTATAACCTGGTGTTGTGCGACCTCTCAATTTTCTCCATATCCCTACATTGTTTTCTTTTTCAACTATTTATACAGTTCCCTTTTGAAAGTTACTATTGAATCTGCTTCCATCAACCTTTCAGGCAGTGCATTCCAGATCATAACAACTCGCTGCGTTAAAAATAATCTCTATTACCAAATGAATGTGTGGGGAGCCTGTTCCTAGGGACATCAGACACTGCCCCTGAATATCTGCCAGGATATGTTGGAAACTCTTGGGCATGACTCTCCCTTGCAATTTTCCTTCTCTTTAGGAAGACACTGCCGCCTTCTCATTTAACCATGATTCAGATCAGAAAAAAAGGATTGAACTTACTTTGCTCCTTCATTTTCAGTTCAGAGTGTTAATGCTCTTCACTCAGCAACATTGTGCTCCCCCATCTGTTTCTATTTTTGTTTCTTTGCAATTGATTTTACACAGTCTCACCCCAATGGAGCACAAAATTCATCAAAAAAAACCAAATAAAGATCATGAACATTTTTGAGCATGGATGACAACTTAATCATAGAAGATAATAATTAATAAATGAGAAATTTATTTTGCAGTAAAATGGTTATCAGCATCTTTACATAGGTTAGTACCAACTACTGGTTCCATGATCAATCAAAAGGACTAATATTAACTGTGATAAAATTAGTGTGAAAGGTTTAGAGGGAGCAGAATTCTTAAAATGCAGTATGTAGCAAGCCCAACAAAAGAGGGGGTGGTTCTGGACCTAGTTTTAGGGAATGAAGCTGGGCAGGTGGAAAGGGTATCAGTGGGAGAGCATATTGGTGGTAGTGATCATAATTCAGTTAGATTTAGTGTAGTTATGGAAAAGGACAAAGATAGACCAGGAATAAAAGTTCTCAATTGGGGAAAAGCTAATTTTACTAAGCTGAGATGTGATTTCGCCAAAGTGGGCTGGAGACAGAAACTTGAGGTAAATAATTGTCAGAGCAATGGGAGGCATTCAAGGAGGAGATAGTGAGAGTTCAGAGCAAGTATGTTCCCTTAAAGAAAAAGGGTGGGACTAACAAATCTAGAGCTCCCTGGATGTGAAGAGGCATACAGAGTAGGATAAAGAAAAAATGAGAAGCTTATGACAGATATTGAGGGCTCAATACTGCAGAAATCCTAGAGGAGGGGTGAAATTAAAAAGGAAATTAGGAAAGCAAAGAGAAGGCATGAAAAAATATTGGCAAGTAAAATCAAGGAAAACACAAAGATGTTTTACAAATACATTAAGAGCAAGGGGATAACTAAAGTAAGAGTAGGGCCTATTAGGGACCATAAAGGTAACCTGTGTGTGGAAGCGGAAGACATGGATATGGCTCTGAATGAATACTTAGCGTCTGTTTTCACAAAAGAGAGGGATGATGCAGAAATTGCAATCAGGGAGGAGGAGTGTGAAATATTAGATGAAATAAACATAGTGAAAGAGGAAGTATTAAGGGGTTTAGCATCTTTGAAAGTGGATAAATCCCCAGGCCCGGATGAAATGTATCCCAGACTGTTAAGAGAAGTAAGAGAGGAAATAGCAGAGGCTCTGACCATCATTTTCCAATCCTCTTTGGCTACAGGTGTGGTGCCGGAGGACTGGAGGACTGCTAATGTGGTACCATTGTTTAAAAAGGGAGAAAGGGATAGACTGAGTAATTACAGACCAGTGAGCCTAACCTCAGTGGCGGGAAAATTATTGGGAAAAAATTCTGAGGGACAGAATAAATCTTGATTTAGAAAGACACAGATTAATCAGGAAAAGTCAGCATGGATTTGTTAAGGGAAGGTCGTGTCTGACTAACTTGATAGAATTTTTTGAGGAGGTAAGAAGGAGGTTCGATGAGGGTAGTGCATTTGATGTAGTCTATATGGATTTTAGCAAGGCTTTTTATAAGGTCCTGCATGGCAGACAGTTCACGAAAGTAAAAGCCCATGGGATCCAAGGCAAAGTGGCAAGTTGGATCCAAAATTGGCTCAGAGGCAGGAAACAAAGGGTAATGGTCGAAGGGTGTTTTTGTGACTAGAAGGTTGTTTCCAGTGGGGTTCCACAGGGCTCAGTACTGGGTCCTTTGCTTTTTGTGGTATATATCAATGATTTGGACTTGAATGTAGGAAGTATGATTAAGAAGTTTGCAGATGATACAAAAATTGGCCGTGTGGTTGATAATGAAGAAAAAGCTGTAGACTGCAGGAAGATATCAATAGACTGGTCAGGTGGGCAGAACAGTGGGAAATGGAATTCAATCCAGAGAAGTGTGATGTAATGCATTTGCGGGGGGCTAACAAGGCAAGGGAATACACAATAAATGGTAGGACACTGAGAAATGCAGAGGATCAGAGGGACCTTGGAGTGCATGTCCACAGATCCCTGAAGGTAGCAGGACAGGTGGATAAGGTGGTTAAGAAGGCATATGGGATACTTGCCTTTATTAGCCGAGGCGTAGAATATAAGAGCAGGGAGGTTATGCTTGAACTGTATAAAACACTAGTTAGGCCGCAGCTAGAATACTGCATGCAGTTCTGGTCACCACATTACAGGAAGGATGTGATTGCACTAGAGAGGGTGCAGAGGAGATTTATGAGGATGTTACCTGGGCTGGGGAATTTTAGCTATGAGGAAAGATTGGATAGGCTGGGGTTGTTTTTGTTGGAACAGAGGAGGCTGAGGGGAGACCTAATTGAGGTGTATAAAATTATGAGAGGCCTAGATAGAGTGGATAGGAAGGACCTATTTCCCTCAGCAGAGGGGTCGATAACCAGGGGGCATAGATTTAAAGTAATTGGTGGAAGGTTTAGAGGGGATTTGAGGAGAAATTTCTTCATGGCGGTCTGGAACTCACTGCCTGAAAGGGTGGTAGAGGCAGAGACCCTCACCACATTTAAAAAGTACTTGGATATGCACTTGAGGTGCCGTAACCTACAAGGATACGGACCAAGTGCTGGTAAGTTCTTTGTCGGCCGGCACGGACAAGATGGACTGAATGACCTCCTTCTGTGCTGTAAATTTCTATGATTCTATGATTCTATGACAGTGATGTCTCACACACACACGGTCACTCCCCGAAACAGACCAGTTGTTCCAAAGATGATTTAACACCTCAAATAAAACTGTTGTTTTCACCTGGAAACACGTGGTGCATATAAATATTTAAGTTTGTAAACATACCTTTGTAGTTGGAGATTTGCTCAGGATTCGGCTCCACCACCTCATTATGAATTGAAAGGCCTGGATGTTTGGACTGAATTTTGCCAAGTATTTCGAAGTCTATTTTACCTGAATGGAAAAACAAAACACCCCTGAATGCTTCTTTCCATGAATTCATTACAGTACATCTTCAATAGGAATAAGTGAGATGCATTCAAACTGCTAGGAGTTCACTTGTTCTTTTAAATCATTTACCTTTCATTGTAATTTTCCTTTACCTTTCAAATCAATTTTCACTGAACTGCAAGCAATGCTATTTTTGCAAAAGCAATACTACCTAATTGTATTTTCATTGAATTTTGCTATTAGTTCACAAGTCTATTATTTGTTTAATATAAGGAAATAAAATTAATACATTGAAATCTGACAACACACTGTAGAGTTTGCTAAAGTAGCACTTCCAATTATGGAAAATGGACATCAAACAATAAAAGGATTTTGTTCTGAACAGTTTGCTCCTTCTCAAATTTGCAGTGAGGTTCTTGGACATGGGAACTGATGGGCAGATTTGCTACATTCCTTTCCCAAAGTCAAACATAATTTTGTCATTATTCTTTGAATTTGCCATTGTTTATTTGCAGTCTACTCTCTTCCAGGAAAATGTTGTGCAACAATTTCTAAAACCTTATCCTAATTTAATTTGTCCTCTGGAATTATTCAGCAGTGAGTTTGATCATTTACATCCCACATTTAATTATCCATTTGGACATAACACCATAAAAAAGAAAGACTTGCATTGATATAACACCTTTCACGACCACCGGACATCTCAAAGTGCTTTTTTGAAGTGGAGTCACTGTTGTAATGTGGGAAACACAGCAGCCAATTTGCGCACAGCAAGCCCCCACAAACAGCAATGTGATAATGACCAGATAATCTGTTTTTGTTATGTTGGTTGAGGGATAAATATTGGCCAGGACACCGGGGATAACTCCCCTGCTCCTCGTTCCATGGGATCTTTTACGTCCACCTGAGAGAGCAGACAGGGCCTCGGTTTAACATCTCATCCGAAAGATGGCACCTCTGACATTGCAGCATGCCCTCAGCACTGCACTGAAGTGTCAGCCTAGCTTTATGTGCTCAAGTCCCTGGAGTCGGACTATGAACCCACAACCTTCTGACCCCAGAGGTAAGTGTGCTACCCACTGAGCCATGGCTGACACTTCATCAGTTCTTAATCAGTTGGCTAATTAATTGTTTTCTGCAGATCTGTGCAGACTCTATGTCTTGTCTTTTACACTCAGTCTCATGCAGTGTTTGAATTTATTTCAAACATTTAGGAGCAGACAGATTGATATTTTATCACACAGGTTTCTGTATAACATAAAATTTAGTTGTTTTGAAGCCTGGGCGAGTTACTGCAGTGCATCTTATAATTCTAAGGTTAGTTGAAGATTGATTTCTACTGCCTCTGTGTAACTTTGTGGAAGTGTTTGGAGCTTTCTAGAGTTGATTAAAGTTGGTTAGGTGACAGGGAGTGGTGCTGCTATTGGAGAAGGCCTTGGTTCTGACTTCAAGGTTTCCCATGGTGCAGGGCGTCATCGACTGCACGCAAGTGGCTTTGTGGGCACCGCATCTAAATGCTGAGATGTACCACAGCAGCAAAGGTTTCCACTCGCTAAATGTGCAGTTGGTGTGCGACCATGCTCAGCATATCATGATGGTGAATGCCTGGTATCCTGGCAGCAGTCATGATGCTTTTATTCTGCGCCAGTCCGCTGTTCCCTTAGTCTGTGAGCCGCCACACCAAGCCAGAGGCTGGCTGCTGGGCGTCAAGGATTATCCCTTAAACTCCTGGCTCATGACTCCGATCCGCAACCCAACCACACGTGGCCAGCATGCATAGAGTGAGAGCATGCTACCATATGAAACATCATAGAGGAGACCACTGGGGTGCTGAAGCAACCATTCCGCTGCCTGGACCGCTCTGGAGGAGCCCTGCAGTACTCACCAGAGCGCTTCCCAAGATTCATCATGGTCTGCTGCTTGCTCTACAACCTTGCCATCATGAGGGCTTGGCCCTTGCCACCAGGCATACGGCGGCCAGCTGATGTGGAGGAGGAGGAGGAAGGGGAGGTAGAGAAAGCGGAAGAGGAGGAAGTAACCTAGACAGCCCCTTTTTACACGGGCTGTCCGTGATCAATTCATCCAAATGCGATTCCAGTGAACACAACCCCAATTCCAAATTCAGCAATAGTCCAACACCTTACCTTCCCTCTGATACAAACCATCACAGCGTCATCTTGGCCACAATGCTGAAATGAAACTCACCACAAAACAAACATTCCAATTCAGCTTTATACATCAATCCATCCAATATTACATTAAAAAAGTCACCTAATCACCCTTGTGCATTCTCTTAGTGCCTGTCTTCCATGTGCCTTTGCCTGTCCTAGTGCTCCTACGAAGTGCTAGCCCAGTGACTGCACCATGGCTGGTTGAAGGCTGCTGACTTTCCGTGGGGGAGATTGCAGATGGCCTTGCAGGATGACCTCGAGCAGCTTTGGGCCTAGAAGGCCCGGCTGTAGACTGCACCACCTCAGCATGGGCGGGCTGGCTGGCAGGCAACATCAAGGGCACTGGTGGAGTGACAGTGGTGGGAGCACGAATGCTGTCATCCTTAGAGAGGGCAACAAGTTTGTGCTCCACAGTGCCACTGCCACTCTGCTGGGGCAGTGCCTCAGCAATCCTAGTAATCTGTTGGAGGACAGATTGCTGGACAGCTGTGACACCCTGCAAGCCGCTTTCCACACTGGTAAATGCAGCCACAATGGCAGCAGTCTGAGCTTGCGTGGCAGCAAGCTGAGCCTGCATGAGAGCAGTCTGAGCTTGTATTATAGAAGTTTGAGCTTCCATTGCAGCACTCAGACATTGGGTGGCTTCTGCTTGTGCTGCAATGGAAGCTGAGACATCGGCCATCAGACGCTGCATCATGGTTTGGTCGACAAGTGCGGTAATGGAGTTGGCCATCAAGTCCATGCTGGAAATCATGGGCTCCAAGCTCTGCGCAAAGCCTGTGCAAGGTTGGTCCCGGACTCTTCCATACTCCTTGGCATTGCACTTAGACATTCAGGCAGGCCTGCCAATGCATCAAGCATTTCAGTGTGCATACCCATCAGCCTTCTTCTGTAGACCGCCCCATCGAAGTCCTCATCTGAGTCCTATGCAGCAGAACTCATGTGCAACCTTGCCTCCGGGGAGCTGGCACCAGCACTACTCTTTCCCCCTGCCCTGGCTACAGGCCACTCGTGCCCAGAGTCTCATCACGTGCAGATCCCGCATCTAACCTATCCTCTAAAGTACGGGGTGTGGCAGTATCTGAGCTGACGGCTGGGAGTGTGAAATCGAGTGATGCTGTGTCATCATGATCACTGTCTTCCTGCTCCTCTTCCAGTGCCTCAACAGGTGGCAGTTCTTGGGTGTCTGAATGGAGAAAGACATAAGAGTATGGTTGTGATGAAGGAAGGGGGGGAGAAAGCAAGAGCTGCATGCGTACACCATCTGCAGTTTGTAAGCCAGAAGAGATAGTGGGAAGAGGGGGAAGTGGGATGTGAGAAGGTGGATTAGGTATGAGGATACCATCATCACAGATTACTTCAGTCCCTCCGCTGGCCATGGCCTCAGTGATTGTCCTCCCAAGAATGGCCAGCACGATCTGCTCCAAGGGGGTGAGATTATGCAGGTGCGCCTGTGCCCCTTTGGGTAGCCCCTGCTGGCTCTGATTGTGTGATCTGCAAGAGAAGGGGGAAGTGTGTCAGTAAGTGTGAGGCAATATGCTTCGGTGATGTGTCTATCATGGTTGAATAGCTGGCAGTTTGTGCAAGCTGTGAGATGTGGGTCTTGCAGCAGTGGTAAGTGTGTGAGGGTGAGGTGAAGCTATGAATGTGAGATACGAATCATGTTTGGTAGAGATTGTTGGTAGGTGAGTGATGGGGGTGTGATGCATTGAGTAGTGTGTGAGGCTAAAGGTGCAGATGGTGGGATATGCCATTTCAAGATTAATTCACTGACCTTGACCACATCTTCCTGCACTGCAGCCAGGTCCTCGGGGCAACACTGCTGACATTGACAGCTATGGTGATCTGCTCCCATTGGCGTTTTCAATTTTGCCTGGAGGGCTTCCTGGCCCCTGTGCAAATAAGACCTCTCTCCTCCTTTCCACCTCCTGCACCAAGGCCTCCAGTGCTGCATCAGCAAACCTTGGTGCATGCTCTCTCCCCTGTTGTGACGTTTGTACTGTCTCCCCCAGCCAGTTGCATTAAGAGAAGCAGACTACCTTTAAGAAATGGAGTCTAGCTTACATTAGTGCTAGCCTCGCACGATCTTGGACTCACTGCTGAGCATTCAGCCACTCAGAAGCGTGTTCAGCGCTGGGCTGAACGCTACAAACAATATAATTAGCAGGCAGCACAAAGGTTGTGCGCTGCCTGCAGTCCTTTTAATGGGCACGGGGCGATTGCGCATCGCGATCCCCGCACCCGTTTTTGGGGCAAACCAATTTTTAGCCCAACGTATTTCCAATTGTAGTTTTCTGCTCATTAACAATACGAGACATTGGAAATCCAGTGTGCATTATTCTTGTGTTTGCTACAGGATAAAATATAGAGGATCCTTCAACATTCAATACTTGATCCTATTTCTCAGTTTGTAATAGTAAGTGTATTTGATTAAATCCGCAGTGTAGGACGATAAAATACATGTATCATGAATACAATACTTAGTCATTAGATACAGAACAGTGGACACTGCAGGACCTACCTGAACCACTTCCTACTCCCAGGACATTAAGACTGGAGCTTCCTTTTTTCCCAATGCTGCAAAGTAAAAAAAAAATATATTTTGAAGTGATATGAACCAACCTACAATGACATTTGTAACAAATTGCTTTACTAACCCACAGCTATGTATGTCTTATTTTTAATATGCAAAAGCCTAGCAGTTAATTTGTATATCTGCAAAGCAAATGTTACCAAAGCATTTGAACTATTTTATCGAATACTGAAGAAGAAATTGTTTCCCTTTTTTATTTTACTGTCACAAACACTATGAAATCTCTGTATGTAATTAATGGAAATAGGCTAATGAAGCTAGAGTAAATATAGAATTTCTATTCAATGAAAAACTTGCTTTGTCCAATTTTTGTGTAACAGTTTGGCTTAGACACTCTAGTGGGCTAAGGCCTTCTGTGAGCTTCCCTCCTTCTGCCCTTTCTCTCCAGAGCTGCAGGTTTCTGGAGTTTTGTCTGCTCCTCCTCCTCTTCTAGCCACAACGGCATACCGATCACCAAACCCAAAATGTCATTGTGATGTTTGCCAGAAGCCCCTGGTCAAAATTCCAGCAATGACTCAGCCAGATAACGTTTTGGAAAGATTAATTTCAGCTCAAACTGCCAACACAAAAAAAAATAGAAAAAGCAGCATGCTGGCTGTCAAAATGAATAAACCAGTGATTTACTTGAGAGCAGATGATGGTCCTTTAAAATAATGCTGGAAATGGCGTCCTCCCAACTATTCCCACCCACAAATTGTGAGTCTATTGTAGAACTGATGAATAGCATGCTAAAGTTGTTGAAAATGGCCTTAAACAAGTACAGGACCCTCATTTGCATATATTAAATAGGCACCCACCGATTTCAGGCAGGTGCGCTTGACACCTATGAGGCGGCCCGACCCAAAATGGCGTCAAGCGCACTTCAGCGCAGAATGGACGGGTGAGACCGCATCCAGATGTTTCGATTAAACAGGTGGTTACCCACTGAAAATCGTCCCTTTGTGTTTAAGACCAATGATTCAAATACTGAGCAAGGTTTAATAGACACAGCGATGATAAATGTATAACTTATTCATTTGGTTGTTAACTGAGTTCTTGTAAAAACACCATGGAAATTATACTGATTACTTGGACTATATTTTAAGTATTAAAGTGCATTTTAGCCCTAACTACAAGTTAAGTGATAGTTTAAACTGCCCACTAATTATCATCCGACCATGCCTGTTCTTTGTTTTCCTCAGTGAGCATTGGGTCTTTTCAGTCATGGCTCAGTTGGTAGCACTCTCGCCTCTGAGTCAAAAGGTTGTGGGTTCAGATTATTTGACTATGAGCATCTGCCATCACAGCCAAACCTGCTTCCATCCTCACCCATCTTATACAAAGAGGCAATTTCCAGTAGGAGTCACTGTATTGTTACCAGGAACAGAAATCCTGACTGATTTCTTCCTTCCCTCCATACTGTTAAGGCCAACTGTGATGACCCTAGTATTGTCAGCTGTGGCTCAGTTGGTAGGACCCTTGCCTCTGAGGCAGAAGGTTGTGGTTTCAAGTCCCACTCCAGAGATGTGAGCGCAAGCATTGCTGTTTGTGGGAGCTTGCTGTGTGCAAATTCGCTGCTGCATTTCCTACATTACAACAGTGACTACACTTCAATATTCTTCATTGGCTGTAAAGTGCTTTGGGACATCCTGAGGTTGTGAAAGGTGCTATATAAATGCAAGATTTGACTTCCAAATTCCTGGACTTCTCTGGACATCAAGACTACACTTCTGCACTGGACTACACCATAAGACTCGGCTGCTGTGTCGCTTAAATTTTAAAGTAACTTTGTCTAGCTTACAGCCCATCCCCCACTGCTGCTGTTACCTGCTGAACTTGTGACTGTCCTACTGGTCCGACTGATTTTTCAGCTTCAGCTACAGTCTGGTTCCTGGCCAGGGATCTACTCTCCTGGACCGAAGTACATTTCTCCGCCACTTCTGGATCTTATGGTGACATAAAAATTTGCCACTGTTTTTCTGCCCTGCAACCAATTCTGTACACCTTCTAGATCTTCATTCCCACGGAAATACCTCCTGCAGTTTGTCCTCCGATACTCTACCTTTCAAATAGCTTCTGGACTCACTCCCCCGCCACACCTGTCAATTCGTCGATGCTCCATGCTGACTCCACCCTGCTTATGTCAACTTTATCCCACCACGGGACCTCTGACTTTAACTCAGAACGCCCTCCTATTTTCTCCTCTCTATTCCCTATTTACTACCAGGATATATGTTTCCTAATCTTACTACATAACCAGGCCTATGCAACTTGAGTTTTCCCTGTGTCCATTCGCGTGCGCGTTTTTGCTGCCGCTCCGGACCCGAGCCCATTACTTCTATTTCCAATTTTTTCTCCATTTTTTTGGCTGCTTTTCTCCTTATTGCTCCAGTCATCATGCTTCCATTCATTGCTCCCCTCTCAGGTACTCTGCCCTCCCAAATCTCTACCCCAACCCTTCTGCGCTCCTCGACCTTCCTATTCTCCTGCTGTCATCCCATGCTTGACTCTCTCTTAGATAAGCCTACAGCTTTCCTCTGTGCCTCTCTTGGCATCCTTCGAAGGGCCCATCGAGGCACTCGTCACTGCCTCTTTACGAGCAGCAATCCCAACTGCCCCATCCTACTCTCTCGACGACCTTCGCACATAGCCCGCCCGCAGGGGGATAATCTTTCATACCTCCTTCCCTTCCCAATCAACCCGCCCAATGCTGACCCTGTGGACTCTGCCACTGAATCAGCTATCACTGCCTCTCTCTGCATCTCTCTCCAGAATATCATTTCACTTGTGAACAAGTCCCCCTTACACATCCATGACTTATTGTTGATGATTGCATCGACATCATGGCCTTGACAGAAACCTGGCTGAGGGGTGATGTCACCTTCCCCCTAAGTGAAGCCTCTCCACCTGGCTATACTTTCCACCACTTGCCCTGCCCAAATCGCCGTGATGGCAGTGTGGCTCTTATCAGCAAATCACACCTTGGCCTATCTCCCTACTCCTCTGAAAGCTTCTCCTTCTTTGAGCATCTCACCTTCTTCCACCCCTCTCGCCTCTCATTTGAAATCCTCGTTCTCTACTGCCCACCCAAGTACCATGAGAATTTTCTGACCGAGATATCTTCACTGCTTTTCTCCCTCAGCCTCTGCACCGAGCGACTTCTCATCCTCGCTGATTTCAACCTCCATCTCAACTCATCATGCTCTCTCTCCTCTGAGTTCACTGCCCTCCTATCCTCTCCTAATCTCTCCCTCCATATAAGGTCCCCTACCGATATTCATGGCCACCCTCTTGACCTTGCCATCTCACGTGGCCTCATTACTCCCGTCGTGTCAATCACAGATAAGGCCATTTCTGATCACTTCCTTGTATCGCTCTCCACCCACATACCCTTTCCCCCTCCCAACCCTACTTCCTTCTGTGTCCAGCCCTGAAAAATCTCTCTCCCAATTCACTTACAACTGCACTTTCAAAATCCCAACCGTCTAGCCTTTGGCCCTCCATTCACCACTCCATTTTTGCAGCTACCGATCTGCTCAACCATACCCTCACCTCCAACTTTGATGTCCTAGTCCCCATTAAAACTATTACTCTCTCTCACCCTGGTCATTCCCCCTGGTATGGCCCTCATCTGCGCTCCCTTAAGTCCAAGGGACACAGACTTGAACATATATGGCAGACAACTGGTTTAGCCATTCATCGCCAGATCTGGCTGGACCATATAAAGTACTATCAGGTCCTGCTCTTCTCTGCCAAAAGTGCTCACTATTCCAGGATAATTCTGAAATGCAAAGATAACCCCCAGCTTCTTTTCTGTACTGCAAACCATCTTCTTAAAGCCCTCTCCCCTGCCTCCTCCACCTACACCTCTAACAACAAGTGTGAGGAGCTCATGACTTCTTTGTTACTAAGATTGAGACCATCCATTCAGCTGCCTCTGCCAGTTCCATCCCTTCCCCTAGCCCACTGGGCCAAACTTCCTCTAAGCCTTAGCCCTGAACTCACGTTCTTTTCTAGTTTCTCTGCTATCTCCCCTCTTGGCCTCTCTGGGCTCATCTTGTCCATGAGACCTACCTCCTGCTCCCTTGACCCTAAAACCACTAAACTGCTGACCACCCAACCTCCCTTCCTGGCTCCCATGTTAGCTGATATTGCTAATGGTTCTCTCTCTTCAGTTACTGTCCCCCACTTCTTCAAATCTGGCATCATCAGTGTAGGGGGTGGTGGTGTGTGTCAGCTTAACCTCTGACTTCTGAGTGGTTGAAATCGCTCCCACTCCCTTGGTTCTAGACCTTGGACTTATTTGGGGGTTGTGACAAAAGTGCAGCAGACAACTGGTCTTGGTGCAAGAACTTTGATCTTTATTCAAGAAAGTAAAATACAACACAACAATCTTAACACTCTAATAAAATGGGGAACACTTCGGTACATACGAGGGAAATCACATTAGAAGAATACCTCACCCCTCCCGAATCCAACTTCACTAGCTAAGTTGGACTCTGGAGAACCAGGGATAATGCTCACCAAACTAATCCTTGACAGTTGAGCTGGTTCGCGGTTTTGGGGTTCGCTCTATATGTTGGTTGGTGTCTGCCGTACCCCGTACGCAGTAGAGGACTTCAACTGCGTAGCTGGTCAGTCTTCGCGAGTCCGCTGATGCGGTAGGGTGCGTATTGGATCTATCAGGTGAGTACCCACTTTTCTTTGATTAGAAGTAGGGTTTAGAGTCTTTTGGGTAAAATCTTACCCAGGGGTAAGTCAGGAATAGATTGTAGAGTGGAAACTTTGCAGATCTTCGGTTTTTCTCCGAGTTGGTTTTCTTTGGTCGCGGTGGCCCAATATTGGTGGTGATGTTCGGTTGGTTGTTTCGTGAGGCCCTTGTTGCCGCGAGGTGTCCGATGGTCACTGAGGCGGTCGCTCTGGTTTCTTCCACGTGTCAGCCTACTTCGGGAGCTGTTGGCCTCCTTTGTTGAACGGTCTTGTTTTCGAGCTGTCGACCTCCTGGCTGGACACGTAACGTTGAACGGTGGTACTGGAGAACTGTGTTGCGGTGAATGCGTCCGTGAATGACTCTGTCAGGTTGAGAACGGGCCTTCAATTATACTAATTGAAGCTTCCTTATCTGCGCGCCAAATCAAATCCCGGTCATTGTTAGATTTTGGCAGGCTCGTTAACAGTAACTTGTTTGTTAATGTGTGAAGTGGTTTCGGGATGGCTCCATCCTGTCGATCTGCTGCTTAATTGTAGTTGATTGTTCCCAGGTTTTGAGTTTCTTGACTGGGCCTGGGATTTTTATAGAGTGTGCCTAAGTGATCTGTTTTATGCATGTTTTGATGGGTTCTGTAAATTTGGGTGGAGACTGCTTTTCCTCGGGTTTATTGTTAGGATGTTAATGTCTGATAGGGGCCGATTTAACTCCAAGCGAGGTCATGCGGTTCCCCAGACAGTTTTCATTAACTCCAATATCCAAACTGTCTTTTACAGAGGTTGAGCCCACCTTCCTTTACAGCCTTTTCTCCCTTACAAGTCCAGACATGTCTTTTAAAAATACCAAATCTTGGTTTTGCTCTAAAATGTCCTTCGGTTAGGCCCAATGCATTTCACCACCCTGAAATGGTTAGAAAAGAGTCCAAAGTCTTTTTCCTTTGGGTTTGTCTTCGAGTTTTGGGGGATCTGTGAATTTTGAGAATCTTACATCAGCCCTCTCCTCAAAAAATAACCCTTGACCCCTCCATCCTTGCAAACTATCGCCCCATCTCAACCTCCCAGTCCTCTCCAAAGTCCTTAAACCTGCTGTTGCCTCTCAAATCCATGCCCATCTTTCCCAGAACTCCATGTTTGAATCCCTACAATCAGGTTTCCGTCCCTGTCACAGTACCAAAACAGCTTTCATCAAAGTCACAAATTACATCCTATGTGACTGTGACAGTCGTAAACTATCCCTCCTCGTCCTTCTCGACCTGTCTGCAGCCTTTGACATGGTTGACCACACCATCCTCCTCCAACGCCTCTCCACCATCATCCAGCTGGGTGGGACGGCCTTCGCCTGGTTCAATTCTTATCTTTCCAGCCGTAGCCAGTGAATCACCTGCAATGGCTTCTCTTGCCATTCCCACACCATTACCTCTGGCGTCCCCCAAGGATCTATCCTTGGCCCCCTCCTATTTCTCATCTACATGCTGCCCCTCGGCGACATCATCCCAAAACACAACGTCAGGTTCCACATGTACGCTGATGACAGTCCTTCTCTGTTAAGAGAGGCAAGGGAGGAAATAGCAGAGGCTCTGACCATCATTTTCCAATTCTCTCTGGCTACAGGTGTGGTGTGGAGGACTGGAGGACTGCTAACGTTGTACCGTTGTTTTGAAAGGGAGAAAGGGATAGATCGAGTAATTACAGGCCAGTCAGCCTAACCTTGGTAGTGGGGAAATTATTGGAAAAAATTCTGAGGGACAGTATTAATCGTCATTTAGAAAGTTGTAGATTTACTCAACATTCTATCATTATTGTTAGGAGGGGGAAAAGAACTTAAAAGTTTCAAGAGTGAACTGCCAATGTTGAAGGCAGAAGCTGGTACATTTCTAAGGGGAACAGAGGGCGTTCTAGAGATTTTACGTTTAAATTGAAATATTCTGGTTAATTTTATGCAATTTTAGACTTCCCAATTGATTGATTTTTAAACTTAAAGAAAAGGAAAAACAAAATGAAAATGGGATTTTCAGCAGCCAGTAAGACCATCAGTTCCCCAAGCATTGTTTCAATAGTTGCTCTTCCACATTAAACTTCCCACTGCTATTCACCTCAGAATTTCACTAAGGGAAAGCACTGGAGCAGGAGTGAAAAATGATTTGGAATTTATGAAGGGATAATTACTAGTCCTAGCCCCTTTAGGGCTACCCCATATCAGGCGTATTTCTCAGACATTCACTTTTAGCTAAAGTTTGAGGTAGCCGAATCCTAAAGACGCTTAATTGGGTCTAAAGGTCTGCACTATCTCTCCCTAAAGGAAAGGAACAACCTGAAAATGTTACCGTCCTCCAGATAGCACTTTTAATAAGTTTAGCTAGACTGTAACGTTCCGGATATTATGAGGGTCCGGAAAACTCCCCCAGAATTCTGCAACTCCTCACCAAAGAGCGTACAGAAATTGAGTTTGTGTGTTTGATACAGAAGTCTTATGTGAGACAATTCTAAAAATATATAGATTTATTAAAGAACCAACAAGTAATTTACAGTTGGTGAGTCAATCGCAACATTAACAGTTCCAAAAAGAGAAAGCTTACAATTCTATTATCAGAGAACCTTACTTTCAAATCTTAACTTCGCTACAGTTTTACAGTTCTTAAAGTTTATTCAGGATATCCACCAAAATCAAATACCTTTGATCCCTGAAGTACAAAGAGTTGGAGACTTACAGAGCTGCCTCTGAAGCCGAGAATCGCTTTGCCCCTTTAAAGCGAGTCTGTTATCCCATTTGAGAGTTCAATATTTATACCCTTTACGACCAATATGTCGAGGAACCAACCGGAGATCACGCCATCTTAGACTGGGTATTATGTAATGAGAAAGGATTAATTAGCAATCTTGTTGTACGAGGCCCCTTGGGTTGGAGCGATCATAATATGATAGAATTCTTCATTAAGATGGAGAGTGAAGTAGTTGACTCAGAGACTAGGGTCCTGAATTTAAATAAAGGAAACTACGATGGTATGAGGCGCGAGTTGGGTAGGATTGATTGGGGAATGTCACTCAAAGGGTAGATGGTGGATAGGCAATGGCAAACATTCAAAGACCACATGGATGAATTACAGAATTTGTTCATCCCTGTTTGGCCAAATCACTCCCACGCCCTTGGTTCTAGACCTTGGACTTATTTGGGGGTTGTGACAAAAGTGCAGCAGACAACTGGTCTTGGTGCAAGAACTTTGATCTTTATTCAAGAAAGTAAAATACAACACAACAATCTTAACACTCTAATAAAATGGGGAACACTTCGGTACATACGAGGGAAATCACATTAGAAGAATACCTCACCCCTCCCAATCCCACTTCACTAGCTAAGTTGGACTCTGGAGACCCAGGGATAATGCTCACCAAACGAATCCTTGACAGTTGAGCTGGTTCGCGGTTTTGGGGTTCGCTCTATATGTTGGTTGGTGTCTGCTGTACCCCGTACGCGGTAGAGGACTTCAACTGCGTAGTTGGTCAGTCTTCGCGAGTCCGCTGATGCGGTAGGGTGCGTATTGGATCTATCAGGTGAGTACCCACTTTTCTTTGGTTAGAAGTAGGGTTTAGAGTCTTTTGGGTAAAATCTTACCCAGGGTTAAGTCAGGAATAGATTGTAGAGTGGAAACTTTGCGGATCTTCGGTTTTTCTCCGAGTTGGTTTTCTTTGGTCGCGGTGGCCCAATATTGGTGGTGATGTTCGGTTGGTTGTTTCATGAGGCCCTTGTTGCTGCGAGGTGTCCGATGGTCACTGAGGCGGTCGCTCTGGTTTCTTCCACGTGTCAGCCTACTTCGGGAGCTGTTGGCCTCCTTTGTTGAACGGTCTTGTTTTCGAGCTGTCGACCTCCTGGCTGGACACGTAACGTTGAACGGTGGTACTGGAGAACTGTGTTGCGGTGAATGCGTCCGTGAATGACTCTGTCAGGTTGAGAACGGGCCTTCAATTATATTAATTGAAGCTTCCTTATCTGCGCACCAAATCAAATCCCGGTCATTGTTAGATTTTGGCAGGCTCGTTAACAGTAACTTGTTTGTTAATGTGTGAAGTGGTTTCGGGATGGCTACATCCTGTCGATCTGCTGCTTAATTGTAGTTGATTGTTCCCAGGTTTTGAGTTTCTTGACTGGGCCTGGGATTTTTATAGAGTGTGCCTGAGTGATCTGTTTTATGCATTTTTTGATGGGTTCTGTAAATTTGGGTGGAGACTGCTTTTCCTCGGGTTTATTGTTAGGATGTTAATGTCTGATAGGGGCCGATTTAACTCCAAGCGAGGTCATGCGGTTCCCCAGACAGTTTTCATTAACTCCAATAGCCAAACTGTCTTTTACAGAGGTTGAGCCCACCTTCCTTTACAGCCTTTTCTCCCTTACAAGTCCAGACATGTCTTTTAAAAATACCAAATCTTGGTTTTGCTCTAAAATGTCCTTCGGTTAGGCCCAATGCATTTCACCACCCTGAAATGGTTAGAAAAGAGTCCAAAGTCTTTTTCCTTTGGGTTTGTCTTCGAGTTTTGGGGGATCTGTGAATTTTGAGAATCTTACATCAGCCCTCTCCTCAAAAAATAACCCTTGACCCCTCCATCCTTGCAAACTATCGCCCCATCTCAACCTCCCAGTCCTCTCCAAAGTCCTTAAACCTGCTGTTGCCTCTCAAATCCATGCCCATCTTTCCCAGAACTCCATGTTTGAATCCCTACAATCAGGTTTCCGTCCCTGTCACAGTACCAAAACAGCTTTCATCAAAGTCACAAATTACATCCTATGTGACTGTGACAGTCGTAAACTATCCCTCCTCGTCCTTCTCGACCTGTCTGCAGCCTTTGACATGGTTGACCACACCATCCTCCTCCAACGCCTCTCCACCATCATCCAGCTGGGTGGGACGGCCTTCGCCTGGTTCAATTCTTATCTTTCCAGCCGTAGCCAGTGAATCACCTGCAATGGCTTCTCTTGCCATTCCCACACCATTACCTCTGGCGTCCCCCAAGGATCTATCCTTGGCCCCCTCCTATTTCTCATCTACATGCTGCCCCTCGGCGACATCATCCCAAAACACAACGTCAGGTTCCACATGTACGCTGATGACAGTCCTTCTCTGTTAAGAGAGGCAAGGGAGGAAATAGCAGAGGCTCTGACCATCATTTTCCAATTCTCTCTGGCTACAGGTGTGGTGTGGAGGACTGGAGGACTGCTAACGTTGTACCGTTGTTTTGAAAGGGAGAAAGGGATAGATCGAGTAATTACAGGCCAGTCAGCCTAACCTTGGTAGTGGGGAAATTATTGGAAAAAATTCTGAGGGACAGTATTAATCGTCATTTAGAAAGTTGTAGATTTACTCAACATTCTATCATTATTGTTAGGAGGGGGAAAAGAACTTAAAAGTTTCAAGAGTGAACTGCCAATGTTGAAGGCAGAAGCTGGTACATTTCTAAGGGGAACAGAGGGCGTTCTAGAGATTTTACGTTTAAATTGAAATATTCTGGTTAATTTTATGCAATTTTAGACTTCCCAATTGATTGATTTTTAAACTTAAAGAAAAGGAAAAACAAAATGAAAATGGGATTTTCAGCAGCCAGTAAGACCATCAGTTCCCCAAGCATTGTTTCAATAGTTGCTCTTCCACATTAAACTTCCCACTGCTATTCACCTCAGAATTTCACTAAGGGAAAGCACTGGAGCAGGAGTGAAAAATGATTTGGAATTTATGAAGGGATAATTACTAGTCCTAGCCCCTTTAGGGCTACCCCATATCAGGCGTATTTCTCAGACATTCACTTTTAGCTAAAGTTTGAGGTAGCCGAATCCTAAAGACGCTTAATTGGGTCTAAAGGTCTGCACTATCTCTCCCTAAAGGAAAGGAACAACCTGAAAATGTTACCGTCCTCCAGATAGCACTTTTAATAAGTTTAGCTAGACTGTAACGTTCCGGATATTATGAGGGTCCGGAAAACTCCCCCAGAATTCTGCAACTCCTCACCAAAGAGCGTACAGAAATTGAGTTTGTGTGTTTGATACAGAAGTCTTATGTGAGACAATTCTAAAAATATATAGATTTATTAAAGAACCAACAAGTAATTTACAGTTGGTGAGTCAATCGCAACATTAACAGTTCCAAAAAGAGAAAGCTTACAATTCTATTATCAGAGAACCTTACTTTCAAATCTTAACTTCGCTACAGTTTTACAGTTCTTAAAGTTTATTCAGGATATCCACCAAAATCAAATACCTTTGATCCCTGAAGTACAAAGAGTTGGAGACTTACAGAGCTGCCTCTGAAGCCGAGAATCGCTTTGCCCCTTTAAAGCGAGTCTGTTATCCCATTTGAGAGTTCAATATTTATACCCTTTACGACCAATATGTCGAGGAACCAACCGGAGATCACGCCATCTTAGACTGGGTATTATGTAATGAGAAAGGATTAATTAGCAATCTTGTTGTACGAGGCCCCTTGGGTTGGAGCGATCATAATATGATAGAATTCTTCATTAAGATGGAGAGTGAAGTAGTTGACTCAGAGACTAGGGTCCTGAATTTAAATAAAGGAAACTACGATGGTATGAGGCGCGAGTTGGGTAGGATTGATTGGGGAATGTCACTCAAAGGGTAGATGGTGGATAGGCAATGGCAAACATTCAAAGACCACATGGATGAATTACAGAATTTGTTCATCCCTGTTTGGCCAAATCACTCCCACGCCCTTGGTTCTAGACCTTGGACTTATTTGGGGGTTGTGACAAAAGTGCAGCAGACAACTGGTCTTGGTGCAAGAACTTTGATCTTTATTCAAGAAAGTAAAATACAACACAACAATCTTAACACTCTAATAAAATGGGGAACACTTCGGTACATACGAGGGAAATCACATTAGAAGAATACCTCACCCCTCCCAATCCCACTTCACTAGCTAAGTTGGACTCTGGAGACCCAGGGATAATGCTCACCAAACGAATCCTTGACAGTTGAGCTGGTTCGCGGTTTTGGGGTTCGCTCTATATGTTGGTTGGTGTCTGCTGTACCCCGTACGCGGTAGAGGACTTCAACTGCGTAGTTGGTCAGTCTTCGCGAGTCCGCTGATGCGGTAGGGTGCGTATTGGATCTATCAGGTGAGTACCCACTTTTCTTTGGTTAGAAGTAGGGTTTAGAGTCTTTTGGGTAAAATCTTACCCAGGGTTAAGTCAGGAATAGATTGTAGAGTGGAAACTTTGCGGATCTTCGGTTTTTCTCCGAGTTGGTTTTCTTTGGTCGCGGTGGCCCAATATTGGTGGTGATGTTCGGTTGGTTGTTTCATGAGGCCCTTGTTGCTGCGAGGTGTCCGATGGTCACTGAGGCGGTCGCTCTGGTTTCTTCCACGTGTCAGCCTACTTCGGGAGCTGTTGGCCTCCTTTGTTGAACGGTCTTGTTTTCGAGCTGTCGACCTCCTGGCTGGACACGTAACGTTGAACGGTGGTACTGGAGAACTGTGTTGCGGTGAATGCGTCCGTGAATGACTCTGTCAGGTTGAGAACGGGCCTTCAATTATATTAATTGAAGCTTCCTTATCTGCGCACCAAATCAAATCCCGGTCATTGTTAGATTTTGGCAGGCTCGTTAACAGTAACTTGTTTGTTAATGTGTGAAGTGGTTTCGGGATGGCTACATCCTGTCGATCTGCTGCTTAATTGTAGTTGATTGTTCCCAGGTTTTGAGTTTCTTGACTGGGCCTGGGATTTTTATAGAGTGTGCCTGAGTGATCTGTTTTATGCATTTTTTGATGGGTTCTGTAAATTTGGGTGGAGACTGCTTTTCCTCGGGTTTATTGTTAGGATGTTAATGTCTGATAGGGGCCGATTTAACTCCAAGCGAGGTCATGCGGTTCCCCAGACAGTTTTCATTAACTCCAATAGCCAAACTGTCTTTTACAGAGGTTGAGCCCACCTTCCTTTACAGCCTTTTCTCCCTTACAAGTCCAGACATGTCTTTTAAAAATACCAAATCTTGGTTTTGCTCTAAAATGTCCTTCGGTTAGGCCCAATGCATTTCACCACCCTGAAATGGTTAGAAAAGAGTCCAAAGTCTTTTTCCTTTGGGTTTGTCTTCGAGTTTTGGGGGATCTGTGAATTTTGAGAATCTTACATCAGCCCTCTCCTCAAAAAATAACCCTTGACCCCTCCATCCTTGCAAACTATCGCCCCATCTCAACCTCCCAGTCCTCTCCAAAGTCCTTAAACCTGCTGTTGCCTCTCAAATCCATGCCCATCTTTCCCAGAACTCCATGTTTGAATCCCTACAATCAGGTTTCCGTCCCTGTCACAGTACCAAAACAGCTTTCATCAAAGTCACAAATTACATCCTATGTGACTGTGACAGTCGTAAACTATCCCTCCTCGTCCTTCTCGACCTGTCTGCAGCCTTTGACATGGTTGACCACACCATCCTCCTCCAACGCCTCTCCACCATCATCCAGCTGGGTGGGACGGCCTTCGCCTGGTTCAATTCTTATCTTTCCAGCCGTAGCCAGTGAATCACCTGCAATGGCTTCTCTTGCCATTCCCACACCATTACCTCTGGCGTCCCCCAAGGATCTATCCTTGGCCCCCTCCTATTTCTCATCTACATGCTGCCCCTCGGCGACATCATCCCAAAACACAACATCAGGTTCCACATGTACGCTGATGACAGTCCTTCTCTGTTAAGAGAGGCAAGGGAGGAAATAGCAGAGGCTCTGACCATCATTTTCCAATTCTCTCTGGCTACAGGTGTGGTGTGCAGGACTGGAGGACTGCTAACGTTGTACCGTTGTTTTGAAAGGGAGAAAGGGATAGATCGAGTAATTACAGGCCAGTCAGCCTAACCTTGGTAGTGGGGAAATTATTGGAAAAAATTCTGAGGGACAGTATTAATCGTCATTTAGAAAGTTGTAGATTTACTCAACATTCTATCATTATTGTTAGGAGGGGGAAAAGTACTTAAAAGCTTCAAGAGTGAACTGCCAATGTTGAAGGCAGAAGCTGGTACATTTCTAAGGGGAACAGAGGGCGTTCTAGAGATTTTACATTTAAATTGAAATATTCTGGTTAATTTTATGCAATTTTAGACTTCCCAATTGATTGATTTTTAAACTTAAAGAAAAGGAAAAACAAAATGAAAATGGGATTTTCAGCAGCCAGTAAGACCATCAGTTCCCCAAGCATTGTTTCAATAGTTGCTCTTCCACATTAAACTTCCCACTGCTATTCACCTCAGAATTTCACTAAGGGAAAGCACTGGAGCAGGAGTGAAAAATGATTTGGAATTTATGAAGGGATAATTACTAGTCCTAGCCCCTTTAGGGCTACCCCATATCAGGCGTATTTCTCAGACATTCACTTTTCGCTAAAGTTTGAGGTAGCCGAATCCTAAAGACGCTTAATTGGGTCTAAAGGTCTGCACTATCTCTCCCTAAAGGAAAGGAACAACCTGAAAATGTTACCGTCCTCCAGATAGCACTTTTAATAAGTTTAGCTAGACTGTAACGTTCCGGATATTATGAGGGTCCGGAAAACTCCCCCAGAATTCTGCAACTCCTCACCAAAGAGCGTACAGAAATTGAGTTTGCGTATTTGATACAGAAGTCTTATGTGAGACAATTCTAAAAATATATAGATTTATTAAAGAACCAACAAGTAATTTACAGTTGGTGAGTCAATCGCAACATTAACAGTTCCAAAAAGAGAAAGCTTACAATTCTATTATCAGAGAACCTTACTTTCAAATCTTAACTTCGCTACAGTTTTACAGTTCTTAAAGTTTATTCAGGATATCCACCAAAATCAAATACCTTTGATCCCTGAAGTACAAAGAGTTGGAGACTTACAGAGCTGCCTCTGAAGCCGAGAATCGCTTTGCCCCTTTAAAGCGAGTCTGTTATCCCATTTGAGAGTTCAATATTTATACCCTTTACGACCAATATGTCGAGGAACCAACCGGAGATCACGCCATCTTAGACTGGGTATTATGTAATGAGAAAGGATTAATTAGCAATCTTGTTGTACGAGGCCCCTTGGGTTGGAGCGATCATAATATGATAGAATTCTTCATTAAGATGGAGAGTGAAGTAGTTGACTCAGAGACTAGGGTCCTGAATTTAAATAAAGGAAACTACGATGGTATGAGGCGCGAGTTGGGTACGATTGATTGGGGAATGTCACTCAAAGGGTAGACGGTGGATAGGCAATGGCAAACATTCAAAGACCACATGGATGAACTACAGAATTTGTTCATCCCTGTTTGGCATAAGAATAAAACAAAAAAGGTGACTCAACCGTGGCTAACCAGGGAAATTAGGGATAGCATAAGATCCAAGGAGAGGACATATAAATTGGCCAGAAAAAGCAGTAAACCTGAGGATTGGGAGCAGTTTAGGATTCAACAAAGGAGGACAAAGGGATTAATTAAGAAGGGGAAAATAGAATATGAGAGGAAGCTGGCAGGGAACATTAAACTGACTGTAAAAGCTTTTATAGATATGTGAAGAGAAAAAGATTGGTGAAGTCAAGCGTAGATCCCTTGCAGTCAGAATCAGGGGAACTTATAATGGGGAACAGAGAAATGGCAGACCAATTAAATATATATTTTGGTTCTGTCTTCACAAAGGAGGTCACAAATAACCTCAAAGAGATGTCTGGCAACATAGGGTCTGATGAAAGGGAGGAACTGAAAGAAATCAGTATTTGTAGGGAAATGGTGTTAGGGAAATTGGCGTGATTGAAGGCCGATAAATCCCCAGGGCCTGATAATCTACATCCTAGGGTACTTAAGGAAGTGGCCCTAGAAATAGTAGATGCATTGCTGATCATCTTCCAACATTCGATGGAATCTGGAACAATACCCATGGATTGGAGGGTAGCTAATGTTACCCCACTATTTAAAAAAGGTGGTAGAGAGAAAACGGGGAATTACAGACCAGTAAGCCTGACATCGGTAGTGGGGAAAATGCTAGAGTCCATTATAAAAGATGTAATAGCAGAGCACTTGGAAAACAGTGACAGGATCGGACAAAGTCAACATGGATTTACAAAAGGAAAATCGTGCTTGACTAATCTACTGGAATTTTTTGAGGATGTAACTGGGAAAATAGATAAGGGAGAACCAGTGGATGTGGTGTATTTGGACTTTCAAAAGGCTTTCGATAAGGTCCCGCATAAGAGATTAGCATGTAAAGTTAAGGCACATGGGATTGGGGGCAAGGTATTGACTTGGATAGAGAACTGGTTGGCAGACAGAAAGCAAAGAGTTGGAATAAACGGGTCTTTTTCTGAGTGGCAAGCAGTGACTAGTGGGGTACCGCAGGGATCGGTGCTAGGACCCCAGCTATTCACAATATATATTACTGATTTAGGCAAGGGAGCTAGATGTAATATCTCCAAGTTTGCAGACGACACAAAGCTGGGTGGGCGTGTGTGCTGTGAGGAGGATGCCGTGAAACTCCAGGATGATTTGGACAGGTTGGGTGATTGGGCAGAAGCATGGCAGATGCAATATAATGTGGATAAATGCGAGGTTACCCACTTTGGTGTCAAAAACAGAAAGGCACATTATTATCTGAATGGCAATAGATTGGGAGAAGGGGAAGTGCAACGATACCTGGGTGTCCTTGTGCACCAGTCGCTGAAGGTAAGCATGCAGGTGCAGCAGGCGGTTAAGAAGGCAAATGGTATGTTGGCCTTCGTAGCGAGAGGGTTTGAGTACAGGAACAAGGATGTCTTGCTGCAGTTGTACAGGGCCTTGGTGAGACCACACCTTGAGTACTGTGTGCAGTTTTGGTCGCCTTATCTGAGGAAGGAGGTTCTTGCCATGGAAGGAGTTCAGCGAAGATTCACCAGGCTGATACCTGGGATGGCAGGAATGACGTATGAAGAGAGATTGGGTCGATTGGGCTTATACTCGCTGCAGTTTAGAAGAATGAGAGGGGATCTCATTGAACCTTATAAAATTCTGACAGGACTGGACAGACTAGATGCAGGAAGGATGTTCCCGATGTTCGGGGAGTCCAGAACCAGGGGTCACAGTCTAAGGATAAGGGGTAAGCCATTTAGGACAGAAATGAGGAGGAATTTCTTCACCCAGAGAGTGGTGAACCTGTGGATTTCTCTACCACAGAAGGCAGTAGAGGCCAATTAATTAAATATATTCAAGAAGGAGTTGGATATATTTCTTAAGGCTAAAGGGATCAAGGGATATGGGGAGAAAGCAGGGACAGGGTTCTGAATTTGGATGATCAGCCATGATCGCATTGAATGGCGGAGCAGGCTAGAGGGGCCGAATGGCCTACTCCTGCTCCTATCTTCTATGTTTCTATGTTTTCCAGTGTTATTTCCTTTAAGGTTTTCTGCTGATGTCAGCTAATTATCTCTAGTCATTTTTCTGCTGACCCCTGCAATTTTTACAGTCACCTCAGCTGGTAGCATTACAGAATTATGTCTCTTCTCTAGGTGTTCTAAGTTTACCATAAAAAACGGTGTTACGGCAGGTGTGTTTTTTACTTGATACCATTTTTACGAAGGCAGATGTTTCTTACTTTTATGTGCTTCTTTACGAAGTGTAAATTAGAACACCTTGTCCAGGCTGAACCATTGTTTCATTCCGAAAGGTTCAGCTTGCCGGAGCCTTTAACCTTCTGTTTCAATAAGGTTATTGATTCAGCGTCAACAACTATCTTATCTCTATAGCCAGAATGCTTTCACAGCTTTTTCATAGTTAGGTTTCTAGATTTCCAAACCCAGTTTGTCATGTTTTAATAAGGCCAGAATTCTTTCATAGAATGGTGTATTTTTCTGAATAGGTTATCTGGCTTATTCCTTCACATTTACAGGGATAGACTGTGTTACATCTAGGAAGCAAGAATAGCAAAAGGAAATATGCCTTAAATGGTAACAATGGACTTGAGAAGCAGAGGGACCATTTTCTGCAAAGGATAGGTAAATAATGTTAAACTCATACAAGACTTTAATTAGGCCACAGCAGAATAGGACGCGACTCCTGCCAACAAACTGGAAGCGTTCTGCACATGCGCGCTTCCGGCTTGTCATGGGAGTGGGCTCGTTAAAAAAAAAATGTTAAAGCCGGGAAGGGAGGGGGCTCTTGAGAAAAAGCTGGGAAGGGAGTGAGCTTGTGAGAAAAAGCCGGGAAGGGAGCGGGATCGTTAGAAAAAGCCAGGAAGGGAGTGGGATCGTTAGAAAAAGCCGGGAAGGGAGTGGGCTCTTGAGAAAAAGCTGGGAAAGGAGCGAGCTTGTGAGAAAAAGCTGGGAAGGGAGCCGGCTCATTAGAAAATGCCAGGAAGGGAGCGAGCTTGTGAGAAAAAGCCGGGAAGGGAGCGGGCGCTTGAGAAAAAGCCGGGAAGCAAGCGAGCTTGTGAGAAAAAGCCGGGAAGGGAGTGGGCGCTTGAGAAAAACCTGGGAAGGGAACGAGCTCAAGAAAAAGCCAAGAAGGGAGCAAGCTTTTAAGAAAAAGCCGGGAAGGGAGCGGGCTCTTGAGAAAAAGCCGGGAAGGGAGCGGGCTCGAGAAAAAGCCAGGAAGGGAGAGGGCTTGTTAGAAAAAGCCGGGAAGGGAGCGAGCTCGGTAAAACAGCCGGGAAGGGAGCGGGCTCAGTAAAACAGCCGGGAAGGGAGCGGGCTCGGTAAAACAGCCGGGAAGGGAGCGGGCTCGGTAAAACAGCCGGGAAGGGAGCGGGCTCGGTGAAACAGCCGGGAAGGGAGCGAGCTCGGTAAAACAGCCGGGAAGGGAGCGAGCTCGGTGAAACAGCCGGGAAGGGAGCGAGCTCGGTAAAACAGCCGGGAAGGGAGCGGGCTCGGTGAAACAGCCGGGAAGGGAGCGGGCTCGGTAAAACAGCCGGGAAGGGAGCGAGCTCGGTAAAACAGCCGGGAAGGGAGCGAGCTCGGTAAAACAGCCGGGAAGGGAGCGGGCTCGGTGAAACAGCCGGGAAGGGAGCGGGCTCGGTAAAACAGCCGGGAAGGGAGCGAGCTCGGTGAAACAGCCGGGAAGGGAGCGGACTCAGTAAAACAGCCGGTAAGGGAGCGGGCTCATTAGAAAAAGCCGGGAAGGGAGCGAGCTCGGTAAAACAGCCGGGAAGGGAGCGGGCTCGGTAAAACAGCCGGGAAGGGAGCGGGCTCGGTAAAACAGCCGGGAAGGGAGCGGGCTCGGTAAAACAGCCGAGAAGGGAGCGGGCTCGGTAAAACAGCCGGGAAGGGAGCGGGCTCGGTAAAACAGCCGGGAAGGGAGCGAGCTCGGTAAAACAGCCGGGAAGGGAGCGAGCTCGGTAAAACAGCCGGGAAGGGAGCGAGCTCGGTAAAACAGCCGGGAAGGGAGCGAGCTCGGTAAAACAGCCGGGAAGGGAGCGGGCTCGGTAAAACAGCCGGGAAGGGAGCGGACTCAGTAAAACAGCTGGGAAGGGAGCGGGCTCGGTAAACAGCCGGGAAGGGAGCGGGCTCATTAGAAAAAGCCGGGAAGGGAGCGAGCTCGGTAAAACAGCCGGGAAGGGAGCGGGCTCGTTAGCGTGTTTGTTTTTAGAAAAGCAGAAACATCATGCTTCCAGTTGTTGGAGTGCGCAGTACGCTTCTGCGCAGCTTCCGGTCATTGGCAGCAGTCACTCCGATTATGGTATTACCTCTGTCCTCCCCAAACATGGCCTATATAATCAGAGGGGGAAGGACAGGGGGAGGGAAATCCCACGTTGGGAATTTCCTCAGTCGCGGCCTCTTTGACACTGAGAAAACCGGCATGCAGGTTTGCTGAGCAGCAGAAGTAGGGCCCCCTTGGACTCCCAATCAAACTGCCCATTTGTTCTAATTGGCTAATTCGGTTCCACAGAAAAAACCTCCCTGGCTGGTGAGCAACTTTCCGGTGCCAGTTTTCCCACTTCCCTCCTCTGGCATTCTTGGTGCCTGCCACATCTATGCAAATGAGATAACCTCCCCTTGACCCCAAATACACAAGAGAGGGGTCCGGAGTAGATGTCGTCGAAACCTGCTCTGCTGCTGCTGGGAAGTTGGAAGAAATGACGAATGCCCTGAAAATTGATTCATTAATTAAAAATAACGGTCATTTACTGCAATGGGTTTCTGCCAACATTTATAAAATAAATAGAAAGAATGGTTATTTAATGGAACTATATTGATAATGTTTTTGTTCAATGAAATAAAAATAGTGGTAATTTGATGCAGTGTGCATGTGCAAATTTATTAATTAAATTAAAGGAAGAAATGAAATATGGGTGCTTCAAAATTTATATTAATTTCCTCCACATTTATTCTTCCTTCAGAAGTTTAATAGCAGTAAAATGTTAAATGCTCATAAAATATTAGCTAGCGAATAGCTATACTTGGTGGTGCTATACTTTTTTTTATTCATTCACGGGATGTGGGCATCACTGGCAAGGCCAGCATTTATTGCCCATCCCTAATTGCTCTGGAGAAGGTGGTGGTGAGCTGTCTACTTGAACCGCTGCAGTCCGTGTGGTGAAGCTACTCCACAGTGTTGTTAGGGAGGGAGTTCCAGGATTTTGACCCAGCGACGATGAAGGAATGGCGATATATTTCCAGTCAGGATGGTGTGTAACATGGAGGTTTCCACATGCCTGCTGCCCTTGTCCTTCAACGTGGTAGAGGTCGTCGGTTTGGGAATTGCTGTCGAAGAAGCCTTGGTGAGTTGCTGCAATGCATCTTGTAGATGGTATACACTGCAGACATGGTGCGCTGGTGGTGGAGGGAGTGAATGTTTAAGGTGGTGGATGGGGTGCCAATCAAGCGGGCTGCTTTGTCCTGGATGGTGTCGAGTTTCTTGAGTGTTGTTGGAGCTGTACTCATCCAGGCAAGTGGAGAGTATTCCATCACACTCCTGACTTGTGCCTTGTAGATGGTGGAAAGGCTTTGGGGAGTCAGGAGCAGAGTCACTCGCCTGCTCTTATAGCCACAGTATTTATGTGGCTGGTCCAGTTAAGTTTCTGGTCAGTGGTGACCTCGAGGATGTTGGTGGTGGGGGATTCGGCAATGGTAATCCCATTGAAAGTCAAGGGGTGATGGTTAGACTCTCTCTTGTTGGAGCTGGTCATTGCCTGGCACTTGTGTATCACGAATGTTACTTGCCACTTATCAGCACAAGCCAGAATAGGTCTTGCTGCATGCGGTCGTGGACTGCTTTATTGTCTGAGGAGTTGTAAATGGAACTAAACACTGTGATCATCAGCGAAAATCCCCACTTCTGACCTTATGATGGAGGGAAGGTCATTGATGAAGCAGCAGATGATGATTGGGGCTAGGACACTGCTCTGAGGAACTCCTGCAGCGATGTCCTGGGGCTGAGATGATTGGCCTCCAACAACCACAACCATCTTCCTTTGTGCTAGGTATGACTCCAGCCAGTGGAGAGTTACCCCCCACCCCATGATTCTCATTGACTACAATTTTACTAGGGCTCCTTGATGCCACACATGGTCAAATGCTGCTTTGATGTTGAGGGCAATCATTCTCCTCTCACGTCTGGAAATCAGCTCTTTCGTCCATGTTTGGACCAAGGCTGCAAAGAGGTCTGGAGCCGAGTGGTCCTGGTGGAACCCAAACTGAGCATCATTGAGCAGATTATTGGTGAGTAAGTGCCGCTTGATAGCATTGTCGATGACACTTTCCATCACTTTGCTGATGATTGAGAGCAGACTGATGGGGTGGTAATTGGCCGGATTGGATTTGTCCTGCTTTTTGCAGACAGGACATGCCTGGGCAATTTTCCACTTTGTCAGGTAGATGCCAGTGTTGTAGCTGTACTGGAACAGCTTGGCTACAGGCGCGGCTAGGTGGTAATCAGCAGGAGGTTTTCCTTGCCCATGTTTGACCTGATGCCATGAGACTTCATGGGGTCCAGAGTCAATGTTGAGGACTCCCAGGGCCACTCCTTCAAGACTGTATACCACTGTGCCACCATCTCTGGTGGGTCTGTCCTGCTGGTAGGACAGGACATACCCAGGGATGGTGATGGAGAAGTCTGGGACATTGACTGAAAGGTATGATTCTGTGAGTATGACTATGTCAGGCTGTTGCATGTCTAGTCTGTGGGACAGCTCTCCCAATTTTGCCACAAGTCCCCAGATGTTAGTGAGGAGGGCTTTGCAGGGTTGACTGGGCTAGGTGTGCTGTTGCCATGTCCAAATCCGGTGCCTAGTTCGATGCCGGGTGACCACTTCAGTTTTACTCTTACAGTTTTTTTTAGCGGTTTGATACAACTGAGTGGCTTGCTAGGCCATTTCAGAGGGTAGTTAAGAGTCAACCACATTGCTGTGGGTCTGGAATCATGTATAGGCCAAATCGGGTAAGAGCGATAGATTTCCTTCCCTAAAGGACATTAGTGAACCAGATGGGTTTTTACGGCAATCCATTAGTTTCATGGTCACCTTTTCAACATACATTGGTAACTCTCTGCGTGATATGGGAGATTTGGGCTGGATTTTACCAGCCATGAGGAGGTGGGTGTGGGGGCGGGACTGCTAGGAAAATCCCCAAAAATGGGAGCGGGTCCCAAACCCGCTCCCAACCCGCCTCCACCCAATCTTCCCGGGAGTCGGGTCCCCAATTTGCACAGGGTCCCGACTCTTAGAGGCGGGAAGAGGATTACAGCCACTTAACTGCCTGTTAACAGGTAGTTAACAGGCAGTTAAGAGGCTTTTTCCCATTTTTCCACTGCTGCTGTGGGCTTCCCGACGTCGGAGAACCCTGCCAGGGTAAGTGAGGCATGATGTGGGTCTACTGTAATTTTTGTGTATATATGACAGCTGCAGAAGTGGTTTAATGGATTCAATGGGACACTTGGTGAGTTGCAGAGGTAAGGAAAAGTTATGAAAGTAATGCTTAATGTGTTTAGATGTTTCTGCAGGTGACAAGCTGTGAAGTATTTGTGTAGGCTCATCTCATCGGGAGAAGTGACAGATGGCTTGTGAAATCTCAGCTGCAGCTGCCATCTGTTTTATCCAAATGAGAGAGTAAGTGGAGAGCCTGGGTTCAAGGGCTCACCTTTGGACAGTGATTGTCAGTGTTTAACAGCACCTCAATGCTGTCAAATCATCTGTCAAACAAGTGTGGTGCATATGCCTTTAAGAAAACCGGCAGATGAAGCATCATCAACTGACATCATCTGACACCGGCTTTCCCTTAATTGGCCGGCAAGCCCGCAGGGCGGGCTTAACAAGGCCAATCAGGGGAAAATAGCATCAGCTCGTCAGACGTCGCTGCAGGCAGGACTGGAACCCGAAACTAGCAGTCCCGCCTTGAAATTGGCCTTCCAGGTAAGATTCCACCCCCTATGTCTAAATATTCATGTAGCTAAAAAGCACAAGGTGAATCTGAAAAACAATCCCCTCACTCCCCCAATACCCTCACCCCCACCCTCATGAACAGGTGTCTGAGGTTCCACATTCAGATAAGTAAACTTCCAAACCTTATCTTTTTGGTAGCAGGCAGTCCTAAGGTCTGGTTTTAACGCTGGCTGCCTCAGGGCAAACCAATCTTGTAGTGGTTGCCTCAAACAGGTTTTAGGCCCTGTACGACAATTTCTTTCCCTTTCCGAAAATGGCGGGAGGCACACTTCCGGCTGGAATTGTGTGCACTCTTCCTGCCCGCTATATTGGGGCTCAGTTGACCAGTTAGCACCCGAAAAACAGGCACGGAATACCTGAATTTATAGGCCACGATCTTTTAACTCGGAACAAGAGTGTTTCCAACTATCACAAGCCGATGTGTAAATAACAACAGAAAAGCATTTATAAATAACTAAACGTAGATTTCTACCAATTAAGTAAGAGCTTACGTAGTTCCCAGAGAGTGGTGAATCTGTGAAATTCTCTACCACAGAAGGCAGTTGAGGCCAATTCATTAAATATATTCAAGAAGGAGTTAGATATATTTCTTAAGGCTAAAGGGACCAAGGGATATGGGGAGAAAGCAGGGACAGGGTACTGAATTTGGATGATCAGCCATGATCGCATTGAATGGCGGAGCAGGCTCGAGGGGCCGAATGGCCTACTCCTGCTCCTATCTTCTATGTTTCTATGTTTCATAGTCTTTTCAGATTCTTCAGTTTTGAACAGGACTCAAAACATGCCTTACCTGGCTACTATGTCTGACAGATTCTCATCAATGAAATTTTGCATGCACAGATGTTCAGTGGAGCGGTCTAAGAAGAGGTTAAAAGTCTTCAAATAATAGCTGACGTCTGAGCCGAGGGATTTCATAGACGACTCCATCTCTGGTTTCCTGCAGTTAAGAAAGGATAACAGTTCAGTTCACTCTGAATTTTGTTATTTGTAGAAAGCAGAATGTGGACTTTATCTTGAACAAATATTGCTCAGACTGGACTTTAATCGTAAAACTTTGAAACTCTCCAGTACCGTCCACAGCTAGCACACATTAACTCCCACCTGCATGCTCCGCTCAATTATCTTCCTCAACTTTAGCCTCCTGTTAACCAACAGCCTTAACTGTCCTAATATATGTACCTCCCAGCAGCACGCTAGCTTGTGAAACCTCAGTAAAACCTAATTAAAACAAAACCTTTGAACCTACTAACATTTGCAGTAGAACTCTGAATAAAAACAGGAATGATTACTTCCAATTTAGTTTCTAGAAAGCTCCAATTAAAAGTTCTACTTAATAAATCTTTTCAATACAAGATCACAGAAGTCAATTTCACATTGTGTAGTAACCCATAGGTGAATCCAATACTTACTGTGTGAAATCTACAGCGAATGGAAAACTCCTGAGAATGGCTCATATTTGCAAGATGGTTTATTCCTTTTCCTAATCAAACATTTCTCCCAACACCAAAACATGAGCAGCCAAACATCGTGAAACAGGGGCTTAATTAGATAACAGCATTCGCATTCAATGTGCAAATATCATGTAACATATAATTCTTTATACTGAATGTCCTTTTTTTTTGCAAGGTATGGTACATTCCTCTGCATTATTTTAGTGGACAGCAGGTGGAGTTAAACAAGTGCGATCCAGGAAGTTCCGGGCCATTGAATGTCTCCACATTTTTTGGAAGAAATATAGGACGGTCCTGTGCATTATTTTAGTGAACAGGTAGTGGAGCTAAACAAGTCTTCCAGCTTGAGAACTGCTGCAATTCTGTGTGACAGAGCAAATCAATGGATCGACTGTTGTTGGCTCTCCACCAAGATATCAGCCCAGATATTAAGTAAAGTAACCTGAAATATTCTCTTAAGACATAAGTCAGCTCAGATTTGGAAATATCAGGTTATTATTCACTAAAAAATGAAAACAAACATGATTACTCTGGCATTTGCAAGTATGAAACATCTTCAAAAACATTTGCTTTCAACCAGCTATCGTTTTTGAGATAAATCACTACCATTTAAATGGACATTGGCCCAGAAATTCGGCCGAATACGGGAGAGTACGCACTGTGTACTCACCCGTATTTGGTCCCGAAGTGCCGGTTTCCTGCATGCACTGCGCATGTGCGGGAAACCGGCACTTCCGATATTGCGAAGGGGGCGTTTCCTAAGTGAACCGCGTGCGCACTACAGGCTGTGCGCACGCAGCACACTTAGGTTTTTTTTCAGGTTTGAACGCGAGGGTAAGTATGGAAGATTTTACACATGATAAAAGGAGGCGTAAGACCCCCTTTTAACAAGGTAAGTAGTTAATTAAGTATTATTTAAAATTTTTTCAACAGGTTTATCTTTTTTAGAGACTTTAAAGAAAGGTAAGTTTATTTTTATAACTTTTAAAAAGAATTTAAATTTTTTCAAAAATTTAAATTTTTGTTTAAAGTGGTTAATTTATTTAAATATCGTTATTTTATTAATGTGATGGGTTTTTAAAAAAAATTAATTGAGGTTTAGCTGTTCTTTTGGGGGCAAGTTATATTCCTAGTTTTGACAGTTCTCCTGTCAAAACTATGAATGAAAGATGGTGTGCTGCCATTGGCTCTAACTGGCCCACGTGATCCCAGAGGTCGCATCGAACTAACTGCGCCTCTGGGACACGCACACACTGCGCGCCGGCACCAGGGAGAGGCCCAGGAGCAGAAGTTCGTGTGGGCCCGAACCATAAAGGCAGGCGCGGTAGGTAAGATCGCGCCGGATCCTTACCCCCGCGGCAACCATCGAAGTCTAATTTCTGGGCCATTATCTTCAATATTCAATGTCTTGAAATCCAGAAATTCCACAATGTAACAAATAAGTATATAAAGCTAACTGCCATAACTCATTTTATGTGTGATCAGAACAGCCTGAAAATGTTACACATTTAGGGTAACTTATTTCCATTATGAAATACATTGAGAAGAACAGGTCATACCGAAGCACTGAGCAAAGACTAGACACATCCTTACAGTGAGGGAACAGAGGGAGGCCAAACTTCATACAAACCACCTAGTGACTGGTTATATTGTGACACTAGCAGATAGCTTGCTGCCTTTCAGCTCAGAAAGGTGCTTGGGAAGGGAAGTCTCCAGAAGAGGAAAGTGGGAAAATAGCAACTAACATGAACAAAAATAAAATACAACATATTTAAGATGCTTCAATGGCCAGGCCAAGTTTATACTGAATTTAATAAGACAAAACAACATTTGTATTATCATTGAAGTTTGTGGGTTCAAGTCTCACTCCAGGGACTTAAGCACAAAATCTAGACTGACACTCCAGTGCAGTATAGAGGGAATGCTGCGTTATCGGAGGTGCCGCCTTTTGGATGAGACGTTAAATCGAAGCCCCATTTACCCTCAGGTGAACGTAAAAGATCCCATGGCAGTATTCGAAGAAGAGCAGGGAAATTCATCTCGGTGTCCTGGTCAATATTTATCCTTCAACCAACAGCTAAAACCAGATTATCTGATCATTATCACATTGTTGTTTGTGGGACCTTGCTGTGCGCAAATTGGCTGCCACATTTCCTGCATTAAAACAGTGACGACACTTCAAAAGTACCTCATTGGCTGTAAAGCGCTTTGGGACATCCTGAGGTCATGAAAGGTGCTATATAAATGCAAGTCTTTCTTTTTTCTTTATGATACAAGAAAGAAAGTCAAAGTCACAGAAGAACCTTAGTTGATTGGCTAAAGTAAGGTAGTGAATTACAAAAAAGGAAAGCAGTACAGAACGCCCTGTCGGTAACAGGGACAGCTGTAAAGAAAGTTACCCAAAGAAAAATTGAGGACTTTTTTCAAATTTGTTCACAGGATGTGGGTGAATCTGGCAATACTCTATGCATTGCCCACACTAACTTGCCCTGAGAAGGTGGTGGTGAGCCTTCTTCTTGAACCAGTGCAGTCCTTGTGATGACGGTGCTCTCATGCTGGTGGTTGTGCAGGATGCATTTTAACCTGGAGCAGGGCGTGGGTTTAGGTGTAGGGGTGAGTGGGGGGGGGGGGGGGGGGGGGGCGGTGGTTAAAGCGGGTGAAATTGCATTTGTGTCCGGAAGCCGGCTCCAACGCGCTGATTCCCGGGATTAACTCGGGTATGCTCGGCTGGTTGTGCATAACCCCCTCTGGAGAGGCGAGTTAGCAATTTAAATATGTTAATCGCTCAATTGTAGCGATATTTCACCTACATTCGAATTTAACAGCACATCCCTTGGTTTCCTGGGCTTCCTGAAACTCGCCATTGAAACCAAGGTGAGAACACAGCAGCAGTTCATGGGGCTCATTAAACGTCAGGCAAATACTCCAATAAATACTCAGTGCTCACAGCTGCTTTCTTACCTACCACTGAGACAGGGTTTGTTCACAGTACATGTGGTGAGCTGTTATTTTCTGCACTTTGGAGGTATTGAGACTCCGATCAGGATGGGTGGCGCCTTGGCTGCCTTAGATTGGACCTCGGATGAGGAACAAGGTGACCATCAGCAGCAACAACAGACGGCTGTGCAGAGACCTACATGTGTTAGAAACATAGAAACATAGAAGATAGGAGCAGGAGTAGGCCATTCGGCCCCTCGGGCCTGTTCCGCCATTTAATGAGATCATGGCTGATCATCCAAATTCAGAACCCTGTCCCTGCTTTCTCCCCATATCCCTTGATCCCTTTAGCCTTAAGAAATATATCTAACTCCTTCTTGAATATATTTAATGAATTAGCCTCAACTGCCTTCTGTGGTAGAGAATTCCACAGGCTCACCACTCTCTGGGTGAAGAAATTCCTCCTCATCTCAGTCCTAAATGGCTTACCCCTTATCCTTAGACTGTGACCCCTGGTTCTGGACTCCCCCGCCATCGGGAACATCCTCCCTGCATCTAGTCTGTCTAGTCCTGTTGATCAAAGAGGTGAGCGGCAGAGGTGTTGAGTTCACGGGAAGGACTACCCGCATAACAGGGTGTACAGGCAGAGGCTCAGCTTCCTTGACCTCTCAGAAAAGCAGTGCTTTGAGAGGCTGAGTTTGTCACATCAGGTGGTGGCAGACATCTGCAGCCTCCTAGAAGAAGACCTGCTCCCTACTAGACCTGGTTGCCATGCATTACCAGTTGCAGTGAAAGTGACCATTGCCCTCAACTTCTTTACCTCTGGATCCTTCCAGGGCGCTACCAGAGACACATCCAGGATCTCCCAGTCTTCTGCTCACAAATGCATAAGGCAGGTCACTGATGTGTTGTTTGCCAGGTCCGGCAATTATGTCAACTTCGCCTGTGATGATGCTAGTTTGCGTCTCTAGCTGACTTCTCACAGATGCAGGGCATCATTGACTGCACACATGTGGCAATCCACGCATCCCTGGATCAACCAGGAGTATTCATAAACCGCAAGGGGTTCCACTCCATCAGTGTGCAGCTGGTGTGCAACCACAAGAAAAGGTTTATACAGGTGTGCACCAGATTCCCAGGGAGCTGCCATGATGCTTTCATCCTGTGGCAGTCCAAGCTCCCAGACATCTTTGGACATGCAAGTAGACTTAAGGGGTTGCTGCTAGGAGACAATGGATACCCACTTCAAAATTGGTTGATGACACCCATGAGAAACCCAAGCAATGAAGCTCAAGAACGGTACAACAAAAGCCATATGACAGCCAGATGTGTTATTGAGCAAGCGATCGGTATGCTCAAGATGTGCTTCAGGTGCCTGGACAGATCTGGAAGCACCCTTCAGTACTTACCAGCCAGGGTATCCAGAATGATTGTGGTTTGCTGCGCTCTGCACAACATTGCACAGCAGTGAAGATTGGAGCTGTATGAGGAACAAGGCACTGAGCATACATCGTCTGTGGACAAATCACCTGGACCTGATGGCTTACATCCTAGAGTCTTGAAGGAAGTGGCGGTAGGGATTGTAGATGCATTGGTAATAATTTTTCAAAACTCCCTGGATTCCGCTAAGGTCCCGGCAGACTGGAAAACTGCTAATGTAACACCCTTATTTAAAAAGGGCAGTAGACAGAAGGCTGGTAACTATAGACCGGTTAGCCTAACATCTGTGGTAGGTAAAATTTTGGAGTCCATTATTAAGGAAACAGTAACAGGACATTTGGATAATCATAATTTAATAGGACAAAGTCAGCATGGTTTTACGAAGGGGAAGTCCTGTTTGACAAATTTGCTGGAGTTCTTTGAGGAAGTAACATATAGAGTGGATAAAGGGGAACCAGTGGACGTAGTGTATTTAGACTTCCAAAAGGCATTTGACAAGGTGCCACACAAAAGATTATTGCTTAAGGTAAAAAATCACGGGATTGGGGGTAATATTCTGGGTATTCATAAACCGCAAGGGGTTCCACTCCATCAGTGTGCAGCTGGTGTGCAACCACAAGAAAAGGTTTATACAGGTGTGCACCAGATTCCCAGGGAGCTGCCATGATGCTTTCATCCTGTGGCAGTCCAAGCTCCCAGACATCTTTGGACATGCAAGTAGACTTAAGGGGTTGCTGCTAGGAGACAATGGATACCCACTTCAAAATTGGTTGATGACACCCATGAGAAACCCAAGCAATGAAGCTCAAGAACGGTACAACAAAAGCCATATGACAGCCAGATGTGTTATTGAGCAAGCGATCGGTATGCTCAAGATGTGCTTCAGGTGCCTGGACAGATCTGGAAGCACCCTTCAGTACTTACCAGCCAGGGTATCCAGAATGATTGTGGTTTGCTGCGCTCTGCACAACATTGCACAGCAGTGAAGATTGGAGCTGTATGAGGAACAAGGCACTGAGCATACATCGTCTGTGGACAAATCACCTGGACCTGATGGCTTACATCCTAGAGTCTTGAAGGAAGTGGCGGTAGGGATTGTAGATGCATTGGTAATAATTTTTCAAAACTCCCTGGATTCCGCTAAGGTCCCGGCAGACTGGAAAACTGCTAATGTAACACCCTTATTTAAAAAGGGCAGTAGACAGAAGGCTGGTAACTATAGACCGGTTAGCCTAACATCTGTGGTAGGTAAAATTTTGGAGTCCATTATTAAGGAAACAGTAACAGGACATTTGGATAATCATAATTTAATAGGACAAAGTCAGCATGGTTTTACGAAGGGGAAGTCCTGTTTGACAAATTTGCTGGAGTTCTTTGAGGAAGTAACATATAGAGTGGATAAAGGGGAACCAGTGGACGTAGTGTATTTAGACTTCCAAAAGGCATTTGACAAGGTGCCACACAAAAGATTATTGCTTAAGGTAAAAAATCACGGGATTGGGGGTAATATTCTGGCATGGATAGAGGATTGGCTATCTAACAGAAAGCAAAGAGTTGGGATAAATGGTTCATTCTCAGACTGGCAATCAGTAACTAGTGGTGTTCCACAGGGGTCAGTGCTGGGTCCCCAACTCTTCACAATCTATATTAACGACTTGGAGGAAGGGACCAAGTGTAACATATCAAAATTTGCAGATGATACAAAGATGGGAGGGAAAGTAGTGAGTGAGGAGGACATAAAAAACCTGCAAGGGGACATAGACAGGCTAAGTAAGTGGGCAGAGATTTGGCAGATGGAATACAACACTGGAAAGTGTGAGGTGATGCACTTTGGCAGGAAAAATCCTAGAGCAATTTATTATCTTAATGGCAAGAAACTGGAGAGTACTGAAGTGCAAAGGGATCTGGGGGTCCTGGTGCACGAAACTCAAAAGGTTAGTATGCAGGTGCAGCAAGTGATTAAGAAGGCAAATGGAATGTTGGCTTTCATTGCTAGGGGGATAGAATATAAAAATAGGGAGGTATTGCTTCAGTTGTACAAGGTATTGGTGAGACCGCACCTGGAATACTGCATACAGTTTTGGTGTCCTTACTTAAGGAAAGACATCCTTGCTCTCGAGGCAGTGCAAAAAAGGTTCACTCGGTTAATCCCGGGGATGAGGGGGTGGTCATATGAGGAGAGGTTGGGTAGATTGGGACTCTACTCATTGGAGTTCAGAAGAATGAGAGGCGATCTTATTGAAACATATAAGATTGTGAAGGGGTTGGATCGGGTGGATGCGGGGAGGATGTTCCCGATGACGGGTGAGACGAGAACTAGGGGACATAGTCTTAGAATAAGGGGCTGCTCTTTCAAAACTGAGATGAGGAGGAACTACTTCACTCAGAGGGTGGTAGGTCCATGGAATATGCTGCCACAAAAAGCTGTAGAAGCTACAACATTAATTAAATTTAAAACAGAAATAGACAGTTTCCTAGAAGTAAAGGGCATTAAGGGTTACGGGGAGCGGGCAGGAATTTGGACATGAGTCTAGGTTCGGATCGGTCATGGCCCTGTGGGTAGTGGAGCGGGCCCAGGGACTGTGTAGCCTGATTCTGCTCCTATTTCGTGTGTGCAATTCTGTTAGATGCAGGAGATGGTTCTGTGATAGATAGTAGATTGGCGGTTAGGATCAGATCAGCCATGATCTTATTGAATGGCGGAGCAGGCTCGAGGGGCCGATTGGCCTACTCCTGCTCCTATTTCTTATGTTCTTATGTTCTTATGTAAATCCGAGGAGGAGGATGAAGAGAAGAAAGATGGCAACCCCAACACACCACCAGCCACTCACATTCCTGCCCAGATGCCAGGGATTCACTAATACCCATAAGGTTCAGTTAGTTATCACCACTGGACCAATGTAACAACCACATCCCACCACCACTCTCATCATCCTCCATGACCGTCCCCATCCACCAATCCCACTGAAGCAAAGCAGTCCTGCTACCAACTAAACACATCCTACCATTGGTCCCTGTCAATTCATGTCTTCCCATTCATCAGCAAGAAACTGAGAAGGCAAGTTGCCACCTAGCAACCAAGAATAGGCAACACGGGAAAGTGGTGCAAAGTAATAAATGCTATATGATTCTGTTAAAGAACGGAAATGTAACAACTTTTTCTCAAACACCTATGTGCATATGCTTGTGCGACTTCAAAGCTTTACTCTTCTTTTTCCTACCGCTCCTACGTGGTGCAACCCCTGTGGCTTCAGCTGTGTTAGAGGCAGGCTGCTCAGATCCCTGCTCTGACTGCTGCGATCCACTTGGCTGACGACCTCTGGATCTTGGAGCCCATGAGGGCCCCGCCAAAGATTGCTCTACCTGCACCTGTGCAGAAGCAGACTAGGCCATCGGGACATGAGGCAGCACGTTGGGTACTGACTGAGGGTGGGGGGTGGGGGGGGACAATGGGTGAGAAATGGGAGCACTTTGAGTGTAGTCCCCACTTCCATGTCTCCTTTCACCATAATACCTCACATGCGCCAGTTGCACTTCACTGCTATCAGAGAGCAGCTAAGTGCAGATAAGTGACGCACTGTAAGGCCAAGGCTAAGGTGTCTGTCATCCTATGTAAGGCGCCAGACATGTTGACATCCAGAGTCTGCACCGCTGTGGTCAAGGCATGCATGGACTCATTTGGTTGCCACGATTGATGTTCCACAGTGTTGGCCACTCAATCTATGGAAAATGATATCCTCGCAATGCCCTGTGACATCAACCCACTAATGCTTGATGTGGACTCTTCCATTCTCCTTGCAATTGTGGACAGTGTGCGTGGAAGGCCTGCCAGTACAGTGCATATTTTCTGCTGCCCCTCAATGATTATCCTTTTTATCGATGGCCCCCATGGTACAGCATCTGTGTCCAGCTGAGCAGAGCTTGGAGGGTGCTGCGCCCTCCAATCCAGCACTGCTCCCTTCCTCGTTGGGTTGGAAACTGATCAAGAACGCTCTCTTTTACGCATTTCAGGAATTCCTCCCCCTCTTTACCCTTTACGCTGTTTTTTCCCAGTCTATATTTGGATAATTGAAGTCCCTCCTTATCATTACTCTATAATTGTTTCCACAGCTTTCTGAAATTTGCCTGCAAATTTTCTCCTCCATTTCTATCCCACTATTTGGTGGCCTACAGTACACACCCAGCAGCATAACAACTCCACTTCTGCTCCTTAACTCTAGCCAAACAGACTCTATCTTTGAACCATCAAGCACATCGACCCGGATTTTGTAGTCATCGGAGAAGGAACAGCGCTCGCCATTCACCTCGCTGACATCTGCCCATAAAGTTTTGACCAGCTTTAGAGCACAGGCTTCTCTAATCCGGCGTCCAGGGGTGGACACAGAAGGAAGTAGGGTTGGGTGGGGGAAGGGGGACATTGGTGGACAGTGATACAAGGATGTGGTCAGAGATGGCCTTTTCTGCGATTGGCATGGTGGGAATAGTGAGGCCACGAGTGATGGCAAGGTCAATGGGGTGGTCGTAAATTTGGGTTCGGGAGTTCACATGGAGGGAGAGATTAAGGGAGGATAGGAGGGTAGTGAGAGAGAGTATGATGAATTGAGATGGAGGTTGAAATCACCAAGGATGAGAAGGCGCTCAGTGCAGAGGCTGAGGGAGGAAAGCAGTGAAGATATCTCGGTGATAAAATTTTTATGGTACTTGGGTGGGCGGTAGAGAACAAGAATTTTAAATGAGAGGTGAGAGGGGTGGAACAAGGTGAGAGGCTCAAAGGAGGAGAAAGTGCCGGAGGAATAGGGGGACAGACCAAGGTGTGATTTGGTGATGAGAGCCACACCGCCACCACTGCGGTCTGAGCGGGGCAAGTGGTGAAAGGTATAGCCAGGCAGGGAGGCTTCATTTAAGGGTAAGGTATCATCACCCCTCAGCCAAATTTCCGACAGAACCATGATGTCGATGCAATCATCCACGATAAGCTCATAGATGGCAAGGGCCTTGTTCGCAAGTGAACGGATATTTTGCAGGGAGATGCAGAGAGGGCCGGTGATGGCTGATCCACTGCCAGCATCCACAGGGTCAGCTCTTGGAGGGGTGAGTTGGACGGGGAGGAGATTGTCAAGATTAGCCCCCCGCAGGCGCACTGCGGGGGGAAGGTCGGTGAGAGAGTAGGATGGGACAGTTGGGGTTGCTGCCCATGAGGAGGCAGCGACGAGTGCCTCGATGGGCCCTTCGGAGGCTGCCAAGAGAGGCACAGAGGGAAGCTGTAGGCTTATCTAAGAGAGAGTCGAGCCTCGGACGGCGGCAGGAGAATAGGAAGGTCGAAGAGTAATGAATGGTTGGGGTAGGGATTTGGGAGGGCAGAGTATCTGAGAGAGGAACGATGAAAGGTGGCATGACGACAGGAGAGAGTGGTCAGGGAGGGGTAGATAAAAAAGAAAAAGGGAGAGAAAGAAGTGGAAATAGAAATGAACAGCTCGGGTCTGGAGCGGCAGCCAAAATGCGCACGCAAATGGACACAGGGAAAAACTAAAGTTACATAGGCCTGGTTATGTAGCAATTATAGGGATGCATATTTCCTGGTAGTAACAGGTTGGTGACAATAGTAGGGAGTCCAGAGTTAAAGTCAGAGGTCCCGTGGAGGGAAAAAGTTGACATAGGTAGGATGGAATCAGCGTGGAGCATCGACGAACTGTTGTCCAAGTTCGGAGACAGGTGTAGCAGGCGAGAGAAGTCCAGAAGCTATTTGAAGGGTAGAGAATTGAAGGATGGAGGTTATTGCCGTGGTAATGAGAATCGGTTGTGGTGCAGAAAGATGATGGCGAAGTTGACACGAAGTTGGAGGTCACTGTAGATCAAAGGGACCTGGGTGTCCTTGTACATGAGTCACTGAAAGTGAATGTGCAGGTGCAGCAAGCCATTAGGAAGGCAAATGGTATGCTGGCCTTCAGTACAAGAGGATTTGAGTACAGGAGTAAAGAAGTCTTACTCCAATTATATAGGGCCTTGGTGAGACCACACCTGGAGTACTGTGTACAATTTTGGTTTCCTTACCTAAGGAAGGATATACTTGCCACAGAGGGAGTGCAACGAAGGTTCACGAGATTGATTCCTGGGATGGCGGGACTGTCGTATGTAAGGGGTGGTGGTGTATGTCAGCTTCACCTCTGACTTCTGAGCGGTTTAAATCGCTCCCACTCCCTTGGTTTTAGTCCTTGGACTTATTTGGAGGTTGTGACAAATGTGCAGCAGACAACTGGTTTTGGTGCAAGAACTTTGATCTTTATTCAAGAAAGTAAAACACAACACAAACACTCTTAACACTAATAAAATGGGGAACACTTCGGTACAAATGAGGGAAATAACATTAGAAGAATACTTCACCCCTCCCAATCCCACTTCACTAGCTAGGTTGGACCCTAGAGAACCAGGGATAATGCTCACCAAATGAATCCTTGACAGTTGAGCTGGTTTGCGGTTTCGGGGTTCGCTGGATTGGATTTATCGGGTGAGTACCCACTTTTCTTTGGTTAGAGGTAGAGTTTAGAGTCTTTTTAAGTAAAAAGTTTCGTAAGGCCCTTGTTGCCGCGAGGTGTCCGATGGTCACTGAGGCGGTCGCTCTGGTTTCTTCTTGCGTGTCAGCCTGCTTCTGGAGCTGTTGGCCTTCTTTGTTGAACTTCTTTCTGTTGCCCCCTCGCCTTGTTGAACTGTCTTCTTGAGAGCTGTGGAACTGCCTTCTTGCAGAACTGTGGAACTGCCTTCTGCTGGACTGCTTGCTGAACTCCTTGCTGCTTGCTTGTTGAACTTGTTTCTGTTCAACTGCGTACGGTTGTACTCGAGAACTCCTGACTGTTGTAACTGTGTAACTGCTCCACCCTTGAACTTTTAGAGAATTTGTTGTAACTGCTGAACTGTCTGTGTGACTCCTGTGCTTCTGCTGTCCTGCTTGTTGCTTGAACTTGAGAAAAGCAGTCCTTCAATTATACTAATTGAAGCTTCCTTATCGGCACCAAATCAAATCCCGGTCATTGTAAGATTTTGGAGGGCTCGTCAACAGTAACTGGTTTGTAAATGTGTGAAGTGGTTTCGGGATAGCTCCATCCTGTCGATCTGTTGTTTAATTGTAATTGATTGTTCCCAGGTTTTGAGTTTCTTGACTGGGTCTGGGATTTCTATAGAGTGGGTTGAAGTGATCGGTTTTATGCATGTTTGGATGGGTTCTGTAAATTTGGGTGGAGACTGTTTTTCCTCTTCTTTTGTTAGGATGTTAATGTCTGATAGGGGCCGATTTAATCCCAAGCGAGATCATGCAGTTCCCCAGACAGTTCCCATTAACTCCAATATCCAAACTGTCTTTACAGATGTTGTCCCCACCTTCCTTTACAGCAGTTTCTCCCTTACAAGTCCAGACATGTCTTTTAAAATACCAAATCTTGGTTTTTACTCTAAAATGTCCTTCGGTTAAGCCCACTGCATTTCACCACCCTGTAATAGTTAGAAAAGGAGTCCAAAATATTTTTCCTTAGGGTTTGTCTTCGAGTTTTGGGGGATCTGTGAATTTTGAGAATCTTACACGTATGAGAAGAGATTGAGTAAACTAGGCCTGTATTCTCTTGAATTCAGAAGAATGAGAGGGGATCTCATTGAAGCATACAAAATTATTACAGGGCTTGATAGGGTGGATGCTGGGAGAATGTTTTCATTGGCTGGGGAGTCTAGAACCAGGGGTCACAGCCTCAGGATAAAGGGTAGGCCATTCAGGACTGAGATGAGAAGAAATTTCTTCACACAGAGGGTGGTGAATCTTTGGAATTCTCTACCCCAGAGGACTGTGGAGACTCAGTCATTGGGTATATTCAAAACAGAAGTCGATAGATTTCTGACTAGTAAGGGCATCAAGGGATATGGCGATAGGGCCGGTGAATGGAGTTGAGGCAGAAGATCAGCCATGATCTCATTGAATGGCGGAGCAGGCTCGAAGGGCTGAATGGCCTACTCCTGCTCCTATTTCTTATGTTCTTATGTTCTTAGAAGCAGCGGAAAAAATGTAAAACTACACAAGCCAGCAACCAACAAAGCGGAAAAACCAGTAGAACGAGTCACCCAGCTCAGCAGAGAAACAACAGCAAGTAGCAGAAAACAACAAAGCTTAAAAACCAGTCCAATTAGTCACCAAGCTCAGCAGAGAAACAGCCACAGTGGGGAAGATAATTTTTTTGCAGCAAATTTGTGACACAGCGAATGAGCCTTACGGTATAATCCAGTGTAGTCCAGTACAGAAGTGTAGTGGTGCAATCCAGTGTAGTCCAATGCAGAAACATAGTCTTGATGTCCAGAAATTCAGAAACCAAATTTGAGAAGCAGAGAGCAGGGGTGGGGGATGGGTAATGATGGTTTAAAACAGCTAACTTGTAGTTAACTTGTAGTTAGGGCTAAAATGCACCAATTGATGGAGCCTTGCAAACTTGAACAGTGGAAGTGAAGAGATTTGGGAGAGAAAGGGCAAAGGATGGCTGGAGATTCCCATGGATAGAAGTGAAGAGCTCCAAAGTTCCTTATGGAACTGCCAGCCTAGCGGCAGCCATCTTGTGAAAAATGATCTACAGAAAGCGAAATAAAGATTGGGAAAGATAGATGGGATTAAGGGAGAGACACAAAAGAGACAGTCAGAAATAATTTTAAAAAAATTAATTTTTAAAAAATCTTCAACACGAATTTTCTTCTGAGGAAATGAGACTCCACACTTGAAAAAATAATTTTTCAGGGCCAGAGAAGTTTTTCTGCAGTAATTATAATTTATCACACCGATAAAAACTAATTTACTCTTGAATGCACCAGCCCTACATTTCTCAGCATTTTATTGCGGAACTAGTGGTCAAGTTCAGCAAGTTCACACTTGCAGTCATTTCAATGCCGAGTTTATCAGCGAGGATTGCAACAGCGCACCCTGTGGAGGAGTGGGGTACCTCTGACAGCAACTTCTGGATTTCCACTTTTAACTGCACATGTGCGGACACCAGAAGTCGCTGTCCGATTTACCCCATAATAACGGTGATCATGTATAGCCGTACCGTTATTATTAACGCAAAATCCTGGCCATCATTCCTTTCTAGGGCTGTAACAGCATCTTTGATCAATACTGCCCCACCCCATCCTAATTTTTCCTTCCCTATTTCTCCTGATTACATTGTAGCCAGGAATATTAAGTTCCCATTCCTCCCCTTGTTTGAACCAGGTCTTTGTTATTGCCACTATATCATAATCTCATGTGGAAACCTTATTTGCCACGCTCTGTGCATTTACACACATGCGCTCCAAACTCACCTTAGCCTGATTTGTATTTCCTCCCTGTCTGATCACTCCTATTACTGAACTACTCTTTATTCTAATGCTGTGTCTCTCCCAGTCCGCTGTGCATATTGTTTCTCCTCTCTGAAAGTGTTTCAGGAGTTAGGCCTAAATTATAAAACAGGACCTCGAGGGTAATAATCTCTGGATTATTGCCCGAGCCATGTGCAAATGGGCATAGAAGCAGACAGATCAGGAGAATTAACACGTGGCTAAAGGGCTGGTGTGGGAAAGAGGGGTTCCTTTTCATAGGACACTGGCACCAGTTCTGGGACAGGATGGAGCTGTACCGATGGGACGGGCTCCACCTGAACCGGGATGGGAACCGTTTCCTAGTGGAAAGGGAAAATAGGGAAGTGGCAAAGGCTTTAAACCAGTAAGAAGGGGGGAGGGATCTACAAGAAACGTAAGCAGCCTAAATATAAACAAAACAGAAAAACTGAGCATAGGAAAGAGTAAAGTAAGGGAGGACATTGACGGTAAGGGAGCAAATAGAGTTATAGAACAGGAGTCTAAAAAGATGTTTAAACATAAAGTGATAGGAAATCCTGTTAAAAATGAGTTAAACTGTCTGTACAGCAATACACACAGTGTCCATAATAAAACAGGGGAGCTGGAGGCAATCATGTGTTGGGAGGAACCAGACATAGATGGGATTACTGAGACATGGCTACAGAAAAATCAGGATTGGGAATTAAACATTTCAGGGTATAACATATTTAGAAAAGATAGAGAGGGATAAAGGGGTGGTGAAGTAACTGTACTTATTAGGGATAACATAATGGCAGTAGAAAAAAGGAACGTAGATATCAGCAAGACAAAAATAGAATCCATATGGATAGAGATAAAAGATAATAAAGGATCAATAACACTAATAGGCCTAGTCAACAGACCACCTAATAGTGGAAGGGAGGTGGAGGAAGAAATATGCAGACAAATTAGAGAAATGAGTAAAAAACATAGAATAATAATCATGGGGGATTTCAACTACCCCAGTATTAATTGGACAGAAGAGGTAGGTAAAGGGGAGAAGGGAATGGAGTTCCTACAATGTCTACAAGACTCCTTTCTAACCTGATATGTAAAAAGCCCAACAAGGGAGGATTCGCTATTGGATCTAGTTATGGGGAATGAGCCAGAGCAGATAAGAGAAGTAAAAGTAGGAGAACATATAGCCAATAGTGACCACAATATAATACGCTTTAAGATGATAATAGAGAAGAACATAAGTATGACAGAAACCAGATTAACAGATTGGAGAAAAGCTGATTTTGAGGGGCTGAGAATAGAACTTGGGCAGATAAAATGGGCAACAATATTGGCAAACAACAATGTAGAACAATAATGGGAAACATTTAAAACTGTGTTCAACAGAGTGCAGGAAAAATATATTCCACTAAAAGGAAAATAAGAACATAAGAAATAGGAGCAGGAATAGGCTACTTGGCCCCTTGAGCCTGCTCCGCCATTCAATAAGATCATGGCTGATCTTGGGCTCAAAGCCACTTCCCCGCCCACTCCCCATAACCCTTCACTCCCTTATCGTGCAAAAATCTGTCTATCTCCACCTTAAATGTATCTAATGACAAATGCCTCCACGGCTCTCTAGGGCAGAGAATTCCACAAATTTACCACCCTCTGAGAGAAGAAATTCCTCCTCATCTCAGTTCTAAAAGGGCGACCCTTTATTCTGAAACTATGCCCCCAAGTTCTAGATTTCCCCATGAGGGGAAACATCCTCTCTGCATCTACCTTGTCATGCCCCCTCAGTATCTTATATGTTTCAATAAGATCACCTCTCATTCTTCTAAATTTCAATGCGTATAGGCCCAAACTGCTCAACTTTCTTCATAAGTCAACCCCCTCATCTCAGGAATCAACCGTGTGAATCGTCTCTGAGCTGCCTCCAATGCAAGTACATCCTTCCTTAAATAAGGAGACCAAAATTGTACTCAGTACTCAAGGTGTGGTCTTACCAATACCCTGTACAGTTGTAGCAGGACTTCCCTGCTTTTATACTCCAACCCCCTTGAAATAAAGGCCAACATTCCATTTGCCTTTTTGATTACTTGCTGTACCTGCATGCTAACTTTTTGCGTTTCATGCACAAGGACCCCCAGATCCCTCTGAACTCTAGCATTTTGTAATCTCTCTCCATTTAAATAATAATTTGCTTTTTTATTTTTCCTGCCAAAGTGGATAACCTCGCACTTTCCCATATTATACTCCACCTGCCAAATGTTTGCCAACTCACTTAGCCTGTCTATATCCCTTTGCAGATTCTTTGAGTCCTCTGCACAACTTGCTTTCCCACCCATCTTTGTATCATCTGCAAATTTGGCTACATTACACTCGGTCCCTTCATCCAAGTCATTAATGTAGATTGTAAATAGTTGAGGCCCCAGCACCGATCCCTGTGGCACCCCACTAGTTACCGTTTGCCAACTGGAAAATGACCCATTTATCCCGACTCTCTGCTTTCTGTTAGTTAACCAATTCTCTATCCATGCTAATATATTACCCCCAACTCCATGAGCTCTTATCTTATGCAGTAACCTTTTATGTGGCACCTTATCGAATGCCTTCTGGAAAACCAAATACACCACATCCACTGGCTCACCTTTGTCCACCCTGCTCATTACATCCTCAAAGAACTCCAGCACATTTGTTAAACATGATTTCCCTTTCATAAAACCATGCCGACTCTGCTTGACTGCATTATGATTTTCCGAATGCCCTGCTACTGCTTCCTTAATGAAGGACTCCAGCATTTTCCCAACGACAGATGTTAGGCTAACTGGTCTATAGTTTCCTGCTTTCTGTCTCCCTCCTTTCTTAAATAGGGGTGTTACATTTGCGGTTTTCCAATCCGCTGGGACCTCTCTAGAGTCCAGGGAATTTTGGTATATTGCAACCAATGCATCCACTATCTCTGTAGCCACTTCTTTTAAGACCCTGGGATGCAGGCCATCTAGTCCAGGGGACTTGTCGTCTTTTAGTCCCATTATTTTACCAAGTACTATTTCCTTAGTGATTGTGATTGTCTTTAGCTCCCCCCTCCCTATGGCCCCTTGATTATCCATTATTGGGATGTTGTTAGTGTCTTCTATCGTGAAGACAGATACAAAATATTTGTTCAGAGTATCTGCCATTTCCCCGTTCCCCATTATTAATTCCTCAATCTATTCCTCTAAGGGACCAACGTTTACTTTAGCTACTCTCTTCCTTTTTTATATACCTGTAGAAGCTCTTACTATCTGTTTTAATATTTCTTGCCAGTTTACTCTCATAATTAATCTTCTCTCTCTTTATTATTTTTTTAGTCATCCTTTACTGGTTTTTTAAAAATTCCCAATCCTCTGGTCTCCCACCAATCTTGGCAACATTGTATGCCTTCGTTTTCAATTTGACACCATCCTTTACTTCCTTAGTTAGCCAATGATGGTGCTCCCTTCTCTTAAAATCTTTCTTTCTCACTGGAATATATTTTTTGTTGAGAATTATGAAATATCTCCTTAAATGTCCGCCACTGCATTTCAACTGTCTTACCCTTTAATTTATGTTTCCAGTCCACTTTAGCCAGTGCCAGTTCTGCCCACATGCCATTGTAATTGCCTTTGTTTAAGATCAGGACATTGGTTTGAGATACAACTTTCTCACCCTCCAACTGAATTTGAAATTCAACCATGCTATGATCACTCTTTCCTAGAGGATCCTTTACTTTGAGATCATTTATTAATTCTGTCTCATTACACAGTACCAGATCCAAGATAACCTGCTCCCTGGTTGGTTTCATTACATACTGTTCTAGGAACTATCCCGGATGCACTCTATGAACTCCTCCTCAAGGCTACCATGGCCAATTTGATTTGTCCAATCAATATGGAGATTAAAATCACCCATGATTATTACTGTACATTTTTTACAGGCCTCCATTATTTGTTGATTTATACTCTGTCCAACAGTATTGCTACTGTTCGGAGGCTTGTAGACTATGCCCACCAGAGACTTTTTCCCCTTATTATTTTTTATCTCCACCCAAACCAATTCTACATCTTGATCTTCTGAGCCAATATCACTTCTCACCACTGCACTGATCCCATCCTTTACCAACAAAGCCACGTCACCTCCCTTTCCTTTCAGTCTATACTTCCGAATTGTCAAATACCCTGGAATATTCAGTTCCTAGCCCAGGTCACCTTGCAACCACATCTCTGTAATGGCAATCAGATCATACCCATTTGTATCTATTTGTGCCGTCAACTCATCTATCTTGTTACAAATGCTGCGTGCATTCAGATATAGAGCTTTTAACTTTGTCTTTTTACCATTTCTCCTTGTTTTGGCCCCATTTTCTGTTGCACTCTTATTTTTAAGCATTCTGTCCCTTCCTGTCACACTCTGGTTATTACTTTCCCCATCTCTATCCTGCTCTATTGCTTTCTCATTTCTCATTGACTTTTTAAATTCCTGCTCACCTGGACCCTCACCCCCACTATTTAGTTTAAAATTCTCTCTACAGCCTTAGTTATTCAATTCGCCAGGACTCTAGCCCTAGCATGGTTCAAGTGAAGCCCGTCGAAACGGAACAGAAAGAACAAACTAAACATTAATGAGTCTCCATGGATGAATAAAGACGTAAGGGAACAATTGAGGGTAAGGAAAGAGGCATACATTAAATACATAAGGCTCAATTTTCACCGGCCCGTGGAGGCGGGTTTGGAGGCGGGAGTGGTGTGAAAATAGCAGATTCGGGGGTCCCGAACCCATCCCGCCCCCAACCCGCCTCCATGCCAGTTTCCCAGGAGGCGGGTACCCGACCTGTGCTGGGACCCACCTCCCCGAGGCGGGAAGGGGATTAGTGGCAATAAACTGCAGTTAGTTAACAGGCAGTTTTTTTGCCTAATCCCTATTTTTAGCCCTGAAGTGTGGGCTTCCCGACAGGTCCGAACCACGCCGATTTAGCAAGGCGGACCATCGGTCTGGAGGGCTTGGAGGGGTCGAGATGTCCGGTGTGCAGGTGAGTGAGGGGTGCATGTGTGCAGAGGTAAGTGTGTTTGGTGTGTGTAAAGTGTTTTAAGAACCCTTACTTACCTTAACTTTGTCCTGCAGGCTAGCTTCCTTAAGGTGTTGGGAGTCCCTCACATCCACGGCACAGAAAGCAGAATGGCCACGGAGCTGTCAAAAGCTGCAGTCTCAGCTTTCTGTGAAAGCTCCTGACAGATGAAATTTCAATGGCTGACGTCACCTGTATCCAAGGGACCCTTCATTGGCCTGCTAAGCCCGCTGGGTGGGCTTAACAAGGTCAATCAAGGGAAAATACAGTGGGTTGGCCACAAGTCAATGGAGGCGGGACTATAACCCAAAAAGTGGTAGTACCACCTCCATCACGTCCCCATTGACAAAATCCAGCCCATAGACAGCAGTGGAGTGCATGATAAGAGAGAATACGAAGGGATTAGGAGAGAAGTCAAAAAAACAATTAGGAAGGCAAAGAGGAATTATGAAATTAAATCATCAAGGAACATAAAATAAAATAGTAAAATATTTTACAGGCTCATCAATAAAAAAAGGAAGTTTGGGATGGGAATAGGGCCATTAAGGGATGGACAGGACAATACCACAGGTAACGATAGGGAGATGGCAGAAATATTCAATCATTATTTTGCTTCGGTATTTACCAGGGAGATAGAACAGGTGGACATGATATTGGATGATGAGATGAGTAATGAGATAAGTGCATTTAAAATTTTAAAAAGGGGATAAATTAGATAAACTAATCAAACTCAGAGAGGATAAAACCCCTGGTCTGGATGGATTGCATCCATGCATTTTGAAAGAATCTAGGGAAGAGATAGCAGAGGCATTACTACACATATTTAATAATTCGTTAGAAAAAGGTGTAGTGCCAGAGGACTGGCGGATAGCTAACATAATACCTATATTCAAGAATGGTGATAGAACATGTCCAGGGAATTATATACCAGTCATCTTAACGTCGGTGGTAGGAAAAATAATGGAATCCCTACTAAGGGAGAAAATAGAAGAACATCTAGAAACGGAAAGTATAATAATGAATAGTCAGCATGGATTTCAAAAGGGAAAATCTTGCTTGACCAACCTCATTGAATTTTTTGAAGAGGTAATAGAGAGTGTAGACAATGGTAATGCAGTAGGTGTAATTTATCTAGATTTTCAAAAGATCTTCAATAAGTTACCCCATAATAGACTAATGAATAAGGTCAGAGAATGCGGAGTTAGGGGACAAGTAGCAGAATGGATTGCTAGCTGGCTTCAAGACAGAAAGCGGAGAGTGGGAGTAAAGGGTAGCTATTGACAGTGGCAGAAGGTGGGTAGTGGTGTTCCACAAGGGTCAGTGCTAGGACCACTGCTGTTCACAATTTACATTAACGACTTAGACTTTGGAATCAAAAATACAATTTCTAAATTTGCGGATGACACCAAATTGGGGGGGATAGTTAATACTGAGGAGGACTGCAACAAGTTACAGGAGGACAGTAATAAACTTGTAGAATGGGCATATAATTGGCAAATGAAGTTCAACACAGATAAATGTGAGGTATTACATTTTGGTCGGAAGAATAGGAAGGTCACTTATCACTTGGAGGGTGCGAGTCTAGGTGGGGTAGAGGAACAAAGGGATCTCGGAGTACAAATACACAAATCACTAAAAGTTGCGCTACAGGTTAGCAAGGCCATAAAAAAAGCAAACCAAGCACTAGGGTTTATTTCTAGAGGATAGAATTGAAAAGGAGGGAGGTTATGCTAAACCTGTATCGAACCTTGGTTAAACCAGACTTGGTACTGCGTGCAGTTCTGGTCGCCATATTATAAAAAGGATATAGAGGAACTGGAGAGGGTGCAGAGAAGATTTGCAAGGATGTTACCGGAAATGCGAGGGTATACATATCAGATCAGGATGAACAGGCTGGGTCCCTTTTCTCTTGAAAAAAGAAGGCTGAGGGGTGACCTAATAGAGGTCCTTAAAATTATGAGAGGTTTTGATAGAGTGGATACAGAGAAAATGTTTCACTTGTGGTGAAGAGCACAACTAGAGGCCATCAATATAAGATAGTCACCAAGAAATCCAATAGGGAATTCAGAAGGAACTTCTTTACCCAAAGAGTGGTGAAAATGTGGAACTCGCTCCCACAGGGAGTGTTTGAAGCGAATAGTATAGATGCATTTAAGGGGAGGCTGGACAAGCATATGAGGGAGAAGGGAATAGAGGGTTATGCTGATAGAGTTAGATGAGGAAAGACGAGAGGAAGCTCGAGTGGTGCATAAATGCTGGTGTGGATGGGTTGGGCCGAATGTCCTGTTTCTGTGCTGTATATCCTATGTAATTCTATGTAATCCTATGTGATGCTTCATCCTGGTTCTCCTCCCTCTATTAGTATGTTTTAATGAAAGAAAGACTTTGCCCTCAGGATGGACCAAAGTGCTTTGCATCTAATGAATTATGTCTGAAGTGCAGTCACTGTTGTTATGTAGCAAACACAGCAACCATTATGCACACTGCAAAACCAACACGAGGGAAAAACCTACTTGACCTCGTCCTCACTAATTTACCTGTCACAGATGCATCTGTCCATAACAGTATTGGTAGCAGTGCCCACCACACAGTCCTAGTGGAGATGAAGTCCCGTCTTCACACTGAGGACAGCCTCCATCGTGCTGTGTGGCACTACCACCGTGCTAAATGGGATAGGTTCAGAACAGATCTAGCAGATCAAAACTGGGCATCCATGAGGCACTGTGCGCCATCAGCAGCAGCAAAATTGTATTCCACCACAATCTGTAACCTCATGGCCCAGCATATCCCTCACTCTACCACTACCATCAAGCTAGGGGACAAACCCTGGTTCAATAAGGAGTGCAGAAGAGCATGCCAGAAGCAGCACCAGGTGTACCTAAAAGTGAGGTGCCAACCTGGGGAAGCTGCAACACAGGACTACATTCATGCTAAAAAGCGGAAGCAGCATGCTATAGACAGAGCTAAGCGATCCCACAATCAATGGATCAGATCAAAGCTCAGCAGTCCTGCCACATCCAGTCGTGAATGGTGGTGGACCATTAAACAACTAACGGGAGGAGGAGGTTCCATGAATATCCCCATCCTCAATGATGGTGGAGCCCAGCATGAGGGTGAAAAAGACCAGGCTGAAGCCTTTGCAACCTTCTTCAGCCAGAAGTGCCGAGTGGATGATCCATATCGGCCTACTCCTGAGGTCCCCGACCATCACAGAAGCCAGTCTTCAGCCAATTCGATTCACTCCACGTGATATCAAGAAACAGCTCAGCGCACTGGATACAGCAAAGGCTATGGGCCCCGACAACATCCCGGCTATCGTGCTGAAGACTTGTGTTCCAGAACTAGCCGTGCCTCTAGCCAAGCTGTTCCAGTACAGCTACAACACTGGCATCTATCCAACAATGTGGAAAACTGCCCAGGTATGTCCTGTCCACAAAAAGCAGGACAAATCCAATCCGGCTAATTACCGCCCCATCAGTCCACTCTCAATCATCAGCAAAGTGATGGAAAGTGTCATCAACAGTGCTATCAAGCAGCACTTAGTCACCAATAACCTGCTCACTGATGCCCAGTTTTGGTTCTGCCAAGACCACTCGGCTCCCAACCTCATTACAGCCTTGGTCCAATCATGGACAAAGGAGCTGAATTCCAAAGGTGAGGTGAGAGTGACTGCCCTTGACATCAAGGAAGCATTTGACCGAGTGTGGCATGAAGGAGCCCTAGTAAAACTGAAGTCAATGGGAATCAGGGGGGAAAACTCTCCATTGGCTGGAGTCATACCTAGCACAAAGGAAGATAGTTGTGGTGTTGAAGGTCAATCATCACAGCCCCAGGACATCGCTGCAGGAATTTCTCAGGCCAGTGGCCTAGGCCCAACCATCTTCAGCTGCTTCATCAATGACCTTCCCTCCAACATAAAGTCAGAAATGGGAATGTTCGCTGATGACTGCACAGTGTTCAGCGCCATTCACAACTCCTCAGATAATGAAACAGTTCATGCCCACAAGCAACAAGACCTGGACGACGCTGCGGCTTGGGCTGAAAAGTGGCAGGTAACATTCGCACCACTGAAGTGCCAGGCAATGACTATCTCCATCAAGCGAGAGTCTAACCACCGCCCCATGACATTCAACGGCATTACCATTGCCAAAGCCCCCACCATCAACAACCTGGGGGTCACCATTGACCAGAAACTTAACTGGACCAGCCACATAAATACTTCGGCAACAAGAGCAGGTCAGAGGCTAGGTATTCTGCGGCGAGTGTCTCACCTCCTGACTCCCCAAAGGCTTTCCACCATTTACAAGGTACAAGTCAGGAGTGTGATGGAATACTCTCCACTTGCCTGGATGAGTGCAGCTCCAACAACAATCAAGAAGCTCGACATCATCCAGGACAAAGCAGCCCACTTGATTGGCACCCCATCCACCACCTTGAACATTCACTCCCTTCACCACCGGCGTACCGTGGCTGCAATGTGTACCATCTACAAGATGCACTGCAGCAACTCGCCAAGGCTTCTTCGGTGACCTCTTCCACCTAGAAGGACAAGGGCAGCAGGTGCATGGGAACACCACCAACTCCAAGTTCCCCTCCAAGTCACACACCATCCTGACTTAGAAGTATATCGCCGATCCTTCATCGTCGCTGGGTCAAAATCCTGGAACTCCCTACGTAACAGCACTGTGGGAGTACCTTCACCACACGGACTGCAGCGGTTCAAGACGGTGGCTCACCACCACCTTCTCAAGGGCAATTAGGGATTGGCAATAAATGCTGGCCTTGCCAGCGATGCCCACATCCCATAAACGAATAAAAAAAAAATCCCAAAGAACAATAATGAGATGAATAGTCAATTAATCAGAGAGTGTTGCCCCAGAAACTGGGAAAACTCTGCTCTTTTTCAAAAAATGCCATTGGGTTTTTAACATTCACCTGAACAGATTGAAAGGGCCATTTTTTAAAGTCTCTTCTGACAAGGCAGCACTCTCTCAGCATCATACTGGAATGTCAGCCTAGATTTTGTGCTCAAGTCCTGAAGTAAGACTTCAACCCACAACCTTTTAACTTTTGTCAGGGATTTTGTCAGCCCCGAGGAGGAGGGTATGGAGGCGGGACTGCCGATAAAGTTGCAGAATGTGGGGGCGGCTGGCAAACCCGCCCCTATCCCGCTTCCGTGCCCTTTTGCCAGAAGGCGGGAAGCCGTTCTGCCCCGGGTCCCGTCTCCTTGAGTCGGGAAAGGGATTAAATCCTATTAACTGCCTGTTAACAGATAATTAACTGGCCGAAAAAAGGATTAGTCCCATTTTACCTTTTCAACTGCAGGCTTCCCGAAATCGGAGAACCCCTCCGGGGTGGAGGAGTCGAGTAGGAGGTCTGCGGGGATCGGAGGGGCCTGAAAGTAAGACGTAGAGGTGAGTGATGGGTGCAAGCGTGGAGTGGTAAGTATGTGAGTTGAGGGTAAAGTGTTACAAAATGTTCACTTACCTTTGTTCCTGCCTACAGCCTTCAGCCGCTGTTGTTCCGGAGTCGCGTATCTTCATTGTAGATTTCACAGACTGGCTGTTGGATCCTCTGAACCAACAGTCATCTGATTTCTACAAAGTAGAAAGGTTTGATGAGTCCTGAACACAAGAGCTCATCAAACTACACAGAATGTCAGTGTTTGACAGCTTCACAGAGCTGTCAAACCCTGACATTTCTTCTTTAAAGAAGTCTTGACAGATAGCACGTCAGACGTTGATGTGCTCTGTCAGTGACTTCCCCCTAATTGGCCTGCTGAGCCCGCAGGGCGGGCTTAACAAGGTCAATCAGGGGAAAATCCCGCTGGTTGGCCAGAAGATGATGGAGGCGGGACTGCTGCTTGCTGGGTCACAGTCCCACCTCCATCATCTTCTGGCCAACACGTCTCCATTGAGAAAATCCAGCCCAAAGAGTCATAACGGTACAGAAGGAGGCCATTCGGTCCATCGAGTCCATGCCGGCTCTCTGTAGAGCAATCCAGTCAGTCCCATTCCCCTGCTCTATCCCCATAGCCCGACAAGATTATTTCCCTCAAGTGCCTGTCCAGTCTCCCCTTGAAAACATTGAGTGTCTCCGCTTCCATCACTTCCGTCGGCAGCGAATTCCAGGTCATTACCACTCGCTGTGTAAAAAAGTTTTTCCTCACTTCCCCCCTGTATCTTTTGCCCAAAACCTTAAATCTGTGTCCCCTAGTCCTTGTACCATCAACTAGTGGGAACAGCCTTTCCCCGTCTAGCCTATCCAAACCCATCATAATCTTGTACACCTCTATCAAATCACCCCTCAACCTCCTTTGCTCTAATGAAAACAAATCCAGCTTCTCCAACCTGTCTTGTAGCTAAGATCCCCCATCCCCGGAACCATTCTGGTAAATCTCCTCTGCACCCTCTCAAGGGCCTTCACATCCTTCCTAAAGTGTGGTGACCAGAACTGGACGCAATACTCCAGTTGTGGCCTAACTAGTGCTTTATAAAGCTTCAGCATAACTTCTCTACTTTTGTACTCAATACCTTTATTTATGAAGCCCAAGATCCCATATGCTTTGTTAACCACTCTCTCAATATGTCCTGCCACCTTCAGGGACCTCTGCACATTAACTCCCAGGTCCCTCTGTCCCTGCATACTTTTTAAAACTGTGCCATTAAGTGTATATTGCCTCTCCCTGTTCCTTCTGCCAAAATGCATCACCTCACACTTCTCTGTATTAAATTCCATCTGCCACTTGTCTGCCCATTCTGCTAGCCTTTCTATATCCTATTGCAGTCGATTGATATCATCATCACTGTTTGCCACACCCCCAAGTTTGGTGTCATCGGCAAATTTAGAAATTCTACTCTATATTCCAATATCCAGGTCATTTATATATATCAAAAAAAGCAGTGGCCCCATCACTGACCCTTGGGGAACACCACTGTCTACCATCCTCCAGTCTGAAAAACAGCCATTTACCACAACTCGCTGTTTTCTGTCCTTAAGCCAATTCCTTATCCGAGCTGCCACTGACCCACCTATTCCATGAGCCTCAATTTTGTTACCCAGCCTTTCATGTGGTACTTTGTCACACGCCTTCCGAAAATCCATGTAGACAACATCCATTGCATTTCCTTCATCAATCCTCTCTGTTATTTCATCAAAAAATTCAATTAGATTAATCAAATACGATCTTCCTTTTACAAACCCGTGTTGGCTCTCCTTAATTAGCTTAAACCACTCCAAATGCCGATTAATTCTTTCCTTGATTATTGTTTCTAAAACTTTACCCACCACTGATATTAAACTGACTGGCCTGTAGTTTCTAGGATTGTCCTTACACCCTTTCTTGAACAATGGTGTCACATTTGCCACTATCCAACCCTCAGGCACCTCCCCCACATCTAGAGAAGATTGGAAAATTATGGCAAGCCCTTCCGCTATCTCTTCCCCCAATTCCCTTAGCAGCCTGGGATGCAAGCCATCTGGATCAGGCGACTTGTCCAATCTAAGCATACCCAGCCTTTCGAGTACAACCTGTCTATCAATTTTCACCCCTTCCATTGCTTCTACCTTACCCTTCCCTCTTGTTGGAATGTACCTAGCCTGTACTTGGAACATCTCCTCCTTAAAGATCACCCATTGTTCCATTACAGATTTTCCTGTCAGTCTTTGATTCCATTTTACCCTGGCTAGATCCTTTCACATCTCATTGAAGTTAGCCCTATTCCATTTTAGAAGTTCCACACTAGATTATAAGAACATAAGAACATAAGAAATAGGAGCAGGAGTAGGCCAGTTGGCCCCTCGAGCCTGCTCCGCCATTCAATAAGATCATGGCTGATCTGATCCTAACCGCCAATCTACTATCACAGAACCATCTCCTGAACCTAACAGAATTGGACACACGAAATAGGAGCAGGATCAGGCTACACGGCCCCTGGGCCCGCTACGCTACCCACAGGGCCATGACCGATCTGAACCTAGACTCATGTCCAAATTCCTGCCCGCTCCCCGTAACCCTTAATTCCCTTTACTTCTAGGAAACTGTCTATTTCTGTTTTAAATTTATGTAATGATGTAGCTTCTACAGCTTTTTGGGGCAGCATATTCCATGGACCTACCACCCTCTGAGTGAAGTAGTTCCTTCTCATCTCAGTTTTGAAAGAGCAGCCCCTTATTCTAAGACTATGCCCCCTAGTTCTAGTCTCACCCATCATCGGGAACATCCTCCCCGCATCCACCCGATCCAACCCCTTCACAATCTTATATGTTTCAATAAAATCGCCTCTCATTCTTCTGAACTCCAATGAGTATAGTCCCAATCTACCCAACCTCTTCTCATATGTCCATCCCCTCATCCCCGGGATTAACCGAGTGAACCTTCTTTGTACTGACTCGAGAGCAAGTATGTCTTTTCTTAAGTATGGACACCAAAACTGTATGCAGTATTCCAGGTGCGGTCTCACCAATACCCTGTACAACTGAAGCAATACCTCCCTATTTTTATATTCTATCCCCCTAGCAATGAAAGCCAACATTCCATTGGCCTTCTTAATCACTTGCTGCACCTGCATACTAACCTTTTGAGTTTCGTGCACCAGGACCCCCAGATCCCTTTGTACTTCAGTACTTTCCAGTTTCTTGCCATTAAGATAATAACTTGCTCTACTATTTTTCCTGCCAAAGTGCATAACCTCACATTTTCCAGTATTGTATTCCATCTGCCAAATCTCTGCCCACTTAATTAGCCTGTCTATGTCCCCTTGCAGATTTTTTATGTCCTCCTCACTCACTACTTTCCTTCCCATCTTAGTATCATCTGCAAACTTTGATATGTTACACTCGGTCCCCTCCTCCAAATCGTTAATATAGATTGTAAAGAGTTGAAACATAGAAACATAGAAAATAGGTACAGGAGTAGACCATTCGGTCCTTCGAGCCTGCACCGCCATTCAATGCGTTCATGGCTGAACATGCTACCTCAGTACCCCATTCCTGCTTTCTCACCATACCCCTTGATCCCCCTAGTTGTGAGTGTTATATCTAACTCCCTTTTGAATATATTTAGCGAACTGGCCTCAACAACCTTCTGTGGAAGAGAATTCCATAGATTCACCACTCTCTGGGTGAAGAAGTTCCTCCTCAGCTCAGTCTTAAATGGCTTCCCCTTAATCCTTAGACTGTGACCCCTGGTTCTAGTTTTCCCTAACATTGGGAACATTCTGCCCGCATCTAATTTGTCTAAACCAGTCAGGATTTTAAATGTCTCTATAAGATCCCCCCTCATTCTTCTGAACTCCAGAGGATACAAGTTCAGTTGACCCAATCTTTCTTGATATGTCAGAGCGGCCATCCCAGGAATCAATCTAGTGAACCTTCGCTGCACTCCCTCAATAGCAAGAATGTCCTTCCTTAAGTTAGGAGACCAAAACTGCGCACAATACTCCAGGTGTGGCCTCACCAAGGCCCTGTACAACTGCAGCATCACCTCCCTACTCCTGTACTCAAATCCCCTTACTATGAAGGCCATCATTCCGTTTGCTTTCTTGACTGCCTGCTGCACTTGCATTCCCACCTTCAGTGACTGATGTACCATGACGCCCAGGTCTCGTTGCACCTCCCCTTTCCCTAATCTGCCACCATTCAGGTAATAGTCCGCCTCTCTATTTTTACCACCAAAGTGGATAACCTCACATTTATCCACATTGTACTTCATCTGCCATACATTTGCCCATTCACCCAACCTGTCCAAGTCACTCTGTAGCCTCCTAGCATCCTCCTCATTGTTCACACTGCCTCCCAATTTAGTGTCATCCGCAAATTTGGAGATATTACATTTAATCCCTTCGTCCAAATCATTAATATATAATGTAAACAGCTGGGGTCCCAGCACCGAACCCTGCGGTACCCCGCTGGTCACTGCCTGCCATTCTGAAAAGTACCCATTTACTCCTACTCTTTGTTTCCTGTGTGCCAACCAGTTCTCAATCCACGTCAACACATTACCCCCAATCCCATGTGCTTTAACTTTGCTCACCAATCTCTTGTGTGGGACCTTGTCGAAGGCCTTCTGAAAGTCCAAATACACCACATCTACTGGTTCCCCCCTGTCCACCCTATTGGAAACATGCTCAAAAAATTCCAGAAGATTTGTCAAGCATGATTTCCCTTTCACAAATCCATGCTGACTTGGACCTATCATGTCGCCACTTTCCAAATGGTCTGTTATGACATCTTTAATAATTGCTTCCATCATTTTACCCACGACCGATGTCAGGCTGACCGGTCTATAATTCCCTGCTTTCTCCCTCCCTCCTTTTTTAAAAAGAGGGGTTACATTGGCCACCCTCCACTCCATCGGAACTGATCCAGAGTCTAAGGAATGTTGGAAAATGATCGTCAATGCATCCACTATTTCCAAGGCCACCTCCTTAAGTACTCTGGGATGCAGACCATCAGGCCCCGGGGATTTTTCAGACTTCAGTCCCATCAATTTCCCCAATACCTTTTCCCGACTAATAAGGATTTCCCTCAGCTCCTCCCTCTTACCAGATCCTCTGACCCCTTTTATTTCCGGCAGGTTGTGCGTGTCCTCCACAGTAAACACCGAACCAAAGTACTTGTTCAATTGATCAGCCATTTCCTTGTTCCCCATTACGACTTCACCTGTTTCCGACTGCAGGGGACCTACGTTTGTTTTTACTAACCTCTTTCTTTTTACATATATATAGAAGCTTTTGCAGTCCATTTTAATGTTCTCTGCAAGCTTCCTTTCATATTTTATTTTCCCTGCCCTAATCAAACCCTTCGTCCTCCTCTGCTGAGTTTTGAAGTTCTCCCAGTCCCCGGGTTTGCTGCTACTTCTGGCCAATTTGTATGCAACTTCCTTGGTTTTAATACTATCCTTGATTTCCCTTGTTAGCCATGGTTGAGCCACCTTCCCTTTTTTATTTTTACGCCAGACCGGGATGTACAATTGTTGTAGTTCATCTATGCGATCTCTAAATGTCTGCCATTGCCCTTCCACTGATAGCCCCTTAAATTTCGCTTGCCAATTTAACCTCGCCAATTCACGCCTCATACCCTCAAAGTTGCCCTTATTTAAGTTCTGAACCATGGTCTCTGACTTAACTGTTTCCTTCTCCATCCTAATGTAGAACTCCACCATACTATGGTCACTCTTCCCCAGGGGGCCTCGTACCACAAGATTGCTGATTAGTTGGGGACCCAGCACTGACCCCTGCGGAACACCACTAGTTACTGATTGCCAGTCTGAGAATGAACCATTTATCCCAACTCTCTGCCTTCTGTTAGATAGCCAATCCTCTATCCATGCCAGAATATTACCCCCAATCCCGTGATTTTTTATCTTAAGCAATAATCTTTTGTGTGGCACCTTGTCAAATGCCTTTTGGAAGTCTAAATACACCACATCCACTGGTTCCCCTTTATCCACCCTGTATGTTACTTCCTCAAAGAACTCCAGCAAATTTGTCAAACATGACTTCCCCTTCATAAAACCATGCTGACTTTGTCCTATTAAATTATGATTATCCAAATGTCCCATTACTGTCTCCTTAATAATGGACTCCAAAATTTTACCTACCACAGATGTTAGGCTAACCGGTCTATAGTTTCCAGCCTTCTGTCTACTGCCCTTTTTAAATAAGGGTGTTGCATTAGCAGTTTTCCAGTCTGCCGGGATCTTTGCTGAGTCCAGGGAGTTTTGGAAAATTATTACCAATGCATCCACAATCCCTACCGCCACTTCCCTCAAGACCCTAGGATGTAAGCCATCAGGTCCAGGTGATTTATCCGCCTTGAGTCCCATTATTTTACCGAGTACCACTTCCTTAGTGATTTTGATCGTGTTTAGCTCCTCCCCCCCTATAGCCCCCTGTTTGTCCAGTGTTGGGATATTCTTAGTGTCCTCTACTGTAAAGACTGATACAAAATATCCATTCAGTGTATTTGCCATCTCCATATTTCCCACCATTAATTTCCCGGTCTCATCCTCTAAGGGACCAACATTTACTTTAGCCACACTTTTTCTTTTTATATAACTATAAAAACCCTTACTATCTGTTTTTATATTTTTTGCTAATTTACTTTCATAATCTATCTTCCCTTTCTTAATCAATCTTTTTGTTATTTTTTGCTGCCTTTTAAAGTTTTCCCAATCCTCTATCCTCCCACTAGATTTGGCTACCTTATAAGCCCTTGTTTTTAGTCGAATACTATCCTTAATTTCTTTACTTAGCCACGGATGACTGTCTTTTTTTTTGCACCCTTTTCTTCTCAGTGGAATATATATTTTTTGGAAGTTGTAAAATAACTCCTTAAATGTACACCACTGATCATGTATCGTCTTACCCTTTAATCTATTTTCCCAATCAACTCTACTCAATTCCGCTCGCATACCTTCATAGTCTCCTTTATTCAAGCTTAGCACGCTTGTTTGAGATCCAACCTTCTCACCCTCTAATTGAATATGGAATTCAACCATGTTATGGTCATTCATTCCAAGGGGATCCTTTACTAGGACATTTTTAATTAATCCTGTCTCGTTACACAGGACCAGATCTAAGGTTGCTTGCCCCCTGGTCGGTTCAGTTACATACTGCTCAAGAAACCCATCCCTAATACACTCAATGAACTCATCCTCAAGGCAGCCCTGCCCAATTTGATTTGTCCAATTAATATGATAGTTAAAATCCCCCATAATTAAAGATGTTCCCTTATTACAAGCCTCAACTATTTCCTGATTGATACTCTGTCCAACAGAGTTGCAACTGTTCGGAGGCCTATAGACTACGCCCACTAGTGTTTTTTTCCCCTTATTATTCCTTATCTCCACCCAAACTGTTTCATTATCCTGATCTTTTGACCCAATATCATTTCTCTGTATTACAGTGATTCCTTCCTTTATTAACATAGCCACCCCACCTCCCCTTCCTTCCTGCCTGTCCTTCCTGATCGTTAAATAACCTGGTATGTTTAATTCCCAGGCATTGTCACCCTGCAGCCATGTTTCTGTAATGGCCAAAAAATCATACCCATATATAATTATTTGTGCCATTAACTCATCTATTTTCTTACGAATGCTACGTGCATTCAGATAGAGAACTTTCAAATATGTTTTGTGACACTTAGTTCCTGCTTTTGCCCTTTTTATTACTTTACCTTTTACTCCATACCTTCTGCCCCTTCCTGACACACTCAGGTAGCAGTGGTGAAATTAAAAACCAAAGTCTATGACCTTCTCTGTTGCCATTTTTATTATTTGCTCTCTAGGAACCTCCCCCCCACTAGTTAGTTTAAAGCCCTCTCTACAGCCCTAGTTATATGATCCGCCAGGACTATAGTCCCAGCACTGGCCAAGTGAAGCCCGTCCCAACGGAACAGCTCCCTCCTGCCCCAGTACTGGTGCCAGTGTCCCAGGAAGCAAAACCCATTTCTCCCACACCAGTCTTTGAGCCACTCGTTTAACTCTCTAATTTTATTTGTCCTAGCCAAATTCGCTCATGGCTCAGGTAATAATCCAGAGATTAATACCCTTGAGGTTCTGTTTTTTAATTTGACCCCTAGCTGCTCATACTCCTTTAACAGAACCTGCTTCCTTGTCCTATCTACGTCGTTTGTACCAACATGAACCACGACAACTGGATCCAGCCCCTCCCACTGCAAGTTTCTTTCCAGCCCAGAGGAGATGTCCTTAACCCTGGCACCGGGCAGGCAACACAGCCTACGGGACTCTCGCGCTCGGCTGCAGAGAACTCTATCTATCCCCCTAATAATACTATCCCCTACCACTACAACATTTCTATTTACTCCCCCCTCTTGAATGGCCCCCCGTTCCACGGTGCTGTGGCCAGGTTGCTCATCCTCCCTGCAGTCCCTGCTCCCGTCCCCACAGGAAGTAAGAACCTCGAACCTGTTGGACATGAGCAAGGGCTGCGGCTCCTCCAACACTACCTCCTGGATCCCCGTACCTGCCTCACTCGTAGTCACACCGTCCTGTCCCTGACCATGGGCTACATCTGAATTAATTAACTTCATAGGTGTGACCACCTCCTGAAACACAAAGTCCAGGTACTTCTCACCCACCCTGATGTGTCGCAGTGTCTGAAGCTCAGACTCCAGATCATCAATACGGAGCTGGAGTTCCTGTAGCAGCAGACACTTGTCACAGATGTAATCACCGTGAGCCTCAATGGGGTCCACCGGCTCCCACATCTCACAACAGTAACACATCACCTGCTCCATTCTATGTAATTAATTAAATTTTTTATTGTTAGTTATGGACACTCTCTGCCCAATTATAGATGCTAGTATCCCCTCTAATTAATTGGATTTAAATTAAATCAATCCCTCTAAATTACACCAGTTAAATGGTTTACCAACAGTCACTCTACACCAGAAAGGCCTTATTAACTACAACCCACAGAGTTTAAGTTTAATAAGAGAGAAATACTCACCAACCAATTACTTACCTGCTTTCTGGTGACATCACACCTCGATTATTTTTACCTCTCTCCCTCCCTCCGAGTTCGGAGACTGGTCCCGCCTTACCTGGTCTCTGGAGCCTTTTAAACCCTCTGCCGCCGCCTCGCCTCACGCAGGTCCGCCGGCGCACCAGGAAGCTGACAAAGATGGAAAAAGGAAGGCACACCTCCCTCCCCGAACTCCCTCACTCACCAAACTCACAGCTTAACACTCGGTTCCAAATCTGCACTCCGTTGTTCCTTGTTCCTCTCCATTGTTAATCGAAATCTTATGATACGATGATCACTCGTACCCAAGTGTTCTCCCACAGACACTTGGTCGACCTGGCCCACCTCATTCCCCAGCACCAGATCCAGCAATGCCTCCTTCCTAGTTGGCCCAAGAACATATTGGTCAAGGAAATTCTCCTGAACACTTTTCAGAAATTCCTCCCCCACCTTTCCCTTTACCCTAGCATTATCCCAATCAATATTTGGGTAATTAAAGTCCCCCAATATCACCACTCTATAGCTCTTGCATATTTCTGCGATTTCATAGTTCATAGAAGATAGAAGCAGGAGTAGGCCATTCGGCCCCTCGAGCCTGCTCCGCCATTCGATGAGATCATGGCTGATCATCCAAACTCAGTACCCTGTACCTGCCTTCTCCCCATATCGCTTGATACCTTTAGCTTTAAGAAATATATCTAACTCATTCTTGAATATATTTAATGACTTGGCCTCAACTACTTTCTGTGGTAGAGAATTCCACAGGTTCACCACTCTCTGGGTGAAGAAATTCTTCCTCATTTCAGTCCTAAATGGCTTACCCCTTATCCTTAGATTATGACCCCTGGTTCTGGACTCTCCGACCATCGGGAACATTCTTCCTGCATCTAGTTTGTCCAGACCTGTCAGAATTTTATATGTTTCGATGAGATCCCCTCTCATTCTTCTATACTCCAGCGAGTATAAGCCCAATCGACCCAATCTCTCCTCATATGTCATTCCTGCCATCCCAGGTATCAGCCTTGTGAATCTTCGCTGAACTCCTTCCATGGCAAGAACATCCTTCCTCAGATAAGGCGACCAAAACTGCACACAGTACTCAAGGTGTGGTCTCACCAAGGCCCTGTACAACTGCAGCAGGACATCCCTGTTCCTATACTCAAACCCTTTCGCTATGAAGGCCAACATACCATTTGCCTTCTTCACCGCCTGCTGCACCTGCATGCTTACCTTCAGCGACTGGTGCACAAGGAAACCCAGGTGTGGTTGCACTTCCCCTTCTCCCAATCTATTGCCATTCAGATAATAGTCTGCCTTTCTGTTTTTGACACCAAAGTGGATAACCTCACATTTATCCACGTTATATTGCATCTGCCACGCTTCTGCCCACTCACCCAACCTGTCCAAATCATCCTGGAGTTTCTCGGTATCCTCCTCGCAGCACACACTCCCACCCAGCTTTGTGTCATCTGCAAACTTGGAGATATTACATTTAGTTCCCTTATCTAGATCATTAATGTATATTGTGAATAGCTGGGGTCCAAGGACCGATCCCTGCGGTACCCCACTAGTCACTGCCTGCCACTCGGAAAAAGACCCATTAATTCCTACTCTCTGCTTTCTGTCTGCCAACCAGTTCTCTATCCAAGTCAATACCTTGCCCCCAATCCCATGTGCCTTAACTTTACACGCTAATCTCTTATGCGGGACCTTATCAAAAGCCTTTTCAACGTCCAAATACACCACATCTACTGGTTCTCCTTTATCTATTTTCCCAGTTACATCCTCAAAAAATTCCAGTAGATTAGTCAAGCACGATTTACCTTTTTTAAATCCATGTTGACTTTGTCCGATCCTGTCACTGTTTTTCAAGTGCTCAGCTATTACATCCTTTATAATGGACTCTAGCATTTTCCCCACTACCGATGTCAGGCTTACCGGTCTGCAATTCCCTGCTTTCTCTCTACCACCCTTTTTTAATAGTGGGGTAACATTAGCTACCCTCCAATCCATGGGTACAGTTCCAGATTCCATCGAACGTTGGAAGATGATCAGCAATGCATCTACTATTTCTAGGGCCACTTCCTTAAGTACCCTAGGATGTAGATTATCAGGCCCTGGGGATTTATCGGCTTTCAATCCCGTCAATTTCCCTAACACCATTTCCCTGCAAATACTGATTTCTTTCAGTTCCTCCCTTTCATCAGGCCATATGTTCTCCAACATCTCTGGGAGGTTATTTGTGTCCTCCTTTGAGAAGACAGAACCAAAATATGTATTTAATTGGTCAGCCATTTCTTTGTTCCCCATTATAACTTCCCCCGCTTCTGACTGCAAGGGACCTACACTTGATTTCACTAATCTTTTTCTCTTCACATATCTATAAAAGCTCTTACAGTCAGTTTTTATGTTCCCTGCAAGCTTACTTTCATATTCTATTTTCCCCTTCTTAATTAATCCCTTTGACCTCCTTTGTTGAATCCTTAACTGCTCCCAATCCTCAGGGTTACCGCTTTTTCTGGCCAATTTATATGTCCTCTCCTTGGATCTTATGCTATCCCTAATTTCCCTTGTTAGCCACGGTTGAGTCACCCTTTTTGTTTTATTCTTATGCCACACTGGGATGAACAAATTCTGTAGTTCATCCATGCAGTCGTTCAATGTTTGCCATTGCCTATCCACCAGCAACCCTTTGAGTGACATTCCCCAATCAATCCTACCAATTTCGCGCCTCATACCATCGTAGTTTCTTTTATTTAAATTCAGGACCCTAGTCTCTGATTCAACTATTTCACACTCCATCCTAATGAAGAATTCTATCATATTATGATCACTCTGACCAAGGGGCCTCGTACAACAAGATTGCTAATTAATCCTTTCTCGTTGCATAATACCCAGTCTTAGATGGCCTGATCTCTGGTTGGTTCCTCGACATATTGTTCCAGAAAACCATACCGTAAACATTCTAGGAATTCCTCCTCCACAGTATTTTTACTAATTTGGTTAGCCCAATCTATATGTAAATTAAAGTCACCCATGATGACTGCTGTGCCCTTACTGCATGCTTCTCTAATTTCCCTTTTTACTGCCGTCCCCAACCTCCGTATTACTGTTTGGAGGTCTATATATCACTCCCACTAACGTTTTCTGCCCCTTGTTATGTCTCAGTTCTACCCATACAGATTCCACATCATCAGAGTTACTATCCTTCCTTTCAATTGTTTTAATCCCCTCTTTAACCAGCAATGCTACCCCACCTCCCTTTCTTTTTTGCCTATCTTTCCTAAATATTGAATACCCCTGGATGTTGAGTTCCCAGCCTTGGCCACCCTGGAGCCATGTTTCTGTAATCCCAATCAAATCGTATTCATTTACCTCTGTTTGCGCAGCTAATTCATCCACCTTGTTCCGAATGCTCCTTTTATTTAAGACACAAAGGGGTAGAAATTAGATCACGCCCCATTTGGGGCGCAAATATCGTCCGGACGCAAATATTAGCGCCTGGCGCTAATTATCGGCACTGACAGGAAACTTCACTTTTACCGCCCCGGGAGGTGAGTGGAGCGCTAAAGCAGGCGCTGCACACCTCTCTTAAGGCGCAAAGGCCGAGCAGTGAGGCGCTAACTCGGAGCGCTGGCGAAGCTCATGTAATGTCAGTCAGCAATGGAACACACACACAATGGCACGGGCCAGTTCTTAAAGGGGATGGTTAATCTTGCTTTCCATCCACATCCTGTTCATTGCAGCCTTGAATCTCGGCCTGGAGAGACTTGCACATCAAATGTGCTGGAAAGAACAATGGAGAGTACCAGGCAAAGAGCTCAGAGTGCAGCTCCCACAGTCTCTGCTAAATCGATACAAGGAATGGCAAATCAAAATGAACCTGCAAAGTGCTGCTCAGTACACAAAACTCCTTCACACAACGTTGAATCTCTCCAGAAGTCTCTCCCTCTCTCTCTCAGAATGCGTAGTTCAAAAATGCCACCAACAATAAAAGACAGGAAGAGGCCCCCTTTAAATAGCGCCCCCCCCAGCCCCACAATGATTGACAGCGTTCCAGTCTTCTGGTCGTTGGAAGCGCCAGGCGGTAAGGCAGGGGGCGCCACTCAATTTCCGCTCCGGGGCGCCACAAGGGCGTTGCACCATGGAATGACGTCACAATCTGCGCGCGCAGGTGGTCGCAGCGGTAAGTTTTAGCGCCGCCGCACAATCTCAAGTTAAGTTCTCGAGCGGCGCAAACATCGCTGCGCCCGGGCGTTAGCGGCTTTGCGCCCCATTAGCGCCCTCTTAAGGCGCTAACGGGAGGCGCAACCAAGTGAATTTTTACCCCAAAGCCTTCAGGCTTGTATTTTTAACGCTCTCAGACCTATATGAATTATTATTTATTGTGACCATGTTTGATGTAAACAATTGAGTTCTTTGCCTTCTACTTTTGTTTTTCTCCTTCCTGTCTTTTGCTTTTATCCTTGTTTCCCTTTCCTCTGTCTCCCTGCTCAGGTTCCCAACCCCCTGCCACTTTAGTTTAAACCCTCCCCAACAGCACTGGCAAACACTCCCCTGAGGACATCGGTCCCGGCCCTGCCCAGGTGCAGACCGTCCCATTTGTACTTGTCCCACCTCCCCCAGAACCAGTTCCAATGTCCAAGGAATTTTAATCCCTCCCCCTTGCACCATTCCTCTAGCCACGTATTCAGTTGAAATATCCTCCTATTTCTACTCTGACTAGCACGTGGCACTGGTAGCAATCCTGAGATTACTACATTTGAGGTCCTATTTTTTAATTTACCACCTAACTCCCTATATTCTGCTTTTAGGACCTCATCCCATTTTTTACCTATATCGTTGGTGCCTATGTGCACCATGACAACTGGCTGTTCGCCCTCCCCCTCCAAAATGTTCTGTAGCCACTCCGAGACGTCCTTGACCCTTGCACCAGGGAGGCAACACACCATCCTGGAGTCTTGTTTGTGGCCGCAGAAACGCCTATCTATTCCCCTTACAATTGAGTCCCCTATCACTATAGCTCTTCCACACTATTTCCTCCCAACCTGTGCAGCAGAGCCACCCATGGTGCCAGGAAGTTGGCTGCTGCTGCCTTCCCCTGATAAGTCATCACCCCCAACAGTATCCAAAGTGATATATCTGTTTGAGAGGGGGATGGCCACAGGGGACCCTTGCACTACCTGCCTGCACCTCTTACTCTGCCTGGTGTTCACCCATTCACTTCCTGCCTGTACACCCTTTACCTGCGGTGTGACCAACTCGCTAAACGTGCTATCCACGATGTTCTCAGCGTCGCAAATGCTCCAATATGCATCCATCCGCAGCTCCAGAGCCGCAATGCGGTCTATCAGTAGCTGCAGCTGGATACACTTCCCACACACATGGTCGTCAGGGACACAGGAAGTGTCCCTGATTTCCCACATATAGCAGGAGGAGCATATCACAGGGCAGAGCTCTCCTGCCATGACTTACCCTTTAATTAATTAATTAAAATTAAATTAAATGAATCCCACCAATTTCACTTCAATTAAATGATATACTCAAGGGCCCTTTCTTAACAGTAGTCCCCTCTACACAACAGAGACCCTAGAAACCGCAAAATTTTAAGTTTAGAAAAATTTAGAAGGAAAATACTCACCAACCAATCACCTGCTTCTTGGTGACGTCACAGTTCGATTGTTTTTTGCTTCCCTCTCCCGAACCTGGATTAGGGAAAATCCCCCTAGCTCACCTTTATATCGCCGCTCGCTGCTCCTCGGGCTGCCTCCGCTGCTCTGGGCCTACCACACTCGGGGCTCACCTTTATACCGCTGCTCCTCGGGCTGCCTCCGCTGCTGATTTGCTCCTCTACCTCCCTCTCACTATTTGGAGGCCTATAGAATAACCTCAATAGCGTGATCATACTCTTTTTGCTCCTCAACTCTAACCAAATGGATTCTGTCCTTGTCACCTCAAGACCATCCTCCCTTTCCAACACTACAATGTCTTCTTTAATCAGCACTGCCACCCCATCTCCCTTTTTTCTTCCCTATCTTTTCTGAACACCTTGTACCCTTGAATATTAAGTGTCCAGTCCTCACCGTTTTTAAGCCACGTTTCTGTTATTGCCACAACATCATATTGCCACACAGCTAATTGTGCTTGTAGCTCACCAACCTTATTCACCACACTTTGTGCGTTTACATACATGCATTCTAAACCCATTTTTGAATTTTTCGTAGTCTTTCTTTGTCTGCTCCTATCTAATATGCTCCTATTACCACCTCTAGTAATATCTTCTCTTGTACTATCCAACACACTCACTCGTTTATGCACCTTATTCCTCTTTTCTACTCCTATATGCTGGTGCCCATCCCCCTGCCAAGTTAGTTTAAACCCTCCCCAACTACACTAACAAACCTCCCCACGAGAATATTGGTCCCAGCTCTGTTGAGGTGTAACTCGTCCGGCTTGTACAGGTCCCACCTTCCCCAGAAACGGTCCCAATGCCTCAGGAATCTAAAGCCCTCCCTCCTGTACCATCTCTCCAGCCACGCATTCATCTGTTCTATCCTCCTATTCCTGTACTCACTAGCACATGGCACCGGGAGTAATCCGGAGATTACTACCTTTGAGGTCCTGCTTTTTAATCTCTCTCCTCGCTCCATAAACTCTGCCTGCAGGACCTCATCTCTCTTTCTGCCTATGTCGTTGGTACCGATATGGACAACGACCTCTGGCTGTTCACCCTCCCCCCTCAGAGTGTCCTGCAGCTGCACAGTGACATCCTTGACCCTGGCACCAGGGAGGCAACATACCATTATGGAGTCATGTCTACGGCCACAGAAACGCCTGTCTGCTCCCCTAACTATCGAATCCCCTATCACTATTGCTCTTCAACTCTTTTTCTTCCCCCCCTGTGCAGCTGAGCCAGCTGTAGTGCCACGGACTTGACTCTGGCTGCACTCCTCAGAGGAACCATCGCCATCACCAGTACTCAGAACAGAATACTGGTTGGAGAGCGCGATGTACTCCGGGGACTCCTGCACTACCTGCCTGGTCCTCCACTTCTGTCTGGTGGTCACCCATTCTCTCTCTGCCTGCATACTCTTAAGCTGCGGGGTGACCACTCTAGAAACGTGCTATCCATGTAACTCTCAGCCTCGCGGATGTACTGTAGTGACTCCAGCCGCCGTTCAAGCTCCGAAACCCGGAGCTCGAGTTTCTGTAGCTGGCGACACTTCCCGCACATGTGGTCGTCCAGGCTATGCGAAGCGTCCAGGACTTCCCACATGGCACAGGATGTGCACTCCACGAGACTGAGCTGCCCTGCCATGCCTCTATTTAATAGACTAAGAACTAACCCAGCAGAAATAAACATAAAACTTAACAAAAAACACTCCCCAGCTACTCACCAATCAGCTCTTTCCCTCTATTTAATAGGCTATTAACTAACTTAGCAGAAATAAACTTATAAACTTAAGAAAAATACACTCACCAGCTACTCACCAATCAGCTCCTTCGCTTGTGCCGATGTCACATTTTTTACCCTGACGTCACTTTTTCAAAAGCTGCCGCTGTTGAGTTGCTGCCGCTCCTTTTAACTGCTCCGCTCTCGCTGTGCTCGCTCCAGGTCCGCTCCTTCCAGTCTCAGGCTCCTGCCACTCAGGAATGCTCCTTTTAACTGCTCCGCTCTCGCTGTGCTCACTCCAGGTCCGCTCCTTCCAGTCTCAGGCTCCTGCCACTCAGGAATGCTCCTTTTAACTGCTCCATTCTCACTGTGCTCCCTTCATGTCCGATCCTTCCGCTCTGTAAATAACATCTATGACATCTGCAAAGTATTTTTAAGTAACTAAATATAAGTTTCTGCCAGTGACGTAACAGTGTTTGCGACTTGGTCGTCTTTCCAGATTCAACTATTAGCCTTAACAATGAGGATAAACACCTAATCCTGATCTCATACCTGGCTACTACAGCTGGCAGATTCTCATTGATGAATTTCTGCACGGTCTGGTGTTTGGTGGAGTGTTCGAGGAAGATATTGAAAGTCTACAAATAATAGTTGAATTCTAAGCAGAGGAATTTCATTGATGACTCCATCTCTAATTCCTGCAGTTAGAACTGGTGCCAGTTTATTTATATCATTGCTATTTGTGGGACCTTGCTGTGCATAAATTGACTGCCCTGCTAACTTGCGTATCTACAGTAACTACGGTCCAAATGTAATTCTTGGGCTGGGAAGCACTTTGGGAATTCATGAGGATGTGAAATGTGCTGTATAAATGCAAGTTCTTTCTTTTAGTGCTGACTGAAATGTGTTATCTGTGAAGACCAGGATGTGGACTTGCCCTGACTGGAGTTTAATCTTTAAACTTTGAAACACTTCAGTACCGTCTGCAGCTCACACAGATTGACTCCCACATGCCGCCCCTCCCAATTAACCTCATCAGCCTTAACAACCTGTCAACTAGCAGCTTTAACCTTCTTAATGTACGTTTCCTGCAGCACCATGTAAGATTGGGAAACCTTCGGAAAAACTAATTAGAAAAACTAAACCTTTGCACCTCCTAACATTTGCAGTAGAATTGTGTATGAAAAGATGAACAATTCCTAACAATATAGTTACTGGAATGCTGCAAATTAAAAGTCCTGTGAGGTGAAATTTGATAAGGCCCGAAAACAGGCGCGGGCACCGCGATGCGAGCGATGCCAGCGCCTGTTCAGAAAGCGCAGGCGGCGTGTCAGTTTGGTGCTGCCTGCTAATTAACAGGATAGGAGCGCACAGCCCCGCGACGAACATGCTGCTGACAGGCTGTAGACTTAGCAGGGGGCCGAAGTTCATGTCGCTGGAACGAAGCTAGCTTTACTTAAAACTAGCCTGCTCCTCTTCAAGACAGTCTGCAGCTCTTAAAGGCGAACTGCCTTCTGCACATATAAAACATTAAAAATCCTTCTGGACTAGGTAGTCTGCAGCTCTGAAAACTGAGCTGCCTTCTGCACATAAAAAATGCTAAAAATGCTTCAGCACTAACACAAATGGCTCAACAGACCAGGGAAAGGACATCCAGCTTTGTGCATGGACTCAACACTGGAAGAGAGGTCCTCTATCCACAGGAGGCCAGGAGGCCCTCCAGAAAGAAGGATATGGGACCAGATCACCGAGGCAGTCACTGCCAGCAGTGTCACCCTCAGGACCTGGCTCCAGTGCCCAAAGCAGTTTCATGACCTCAGACAAGTGGTCAAGGTCAGTGCATGCATCTTCAAAAGCCATCTCCTACCAACTGCACCACTAGCCTCATATGCTGCTCAATGCACCAACTCCCCCTCATCACTCACCTACCAACAATCTCTACCAAACACAAGGCACACCTCACATTCCTAGCTTTACCTCACCCCCTTGGAGGAGATGGTACTGGCCATTCTTGGCAGGGGTATGGCTAAGCTCTTGGCCAATGGTGGGGCTGAGAGGATGCAAGATGCCGGTATCCTCATATCTAATTCTCCTTCTCACATCCCACTTTCCCCTCATCCCAAAATGTATTCTGATTTACTAGCTGCACATGGTATAAGCATGCACCTCTATGCAACTCTTGCTTTAATCCCCTCCCCTCACCACAACCATAGCCTTGCGCCTTCCTCATTTCAGACACCCAAGAAATCCAGCCTGCCCAGCCAATGGTTGATCAAGAAGATGGAGAGGAGAGGAAGAAGTAGAAGAAACACCTTTACTGAATTTCACACTCCCAGTAACCAGCTGCTCGAGGTCATCCTGCAAGGCCATCTGCAGTGTCCCCCACTGAAGGTCAGCAGCCTTCCACCAGCCATGCTGCAGCTGCTGGGGTAGCACTGCGGAACATCACTAGGATAGGCAAAGGCACACACAAGACAGTCACTAAGAGAATGCACAGGGGTGATTAGTTGATTTTTTAACGTAATATTGAATGCATATATGGATAAAGTTGGATTGGAAAGTTTGCTTTGGGGTGGCTTTTATTTCAGAATTGTGGCCAAGACGATGCTGTGATGACATCGCTGCCCTAAGTGAGACCCGGCAGGCAGGGGAAGGCCAGCTCAAGGAGCAAAGCAGTGGCTACACCTTCTTCTGGAAAGGCAAACCTGAAGAGAACGCCGCCTCCATGGGGTAGGCTTCGCCATAAAAAATGAACTAGTTGGGCATCTCAGAGACTCCCCTAGCAGTATAAACGAGCGCCTCATGACTCTTTGACTCACCCTAGCCCGGAACCAGTGCGCTACGGTCATCAGTGCGTATGCCCCAACACTGGAAGCCACAGACGAGACCAAAGAGGAATTCTACTCCAGCCTCGAACAATCCCTGTCCCGAGTCCCAACGGGTGACAAGCTGATCCTCCTTGGCGATTTTAACGCCAGAGTTCGAAAGGACACAGACCTCTGGGGAGGTGTGATCGGCAGAGAGTGGGTAGGGAAAGCCAAATCCAACGGTACCCTCCTGCTGACGAAATACTTAGAACATGGCCTTATCATAACCAACACCTTGTTCCATCAGAGAGACAAGTACAAGGTTTCATGACAGCATCCTTGCTCCAAGCACTGGCATTTGCTGGACTATGTCATTGTCCGAGCGAGGGACCGCAAGGACATCCACATCACCCACGCCATGACAGGAGCTGACGACTGCTGGACAGACCACTGCCTAATCCGCTCTGTCATCTCCATCAATGTAGCCCCAAAACAGCGGCAGCAACAGAAGCAATGCCGCAGGAAAATCAACGCTGGAGCACTCAAAGACCCTGCTAAGAAAGCCCTATTCAGCCTGCGCCTCACAAACAACCTGACGACTCCCAGTGATGCAGAGATACAGAGTGTCCACAGCACCTGGTCTGCACTCAAGGCCTCCATAATCAGCACCTGTGAAGAGACGCTCGGTTACTTGACCAGGAAACACCAAGTCTGGTTCGACGAGAACGACCAGGAGATCCAGGAGCTAATAAGCTGCAAGTGCAAGGCATTCCTGATCTGGAAACAGCAACAGAACTCGAGAGCAAGAAAGCAGCTCTACAGATGCCTGAAGGCCTGAAGTCCAACAAAAAATTTGCGACCTAAAGAACAGATGGTGGGTGGAGAAAGCGCAGGAGATCCAGCAGCTAGCTGACAACCACGACGTGCGTGGATTCTTTAGCGCAGTCAAGACCGCCTACGGCTCAAGCACCCAAGGTCCTACCCCACTGCGGGCCAAGAACGGAGAGGTACTCATCAAGGACAGGGAGGCAGTCAGTGCCCGCTGGAAGTAGCACTTCGAAGATCTCCTTAACCGAGACTCTGCCTTCGACGCGAGTGTCCTCAACTCCATCCCGCAGCATGCTACCCGCCACCATCTCAGCACAGCCCCAGCCCGGCATGAGGTTGAAAAGGCCATCCGACAACTGAAGAACAACAAGGCCTCAGGTGCAGATGGAATCCCTACCGAGGCACTAAAGCATGGCGGAGAAGCACTACTGTCGTGAATTCATGAACTCATTTCTCTTATCTGGAAGGTGGAGAGCATGCCAGGGGATCTCAGAGATGCCGTAATTGTGACCATCTTCAAGAAAGGTGACAAGTCCGATTGCGGTAATTACAGAGGAGTTTCCCTGCTGTCTGCCACAGGGAAAGTCATCGCAAGCATCTTCCTCAATCGCCTTCTCCCAGTGGTTGAAGAGCTCCTTCCAGAGTCGCAATGCGGATTCCGCCCACTAAGGGGCACAATGGACATGATCTTCACCGCACGCCAATTACAAGAGAAATGCAGGGAACAGCACCAACCACTGTACATGGCCTTCTTTGACCTCACAAAGGCCATCGACACTGTCAACCGTGAGGGATTATGGAGTGTCCTCCTCAAATTCGGCTGCCCTCAAAAGTTTGTCACCTTCTTCTGCCTGCTTCACGACTACACGCAAGTCGTGATCCTGACCAACGGTTCCACCACAGACCCAATTCACGTACGGACCGGGGTCAAGCAAGGCTGTGTCATCGTACCAACGCTCTTCGCGATCTTCCTTGCTGCAATGCTCCATCTCACCCTCAGTAAGCTCCCCGCTGGAGTGGAGCTAATTTACAGAACAAACAGGAAACTGTTCAACCTCCGTCGCCTCCAGTCCAGATCCAAGGTCGTCCCATCCTCTGTTGTTGAATTACAGTATGCAGACGATGCTTGCGTCTGCGCACACTCGGAGGTCGAACTCCAACCCATCATTAACACCTTCACCGAAGCATACGAGAGCATGGGCCTTACACTAAGCATCATAAGACAAAGGTCCTCTACCAACCTGCCCCCGACACACAGTACTGCCCCCCGATTATCAAAATCCACGACAAGGCCTTGGACAACGTGGACTACCTTCCATACCTCGGGAACCTACTGTCTACAAGGGCAGACGTCGATGATGAAGTCCAACTCCGCCTTCACTGTGCCAGTGCAGCCTTCGGTCACCTGAGGAAGAGAGTGTTTGAAGACCAGGACCTCAAACCCGGCACCAAGCTCATGGTCTACAGAGCAGTAGTAATACCCGCCCTCCTGTATGCCTCAGAGACATGGACCATGTACAGCAGGCACCTCAAAGCACTGGAGAGGTACCACCAACGCTGCCTCCAAAAGATCCTGCAAATCCATTGGCAGGATAGGCGCACCAACGTCAGTGTTCTCGCTCAGGCCAACATCCCCAGCATCGAAGCTTTGACCACGCTCGATCAGCTCCGATGGATGGGTCACATCGTCCGCATGCCTGATACGAGACTCCCAAAACAAGCGCTCTACTTGGAGCTCCGACACAGCAAGCGAGCCCCAGGTGGGCAGAGGAAATGCTTCAAGGACACCCTCAAAGCCTCCTTGAAAAAGTGCAACATCTCCACCGACACCTGGGAATCCCTGGCCCAAGACCGCACGAAGTGGAGGAGAAGCATCCGGAAAGACGCCGAATACCTCGAGTCTCTTCGCCGGGAGCAAGCGGAAGCCAAGCGCGAACAGCGCAAGGAGCGCATGTCAACCCAAGCACCCCACCCACCTGCCCCTTCAACCACCGTCTGCCCCACCTGTGACAGAGACTGTAGGTCCCGCATTGGATTCATCAGTCACCTGAGAACTCATTTTTAATGTGGAAGCAAGTCATCCTCGGTTCCGAGGGACTGCCTAAGAAGAAGAAGAAGAAGAAGATGGTCAGTAACGGAGGGAAAGTAAGGTGTGGGTCAAACGTTGAAAGGGAAATTGGGGTTCTGTTCACTGGTACCACAGGCGGATGATTCTCTCTCGGATATCCCGGCTAGAAAGGGGCTGTCTGGGTTGCCTCCTTCCTTCTGCTTCACCCTCTCTGCTTCCTCCTCTTCTCTTCCTTCTCCCTCTGCGAGCAGCTCATTCGCTTTGCTGACTCTGCTCCATCTGCATGTGATGTTGCAGCCCAAGGGGGACTGCAACTAGAGCCCCCAGGACTGGGAACAAGTGGTCTTCTCAGAGGCCTTCCTATAACAGCCAAAACCTTGCAAACGTCCAGCAGCAGTCCCTGCACACTTTAACAACTTTTTTAATGTATTGCACCAAGCCAGTTTGCCAGTAAAATGTAAAAAATAAGTTCAAAAGCAAGAATTTAAACTTACCTGAAAGATGAGTGTGTCCCTTTAAGAAGCGCCGGCAGCGTCTCTGTTGTACTGCTGCACGCACGTGCGTGGTTTAGAGAGGGCGGTATCAAGAGCAGCGACGTCGAAAATGACAGATCCTGCGTCAATTGACGTCACGATTTGTATCATTTAAATTTGGGCGGCGAGCGCAGGCAACGGCAGCGCTGCCGACCTGCCCAAAATGGCGGAAGCGAGGTGGCTGCCATTTTTTCAGCAAAAGCGGCCTTCACGGCCGGCACTACAGCTCCCAATTTCACTGCCCTAGTTAACATTTTTGAATACTGGCCAACTGCCACTGAAACAGATAGCTATCGTTTCTGAGAGAAATCATCACCATTTAGACAAGTGTTTAATGGCTTAAAATCCAGAAATTCCAGAATGTACTAAATAACAATATAAAGCTAATTGCCATTACTCATTTTAAGCGTGATCAGCACAGCCTGAAAATGCTATTCATTTAGGGTAACTACAAGTGTTATTTCCTTGTTGAAGTACATTGCGAGAAGCAGGTCATCTGGAAGCACTGAACGAGAGCTAGAAAACATCCTCACAGTGAGTGAGGGAGGCAGGCAAACCTTCAGACACACCTCCGTGACTGGTTATATTGTGGCACTGACAGAGATCTGGAACAGATCGCTTACTGCCCTTTCAGCTAGGAGAGGTCCCAGGGGAGTCAGCAATAGGTTCGGGAGTCAACAGAAGAGGTAAGTTGGAAAATAGCAAACTTAAAAAACAAAGGCGGTGAAATTGGGCCCGTTTGCGCCGCACGATAAGGCCGGATTTTAAAAATGGCGGCCGCCTTGCTTCCGACCATTTCCAGTGGGGTTCCGCGGCAGCCACAATTTTGGGCAGGTTGGCAGCGCTGCCGTTGCAGGTATGGAAATGAGGATGATCGTGACTTCAATGATTGTGCAACGCTGATTTGATGCACAACCTGCCATTTTGGACGTCGCCGTTCCTTTTAACGCCCTCTCCAAATCACGACCAGCTGAACATGCATTCAGCAGCAGGAAGCACCCCCACCAACGCTATGTAAAGGGATCAGCAACAACTTGCAGCTGACTTGCTTTTTGCTTTTTGCTGTCTCTGTTTAAGTTTGTGCAACTATTTGGAGCTTTCTACAGTTATTTAAAGTTGGTGAAGTGACATGGAGTGTTGCTGCAAGTGGAGAATGCCTTGTTTCTCATTTAAAGGGTTCTGCTCACACCACTTGCTCCCAGTTATGGGGGTTCTTCTTGCATTCCCCGTCCTGCTCGAGTATGACAGGGAGATGGAGCAGAGGCAGCGAGGAAGAGGACAAGATGATCGCAGAGCGAGGAGGAGTAGGGGCAAGAGGGCTCTCAGCAGGAGGACTTACCCATCTAGGGTCTTCTGAGAACACTTCGCCTACCTGCACTTAAGCCAGGAGCAATGTATTAGGAGGTTCCATTTCACCAAGGTGGTGGTCACAGAAATCTACCACCTCTTGCAACCAGACCTGCAGCCTCAGAGCAGCTCAACGACGGCACTGCCAGTGACCCTCAAGGTCACCGTAGCCCTCGCCACCGGATGCTTCCAGTCTGGAGCAGGAGACATAGCTAGCATCTCCCAGTTTGCCATCCATTGCTGCATCCGGGAGGTCACAGAGGTGGTGTACACCAGGAGAAGGGACTTCATTGTCTTCTCTCTCAACAGATAACATAACATTTGATGACATAATTTATCAAATCCAAATCAAAACAACAACATCAACTAATCACCCTTGTGCATTCCCTTAGTGTCTGCCTTTCGTATTCCTTTTCCTACTCAAGTGCTCCTATGAAGTGCTCCCCCAGTGGCTGCAGCATGGTTGGTGGAAGGCTGCTGATTTTCAGTGGGAGAGACTGCAGATGGCCTTGGAGGATGACCTCGAGCAGCTCTGGGCCTAGAAGACCCGGCTGTTTGGGCTGGCTGGGTGACAGGCAGCGGCAAGGGCACTGGCGGTGTGATAGTGGTGGGAGTAGGAATGCTGTCATCCTGAGAGAGGACAGCAGGTTCTTGCTCCACAGAGCTACTGCCACTCCCCGGGGCGGCGCCTCAACATTCGTAGCCATCTGTTGGAGGACAGATTGCTGGACTGCTGTGAGACCCTGCAAGCCCCTTTCCACACTGGTAAACCCAGCCACGGTGGCAGCAGTCTGAGCTTCCACTGCAGCACTGAGACGTTGGGTCGCTTCCACCTATGCTGCAATGGAAGCTGCGACATCGCCCATCACACACAGCATCATGTTTAGGTTCACAAGATCTCTCCCGGAGTTGCCCATCATTTCCATCCTGGAAATCATGGGCTCCAAGCTCTGCACAATACCCCATGCAATGTTGAAGCTGGACTTCTCTATGCTCTTGACATTAACAAAAAGCTCTCTGACAGGCTTGCCATTGCACCAAGCATTTATGTGTGAATGCCCATCACACGTCTTCTGAAGGCCGCCTCATCGAGGTCATCATCTGAGTCCTGTGCAGCAGAACTCGGGCGTGAACTCGCCCTCCGGGGAGTTGGCACCTGAGCTACCCTTTCCCCCTGGCCTGGCTGTAACCCACTCATGCCCAGTGACTCAAAGCATGCAGGTCCCGCCTCTATACTACCCTCTAAGGTTCCGTGCAGATCAATTTTCTGAGCTGATGCCTGCAAATGCCAGATGCAGTGACGGTGCCTCTTCTTCTCCTTCACTCTTCTCCTCCACGACTTCCGGGACTGGCTGTGCTGGTGAGACTTCTTGGGGATCTGAAAGGAGAAAGGCACAAGGGTTGGGTTGTGGTGAAGAAGGAGGGGGAAAGCAAGATATCCATGCAGACACCATCAGCAGCATGTAAGTGAGAAGAGCATGTGGGATGAGGGGAAAGTGGTTTGTGAGAAGAAGGATTATGTATGAGCATACCGTCATCATCAGCAATGCTTTCAAGTTCCCCGCTCACCACGGACTCAGTGACGGCCCCTCCAATAATCTCCAGCACTGCTTCCTCCAGCTCTGTGAGGTTCTGCAGTCGGGCTTCCCCTCCACCCGTCTGCTGCTGCTCAAGGCGGTTATGAGCCACCTTTGCCTGTAAGAGAAAGGGAAGTGTGTCAGTGAGTGTAGTCCAGTGTGTTTGGGTGATGTGCCTGCCCTGGTTGAATAGCTGGCAGTGTGCGCAAGGCATGAGATGTGGGTGTGAGTCTTGCAGCAATGGTAAATGTATGAGGGTGAGGTGAAGCTATGATTGTGAGACATGACTTGTGGTTGCTAGAGATTGTTGGTAGGTGAGTGATGTGGGGTGTGGTGCATTGAGCAGTGTGTGAGGCTGGTGGTGCAGATGGTGGGTTATGGCACTTGAAGATGCATTCACTCACCTAGACCACTCGTGTGAGGTAATTAAACTTATTGCGGCACTGATCAAGGTCCTGGGCATAACACTCGTCGCACTGACAGCTTCAGCTATCTCCTTCCACATCCTTCTGCTGTTTTGCCTGGAAGACCTCCTGTTTCCCTGCGGGTAGAGGACCTGATAGAGTCTTTGAACCCCCAGGACCAAGGCCTCCAGTGCCGCATCGGAAAATCTTCTCGCCCTCTCTCTTGTCTGTTGGGCCATAGTTTTATCCACACTGACAATGAGCTGCTTCTGCAACAAAGCAGCTCCCCGTTAAGTAGAGAGCCTAGGCCAAACTTTATTGACCAGTAGACTGCACCCGATATTGGCCCCCCACAGTTCAGAGCTACGCCAATCAGCAGCGCATTCAGCGCTGACATTAGCTCTGCAATCATTATGAATGAGCAGGCAGCACGAATTTGAACAGGAGCAGGCACATCGGGCTTCGTGCTGCCCGTGCCTGTTTTCGGGCCTTATCCAATTTCTAGGCCAAATGCATTGGTCAGTCCATGTTTATACTGAATTTTAAGCCAAAACAAAACTTTATTAACAATTAATCAATTATACGTGTAACAAAGTCAATGTCAGTTGCAAGAGCTTTTGTTTAATACTTATGTTAAAGACAGCCCCTTTGACACTGCCACAATCCATCAGTTCTGCGCTATCATGTCAGCTGTAGCTTTCAAAAGCTCTTATAATAATTTGTCCGTGACTACACAAACCACTCTGGGTACAGGTATATTGTGTAAACAGGTTCATTAAGCATTAAACATCCAGTACAAAGAAGTAATACTTAACAAGAAGATAGTCACAGTCTGTCCGTTTGAACCCCGGCGTTCCTTCCGAGTGACTGTGGCGCGGTCTCCTGATGTATCTTGCTGTGTTGTGTTGACTGAAGCTCGCTTCTCTGGGTTCTTGCTGTGTTCTGTTGACTGAAGCTTCTCAAACTCTGGTTACGTGGTGCACGCTACTTTCGGTGTTCAAAACCTGTATCTTTACACCCTTTTTCCTCTTATTTTGCCTACGTGGCAGTAATTAATCCTCTGACACCTGGTAAAAGTCTTGCTTCCCTCGTTAACCATCTTATGACCTTTTTAATCCCACTAGGTCTCTTTCTGTGCACAACAAAGTACCCTTATCTTAGATGTTCACTTTTCACAGAACATTTCCTAGAATGTTTTCTAAACAGTCTGTCAATCCTATAGCTGTACCAATGAAGGATATCTCCAACTCCTATCTCTCTCTCTAGTTCTTATCTCTTTAAGCAAAATATTACCGAATTCCTCGTCTTCGCCAGTCTCCATGTTGATCCACCATTACTTCATCAGTTTCAGTCAGGTTGGCATAATTTCCCATCCTGCTTTGCTCTCAGCCATTCACCATTTTATACAGGCATTTAGGCTTTTAACATACAATTTCACATATTATAGTTCTTAATAATGTTTACTAAAACCTACAGGTACACCCTATCCTACACAGCTTAGGCCATGTGCTTAAGCTCTTGGTATGAAACTTGAACCTACAATCTTCTGACCCAGAGGCAGACTTGCTATGAATAAGTGAAGTTGATGCTGATGATTATAAAAAAAGCTATTGTAAAATTGCTAACATTGACAGATGAGTGGATTTACCCAAGTTATAGAGTCAGGTAAAAAGTGGAAAAAGCTAAATACAAAATATAAATAGCTCTTGGATTTAGACTCAAAATTTAGTTGCAGAAGTATATAAGGATGCAAACATCTAAAACATATTAACAGTAATTATTATGTTATTCTGCTCCCATTTTTTAGTGCCTTCTACCTTTATGCTTACCTCATGCCTTGCACCATTTCCCAGGCAACCTTTCTAGGCCTCTGCCAATCTCGCTATAGAAGCAATTGCTGCAAGGTACAGAGGATGAGCCTGGGTAGCTCTCTCTTTCCAGTTTTCCTTCTTCCCTATAATAATCACCTCACCTCTGTTTCACACCTTCCCTGATGCACGGATCAAAATCAGAAGCATGCTATTTGAGGAATCGCCACAAACTCGCATCCTGTAACATCATACAACAACAACAACAACACCTTGTATTTATATAGCGCCTTTAACGTAGTAAAACGTCCCAAGGCACTGCACAGGAGTATTTTAAGACAAAACATTTGACACCAATCCACATAAGGATAAATTAGGGCAGGTGACCAAAAGCTTGGTCAATGAGGTAGGTTTTAAGGAGCGTCTTAAAGGAGGAAAGAGAGGCAGAGAGGCACACAGGTTTAGGCAGGGAATTCCAGAGCTTAGGGCCTATGCAACAGAAGGCACGGCCACCAAAGGTTGAGCGATTATAAACAGGGATGCTCAAGAGGGCAGAATTAGAGGAGCGCAGATATCTCGGGGGGTTGTGGGGCTGAAGGAGATTACAGAGATAGGAAGGTACACTGGTACACCAACACGGTATACCACCAAAGCACCTTGCAATTGTATTTTATGTGAAGAATGAGAAACTTAATAAATCCATCATAAAATCCTACAAATTAAAAAAGAAAACTCCTTCAAATTCATAATGTTTGTAGTAAGTGATTTGTCTTAACATGTAATTATTAAAACTGAAATGAAAACCAAAGCAAGAATTCCAATACAATTTACATAGAAAAGATGTTTAATAGAGTTAAATTGCCAATCACCACCAAGAAAACCATGGAAATCTCATTTCTATTATCTTAGTTGTGTTTATACTGGCAAAAGGCTTTGAAATTACATTAAGGAATACTTATTTATGTACACTTAACATGCTGGTCTGAAATGCCTCTATCTTGAGATGTTAACATTTAAAAGTAAAGCGTAACAGCTGTGCTAAAATAATTAAGAGATGAATTTCAGGGCAATATTTTGTTATTTTCAGTAATTGTGAGAATCCCTTCATATTATTTTTGAGTAAATCTCCCATTGTCACTTGATGCAAAACTGCCTGGCAAACTCAATGGTCATAACAGAAAAATTGATGCAGGTACAAATATATACATCCATACATATCCACACACATAGATAGATAGATAGATAGATAGATAGATAGATAGATAGATTTTAAAGAGGGAGATTCAAAGAGGAAGGATTAGCAATTAAAAATGGAAGATAGTTGGTTTTATCTTACTGGTAGTTACATGTCTATCCCATTTTCTAGTGCTTCTTTCATTCTTCAGGTCCCCTTTATCACACCGTGACTGAAAATTGATTGTGTTGAAACTGTGACTGGACTTCTGCTAATTCTGTTCTTAATTGACCCACTGGGACATGTGCAAAAGTGATGTGGATTACCTCATCTCCCTACTTTCCTTTCTTCCACTGTCTCAAGAATTTCCTCACTTGTCCTCCTCATCTCTGCTTGTGTTTTCCTCAGATAACTCATTTGAGACTGAGAATTGAATGTGCACATATTTGTATGTGGAAATCCACATTTTGTCACTTTAAGGATGATCATATTAATATATAACAATATGCTTCCCATTCCCTTCTGCATTACATTATTGCTTGGTAATTTCCCACCCTCCTGCATGACAGGTAAGGTTAAGGTGGCCAAATTATGAAAGGATTTCCTGTTCCCAATACATTTATTTCAAGAAAGTTCATCTAACTTTGAGTAATTTAAAACATGCTGGCCTAGAAATTCGGGAGTCCACGAAACGGGTGCGGGGATCGCAATGCGATAGCAACCCGTGTCCGTTCAGAGGACTACAGGCAACATATAAAATTCGAGTTGCCTGCTACTTTGCATGATTGTAGCATTCAGCTGAGTGCTGAATGTGCTCCTAAGTGGCTGAATGCTCAGCAGGGGGCCCAAGTTCGTGCGAGGCTAGCTCCAATTAAAGCTAGGCGGCACTACTTAAAGGCAGTCTGCACTTCTTAAAGGGGAGGTGCCTTCTGCCTGCAACAGGTGGTGGAAGTGATTGTGAAGGCTATTATCAGGAAAACAAGATTGTGTAATGGCTCAACAGGCCAGAGATAGGGCTCTGAGATTCTCCGATGCATCACCGGAGGTGTTGGTCGAGGAGATCAACTCCAGGAGAGAGGTCCTCTTCCGACAGACCGCCAGCATCAATGCCAGCAGTATAGCCATGAGGACTTGGCCTCAGTGCAGGAAGACATTTAATGACCTCACACGCGTCATCAAGGTCAGTGAATTCATCTTCAAATGCCATATCTCACCATCTGCACAACTAGCCGCACACACAGCTCAATGCACCATACCCTCATCACTCACTTATCAACAATCTCTACCAAGCACGACTCATACCTTACATTCATAACTTCACCTCACCCTCACACACTTATCACTGCTTCAAGACTCATGCCCACATCTCACAGCTTGAACACACTGTCAGCTATTCAATCATGACAGGCACATCACCTAAACACATTACACCACACTCACTGACACGCTTCCCTTTCTCTCGCAGGCAAAGGTGGTGCATAACCATAGGCAGCAGAGTTTAACTAGTGGGCGACAGGCTCACCTGCATCAACTCACCACCTTGGAGGGGACGGTGCTAGCCATTCTTGGCAGGGGCATGGCTGAGCCCTTGGCCAGCGTTGGGGCTGAAGGAATTCAAGATGCTAGTATCCTCATATATTGTACTCCTTCTCACATCTCACTTTCCCCTCATCCCACATTCTCTTCTGATTTACAATCTGCACATGGTGTAAGCATGCAGCTATTGCTTTCCTCCCTCCCCTCACCACAACCCTACCCTTCTGCCTTTCGCATTTGATGCACCAAAGAATTGCAGCCTGCCCTGCCACTGGTGGAATAACTACAGGGAGAGGAGAGTGAAGAAGAAGAAGAAGAGGAAGAAGAAGAAGAAAAGAAGAAGAGGAGGAGGAGGCTCCATGAATATCCCCATCCTCAATGATGGTGGAGCCCAGCATGTGAGTGCAAAAGACAAGGCTGAAGCGTTTGCAACTATCTTCAGCCAGAAGTGCCAAGTGGATGATCCATATCGGCCTACTCCTGAGGTCCCCACCATCACAGAAGCCAGTCATCAGCCAATTCGATTCACTCCATGTAACATCAAGAAATGGCTGAGTGCATTGGATACAGCAAAGGCTATGGGCCCTGACAACATCCCGGCTATCGTGCTGAAGACTTGTGCTCCACAACTAGCTGAGCCTCTAGCCAAGCTGTTCCAGTACAGCTACAACACTGGCATCTATCTGACAATGTGGAAAACTGCCCAGGTATGTCCTGTCCACAAAAAGCAGGACAAATCCACTCCGGCCAATTACCGTCTACTCTCAATCATCAGCAAAGTGATGGAAGGTGGCATCAACAGTGCTATCAAGCGGCACTTACTCACCAATAACCTGCTCACTGATGCGCAGTTTGGGTTCCGCCAAGACCACTAGGCTCCTGACCTCATTACAGCCTTGGTCCAAACATGGACAAAGGAGCTGAATTCCAGAGGTGAGGTGAGAGTGACTGCCCTTGACATCAAGGCAGCATTTGACTGAGTGTGGCATCAAGGAGCCCTAGTAAAACTGAAGTCAATGGGAATCAGGAGGAAAACTCTCCATTGGCTGGAGACATACTAGCACAAAGGAAGACGGTTGTGGTGGTTGAAGGTCAATCATCACAGCCCCAGGACATCGCTGCAGGAGTTTCTCAGGGCAGTGTCCTAGGCCCAACCATCTTCAGCTGCTTCATCAATGACCTTCCCTCCAACATAAGGTCAGAAATGGGGATGTTCGCTGATGATTGCACTGTGTTCAGTGCCATTCACAACTCCTCAGATAATGAAGCAGTCCATGCCCACATGCAACAAGACCTGGACGACGTTCAGGCTTGGGCTGATAAGTGGCAGGTAACATTCATGCCACACACGTGCCAGGCAATGACTATCTCCAACAAGCGAGAGTCTAACTACCGCTCCTTGAATTTCAACGGCATTACCATTGCTGAATCCCCCACCATCAACATCCTGGGGGTCACCATTGACCAGAAACTTAACTAGACCAGCCACATAACTACTTTGGCAACAAGAGCAGGTCAGAGGCTAGGTATTCTGCGGCGGGTGTCTCACCTCCTGACTCCCCAAAGCCTTTCCACAAGGCACAAGTAATGAGTGTAATGGAATACTCTCCACTTGCCTGGATGAGTGCAGCTCCAACAACACTCAAGAAGCTCGACACCATCCAGGACAAAGCATCCGTTTGATTGGCACCCCATCTACCACCTTAAACATTCACTCACTCCACCACCGGCGTACCGTGTCTGCAGTGTGTACCATCTACAAGATGCAATGCAGCAACTCGCCAAGGCTTCTTCGGCAGCACCTCCTAAACCTGTGACCTCTTCCACCTAGAAGGACAAGGGCAGCAGGCGCATGGGAACACCACCACCTCCAAGTTCCCGTCCAAGTCACACACCATCCTGACTTAGCAGTATATCACCGATCCTTCATCGTCGCTGGGTCAAAATCCTGGAACTCCCTCCTTAACAGCACTGTGGGAGTACATTCACCACACGGACTGCAGCGGTTCAAGAAGGCAGCTTACCACCACCTTCTCAAGGGCAATTAGGGATGGGCAATAAATGCTGGCCTTGCCAGCGATGCCCACATCCCATAAACAAATTTAAAAAAACAACAGCTTCCAGTGACGCTATTTAAAGGGATCATCACCAATCACTCGGACCGGACAGGTTTTTAAAGTTTGAGTGGCGGTGTGCTACTTCCTGCTACTGGAAGAGTTTTCTTTATTCATTTCAAGGTTCTTTGGTATCAGGGAGTATTGTGGCAAATACCAAACTACATAATTATTTAAGAACATAAGAACATAGGAGTAGGCCATTTGGCCCTTCGAGCCTGCTCCGCCATTCAATAATATCATGGCTGATCTTCTACCTCATCTCCACTTTCCTGCACTATCCCCATATCCCTTGATTTCCTTAATATTCAAAAATCTATCGATCTCTGTCTTGAATATACTCAATGACTGAGCCTCCACAGCCCTCTGGGGTAGAGAATTCCAAAGATTCACCACCCTCTGAGTGAAGAAATTTCTCCTCATCTCAGTTCTAAATGGTCGACCCCTTATTCTGAGACTGTGACCCCTGGTTCTTGAATCCCCAGCCAGGGGAAACATCCTCCCTGCATCTACCCTGTCAAGCCTTGTAAGAATTTTGTGTGTTTCAATGAGACCACCTCTCATTCTTCTAAACTCTAGAGAATATAGGCCTAGTCTACTCAATCTCTCCTCATAGGACAATCCCCCCATCCCAGGAATCAGGCTGGTGAACCTTCGTTGTACCCCCTCTATGGCAAGTATATCTTTCCTTAGGTAAGGAAACCAAAACTGTACACAATACTCCAGGTGAGGTCTCACCAGGGCCCTATATAATTGCAGTAAGACGTCTTTACTCTTATACTCAGATCCTTTTGTAATAAAGGCCAACATACCATCTGCTTTCCTAATTGCTTGCTGTACCTGCATGTGAACTTTCAGTGATTTGTGTACAAGGACACCCAGGTCCCTCTGAACACCAACATTTCCCAATCTCTCACCATTTAAAAAATACTCTGCTTTTCTGTTTTTCCTACCAAAGTAGATAACTTCACATTTCTCCACATTATATTCCATTTGCCATGTTCTTTCCCACTCACTTAGCCTGTCCATATCCCCTTGACGCCTCCTTGCATCCTCCTCACAACTTATATTCCCACCCACCTTTATATCATCAGCAAACTTGGATACATTACATTTGGTCCCCTCATCCAAATCATTGATGTAGATTGTGAATAGCTGAGGCCCAAGCACTGATGCTTGCAGTACCCCACTAGTTACAGCCTGCCAACCCGAAAATGACCCATTTATTCCTACTCTCTGCTTTCTGTCCGTTAACCAATCCTCAATCCATGCTAGTATATTACCCCCAATCCCATGAGCCCTAATTTTGTTTAATGACCTCTTGTGTGGCACCTTATCGAATGCCTTCTGAAAATCCAAATACACCACATCCACTGGTTCACCCTTATCTATTCTGCACAATTATTTCTGAAAAGTTTCAGCCTACAACACTTGCTAAAAGTCATGGGGGCTGTACTGTCCATGGACCTCGCCCTCCAGGATCTACGGCAGAGGGACCCGAGGCAATGAGAGAATTGGCCTCCTGGATGGGCAGTCCATGACTGGCTCATCAGACACCGATTCGTATGAATGAAACCCCAAACCCCGTAGCTCACCACATCCCCATCATACAATCCTTGTCTCACACCCTATCACAGCATCCTCCACCAAAGGTGAAATGAGAGAGACCACAAAATATTCCAAACACAATTAATAACTTTACCTATAAAAATATCATACATATCACATGAATTCTAATGACCCTTGTGCCTGCCATAGTTGAATAGCTGTCATTGTGGGCAAGGTATGAGATGTGGGTGTGGTTGTTGCTAGGTAGAGATTGTTGGTGGGTGAGTGCTTGGGGTGTGGTGCATTGAGCAGTGTGTGAAGCTTGTGATACAGATGGTGGTATGTCACATTTGTTGAAGCCTTCACTCACATTGACCACCCGTGTAAGGTCATTAAACTTCTTCCTGCACTGGGTGTGAGTCCTGGGGAGCACAGTGCTGCCATGACGTGCTGTGCCACCTCCCTCCACGTAGTCTTGCTGACTTGTGGCAAGGGCCTCCTGCCAGTTGTCGGGTACAGGACCGCCCACCTTGTCTCCACTGCTAAAACCAATGCTGCCAAAGCTTCATCGGAAAACCTCTGGGCTCTCTCCCTGGGTGGCGATCTGCCATCAGGATTTGTAATTAAGTGCTAATTCTCCTTATCCTTCTTCTTATGGTTGTTGAAGCAGCAGCACACCCAACAATGCTGAGAATGAGGTGCTGCAGCATCAACGAACCTCCCCTTAAAGCAGTGAAAAAAGCCTGTGACAATCATTACTTGTGTTTAGACTGCCCTGATATTGGTCCATCTGAGCTTGGGTTTTTAGATGAGAATCATGACTGCAATCATTTTTATTGAGGAGTGAGGACGAATTTTGCGTGCAGCCTAGATGATTTTCAGGTGGCTCTACTTAACCATTTTTATCTAAGCACTGCCGATTTCTTGGCTGTAACAAATTACTAGCCCAATATTTTTTAAATGGTGAGAAACTATTAAATGTTGGTGTTCAGAGAGATTTAGGTGTCCTCGTACATGAAACACAGAAAGTTAGCATGCAGGTATAGCAAGCAATTTGGAAGGCAAAGGGCATGTTGGCCTTTATTGCAAGGAGGTTGGAGTACAAGAGTAAGGAAGTCTTACAATTGTACAGGGCTCTGGTGAGATCACACCTGGAGCACTGTGCACAATTTTGGTCTCTTATCTGTGGGAAGGAGATACTTACCTGAGAGGCAGTGCAACAAAGGTTTGCTAGATTTCCTGGGATGAGAGGGTTTTCCTATGAGGAGAGATTGAGTAGATTGGGCCTATACTCTCTGGAGTTTAGAAGAATGAGGTGATCTCATTGAAACATACAAGATACTGAGGTGTATTGACATGTTAGATGCTGAGAGGTTGTTTCCCCTGGCTAGAGAGTCTAGAACTAGTGGGCATAGACTCAGGATAAGGGGTCGGCCATTTAAGACTGAGCTGAGGAGGAATTTCTTCACTCAGTGTTGTGAATCTTTGGAATTCTCTATCCCAAAGGGCTGTGGATGCTGAATCATTGAGTATATTCATAGGTCGAAGATCAGTCATGATCTTATTGAATGGCGGAGCAGGCTCTCATTTCAGATTAAGTATTTCACTCTCAAACTCAATGTGAAATTCTATCATATTATGATCACTCTTCTCCGGAGGATCCTTTACTATGAGATTACTAATTAACCCTGTCATTAGCAGAGTAGGCAGATCATGCTGCCACACGAAATATCGTAGAGCAGACCATTGGCATGCTGAAACAACACTCCGCTGCCTGTACCACTCTGGAGGAGCCCTGCAGTACTCGGCAGAGCAGATGTCAAGATTCGTTGTGGTCTGCTGCATATCCTCGCCATCATGAGGCACTGCCCTTGCACCAGCTATACAGCGAGCAGCTGAGGAGCAGGAGGAGGAGTTGCTGGAGTAGGAGCAAGAGGAAGAGGAAGGGAGGAGTCAACCTAGACAGCCCCTTTCTGGCAGGGCTATTCATGAACGATTCATTCGACCTCAATACCAGTAAACGCAACCTCAATTCTCCATTCACCAATAGTCCCAAACCTTACCTTCCCTTTGTTACTGACCATCATAGTGTCCACTTGGCCACAATGCAAAATAAAAGCCAACACAAAATAAACATCCAAACCAAATTTTTAAATCAAAGCATTCCATATTGCATACAAATGCCAACTGATCGCCTTTGTGCATTCCCTAAGTGCCTGTCTTCCGTGTGCCTTTGCCTGTACTAGTGCTCCTATGCAGTGCTACCCCAGTGGCTGCAGCATGGCTGGTGCAGATGGCCTTGGAGGACGACCTCGAGCACCTCTGGACCTAGAAGGCCCGGCTTCGGACTGCACCAGCTCACCATGGGCGGCTGCCATCTGGGCTGGCTGACAGGCAACAGTAAGGGCACTATCGGAGTGGCAGTGGTGGGGGGACGAATGCTGCAGAGAGCAGGGATAATGGGTAGGTACTCAAATTGGCAGGATGTGACTAGTGGTGTCCCATAGGGATCTGTGTTGGGGCCTCAACTACTCACAATATTTATTAACAACTTAGATGATGGCTTAGAAAGTCATATATCCAAATTTGCCGATGACACAAAGATAGGCAACATTGAAGGCAGTGTAGATGAAAGCATAAAATTACGAAGGGATATTGATAGATTAAGTGAATGGGCAAAACTGTGGCAAATTGATTTCAATGTAAGTAAATATGAGGTCATCCACTTTGGACCTAAAAAGGATAGAATAGGGTACTTTCTAAATGGTGAAAAGCTAAAAACAGTGGAAGTCCAAAGAGACTTGGGGGTCCAGGTACATAGATCATTAAAATGTCATGAACAGATACAGAAAATAATCAAAAAGGCTAATGGGATGCTGGCCTTTATATCTAGAGGACTAGAATACAAGGGGGTAGAAGTTATGCTACAGCTATACAAAACACTGGTTAGACCACAGCTGGAGTACTGTGAGCAGTTCTGGGCACCACACCTTTGTAAGGATATATTGGCCTTGGAGACAGTGCAGCGTAGGTTTACTAGAATGATACCCGGACTTCAAGGGTTAAGTTCTGAGGAGAGATTACACAAATTAGGGTTGTATTCCCTAGAATTTAGAAGGTTAAGGGGTGATCTGATCGAAGTTTTCAAGATATTAAGGGGAACAGATAGGGTAGATAGAGAGAAACTATTTCCGCTGGTTGGGGAGTCTAGGACTAGGGGCATAGTCTAAAAATTAGAGCCAGACCTTTCAGGAGTGAAATTCGGAAACACTTCTACACACAAAGGGTGGTCGAAGTTTGGAACTCTCTTCCACAAACGGCAAATGATGCTAGATCAATTGTTAATTTTAAATCGGAGATTGATAGCTTTTTGTTAACCAGAGGTATTAAGGGATATGGGCCAAAGGCGATATTGAGTTAGGTCGCAGATCAGCCATGATCTCACTAGAATGATGGAACAGGCTCGAGGGGCTGAATGGCCTACTCCTGTTCCTATGTCATCCTGAGAGAGGACAGCAGGTTCATGATCCACATAGCCACCACCACACCACTGGGGTGCTGCCTCAGCAATCCTAGTAATCTGTTGGAGGACAGATTTCTGGACTGCTGTGACACCCTGCAAGCACCTTTGAACACTGGTATCCACAGCCATGATGGCAGCAAGCTGAGCTTGCATGACAGAAGTCTGAGCTATCACTGCGGCACCCAGACGATGGATGGCTTCTGCTTGTGCTGCAATAGAAGCTGAGACATCGACCATCAGACGCTGCATCATGGTTGGGTCCACAAGTGTGCGAATGGAGTTGGTCACCACTTCCACGCTGGAAAGGATGGGCTCCAAGCTCTGCCCAAAGCCCTGTGCCAAGTTGGTGCCGGATTCCTCCATGCTCCTGGACATTGCACGCAGGCTTTCTGGCAGGCCTACCAATGCACCAAGCATTTCATTGTGCATAACCATCAGCCATCTTCTGTGGGCTGCCTCATCGAAGTGCTCATCCAAGTCCTCTGGAGCAGAACTTGTATGCAACCTTGCCCTCCGGCGAGCTGGCACCTGCACAACCTTGACCCCTGCCCTCACTGCAGGCCAATCGTGCCCGTGTCTCACCACGAGCAGATCCCGTCTCTAAGCAATCCTCTAAATTATGCGCAGTGTCAGTATCTGAGCTAGTGACTGCGAGTGTGAAATCGAGTGACAGTGTTTCTTTATCATCACTGTCTTCTTTCTTTTCCACCACTGCCTGGTCAGTTGGCAGTTTTGGGGTATCTGAAATGAGAAAGAAACAAGGTTAGTGTTGCAGTGCAGGGAGGGTCGGAAATTAAGAGGTACATGCTTACACCATCTGTAGCTTGAAAATCAGAAGAGATTGTGGGATGAGGGGGAAATGGGATGTGAGAAGGAGGATTAGGTATGAGGATACCTTCATCTTCAATTAATTCAGCCTCGCCGCTGGCCACGGCCTCAGCAATGACTGCTTCAAAGATGGCGAGCACCGTCTCCTCCATGGGGGTAAGGACATGCAGCCGTATCTGACCCCGGCTGGTTAGCTCCTGCTATCTACGGTTGTGCACCACCTTGTCCTGCAAGAGAGAGGGAAGTGTGTCAGTGACTGTAGTGCAATCTATTTGGGTGATGTGGCTGTCATGGTTGAATAGCTAGCAGTGTGTGCAAGCTGTGAGATGTGAGTGTGAAGCTTGCAGCAGTGATAAGTGTGTGGGGGTGAAGTGAAGCTATGAACGTTAGATACGAGTCCTGATTGATAGAGATTGTTGATAGGTGAGTGATGGGAGTGTGGTGCATTGAGCAGTTGCTGAGACTAGTGGTGCAGTTGGTGAGATGTTGACCATTCCTGTGAGGTCATTGAACTTTTTGCGGAACTGCATCCAGGTCCTGGGGACTTGACTCCATGACTAACTAGTCCCACTGCCTTCTGAGAGATTGTCTGGAGGGCCACCACTCCACCTCCTACATCAAAGCCTCCAGTGCAGCGTTGGATAATCTTGGAGCCCATTCTCTGCCGTGTTGTGCTATTAGTCAGTCTTTTTCCATGTCAGAATGAATTCCACAACGACTTCCAGCACTTGCTCTAGCCACAATGCACCTCCCCTTTAAGAGGTGCAGGCTGGCTTTAATTAGTGCAGGCTAGCCTTAAGTGGTGGACAATTTTGGGCCCCTGCTGAGGCATCCAGTCACTCAACAGCACGGTTAGTGTTGGCTGCATGCTGCAATCATGTTAATTAGCAGGCAGCATGAAGTTGCCGTGCTGCCTGCATCGGAAGAAATGGGCACGGTTTAATCCCGCATCATGATCCCTGCGCACGTTTTCAGGCCCTGTCCAATTTAGCCCCCTATGTTTCTTGTTTGAATATAATGTGCAACCACTAGAGGGAGCTACACCATTACTGTGTAAGCTGCATGTTACGCAACACTTCACCACACCACGGTATCTATATTGTAGAAGAATGAAGTTGGTACTCTTTGTTTTGGATAAACCTGTTCTTTCTCAGTTGCTAAACTCCTGACCACTGGCAGCAATGAGATTTTAAGAGCCATATTGCACATCCACTGAGAGAAGCAGAACGATACTGATATTTACAGAAACTCTTTCAGACTTGTCAGAATACTGTTTATTTTTGCCAAACACTTTTAGCTGATGCTGGTGAAATATTTAGCCAGGTTTATTTGCTGATATTGTCTGTAAACATGCATTGAACTATTGATCTACGTGGCAAACACCATCTTTTTTACATAGCATGATGATATCTACAGTAAAAGTTTGTTAATACGTGATTGTAACAGTATGTGTTTCAGTAATAACACATCCTCCGATGTTAACAAGAGCTGTAGCAACATTGCTGAATCTCAAATATGGTCAATAACCACAATGTTTTATTATTGTCAATAAAAGTGCAAGAAATAAGCATTTGTAATTGTAATTCTTTTGAGGTACACATCACAATTTGTTCCATAGTGACCTAGTCTTCAATTCAAATTTGTATTTATTGTTTTAAAACTATCAAAGACTTACATTTATATAGAGTGTCTTTAATGTCGATAAATGTCTCAAGGCACTTCACAGAGGAAGAAAAGGAGTGGATACAGAATCATAGAATAGTACAGCACAGAAGGAGGCCATTTGGCTCATCAAGTCTGTGCCGGGTCTTTCGAAGAGCATTCCAGTTAGTCCCACTCCCCCGCTCATTCCCCATATCCCTGCAATTTTTTCTCCTTCAAGTATTTATTCAATTCCCTTTTGAAGGCTACTATTAAATCTGTATCCACCACCTTATCAGGCAGGGCATTCCAAATCCTAACCACTCGTTGCGTAAAAACGTTTTTCCTCATGTCACCTCTGGTTCGTTTGCCAGTCACCTTAAATCTGTGCCCTCTAGTTATCAACCATTCAGCCATTGGAAACAGTTTCTCTTTATTTACTCTATCTAAACCCTTCATGATTTTAAACACCTCTATCAAATCTCCTCTTAGCCTTCTCTGTTCCAAAGAGATCAACACCAGCTTCTCGAATCTGTCCATGTAAATGTAATCCCTCATCCCTGGAACCATTTCTAGTAAATCTCTTCTGTACCCTCTCCAAAGTCTTCACGTCTTCCTAAAGTGTGGTGCCCAGAATTGGACACAATACACAAATTAACCTTTGTGGGTTTGTTAGGAGCGGTTTCAAAAGACTGTCACGATAGCAAAATACTGCGGATGCTGGAAATCTGAAATAACAACAGAAAACGCTGGAAAAACTCAGCAGGCCAGGCAGCATCCGTGGAGAGAGAAAGAGAGTTAACGTTTCAGGTCGATGACCTTTCATCAGAACTGGGAAGAGCCGGAAATCAAATAGATTTAAGGCCAGGGTAAAGCTGGGAAAAGTGGGAGGGGATAAAGGAACAAAGGGGGAGATGAAGAGACATTAAGAGACATTAAGAGATATGCAAGGCTAGAGGTGGTGTTAATGTGACAGATTAAGGCTGAATGAAGTGTGAAATCCACTGGCAGAATGAAGGACAGCTGCCAGCTTCTAGGAGGAAAAAAAAAAGGTGGGGTGGGACAAATAAAAATAAAATATAAATGTGATTGGAGCTGAGGTTATGATCTAAAATTGTTGAACTCGATATTGAGTCCAGAGGGCTGTAGCGTGCCTAAACGAAAGATGAGGTGCTGTTCCTCGAGCTTACGCTGCGCTTCCGTGGAACAGTGTAATAGGCCGAGGACGGTGAGGTCAGAGTGGGAGTGAAGCGGTGAATTAAAGTGACAGGCCACCGGGAGCTCGGGGTCCCCCTTACGGACTGAACAGAGGTGTTCCGCAAAGCGGTCACCCAATCTGTGTTTGGTCTGCCCAATGTAGAGGAGTCCACATCGTGAGCAGCGAATACAGTATACTAAATTGCAGGAAGTACAAGTAAATCGCTGTTTCACCTGGAAGGGGTGTTTGGGGCCCTGGACAGTGGGAAGAGGGGAGGTATAAGGGCATGTGTTGCATCTCCTGCGCGTGCACGGGAAGGTGCCGGGCGAAGGGGAAGGGGTGCTGGGGGTGGTAGAGGAGTAGACTAGGGTGTCGCGGAGGGAGCGGTCCCTACGGAATGCTGAAAGGGGAGGTGAGGGGAAGATGTGTTTGGTGGTGGGATCACGCTGGAGGTGGCGGAAATGGCGGAGGATGATCCGTTGAATGTGGAGGCTGGTGGGGTGAAAGGTGAGGACAAGGGGAACCCTATCATGGTTCCGGGAGGGAGGGGCAGGGGTGAGGGCAGAAGTGCGGGAGATAGAACGGACATGGTCGAGGGCCGTGTCGACCACGGTAGAGGGGAATCCTCGGTTGAGGAAAAAGGAAGACATGTCAGAAGCACTGGTATGGAAGGTGGCAGCATCAGAGCAGATGCGGCGGAGACGGAGAAACTGGGAGAATGGAATAGAGTCCTTACAGGAGGCGGGGTGGGAGGAAGTGTAGTCCAGGTAGCTGTGGGAGTCAGTGGGCTTGTAGTGAATGTTAGTCAATAACCTATCCCCAGAGATGGAGATGGAGAAGTCGAGGAAGGGAAGGGAAGAGTCGGAGATGGACCATGTGAAGGTGAGGGAAGGGTGGAAATTGGAAGCATAGTGAATGAAATGTTCTAGTTCAGGGCGAGAGCAGGAGACGGCACCGATACAGTCATCAATGTACCGGAAAAAGAGGTGAGGGAGGGGACCCGAGTAGGACTGGAACAAAGAGTGTTCCACATATCCCACGAAAAGGCAGGCATAGCTAGGACCCATAGCAACACCTTTAATTTGGAGGAAATGGGTAGAGTCAAAGGAGAAGTTGTTCAATGTGAGAACAAGTTCAGCCAGGCGGAGGAGGGTGGTGGTGGATGGGGACTGGTTGGGCCTCTGTTCAAGGAAGAAGCGGAGCGCCCTCAGGCCATCCTGGTGGGGAATGGAGGTGTAGAGGGATTGTACGTCCATAGTGAAGAGGAGACGGTTGGGGCCGGGAAACTGGAAACTGGAAACTGTTAGTGAAGAGGAGACGGTTGGGGCCGGGAAACTGGAAACTGGAAGCTGGTAGCTGTCCTTCATTCTGCCAGTGGATTTCACACTTCATTCAGCCTTAATCTGTCACATTTACACCACCTCTAGCCTTGCATATCTCTTAATGTCTCTTAATGTCTCTTCATCTCCCCCTTTGTTCCTTTATCCCCTCCCCCTTTTCCCAGCTTTACCCTGGCCTTAAATCTATTTGATTTCTGGCTCTTCCCAGTTCTGATGAAAGGTCATCGACCTGAAACGTTAACTCTCTTTCTCTCTCCACGGATGCTGCCTGGCCTGCTGAGTTTTTCCAGCGTTTTCTGTTGTTATTTCAAAAGACTGTCTCCTGCTTGTGTTCATTCCAGCTCAAATACCCCTCTTAGTGTAATCTTTTGCATTGGCCCCTCACTGATTTGCAAAATACTTCATTCATCCTGTAACTTGTATGTCACCATTTCCAAGTAACACATTATATCACTGCTCTATACAAGGTTTATCTGTGCTCTTCCAGTGCTGGAAGTAAATTATTTTCCTAAAAGTGCTGAAAAAATTATTACTCTCTCTTCCTTATAGAGCTGGCTGAAGGAAAATACCGAAGAGTATCTGATAGGTAATTGCATCGAATTTAACATTTAAAAAAATATATTAACATGTTTGATAGAGGTGTTCAAAATCATGAGGGGTCTGGACAGAGTAGGTCGAGAGAAACTGTTCCCATTGGCAGAAGGGTCGAGAACCAGAGGACACAGACTTAAGGTGATTGGCAAAAGAACCAAAGGCGACATGAGGGAAAACTTTTTTATGCAGCGAGTGGTTAGGATCTGGAATTCACTGTCTGAAAGGGTGGTGGACGCAGACTCAATCATGGCTTTCAAAAGGGAATTAGATACGTACCTGAAAGAAAAACATTTGCGGGGTAAGGGAAAAGGGCGGGGGAGTGGGACTAGCTGAAGTGCTCTTGCAGAGAGCCGGCACGGGCTCGAAGGGCCGAATGGCCTCCTTCTGTGCTGTAACTATTCTATGATTTAATGATTCTTTAATAATCAAGTCAGGCGTAGGAGTTCACTTGGTATAGTTGGGGAAGATTTCCTCTGTAAATATATTCTGGATAAATCAATTTAGGATTTTGTTACATGCAGAGCACAGACAAAATCCTAACCCCCACCCCCTGCCCCCTTTTTGGGGGGAATTCTTTCTCTCTATAATTTAAGTTTCTGTTTCTGCCTCATTCTTATTTTGTCTTCTACTCTTTAGATAAACTCCCATCTTACTGGCTTCCACCATCCCACCATATTGGGCTGGTTCTTTCTGGGAAAATAATGGCGTGTTAACACCACACACCGTTATTAATGTGCAATCGGCCAGCAAATTCAGGGAGTTGCGAATCTCCAGAACTTGCTGGTTGATTTTCTCCCATCCACTATCTAATTTCCACAAACAGCATTATGCCCCTGTGCCTCCCTGTTATTTTTAAGAATTTGCTGGATTTGTACATTAATTGCCCATTAAACGTGCCGCAGAAAGTTAAGTCTGGTAATTAATAGCGCAAGTACCATTTTAACAACATGATAATTGTTAATCCATGCCAATCAACCTCTCTGGCCCAGGTATTCCTTCAGGAAGTGAATTGTTCTTAGAGATATTTAAAATTTAAAATTACATTTTTTTCTTACTTTTCCTTTCTGTCTCCTTTTTTCTCTCTCTCTTAATCCAAACTTTTGTTCCCTCTCTGTACCTGATTTAACTCTAATTCACCCCAATTCCTTCTCCATTATTCCTCTGTTTCTTTCTCAATCCTTAAATCTCTTTGGTTAAGGAGATATACCGTTGGTCCCGCCATTCACTAAGCTCTCTGATGTCCTGTTGCCCTCACCATGCTGTTATCAGCTCACACTTTCAGCAACTTACTACGTAAAAATTTTCGAGCTGAAGGGTGCGGGAAAAAGTCTAACTAACGGTGAACGCCGTGAGATGCCCCACTCCAGCAAGATCCGGCCCACTGTTTTCCAGCTGCAACAGGAAAAATAACCTTGTCTTTTGGAATCTGCCAATGCTATTCTTAAGGTGGCCACTAGGAGTATACAACAGCAATCTGTCCAAAATATTCTTAACCTCCCTGTGAGGGAGAAGCTCGCTTCCACTCTATCCCTGTTCAAGATTTCTTGGCGGAATAGAGCCTGGTGGGGATTTGTCTATGAGCTACCAATCTGGCACACTATTGGATTGCAGCAGCCATCACTTTTTACCTCTAATACTTTTAGCCTGTAGCCTTTCACCTGTTATGCTAGCTTCTGCATCGGGTGATCCATCATTTAACAAATATGCTATGTATCTGCCCCTATACTGCCTTTTCAATAATGCTCCTCACCCATCTTTGTCAAAAATGTTGTTTCACAATTATTTCCCACTGTTCTTACTGCGAGTCTTGTGTAAAGCTGTTGCCTTAACTAATTTCAGACTTTGCCATCAATTTTACTTTCCAAACAAACTTACACTGTCATCTATTAATTTTACCTTTTGGAAAAAGATAGTTCTACTTAATTGACATATTGCTTGACCAGGTCAGTTTTTCAAACTTGAAGCTTAACTAATAGAAGTAGTCAACGTTCTCTATGAAATAAAAACAGAAAATACTGGAAATACTCAGCAGGTCAGGCAGCATCTGTGTAGAGAGAAATGTTTCAAGTCGATGACCTTTCGTCAGATACTGCCTGACCTGCTGAGTATTTCCAGCACTTTTTGTTTGGATTTCAGACTTCCAGCATCCGCAGTATTTTGCTTTTGTTTCAATGTTCTATATTTCCCAACTTAAATTTCATAATTTTTCCCCAATCTGTACGTAATATAATATGCGAGTGAACTAGATTATCTACTGACAACAATTTACTGGTAGTTTCCTGCCTAGCCTTGTTCTTTACTCTAACTTATAAATTTCTTTGTAATAAGCGGGGAAAACAAATGTTTCCTTCAGTAACAGTGCATAGGTGCATCCGCTCATTGCTAATACTGGTGTGGTATTCTAAAAACTGATGACATCAATTGTAATATAAATCATCCCTTAGTACTGCTGCTGTTTTTCAGACCAATGTCTTCACTACACATATTTCCCATTAACCATAATCTATTTGTAATTGAAATGCATGATAATTTTTTGTCTTTTATTACTATCATGACTGCATGGCTTACTGAACCTTGTCTGCATAACAAAAAATCCTTGCAGAGGACTATCCTATTAAAACTGACAGAACATTTGTCATTCTGATAATAAAGCTCACTGCGGCCGATGCAATGTGGTAAATAACTTAATATTTATTGTCTGCTCATTCAGAATGGCTGAAGTTAATGCAAAAAAATTGCCCTGTTACACAACTTTAACCTGTATCCCTTTATCTCAACTCAGTTTTTATATCTTTTGCAATTTGTGACATCAAAATAAATCTATTTAAAATTTGAAGATGATGCACTTTGATGTGTAAAAGCTTCTTGTATTTTTTTGAAATTTGACAGTGGTTTATCATTAACTAACACTTGTATTTAACCATATACAAACACATTCATATATTTTTGCCAGACTGATATATGTAGGAGTACATTTTAAATCTTAAGGAATAAAATATAACTTTATTCAGGCTCTAAATATTATTGCCTTGTTACAGTAAACGTACTTTATTATTTCTATCCTTTATAAAAAAGTTATTGAGAAGCATTGTGTTACTGTATTGGATCTATAGTGATAGATGATTATTAAGAGGACCTCTAAGCCATGTAGGATATAAAATTTGTTTCATTACCATGCAGTTGAATAGTAATATCAGAAACTATAGTTAAAAGTTTCAAAATACTGCCAATGCTGGAAATGTGAAATGCAAACAGAAAATACTGAAAACACTCAGCAGGTCAGGCAGCATTTGGGGGGAATTTTGCCAGCCCTGGGGAGGCGGGACTACCGGGAAAATGGCAGAAACTGGGAGCGGGTGCCGAACCCGCTCCCAGCCCCCCTCTGTGCCATCTTCCCGGGAGGCGGGTCCCCGACTCGCGCAGGGACCTATCTCCTCGAGACGGGAAGGGGATTACAGCCACTTAACTGCCTGTTAACAGGTAGTTAACAGGCAGTTAAGAGGCTTATCCCCATTTTATCCCTGCAAGTGCAGGCTTCCCGATGGCTGCCAACCTCACCAGGGTCAGCGAGGCGAGCAGTGGGTCTGCGGGGGTCAGAGGGGTCGAAAAGTGCACTGTGGAGGTGAGTGATGGGTGCAAGTGTGGAGAGGTAAGTATGAGAGGTGAGTGCAAAATGTTAGAAAAAGTTTACTTACCTTTGCTTCTTCCTGCAGGCTTCAACCCTTGGGGATCCGGAGGTGCCTCATCTCAACGGCAGAGATAACAGAATGGCTGCTGCATTCTCCGATGCAGCAGCCATCTGATTTCTGCTGAGGAAAGAGGTTTGGTGAGTCTTCAGTACAAGGGCTCACCCTAAAACAGAGATTGTCAGTGTCTGACAGCTTCTCAAAGCTGTCAAACACTGACAATTCATCTGTCAAAATTTTTGACAGCTGAAACGTCATACGCTGACGTCCTCTGTCACCAGCTTTCCCTTAATTGGCCGGCTAAGCCCGCTGGGCGGGCTTAACAAAGTCAATCAAGGGAAAATAGCATGGGTTGGCCGGACATCGTTGGGGGGCAGGACTGAAACCCGACATCCAGCAGTCCTGCCCCCAAAGCGCCCCCATTGAGAAAATCCAGGCCTCTTGTGTTCATAAGACCTGAAACGTTAACCATAGCTTCCTCTCTCTGCGGATGTTGCGTGATCTGTCAAGTGTTGCCAGCATTTTCTAGTTTTAGTTAAAATCCCATTCTGATATCCTTCAGATCTTGCTATCTCAGTTGACTGAGTTTTGTTAGTTCCTGGCCAAATCACTTCAAGTGCATCTTAAAGGATCAAGGTTACATCTTAGCGTGGAAAAATATGACTCATCCTGTTTGAATGAGACCATCTGGTGTCTGATCTCAGAAGGATTGATTACAATGGATTGAGAAATCCACAGCTAATATTGTTCCATATTCCTGGGTAGAAGAGTGCCTGTGAGGAAAACAGCCTGCAAAGGGGGAAAATTAGAATTCAATCCAAAATCGAAAAACACATTGTAAAGAAACCGCCCTGTGCTAACTCTGCAACTGACAAATGTTTCCACTTTCTCCAACCAGTGTTAGCATCTAGCACTCCAACATCAGATATAACACATCCAGCATTATACTTTAATTGCAACTTTCGAAGTCTATCTATTCTCTTATACTATTTCTAAACTTAGCTAGCCATACTGATTTTAGTGCAAACTAGTCCCATTTTATGGGTGTAATGGATTTTATCCATTATGAATTTGTTCTGATCAAACTTATTTCATGGCAGACTTTAGAAGCTGTTAAAGAAAAGTGTCTATCAGTCTAGGCTTGAATTAAACCTGGAAGCTATAAGTAAAAATCTGATGATCTAACCTACTGCATTTTCTATATAAAAATTGTTCCTATTCGCTGAAGAAACACCATTTTAATCATAGAGTCATAGTGGGGAATTTTCCCAGCCCTGGGGAGGCGGGACTGCTGGGAAAATGGCAGAAACTGGGAGCGGGTACCGACCCCGCTCCCAACCTGCCTCCGTGCCATCTTCCCGGGAGGCGGGTCCCCGAGTCGAGCAGGGACCCTCGAGGCAGGAAGGGGATTAGAGCCAATTAACTGCCTGTTAACAAGTACTTTTGAGGCTTTTCTCCATTTTACGCCTGCAACTGTGGGCTTCCCGACGGTTGCGAACCTCGCCAGGGTCAGCGAGGCGAGCAGTGGGTCTGCGGGGATGAGAGGGGCTAAATGTCAGCTGTAGAGGTGAGTGATGGGTGCAAGTGTGGACAGGTAAGTATGAGAGGTGAGTGTAAAGTGTTGGAAAAAGTGTCCTTACCTTTGCATCTTTCTGCAGGCTTCAACCTTTGAGGATCCGGAGGTGCCTCATCTCAACGGCAGAGATGACAGAATGGCTGCTGCATTCTCCGATGCAGCAGCCATCTGAGGAGAGAGGTCTTGGTGAGCCTGTGTGCAAGGGCTCACCTTAGAACAGAGATTGTCAGTGTTTGACAGCTTCTCAAGGGAAAATAGCGTGGGTTGGTCAGACGTCGCTGGGGGCAGGACTGAAACCCAGAAACCAGAAGTCCCACCTCCAGCACGTCTCCATTGAGAAAATCAAGGCCCTAGAGTCATTATAAGAACATAAGAACATAAGAACATAAGAAATAGGAGCAGGAGTAGGCCAATCGGCCCCTCGAGCCTGCTCCGCCATTCAATAAGATCATGGCTGATCTGATCCTAACCGCCAATCTACTATCTATCACAGAACCATCTCCTGCATCTAACAGAATTGCACACACGAAATAGGAGCAGATTCAGGCTACACGGTCCCTGGGCCCGCTCCACTACCCACAGGGCCATGACCGATCCGAACCTAGACTCATGTCCAAATTCCTGCCCGCTCCCCGTAACCCTTAATGCCCTTTACTTCTAGGAAACTGTCTATTTCTGTTTTAAATTTAATTAATGTTGTAGCTTCTACAGCTTTTTGTGGCAGCATATTCCATGGACCTACCACCCTCTGAGTGAAGTAGTTCCTCCTCATCTCAGTTTTGAAAGAGCAGCCCCTTATTCTAAGACTATGTCCCCTAGTTCTAGTCTCACCCGTCATCGGGAACATCCTCCCCGCATCCACCCGATCCAACCCCTTCACAATCTTATATGTTTCAATAAGATCGCCTCTCATTCTTCTGAACTCCAATGAGTAGAGTCCCAATCTACCCAACCTCTCCTCATATGACCACCCCCTCATCCCCGGGATTAACCGAGTGAACCTTCTTTGCACTGCCTCGAGAGCAAGGATGTCTTTCCTTAAGTAAGGACACCAAAACTGTATGCAGTATTCCAGGTGCGGTCTCACCAATACCTTGTACAACTGAAGCAATACCTCCCTATTTTTATATTCTATCCCCCTAGCAATGAAAGCCAACATTCCATTTGCCTTCTTAATCACTTGCTGCACCTGTATACTAACCTTTTGAGTTTCGTGCACCAGGACCCCCAGATCCCTTTGCACTTCAGTACTCTCCAGTTTCTTGCCATTAAGATAATAAATTGCTCTAGGATTTTTCCTGCCAAAGTGCATCACCTCACACTTTCCAGTGTTGTATTCCATCTGCCAAATCTCTGCCCACTTACTTAGCCTGTCTATGTCCCCTTGCAGGTTTTTTATGTCCTCCTCACTCACTACTTTCCCTCCCATCTTTGTATCATCTGCAAATTTTGATATGTTACACTTGGTCCCTTCCTCCAAATCGTTAATATAGATTGTAAAGAGTTGGGGACCCAGCACTGACCCCTGTGGAACACCACTAGTTACTGATTGCCAGTCTGAGAATGAACCATTTATCCCAACTCTTTGCTTTCTGTTGGATAGCCAATCCTCTATCCATGCCAGAATATTACCCCCAATCCCGTGATTTTTTACCTTAAGCAATAATCTTTTGTGTGGCACCTTGTCAAATGCCTTTTGGAAGTCTAAATACACTACGTCCACTGGTTCCCCTTTATCCACTCTATATGTTACTTCCTCAAAGAACTCCAGCAAATTTGTCAAACATGACTTCCCCTTCGTAAAACCATGCTGACTTTGTCCTATTAAATTATGATTATCCAAATGTCCTGTTACTGTTTCCTTAATAATGGACTCCAAAATTTTACCTACCACAGATGTTAGGCTAACCGGTCTATAGTTACCAGCCTTCTGTCTACTGCCCTTTTTAAATAAGGGTGTTACATTAGCAGTTTTCCAGTCTGCCGGGACCTCAGCGGAATCCAGGGCGTTTTGAAAAATTATTACCAATGCATCTACAATCCCTACCGCCACTTCCTTCAAGACTCTAGGATGTAAGCCATCAGGTCCAGGTGATTTATCCGCCTTGAGTCCCATTATTTTACCGAGTACCACTTCCTTAGTGATTTTGATCGTGTTTAGCTCCTCTCCCCCTATAGCCCCCTGTTTGTCCAGTGTTGGGATATTCTTAGTGTCCTCTACTGTAAAGACTGATACAAAATATTCATTCAGTGTTTTTGCCATCTCCATATTTCCCAACATTAATTTCCCGGTCTCATCCTCTAAGGGACCAACATTTACTTTAGCCACCCTTTTTCTTTTTATATAACTATAAAAACTCTTACTATCTGTTTTTATATTTTTTGCTAATTTACTTTCATAATCTATCTTCCCTTTCTTAATTATGGCACAGAAGGAGGCCATTCGGCCTATCGAGTCCATGCCGGCTCTCTGTAGAGCAATCCAGTCAGTTAAAAACCATTTTAAAAATTCCATTCAAATAGTTCCTACTGAATCATCCACCTTCACAACAAACAATTATCTACCAGAAGAAGATCATTAAGGAATGCAATTGTACAGCACCACAAATAATCACAGTTAAGTATAAGATAAGTTGTAAATTAGATCCCCAATTTCCTATAAAAATTTCTGAAGACAATCTCATGTGACAAAATGGGCAGAAAATTAGGTGGAGTAGGTTATACACAATAAAGAAACCAAGATTTATAGAAAAGGAGTTGGATGTATTGTACGAGGAGGCGATACACAGAACAGCAACACTATTAGGGACCAACAACAACAACAACTTGTATTTATATAGCGCTTTTAACATAGTAAAATGTCCCACGGCGAACACAGGAGCATTATAAAACAAAATTTGATACCGAGCCACGTAATGAGATATTAGGGCAGATGACCAAAAGCTTGGTAAAAGAGGTAGGTTTTAAGGAAATATTCACTTAATTCTAAGTGTAGAGATAAGGCATTTGGGGACAATTACTTGGTGGATATATTTATCATAGAAGAATATATTTGTAGAACGCTCAATCATTTTCAGGATATTAAAAATGTTAGTAAAACAAAAGGTGGCTTTCAACAGCCAAAATTGGAAAGTAAAAAATGAAACTTTCTTGCTAAAACTTCAGTCGGTGTTGGACCTTAAGAAGGAATTACCTTCAAAGACTCTGGTGAGTTCATCATAAGAAAGGACAATATTTAACTAAGTACATGATTTCTTTTCATATGGTAACTTATATGTCATAGTTTAAACTGCAAATTATTACTGAACAATGTGTTTCACTGTAAGGATGTGGAAGTTGTAAAATGAGACAAAATGACTTCATTGTTTTCTTCTCTATGCAGATACAATAGGATTTTCTGCTGTCAACTGTGGCTCAGTGGGTAGCACTCTCGCCTTTGAGTCAGAAGGTTGTGGGTTCATGTCCACACTCCAGGGACTTGCAGTACAAAAATCTAGGCTGACACTACAGTGCAGTGCTGAGGGAGTGCTGCACTATCGGAGGTACCGTCTTTCGGATGAGATGTTAAACTGAGGCCCCGTCTGCTCTTTCAAGTGGACGTAAAAGATCCCAAGGTATTATTTCAAAGAAGAGCAGGGGAGTTATCCCTGGTGTCCAGACTAATATTTATCCTTCAATCAACATAACAAAGACAGATTATCTGGTCATTATCACATTGCTGTTTGTGGGAGCTTGCTGTGCGCAGATTGGCTGCCGCGTTTCCTACATTACAACAGTGACTACACTCCAAAAGTACTTCATTGGCTGTAAAGCACTTTGAGATGTCCAGTGGTCGTGAAAGGCGCTATATAAATCCAAGTTTTTCTTTCTATGTCATCTGTGCTTCCAGCAGTATGTGCAGTGTTCACAACTTAAGTTTCAATCACCAGACAGCTACCAGTTCACCTTCATCACAAACAATGGTTAGGCTAGATCAGATTCCTACAGGTATTAAAATTGCCAATTGAAAAAGGCAGATTGTACAGACACAGGTGTCACAAATAACTGCATGAGCAGGAGAATGTGGGTATGGCTGTTGCTAGGTGAGTCTTCAAAACAAGAGTGTTGATACAGCACCAGACTTAATGACCAGGGAATTGAGCACTTCCACTATGTCCACATCTGAAAGAATTGATTCTCAGATTTTTTGCATCACCTTGCTTAATCTGATCCTTAGTCATTCATCCTTTGTCCTATAAATCTGCCTACTGGTAGAGATTAAATAGAATTTACCGCACATTTGTGCAGGGAGATCTAATGGTGGTCTAGGGGGTCCCGATTGTAGGGGGGGGTGGTGTCTGATGGTGGTCTGGGGTTCTCGATTTTGGGGGGGCGGGGGGTCCGATGGTAGTTTGGGGGTTCCGATTGTGCGGGGGGGAGGGGGTCCTTTCTGGGCCTAGAGGAAAACTTCCTGCTCCTCCCAGCCCACAAGCAGTCCTGTAAAGGCACTTATGGATTCAGCCCTTCTCGCCTACTTTAAGCTGCCAGGTTTCTCAAGGCCTGTGAAACGCAGCCACTTGTGGTTAGAAATAGAGACCTAGAAATTCGAATCTTTAGCACCGTCCGCGAAGGCTGGTTTTGAAGATAAAATGGTGGCTGCCTTGCTTCCGGCGCGGAATGCAGAAGCCGCCATATTGGGCAGATCGGCTGCACTGCCGTTGCTTGCGCTCGCTGCAAGTATTTTAATTACCAGGAACGTGACGTCAATCGGCATGCAGCGCCAAATTGACGCACACTCAGCGAGTTTGGATGATGCTGCTCTTCTTACCACCCTCTGCAAAGCACGCCCGTGCGTGCAGCCATTGACAGCGCGTAGAGCCGGGAGAAAACAGCGGTGAGCTATCAACTTAGTTAGAAACATTCTGTACAATTCACCTTTACCATGCTACTTTTAAATAAGTTACACCCAAATAACTGACTACAATTGTCTTTCAGTTTATTGCAAAAAATTAATTAATATGATCCAGATTGAGCTGGCTTTTTTTTCATTGTTGCTTAATTTTTTTTTTTTATCTTTTCATCAAGATCCAGTTTACATTAAGAAAATGCTGATGAACCCACTAAACAAAGAAATATTAAGATTTATAGAGGGTTTTTCTGTTCTTCTTAAAGATATACATAGGTGCCTATATATAATACATTTCCGATACAACCATAATCCTAAAATAAGCTTGGAAGAACAGTTTGAAATTTCCAAATTTCTTTGGAATGTCTTGTGATCATTGCCCTATTTTAACAAATTTAGCAAGTGGCCAGTAGCCACTGGTATCTCTTGCACCCTTGCCACTTTAGCAACATCTCTCTTCTATATAATAAAAACATAAGAAATAAGAGCTGGAGCAGGCCATTTGGCCATTCGAGCCTGCTCTGCCATTCAACAAGATCATGGCTGATCTTCTACCTCAACTCAACCGTCCCATATTATCCCCATATCCCTTGATTCCCTTCGTTCTCACAAATTTATCGCCCTCTGTCTTGACTATACTCAATGAGTGAGCATCCACAGCTCTCTGGGGTAGAGAATTCCAAAGATTCACAACCCTTTGAGTGAAGAAATTTCTCCTCATCTCAGTCCAAAATGGCCGACCCCTTATTCTGAGACTGTGACCCCGTGTTCTAGATTCCCCAGCCAGGGAAAACATTTTCCCAGCATTAACCCTGTCAACCCCCTTAAGAATTTTATATGTTTCAATTAGGTGACCTATCATTCTTCTAAACATGAAGGAATATAGTCCTAGTCTACTCAATCCCTTGATCACAGCACCAAGTTTTTTTTTATTCGTTTATGGGATGTGGGCATCGCTGGCAAGGCCTGCATTTATTGCCCATCCCTAATTGCCCTTGAGAAGGTGGTAGTGAGCTGCCTTCTTGAACCACTGCAGTCCGTGTGGTGAAGGTACTCCCACAGTGCTGTTAGGTAGAGAGTTCCAGGATTTTGACCCAGCGACGATGAAGGATCAGCGATATACTTCTAAGTCAGGATGGTGTGTGACTTGGAGGGGAACTTGGAGGTGATGGTGTTCCCATGCACCTGCTGCCCTTATCCTTCTAGGTGGAAGAGGTCGCGGGTTTGGGAGGTGCTGCCGAAGAAGCCTTGGTGAGTTCCTGCGGTGCATCTTGTAGATGGTACACACTGCAGCCACGGTATGCCGGTGGTGGAGGGAGTGAATGTTTAAGGTGGTGGATGGGGTGCCAATCAAGTGGGCTGCTTTGTCCTGGATGGTGTCGAGCTTCTTGATTGTTGTTGCAGCTGCACTCATCCAGGCAAGTGGAGAGTATTCCATCACACTCCTGATTTGTACCTTGGAGATGGTGGAAAGGCTTTGGAAAGGGTGGTAGAGGCAGGAACCCTCACAACATTCAAGAACCATTTAGATGAGCACTTGAAATGCCATAGCATACAAGGCTACGGACCAAGTGCTGGAAAATGGGATTAGAATAGACAGGGCTTGATGGCCGGCGCGGACACGATGGGCCGAAAGGCCTCTTCCTGTGCTGTATAACTCTATGTCTCTATGACTACAACCACTGGTTCCCCCTTATCCATCCTACTAGTTACATCTTCAAAAAACTCTAACAGATTTGTCAAGCCCGATATCCCTTTCTTAAACGATAGCAAAATACTGCAGATGCTGGAAATCCGAAATAACAACAGAAAACGCTGGAAAAACTCAGCAGGCGAGGCAGCATCCGTGGAGAGAGAAACAGAGTTAACGTTTCAGGTCGAAGACCTTTCATCAGAACTGGAGACAGCAAGAAATCAAATAGATTTAAAGCAAGGATAAAGCTGGGAAAAGGGGGAGGGGATAAAAGAACAAAAGGAGAGATTAAGAGACATTAAGAGACATTAAGAGATATCAAGGCAAGAGGTGGTGTTAATGTGACAGGTTAAGGCTGGAAGATTAATACCAGTGCATCCACTATCTCTGCAGCTACCTCTTTTAAAACCCTAGGCTGCAGGTCGTCAGGTCCAGGGGATTTGTCGCCACTTAGTCCTATTAATTTTTCAAGCACTTTATCTTTACTTATACTGATTTCTTTAAGTTCCTCATTCTCTCTAGACCCTTGGTTCCCCATTATTTCCGGAATGTTTTTTGTGTCTTCTACTGCGAAGACAGATACAACGGGCTGCATTTTCCGATTGGAGGCGGGTTGGCATTGGGAATATTAACATAGAAACATAGAAACATAGAAGATATGAGCAGGACTAGGCCATTCGGCCTCTCGAGCCTGCTCCGCCATTCAATGCGATCATGGCTGATCATCCAAATTCAGTAACCTGTCCGTGCTTTCTCCCCATATCCCTTGATCCCCTTAGCCTTAAGAAATATATCTAACTTCTTCTTGAATATATTTAATGAATTGGACTCAACTGTCTTCTGTGGTAGAGAATTCCATAGGTTCACCACTCTCTGGGTGAAGAAATTCCTCCTCATCTCAGTCCTAAATGGCTTACCTCTTATCTTTAGACTGTGACCCCTGGTTCTGGACTCCCCCGCCATCGGGAACATCCTTCCTGCATCTAGTCTGGCTAGTCCTGTTAGAATTTTATAAGTTTCAATGAGATCCCCTCTCATTCTTCTAAACTCTAGCGAATACAAGCCCAATTGACCCAATCTCTCTTCATACGTCATTCCTGCCATCCCAGGTATCAGTCTGGTGAATCTTCGCTGCACTCTCTTCATGTCAAGAACATCCTTCCTCAGATAAGGCGACCAAAACTGCACACAATACTCAAGGTGTGGTCTCACCAAGGTCCTGTACAACTGCAGCAAGACATCCTTGCTCCTGTACTCGAATCCTCTCGCTATGAAGGCCAACATACCATTTGTCTTCTTAACTGCCTGCTGCACCTGCATGCTTACCTTCAGTGACTGGTGCACAAGGACACCCAGGTCTCGTTGCACTTCCCCTTTTCCCAATCTATCTACCCTATCTATGCCCCTCATAATTTTGTACACCTCAATCACGTCCCCCCTCAGCCTTCTCTGCTCTATACTAGATCTAAAATAACCTGTTTCCTAGTTGGTTCCTCAACATACTGATCTAGAAAACTATCTTGTATACATTCCATGAATTCGTCCTCCACACTGTAACATATTTAGAAAAGAGGGAAAAAGGGGAGGTGGAGTAGCTATACTTATTTGGGATAACATAATGGCAGTAGAAAAAATTGACGCAGCTATCAGCAAGACAAAAATAGAATCCATATGGGTAGAGATAAAAGATAATAAAGGATCAATCACACTAATAGGCGTAGTCTACAGACCACCTAATAGTGGAAGGGAGGTGGAGGAAGAAATATGCAGACAAATTAGGGAAATGAGTAAAAAACATAGAATAATAATCATGGGGGATTTCAACTACTCCAATATTAATTGGACAGAAGAGGTAGGTAAAGGGGATAAGGGAATGTAGTTCCTACAATATGTACAGGACTCCTTTCTAACCCAATATGTAAAAAGCCCAACAAGGGCGGATTCGCTATTGGATCTAGTAATGGGGAATGAACCAGAGCAGATAAGAGATATAAATGTAGGGGAACATCTAGGCAATAGTGACCATAATATAATACGCTTTAAGATTATAATTGAGAAGAACATAGTGTATGATGAAAACCAAGTTAATAGATTGGAAAAAAGCTGATTTTGAGGGGCTGAGAATAGAACTTAGGAAAATAAAATGGGCAACAATATTGGCAAATAACAATGTAGAACAACAATGGGAAACATTTAAAATAGTGTTCAACAGAGTGCAGGAACAATATATTCCGCTAAAAGGAAAGAACAAACTAAACACTAATGAGAGAGAAACAGAGTTAACGTTTCAGGTCGATACCCTTCGTCGGAACTGAGAACAGAGCAGGAAATTAAACAGATAAAAATGCAAGGGGGAGGCTGGGGGGAGGAATAAAAGAACACCTCCTCCTACCTCCTCCTACCTCCTACCTCCTACCTCCACCTGGACCATGACCCCACTACTGAACATCAAGCCACCGTTTCCAAGACTGTCACTGACCTCATCTCCTCTGGAGATCTTCCCCCCACGGCCGCCAACCTCATAGTTCCCCAACCCCGCACAGCCCGCTTCTACCTCCTTCCCAAGATCCATAAACAGGACTGCCCTGGTAGACCCATCGTTTCAGCCTGCTCTTGCCCCACGGAACTTATCTCTTCCTATCTCGACTCTATTTTTTCTCCCCTTGTCCAGTCCCTTCCCACCTACATCCACGATTCCTCTGACGCCCTCCGCCACTTTAACAGTTTCCAGTTTCCTGGCCCCAACCGCCTCCTTTTCACCATGGACGTACAATCCCTGTACACCTCCATCCCCCACCAGGATGGCCTGAGGGCGCTCCGCTTCTTTCTTGAACAGAGGCCCAACCAGTCCCCATCCACCGCCACCCTCCTCCGCCTGGCTGAACTTGTTCTCACATTGAACAACTTCTCCTTTGACTCCACTCATTTCCTCCAAATCAAAGGTGTTGCTATGGGTACCCGCATGGGTCCTAGCTATGCCTGCCTTTTCGTGGGATATGTGGAACACTCTTTGTTCCAGTCCTACTCGGGTCCCCTCCCTCACCTCTTTTTCCGGTACATTGACGACTGTATCGGTGCCGTTTCCTGCTCTCGCCCCGAACTAGACAATTTCATTCACTTTGCCTCCAATTTCCACCCTTCCCTCACCTTCACATGGTCCATCTCCGACTCTTCCCTCCCCTTCCTCGACTTCTCCGTCTCCATCTCTGGGGATAGGTTATTGACTAACATTCACTACAAGCCCACTGACTCCCACAGCTACCTGGACTACACTTCCTCCCACCCCGCCTCCTGTAAGGACTCTATTCCCTTCTCCCAGTTTTGCCGTCTCTGCCGCATCTGCTCCGACGATGCCACCTTCCATACCAGTGCTTCTGACATGTCTTCCTTTTTCCTCAACCGAGGATTCCCCTCTACCGTGGTCGACACGGCCCTCGACCGTGTCCGTTCTATCTCCCGCACTTCTGCCCTCACCCCAGCCCCTCCCTCCCGGAACCACGATAGAGTTCCCCTTGTCCTCACCTTTCACCCCACCAGCCTCCACATTCAACGGATGATCCTCCGCCATTTCCCCCACCTCCAACGTGATCCCACCACCAAACGTATCTTCCCCTCACCTCCCCTTTCAGCATTCCGTAGGGACCGCTCCCTCCGAGACACCCTAGTCCACTCCTCTATCACCCCCAGCACCCCTTCTCCTTCGCCCGGCACCTTCCCGTGCAAGCGCAGGAGATGCAACACCTGCTCTTATACATCCCCCCTTCCCACTCTCCAGGGCCCCAAACACCCCTTCCAGGTGAAACAGCGATTTACTTGTACTTCTTGCAATCTAGTATACTGTATTCGCTGCTCACAATGTGGTCTCCTCTACATTGGGGAGACCAAACGCAGATTGGGTGACCACTTTGCGGAACACCTCCATTCTGTCCGTAAGGGTGACCCCGAGCTTCCGGTCGCTTGTCATTTTAATTCACCCCTCCACGCCCACTCAGACCTCACCGTCCTCGGCCTCGTGCATTGTTCCACGGAAGCTCAGTGTAAGCTCGAGGAACAGCACCTCATCTTTCGTTTAGGCACTTTACAGCCTTCCGGACTCAATATCGAGTTCAACAATTTCAGATCATAACCTCGGCCCCTACCACACATATATATATACATTTTATCCACCCTTTTGGTCCGTGCCTTTTTCCTTTTCCTTTTTTTTTCTCTCTCTCCCCCTATGGCAGCTGTCTCTCATTCTGTCAGCATTTCACACCTCACCTTTTGTTTCTTAACCTGTCCTATTACCATCTCGTTTTGCCTTGAGCATCTCTTAATGTCTCTACTTACCATAGACCACCCCTTTTGTTCTTTTATTCCTCTCCCCAGCCTCCCCCTTGCATTTTTATCTGTTTAATTTCCTGCTCTGTTCTCAGTTCCGACGAAGGGTTTCGACCTGAAACGTTAACTCTGTTTCTCTCTCCACGAATGTTGCCTGGCCTGCTGAGTTTTTCCAGCATTTTCTGTTGTTATTTCGGATTTCCAGCATCCGCAGTATTTTGCTATCGTAAACACTAATGAGACTCCATGGATGAATAAAGCCATAAGGGAACAATTGAAGGTAAGGAAAGAGGCATACATTAAGTACATGGAGAGCAGGGGAGTGCATGATAAGGGAGAAGATGAAGAGATTCGAAGAGAAGTCAAAAAAACAATTAGGATGACAAAGAGGAACTATAAAATTAAATTATCAAGGAACATAAAACAGAATAGTAAAATATTTTACAGGCACATCAATAAAAAAGGAAGGTTGGGATGGGAATAGGGCCATTAAGGGATAGACAGGATAATACCACAGTTAACGATAGAGAGATGGCAGAAATATTAAATAATTATTTTGCTTCAGTATTTACCATGGAGATAGAACAGGTGGACATGACATTGGATGATGAGATTAGTAATGAGACAAGTGTATTTAAAATGAAAAGAGGTGATAAATTAAATAAACTAATCAAACTCAAAAGAGGATAAAACCCCTGGTCCGGATGGATTGTATCCCCGCATTTTAAAAGAATCTAAGGAAGAGATAGCAGAGGCATTACTACACATATTTAATAATTCGTTAGATAAAGGTGTAGTGCTAGAGGACTGGCGGATAGCTAACGTAATACCTATATTCAAGAAAGGGGATAGAACATGTCCAGGGAATAACAGACCAGTCAGCTTAACATCGGTGGTAGGAAAAATAATGGAATCCCTTCAAAAGGAGAAAATAGAAGAACATCTAGAAACCAAAAATATAATAAGGAATAGTCAGCATGGATTTCAAAAGGGAAAGTCTTGCTTGACTAACCTCATTGAATTTTTTGAAGAAGTAACAGAGTGAGTAGACAATGGTAATGCAGTAAATGTAATTTATCTAGATTTTCAAAAGGCCTTCGATAAGGTACCACATAATAGACTGATAAACAAGGTCAGAGAATGCGGAGTCAGGGGACAAGCAGCAGAATGGATAGCTAGCTGGCTTCAATACAGAAAGCAGAGAGTAGGGGTAAAAGCTAGCTATTCACAGTGGCAGAAGGTGGGTAGTGGTGTTTCACAAGGATCAGTGCTGGAATCAAAAACACAATTTCTAAATTTGCAGATGATACCAAATGAGGCGGGGGGGGGGGGGCGGGGATAGTCAATACTGAGGAGGACTGCAACAAATTACAGGAGGACATTAATAAACTTGCAGAATGGGCATATAATTGGCAAATGAAGTTCAACACAGATAAATGTGAGGTGTTACATTTTGGTAGGAAGAATAGGGAGGTCACTTATTACTTGGAGGGTGCGAGTCTGGGTGGGGTAGAGGAACAAAAGGATCTCGGAGTAAAAATACACAAATCACTAAAAGTTGTGACACAGGTTAGCAAGGCCATAAAAAAGCAAACCAAATACTAGGGTTTATTTCTAGAGGGATAGAATTGAACAGTAGGGAGGTTATGCTAAACCTGTATCGAACCTTGGTTAGACCACACTTAGAGTACTGTGTACAGTTCTAGTTGCCATATTATAAGAAGGATATAGAGGCACTGGAGAGGGTGCAAAGAAGATTTACAAGGATGATACCAGAAATGTGAGGGTATACATATCAGGAAAGGATGAACAGGCTGGGTCTCTTTTCTCTTGAAAAAAGAAGGCTGAGGGGTGACCTAATAAAGGTCTTTAAAATTATGAAAGGTTTTGATAGAGTGGATGTAGAGAGAATGTTTCCACTTGTGGAGAAGAGCATAACTAGAGGCCAACAATATAAGATAGTCACCAAGAAATCTAATAGGGAATTCAAAAGAAACTTCTTTACCCAGAGAGTGGTGAGAATGTGGAACTCGCTACCACAGGGAGTGGTTAAAGCGGAGAGTATAGATGCATTTAAGGGGCGGTTAGATAAGCATATGAGGGAGAAGGGAACAGAGGGTTATGCTGATAGAGTTAGATGAGGAAAGACGGGAGGAGGCTCGTGTGGAGCATAAACGTCGGCATGGACTGGTTGGGCCGAATGGCCTGTTTCTGTGCTGTATATCCTATGTAATCCGATATTCACTATTACTGCAAATGTGATTTGCCCAGTCTATATGTAGATTAAAGTCCCCCATGGTTACTGTATTACCTTGTTACATGCGCCTCTAATTTCCTGATTTATACTCTGCCCTACATTACAACTATTGTTCTGGGCCTATAAACAACTCCCACCAATGTTTTCTGCCCCTTGCTGTTTCTACTGTCGCTACTTCCTTTATATTGCACTCAGTCCATTAAATTCTCTGTGTTCGGCTTATATTTTGGACATAATCTCAAGATTTCTCATGCAATGGTTTAAGGACATCTATGCCACAGTCTTTCACTTGGAAATTTACTGTTACTAAGGTGACTGCCCGAGAGCACCGCACCGATCCTTTAGACCTGACCTTAGGCCTCCTGCTGATGTTACCGCCGGAAAGAGCACATTACACGGGAGCTTCTGCGCTGCGCTCATTTAAATCAGCAGGCAGCACTAAAATACCAGTGCTGCCTGCACTCTTTCTGCGGGCAGCCATTAACCTTGGCCCACGGTGGCACCACCCGTTTTCAGGTTTAATCGAATTCCTAGGCCAGAATGACGGTTAAAATGAAGGCAGGCAGCTTTATTATTATAATATTTAAATGACCAACCCGCTTCCCGCGAGCAGATTCTCTAACGAGAACTTGCATTTCTTGTATTGCATGTATTCAAAAGTGCTAATTATGTAACCCCCTAACCAAATACTCTGTCTTTGTTCAATATCTAAATTTATGCAACTTTTCAGCATGTCTCTATTGCTTAACTATATCACTTTCCTGATACAATGATAATTTGCAATTATCAATATATCATAAACTTCTATAGCTTAGGGTCCCTTCTCAATAATGCACTTTATAAATGCCTCCATTTATTGGAAGATATCAAAGAGGAATTTGTACATGTGTCAATCAAAGAATGCCTGTTTTTTTAACATTCCACGCAGTGGAGCTTATAATAAGATTTCTAAAATTGCAACTGTTATCTTTGGAGATCATTACTGAAGCATGACCCAAGACTACGCACTTCATTGGCGTTAAGCCCATCCAACATAAGTGAGTTCATTTTGTCTCTTACATGGACACTAACATATAATAAAGCTTGGGGTAATTTTGACTTAGTGCGATAGTGTAAAACGTGTGAAGTCAATGGAAATTAAAATGGGGAGAGATGTAAAACAGGCTGCCGACTCGCTATCACCCGTTTTACACTATCGCACAATGTCAAAATTGCACACACGCTCCCCCCCCACCCCCCCCCCCACCCCCCACCGCCCCCCCCCCCCCCCCCCCCCACCCCACTCAATTTGTGATTTTGGACATGCTTTCCAATGAGATCACTAATAATCAGGGACCGTGATATTATCTGACATATGATGAGATGATGGCCGTGGTGGTAAACATTATCCAAATGTTAGACAGTGCATGGGTAGTACTTGGTTCTGGGGTACTGCGTCTAGGAATAGCATAATGGTAAACACAAACCACAGCAGCACTCTCACATTTCAGATTTTCTGTAAGCCAACATGATTGGAAAAAATACTCATGCATTTTCTGGACACTGCAGTGTTTGAATACAATACAGCAGCAGAATCCCTGTCGTACTGCTGCTTAATATCAAGGTCCCTGAGTGCAGAGCAGTACATGTATCTCTGGAGATCAGTCTGCATTGTAAACTACATTTTTTAATTAAGGAGATGCTTGCTTCAGAATATATTACAATGAAGCTTTTTGATCTTTACCCTCACTGGGAGGGGGGAAGCTTTCATTGAAATCAAAGGCTTTTGGGGAAAACAATAATGCTTGAGAGGGCAAGATGTTAGTAAATTGTAGTTTATAAGCCAATTAACCTGTTTATTAAAATATTAGTCTCTCTCTCTCTGGAAATATACATATAACAAGTTAGTAAAATTAACACTAAGTGGGCATATCTCAATTTATATATACCAGATGTAGGTGCCATTTATTCTTATTGCTGGTACTGAGCTAAGGGCTTTGCTGTAAGATTTCTTATGATTTTTTTTTAAACAGTACTTATTACAAAAAACATATTGGTCAAGATTCCTTTTCATATTTTACTTGGATTACAAATGCAATGATTTGTTTTCATTTTCTTGAGACTTTTGTCTAACGCATGTTCAACAGTGTACATAAAATACAGAAATCAAGTATTTTTGAATAAGCTGATATCTCCTAAACAAAGAATAAGGGGTAAAAATTAGGTCGCGCCCCATTTGGGGCGCAAATATCGTCTGGACTCAAAAATTAGCGCCTGGCGCTAATTATCGGCACTGACTGGAAACTTCACTTTTACCGCCCCGGGAGGTGAGTGGAGCGCTAAATCAGGCGCTGCACACCTGTCTTAAGGCGCAAAGGCCAAGGAGTGAGGCGCTAACTCAGCGCGCGAGCGCAGCGCAGCTGCTGCCAGTTAGCGAGGGAACACAGACACACTGGCGCCGGCCACTTCTTAAAGCGGGGGGGGCCAACTTGCTCCCCAGCCACACCCTGCTCATTGCAGCCTTGAATCTCGGCCTGGAGAGACCTGTGAATCCATTTTGCTGCCAAGCATGGAGAGGGTGAGAGAACGCGCTCATCGCTTCACCGAGCGGGCCTTGGATGCTCTGGTTGGCGCGGTGGAGCGCAGAAGATGTATGTTCTTCCCTGAGAGTGGCAGGAGGCCTTTGCCACGCGAGTTCAGAAGAGTGTGGAGGGAGGTGGCTCAGAGCGTCTCCTCCTGGAGCATGGTGCCCAGGACCCATACTCAATGCCGCAAAAAGTTCAACGACCTCACTCGGGTCGTCAGGGTGAGTGGCTTTTTCTCAATACCTCTCCATCCCTCCATCTCAACCTCACTCTATGGCCAGAGGGTCTTAAAACCCCAATGCACAACACTCATCCAACACCTATGGCCCTTTCATCAAACACACACACACATTCCACACTTTGCATACAGTAAGGGGTATTCACCTATGGGAGGCACATCAGGCAAGACCATGGCTGTATACAGTAAGGGCTATTCACCTATGGGAGGCACATCAGGCAAGACCATGGCTGTATACAGTAAGGGCTATTCACCTATGGGAGGCACATCAGGCAAGACCATGGCTGTATATTTACTCAGATGCTGTCCTTTTTCTTACAGGCCAAGCTGGCGCATAATCGGAGACAGCAGCAACGGACAGGTGGAGGGCGGCCTCAGCTGCAACCCCTCAGCGATCTGGAGGAGCGCGTCCACAGGATTGTGGCAAGCCGGGTGATCGGTCCCGTCGCCACTGGAGACGCCGACCCCGTACTGGACAGCAATGGTAAGGTCATCACCTTTTTGTCCTCTGTCCTTCCACTTGTCCTTCACAACACCAGCCTTTGACACTTTCAATCCAACTTGCTAACTCGCTGCACTTATTCCTCCCTTACTGCCACCCTGTCCTCACGCTAAAGCCACTCTTGTACCTCCCTGCTTTCAGATGGTGATTCACCAGCTGAGGAGACGGGCCCTGAAGCTGCCACTGGGAGTGATTCTGCAGCTGAGGAGGAAGAGGAAGCCGGAGCATCAGTTCCACCCTCTCCCGAGGAAGCCCATGCCCACACTGGGAACACGCCTTCCCTGGAGGGGAGCAGGGGGGAAGGGTCTGATGAGGGTGAAGCTCCAGGACCCAGCGGGCTGCAGCAACGCCATGGGGGGGGTAGGGAAGAACGGGGGCCTTCTCCCCAGAGGGAGAGTATGCCAGACACTCCTACTGCAATGGACGCAGAGGAGGAGCGGCTGATCGCAGAAATGAACACCCAGGCGGTGGGCATGCACACTGAGCTCATGGGTGCAGTGGGAAGGGTGCCCGAATGCATTGAGTCACTGGCAAGGAGTGTGGAGCACTTCGCTGTAGCACAGGCGGATGCCACACTAACGCTTAGTGCTGCAATTCAGTCACTGGCTGCCGTGATCCCATCTCTGACTGCTCTCATACAGACTCAGATTGAGGCCACGCGAGCACAGACTGCTGCCAACCTCGATGGTTCGTGCACATGTCCCCGGGGCTGTCACCGCGCCGCAGCAGGCCAGCAATCTGTTCTCCGGCAGATTGCTCCGGATGCTGAAGTGCTGCCCCGTGGGAGTGCCAGTGTGTCGGGCGAGCAGGGAGTTGCTGGCCTCTCTCACGATGACAGCATTCCTGCTGCCAACACTGTCACTTCTCCACTGCACTTGCCACCGCCTGTAGGACAGACTGCTGCCGCCCATGCAGAGTTGGTGCAGTCTGCAGCCGGGCCCTCCAGGCCCAGAACTGGTCGAGGCCGTCCTTCAGGGGCATCTGCAGTGTCAGGGTCTGACGAGCAGCAGCCTTCCACCAGCCTTGCTGCAGCCACTGAGGTCCCATTACGGAGGAGCAGTAGGGTTAGAAGGGGGGAAGTGCGCAAGGGAAGGAGATCACCCTCGAAGGGCAAAAAGTAGGAGGTGTGACAAAATGCTGGTCATTTTTTTATTAAAGGTCGAGGTTCATGGTCCAACTTTTGTTTAGTGTTTTGGACATTATCTCCAGGTTGTGAGAACCAGTTATGTTATTGACTGTTTTTTTGTGTTTATTTCTATGAGTTTGTCATGAGGAATTGACACACACAGAGTTTGTAAAATAAATAAGTTTCTGTATTCAAAATATACATGGTTGGTGGTTGGAATTATTGGTGCCTTGGCCGGCTTAGGGGTTGCGTGCTGGGTTCATTAATGTTGTTAGCAATGGCAGGGGCCCTAGAAGCGGCTTGCTATTAGCCATTGACGGACGGCCCTTGCAGTTTGACCATTGTGGGCCGCCCTCCTGCCTTGGTGCTGCTGATGATCATCGTCCTCGTCCTCTTCCTCCTCTTCCTCCTCCTCCTCTGGTGGTGCTCCAAGGCCTGGTGGCATTGGCTGGGTCCTGAGGATTGCCATGTTATGCAACATGCAGCACACGACTACGAAGTTCGATACTCGCTCAGGCGAGTACTGCAGGGCTCCTCCAGAATGGTCGAGACAGCGGAACCGTTGCTTCAGCACGCCGATTGTGCGCTCAATTATGTTCCTGGTAGCTTGATGGCTCTCATTGTACCGCAGCTCAGCAGGGGTGTTGGGCGTACGGAGCGGTGTCATCAGCCAGGTGCTCAATGCATACCCCTTGTCCCCGAGAAGCCAACCAACTGGCTGATGCGGTGCCTCGAAAAGTTCTGCCACAGTAGTCTAGCGCAGGATAAAAGCATCGTGGCAGCTGCCAGGATACTGGGCATTGACAGCGAGTATCAGCTGTCTGTGGTCACAGACCAACTGGACATTCAAGGAATGGAACCCCTTTCTGTTCCTGAATTCCTCGGCATTCTCATGCGGAGCACGCAAAGCCACATGCGTGCAGTCAATGGCGCCCTGCACCATGGGGAAGCCCGCTACCCTCGCAAAGCCCAGAGCGCGGTCACGCTGCTTGTCTGGGGTCATGGGGAAAGAGATGAACTCTCGTCTCCTTTTAAAGAGGGCATTTGTGACCTGCCGGATGCAGCAATGCACCGCGAACTGGGAGATATTGGCGAGGTCCCCAGCAGCAGCATGAAATGAGCCAGTAGCGTAAAAGTTCAAAGCCACTGTGACCTTCACTGCCACCGACAGAGACGTCCTGGACCTCAGTTGAGGCTGCAGATCTGGCTGCAGCAGGTGGCAGAGCTCAGTGACCACCTCCTTGCTGAATCGCAGCCTTCGCAAACACAGCTCCTCGGACATATGGATCTAGGAGAGCTGTTCACGATATACCCTGGGAGGGTAAGCTCTCCTGTACATACGTCTGATGGCCCTCCTCCGTCTGGCCATCATTGCCACTCTCTCTCTGCGTCTCTGTATCCTCCGATTCAGCTGGAGCAGGACGACGCCCCCAATCAGTGCAGCCCCCATATTCTCTTTGCAAGCAAAGTAATGAAGGACAGCAACTAAAGTACCAGCGAAGTTAGGATCAATAGGCAAAACTACCTCACAAAGCGTTGAGTCAATGTAGAAGTCTCTCTTTCTCTCTCTCCGAATCTCTCTCTCTCTCTCTCAGAACGAGTGGTGCAAAAATGTCGACCACAGAAAAAGACAGGAAGAGGCCCCCTTTAAATAGTGCCCCCCCCAGCCCCACAGCGATTGATAGCGTTCCAGTCTTCCGGTCGTTGGAAGCGCCAGGCGGTAAGGCAGGGGGCGCCACTCAATTTCCGCTCCGGGGCGCCACAAGGGCGTTGCACCATGGAATGACGTCACAATCTGCGCGCGCAGGTGGTCGCAGCGGTAAGTTTTAGCGCCGCTGCACAATCTCTAGTTAAGTTCCCGAGCGGCGCAAACATCGCTGCGCCCGGGCGTTAGCGGCTTTGCGCCCCATTAGCACCCTCTTAAGGCGCTAACGGGAGGCGCAACCAACTGAATTTTTACCCCTAAAACTTTACCAATAACAAAGGGGATTGTGTCATTGGAAATAAAATGACACCAAAGAGAAAGAGGACCAGTATTTGCAATTACTGTTAGTTTATAAGTCTTCCTTTTATTCAGATAATCAATAAATATAGTTTCTGGATAATCTCACAACAGAGAGGGAATGTGTTCTATTCAGGTACTGGATGCATCCTCATCACTCATCATGATCAGATCAATGGCTTTTTGACTTCAGCAGGTTTTCAATTTGAAAGCCTAAATTTTCCACTAAGACGAGCTGGTTGAAGTCTCACAATAGTTCCTATGAAGGTTGATTCAAATATCATTTTAGCAAGACCTGACCCAAGGTGCTAGTGAATGCAGTGTCCATTTCAGCTAAAGAATCTGTTTTTCAGGGAACAATATAGAACACAGAAATTGAATCTGCAATCAAATTGCAAACATGTTTAAAAAAGAATCAATGTATTTCAATTCATGAAAGCTAACTATTTCTTGTGACAAACAAACAAGTCTATTTGTCAACAGATCACATTTAGCACTTGTCAGCATGAGTGGAACCTGCAGAGAGGAGACGATCTGCTACATTAATTCGGATTTTTGTTATGCGACGAGCTACCTGCTTTGCCTTACTGCACATGCATGATGAATATCTGCGCTATTGCCCTGGCTATCTCCTCATCGCTCAATGTCCCACTGCTGCACTCAATCACAGATTCTTCCATCAGCTACCTTGTCACTTCAGAGTGGCAAACAGTGGCTCATCAGAACACAATACATCAGAAAATGTATCCTATGTAATGTGATAGCTGGCTACAGAATAGACAGTAGCATGGCCTTGAATTGAGGCCATGGAATGAGACCAGTGACTAACTCACTCAGTAGTTCAGACTACAGCAATATTTCACCATAAGAAATCATAGACAGAATTTTATAATCAGCAACATCGATACCAGCATGATGTTTGATGTGATTCATTGTGCCAGAGCACAAAATGTTATTTAATTTCATGATGCAGTCTGCTAGGCTTTGTTACCATTTCAATATTTACAAGAACTGTATGAACTTCTTGTAGCCACACAAGTTTATCTGATGATTGTTACTGAGCTCTGGAGTGGAATGTCACTTACAATGATGGTAACTAAATACATCCAATCAAATTAACACAAAAAATAGTACAGATGACTTTAATTACCTTTGCCTCGTTGGAGTCTTTTCCTACCCAAAGTTACCTTATATAAGCTCGAGGAACAGCACCTCATCTTCCGATTAGGCACTTTACAGCCTTCCGGACTCAATATCGAGTTCAACAATTTCAGATCATAACCTCAGCCCCTACCACATATATATAATATATATACACATTTTATCCACCCTTTTGGTTTGTGCCTTTTCCCTTTTTTTTCTCTCTCTCCCCCACGGCAGCTGTCTCTCATTCTGTCAGCATTTCACACTTCACACTTCTGAGCCACCTTTTGTTTCTTAACCTGTCCTATTACCATCTCATCTTGCCTTGAGCATCTCTTAATGTCTCTACTTACCATAGACCACCCCTTTTGTTCTTTTATTCCTCCCCCCAGCCTCCCACTTGCTTTTTTATCTGTTTCATTTCCTGCTTTTTTCTCAGTTCTGACAAAGGGTTTCGACCTGAAACGTTAACTCTGTTTCTCTCTCCACGGATGTTACCTGGCCTGCTGAGTTTTTCCAGCGTTTTCTGTTGTTGTTTTACCTTATATAAGACCTTGGGCATTGAGAGTTGCCGTATCACACTTTCACTATGCCATCAACCAGATAGCTCTGTCACTAGAGTTGCAGGGAAAAAGCCATTGCAATGGTGATTTTGTGATAAAGCTGGAAGCAGAAAAATATTTTATTCTAATCTCCCAAGTGATGAATACGAAACACAGTGGCATCAATTTTCACTGCCTTCGCCTGGTGTTAACGTGGTGATAACTGCCTCAAAATGGGGTCGGTATGCTTACTGCCCTATTAACACTGGCGATGCAGCCGGCTCCATTTTGAAAGGGGCCTACTGCCAGGTGGCCAGAGCTCCCACCTGTTTCAGGTGATAGGCCCTTTACAATTCTCTTTTTACTGATATACTTGTAAAATACTTTACTGTTCTTTTTGATGTTGCTTCCTTATCCCACTCTTATCTTCTTTCTTATTTTCTCATTCTCCTTTAAAAAGAAATTGAGAAATTTGCCAGACTATGGGGAAAGAGGAGGGGAGTGGGACTAATTGGACAGCAACTTTCAAAGAACAGTAAAATAATTGCTTCCAGTGCTCCCAGTTTATTTCCCACATTCTGCACATTGTAAAAAATGTGTTCTAACATTTTATTTTGCTTTTTTTAACTCTACTCCTTTTTTCATGATTTTTTAAAAATCTAACCTACCCCCATCTTTACTTCAGTCATTTCTCTGTTTATAACTAGTCCATTTGATTTGATTTGATCGACTCAATATCCTTCGAGCTAAATTGTTTCTTCCTTCACTTTTAACTGATCTCAGTTGGTTTTATTTTCCCAACCCACCCGTCGCCACTCCTTTCTAGTTTGTCACTTCCATACGGTAGCATAGTGGTTATGTTACAGGACTAGTAATCCAGAGGCCTGGACTAATGATCCGGAGACGTGAGCTGGGGAATTTAAATTCAGTTAATTAAATAAATCTGGAATAAAACGCTAATATCAGTAATGGTGACCATAAAGCTACTGGATTGTCACAAAAACCCATCTGGTTCACTAATGTCCTTTACGGAAGGAAATCTACCATCCTTACCCGGTCTGGCCTATATGTGACTCCAGACCCACAGCAATGTGGTTGACTCTTAACTGCCCTCTGTGATTCAAGAAGGCGGCTCACCACCACCTTCTGAAGGGCAATTTGGAATGGGGCAATAAATGCTGGAACTATCCTCCTAAACTTGTTTCTTCATCTCCTAAATTCATCCTTCAGGCTTTTCTTCACCTACATCATTGGCTCCCACAGGGACAATGATGACTGGTTGCTCTCCCTCCCATTTCAATTTTCTTTCAGTCTATGTGATACATTCCTTACCCTAGCACTTGCTACCCGAGCAACAAAGCATCCAGGACTGTCAGTCTGGAGTGCAATGTACCAGCCCTCTAACTATTGGATCCTCTATCACTACTGCATTTCTAGCTGCACTGTTATTCTCCCCCACCCCCTTGAGCTATCTTTTGTTTGTTGGTGCCCTTCATATTTACTTGCTGACCCTGCCCAGAGTCCTTATTTTCCCCAGAAGAAGGCTCAGTTTCAAATCTGTTTGAGAGGATAAAGTGCTCTGGGCTCTCCTATTCTTACCCTTACTTCCTACCTTTCCCCATCACTCGGACAATCACCCATCTTTCCTCCTCCACTGCCTGCTCCCTATCTCTCAACTGTGTGACTGCCCTCTCAAACTCTCGCTCCAAAAACTGTCTCTCCCTGATGTGTCGGATTGTCTCCGTGTCTTGCTCAAGTGATGAGATTTTGAGCGCAAACAACGTGCTTTGGTGAAACTTCCCCCAGACGTATTTTCCCCGGTCAACACCTGGTGCTCAAAACATCTTGCAGTCATTGCAAATCACTGTCCCTTCCTGTGCTGACATTTTAAGATTTTATTACTTTGTTCTACTTTAAAGAACAATAACAACAACTTGCATTTATATAGCGCCCTTTGACGATGTGAAACCTCCCAGGGTGCTTCACAGGAGCATTATCGACCAAAAATTGACACCGAGCCACACAAGGAGATATTAGGACAGGTGAGAGGTAGGTTGTAAGGAGCATCTTAAAGGAGGAGAGAGAGGCAGAGAGGTTTAGGGATGGAATGCCAGAGAATGGGCCTAGGCAGCCGAAGGCACGGCTGCCATAATATGATATAAAGGTTATATTACTTATGCGTAATTTCAGATAGTCTAATTAGCACCTCCTTCCCCCTCTACACCTAATTCCCACTCTCACCAAATTTCCATTTTATAAGTCGTTACTGTCACTTCACTCCCACCTCACTACTATCTGCTGCCACACATTGTGTTCTGGATAATTTTCTACCCAGTGCTGGAGATAGAATTGCTCTCTGCCTGCTGGTGCCTGCAGCAGCATTTCTTTGCTCGCCTCATCAAACTGCAGTGTCCTTTGGCATCACCCTCTTGTTGCTGCCATTCTATCCTGCCAGAGAAGCAGAAAAACACGGTCAAGGGATGGGATTTTAAAACCAACAAAGAACAGTAACTATCAAAGACAGATTTCAGTAATGAACACTTTTAAAGCATTTTTATCAAAAGCTTCGGAAACCTTTAATTTTGAACAGTTTAAAATGATCAGGAACGGCCAAAGCACTCACTCACCTTCTTCCAGAAACTTCGGGGCCAGTATACTGATTCTGTAGCAACTTCTTTTTAAATTTTCCTCCTGTTGCTCCCTGCCATTTAATCAACCCCAGGCCTTTAAGGCCCAATGTGCACCCGATATTCCTGTCAGATGAGAGACCTACATCAATTATACATTTCCATATGCACCTGAGATCTATCCTCATTATGCTGCTGAAAGATCAACAACAACAACAACAACTTGTATTTCTATAGCGCCTTTAACGTAGTAAAATGTCCCAAGGTGCTTCACAGGTGTGTTGTAAGACAAAAAATTGACACTGAGCCACATAAAAAATTAGGGCAGATGACTAAAAGCTTGGTCAAAGAGGTAGGTTTTAAGGAGCGTCTTAAAGGAGGAAAGAGAGGCGGAGAAGTTTAGGGAGGGAGTTCCAGAGCTTAGGGCCTAGGCAAAATAAGGCATAGCCACTGATGATTGAGCAATTATAATCAGGGATGCTCAAGAGGGCAGAATTTGAGGAGTGCAGATATCTCGGGGCGGGGGGGGGGAGGTGGGGGGGTGGTTTCTGGGGCTGAAGGAGATTACTGAGATAGGGAGGGGCAAGGCAATGATGGGACTTGAAAACAAGGATGAGAATTTTGAAATCGAGGTGTTGCTTAACCGGGAGCCAATATAAGTCAGCGAGCACAGGGGTGATGGACTTGGTGCGAGTTAGGACATGGGCAGCCGAATTTTGGATGATCTCAAGTTTACATAGGGTAGAATGTGGGAGGCCAGCCAGGAGTGTGTTGGAAAAATCAAGTCTAGAGGTAACAAAGGCATGGATGAGGGTTTCAGCCCCGGATGAGCTGAGGCAAGAGCGGAGATGGGCGATGTTACGGAGGTGGAAATAGGCGGTCTTAGTTATGCCACGGATATGTGGTTGGAAGCTCATTTCAGGGTCAAATATGACACCAAGGTTGTGAACTGTGTGGTTGAGCCTCAGATAAAGGCTCGGGAGAGGGATGAAGTCGGTGGATAGAGAACGGAGTTTGTGGTGGGGCCTGAAGACAATGGCTTTGGTCTTCCCAATATTTAATTGGAGAAAATTTCTGCTCATCCAGTACTGGATGTCGGACAAGCAGTGTGTCAATTTAGAAACCATGGAGGTGTCAAGAGAAATGGTGGTGAGGTAGAGCTGGGTGTCATCAGCACACATGTGCAAACTGACGCCGTGTTTTCGGATGATGTCGCCAAGGGGCAGCATATAGATGAGAAATAGGAGAGAACCAAGGATAGATCCTTGGGGGACACCAGAGGTAACGATGCGAGAGTGGGAAGAGAAGCCATTGCAGGTGATTTTCTGGCTAGATAGATAAGAATGGAACCAGGCGAGTGCAGTCCCACACAGCTGGACGACGGTGGAGAGGCGTTGGAGAAGGATGGAGTGGTCAACCGTGTCAAAGGCTGCAGACAAGTCGAGAAGGACAAGGAGGGATAGTTTACCTTTGTCACAGTCACAAAGGATGTCATTTGTGACTTTGTGGAGAGCCGTTTCGGTACTGTGGCAAGAACGGAAACTGGATTGGAGGGATTCAAACATGGAGTTTGAATTTGGAAACCCTGGCACCCCTTGACATTCAACAGCATTACCATCACCGAATCCCCCCACCATCAGCATCCTGGGAGCCACCATTGACCAGAAACATAACTGGACCAGCCACATAAGTAGTGTGGCTATAAGAGCAGGTCAGAGGCTGGGTATTCTGCGGCGAGTGTCTCACCTCCTGACTCCTCAAAGCCTTTCCACCATCTACAAGGCACAAGTCAGGAGTGTGATGGAATACTCTCCACTTGCCTGGATGAGTGCAGCTCCAACAACACTCAAGAAGCTCGACACCATCCAGGACAAAGAAGCCCGCTTGATTGGCATCCCATCACCACCTTAAACATTCACTCCCTCTGCCACCAGCGCACTGTGGCTGCAGTGTGTACCATCTACAAGATGGACTGCAGCAACTCGCCACGGCTTCTTTGACAGCACCTCCCAAACCCACGATCTCTACCACCTAGAAGGACAAGGGCAGCAGGTGCATGGGAACACCATCACCTGCCAGGTCCCCTCCAAGTCACACACAATCCTGACTTGGAAGTATATCGCCATTCTTTCATCGTCGCTGGGTCAAAATCCTGGAACTCCCTCCCTAACAGCACTGTGGGAGTACCTTCACCACACGGACTGCAGCGGTTCAAGAAGACAGCTCACCACCACCTTCTCAAGGGCAACTAGGGATGGGCAATAAATGCTGGCCTTGCCAGCGACGCTCACATCCCAGGAATGAATAAAAAAAACACCATTACTTCCTCTCTGGAGTGGAGATCTTCCAGTGCACAGCACTCACATTGCCTCGAAAATTGCCCACCTATATTGCTTTATATGATTAGGTAGTGGCAATATCAACAATCTCTCCTATCATTTTGAAAATACGTGATAGCTGTGTTTTTTGAGTTCTGCTTGATGCACAGTCTTGAATATATATTTGTGTACTCATCAGAGTGTAGGATTACAGTGCTGTAAAATGAACACCTTTCCATTTTCCACACAAATCAAGCATTTCAGATTAGATATGGCATGGATCAGATCGAAAACTCAGCTCTCAAACTGATAATAATCCTGAACCGTCTGTTGAACAGATGACTGCACCAATATAGCATTTCAGTTCTCTAGCCTTCAATGTTCCAAAGTCTTTTTGTTGAATTACTAATATTTATTGTCTAATTTTTTTATAGGGTGTTGAATTCTCATCAATGGAAATCTCTCAAGGGAGTTTCGTATTGTTTGTCCTGCGGCAAGTCCTGGTAGTATGTTTGTCTGCATCTGTGACTGTGATGTAGTATTTTCAGAGGTCTTTGTGTTAGGTTTTCTTTTAACACTTGCCTGGGAACTTCTACTTTTTTATTTTTAAAATAAATTCCAGGGGGAAAATAAATAATGTGTTTCCAGATGAAAATCAGGCGACTAATTCAATCTTACAAAAAAGATGATGTGAAACCTTTTGCACATTTACATCCACTGGGAAATGGATTAAGACTGTCCAAGCTAATAGCACTTAGGATCACCGATACCTTCATGATTTTATTTAGTATGAATTTGAACTGAGAATTTAAATGAAGATGGTATTCTGACACATTGTGCTATTCAATTCCCAAGTCTCCAGGTTTTTCACTTTCCACTTTATTTGTCACAGATTCTAAAACAGTCAATGTCACAGGCCAAAGGTCCTTGAAGTAAAAATTTGACTTGCGTGGTAGCGCAAAATGAGCAATAGCCAATTGGCAGCCTGTTTTACGCTCCGCATATTTTCTTTTCTATTTTTACCTTCCAAGCTGAATTTCTACCCACTTGTGTCCAGCAGGTGGCGATCATTCAATTGCCAATACCCACATTTTCCACTTAGCTACCTATTCCTTCTGGCAATCATGGGTCTGAATTTTAAAATATTTATGTTGTTATTACATATTTCCTTTTCAACAGAGGTGCAAGTAGGTTGTATTTTTAGTCCAAAAGATGAGATAACATAATCATTATTTGTTACATTTCCAGAGGTCTTTCTGGCAAAATGGAAAAGGGGGAGGGGTAGCCCTGGTAATAAAGGATGGGATAAAGACAGCAGAGAGAAAAGATCTTAGCTCCAAAAATCAAGAAGTAGAATCAGTTTGGCTGGAGCTAAGAAATAGCAAACGACAGGAAACATTGGTGGGATTGTTTATAGGCCCCCAAACAGTAGTTGTAATGTAGGGCAGAGTATAAATCAGGAAATTAGAGGCGCATGTAACAAGGGCAATACAGTGATTATGGGGGACTTTAATCTACATATAGACTGGGCAAACCAAATTTGCAATAATAGTGTGGAGGACGAATTCATGGAATGTATGCAAGATAGTTTTCTAGATCAGTATGTTGAGGAACCAACTAGGGAACAGGCTATTTTAGATCTAGTATTGTGCAATGAGAAAGGGTTAATTAATAACCTTGTAGTAAAGGGGCCCTTGGGGAAGAGTTACCATAATATGATAGAATTTTATATTGAGTTTGAATGTGATTTAGTTAAATCTGAAACTAGGGTCTTAAATCTAAATAAAGCAAACTATGTAGGTATGAGGGGCGAGTTGGCTAAGGTAGATTGGGAAACTACATTAAAAGGTATGACAGTGAAGAAGCAATGGCTAGCATTTAAAGAATTAGGGGGAAAATTTGGTTGCTTTGCGCCTCCCGTTATCGCCCCGAGGAGGCACTAATGGGGCGCAAAGCACCTAGCGCCAATGTGCGGCACCGCTAACACCTCCCGTGAATTTCAGTGGGAGGTTAGCGGCAGTGGTAACCGGTAGCGTGCCGTGCTGCTGCGCCTCTGGCGATGACATCATCGTCGTGCGCAGCGCCCCACTCGCACCCCAGCCGCAAACTTAGCTCGCGCCCCCTGACCTACCACCGGACGCTATGCCCGACAGGGTCAGGGTGGCGTGTTTGCAGCCGGGGCGGTGCAACTTAAAGGGCAGGTGCCAGGCGGCCAATTTTTTTGGGCCGCCTTCCAGCACCTGCCCCTTCTCGCCTCCTCCTGAGGGGTGCCGGCCACGATCAGTCAGCACGGCACTCCTCTTGAGTGCCGGGCTCTTTTTGCCGGTACCCCGTTCCCCGGTGGTCCAGCAGGGCCCCAAACAGTCTGGGCTAGGCCCCTCCCCTTTAATCAGGGGAGGGAGGCCTGCAGTATGGCAGCGCTATGTGCCGACGCGCGTAGTTCTGCTGCAAGTAGCACCACAATATTGAATGGGAGCACCCCAAGAGGGTGCTACCATTCAGTTTCTGGCACGGGGGCGCTAACATTTTTGGGGCACTAAAAGTAGCGCCCTAGCGAAGTTGGCGCCCCAAAGGGGACGCGAGCCAAGTTTTCCCTCTTAATACATCATTTACAACAAATATACATTCCTTTAAGGCACAAAAACCCCACAGGAAAAGTGGTCCAATTGTGGCTAACAAGAAAAGGTAACAATAGTATTAGATCAAACGAAAAGGCTTATAATGTTGTCAAAAAGAGCAGTAAGCCTGAGGATTGGGAGGATTTTAGAACTCAGCAAAGGAGGACAAAGAAATTGATAAAGAAAGGGAAAATAGAATATGAGAGTAAACTGGCGAGAGACATAAAAACAGATTGTAAAAGCTTCTATAGGTATGTAAAAAGGAAAAAGAATAGCGAATGTAAATGTGGGTCCCCTATAGGCTGAGACAGGAGAAATTATAATGTGGAATAAGGAAATGGCAGAGAAATTAAACAAATACTTTGGGCTGGATTTTACCAGCCCTGAGGAGGCGGGTTTGGAGGTGGGACTGCTGGGAACCTGCCTCCAACCAATCTTCCTGGGAGTCGGGACCCCGATTTGCGCAGGGACTCGACTCCTAGCAGCGGGAAGAAGATTATAGCCACTTAACTGCCTGTTAACAGGTAGTTAGCAGGCAGTTAAGAGGCTTTTTCCAATTTTTAGACTTCTGCTGCGGGCTTCCCGACATCAGGGAACCCCGCCAGGGTAAGTGAGGCGAGCTGTGGGTCTGTTGTTATGTTGGTGTACAGATGACAGTTGCAGAAGTGGTGTGAATGCAATGGGACATGGGTGAGTATCAGAGGTAAGGAAATATTGGGAAAGTCATTTTTAATGTGTTTAGATTTTTCTGTAGGTGACAAGCTTTGAAGTGTTTGTGTGGCCTCACCTCAATGGGAGATGTGACAGATCGCTTCTGTACCCTCACCTGCAGCTGCCATCTGTTTCATCCTAAGGAGAGTGTCATTGGAGAGCCTGGGTGCAAAGGCTCACCTTTGTACAGTGATTGTCAGTGTTTGACAGCACCTCAATGCTGTGAAACACTGTCAAATCATCTGTCAACAATTTATGGTTCATGTGCCTTTGAGAAAACCGGCAGATGAAGCGTAATCAACTGACGTCATCTGACACCGGCTTTCCCTTAATTGGCCAGCAAGCCTGCAGGGCGGGCTTAACAAGGCCAATCAGGGGAAAATAGCGTCTGTGCATTGGACGTCATCGGGGGCGGGATCGTAACCTGGAAGGCAGCAGTTCCGCCCCCAACTCATCTCTGTGAGTAAAATCCAGCCCTTTGTGTGTCCGTCTTCATGGAAGAAGACGCAAAAAACCTCCTGGAAATAGTGGAAAACCAAGAGTCTAGCGAGAATGAGGAACTGAAAGAAATTAATATTAGTAAAAAATAGTACTGGAGAAATTAATGGAACTGAAAGCCAATAAATCCTCTGGACCTGATGGCCTACATCCTAGGGTTTTGAAAGAGGTGGCTATAGAGATAGTGGATGCATTGGTTGTCATCTTCCAAAATTCCATTGATTCTAGAATGGTTCCCATGGATTGGAAGGTAGCAAATGTAACCCCAATATTTAAGAAAGGAGGGAGAGAGAAAACGGGGAACTACAGACCAGTTAGCCTGACATCAGTAGTAGGGAAAATGCTAGAATCTATTATTAAGGATGTGGTAACAGGGCACTTAGAAAATAATAATAGGATTGGGCAGAGTCAACACGGATTTATGAAAGGGAAATCATGTTTGACGAATTTGTTAGAGTTTTTTGAGGTTGTAACTAACCGAATAGATAAGGGGGAACCAGTGGATGTGGTGTATTTAGATTTTCAGAAGGCATTTGATAAGGTGCCACACAAGAGGTTATTAAACAAAATTAGGACTCAAGGAATTGGGGGTAATATACTAGCATAGATTGAGGATTGGTTAATGGACAGAACACAGAGAGTAAGAATAAACGGGTCATTTTCGGGTTGGCAGGCTGTAACTAATGGGGTACTGCAAGGATCAGTGCTTGGGCCTCTGCTATTCACAATCTACATCAATGATTTGGATGAGAGGACCAAATGTAATATATCCAAATTTGCTGACAATACAAAGCTGGGTGGGAATGTAAGTTGTGAGGAGGGTGCAAGGAGGCTTTGGGAGGAAAAATAGAAAAGCAGAGTATTTTTTAAATGGTGAGAGATTTGGGAAATGTTGGTGTTCAGAGGGACCTGGGTGTCCTTGTACACGAATCACTGAAAGTTGACATGCAGGTACAGCAAGCAATTAGCAAAGCAAATGGTATGTTGGCCTTTATTATAAGAGGATTTGAGTATAAGTGTAAAGATGTCTTACTGCAATTATATAGGGCCCTGGTGAGACCACACCTGGAGTATTGTGTACAGTTTTGGTCTCCTTACCTAAAGAAGGATATACTTGCCATAGTGGGAGTGCAACGAAGGTTCACCAGACTGGTTCCTGGGATGGGGGGATTGTCCTATGAGGACAGATTGAGTAGACTAGGCCTATATTCTCTGGAGTTTAGAAGAATGAGAGGTGATCTCATTGAAACATACAAAATTTGTACACACACCTTAGTGTATTTAGCCAAGGAATTTGGCTGCATAGCACCCGTTTTATGGTCGCTGAACAGTCTTCTATGCCTCCAATATGGTGGGCAGGAAGTGCACGCTCATTACAAGCTGGAAGTGCGCTGCCCACCATATTGGTAAAGGCCAAATAATCGGCGTCCAGTGCCCACACCTGAAACAGGCATGAGGTCCTTTGCATATGCAAATAAGGAGCCTAATGTCAGTTTAAAGCCCCCTCTGCAAGACTGGTTTGCCCTTAGGCAGCCAGCGCTGTGCGTCTGAATTAGTGGAAACTCGCCCTGGTGATTAATTTGATCTGAAGGCGTGGCCAGTTTTGTAGGCGGGTCCGGCTTCCAGCACAATGTTTTTTAAACCAGCGCAAAATATCGCAGAAACTCAATTTGCGCTTGAAATTCCTTGATCTTTTGCGCTGGTTTGCTCGATTTAAACTCCAGGCCGTGCTGTTCTCTATCACATAAGTAATTGTCCTATAGGATTATTTTTTTTCATCTGTTATCTGCTAAATGCTAAAAACTGGCTAGTGTCACATTTTCTCTTCTTGGGTCTCCTCACTTCCTTATCACTCGGTGAAAGCACATAATGAAGTGTAGATCAATAAGCAGTTTCGCATTTTTATTCCTGATGTAATATCCCAAACCACAAGTTAATACTAGACAATCTCCGTATTGCAGAAAACATGCAAAATAAACACACTTCACATCCTAAATTGTTCTCCCACCCCCCGTATTGATCACTAGCTGAAATGTTTCCAATATACTAGTGCATCTCCCATGGCCTTGCTCACAGTCCTTTAAGGATATGCTGCTTATTAAGGACATAGAAACATAGAAACAAAAGTGTTATACCAAGTAAGGCACTATATATCAATCTGCTGTTAAATGGAAATTTTGTGTAACCTGACCTGTCCTTTTAAAACCGCAAAAACTAGTAACTATGACATCCTGAGATAAACTAGAGGTTAATTGGTCTTGGACCATCTGGGGGAAAAAAGATTGTCTTACTAATTTGATTGAATATTTTGAAGAAATTACTAGGTTGGTGGATAAGGGTAACCTGGTAAACATTGTTCACTTGGATTTTCAGATAAGGTGCCTCACAGTAGGTTTCTCTACAAGATAGAATCTTGAATAAAAAGCAAAATATTATTTAAATGGAGAGAGACTACAGAATGCTGCGGTACAGAGGGATCTGGGGGTCCTCATACATGAAACACAAAAAGTTAGCATGCAGGTACAGCAAGTAATTAGGAAGGCAAATGGAATGTTGGTCTTTATTGCAAGGGGGATGGAGTATAAAAGTAGGGAAGTCTTGCTACAACTGTACAGGGCGTTGGTGAGACCACACCTGGAGTACTGAGTACAGTTTTGGTCTCCTTATTTAAGGAAGGATATACTTGCATTGGAGACAGTTCAGAGAAGGTTCATTAGGTTGATTCCTGAGTTGAAGGGGTTGTCTTATGAGGAAAGGTTGAGCAGGTTGGGCCTATACTCATTGGAGTTTCGAAGAATGAGAGGTGATCTGATTGAAACATATAAGATTCTGAGGGGGCTTGACAGGGTAGATGCAGGGAGGATGTTTCCTCTCGTGGGGGAATCTAGAACTAGGGAGCATAGTTTCAGAATACGGGGTCGCCCATTTAAAGCAGAGATGAGGAGGAATTTCTTCTCTCAGAGGGTCGTGAACCTTTGGAATTCTCTATCCCCAGAGAGCTGTGGAGGCTGAGTCATTGAATATATTCAAGGCGGAGTAGACAGATTTTTGAAAAAAAGGAGAGTCAAGGGTTATGGGGAATGGCCAGGAAAGTGGTGTTGAGACCAAGATCAGATCAGCCATGATCTTATTAAATGGTGGAGCAGGCTCGAGGGGCCGAATGGCCTACTCCTGCTCCTATTTCTTATGTTCTTATGTTCTTGTGGAATTGATGGGAAGTTGCTACAATGGATTAAGAATTGGTTGAATTCCTGTAGGCAGAGAGCAATTATTAATGGTCGTATATATATTATGTTGTTTGTATATGTGTGCTATACAATTACACAGTACTGTAATAGAGAGAATCTATTCAGTACTAACTAAAGAAAGTTCAATCCTCACTTTTGATGAATGATTAGTGAAACAATAACTTTGTTCTAACAAATTTAGCTTCTGCCATTACTTTATGATGTACTGTCAAAAATGATGTACTGCAGTAGTCTTAGAGACACTGTATTCTGATAAAAAAGTAAGATGGAACGGTAATCATTTTAAGGAATCAAAGTTGCTTTGGTAATTTTGAACCCTTGTGTTATGATGTAGGGGTTGAAACTTAAATATATTTTTTACTCATCAATATTTTGTCATTCAGTTCTGTGAAAGAATAACTCATGGGCTGATGGGCAAATGACCTTGATAAAAAAGAAAACTATCTATCATAAAATGGAATTGTTAGGATGTTGGGAACTGCTTGAACCACTGCAAAAAAATAGTAACTTGCAGTGTTAACATAAAGCAGCAGATGAGTACAAATTGAAACATTGGAGCTAAGCAAATGTCTTACTTAATTTTTTTGGTTTTTTTATCGTATTTACACAGTTGCTGAGAAGCTTTTAAAAATATATTTCAAAGTAACATTCAGTCAAAGTAGATAAATCAATAATTGCATTGTATTTCATTATTAAAACACTTCCAGCTTATAGCTTCAAAATTAAATAATTTTTCTTTAGTTCTAAAACCATAAGGGCAAAAATCAGGCACTTCACAGACATTAGGGGTGAAGCAACAATCGAGGATCAAAATGAGTACAAAGCTAAAACACAATGGAAACCGAGGATGCAAGTGGCCTTTAACCAAAAGATAGAGGTATCAAGCTTAACCACTGAAAATAGAAACGCCATGGAAACAAGAAGAACCAGAGACACGAGGTAGAAACAAGAGCCAGGGACCTGAGAGGCATAAATGGGATCAGTGGTAAGTTCATTTTACCAAACAGGGTGGAGAAAACAAAGGTATGTTTTGCAGATCGTGGACAGCACATTTAGGGAGTTGGTCACACCGCAGGTAAAGGGTGTACAGGCAGGAAGGGAATGGGTGACCACCAGGCAGAGTAATAGGCGCAGGCAGGTAGTGCAGGGGTCCCCTGTGGCCATCCCCCTCTCAAACAGATATACTGGTTTGGATATTGTTGAGGGAGATGGCTTATCAGGGGAAGACAGCAGCAGCCAACTTCCTAGCACCGTAGGTGGTTCTGCTGCACAGGATGGGAGGAAAAAGAGTGGGAGAGCTATAGTGATAGGGGATTCTATTGTAAGAGGAACAGATAGGCGTTTCTGCGGCTGCAAACAAGACTCCAGGATGGTATGTTGCCTCCCTGGTGCAAGGGTCAAGGATGTCTCAGAACGGCTACAAAGCATTTTGGAAGGGGAGGGAGAACAGCCAGTTGTCGTGGTGCATATAGGTACCAACGATATAGGTAAAAAACGGGATGAGGTCCTAAAAGCAGAATATAGGGAGTTAGGAGGTAAATTAAAAAATAGCACCTCAAAGGTAGTAATCTCAGGATTGCTACCAGTGCCATGTGCAAGTCAGAGTAGAAATAGAAGGATATTTCAAATGAATACGTGGCTAGAGGAATGGTGCAAGGGGGAGGGATTCAAATTTCTGGGGCATTGGAACCGGTTCTGGGGGAGGTGGGACCAGTATAAACCAGACGGTCTACACCTGGGCAGGGTCGGGACCGATGTCCTAGGGGGAGTGTTTGCTAGTGCTCTGGGGGAGGGTTTAAACTAAAATGGCAGGGGGTTGGGAACCTCAGCAGGGAGACAGAGGAAAGGGAAACAAGGATAAAAGCAAAAGATAGGAAGGAGTAAAACAAAAATGGCAGTCAGAGAAAACAACGGTTTAAATCAAACATGGTCACAGTAAATACTAATTCTAATAGGTCTAAGAGCGTTAAAAAACAAACCTGAAGGCTTTGTGTCTTAATGCAAGGAGCATTCGGAACAAGGTGGATGAATTAGCTGTGCAAATAGAGGTAAACGAATATGATTTGATTGGGATTACTGAAACATGGCTCCAGGGTGGCCAAGGCTGGGAACTCAACATCCAGGGGTACTCAATATTCAGGAAAGATAGGCAAAAAGGAAAGGGAGGTGGGGTAGCATTGCTGGTTAAAGAGGGGATTAACACAATTGAAAGGAAGGATATTAGCTCTGATGATGTGGAATCTGTATGGGTTGAACTGAGAAATAACAAGGGGCAGAAAATATTAGTGGGAGTGCTATATAGACCTCCAAACAGTAATGCGGAAGTTGGGGATGGCATTAAAAGGGAAATTAGGGAAGCGTCCAATAAGGGCACAGCAGTCATCATGGGTGACTTTAATCTACATATAGATTGGGCTAACCAAATTAGTAACAATACTATGGAGGAGGAATTCCTGGAGTGTTTACGGGATGGTTTCCTGGACCAATATGTCGAGGAACCAACCAGAGATCAGGCCATCTTCGACTGGGTATTATGCAATGAGAAAGGATTAATTAGCAATCTTGTTGTGCGAGGCCCCTTGGGTCGGAGCGATCATAATATGATAAAATTCTTCATTAGGATGGAGAGTGAAGTAGTTGACTCAGGGACTAGGGTCCTGAATTTAAATGAAGGAAACTACGATGGTATGAGGTGCGAATTGGGTAGGATTGATTGGGGAATGTCACTCAAAGGGTTGGCGGTGTATAGGCAATGGCAAACATTCAAAGACCGCATGGACGAACTACAGAATTTGTTCATCCCAGTTTGGCATAAGAATAAAACAAAAAGGGTGACTCAACCGTGGCTAACAAGGGAAATTAGGGATAGCATAAGATCCAAGGAGAGGGCATATAAATTGGCCAGAAAAAGCAGTAACCCTGAGGATTGGGAGCAGTTTAAGATTCAACAAAGGAGGACAAAGGGATTAATTAAGAAGGGGAAAATAGAATACGAGAGTAAGCTTGCAGGGAACATAAAAACTGACTGTAAAAGCTTTTATAGATATGTGAAGAGAAAAAGATTAGTGAAATCAAGCATAGGTCCCTTGCAGTCAGAATCAGGGGAACTTATAATGGGGAACAAAGAAATGTCAGACCAATTAAATACATATTTTGGTTCTGTCTTCACAAAGGAGGACACAAATAACCTCCCAGAGATGTTGAGGAACATAGGGGTAGAAATTAGGTCGCGCCCCATTTGGGGCGCAAATATCGTCCGAGCGCAAATATTAGCGCCTGGCGCTAATTATCGGCACTGACAGGAAACTTCACTTTTACCGCCCCGGGAGGTGAGTGGAGCGCTAAATTAGGCGCTGCACACCTCTCTTAAGGCGCAAAGGCCTAGGAGTGAGGCGCTACCTCAGCGCACGAGCGCAGCGCAGCTGCTGCCAGTTAGCGAGGGAACACAGACACACTGGCGCCGGACACTTCTTAAAGCGGGGGGGGCCACTTGCTCCCCAGCCACACCCTGCTCATTGCAGCCTTGAATCTCAGCCTGGAGAGACCTGTAATCCATTTTGCTGCCAAGCATGGAGAGGGTGAGAGAACGCGCTCATCGCTTCACCGAGCGGGCCTTGGATGCTCTGGTTGACGCAGTGGAGCGCAGACGATGCATGCTGTTCCCGGAGAGTGGCAGGAGGCCTTTGCCACGCGAGTTCAGAAGAGTGTGGAGGGAGGTGGCTCAGAGCGTCTCCTCCAGGAGCATGGTGCCCAGGACCTATGTTCAGTGCCGCAAAAAGGTCAACGACCTCACTCGGGTCGTCAGGGTGAGTGGCTTTTTCTCAATACCTCTCCATCCCTCCATCTCAACCTCACTCTATGGCCAGAGGGTCTTAAAACCCCAATGCACAACACTCATGCAACACCTATGGCCCTTTCATCAAACACACACACACATTCCACACTTTGCATACAGTAAGGGCTATTCACCTATGGGAGGCACATCAGGCAAGACCATGGCTGCATATTGTAAGGGCTATTCACCTATGGGAGGCACATCAGGCAAGACCATGGCTGTATATTTACTCAGATGCTGTCCTTTTTCTTGCAGGCTAAGCTGGCTCATAATCGGAGACAGCAGCAACGGACGGGTGGAGGGTGGCTTCAGCTGCAACCCCTCAGCGATCTGGAGGAGCGCGTCCACAGGATTGTGGCAAGCCGGGTGATCGGTCCCGTCGCCACTGGGGACGCCGACCCCGTTGTGGACAGCAATGGTAAGGTCATCACCTTTTTGTCCTCTGTCCTTCCACTTGTCCCTCACAATACCAGCCTTTGACACTTTCAATCCAACTTGCTAACTCGCTGCACTTATTCCTCCCTTACTGCCACCCTGTCCTCACGCTAAAGCCACTCTTGTACCTCCCTGCTATCAGATGGTGATTCACCAGCTGAGGAGACGGGCCCTGAAGCTGCCACTGGGAGTGATGCTGCAGCTGAGGAGGAAGAGGAAGCCGGAGCATCAGTGCCACCCTCTCCCGAGGAAGCCCATGGCCACACTGGGAACACGCCTTCCCCGGAGGGGAGCAGGGGGGAAGGGGCTGATGATGGTGAAGCTCCAGGACCCAGCGGGCTGCAGCAACGCCATGGGGGGGGGGAGGGAAGAACGGGAGCCTTCTCCCCAGAGGGAGAGTATGCCAGACACTCCTACTGCAATGGACGCAGAGGAGGAGCGGCTGATTGCAGAAATGAACAGCCAGGCGGTGGGCATGCACACTGAGCTCATGGGTGCAGTGGGAAGGGTGCCCAAATGCATTGAGGCACTGGCAAGGAGTGTGGAGCACTTCGCTGTAGCACAGGCGGATGCCACACTAAAGCTTAGTGCTGCAATTCAGTCACTGGCTGCCAGGAACCCATCTGAGACTGCTCTCATGCAGACTCAGATTGAGGCCACGCGAGCACTGACTGCTGCCATCCTCGATGGTTCGTGCACATGTCCCCGGGGCTGTCACCGCGCCGCAGCAGGCCAGCGATCTGTTCTCCGGCAAATTGCTCCGGATGCTGAAGTGCTGCCCCGTGGGAGTGCCAGTGTGTCGGTTGAGCAGGGAGTTGCTGTCCTCTCTCACGATGACAGCATTCCTGCTGCCAACGCTGTCACTTCTCCACTGCACTTGCCACTGCCTGTAGGACAGACTGCTGCCGCCCATGCAGAGTTGGTGCAGTCTGCAGCCGGGCCCTCCAGGCCCAGAAGTGGTCGAGGCCGTCCTTCAGGGGCATCTGCAGTGTCAGGGTCTGACGAGCAGCAGCCTTCCACCAGCCTTGCTGCAGCCACTGAGGTCCCATTACGGAGGAGCAGTAGGGTTAGAAGGGGGGAAGTGCGCAAGGGAAGGAGATCACCCTCGAAGGGCAAAAAGTAGGAGGTGTGCCAAAATGCTGGTCATTTTTTTATTAAAGGCCGAGGTTCATGGTCCAACTTTTGTTTAGTGTTTTGGACATTATCTCCAGGTTGTGAGAACCAGTTATGTTATTGACTGTTTTTTTGTGTTTATTTCTATGAGTTTGTCATGAGGAATTGACACACACAGAGTTTGTAAAATAAAT